>JAVFKF010000019.1:42370000-47370000 GCA_036926295.1 Pachydiplax longipennis
CTGTGGAATCTCCCGCACGCCACTCCTCTTCGGTCCATTTTCATCTCCCTCCTTAATGAGCCACTCTTTCAGACGTCTCGTAAATTGGGAGTCTCACGCACCCCAAATGTACACTTGCACGCACCACGCCCTCTTTCCCTCCACGTACATCCCCCCTCTCAATGCATCCGCTCACGCAGCCGTGCTTGAGAATCTCAGACAGAGAGCTTTAACCCGCAGCGTTAGCTTCTTTCTTTCTCATTTTATCGTTCCATTCGTACGCTTTTTTCTGCAGAGTTATGCATGTTCAAATTTAACGATGTTAGTAGGCGAGAGAATGGATCATTTCTCTACCTACCGAGGCCGAATTCATGCTATACCTATCCCTTTATTTATTCTGTGTACATGTATTACGTTTTTGCTTTCGTGTCTTAACCTGCCTTTTCCGTAAAATTTAGTTTTTTAACTATCCATAGGTTTTGCAGGTTTGCTGAAGTGTGTTATTTTCCTTAGCTCCAACTTATGTTTTTAAACCGACTAATTAGTTTTCTTCTGTGCGCCTATTTCAGACTTCTTCCTTTCAAATTTTGTATGACGAAGGGTTAGATGTAAGAAAAGACTATTAAGTCTCAATCTAGCTCGAATAAAGACGCATCATTATAATATCCAGGAGATGTCTCCCGGCGTGTAAAATAGTAACTTTTTAAGTGACTTGTGAGATTAAGAGTAAGGAAGCGCATTGCGGGCTGACAGCGCCGAAAAAAAACTATAATGATGAGGATCATTCTTCTTCGTTTGCTCGAATTTTTAAGTTGTTCCGTCTCGGTTTGTACTCGAATTTTAGTTTCCATTTTATTCTAATACGCATAGTGCAAAATTATACTTTCAGTATTGCGGAATAGACACTACCTAAAATTCAATGTAATTGTTATATTCTCTTCTAATTAGGTTATTAAGACATGCTCGTTATGCCGTGATATTTAGTCTAAATCTCGCCCAAATAAAGATGTTTTATTATTATAATGGAATATTTCACTTCTCAGCACTGAGGCTGGGAAACATTCACCAAAACCGAATGCTTAGCAAACAATGGATTGGGCTTATCTATTGTTCTTATTCATATTTTTGGTATTCATTTAGGAATCCTCGTACTATGGATCAGGTATTAATAATTATAATAATAATTCATATTATTAGTTTTATCATCGCTTTACTGATATTACTAACCCTTTGGCTTTTTCTTCTTACTCTTCCTTCCATATCCTCCATGTTTTATCCTGTTATTGTTCAACTATCTGGCCTATGTCCTCTGCTGCTATTTCATCGTTTCTGCATAGATTTACGATTTTTCCTCAGAATTTTTAAATACAGAATTATATCTCCCCGTCAAGCCACCAACAGTACTCGACTATCTTCTCTTTCGTTGAATTCTTCCTCTCCCGATTGAACTAAACATGTCTTATCTTTCTTACGTTCGTTAGTAAATTCCTTTACGTCTTATAATTCCTCTTCTAAATCATCATGTACCTAAAAGATCTACTTGTTCAATAAGTTTGCTTCCAGTGCTGCTTCCAGGCTTTCTACAGTCCCGAGGCAGGATTAAGAATGAGAAGGACATGTGTCGATTATTAATTTGGACTTGTTCGATACTTTGCCTGGTTTAATTACTAATTTTAATATAGTTATGAAAATTGCCGAACAAAAATAATAATTTTCGTTGAATGTAACGGCAACAATCCTAATGAATCATAGCTTTTCCCTCTTTCGTAGAAATGCTTGGAAAATAGTTCTCCTAATAATATACGCATCCAGGATTTTCGGAAGCTTAACTAAATAACTTATTGTTTACCCAACATGTTACAATTTGAGTTGGCTGACGAACTTGATATTTCTCGCGATAATGGATGAAGAGAAGACGTGATTTTACCACAACTTAGGGTACATTCTACAACATCTTGCGGTGAGTTTGAGGAATTGAAATGTTTTATTCTAATCATTCGATGGAAGCAAACATTCGAATGTTTTCATTCGGCAGTTCCAATCTCTTCGTGCATCCACTAAAACATTCGTTATCCGAATCCGAAAAACAGAGAAAATACTTCGTTAGCAGGGTTATTCGTTATTCGAGGGATTATAATATCGAATACAGATTATTCTTTGAGGTATTAATAATCAACTCAGAGATTTTTCCCAAGAGAGTTGGGGGAGTTAATAATGAAGATAACTAACCGTATACCGAGATTACCTCTAGCTTCAGATTACTGTCGGTTTCGCTCGTGTAAAATTTTTAATTCATATAAAGAAAGACAAAGAAAACATCGATTTACGAGGGTGGTCTGAAAAGTTTCCTACCCCAGATTTTTCAGAAATCTTCAGAAAACATGTCGAGAAATGGCTGAAACTTTTCAGACCACCCATGTATATCTACGTCTACATAAATACCTTGCCAGCCGCCTTTCGGCGTGTGGCAGGGGGCGTAAACACCGAACGATTGAGCTACTTTTTAGTCTGTTATTATCTCGTATTGTTATCTGAAATGATGAGTCCTTAAAACGATTTAAGTTAAAATATTATTAATGCCGGTTATCGTCGGGGAGGTTCATTTCGCCACTAAAATGCGTCCATCCGAAGTTAATGGAATAAATGCGTTTCCGAAAGAGTGACGGTGGAGAATTTATTAAAAGTGCGAGATACAGATCGTTTACGAGCGCATGTACTGGTTCTCTAGTGAATAGCAACCAAGGACGAAAAACATTCATGTCCTTGGGTGTTTGAATTTATTTGCCGGACACTCTATCAAACATTCATTGCAATTGAATGCGGAAAGTGGATGATGAACATTCTAGCGGAAAAATTTCGTGCATTTTCGTCACAAATGATGAGCAGGAAATGATATACGGCTTCCCCCTCTCACTCCAGCGGGGGCGGATGGCTCTCCATTCAATAGCAGGTGTGGCGGAACAAAATGCCCGCTGCCAATAAAGGCCGAGATGAATATATTCTTTACGCAACGCTTAAAGTTTTCCGCGTCATTGAGATAAACATTGGGAATCCTTGATATCTCGATCAATCGGAATGGATTTCATCTAAAAACCGCGTGACTTTAACCCAGGATGCGAAGTTACGGTTGCTGCATCCAAGGATGGATTTACAATTAGGCGCTAAGTGAGGGTCTCATCCATATTAGGGCATCAATCAGACTTTGCTTAAAATTTCTCAATAGATACTATCTCAATTCTTTATAGAGACAAAGAAATTTCGAAGTAGTAAGTTATTGAGAGATCCTCAGCACAGTATGATTGAGGCTTCTATTTGGATGAGAAATTCTTAATTTTTATTACTCGTTGAATAATTCTACGTTATGTTTATGGAATATATTACATACCTTATGTCGTTAATCTATATAGAGCATATCCATTACTCATTATATATACATCTAGGATAACTGGTAAAAACAGGATTAATGAAGTGAATAGAAGAATAAAACTTCGCTGGAGCGCCTTTGGAGTTACGCCCATATTCTGAAGTCAAAAATGGTCTTGAAACCAATAAATTGTACCAGTCTATAGAATTGATACTTGGGTATTAAAGGCTGCAATAATTTAGTAACTTCACATAACGCAGAAGAGTATGGAACGTTGTATGCTTGAAATCACAAAAAGAGACATAAAAAATAACAACTTGGTAGGATGATGACAGGAATGACGGATATCATCGATAAAAAAGATCTACATCTAAGTAAATACCCTGCAAGCCGCCTTTCGGCGTGTGGCAGGGGGTGTAAACACCGAACGATTGAGTTACTTTTTTAGTCTATCGTTATTGCGTATTGTTCGCGGAAAGAATGAGTCCCTAAAATGACTTGTTCTAGCGTCTATTTATCATATTTTGCTCTCATTATCGGATCGGCCGATGTAACAGGGGAGTCGCATAATATCAACTACGTCCTCGGAAAACGTGTTTTCTTTAAATTTGTTAAGAAGTCACAACCTAGCTTCTAACCTCTAAGATCATTGAAATGTACGAGGGGGGACCCAAAAGTAACGAGAACCGGGCTGTGGAGGGGTGGAACGTCAGGGGACCGAGTTCTGGTTGGTAGGGTATTTTGGCGGGAACTCTCATGAGTCAGTATGCAACGTTTCGTCGCCGTGAGAGCAACTGTTTGTGCGCAGCATTTCTTTTTTCAAAGTAACTTTTTCCCATGTGGCGAAAACGTGAGATGGCTGACGCTCGAGAGCAACGCGCGGCGGTAAAATTTTGTTTTCTGTTGGGGAAAACGGCTGCGGAAACTCTTGTAATGCTTCAAACAGCTTACAAGGTTGATGCTTTGAGTCAAGCTCGGGTCTACGACTGGTTTTCGCGGTTTAAAAGGGGCGAAATGACGATTGAAGACCAACCTCGTTCCGGGCGCCCCTCAACTTCAAGAACTGACGACAACGTTGAAAAAATCAACACCCTAGTCCGTGAAGATCGTCGCCGAACGATTGATGAGCTCTCTAATGTTTCTGGCATGTCATGGAGTTCAATTCAGAGGATTTGCGCATGAGAAGAGTTGCAGCCAAATTTGGCTCACACTGCGTTGTCTGTGAGGCAGTTTTTGAGTAAAAACGGAATGACACCGATTACTCACCCGCCGTACTCATCTGACCTGGCCCCCTGTGACTTCTTTTTGTTCTCTAGGCTCAAAAAGAACATGAAAGGAAAACGTTTTGGGACTGTGGAAGAAGTGAAACAAAAATCGCTGGAGGGGTTAAAAGACATCCCATTATGTGAGTTCCAGAGCTGTTTTGATCAATGGGAAAAACGTTTAGACAAATGTATATTGGTTAATGGAGAGTACTTTGAAGGTGATAAAAATTTAGTGTAAAAATATTGAGAAATAAAAAAGTTTTAATGAAATTCTCGTTATTTTTGGGTCCCCCCTCGTATGTGGACAGGCCATGCGGAGGCGAAGAGACGACAACCGCTGGACTACAAAGATGTAAACTTGGCACCAAAAGATACCGAATCCTAGAAGAAGACCGAATGATAGATAAGACTGAGACATCATCAAGTACTTAGGGGTAACATGGCAAGGGGAAGCTCAGAATAGAGAAAAATTTAAAATTTTTCGGGGAGACCTACATCTGACGTCGGATTGAAAATAATTGATAATGATACACATTACTCGATGTAACTGATAAAATACTATTATATTTCATTCAATATTTTATTCTTGCTACAGTGAATTGACTGAATTTTCCATGGTATGCACATACTTCTTTCATAAATGGGCATATTTTTACTCTGATGATTCCTTTAGAGGGATCTCGATCTTTGCGCTTCGGACCTCTAATAGCCCAAAATCGGCCTTAACTATGTTTCTGCTATAACTCGTAACTTGTTAAGAGACAAGTTACACTCTTAACGTGTGTAATCGTTGTCATGCCACCCGTGAAAACAATCCTGGTAATCTTTTTTAACTCGTGGAATGTGTCTTCAGGCTTACTCGCATGAGGCAAACTTATGCATGGTTTCTGCTGTCAACAAAGAGTGAAGTTTGCTATTTCAATCCCGAGGTGCATCGATTCCCCAACCGCTCGTAGGATTTCATTCGGATGGTCCGGCGTAACATTCATGGCGTACACAATGTATAAGAGGGATCCAGATAGTAATCTCAACGGAAGCTTTAATCCGTGGATGATTTTTTATCAGTGCGCTACTTCGCAATCGATTAAGGAAGAAAATGCTGAAACGTATGCCCTCCGAAGCCCAAATATTAAGTCGCTCTATTTTCCCTGTTTATTTAGAAAGAAAAATCATGGGTTGCAATCCTCGCGTACTACATTAAATGTAAAGCATTTTACAAAATGTGAAAGACTGAGTAACTATTGAAAGTATCCTTCACTTATTTCCCTCACTTCTAAGTGTTAATGTTTCATTTTAAGTATTTGGATTCAAATACGAATTGGATATAAATAAAAACGTTAACAAAGCAGAGTAAGTGACTCGCAAGGATAGTTCTCAATTTCCCCGCCAGATCATAATCACTGATCATAACGAAAAAGGCACGGTGGGGATATTGGGAGAATACCTAATGTTTTTAAATTACGATGAGGTTCTCCGAAATCAGGTGCGAAATCTTTAGCGTTGAAATTTACGCATCTGTTGGGTGTATTCCAAGAGTTACGGAGAGAACTTCTCCGCCCACATGGTTTCACCCATTCGGAACACATATAATCACTTGATATTAGAAGAGGTCTGTGGGAATATCATTCCGGCGCTACGTGTGCGATTTTCGGGGGATGGCGAAGAAGCGGAAAATTCGCTTGAAATTGGTTCAAACAAACATCTCTCTTGGAGCGTGGCCCACTCCGACCGAAAATTCTTCAATCTCTGGGCAGTGAGTACCGGGGTAATCCCAAGGAAGATTTTTATCCTTCATTCAGCGTATGCCAACTTCTCTTTCCTCCTTTTTTCATTCCGTTGCATTGCAGTCGGCCAAGGTCGCTATCCGTTGGAGTATATCCAGCGTTTTCCATGGCCAGCACCTTCGCTACCTTCCGATATTTGCTCGCGTGTTTTCCGCCCGAATCTCACGATTCGCTTTCGGATTCCCGTCGCTTCTGCTGTCTTGTTTTTTCTCAAGCTCCAGTACTTTTCAGCAATGCGTAGAATGAGGATTGAAATTCCCTCCGTGACTAATTGATCAATGAAGTTTGTTGAGTATTACCAAGGTTTCCAGGTGGTTTAGGAAGTAGAATTCTGATTTTCTATCCCTTTTCTTGATTTTTTTTACTTTTTTTCTGTTTCAGAGAGGTATCACAGTACACGTACTTCTTTTGCTGTAAGTGATGATTTATTGAGCGAAAAGAAGTCAAGTGAGACGTGTTAAAAAATGTTAATCTTTTTCGATGAATTTTAAAACCAGATCGGATTTTATTTTCAAGGTTTGATTATTGTTTGTATAAAAATTTACCGAAACTGAATTTAAACTGCTCTCGCATTTCACTAACTTCAACCTGACAATAGAATTTATTCGAAGCACTTAACGTTAAAGAAATTAAGATGCAGTAAAGAAATCACATATTTAATAATATATTATTAATTTTTACGAATATTACTTTGGATTATTCATCATATTTTAAATTATATAAAACTTTTAGTAAGTTTTTTCCACTGCTGTTAGTTTCAAATCATGAAAAATTTTATTTTCTTTGTTATGTCCTTTTGGCTAAAAAAAGTTCTAAATTTAGCGGAATTCTTATTCAGTATAACCTTGTTTCTTAAACATCTGAACCTCTTGATATTTAAAAGTAGCCTCTTATGTATGTACTAAATCCTGGGATTTTTATCCTAAAGTCATGCTTCCACGATGATTTCACTTGTGAAAATTAGGTAAAATAAATAGAAATGCTTTTATACTCTTCAATTATTATTTAAAATGTATTAAATCATCTTCCTTTTTACTGAATATGAAATCATCACAAGCAAGTCTCCTGTTAATAAAGTATTATTTCTTTAATATCGTTCAATATTATCATGTAATAATTATCAATCTTTAATCTTACTTTTAACTTCTCCCATAGATTACAAGTTAATAAGACAACAAATTAAGTTGTTTGAAATTTTTGGAACATGAACATACAACCATCTACTACCTTGGAATTATTTAATACTTATTATTTATTCAGTGAACAATTGAAATAGTAGTTAGATTTATTACACCATAGAGATCCAGACGCTTGAATCGTGATCCGCGTCGAATTGAGGGTTAAGATATCTTATGTTTTATGAACTAACTATAAAGTACTTTTTCTAACTTCCCTTTCAAAACAAATGCTGCTACCGCATGCGGAATTCTCCGGTAAAATAAATAAATAACAATTTATTTATTTGGATGATCGATTACTTTCCATTTAGTATATAATTTATCAAAGATATTAGCCTTGGATTTGTAAAATAAATAATATCAAGAAAGAGGAATGAAAATATGTTTCTATAAGCGTATTTTAGCGAATGAAAGGATGAAACCTAGCACTTTGATAAATGAAAAATCGCGTGCAATCTTGTGGAAACTCTTTTTATCATTTCTGGCCTCAAACCCGCGCTCTCCTAAAGATGACAGTAGTATTCCATAGTTTATTATCCGGAATTTTTTAAATTTTGGCCTGCAGCTGTTTTAATAGCAGTCTTTTTGTAAATAATATTCAACTTTAAATCTGTTCATTTCAGCTTGGTGCGGAGAGGGCAGTTTCGTTCGACAACGGACCCGACGGCTCCGTAGCTGAAGACTGCTTCTTCGCCATGCGGGCGTTCAGAGAGGGATACTCCTTCGGCTTCGTCGAGGGCGAGATGTGGGAGAAATCACCTTTTTCTTTGTGGGACTTCGTGCAGCAAAGGAAGCGGTGGATGCAGGGCATTCTGTTGGCCGTTCATTCCAGGCGCATCCCATTCCGTCACAAGCTTCTATTGGCCATCTCTTGTTACTCTTGGGTCACGATGCCTCTGTCCACTTCCAACGTCGCCCTAGCCGCTTTCTGTCCCATCCCTTGCCCTCCAGTCATGGACTTTTTGTGCGCCTTCATCGCAGCAGTCAACTTGTATATGTACGTCTTTGGGGTTCTCAAGTCTTTCTCCCCATATCGCCTTGGTATGCCGCGTTTTCTCCTCTGCATTGCTGGAGCCTTAGCGACGGTGCCATTTAACATACTCATAGAGAACGTGGCCGTCTTGTGGGGACTAATCGGCAACAAACATCGTTTTTATGTGGTCTCCAAAGAAATCAGAACCATCACAGTTTAGTCAGGAGTATTTTTCTCCTATGTATACTTGTGATGGTTCTGTGTTATGTTCCTTAATTTTTTCTCCCACCCCCAGCCAAGCAGGCAGCACGCTTTTCCTGTTACGAAATCATCCTCGTTTTTCCCTGTTCTTGGGGATTTTAATAATTCTAAGCGTGCCCTGTTTGTCTGTGTATGTGATCTCCCCTGCTGGGTGGTATTATATATTTTTTTTATTTTAGACTGTCGCCAAAGATCAGATGATGTTTGTGTCATCTGCATGAAAAGGAAGGCAGCTTGGGTGGGCTGCCTTATTTCTGCTTAATATTATTATTACTGTCAAATAAATTCAAGACGATTTCTCAAGAATTGGGATCAAATTGTTTGACCAATCAGTGTTCCATATTGGAGGCACCTTCAACGTCTTTAATCGTCAGGGTTTAGTGAGGCGTCACAGACAGGACCTCCTTATTAAAGTACTTCTCATGACAACTCCTCCAAAATGCGTGTGTGTGATTGTGAATGTGGACATTCACAATGTCAGCTTTCAGATGCCATACAATGATAGCTGTTTGTTATAAAATCTTTTTTTATTTATAAAAATGTGTATGATGCATCTTGTGGTATTGTCCCATCACATAATTTCATATTTTTTCATCTTTAATGTCCCCTTGTTTTGCTTTCCTTAAGGATGGACCAACTACGAGAGAGCTCTTTCATTTGTGCATGGTTGAAAGAAAAAATATAGGTACAGTTTTTACTTTGGGGTGCTTTCATATCACATGAGAAATCCAAAATCATTGTACATACATCATTTGAGAGCAGAGTTAGATAGTATTGTGCAGAAGACAGCTTTAGGACTATTTATGTTCTACTTTTTTCTTGTACTAGTTGTTAAGGAATGATCATAACTATTTTCCGAAGCTCAAGCATCTTAATTAGCCCTTCAAAAGTATGTTAGGATTTATTCAGCAAAGTCAAGCTTGCTTGAAGGGTTTTCTGTGGAAGATCTCATGTGTTGAGGAGGGAAGAGATGCCCCATGTTCGAGGATGATACATATGAAGTAGAAATGCAGAAAACAGAAAATGCTATAATCCTACAGTATTAAAACATTTGCACATCAAAATTTATGGGGATGAAAAAGATGGTGTTTTGAGTTTTAAATAAGAGCTGGTAGTCTGCTGTCAACCCGTTTCCTTATATTGTTCATGAAAGAACTCATTAATAATCTATTTCCAAAAAAGAAAGCATCTCCTTTAGAGTTCAGGTGGGGTGTACCTTGAGAGCCTGAAAGTTGAGGCAGCAATGAGCACAGTAAATGCCTACTGCTTATTTTACAACTGTCCATCAATTTATGCCATCTTTTCCATTCCAGGATATTTTATTCCAGTGGCATTTTATCATGTTTTACTCCTAATAATCCATGTAATGAAAAACTTGCAAAAGTCAACAAAGTAGTGAGGGTTAGTGAAATGCAATTCTTAGTTTCCTAAAATAAGAAATGTTGTTTTGTTTAAAGTTGCTAATGAGAAATTGAACGTTTCCCTGTAATATTAGAATTTTGAACTTAGGATTATAGGAATATGGTTGAAGTTCTTCTTTAAAATCTGTGCTACTGTGGCAAAAATGTGTTATTTTATTAACTCTCGATAATTTGTTGATTTTTGAGTGTTTCTACTTGGCTGTTAAGCAAGAATTGAAAAATGCCATTGGAGGGAAGAGGATGAATATTCTGCATAACATGTTTCCTTTGCAACATGTTGACTATGTGGAAATCCTCTTTTTTATGTACTATACAAATGTGTCGAGTTTATGTTCATGCATCTTGGGAGATGGCCTTTGTACCTAATTTAAGTTTAAATTTTTTAAAGGGAAGGGGAAAGGCTGCAAAAGTTCAAAGGAAATTCCTTTTGTTCTTTTCGTTCTTTCTCTTTCTGAGGCTAGTCATCTCAGTCACTGGCAGTTATAGTAGATGCAAGAATGAAAGCAAGAGAATTAAAAAAATTTTCTTATGTTTCTATGAATGCCTAGTGTGTGTATCACTCTTCTTTGCACAAGTTGAATGCTTGTTTGAGTGTGTGTTTGAGTCGAATTTCCAATTGAATGTGTTACATTTCCGAGTTATTTTTGCCTGAAAAAATTAGGTAAGCCTTTGAAGATACCTTGCCATTTTTTTCCTTGCATTTTTTAAGCTAATTCTTTGTGTCGTACAAATTTTTACAAATACTCTTGAAATTATTTGTAAAAGAGAAAGAAAAATGAAGATTATTTTAAACAAACTTGCCTCTTTATTTTCTTTAAAAATATATCCATATGTAAAAAAATATCCATATGTAAAAAAATATCCATAATTTTAAGCTCTTGGATTATCTATGGTCCAAACAAATGCATTCTGGAACATGCGCAGCCAGGGTGAGGGATCCGTAGGGTTGCATGGCATAGTTTGCTCACCTCCCCAGGATGTGGGCAACCATGGCCATTGCCAAAGTACAGTGCAACGTTCTGGATGGGGCATCATAGCAAGATGGCGTCCATCTGCAGAGCATACTCCACCCACTCCACCTTTGAGTATTAAAAAAAAAAGCTTAATTCAAAGATAACTGCTCATTGCACCAATGTGATAGTAGCTGATTTCTTCTACCTTTTACTTCTAAAACAATTACTGATCAGGGAAAGGTCAAAAATACTTTGCATGTACAATAGTGCCCCTTAAAATCAAATCATAAACAAGAAAAAAATATCTATGTCTATCCTTTGAACTATGTTTATCCTCTAGCTAGAGGTATATTGGATGTATTGGAAGAAGTAAAAGTTGATATTCCACCAGCAAGGATTAGCATGAGAGCATGTAACTGGATTAAATTCTACTTCTAGAATAGTTTTGAAAATTGTTAGAGTAAAAATTTTTCAAAGGTTATTGTTACTTTCTTCTGTAATAATAGTGTTTTGCACAACCTATATATTCAATTTATAAAACTGTCAAAACTAGGCAAAAAGTAGATTTTTTATGACTATATTATGTTTAATTAATGTAATCATTAAGAGAAGATACATTATCCCTACTACAATATCCAATAGCTGTTTTTCATCACACAAAATGCATTCTGAAACTGCTTAACTGAAATATTAATAGATTAAAATTCTTATAACATTAATTTAGTAGCTAGGTATTATTCCAGAACTGATGTGGTACTTCATTATAAATTACTATAATAACTCACACATAGCTCCATATTTATCTTCCATAATGCTACATCATACATTACACACACACACAAATATACTTCAATAATACTAAAAGGAGAACGATCACACAAGCTTGGTAAGTAATAGATGCTGGGTTTGCTAAAGACTTACAATATATTTATAATCATATGAAAGTTAAAAATTTCTTTTATTAAATTTTAACATAACTTACCTCTACTTCCATTGGGATTTAGTGGATAAATCATGGTTGGATTGTCATCATCATCAACATATTTGATTGGCAAACATTTATTTTGTTCCATGAACTTGAATGCATCCTCATCACGGAATTCAAATTTCCCTTTTGGAAAATAAATATAAAGCATTAAACTCACAAAAAATACAATACTCAGTAAAACCATCATTTGTTTTATTTTACAGTAGATAGCAAAGATAGAATTTTTAAAGTTAAATATTTTATTTAACAATAAACAAGTTAAATATTTTTATATAACAACTCAGATAATAAGTTATAGTTAAAATGAAAATTGATAATGAATAAACCTATATGGTGAGAATTAAGGCTAAAAATGAAATAATACGTACTCTTGATTAAGAACTGCAAAATACAGAAAAGAAATAATTGAACTAATTTTACTTGAAATTTGTGGTTGCTAATGCTATTATCAATCCATCATTTGAATGTTGAATACTGGTATAAAATCAAGGACATAATTAAAATAAAATGTTTCCAGAAGGTGACATTTTCCTATCCATTTTTCAGTATATTCTATCAACATGAATTTCATATGAAAGGTTAAGCATTACATAAACCTAACTACTACTACTACTCTTAATGACAATTTAGTAAGTTTTCCAAAAGGCTCTGCGAAGTCCATTTTTCTCTTCTACCCTTGCTACTTTTCATAGCATATTTTAGAGCAAAATCTTCTTAACGCTGTTCTTTTTGTTATCACTTCATTATTTTGCATACCTTCTCCATGAGCCACCCATACCCCAAGGGTAGATCCTTCCATCCCTTTAAGCATTAATGATGGACTCTTGTATATGTGTACAGTGCTGAATCTACACTCAAAACGCTCAGAGTCATTATGACCCAAAGTGATGGGTGGAGCCGGTACAGCATCTGCATTGCTTTCTGAATCTGCAATAAATAAAAAAGAATGTCTTTTTCATAAAGGCAGCAAAATTTATTTAAAAAGTAGCATTCCTTTGAGCAGCACAGAATTTTTTATACATGAATTTATGGGCATATTAGTACTTGACACTGGCATTTACCTCACATTTTGAGTAAGTATGTCTAACAAGACGAAGTTTTTTCAAGAGAATTTGACTGGCTGGAAATCATGCTGTGATTTGGCTTAGCAAAGTGATAAACAACAATTTTATTTCAACGGTATTTCACATTCACAAGTATAAATTTTTACTTATCAAGGTCAAGATACTGTATCAGAAGCAAAAAATAAGAGTCATCCAGAGTGGTTGAAATTTATAACAAATTTGAAGCAATTACTATAAGTAGCTGATAAGATAGTACCCTGATATTAGGATTCCAATAAGTAGAGTCATACACTTAAATTACAAATTAAAATATAGTCTCTCCTTTAATTTTTAATTAAATTTTATAGAACTCTTTTTCAAAGGATAAGCAATTGTCACTAGTTGCCTAAAAGTTGGAAATCATGAATGAATGGGTTACAAGATGAGTCAAAGTTGAGAAAAAATATCTGAGATGAAAGAAGTTAACTAGTAGCCTTATGAAAACATAATTCAAAACAGAGTGAAAAAAATGGCAGTAAAAAATTAACAATACTCATCAGACACCTAGACTGTCACACTCAGGGCAAGCTAGTGTCATCTGAGTCAAGTGAGGAATAAAAGGCATTCATATTTGACTATCACTTAAATGCAGTACTTGCTCCAGAAGCCACTAGCTCCTGAGAATGATAGCCTAGCAACTAAAATATGAACTTGGTATTTTTATCCCATATTTTTCACTTGGCCTTGGAGATTGTATTTCTACTTGGTTCCAGATCCCATCATTTTGCTGGTTCCTTTCACCATCAATTTCACTTCACTTTTGGTTTCAGTTTTATTTTCACTCAAAATGAATGGGTTTTATGCATGAAGTTCCCCACATTTTGTAAATCAGAATGCAAATCCCTCTATTAAGCAGGAAACCCTTAACAGTTTTACCTGAAAGAGTAAAAATGAAAAATACTTACCTTTAGATGATGGACCGACCCATCCAAGTAAACACATCAACTGACAGCCATTGCAGACTCCAAGACTGAATGTGTCTTGACGTTCAACAAACACTTGGAATTGCTTACGTAAACTGGGATGGAAAAGAAGACTAGCTGCCCACCCTTTTGCTGACCCAAGAGTATCTGTCATGGAAAAATTAAGGTTTCAATAAACATTATATGCTTACAGTATTATTCATAACAGTGAAAGATTTCAAAACAATTTAGATTTTTAATAAGAACTCTGTGGGTCACGTAAACACAACATTCCCTGAAATTTTTCTCATCAAAATTACTGAAAATGTGATGGAAAACAGGTTATTTTTAAGTAGATGTTAGTAATGAGTTAATCAAGCACGTAAATATATTAGTTTGGTAATAGCATGATCCATAAGTAAAGTGGGAAGCCCTTCAACCTAGTGCAGCAGTTAAAATTAAGGGAGACTTTTGTGAATTAGGAGCCTAGGACTTAGATGAAAGGATTTTTAATACTTGCCAGCATAACTGAAGCCACCAGGGAATATGACCCCTCTAAAATAATCAACAGAGATTTTCCCATCAAGGAGATCCTGCATTGTGACATCCCACACCTCAAAGCCAGCCATATGCAATGATGCTGCCATCTCACGATCTCCATTAATGCCTTCCTCACGTATTACTGCCACTACTGGAGCTACCCAACATGTAAACATAGAAAATGATTAAAAAGCGACTCATTTTCAAATTTAAAATATTTCAAGGGCTGAAGGATTTAAACTTAATAATTTGAGACAAAAATTTGGCACAGATAGACGTCTAATACACCAAAATACTAACCACTTGAAAATAGAGGAGTAGATGGCTGTGGAGCTTTCTTGGGGTCAAATGATAGTTTGTATTGAGGACCTTTCCTTGAACTCCAAGATTTATTCTCAGATTCAGCACACTCAGGATCTGCTTGCAACATCTCCAACTGATGACTAGTTTCCTCCCAAGCCAGGAATAGTGGAAGCCATGAAGATTTAAGTGCTGTCCTACCATGTATTCTTACTAGGATCTTAAGTTTCCAAGATAATTATAAACAAAGAAAAATAACATATGGTAAAATTTGAAATGAAAATGAACACGTAAGTTGAAATCATTAGGCATATGTGAATTTATGAAAAACAGAGCCTTTAAAAACATTGTTTTGGAGGGAGTACTATGCAATGATAGCCTTAAGTTTGATTGGCTCAAACTTTTGATTAGGTTGTGCTGATTGATTTGGTGACTTTCCAATTTCATTTAGTTTAGAAAGTAAAAAAATCAAACTGAATATTACTTCACCTAAACCCAATGTACCTGGCTTCAACAGACAAGGTAAAATAACCAAGACCTGAGTCAACAACTTGATAGCTTTAAGAAACAACTTTCATTCTTTTACAAGTGTAGTTTAAATTCAATATTGAGTGATTACAACCCCTTTCTCATGATTTGTCAACGTTTTTGGGTTCGTTAGAAGGAAATTGTAAATAAAACTGAAAAAATAAGTCATAAATACCCTAATCTTTCATTCTTATATTATTGATGCATATATTTCATAACCTTACACTTTTGAACCTTAATGCTTAGAAAAACTAAGCAACCAAGTTGTCGAAGATTCCACTATTAATGAAGGAAGAAAATCAAAAATGCATCTTCTTTTTGATTCATTAAGGGAGAGAAGGAAAGAGAAGAATGAGGGAAACATGTAACATGAAAATACCTCTGATTTAGGTCCAAGCTTCGTTGGGCGACCAACTATCGCACATGGTACTTTGGCACTCCTAAAAGTTTCCTCAACAACACGTATATCTGTCTCTTTCACTTCAAGAATCCAGCCAAGCTCCTCCGAGAATAACTGCTCAACGTATGAGACTTCAGACTTGTACGTCAAGTCAATGAGAAGACCACAGTGTCCACCAAAAGCCATCTCCAGAACGCATGTTAGAAAACCTCCATCACTAATATCATGGCCAGATACAATCTTACCATCTGAAAATATTGCAAGGAAATTTTAGGAAATAGAAATGGCAGCATGTATGTTGGATTTCGTAAAACCAAAATCATACACTGCAAGCTGACCCTTAGCGTGGGATTTAGCAATCAACCTATTTCTTTTGTCCAGGTGTGATATTTATAATTCTAGCTACTATGCATTGTAGTGCATATTACCCAGAAATAATTATCATAAAAATATTATGCACTATCTTATCTATCTTAAAAAGTCAAATTATTTAGTATGCTATAAATCAGAGGTAAGGAACCTGCAGCCTTTTTGATAGTTACACTACAGCCTCTGGTCGCTTTTTGAAAAAGATGCCAGTATTTTAATAATGTTGTTTTACAACCTTGCTAATGCCAATGACTGAAAAACAAAATAAAAAATCCTCTCTTTCAGTCCTCTCAGCAAATTCATTAATGTTCGAAAAAAAACTATAATAATGTATGATTATTTGAATGTAGGCAACAAAATATGGCCTTCCGACAGAAAAGGTTTCTACCCCTGATCTAGGATACATATCCTTAGAAATGAAGTATGCATAACCTCCCCTCTCAACAAGGTTGTAGAATATACCACAAGCAGATATAAACTATGAAATAATAAACTGCAGTATCTCCAATTACTTACTTACAAACAGCATGAAGGCATTAAAGATTTAAATTTACTTACATAGAAAAAGTTAGCTAAAAATATATAACTTAACTATAAACAGGGCTATCAGCTAATGGTAATTATAATATTGTTTTATGGAATAAGATAATACTTGATTGAAAAACAAATTACCAGCAATGAGTTTCTGCGTAGCTTCAAATGCTGCCACCAAAAGCTTGGGACAATCTACATCAGGTGAAGTGTCCCCTAATGTATTCCAGCACTGAGCCAAGGCTGTACCTCCTAAACGAACTTTTCCACAAGAAAGATCAATATGCATCAGTACTGTTGACACACCATGACGAGGACCTTTAAGGTCAGGGGTGACCACCTGATGTACATTTGGGCATGGTGCATAAGTTGACACAACCAGGGTTCCTTAAAAAAAAAGTTAATAGATCTGCTTCAATTTCTTCAATACAATTCTTTCTTAACAACTGTCTCGGTCAGATTTATGGCCAGGTGATCTAGATAAAGTGAAACCTATCTGAAGTAAAACCTGTGCAAGGTATAGAAATGCCTTATTTGCAAAATAATATTTGGGTTCCCAAAAAGTTGTTAGGTTTCTAGTTCAAATTTATTGTTAGAATACTGGATATTTTTAATAAACAAAAAACATAATGGGCATCATAAAAGGCAATAATTCAAATCAAGGTGGAAATCGTTCCCTGCATTGTGACTGGAAAGTGAAAATACTAAGATTAGCAATTTTATCTATGGAAGGTTAGAGAATCCCCTCCATTATTTTGAATTGATAGAGGAATTAACTACACTGAAGAGTAGATAAAAATGATATTCAAGAAATTATGAAAGATACTTACATGTCCTTGAATAAATCTGGGACCAGACTGAGATTGATTTTAGAAGTGTGTCCTACAATTTTAGGTCTGAATATATTTAAATAAATAAAACTATATGTGTGATCTTTGATTCATAAACAGTTTTTTGTCATAATGACAGTCAAATGCCCCCACAAAATCAAATTGCCTAGTGCCTCACACCATGGATGTTTACAAATGGATGCTGCGTAGTTGACTATTCCCACTGACCTGGTGCCTTCACAGTCTCTCCTGAAACACGAGCAGCCATGCTGAGGGAATCTTTCCCTCCATCCACAGCTATTCCCAGTTTTCCCATGATTTCGCACATTGCTTCACAAGCAGTATACAAAGCAGCTCCCTCCCCTGGTAATTTGGCAGCCCACATCCAATTCCCGCTACATTTTACATCCTAGAAAATTTGAATCAATATTTAGAGGGCTGACTAGTTGAATGTACAAATTTTTGTAAGGGCAAGGAAAATTATTTAAGAGCTGTCTTTCATTCACCTTTAAACTGGAAATTCTGGCAAAGACTAGGTTAGTCAAAGATTCAGCTACAGTCATCCTGGCTCCAGCAGCTGCATTGACAAGTCCTTTAATTGGCTGTTCACCAATAGCTGTAGCAATACCTTTCTAAAATGTGAAAAAAAATTCTATTAAGGTCAATTTATGATATATTATTTCCTGATTATCATCTGCTGATCTCCTAAAAAAATATAAAACAGGACAAATCTTTTCACTTTATTTTTTAAATTGAAATATTGAATCTAAAATCTTAAAATCAATCAAAAAATTGAATCAGTTCATATGAAGCCAAAAATTTCTATTTTTGATATTTGGCTATTGAATAACATGAAAAATATCACAGACTTTGGTGATGATTCTAATGGACTAAAGTACATTGCTTTACCATTCCTGTTTTCCTGCCCATATTGGGCAGGATAGAAGGCAGTAATACATATGTCCCAGTAATAACAATACATATGGTCAGACTACATTCAGACAGAACTTACAAGGAATGAAAGATTAAAGTTCGCAGAGTACTTAAGGAAAAGTAAGTAAGACTCACTGTTGAAAACTGGGAGAGAGCCAAGACAGCTACGTCAGCTAGAGGCTGATGCAATGGACCCACACACTGTTGCTGGGCAACCAATCCTGTGACACATCTGTCAACCTTTGTTGTGAGAAATCGCTTGCTGGCAACAGATGGAAGTTTAAGAATGCGCTTCAGTACATTTAAGATGTCTATATTTTCATCCAAGGATAATGATTCACTAATTCCAACGCTGTGATTCAGATGAAATACCTAAGTAGAAAATTGTGATTCAGCAGGGATAAAAAAAGTACTTTTGCAAGTAGAGGAGTTAGATTTAGAATAAACTCTAAGAGTGGTATATAAAGGTAGACAAACCTTATTTGGCATCTTCCCTAATACAAGTTCCAGATCCAAATCGACAGGATGTTTGGTATTCTTTGGATATGCTCCTGATAACCACTTCTTTTCATCAGGGTTCTCCTCTTCAGACAGAACAATCTACAATGGATCCCAATAAACCATTACAATAATGATTAAAAAGCAAAAATAATTTTTAAATAAGAAGAAAACCAGGATGATTGGGATTCAAATCCTTTTCAACCACTTTCCACTTCCAAGATGACATAAAAATTAACTTAGAATGAAATGGATGGTAAGGCACTGATGAAATCATTGACAATGTTTTTCAATTACTTGGCTATCTCTAGAAATACTAAAACAAAAATCGGTAAATACTTTATCAAATAAGGTGACAAATTTCTATAATTGTAAAAGATAACTACAAATTCAATATTCTTAAAACAGCTATAAAAGAAAATCCATAAACCAATGCACCAAACAAAACAATGGAAGCAATATTATTGAGAAAATGATACTTACCTTACCACTACCGGTAACAACTCCAACAAAATTGATAGGGCAACGTTCCCTAGCAGCAATATCAGACAACAGCTTCACATCCTTGCCATGGCATAAAAGAGCATCATTTTCTTGATATTCTGCTCCCCATATTTCCAAAGTATTTAGGGTGGGATCACCTAACTGGAACCTCTTGGTAAATACCACTGCACCACAAGGTTCTACCAATTCCTTCAAGACATTTCCTAAAGACAAGAAAATTAAATCATGAAGGCAAAACTGTTACCACTATTACACATCAATAAGAACAGAGGACTTAGAATGGAACATAGTTAAACAGTAACCCAATAAAGAAAGTGGCTACTGAGTTTTTCTTACAGTTTTTCAGACTTGATTAATGATTACAAATTTGGTTAACTAACTTCTTTTTATACGCCTTAACATGTACTTATTTTTGAGAACTGAAAGACAAAGCAAATGGATGCCGTACCAGCGATAGAATTCAAACATTTTAGGAACAGATTCTTATATTTCTAGGGAGTATGCATTTATACATTGCAGTTAAATGCTAATGTCATTTGTATTCTAATTTTGAAATTTTTATGAGACTTTAATCTGAAAGATGAAATTTCTCATAGTAAAATTCTAGGAACATGTTTACCCAAACTGGTGTGAACTAATTAAATCACATCACTGATGCCCTAATAGCTACTCCCTTGTAGTTCTTTACTTTAATGATTTAGTGTTGGCCTATGCCACAAGTAAAAAACTGAAAAGTCAGAAAACTCAGACTTCTTGAGAGCTAGGTTATACATTGACTTTGTGGCAGGGTTCAGTCAGATCACACCAAATCACCCAAAACCAATCTTAGGAGTTTGCTGATCCTAATCTAACAGTTACAATAATAGTAGAACAATAAATGAGGAAGCAATATAATCCCATCATTACAACATTAGTATAATTTTATTGTTGGACTATCGAATATTTCATTTTTATTTCATCCTAAGGTTTTGGGAGTAAATTTAAAATAAGAATAACAAGGAAAAATGTACTACAGTGAAAACAAACTGTTACGCATGGTTACATACTCTGTTGGAATAAGAGCTTGTTCCTAAAATTTTTGAATCTCGGTTCTGTAGTGAGGGTAACAAAATGTTCCATTCACAACTAATGACAAAAAGCTACAGAAAATTTCCAGTTCTCCATCCATATTGCTAAAAGTTTTTAAGCAGCAATAAAAAAAAACAAAACATTAGGAATAAGCCATTCCAGAAAAATTTTCAGTTATTCATTTACTATAGATGGATGCTGAGATCTGAGAAATAATGGTTAATAAAGATTATTCTTTTGGCAGTAACTCAGGAGGCTCAATATATTTTATTAGGAACTTCGTAAAATGATGTATCACTGTTTTATTTATTGAGGTACTAACCATTGCCACCAGCTCCTTGGTCATGAATACTGCATATGGGATTTGCTTCATCAAGTTCCAGGCAAGCTCGAATGACCCTGTGAAGCTTTTGCTCCATTTCTGCATCACCTCTTTGAACTGCTCCAAAATCAAGCTCACTCTTATTATCACCTTGTACCTACAGGGGGAGTTCAGAAATTGAGTGCTTTTAAATAAATATCTATTAACCTAACATGATTTTGATTTTTTTTAATGAAATGATAGCTAACAATGTCACGGAAATTTTGAAAACAAAGAAGTAGTAACACAAAGGATAAGTCATTTGTACTAAAACAAAACTTGGGTCAGAAAAACATAGAATACTTGTGCCATACAAAACCTATAAATCATCTAAATAAACAAAATATCAACCAGGAAACTCTATTCAGATATTACCTCCACAGAACTAGCAGAACCTCCTCCCACTCCAATTCTATAAACGGGTCCTCCTATTTTCACCAATCGCATTCCTAAGAGATATAGAGAAGACAAAGTGTAAAATAATTTCCTAGTTTACCATGTATGTGCAAAATTTAAGGAAAATATAAAGTAATGACTCAAAGTTTCTAGCCAATTCACAGCAGCTAATAAATGGCATTGATGAGAACAAATATCTACCATGGAAAATGACATACAGATTATTTTCATATGGAATTTAAAAAATTTTGATGATAATTCTTTCATTAGATTACCCAAATAGCATAAAAGATGAGAGAAGTAGTATTCAGCATTTATGATTTTCTTACTTGGTGACATCCACAGAACAGTTTATCCACATGAACTTATCATTACTAGTCATTTGGTAAATAAAACAAAAATGAGTATGTTTCCAATACATCAACATAAAGTACTTTTTGATGAATTGTGAAATTTTGGTGAATGGGGTTTTACATGCCAAAATGGGATATGTCTGAGCTCGTAAATTGTGGCTAATTATGGGTTACTGAACATCTGGTTACCTATCTCTGGAGGCAGCTTATTCACCATGGGAGCATCAAGATTTCCAACTCCACCACTGAACATGATTGGCTTAATCCATTCTCTCCTTTCACCAGACGGCAGTATCATTCCAAATGATCTGGAGAAGCCTGACACAACAGGTTCACCAAACTTATTGCCATAGTCTGAAGCTCCATTGCTTGCCTCAATTAACACTTCTAATGGTTTAGCAAAGTTACTTGGATATGGCAAAGAAGCATCTTCGCCTGGTATGGTATAACCTATGGAAAAACATCATTATAGCTATATTATACAAAGTAATCCATTATATACCTCAAATTATGAATCTAAAATTTCTTGAGTTATTCATGATGTTAGTTCTTGCAGCATATGAAACTTTGAAAAATTGCTTTAAAATAAAAATGATAATTTCTATCACAAAGACCTCCCCTCAGTACAACAAATTCTTTTATAATCAAACATCTTATTTAACTTTCTATCACAAGCTTTCGTGTAAGATGTGCATAGTAAATTTTTTTAAGAATAACAGAAAAATTTCTTTGACTACAGGATACATACAAACAATGAAGGCAGTAGAAGTCTATATGATACATCAACATGACTGTAACAGTTAGTTTCATATCCTTTCAAATTTCAAATTAAATCCTTATAATTCAGTACTCTTACTTTACTCGGTAGCACAGCTATAACAGGGCATTCGATATTAGTCACTAGTGCAACAGTGATTGTAATATTATCAACAGTGATACTAATGGAGTTAAGACATATATAATCATTATTGCTGCATAAGTGCTTCATTAACTCAATGTACATTTTGAAGACTCTACCACTCAATTAGATGCATAAAAGGACAATACAAAAACATGAATAAAAAGTAAAGCAAATAGTCACTAATTTTCTCCAAATATAAACATGTAATCTACCTGGAATGAGGAGATTTCCAACACAGTATCCTGCAGTTCCTGCAATATAATGACCGCCACGACCAACAGCATGGACATCACGTATACGTCCACCAGTGCCAGTTGTTGCTCCACTGAATTGATAAATAAATATTAAATAGAGCAAGTTATAAGTAGAGATTAAATTTTTGTAAAAACATACAAATCAGTTTAATTAATTTTCAGCTGAATATGAGAGTTCATTTTTGACTTCGTTTAGCACCACTAAAGGATGAGTTATCCTATAAAGAATGGCATCACAGTATAGGTTAATTTTTTATTATTCTTGCAAATGGTACAATTAATTGGATTATTGTGTCAATGTTTACCAGTTTACAGGATTCCACACAGCAAATGGGAATTATTCTAGTTTGAACTTAGATGATTATTTTTGCAGTTTGAGGGCAGATATGCAACACTTCATAACAATAAACATCATTTGGGAAGAAAAACAGGAATGGAAATGATTGAAAATGTAGAATTAATTCAATTATATAACTATAAATTATTTATAACCCATATATAAACAGTTCAAACAAAAAATTGATATTTTATTTTCGAAACAGACATTTCATAGTAAAAGAAATCCATATATCTCTTTCCACTAAAACTTTGTGGAATATTAATATATACTTACCTAAAAGGTGCTACTCCGGTAGGAAAGTTGTGCGTCTCAGCAGTGAATATCAAATGCTCTTTCAATGTCTTTACTTCGAAAGGACAGGGGGCTCCAGCCTTTTTAGGCCGTAACAGTTCCACATCAAACCCATTGATCGCACTAAAGACAGAAAGTATAATTTGAAGGATTCAGTATAGAAGTACATTTTTGAGCAAGTTCAAATTATTCATATGATGTTAAATAAAGCCTCAAGGTAGGTTGAGGGGTCTTGGAGAAATAAAGAAAGAACCACTTTAATGTTGCCCATATTATTACTCCTCATTAATTCATTAACCATAAGATTTGGTTCCAACTATTTTTAACATTCAAATTTACCACAAGTTAATAAAAATTTTTACTAACTAAAGCATGTTTGACGTCAAACCTTTTCCTCACCTGCTATTGTCACTAAATTTAATGACATTATTTGGATTAGAAGTCTTCTGTGTATCAATAATCATGTCTATAAGAGAATTATTTTTCTCCTTTCCATCAATAATCATTTTTCCCTGAAAAAGAGGACGTCAGCAGAATCAAATACATGGTACTAAAACAATTAAGTATAGAAAGTTTACTCATATCTAAGGAGTAAATAGTATAGATTTTATCACAGAATAACTAACTTTGAAGAACCAATGGCGACTGTGTTCGCTGTTAGATTGAGCAAGATCAAAACATTCAACACTGGTTGGATTTCTTTTCAACTTTTTTTGGAACATCTCTGTGTAGAAGTCTAGATCCCAATTATCAAATGCCAAGCCTGAAAACATTACAAAGTGAGGAGTTTAGTAATAATGGACAATTTTATCTTTACCAAAGAAAATCAAAGAGATCTTTTTTAAACATGCAAGGGGTGTTCAAATGAAAAGGTATGAAACAACACGGTGGGTACAATGGAAGCCTCATCCATAAGATTCCCTGCTCCCAGAATTCCTGTGACAGGAGCCAGTCCTTCACCAATTGATTGTATGCTCCGTCCAATTGATGCGCCAGCAGGTATGAGGACATCATGGCGTTCACATCGCAAAATTCGATGATTGAGGAGCAGCAAGGTGTTATCAGATTTCTGACTGTGGAGTGGGTGGAAGTTTCTGGCCAATTTCATCACCCAATGGTTGCCATATACAGGGGAAGGAGGTGTAGCCTACACAAGTCCGCCAAAGCAAAGGGCCAGGAATGCTCACGGAGGGAGTGATTCTGCTCCACGATAATGCGCATCTATACATTTCCAGGGTCACACAAAGTGCACTGGCCACTTGTAGGGATGTAGGGTGACTTGATCATTCACCCTATGGACATGTCACTCTGCAAATTCCATCTGTTTGATCTGCTAAAAAATATCTCAAAGGGAAGCGCTTCAACTCAGGCAATGAACTGAAGGACGCAGTGAAGGACTAGCTGTTGTCACAGCTATAGGAATAAGGGAATAGGGAAATTTTCGGCTCGTTAAACAGTGAGATAGTTGTACTCAGGCCTCTGGTGATTCCTTTTGAATAAGGCTTCAATCATATCCACTGTGCCATTTTGTACCTTTTCATTTGAACACCCCTCTTAGCAATAAAATCTGGGGTAAAAGCCTCCTAAATTTTTCATTCCAATTTTCATTATATAAAATATTTTCAACTAACTTTCAGATGTAAGCTTTGAAGTAGGGTAGGAAAGATCAATATCTCTCATAGCTAATTTGATTGAAAATGTAATAAACTCAAGAGTAAAGAAGTGACTCAGTTGCTTGAACCAAAGAATATTAAGTTTTCCAGGCAATTAAAATCATTTCTTCTTTAATATAATGCATTATAAAGCATAAATTAAATACCAATATGTATGCCAGTTTTAATTACTATCTAATGTTGATTAATTTGAAACTATCATCATTAACTATCACCTCATTTTTAAAGAGATGCTCTTAAAATCAAAGTGTTCTGAATAATACCAAACTAACCCAATTCATTGTTGACCTCTTCCAAAGCTTTTCTGCCTTTACTCATAATGTCCACTTCAAACCATTGCTGAGGCATTATTCCTAGATCAAACGACTCAATTGGTTCCATGTACCTACATTGAGTCATGCGGTCATGAAGAACAGAGACAAGCTAAAAAACAGACACATCTTTCATTATCTATTTGTAGATAAAAAGCATAAAAATAATTATTTTATCTTACTGATATGTACATCGTTTTTACGGACTTAAAAAGGGAAAATACAGGGAATGCAATACCTTTTCCTCGAGGGATGGTTCCAATGCATTCCTAGGATATTCTATGAGATACCTCATAGAAGCTTCTAATCTAGAAACCTGAGAGAGCCCAACTGCTTTGCATATCGAGACAGCATTGGTTGAAAAGGCTGTAGAAAAATTTAACCTGCAAGTATTCGAACAATGAGAGATAAAATATACATGGAAAACTATAGTATTACGACTATGAAACAATTTTTATACCAGAAACAGAAAACAGCTCACGATTGCCTATGAAACATGGCTTATAATAATGTTTGAGAATAAAACAATATTAATTTTTTCATTAACTTACCTAGGTCCAATTTCAAAAAGATAACATCCTGGGTAAGAGCTTAAATGGGGATGCGAGGACAAATCTTCCATATGAAAAGGAGATGCTAAGATCCATCGCAACTTCTCGATCTGGTGTTTTTCCAGTGATGTCGCAACTTCTACATTGAAACAAATCTCAGTTTTCAGACCTTTTAATTCTGGTGTAATTTCTTTTAACTGCTTTAATTTTACCGCAGTTGCCCCTGGACTTAGCCCTGGTTTTCTGTAGAACCTTATGATGGCCATTTTCACCTGAAATGCAAATTGGCCTATTACATAAACAGTAGAGATTTGTACTTCTCAATCAACAAGAATTGGAAGAAGAGCGAAAGGAAAAATTGAGTTATTTCAATGCTTATAAAATAATACTGAAAAAATCGAGGTTTTCTATATTGCATAAGATCAATTAATTCTCATTAACCTTGCTTAATGAAGATCCGCCGTGCAACGCTCCTTGAAGGTTACTGCACTAAGTAGAGGATGCGAGTGTCTATTAGATTTCAAAACTATGACGTCGTTAGGTCACTGCACATCAGGTCAAGATTATCAATAGGTTCGAGTCAAGAAGTGCCTGATAACAAGGCACTTGGTACAGAGCGCGTAATTGAGAAAACGCGTATTAAACGCAGTGAGCGAAAGTAGGTCGTGAAACAACCTACTAACCAGGAGTAAATCTTGATGAAATTCTAACGCTGACATCTCAAAATTACACAGTAATAATAATAAACATAACTAATACAAGCCGCGAAGTTATTCCTGAAAGTCATCATTTTGTAATATAATAAAAACTTTAGCAAGGAGCTATGAGTCACAGGGTGTCAGTTATTATAATTGCATGCAATTGAATTACATACAAACCTGGTCAATTTCCGTAAGTGACTTTTGTCCAAGATGAAACAAATATTTCTACCGCATGGAAATTTGACAGAATCGTCCGCGAAAACATTTGACAATAGCTACGCGACAGGTATGGATTTAATATTTGGCCAATAAGAGCCCCCGTTACAAATTCGTTGGAGTTTGAAAATCCATTCGTTTCAGTGAAAGATGTCTGTCTTTGTAATGGTAGTCTTCTTTGCTTCTTGAAAGGAGTTTCATAAAGATAGCATGTAGATTGTATGTATCGCGACTTTAATGAAAGCAGATCGTTTAACTGAACCTTAGCTTGTGAATGCGCAGACTGCGCTCGAAAATAATTAATTCTATATTCAGGTGTGTAGTAGTGATAAATGCCGTTATTATTACTGTATCATTGCGTGTTATTTGACCGGTTGTACCGTAAAATTAAATCTGTATTATGAAAAGAAACGTATGATATTAATTTGAAAGCTCTTTATTATAAATTTCTACCGTTCTTGCTGCTTATCATTTTGTAACAGTTCTACATCAGTTGTCTTTGTACGTAATTATTTTTATTTTAGTACTTGAATTTATAAAACATTTATAATGGAAGACGAGAAGGAATATATTAAACTGCCCGTGGAGGAAAGATGTGTTCATAAGGTAGTAGAGTTTATATCAATAATCAACGTGCTTCTTGACTCAATTGACGTTTATGGGGAAAGAGAATAATCGTTAATATTTACCAATTTTCAGCTGTGGAAAGCGAGATTACACGGTTATGAAGAAGCAGTTAAAACTTTTCAACAAATTGATGACGAAAAGTCGCCAGAATGGAGCAAATATCTGGGGTTGCTTAAAAAATTCGTGGTTGATAGCAATGCAGCTGCCCAAGAAAAGGGTTTGGAAGCTGTTCTTGCGTATGTGGAAAATAGCGCTATTGCTGGAAAGTAAGTCCTTTCAAAGAAAATTTTTAGTTAAGTATTCTTCAAGAGTATTTTCTGTAAAATTATGTTTCTATTCCAGAACCGTGGGTGAGGTAATGAGCGGAATTGTGTCAAAATGTATTGGAGCACCTAAGACTAAAACTAAAGAGCTAGCGGTGAAGATTACGTTAATGTATATTGAAATTGAAAAAACGGAGCAAGTTCTTGAGGAATTAGTGAAGGGAATGGATCAAAAGAATCCAAAAGTTGTGGCTGCATGCGTTTCAGCAGCTACACTTGCATTAAGGTAACTATTTTTTTAATGCTGTCTTTTCTATAGATGATTCATTTGAGATTACAGACTCGATGGTACTGTGGAAACTTGATGCTACTATTATAGAATTTCTGTCCATAAAATGGCCTACTTATGGAAGTTGTTCATTTGAGCGCCTTATCAATGTTGTAGGCTGTCACTGTAATTCTTCACTACTTTGTTCACTCCAAATAATTTCAACGTCGCGTATTCGTTAGAGTTTATATTAATGAGATGAAACTCGTAGAGGTTGAAGCGATCGCAAAATTTGCAGAATAGTAGGATCCATGAATTGAATTTTATTGTGGAGTTTTAAGGTTTTGTGGACATCTTCGGTAGCCATGAACTGTCTTCATCATCCGGTTGTCAATAAAAATATATTGTGATAAAATCTTAAATTTCAAAATTTGTATATTTTCCCAAAAATCATGTGTAAAAATGTTTTACTTATTTAGAAATCAATGTCAATATTCCTATTTGTTATTAACTGTCATGTAAGCTATTTCTCGTTTAAAATGCTAGTTGCGGTAAATCATAGAGAAGCAATAATGCCTAAAGTTTTATTTATTTACAATTATATTTTATCATCGCTTTCAGTGTTTTGTGATGTATTTGTAACTTTTTCTGTTTTATGGATATCATAGCCAATGATTACTATGGTAGTGAAGATACTGCCTATTTAGTATGAAGAGTCATCCATCTTTCTAAATCAATGTTAACATAATAAATTATTTTCTCAATTTTGAATAACTATTGATGTCTGGGAAATTTAAGGGAAAGGTTTATTATTATATTAGATTGTACTAACGCAATCAACTCTCTATATTGACCCTCATCTTTAGTTAGTATTACATCAGTTTACTCAGAAGTGCAATGAATTGCATGTAACAGTTTTTGCATATGATGATCAGTTTATTGTCACCCATGAGAAGATTTGTGTCATATTTATATGATTAGAGTATAATAAAATTCTCTAGGGGTTCAAAAAATTTTGTGGATACAATGACACTGATTTCTTTGAGAATTCTGAGGATATTCTAGCCTGTTTCACCTTACCTTACTGCCACTTAACTCAACCTGCTTATATAAAACCTATGAGGGGGCTTAAGTTGACAAAGATTGTGATTGCTTTTAAACCATTTTCTTCGTTTTTCAGTTTGTATTACTCTGAACTGATTTTGAAGTAAATTTTCCGTAGCTCCTGTTTTATTCAGTTATTTCAAGGACCGATTTGCAGTTCTTCACACATCTATCAAATTTTTAATATTGTAATACTAAGCTAGAATTGCTTCTCTATTTTAGTGTATAATTGTGAAAATAATATTTTTGCAACAAATTCATTTTAATCTATATTTTTGCTTCAAAAATATTTCCTAAAATTAATCTTTTTAGTGACCCCAAGTAGCTAGTATCTCACCTTCCTCTGCATGGTTACCCTAGGTTTGGCTATATTTAATAGATTTAATAGCTGTTCTATGAACATTTTTAGGGATTTTGCTATATCTTCAAACTACTGATATACTCTTAGAGAGCTGGGGAGTATGATCCTGAACCTCTTATCTCTGACAGAAAGTTCCAGGATTGTTTTGTGCTCCTCTGCAGTGTTTCAATTAGATGCTTTTTTCAGCGATTTTATACAGTTGTTGCTAAAATGCAACTTTTATATAATGTCTATATTTTATTCCAAATTTGAAAAATGACATTTATCAGAATTTGTGTACTCTAAGTTTAAATCATCAAGAGTTTTGGCACTTTTTTATGGCTCCTGGGAATATGACTGGCATTCAAAGGATTAACTACCACTTTAAACATTTACTGTTTCCCAGTGATCTTTAGTTATTTTCATATTGAAATTTTTATATTTATTTTTAACGCCTGTGCATCAAACCTTCATCTATAATATTAATTATATTCTTGACATCTTCGTTAAATATGTTAAATGGAAAAGTAAAGGAAGTAGAGTTCACTCATTCCTTGTAGTTTGGTGCTCTCTCTCAACAACTTTGTTTTTATTATTGTTGTCATTAATTTACCAGATGATTTCATTAGTATGATTTTCATTGTTTTGGTAATTCTGTTTTAAATGTTTAATGGCAATCATAATGTATATGGAGTAAAAATTCACAAATATTTGGGAATGAATGAAAGGGTACCCATATAGCTCTTTATTTTCTAGTCAGTATTGTAAATGAAAATGGCAGCTTAAGTCTACAAATGTAAACAAAGAATAGTGATTTTATTAGCCAATCATCTAACTTTAAACATAGGTATCCTGGCATGTGGCTATTTTTGCAGTATGAAGAAAAATACATAGGATCCCAAATATGCCACCAATACTGACTATAAAAAAAACAGGAATGCATGTCTTGAAAGACTATGATACCAGACTTAGCTTGCAGAGCTCTTTAGTCCTTTACTAACGTTACATTGCAATGTTAAAAGATTACTAGATTATAATATTATTTCTCGATTTTCAAATTTATTCTAATCTTGAATTGGAATTTTCTGATCAGTCCAAAAATATTTGTTTTACTCTGTTGATAAATTTTTAATTCAGAGCAAGTTATATTTAGCATGTACGGATTGGAAAAAGTTTCTCAGTTTAACTATTTAGTAGCAAATATATTGAATCATAATTATGTTTTGCATTTATCGGCGAAGGAAATTTTTCAAATTTCTGAAGTATTTCTTTGTTATTTGTTTATTCTTGAAATTTAATTATTTCAGAGAGTTTGGTTCAAAGATAGTTACAGTGAAGCCCTTAGTCAAAAAGATTCCTGTTCTACTCGAAGACAGAGATAAAGGTGTTAGAGAAGAAGGTAAAGCCCTTGTAATAGAAATTTACAGATGGATCGGAGATGCTTTGAAGCCTCAGCTGTCTTCATTGAAGCCCATTCAGGTGAGGGATATGACCTTTTTCTTCCAAACAACAAATTATAGGCATACCTTAGAGAATAGACTTTCATATGTGAAATTCAATATTGAAGATTTCTGCTCTTCATTGAGAATCTAAATAGTTTCTTCATTTATTGTTGAGCCGTTGCAATGGATTGGAAACATTTTATTTGGTCAAACCCAACAAAATCTCTTCAAATATTGATAGACTTATCTAAAATCCCTTAGTACTTATTAGTTACGGATAGTGTCTTATTTGTTAGAATAACAGTGGGTTTGGAGTCCATGCTTATTAAATTAATCCAAGTATTCCCATGTTCCATGGATGTCCTGACTCCTACTCCTCACTTATTATTTACCTACCTCTTGTAAGGGATTATTTTGGAGTTTTGTTCCCTGGAATCATTCATCGTGGAGAAAGCTTTATTTTTGAGTGCAGAGACAGTTATAAATTAAGTTTATGAATTTTTTCTGGTTGATGTTTTCAAATGGAAAGAAGATGATACCTTTTAGATGTTCTTACCTCATAGTGACTGCTCAAACCAAGATTTACTTTCTTTTTTTGATAGCCTTAATAATACAACTTAGCAAATAGGTGAATGAGACTGCTTAGTGGTGACTTACGTCATTATAATATGAAATAAGTGAATCTATTTTCTCAGAAGTTTAGGAGTTACTGATGCTAAAAATTTTGTATATTTCCAGAAACATCAGATTCATTAGTTATTAAATTGCAGGATTCTGGGATAAATCAATTTTCTTTGAACAGTCTTGGAATTCAAATAATTTTTAAATTCTTGGAGTTATTTGCTAATGCTATCAAATTTCTCTGAAAAAGAGCCAGATGTTATAATTTTTTGTGATTATTTTACCTTTGAAATTTACTAGTATCTTATGTATTTTCAAATCAAGCTTTCCTTGAACTACAGATAATTTAAACTGAAAATTAAAAGTAGTGGGATTTGGCAATTGTAATTTCCACTGGTTTGTTCTTGATGACCAGCTTCACTAATGAGTTAGTATCATCAGGTTTGATGTTCAACCTGAAGTAATAGTAAATAGTTTCATTAGTATGTTATCTAAACTATTTGCTTAAGTTCATGAAACTATTTGTTTTTTTAAGATATTTGCATAGTGGAATGGAGAAAGATTTTTATGATAAGAATTAAGAAATTTTAGTGAAATAAGATCGAAAATATCTAGTAAAATTAACACTATTATCAAAGTTTAAGGAAAAAAGGCACTTTTACTTGTTAAACATTTTATATAGCTCCACGGAACATGAAGCTTTGTAGTTGGAAATTTTCTACCTTAATCTCTGAAGATCATGTTACAAGTTATAGTGAAAAGTAATGACTAGTAAACAGTGAAAAGGAAAGAACAGAGTAGAGACATATACTTAAGATCACCGGAGACCATACTAAAGAACAATCAGTGGTTCCCTGATTCTATAAACTCATACCCAACTCCCCTATAATCATCTGCTAAGCCCCCTTCTTTCGGCTATCTTTTTACTTTCCTCCTTCATGGAACTGCTCACCACCCCCAAGTTGGTATCTCCTACTTTAGGAATCACTGGGGACTTTGGGAATCAAAATTCTTACTAGCTCTTAAGGGGATTTACCTAAGTGTTTATATGAAGATCAGTGTGCTGTCTATTTGCTTCAGTTTTCAAATTAAATTATTGTCAATTTTGATGGTTATTTGAGAAGTGGACTCTTTGATCTACCATGAGCAAATAGCCATTGAAGCACTAATATCCCAAGGGGAAGTGCTTGACACATTTGTAACGGATCATGCCAATTGGTATAATCTACTTTGGTAGTGTAATGATACTACATGTATTCACTACTCTGTGCTATAAACAAAATAATACTGCTGCAACATGGTATAGTTAATGAAATTCCATTCAGGTCAAATGTGTTAAGCATGGCTATAAGCAAGCAGAAATAAGTTATGTAGGTATTTCTCTCAGTTTTTTTGAGATCTGAGTACTGCTGATGGATTTTCGTTAACACTGACAGATATTGTGAAACAGTTTTAAACAGAAACTCTTTGCAATTAGAATAAGACTGTGATTATTTATCTCTGTTTCTACCTTCACGGAAACTGCATCTGAGATCGTTAGTTCAACCCTTGTGTTCTTTGTTTATTTTGAATGTAAACTGATGGCATTTCCATTTTCTCCGTAATCTCAATTAACCATAAATAATGAACTAATAAAATTGTCTTTTGTCTGCAATTTTTTTCATGAATGCTATAGCGTTAATATTTTATTCATTTTGGACAGATAACTGAGTTAGAGGCTGAGTTTGAAAAGGTAAAGGGCAGCAGGCCTATACCAACAAGATACATACGATCTGAACAAAAGAAGATGGCAAAGTCTGCTGCTGAGTCAGTTGGTGTGTGTGGTGGAGGTGAGAAATTGCTTTTTTGTGAATAATTACATTTTCCTGCAATTTTATTCATTTGAGTCTCTTATGGTTGCAGATTTTGAAAAATGTGTATCAAAACTTTACACAGAAATTAATAAGAAACTGTTTTTTTTCATTATGGCTTCTTTAAAATAAATTTGTAACTATAATTTTACTTGGTTTATTTTAAATTATAATTACCTAAATTATAACTCTATTTTTAATTGTTAGCAAAAATATGCAATCAAAATAAGTCAGAATAAAATCATGATTTACTGAATTCTGGGAGTCTGCATTTACAATCTATATGCAGTGATTTGTCTAAATGACCGTATAAGTTTATGCAATGTTTACTAATCCAAAATGCTGACTATCAGGAGTACTCATATTTGAAACTGTTACCATATTTATTGGTGTATTATTCACATTTTCCCTTAAGTCCATGGCTGAAATTTTATCTGCATGTTATAGTGATGAGCTACTTTTTTTATTTAATTGAAAAATTGGAGCTTATTCATCTTACCAGTCTTTCATGTTTCATTTCAGTGTTTTAAATTAAATATTTGTTATTAAACAGTAAAAACTCTGTAAGTATTAATAAATATGCATGTTGATTTACGAAAAGAAAGGTTTGGTAGATTCAATCTGAAAATTATGGCATATGTTGTATGCCGATGGGTAGAATACATCAACAAATACAGCATTTTTATTCATTTATATTCTATTAGCTAAAATCATAAATACAAGAGAGTCATTCTCTTCTTTCTTGTATTGAAGTAGGTAAATAAGCTTTATTCTCTCATGCCTCTGCTTTTTTCTTTTCTTATCTGATCAAGCTTATACTGTTCATTTATTCATTTCAATTTAAATCCTTAAACACTATGGACTTTTACAATGGATAAACTAACAGTAAGAATATAAAATGAATCTCTTCAATTTAATTTTTCCAATATTTAATATATCTTAATCTTAATTTACTTGGCTGAAGCTTATTACATGATCTCTCTTTTGTCTTGAGACCAAAGCAAGAATTGATTGTTATTTGCTTTAAGTTAGCCATTGGCTTGGATTTTTAAAGGAAACATCTTTATTATTCTTGACTTACTTTATTGAAATTCAAATTACATGAGTATCTCTTGGAAAAGTATTATGTTGATGTGCCCTTAATGATTATTTGTTTTTCTTTATTGCAGATGGTGATGAAGATGAAGCTGATGGAGATGTTCCTGATGTTGATCCTTATGATCTATTGGACCCTGTTGATGTCCTATCAAAGTTACCAAAAGACTTTTATGAGAAGCTGGAAGCAAAGAAATGGCAAGAGAGAAAGGAAGCTGTTGATCAGCTAGAGCAGATTCTTATTGCCAGTCCAAAACTTGAAAATGGAGACTATGGAGACTTAGTGAGGGCACTGAAGAAGGTGATTATATTGCTATTTGCTCTTTTTCTCTCTTTACTATTGTAGTCATGAAGTATAGGCATATATTATACTATGAAACCTTCAACAAAAACAATTTACTGAGCTTCTTCAAATAGTTCAATAGGTGACGTGTGGACCTTGCTTTGGATACCTCTGATTTTGAGCATTCTTATTTGTACCTAGTATTCCAAGCTATAGCTTGGAGTTTTCCTCATTGGTGTTATAATATTTTGTATGCAGCTAAACTTATGCATTTTTTAAAATAAGCTCAGAGGTGATGTTGGCATTTCCTACAACTTGAGTCCCATTGTATTAAAATTGTAGACTCTTTGATAGTCTGTAGTCTCCTTAGACATCCAGGTATTCACTGTAAATGCTATTGAATTTCATTGAAATTTCTCCATGTCTTTGTGAATGTTTTTGTTCATTCAGGAACTTAAATTAGAATTTAATGAAGATTGGTGAAGTAAGGCATTAATTTAATACTAAAATGTTATATTTTTCATTGTTAATATTGCAGGTTATATCAAAGGATACCAATGTGATGGTTGTTGCTGTGGCATGCAAGTGTCTTGGTGGAATAGCTGCTGGGCTTAAGAAGAGATTTCAGCCCTATGCTGCAGCTTGTCTTCCTACATTGTTAGATAAATTCCGGGAGAAGAAGCAGAATGTGGTGCTTGCTTTAAGAGATACTGTTGATGCTGTCACTCAGAGTGTAAGTTTATAAGTTTTTCATCTGACACATCAAATATTATTTATTGATTTTTTCACTGATTTCCCTATATTTTATTGATGATATTATTGAAGCTGTCTTAATCATGAAAAATTTACAAGGTCTTGAAATCCAACTTATAACCACAAGTATTAGTTATCATAAACTACTTGATAACAAAGAATGGTACTTAAATCACCATTATCAAAAATCATAGAGATCAACAAGGCCTTGGTACATACATCCTTAAACTACTATTATGTCCAATATTAGTTGACTAGTAGTAGTATTTCACTCTCCCCTCTGGTACATGAAATATTGATTTGAATACATTTGAAATGCTGACTTGAGTGATTCTATGGCTGTATTTTGCAGTTGTAAGATATACTACAATTTGGAAGCACTATATCTTAGAAAAAATTACACAAGAAAGAATATGCAATGCACCATTAAGCAAATTTGTTGTATGTAGTGATATTTATATTGCTCTAAGTAGAAAATTTTCTTTTGGAAAAAATTGTTTATATTTGACATAGAAGAGACTTGTAGATTTTATCGAAAAAAAATTATAAAAAGCGAGTCTTATATGCTGATGTATACGAGTCTTAAATGCAGTATTTTCAGCTATGCTTCGTATCTTTTTTGCTTTCTTCCTTTTACTCAGCAAGGAAATAAATATCCATCTGAAGTAACTTATTAAGAGCTATGCATTGATGGTCACCTTTTATATTCTTTTAACTCATAGACTACCTTGGAAAACATACAAGAGGATGTTATAGCTGCTTTGGATCATAAGACTCCCTCTGTGAAGGCAGAGACTGCTGCCCTCTTGGCTCGGCTGTTTACCAAATGCAGTCCTACAATCCTCACCAAAAAGAATGTCAAAGTTTTTATTACTCCCCTGTTGAAAACCATCAATGAATCAGGTATGGTTATAAAATTAAAAGTATGCTTCCCTGTCCATGCATCAAGCATTTTATTCCTTTTTGTTGTTCTGTGAGATTTTCTTCCAGAATCCTAAATTAAATTCTTAGCTTTCAGTATAAGTGATAAATTATGGAAGTTCCCTCCTTATTTTGGAATTGAATCGAAGTGTTGATCTTTCAAAATCTTTCAATGAAATTCATCTTCATTTTTTAAGAAAATGAAATTTGGTTCCAGTTATTGGTTTCATTTCATCAACGTTACTTGATTTCACTCCATTCCACAGCAAAATGCAGAAAGTGTTTCAGTTTTCAAATATATTTTAGACAACTTACATTTTAACAGTGCTCACATTCTATTAACAGAGCTGACTCAGTATTTTCTGTTATAATGGTATATAAATAGCTAGTTTCTAGGTAGTGAAGTCTGAAGTAGTTGATTATAAAATGTGCAGTTCCACTGTCAGTGTTTCAATAATTTAGAGTAAGAAATCACTGGCCTAAGTTATCTTAATTTTTCTGAAAATTCAGCAACTCTTTGGTAAATATGAGAGCGTTTCTTATCTTCAACATTGTACTCATTATGACATACTATAAGTCATTTTTCCTGATTGGATAAATGTCATTGGAGCTGATAAAACACCATGGAAAGTGCATCTTTTCAGGATCATCCATAATTCCATCCACTTCAGCCCTTTCCATAATTTTTGAAATTCAAGCAAAAAGATTCACATGGGGGTTTAAATTAATCAACTGCTTTTATCTTCAATTTCTGTTTTTCTTTCTTAGTCACTAAGGTTTTCCTTATTTCAAATATCTATTTCCATTTGTGAACCACTTTACAAAGGCCAATAAGGTGGTATGAAAATTGATTCACGTAACACTTATCACATTGATCCCACAAGATCTGTAGGTTGGTTAGACCTTTTAGTTTTGCTGTACAATGGTTATAACTTTCAATGTGTCATCCATTTTTCAGATCCTGTTGTGAGAGATAACTCTGCTGATGCTATAGGAACAGTATTGAAAGCAGCTGGCGAGAAGGTTGTTCTTCCCTTCCTGACAGATGTTGATGCTTTGAAAATGGCTAAGGTAAAAAATATATTCTTAGATATATTATTTTTCTGTTTTATTCTCTGTAGGCAGAAATTACTATATTGGAAATGTTTTACAGATTTATTAATAAAATGGCTTTTTAACTTACTTATTTTTTAAATATCCGTTGGTGTAGAGTTTTATTTCTTTTGTTTATTGTTAATTTTACTTGCTCTATTTTATTCTTTCTGTCTCAGTTATTGATGCCTAATACATCTAGTAATTAACAGTTTTTTTTAGGGTGTCTGGAAATAGCCTTGAAATCATTTTTAAATTTCTATCTACGATCTTTCCTGAAAATTAGCAGATTTCATAGAAAGTAATGATTTTTATAAAATATGGCCTACCTCTTGTGAAGTGGAAATCTTTTAGCCTAGTTTGAAAGTAGTAGGACTTCAATCTTACTGCAATATCTATGTAGATTGGGTTTCTTGTATTTATTACACCACCTCTAATCATGTAATCCATCACTTATGGTGAAAATACCATGGGTGGGCCATCCTTTCCACAGAGGGTCTGTATTCCAAAGGCTAAGATCACTTTATTTAGGTACAGCTAATCTTCAATTTGTGTGGTACTTGATTAGTACAATTTTGATTTAGCACAACCTATAAATTGTATCGAAGTTTTTTTGACAGCTTAAAATTTTATGATTTTTATGAAGAAATAAATACATTAATTGTTATTGTTTGTTTTTAATTGGTGAACTGCTATCCAATAATTTATATTGCCAGCTAAAAATGAACATACCTATTCTTTTTGTCGAAGAAGACATTGATGATTACATTTAGATTAAATAAAAAGAAAAATAATCTCTAATAACTAATGGCAAGATTGAACTCCTGACTAAGGTGGAGTCTCTTGACTAAATGATGACTAAGGTGCAGGGTAAACTGTGATTATTGTTTTCATTTTATTGTTTTTCAAATTGTTTCCCTTGGCTGCTAGTTCATTGCCTATTTTTTTAAGGTCAATAAAAATTAACTTTTAATCTTGCAAACTTTGTTGGAAATCCATCTTAATATTTCTTGTACAAATTTTTGTCTCAGTTTTTGTAGCACTTTTGCAGAACCCCTCCATACAAATTGAGGGTTTTGTAATAGATGTTCTGGACTTCCATTTTGACAAATTCACAAGGAGAGCATTAATTTCATTCTAGATAAAAGAGTGTTGTGAAAAGGCTGTGATTGTAGCAAAGGTGCCAGCAAAGAAGCCAGAAAGACCAGCTACTGCACCACCAAAAAGTGCACCTGGTGCCCCAAAGGCAGGATCTGCTACAGCTGTGGCAGTAAAGAGACCCCAAACAGCTGGTGCTCCTGCAAAGAAGGGTGCAGTGCCTAAAAAAGCTGCAGGTAAAGTTGACATAATTGAAATTTTCATAATTTGAAGCAAGTAATTTCCTACTGCTGTTTGTATTTGTCTTGAAACCATAATTTAAACTGATGAACTATCTCATTAACATATTTGTTTGGGCTATGGTATTTAACTCTCTCTCTCTCTCAGTCTATTTATGTTTAATCATTTTGAGTAACATGCAATAGTCTGCTTTGTTTCTTTACTTAGAGTCAGTGACTAACAGGTTATTCTTAATTAATACTGATCTCTAAACAACAAAAATATACTGAGCTGGTGCCTTTCTTGCTACTTACTAATTCTTTTTCTGATAATTATTATTAATATTCTAAGTTTGTGAAGTCAACATTGGATTGTGTTCATATTTTAAGCTTCTCAGATAGCATGAAGCTGTATTTATTCTATGAACTTCATTACTCTTTAAGTTATAAGAAATTGGTTAAAATGCATCAGAAAAGTGTAATATTTGCCAACTTTAGCATCGGAATGATTAGAATGTTAGATTTGAAAAACTAAATTCATGGGTTTAAGTTGTGGGTAAGCAGGTTTTTCTTGTGTATGGTATGGGTTCAACATCTGTTTAATTTCTAAAAACTTTTCAAAACAAATCTCATTGTCTATCTATTTAATAAATCATAATAAAAATGGTATTTTTAAGGTGTTCATCTTTAGTGTAATTTTAAGAATCACAACTATTAAGATTCTAAAGACATGAAAATGCCTAAGTATTGAATTCAATTAAGCAGAGTAAGAGATAGGCAGATGAGTAGAAACTGGAGCAAGTAGACTTGTTTGATATTTGAGCATTACTTTTACTTGGGATGGAAGGTGGAAAGATGAGGTTAGAAGAATATCAGCACCAAAGAAAGCTTTCATGAAGACAAGATAACCAATGAATAAGGTCTCTGATTAGGGAATTCAATTTTGGGTTGGAAACAATTGGTAAAATACTTGAGTGGAGTTTTTTTTTATTGCCCTTGGATATGAAATGTGGATCCTAAGAATATATAACATCAAAAGATTGTAAATGCGGGTATGGAGCATGGTATGGAAAATGGAACTTGAGTGAATAGAAGGAAAATGAGGAAGAGTTGGAGATGGTGGTATAAGAAGGGGTTTTGACTTAAGAAGTAAAGCAGAGGCAGTAGAAATTCTTGGGTTTGACAGGGGGATATTATTAGATTTAATTATTATTTATTACTATAAGTAGATAAAGGTGGGATGGAAGAAAAAACACAGTAAAAACTTTTCCATGGCCTTGCCAGTTGTTTTCCTTAGCCCAATTTGTTGATTGATAGAGAGGATGAGATTGGATGCCAAGAAGTAAGGGGAAGGGAGCTGAGTGAAGAATTTTTGGTTCTAACGAACCTACCATGAGGTAGAAGACTCACACATTTATAAATTAGAGCAAACAAGTACAATCTGTGTCATAGAAACAATGAGCTGTTCCATGAACAATGCTTAAGATTCTGACTGTTGCCACCTGGAGTATAGGCCAAACTGCAATGATTTATTTAGTAAATAGATAAAGTACTTGGGCATTTGTCTTAATGATGGAAAAAAATGAAGCAAGTAAGGGTCATTTTCAGTTTGAACTAGAAACAATCTTTGTGAGAACCATTGAGACTGTTTGGTAATTGATTCTAAAATGTTATACTAACTTACAGTTGATTTTTTGTGAGTTACTTTAAGTAATTGAGTTGAATTATTTTGTTGAAGGAACCAGGAAATGAAATTAATGATAATACTCATGATGGTAGGCTCTTTATCATTAAATAAAAAGGGTCATGGCAATCATTTGGATTCTTTTAGATTAATTATATTAACATTTAACTAAACTTCTGGTTGTTGCTATTGAATCATTTTAAAACTTTGTGTTTCTATTTACCCAAAAATTCTTTAACAAAATGAATGCTTGAATATAATGTTTTTCAATAAAGTAGGTATTATTCTTTAAAAAAACTTATGATGCATTTTCACTTCACTTTCTTTAATTTGAAAAGAATGTAACAGAACTTTTATTCCTAAGGCTTCTGATGCCAGGAATGTTTTTTTTTATTTTGAGAATGAAGTTCATTTTTAGTTTGTTCATATGCTGTTGTCAGTCCTTAATAAAAGTGCTTCATTAATTTTTTACCATAAGACTTATAGTATTTCTAAAACAATATTTTGATCCAATTTATGCTACAAAATGTTAAGAGTTAGCATGTCTTGTAGCAAGAATATTGGAAATAGCCTTATGTATGAGATTAACATGTATTTTTCCTTAAAATAATGCAAATATTTCTACCTACCTACAAATTTATCATTGACTTACACATCTTTGTCCTTTGTTATCCTTCACTTTGAAAAATACCTATCAGTTACTTCCTCTTTTTGAAGCTCAGGAGTGATCATCTGTGTTAGTCCTCATTCTACTTCTGAAATTTGATCATATCAGAGAAATAGGGATGTGCCTTTTATGTTGATTTTGTTCAGCTTCTTATTACCTGTTGGTCATAGTTGATTGAGTTTCGTTTGTTAGAGCAGAGGAATTGAAAGTGGTGGGTTTGTTAGCATGGCTTTCAGCTAAACCCTTATTATTGCTTACAAGCTTGATGTTTCCAGTTTTAGTGTTGAGTGTTTATTGATGACTTATGTGACATTGATTGCATTTTAAAGGAGTTTGGTAGTTTGTATAAAATCCTATAGTCTAATTTATGATTTACTTTATGCCTTCTTCATCAATTCTGTGATGCCTTACAGGTGGGTGTATTTTGTATTAACATTCAACTTTTATATAGATTTAATAGTTCATGTAAAATTGGTGCAAAACTCTTAAAATTCATCAGTTTTTCTTTGTTGATGATCAGAGAAAATATGATATTAATGTTTGAAGTCTGCTATAATATTTTCGAATTAAATCATAAAGTAATAACTTCTAAAATTGGGTAATAAATAATGAATTCATGCTGTATATTTTTTCATATTGGTCTTTCAAGTTTCTTTATTGTTGATTGTATTGTAATGTTATTTTTAAATTGAATATTTCCAGATAACATATGTTGTACTTTGAACATCTGTATGGTTGGTGTATCACTGTGTGGCAAATTTGTGTTATGCCACACTTTCATACGTAAATTACCGCATTCTCTAACACATATTGGTGCATGCTGAAACCCAATAACCTGGAGAAGTTCCTTAGATAATGCTTTTGTAACAGTGCTGGGTACTTTGTTTTATTTTGTCCCAAAAATGACCCCCTAAGAGAATGCTATGCATCATAGATCATAGATTGAATGATACATAATCAGTGTGTTGGTGTAAGTTAAGTGAATGTTGCTGCAGCGAGTCCTTCCTTATTTGAGTTGCTAAACTGTCTGAGTAAACAGATCATCCGATCTGGCAAGTGGATTTACTTTCATTATTTTTTTAATTGGACAATTTCCATTTTCACCGATAACCATCTTATTATTTCATTTTTAAGAATATACTTTGAAATTGTTACATGATTTTTTGTTAACCATTGCATCTTCAAACATCAACATCTTCAACACATCTGTTAATTCATGTAGATGAAAGTTTTTTCGTGGGTTGGATTTTAAGATATCATTTCTAATCTTAACATCTTCCTCCTTTGAGATAGTTATTTTATATGGTATTTCTGATTGCTTGATCTTAAATGAATCATCTTGATCATTTCAAAATATATTGTATATTCAGTGAAGGGCAAAGGTGCTAAGAGTGGAGGATCTTCTGCTCCAGCTGTACTTGAAGTAGTCGAGAAAGAAATGAGTCCTGAGGAAGCTGATGACTTAGCTGCTGAGATATTCTCTAATGAAATTCTGAATGGTCTTGCTGACAGTAACTGGAAAACTCGGCTCTCTATGGTGGAACAAGTTTCTCAGGTATGTTTAGTTTGATATTAAGGTGGCTAAGATTCTGAGATGATATAAGTATGAATGATGCTAATAATAATAAGTAGGGAGAGATGAGACTAATACGTCCTTTATTCTGAATAATTATCATCAAGAATTTAAAGAGTGATAAAATTTGTAATAAATAAATTCAAACTGTGGGAACAAAAACTTCAGTTCAGAAATAATACAACATGGAAACCAAACAAAAATAGAGCCTTGAATATCATTGTAAATTTATCTTATGCTCTTTTAATTATGAGTTTACCTATATTTTTGTTTCTGCCATGAACTAATGTGAATTTGATGATATTTCAAATTATATATACCATAAAATTGTATCATTTATGATATACTAAATTATTTAGGTTTTTCTCTATTTTATGAAGAAGTTGATTGACCAAGAACCTGAAATGTTTACTGACTGCAGTATGCTAATGAATTAAGGGGTTAAGCATTTGTTTTGTCCAATGTTCTTGATTGTTTATTTTGATTCAGTGTCTTTTATTGACTGAAATCTCATAATTTCTCATTGTAATGTAAATTTTATACACTTATTCAGGAATTAGGAAGGATGGAGAAGGATGACATCAAAACTCAAGTGATGATCAGAGTTCTTGACAAAAAGCCAGGCCTCAGAGACTCAAACATTCAGGTAGCCAAGATGAAACTTGAAACACTGAAGCTGCTAGTGGAGCGATCAAAGTTCTCCAGGTAAATCATACAAGAAAGCTTTTGCTTTCTCTTTTAGGTCCAAAATACATTCAGAACCTTATTTTGAATATATCTCATGTTCCTTTTTGTAACATGGACCTGATTATATTACATAAAAATGTAGAAGTTTGTTGTTGATATGCAGAAGTAGAGCTTTTTAAAGAGTAGCTGTTACTGAGGTATTTATGGTTGAATTTCTCTATTAATCTTTGTAAATAATTGCTGCTTCTTCAGGACATGTGTGGAATTATGTATAGCTCCTGTGACTGAGAGACTAGGAGAGGCAAAATTGACATCTATTTCAGCTGAAGTATTAACAGCTATGGCTGAAGCCACTTCTCTAGATCTGGTGGGACCCCTTGTTCTAGACACTGCCTTTTCTTTGAAAAGTCCAAAGACTCAGCAAGAATCTCTTTCATGGCTTGAGAATGCCATAAAAGAATTCGGATTTACGTAAGTTATTCTCAAATATTCCAATTACTAACTTAAATAATATCATATGGAGTATAGACCTGGGTTCCCCGTTACTCTTCTTTCCAGAGCAAAATGTCTGTATTCATGGTATATGTGGGGCACCTAATTCAAATTTGCATACGGTCTCAAGAAAAAATAATGCCACTGCCTATGACTTCTGCTACTCAAATTATTGTGTATTATATTGTAGATTTTTAACTATATATGATTCCTGAATCATAAGTAATCTATCAATGTAAGCAAAAAGTTTTTAATGATATTTTTTTCAAAAATGTATTTCTCACAATTCTGGAGACCCAATGTCAATACTCAAAGTAGAGAATACATTTTTGCCTTCTAGCCAGTAAATGGAAAAAATAAAGATAAAATTTATTATAATAAAGATGGAAGAAGGTTATATGCATAAATGCATGGATTTATTATCAAAAATACTTAAAATTGTAAACCTCACTCTTTGGTTGCTTTTAAACATCAATGATTGACTAATTAGTATTTCTACAGTCTAGATAAGAAAGATGTTTAGGGCAATTTTATAAGATCATTCTACTGATTGATTAATTACTAATTAGTAGACAATGTTAATGAAATTTCCCTGGTTTTCATTATTTTAATTTCCCTCTTAATATAGATTTCCAGCAAAGCATATCATGGATAACATAAAGAAGGCTTTGAATTCTACCAACCCAGCTATCAGAAACGTGGCTGTAACATTTCTAGGCACTTTGTCTTTGTACATGGGATCAAAAATAAAGTCTATTTATGATGATGAGAAAGCTGGCATTGTACAACAGATTGATGCTGAAATTGATAAGGTTTGTTATAATTTAAACTTCTATTTCTTCTATTGTATGTTGTTGAACTGTTTTCCTTGCTAATGACTTGCCTAAATGAACCTTTCTAAAACTCAGCCAAAAAGTCACCTGAGGGTTATTATTTCCCAATCATTTTAGTAATATTTATTTGTTTATCGTTTTTAAATGCAGTGGTAGGATCATTTTCTATGTTATCTTTACATATTGTAAACTCTTGGCCCTATTGATAATCATACTATTATGATATCTAAATGACAGCTTTCTGTAGATTTTCTTCTTTATTTCAAGTTTAGGAATTATAGTATTATGTCAGCTCACTTTCTTCACAGGTGAATTTTTAAATCATTTGATTACAAATTTTCTATATAAGATATTTTATTCGCTTTAATGTTTTGTAAATGATGATATCTTTCATTTTAATATTTTTTCATTTATATTTATCAATGAAAAGTTTATTTTTACTTAACAAATTGAATCAACTTAAATTAGCAATTAATGAATATTTTTGAAGTGTTTAAACTAATTTTATAGAAACTTATTTCAGCTCTAATACTTGGAGATTCCTTTGTATGTGGCTTAAAGTTGAATGAAATTCAGCCACCCTTAATGTATAATTCCTCTATTTCTAACTCTGATTTTCCACTGATAAATTTGGAAGAAAACTGGTACAGACTTTAAGGGAGTTATTCTGAACTCATTTTTGTGGTAAAGCTTCACAAAAAGCTCACCCTCGTAGACCTTAAGTCAAATCTGATATTTACATCAACCATGAAAGACCAAGTTTGATTTTCAGTGGAAACCTGTGATGATAAAAAACTGCTCTCAGTGTAGAAATCATGGTGATTTAGACCTTGCTAAGACTTTTATTAGCTATTAGATATAGCCATTATTTTCATATTTTACTAATGTTTATTATCCATGTCTTCCTACTAGATGATGTGATATAGATGTAATAATAAATTTTAGATGTCAGAAATTTCAGCTTTATGTAAACTTGTCGTTATTCTGTGAGAGATTAGAAATAAACTAGGTTTTCTGTGATATTTAGACCATTACATTCCCATACAAAAATGCTCTTCTGTACTTAGGTGGGTTTTTGCCTTTCACAGATCACTTCGCTATCATTGGAAATATTGAATTTTTGTGCTGCCTTCAATCTTTAAGTTTCATTTTCATTGGAATGTTGTGGAAACTTATATAATTACTTTGTTTGAACTCCTGTTATGAGATATTTGCCATGAATTATCTTGCACCTTTTAGTTTTGGTATATAGGAAACAAAGTGATTTATTATTGTATATTTCACATATTGTATAATGCTGATTAACTAGTAGCCTCTGGCACACCATGTTAACCTCAGAATACAGAGGTCCTGGTTCATGTTGCCTCTTTGTGTTCATTATATTTTCCAAGTTAAGATGGGATTATTGTTTTAATTATTATTTCTCAGTAACTTACAAATAATTTTGTTTACAATACTGAAAACTAAAAAAAAAAATCATTAGCATCAATTCTGACCAATTAAATGTCAAGACAGTTTTTAGTTTCACCTGAGATAATCAGTATCGCAAAGTTATACACCAAAGATTGCTTGTTGTTATTCGTTGCTATACATCTGATGTTTGATAAACTCAGCTTTAGAACAAAGTAAACATCCTGTATTAGTGTATTCTTTTTTAATTTATCCATGAAAGATTTCCATTATTTTATTACCTGTTTGTACCTTTTCAGATGTGCTTACATATTCTTAATATGTTTTCATTAATTTCTTCAAATGTAGCATGCTGGAGAAAGGCCACCCACTCCAACACGAGGTCGCTCGAAGGCTATTCCTACCACTAATGGAGTCCAGGAAGATGAAGAGGAAGATAGTGCAGGAAATGAACCAGAGGAATATCAGAGGGATATGGATGAGGAATTAGATGATCAAGAAATGAATGCTCCACAGTCCGACCAGCAGCTTCCACCTCAGGACGTTTCTCATTTTTTCACAGAGGAATTGACAAATGAACTGAGAGATAAAAATTGGAAGGTATTTAAATTCCATGTAATTGCTTGGTCTGTAACATATATTTCAATTTTCAAGCTTTTATTTTGATGACTATACATGGAACTAGGACCCTAAAAATGAAGAATGTATTGGAGGCTTAGGAAATGTGGGTGTGACATTGACTTGAAAAAGTTAATTGAGTTGTTGTGAAAATTTATTAGAAAGAGTAGATGATGTTCAGTTAAAGGAGAGCATAGATCAAGGGCTGTCAGATTGTTCCTTACTGTTAATAATAATAATACATTGTTTATACAATTTAGATATGCATGTATTTTCAAAATTTCAAACCAAATAGATTTATTTTTTACCTTGACAAAAATTTTTAACCAAGTCAAGGACTAAAGTAGTGGAATTTTAGTAATAATTAAAGTAATGGAAAATTGTTTTTTTGTGCTTATTTTTTGTGCTCTTTTGTTTAATTTTCCAATATTCTGGATAAAATTTGTCCAGCATATTTTATAATTTGTTTGCCCAATCTAATTAATTAATTCTGAGATTATATGTAATCAAAAATTTTCCTCATCATAAATTTACAATGCCATTTCTGCTGACGACATCAATAAGCAGGGGATGTAGAATATGCAAGCTCCAGTTTGGGAAATATATGAGAAACTATATGAATCTTTCAAGATTATCTTCTAGTCCTTAAAATTCTCTGATTTCATGTGTAAGGTTGCTCTTTTATTAATTGAGCCACCTGTATTGAAGGAGCGGTTAGCTTGCTAGCACTCCAATTCTAAGGTCCTGATTTTGAGTCATGGCTAATTGAGTTTTTCTTGATATAGAATGATTGAGTGCTCACTAATAATATTAATTGGGGTGTTTCCATTACAGAAAATCTTATTATCCTTGTAAATCATTTTTTCTAGGTACGAAATGAGGCTCTACAGAAGATAAATAACATCATATCGGAATATAAGTCAATCACTTCAAATCTTGGAGAATTACCTGCAGTGTTGGCTCAGAGGCTGGTAGATAGCAACAAGATTATAGCAGTTTCAGCTCTTAGTTTATCTCAAGAACTGGCAAGTGGGTTAGGACCTCGTTGCAAGCAACATGTTCGAACCTTGATACCCGGAATACTCCAAGGCCTTGGAGACACAAAGGTATGTCTTAAATTGAAAAACTTAAATGATCCTCTGCAAATATGAAGAATAGTAAACTCTTATGACTGAGTGATGTCATAACTGTTACCCTGTTTTTGTACCGGAGAAAGACAAACAATCATGACCATCCTTGGTGCATCACCACTCTACTATATTTTGAAGTTTATAAGGTGCATAGGCTTTAAAATACACCCTTTTCTTGGCTATATCTTTTACTAACTGATGTAAATAAATAATCTATTTCAACTGATAAATCTTAACTAACATTATTGTGAATTTCAAAGGATAGTTTTTAGAACTTGGCAGTTGGTCATTGTAAATGCATTGCTAGTAATCTTTAAACAAAATCTGACATTGACCATATAAGATGCAGGATGATTTTCCATGTATTTTTTCATGAAAAAACTGCATATTATAAGCTAGAAATCATGGTGTTCTTTATTCTGTTGTATAATAATTAATTATATATATAAATAATTAATATTGTAATAAATTATATTTTATTGTAACACATTTAGTGTTAGTAATTAATACAAAGTTAGGCATGATTGAGTTGGATACTTTTCATCTTGATATAAGGCATTAAAATTTTGGTGCATCTTATGGGATGCAAAATGCAGTAAATTTCAGTTTTTTCAATCCTGAAGCTTCTAAGCTGATAGTATGAAAGTATAGCTTTGAAAATATTCTTCTAGGCACAAGTGAGAACTGCAGCTAAAGAATCCCTCAATGCATGGGGAGATCAGTGTGGAGTGAAGGAAATCATCGATGGAGAAATGATTATAGATGCTCTTCGTACTGGTAATCCACAGCTTCGCTCAGAGTTGTGGCTGTGGATGTCTGAAAAGTTAACTGAAGGTAGGCTTTAGACAAACCCATCTCTATAAATTTAAGTGTGTGTGTGTATTTAGATAGGAATGCTGTGACTCTGGAAATACACCTGTTTCTAATTTATTCATTAATAATGCACCATCACTTTTTAAAGAAAAAATTCTCATTAAAAATTATCTGATTCACAAAGCTTTTTCATCATTTAATTAGCATAATATTATGCCATTGGCACGGTTAAAGTTGATCTTCCAAGTATCTCATTAAGTACACATATTAGTTTGCAAAATATTTAAATTATTTTACAATATTTTCTGCACTTGATAACATCACTGAGTAAATCATTTATTTTATTTGAAGCATATGAATCTCATATGTCATCATATCATTGTTGGGATTCCACTATCTATACACACTTAAAAATCTCACTCTTAATCGCTATATTTTTGTTTACCAAAATGATTTGTATAAGCACTATTAGAATGTTTTGTTTCCTTTTCTTATGAATTGTATTTGATTTTTTTATGGCTGTAGATTTTTTGTAAGAATTCATTATCAGCTAATTTGAAGTTAAAAAGGCATAATTTATTTTCATTTGGGAAGATCAAAAAATGTCAGTTTTTTGAAATTTATATACACTATTTGTATTACTTAAAATTCTTAATTGTTACTTCATTTCTGTGAGGAATCCTATCTTTTCATTTTATCACCAAACATCTCTATATTGAGTCAAATTCCTGAGTACATTTGTCACTAATTATGGCCTTTTTCTTGTAAAGATGGAGCTCATTTGAAGTATTTCCCATGTAAAGGTATTGTAAGTTATTCTATCAGGTATATGTACTCATTTGTGGTGCTACAGCTTTTAAGATGTCAATTTTTATGTCTACTCATTGGCTTCGATACATATACCAACCATACAGATTTTCAAGGTATTAACAAGCTGGAAAAGCTATATTTTAAATGTATGTTGTTTAAGAGATTTCTTATTCAGCCATAATATCCTCAAAAAAGATATAATATTTTCTCATTATTCTTTCGTATCATATCCCAATCAATTTAATATAATACCTTTCACATGTAAATTAATATCATCATATTTTTTTTCCTTTCTTATTTATTTTTTTACAGAATAGCCATTGATTTTGCCATTGTATGTAGAAAAGAAGAATCACTAATGCAGAAATGTACCATTAATTATTATAGCATTTTGGTTTTACTATATAGAAGTATAGAATTTTTTGGGTCTTAGTTTGAGTGTGATGACTGTGCTAAGCTACATTACCTAGATTATTCTCAAGATCTGATTTTTTTGAGTATGTGAGATACAAGCCTTTAAGGATTCTCAAATTTATCAATCATAACGGACATAGGTTGTATCAATCATAACGGACATGGAGCCATCTTACTTTTTCTATCATAAAATATTAGCATTTCTGTGCTTAAAGCCATATATATTCTGTCTTATAATCTGCCAACAGGTGCACAATTTAATGCTATTACATACCCACCTTTACTTTGATATTATCTGCAGTCATGGGGAAAACTTAAAATGATTCTTCATTTACTGCTTGTGCATCTTGTCATTATGTAGGAAATTTGGTGGTTTGCATTGTAATCCTTGATGTGATTCTGCTGTTTTCTTACCAATGATAACATCTTTTGTTTGCCAACTAAGCTTTATAACAAGACTGATCTCTAGCATTGCCAAATAATGGGAATTTTGTCCTCTTATTTTCACAGATTTTAATTTTTTGTTACAGAATTTATTAATTTTCACTTACTCTCGATTCTTTTGTCAATATTTTTAATAATGTTGCTTTGATTATTTTTTTACTAAAACCTCTTCATTCATAAATAAGGCGGTAACTATTTCTATTCATGAAAATACTTATTAGAACTTAATAACTTATCTAACCATATTTGGCAATTGATCAACTGAAGGTAACCATTTCTGACAAAAATTGACTTATCTTTTTTGTTGATATTATGGCTGTTAGGAAATATGATTTTTATATACTGAAATACCTACTGAAATGTGACCCAGTTATTTTGTTTGTATCACAGTTTGGTCTCAATGTAATACATTTTATTCTACAGTAAAAACTGTTCCTAAGGAAGAATTGATGGGATGTCTGCCCATCCTTTATGCCTGTGTGGAAGACAGGAATGCTGATGTTCGTAAAAATGCTCAGGAAGCAATACTGCCCTTCATGATGCATCTGGGATACGATTCAATGGCAAAGAATGCTGGAAAGTTGAAGGTATGAATGAATTGAGAAAGTGGAACATAAAAGATGAGAAGAAAACATTTTTGTGAAATGAGTAAGGAGTCCTGTGTCGTATTTGAAAATAATATTAATATAACTATTATTAGAGTTAAAATTACTTGTAACATAGTGAGATTAATAATTATTATAATAACAATTGGCTTTATTTAGGGCGAGATTGGGACTATAAAGTCTCTCTTTACATCTTACCCTTATTATTTCTGTATTGACAGTATTGTATGATGCAATTCCTTTATAAAAACTTTCAGATTGTTTATAATTTCATTTCCCTCTGCAATTGTATTTATAATGCACCTATTAGTTGATATTTAAAATTTAACTTGTCATATCTATTTTTATGATATAGCCTGGCTCTAGTAAGCTGGTGATGCCCCTGTTGTCCAAAGCAAGTGCTATCTTGCCTCCTCCACCATCCAGTCGAGGTGATGGAGGGAAATCAAAGGGTGGTGCTAGTCAAGCAGCTCCTGCAGCACGGGCTGCTCCATCAGCTGGAAGGAAAAAGGTCAGTTTATCTGGAGACCCATTTGATCAGTGTCACATAATATCTTGAAGGATGCAGGTTTGGCATATGAGCTTCTCTGTAGTGTTTGTTCACCAAGAGGATAAATTTATGTAAAGTGTTTCTTTAAAGCTGTTTACTTTGTCAGAAATATTTATGAATTCCAAAAATTGTATCAATTTTTGTTTAATAAGAATAAAATGTAAAGTTAGGCCCAGGGGTAAGCATGATATTTTTGTTAAATATGAAGGGCTAATTTTTGAATATATTCAATTAAAAAGCTATAAAATTACCAAATCTACGTATATAAGCTCACAATACAAATTTACTTATTTTATTGACTATATTCAGCTATCTAACATTTACATGATATTGAACCCTTCCTCTGAATTTCACAAGTTCTTTTCTTTTGCCTTTATCAAGTAATATTTTTGTGCAGCATATATGGTGGGTATATCATCAACTTTAAGGCGACATACGATCCTTGCACATGTATTGGATACTTTCATTGAATTTTAAGCACAAACAGTGGTTAAGACAATACAAGACTGACTTAAAAATATATTACAACATTGATCATATAATTGAAGCAAAGATCCAAATTACTCTACAAAAAGGAATAAACACATATTAGCAGTAATACCTAGACCTTCATCTTCAGAATAAATCAGTGGGAAATAAAGAAATCACTTCACCAATAGAAAGAACAATGTAAATTATTCAGTAAGTATGAGATAATATGCTCCAAACCTTAAATCCTTTAAGGAAGAATGAAAAATGCTAATTACACAGTAAGAGATATATGCTCCAAAATCTAAATTCATTAGGTAAAAATAAAAATACCATGGCATAATATTAAACACTAATGTAAGTAAGAGCTAAAGACTAATAGAAACAATAATATTAAGGAGTAGGTACACCAAAAATGAACAAAAATTGAAATACTACAAATAGTAAATTTAAGAAAGTAATACTATAATTAATGGGAAGTGTGAATGACTGTAACCTGGCCTGTTATTTAGTCAGTACATACAAATAAATAAAACATATACAGAGCAATTTCAAGGATAAGAATACTTTTGATAGTTTTACAATCCATAAAAATATCATATATTTCAATGGAGCATATCCTATGAAAAAGGCAGTTTACCAACATCAGATTTTTATCAGGTGGTGATTGGAGAAAGATATCTCCTCGAGTGAAGAGATCTCACTCTCAATGAATACAATATTCTACTTCAAATGGGGAGAAAAAGGACATCAGAACATACAGTGTATATCTATGTTACATTAACTTCCCTCATTCTTAACAAACTGGTAGGCAGTAGAACAGAGTAACCAACAAGAATGAACTATAGAATGCACCTATCCAATAAATTAAATAAAGTGAACATCACTAGCACATTGGAGTTAGGTTCCGTCATATTTCTTTATGAATCTTTCATTGTTGGGGGCTAGTCTTTAAAAGAACAGTTATCCAAATATTTCATAGAAAAATCATAAATATTATTTTATGGGTTTGGAATCTACCTATGTAGAATTAAAAAGGAGTGTAGCCCCTGCCCTCATGAATGTCAGTATTGAAAGCAAAAGACAAATCTCCTGATTACTGGCCCCAAGGAGAGGGATTTTCATGAGTAAAAGCAGATAAAGCAAAGAGAAGTTTGCATTGAAGTCTTTCAGATAAGTTGGAAGAATAATAATGTCATGAAAGTGAACCTACTTAATACCATACAAGAAACATGTTTTGAAGTATTGCACACTTGGAGGCATCATATGACTCAAAAAATTTTGTATAACCAAATTTTTAAAAAGTTGTGTAAAAGTAGCATTGACTGCTACTTTAAGACAAAGGATCTTTAATTTGCCATAAAAAGGCAAATCTATTAAATATGTCAACAAAATTAAACACTCAGCAGATACTCTTGCTTGACTGAGATAAAGGACCAACAAAATCTATGCAAATCTTTTCCCAAGAGGTAGTTAGTATTTTGGATAATTAACTGAGAGGCATTATTCTGAGGTTTGGTTACCTGACAAGAATTATATACTATATACCTGGTCATCCAAAAATTGCAGTATGACAGACATTGTCCAGCAAAGAAGTCAACAGAATCTGAGATCCTTGTTTTGAGCATTATATCTCCTCCTAACGTAACAGAGCCAGGTAAAGAGGCAAAATATAAATCATGAGTCCTAGGTAGAGAATGAATCTTAACTCTAATCTTGGTCCTATTCAATACATGCACCAATACCTTGGACCTTAATATGCATGCCTTTAGAAATCTCAGAATTCAAACTTGACTTCCTCTAGAACTGCATGTCTAATAAAGAGAATGAAGACCTAGTATTTAGAAAATCATGAGCAAACAACTTTTTAATGGAAACAGACATGGTAGGCAAAGTATTCATGAAAGAATCTTATAAATTAAGCACAGAAATACAAGGAGTACTTCTAGATAAAACTGGTCACCCATCATTTGCAGTATATGCAATGACTGAAGAACTCTCACTACAACATATATACTGTATGCTCCCATAAAAGTTCTCTCTGAATAGTAGTGTGCTAAAAATTCCTTTAATTTAAAGGCAATTAAAAAATTGACCAGATCAGAAGAGAATTGAGAGGAGTGAGAACAAAACTTAGGACTTCTAAAACAGATCAAATTAAACACATTTTTTGGAAGTAACTTCTGGAAACTGCTTTATTTCTGCAACTAGTTGCATGACTTTCGAATGAAGAACAGAAGAACTAAATGGGTTTAAGTGTATACTCAGTTTTAAAATATAACTGAAGGAAAGTGTATACAAAATGATATAGACTAAGACTCTCAAATAAAAGTGAGAAAGCTTTGTAAACAAGATTTTAATAAAACTGGGAGAGATATTGCTATGAATATTGGTTCTTTGATATTATGAGGAAGATTTTATATAAATGCCTATATATTTTTAGCAGCTGATAGCAGAATGATTGATATTATTCTCAGATTATCAGAAAGTATTAGTTTTAAAAAATTATTCTTAAATTACATAATGTATGAAACGATTTGAAAATCTTGAAGTATATTTCTGTTATGATGCACATGAAAATGTTGTTTTTAGGTTGCAGTCGTCAACCCAGCTGTGAGCTCTGTTGGAATTGGCAAAGGAGGTGGTGGACGTCGCAAGGAAGAAGAAATTGACACATCTCCGCTCTTGCAAGTTAATAATTTGAAGAGCCAGAGAGTGTCTGACGAGCAGAAACTAAAGGTAGCCAGAATTTCCCTAAATGAAGATTTTCATTTTAGTTTCAAATTTTCTTATTTATTTATATGGATTTTTTGTACATTTCCTATTTTCTTGAACAAAGCTATCTTTCATTCATTTATAAAACTTTCTCCCGTAACTCACTTCTGTTATTGAAAACTGTGAAGAGATCTATTATTTTGTAATATTACTTACATATGATTCTCATAACTGTAAGAATGCATGAGATAGATTATCTTTTTAAAGTGATCTGAGAATTGAAAGGTTACATGTTGTTCATTCACAAAGATATGCCTTGACCTTAAGAAATGAAATGGAGCTATAAATTGAAATTTTAGTCATTGAAGAATTAAAACTTAAAATAGCTTTCTGTTAGCTCTTTGATGTTTCAGTTTTTTAGTTAAGTCTTGATTACCTTTTTAAAAGTACTTGTGAACCCTGTAATTAATATGGAAATGAAAGAATTAATGCATCTCATTTTTTTTACTAAAATATTTGTTCCTAAAAACATTTTTTCTTTGCTAGGTCCTGAAATGGAACTTTACAACTCCCAGAGAAGAGTTTGTTGAACTTTTGAGAGATCAAATGACAGCAGCCAACGTGAACAGAAGCATCATGACCAATATGTTCCATGCTGACTTCAAATTTCACCTCAGAGCAATAGATTCCCTCAATGATGTAAGTTGTCTCTCTCAATTGGCTTTTAAAATCAATGATATAAGTTGGCCTTCAGACAGTAATAATGCCCCATCTGGTGATATGTAATGTATCTGATATTTTTTCTGCATTAAGTGCTACTGATGTGATATTAATGGAGTCTGTGATATTATTGTATTATTGAAGAACTTTTATGGAAAATAAAAGTGTAAGGTTAAACCTAGTAACTCATAAAATTTTCAATAGTGGATAAAGGGTATCAGCAAAATCTCTCATCCAAGGAGGCACAAATTTTAAATAAAGAATTTTTGGAAAATTACATATTTAAAAATGTGACTTATATAAATAAAAAGTATTTAATTAAATCTTTTAAAGTTACTATAGTCCCTCTACCTTTGCATTGGATAATGCATGATGTCATAATACATTTTAAGCATTTGTTTGTAAAGATGCATCTTTAATTATTCTTCCAAAACAAAATCTCTTTGCTTTTTATACAAGTTAGATAAAAGCTTGCCTGTGAAGCAGGATACAAAATGTTATTTTTAGCTAGCTGCCTTAGCATTATGCATGATTTTGTGGGTATCAAGTGGTGTGTTTCAGCATAGCTAAACTAGCATTTCCTGGAATCCCCTTAAAAGTTCCAATGTGTTATGTAAAATTACAAATAAACCTGAACTTGTTGAGCATTTTTGTTTTCAATCAAAATTTACAGAAAATTTACTGTCAAATGCAAGTGGATAATCCTTGAAGGAGGAGAAGTTTTGTGCTCTTTAAAAAGTTTTGGCAGCATAAAATTGTGTTTAAGACTTCGGGTTTAGAGCTTAAGCTGAAAAATTAATATAACGATCCATTTTGGCATGATATTATTTTTGTTCTTATTTCCCTAAATACCTCCTCCTTGCAAAACTTTGATTTAGTTTTACTGCCTTCTGCAGTTTTCATGAAGGAAATCTCTGCAGTTGGAAAGTTAATGCATCATGAAAGCGTTAGATTATCTAATATTAAATTTTTAAAACAGGTTTTATTCATCTATCTCATTATGAAAGATTTGTAGCTGGTCCGTGGATTTTATAACATTGATTTTCTAACTTGAGAATGTGGCTTATGTTTCTTTTCAGGATTTACCTGTAAATTCAGATGCTTTAGTTGCTAACCTTGATCTCATCTTGAAGTGGATGACCCTTCGCTTCTTTGACACCAATCCATCAGTATTGTTGAAGGGATTAGAATACCTTCAGTGTGTTTTTGGATTGCTCATTGAGGAGGGGTACAACCTTCTGGAATATGAAGCTTCCTCTTTCATTCCTTACCTCATACTTAAGGTTAGTGATAAATTACATTTCTTGTAATTTTTCATTTGATGTTGGTTTCTGTATTTTTTCATCTTAGAATATTTGAATATCTAAGGTGGTACATATAAGCAATATTTAACCTGAGTGATTATTTATGAGTGAGTTTCTTAAATATACTCATCTTTAACTTTTGATTCTTCATACACAATGAATAATTTTCTGAGTGTGGAAATATTTTGAAGGTATTTAAAATTTCTCTTTCTGGTAGGTGGGTGACCCCAAGGATGCTGTTCGCAACAGTGTACGTGCTCTCTTCAAGCTGATAGGTGCTGTTTATCCTGTCAGTAAACTATTTGCCTATGTAATTGAAGGTCTTAAATCAAAGAATGCTCGACAACGTACAGGTAAGCTATCTAACTAATCTTGTATATTATACAATTAGAGTAAGAGTATCTTTGAATCCATAACTTCAAACATAAAATTGATTGGCAATGTAATAACGTTTTCATTCTTCAGCAATACTTTTCTCATCATCATTAGTTGTCTCTGAATGAAAAAATTCTCTCTTCATGATAATGTTGTCCTATTATTCCTATATCTGTGGGCAAGAACTGTAATAAGTCTAGTCTGATCTATTTCAGTAGATGATATTAGTTTCATTCTTTCCATCTTTTAGTTATTGATTTCTATGTAGGATATAACCGCATAGAATACTGCCACAGAAGTGTTTCTTTTATATTGTAGACAACAAATTCCCTTTGACAAGCTAGATAAGCTGTATTAGGCAATTGTTAGTGTCAAGGAAGCAGTTGGGTTCATTCTACGCTACTTTTGATGTCATACACATAGTGAATTACTAGAATGATAAGATAGCTAAATTTTTTGGGGGAAATTAATATTTTGTCATTGAATGTCTCAACTGGAATTAAATCTGCTTAAGCTATGAATGTATTGTTTTCTCAGTTTCATATATCTTAGAAAAAGTATTTTTTTCCATGTGGTATTCTTCCAACACTTATTTAGAGATACTGACATCCTTAACAGTTATTTTCATGGCACCATGGTCCAGTAATATTTTCATTTTACTTTAACTTCATTATATTTTTCTAGAATGCTTGGATGAGCTGGGGTCATTGATAGAGAACTACGGTGTATCAGTCTGCCAGCCAACTCCAGCTGCTGCTCTTAAAGAAGTGGCAAAGCAGATATCTGACAGGGACAACTCTGTGCGTAATGCAGCCCTAAACTGTGTGGTGCGTGCTTACTTCTTGGAGGGAGAGCGTGTTTACAAGATGGTGGGTCAGATATCTGACAAGGACATGTCTCTTCTTGAAGAACGTATAAAGAGAGCTGCCAAAAACCGTCCACCCCCATCAAACCGTGATATTGTTGTGCCAGAAAGTGTGCCCAAACGTCAGAAACAGCAAGCATCACAGCAACAGTCACCAGTGTCTAAACAGAGTGCTCTGAGAGGCAAGACAATGAGTCATGAAGATATTGTCCAGGAAGAGTCTTCGCCCCCACCTGAAGAGACTCCCACTGTGAGGTAAAAATAATCTTGTGCCAATATATGCTGACCACTTAATTGGAGAATATAATTTTCTTATCTAGTTGTCAGGTGGGAACATTGTTTCCCACACTCAGGGAAGCATGTTATCAGCACATCCTTAGATATTCTCCCCTCTGTAGGAATTGCACAGGAGCACATCTTATGATACTAACCTCAGTGAAGATGCTAACATTGTATTGTAGTGGATTACATTCCCTTTAGGATCTGCTGTATCAAAAAATAATCATTAGCAGTACAGAGCATTTGAAAGAATGCTGGAATATTTTAACAAGATTATTGTCAGCGTGTTATTTTATGTTTTTGTTCCCATGCAAAGGAAGTAATTGAATTTAAAGTCTTTAACTTCCAAGAGGGAAATGATAAAAGATGCAGAAATTCCTTTAACTGATATGACTTTTTAGTCACTGGTTTTTATTAGCGTTTCCAGTGGTCCAAGATTTTCATAAATTTTTCCTATATTTTATCCACTTCAATTTTTATGAATTTAGGGTAAAATATATTTTTCATTTATATTAGTTTTATGTCCATGATGAACTAAAAGCTTCTGAGGTATTAGCTATGCATGAATAATGGCATTCATTCTAGTCAATCCTCAGTGTGGAAAACAAGGAAAAATTACCTCATTCCTCATCCTGCATTGTATGGCTCATTCCTTCTTCAAAGCTTTTGGTAGCTAGCAGTGGAGGATTTGAGGTTTAAACTAGTCTCCAGGCTGAATACTGTACAGACAGGCAAATGCGTTTGTGGCACTGCACTTGGATTTCAGAATTGTCAAACAGTTCAGGGCCTTTTCTTTGTTAATGAGGATTTGTAACTTTAGATAAACATAATATGAGCCTAGATGTCATTGTCAAATAGAAGATAAATTTAGGCCTGAAATGATCATGTTGTAGATATTTTGTAAGCCAATGTGTCACAGATATGTGGCTGATATTAAGTGTTCAGGTATTATTCCAAGGGAAGCCATTCTATTTCTCACATTTTAACACCTATTTATGTTCAAATTCAACTACAAATGATTACTATATGCATTTGCACTATTTTTCTCAAAAATTTCACCATTGATGCCATAAATGTCCTGCTGTACTGTTTTTGGTCTCTGAACATCTTAGTGATTGCAGTTAGATAAGCAGTGTGATTAAGTACTGTGGTCAGTTTTCTTCAGCTGAGAGGAATTACTGATGGTGATCAGTATCTGCTTTGATTCCACTGGCAAGCATGTAGATGGATACATATGTCTGCCTTGGTAACAAACTTGTTTAGAGCTAAAGATAATATGCATTTGTGTGTTCTATTGTGCTGTGATAGCAATAGGTTATAATTTTATTCTTAAGGTACTTAATAAATTCATTTAATTGCTTTTTGGTTACATCTCAGATGTAATACTTGATTAACCATTACAATGTTACCTTTCAAATTTTGAGTCATTTATTAGCAAAATTTGTAAATTTTCTGTGATTTATTGTCTGTAGGGTATCCCCCAAGGCAAGACCAATTTCAGGACCATTCCACTTAGATTATGACCTCCTTGAGCGCATGGGTGATGAACCCACTGACATAACAAAAATGGCTCCACAGCTTGTGAAACATGATCTAGAAGGCATCCTGGATGATCCATCTCCACCATACCTTAAGACCAAGGAATTGTCTCCAAGGTAAGATTAAGAGATTTTTCTTGCTTCTGTGCTAACTGATAATTGAAGAAAGGGTGATGAAATAAGCTCATTTTATTGTTTCTGTGCCATCTTTCAGGCTTCCTACTGCTGGACTACCTCTGTCTCTTGTAAAATTAAGTCAGGCCCCTAGGAGAGAAGAGATCCCTCATTTAGATCTCATCATTTCTCAAATAGCAAATCAAGAATCAAATGCATGTCAGAGTGCTCTGCTCCAGGTGAGTAATTGAAAGTTTTCTTGTGCTTATGATACCAAGGGAATCCAAAATTCTTAGATTTTCAGTTAAACAGAGACACACAAGGTTGTTTTTAAAAATTTCAAACTTCTCCGAGAATTAATTTTAAAATTCAAAGACTTCCTGTAGAGTTTTTTTTTTAATTATTCACATCATAAAGGTGTAATAGTTTCTACTAATGGAAAGAGGATTTTTCTGCCTCAAGGTTTTAAGCAGTGCCAATTTCTGTAAGCTTATCCAGCTATACAGCTAAAACTACTTGCTTAAAATTAAGGCACAAATAATCCAAAAATATTTACCAAAGAAGGAAAAAGTGATTAAATATCTAAGATGGAAAAGTAAAAGATTGCTCATAGTGTTATTTCATTTCTTTCATTTTATCTCATTTCTTTGAACTACTTCATTTTGCCTTAACTTTGGACTTAATTGTTGTAATTTGATTTAGTTAAACTGTCATATTTCCTTTTTTGTCTGTCAGGTGGATAATTTACTTCAAAGTCAGAAAGCTGATGCTTTGAATGGGCATGTGGATCAGTTGGTGATCGCTATAACTATGCAGCTTAGATTACTTCAATCCGCATCCTCATCGCCAAAGCTTGGAAATCATTTTCAGCCTGAGGAAGTAACATCACAAACATATTCCCAGATACTTGCCTGCCTAATGTCTGTGAGTAGATGAATGAATTTCAGTTGGAATAAAGATGTGATATATGTATGATTATCTCATTCTTGTTAGGTGTTTATAAGATTCCTCTTCTATAAATATGTTGAAGTTTTGCATTCTTCTAAATTTGATCAGTTTTCGTGTTTTCTAATTACATAGTTATTAAATCACGTACATATTGGAGTGATTTTTTGATGTTATTCATTTATCTTAGTAAAATTACTGCAATAAAAATTCACATTACTTGAGATTAACTATACACAAGTTTACTGTTTACAGCATAATCTCTAATTTTAAAGTATAAAAGGTAGACTTTTAAAGGCCTTTAGTATAGTTTTACCAAAGTTTTTTTCTCGTAGACTAAACAGCATTGTCTTTGTAATCTCAAAACCCACAAAATATGTAAGATGTTCTTTATTTTTTGCTACTCTTTAATTCATCTATGAACTATTAGAAAAATTTTTTGTCTTTTTAAGATATACTGCTCATTAATATTATTAATCATATATATTAACAATAAAATAAGTTTTAATATTCTTGGATCTGAGACTCACCCTAATGTATGACATACCCGATTTTTGGAAGATCTAAAGATGTCTAAAAAGGTTCATTCTGTGGGATATACTCGTAGTTTGTATGTTTTGAATTTTTATCTGTGGTAATGTTTAGAAGAAATACATTTTACTGAACTGAATTATAGAGAGAGATATTGCTTTTCAGTTATTCAATCAGCATTCCTTGGCTCGGACATTATCTAGGGATGTTATTAGGGACTTAATCTGGAATCTCATAACGGTGCTACATGATGGACGAGTAGAAATCTTGAATGATGGTTTCAACTATTGTCGGGCAATAAACGTACTTGTGGTCAGGATCATAGAGAGATCAGACCATACCAACCTCATTTGGTAAGTAAAATGCTGTTCTTACTTATTATTAAAGAGGTTAGCACCCTATTATAAAAATATCAAAAATTCTCTCATTTAAGTTATTAAAAGTTAGAGTTTAAAGATCAACTTCCAAGCTAATCCTTTAATATTACTTTTTAATCTTGCAAGTTCCAGTTAGTGATTTTCTCTTCAGTAACACTGAATCTGTCGAATAAATGTTTTCTAAATTATGAAATTTGAGCATTAATCATTTTCTAAGTTTCAGTTTTAAAAATTTGAATATTCAAATTTATTTGATATTCATATGGTTAACCTTAGCATTGTCTGAATTTTTATTTATGCTAATATGTTAAGATTTTCTTTCAATGTAAGATTTTTATGGTACCATCACATTAGAGATTTGTCAATGAAATAACATACTTAACATATCTCAGAGTACATAAATATAATTTTATTGTGTAATGAAGCATGTTCATAATGTATTTCCCTATCAATCACCATGATGAAACTCATTTTAACATCATATTATAATGAAAGGAGTTAATTTAATATCTGCATCACTTTTCTAATTAATTTTCATCAAACAAAAATTGTGTTGAGCTCAAATTTTTAATTTATTGGATGGATTCAAATCGTCACTAATTTGGCTGTTTACTCTTAAACATATGTACCTAATTGATGGTAACAGTTCACCTTCTGGAATGATCTTTCTTATAATCTTGGAATCAATAAATTGTTTTCTGTATTGTTTTACTTAGTGTAGTAGATTTTTATCAACTCTCTAAATCTCATACCAATTTATTTCATTCCCATTAAAATCTTGCTGTCTGTTTGATTTCCAGTGCTCTAATAAGGTCACTTCATGACTGTGTGGAGAGCCCTCACATGCCACCTAAGTTTCTGGAACTTGTGCAGAAGTGCCTGTGGAAAGTTGCCAAGTTATTACCTGACTGGGAGAATGACATTTGTTTAGATGTGGTGCTATATGATATTCATCTCTTCTTAATGGTTAGCTTTCTTCATTTATTACCAAATTAGCGGTCATTAATTATTTTTTTTCATGCAGAATTATTGCATATCTCAGTGATCGGCAAACTCATGAGTCATTAGAGCCAATTATCATCAGTACAACAATTGAAATTTCTTTTGAGAGCCAAAATTTTTAAACTTGAGTTATATAGGTATGTACATTGTCATTATTATTACATCTGGCCAACTTATCCCGTCCCCTGACCCGTATGTGCCCATATGTGGCATTATGCAGAAGAGCAACTCTCAATAAGCCAGCCTCATGAGCTGCAGTTTTACTATCCTAGGTAAACATGTAAAGGTAAAACAAGCAATTCATGGATGTAACATGAATAACAACTCAGTCTTTTCTTTTAGAACATGTATTGAACTTCATAATTACTGAAATTTCACTGTTTTCATATTTTATTATCCAGGCAGTAAATAAAAGGAATATAACCTTATGATTTTGGGTTATGGGAGATATTATTGGTTTCAAAATTTTTCAAAACAATGTTTTGTCATCTTGATGGACAGATTTTATGTTCTAGAAATTATTTCAATTGGAACTTCGTTGATAAGTTACATTGTAGATTTTGATTTTAATAAGTGTCTTAATCCTCGCATTATTTTTTTCAGGCATTTCCCAGGAAGGTTTGGAAGGAAAGACAGTCGGATCTTCCATTCCGCACTGTGAGAACCATTGTGCATCATTTATTCAAGATCAAGGGCAGATCTATACTCTCACATTTGGGCAGGATTGACAATTTAAGAGATTCAGAGCTGCATGATTATCTCCATAAGTTAATTAAGGTGAGTGACTGTAAATATTATTATATTCACACTTCTGGTATAGTAATTGAAAGAAACTGAACTGCCTGTACTGAGTCCTTGAACTCAATGTCCTATGGGGAAAGCAAAAAGTAAACTGAATGCAGTTTGATTAGATTACATGAGAACATGTATGGTATCAACAAGAGATACAGCATTGAGTGGGTGATAAGCTTATTTTGATAGACATAAAATGTTGTGTGATTTATAAAACTGGCAACTTGTAGTGCACTTATTCTCATATTTCTTAGTTTGCCAATTTTAAAATTGAAAAATGAAGGAACACCAAGTAGGGAACAAGATATTCTATTACTCCAATAAAATAACAAATATCCTGAAATAATGGAGCATTTTCAATGACCTGAATAGGACTGTTGTTCTCTTTTCTTTGACATAACAACACTTGTTCATGAGATTAACATTCCTATTTTCGTTTTCTATAGAAATAAATCCTGAAAAGCAATACAAGTGGGCTGCAATTAATAAACTCGAGTCAAAGCTAAGATCTTAGTTAAATAGAAAGTAAAGTATGTGGAATGAAAACAAAATGGTAGTTATAAAAGTTGTGCCATTTCTAGGGTTAAACATCTTAGCGTTACAAAAAAATGATTAGCAAAACCATTAAACTTTTGAGCTCATATCTTTATTGGTTAATTTCATTATACAATTTCATTGATAAGGAAAAATAATTTTAGTTGAAAACTAAAGAGGAATAGTACTATGAAACTTAAAATAATAAAAATTTAGATAGATGTTTGGCTTGAAATATATTGTTTGTATTTTACAGATGGAAGAGAAGGAAGGAAGACCTGCTACGGGTGGCACAATTTCTAAAGAAGGGAAATCTTCTGGAAGGATCTCAAAATCAACCCATGTCATACTTTCTGAGATTTTCAATAAAATTGGCTCCAAATCTCAGACAAAAGAGGTGATTGCTTTTCATAGCCATATTACACAAATTATATACTTCTGAGACAAAATTTTAACGTGTAGCTGCTTGCTTGTTTCATAATTTCCGAGGAGAATTTTTTACAGTGTATAGTTAGCTATGGTAAAGTTAACTGAAATCTTTTAGGTGGATTTATTATAAAATTATCTAAATAGAGTGCCTCAGGATTGAATTTGGGACTGTGTTTAAGGAATATGGTGTGAATTTATCAACCGTGAACTTCACTCAACCTTAAATATTTTACAGCACAATTATATTCTCTGTCTTTTGTAAAGCTTGATCCTCTTTATCTGTGCTTTTCCATCCTTAAATGGGACTCCTTAGAGTATTTTTGGTATAAAAATGCTTTATTTTATATAATTTTAAAGTTTAAATTTATATATTCTATTTATTTCTTTCATAAAGGAGCTTTGTTTTTAACTGAAAATTATTATATATTATGGATGATTGTATAAGCTTTCTCACTTCAAGGGGCACATTAGGAATTTCATTGAAATTAATTTCATTAAACTTCCTTTCTTTGCTACAAGTATTTTGTACTTCTGAAGAACAATTTCCCACAGATATTTTGTACAAAAACTCACAAATAATAATTATAGCATCAAAACTGTTTACATAAATAGAGGCATACAGAAGCAAATTTTAAACTATAATTTTTATAATTGAAATTAGATGTGAAGGCCCACTTTGTTTTAAGACCTTCATTTTTACATATTGCTCATTTATAAATATCATTATTTTGTCTCTGATCTGAAGTTATTTGTTTATAGATGCAAGAGTTATTGTCAAGTGTTTGATAAATGGAACCAAAATACTTCATGTATCTTTCACTTTACATCCCTTGGCATTTGAATGTGGAATTGTTGTCCATATTAAGCTTTCATAGTGCTTGAATAGTAGTAATATTTCTCCTGGTTCTTCTTCATAGGGTTTAGCACAGCTCTATGACTTTAAGCTTCAACACCCAGAAGCTGACGTAGAACCATTCCTGAGCAAGTCATCCCAATTCTTTCAAGATTACATTGAAAGGGGTCTTAGGACCATTGACTTAGAGAGGCGTCGTTTAGGAGTGCAACAAGCAAATATTACCACCACCATTCAAGATGGAGGGGGAGGTTCATCAAAAGCAAGCTCAATGTCTTCATCTCTCGGTGAGTTTCGATCAATTCATCAACAGCTGTAGACTCATAATAATGTCTATATATTTATAAATTAAAGCAATATCAAAGGGAAATGCCTCAATGTGCAGACAATTTAACATTATTATTATTACAATAGCAAATTTAAATAGCATGAATTATCATATAATTTAAATTTTCGGGCACATAAATAAGCTCTTTGTTTTAGAAATGAAATAGTAAATCTTTGTTTATAATTCTAGTTTTTCACCATGGTACGGTAAGTAAACCAGTAACTTCATGTTAAGGAGAGAAAGTTTATCATGTTATCCAGCAGATAGCCTTAATTACTTTTAATGCTCTCAGTTTCAGTTGCAGCACCTCAAGAAATATTTGAAGTATCATTTACTCAATTTTTGACTTCTTATCATTTACCCCCAATTTGGCTTCTTGCAATTATCATCTATTGTCCAAAATTGAAGGGGTTATTGGTTAAATTAATTTTTAAAGCAGTCTTGAAAACTAAAAGTTTTTCATAAAAGAGCAAAAAAATCATTTTTATCAAAGAAAAACATCAATAATTATGAAACTGGCGTCAAATGTCATAATCAACCTAAAACTCTTAGTTAATTCTCCCTTTGACCATGTTTATGCCTGTAAGTGCTGTATTCTTTACTCAATCTTAACTAGATATTTAATTATCATAGTTGAGGTTTTCAGAAAAATGAGTGTTGGTCAGTGTGTATTCACATAGACTGTGAACAAAAATAATGTTAGTAGAAAACTGGCTATCAGGTGAGAGATCTTATTTTAGTGTAGATTTATGGGCATTGAGAGCATTACCTGGGATGGGGAAAGACATGAAAGTTACTAGAGACGTCAAAAATATTTTCATCTAATGAGAATATTACACCGCATTCAAAGATTGTGTCCATGTATCAAGTGTTTATTAAGCTAGTTTTAGCTAGATTATTGACATTGGTAGCATATTAGTTCTAATTTGTGAGAAAGAAATTCCTGGGGATATAAAATGGAGTCCTAGAGGGAGACGTACATCTCCTGAAAATCCCAGGAAAGCTGGATCCTACTATGTGAGACGTTACATGTTACTAACTAAGAAATGGGCGAACCATTGGTCACAAACATTCACAGGTACTTTAGGATCCCCTGACAGCTTTATGACATCTACAGATAGGGGAACCACGGTGGGATCCACGGAGAGCTTGGAAGGCAGTCAACCCCAGAGGAATCCTCAGTATTTCTTGGAGAGGCTGAGACAACTGCAGGCTCAGGCTGGCATTGATCCCATGGAGATAGCTGAGGGAGGGAAGAGTACAGCCACTCAAGAGATAATCTCCACCAAAGTTAGTGCTCATACTCAGCATCTCGTCCATCAAGAAGACAACCGGGGTCACATTGATGAGAACCTCAACCATCGGCTTCCTAACCATGGTCCAGAGGTGGGTGTCTATAGAAGTAAAAGGAACATGTCTATGTTAAACAATGTGTTAGTGTTAGCTTATTACCTGTGGAAATCTCAATGATCAATTCTAGGAAACAACAAAATGGTAGAATTTCCATGTTTTATACCTGCTCTTGAAATTCCCATCATGAATGTATAAGTTGCTATCTCCACTCAAACTTGACATCCACTTGGTTGTCTGAATATGTGTTGTGAAGTCTAATTGCCATTGTGAATTAGAACCTTTTTCTTGTTTCCTGGAGTAGGCTGGTGCAATTTCCACCTTTAATGACCTGCACTGATGGACTTCAAAGTATTTAAACTAACTGAAGCAGGTGTTCTTATAATTTCATTTTACACCAGTGATTCCCAAAGTAGATTCAAATGATTTACTATGGCAGCACTTCCCAATCAGTGAGTTTTAGCTCATCAATTAACAAGATGTTGGTGTGCCGTGTAATATCAGAGAGCGTCAAAGTTATATGCATTCCATGTGTTATATTTTGTCAATTATTATTCATAATTTGATGACTGAATGTGATATTTCGTAAAATTCTGCTTCACAGCTTAACTTTTCTTCTTTTTCAACTTGATTTTTGACTGTAACAAATAATGGTTTAAGTGTGGTTTTCTGTCCCATGAAATACAAGTGTTGGGAAGCACTACTGTAATGGATGTTGAGGCAAAGGGAAAGTAGTCACCAGTAGGGGGTAATTGATGTTGTTGTGGATAATCTTCCCTTATAAATAGTGGTGAGTTGTAAACCACAAAACTATCAGCTATTCTTTCCTTGGTGATACTGCAGAGGTTTTCATTGCAGTTTTCTCTTCAATTTATAGTAAATTTATGTTCTTACATTTCCTCTCAATTTCATACAACCATCAATTATAAATTAATTTTCTGCAAAGGTTTGCCATAAAACATAAATTTGGTGTGGAAGTTAATGACATCGAATAAAGATATGATTATACAATATGATACAATATATGATTATTACTATATACTAAAATTATCTTTTTGGGTGGTTATTACCATTTTACTGTCCTTTTACTGTGGTATTAAAATTACTTGTTTTCTTTTGTTCCCTCAGCTGGGTCTCGCACGTGCCTTACCCAGAAGTAGAAGTACAGATGAAAATGTTGGGAATGCCGCTGAGGTTGAGGCATTGCGCAAACGTCTAGAGAAGTTGACTGGGGGAGTTCAGAGATAAAAGTACTAATTGAGGACCTCGTCATGTAGTCTGCTCTTGGTCAAGATGACAAGAAGATGGAGTCCCACAGCTCCTAGGGGGCCCCTCTGAAGAACCTTCCTCTCATATCAGTGGACGTCATCCATTACTTCCTTACCACTTTGCATCTATGCATTTTTTCTTTTCCCTCTTTGGTGGCATTTGTTAGTGGATGTAGTGGCATGCCATTATTTTCCAAGGGAGTGCTTTTTTAAGTGAACAATAATAAATATATTTTTCAATAATATGGAGATGATACAAATATTAATGTATTAGATAATTTAAAAAAACCGTAATCATGGTATTTTATTGAGATTTTAACCAGTAATTTAATTTGAATACATCCATAAATAAAAGACTTCGCATCTTTCGAGACTAATGTCACAATTCATAGTTACAGTATTTATTACCTTGTATTCCTGTGTGATGTATATCTATTGCACCAATGAGCATGTTTTGCTCATTGACAGTACTCATGTAATATAGGCTTAATAATGATTGGTTTGTGGTGATATATATGAAAAATGTCACAATCTTAATGACCTAAACCAGATGGAAAATAAATTATTAATAGAACGTACATCTCTTTGATTGTCAAATGGCAACTGACATTGAAAGATCTTAGGTGGATATACTGTTTATTTCTCCTATAAAGAATTGTCACAACAGTGCTAATTTTCCAACTACTACTAATGTATAATGTAAAATAGGATTATGTTTGTTAAATATATATCATAAATTTATACTTACTTTTGTTGATCTTTTCTCAACATTCACCCAGATAATTATGTGAAATTTGTATGTGATAAACAATGAAAGGTTTTTTCATGCTGGCAAGCATGTAACTGAACTTGATATGGATTTAAATATGAGATATTTTAAAACTTGAGACTTGATAAAAAAACAGTTGTCCTTCCAATAATCAGACATTGTGATTTTTTATGAAACAATTTTTGTTATATGTAAAGGTTTTATTCAAATGACTTTTGAAGATGACAATGAAAATACTAAGCATTCAAGTATTACTTATTTTGTCACTGCTGATCAAAGAAATTGCTTCACTTAATTGGTAAATTGCTATTTACCTATTTCTACTTTCTCTTGTGATACCTTTATTGGTTATGACTTGAATTATACTGTATCGTCTTAAAATTCATTTACCAATAAGCATTTTTAGTTCTCTTTTTAATCTAATCCTATAACATTGTATTAATTGTATGCCAATCATAGTTTCACTTGGTAATAGTGTATTAAACTTTATGTATGGAAATCAGCAATTTACCATATGTACATACATAAAAGAAGTAACAGCAGTCAAAAATACTGAGATGACTGGAACTCAAATCCAAATCTCCCATTTTTTTTCCCTTCTTTTTCTTCTTGGGTTTTAAGCCACACAGTTATCCTTCCTATTCCCTCGCATATTACTTTTTAAGTCAGTTGCTTTGATGAGAATTCTCTGGCAGTGCCACTATGGAGCACAAATTTGCCTTTCTCTCAAAGCCTCCCACAGAGAGAAAGGAAACAGTAACTAATAGAGAGGATTATAGTAACTTTTTATTCATTTTATATTGAAAAACATTGAATAAGTTATTTACACGTTAAAAAGGCTGCTTCTTTAGTTTGGTTTATTTGCCTTAGCTGAATATGGGTTATGTAGAAAGCCCTTAAAGTATTGTGTTATAATGGTTGCTTCCTCATCATAATTGTGCTGAATGAGCAGCTTTTTGGACAAAGAACTTCCTTGTTATTTCTTTTTTTATCCTTTTTCTCCCATCAATAAACCAGATCTACCATATAAATTAGGGAAAAATAATGAATGAAATTTTTAACGGAAGTGGTGTAAGGTCTATGGAGCTCAATCTCTTTCAGACTAGATTCAACAGGCAAACAACACAGCGCTGCCACTCTGGTTTATTCAATGTACAAATTGAGAGGGAAACAGCCAATTGACATTTTTATTTAACATATTGCCCTGAGACAAAACTGATGAAGATCTCACCATCTTACAATTAGTCTGTCACAGAGAACCAGCTCTGACAATGGGATATGAGTTATTCTGCATTGTAATACCTAATTTTCTTCACACAAGATTAGTCATCCCAAACAAGTTGGTCAGAAAGATCACTTTGAGAGGCCAAGAAAAGCAGGAGGGGAGGATGAGGATAAAGATGATGTAAAGAATATTCGGTCTATCAAAAAAAAGGGAATATGATATAGCAAAAAGAAAATAAATAAAACATGCAACTTGCATTGAATTTCTTCACCAATACCATACATTAAAAATTGAAGAAATTTATACTTAAAATTTTAAAATATTTACAGGCTACTTCTGTTTGTGTAAACAAGCTAATAGCCACTGTTATGAATAATAGTTTATATATATAAAAATATCTATATATAGTTTAAAATTCCAATTTAACGTAACAAACTTTGGATCAATCAATGAAAATTCTTTTGAAGCTTCCTAGTGATCTCTAGGGGAGCATTGAGGAAAACTTCGCAAGAAAGGAGACCTTGTGTAATTATTCCACGACATTATAAATTTATCAGAAACCCTAAATTAAGCTCCTCCTTTGATCTGCAATTCTCTCTTTCAAAGGAAGGCTTTAATGTCTCTTCTGGAGACTCATTGATTGTAGTAATGTCCCTGACCAACATTACGTATTTAAATGTTTGCGCTAGAAACATGAAAGAAAGGAGCTGTAAGAAATAACATCTCAATCACTGCTTTGAATACCGAGTTTGCTTTAAGAATACAACTTTTCTTCTCCTGTTTGAAAATTGGGTTAAATTTTTAACAATCAAGAAAAATATTTTTGAGGAATCAGATATCTCTGCATTCTTACATACTGCGGCGTAAGTACATTTATCATAAATTTAACATAGGACAATCCTCCAGTTTGAGAAATCATCTGATAGATGTTTTGAATCCGGTCTTAGGTGATCGTTTCTCATTCTATGCCATAAAATTTCAAAATGCTGAGAAAATTATTGCTTAAAACTTAGTTCCTGTATGAAAAACATACGTAACTTCCTGTTTTATTTTGTTCAGAGATTTTTCGAACATATTAAAATTGAGCGTAGGATCCTCCATTAAGGAGTGATTGCGGAGTTGGAGTTGAGAACCGAATTGCAAAATAAAATGACTGATTATTGTTGAATGGTTCATGATTCTCAATTAAGACGTCATAGATTCATCCAGCATCGATATCGTAACGCGTATTTCGTTAGACTTACTCGATTGCTAATATATTTTTTATTTTTACGAAACCTTGATTGTTTATTTTTAATGGTGTATAACGGATTTTATTAGTTTATAGATTGTTTTCAAGTCGATTTAAAATACAGATAGCCTTTCCCTAGTTACTGCGTTGACTATAATTGAAAAACATAACCTTCAGCGTCGAAAATGCGGTGCTATTTTTCAGAGACTTTTTTCATGTAGAATCCGAGTCCTCTACGCTTGCAAATACGGTAATTCTAAGCCAGAGCGAGAAATATTTATTCACATTTTACTTTATTAAGAAGCCAAATCAATTAGGCCCTATAATCCCTTTCCTCTATGGCGGTGTTAGGTCTTCTGGATAGCGAAATAAGTAGCGCATTCGTCTCCAGTAAAAGCCGTTCCGGGTTCGTATCATGGTGGGAGCCCACATTGCGTATAGCATTTTGAAAAATATAAAAATTTACAGAATATTTGCGTAAAGTAATTATCATAGTTGTCTACTACAAGTACGGCAGTATTTCTCGACTTCTTAATTACAGCGGAAAACCTCTAAGAATTAACTATGATGAGAATCCTGTAAGGTTTGAAAAAAAGAATACAACATATATATGCGAACATTCTACTTAGCTTTGGTGACCTAATTATAGAGTATTATGCACAGATTTTCAAACTACGCTTTGTATCTCCTCGTATTTTAATAGCTTAGAACGCTTACAATTATATTAAACCTTGGAGTTCCTGGCTTGCATTCCCGAAGCATCAGGTAAGAAACACTACTCTATGGCCTCGCAGAACAGTTTGATATATTTGTGCTGTCACAGATCACACTTCTATAATCATTATATTATGGCAGTATTATTTGATTACGTATATAAGTCCAGTAATGAGTCCTATAATTTTCATCATATTTAATTTCATTACCGGTTGAAGTTCATAAAATGCGGGTAAAAGTTTCCGGAGGTTGAGTACAAGTCGTCACTAGACAGCTAAATGTAAAATAAATCTTTTCTATGAGAAAGAATATTCGCAATTTTATGTGATATGAACACTTGTATTCAGGTCTGGTTTTTTCCATCGCTAAAAATGAATTCAGAGGAAATTGCAGCGCAAGTTAACATTTAAGTCATGGTCGACAGAGAGAAAATTTTTAAAATTGAAACAAAAATATATTATGAGATTAAGGATATATTTTTTAAAACCACACTTAATTCGAAAAATAACTTTTGCTTCTGCATTCCGAAGAATATGGCGAGAGACCTGTAAACTGTAGACCCCTTGCTGTAATCCCTTGACTTCAGTTTGTACCGCCATTTCCAGATGCGTAGATAATTCCAGCACAAAGGCATATTACATTGCAGGAAAGACTATCAATACATCAATACCACTTCGCGAAGATAATTAATTCAAATGTTATCGAATGCTATCTAAATTAAGAGGCATTGCTACATAGAGATCAGCTTATTATGAAGTGTGAAAATTAATTCAGATTTGATTTTAATGTATATCTACTATATTCCCTTGCTCCTCGATGTTGTGGGATGGAGGGACAGTATTATATAAACCGAACAAAAAACCAAAGGAAGTAAAGCAGGAAAAGAAACTGGCGGGGCAGAACCTTCTTTAGGAAGCAACCCTACACTTCCCTATATCTATTCGCCGATGATAGTGCTTCTCAAGATCCGTCCAGAGGTCATAGGGTACCCCTATAGATATCACTATGATATTTTCTTTGCGTTTCGGTTTGATACGAAGGAATTATCGAGGTCGACAGAGTTCTTTTCTCTCCAACATAGATCTCCACAATGAGAAATCGCGTTTACCCTCGAATATCCTGAAAACGACGCTATGTTATTTTTTTGATGGTTGTAATTTTTTTTAAATTATGGAACCTTATAAAATAATCACCGTTGTGTGATATTTATATTTATCTATCCCATGCCAGTAACTCCCGTAAGTAATACGTGGGAGAATATTGGAAAATTAATTTCACGCACTTCCCGACGAAATAGAAATATGTAATTTAAATAATCATGAGAGAATCTTATCGCGAATCGATATTTTTCTACCAATAATATCCTTGGTTCGACTCTGGACGACTCGAAAATGCTCTCATTAGAAATGCACGTAAATTTCATTTTGATTGATTTCAGGCATTTTTCCTTTGGCAGAATGAAATTTGAAGTAATTTATTTATATATTTATCAATACACGGGCAGTCACCCATTTACAATATGAATAGTAATGGTCCTACTATATCGAGATAAATGCCGAGAGAAAGGAAATTGAACAAAGATTATAGTGAGTAAAGGGTGATGCATGCTAAAGCAAGTCGGTTCAAAGATTAATATTTTTTTAAGCTTATTAATGAAATAGAGTGCGCGCCCCTCCTGCCACACGTCCAAAAGGGATGTATGTAGATATACAGATAATTAAATAAGACGAAAGTACCCCATTGATTCATTTAATAAGTAGGGGGGGGGGGGAGTTTTGTTGAAAAAAAATAAGCCGTGGCAACGTGTGATGTTTGAAGAAATGAGACGAAATGAGAACTCAAGTAAACGTTATATGCATTTTAGAGTGCAAAATATACGAAAATTATAAAGTTATTATGAATATCCATACATCTACATAATTGTGCGTCATTAAAATAAACAACTGCGTAAGCAAGTAAATAATTACTTCATTAAAACAAGCAAGCTATGGAAAGTTCATAGCTTCTTATGAAGCTTCTTAGCAAACCTGACACTTAATTTTCCGGAAAAAAATTCCCTAAACAGGATTCGAACCACTGAGGAAACACTTGAAAATCAGAACCAGATACATTAACCACTCGGCTGTTTTGATTATATACTACTTTACTAGACTTTATACTACTACTAGTCTACTTAACTTACTCTACTACATTCCCGATAATGATATAATATGACAGGTACATTTAAATTAATCCTTGACATTTTAACGGGGTATTTTGACATACGATGTATTTTGTTACATAATTTGACATAAGATGTATGCGATAATAGTAGTAAAATTTTCTGGAAAATTAAATTAATTTCCTATGGAATGTCTCGAAGCCGTTGTTCCTTACCTCTTCAGCCGCTGGGCACCATTTTCATTAATTTGCTAGGCAAAATTTCCCCTTATAGCTATCTGCAAAATATCTACATGAAAAATGGAAAATCAAAATTTGGATCAAATTATATTAACTCACTATATTTATTGGTGATTTCATCAAAGCGAGCATGAGACCGGCTACAATTAAATATTTGCAAAAAGATTTTTGATTAGTAATATCTAATGGACCGCGGAAGCCTTAATCAATTAACTTTCTCACTTATAACGCATGTTTTCGATCGGTCCCCTGAAAAGCGGGTTTTACTGTATTTCTGATCGAATCTCTTCTAGGTTAAAGGCAAAAAGTGAAGAATAATGCAAGCAAATGAGAGTATGAACACTACCCAAACTAGTTATGGGAATCATTTTTATTGCCCTCCACCCGAGACTGGAAGAATACACAGGAAAGAAGAAGGTGGCATGTTTGACCTTACGATGGAAGATACAAATTGGGTCTTAACTTCATCATTTATCATATTCACCATGCAAACAGGTACGCCATCATACGGAGAGGGAGTAAGCAAAGCGTAGATGAGATGATGTTCAAAATTTTAATTGAAAGTCAATTCTCAGAATGACTTATTACATCGGTATATTTATATCATATTAAATTTTTATAACTTATTTTTATCTGTGAATTGTATGAATGGCAGTCATTAAATTTTTATCTCGAAAATGGAAACTGATATCTCTTAGTTTTATACGAAGTCCCATTTTCGAATTTCTTAAGTAGTGCCATATCATCATGAGGAAGGAAGTATGTAATTATAAATTTGGATACAAGGATATTAGCTTGCTTAAAATATGCCTCTGGCTTAGCTGAAAACCAATAAAATAAAGAAACGAGCTGGAAATGCAGAGGCGAATTCAGAAACTTCCAGGGTGTGATATAGAACAATTTCCTCGAATGATGTAAGCCACTTGTTCTACTCCTATCTGCAGAATTGATGTAATAATAAATAAATAAACAATATCTTCCCAATAACAAAATACAAAATCTCAATGCTTTATCATTGAAAATTAAATATAACACATTTTGTGAAAAAGGACATTAGATGTGACATGATTGCATAAAATAATAAATTAAATAAATAATTCTCTTTCGTTTATTATAGTTAGAGCTCATTTTACCCAAGACAAATTTTTGCTAAAAGATCTTCATTAATGGAGGCAATTTTTATACCCCGGGAATGAAAGGAGATAAAAGAACCTTTCATTCGCCTTTAAGAAAAGATATCAAGGGTGCGATCGCACCCCCCCCCCAACCAACACCCCGCCGGAGAGAGGGAGGGGGGCTATTTCGATGAGCAATAAAGCCAATTGAGCATGAAACCTTTATCGGAGGCTTTTGTAATTGATTCCGAGCAACAGAGTGAAAGCGCATTCCAACAAATAATACTACAATAAAGCATGAGCGCGCAAGAGCTCAGATGAACAAGTCTGGGTTCGACTCTCATGCGCGCTAATTCCTCTTCCATCAGCAATATCAGAAATGGTCAATACCATGGAAGAATATTTGACTGTATTGCGTTTAGACTTCACGAATTTGTAATAAGCTTCTAAAGGACTAAATGGGCAACTGGTAGATATACTTCCTCAATCAATGTTTGTACGTTTAGCTTGTTATTATATCCTGAAGGAATGGCACGATTAATCATACATTTAATTTACTTTTTAAAATCTGTTTTAAAAATTTAGACTTAAGAAGTCCAAAAGAGGCGATTCGCTTTTTACGGAGTTTCAGAAATATGTAGTGATGTAGTTCCAGTCCATTTTTATACAGCTCGATCTTCGATTATTCACTGATCGAATACTAGTTGATTGTTGAAATAAATCGATCTAGTGGATAAGTCAGTCAATGCTTGTGAGGCTGATACGATAATTGCTGACATTTGATGACTTATCAGCTGAATAAAAAAATGGTTATTCAAATATGCATTTCGAGGACTCATCGTCCGTATAAGGCAAGGAATAAACAATTAAATAGATATCAGTCCAAGGGTCCAACGGCAGATAGTTGTCTGCTAACCAGGTATGATTTTTTTCTTTCGCATAGCGTTAAAGGCTTTAATGTAGCATAAGAATTGATTGTTAAAATTAATTTTTTCTGTATTGAATATTCTTTTGATAGTGGATATTAAAAATGATAATTACTAAAATATAGTAGGTATTGGGTTTGTCTATATTGTGTACGAACTTGTCCTTAGAATATTTTGCCTACTTTTTTACTTTCAGTTTCCTAATACTAAAAGTTGCTTAAGTTTGTACAGCCTTGTTATTCTATGGAACCGTCAAGATAACTAGTTGGTATTATTCAAGCAGATCTATAAAGTTATTGTCTGTTATTTAGTAATCAGTCATGTCTCAGAGTAAGATATATACTTGCTCTGTGTTCATGTCCATGCTTTCTCAGATTCATATTGAGCATCAATTTGTTCATTATTCTAGGATTTGGACTTCTTGAATCAGGCTGCGTTTCTGTGAAGAATGAAGTGAATATAATGATGAAAAATGTTGTGGATGTGGTTCTTGGTGGCCTCACTTACTGGGTTTTTGGATTTGGGCTTAGCTTTGGCAATGATCAAGCAACTACACCATTTCTGGCAGTAGGTGACTTCATGCTGGACGCTTTACCAAAGTTTTCAAATACAACGGGTCCAAGAATTTACAATCGTCCAACTGCTAAAAATTCATCCATTCTTCATGAACAACTTGACATGGGGCCTGTATTTGCTACATTCCTGTTTCAGCTATCTTTTGCAACCACAGCTACAACCATAGTATCAGGGGCCATGGCTGAGAGGTATTGTTAGATAAGCAGTTTAAATAAAGTTAGCTCTAAATTAATTTTAGACGGGTCAGGACAGCAAAAATCTTTTAAAATATAGCAGGTATTGAAAAATGTATGTTTAAAATTTCACAAGATCTCAAATTAATTAAGGGAAAGCTGATGATGATACAGATGATGACATTTAATATTCGGATTAATGTATCAGGTATCCTTAAGCAAATTTGAAACTGTTTTTACCCTATGTTATGTTGAAAATTATTGCTATTTTGCTGGTGAATATTTGAACACAGACAGCTCTTGTAGCAAAGTTCTATCTCATATGTACTAGCCACATGTTGGATAGTTTTAGTTTTAGGATGAAATAATACTCAAGGAAATGCACAAATCATATACGATACTTCTTGAATTCAAGTCTAATATAAATAAAAATTTGGCTCTAATTCACTTTAAATTTAAGTCTAGTTACTATTATTATCTGTGATCAAATTTGATTTTAATAACCCCTAATAATATTACCCATAAAAAGATCTAATACTTTCCCGGTGTATTTGACTGATGAATGAATACTTCTTGGGTTTCCATCCTTGATTTGATTTGGTTTGATCCGTAAGAATGGCAGCAGTGGCCGCTGCCGAAATGTTGGAGCTTCCTATTATTTTTACCTGGCTGGAAACCTGAATAGTATTCCTTAATATTACCCACGTTTGGAAGATGTGACATCTATGTGAAATTTCTCTAAAAATTAATAAGAATGGCTCAACGTTTCATATTTTAATTGACAGAGGGAGATATAAATATGAAAATAATCCTTCATAAAATGTACTTGCTTGTATTAGAATGTAGTACAGGGTAGGGAAAATCCTCTTGGATTGTCATATGGTAAAGTTCTTGGGAAACGGAGGTTTTAGCTGTCAACTTGGTTGCTATCTTACTGGCTGTTTGCACAATCATATCTTGGTTACTATCATCAGGGTTTTGTGTACTGACTGTATCGCCATCTTCAGTGACCAAAAGATCACTTTCCCTAGAACCTACCTCGTAGGATTTTCTTTGCTTTATTTTCCAGAGAAAAGTCAAGACTTAAAAGTGTCATTAGTAGAGTAGAAACCAGATAAGGAGATAGCATTTATCTGTGAAAGAATTTTTACTCTGAGAATATTGCTTGATGAAATTCCATTTCTCCAATTCTCTTTTTTAACTAGGTGCAACTTTAAGGCATATTGCTTGTTTTCCTTATTGAACACTGTTATATATTGTGTTCCTGCTGGTTGGGTGTGGGGAGACCATGGATTCCTTCACTTATTGGGAGTTGTTGACATTGCTGGCTCTGGGCCTGTTCATCTCATTGGTGGTTCATCAGGTATGTCTGAGATTATTTATAGATTTACTGAATTTGTTTGGGAGAGAAAAAATGTAAGTAAGTCCATCCACCTCATTAGTTGATGACAGCATAAAAGAGGTTAGAATAAAATGTAATATATAAAATATTTAATGTATACTAAACCACAGGAACACAAGAAACACGACTTTGATTCGTTGCACCATCTTCAGGTGAAGGTGAAGATGGTGCGACGAACCAAAACCAGTTGTGTTCCTGTGGTTTAGTATACATTAAATATTTTATATACTACATTATATTCAAATCTTTTGTTATGATATACCACCAAGTTTAGGCTGAGACCATCTCCACAACAGCATAAAAGTTAAGTCCATGGTGCAACATCCCTATGTGGGATTTGGCCCAAGTCAGCAGTATTCACTGAGGGTGACACATGGGAGCGCTCCCACACTGCTATAATTGGCTTTTTCTAGACCTGGACCTGCTACCTCTCAAATTAGGTAGCTTCCCAATCCCAAATAAATCCAAACCAATGTTTTGATGCTGGGTAAACACCCGGGACCGCTTCCGCTGAAAGCAAAAGCATTACACACATAGGTACGGGGGCTTGATAACAGCATAACAATTGAAAAATGTATCATGCTATTAAGATTTTATCTTTGGATGGAGTTCTGTCTTCATTGTTTTAAAAATGTGGTTTTAGTTTAATGTTCATGTTGTACACTTTTTTTGTCCTCTTTGGTTGACGTAGACAGCTGTCACAATATATTGCCCCTATAATTCTTACGTCAATAATTTAATTCATCAGATTTACAGAATAATGTTGAATAGTCATTCATTTATATTTAATCAATAATGTTAAATAGAATTACTGGAGTTAGTGACTCTGTTAAACTCTATTTTAGGATATAACAAATGAATGAAAATACTTTCCTTTTGTTCCACAAAAACAAAGTATTTAATTCAATTGTTATACTTTTTGTTCCAAAAAAACAGAGTATTTTAATTCACTTGTTTTATCCATCCTAATTCATGTTAAAGTTTTCTTAATTTCAGCTAGTAGTAGTGATGTTAAAAATTAAACAGAGATTATCCATGCAAACACAAGATCATGAATATAAACAAGGAAATTTAACAAACAAAGAATATCAAAACCCATAAGTAAAGGCAAAAAACACAATCTGGCATTATTATACATGTAGTCATACTTCACATAAAATAAATTTCTCATCTTCTTCCAGCCTTTGCAGCTGCACTGATGCTCGGTCCAAGACTAGGTCGCTATGAAGAAGGACTGGAAGCTCTGCCCCAAGGCAGTCCTGTCAATGCAGTTATGGGTTTATTTGTTCTTTGGTGGGGATGGCTGGCCTTTAACTCTGGCAGGTGAGAGTAATATTTACTATGGGTTTCTATAATTGTATTAGTTTTGATCTATCATTGTAGTCTTTCTCTTTGGTGTGTTAGGGACTGATTACTTGAATATCAGATTGAACAAATCAAGGAAACGTAAATTACTCTATGTTTAGTTTAAGAATTAAATATTATTTTTGGTGCACTGATGCTAAAAACTAGCTGTTCGCTATACTTTTCTCCAAAGACTTCAGACGGTCTTCTTCAGAGAGTGGGCGTCACTTGTTTCTTTGATGGTATTTTCGTGAACATTTGTGAATTACGTTTGTATTTCAGTGTTTGATGCACCTTTCTGGTTTGTTTTCCTTAAAAATATCATCAAAGTCTAAAGTTTACATATTTAATAATCGATGAAAATTTAGTTGTTGGAACACCAATTGCATGTCATGGGTTTGCTTAAATGCTGAGGAGTTTCAGACAGACATGCTGTTTTTTGCTCAGTGAAGGCAGTCTGCATGCCTCAAGACTGTAATTACAGGCACAAATGAGTTTCATACTGTATGGTAAGAAAGAGAAATTGCAATGTTATCAAGGATTGCACCCTCAATCTTCCAAGAAAGGATACATGATTAAAGTCAGCAAAATAAATTTGAAGACCATTGTATATTTTGAATGTACAGCTTCAATAGCAGTATAATACAGTCATGCTCTAAATAAGAGTTGGGAATAGGCTGTATAGTAACTGTACAATGACTGGAAAAAAATTGTTGGTAAGTCTTTGCAAATTATTTTCTTCAGAGGATCTAATTTAACAGTAACATTGATGTAATTGTCTTCTGGGTGGAAATACAGAAAAAATATATTTAGATTGATGGTTTTTCAGAGTTTAGAGACCTATGAGGGTTCAATGGTACAAAAATAGAGAATTCCAACAAAGAAAGAGTGGTGTTTTTAATGAATAAAACCTGTTTCAGAAATTTTTGTGACATCTTGGCCACTTCATGTTAATTATAAGGTGCCTATGCCATTCAGGCTCCCATCATATCACCTAAATTAGGAGTTCCAGTGGCATTTCCACATTGATCTCTGGGCATTGAAAGCACATCAAGTACACAGTAATTTGAGTTGATTTGCCTCAGTTAAGGTAGAAGATGATCAACTGCTTACTATTAGTAAAATTAAAATGAAAGATTTGTTGACACAGAATAGGTACCATCAGACAAAAACTACGTAAAGCATATTTGACAATTAGTTGTATTTCCACTACTTTTGAGAAGATTATTTTGTGAAGCTGTTACTTTCAGGCTGAAATTTTAAAGCTATATAAATCACATAGTCATTTTATGAGAATCTATTTATCTTTTTGAAATCTTTGAAATGAAAGCCTTCCAAGTATAGAATCATAAATATCGAACATAAGTATCACTGATTCGATCTTAAAAGGCCCCAAATTTAAAATTTTTCCCATGGTAAAGTATTGCACAGATTTCTGGAAATTTGTGTTCTTTCTGAGAATTTTCCGATTGAGAATTGGGCCATTTGAGCAAATGTGCATCTGTATTTTAAAATAAATTTTTTTTTTCAAATATGGCCCTAGATTTGATGCCAGAGCAGTATAGAATTCTCCTGTAAGAATCTGCTCAGATTTTAATACGGCTTTCTCTTAAAATTTCAAAGTTCCATAGAGTTCTTCACATACACATGAATATGTGTATGAGTGCCTTTACTTCCTGGCAGACAGGATGTAAATGACGAACACTGCCTCAACCAACACCTTTATGAATATTTCTAAAGAATGGTGACAAAATCTATGGATTTAAGTATTGAATTTTTAATGATTTGAAAGAAGTTAAATTATCTTACAGTATGAATCCTTTAGTATGCTTTATTCTTTTATTTATGTAATGTTTTCGTTAATAAATTTGCTGCCTTCCAATTTGTTTTTATTACAGTACATTTCAATCTTATAGAATGGTGGAAAAGATATTTCTGGTGGAATGCACCCTGAAAGTATGAACATATTCCCAATTTTAGCAATTTTCTGTGTTTTTTCTGAGGTACTGTAGGTATTCAAAAAGAGTTCAGTTCAATTAAAGTCTTGTATCGGCAGTGGTGCAAGATAGCCAATGGGAAGCATGTAGCATTGATGGCACACAATGACATCGAAATGTTAATGAGTGAGCTTGGATTAATTATTGTAGTATATGTGGATGAATTTTGTTATTTTTAGACATGACTTTTTATCTGTAGCACTTTAGGGGTTAGTGGTGCCAAGTGGGAGTATGCAGCTCGTGCTGCAGTAATGACTGTACTTGCTTCATTTGGAGGAGGGATTGTTGGACTCTTCCTTCCATTTTTGGTATCCAGAAAACCAAAACATTTTCAGTCGTACAACATAATGGACTTCATCAATGGCATTTTAGGATCACTTGTTGCTATCACTGGTAAGACTTATGACTCATCTTATCTTGATTTTCACACTTCAGTCCTCACCTCTGGGTAAAAGTAATAATCAGAGTTTATAAATGGAAAGCAATATTGCAAATTTTGTAAAGGTATATTTATAGCCTACTTTTACAACAGCTAGTCAATAGCTTTGAAAATGCCTCTAACACTAGTATTTGATATATATTCATTGAATTAATTGGTAAGATAAACTAATTTAAATACACAGATGTTTAAAAAAGAGAAAATGGGAATTTTAGTACATAACAATATAGATAAAGTTGGTAGCATACTTAAGCTTAAAAAATGTCGGTCATAACTTTGGATGGTCATAAGTCAGAGACCTTTCTTTGTGTGTGTGTGTATATATATATTTCTCTGATACATTATTTAAATCTCTCATATTATTGAATTGTCATTCTTTTATTCCAACTGTAATTCCTCTTTTAGCTGGCTGTTTTCTATACAGAGCTTGGGAAGCCATAATTGTGGGTATGGTGGGTGGAATAATAGCCTGTTTTAGCATGCCCTTCTTTGATCGCATTAATGTTGATGATCCTGTTGGTGCTTCATCTGTTCATGGTTAGTGGTATCTGAAATATATTTGCCCTGAAATTGTTTCACTATTCTATTCTGCATTCTGTAAACCTGTAAACTATAAAACTTCTCTTTAAGCTACATCTGTTGATGATCTTTTACTAGAGTTAATTTCCAGAATGAAGTTTTCTTCTTTTAATAGCATAAATCTTATTTATTAGCATAATATATGTGAGCTTAACACACAAAAGTTAATCACAGGTGAAAGTCTTTACTCTGTATTTTCTCATTCAGTCAGAATGAGCACACAACATTAAAATTATGCTGCTTTATAAGTCTATGCAACTGTGAAAAACCTAACCACTATTAATATTTGTAAATTTCATCAGTTTTTTTTTTCAATATTAGATTAGTATTGTTAAGCTGTTATAGTAGATGTATAGAATAAATAATCATTTTTACTTTGAGTAGAAAATTTTGAGGATCTACAGGTATCTTTTGTTCAGATTGAATGCCTAATCATCTTAACTTTTGTAAAGGACATATTTCCAATAACCTCTCAAATGTGAAACTGTTTGGAATAAGCTTTATTAACTATGATTATGATTTCAAAAATATACATTTCACATACACATTGCTTTATATTTAATTGCAATCCTAAAATTAAATTTCATTGGTGTGTCACAAAACCAATTCCCAACCCGCAGTATGGGGTGAAATCGTTTTGCTTACTTTGGTCTGTGGTATTCTTTTGTGACTAACTCACACAGCAATTTTGCATCTTTGATAATAATTTTTCTTCCAGGACTTGCTTCCATCTGGGGAGTCTTAGCTGTAGGGATATTTGCAGAAAATCCTGTTCCATTATCTACTACATCTGGTCGTTCTGGACTCTTAAAAGGTGAAATATTTATATTATAATGAAAGAATGAATAAATATAAAAAGATATCAAAAGCAAAACAAACTCCATCCTCTGCAGATACAAAAGATAGAATGAATCCCACTTGTTTCAGGATAAAAGCAGAACGTTTAATTAAAACCTCACTTCAGAGTGTTTTCTTTCATTGAAATTTCAAGTTGTAAACATCAAAATAACCAGAAAAGGAGATTTATAAATTTAAGGAACCACCAAGAGGTGTTTTGTGAGTGAAATCTAGGAGAGATCGTGCTATGTGATGTCCTCTCACCACTGTTTATAAAAGATTCATTATTACTTCGTTATCTATCTAATGAAAATTGTTTCACTGTGGAGTGAAAAGCAAACCATTCTTGAAAAATATGATGAAAAATTGACCAACATTATACAACCTGGTTATTACACTATTCTGCTTAAGTCGTGGTTTGCACTTGGTCCCCTGTAAAGCAACTTAGCTCGGTTTTTCTGTAGTTAGTATTTGTATACATAATTTTCCCCCAGCAATTTCCTTCAGCAAATAATTAACTTGCATGTGGAGTTTCTCTCTTGAGAATTAAATCATATCAACTCTAATGGATCAGCTCATTCAGGCCAGTCACAAAAATTGCTGCATATCCTCAAATTCTTCATTTATTTAAAATCTTTTCACCCGCACCAATGTTACAATCCATAACTAGAGAAGATGTTCAAGAATTCAGCTGAACCAGTGTTTTACTCTCATGAACTGTTAATTATCACATTTTATTTTGAATTCATTTCTCCAAGATATTTAATGAAGCTGTTCAACATGTTTGTTTATTCAGGCATTTCATATTCTAACATGCATCTTTGAATTTTGTGCAAAGTAAATTATGTGATTTTTCAGGAGGTGGTTGGTATCTGCTAGGAGTGCAAGCACTTTCGTGTGTGTGTCTTGGAACATGGGGATTTTTCACCACAATACTCATCCTTTGGGTAAGGAATATTTCAGTTCATTTATAGCATATCCTGTTTATATTTTAGTATCTTTAAAGGAACCTTTCACCCTCTATTTTTGCTTCTACTGCTTAAAATGAATGGAGCTACATTATATTCAAATGCTTTGACAATTTTTTGTTAGTTTTTCTGCTTCTCTTGCAATCTCAGTAATATATTTTGGAACTTGAACACATATTTTGGAAGTTTAAATATGTTTAGAAAGCTCTGCCTGTTACATTTCTTTATAGAATTTTAAATACCTTGTCAAATAAAACAATATTTTGATTCATAAGACAAGTATGTAAGAATGTGTGAAGGAAACTGTTTTAATGTATGGCAAAATTTTAAATTTTATAAAACCTGTTAATCTAATAAGTAGCAGCTCTCCTTCTCAGGGATTTATAATTCTAATCAACAGCAAATAAATTAAAAAATTAAAATTATGGGTCTAGCAATTTGTAAAATAATTATTATTTTTGATGTTTCAACATAACTTTCAGAAGGCTACAGTAAGAGAACTTGCAAACTATTGCAAACTATTGCAAAATGGAGGATATCATTTTAATAAAAAATTATTAACTTTGAAACAAATAAAACAGCGTTTTAATATTTTAACTGTGCATGAGAAATGGCACCCAAGGACCTTTGACAGTCTGTATCTCAGGCTAGGAACTTTTTGGGCGAAAAATCTATTGGTTTCTTACTTTTAAGGTATAAATATTGCTTAAGATATTCTACCTCCTGCTTAAGACATGGATTTTTCCAGTCCCCAGCTGCCCTGCAACCTACTTTAGGCAATCATTCACTTCCTTCAATAGACCAAAATTTAATTATCTGTTTCATCCTCTCACACTTCACCTTACCTCCAGAATGGTTCCTTATGATTTTTTTCTTTGGAATGACCAATCTTGTGGGAATAGAATTAAGATATTGCAGAGCACAACAATCTCCGACCCCTTTAGGAACAGATATGAAATCTAGTTGGAAAGATAGAGTAACTTTTGTCTCAAGATCAATGCAGAATATTAGATTCAAAATTCGCTTTGCAGTGTTTCCTTTTGTCTCAATCTCAACTTGAAGACCATACCATATAATCCAGAAAAGAAGTGCAGTGTTTTGTGAGCTGTTGAGTGTAGTTTTGAAGAGATGATGTACTTTGATGCCATCTCACCACTGCTGTTAAAAAGTTTGTTATTCTTCCCCATTTGTCTTTCTGGTGAAATCTGCTTCATTGTAGAGTGATCCCTCATGAAAAAGCTTCTGTATAATTTATTATAATTTACTCTCCCCCTGTATCAGAAAAAATAGTTTGGAATTAATTCATTATTGGAATCTCTTATTGCAACTTGTAATCAGAGCCATAGAGAAGTACTTTCTTTACTGACTTTATAATGTGCATCTCCCATTTCTCTTTGAGTATTAGTTGGCAGCCATCAAGCACAGAGGATTTGGATGCAATGTTTCCGTATGGGCCCCTATGCTTACTTTGCCCATGTGATATTTAATGACTTAAAAATAAGCATGATATTTGAGTGAACAAAATTTCAATAGTAGTATTTCTTGCATTCTTGAAAATAAGGAAATTCTGTTGCTTTTTTAAAATTGGGTCCCAGATGCTAGTCATTCATGGAACCTTCTTGTTATACCCTGATTTTCTTGTAGTTTTCTTTCTGCGCAGATAGTAAACAAGATAATTCCAATCCGAATGGAGGAGCATGAAGAACTCTTGGGTGCTGATTTAATGGAGCACATGATACAGCATAATGGAGCTGGAGTTCAAAGAGCTTTGTCTGTCTTGCAGCCACAGTTTCCTTATCTCAGAAATTATAACATCACTCCAATTGGCCTGAATACAGGTTAGCTAGTCATATTTAACTTATAAACATAAAGATAACTAGAACATTGATTTCTATTTAACACTCCAGTACTCCCATGGGCTAATGTGGTATGCTCTCACAAGAGTTTCTAAAAATTCAATATTTTTTTGGAATAAATTCCCTCTATAAAAGCCAAATATGCTAAATGTAAAAAATTAGCTGGTACATTATTATTTTATGTAGAGATAAAAATAATTCACGATTGGAAATGAGCAATTTTCAAAGCAGATAAAATTTTGTGAGAATAGTATCTCACACAAGTACATAACTTTCAATTATAAGCAAATCAATTTTATGATGAAATATGTCAATATCTCAATAATATAACATCATCAAAACTAGCAAATGTAGTTACATAGTTTATATTATCCCTGCATTGTTTTATTTTATGGGTGTTATTGTTTTTTGCTGTTATTCCTCTAACTTTTATGAGAGCATTACATTTCTATTTTCTGATTGGGCAAATGATGTTGACAGTGAAAAAGATTGTGGTGGGGTTTTCCAGCTCTCAGATGCACTACAACCTGCTTTAGCAAATCATTTGCCTCATTCTATAGACCAAAATATTTTTACCTCATCTGTGTCATCCTCTCACACTTCACCTTACCACTATAACGGTTCCTTGTGAAATTCTTCTTTAGTACGACAAATTTTATGAGAATAAAATTAAGATATTGGGAAGCAGAACAATCTCCATCCCCCTGTTGGAGGTGATGTTCTGAGAGAGAGTGAGATCATCTTTATAATTTTTTCTCAGGGCAGTGCATTATATTGGAAATTTGCTAGACAGTGATCCCTTTGGTTGCCTCTGGCAGTCTCAAGTTGTAAACATGTCAAACAAACTAGGAATGCTGTTTTGTGAGGGTAGTCTTATAGAGATGATGATGCCCTCACACCACTGCTGCCGAAAATTCGTTATTCTTCCCTAATTGTCTGTCTGGTAAAAATTGTCTTATTATAGGGAGAAAAATGAACAAAATTAAATAACTAAGATCCTCTCTTTGGTTGAAAACCAGACCATTCTTCAAAAATATGATTTAAGGCAACATCTTCACACAATCTGGTTATAACAACATTTTCCCACTTAGATCATGGTTTGCTCTTGGTCCCCTGAAAAGCATCTTTAATTTGTTTTATTGTATGTACATGGGTTGTGTCTTGACTTGGTTCTTGTTAAAGAAAATTAGAAGTGGAAGGATAAAATAAATTAGGAAGTTAAGAATATGCACCCCGAGAAGGTATGCTTTGGTTTGTCTTCTATTCTTCATTTACTCAGATACTGTTACATGTCAAAATATTGTCTTTCTGAACAGGACATGAATTATATTTGGACAAATACATTGCCATGAAAAACAGAAAAGAAGATCTGAAAGCACACATGCCTAGGAGTGGGAAAATGCTGCATTTAGGAAGTACAACAAGAGTATACCCAGCATCTAGTATAAAACTAGGAAAAGCTGGTAGATTGATTTTTGATGACCAGCCCCAACAAAACTCGTTTGAGTCCAGTGGTAATAGAAACAAAACTAATGTTCTAGAAAATTTTTCTAAGAACGAGTTTGATAGTGAGCCAACATTTGCATGGGTTGACTGAAATAAGAATGAAGTATTATCTGATCACATTTTTTATCATCTAACAAGTAAGTTTATTTTTAGCTAAACATTGTTTAACATTCAATTCATTGATTCTTTTTCTGATATCAAGAAAACGTTTTTGCCTAGGATTCTTATTTTTAAGTAATATTTTACACTGATATCAATTAATTTTCTATAGAGTGTCTGCTGATGGAAAATAATATTTTTAATGATAGGTATAATATAATGGGCCTGCATTTCAAATTGAGATCAATGAAAATGTCTTTTCATGTTACTTCATTCCCATTATTATTTGCCATACTTTGATTATGTGATGACTGTTAATGGGAGTGAAATAAGTAACAAAAAGAGGGTATGTTTTTGATTATTAACTTACAGAAATGAGTGTTGAAAAAATAGTATACGATGATTTTCAACAAGTTTATGACATCTTATATTTTGAACTTTGCTAATCATTATTACTTACATTGAAATTGTAACATTACCAAAATAAAATAAAATTTTATTACATTAATATCTTATGAGCAGGCATAAAATTTTCATAAGAAAACAAATCTTTATATAAAATTTTGAGTTTTTCCTATATCTCAGAAATGCAATACAATAGTGCAAATATGTAATTACATTACATAGTTTATTATACAGCATTACACAATTTTCTCTTTTCAGTGTAATTAAAATATCATGTAAATGTCTTCTTAATCTGTTACTTTCATTGAACGAATATAACAATGATAAATTATCCTGTAAAATAAATAAAATCCTGACCTTGCCTGCAATTTACATATTGAACGTGGCCTCTTCATCAAGTAATGCCCCAACTACTTCAACACAAATTCTCATCTTCACTCCTACAACACTTGCAGGAAGGATGACATTCATTTACTAGACAACAACCTAGCACTATCACAAAAAGTTCCTTATCACTCTGCATTTCTGATCTATAACAAACTGCCAGGAACATTTAAATCTATTTCCTCTTTTACACTCTTCTGACAAAATCTAATATAATTCTTATTGAAAAATTAATTAAATAATTCTTATTAAAGAAATTACCTCCTCCTCTTCAGATTTTAGTCTCAGACATAAATGCATTTTTGATTTTGTATATTATGATTTGTATAGTGGGATTACACGGTTCATTTGGTCGGATGAAGAAAATCAGGGAAATTATAACTTATAACTCTTCCTTGACAAAAATAACTCAACTCTGTAAACTAAATGCACACAGTAATCTTCTTGCTGCCCAAATATGGAAATAATTACTCTCTTGAAACTACTAAGCATTTTTATTTCATTCTCTATGGTTTGCCACCAAATTGGACAACATCACATAGATTAGGTTCCAGACATCTTGTTTAAAATTAGGTAGAGTAAGTAACTTTGTTGTTGACAACCCAAAAAAACATTTCCCTTTTAATGAGAATGGATATAAGTTGGATATAATGAGAATGGAAACAAGAAATTAGAGGTAGTAGAAGGATATTGCATCCTTATAGAAAACATTAGACTTTGTGAGTTAACCAAAGAATTTAATGAAAGATTTTTTGGTTTCTTATAGCTTTAAAGGCTTAAATAATGCCCCAATGGAGATCAAATTCACAGAAAAATGGCCATGGGCCAAATCTATCACATTGTAAATCATTCAGAAGTCCATTCTTTGCTATAGAACCACAGTCTTCATCGTGATGATTATCAGGGTTATTTGGTAGCCATGTTGTGAAACCAGTAGCACTGAGTGGCTCTCCTGAATTTTATATTTGAAGAATGTACAAATGTTAGTAATAATACATTTCATTTCATCAGCTTGCAAATAACTAAAAGACACATTCAGTATTCCTTGTGAAAATTAATTATACATTGGAGTAAGACTAACTGTAAAATTTGTGAATTATCATTCAAAAGACCCAAGCAAGACAAGGAATAAAACCTTGTATATTTGCTTATAAATGTATCATGAAATAAATGATATTATTTAGAAATATTCTTAAAATTGGGACTACTCAATAAGTGACAAAACTTAAAATTTCTGTATTTCATCTTGTAATGTAATTGCTTACAATAGAGTAATGATTCTTGATTTCATGGATTGTATAGTCAACCTTGATGATAGATGACATTTCATAGACATCATCTTAAAAATTAGCCTCAATAGTACCAAATAAAAATCTCCTGCAGTGTAAATGAAACTTGAACCCAAATTAAATTTACATGTAAAAATTACTCATGTTAAAGAAATTAAGGAGATTCAGAGACCAAAATCTCCCAAGTGTTAATAATGAATATGACAAGATCCAATAAAATAAAACACCTATACGTTGAGAATATAAAATGAAAATTAACCAGCAATGATATTGAAACTGAAAAACCACTCACCAAATATTGTAACAAATTTTCCCTCCTCTTCCAGGTCATGGAAACCCAAATATGCCCATTCTTTTGCCTTTGGGAATCTTGCATAAATAAGTTTCAAGACTTGTGACTCTGCTACTGAATTAATAATTGCTAAGTGTGCACCATCATTTTGGCAAATATTTAGTGCTTCATTGAAAGTGTTAACACCATCTGGATAGAATTTATAATAACCTATACCAGGAAAATATTCATACCCAGCCGGTTTTGATGGAGGCACTGAAAAATTTGAATAAGCTTCTCAATTAACTAAAACATTTAACAAATTGATAAAGTTAAAACTGTACAAGATACATGGATTAATGCAAAAAGTATAAAAGAAAATAGCAATTTATAAGGTACTTATAACTTAATTTTTAACTTCATGTAGCAAGCTGAATTTTTCCAAATACCTGCTAAAATTCCCTGAATGAGATAAGTTTGTTGACCATCAAATTTTGATGTACTGCTTCTCACATCAATCTTCAGATTGTCTGGCAATTTCGGTGACTGATTTTTCACAGACCACTGAGTGACATAATGACATGACTGATTTCTGTGGGAAGAGAAGGATAGTTCTAAATTTCTGTTGAAGTTCACTGAAGGACACTCTTGTTGGGTTGTCAGCTGAATAGACAACAAAGATATCAATATGAAGATGAATTTCTGAAGCATGTTGAAATCTGCTTGCTTCTGACCAGAGTGGTGTTTGTACTTTAGAGATTTTTTTATTCCTCCTTATATAGACTTGATGATTTAAGCTGGATATCAAATTAATGGGTGCCTTCCTTCAAGTGGGGGCATCAGTATGCAAATACTAAAACTTTTATGGACTTTATTGCATAATCAATTGAGAGTCAAAGACTAGATGGCTTTTAGCCTCTGAGATGTGCAGATAAGGAATTATTACCTTGGTTGAAAATCTGCTGAAACATGGAAAATTTATGTTTTGAAGTCATTCTTGCTCTAGTTTTCCTAGATAGCAAACAAATTGATTCTAGATGGAGCAACTCTTAAAAATATTTTTGTCTTTCAGTATAAACTGTTATAAAGTGTTGAAATTTAAATGAGAGTTCATGAATTTCTTTTTTCGTGTAAGCAAACCCATTCATTGGCATTTTCTTTAAGCAGCAATAGGAATTCCAACTAGCTGATTTTTAGTTTAATGTTGTAGATTTGATATTAGGTTGTTATAAATACTGCATTTCTACTCATATGTATGTTTCTGTTTTATCATAAGTTAATAGATGCTGCTGAATCTACTGTGACCAGCCTAATCATTTAATTTATCATGAATATCTTGATAACAAAATTAAAACTTTAATGCTGATTTAATGGATACACAAAGACATTCATAGAAATATAATTAAGCCAGTATTCTTAATCATTTAATATGGTGCATATATTACATGATGAGTGATTAAGAAATATAAAGGTATTTTTTCTGTGTTAATGCTATAAATATTAATGTGAAGATAGTAAAATATGATAGAAGTTAATTACTGTATATGGAATTACCTAACATTCTAATTGCATCTTCCCACAAAATATGAAGGATGTAGCATAAATTAATTATATGGGTCATATATTCCAGTCTATACTCTAACAAATATTGTAATAATAATATAGTTTAATCAAAAGTAGTACTTGAACGTCATGAAAATATCACATTGCGTACCAATGGATGTAAATATCAGATTACTAAAGAAATTATCACAAGTATGTAATACTTATGACTTATTATAAATGTTTATTATTATGACATATTATAAATGTTTATTATTATGACTTATTATAAATAAAATTTTTCCTTGTTAATAGGAACTGTTATTAAATAGTAGCAATAATGGTAATTCAGGTTAATAGCTAAGCAAAAATGGTAACTTATGGTCCCTCTACAAGAAGATTATTGAAATCCAGATATGCACATTGTTTTGCTTTGGGATTTCTGGCATAAATGAGTTGCAAAACTTCTTACTCTGCTTCTGAATTCATGATATGAAAGTGCGCGCAATATTTTGACTAACATTCTTTGCTTCAATGAAGTTGTTGGCTCTTTCTCAATAGAATTTCAACAACCACCTCCCATGTTGATATCCATGCCATGCTGATTTTGATGGAAATCTTTAATTCCCATTATAATTTAAAAGTAAAAATTTAAAATTTAATTTATTTCAGATAGTGAGTATCAGAAACATACTTGAAATAGATGATTTTGTGTATTTGGAAGCTCACTAATGATCTTTTGTTACTACTTTCTAATTTAATTGAAATTCATTGAAATGGAATGAACTTGAGGTTGGAAATTCTGTAGACTTCTGCTCTAAAAGCCTGCTACAACCCTCCGAATATAAAAATTTAAACCACCAATTACAGATGTACATACTACTTTTGTTTTATTTCTTCATGGTGTCTTTCAATTTTATTGACTGGTTTTACTGACTAATGAGACACACAATGCATGACAACTTTTGTGAGTTATGAGAGAGTTCTTTTCACATCAAAAGTACAGCTTTAATAATAAACCTTGTCTACAGTTCTATATTTTATTTAGGTGTTTGAGGTTTATTACTTATATAAAATATAACAATAATGGACGTGAATGTCTTTGTTCATATTTAATATGTTATAATACAAAGCTTAAATATGACTCTGATAGATATCACTATCAATAGATTTAATCCCTCTCTATTTCTACATTACCTTCTGAGGAGTCTATGTAGGTTTTAGCGATTTCACTATTTTCTGTAACACAGATGTTTTAAGGTGTTTTGTCATTGGCATTTAGAAGTTCTACAAGTGTAAGTTAATTATTTCCCTTTATCACTCTTCTTTCCTCTACTACTGAATTTATCTTAAACACATTATGGAAAAAACTTTTCTATTTTGAATCTATGTTGCTCTTCCGCTATTGTTAATATTATTCCTATGATCCTTTTTTCCCTTTCATTACAGTCCTGTTATTGAAGGGATGACTCTAACATTTGGATATTTTATAATAATTTTCTGGAATTTTCTCATAGATTATTTTTAAATATATCACCTCCAGCTCTCTGTAGGTGTTTATCTAAAATCTTTTGAAGTTTTCAGTCACCCATCATCAGGTAAAATCAGGAATATTTGAAAATGGCTCTCCTTAGATATACCATAGAACAAAATGACTTGATTTTTTGTCTTTTTCAGATATTAAGAGGGTTTATGTTTCATGGGTCCTTTGCAAATGTTGTTTCTTCTTCTTTCCATTGTAATAATGTTAGAAATCGGTAAAAGTTTACTGAGTTACTCTCCTAATAAAGTATCATAATTTAAGTACACATATAATTGTAAGATATGTGGTTATGGAATTTGTATAGATTAGATTGGCTTAAATTCATCATATTGGGATTTATAGCTTTCTCTATCTGAATCCTTTGTTTTTTGTATAATTGTTTGTTTTTATTCAGGTAATCCAGGAAATGAATATTTTCATATAGCTTTTTATCTTTTATCAAAAATTGAATAGTAAAACTCACTAAGAATAATCCTGTAAAATACGCTACCCCACTTATTATTCAGTTTTCTCTTATTCCGAGTGCTTCAGACACTGCTACCTGCTCAGGAGGCAAATTTTCCTTTACTTAAATGCTCTACAACCTGCTATATCCAACCCCTTCACCTCATTTGATAGACCAAGCATTAGCAAGTTGCGTGGTGATTTATTTTTTCATTGCAATTTCATGTTGTAGCAAATCAAATTAACTAGAGCGGCTCTGCAGCATTTACTGGAATCTTTATCATAGTTTTGGAAAGATTGTGTTTTGTGACAACTGCTGTTAAAAAATTCATTATTCTTTCCTAATTGCTTATGTGGTGAAAATTGTATTGTTCTAAAATGAAAATGACCAGAATTAAATAACAAAGGAAGAGGCTTTCATATTCTGGAAGGTGACCATTCTTCAAAAATATGGTGAGGAGGCATATGATAGTATTACTCTGTTAAGGTTCACAGACTATCTAGATACCCTATGTACAGCTTTGGCAAATAAAGCAAGCTAGAGAATTACCCATTTAATTTTAAAGCACTCATTTAAAGGTTAAAGAGCCAATAATTGCTTCCTTTTTGTTTTCTGTAATGCAAGAATTAAAAGGTTGTCATATCTCAGTTAAAACTCTATCCCACATATGATGTAGTTTTCTCCTTTTCTCCTGAAATGCATTTTAAGCAGGTTATACCATATGTATTTTATCATATGCCAATTATTTCTTTCATTTCATTAGTTTAAATTAACCCTTGTTCAAGTTAAAATTCTATAAGAGATGAACACAGATGGAACTGATCATAAGGACCATTATACTTTATTTTTAACTGTTCATGCAATAAAAATGCAAAAGTGATTTACAGTTGTTCATTACACACTTTTATTTTCTTATTCTTTCGATAAATTTTAGTACTTAATTCACAATTTGGATGTCATTCACAGTCATTCATTTTTTCCAATCATACATTAATGATAAGTGAAACAATTCAAGACAATAATATCTTAAGAATAAGATATATATTGGAATAGTATAACATTTCCATTGTAAGCTTTGTATGTTTCAAAATGCTGCTAACTAGATAAAAAATCCAAAATGTCTCATGATACAGTTAGATTCTAGCCTATCTGTTAAAATTTCTCATTGTAAACTCCAAGAAAGATCAAATTCACAGAAGAAAGGCCATGGGCCATTTTTGTCACACCATAAATCATTCAGTCTTCCAGTCCTATGCATTGAGCCGCAATCTTCATTGCCTTGACTTTGGTCTGGCATACCTGGATGCCATGTTGTAAAACCAGTAGTGCTGAGTGGTTCTCCTGTAAATTTCAGATTGCCATAATTATAAAACTTGGTTTTTTCTCAGTTAATCATAGACAAATTCATAAAGTGAGAATATGGAGGAGAATTTCTTTCTTTAAAATGAGTTATGACATTACATTAAATATTTATGTGAAAAAGAATGACTTTCCATGTCAATTAAAAAATATAGAAGTAGTATAATACTCAATGCATTGACATATTAATATATTCCTTAATAGAAAAAAAATATTTCTTATTATAAGGATAAAGCTAAGGATAAATAGATATTTCTTATTATATAATTCTTATTACTTATATCCTTATAAGTATAGGAAAGAAATCAGCTGTTTTGTATAGGGAGATTATTGCAGAGAATACTTCCATTATGAGATGGACCTTTACTATAAACCTTCAGAAAGTGTGAGTATAAATTTATCGTTAAGTTTTTCTACTGTTGTAGTTATTGCTATCAAGTTCAGTTTTATGTTCATCAAATCACCATATCCTTTCACAGGTATCGATGTATAATGAGTAATAAAGGGAAAAAAAGGAGTATTAAGATATTTAAATACAATCTCTGCAGCTGTCTTTCTTTACAAAATGGTGGCATATCTCAAATTGTGATTTATGAAACACTGAGGGGAAGCTATTTTAAAATTATGATAATTAACTGCTTTCATCCCATAAATGAACCTCCAAAATAAGTCATTTTCTACCATGCCACCATTTTTGTTAATGCCGTAATTTTTGTAAAAATAGAAGAAATAGTAAAGATCTCAAAATTTCATATTCATCAAGTAAAAATAAATTCATCAGTACTTGAGATATAGATTAAGGTACATATTTTTATCTAATTGTAAAAATAATGTTATTTAATGGAATAATTTTGCCGAGTCTTGGCTCAAAACAGTTGAAAATGAATGCAACAAATAGAATTTCCAGTAACTTTTAAGGAATTAATTATTTATACAGTCATACCAATCATGAAATTTTATATGTTTGTGAAATGTAGCAGGTGAATGCTACTAACCAGAAAATGCAGTATATAAATAAATTAAATAGCTAAACTTGTTATAAATTTTACCCAAAGAGAGGATTGACAATCAAGTTCATACTTTCTAATTACTCCTTATAAAATAGAGATAAGAGAAGAAATTCACAAAGCATCAAGTTCTCTAAGTTTTTGAGATGTTTTTACTTTTGCTACATGGGTAAAATGTAATGAGAATTCACGTTAAGTTGCACTTAAAAAATACTGTAAATATGCTCATAAAACTCACCAAAAATGGTTATAAATGTTCCTTCCACTTCCAGGTCATGGAATCCCAAATATGCCCATTCTTTTGCCTTTGGAAATCTTGCATATATTTGTTTCAAGACTTCTGATTCCGCCACTGAATTAATTATTGCCAAATGAGCCCCATCATTTTGGCAAATATTTGATGCTTCATTGAAAGTCCTGACTCCATCTGGATAGAATTTATAGTAACCCATGCCAGGGAAATATTCATATCCTGCAGGTTTCTGTGGAGGCACTGAAAAATATTTGGTACACAAGGTAAATAAATTTTAATAAATAAATTTTAGAGATTAAAAATACTCCAAAAGAGTATAGTGTACTTCAGTAGCAGAGTCAGGACAGTCCTGACTCTGCTACTGAAGATGGAACCATGGGTTCCGAAATACTAGTATCTAGTGCCTAGTGCTGCAGATACCGGTGCTTCCCCTGCGACAGTGGACTCCCCCCTTTGGCAGCAGTGGAACCACCCCGAGGTAAGTGTTCATTTTTATTTACCTTGGTGAATTATGGCTTTTGGAGTATTTTTAATGTGAATCACTTATTAACAGCCGTGTCTCATCTTTTTCATGTCATTGACTATGGCTTTCCGGCCAAACGAGCTAAACAGATTTCAACAATTACAAACTAAAATACGCTTCATCGGTTGCGATATTAGATTTCTTAACGATTGCAAAAAGTTTAACATTTTTCCGAAATTCACCAACATTTTTCCATAAACCAATAACCCTTCCGCCATTAAAGCTTTCATGATTGCGAAAAAATCGTGGTTAAACGATCCCTATACAGTAAACGTTCTCACTTAGAGTTAGAAGCCTATAACTTACATCTTAAAATCACAAAACACTTGCACAAGAGTGACATGTTTATCTGGGACCAATACCTACATAAAATTCACAAAGTCATACAACACAAATGTGAAAACAAGACAGACAAACTTAAACGTAAATTCAAAAAATTGACACACCCCCAACAACACACCATTACGAACAACACAAAAAATGTAATCAATCTGTCGAAGGAAAATTTCTCTCAACAAGAACTAAATCTTCTATCCAAAAGACTCAAATATACTCTCCCTTATAAAACACCACCCATTGAAGAAACTATAGTTGACATCGAATCTTCCATAAAATATTTCCCTGAAGATTCAAAAAATTCCATCAGACATTCAACTCTCACCCATCTCAAAGAAAACATTTCAAAGTTCGATAAACAACCCAGAAAACCCTCAAAAAATTTCAATGTAATCAAATCACTCAACAACAAAAACTGCTTCTACCTCAAAGCTGACAAAGGCAATAATGTAGTAATTCTTGACCACAAACAATACTTCGAAAAAGTCGACGAAATGCTGAAAGACGAACTATACCAACCCCATTCAAAAAATCCCATAAACAAAATGATAAATGAAACCAAAAACACCATTAAACAATGCCAAAATCTCATCGATAAATCCATTTCCCTGAAACTACATGTCTCTAACCCTACAGTCCCAAGAATGTATTGTCTTCCTAAGATACATAAACCAGATATACCCCTTAGACCCATTGTATCTTCAATTAATTCTCCCACTTATAAATTAGCCCGTTGGTTAAACAAACAATTCCAACAATGGCCTTCGCAACAATTCTCCAACATCAAGAACACCAAACACCTGGTTGACTGTCTAAAAAACACCTCCCTAAACAAAAACGAAATACTAGTTTCTTTTGATGTCAAAAATTTTAGAGATATAAATGCTATTAAAATATAGAGGAAAATAAGGAATGACTATGGGAAGATGTAAATTTTTTAACTTCTTGATGTCATACTAAATACATTCTCTAAATACCTGCTAAGATCCCTTGGATTTGGAAAGTTTGTAGACCTCCAAATTCTGATGTGCTGCTTTTCACATCAATATTCATAGTGTCTGGTAATTTCGGTGACTGACTTTTCACTGTCCACTTAGTCACATAATGACAAGACTGATTTCTGTGAGAAATGAAGGACAGTTCTAAACTCTTGTTGAAATATCCTGAAGGACACTCTTGTTGGATTGTCAGTTGAATATACAACCATGATATGAGGAGAAAGGTGAATTTCTGAAACATGTTGAAAATCAACTTTACTTCACATGAGAGATGATTGTAGTTGGGAGACTTTTTATTCCTCCTTATATAGACTTGATGACTTAAGCTGGCTTTCAAATTAATGAGTATCTTTTTTTGAGGAGGGGTATTATCATGGCAATTACTGATAACTGACATCAAAATTAATTGACTTTAATGTTTTTTATGATTGATGGTATTCTTGTATCTTTCTTCCACCATAATTTGGGAAGGCAATGTCCCCTGCTTATTTATATTTTTTTGCTGCTGATACTCTTAAGAAAAATTAGAAATTGAATAATTTAAGTTTCTCTTGTATTCATCAGCACTTATATCTTAGGATTCATTTACCAATTACATAATCTATTATGTCTAATTGCATCCATAACATACCGATTTACATTCTTCATCCTTGGTTGATGATATTCCTAAAATTTGGTTATATTGAGATATTTGACTAGATTTTCATTTACTGGTAGGAAAATAATTATCTTTGAACATAAGTTGATATTAAAAGGTTATGGTTCTTGCATAGAAGCATTGCTTATATCCAGGTGAATCCTCTTCTAAGGAATCCAGGCGATGAGTGATTTGTGACCTTTGTATAGAAACAAAGTATAATGAGGGTCTGACAATGTGGCTTTACATATTAAATAGCTTCTGCATTAACTTCCCCATATAATGTAAAAATTTAACTTTTGTCTTGATCCATTGATTTAGTACACTAACAGATGTAGAAAATTAGCTTATATTAGAATATATTTCCCATTAAAATTTGATTGTGCTAGAATATATTTCCTATTGAAATTTAATTGTACCATTATTTCCTATTAAAATTTTATTTTATTAGAATATATATAAGTTTGAGAGTCTGCAAGCATTGGCATTGTGGAATTAGAGAGGGGAATGATGTCAGGTATTATAACACATTCGTAAAAAATCATTGTGTCATGGTATAGCTCTTATATTTTACATCATCTCAACCATTATTTTAGAATGAGATTTAAACACAAAGCTACATATGCTGTAATTTCTATCTCCTAAAGGGGGAAAAAGAGCATATATGTGTAGGTGTGTGATTGTGTGTATATAAGAACTGGTACTTATGATCCTAAGGTTGATTAGGAGTGTTAATGGTAAAGATATTGAAGAATGTGAAATGTTTCACATTAGTATAATTATGGCCCTTCATTATAATAATAATAATAATTTAGGTTATAAGGGCAATTTATAATCATGATTGTTTCAATTGTTAGTGATATTGTTTCTAAATTTGTCCAAATTGAGGAAGATTTCCCTTATTTATTGAATCCAACTTGGATATCTCTTTCACTTTATCATATATAAAAAATACACGTAAAAGTAAGTCTAAGATTTTATGATAAGGCACTTCAATGAGGTATGCAAAGCAAGGAGAAAAATTAGTGTACTTTTCTCCTAAATATATTGTACAATAGCTAAGGTTTTTCAGAAATATATACAAACAGATTTATAGCATTGGATTCTATGCAAAGCAAAAGACAAAGTTTGGATTTAATATTCCCTTTGTTTCAATATCTAAAATAAAATTCAGAATTAAGAAATTTGTTACTTCTTTTATTTATTAAGCTGCCAATAAAATTAATGTCCTCCCTGAGTATAATTATATACACCAATGAGGATATTTATGTTGCATATATCAATGAGTATATATATATGAGAATTATTATACCAATAGCAAAATCTTTTACAGTCAATACAGTACTTTTACAGTTGCTCTATTAGCAGATAAATTTAGACTCAAATAAGATATTAACAATGGTAATTATATTAAAAAATCAAACAAACAGCATGTATGTATGTAATGACACATTATTGCATGATTGATCTAATGAATACAGTACATGATTAAATACAATACATTATACAAATTACATACAATGATTATTGTTCACTTTCTCTTCTTCTTTGTGCAGTTTCTTAATTTTAGGTTACGCAAAAAAATTTCTTTCACTAGCTTTATGAATCCACTTTTAAAGGCTTAAACATAGCCCCAATGGAGATCAAATTCACAGAAAAATGGTTGAGGGCTATCTCTGTCACATGCCAAATCGTTCAAAAGTCCATTCTTTGCCATAGTGCCACAGTCTTCATTCACATAATTGTCAGGGTTGTCTGGCAGCCATTTTGTATAGCCAGTAGTGCTGAGAGGCTCACCTGAGATTTTCATTTTAAGAATAGACAGATATCAGTAATTATAAGTTACATTGTACACGTAAGTTAAAGATGTGATCAATATTCCACAGTAAAAATCAAATACACCTTGAAGTAAGCCTAAGATTTTGTGATAAGGCACTTCAATGAGGTATGCAAGGCAGGGAGAAAAACATAGTGTATTTTTCTCCTAAATACATCCTACAGTAGCTAAGGTTTCTTATAAATATATGTAAACAGAGTTGGGACTGCTTAGTGAAAAATATCTATTGCAGGTTCTATAAATGTCTATATTGGATTGATTTTTAATAAAACTGAATTTTAAAAGTTAGTATTTTATAGAATATCCTGTTAAAGTGTAACAATTGTTGCTCACATGTGTGTTGCACTTCAATTGATTAACAACATTTCACAGTCATATTTCGAAGTAATTTCAGATATACCTAATAAATTTCATTGTAGAGGAATTTAAAATTTACTGGTACCAAAATTAATGTGTAAATTTAAGTGTTTTTTTTCAAAATTGGCATGTACAGCTTGAACAAATAAGTATAACCATTTTAGACACAAACCTGATAAAATTTAAATAAAAACATTTCTTAACCCTTTCTGAGACTTCATAAGATAAACAACCTATTAGGACAAGTATACTTGTCGGTGTTAAGGAAAGGGTTAAAGAGATTTTTAACTTTTACTCATGCATATTATCTTAGTTACTAAGAAGACATAAAAAACAAAATACTATTTTCTACAAAGAATATACAGATTAAAGAGGAATATAACAAAAGGATTGCATACCAAAGATTTATGTAAAATGGAATTTAAAATTCTCTTAATTCAAACACCTGAGAATACAAATTAAAAATTAACTGGCAAAGATATTGAAACTGAAAAACCACTCACCAAATATTGTAACAAATTTTCCCTCCTCTTCCAGGTCATGGAAACCCAAATATGCCCATTCTTTTGTCTTTGGAAATCTAGCATAAATAAGTTTCAAGACTTCTGACTCTGCTACTGAATTGATAATAGCTAAATGTGCACCATCATTTTGGCAAATGTTTATTGCTTCATTGAAAGTTTTGACACCATCTGGATAGAATTTATAATAACCAATTCCAGGAAATAATTCATACCCTGCTGGTTTTGGTGGAGGCACTGAAAATATGAATATGGTTCTTAATAAAACAAAATTTGAAAATGATTGTTGAACTAAAAGTTCAATTAATATGTATTGGAATACAAAAGACCATAAAAGATAAAACTTTAATGGGTCCTAATATTTAAATATGTACCTGTTAAAATCCCTTGAATGTAGAAAGTTTGTAGGCCACCAAATTCAGATGTGCTGCTTTTTACATCCATCTTCATTTTGTCTGGCAAATTTGGTGACTGATTTTTCACTGACCATTGAGTTACATAATGGCATGACTGATTTCTTTGAGAAATGAAGGACAGTTCTAAACTCTTGTTGAAATATGCTGAAGGACACTCTTGTTGGGTTGTCAGCTCAATAGACAACAATGATATCAGTAGAAAGATGAATATGTGAATCATGTTGAAAACTAACTTGACTTTACTTGAGGGATATCTGTAGTTGAGAGACTTTTTATTCCTCCTTATATATACTTGATGACTTAAACTGGATATCAATGTAATCATTGCCTTTATTCAAATGGTGTTATCAATTTGCATCGATTCGAACGTTATTGATTACCCCACATAATTAATGGAGGGTTAAAGAGTAGATGCTCGGTAACCTCTGAGATGAACTTGAGTGAGGAATTGCAGGATGGAGAATAATTACATGAAACTCATTGAAATCCATCTGCCTTTGACTTAAAGGCTGTTTTTAATCAATAGATATTTCTATTCCTTAATGTATAGACTTGATGACTTAAGTCATCAATTAGACATTGAATTAATCAGTGCTTTTATGCAAATTTTGGTATGGATATACATCTATTAAAACCTTTATTAATGTCCAAATGTTACTCTTAGTGCAAAATCCGCTGATTTTACATCATAGCAAAGGCAGTCATAAATGGACAGATGCTCATCAAATTACTAGAAATTCCTGGAGTTGGAAACACGCCAGATTTCTGGGTTGGCAATTGGCAAATAGCAACTCCAGCATAGAGCTGGTGTTAGTGGTGCATTAGAGTAAATTGTACCACCAGAAAGTCAGTGTTTTATGGGCTGTTCTCATGATCTTGGAGAGATCTTGCTCTGTATCTGTCATGATTATAGAGTGAATAAGGGCTAAATTAGGTAACTAAGGTAGATGATCTTTATGAGCAAAAAACAGACCACCCTTAAAAAATGTAACAAAAGGCACTACACAACTCAGTTAGAATGATATCTAGCTTGTAATGTGGTTTTTGCTTGATCCTCTGAAAAGCATCCTAACTGGATTTTACTGCACTAGCCAACAATACATCATTATCATGATTTATAAACTAAATTGAAACAGAGGAAATTAGGAATTTTGAATTCATATTCTCCATATATGAATAAAAGAGGATAAAACAATAGCATCCTTTAAAAAAAATAAGGTTTAACTTACAATGTGATGCAAATAGCTCTGCAGTTAATACACATGTAAGGATTGTAGACTTTCCTGGTGGATGCTGTTAATAAAGGTTTCTCGGGTTTCCAACCAGGTTAACTCAGATATAACACATGACAGCGTTACGATGACACACTCAGTCATCCTCCTCAGGGCTGCTCTGAGGTACACTGATGGCAGGATCCCAAATATGCATGTATTTGGGACCCTGCTCTCTGCATATCTCGAGCCCTGCTTCTAAGAATCATAGAATTGATCTTCCATCAGATACTGGACTGTGCTCTTAATTACTTCTTAGCATCTTTTTGTAACCCTTTCCAAAGATTCAGAATAATTTTTCATAAAGTATATACTTTGTTTAATACTTTTCATCGCCTTTATCACATTTGTGCGGCTTATGCATTTTAAATCCACGAACAAGAATTAGTAGGCGCACGCCTTGACGTGTTAAATTAAACATCCATTCCCCCATCCATATTGATTTTTACTCCATCATTATTTTCGATGCTTATTCTTGTAAAAATAACTTGGTACAAACCATTTAGGTTTACGGTATTTATAAGGAAATCTGATTTGAGAGGGGAAGAGGAAGAGTGGAAATGTGGAGGCGGAGTCAACAGACTTGAAATAACGAATTTGATATTTTTTGGTTGAAATATATTGCTTTTTAAATTTACTTCGCTGTAGTAATTCGAATTTTTTTATATTAGAAAATTCCCAGAATAATTATCAGGTGATAAACTAATTTCGAGCTTTAGAATCCATGTTTTCTCATTTACTTTTACTTAATTCCATACCGAGAAAGGTCAGACTTGGGTATCAATGGAAATTTTATGCAGATATTCTTGCGTTATTTATTTTGTTGATGTACTAAGAATATCGAGTCGTTTCCTTGATACAATGAACCCATAGGCGTGAAAAAATGACCCTTCGCGGTGGCCTCACAATCAGTGAAATTGCACCATCATAAGGTGAAGCATTCCTCAACTTTCTGTAAACTGTTGTAATGCGCAGTATGCCGGCGTGGGATTTTTTGGTAGTAATGGACAAATAATGCTGGTGGTATTTTTAATGTTTCTGTTTAATCAATTACCATGATCAGTTCGAACACAATGAATTCTTTTACTTTCATTTGTGATCTCGAAATATAGATCTAAACGAAAGTAAGGGAGTCAGTAATGGACCAGTTGAGTGGGCAGATGACGTTGCGTAAGATCTATGATACGTACTGCTTGGCTTCTTTCGAAACTTGCGATGCTAAGTGGAAAAGGGCATTCACCCGTGTCATATTTTTCTGGGATGAGGATGGTTCAAGGCTACTTAATATCTCGCCAACATTAATTATAATTAATGATGGCGATGTCTCTGTAGTGACTGATGGACTTCCGAGAAATAAGTTCGGTTACCCCTCTCCTCCGGGGAAATGACTTAGCTTTATAATGAGAACTCGTCAAAAGATTAAACATTTGTTTTCTTATTCGTGAAAAAAGTCAATGTCTTCGTTAATTGTATCCTCATGATCCCCTCCAGCTCTTGCATGATTCTCAATCGAGCGACGGACGCAGACGTAATCTGAAAAGGTCATGCCCCTTGGTGAATACGGTAATACATGATGCTAAATTTTCCAATTTCGTGTCCTTACTACGTACTTTGCATGAAGCAATATTAAATGACTAGGAAGTCCGAATCTAGTAATACTCTAGTATCTTAATTAATAGTCATTGATAGTGCAATTAATTTACTGGAAAACAACGTGTTGTTACCATAAACATATCCTTTCCTTCCCTTAATGAGCCAAAATCATTGTATGTGATTAGGCTTGATCATTGAATTGAATATCTACCTCCTAGTTAATTTTTAAACTTGAAGTTTTTATGTATAGACTACTTAGATGAGGTAATGTATGTACTTGAAGTTACCATCAGCTGATTTTTGACTTTTATACTTATTGAGTTTGGAGCAAAACCCAAACCTTACAAGAGTAAGATCACAACAGAGTTTAAGTCAGAAACTGAAATTATTTTTCTCTTTTTTTGTTAAAGCCAAGCAATTTATTGACCCCTTGTATATTGAACTATATTATTGCAAATATTCTTATTATTATGTGGTAAATATATACACTCTTTAAGTTTCTTAACAATAATACAATCTCTAAAATTTTTGCTTAGCGTCTAATTATGTCACTGAGTAATATATAATTTTGAATGCTTTTGGTTATTCCATACCCTCAATTATGATAATAAATGGTCTTTCAAATACCTTAGCTTTCACTTTATGTATACCTTTCTGACATAGCAGTAGACATTAGAGAAACACAATGCAAGCTGTATATTTAAAAAACAAATCATCCAATGCTGCTTGCATACTGCATATGAGCTGCATATTAGGTCTCTTTTCAGTGATTTATTTCAAATGCAAAGCAACTTTATTTATTCAAATGCAAAAAATTTTAACTTTATTTATTTCAAATGTAAAGCAATTTTCTTATTTATTAATCAGATTTTAGCATGCATCACAAGGCCAATTACAGCTGATGATAACCAAAACCGAGTAAATAAAATTCTTGTCAAAAGTATATTGTAGACATTCCAACAGTAAGATTCATGGTTCAGAAAGGACTATGAAGGAATATAAACTCAGCTAATGAGAACTTGAGATGAACTGCATCCAAAAATGAAATAAATGAATTGTGAATGAAATGAAATTATTATTTTGAATCACTATTGATAACATATTATTATGCAGATGCCCAAAACATCCAGTTTCAAGCATTAAAATAAATAATTACATTACCACCATTGCCAAAATGAACCTCAACTATCAAGTTGCGTGCATTTCACTTTGCTGACACTGAGTGTTAAATTCCATTTGATTTCCACTCATGTCCATGATGCCAAAAGTTACTTAGCAGCACATTATGAATTAGATGGAGATTGCACCCATCACAGAAGTGATTACAAGCACTGGTTTGGCTGGGACAGTACAGGTTTTTGGAGTCTTCGTGCTGAAACCTAAACAAAAATACTGATTGGTACTGGTCTTTTAATTTCTTATTTTGAAGTTTTGATGATGATGAATCAATTGAGGAAAATGGGAAATTTACCAAAAGCACTTGCATGACCTCATGTAAATTCCTTTGGTAAATCTAGTAGCTCTTTTGTATGACCTGTGCAAAAGAGGGTCATACGTAACACATTAATCAAAGAAATGTATGCAAAATTTACCATGACATCTGATTCTTCAACATTAACCTTACTTGTATGTTGTACTCCAGGCAATGTTTCTCATGATCATTATTGCTATCAAGCTCTACTTCATCCATGTAAAAATCTAGGAGATAAAATTCTTAAGATTTAATAACTTTTCTTTTATATCTGAACAAATTTTTGGTAACATATTTAAATACATTATATCTTAGCACATTTCTCATTTACATGGCTATGCAATATGGTTCATATTTTGTAATATCATTCATATGTAATATGATATTATATTTAGTCTTACTAGACAAACATAGAATATATTTTTGCATGAAAAGAGAAAGTATTAAATAGTTTATAAAAACTAGAGGAAGGACCATAATCACTTAGTATAAACATTATCTAGGGATTAAAATATATTGTGGAAAAATTAAGTTTCTCTGAGGTAGCATGGCAGAACTAAATTTTCTCCATATTTTATGATTAAGTATTTGAACAAAGTTGTAATACTGATAGAGAATAATATTAAAATATTTCCTGGATAGTATTATATCCAAGTGTTCTGGAAGTAATAAAGGGAATGAGGGAAACGCCAAGGAAAAGGTGGCTAGGTGAAGATAAGGAGGGCGAATTATGATTTGAACAAGAAATGAGAAAATATTGTTTGAGATGTCAACCAAATCAAATTATGCATACTGGAGAAAAAAATTACGAAGAAATAGTTATGATTTTCACCAGTTTTACGTTATCTCCCGAAAATCATGGCACCTTTTAAGCGAATATTAAATAGAAAACATGCCTATCATTTGTAAATTGCGCGTTAAACTAAAATCGATAACCCAGATTCCACAGAGGAGATCGATACAGTTATCGATAGTCGTCGTAGTCGCTCAGTTGTGGACGTCGCGGGTGTACGTCAATGAAAAGATAGCTCAACTTAGCAGCCTATTTGTTCACATTTTGATTCGTCTAAGACCTCATCAATCATGTTGTATTTAGAGGACTACTTGGAAAGTAAGTTCATGCTTAAAGGCTTTTCGTTTGATGTCTAATTGGCAGCAGTGACGCAGACATTTTTACCCTTACTGTTCCACCATTTTATGTACAATTGCTACTTGTTTTGAAATGTCTCTTTCCTTGTTTTTCATAGTATTATCACCTTTAAGCTGAATTAAAATACTTTTCATTATTACTCTTTCTCATGAAATTTCCCTATGCTCAACTAGAAATTTATTTAACTTTCATGCATCTCTGTCATGTTGTACTGGCCTTAAACCCATTGAATTTCAATGGAAAATAGTGATGTCTTACGTTAGACTCCGTTTCTATTTTACGAAGATAATGATGATTTCTTGCTACTTGCATATTTACAGTACATGAAAGTAATAAATCACAATACTTAATAGGGAAGGTTACTAACGCTAAGTGAATGCTTCACTTCATGTAGTATGTTTATAGCGTGGAAATAAGTATTGACTAAATGAAAACACACTTTCGTTTTAATTGCAGAAAGCCTTTTGTTGAGTCTAAGAGATAACTAAGAAAAAGGTTAAATCATAGAAGACATATCATAATTGATTTCTATTAGAAAGTGCGTTCCATTTTTTTATTCGCAATCATGGATTACATGGTAATGAAATCCAGTGTATTACTCTCCATATTGTTATAGTAGCTTCATTTCAGGTTGCCTTTATGCGATGTTCGTTGACATGAGGATTAAAATTACGATTCGTAACTTTAGTAAAGGAAAAAGACCAAACTCATCAGTATCACTTTGCGTCGCGGAGGATTATTGAGGTAGTAGAACTTTTCGAAATATTTGTTTTTCTTAGCAACTTTTCGCCCTATTCAAACTAGATCGATATTCCATAAATGAGTAAGTAAGTAAGAAAATCTCTACCCAGTAAAAAACTTCCATTTCTGGTGAAGGATGTATTCAATGACCACGTAAAGAAGATTAGTAAAATGAAAAGTATCGTATCATTTTGGTGTCCATATTAAGTTATGCGCGGAGTTTTTAAAGCTGTGTGTTCCATTTAGACTAAAGTTACTGTGCGCATGTACCCATAAGAGTTGAGTCAGATTTTCGAGGAAAATGCTCAAATATTGATTTAGTAAACAAAGGCTGCTTTAGGGCTGATAAAACTGTGCGACCTCACAACGCCCATCGGCCCAACATGATCATGACTATTGTAGCATTAAAAGTTGATAAAATAATGTAATAAATATGTTTCATTAATCCCATCCGAAAACTTTACCAGATTTTAAACAAAAATTTGTAAAATTTTTGTTGACACGACGATTCAATATTTTTCTTATATACATAGATGATCTGCAGTAAAACTTGCCCTTGGGTCAAATTTCTCCTGAGTTAATACTTTAACCTATTGGATATTGAGCTAATATAGTATCTATATCATCACAATTTTCTCAATACTTGTACAAATTGTTCATTTTTGATTTATTTTGTAGTTGGAAAATTTAGTCCTGTAAATGATTATAATGCTATTTTCATCTGGGAAGAAGTTAGTTTAAATTTGAATAGTTTCTCAATGGTCAATTACGTGAAACTTAATGAAATTCTTAATTTAGTATTTTCAATTTGAATAGATTTCATGTAAATGATCAGGAATGATTCTATTTAATTCTGGACTTAAAGTAGATGTCAAATATTGAGTAATGTTTTGCCCAAAGTTGGCATCTGGGACATCAGAATAGACTTTTACAGATAGTGAAAGAGAGGTGTAGATGTTTTATGTCAGAATCCTAGGTATTGTTGTGCTGATACATTTTTTTTAACTGTGGTGTAATTTGACTTCAACCTTTTTATTTGCTCTCAAGTCCTTATACTCAAATTTTGACAAGATTATTCATCAAGTAAAGAGATTAGTGAGGATAGTTACAGTGAAACATCAAACAAATAATTCAAAATTTTCATTTTGGCAACCTTCCATGATGTGACAGTTCCAAACCCACCTTACCTTTTGGCTAAGTCTGACATACAGATATTATTTCTTAGGCTTTTTGATTGAAACATAAAATTAAGGGTTGCTATAATAAATATAAAAACCTCCAAAAACTATCGAGAAGAAAAACTTAAGCAATGCAAATTTTGGTTCTGAAGGAACCATTTTCAGATTACGGCAACCGGTAAGAGACTACAGAAGAGAAGGGCATATACGTATTGCATAAGTTTTTCTTTTTGATGGTTTTTGGAGTTATATATTATAACACAACCATTAGCAGCCACCTCACATTACTGTTAACCAATGCTAGTTTAACTTAAAGTATTTAAAACCCTTACATATCCTTTCACTAGTTAATAATATGAATTTGTGTTAAAGTAGTCTCATAAAATGTTCACAATTTACTACTTCTACTATTTGTGCTAATGCAAATTTCATGTTAAGTGACATTGTGTTAATTTTGGGTTATCTGTGCCATGTTTTCTGGCTTTGAAGATGCTTTGATCCTAGGATATACCTCAGTTTTGATTTTCATAATTTGAAGTAAGAAAATAAACCTAGAATATGAGGCCTCATACACATTTGCCTACCTAAAGGATATCATAGTATGTATATTCAACTTATTAACACATTGTAGAGGTATTTCTGACATGCTGAACTGAATTCCATTGCCGCTATTCTAGTATGAAAATCCTAGTTTTGTATAGAATCAGTGTGATTTTGGTTGGTATGGCATATTTATTGGGGCAGATAGGAAACCACTTAAATGCTTTGCTGATACCAATGAGTATACTTGTCTTAACAGGTGGTTCCTACACTGATGTAATGTGGGATAACGTTAGAAATTTGAAATTAAAAATAAATTTGATTTCAAGAAGTGACTATGTTGATTTTTCATTAATTAAGGCATTAAAAAATGATAAAAATGGTTATGTATTTTTAATAGAATTCTCAAAAAGTGCATAATGTTAGGGGTTAAAAATATATTCCACTGTAAATTACTTCATTTTCCAATCTCACTTGTGCTATCAAGTGAAAATAAAATGTAAAATCTCTTTGTATGTATGTGGTTTTCCAATGGAATCGGGTTCACCAATGCAAGGTAAAATCTGAAGACTTATTTAGTAAGATAAGTGGGTCTTCAAGCACAGGAAATATGGTAGTTAATAATACTAATATGGTTATATAAGTGGAATTCATGTGACATGGTAGTTTAGAGGTTAGAGTACTTGTCCTGAAAGTGGGAGACCTGAGTTCAAGTTCCAGCCATGTAGCTATTTTTCTCTTTGTTTACCTATGAGTGAAATGTTTTTCTTTTTAGAAGGAAAGAATGCGAATAATGAAAAATATTTGAAAATAAAATTCAATTAAGTTAATTTTAAGCTTGCTTTATTCATCTGAGCTGGAAATGCTGTTAATACATGATAGTAAATTTCTTGGAGTGTTTCAAGTAGTATATAGCTGAGTTCCAAAAGACCCTTAATCATATACATTTTTGTGATTTCTACTGCTTGAATTGAGGTATAATATTGTTCCTGTTTAAATCTAAGTATATTTTCCTGGGAATATATAGCCAGAAAGATATCAGTACATAAAAAAATTTTGATTTGAAAAAATATGCTGATTCCAGTCTTTAAAGACCCAAGGTCCAATTTTCCTTGTGTTAATGTCCAAAAATATCATGAATGAATATATTTTTGCAGATCTCTCCCTTCATTGTTAAGTTAAAACCTAAGAATTCAACCTATTTTAATAGCTGTGCTAATCTAATAATTTTATCCTTTCATTTCAGTGATAGAGCATTTACCTCAGGAATTGAGAGATCGATTCACAGAGATGAGAGAGATGGATTTACAAGTTCAGAGTATGTATCATTGAGTTATCATCCATAATCTCTCAAACCCAGGATATTTTCAATCTTTCCATAGATTGGATCTCATACCCAACTTTGCTAGTTGTAATCTCCTATATTACAGTTATATATTTTCATTTCAATTATTAAAAACTACAGCTGAAAATAACTATGTAATTTAAAGTAAGGGTGGTTAAGGTTGGAGCATGATTTCTATGCCACCTTTTCTAAAGAAAATCTTAGTTGGTAAGGGTTCCTATTATGGCTATGAGACATTGATAGTTTTAGATTAGCATCTTTTTAAATCATTTCAAAGGCAATCTCTGTAATTAAGGACTCTATTACCTTTTTCTTCAGATTCTGTGGACACCGTTGAAAAGCGTGTGAAAGTATTTTTTTCAAATGCTAAGAGAATGAAACCAGCTGACAAGGAAAATGAGTATCAGAGTATAAGGAAGGATTACTACAAAGCCTTAGAGGATGCAGGTTTGTGTTGTTATTCAAAATGCTTAATTCCTTTGTTATCATGTACTTAGAAATAATAATGTGTAATTATTTAAATTTTATTGTCTCCTTTCTTATTTAGATGAAAAGGTTCACCTAGCTAATCAAATGCATGATCAAGTGGACAGGTATCTTCGTCGTCTGGATCAAGAGCTCCAAAAGTTTAAAATGGAATTAGAAGCAGATCACAGGGGAATAACTGAAGTGTTGGAAAAAAGTAAAATTCTAAATGTTTCTGCGTTATTTTTACTCTCAGGGTTCCTTCGCATTAATTTTCTAATGGTGGTGGTGGTTATCATCTTGGGTTTAAGAGAACTTAATTATTACACTTGCAATATTTATTTTTTATGAAAAATTTTATTGCATTTCCTTGATTTGTGGGTGCATGTGGGTTTTTAGATTATGTAATGCAGATTTTTAGAAATGTGGTGGCACATGTTAGGTATTAACATTGTGATGTACAATATTATGGAGTGAATTTTGCTTTTTTAGCTATAGCACAGAGTTTGAGCCTACCAAATCTTAATGGCTTTAATTTTACATGCCAGAATATTTATTGGTGGACTATTTCTCACAGATTTCATTGCACTTTTCACTGGCACAGAAAGAAATACATTAGAGTATAGTATGGTAAATAAAGTATAGTACGAAGGAAAGTCTGAAATTTTCTCATAATAAAGTCTGGAAGGTTAATAGAATAGATATGCAGTACTAACTCTTGGTTATCTATAGGCATATTATCTATTTTTTGAATGATCTGTGCATTTTTTACTTTTCATTGAGATTAAAAAAAAAATTAATCAAAGTAGTACTATTGCCGTTTAATACAAGCTGCTCTAATGTGAGAAATTTTCTCCTGAGCAGTGGAAATATGACTTCAATAAAATTTTTATGATTTTATGAAACAATAAAAATTAACAGACTATTTGTGCAAATAAAAATAAATAGTATTTTTACATAAAGTATAAACGTGATAAGAAATAAAAGTCCAAGTTTGGACTATCCATGTTATCTGATTATTTGTGCATCCTCTATCTATCTGGATAATCAAGAGTTGACTGTAATTCAGACCTTAGTCATTCAATGGGCAAATGAAGGGAAAAGGAGAATTTTTTTAGGATATGCTGGTTAAAAAAAGTCAGAAAAATCAATGTTGATTTTCTCAAGTTCATATTATGCCTATTTTCTTATGGAACATTAAAATGGAAAGACAAAATAGGCAGAAAATAGAGATATTTTAAGCAAAAACAAATATTTACATAGGAAAAACTGGAGGAAGAGATTGTGGATTCGAGAGGTTGTGGCTTCAGAAAATTAAATTTTATCTGTAAGTGCTCTTTTTAGTGTTACAGAAATGTTTCCTTTATCTCTAAGAGTCAGATCAATTAAGGCCCTGTTGAAAACTGTTTTATTTACCAAGTTCTTCCAAAAATAAGCTCTAACATGACTTTTCAAGATGCTCTCAACACAAGCCCTAGTTGGAATTGTTAGCAGAATGGACAGATTATGTCCATTGATTGAAACACGTAGTGGATAAAATTAATTATAAAGTGATGAATGGGTGAGTGTAAATAATACTATTGAGATGAATTCTTTAAATAAATGATAAGGAAAAATAAAAGAATACTCATCGCCATAATAGCTTTTAGAAAACCAAATATTCATTTTCATCTTTTTAATATCTTAAATGACCTTAGCACCAATCAAAAAAATAAAATCACATGTAAATAAGCATTTATGCATCTTAAGGAGCAGAAATTCCTTTTTAAGACATTGTCTTACTTCCAGGGCAACAGTATGCAATTTGTATAATTAACATTTTTCTTTATCTTATTACTAATATGATTATTGTGATTTGGCATATTTATGTATAATCCTGAATCAGTTTGTACTAACTTGAATTTGGTTGCCTCTGGGAGATGTTACTCTTCACTGTGAGTTTGTTTGATTGTGCAGATCATTAAAAAGGCAATTTGAGTATTGTTAGATTCTTTTTTTTACGTGAAGGTGGATAATTTCTTAAAAAGGACAATTTTTCAAAGAAAAATGATAGAAGAGTATGATAATTGTTTTTTAGGAAGGGTTATCTTTGCATTAGTTTTAGTATTGTTAAAAGTGCATTGATAGCTGAGGTCGTTTTAAACGCGAGCTCCCTCTGGGAGTTGAACCTGGGACTGCTTTCATTTAAGTCGAAAGCACTGGCTATCTGGTAGCATGGGTTATATTTGCAATTTAATACCAAAGTTTCATGTTAATGAGTTCTGTCATATGTAACTTAATATCTTAATTTATACATAGAACTCATGCTTTATTCTTTCAGTTTGAAATGACCTTATCATTTATAGCATAGTTATTATTTAGAACACCATCTTATTGTAGAGGTTTCCATAAGTCATCACAGAAAAGTAGTAAGACTTATTGTGCTCTTCCTGTGCCAATAATACCTTTACCATCTTATTGTGCAACATAGGTTAACCCTGATGTTAGAATCAGAAAAAGTTTGAACTTGCTGCAGCTGTTTAGCAATTTTGATAGTATCTGAAGTTCACTTTAAAGTTGTATCATTGGAATACATGAAAAAAATGTTAAGTGATGCTGCTCAGTTAAATTTTATGAAAGTCATGGAGAACGTAATCTTTGATTATGGAAAATAAAAAATATTACAGAAGGCGAATCCTGTTAATGGCCCAAATGTCCAGATAGCAGAAGATATTTTTCTAAAATACTTGTTGTTTAGACTATTAAGAAACTTTTTAAGAAAATGTTTGAATTTCCGTTCCACTCAGATAATTCTCATTTTATCATTATAAATTCTTATGGAAGGTGTTAGAGGTATAATTTAATTCAGGGGTCCACAAAATTTTGTGGTCTTTGTCATCTTGAAGAATTTCTTAACTTGACTTGACTTGACATCACCCTCCTATACTTCTGTGTAATGATAAAAGGAAGTTTACATAATTTCGAAAATATTAATTTTACTGCTGGTGCTTTTTATATTTGAATAATCTCATATTGTTATCCAATCTGGTATTATTTTCATAACTCACTATAAGATGAATGTAAAAACTTCAATAACAAATAACTGCTATTTTTATTGTTAAATTTTATAATTTTCCAGTTGACCCTTAGGCAACTCTTAATAAGTTTCCATTCATTACCAATGCCAATCCTGTGGGGGTCTATGTGGACCATATTGTGGACCTCTGATTCTGTGTGTTATAAACTATGATTCAGTGTATAAGAGTAGTGTAAGTATATACGAGTGTAAGGATCTGAAAGAAAAGGGCTTTGGAAGCACTGTTTTAGAGCATCTGGAAGAAGGGAATATGAGATTTTTTCCAAACAAAACAGTTGGGCAAATTGAAAATTAAATGAAATCAAAATAAAACCATTCTTTGTCTGTTTTTATTGCAGTCATAGGATCACCAGTAAAGAATTAACTGCTCAAAAAAGTAATAGCATTCATATTAAAGGGCCTTGAAGGAGTCTATAAAGAAATTTGTGTGCGTGCAACCTGGCATAGAACAGATCTTAATACTGAATGAGATATGGCTTCATGTCACAAAGAAGTTTCCAACAATGAATTTTTGGCAGAAAGAAATTTTCCCATGATTCTTCTCTATTCACCATCTCTTTATTTCAGTGATAGTACTACTTCTGTTTTAGGTACTAGTAATGGTAATACTAATTTGTATTACGAGAAGAATATCATAGAACATGCAAGATACCCCTTGTAGCTCATACATAAACTATTGTGACTAATTCCCATATTGTTAGAATATCCAGGGAATCGTTTAACAATTCAAGAAAAAACCTAAATAATATCACATGTAGTATGGACCTGGATCCTGAAGTGCTCAGAATTTTATAATTCATTTCTTGTAACAGTATTTACTACCCAAATAAGAAAAAATTAAATGAATTAAATAAGTTGATTTAGAATTTTTAAAAGTGATCTAATCATTAAGCGGTGTGATTCAAAGAGGATGTAGATAATTAAGCACTAAAATCTAAATAAAATGAATAGTAAAAATATAGATTATTAGCATTTGGAAACAGTCTTCAGGTAGTGGAATTAAATAGATTTTAAGTTTGATTAATCTGAGTTTGTCATGCAGTACCCTGTCATATCCGAGATTAATGGTATGCAACTTACAGTAGGGAGTAGAGTTCCTTGAGACTTTCAGTGCTATACATTTCTGTGACATCCATTTTGTAAATTAGGATATACTTGTTCTTATTGAACTTTAAATATGAATTCCTAGGGTTGCATAAGCTATCGATTTCAGCAGAAAATTTAGAGAATTTATTTCTTGGGTCTTTAGCAATCTGAGTTCATACTCTTGTTTCCAAGAAAAGGATATTGTGATTAAATGCAATGAGTAATTTCTTTTGTGCCACACCTTGTATGTAAATGTAGCTTGTCATTTCCAATAAACTAGTGAGTTGCGTATTATATGGGAGATATAGAACCAAATATATATGGTAAAAATTAATTATGCATGATCAGATGCTTAGCAATAGTAATTCTAGATTTTTGTTGCACCTTGACACACTTCCCATCTGTATTTTCTTGCATCTAAATGGTAATCTCCCTTCATATTCTTGCCAGAAGCTCTGAGGTGAAGGTGACTTCCTTGGCCTGCACCTGACAGCATTTCTCAGCCAGTGCATGCACCAGTTCATCATTATCTGTCTTTTGTGTAACCTCATTATTGAAAGAAACAATATGTGAAAATAGCATGCTACTAAACATACCATACATACCCAATGTTCATTAGGACATTTTATGGAAGGAATTAATACTGTTGGATTCATGGAGTTGCCCAAGTAAAGATAATACTTTGGAAGCCATGGAAAATGTGTTGAATTTGTCATCAAGGAAGGAATTTTGCATTGAGATTTTGGAAAACTTTTGTATCCAATAACTTTTATGTTATGATATGGTCTTTGTTGATTTTCAACTCATGAGTAGGTTTTCTTGAGGACTGTCTCTTTTAAATTGTTTTACGTGAAGGATTTAGACAGAATAGTGTCTAGTTGTATTGCAGGGCAGAGCCAGTTAAGTTCAGCAAATAAAGAAAGAGTGAATTTTATAGAGAAAGTTGAAGTGATAATTGAAGCAAACATTTTCAAATCAGCTGAATAGAGAACTGATCAAGTAAAATGAAAGAGCTACATGAAAACACAGCTCTTCATGTCTGCGAGTGATTAAGGAATCCTACATAGATATGTGTGCCAGTAATTCAGCATAATTTCAGTATTGTGCAGGAGACAATTTTATGATGTATTTATGTGAGTTATAGTTCTGTCTTCTGAAGAAGTGACTATTTTTGAGGCAAATGTTTTGGAAATTACTCCTGAACACCTGGAAGAAAATAGATCAGTGATGTAAATATTGCTAATATATATATGAGTTTTAAATCTCATGTGTGATAATGACTAATAATGTTATTATTTAAGTGGAAACATAACTGTTTGCAGTAGATAGGCTGTGATTTTATTATTAACAGAGTTAAAAGTTTATCTGTTGTTTTATATCCTATATGAGATTGATGTCTGACTCTTTCAAAAAGAAACATCTTTCATTATTTTTCCTCTATAAATTTGTGTATACATATGTATATATGTATATATTTTTACACACATAAAGGCTGAGAATTCAGTTGCATTTATCATAGCTCAGAGGAGTTAGCCATTTGTTTGCTTCTAATGTACAAGGAAACATTCAAAACCCAAAGATAAGAACCCTTACCTACTTACAAAGAACCAATTATATACAAAGTAACTTTTGTGACAGCTTTTCAAGGAGTATCAAGAGCGCTTGAAAATTCATAATTTACCTTTTTCTAGCATAACTTGAGAATTGCTTGATATTATTTCATTCCAAAAACTGAAGTCAATGAAAAATGTTTGTGCATTGTTATTTCTCTAACATTAAAATAGTATTGAATGGAAAATGATGTTCTTCATTGAGCTGAAAAGTATTTTCAAACTGCATTTTTTCATTGACATAGCAAAAAATAATTGTATTTTTCATGTTCCTCTACCTTTACTTTGACCAGAATTTTGTACATATTTGTATCTTAGTGTTGTTATGCAACTTCAATTATTAACATGGTCCAACCTAAAATTTCTATATGCTAATTTTTATTCTTTATATTCTAGTAGTAAAGTTGGTATAATATGCTAACTGAAGGAATGCTAGGAAATTTGCTTTCTGAACTTTGGGAGCATTTTTGCCCTTCAAGAAATTTTTGCAACATATGAAAATGTAACATATTAGTGGTGCTGGTGTCTGAGATACCATGAGAATTTGAGATGAGAAAGTTTCATACCAACTCGGAGATTTGGTTAAGGAATGTTTCCTTGTTAGTATTTTCTGAAAATCCTTTACAATCATTGGCTGTGATTCTATAAAGTTAAATGTAAAAAGCTTTAATTTTGTTAAATATTTATTTTAAATATTGCAAGTCATATTTGTCTCATCAATTATTTTATTGCTGGAATTATATTTTAAGTCAGTGCTTAAAATTTTTAATCACTTTTTACCTTTCTAAATTAAGTTTTGTATGTAATTAAAATGCTTCCAAAATATGTATGTCATCTTTATTTTAAATCAACCCTCATAATATTAAAATATTAACATTCGTAATTTCATGTGCCATCATTCTTCAGCGGTTTCTGTAAATTTTCATTACTTGTCATCAATTCCCTGTTGTGAAATAATCTTGAATTAATTATTTTGATATAAGGAGTGTGTTCTTGTAACTAAATTTTGTTTACTTAAATTATATTCATGCAAAAGTATATTGACATGGAATTCAAGTGTATTATAGCTTATTACTACTTCTGGTACTAAATATCTGCTTTAGTTTTATTTTTACGTCTTTCAAGTTAGCTGGTAAACTTAAGCTTCATTGTATTGATGCCTTGCTGATAGGATTCTTTCTTAACCAGCTATGTTTCAGTGATAAGTAGGAAGTATTTTTCTTGATTCAGAAATTGCAAATTAGTGAAATCTTCATTTTAGAAGAGACTCACATACATTAAAACTTGTGAAAGTTTTCAAGTAAGCAAAAGATCACCTCAGCCTGTCTAGCAACTAATATGAAATTATTTTTTGTTTGCTTTCTGTGCGGGTTTATTTTTTGGATCGTGTCATTTTTTAAAAGCTTTGTTTAAGTTCGGATATTAAATGTTAACTTAATCATTTAACAATCTAAACTTATTCCCCGTAATGTGAAACAAATTATATAATTCATTTATGTATGATTGGGAAGACCATTTCTATATTTCATCCATGTGCTTTTAAATATTTAGTTTCATTTCATAATTCTTAGAAGGAATTGTGCTTGATTTTACTAAATTCATCTTTGTTATATATCGTAATTAATTTTCATAAATGAGGTCAATTGGAAAGGTGAGGTGAATTTGAAGAATCTATTTTGCTCAGTTTCATTGTTCTGTCACTTTTCCTTTTCAGTTAATAAATCAAGGTATTCTTACTTAAGCATTGAATTTTAGATTTTGCTATAGCATACATACAGTTACCTTGATGTTTTCCTTTGATCAAAGTATCCAGAAATAGGAATAGCTTTGTTTTATGAGTTTGAATAAATCAGCCTAATTTGTGCATATATATATTAGGGAGTCAATTTCACTCTGTATTGTTCAATTAGTTATTACTTTGTAAAAGGCATGAAAACGCTGATGATTTCATCATGAAATTCTATATTTGTGCCACATGTTTGTATTAGTTATCATTTACTCTAAGTAATCTTAATAGAAGGCTTCAATCAAAATATGAAGATTAGCGAGATGCAATTACATGTAAAGATTCCTAAATATCTGGGGCATTTTTTTCTTGATTTTTTTGTTAACTTATGAGTTTCACTGCACAGTAACTGCTTTATAATATTCATGCTATTAGTTAATTTTATAGATGCATATGCTGAACTGTAGAGAGTTATTTTTGCTGCTAAAAGCATTTTCTTCTGAAATTCTTTGCCAACTTTGATGATAAAAATATTCATGCTTTCTCTTATGGTGTAGAGCAACTTGAAGTTGATACAGTTCTTTTCACTTGAACAGTTTACTGTTATAGTATACTGATTAATATATATTTTTGCTAAAATTTAAGAATCATTATTTGTAATGCCTAGTTCAAATGATTTGAATAATTATTAATAACACTGTAGTTCTTACCTTAGAGGTATGTCTAAATGAAAATATTTCATACTTTTTATTGGGTGTGAACTGGACACCAAATTATTAATCTATGATTAACAATAAAATTTTACATCTATTTTTTAAATTTCAGTTCCCATTTTTACATAATTTTTTAAAATTCAAATATTTGGACTTTAAAGACATCTGAGTATTTTCTGTCTCTCTCCATCATAAAATTAAGTAATACTTATTCAGGAATATTTAACCTACCAGGATTGTTTCAGTTATTTTTCTACTGTCATTTTGATTTCTTGTTATTATTTCGGTGCTAAGCCTTGAAACAATTATTCTTCAGTTTTTGATAGCTTTGAAATTTTTGATCATAATTTAACACTTATGAAACTGTTCAAATATAATTATATTCTAAGCTGAATTTTTCTTTTCTCACAGCATTGCAGGATTTGAAACTGAGTAATGTTAATAAATTTAATTCAACTGTAAAATTCATATTTTTATTTTTTTTTTTTTTATAGGATCTCTTGAGCTTGACAAGCCCCCCCAGAATAGTTGTCAGAAAGAGAATGACTACAGCCTTAGCGTATCACGTCCATCCCAAGGTAAGATTTTTTCATTCATTATTACACCATTAACTTTCTTGGTGAAAATTTGTGAAGAAAATTGTAAAAATTTCATTTAGTATTATCTCTTCCTCTTCAAAGAATTATCAATTTATTAAAAATTAATATTGAAAGTAGGTGGATTGAATATTTGATATATTTACGTTTGAATTTCAGGGTATTCTTGGTAAAACATATGATATTTTTAAAAGAATATGCGAAAATATCCGTACAAACAAATGTTTGTGAATGCAAAAGATATTTTTCATCCTTTGTATTATCTCTGTTCTGCATTGCATTTCAGTATTTCCCAAGAGTTTGAGTTTTGGCTCAAAGAATGAATTTTGCGCAAATGATGAAGAGAGCTTACCCTTATTATATTATTCATCATCTGATCTAGTGCTATTTGTTGATTAATGAGTCTTGCTAGTATCACTCCTGCTTTGTTTCTTTCTCACTCTAAGAGCATACTAAACTATCAAACCCAATCTTTTCTCTCTGGTTTTACACTATATAGATAGGAAATACATCAACAGTAACTCATTAGTTTTGAAAAAAAATTCGGTGGAGAAAGTCCCTGAAATGAGATCACAGATTGTTGGCCCTGGAGGAGGAATCGGTATGGGAGTTATCCCCCAAAATAATACTAGTGTTGGCTATAACTTGGGCCACATTGGGGTAGGGGGTACTGCAATAGCGGCTGCAGCATCTCAAGCAATAGCTGCCACTCAGCAGGTATGTTATCCCTTCTTTGAGGTATGTACTGCATACACTCTTTATTTTACTAAAATTGAAAGAACTGTATGATAAGATTACTGAATTGTTAGTATTCTGGGGGATTCAAAATTCGGATCAGTTGGATTTTTGTTTTAGCTGGAGTAATTACAGTGATGATATTCTAGGGTATTGCTCAAAGGGAAAAAGCCAAGATTTACAATTTGATTTTCCTCAATTTGTAAGTTTATTTGATATCATCAGGAGGATAAAGTTTTATCTTGTTATCTTGGAGGCAATGTTTTTTAATTCAATATAGAATTTAAAATTAGTTTTGGAATGAAAATAATATCTCATTCTCTATAGAATCTCATTCTCTCTAGGTATGAATGTATATTCCTTATACTTCCTCACGCCATACTATTTTCTTATTGTGATTCATTAAAGTTAATTTTATTTCTCTGTATTCAAGCTTTAGTTGAAGCATGTGAAACTTTATAGTTTGTTAAAAAAATTATTCCTAGGATGAACATTTTGTTTCAAAATACTTTATTTCATTCTCTGGCAACAATAGATATTTAAACTATTACTTAACCAGTACTTGAAAAATCTGTACTCTAAAGGAATTTGCTGCTAAGTTACCGTCATGTGAGGAATGTTATTTTAGAGATTAAAGTTGATTTGTTCATTGAGTATCAAGTACACTGGCTCATCTAATTAAGAGTCAATGAACCATTTATCAAATATAGTCTTAACATGCTATGCAGGTAAATACTGGTTGATGATCATTCTTTTCCTAAGTATTTCTATAGGTTAGAATTTTATTAGTACTTCAGTTCTAGTTAATTTTTCTAATGAAATGTATTTCAATGTAAATGCCCCATTATGATTAGTGCGAGAGTGTTGAAATCTGTATCTAACATTTTTTGTGTCTAATACTAAGGATCCAAGGGCACAGATTTACATTAGCAGAATGAAGCAATAATTATTTCACAATTAAATGTATCTTAGGGTAGCAAGTAGTATAAAACAGTCACTCTTAAATGGATTTGATTACAATGATCAAATGCCATAAATATACACAGCTTCTGAAGAGACTTGGGATAAAATTTCCATTATTTTGTTTTTACCCTTATTTATTAAATCTAAGAAGATAACCAACAATATGAAGTATTTGTTAATTAGGTACAATTAAAGGAAAACATCAAGATGCTTAAGAAGGCCTATACAAGGATATTATACAATCTAGAGAAGAATATCACTCCATGGATTGGAAATTGGTGGTGCGAACAAATTACAATATAAGCACTTGTTTGATTTCAAACATTAATCTGAAATGCTGACGTTTGATTAGATTAAATTTGAGGGCCCTATAAACAGTGGTACTTTGAATTATGAACAGCTCTGCCCAGTATATTTTGGAAATATAAACTCTTCATGCAATATTTTTACCCCCAGCGAAGAACTTAGACTCAAGATTTGCAATCAGACAATGAAATTTGAAAGGTATACATTTAGGTGTTTCTCTCACAAAATCTCACTACTTTCTGAATAATGTTGGTGCTAAAATTCAGCATACAACTTGACCGCATTTGAGCAATTTTGACTCATTGAAGAAGTTAAGAATTTTGGATTAGTAAAGCTAAAAACATTAAAACAAAAACTTGCTGAAAGTTGTTATCTTAAAGAGAAAAAGTTTTGCTTCCATAAGGGATTTCTATTTTATGTTTTTTATTGTTCTAGATGGTGTTTACCCATTGACAAAATTGGTCAAATAAAATTCTTGAGGAGACTATGAAGTGTTTCTCTTTAAAAAGCGTTCCTACTGATACTACAAAGATATGCTGGAACACTTATATTATAAGATAATGTTACATCAAAACAGTAACAGTATTACTTTGAATGCCTAGCTATTGTTACATTCAAGTATGTTTCTTTTTTTACTTTTTTCTCATTTAATGATTTTACAGTATGATCAGAAGTAAATATCATTAAAATCCAACCATATTGTTCTCTCTCTGGACTTATAGCATTTATAAATATTGTAATGAATAAAACAGTGTAACAAATAATCATATTATGTTTAAAAAAACGATCATTCTCTATACTTGTTTAAGACTCCTACTAAAAAGTATAGGTAAAAGAAGTATTCAGTCATGCTTTTAATCAAGGTCAATTCATACTCTAATATTTTCTATTTTGGTATCTTTCATACTCTTTTAGATCAGGATAATACTGAGAGTTCTTTGCTTAGGTTATTAAAAATGTGCATTATGGAAATTTATTTTGTATCCTTTCTAGTATCATCTACACTTAAGTTGAGTTTAATTCCTTCTATTTATAATTATAGGCTGAAATTACTTTATTGAGGGAGCTTGGAATAGATAATCAAATTTTGTTAGATTCTGTAGGAAATTAGGTTTCAAGATACGAACTTTGGTTAGTAACAAGTTCATAAATCAAGGTACCACTGTGCTTAGTTATAACTAATGGTTTTGGGTTTTCTTATGCATGTAAAGTGAAAGAGTTTTAAGTCAGTAGTGTTTTCCCTAGATGTAGAGGGAAGGAATAAAATGCCAATTTTTTATCAATCTTGTAAATAAAGTTGCAGCAGGGGAGACGGACAGCAAGTTTGAAAGCTTCTTATGATGCAATCAGCATAGGAGTCCATGCCAACGAATTCAGTATTGGAAGAGAGTTAGCTGGGGCAGCCCAGACTGCAATTGCAGCCATTCAAGAGACCACCAAGAAACAAAAGAAGTAAGGAAAATGTGAAAAATTTATAAGTCTAACTTAATTTATCTGTCCCAAGCTGTTAGAAGTCTTATAATAGGGTGAATCATGTAAGTAAGAAGTTAGACAAAAAGTCTGGTATTTGAATATAAGTTAAAAAAGAAGATTTATTAAAAGCACAATCATTTTGAAATCAAAGAAGACTTATGTAAGAATGATCTATGGTTACCAAGAAAAAAGGTATTTTAGATGCCAGAATGTTAGATCAAGATTTCACACAGAAATCATTTCTGCCTCGGCAAATCTGCAAAATGTTTTAGCATAGCTGATTCCACCTTATAAAATTGAAGTGTAGTTTTTATTCTTCAATATCATTTAACTAATTGATGAAAACAGAGACTTTGAAAGTCACTTTTTCACCGATATAAAAAGTTAAGGGTTATCTAAAACCTACCGAATATTCCCAGTGAAGTGTACTTGATTAAGTATTCATAAAGGAGTGAAAAGCAGAGAAAAGTTTGGGTTTCACATCTATGCAATGTTGTATCTATGCAATCAATGTGCCATCATTCTCCAAGTGGCTCATTTCAAGTGTCCAGCATTTTTATTATGCTGAAGAAATAGATGGGGCATATTGAGTAGTCATAAACATTGATTAACCAATATACCCATATGGAAATGCGGTGCAGAACTCTTAGGAATTACAGGTGGATCTTTTTACTCTGGGCACTCCATGGTCCGGCATCTCCCAAGAAGCACTTTCTTGAATCGAGTGCTTTACTTTTGAATAGTTGCAAGGTTGCAAAGTTATATTGCTACTAACTAACCTTTTACTCTAAAGCATGGAGCTATTCTAATAATCAAAGGATATGCATTACAATTTCCTTGTTTTAAATCCTGAACAAATGTACAATGGAACTTTCAAAAAATCTATTCCTTAAACTCTGAGAATGGGTATTGGTTGAAAGAAGAAGACTCAGCTTTCCTTTTCCCCACAATACATTTTCTTGCTTCCACTGTCTTCACTTAGTGCTTGCAATTGTAAATTGCAAAGCATGGAGCAGTGGAAGTGAAATCCTGTTATTGCTTTGGTAAACCTTGGAAGTTCATTGGTATGTTTTGCTCTTTTTGTATTTGTTTCTACAGCCATTACTTTCTTCTCATTTTCACCTAAACTTTGATTACATATTTACTACAGGTACTTTATCATTTACTTACTTGCTATACTACTTTTTATTATAATGGTATATCGTTTTAATATTAAAATATTGTTGGTTTGAGTTAAGATAAACTCTAACCAAAAAATGTAATATTTTTGACTTAACAGTGTATGAAAGAAAAGAAAAGGAACTCGGAATTCAATGATTACGAGACAAAGGTATCTTGGTGCTTGGAGATACCTTTGTCTCTTAATTAACAGTGTATGTGTAGAAGGAATTCACCACTTCATGATTACATGGGAATTTCATATGTGAAATTTATCATCTGAGAATGTCTGTGGTCATAAGTGGTCTGGTGTCAAGGGTGCTAAATCAAAGGATACATACTATTGTTCAACCACCATCTGTTTTTTAAAATATGATCTCAATAAATCTCATAAACTATTGACTGCTATGAATTAACAAGTTAAACATTTTTTACATGTTTGGATATTTTGTTATAATGTTTTTACATCATTCAAGATATGTATGAAATTATGCCAATATTTTTAAAAGTTTCACAACTTAGGGTGCAAGCCAGGTTTGATTATTCACTCATAGATAATGGCTATGTATTCTATTGACTAACTGACGAACTCTAAATTACATATTTTTTCGTGTATTAATCATGATACTGACTATAATCATTATGCTCTTGTTTATGGATTAATTCCCATTTTTTTAGTTGAATTTTAGTACCTACAGTACAACCCATGCACAAGTATTTACACAATCTTTTCCATTATTTATTTTATATTCCTTTATTTCTACCTCTTTGCAAACCTTGTAAAGTGATTTACGTTTTATGAAGGTTGTTCATATTTTCTTCAATCTTGTATTCATCTCATCTATTGTGTTACTATTACATATATATATTCTTGTATGTTCTTTGTTTTGAAAACTATTTCAAGCATCTGGCAAAATAAAAGAAGAAGAATGAAGTTCTGTAATCTTTTAACCTGTTAAAGACTTATAGAACTTCATTGATTTAGTCATGTTTAGCTATAATATTTACTGGCTTATGCGTTTCAAATGTAGAATGGGTTCCAAGAAATTTTAAGTGCATAATGTTTTTATGATTGCCAGATTTGTTTTCAATGTGCGGTTTTATTTTCATGTAGCAAATGCCTTTTCACAACTATCCCTTAGCCTAGAATTTCAGGTTTGTATGCTTAGGACAAATTGAGTCATTTTATATTTTCTCTTTGATTTATTTCTAAAGCTTCATTCATATTATCCTTACCTGAATGATATGTGTTTCTGTGGAGCATGAATTATGACTGGAATGAATGCATGAATTAGTCATTGTAGATATACCTGGGTTAGTTAGAATCAACTTTCTTAAATTGTTGGTCATAAAACTTTCAGGCAGAAGACAAAGACAAAAAGGCCAAAGATGTGGGATGAAGGAATCGACGGGATGACGGAAGAAAAGCCAGCATCAAAAAATCATGTCAACGGTCAGGTGAATGGTCAAAGCAGTGTGCAGTCAAATGGAATGCATAATGGAAGCAGCATCCCTGAGTTACCTAGGTAAAATTTGTGTGTTTGTAAGGGTATCGTGTACAGTGTCATGGTTATTAATTTGAATTTGTCAGTTTAACATTTTGTCATTGATGATTCTGCTGGTACTGGTCAGTATTGTTGGTGCATGTGGTCAACATACCTTTTTCGTTATATTCCATGAGGGGTTGTTACATAAGTTCTCTATGCCAAGGCTGCTGTATCTTCAGCTTTTTGCAAATTTGTGGGCAGAATAGATTTTAAAGAGTAAGAAAGATTTATTTCACATTCTTAATAATGGAATAAAAGTCAAATCCATGGCACAGCATTCCTTGGAGGCATATGGTCTAGACAGGTGATATACACCGTAGGTGATGTGGACTGCAAGTCAACTGCTATACCGCTGTACTTGGCTCTTTTAGAACCTTGTAAATCTACTTATTACTTCAGATAGATTCAACCTTTTAACCTTGGTCATCTCTGGAATTCGAATCCATGACTACTTTTGCCAAAAGTGTACACACTACCCTTTTGACTATCTGCCCTTGCCAGCCAAGTAGGTAGCACCCCCTAATGATGGAAGTGTGAATCAGTAGTCTTCATTCTTAGAGTAATTTTCAAGTAATTAATTATTTGCTAAGTAATTTCAACCAAAATTTTTACCTTGCTCTTTGGTAATTCACAGTAGTAGTCCTTAAAAATCTTACAGTAGTAGTGCATTTTATCTTTTGCCCCAATCAGATCCTCATTGTGGTTTGGTGTATGACAACAGGCAATAAGAATGCATTACAAGGCTTGTAGTTCTGTAATCGATGTGTTTTAGCCTTACTTCATGGAATGTCATGGAGAAAAAAACACTTGGTAGCTCCTAAACTTGGTTTTTACTGCTGACCAGTTTTGACTCTGGTGTTTCATCATCAGGTATCTGATGATTAGGGATTGCTATCTTGAGATATATATCCAATATACCACTCATATAAATCCCATAATTAAGAAGTTATAAATACTACATACTGGGATTTTGGAATTGATATTTAATCCTTTTACTAACAGGTGGGGTTAGAAATTGACTCTTCTTTGAGATGAATTAAAATATTAGAGTCTACATTAAAATATTAAGTCTACATTTACTGAGGATTTTATCTGATTATATGATACACTTTCAGTTGAATGAAAAGCAGCAGTAGAAGTAATTAGATGTTAACATCTTATCATTATGCTGTTTTCTTAACAAATTGATACCCTAGCCCAAATATGCCCCAATTATTATTTATTGATGCAACATTAGACACTTTCCTTTTTGAAAGAGAATCGAAAGGTTTATGAATTTCTCTTCTCCATCATCCCCTTTTCCCTCTCAGTATCTGATAGATTTTTTTAATGAGAATATGAAGCTAGAGATACTATTTACTTTGGCAAATTCAGAAATTTTCATTTCCGTTAGTTATCCCTTTCACATTGGTAATGAGTTTTCAAGAGTTGTTACAGGAAAGTTTCAAAAATCTCCTGAAAAATCAAAATCTATGATGTAAAAGATTTTTAAATTATTTTAGATTGTGCAAGGTTGTTCTACTGTAACTTGGATATTTTTTACTCCTAGTCAGTTGTATTACATTAGGACTCCATTATAATGAGAGCTGAGAAAAATTGGAAAAGTACTATTTATAAAGCGTACTCTTTATAGCTGATTTCTAATACTAAATGTCTGTCTTCTTGAATCCAAGTACAGGAAGTGTGGCAGAATGGAGCTTTAGGGTTTTAAATTCTTACGCAAATGCTTAAGTACTGGTAAAAATTTACATTCAAAAATATTAAACCAAAGTGCATCCTCTAGTATAACAAATGCATGAATTGATGACATGACAAATACATAGATGATGATAATTTTTGGATAATTTTTTTTTTCTGCTCTTTGAAGAGATAACGAACCTCACTTTACCATTTGCTTGTTGGACTTCGTCTCTCACATCAATAGATGATCACTGAGATATGCATCCTGCAAGACAAATATAGAAATGTGGTTTTTATACTGATACTTCAGAAATAACCACTCTTTATAATGGATGTAACTTCCTATCCTTTTTGTTGTGAGACAGACAATGACCAAAATATTTACATTTACGCACGTACTCTCCAAGCTGCATTTCGGTGTGTGGCAGGGGATGCAAGCACCATAATATCATTCGCTATAACGCAACTCTTGTTGTATGCCATACTGATTATAACAGACTTCTACTGTATATTTATCAGTCATATAAGTTACAGTCCAAAGTCCGCCTGGCGACGAACTAAGAACCCGATCGTGAGAGAAGACAGCAAAATAATATTAGATAAGTGCCATCCTTACTTGTTCCAAAGTTTCGATTCAATATCTTATCGGGAAGGTCCCACGCCTCTGTCACCATTCCGGGTCTTATCTTTCCAGCTTATCGGGAGGCATTTAAAAAGATTTCCGCAATGCATTTCTTATGGAAGAATTTTGCATCCACCTGGCGTCGAACTCACTGTCATTTGGCTACATTTTTTCCATGAGAAGCATAGAAGACTACCTCAACTGCAACCTCCGAAATTTTGGTTACTCTATCTTAACGATAAGTGCCTCAAAATAATTTTCAAAAATCCGCGCAATGCATTCTTATGGGAAAATTGCGATTTTTGGGAATTTCTGGCATCGAACCCATGATAGCTAGCGTCAAAGTCTGCATTATTCTGGCATCTAGAGTGTAGGGCCAGTACGTCGAAAAAATCTGACGTCGATGGCGCTTGTGGAACATGGTCAGAATTCGTATCCCCTATATCTATATATATATATAGGTATATCCGGAGAGTTAGCTATATATATATACGAGTAAAAGTTGCTTGCATACTGCAAGCTAATTGGTGAAAAATTTACAATAAGTTTCCCTTACGGGCATCATTTTCGAAGCTTATCCAGCAAAAATCTTAAAAATTGCCGCAATGCATTTCGAACGTGAGAATTTTTCATCCATCTGGCATCGAACTCACGGTCATATGTAACCTTTCTTCCACTGGTTCTATAGAAAACTACTTCAAACGGAAACGCTGTGATTTTGAATAGTCTCCTGCATTGAGAAAGGCCTCAAAACAATTTTTTTAAATTTGCGTAAATGACCGCCTGGCGTCGAACACAGGACCCATTTGTGAGAGAAAATGGCATACGAATAATAGATAAGCGCCACTCTGACGTGTTTCAAAGTTTCAATTCAATATCTTATCGGGAAGGACATAAAATAAGTTTCCGTTATTCCCGTTTGAAATGCATGGTAGAATCGGAATGACACTCTTGCATCGAACCAAGGACCACAGGAGAAATGTTGACCCTTATGAAAGAATGTTCTCAAACGCCTCTGTCACCATTCCGGGTTTTATCTTTCCAGCTTATCGGGAAGGATTTTAAAAAAATCATAAAAGATTTCACCAATGCATTTCTTACGGAAGCATTTCGAACCCACCTGGCGTCGAACACACGGTCATTTGCCAACATTTCTTCCTTTGATACTATGGAAGACCATCTCATCTGCAAACACCGAGATTTTGATTGCTCTATCGCATCGAGAACGGCCTCAAAAGAGATTGCAAAAATTCGCGCAAATGACCGCCTAGCATCGAACTCAGGACCCTTCTGTGAGAGAAAATAGCGAATGAATATTAGGTAAGTGCTATTATGACTTATTCCAAAGTTTCGATTCAATATCTTATCGGGAAGGTCCTAAAATAAGATTCCGTTTTCCCCGTTTGAAATGCATGGTGGAATCGGAATGACCCTCTTACATCGAACCAAGGACCACTAGACGAACTGTGAAATTCATGAAAGAATGCTTTTAAACGCCTTTGTCACCATTCAGGGTTTTATCTTTCCAGCTTATTGGTAAGGCGTTGAAAAAAAATTTCAAAAATTGCAGCAATGCATTTCTTATGGAAGAATTTTGCATCCACCTGGCGTCAAACTCACTGTCATTTGGCTACATTTTTTCCATGAGAAGCATAGAAGACTACCTCAACTTCAACCTCCGAAATTTTGGTTACTCTATCTTAACGATAAGTGCCTCAAAATAATTTTCAAAAATCCGCGCAATGCATTCTTATGGGAAAATTGAGATTTTTGGGAATTTCTGGCATCGAACCCATGATAGCTAGCGTCGATGTCTGCATTATTCTGGCGTCTAGAGTGTAGGGCCAGTACGTCGAAAAAATCTGTCATCGATGGCGCTTGTGGAACATGGTCAGAATTCGTATCCCCTATGTCTATATATATATATATATAGGTATATCCGGAGAGTTAGCTATACATATATATATATATATATATATATATATATATATATATATATATATATATGTATATATATATATGAAATATACATATATATATAAGTATATATATATATATATATATATATATATATATATATATATATATATATATATATATATATATATATGTATATATATATATGAAATATACATATATATATAAGTATATATATATATATATATATATATATATATATATACTTATATATATATGTATATATAAGTATATATATATACATATATATATATATATATATATATATATATATATATATATATATATATATATATATATATATATATGAATATGAATATGATATATATCCGAATTTTGCAGCAAAAGGGTTAAATCATAAAGGGTTTTCTTATGTCATGTTTTGTTTTGATTTTGTCATATTGAAATTATGATTTCATTATTGTTTCATAGTTAACCTGTATTCATGATTGCATATGATGCCTTATGAAACTATTGTTCCAAAATAATCATAATAATTTTAATTTCCCCATAATAGATCAATCAATCTCATCAATCCCAGAATTTCATGTAATTACCCTCCTGTGATCAAATAATCTCTCTAGGACTGCAATCCCTACTGTTGATGTATCACTAGAGTCAAAACCACTCAGCAGTAGAAACAAGTTGTGGAAACATTTTTCTTTCTTGCAATTAAGAATATCATTATTTGACTTTATTCTGTGAACAATTTATCTGATTGATGGAGAAATTGTATATTGGTTGCACATTATGAAATACTCATTTTAGACATTTCTGTTCATTAAAAAGTACTCCATTACAATATTGTATCAATGTAGATCAGGTATTATCAAAAATATTTTCTATTCTTTTTCTATTCTATTTATATATTTTGGAATTGTCTGTGATGGCTATAGAAATATTTTAATTTGGTCGTTTGTTTATCTGCAAAAGGAAGTATTAAATTTTTAAAATGATATACTTCGCAACTTTAGGAGTAATAACATTGTAAACATAGTAGATTTGCATTGAATATTGATTTCAGTTTCATATAAATCATTCAGTTTTTTCTATTACTGAAAAATTATAAAGGGTATATTTTAGATATTATTTCTATATGGAAAAAGTCATATTTTAAATTCATAGCTTCTATTTATTGTGTGTACTTGCACTGATTCTTCTCAAATGCTAACATAGCCAGAATATCTAGAGATTATTTATTATTTCCTTAGGAAATCAGCAGTTGGGCCTTTGACATCCACCTCTACTCTACCTCAAGTTATCACACCTGTATCATCAATATCCACATCTCTTGCTTTGGTTCCTGCCCAAAGCTCTCATATACTGCCATACACTGCCCCCAGTCCTGTGGTGCCAGTAGCTGAAAATCTGCAGATTGCATCAGAGCCATCTCCTCCACCACCCCCCGAAGATTCTGCATCAGATGCTGTTGGTGATGCCAACGATGATCCTGACTGGAATTACGACCCTAATGAACCTCGTTATTGCATCTGTAATCAAGTTTCCTATGGAGACATGGTTGCCTGTGACAATGAAGATGTAAGGCTATTCTATACATATATTATTAGTAACAAATGTCATACTTAGGTGTGATTAAATACTAGAGAGCATACTTATCAGCATTTGAGAAGTTAACATTATCCATGATATAGAAAGAAACTGGGTATAAATGTGCTTAAAAATTGTGAATTGAAATGTTCCCCTAGCTTTAATTGTAGATCAATGCACATCCAGTGGTTGTTGTTTGCAAGAACCTTGCTGTATTCTTAGGTACAACTACTAATGGATGTCCATACTGGCGACCTAAGAGTCTACACCTATCTTTTCTAAATACTAAATATGAAAATTTTGATAATATCATCAATTTATTAATGTTATTGTAGATAGCAGACATTTTTTAAAAGAATTGAAATAGAATACTTAACATCATGAATACTTAATGTCAGTTAGAGTTATTATACTTAATATCTTAATTAGAGTTTAAACGATTTTATAATATATGTAGCATTATTATGAAGAATATAATACAAGTTAAAATGGTGACTGATACAACTAGGATTGTATACCTTACTTATTTTTAGTATTCAGATTAATTTTATATTATTATGTATCAATGCATCATTGATAATTGTAATATGAAATAGCTGTTTTAATACTTCAGTAATTTTCTTCCATTTTTATTATTGAATTATGTTAATTTGAAAATAATTGCCAACTCACAGAAACATCTAATTTTCTTTTCAGTGTCCTCTGGAATGGTTTCATTATCCATGTGTTGGAATTACTTCAACACCGAAGGGCAAATGGTACTGCCCCCAATGCACCTCTTCAATGAAGAGACGTGGATCACGAAAATGATTAGACATAATCATGATTTCTTCTTTGAAGAATTGTTCTCTCTAAAGATATCAACTTATGGAAACTTTGTTTCAACTCATTTAACCGCTACTAGTTAAATGGATGCAAATAGTTGATGTCTTACAAAGTTATTAATGGTATAAATAATCAATTATTATTATTTCTTCAAGAATTACCAGATGCGACTGAATGAATAATTTATATGTAGGCATTATTTTTCCTTGTAAGCAAGGAAATTCCATTGTCGACCATAAATAAAAAAGTAGCTCCTTGTTCCAGTTGAGCAGCAAATAAAGATGGAAACAATTCATGACCAGCTTGTGTTTGTGCCAAAGCTGATCTAATGTTGTTGACTCTGATTTTATTCTGCAGTTGCCTGGAAGTAACACTTCCTTGTATATATGTGATATCATTATTTCCACATATTTTTTTATACATTATTCTAATTAGCATTAATTACTTTTTGAAGTGTGTTGATCAAAATATTTATCATCCAATTATGATTCAAAATTCAAAAAAGAAACTGATTGTCTTTTACAAATGAAATGCTAATAAAGCTGCCATCTTGATACACAAGTTTCAAGTGTCAGTTTTAAAAAAATTGAAATTTTAAGCTCAAATTGATTTATTCTTTACATTCAAATGGTCTTAAGTTTAGCCATGATTTTATTCCATTTTAAACTGCCAATCACATAGTTATGACACATTTCCTTCTTTTCTAGCATGATTATTATAAAGTAAATGGATTTTACCATGAACATGAAAAACCAAGAATCTCAATAATTGAGAACTCAAGTAGTCAAGTGCATTGCTTCATGTATTTACACAATGTAAGGTTCACTGAAAAGATGCGCCATCCTATACTTCTCTAATAACTCAAAGTTCATAACATCAGACATTAGTTTGCCTCAATGTTTCAAGTTTTCAAAAGCTTATCCTCTTATTTTTCCAGGAGAAGGAATTTGATGCATTTCCTCTATATGTCCTCAAGTTTAGTTCCATTGCATGGATGTATCATACTAATAGAAATTGTTCAATCATTATAAATTGATTCACTCCCTTTCATATGTTTTAGGCAAGCATTTAAAATGCTTATGTGAAAATTAGGCATTTGCCTCCCATAAAATTATGTAGTCCTCATATTCTGCAAATTTTGACTTAAGAAATTAGACATTTCATAGAAATCATTTTCCTGGTATTACAAGGTCTTCCAAAGATATATGAAAGTTGTGGTTGTTATTTTCATTATTCAATTTGCTTAAAATGTAAAGGGTTGAAATAAGCTCAGCAAATTATTGTTTAATGAGCTAAAAATTTAAGAAATGCAAAGTACTGTAAATTGAAATTCAAAGAACACCAATAAATGAATGCTATTCCACCATTGGCGGTTTTCGTTATGTTATGGATTCACAGATTGTAAACCTTGGGCACATCATCATCTAGAGAATCTCACACGCTGTTTAGCGTTGTGCCTCCAGGTTAATGTTACCTTTGTTCATTAGTTGCCACAGCGTCAACAGCTCATTTAATGGCATTTTACATCTATAGCTAAAAGGATGTTTCATAGCAAATAAGTTTCCTGCATCCTTAAGAAAGGAACCGTAAAAGACGTACAATGGTAGAATGTGTCCATGAGTAAAATTGGTAACAAAAATGGAAGTAAATTCTTTATTACAAGAGAACTGAGTAATTACATAAATATTCGAAAGCACTGAACATTAACTGCTTTTGGGAGTAGGAACTTTATTTTTAGGAAACCTCTTCACTGTACGACATAGCAAGCACGTCACAACAACACGACGACGGCCTTTCTTCTTTCTCAGACGAACTGTTGAATTCACACCTGTAACCAATACATTTCCACAACCTTTGCAAATGGTTCTTTTCAAGTCGCGATCGATCCTTAAAACTGCCTTCTTCCCTATCTTTACCATACATCTGCCATAATGTGACACAATATTGTCACTGTTAGGACTGTTAAATAACACCGTTTTTGCAGCTTGATAAAGGAAGTTCATCCTTAAAAATGCTTCTTTTCCTTGGAGATGCCCCTTTTTCCCCATACTTCCGAAATACAACGAAAACGTTGATTCCGTGACGACTGAGAAGTAATTTTAAGATGTAACCATGAACTGTCAACCTGACCACTTCGAAGCTTATAAACTAATTAAATTTTCATAGGTGATCTTGAAGATGGTATTTCTTTTTGAATGTCCTTAACACATATTTTCCGCTAATTACGATGATCTCTAGGAATTCCTGACATTCCCGCTCCTAACTTCATGGTGCTACCGATACATGCCGATAGTTCCGATGTCAACATCTGACAATGATTTAAAAATCGTTCGACCAAATCTTTCGATCTTTTTCGATTTAACTCGAGATCTATTTGGATCCCGAAATTGCTGTGAAGAATTTGGGTATACTTACAGTGGTATATTGAATAATCATTAATTAATCATTGCGTTAATTGGAATATTATAAATTGCTTGATATTTAATCTCGTGATTGCTTTCTCTCTTGATGCTCCAAGGTGACAATGCCGTCAATTCTCAAGGTAATTATCCCTGTAAAATCTCTTTATTTCAACTGATTCAATGGTCATTTGAATTGTTTGTTTGATTTTTTAAGCGATCTCACGAAAGAAAGCTTTAATTCAATTTATTTTGTTTTATAAGAAAAGTTCTCAAATGAAATTCAAATATCATACACTATTGTCTTTCTTTGTACCTTCATCGCACAAACATACGTTGAAATGCTTTAATGATCTCTTGAAAACTCAGAATAATATTTTTCAAGTACTAAAGTCAATCAGCGGATTTTGAAATATTTTCTTGTTTGAAATAATACTCCAGGAACCTTACTTTTCGTGTAAATGTAATTTTATGTCTAGCAATGTAAAACAAAGTTGAGTTTGAGACAATGATCCATCTAAATGCACAATTCATAGCTACTTCCAAAGGGTAGCGTGCAGTTTTATTAAATATAATCTTATCCTATTACCCGTTAGAACATTCCTTGATTTATCCGCAATGTTTATTTCCAGGATACATATTTAGAATTAAAATTTTCAACTATCTAGAAGTATACTTTTTTCTTTTAGGAAAATAAACCGCTTAGTCTGTTTATATTATGATTAGCCTTACTGAGTGAATTCGAGTTCATATCATCAGAATCAGTATCGACTTCTTCTTTTAAGGTATGCAATCGAGTAGCTTTCCTCCGGGCATTTTCAAGTAAGACTAGCGGTAGTGCTGGTGCTTCATCGAAGACTGCAGGTACTGCAACATCTCCCACTGGAAGTAGCGCTTCATCTAAGAAACCTAGTACAGCATCATCTCCTCCTGGAGATGTACCTGGCCTTAGTAACAAAGTACTTTCTGTCCCTAGTGCAGGCAAGTAACAGAATTATTTTAAGAAGTAAATATAGCAGTTTCATAGAAATATTAAATTTAAATTATTTCATTCATTTACAGAAGTAGGACCTGGAGCTTCAAAGAGCAGCAATTACAAGAACCCAGAGTACTTTTCTTATCACAAGTTCTCATTTGCAGAGGCTGAGATGGAAATGATTAAATTTCGAATTCCACAGCCTTCAAATAGGGCATGAGAATGATGACCTTAAACGATGTTAGGTAGTATTTCTTCTACGAAACATCAGGGTAGTGAGAATTCAATTTATTGTGTCCTTTTATTTAAGACTTAAGAACTGTATATAATGTTAATGGTGATTAGAAAATAAAGACTGTTATTTTGAAAACCTTGCATGATTATTAATAATGTTCACTGTTTTATTTTTGTATGATACCTTAATATATTAACAGCAATTCCAATAATTTATAGGATATACTTGCACTGTTGAATGAGAAAAATATTATTCCTCCAATGACCTTTGATTTGGTTCTCTTGTGATCATAACTACTTCATTCTACACAAACATTCAGATTCACATAATTTGGAGTGCTGCAGAAAACTCATCAGTGTTATGGAGATGGTAAGAGAACTTGATTGGAATTCATCAGAAACAAGAAAGAAAATAAAACTTCAAACCTATGCTGGTAAACCTGCCTAGAAAGAGAATCAGGAGAAAGTCCAACTTTATGAGTATAAATAACCATAGTTGTATAATTTGCAACGCGATTAAAAGGACATTGGAAAATATTAATTTATTTATATAACCATAAAAGAATGTTATGAATTACCTGAAGATATTCTTAATTCCTTACCAAAAGAGCATGAAGTACTAATGAGGATTGATGAATTCGGAATCTAGAATATAATAGAACCTAATTCTAAACAAAATTTCAGATTTTGTTCAATCTTTGGTAGAAAGTAACTCTTCTTTAATAATCATTTTATTGATTTCATTCCATTATTTATTTTAAGATGGAATCAGTCTTTTATGTCTCATATTCTATCATTATCAACTCAATGTGTTGTATGAAAGAGCTTAAATTATTTTAAAATTTTATAATTGAAATAGTCTTTTCAATCTTGCATCCATAATTCCACACCCTTTGATAAACCATATCCTGCCAAAGTAATTAGTATTTTTCTAAGCTACAAGACAAACTTAAATTTTTTTAGAAGGCATATCAGTTAAGAGATTAAATGTGAAAATGAATTAATAAAGTGGGTTCTGTTCAAATTGTAACAATTGAGGTAAAATGCATGACATTATTATTATACAATTTGTTAGTGCTTATTTGAATTACTTACATTTTAAATCAACTTAATCCTGGAAACTTTTAGGGACTATTTAGAGTAGACCTGGAATTTCACTCAGGCTTTGCCTGATATCTAGATTCAGTTTTGGAGCAGTCGCAGTTTATTAGAATCATTAGAGTTAGATGGAATTATAGATAATATTTGTATTTCTGTACAGTGACCATGCTTCTATGATAAGAAGCTTCAGTGATTATACTTAGGTCAATTGAATTTTTTCCATCACTGTATCCTTGAGTTCCTCACAGAGACATAATGGGTAAAGACAATGATAAATTCAGAGGATACCAACAAACCTTTGTGCATTGTTTATTTTTTTCTGGTGTTAGATGAATCAGAACAGAGGTGGATAACCTGCTGCCTTCAGGCCACATGTAATTACTTATCATTTTTTTTTTGGTACTCCAATATTACTTTGAGAACTTAATTTCAGCATATGAATCACTGTACTTTTATAATAATAATTTATATAGTTTTAAAAATTTTTTTAGTAAAAGGTTAGGTTGATATGACTGAAGAGCTGAAGGAATTAAAAAGAGAGTAAAAAAAATTAAAAGAAGGAGGATGAAAAGGAAATATCCTCTCAGCCCAAAGAAGATAACAACCAAGGAATAAGCCATTGTAAGAAACAATGTAAAAAAGATCTTGCTACACTGGAATGAATTATTCAAAATGTTAAGAAATTGGGATCCAAATGGAAATTGTACATACAGTAATAATATTTGAAGACAATGTCATTAACCACTTTAGGAGAATGCAGACAAAGTGGACAGAATGGTGTCGTCAAACGTTCATTACAGAGACAAAAGGAATCATCATAGAATTTTATAAATAAATGTTTTAAAATGTTCTTTTTAAACTGTTTGAAACTAAAGAACTAAATAAATTATTAAAATATATATAATTGTATACAAACATTATTTCTTTTCAGAATTTCCAAGACAGAATGGATCAAATGGTTTACTATAAGAATGGGTTTCAAGATACAAACTCCAGCCTGGAGCAAATCAAGTTCATTAGTTGAGGTACCATTGTATTGAGATGCAGGAAACATTCAATGCAAAGGTTGGCTGATCATTTCACTTGTGGCCTTTTTTGCCATACAGAATGCTAAATGTGGCCTTCTAATGGATAAAGGTTCCTCACACCTGGATTAGAGCACCAATTTTCCTAATGATGGCTAAGAGTAGCTCCTCTTGCCTTACCATTTGAAGAATTTCTTTTGACTCATTGGATTCTATCTTTGTGTATTTTTATTAATGTATAGTATCTCAGTTTCAATTTTCCTCTATGTAAGACAAAGATTAATTAATTGGTTCTGCTGTACTATTTTACAAAAAATATAAAATAGACTTGTTGTGACTCATTACCTGTACCTGCTACTGATATTCCGTTTTCAAGGAATTTAATGTTTTCATTAATAAATGTATTATCAAATTAAACAATATATTCATCAAGGTAAAGCAAGTCACATTTCATAACATATTTTTTAAAATTCCAGTTACAGCTTTAATAAAGATGAGAATAGAATCTATGAACTCAGCCTCAACTTTGTGTTAGGTCTCCATTATAATGAAAAAACGACTAAAAAGCGCTTTACCACCAATATTTTATCATGCAACCACCGTTTTGACCCTTTAGGTTATTGTTGGGCTACAAGACATATCTGGTACAATTTATATATATTAGAAAGGGAGGGGGAAGAGAATGCAGGGGTGTGAAAGGATGGTTGTCTATGGAACTGTTCGTTTGGCAGGGGGAAGAAGATGGTGGGTAGAGAATAGAGGAGGGGGGCTCCTTGTAACATGCTAATGCATTTATAGGGTTTGTGATAGAGCCAAATGTAAGGGTTTATGTCAACAATTGCAATCTTAGTGTTCTACCTTTTAATGCAGTGTAAAATGTAATTACAAAAAGTAAAGCACACTGATAAGAATTTTAAGATATAGAGATGAATCCATCCTCACCATAGGTTCCCTAATTCTGAATCCATGGGCAAGATGAACTTCATCTGGATGACAGGTGGAAAATGGTAATAAACATTCCTAGGTAATTACATCTATATGTATATGATGTCATGGATGATAATTTAAATCAAGAAATTTTGTTGCATAACAAAAGATTTATTATGGCTCAAGTTTTTCTGGTGTTCTTGTACTGCATCACTTTAAAATTCCATTATCTTTTGTTTATTACATGCTAATGCTCTATCATCTATTTGGTTAGTAATCTTAAAAATACCAGCAAGGGTGCTCAAATGGCACTTCACTCAGAATACCAAGACACTATGAGCCATTCCTGCAACCTTCAACTTTAATAATAAGGACATTTACTTTCCTAGTAACCAGCTTATCTGAATAAAGAAGCCTGCCTTTCTTTGGTCATGGCTTAAATCAGTTGGCTGTAAATCAATCTCAAGCATCGAGACTTTATGAAAGGTAGAGGTATTGCCACTACACTCTAATAATCACACCTTGATGAGTATCCCTCCAGAATGACGAGAATATGATCTCTAGTTTAATATGCTCATTTTTGATGTGATGTCAACGTTACTTACGTTATGATAAAATTTCTTTCCATTCTATACTCTTGTTGATTATTTTGTTTCTGACATATTTAGAAATCTTCAAATTAGTCTTATAATCTGTTAAATCATAAAAAACACTTAAAGCACTCCGTTTGAATCACAAATCAGAAATCAATCAGATAGGATGGAATATATTCAGAAGGTAATACAAACACAAACAAAATTCTCTTGCGGCACACAGGTAAAGGTATATTATTAGTATATATAAAGTCAATGGTAGGTATAGAGCAGCAAATGATTCAAGGGGTAGAAGAGGGAGACAGAATAATAGTGAGTTTCAATCTATCTTTTTATATGCTTCTTATTAAAAATCAATTAACTTCTTTGTATGTTCAAAATTACCGCTTCGTACATCGCGGATGCTGATGAGAAATATCCAATGGCGGCGCTTGAAGAGGTCACGAAGACTACCCAGGGCATTGTTTATTACGGAGGAGGAGTTCGATTGTCTTTGTTGTCATTGCTCATCTGTACAGTGAATGATAATATCTGCAACTCTTTATTGTGATGCCTCTTGCTGTTAAGTATCCAGAATAATTCGCATCTCTGCATTTGAATTTGAGGTATGTTTATAGCAGCGTTTAGATCTTAAGATCTATGTTTTATTATCAAAATCTGATTGAAATCAATCTTTAATGTCGCATTCGTTGTATTCCGCGTTCTGAAAATAATTGTAATGTCTGGGTATTTTTGATAGTAAAAAATTTCTTTCGATATACTTACTATAAATTAATTTAGATGACAATGTTACACTCCAATGTTTACTTGATTGCAGGTGTGATATCGCTAGCGCTAGCTGCATTGCCAGCATTCTTCATCTCAAAAGTGAGTGAGCAATTTGTCATTCAAAATTTTTTGTCATTGCTGTAACTGAAGCATTTTATGTGAGATTTTACATCATTTTCGTGTTATTTTGTAATGAGGAATCTATTCTTGGAGCAAATTTTTGATTCGATAGAATACATTCCGTAATTTTTTCAGTTTTTTAATTATGCTAGAATTTTAGCGATTTAGAATTTTTGCACATATAATTGTGTATTTACTGAATGTAAACAAATTATCACCTTTGCGTCACCATTTGGCGTCAAAGGATCTAAACGCCTCCGATCTATACAATATTATTTACTTCATCAAACTGTGTAGTTAAACCTAAAAAATATCATCATTCGTTGTAACAGTATGTGTTTTAAAAACGCTGAATGTATGAGAATTGATTTTCCTAACAAATCAGTTTACAGGTCATATAAACTGATCTTTTCAAAATTTTGTGATCACAATGTGCAGTTGTCTCATTGTATAATCTGACATTATCATATTGCTATTTAGATAATCGTCGTATTAAGTTCACGATTTTCCTTATTATGATTGTGTTATTAACTCAGGTTTATAGTATGACCCAATATCAACTGTGCCTTTAGTTTCTTTGTAGAGATGAATATTTTATAGTTTAGATTCTGTAAACGACATTTCTCTGTAAGTAAGTCTGATAATAAAAATACCACCAAAATTACAGTAAATGTGACGAAAACTACTGAAATAATACTGAATAAATATAAATGTACTAAATAAAAATTACTGAGAAATTGCTTGTCAAGGGAGATGAGATAGAAAGAATTGATGGATTAGAGCATTTGTTTTTTTTTCTGTGATGAATTCTGCTAGAAACCTTGGAAGCAGTAACCATACACAAGTATATGTAACTGAGAAGGATTCATGACTTTATGTTTACAAGATAAGTAGTGTTTTTCATTCTTCATGGAAATTCAATCCAGTACTTTCAATTAGTTCTTACATTCACAATTCAGCTCATTGTGTATCAGTCAGATATTGATATTGGTATTGGTAATGGTATTTTGTAATTTACTATTAATGCAATTCCATTTGGGAACTCCTATAGTTTGCTAAAATGCTGCTACAAAATATGCAGGTGATTTCTGTAATGTAATCATATTAACAGAAAAATATGCTCAGAGACAGATTTAGCTTGTTTTCTTGTGTTATTAAGTTAAGTGAGGATGATTTTTGTTTGTATTACTTTTTTCTTCTTTTCAATTCAAAGATCTTTGGTGCAGGCTGTTATTTATGCCTCTAATTTTCCCTTGAGGTAGGTTGGTCGGCAAAATGCCAAGTAGAAGCATAATTTATCTTATTTATAACTATATTTATTTATATCTTACATATCTCTTATAAGTCTACAACATGTAGCTGACAAGATTCATGCTGTAATTTGTAGCGTTGAAGATTAGCCATATGCATTTTTTGTTCTGCATAATTTATCCCAAGGAAATTTTTTTGCCATTTCATTGAATGAAACCTCTTCTTTTTCATTGGTCCCTCACCTCAATTTCATGTTATATATGATTTATGTATTCCTATTAGCAACTTTTTTGGATTTTCCTCATTTTGATACAACCTATCTTCATAATTTTCTCCCTTTAAAATATTCTCTGTTCTGCTTTCTATGATCTCTTTTACTTTGCTGTCTCATATGATATTTAACTTCTCTCCCTTTCTACCAGTCCACCCAGTCAGTTACTCTAACCCCTGAGCTATCTGGTTAGATCATTCTTCTTTGTTCAGCAGACTTCAGATTTGTATGAATTGGCTGGTGAGTTCCTCACTGAGACTACTAATCCTACTAGTGGCATCATTCATGGCCACAGAGGTCCTGGACATCCACAGTGATGGTTTGACTGGCAATGAGGAGATTGGAGTTCGACTCCTAGACCCATCAGACTTTTTTTGTATTTATTTCTCCTTGGGAATTTGCTTAATTATATATTCACACATTCACATTCAAGTTATCTGAACCCTTTTCCTTACTAGCCAAGATGAGGAGAATGATAATTAGCTCTGATTTCCTCTCTTAGCCAGAATGATTTGAACAGAGCAGATTCACAGAAGCACAACCCAATGGTGATCTATAAATAACACTATCATAGCATTCACTTGGTAGTAGCCAGGATAATGATTAGTCATTCTACCTTAGGATCAATCTTAGTATAATCGGTGCCAAAAAAGACAAAGAAAAGTAATTTTGGAGAAGGCAAAAAAAAACAAATTTTCTTGTATCCTGTACCTAAAGACAAACAAAGGGTTTTCCATCAATTAAGATAGGGTAACAGGATATATTTTTCTGAATAATGAGTTTCAGCTTATTATATAATGTGTGAAATAATTTACATTCATTTGAGGAGTATTGTATCCATCCAGTTCGAGGCTTTCTCAGATGATAATTAAACAGCAAATTTTCATTCTAATTTTATACATTTAATTACTGGCAATTTCACAAAGTAAGATTTGACTCAAGATGTTGTCCATACAGTTAAACTATGACTAAGTATGATTCTTTGAAGGGCAGGATTATTAATTATTAAAATGCTTACTTTCCTCTATGTTTTAGAGATTTTGATGATTAGAAGCAATGAAGATTCTATAAATGGTATGGGAAAAACTGTAAATTCTAAAATTTATGCTTCACAAAAAAGAAACCAATGCATGAATTTTGCCAGCAGTTGATGCTAATATCTTAGTGTTACTTACTTAAGTTAAAATTTTTGCAATTTGATATTGATATGTGTAGATGTAGATTAACTTTTAGTCTCAGAGGATAGGCTCAATAAAGGTTTATTTAAAAGATATTTACTCGAAACGCTTTTGAAAATTCCATCATTCAGGTTCTTGCTCCAATTTCAGTAGAAAATTGATATTGATATCCATTGTAGTAAGAATATTGTCAATGAAGGATATATTAAGGAAGGTTTATTGATGTTCTCAAAATAATAGGAAAGGTTGACCTGGAATTTGAGTAGCTACAGAAGATTTATCTTGACACCTATTACCACAAGAGGTTGACAAAGCAGGAAAGCTGTCTCGATTGCTCAAATAGCTTGTAAAAAGAAGAAAGGATATTACCCAAATTCTTCAAGGAAAATGATATTTTCGTATGACCTCAGTGTCCTAATTTACCAGTACTCCCATTTCTTTTATAAAAAAATATGAAGAGATAACCTGAAAACTGTTTCGACTATTTGATTTAATTTTACATTTCTTTTGATCCTTTAGTTTTTTAGTAAATGCATCTCATCCAGTTAAGGGATGCTAAAGTGTCATCAATGTACATTTTTGAAAGGGAGGATTTTCCTTTAAAGATTTCTCTTTAAAGAGCTGTCAATCTTTCTCACTTGTTTCATCTGCTTTATCATCTAGATAATTTCATTTCTTTTAAGAAAAACATGTATTCAACTGTTCACAATGTTAAAATTACTCTCACTACAGTCTTGTAAATTCTACCCTTTGTCTCTTTCCTAAAATTTTTGTCTGATTGAGGCAACCTGCAATTCTATTTGCTTTTGTTACTTACCAAGTCTCCAACTTCCTTATCAATGGCCACAGAGGTTGAAAGCTCAATACCTAGTTATGTTAAGAACATTTATTGTTGAGTGACTTTCCTGTTCGCCTCAAGTTTACATAGAAGGGGTTCCTTTATGAGTATGTATCATATTTTGCTTTTTGCTTAGTATTAAACATCCGTAGAAATTTTTCATCTTCACTATCTCCTTATAGATTGGCAATCAGCACAACATAGAATTTTAATCTCTTAATTTTGCTCTCTATTAACTCCTATTTTTATTTAACCTCTTTGTCTATCTTGTCCATGCCTATATTGAAAAATAGGGGTTTTATTACATAATGCATGTATAGTGATTGTAGAAAAACTTTACAATCAGAATTTATAGTTCCTTGTCACAGCTTAGGCAAATTACTTATTCTAAAAAGTCATCTAGGGGAAGGTGTTCACCCCTGGAACCATCAAAGGCTTCTTGTACTATTATATCAAATTATTTGAAGCAAAACTAATTATTGTCATAATTTATTTCTGCTTTAGTTTTCAACTATTAATCAGAGTGACTGCTTGTGGCTTCATAACTTCTTTATTTAATCTGATTTCATTATTATTGTATTATTAGTATTGTTCATGGCAAAGGCATTAGAAAGCTACTGAGTTATGTACGGTGCTAATTTGGCCATTAATTTTGGCCTCTCTTTTCCAAATGCTTAGAGAAGTGTATTCATAGCATTCATCTTTATTCTGTTACTTTTACGGCTTGATCCACTTGTACCATTCTGGCAAAGTGTGGAAAGGAAGTGCATATTACCTCACTCCTCATCTTTCTTATTAAGCCTTATTCCTTCTAAAAAGCTTTGTGTTACTAATAGTAGAGAGGATGAGGATCCAACCGGCCTTTGGGCTAATGATTCTTTCTTGAATAGGGCAAAGAAATAATAAAGCTTTTTCCACACAGTCATGGTATGTTAGCCTTTTGAGCTTTACTGAGATTTTTCCAAAGAATCCGTAATCCGCCTTAAGACTAGAATTTTTAATATCCAGAGGGTGGGAAAATTGAGCCTCGGGAAATTAGTTGTCATCGCTGTATACAATATGGAAGCGATGGTAATCATGCTTTAATCCCCATTAGGGTATTAGCGCGCCTTAAACAAATACGATTAGAGTTTATCCCTGTAATGCTTCCGATAGCAAGGGTATGGATACAACGGGATACAAGGTGTGGATTAACCGTTCAGCGATTCTGATGGCTTAGAAAAAAGTTTTTTTTCACCCGTTACCGATATTTCCCTCTTTTTACCCGTTGCCGATCCATATTATTGCACAGCGTAAACATTTACAAATAGATGCGTACCTTATATGCATCTCTAAATTATGATTTTCATTCGTTACCGCTGCTTTTTATTGTCTCACCGCTCCACCGAATTGGAATGAACCCCTAAATATTCAGTGTAATTATTTAAAAATATATGCACACATTATATGCATGTTTATTTTAAAATTATTGTTATTAATAGATCATATACTGCTGATAAGGGGCCATTCATATTGCCATGGCATTTTTGGGATTTCTGTTCCTCCTCGTCTGTCACGAAGTTTTACATGAAACTGCATATCCTTGGTGATTTTTCCCCTCCTCTACCTTCCCCTCAACCTCTTATATATACCGCTGCAAAAGTTTTCATTATTGCCTGAAGATGTAAGAACTTCTTACGAAACCGGTAGCAAAATTAAAAAACCGTGGAAAATTACAAAGTTGTTATTTTTATATAATATTATTTTATATGTATTTATGTTATTTTATATGTATTTATAATATGTTAAACTTTATGAGAAACGGACAATTTATTAACTTTTGAGGATTATCTCAATTTGAATTTGTTTCGATTCAGCAATTTTCAAATGGACATAATGTATTCCGTTTGATCTTTTCGTATTCAACGTGATCTTTCGTCACGTATCGTTCAATTAGGGAAATCGCGCCTATTTTAATTTCTTAAAGAATCGTTGGTATGTTATTCCAGTTCGTGCAAATTTGCGTCAGCATATTTGATCGTAGATTAGGGAGAAATTTTAGTTAAGAACCACTCGGATGTTTATCGAGGAAGAAAGGTTTTTCTGTTTGTAAGCTTATATCCGATGCGTCCATAAATTTAACTTAAGAGATTGGTGGGATGCGGAATCCAAGCATTACTAAATTAGGTCTTTGCTGAGGACGAGATAGAAATAAGCTTCCTCCGCCTTTCCCATTAGAACGATGAGTGATTAGGAACTAGATGCTAGTAGCATTAATTATCCTGAGTTGCAAACAACAACAACAACATTCTGCGGAAATTCTGCGCAAGGTTACAAGACCCTACCTAATAATTCTTTTCTGTAAGTAAAAAAAAATCTCTTTTGTTAATTTTGGTAAAGGTGTCAAAATTGGGATCCTAGAAAATCCTTTCCGCATCTGCGTCCAAAATCTTCTGCTGGACATTCTCTTTACATATCTTCTCCTTTATCATCTTAAGCACTTCGGATATCATTAATCGTTTTCTTCGACCAGTAATTATATCGTGATAAATACGCTCTGTTATAGTTTCATGGCTCTCGGACAGTCAAGTGGGTAGCACGAGTAGTGTGTCCCTCTTCACTACTAGCGTGTTCGCCTTCGGTGGAAGTGGCTCCGGTTCGATTCGTGGTGGGGTCCATGTGTTTGGAACAATCTCAGCTGTCGAAGCATTTTAACAATTCTGCTACTACTCATGCTTTCAAACTGTAGGTAAAAACTTGGTAGATGTTTTACACGAAAGATTTTCATTCAATCCGTCATCAGATCGAGGTATTAATTCCGTCATCTCCAAATGAAAATCGCTGAATAAAAATAAATTTTGAACATAGCATCATTTCGGAAGCTGCGAGCCTTTGAAGTATCTAAGCGGAGTGTTTATCTATATTTCCTCTAGGATTGGATGACTTAGATATCCTCTAGCTCGAAATGCTGGAGCAAGGGAAGCCACTGACATTCCGACAGTATATTTATTGCTTTTTCGTAACTCGTAAAATAACGCAGTGTGGTTGTTTTCGCTGCGAGTAAACATCTATTACTGCGGGACGTTTCCGTCTTATGGATGCATGTTTTTCTTTCAGAAAAGTGACAAAGCTTTTGAGTTTTCTTATATCCCCCTGAAAAACTTCTTTTGTGAATACAAACCTTTGCCTACCTCAGTGGTGCAGGGGTCAGAGTGCTAGTCTTGCTCTGATATACTCGAATCCTGGTTCGGTCATGATTGTTTGTCTTTGTTATTGATGGTCTTGTGATAGAGCTGACATATGTCAATAATATTATTTTCCTCATTTCATTCATTCTTTTCTCCATATGAGAGTCATTGTCTTTACGATTAATTGAATACTCAGCGATTGACTTGATTAGTTACGGTTTGGCTGGAATGGAATTAAATATACATGGCCATTTGTTCAAGATCAAAATAAGAGAAGTTTGCGGAGCAGTGATTACAAAAACGATACCAAATTGGGGACACAAATAAGAATGCGAAACGGCATCTCTCTACTCGAAGCAAACGCAGATAGGAAGTTCCACCGAGATGCCAATATCTTCTTGAATTAGGTTAGTTAGTAGTTACTTAGTTCTGTATTAAACTTTTCCACTTTTGTGCCAATTTATAGCGTAGAAAAGTTTACAAACACTTCACATACATTCAGATTATCCCATAGACACTGCCGTAAAATTATTCGCGGCAAACTTAGTACCTCTCGCTGTACAGGTACCATCTCTCGCGACATACCGCTCGGGATCCACTGCATTAGAAGTGCGCGTTCCAGTCATTGAGGTGAGAAACACAGTTCTAAGCCAGTGGTCGGCAAACTCATAAGTCAAAAAAGCCAAAGATTAACAGTACAGCGATTGAAATATCTTTTGAGAGCCAAATATTTTAACTTGAATTATGTAGATGTGTACATTGTCATTATTATTACATCCCGCTAGCTTATTCCGTCGCCCAACCTCCACGCGACCGTATGTAGTATTTTGTGGAGGAGCCACAATCAATTGGACAAAGAGCCGCATGTGGCTCGCGAACCGCGGTTTGCCGACCACCAATACCAATCTTATAACCCAATAAGGCTATCAACCATGATTTTTCACTCCTCTCGAATTCTTTCAACTTCGAACAGAAACCTTGCACCATTAAGATTTCAACCTAGATTAACACCGAATCAGTCATTGCTGACTTCGTACTCAACCAATCCAAGACGAATTCCTCCGCATAAAGTTTACGAGACGAATTTTACTGCATCGATTTGACGGAATACATTTGTGGAGAATATTTCGGCGAAGGATTCGGATCGCGGAATTTTCCCGGGAAAAAATGCAGAACTTTTGGGAGGGAGCTTTTCCACGCACCGCGGGTACGAAATTCAAAATCCGACATATGGCTCCGCTCGAATAAGCCTACGTGAAATCTGCGAGCGAAAAAAATAAACTCCGAGACACTCCAACGTTCCATGTCGCGGCACTCGTAAAGATAACCCGGATGTAGAATCAACAGAGTGTCATTTATCCCCTGGAAAAAGGTCCCCATTATGTTTCCACGGCGAACGTCACACCCGCGCGGCTTTCAAAAGCTTAGTAAACATTTTATACGACTTTTCTCGCCGGAAGAATTTCCTAACAACGCAATACCTAGGACGCAACCTCTCGTAAGTGGGGTCACACAAACCGACTTTCTGGAGAAGTCATTTCATTAACGGTGGGAATTCCATTTTCCGTCCTGCATCCCCGAGGAACTCGAAGGATAAGTCTCATCTAGAAAGACAGAATGAAATTCTCGTGTGAAAATCAAACAAGATGGCCTGATAAGCTAAAACAGGTTATCAGGTTATCTTGTACAGGTAACCTCCGTCGGAATGAGTTGAAAAGGTCCACAGAAGTGTAGCACAGTGACACTTCATCAGGTTGAAGGAAAATGTACCTTTCATTTGCTTATGCCTCGCGATAAATCTAACTTGTAGCTAGGTTAATATGAAAGCTACTGAATGAATTATTTTAAATAATGGTATCAATTTCTACCTCTCTTTATCGAATGCAATGGAATATTTTCATAAGGCAGTTCTGTTGCTCTAATGTGGACTATTAGCTATCTGGTTCTGTTACAAATAGCTGCTGGACTAATCTGGTTCAGTGAGAAAATCTAGGGTTAACCACATCACTTTTCATCCTCCTCACCAAGCCTCATCGTCACTCCAGGGCTTTTGGTAGCTAATGGCAGAGGTCATTTGAGCGTCTAACTGACCTTGGGTCAAATACTTACACACCGATTAAATAAAGGGCAGAACGTATAACAATTTTAAACAACCTGAAAAAATTTTCATCATTTTCACCAGTATTTTTAAGGCAAATATTACGAAAGGAACTTATTAATTTAATCTGCTTGCTTCGGTGGCGTAGGAGACCTGGTTGTCTCACAACACCGAGGTCCCGGGTTCGATCCCTGGTTAAAGGTTTCAAAGATCAATTGCAAAATTAGTCTCTTAAGAGCTCAAATTCAACTATAAATTAATCATTATAGTTATTATAGGAATGAAAACACTATTTCAAACTAGAAGGTCCAGGGTTCGAATCCTAAAAGTTCCAAATTCCCGAACATTTTTTGGCGTAATGAAGGTAGTTTATTATCGAAACATGTCGTATTATGCTAAGCATTTTGTAAAACTGTGTTTTTGTTGTAATGGCCAAGGTAAAATAGTGTTAACCCAATGAATTTGTTATCGTAATCATTATAACTTTAGACCTCTCCTTCCCCTGGAAAAAGGTGCAGCCAAGACGGAGACCCTTGACAATTCTTAAACCCTTGAAAAGGACTGTAAAATTTTAATAGCCCATTCGAGAAACGTGTACGCATCTCAAGGTCGGCTCGAGCCAAGACACTTAAAAACTCCGCGGGAAATCGATTTTAAGGCAGCACTCGCGACCCGGTGACATTAAAATAAAACAACAGTCTCTGCGATAGCGAACGACGCCTATTACGCGAACAAACGCTTTTGTAATTATTTGAAATGAACAGCGCGAGTCGAGGCTAAATTAGCGAGGTGAAACCTGTATGTTAGCGAGTTTAATTATTTTGTTCGAAAATTTACGTCGAGATGACAGAACACGTGGATTGTGGTGTTAAATGAAAACCCCCAATCCGACCCTCGGAAGATGAAAGAATTCCGGTCTCGAACCAGGTTATCTTTGCAACTTAAAATTACCAGGTCTACCAAATATCACTGCAAATCATTGCGATCAGTAAGTGTTTTTATTTTAAGGAATTAAGTTACAATACTTTTTACGGATACAATTCTTTTACCCTCACAGACGAGGTATTTTGGATTCTATCATCCTACCAAATGTAATCAAGATCAGAAACGTATCTATATGGTACTAGAGGTAACGTGCTTGTAACCCTATGGTGGTATGCGAGCTCTTTTGTAGATAAAGTTCGCGAATGTTAAATTACTTTCTAGGAAGTGTGGTATTACAACAACCAAGCGCGTGATTTATTCTCATGCATTTTAGTAGTTTACTGAGTTTATATGTTCTTTTTCTCGGGATCGAAATGTAATGCGATTTGAGAAACCCGGTGTATTTGTTCCTGAAATGTGCAGCCGCGAAGCTTCGTGCTTAGATTCTGAATCGGGACTTCAATGCGAATCGATTTGATCTGAAAGAGAAAGACAGTCGATTCAGCCGTATGATTGTGTTTACTCTTCATACATTTCATTACATTCATTTTCTATTTTGTTCCCCTGTAGCCATTACTTTTGTTTTACCTTTCATATGCCCTAAAAATCTGTGATAGTTGCAATTTTCTTTATGGCTGATAACCAGCCTTTTCCTTTATCTAATCTAACAAATTTTGTCTTTCTTTTTCGCTTTGTCCTATCCCTGCATCGTACCTTCGTTTACCTTCTTTAGCAATCTGCGCCATCTCAATACTTGACACTTCATATTCTGCCCCGTTTTATTTCTTCAATTTAAATCCCTTTCGCCTCCGCAACGCCTCCTCGTTTATTTTCCCATCAACTCAGAATACGCCAGACCCACAGGTCTTCCATTGCTTTGATCATGTACTCGTTTCACAAGGCTCACGTTTTACGTCCGTATATCAGGACAGTCCAATTATGTACGGAGTTGAAGAACTGCTCCTGCTCTACGCCTCTACGTTGGCGTAGAGCAGGAGTTTAACTCTATGGAAAACTGGTGGTGGAATGCGCAAATGATACACGACACTCAGTCGATAGATTCTGTTCATTAGTAAGTCGATAGACCTCAATTACAGTGTGTGAAAACGCCGAAGTTTACGATTAAATGAATTTGAAACTATCACATTAATGTAGTACAAACTATTGTCTCACATAAAATGACCAAAGTCATTATCTAGCTATATAAATACGAAGTGCTACAAGTGAAGACTAGTATAGAGAATAGGTGGTAAGAAGTTCTCTCATGTTTTCCGGAATTTCGGCATAAAAATGCATGCTTGATTGATTTCTAACATTCTTCAGCTCACACCCTGATTGGAAACGTAACCCGGGGGTTATGTTTCTGGGAACTTGTGGGAAGTTCACCGACGATTTCGGCTATCGGAGAGTTTTTCGCAGCTCTTATTCATTAACAGCCGTCTTTCAGTTGCTTTTCTTTTACATTTTAATTATCCGAAATAGAGTGGATGCAGTTGGCTGTACTCGAGGTTCAATTAAGGCTTAAATAGAAATTCGCTGGTCACTTGTCTCAGGGAAAGGAGCAGGAGGAAAAATGAATATGTGTAGCATTGTGAACTGTGGAGGAAGGTGACTCACCACTGTGGGGAGTACGATATTTGATATCTGTGCAAGCACGTTGAGTCGTAATCATAGGACATTTGGACTCTGTAATATTCCGTGAGATATAAGAGTACTGGAGATGGAAAACCATTGTTTGAGATTTCAGCTCGTTGGTTTTTGGCAAGAAAGGCCTATCCTCCACGGTCTTTATTCGTCGAGGTATCCCAGCCATCTTTATGGAGGTCATTCTTGATAAGCAAACAACTTCAAGTATCGCCTCATGCTCTTATCATCCTTTCAGCGTATGAGATTCTAAGGGGCGCCCTACTCGGAAAGCTCCTTTCCCACTGGACCAATATTGGGCGAGCTACTCCCTTTCACAGTCGATATTTTACACTTTCAACAACTCTGTCCTTTTTTAGCCTCGATGAAGTTTCTTCGAGGGATTTAAGTGCAAGGTGGTGGGAGCAGTCAGGCAGAGTGCGCGGAGAATTTTAATTTCGTGGCATATTGGATTAGGAAGTATTGAGAAAATAAAAGAAGATTCGGTGTTCATTTGGTGTGGAAAATTATGTTCATATAAATCAGCAGCGGCATTATTTGTCATCCATTGGAGGAAAGAATTATAGTTTCCTATTGTATTTCTATCACGAAAGAATAGCATTTATGTAACCTTTACCAGTTCCCTGCTTCTTTATTTCAATGTAAAGCACGGTTGGAATTAAAAAAGGGTTCCTATCTTTGGGTCGTTGTTAGGTTCTCAAAATTTTCTCTGTTTTGTGATCCTCTCATCACATCATGAGTCGTCATTCTTATTCTCCCCTCTGTAGTATTTTCCTACTCTTGATTTCTCAAATTTCCATCGATCAAGCATTTTTTACTCTTTAACCAAGAAGATGGTTTCAGCCGACTCGGACCGGTTCCCGTGAAGCGGTTCTTAGAATATCGCGAGTTTGACAAACCGGTTTATAAATCTCTCAGATTCCATAAGTAGTAAACAGTACCCTTAGAGATATCACAATCCGCTCGTTACGACGGAAATATAATTTGTGTTAGCATATCAACTATTTCTTTCGTATTCGATCGTTAAATTTTGTAATCAGATTCTTAAATTGGGTTATCACAAAGCTTTAGCGCATACGTATCATCGCAATGCATGGTTGCATACTCTATAGGGACGAGTGGTAGAGAACCTATCCCTAAACTCATTGTTAAGTCAGGTTTTCATTTGTTTCTTATCTAAATAATTCTCCTCTTTACAGTACTTTGCCCATGAGAGTTCTGCATCCTGTAGTTCGCGTTGTTTGGAATTGTCATTCTTTTACGTCAAAAGTTCTCATGCTATTCAGTTGGCCACCCGTTTATCCTGTTTCTTAACCATTCAACTGTCTCTTAACTCAAACCACTCTTGATATTTTATAAAATATTTGTGATAAATTAATCTGATATTAATTAAATTCGATTTAATGGATAATCTCTCTTCAAATAGAAATTTAATTCATTAAAATTTATCATATGAGTCAATATGCGGATTTTAAAAACTCCTATTTTAGAGGGAAGATTACTTAAAAAACCGATAAATGGATAGCAGCAAGAATATCCTTTAAAAATTAATGCGTAGCAATTGCAGTTGGCAATATTTTGGAGAACACAGCGAATGAAGCACTGCTTAGAGAGCGGATTGTTTTTTAATGCATGGAGTTATTTGAAAATGTAATAAATGGAGTTCACTCGTACCTAATTTTTTCTAATAGTATAAAAGGGGGATTTCTGAAACACCGACTACAAGTCCCACTACCCCCGCAATGCGGGGAGACCACAGAGATTTAAGGACTTAACTGTTCCCGCCTACTGTACGGGCTGTAGTGAACAGAAGGAAAACTTTTTTAACTGGATTTTTAGTATATGAATTATGGTGATTTCTTCTAACAAGTTAGTAATGGTTCGTAAAATATCTGCGGGGATTCTAGTACTATTCGCCCCATGTTATTCGCCGTGTGTTTAACTCTGATTCTAACCGGTATTTTCTATCCTAATTTATTATCCATGGCTTTTTAATTAGCAGGTAGCTACTAACTATATAAGTGACCTATTAAACGAGATGAATTTATCATTTACACAGGTTTCATTATAAAAACGCGAATGGAAATAAATTCGATTCGATTATTTGGAAACTTAATAGAGGACTTAAACGGTTTGAAAAGTTTTTTGTTTCGGTCGGGTACTTTTTTCCCGGTTTTGGTATGCGGCTCAATTCCAGTTAAATGACTTACGAATATCGGCTACTGATATCCCTTTAGTTAGTGTTTGTTAAGTTTAGGTTCGTATATTTTTACATGTTTCGGTGTACCGGTCCTGTTCCCTTTAGATGACCCAGAAACGAGTATCGGTAACCGGTTTCGTATCGGGTAGTGGTTGCATAATTTTTCGTTTAGGGTCGGTCTAAATAGCAGCATTTTCCGGTTCGTTTTTCCGGGTCCTGGTTGCATTAGTAATAAATATCGGTTTTATCTTTCGCTTAGGGCACGGGTTCTTGTTTTTTTAGTCCTTTCGTAAATGACTCTATCATCGGATAGGGTTTCCGGTTCATTTCGAGTCAGGTACCTTAAAATAAAAGGGAAAGTGGAAATTCGCGCTAGAGTTTTCGGATCTCTCCGGCGTTGTGTTGCACGATTCGACGTTGAGTCGTTCGAGTTATGGAAGTTCCACTGCGGATGGTTGAAAGGGCGAGAGAGGGAGAGGCAGGGGAAGAAGGGAGAGAGGAGAAGAGAGAGAGCGTTCTTTTCAGTCGATACGTAGAGAAGGGATAAGGCACACGGTGGCTGGAGGGAGCGATATCTTCAGAGTATCCCTGTCGCTTGAATATTGTTCCGTGTGGCGGGCTGTGTGTTCACCGATGGTTTTCCATCGGGGCGTGGACCTATCAGGTGCTGGTCGTTAGGATTCTTAGCGTGAAAGGGCATCGCCCTTAGGGGGCGTTACTTGGCGTCCCTGCCTCTCGTGGCCCAGTTCGCCGGATGCTGTGTGGTCCAGTTTTCGCCCGCCGTTAATGGTGGCGTCGGTTGCGGGCTCTTTTTTTCATCCTCGTCGCGATTAGCTTTTGTTTTCCTCGCGAAGGCAGCGAAGCTGGCGGGTCCCGAGGTTTCCTGAGGTTATGTTACTCTCCCGGCAAGTACTGTGAATGTTTCTCTTTATTTTCCACGCCTCTGATCCTCTCCTTAGCGGTCGTGGTTACTTTCACCGGTGGAGTGGAGGAGAAGAAGAAATTCGTGAGGAAAGTCGTGCCCGGTTTCACTTTTAGGGTTCTCTGATGGAGTGGTGATGTATTCTATAATTAATCTCTGATTCGTCTTCATCCTTCCTACCTTTTTCTACGATACTGATAGCATAAACCAAGATAGGTGACCAATGTCACATGGAATCATAGAATTGGCTATCTTATGATAAATAAGGTAACCAATTCTAAAGTTTTATGGATTCGGATACAATACCATTTGCTTTTATCTCTGCATGATCATTTTATTTCATAATCACTGACCTATCACTTCCATTTCAGTGTGATCGGTACCGCGATTCCAATAATTTTTATGAATAGAAAAATTTCTATGGTCCTTAGTTACGTCAAGCGCAAAGAAATTAAAAATCTTCATTGCTTATGTGAAGCCATTCCTGTGTAATCAATAGTATTCTCGGTATAGCGTTCGATAACTGAGTTTGAATCTAGATTTGGAAGTGAGGTTTTTACTTCCTAAGCTTCTAAGGTAGGAATAGATGCTTCGCAGTGAAAGTGAAAATGATCGTAAGGGAACTGACTCTTTTTATCTTATTTCTCCATTGAGTTTAATTTGATCCATTCTTGTTTGCACGAATTGACTCGAGCGCTCAAACGTGGGTGTTATTTACCTTTTTTTGACTCATTCATCTTCGCAGATATTGGTTCTGCTGAATTATGAGCCAACAGATTTCTTAGAGACCTAAGTTTCATTAACTGAACGCCTCAAATATGTTTTTGGAGGATTTAAGCCTTAATTAATAATCAGTTTTCCACACTGTAAAGAATTATAAATGTTCGAAGATGTCTTTAAGGGCTTCCGAATAGAAAAGTTTGTTTGCTTTTAGTGAAAGCGGTCCCTGGTTCGATTCCTAGTAGGGGCCCATTCCTGCGAAATTATCTCAGCTGTCGAGGCACCGATAAGATTAAAGCACTACTAGGTTTCTTTTAGGGAAAATTGGAATGGGAAAACTCAAATATGATACTAAAAATAGCCGACATGTCCCACTATAACATTTCTATCCATTTACTAGCGATTTATGCCTGGCTACAGAAACACATTTCGAACGTTAAATTCAAATGCTTATAGGAATTCAATTATTTGTAGACTATTAATGTATATAAATACCTCGTTTTCTCGGACATTCCCGTCCTGGAACCTTTTGTCTATGCGGATTCGTAAAAAAATCAATATTATTCCTGTCTTAACCCTGTCTTGGGCAACGGCATTCCGATTTTCTGGGGGAATCACCAATTATCCTTCCAGGGAAAGGAAATTGGTGCTCCACCAAAATGATATGAGTGATGAGCCTAGGTACTGAACGTTAACGTCTGTTAAAACCCGAAAAAATATCGTTAGTGACCTATTTATGGAGGTATTCGAAAAAACTACGACAGAGGTTTCGAAATTGTCCTCTAAAATTGAAATTAACGTTTGCAAAATGACCCGGATATATTTAAAATAAAATCTGTCTTGAAGTAAGAATAATATCAATGAAAAACTAAGCAATGAACTTGTCCCGTTTACCCTACGGAAATGTCCTATTGATGACTTATTGAGATACCGTCAACGTATTTAAGTTTAGTTTATTTCTCAGATATGAAGTATGCAGGACACTCCTCCTTATGGTCTAATTGTGAAAATTAGACTGCAGACGTTAAGAGATTTCATTCTCCTTTCCGATCCTTTTCTCATCAGTATGGATTTCAGGAGATTTGCAAAAATGTCGAGTTTAGTCGGAGCGTGCTTCCATGAAATATTTATGAAACAATAGCGCTGCAGCCGGACTCGGGATAAATTCGTATGTCGAATGGAAATGGGGCGGATTCCGAATCAGCGATTTACATATCTACGGCTTCCTGCGATATTACTCCAGCCTAAGTTTCCACGTGTGGGATTGGTTACTTTTTCTCAAGGACCGTGAGTAAATCCAGAACAAAAAGGCGCTCCGTCGGAAATATATGCTTTCTGCACAGAAAGGAAACATCTGGTTACCCGCGAGACGATACGGTTAGGTAAATATTTTCCTAAGCATGGAATGAGAGCGCAGTTTTTCGTGGATTTCAGTTAAGAGAGGAAGGAAATTATTCTCCAAAAGATTATGTAGGGCGTAATCGGGATGTACTTCGATTGACCGACGGTTTCTGAACTTTTTCCCCGAAGAGTTTCATCCAAGAGATATCACCTGTATAAATTGTAGGAAATAAGGGATGGAATGGTGTTAAACTTTCGATTAAAACACCAATATTTTTGGGAAGAGACCATAATGACAAAATATGACTTAAGCCGCAGAGAACTAATATCGCAAAGAACTCTTTTTACATAGAGGTATAGCCGAGTGGAACAAGTTGCTTAGGTCGCTTTTAAACTCCTCTCCTGAATATTCTATCTTTCAAGCATCAAGGCGCTCTTATAACATTGTTGTAAAATATTATATTGGTTAAAAAGTTGGGATATTTTCAAAGAGAAATGTGAAAGGGTAGGGTACGGCGGGGGCTATTTGTGCCTGTTGGCCATTACGGAAGCCGTGAGCTTACCAGCTTCCCTGAAAAGTCTTTTTTAAATAATATCAATGAATGAGTGATATGATAGGAGAGAATATAGTATCTTAAATTATTAATTATTTTGCTTATTATTGTATAATGTCAGGAATAGCGTACTTTATTATGTAAAGAACCTAAGAACATCGTAAATAACATTATTATTATAAAAAATTTAGTTGTATATCGTGTGATTACGCTGCCAATAGATTTATGTCTTACTGCGGCGGAAGTTTGTTATTGAATAATCAAGAGAAATTTTCACTCATAGACATTACGTCCAAGAATTTCCATCTAAGGATATTTCTCCAGTTGGTCTGTTCACCAAAGAATTCCGCCTAATGTATTTTTTAACAATAGTGAGTCAAAAATGTGCACCAGCTCGGTTGAACTGTCATCGTTCATAATTCATTACTGCAAAAGAAATAGTCTCTGCGTGGAGTAAAAATAACATACGTTCACTTCTGATGGAGCTCTCCAAATGACCTCGCTTCGTGCCCGACGGAACAGCTTAGAAGATGAAATCATTGCATCAAGGGTTTTGAGATTTCAAATTAAAAATTTGAAAAGTTTCCCCAAATTTTATTTCCAAAAGGATTATTGCATGCATTTTATTAATGAAATATCATTTGGAGAAACATCTATTCCGTGATGGATGTGACCTCTTTGGTGACTGGTTTTAATAAATAGTCTTAAGAGTGATGTCTCTGGAAGAAGTCTTCTGGTTCAACTGTCCGCGGGTTAATTGTCTCTTTGGGGTAGTGCCGTGGAACTTTGCCAGACACTGGCCTCGAACGACTTCCTTTCTCCTCCTTTAGCCGACACCTCGTTTAATCGACACTTCCGTTTTTTGCCTGTCATATGAGCGGAGTTTCTGCACTGCATAAAATATTTAAAATGTAAAATAGTAAAATAGCTACATGATGCTTATCTTGAGGCGACTAACTGGATAGATATTCCACTCAATACAAAGAAGTGATCTAAAATGATCTCATTCTCTTCTATACGTACAAGATCTGCTACTTTTCATCCATTGAGCATTGACTCAACTCAGCTCAGACTCCTGCTACGGTGAGAAATACTACTACAATAGTAGCTTACGTGATCTTCGAGACAAAACGATGAAGCTTTACAGGGAAATAGTTGTCAGGACAGATAGTTATTTCTGGTCATTTTTCCCGCGAAGTATTAGAGAAGCCAACAGCAGTCAAAGGTAGATAGGGTTTTCGGTGTTTCACACCCCCTGCCATGCGCCAGTGGCGGTTATATGTAAATATGTAAATGTATATGTAAATGTAAATATAAATGTATATTTATGTAATATGTATATATAAATGTATATATCATCATCATCATCATCATCAGCCATTTTCAATCCGATGTCGGATGTAGGCCTCCCCAAGCGCTTTCCAATTCTCTCTATTCTGAGCTTCTCTTTGCCATGTCACACCTAAGTACTTAATGATGTCTCTGTTCCATCGGTCCTTTGGTCTTCTTCTTGGTCTCTTCACATCTCTTGGTGTCCAGTTCAGAACCGCTTTTGTCCAACGGTTGTCGTTTCTTCTCGCCACATGGCCTGCCCACATCCATTTCAGTGATCTTACTTTATCTATGATGTCTGTCACTCCGGTCTTCATCCTCACCCAGGTGTTGCGTTTCCTGTCTCTTCTTGTGATCCCAAGCATACACCTTTCCATACTTCTTTGCGTTGTCTGAAGTCGCTGGGTTATTGCTGCGTTTAACACCCAGGTTTCACTTCCATATGTCAACACTGGTAGAATGCATTGGTTGAAGACCTTTCTCTTCAAGACCATTGGCATTTGTGACTTTAGAATGTGTGCATTTCTTCCGAAGGCACTCCAGCCGAGTTTAATTCTTCTGTTTACTTCGTTAATCCTGTTGTTCTCTCCTGTGGTTACTAGTTGTCCTAGGTATGTGTATTCAGAGCAGACATCCAGAGGCGTCCCTTCAAATTTGATTGTTTCTTGTGCTGCAAAAGAGTTATACATTACCTTTGTTTTTGTTAAATTTATCCTGAGTCCTATCTTCTGTCCTGCTGTGTTCAGTTCATGAAGTCTTGAAGCTAGATCTTCTCCGTTGGTTGCGAAGAGTACTATATCATCTGCAAAGCGCAGATGACTGATGTGTTCCCCATTAATCCGCAGAAAGATTAAATTTTTATCCCAAATTACTTTTCAAACAATATAAAAGTAAAGCCTCGAAATCATAGTTGACTACCTTTATAACAGCTAACGTTTAGAGCTACTAAATCAGGAAATTAAGTGAAGAGTTAATTTTGAAAACGAATCTGAGATATTGTAAAAAAATAGCCGCAATCTAGCACTATTTTTACCATTCCGGTAGGAATTTTCTCAACAGGTCTGACTTTGTTTCCGTGAGATGTCACATTTCGACCGCTCTGAGATGGGTCGTCGCTTATTGCATCGGTTACACAACCGAAATCCGAAGTCGGCTGCGATGATTCAGCAGAGCATTGACCCTTGCGAAAGAGAAAAAGCGAACACATCGATGTCGATCCCCAAATGAAGACGCGTCAATCCCCTCTTGACTCTGATGAATCTGTATTCACATTGTGCCTCTTGCAATCCTCCTACGAGAGCAAATACGAAAGAGGTGTTTAGATCAGGTTTCTAAAAGTTTGAAAATTTTGCTTGAATACAGCCTAATGGTTCAAATGAGAAAATTATTTACTGTAGTATGCGGTCTACAGCTGGATTGAAATTATCGTGTGCGGTCATCAGTTAGTCTTTTCTCTTTAGTTTTCCTATCTATAGGTTTCGCAGGTTTTTCACACCCCCTTCTTGGGGGTGTTTTCTTAGGGGGTGTTAGCTTAGGTTTTTAAATCCACGAAGTAGTCTTCTTCTCTGTTCTGTTTTTTCAAGCTATCTCTTTTTTTAATTTATATGACGAAGGGTTAGATGTAAGAGGAGACTTTATAGTCTCAATCTCGCCCTAAATAAAGTCCTTTATCATTATTATAATTTAATGGAACATTACGTTTCGTATAATACAATTAGAATTCTACGCTTATGGTAGGAATATGCGTTGAGTTTTCCAAAGCGGCATTCTTCTTTATTGCTGCTTAGTTTATAGAACCAATGTAAAACATTTTTGAGTGAATGAATGCCGTTTTAACTCTGTTAAAGAGCGAATAAATCTGATTTTTCGTACATTTTCGCTAAAATACTCGTGACTGATTTGATGAATACGGTCCAGATCGCGCTTTTTGTTTGCGGCTGATAAAGCTATATAGGTTGAGTAAATTGAGAATCCCGTATACGAAATGCTTGGGGCCAAGTTTGTTCCGGAATTTGTATTTTTCACTTGTTGGAATACGGTGGATTCGAATGAAATGGAGATACATTCAGATTTATTGGAGATAAAACAGACAGAGCATCTCGATTTACATGCAGCTTTTATTAGCCTGCGCTGCACTATCCTACACAGCTATATTATTAATATGAGTGAAAATTCAGGGAACGAAAAATGCAATCATATATTCATAATTATTTTTTCTGAGAGACCATCAAATTGCGCTGATGCTCTTTCAGCATATTTTTATTCAAATCTTCTCTGAAACTTTTTTGACGGGAAAGTGCATGGTTTATAAACTTAACGGAAGATGGTTTGAGGTAACAACTCAAAGCTTTCTTTAATTAACTAAGATATAACAGTCTAACTTCTCTCCAAACAAGTTTGAAAATGCCATTTCATCGTGACAAATCTGATAAGTATAATCATATCAGATTAGATAGTTTGTTCTCATTGCCATATTATTAGATAGTTTGTTCTCATTGCCATATTATTAGATAGTTTGTTCTCATTGCCATATCCTAAGCCAAACACGATGGTAAAGTGATCAGCACATCCTTTTTATTCTAAGGTCTCGTTCGAGGCTCGGCAAAGCGAGTTTATCCTCATACCCTTGCAGATTTTTTCTTAGTGGGTTGAACTTCTGTTTAGTTTTATTCCTTTGATTTGCTTTTATTTGTACCCAGAGTTCTCTGTGCACCAAAGTGTACATGTACACACATGTTGCTCGGTCATTAATGCACCCAATAGTATATCGTTTTTCAGTATTTTCTCTGTGGTAGTTTATTAAGGCCTTGAAATTATTCTCTTTGAAACCGCGGCATATGTTTATGTAGTAATCCATTGTTTTCGTTCACATACCTCAGGATATCCGACAATATTAGTCAAAATCTCGAATTCGCGATGGAGCTCATTTTACTTCTTTTGTCTTCTTTTTCTTGTTCAATGATGTAAGGATTCAGATCCCCGAAAATAAACAGAACTCGAGCCTGTACTGAAGGGAATTCCTTTCATTCATGTCGTTCGATGCTGAGTTTTAAATGAAGATCTATGGTTATCAATCGATTCGTACGCTCATTTCATTCTCTCATCCTTGTCCCGAAGTAAGGGCTGAATATGAAAACTGAAAAAGGTACGGCAGATGGGTGGAATCGTGAAGAATTCAGCCGTGAAAGGTCAGCGAAAGGTCTTGCCCATATCGTTTCTGCTTCAGAGATCCCCGGAGCTGTTAACTGCTGAGCCAAGTAATAACGTTGGCAGAAGTGTGAAGAGATATTTTCCCTGGAGATTTTGTTTGAAAATGAAAGTGAAAGATTTTTTTGGAACATTTTTGACTCTTGAGGGAACGAAGATCTTGGCCTTGACTTACTTGGGTTTCTTAACGATTTAATTCGCTTTTGCTTCCTCTGATTTCTAGGTTATCTTTCTGAGAATGTCAATAAGTTTTAATCTATAATTTTCTTAGCTAAATTTTCTCATGATTATTGTCTATTATTCAACGCCGTAAATCAATTTCTTGATAAATTTTCCCCCTTTTAAATTATCTAACTTTTGCCTACGTTTCCCCCCACTTCTTTCACCTGCATGCTACCTTCGCCTACTTTATTTAGCAATCCTCTCCTCCTAATGTTTGACCAAACAATACCTTCTGCTTATTACTTTCATCAAAATCCTTTCTTATCCCTCCACCTCAGTACTTCCGCGTTTAATTTTCAATCAATCACACTTATTCTTTCCATTCCATGCCACAGGTATCACCTATCTTTGGATTTCCTAATTTTTTAAAGTCCACGTTTCACATCCATAAGGAAAATCAATGTACGCCGAGGATTTTAAAAGTCCCTTCTTGTAAAATGACGTAACTCGTTTCTTATAACATTTTGTGCACAATTTTAAATGTTAACTTCTATCCAGGTGATGAATCGACGTGAAAAAGACAAGGAATTGAACTCTTTGATTTGCCGGCTGCTCTATTTATTGAATTATCTCGCTAAACTGTCGCCTAATAATTGCGGACCTGTATTCGAATCGCGGTTTAGTCTGATATTTCAAGCCCGTTTATCTTAATTTAAAATATATTTTTTCTGCAGATGAAACAAAAAATGAGGCATAGAGAGTTGAAATATTGAAAAATATTAAGAGTTGACAACATCCTATCAAAGATGCCAATTTACTTTTGATAATGTTGTTGGAGCACCCTAAGAAGTAGTTAAACTCTTAAAAATGTTCGCTTTTAAGATATTAATTTAGTTAAATGAATCACAGAGAAGATTAAGTATTTTATCAAATTATACTTTTAGTATTTTATCGAGTGAACGTAATGCTATTTTTGTTTATATGTATATAAGAAGAATTTTATTTTACTAAACAAACTCGATGGAGTGCGACATGTCTCTGAGATAGAAAAAAAGTTGTTAAAAGAAGGAAAAATTCGCTAGATCTAGTGACAAGATCGCAGCATTAGAACCTATGCCTGCTGATAGTAGGTTTCCATTTGTATGCCAAATCTCTGCAGAGTTGATTGCCAGCTTCCTTGAATGGCTCTCTCTAAGATTCTTTATTAAGGTTTATTTTCATCCTTTACTGATATTTTCCTTTGCAAAATTAAGAAGGTGTAGTTATGGAATGAGGTGGAGATAAGTACCACGGGAGAGCCAATTCATACTATAATTAAATTCGGAATTCGAAAATTCTTGCTATGTAAGTTCGCGCTAACATTGACGGTAAATGCTGCAGTTTATCTCCTCCAAATCTCTTAACTATCTTAAGGAACAATTCGATTTTTAAATCGTGTCTACATTTACTCTCCTGTCGTTTTCATACGATTACAAGGGATAACATGCCCGTAAAATATCAGTGGTGATAGACAGGCATTTTATTGTTGAATCTAGAATACAGAATGCATTGTGATCATATTTACATATCGCTAGACACGAATTGGTAACTTTCAACTAATTTTTCTGGTAGTATCCGATCGACGTATTCAACACTGTAGTATCTGTAACGACTTTCGATTTATTTGCCTATGATATCTGAATTTATTGTACAAATTTTTTCTAACGTTCTATCTCGTTTCTTTCCATGATTCCCACGTAATGAAGCATCTTGGTGCCCTTTGTTCCTATAACTTCCATTCGAAGGAAATTTATTTGTGCTTGTTGTATAAGGTATTTACGTTACCGTATTTCTTCTTTCCTAAAACCACTCTAAAGGAGAATACACAAAGAATGGCGATTTTGTCCATGCTATTCTGCAAGGTGCGCATGTGCGAAATTTTCCTGTGTTTTCCAAATTTACTCGCGTAGGATTTTAGTGTCGCGTCCTCAAGTCGTATCTTATGTTTCTAGATTTCTCGGAGAAAAGGTCAGCCAAGAAAAAGTGCTCTTTCTTACCGTCAGTACATTCTGGTCACGGGCGAAGAAAAGGATTTAGTAGATTGATTAACATCTTGGTTAATCGCACTACATGTTCCGAAGTCGAAAGTGTGTTTGTTCTTGTATTCTACTCGTAAAGGTCAACTCTTCGCGGATGTATAGGTGATGACATGCTGCGTCTTATAAGATTATATGCTTTATATTCATGTTGGAGAACCACCTAATCTCTAATGAGTGATCCCATGTTTCTTTGATAGTTATATGTTTGCAGTATCTCTCTTTTATACCTAATACGAAGCCGAACAATGTAGGGTATGTTATCTTGGGTATTATCGTATTTTTTTTCTCGAAGTCTTTATCTGACTGACTTCACGCGAACCGATATCTCTTGCAACCTCTCGAGGCTATCTGCAAACACTATAATATTAACTGCAGATCTTATATTATTTCTGAATTCCTCATTAGTATTCATAGGGGCATCGATGTCTTCCAGAATCTGTTGGAAAAATCTCTTTGAATATACATCAAACCGTTAAATTAAGTATGAATTACTAATGGTTCTCAGATCTAGTGTCTTCATTTCGATATTCCTTGTAAGTCTATTGTGTTATACCTTACCAAAATCTTTTTATCTATAAAATATTCGAAAATAAAGTAGTTTCATTGCTCTTAAAATATATTCGAATTTCACGACATGATAGGATCAAGTTCGTTTTTGAAAAGGTTCCATAATGCGACAGCGGTAACTCGTAAAGAATTTATTACGTTCCAGATGGTAATCTGGTAATTAGAACATCTGTTTGGAAAGAAGAAGGGTTCTACTCCTAGTCAGGCCGATATTTTTAACGTCTTCTGTGTTAAAGGTGCACGTTTCTACATGCAATCAAAGTATTTCCTTTTCCCGATCCTTTTACATATCTGATGTTCTTATCACCTATTAATGGATTTCATTAATGTCAACTATTGGACTTGATGTCCAGCCTATCAGTACTGAATCCCGGGTTCGAACCGTGGAGTATGGATGTTCGTGTGCGTTTACGGGTCACATGTGAGAATACTCTCAATGGGCTAACCTCACAGTTCTTGATGGTTACAACATTTTTCTTTTATTTTGTCAGCTTAGTGAAATTACATTCTTCTCTGTTCCATGTACATACACAGTGATACCTTCGCTATTGAGAATTATTAGTTCCGGGATATGATTAGTTGGCCGAAAAGTAATTTCCCATACGTTTCTAAAGAAAATCGTTTACTTTGTTCTGAATGCTGCCCGCAATTTTAAGATAAGTTTTATAAAATAGTAAAAATCATGCTATGAAAGGGCAAAAAATTAACAAAGGCTGTGATAGGAGTTTATTTCGGAGATTACCGGTTTCAGCTTCACGTCATCATCATTTCTCAGGGAATAGCCGAGGTCTGATGATGACGTAGAGCTGAAACCGGTAATCCCCGGAATAAACTTCTGTGAAAAAGTAGACATCTTCCTTCCTTCATTACCAAGTTCAATTTACACAATATCCCGGCCGCCTCCGTGAATTTTATTTAATATCTACTCAATTGGATGAAAGAGAATGGAAGGTGGAGTGAAAAATATCATGGTACATTATAACGTTGAAAATATTTCAGATTGACTAAGCAATCAATTCTTCTTCTCCAGTCTCCATATGTATAATTTTCGGTATCCTGGTTAGGGAAGAAATACAATTAATGAAAGTTTATGGCACAAAATGTTTTACTCAATCAGAATAAGGCTTGATTTTGCAGTAAATAATTTTTTCTATTGCCTGATTTGGGAAGGTGAATAATAAATATCAGGTGAAAGTTAGGATTCAGAAATGAATATTACCGAAATCAGGGTCAGCAATAGTTGGCTAGCAAGATAGGATTCCATGCTGCATAACATGCAGAGAAATTAAATACTTTAGATCGATGTGTAAGAGCGTTTTCTATTATCACTGAATTGGTGTAATACTCTATTGTTAATATAATATTTTCGATTATTATTATGATTTTTCTATTGATTTAATTCGGCTGCTCCCACCTCTACGCGCATGCAATAAAACGTTCGTTTGCCGGATCCACATTCGTTAGCTGAGTCCTACAAACAGCAAAAAATATATTCTTTAGCCATGTTACTCGTTAGCCGAGGTATCATTGTACGGTTCTAATGTTTAGTTTTCATTTTCTTCTCTTTCATCTTAAGTTCGTTCTTGTCGGCTAATAGAAAGATTGGATTTTCCTATCTCCGAGTAAGGGTTGTGTATCTGTAACCCTAGAACAAGGAGCGAATTAAGTTCGCAAGGCGAGGCATAGCTACATTTTCCTCTCCTTCCGAGTAATCGAGGTTGAAATAGCCACGCCGAGGCGCGTCATTTCCAAAGAATCCAGCCTCTCTCCTTCGCTAGATTCTTTCCGATCGATCGGGTACACACGAACCTGTGGAGCGAAATTGCCTGCTCTCCACCCTAATAAAGGGGAAGGATTACATGGCTCTTTTTATTCCTCAACCCCCCGTGCATCGTAAAGGAAGTTTGTCGTCCGTTTCTCCAAGTCGTAGCTTCCTGTCCAGGAATAGCGTGTTCTAGGCGGAGTTGCAAATGGGTAACGCATGAAGGTCGGGGCAAGGTAGGTTAAGTATACTCTCCGCGGTGCCAAGGTCATGGGATCTGCTCAAGACCTGGGAGGCGCCTTTCTTCACCGTCTTTTTTTTCGGTTTGACGTCGTTCTCGGCGGCGCTTTTTATGAGGATAAAGTCGGAGAGCGCAAACGTGTCGCGCTTATGGAATTATAATATCAAGGTGAGGGTTGATGAAACGGCGGGTCTTCCCGGTGCTGAATGGGTGTGGTGGTTAATGATGGAAGTAATTCGGTCAAGCTGCTGAGTACACGGCGTGAAGATATCCTTCCCTGAATTCTTTTTGTGAGTCTGGTTGAAAATACTTCGTAGTTTGACGGTGTATTCGCAGTGATTTTACTCCACGTAATGGAGAGGAAGAAATATACGTGATCCGGATGTGTCCGAATGAATATTTCTTTCCCTAGTTATGGCCATTACTCTTAGAGAAACTAGTAGTTTTTCTCTATGTTATATTTTCAACATGTATATAACTTACTGTCTATAAAAAAGTGAATTGGGGAACTAATATTATCGTAAAGTATTTAAGCCAATCAGATACTACGAGGAAAGTTAGGCAAATAAATGTTATAAAATTCACTGAGTCAGGCTACATATGGTGGAAATCTATCATGTGAAATGAATGGAAAGAAATAGTACTTTTTCCATTCATCTCACAAAATAGATGTTAGGCCTAGTGGGTTCAAAGTCTCATTTTGTTCCAAGGAAATTCGCGACGGTAATATAATTCAGAAATTATCACCCCCTGCCACAGGCCGAAAGGCGACTCGCAAGGTATAAATGTAGTTGTATTAATATGGCATCTCCTGATGATACATTCTGCCGCTTGGGAAGATCCAATTGTTTAATATCATTAACTTGTGATCCATATTCAACCATGTTGAACTGAGAAATTACATACGATAAAGTGGGAACTTTGGTACTCTTATTCATGACATTACATGACTTATTCTCTTGACATTGACATGGAGTCACAATTCAGTTTAATTACAAAGTCATTAGAGCTAATGTCGTCACGTAGTGGTAATAACTGTAACTCGGTATTTTAAGCCTTTCCGTTCGTCAGGTGTACGTAATTGTGTCCTTACGTTGAACTTAAGTTACTAATAATTTATTTCCGTAAAAGTTTCATTCCTGCCATTATGCCATGATAGCTGGAATATTTTAAGTATCTTTCGTACAGGAAAAAGGAAACGATGTCTTTCATGTACTTTTCTCTCAGTCTTATTTATGGGAATCAAAAGCTATTGAAGTATGAATGGGGCTGAATAATAGCATTCAGTTACTCAGTATTAAATTCTATTAAAAGTATACAAAACAATGCTTTGAAAGCTTAGTTAATTATGCCTATGGGCCCCCACCAGTATTCGAACTCGAGACCACTTACAGTAAAGTCGAACGCGCTCTCCAATTGGCGATCCGGAAGCCCTAGTAGATTTCATATTTTCTAAGCAAAGAACGCTTTTAACAAAAGTAAATGAAAGATATATATTTATTCTATCGAGTTCTAAACATTGCACCTATCTAATCTTTAATTGAGAAATACGTAACGGTTCTCTTCTCTTTAAGACATGGTTGCTAACGAAATCCTCTTTTGGGGCATCCTTATGATCTTTATTTAGCGCAATCTCTTGATGGATCGGATCATAAAAATGAAGATTGCGGCGGTAAACATGATCCGACCAAAAGCAGCGTAATCCTCCACTGTGCCCGATTATGGCGAAGAATCAGGAAAAAATGAAAAAGGTCATTAATGAGAGAAAACATTCAGCCGTTCGTAATCATCTCGAGTTTACGATCGTTTTTTAGAGTCAGAGCGATTATCGAATTCAACCATCTCTTCGGGAACGACGGCATCTAAAATTCTAACGAAGATTCGTCATTCTTTCTACGAAGGAAATGTCTCGCTGAAGTTCCCTTCTCATTTACTCCAATTAGCGTGTTTCGAAGCTTCGCCGAAAGTCGGTATCGTGGAATCATTAAAAAGAGTTGGAGATTTCAAGTGACACCATGTGCTTTTTCTGCGGAATAATTGTTAGGTGTAGCAACCCGCGAGTTTTATTTATTATTTTTTAGCATTGAGAAAGTGGTGGATTTGAGAACTTTTCTACTCAAAGTGTAAGGGAAAGATTGCGTAATGAACGCTAGAAATTCGTATCTCACATCTATAGAAAATGAATTGATTCTTACCAGTTGATAAATGAATTGATTCTTACCAGTTGCCTCATTCATATACATACAGTAAAACTCTATTAAGACGCTTTTCAGGGAACCAATCGAAAAACGCGTCTTAAGCGGGGTAGCCTATGGCGATTTAAGTGGGTTTTACTGTTTTTGGTAGAACATCCAAAAATAGAAAATTTAAACCTCCTGGTTTTTCTGGTAAATAGTTAAATGACCGACTAAACGAGAAAACGTTCTTCTCGTTTTTGAATGCAAACTTTATTATTAATGTTAAAATTAGCTGTAAAACAAAATAAACTGCGAAACTGAAACGCGAAATAAACTTGCTGCATTTTTCATGCTGAGGTTAATTGAAAAAAAGCCGTTTAACCGGTGTATTTTACGTGGTTTTTTCTAGCGATATTTCAGTGAAAACGCGATTAACCGGTTTCGGTAATAACCAGCTTAGTCCCCCCATCGGAAAGGTTCCTTCAATTAGTAAGCCTGTTTGTAATGAATGATCGTTTATCGTATATCCATATTTAAAATTATACTCAATAAAGTTCCGTATATTTCAGAGCGCATTGTTTTCAGGAATGTCTGTAATTGTCGCGCGATATCTGTAGGACAACTTCACCTCGAGAACTTTCACATGATGACTATTCTGTGCCTTCGTTGAGGTAGTGTGATATAAACCTTGGGTCAAGTTTTGAGCTCTCATTCGTTTCAGAATTTTGGAGGGGTATTCCAGAGTTCTTTCTGGCCACCGAGCTGTGCCAATCCCTCTCTCTTTCCTTTTATGTAACGTGATTAAATTCTCTCCAGCACCCGTGTGCTCGACGATACAAAATTCTTGTTCAGATTTTCTTTCCTTCCTAATGGAGTGACCTCCAGCGACATTCGTGTCCCCGTAATGATAGAAAAATCAATTAAAATGGCATTATTTAGTTTATGTTTATTACGTGACTATAGGAAATTTCGCCGGAGCTTGGCCCTTCATCATTGCTTCCTGTTATAATTGTTTACGAATCTTATTGTATGGTCAATGAGGAATAGAACGTCGCTTATTTGAGTTAGCTAGCGTTTTATGTACTTTCGGAAGTGACATGATGGTAATAGAAATGAGAATATGATTTATTGGTGAAGTAAACCTACGCCATTATATATCCTTTATCTTCCTCCTCTAGGTTTCGATGAATCTGATTCATAGAAGTTGTCATGTTTTCCCGATCATCATTCGTTAGTCTGAATCCTTTTTGGAAGGATATTATCCCCCAACTGCATGCCCATTTATTGATTTGATCGTATTCTATATTATTTCTTTAAAATTCTATGTTTATACAGGGTGTTCTAAAAATTTGCCCATTACCATTTATTCAGTTCGTTATTTTTCAGAGTTCATGGTCGTCAGTTTGATCATTTGTAAATATTTAAGTGATTTCATTTGCTAGCATTCACATTCTTGATTCCAAATAAAGAAATCCCTCATTTTTGTCATATAAGAAATGGTTTTGTATTTTGGGATCCATAAATTCCTTCCCTAAAGCCTTCCATCCAACAGTCTCTCTCCATTGCTTCTCATTTATCTGTCAAAGGAATTTTATCAGAGAATCTACTCATTTTTCCATTAATGTAATTCAAAAGCATTCTTAATAATTATTGTAAAATATTCTGTAATCTTATTGTAATCTTCTGTACATTCAATATCCTGTGTTCTGTAAGTATTAAATAATACTTTTTTTACAATATAATGTAAAAAAGTAGCAGATTTCTTTTAATTGACTTTGTTGGGTTTAAATTGCTCGGGGATGCGGAAGAAATTTTCTAGAATAGCAATTTAGTTATTTGCTGCCAGCTGTGCCTTATAATGTTGGGTTACGGGCCTTAAGTAGAAATTGCAAATGTATCCTCAGTAATAGTTCTTTAATAAAATAGTATTAGTCGCTGAACCATGACCGGATGAACCATGACCATTAACCATTAGATTAGCTGACGGCTTGGTATCGATTTGAAGTGATCTACCGTTGTTAATCTACGAAAAATGCCTTAAAATACTGAAGATGGGTGCATATTTTTCTATGGTATAGCCCAGAAGAAAAATTTTAGGTGTCTAAAACTAATAAATTTTGAAAATACATGCATGGATGGTTAATAATACATTTTTCTAATACTTAATAGCTGTAAGCCAAGCTGTATTGTTTTCACTTTATTTAAATAACTTTTAATTTAACATTTGGCTTAGCATGAAACGTAAAATATTCATATCTTTGATCAGTTTCAGTAATAATTCGAACTAGTTAAGTTTTTATCTTGAGATGATATAGCCTTTTGAGACCTGTAAATATATAGATGCAATGATGCATGTTAATGCAATTATTTATTGATATAACTTATTGGGGTAAATTCAACCCTGCTAATATTATATCAGAAATATTTCGTTTCTATTATTCTTGCCATTGTCTTAAGATTACTTTAAAATTCCAAGGAGAGGTTCCCAAACACAAATAAAAAATCATATATCTAATATATCTCTTTTTAAACATACGAGACAACAAGTACAACAAAAGATAAATGATAAAAATAATTGAATCAGTGTGGTGGAGGTTAGATAAACTAACCAAAAAAGAGTACCTGAAAACTTAATTTTCCGGGAAAAAATTTTCACTGAACAGGATTTGAACCACTGAGGATAAACTTTTGGAAACAGAACCTGACACTCTAACCACTCGGCCATTTTGATTAGGTTGTTAACGGTACGAAAGAAGTCGCTAATAATTGAACCAAGGCGTTGGTTATGTAGTCTACTGCAACCGTCAGATAATGACGGATAATATGACAGATACATTTACATTATATCCTGCGAGCGCCGTATGGCAGGGGTTGTGAATACCGACAAGTAATTCCTTAAAACACCGATTTTATTTAACAATCTTCGATTGTGTATTTTGATTGCATTCCATCTGGTAAAACTACGATAGTTATGCGGTGCATTTATAAAAGGCAAATATATACTTCAGAAGTATCTTAAACGATAAGAAAAATGATACGTCGATAGTCCTTGATTGCTGCTCAATCCGAGCAGACAAAATTAACGGCGATTAATCGCGACGTCATCGCTGCCACTGATTAGCCACGAAGAAGCTTAGCAGCAGGTATCTCATCAGGTACTTTTGAAGAGATTTTTAAACAGTATCTCGTGAACCAGAGGGGAGAAACACTTAGGACAAAAATGGTTATCGTTAATACTCAGTTCTCGCTTTCAGGTTAAACAGGACTCGTCTCAAAATCGCGATTCCATTTGAGAATCTCTCCTTGTTAGTTATTTCTGGGAGTAAGAATAATGATGTCATTTAGAAGAATTTTCTAGCAATATATAATATTTTTGTATTCATATTATTTTCGAAACGCGTAAAATGCATGTACACCTTAAACGTAAAATCAATTCAGAAATTTTTGAACGAGATTTGACGATTAATATCATAGTACGAGTATATCCTCGTTATAGAGATAAATCATTCCTTTTTTAATTTAGTTCTCTTTTTTGTTCCACAGACGGCCGCTGGGCATCAGCGATCGTTTGAACACCCTGCCATTGATGGAGAAGAGTGAGTTTATCAAGAAGAGTTACGGGCAAAAAGCAGCAGTTGGGAGTTGTCAAACGGACGCTGTGGGAGTCGAAGAATCCCAGGACCTCACGATTTCCCGTAAGTGAGCCATTTACATCAGCTCGGTGTCCTAATTGGATCCGAAGCACACTCTCCCCGTTGGACGAAATCGCTCTCGCGGGTATTTCCGACGAAATTATTTTGTGGGAAACTTTTTGAGCGTTTGAGGATCCCCAGCTCGCTGATGGTCCTGCTTCTCAGTAGCGGATGAATACATCATCTTTAGGGTGGCGCAAAGGTTTGAATTGTAAATGGTAAATGATTTAGAATACATGGAGGAAGGAAGCCTTAACTGATGTATGTTGTTCTACTGATTTCTCCATAATTAAACGTATCTAAATGTATTGACATTTTTACGTGTTCAGCCGAATAGGATGGTTTTTGTATCTTTCGAAGTTTTACATGTCGATGTTTTTCAAGGAAGAATGCACCTCCCCCACTTTCTTCTAAATGCGCTTCTACTGCTACCATTTCTTTCGTCTGCTTTATTATTTTTCTTTTTCTTTAGAAGGCTACATCAGATGGAAGAATTTATAGCTGATATAGCTTTCATGAATATTTTTCACGCTTAATGGTTTTCTAAAAGCTCATGGTACTCCCATACGTCTGGAGGAAGGGAAAAGAATTTTGAAGGAGTAGAGAGAAGAAACATTTGGCGAGGGATGCCATGAAAAAGAACTTAAACCTCCTTTTAAGAAGTAGACTAATCTAAACTAGAATTTGTAGTTGCAGCAAGCTTTCGCAAAACTTACTTTTCTTTCTTGGCCATTTCATTTCTGCTTGAAACTATTCTAAATTGTCTTATCTCTATGGCAAATTATTTTTTATGTTAGCTATTTCTTTCAGTATTTTTTTCAATATTTATTGTTTAAAATTTTTCCTTATCGAGCGTACTACAATTTTGACCATAGGACCACGTTTGAATTACAAGTATAGGATGAGGACAGGAAGGGCCCTAAGTGTTTTAGGGCCCCAAGCGAACATTCTATAGGGCGCCCTTAGTGGTAAAATTTTATTTTTAAATTGATATTATCCAGTTAAGTATGGAAACAACACTGCGACAACGCACACGAAGTAATAAAATTTCCAAATAATGGTATAGTTAATAAGCTATGTATTAATTTCGTAAAACAAATTGTCTCTCAAATAAATTGTTGACTGATTAAATTGCTATAAGGTTATTCATTTTCGTTTATTCTTTTCTTTTACTTTTAGTTGTTAATGTCTGTTTGTTTTCGCAGAATTTTCACACCTCCCTTCTTTTTGAGTGTTTTCCCTGCAGTGGATATTTACCTGAGAAAATCGTTGTTTTTTTATGTATACTTCACATGTCTCTTTATAATTATCCGTGTACAATATGACTATAGTTTGGATGGAAGAGGAGACTTTTAGTCCTAATCTTGCCCAAATAAATACTTTTTATTATTATTTTCGAAAAGACCGGGGATCGAGTCCCAGTCACGTCGTTATTTTTCGCTTCCAACTTAGACAGAGTATGTTGCAACTTTGCTCTAGCTCAGTCCGCCTCCAAAATATTCTCCTCTTTCTGATTAGATATTTTCCGAATGATCTTTTAAGTATTATATATACTGTGTTTGAGAAAAGCTGCGTTTGATATATCGGGAAATTTCAGCTGAAGAATCTCCCATCCCCTTTAAGAAAATTTTCGGTTCATCAGAAGCATTATTTAACTGTTTGAAAGATGAGTTCATTCCAGACGAAAATCTTAACCCGGGTAAAGTATACTATTTGAATCTACAGTATCTGTGTAATAAATAAATCATTTAGAGCATACCGTCTTCTATATCTGGCCAAATTATGGTAAATGATATTCTAAATTAAGACGAAGGAGTTAAAGCTGTGATCAATTTTGAAGATCCATTATCGCTATAGAAGAATTTATTTTGTCCGGTTCGGATGCCGGATGTGATGCCTTACTTAACTTATTCGCAATATATTGAAATGAGAAAGGTTTAGTATTTCACCTAATTTCACGCGTGATTGTAAACATATAAAAATTCAGTTCTTTGAATATTATATTCTTGAAGTTCGGAAAGAAGGATATGGATACTATATTTTTCGCACCGGAAGAAGCAAGGTTTGTGTAAAAACATTCACGTAAGATACTTTTCCAGGGGGATGCAGATCAGGAAAGTAATTTTCGTATTTATAATTTCTTCAAATTATTCATGACTTAAATTAAAACTTCTTGTACTTCACAGTGATTTTTTTATTGTGACGGAAAGTTTGTTAGTCTTACACATCTCCCTTCCATTTCATAGAGCTCCTAACTATGATATTGTACTCGTAGTTTCTTTCGAAAGAGTTATCCGATATCTTTCACGGTTTTCCTTTTGGACTCCGCTTCCTTCATTTCCTACCATCGGGAAAGTTCCGAGCGCGGATCTCGAGTTTTTCAACTTCCAAGCCCCTAGATCCTTGATAAATCGATTAAAAGACTCAAATTTCCCAGCGCCATTTAATACGTTTCGGTATTTCTTAAGTTCGTATGGTCTGGGGTAGCGTCTCTGACACCATTTTCTTTTTCGTTGCAGAAAATCTTTGCTCGAAATTTTTTTATCGTAGAGAGTCTTCTTCATTTATGGGGATTTATCGGTATCTTTTATATGATACTCATGGATCTTATTCTAGTAAGTTATGCAATAACGTGAGTCTAATTCCTCGGTTTCAGATCTAAGATCCAGAGTTCCACACCCGCTAAGAAGATGCTTGAGTGAGTTGGTCGGTATAAAGTGAATAGTTGGTAGGTCCGTAAACAATACTACTTAATAGTAATAATTAGCGCTAATTAAACACTTTTTACGGTATACATGCGGTATATGGTTCGAAGCGGTATAGAAGAGTTAAAGCTTACATTCGTTTTGTTTAGAATACTCACGACAAAGCTATAAGAGGTGTCAAGATCCCTCTTGAAATTTGATTAGAATCATTAGAAAAAAGGTATTAAATTTTAGATGAAATTTAATGAATAAATTCATAGATAATACATTTCCAATACACGATGTAAATATGCGTCTATACAACCTTAGATGCTGAAAAAAACAGGGAGTAGATTCTTGACTAGTCACTTCATAGTTTAATTTTTCCGCGTAGGTTACGTTAGAATAACAGAATAGAGAAGTGGACTAGACTAAAGTAGCACCACCTGCCAAGCGCTGAGAAGATGTATGCAGAGTAAATGTTAAGATGAAGGTGTTGAACGTAAAACTTTCCTAAATTACATAGCCCACTCAACTGGAAGGGCCCCCGTAGCTAGGCAACCGGCGAAACCCCTGTGTCTATGCGGGTTGCAGAGTATCCCGGATATATTTTCGTATTCTGCGATCTTCTCTGTCCAATTTTGTTATGCATAGCGTAATATGCGGCCATAAATGAAGCTTTAAAAAAAATAGGAAAGGGAGTTGAAGTCTTAATTTTAATTGAAAATTTAATCGAAATTCTGTCATATTTTAGCAAAAATACATTTTGATGAGACCCGGATCCCATCGTCGTTCTTTCATAATTTTAAGTTATTCTTCGTACTTATATTGCTCGAAAAGCTATAAAAATCATTAAGTTCAATATTTTTTGATTGATTATCTTCGTGTCTTTGAGTTACGATCCTTATCCGATTGTGAACACATTTTTTTTTCACTAAGTGCAATGACTAATTACAGTTTGTGGCTACTAGAAAGTTTCTACCTTATTGTTCCATATGCTTTCAGAAATATCTTGTCAAGGATGCACATTGGTTAGTTTTTATTCAGTAAATTTAATTTAATTTATTTCAAATTCTCTTGTTGTAAGAATAACAGAAATATTGAATTTCGTAAGAATAAAATAGTATCTAGGATGGGATACATTATATCTATAAATTTGCTAATATGTATGTTATGAGATGATTCATTGAGAATATGATTTGACAAGATTATCATCAATGCTGCTTATTTATAGGTGTCTCATTATTCTTAAATTTTAGTTAGTATGTTTTGTTTGATTGGAAACCTTATTAACTCCAACAATTGATTCCATAGCATAAATATTCTTATCTAAAAGTTATAAAAATTTTATCATAAGGCTGTAGTGCAATTTTCATATATATATTACTCTAGGACTTTCTGAAATGTTACTTTTCCTGTTAATAACGGCTTATATATTTAAATTGAGTTTTCATGTTGGATTTCTTTGCATATAATGTTTATCACAAAGACTTTAGGAAGATCTGGATTAAATACAAAAGCTTCAAGCAAAATTGCATCAGTACTATCATAGTACTATCAGGCTTTTCTGGGTTAACTCAATATTTTGAAAATATTGATCATAACCTTTCAGAGATACTTTCATTGTCATTGACAGGCTATTTTAGAATTTGTTGATTGATGGTCACTTACTGACATTAGACTTCTTCACCTCCATAAGTCTGCTGTTAACTTAAGTTATTTCCTTATTAAGAAAAGATGCTCAAATTTAGTGAGCTAAGAATTCTTAGGATGATATCATTTCAAATCTTATCAGATAGTGCAAACTTATAAATACATCATTTCTGATTAGTAATGATCATAATATATCCGATTCTTTACTTTTGTCCACAATCCACAATCGCAATTTGTTGTCTTTATACTTAATATTCTAGATGATTAATTAGTCCCTGAGTATGATGTCCTACATGGAATTTCTTCTCCATTTCTTGAGTATTGAAAATTTCTCTTATTTCTTCCTTAAGTATCGATCTGAGAAATTTTCAAACTTTTACTAATGATCACTCATGTATGTATTTTCAATAGGTCTATTACTGTTACTTTTTGAAGATATTACCTATAAATGCTGCTTAATCTAAAAGCTAAATATTTCTGATAGTAGAGTGTCTGATTAGTAGAGTAGATTTGAAGAAAGTGTATTAGCTCATTCAAAGTAAATTCCATCAATTAATTTAGATCAGTTTTATTGGAATCTTCAACAAATCCAACATCACAGGACTTTTAACCTTGGTTTATTAATATCCCCTCATAGTATTTTTTCCCAAGCTAACTTAGCTTCAGAATATACTTGTCAGCTCTATTTCATTAGAGAGCTATAAGAAATCATGGCTCTATGAGTCATAGCTACACTTCCTCTGTGTCTACATTTCTTAAGCTCACTTCTCTTACTTTGGCTTACTATCTCTCCTCTTGTTTTTTACTATTTTATGTTGCTCAAACTTGGCTACTAAAATCTTTTTATTTCTCTAAGGCGTCATGACTTTTTGGCTTTCTTTTATTTACCTTTATTTTCTCTGTGGCAACTCATCTAATCCAGTAAAATATGTCACCCTCAAGCTAGATATCCTAATAAATGATAATGTTTGTCAATCTGCACTGTATCTAAGTTTCTTTATAAAATATATCTTATCCTTTAAATTATGTAGCATTCTAAATCATCCTACTTTTTTACTGGCATGAAAAGTGTTCAATGAATACTTAAATGTATCACTGCTTTCAATTTTCCTATTATGAATCTATAGTATTACTGACTGAGGCATATTACATCAAATTCTTTCTGATCTGAAAGTATCATATTTTAATCAGAATTGAGTAAATTTAGCAAAACATATAAATCTATTTTAGATGAAAGTATTTGTAAATAGTATGTGTGAAAGATAGTTAATAATTGCTGTGTCTAAAGTGTAAATGATGCTAGTAGAATGGATGCTGCATAAAAGAATAGAAATATTGCATTATGTATTAAGGGTAAGATCTCTGATTGCCACTTATACATTCCATGAGAGAGAATTGATTTCTGTGAATTATTTACATAGAATATAATAGAAATGATTGATTTTCTAATAGCTACCTTGCTTTTACCAAATTAAATGAATTTACGGGCCAAAATACTATATAAATAAAATGTATCAGTCCTAAGATACAATGCAACAAATATTCTAACTTAAGTTTTTGACTAACTAAAGGGAAAATTTCCTCTGGTTTAAATTTCTCATACACATTATTAATTAAAATTTAGAAACCCATGTTCTCATTTTGTGTTTAGCATATCTAGATACACGCCATATCTGTATAGCATATCTTTCCTTAGAAGTTATGGAGTCATTACTCTTGACTTATATCTCCATGATGTTGCTATGTCTTTCAGTTTTATGTTTTGGAGTACACAATTTTAATAATGAAAAAATACTGAAAATGTATTCAATTGTATACCAATGATCTTCTGTGTTCTACTATATAAAATATTCGATAAATATCAATCCAAGATAAGTAAGCTATCTCAGTACTTGGAAAATATTATTTGATGGTTAATGCATTAGTGATTTGTGTAAAGCCGACAAAATCGCAATAAGAAACTTAACAAAAAGCAAGCATTAATACTAATGCTGAGATAGTAAGGACTTTAATAAGGTGATATGATGAATTTTTGTCTTAGCTAATGTTTGATAAGTTTTCACATTTTCATGAAATTGCAATAAATCTGGAAAGCTCATAAGATTTTACTCTGTAAGTTATCCATTATACATTTCATTTGTCAAAATCTCTTTGACCTTAGTTCTTCAAATATTAAAAAAAGCAATTGGTAAGAACATTAAAATTGACATTGCATAAGTAGATATTAGCATGTGTATATATTTTAAAAATAATGATCAGCTGTAATACTCAGTAGGTAATAATGGAAAATGCTCTTTACTGACCATAGTGATTTTTAATGCATATTTTTTATTGCTAGATTGGATTCATAAATTTTAACTCATTCCAAAATGCAGTCAAAATCTTTTGAAAAATATAAATTATTTTGCTTAACCCTACTTAAATACAGTGCAAACTTAACTCCAGAGTGTGCTCCCCATTTTTTAACCATTTAATGATTTACTTTTCATTATTTATTTAATAGTGTGGTGATTGAGATGTGTTTTAATATTGTATGTCTCATCCTCTTTTGTTGTTCCTGTTTGATCTTTTATTTATTACTGTATGTAACAGATTACTCTATTAGAAACCATGGTTGTCATCTCTGATTCAATGATTACTCATCTATTGTCAATCTCTATTTTAATTTAACAAGAATTTCTTCTATAATCTTTCATGATCATAAGCATTCATTATGATATGTTTAAGATTTATTGCATGCATAAAATATCTTGGATTCAATTCTTACTGGCTTCAACCTATTTGTATATCTTTAGCTACTATTTGTTAATCTTATAATATTCATTCATTTCCTTTTTAACATGATCATATGGTAATCCTTGTATTCATGTAAAATCTGCATTAACATAATATATCTCAATGGGTACTTCAAAATTTTTAATGTTGTAACAAAATGCATGCATAGAAAATAATAACTGTAATCAATTTTCATGATACTAGTGCTTTAGTAACACCAGCAAAAATTATAATTCTTTTGCTGTATCAATATCTTTTTCTAAAAGTAAAATACTTGGAATACTTTTTTCTTACTTCCTTCCATCTTTGTCCAAAAGATAAACTAATCCACTTCTTTACTTTTCTCTGTTTCCTTCCTCAGGCAAGCTCTGTTAGCATAAATTACATAGATGGAGCTCTGTGTCTCAGTGATTAACTAAACTTTTGCTTGTGGGTGTACCAAAGAGTCTAGTTTTTCATTTAATTTTTCCTGGAGAAGTGATTTAAAATCATCCCCTTCCTCCCTCCCTATCCATAAAACCCCATTTTCTCCCCATTTGGTGAGGAATGTTGTGTGGGGAACTGACCAGACCTCTGCCTCTTCTGAGTCTTCGTCCTGGTCTCCTTCCACCCCCCTGGGGTGCGACCGCCGGAAGTCCTTTCTGCAATCTGGTCGCCCTCATAGAAGTGATGGCGACTCTTGCAGAGGATGCGCCCAATGACAACATGCAAGAGGGGACCAGGGGTCTGTCTACCACCTCTGCCCCATTTGCTCTTGCGTCAGAATGCGAGCCTCCTATCGAAGATGAGGAGGATGTGCTGCTGGGTGAGTTGCTGACAGATTCACTTTTACTGCTGTACAATTGGCTTGCAGGACGTTGAGGAATTCATTTGTATCTTCTTGAAAAGTTAGGAATTTGAATATTTTTTATATGTCCTCTCTACGTCAGGATTTTTAGATAATTTACCAATAATTTCAACATGATAAACATTGTGCATTACTAACATACCTTTTACCAACTATTGAGTTTTGTTGTAGGACTTCTAAGTAGTATTTTTATTTATTAGCTCTATATTGAGTAATTTTGGAGATGATTTGATTTTCTTCCTCATTGTTAAAGATTTTGAGTTTTTCTCTGTTACTGTAGTTGAGTTGGCTTATGGCGAGGAAAATACTTGCGGATATTTAGGAGAATTTTTCTGCTTATGAAACATATATTTTTAAATCTCTGTCTTCTCTGTTTGTCAGTGAAGTTTTTAAGGGTCTTTCTTGATTGATTTTGTGGAATTTTTTGGATTTCTGATTCCTCTCTGTCACAAAGTGTTAGGTACAACTGCATACTCTATTGACAAATTCATATTCTCAGAACCCCCTTTAAGTGTGTGATCATTTAAAGAATACCCTTACCTAGAATGATGGTAATCCATTCCACCATTAGCTAACAAAAACTTAAGAGATGGGGTGAGGCTTACAAGAGAAAATGAGGATTGAGACACTTAGCCTTAACTTTCCTCTCTTAGCTAGAATACTGAGAGAGGTTATTAGTCCAAAAGAAGGCTAAACAATGGCCCTTAGGATGAAACTTTTCACAGAGTTCAATAATGAGTGAACCATATGAATTCTATTAATTAGTATCATTATTACCGTACTAACTTTTATGTTATCACAGACTTGAATGGGACTGATACACAGATAAATTTTCCTATACCGTGCATCAAAAGACAAAAAGTGATTAATATTCCATTCATCTAGATATAGTAACAAGAACCATTTTCTATCTATGATAAAAATTTAGAGAATGCCTGATTCCTTCAGAATCATGAGAAATGTGTAAATAACCCAATATTGGTTGCACATTTTTCAATGTCAAAGTAGTCGAATAGACATTTTGCTGATTAAAGGTGGTTCTTTTACTAGCCAATTTTATTCCTATAAAAGATGATGTTATTAAGCTTTTGCTTCAAGTTGGCTGCATTATTTCTTGAAAGGACATAACCAGGTACAGATATTGGACTCTTACTGTGTTGTAAATGATAAGATTCATCAAGTACTCTTAGATAGCCTAATAAGCAGCTTGTTTGACCTCAATGAAGGAGATCCTGATTTCAACTCCCAGTGGGGGCCCATGTTTGCAATGATCTCAACTTTTGAAGCACTTTTAAAATTATTACTGCTGTGATTCATCAAATATTATTAATGTTTATTACTATTGATTCTTACATCTAGTATTGTATTTCCCTTTCTAGGATAGATTCTTAGCAACATTATATTTTTTCTAGTAATAAAGCTTTAAAATTGTAATTTTGATGATGATTCCAGGAAATAATTATGTACATAGTTGGCTTATTCAGTTATTTAAAAATGGCTTGGGTACCCTTGTCTCTTAAATTTTTCAATCAGGTGCTCTCAGCATATTTCATTGTGATTTTGAGGAGTGAACGTTAAAATAATATAGAATAGATTACATTTTCCTTAATACCTAACTCTAGGATTGGTTCAGACATTCCTTTTGTAAAGGGAAAAATTAGCATAAATTTTATAAATTGCAAGACAATTGTTTCAAATTTTGTGTAGAAAACTTATTGCAAATTAAAACAATTACACTATTGAAATGTTTAATATTGATATTTCATAGTATAAACTTACATTTAAATACTGCTGTACATAAACCATTTATTGTAGTAGGCTATTGTTTAATATCCTGCTATATGCACATTTCATATGTTAGATATAAATACCCAAGGACATGTTCTTTTAATTCTGGTATTTACGAAGTAACAATTGTTAGTAGTAGTAACAATTGAATTTTATCTGACTCATTAAAACAATATGGGGCCATTTCAGCTTAATAAAGAATTCATAATTAGAATGATCAATCCAATTCAGTGACTATATTCTCTACTAATAGCTGTGAATACCATCCTTAATTTTTCATTAGTTTGGGCATCCACATGGAATCTTTTCACTTGGGTTTTAGCAAACTAGGCTGTTGGAATTATTCTTACATCCACATCATAATTTATTTTTCCCTATGATTTACCTGGTATATTCATTTTCTATTATCATCATTTGTAGCAAATAATAAAATAAATTTTATCATACATAAACTGGTTAAATAAGTAGTTGTTATTCCCAACATATTTCCCTTGCACTCTTTATTGGACTAAGATCAGGAAAAGACTATTTCATAAAGTTGAAATGAAATGTTTTTTAATTTTGAATTGTTTCCCCTACCATATCTTAATGAATGGAATGTACTCATATTTATTTGGCTTTTGCTTTGGGGCAGAGGAAACCTTATCTTTTTTTACGTATGACTCAGTCCCATTTATTGTTGTTATAATACAAAATCTGCGTAGATAGGAATAATGTTGAATAATAGCCTTTATTGATATCTCCTTATTCATTGCTGTTTCATAGTTGAAAAGTGATATTCATCAGCTAATTTTTAAGAACATATTTGTGTGTTTTCCACTTATGGTAATGAATGAAGCAAGAAAAGTGAAACAACCTCATCTTACCTTGCAAGTTTGAAAATTTTCGCTAGTGTATTGATTTTGCCATAGACCAACAGAATATAGAACTTTATCTATGTTTTCTCATATGAATTATTTTCTGCATTTCTGCTTGTTATTTACTGTAGAATTTTTAAGGTTTATTTAGTTTTCGTTCATTTATTAATTTTTCATTGGATACGATAAGTGAAGTTCTGAAGAATACGTAAATTTGTCTGATCCGGCTCCATTCTTCAAACATTCTTTGATAAGCTTTGAAGTCGTTAATTATTTCTCCTTGACAACGTTCTTCCGCCCCACCTCGATCGTATTATCGTCTCTTCACGTCATTAATTTACCGATAATCCCATCGAATTAAACATAGTGTTGATTTACTTTGAAAGGAGCTTTGAGATGAAATATCATTCAATATCCTTCATACGTTTTCGGTAATCTTGTTTTCTTATTGTCATGGTTTCGGTATTACTATTAGACTGCATGCAAGGTGATGGTTTCTTACATCTACTAATATCTGTTATGTCTTTAACAAGGCTCTGAATTATTCGGGTATTGTGGCTATCCTTATGGCTACCTTAGAGGTCCCACGATAAATTCTCATCGTGAGTAAGCCTGTCAAATAATCTCTCGCTTCCTCTAAAACCGTGGTCATTCCCTTAAAATATACGCAATATTCATCCTTACCATCCATCCTATTCAAGCTAAATACATTGCAACTTTTCCTGGAAAGGCTGGTAAATTACCTTATTACTAATACTTCTACGTAGAAAGAATATTTCGTGATATTGGTTATTTGCCACTTAACCGTAACTTCGTAGCTGATTTTCTTTTCCAAAGAATTCCGGTTTATCACTTTAAATTTCCTACCGTCTAGTAGAGAAGCTATTATTATTACTTGAAAATTTCTCCTTAGCCTACTTATTTTTCTCCTCTTTTCGAATGTTTCCCACCCAAAAGTTTTAACATTTCAGTTATCCATTTGTTTTTCTAAATCTGCTCATTGTACACCAAGCTTCTCATCTCCCGACTTCAGGTTTCTATTCTTGTGGTAATTTTCCTATTTAACCCTCTCTTTTTGTATTATCCAATGGTTTCTCTGCCGCTCCCCAGCCAAATTCCCTCCGATAATAAAAAATAAGCGCAGCGGAGGACGTTAACGTATAGAGGATCCCAAAAGGTGACCTTATACGTGGGCGCCGTATCTTTCTCTTTCTATCAAGGCCAGCGCTTCTTCCGCAGCATGAATTGAAATTATGCAAGTTTCTCGGTCTTCCCCCCGCGATCTCTCGCTTCGTTTTCGGCCTTCATTTACAACATCTCCCCCCTTATCTTCCCCTTCAACTTTGTCTGTTCCATTCTGATATAACATCCTCCGCCCCTCTTACATCTTTCTCCCGTCCCTTCTTTTGCATTCTTATCGTTGCCCTCCACTCTTTATTCCTCCCGCCGCTTCCCTGGATCGTAAACCTCCCTGAAAGTGCACGTTAGAATCTGGAATGAAATGATTTTCTCCGACCCTAAGGTCCCGCATCTTTTTTCCCCGGAAAAAGTTTTCCATTTCGAAATTTCGCCGGAGCACCGCTTCGATTTTCCGTTCGATCGCGTTCTGACGATCTTCATGTGTAATCAGACGGGCGTAACAGACTCTGGATGGACGCCGGAATTAAAGATTAGAGCGCCGTGAGATTAGATGACAACTGTCCATGACCTATCCTCAGGGGGGGCTTTCTATCTCAATTCGGTATCAATTTTCCTTTACTTTCGCGTTCATATCCGCTGAGAGCTTCTTTCTCCATGGCGTGTTTACGTCCTACAGCGTACAGTATTACCCTTCTGAAGGTACCCTGAAGTACTGGTGCTTGGATACCGCTGTCTGATATCCCTGGTGAAATACGAATTCACCATAAGACATGACGAAATTGTTATATTTTACAACTCGGATGAAATATAATAAAACTCCCGTTTCTGAAGACATCCCAGCTGTAACATTCTCTTATTTACTTATTTTCCGCCGCAGTTGAACAGGATTCCAGTTATGATAAATTTCCAATCAACATAAAATGATTTTTATAATAAGAATCTGTTGACAATGTAGTTCTGTTGGCTAAAATAATTAACGAATAATTAAAAGATATTGAATAAAATAGAATTTTCAATTTAAGAATTCTTATTACGAAAGAAAACCATCTTATTATAATATATGCAATTATTCCGTGCTCAGTGCATCAAGGAACCTATAAATTGAAAAACATTTAACTACGAATTTTTCGGTTTTCTTAAGAAAAGAAACTAGCTCGTAAAGGTCCCTTTGTGACAAAGTTAGCTAATCAGGTTCTACGTTCTTGCTGATTACTTCATTTTAAAGCTTGTTTACTAGCCTGTTAGATATTTTGGTCGTCTAATGTTAGCATTAGAGATGCAGCCAGTCGTTCAATTATGTTTCACAATTTTTTGTAATAAAGTTTGATATAGTCTTATGTTTTTCATGGATGTTATTTTCAAACATCATCGTTTGTATTTGTATACTCATGCACAAAATATATCGTAAAATGAAGTTAAAACGAGTATCAAAATGAAGCTGTCTTCAGCCCGGTGAGCGGATCCTCAACCACCATTAGCTACCGAAAGCATCAGAGAAGAATCGTAGCTTTATAAGCAAGATGAGGAGTGAGGTACTTTGTTGATACCTTGCTCACTGATTCAGAATGCTGTCAGTGGATTAAGTCATCGCAAGTGACCCTTTGTGTAACACTTTTCATTGCATTCTATTAGGAAATGAATTCAGCGTGATAGCGATGTATAAATTCTCTTATTCTGAAAAAGGAAACTTGGGAGTGGTAGATGTTATGCCGTTCCAGTACGGTGACACCTTTAGTGTGTGTATGTTTCATCAGGAAAAGTGAACTGCGGCTATACCTGCTTTCCTCCCTCGCTTTCCACCAAAGAAGAACGTTAACGAAGTTCAGTGCATTCGTTTTTTTCCACCGACTAATTCTCGAGTAGCGTCTCTGACATTCATAGATCCACCACGAGTAGAGATATCCCGTTTGAAAGTGTAACGAGTGGAACTAAAGCGTAAGAATCGCATTCAAAAAGTCAGAGGCTAGAATGATCCGCTGCGCATCGGAGACTCGCTTTATTTTTTCATCTCTTTTACGCCGTTACCCTCGGAATCGTGTTTTGTGAGGACGCAACACCAAAGTAAATTGGAGACTCGGAGTTATTATCCCGGATTCTAGGCTTTTTTTCCCCCGAGGTTCGGTACGTGTAGGTCCCCGCTCGATTTTCTGCACGGAAGAAGAGATCCTCCGTCCACGGTTCACGGAGCGCTTCAGCAATCATTGCCTCGCTCACTCCCCTTCAATTGTTTTTTCTGTTTGTGGGTCAGCTCAAAAAATCGCGGAAAGCCAAGATCGAGCGGTCGATGAGGCGGGGGGAAAAACATCTCGGAAAGGCGTTCGCGAAACAAAAGCCAGGATTTTCATTAACGGCGTCTGAAAAGGGAGGGAACAAAAAACGTCCGATCGAAGCGGGCATGATCGATTGTGGCGCAACCTCTTGGAAGCTCTCGACGGATTACAGATGGCTCTAGCATCGCGTCGAGCCGCGCCTATTTTTTTATCCGCTCTCTCCGGTTACGTGTCCGCGGGTCGTATCCCTTCATCTTCCCCGGTTTTGAAGTTTACGCCATTGTGCGTTATGGGCTTGTGACGCCATGGTGGCCTTCGGTGGCCTGTGTTCTTGTTCCACGACAGGTGAGAGAAAAAGCTGAGGGGGATTGCAGCAGGAGGGGGTGGATGAGGTGCCTGGATGACGGGGTGACGTATTCACCGAGGCACGGGATTGGTCGCGACGGTCCATATGGCGCATGCGCCCACAGGTTTTCTTCTTCCATGACTTCCTTTGTCCCTCAATTCCGATATTTCTCCCCGTTCTCTGCCATTTCTTTCTCCGCCCCCATAAATTTCTCATCCCCCACGATCCATTCCTCTTTGTACCCTTCGGGTTTCGCCTGCGGGTCGCGCGGAAACTTATTTTTTCTCTTTCTTCGTCTCATTTCCCAGAGAATAATAATGAAAATCTCTCCGGGTTCCGCGACGTTTCTTCTCCGCGCTCCTTCTTTTTTGGCGTCTTCCTCCGCCTTGCGCATCGCTCGTTGAACCTCCCGCCTCTCCCCTATCCAATCGGATATTCCCTTATGCCAACCCCTCCGTTCTTTCTCCCAAGGTCCTTCCCCACACTCCGGAGGTTTGGATATTTGCGCCCCTCCCCCCCTTTCCCCTCATCCCCTCTCCATCTTTCTCCCTCCCCTCCCAACCCGTCCGGAGCCGCTCTACGACCTGGCAGATACGTCGCCGTTAGCTTCCCATCTGCAAGGCCTTCGCAGCCGGTCGTCAGAGCAGCGACAGTTGTCCACGCACCCGCAAACTCATCGTTCGCTTTTTATTTTTGAATTTCTTTCGTGCGGAAGAACGTACCCGGATTATCGAGGCATAGCAGCATCGCACTATCTTTAATCGGGCCTCGGTAAGCCTGAAAACCCAAGGAGAGGCTGAGTACATTTTCGCGTATATTTTCCCCGTGCTTTCTAAGCCGCGGGCACGGATAAAGGGAAGATTTTCTCTGGCTGCCGTCGAGGGTGCTTCTGCAAGCCCTCCTGTGCTTTGATCCCCAATTTGGACGGAGTGTTCCTCGAGTTCCACGTCGTCCCCAGCGGCTCTCAGCAGTGACAAGATGGTTCTACACCGCGGAGATCGTGAGTGTCGTTCCTGGAGTAATCTTTTCCCGTCTCCACCCCTTACTTTTTGTTTTGCTTGGGATGGAGTGAGTGTCCTAAGTCCCTCGCTCATATTCCTCCATGTCGCTCCTTCTTCTAATAGCCAATCGCTCGATAAAATTCCCTCATGTGCCTGTTCGAATGGAAGATTTTTATCTACGATGTGTTTTTTTTGGTATTCCCACGCGCGGTGCCTTCTCGGGGTTTTTCCATCGGTCGTCTATGGGGATTCCCCATGACAGTCGGTTCGGCGATTTTTAGTTTTGTTTATTTGCGATTTTCGTAATTGTCTTCTTCATTTGTAATAGTTGGTGAAAGTTTTTCGATGAATTAGATCCATCCATAAAATGAATTAGATCCATCCATGAAATGAATTAGAACCATTCATGAAATATTTAGATCCATGAATTCGATCCATCCTTGTGAATTTCGTGAGGTTTCCATTGCTCATTAGGTACGCTCTGGCTTGAAGTTCATACCCTTAAAAAAATTTGATACAATGTTCTGTATGAGAAATAAGGATTTATTTTAGTTGACTTGGAACTAATGTTTTCTTTCTATTTTTGTTTCGTATTTTTGTTCAAAAGGCTCTCATTTGAATCGTTTCATTAAGGAAGTGTCTGTCGACATCGGTTCCAAATGGGCTAATTTATTTCCCATCAATCATCCGACTTTCCTAATTTTTTTCTCAATTTCTAACGGCGCCCCCCCTGTGGTTTATCAACTCGAGCTCTCATCGAGGCGTAATTTCCGGGTGCATAGAGAAATTCGCGAGGTCTCCAATCGCAATGCATTCATCATTCCCTTTTCGCTCGTTGCATAGAGCGTAGATGAATCCCTATCGTTTCAAGGGTTGAAATCGCCAATTTCGTACCATTGAAACCGGCCACTCCGTCGCGTATTGACCACATTCATAATTCACGGAATTGGGTGAGCTGAGACGTCATCCCTGGTTGTTCCATCGGAATGGTCTATTACGCCGTGGAATAAGCAAACCGATTCCGTTCGATACCAAAGAGTAGAAAAGCCTCAAAATTTTCCGTCTTACTGTGCTGGAGAGCCGATGATTCGCCCCCATTGAAATTCTCTCATTTTATATATTATTTTTTTGTATTTTGATTGCGTATTTCATTCTTTAGTAGCTTCCAGTTACGTTAGTTTCACCCACCACTTCCCATCGCCCACAATGAAGTTTCTATTCATCGTGGGCAGAGAGCGTTTAAACGTCTTTGTAATTCTGTGTTTTACATTTTAATCCCTGAATCGTTAGAAATAAAAAATAGAATAAAGTGAAAATTGTAAAGGAATCGCGGATTTCATTTTTTAACTTCATGTGTGGAGAGCATCATTCAGGTGTATATGTTTAATCGTCTACGTAATTTTGTATATTTTCACCTCCGAGTCGTTAGAAATAGACCATAGAATGTAAGGAAACCTTGTATTTTCATTTTGTTACACTTCCTTGTGGTTGAGGGTATCAATAGGATATATACGTTAAAATCTCAATCTAATCCTGTGCATTCATGTTTTCATCCCTGAATCGTAAGAAGCATAATAATTTAAAAGAATTCAGAAGGGTTTGAACGCAGAAGTTTTGCCCTGTTATTGGGCTGTTCCGTGTGGAGTTCTTACGAGACTATCCTGTTCGTTATGTAAGAAGAGAAGATCGAAGAGTACGGGAGAGATAGATCATGACTGAGAAACAGCATCCGCGAGGATCACTTTAACATTCCTGAAATTTCTTAAGTTGTTTCATTCCTTATGAAGCCGAAAATGTTTCTGTGGAGAATAGAGATTCTGCTGACTTCAAATGCGATCTACGAAGACGGCACAAATATTTCATTGGTTTTGGAGATTCATTTACTCGAATTATTTCCGCCCCAGAAATTCAAAGCCTCGATTGACCGTAAAAGATGATTCTGTACTTCTGCTTGAGAGGGTGTTACACAACAGCTGACTTAATCCACGATCGGTGAAATCCTAAATAATTTACAAGTTCGACAGATTTGAACCTTTGGGACTCATCAAATTGTATCGAAATCTTTAATTCCGAAAACATCCGTTAAATCAAAAAGAATTGAATGATATTTGCGAAATTTGTTCGATACATATGAGCGGATGGTGATTCCGTCTCTGTGAGGAAAGATAGAGAAAAGGGCCTCACTCCTCATCATGTCTAGCAAGCCTCATTCTCTCTCTAAACCTGTTGGTTGCTAGTGATTAAGGGGATGAGGATCCAGTCCGCTGATGAATTAGCGAAAGGAATCATATGATGACTTAATTGATACTAAATTGGTCTGACGAATAAGACCAGGTTCGGGGTGTAAAATACCCTCAAGTCAGGCGGTTTTGGTTAGGAATCCGAAAGCTTGAGGATTCATAATCTCCGCAGGAAACGATATTTATATTTTTCACGCGATTCAGGGAGCGTTTTCTCCCTTTCAGTGTCACACCTCGACCACGTTCCACGCGTGCTCGTAAATCTCAGCGCTATTCATTTTTCCGACGGATGGGTCGCGTCGGATTATTCTCGAATCGGAACCTCCGATGGTCCTCGTTATCGAGTCCCAAGTATTTCACCCCTTCGATCGTATATCTCCCTTCCCCACCGCCCACCGAATCACGGCTATGCAATACGCCATTTCATTTCGACCCGAACATATCGACCAGTTTTTGTTTCGCGCGTCATGTCCGTCGGTCTTCATCAGTTATCATTCGAAGAATTCTCGTCCGGAAGGATGGGGTGATTTTCTCGCAGACGCAAGAATGCATCTACAGGGCGATCCAGGGGGTTGTTAATGCTTTTAGTGCGCAAATGGGAAACGTTAGTGTAGTATGTCGGGTGGGAGTGGCACTCACAAGTACGTAGTCGATACAAGCGGGAGGGTCTATGGAGAGAGGAAATGCACTGGAAGAAGAAACGACAGTGTCGGGTTCCTTGGGAGCAACTAGTATCAGATGCATCGATATTCTAAATCCTCATGTATGTGCGAATGTGTAAGTTTGACACTTCGACTAACGAAGGGGATTTTTTTCGATATTTATGCAGGCGAATCCCTCTTTAATCGAAATTCTGTTTCCCAAAGGATGACAAATTCTAAATTATATGTAAACACGGCCAAAAATTGTCACGCTTGTTTTTTAATGGTGACTAAAGAAATTACCGATTTTGCTACATTTTTAGTCGTTTCGAATTTTATGTTCTCTGTGCAAATATTTGTAATCCTCAAAAACTACAAAATATCTTGTTATCTAATAGACCGTGAGAATTTAAGTTCACGTTGTTCCTTATTTCAAAATTAAAACTACTCAAGCATCCTCAGTACTATTTGTATTTGGTGATTTCCTAGAAATAATTAGGGAAATCTATTTCACCTCCTGATTAGATCAATTCCCCGAACTTGATGAATCGCTATTATTTTTAACGAAAGATTTCGTGTAAAGAGATGCATTCTAGTAGTTCAATATATTGTAAAAATTATCAGAAGACTCCCTCCAGATTTCCCTCCAATCCCTCCGAAACTTGAAACACATTCATGTAAAATATCCATTCCCTATTATTTCCGTTTCAAGTCTCAGATATTATAGTAAAGAATTGAAGAATAACTTGATAATTTCCACATTACATAGTATTTTATAATATTTTATGTGACGACTCAGCTTCAACCCTAGGTGTCCTGAAATACATTATTAAGCTAACCAAGTCATCCTTCAGTTATCTAAAATGTCGTTCCACGATATCCGGCATATCATGATACATGATTGATTTCATAGTATTTATATTTATAATATATATATTATACATTTCATAGTAAAAATAATCGGTGAATACGTTGACTCTTTCGTCTAAAATTTGAATCATGCTGAATAAAATCGCTATAATCTATCCCTTAAATGAAACGAAAAAGAAGTATATAATTGCATTTTCTTCAGAGAATGATCGCTGTTATCAATTACAAATTTTATTTGTGTTAAATTTTATTTTACATTATATTTAACAATTTTTTATCGTTACGAAATTATATTTACATTGTGTATTATAAATTTTATCAAGCAATACCGAGTGGAATTTTCCATAGGGTATTGGCTACTGAGGAAGAGGATATCACCTCTAAACCACCGTGTTCAACATTTTATGTGAAGTTGTACAAGTATCCTTTTTCAAAGAAGCATAAAGCGCACGTTATTTGATGATGGCGCTTATTTCCTGAAAACGGTCGTGTGCGGTTCAATTCACGAAAAAACCTCTCTCATTTATATTGAATTTGTACAATGATGGATCTCCAAAATTGAACTCCTTCCGCGAATTTTATTTGAGATTATAATTCGAGAAATCCCGCGAGAAAAATCCCAGCGGATCGGAATAGGGTAATTCATTCGTAAAAGACCCATCAGTCAGAACGTGCGTTCCAGAGATTGAATCCTCGGAATCAAGCTGCGAGATACACGTCCCTCTCGCCGTAAAACATTGCCCAGGGTATTGTTTGAGGTCCAGCATGCCATAACTGTCGGAAATGACGGGGCGTCAGTGGTATCCCATTTGATTCAGGACCAAGGGTAAGGCTTCGGAATTACGGCAGGGATGGGCCACTCCCACAGATCTCGTCATAACCAAGTTATACGGCACTTAGTTTCTCCCTCGGGCGAAATCCATCGATTGAAATCTTCCCTCCCATGGTCTTTGGCCGATCCCTTTCTGTTTCCCTTGTTATCGCCCAATTGAACCCTCAAATCTCATCTGCTAATATGCACCAATTTCGTGGGGCGTTTCCTTATTGCCGCTCTCTTTATTCCACTGATTCACGCTGATTAAGTCGACCATATTTGGGCAAAACATACCTGCATAGATACATACGCTATTCATTATCGGGGAAAGCTAGGTAATGGTTGCAATTCTCCTCTGTTAATACGTTATTAATCCAGTTGAACCCTATCACTCTATTTGCTCCATTTACTATTCTCTATTTCATTATTTTTCTCTACATTTGCTATCAAACGACCTGAAGAAGGAATAATAGTAATATATATCTTTATTTTAGCGAGGTTAAGACAAAAAAGTCTCTTCTTACACCTAAGAATATGCCGTAGTAGACCAGATGAGGAGTGAGGCAGTTTGCTATAACCAAAAAACGTGAATAGTCCAAGATACGTATGTGTTATTTTGTAATAAAATAGAGTGAATTAGATGTCTCTTCTGGCTATGATATCTGCTTACTAGTGTGTAAAAACATAGGATGCACTCATTTGGATCTTCCTTTATCATTGGCGAATCTATTATTCTTGATTATTTAAAAAGAAGCATTTTTTATACAACAATAAGATACAACGAAAAATTAATACTACGGTAACTTCAAATCCATTGAATATTTCATGACGCAACGGAGTTTTTGAAGTTAGTTTTAGAGAATTAAGGCGTTAATGTCGTTGTTATTTAAAAATGGGTGTAGGAGATGCTACTATTAATCGCTCCCATACTTGAAAAATTTCTAGATCCGCAACTGTACTCAAGTGCACATGCACCGGATTCCCCGCATTGTAATGGTAATGTAAGTTATCGATACACTGTTGTTCTCCCAGACCCCGTCTCTCTAAAGGATGATTCATAAAACTGAGAGAGGTGTCAAGTAGTAGTCATCTGTAGGGATGCAGTTGACAATCGGATCGATTTATGTGACTTCTGCGCCGCTTCGGACTACTCGCCGTCCGGAAGCAATGGGTATTACGGCTACCCCCTTGTTGTGTATGTAAATTAAACGAGCACTCAAGCATTATTTTGTGAAGGCTCCAATTAATCAGAATTAAATACAGTGAGTTCCATCGGTTTAAAAACATTTCACACCGTCGACATGCATTGGTGATTTCTGACAGTCTCTTTCTGTTGTATGGATAAAATTTACGACACCAAACGGCTGTTTAGTCGAGCGTACTGATCCGCGAATATTTTTCATACTAATTTTCGAGGAGTATCATTATTCTATTTCCAAACATTGGTATTACCGTTAAGATTTTAAATTAAGGAAATTAAGCAGTTAGCTTGGATAGGACGCAGGGATCTACAATACACATATCTTCAGATTGTTAACCTATGAGACGTAATTTAGGGTTGCAGTTAACTAAAATAAAAAGGCCTTATGGATGTAACAAAATCTTATCCCTGACCACAGATGAATAATTTTGAGAGTGAGGATTATTTTCGTTATTAAAAAAGAATATTTATTTTGACATGAAACACGAATAAGATAATAAGAGACAATTATTTTCAGTAGTAATCTATCTTTAATTCGGAATCAACTAAAATGGCTACACTTTTAAGATACCTTCACTTTTATTTTTTTTTATTATTACGAATACTTGCAAATGGTGTAGCCTTCTTTATCCTACGGGCAGTACGAGTTATATATTAAACAGGCTTGATATAAGCAGTAGGATTCAGGAAGTTAGCACCGGTTTTCGCGTACGGTTCTTAGAATACTAATAAATAGAGTTCGTCGAACCGGTTCCTGAATCTGTCAGATTCTTTACGTTGTAGACTAGAGGTCCTGCAATCCGCTCGCTACGACGGGAATGCAATTTAAGTGTTGCTTAGTGAAATATTCCTTTCTTATTGGATCTTAAAGTTTCATAACCAAATTTTCCAATTATGCTCATATATGGTTTAGTAATACGTGGTGGTCCACCTCGCAGGGTTAGGTACCTCAAGAACCTTATCTAAAAGTTTTTGAATCACATCGCCGGGTCTATATGGATAAAAAGATTAAATTAAAATTCAAAAGAAGGGCGCAGATATTAGAATCAAGCGAATATAATTTTCCCAAGTAAATAAAATTCCTCCCATCGCTTTGAAAGCATGCGAAAATGACGAAGTCTCCAAGTCTCTCACAGTTTTAACGTTATTCTGAAGCGACGGAATTCTCTACCGAATGGCGGGGACACTTTCCTACAGTCGTCCTCGTTTATTTAGAATCCTTTAGGATGGGAATGTATTTTCTCACGTGCTTTGAATGGATGCTCCGTTTCTTGGCTCGGAAAGGCTGAATGAGTCGCTCTCCCCCTTTTCCTAACCTATCCCTAATTTTTTTCCTCCCTTGTCTCGGACACCGCCATCTGTTGATGTCACAGCTCTCATTCCGGCTCCCTGCTCTCGCCCGATACATTTTCGTGAAACTTGTTGGGAATTCAGGGAATTTGCGGAGGAAATTCGGTCGCATATTTCTCGAAAATCCTTAGCGAGACCCTTCCCCGGGGCAGTACATACCAGCCACTTGTATTTAAAGATCTACGAAAGGAGGCTGTAGCGACTCTGAGAGCATTCTGGGAATCTTAAGCTCGTACGATGCGAAAGACTCTCCCAAGGGTCTTTACTCTGGCTTTTATTCTGATTTTCACTCCGCGGAATCTATCGAGTTTCACGGGTATGCGTATCTAAAAGTTTACTGGCGTGTTAAGTAATTTTACATTCATGAACTTTTTTGATTAAATAATAGTAAAACCTTGCTGTTTTGAAATTCAAGACTCCGAAGAAATACCGCTTTAGAATATTCATGTCGGAATCAAGCAAAAGAGTAAAAATTCTACCATTGATTATGTATGCTTATGAATAAACATTACGCTGTCCGTGATGTTGTTTTATAATTGTACTAGTTAGAAAAAATACATGTTTATTTCGTCATGAAATTTATTTATTTTCGAGGATTTCATCAACCACTTGTTCTTAGCAAAAATGCATTTAAAACAAAACCTAAATGTATTTCTCAATCATTCGTTTTATGGTATTTGCATACTTGAACGTCATGTGACAGTACTTTTACAGAGCTTATATCGGTTGAAAATTAATACAATCCTAAATTTCGCAAAACGTATTCAGATAAGACTGATTTTTAAGACATAAGTATTACTTATTCGTGGGTTCGAACGCACTCGAATGAAAAGTAATAACATTAGGACCGAATTACCTTGTATGTAAATAATCCTTAATATTAAGAGATGTTCAACAAAGGGATGAATACTTGATACATATCTTTCATTAACTAGAACGTAATTTGAAATTTTTTCTTAGTAAGAAGTGCTTTTGCCCTTATCCTGTAGAAATCTTAACTATTTCACCTATCTGTGGTATTAAACGAAATGCTTTTATATATTTTAAGGTGTATTCGAATATATCTTCGTCCTTCTTATATCAAAATGGGGCTATTTTTCTAATGGTTGAATTTATGATGGGAGATTCCCACAGACGTGTGCGTTGTTAAGAATCCATTTCCATTTACACGCTCCACTGCAACTTTTTCTATCACACGACAAATGCGGAGTTATCGCGAGTTGTTCTACTATTCCCAGCGACAGCGGAACACAGATTTCTCTTATCTGCCTTCGTGACTGTAGAGTCAAGTTAGAAGATTACTTCACATTCCAGTCCCATTACTCCGTAACATGTCTTGAGTCTTCAGGTAGAGTGACATTCCTCAGAACGAGCTTTGTTGTTCTAATCCCATTAAGATCTGGTTCTATTGTAAACACGATTTCATCGCGAGTTTAAATTTCATTCTTTTCGTTGCCTACGACAGTCACACGGTTGATGTAGACTGTTTTCGACATACTATTCGATTACCTCTATCCACATTCCTTGTACCATTTTATTGACTTTCAGCTGTCGTTTCTTCTACTACGTATCGTGCGCAGTTGATGGAAAGGCTGTACCAACTTGAGTAATGCAGTTTTTCTGACTGGTATTACCTAGAAACCTCATTTTAAACCGGAAGGAGTCTTCTCTGAAACGAATTCAAAGATACTTCTTACATATGAATTGGGTTCGACGCCAAGGCGCCTTAGATGTACTTCAATACGAAAGGTATAGAAATTCGGAGTTTCTTTGGAGAGTTTTATTTCGACTTGAAACTCAAGACATACTTAGAAGAGGTGCTATCGTAACTTGCAATGTGTGGTGTTCGGGGTTCGACGCCATGCCGGTTCAAAATTTCCCATTGAGGAAGAACTTTTGACCAGAAAACAAAATTGTAGCAACTTTTAATATATTTTCCTCAGCAATTGAAACCTCTCAAAATTTCAGCCACCCTCTTCATCTGCTGTCATTTAATTCCTTGAATCAAAACCCTCTCCTCCACAACCATCTCTAGCACTTCCGGGCTTGATCTTTTGATTTCCTATTTCCTTAAGGTCCACGTTTCACACCCATTCAGCAAAAAAATTTATTTATTTTTATTTTTTTATATTTTACTAATCTTTCCCTGTTTCCTTCATCAAGCCTCTTCGTCATCTGTTCTATTCGCTTCACTTGCTTCTTTGATTGTTCTTACCTAAGCTGTGCATCCTCCGTCCTTATAAAAACGAATAACCAAGTATGAAAATTGATTCAATTGTTTTAGTTTTCCTCATCCAGCCTGATCGTTAAATTAGCATTATTTCCTTAGTTAAACCACATCACCTTTGTTTTTCTTAAGTTTATTTTCATTCTAAATTCCTTTATTTTATCTTTTAGTTCATGTACTCGAATTTGCAAATCTATCTCGTAATCAAATAAATTTTTTTAAGTGTAGAAGAGAAAAGGTCTTCGATCTGTGCATATACTATATTCATGAAACCTTTTACGAGGTTGTTATCGAAATCGTTTTGTTGTTGCGTGATTAAAATTGATATCTTAAAATGATTAATCTCTAACATGCAAGTAAATTCTGGGTTTCGCGTAATCATTTCTATTACGCAATCACAGTAACGTACTCGCGTATCGCAATTTGACAGCACCGTCTCTCAAGCTAAGTTTTATCCGCCTGAAACTTTCCTAATTCTTGTTTAACAGGACGTTATGGAGGCATAATTCTATATTGCGTTTCCCCGCTCATTTTCGTCCTCACAGCTTCATTAAGCTTCCCATCTCTCATCTTCCATTCAAGGCGCGTCCTTCTAAAACATTTTACCGTGCTCGTTTAGCCACAGAATGTATTTATGGCCGTATAATCGTCATTTTAATTTCAAATTAACCATCCTGGTAGGAATTAACAGCTTGTTGCTCCAGTTTAGCGACTCTTACTAATTTGCAGTGGAAGGCCACGTTATACGAGGAAGGAATTTGATGGCGTTGTCGGAACATTATCTATTTCGGCACACCTTTTCCGCGAATTTACGCTCTTCTTTCAGCTAAATCGAAATCGATTACGTTAGGCAAACAAAATAAGTTCACGATTTATGGTAATTGTAAGTTGTGAAACTTATTTCATTTACATGATACAATATTCTGTATTCCGCCTGAAGGTTAGTTTGGATATCATCCCCTTCATCTTAATGAACGAAAAGCCCTGTTAAAGGAATGGGTATTACTAGACAAGATTGAGGAGTGAGGTAGTTTCCCGTGATTTCCTCACAAAGCCAGAATGCTGTTAGTTAAAAATTTTTCTCGTTAAGTGCAGAACAATGACACGGTGGAACACACTTTTAATATCCATCGAAAAGGAATTATCAAATCGAGTTTTATCATTCAGCAGTATTCCTTCATCAGTATCTTAGAATATCTGACGTGGTATCATAGCCGGGAACAAGAATGAGACATAAGTAAATGAATGATATATTTCTTTCCATATGTATTAAACGGCTAAGGAAAAACATCTATTCATCAAAATATAATGGCAAGAAAGATTTTTTTTATTACGATGAGCTGTCTCTCTCAGGCTGTCGTGTTTTATTATTCACTAGATGAAAAAGTAAGCTATCAGTCAATTACTTAAGCAATGCAATATGGAACAACATGGAAATAATGTTTCTATAGACTATTATGCAAATCCATTTTATTTTAAAAGTGTGTTTGTAGATATTGCTTCGTTGAGATTTGTGCATATTCAATCGACCTTAGTTCAGAATTAGTGTTGACCGAGAAGCTGATCTTCCGGTAATATTCGGACTGTGGTGACTATTATTGGAAAATATTCCGAACTTTCGAATAATTCTTATTACTTTAAACATTCAAGTTTATAAGTCATCTGATTATATTTAAATCGACGATTGTGTTAAGTAGGCCTGATAAAATTCAACATTAGCCCCGGAGAAACGAAAATACTACTACAATATTAGTAATTTCCGTTTCAGTACATACCAAATTTCATTTCTCTAAGTCGATCGCGGATGAACCATTACTGCCTTAATCGACATCAGAAAGGGATTTATTTGCCACACCTGTTTTATGATATTACTGTATTGCTTATATCGTATCCAATGTCAGATATCAGCTCTCAGTACATTATACTTTGATAATCTATTGTGGCTGGATACCAGGCTTGTGCAACCTTTTGTCGCTCATGTGTGATTTATATCATATTTATTATATCATACAAACTAAAATAATGGTCCATAAACTATAATAATAAACAGTGATGCATGCTATAATTCAGCGGTAGGTTGTATTATGGGAGATTGTCTTGGTGTATATCTGTAAAATGTATAAAAAAATTATCGTCAGTATTTCTCTGCTAACAATATTCCTCTGTACGCCACTTTAAATGTAATCTTGTAGTGCATCAATTTTGGCGGATGCGCCATAGGTTGGCCCTCCTGCTGTACGAATACAAAATTGTAATTTCGTTTAGAATTTAGTAGTCATTCATCCACTTTCACCGTAAATGTGAATTAAATCATATATCGGTCGTATCTGACTTTTACTTTTATAAAGCTCTGCATGAGAAGTGCTCAAACATTCACATCTGTTATGGACGTAAAATTCGGTCGTTCAAAATGTTCCATAAAATGTTCGACTTTTACCATTGAAATTCCTCTTTCTGTAATATATGTGCTCGTGAAAACCCCTTTTGTGTCCTCCTCGCAGTTTGTTTGCTGTCAAAAAAACAATTCCCCTTGCCGTAATGGAAAATTTTGAATTTGTTGCGAGCTGAAAGTTGTACATCAGCATTATTCAGGTTTGCTACGCTCTCGTCTCTCCCGAAGATCTTTTCTTCGTGCTCACATTTCTGCCTAGCTCACTTTAAATAATCCCCTCGCTTTTCCTTTTTCTCTTTACCTCTCTTTGTCTTCCTTGTAATGAGGATAGCTTCAAGATTGCTTCGTCCATTCTAATGTGTGTGAAGGATATGACAATGCCTGGAAAGCAGCCTTCCCCTAAATTAAAGTTTTTGAGTTCGTTTTTTTACTTTACAATATGCTGAAATTCATACATCGTTCCAAAAACTATGCCGCAATTATATTCTGCATTTGAAGATCCTTTGGATTTACATTTTTGGTTCTCTGCAGTTTGCTGCCTACGTGACATCTGTATTGTAGTCATTTGCTGTTACTTGATGAATGTAGTTATTCTTTTTTTCAACCTTTTTGTTGATTCCTGAATATCTCTGTTGGATAACGTTTGGCATATCCAGTCTAGGTGTTTCTGCGTCGAATGTTCTCAATTGAAATGCATTAAATCCTTCTATTTTAGAGGTTTTGCAAAATTGTAATTGTGATTTCTATAGGACGGTGCATCATCGATCTAATCTTGTGTTTAAAGGTTGTAAAAGTTTTCGTCATTCATTTCTCTATTGCTTTCATATTATCATAGCCAGAACGAGTGGGAGACAAAAGTAAAGGAAACAAACCTCTATTTTCTATTTTTCTCTACCCTGTGCCAAAATCTCAAGTAAGATATTTATTTATAATTATGACTGCAATAAGGCATCTAGCCTGATCGTAGTCAATATTACTATATTACATTTCTTAAAAATGTTAAAAAACAACAAATATGACTATTATTTTACAATAATATAAAAAATTCTACAATTCGAATTACGACTCCAAATACTTTACATAAAAACACAATTATAAGTAACACACAAATATATAATTATTAAAATATTGCAATATCACATTTTTTAGTTCATAAAACACTCTTAATTATATGAAATAAGAATAAATCATGAAATACTATAAATAATAATAAACGAGGAACTCCATATTCCATCCATCTAGGTAGCAGGAATATCCATCTTAACTTCGTTGGATAATTCGAGAAGCGGTGAAAGTAACATGTCGGCATAACAGCATCTAGCCCAAGAGGTCTTCGATTAGGCGGGTGTCGATCTAAACGGAGGATTTCCTCTTAACCTTACTCATGAATCCTTTCGGTCTCAAGGAGATTCATTATAGCTACCGCATTTACAACTAGTTCCTCTAGCTAATCGTTCTCATACCTTAATCCAGCGATTAGACACTGATTACGACCACCACTTAAGCGAAACATATATCTAGTTACCTCAACCGTTTTATGGGCATGCAAGTTTGGTCATCCATTTTGCGGCGTTTAGCCTGGTAACAAGGGAAACATTACTTAGGTGGGATGGCTCTCCAGGGCGCAGGCAGGGAAGTTTCGCTAACGTACGTGATGTCTCAGAAGTCACGCACGGAAGGGCTTATTCACACGAGAGTTGGAAGTTTTAAAAGGTTCATAAGTGGCGATTAATTAGCGTCAAAATTCGATATCGTAACCTTCCGCAGCGGAGTGGAGAGTTTAATTCTCTCTTAAGTCATGGTTAAAATCCACTTGAATGGATGTAGCGGCATTTCGAATGTTTTTCATTCACAATAACGTGTCACTCTAAAGAATTGAAATAAGGAATAATTTATAATTGGTTTCGGACGGTTTTTCCAATTGAGAACGTCGGCTCAGTATAGCGAATATCTTTTCGTCGCAGGCAATTTCAGAGTTGTGTTTATATTATTTGGAGTTGTTTCGAGTATAGTATTTTTAAAACTGCTTCGACTGCTATGGTCTTTTATCTACCGGATAGCCAAGTGGCAGCGGTAGTTGATTAATAATTGATTGTATAATCGGTCAAATAACTTTATAAAATCAAGTAAATATTCTTCAGCGTTATTTGGTGGAATTTCGTATTTACTAACTCAATGGTTACGAAAAACTTGTAGAATTCCACAAAAATTATTCTAATGCTTTAAAGGTTTCAGTAGTATTGTACCATCATCAGAAGCAAATGGCTCAATGGTATTCTACCACCGAAACCGGTAAAGCATTAGAATAAATTTTGTGGAATTGTGTAAGTTTTTCGCAATTCATGAGTTAGTAAACTGTTTTTAAATTTGTTATCTGGGCGTGATTATACACAATGGGTGTATGAGTGCATCACAGTGCTTTCTTTCTCTCGTAAAACCGATTACTGTGAATCATTATTTCAGTTAATCCGAGCTAAGGAAACTCAAAATTCCCGCTAATATACTTTTTCATCTGAATATTTCCCTGTATATACTCACAGTTATATTTCATTCCTTGATTTCTGTGAAATTTGTTTGTTTCTGATTTTTGTTTACTTTATTTGAAGCTTTCAAAAAATTTTGTGTTTATCGTGACTTACGCTTCGACTTGTTTGCAATTATACTCAAATAGTTTCCATGATGTGTGTCACAAACGTAGAAATCGTGTTCCGAATTTCTCATTTTCCCCTGCGCAGAGGTAGATCGCGTGACTGAAATAGAGAAAATAATTTGCATGCAGTAAGTAGTGGGATAATACCCTAGACTAAAACTTATTAGATATTAATTCCAAGTCGTAAACACGTATATATTGTAAGCCTTCTTCCGATTGTATTTTAGTAATATGTGCATTGTTGGGAGCCAAAAATCTGAATGTGATAAATAACGGTATCCGGTTTGATTCGTTCAAGAACTTCCATTTTTTGGTTCAGGTTCGGTTTTCACTCCTACAAAAAAAAACTTTTTATCGGTTTCGGTTCGATTCCGGTTCGATGCCATGCTCACAGACACTATTTTGGTTTTAAAAACTACATATCGAAGCCACCGACCGAATCATTTCGTTTGCATAAATACATCGTTATTAATTCGATGTTATATTACTTTAGAGATGGCTATCATCTCCAAATAGGCTTATTTTCCCCATGGAATGTTCCATTTAATGTACCTTCACAAAGAATGGATCAAGACTTCCCTTTCTTGTTTTTCTCTTTCTAATTATTTCGGTTATATTCTCACGTTGAATTAAAAGCCAGTCACGCTCCAAAACCCATTAAAAGATTCAATACCTTTAAGAGAGCGTATTCATCGCAGGGACGTAAGACATCCACTGCATGTGCGATTTCTTTCTTGTCCTTTGGAATTCTTATCCAACACGTCCAGTCCGGATCTTAGAACATATCGACTACGACCCTTTCATGAAAGAAATGCTCGCAGTTTATTTCTCGAATGTCCTGGTGCTTGTTCCACAACACGACTGAAAGTTAATTATCGTAGGAATTAGTTTTTCATTCAACCAAGATTTTATGTATTTTCTAGAAATTTAAATGGTTGTTTCACAATAAACTTTGAAGATTATATGTGTGGGTTTTTGTATACTTCTATGCACGAATTTTTACCTTTATGAGGTACCTGTTATCGTATCTCTTTTAATGGAATATTTTTGTTTCCTTCTTGGTAAGGGATAGAGAAATAAGAAACTTTCTCTTACTTTAGTCTTTGTCTTTTTTTCTGTGGCAATGTGAAATGTATTGAGGAATTAAGGATGTTGAGTGTTAGTATACGTACTGGTCTAGCGTAAGATTGCAAAGAAAAGCTTCATTTATTTGGTCGTGATATAGTACTCTCGTGAACGTTTTACATTCTTGGCAATCTGACTCAGTAAGGGGAGCAAGTGCGATTTACATCACTCCTAATCTTCATCTCTAAAGCTCTCTCTTTCTTGGCATTCGGCGTGATGTTCAAATCCAGCTTTTGGGCTAAATACCTCGCAGACAGATATATTTATGTGCATATAAAATAATGTGACTTCCTCTTTTGGAATGCCACGTAATTATAAATTTCTTTAATTATTAGTTATATGATTCTTGAATATTAATTGAGAAGGATTTTTAATTTGAAAAATATTGTTCTCTGATGACATTAATCATTGAGATCAGAATGACTGAATTCTCTCCAAGATGCGTTTGAACATAAAACTATAGAATTAAAAAAATCGGTGTGTAAAAGTGCATGGTGTGCCACCCAAGTATTTGTCTGATAAAAGCCGTTCGATAAAATCACACGAACATAAGTTTCTCATAAACCACAGTTGATATTCAGTATCTGTGGTTGAGAAGTATCTCACCTTTTTTCAAACTATATACATATCTTGTTTCTGGTATCTGTGGTTGTTGCGTCCTTGCATGACGCAATTCTTCGATTGTGATAGTTCTTGACTATCCATTGTCCTCGCTGGCATTTCAACGTTTGCTCAAACTCAACACAATGACTAATACGTTATCTTTATCAAGAGTACGCGTTTCTGCGAACATAAATGCATTGATATCATCGGAATAAATTTTTAGTTTAACAAAGATGTTTTTCGATGTAACGCTTTTTTGACGAATGCAGCTTCGGCTGAAGAATGTTTTTGTGGGTGTGACCGACAGGTGCTTAAAGATAGAAAATAATTATACCGTGTTGGATGCAGTCCATTCATGCTTGAATTTGTGGTATTTTCTGGTGGTGCGCTGTTCTTAAATATATGAGATTCTTCGAAAAATCGAACATGGTATCTTTTTATGTACTGTTTTATGTAGGAACAAAGATTTTGGCCATCGCGCTGTGTTACGTCATCGTCGTAGTGTCTTTGCGTGTGCTTTTTAATGAGATACTTAATTATTTTTAATCTCGTGGAAACCAGTGTTTCAAGTGTGAAATATTCTCATTTTCATGCGTATTCATATTTTCTTTCTATGCGATTTCCATCGTCTTCTTTTGGAACACCTGAAATCAGAAATCTTTTATATTTAAGCAATTCTTCTCCAGAGATATAGCTCAGAATATCACAACATTATTAATTCATGGATAATCAGGAATTAATGATTCCTTATTTGGTGGAATAATAATTTGCTTTCTTTAGCTTCATAGGCTGAATGAAATGTTAAGTTGAATTTCGCGATATAATTATGCTTTCGTTTGTGGAACATTGCAGACATTCCTCAGAATTTATTTCAGAAATTATTTTAATCTTTCGAAACTTATCGATTACTAATTCGAGTGCTTTTCGATCTCAAAATCTTTAATTTCCATAATCCCTTGCGGCGGATATATTCATCGCTTATTGAAGCCTCTTTGTCCTTTGTTCACTAAAACATTTCTTTCGATTCCGGAAGGAACGTCGATTCGACATCGAGAAGGAAGCTAGCAGTAATCGCCTCTGGGTGCGTTCGAGAATGAAACACCTTTGACGTGTTGGGAGAGTGGGGGTGAGCTTTGTAGTCGGATGAGGCATTCCGACGTTGCTTATAAATCAGCGGAACAATATCAGCCCCAGAGCAACAAACTGCGGGAGGGGTTCGACGCGCCTGTTTACGGGGAAGAATCTTGCCGGAGCTGTAATTAAGTCTGCGTTTCCACGAGAACTCTCCAAATAGCGTACGGGAGTTGATCGCGCGCTCCCCGAGGTTATTTGCGCGCCATCAAATGGATTCTTGATTAAGGACGCTCTTTTTCTCGGTTATATCATCTGTTGAATTAAAAAATCCCTTGGCGGATGGTTTTAATGTGTTCTCGATGATTTTCAATGGGTGTGTCCGAGGAACTTCTTGATGCGTCCTGACGGATTGGAATGATAATAATTTATTTCGTCAAGATTTAATTCAGGTACATGGAACAGTGTCTGCATTGAGCTGGTGGTGGTGGCTTTCTGAAAATTTCTGAAAAATCTGGGGTCGCAAACTTTTCAGACCACCCTCGTACATCACTATATCCAGCAGGGTATATTGCTATCCAATAGAAATTTATCTACCGATTAACACCACGTATTTCATTACATTTCAAAAGAATTTCCTGAAATCTTTGTGTATTGCTACCATATTTTTGCGGAAAATGCTTTGGCATTTAATCATAATTTTATACTCAAGTAATATGGATTTCATTCAAACATACTTTATTCATTTGAATATATTTAGGTTTTAGGTTTAGAATGGTATTCATTTGATTCGATTTAGAGTATGGCGTGCACCCAGGAGAGTTTGCGAATGTTAAACGTAAAAAAAGTCCAACATGTACGGGATTTGAAGCCGGTTCTTCCACCGGTGTAGGTTGCCTTCCTCGATGAGGAACTTTGCTTTGGACGACGCTGACTAGCTGAACGGACTACACACCCTTCCTAAAATTTGTCCTGAAAAAAGTTTGTGATCGATGTATGAGATCAGCTTGGCTAATCAGAGATTAGGGTTCGATGCCCGGTCTCGTCAAAGGTTTTTCGTCTTTCGATTTATTTTTACCTTTCGATAATGTATTACTTTTCTGTTTATCTTTGGCATATATTAATAATTTCATAAAAAAGGATTTGTCGATTAATGTGCGTCACTGCGCGTTTCTGATCGTTTTATACCAAAGAAACGTTTCAAGTTTCAAAGTCTCAAGTGTCGCCTGATCTGAAGAGTTTTTTTTTTTAATGTATCGATTATTTTAAGAATTTCCCTTGTTCAAATCTATTCCTGAACTCTGTTTATCTACGCCACAACGAAATTATGGCTTTTGAGTTTCTGATCTACTATCAAACAGGTTAAGATGTACCTGCAACTTTCATGTTTATCCTTCAAGTATGATTATATCGTTTGCAATTAAAAGAAATAAAAATATATTTTTGTAGCCATAGTCAATGTGACATGCTCACCGGTTTCATTATACTCTCGTCATCTTCGGGAGATGTATGTATAAGTGTGGCGTAAGAGTCCTCTATCCCTGGGTGTTAATAATGACTCCATTTTTAGCTGTTTATTTTATGGCTACCATTGTAAACGAGAGCAATAATTAAACAAAATTATTATTATTTCGTTCTTAGGGCGAAGTTAGGCTAAATGGGATCTCTTCCATCTTAACTCTGAAATAATGCAGATTTTCTACATACGTTACAATAGAAGAAAAACAAGCTTACATTTAAAGGAATTGATTTACAAAGAAACTGAAAAAATATATACTAGAGAATGTTATAGATAAACGCTGAAAGATTTAGGTTGTGGGGGAAAAACTCCTCAGCTGGTTTACAGAGAAAAAACACACGGGGAAACGCCCACGCAAGAAAGGTGCGAATAAAAGCCGCTAAAACACAGATGTATAAAAAATCACTATTTCTAATGTTAGATTCAGAGGGAAATTCGGATGTTACCTATTTCCTTTGCTACACCTTTACTTACATATGGTATATGGTTTTTAATCTAGAATTCAGGCTTATCTCGCCCGATACTTCTCAATGTGTAGTCCATGTTGGAAACGTCAATGCTAACAAACAGTTAATTATCCTCCGTCGAGGCAATTCATTAAGACAGGAATGGCCTAATGGATGAGTGTTTTATCCCTAACATCCTTATTTTGTCCTCCTGCTTTTAATTGTCGAAATTAGAGCAGAAACTACGAGATAACGTCTCTTTTTCCTTTTGATGTGGCTTCGGATCCAGTCGGAGGAATATGACTTCTTTCATGTTTATACTGTTATCGCGAGGGGTCGTGAAATTCTGTTTACGAGCGAATGATAAACGGATAATGTTTATTGGCTGTAAAGGATGTCTGTAAACCTCCCATCCTCAAGTTGCCTCTTCTCTCTTGTTACCCCATTCGCTCTCTTCTGCCCCTTTTGACATCTCTTAAGTTTTTCTCTCCCCTTGACCTTCTGCCTCCCTGGCTCTTTCTCTCTTAAAATCCCTCCCCTAACTCACTCCCTCTCACCTCCTACACTTTTGCTCTCCGTCCGCATTCACGTGTTTGTCCCCTTCCTCTCGCGCTTCCCTGTTTCCTTCTTTTCCTGGGTGTGGAGTGACAAGATGGATCTTTAACGTATCCGCTCCATTACCGTTAGCAAGGGTGGTCAGGTAAAGAAATCTAGTTTGGGAGTACCACAATTAGGTTTTTGGGTATTCATAAGGATTTGGTCTATCGGGAATATCGCTTTACTAAGCCATGACGATCGATGTGAGTGGTGCGAAAGTTGTTTTTCGAATTTTAAAAATGTTCACTTCCGGGTATTTTTCTTCTTATGTAATCACCAAAGTGGAGTTTTCTTTCACTTCATTAAATGTTTTACGAAATAGGTAGTTTGAAAATCTAATTCAGTAAATTAGTAAGTGTACGCCTTACCCCACCACCAGTGGAGACGGTGTTAGATGCGCTCGCGGCCCAGTGCCAGCAATGAACCTTCTTAAACTTCAAGCTTTGAATACTTATAATATGCTTCTAAATCTGGTGTATCATAATCAGATCTATTTTTTTGACTTAACAAGTTGGCCCAAAAACTTCGCAGTGCAATATCTATATATGCTGGGTTTAGCATCATTCAATTTAATTATTTTCTTATGTTTATTAGCAAAGCTTTCTTACCAGAAACGACAACGCGAGTATGAATGGAGCTTACGTCGAAAACAATATTGCGATTTCAACATGATAAATGCTAGTGCTCTGTGGGTGATTTCAAGCGTTGCCAACTCACGGTGATTACGTCTTGAAAGAGATACTCTAGCCTATAACGCAGGGCCTGTGGCGGTCGTCCTAGTTGCTATACCCTTAGGATACCCTTTCCTATCAGGGTACGGCTTTTCGCATCTGTTTTTCATTTCCGAAGTCAGTGGAAACTCCAATATCCGGGCCAATGACCGGGCGCTTTATCAATCCGAAATCGCAGATGATCGAAGAAATCGTAGCTGCTTCATTCTGCAATGGCTTGGCTTTAAATCAATGACGTATATACATATTATTAGAAAAGGGTCACAAGTTTATGCTGCTTTGAGCCTCTTTTGTAGTATTTTTTTAGTCTTTGATGCAGGGTTAATCGAAGCACGATTATTGGCGGGTCTGTTGTTTTTCATTTCATTTAGAGGGAAACCTCTATGTAGGTACACTAAAGCGGCGATCTTCCAGTATACCAATTCTAAATCTTTCTGGTGGACTTAGTAAAGATACACGATCTTCTTCGTGGGTAAAAATGCACAGCTATGGAAAAACTTACGTAGTCTTGCGGGGCGTATAAGATGCAGGATACGAGAAATGAGCTGCAAAATTCTGTCGGGATATACTGTGTATCCTATTATAATAATAACAAGGTCTCCCCTGACTACCGTCTCGGGAAGAAAACTTTCCTTATTTGTGATTTTAAGTCATAGCATTTCTAACTCATGAATGTTTGTATCCATTGAAAACAAACGCTAGAGACTTATCATATTGAAAAATAATGAAATCGAATAAAAAAAGAATTGGTACATTGCTTAGTTATTTCAATGTTATACTTATCTTGTTTAACATTATTCTATACATTCATTGTAACATGTCTTTTTACTTTTGGGCCAATGTCCGTTGAGATAACTTTGGCCAACGCCTTACATAATGTAAGAGAAACATAATGTAACACCTTTGGGTCGAAAAATCAATTACATTTTGCACAGGATATTTAATGACACATCTGTTAAATTATTGACTATTTTAACCGGTCCGGGACATTTTCCTTGGTTAATGGGTTTCCTATTATGATTCACAATCACTGTTTAATAAGCACAAATCACCGTGATGATGCAATACCGAGATTATCAGAATCTTCTACTGAAGATGAAAAGTCAATGACTGAATGCTAAGCAAGGAAAAGGCTCTGATGTAAAACATGAAAAAGGAAACATGAAAGATAGATCCGGTACGGATGTGCTGCTAAAGAAAATGATTAGAGATAACAAAGAGGTTAAGTATAAGACAAAATTAGAAGTTGCTGGACGATAAGAAGGCGATAGGTATCTAGAAAGGCCTTAAGTAGTACTTCAATGGACTGTGAACCTACCTAGATGTAGAAAAAACATGAAATTCAAATGTGCATAAATGATGTATAGGAGAAAAATTCTGGAGACGGCTAAGTTAGAGAACCGTCACCTTTACTGTACAGTTTGTCTTACTCCTTCACCCAATCTAATCCTGCATGAGAATTTCAATGTTCGAATGAAAATTTTAATCGTTTTAAGTATTCAATTTTTGTTAGTTTAGGTCATTTGCACAAATTTCTTTTACATTTTACCTTGTGCTTGTGCTCAAACTATAGAGTCGGAAGAATTGCTATGTTTATAGTTAAACGTAAGTGTTGGGCTTTAAAGGAAATGCAACAGCTTTTCATTGCAGCATTTTTGTATAGGGGCTCTTAATGTTAAAGAGAATTTTTTTAATTATTCTAAGGACATAGTAAGGTTTTATTGTCTAAAATTGGTAAATATATCGCAGAGGTTATTATCATCTTACTAAGCATTTAGTTGCACTCTATAAACACAATGTAACTAGCGTCGCTCTTAGTTTATAATCATATAATTATCATATAAACGAGATAAATGAAGCAGTACAAGTAAATCGATAGCTTTCAAGCGATACTTGTTGTGACATATTCACGTTAAATACATACAAGAGGAGTACAAATTGTGGGATATACCAAAATTTCAATCGCGTACGTTTTGTTCTTCGTTGCGTTCAGCGGATTAGAGTTTAGGTGGTGGTAGCGTAAAATTACGTAATGTAGGATGGGATTTACATGTCTTTATTTCGCTGAGTGAAGCCGTTTCCATCGTATTGCACTGTCCCTCCCTCTCCAGCTTCCTCATTTCCATCTCTGTCTGGCCCTCATTTCCCTCCATCGCCCTCACACCATCTCCGCATACGAATCCAATCTTTCATACCTCCCTCGGTATCCTTTTTCTATCTCTCGTCTCACCACCTGCAGCATCCTCTTCGCCCCTCCCTTGCGTCTCCTTCCTTTTCTCGTACCTTCCACGTCCTTCATTCATTCTTCCTTCCTTATCACGCCCAACGTGGACTACGCCTTTCCTCCTACGTGTTCATCATGTGCATCAATGTTTAACAAGCATCGAATCCAATCAATCTTCCTTACAATTTCCCTTTTGCTCATTACTGGGATGGCTAAGAAGTTAACAAACGAAATATTTTTGACCGTACTCACGTTTTCTGTGCTTAAAAATTACAGACGCTCTCGCCACTTGAAAATTTTCTACTTCCACGATCCCTTGTTAGCCGTTCTGACGTCTGAGTGAGCGGAAATTTCCCTTCCAACAAGACTAATAGCTACCAAAATGATTTGCTTTTAAAGCTTTCAACTTCTGATATTAGTTTCCCAAAATTTTAAGGGACATTACAAATGTATATTTTACGTGTTCACGTATCTAAACCTAACAAAGTTTATGTCGAAAAGAACCTCAAGAAGTGTATTCACTGTCTGTGTTCGACATAAATTCAAGAATTTTAAAGGTAAATTTTGCGTTTCTTATACTTAAAATAATATCGGAGTTTGTGTTCTTATTCGTAATCATGTTATTGGCCTTTTCTTGTATTAAGACTGCCTCTTTTTGCATTTATTCACTTGTTATCTGTAAATTATTATTACTTCACTTTTCCTTCAAGAGTAGGCTCTGCGAGTTTCTCTTAATAATGACCTCTGAAGTCATTACGTTTAATATTTGTGTGTAAATTAGGCCACAGCAATTGAATACAATTAACTTAAAACTTGAAAATTTTTATCAGATTAAATCAACTATCGTCCTGGTGTTCTCTCTCCTAATGTATTTCCGCTTCTATTATTGAAATTTCTTTGTCCCCTCTACGTGAATTGCTAACTCTCTTATTTTTTGACGTTTTAACTCATAATTACAATTAATCGAATCTGTTAGTCCGGCCGTAATCGATTAATAGTAATATTATAGAATTACCTTGAGCACACTGAATGAAGTTGCTTCATATAATCGAGATTAGTTGCTGCATACTTTTTTTCTGTTAAAATTTTAAAGTAAGTGTGTACTACCTTTATTTCTCCCTTTACGTTTCTGTGAACTGGGAATTATAATTAAGAGTAGTTCTATAAATAGCGAGTGTATATTGCCAGCAATTTCCTGCTAGCTTAATAGCCCCTGAAGAATAAATTATAAATTTATTCTCTCCACTTAACAACGTTTATCGTCTGACCACAGTTGTATCCTTCTTTACTTTACTTTAATGTAAGTTATTCACAGCATCATCATTTCCTAGGTTTATCAGATCAACACCACCGTTAAATTCTGTTTTTATTTTTTTAAAGTTCTTTTTGAAAAGGAGAAAATCATAGGAAGTTTTGGAATTAATATCCTTTAGTATATTATGTTAGGGCTTAGGAGTCATTTAATACCTGAAATGACCAACGTGGTGCATTCGCTGAATGTAGGATTTTCTGAATTTTATACGGATGTTAATACATGACCACCGAGGATTATTTGGGAATCTTATGCTCCCATCTCCTTCATTGGCCTTACCTCCTATATATTTTCTCCCTTCTTTACTCGCTTCTGGCCCTTTCCAAACGTGCAACTTTCCCATCCAATACTCTCCCTTCCTTTCCTTCTCTATCCTTTCCTCCCTTATTCTCCCTCCCCATGGCTCGCCATTCGATCGATATGACCCTACGCCATCCCTTCCCTCAACGCCAGCCGCGTCCACTCGGCGGCTGCCGTCGGGGTGCGGGATGCTCTATTTGGGTCACGCACTGCCGAACCCTTCCCTTTCTTCATTAAACCACCCTCACCCTCCCTCAGGAGCCTTTTCTGCCCATCTATCTCACACGCTTAAGCGAAATTGGCCCTCGCCTCTAAGTGCTTTGCGGGGGGAAAATGAAGCCTTTTTTCCACGCGTCTTAATTCTCGCGAGTCGTCTTTAGGTAGTCCCTTTCATGTCCTTACGTAATCTGTCGTCGAACTGTAAGTAAGGTGGGTTTTTATACATCTCCGGGTCTTTTGATAAGTGAAGGGGTGCGAGGGATGAACCGTGTGGGACTCCCCCCGGCGGCGGATTGGGGAGCCTTTCGTTTCACACGGTCTGAGTATCGGATGGGAGTGATAGCACGCGAACTCCCCGACGATCAAGGGGGAAGATACAATTTTTTTTTCGAGAGATGGGGAGACGTGGTTCGCCGACGCCGTCAAAATGTTTAGTACTCACTTAGGGGCGTCGTCGCCATTTTTTCTGTGTGACGAGGGTCGTGTTTTTCGACGGTTCTGGAAAGTTGGGTCGTTACGTGGGGAGGTATTAGGGGAAGAGAAGTATCCGTTTGAGCGGGGAGTATGTGCTTGAAGAGCATATGTGCATCATTTAGATCCATGCATATTGCATCTGCAAGCCAGTCGTCTCTAGTCATTCGGAGATTCTATTCGCGGTTGTTTAATCGGCGGAGAGCTGGGGCGGCTGTTTTGCGGCTGGAATGCGGACATGAAGTATGTAATTGGCCAGAAAGCATCTCCCTAATTCAGGCGATGCTGCAAATTTATATTCGATGCGTAACCACAATGGCCAGACCTTGCGTCTAATTTTATATTTGTTTCCGATTCGATCGGAAATTTTGGAACCATCGACAGGATAACGTTTTCATGAATTTCGAATCATTGTGGTGTACCATGCGCGTACTGCGTAATATTTAAGTAATTAAAACCACAGGCATAATTATGGTTATGTAATGACAGCGAATGCTTCAACTTCATCAATTTGATTAAATTTCAATTGGTTTTGTATTAGGCTCGTGGATGCTATAAAGTGCTAATCCACCAAGAAAATATTTAGAGAAGTTATCATTTTTTACTCTTGACACTTAAAGGCCTCCTTCAGTTATGCGGATATATTTTGCAAGAATCACGGTTCTTTTTCACAATCGAAGATGGTCTCTAAATCAAAAATATAGGGTGAGTGAGTAGAGTTTCATAAATTCTTAGTTATTTTCATTGAGCTTGCTGGTTAGGATCTGAGATCAGTGTATAAGTATCGTCATAAATAAGGTACGATAAATTTTTATTTTACATACACATTCGTTTTTATATTAAATATACTAAGACTTTTTCGTGCCTTGAAAATGTTTGCTAGACATATTTTAAAAGGAATAAATTGGAACTCAGTTGATAATGAATTGCTTTAAACCCTTGTGGATGATATCAGAGCTATCTAATGCACATTCGGTAATTCCTAGATCGGTAATCCGGGACTTCCTGTTCATTCTCTTGGAGCTATTTAGTATACGATAATTGGCTATCGGATTATTTTTTAAATCTCTTAGCTATTATTACTTAAAAATCAAGAAAATATGTGAATACGGATTTTCACGTCTTTAAAATTACATATAGGTAATATATTTTATAAAGTGTGAGAGGAGAATAATAAGCTCTCTTCGATATTGGCTTTGTCCTCCCTGAATACACTCTTGACTGAGATAATTCATTCTTTGAAGAATCTGATTTCATAGCTCTTTATTTTGCCTATGTGATCATTCCCGTCGAAAGATTATTGTGAGTGTTCAAATGTACGTTTTAAGAGCGAATTCTAGGTCGTTCGTATCGAAAGTGTTACGTAATGAAGGAATTCACGCTGCTTTTAAGAGCGTTCTATCGAGTATCTCATTCTTTCTGTATCAGTTATTTTGATAGATAATTCGCATCACGAGCTTCGAAACATGAAAGCATCACAACGCGTTCTCGGAGCATTTTATCGAAATGTTCTATTCTTTCACTCTTTCATTACGCTCCCTGCATTAAGCTCCCGCGCTTTGTTCCACTGTCACATCTCTGCATTACATTGTCATATCGTTTTCTTTGATGTCCGCCATCTAGAAAAGTTCTCTTTGTGGATCGACCATCCCTTCCTTCGTTCTGCTTTCTCGATTCAGATTTTCCTACCATCCGGTTGCGGCAGTGGTGCACTTTTCGCCGTCCTATTCGCGCCAACCCTTTTATTCTTTCATCGCGGAATTACCTCTTTCTTCCGATCTAAAAAATCTCCTTTTCTTCCCCTTTCCATCCTCAGCGCTGCTGTATCTTTCAGGACGGAAAGTTATCTTCAACTGTTTCAAACCTTTCCCTCGTCTCTCAGTTCCGCTCAAGTTTCTCGCGAGATTCAAAGTCTTTGAACAAGGTTTAGCACTCGCTCCTTTCATTTTTTCCGAATGAATGAGAGATCCACTTTGTTCCAATCTGTCCTTCTTCATTTTTGAGGCGCTTTTCCGAAAGGGACTCTTTTCGTTGCGGTTTGCAGCAAGGATATCCATCGATCGGAGGCTTTTTCGATATCGGTGCGGAAATGTATGGTGGCTCTCGAGATATCCATCCCTCAGCCGGAATGCGCGGTCACGTACTTAGTTGATCATAACGGATTCCTCTCTTTAACTCGAAAGGAATCGGGGAAAAATCAGTGGTGCTGTAGGGTTACTTTATATCGCACTTGTTTTAGATCAAATAGTCAGCAATTTTATTAAGTGATAAGAAAACTTGATTTAAACATTATCAAAAGTATGAACGACGCTTAATAATGGTCATCTGGATCACTTTAACGAAATTTTCGTAATGTGTTACTCAGAGGCTTATTGTCCTACGTTGATAAGCACTTATTCCACCGATAGTATTTTGGATCTGAGATGAAAATAAGGGCAAAGTACACTCACTCCTCATCTTTCCTAATGAGACTTATTTCCTCCCAAGAATGGGAGTCTCACGACTTTTGTATATATTAAATGAATGATCCGGCTTGTGGGATAAATATGTAAGAACACATTGGTCAGAGAAGCATATCTTCATGATCGACGATTAAACTAAAACATTTGCATTATAAAACAAGGAAAATCGACTCGATGTCGTATGATATCTGAAAAGTGGCTTATTGTGGTCCTGCATAAATATGGAAACGTAGTATTTTGTCGGAGATATAATTGATTAGGGGCCTTTGAATCTGTCTTCTCTCGTATTTAAAATCTCATTGAATCGATCATATCGATACGGAATGGAATAAGAATTAGATTGTAATTGGAGAACCTGGAAATCGTGGGTTCTCATAAAGTAATTCATATATAATTAATTATTTATCCTTTTCTCATTTGATCCGTGCTGATGTAACCAATGAATATCGCAGTAAACTACTATAGAGGTACACAATAGTGTCTAGGTTCCTCAGTGATAGTACTTTTAGAAAAACTGATTAATGCGTAGACTTGTAGGTTTCTGTTGCTTCTACTGTTTTTTGCAGAAGAATAAATGTAATCACATTGATATCGTCTACGACTGTAAGTAGCGGAAATGTCTTCACGCCACGCCTGTGAAAAAGATGGTCTCACCTCTTTGCCTTTTTAAGGCTCCATCCCTTCCCTTTGGAATACCTCTCTATGTACATACCTTTGCGATGAATTATGCATGATGTAACCTTTTGAAGCGGTACCATTTCCTACATCATATGTACCTGGCGCCGCTTTAGTTGACTTTGGCGAGTTTGCCTTTTTTCCGCTCGCGGACGTCCTTTATGTCCCTTTTCATTAAACGAATTTACCTTGGTGCTTCCGACAAATTTGATCTATCATTTTGAGCACAACGCACCTTCTTCCGTACCCTGTACTAACGGCGGAAAGTAAGGCTCGGTAGACTTCGGTGCGGAGATTAAAAAAGTTATTTAATTTGGCTCAAGTGCGTGGAGAGGAAGTTCTCAGGATCTGGACGATGCTTGAACAAGAAAAACCGGCAGAGGAATAAAAAAATAAAGATATGGAGGAAAATTAGGGAAAGGAAGGGGTTTAATCAAGTGATTAAATATTTAGGGTTCAGTTTGGTATGATGAGGCTCCAATGGGTCTTCGATGGGCAAATTTTTAGCTCCTTATTTTTTATTCTTCCCAGTTCTGCTGTTAATAACATCCTTTCATTCCGGAATTTTCATTATTTTCGCGTTGCATTTCGTGATTAATATTGTCATTGTTATGAGATCTAATAATTCAAAAATAATCGGAAGAGAGAAGAATCGATATCTAACAGGTCTTTAAGTCGTCACTCACGTTTCTTGTTCTCGAGTGTTTTTCCCGTATAAATGTGCAGATTTTTCATCTTTACCTTGTAATTACCAAAATTTACATCGGAACTCCAGTTTTGTTTGTTCCAGCTCTGACCGTTAGTCAAAAAGACCTTTTTCGGAATCGGCGTTAAGCATTCTCTTCAATAGGAAGTTTTGTAAGAGCGGAGTTCGGTGGCAGCCATCTTGATCACCGACGACACAGGACCTGAACACTTAATTTTCCCGAAAAAAAATTTGCTTTGAACAGGATTTGAACCACTGAGGATAAATTTCGGATATTTTGGATTTGGAAAGTTGGAAACTCGACGAGACACTCTAACCACTCGGCTATTTTGATGATACATATTTATGTGGAAGGAGTAGGTTATAATTCAACAAAAAGGCCGGTTAAGTAGGCTACTGTATGCGCCCCACCAGATGTGCAAGGGATGTGAATTCTGACGGATAATACCTTAATGTACCGATTTTATTTAGCCATCTTCGATTGCTACTCATGAAGGTATATTTAAACCATACTATCTTGCGAAGTAGTGGAGAGAAAAACTGAAGACAAAAACGGCTATTTTTCATATTCCATTCTGTATTACGCTAAGTAGTTCTAGTCTCAAAATCATGATTCCTATTGAATCCCTTCCTTTTTAGAGGCTCTTTTACAACCATGGAATGCAAGGCAACTCTTATAAAGATAAAATATGGTTTAGAAATGTTCCCATTCTGTAGAATTTCTGCTGATTTGTCGCTGTTGAAAGAGTAATTTGAGGTTGAACAATTTCGGCTCGGTTGGAAGTTTCATTAAATCGAAAGGCGCAATTAAGATATATAAATAATTATAAAGAAAACGACGTTAAGACATAAAATGACTGATATCTAAAAGAGCATCATATTAATTAAAGATCTCATTAAGTTAGCTAGTATTTATAAGGTAATTAGTATATATAGTTTCTATAATTGAACTCTATAGTATAGATTATTAGTATATATAGTTTCTATAATCTCTATAGTTTTTATAATTGAACGTCCTTTCGGCACAGTTGAATCCTACAACGTGGATTCAGTGGTTCAAACGAAGGAAACATTCGTAACTCTACTTTCGAGGGAAGTCACGTTGAATACACTACTCACGGACTGGGATGAAAACATAAAAATGCTTCTCTCATTTTCCTTTTCACGTATTCCCAACTCTTAAAGAAACCCACGTTTTCTTATCTCCATGTGTATATAGTTCAACCTGTTAGGTTTCCATGGTGATCACCCACGTTTTAAGAAAGCATGTTTCGATCGGAAAAGGTTGGGTTCGTGAGACGATGGTTGATTTATCTTTATATTATAATGGAAGGCCTATCTGGGAGGATAAAGACTCACTGAGATCTGGAAAAATAGGATCGTACTTTACATTACCTCTTTTGTTAAAATTTTCGAATACGGGATGGATGAATCGTTTTTACAATTCTTTTTCTATTCCTATTTCTAGCAGCCTATTCTATCGTACTCTTGGACAAAAGGTTGGACTTAGGACCGCACCGAAATCTGAAACCGAAAAAAGTTATTTTTGCACGAAAACCGAAAAATTACAATTCATGAAACCGAGACAAAACCGGAAACAGATATATTTTGTTCCAATTTTTCGTTCGAGAAAGTACAATAATTTACTAATCATGTGCTAAGAGGAATCACTAATAACTTTTACAACTTATCTCACACTTTGATTATGTTAATATCACGAGTTATATTCTAAAATTTCTTTTAATGTTATGTTATGAAAATAATAGAAACGTAGGATTATAATGTCGAAGGATTTACGAAGTTAAAACTAGGAAAACGTATTCCGCGAAAAGTGTTAGGAGAAGCAGTTAAAGTAATATATATTGCTTCAGAAGAGTAAGTACAGCGCTTTTTGTAGTAAAAAAGGTAGAGAAGTTTACATTTCGTTCTGACGGTATATACATTCCGCTCTTATAAGAAGGAATGAAGTGCAATTCGCGCAAGTGCGGGTGTGGTGCAGGCTTTATGGGAATTAGTCTGTCTCTGCGGGTTAAATATTGCCCGTTCTTGTGGCAGAAAGGGCTCACAGCCCTATGCACGTGTTCATTTGCTTTCCATAAAAGAAAGATTCTAGGTTTAGTGTTTGTTGGTAAATCTATGTACAAGCAGTATCAAACGAAGTGCCTCCAAGGCCACATTTAAGAATCTCACTTGGACTCGGACTCTCCGGTACTTTACTGAATGAGTCAGATACTATTATTTAAAAGTTAGAAATGTCAGTTAGAAATAAATATTAATTGTGAATAATAAATACCTTAATTAAGTATCAAACACCTTGAAGATATTCATCATGACACGATACAATTGTAAAACGTACATACATAGTTATCGGATATGTTAGTTTAGACTGCTCATCGAAAACATAGTTCAGATGATACCACTATTTGTTTATTTCTATCATTAGTCGTGAATAGAATTTCTATCATTTGTTGTAAAATATAATTTTTTCATCTGTTGTGAAATATCTAAATTTTGTTCGTTTGTTTTTATGTGTTGACTTAATTTTCTAGATTTAAACTAATTTCTTTCCGAAGGTTTTTCTTGTAATACTTTGAAATTTTCTTATTAAAACTTCAGAGGTTTGGCGGTAGAGGTCAAAACCTCGCCTTAAGTGTATGTATTTATAAACTTCCGCTCGAAGGTCAGTTTGAATCTCATTCCTCAGCCGTTAACTGTAGAAATCTTAGGAAGAGAGGGATGAGGTGAGTAGGCAAAATGAGTTAGTTTACTCGTACTTTTATCTCTGAGCCAGAATGCTGTATGTTAAAGAAATGAAGGAGAATGACTGTACGAAAAAAGCAGCTCGGTTCTTTAAATTCCCCTCCCTTGTATTATTATTTAATTTTTTTGTTTTCTTTATATTTTAATCTATTACATCCAATTTTATTCTATCCAGTTTAAGTTGTCAGTTGAAACTGTTGTTGGATCTTATAATAACTAGATAAATAAACGTCTTTCGCTGCGTTTCATGAAGAGATACTTTAGTCAATGCCGTTATTCACCGACAATTATGCCTCGGTAACTTTCGTATCATCACAGCCATGAATTAGACTGAGAAAAAATTAAATGAAAGATGCATTTTAGTTTATCCTGTACCCAAAGAGAAATTAAAAAATTTCCATTCATTAGTATATGGAAGTTGGAGCTTCATAAGGATATAATGATGGTAATAACGTCTAGTTCACGGTTTAAGTGATAGGGAATGCAAGGAAATGAATTCCGCACTGGGAGCCAATCTCACGTGTTGAAGAGGTGCGTCACGGAGACGGAATTCATTCTCACCATTTCTTATTCCCCTCTTAAGGTCGTACTTTCAAGGAAAAATTCGCGCATGGGAAACGCAGCGCGCTGCACCATTCCAACTTCATCTCGCGTTCAATTATTCCAATAGCCTAACTCCGATACACGATTCCGTGATGGGAAATGTAATTATTGCTCATTCAATTAAACTTGACTTGACCCAAATAGTTTGGGAGAATACGTGGTTTTGCGGGCCGGGATTTGGCATCGATCCGGCCATTTTCGTTTTAATTTTTGTTGAGGATTCTAAAGATCAATCTTCATCCCGACCTAGCTTTTAACTTATGCGGTGTTTTTGATGGGATCAGTTCATCTGTATCGATGGCTGCGCAGGTGCGCTCTGACACGTATCGGGGAATTGTTTACTGCGTAAGCGCTCGGATCCGAATATCATGCAGAATAATAAGCACTCGGCTGCATTGGCGACTACCTTCTGAATTTATTAATACCCTTTGTTTTCTGCCTCTCTAATCCATTATCCCGTTAACCCGATCGTCAATTCTGTTTAATCTTCATTGCCGCTGTAGTTACTGTTTAAATTTATGATTCTAAGACTGGGAATGAGGATTTCAGATTCTCGACGTTTTCAATACTTCGGGAATGGAAAATTCCCGAATCGATCTTTTTAATTAATATTTTGGGATCATCTGTAATAAATGCTCTGTTAGTAGATGTTAAATAAGAACAACGCTGTTTAATTTGGTCTACCTGATTTCGTGACTGGTTGCAGTCATTCCTGTAAGTTGAACTTCGACGCCAAATGAAAGTAAATTAAATTTCTTCTTAAACGGGAACGAATTCTATTACTACTAGTTTTTCTATGAAAATTACTTCAAGTAATATTTATTTTTTATTTTCGAACGAAGCGTTTAGACATTCATTTCCAGATTCGGAATCATTTCCTTTGTTTTGTCAGGAATGTACTTAATGTAGATAATTTCCTTTTGTTTATTATTGACGTTGGTCATATCCTCAAGAACTAGTATAAAAGCTTATTCAATTTGGAGTGAGAGATTACGTTGTTTCATGTAAGCCATATTTCCAAATCCCTAAAAGATAAAATGTGTGGTACGTTTCTTTCCAATTGTGGGTATTACAGGGTTCTAAGAGCTGATTTTCCTGCTTTCCGCACTAAATTTTCTTGAGGTTAGGGAATGGACAGTCGAATATTATTCCTGATAATAATTCCTTCTCTCCCAAAACCTTACTGGGAGTGAGTAGTTACTGCTTATCTTGTTAAATGGAATATTTTTAGTTTTTATCTTGGCACAGAATAGAGAGAGATACTTCTTTTATGTACTTTTCTCTCTAAATCTCTGTCGCTCATTGATATGATAAAACGACAGCTTATGATGAGTGATGCTGATTCATCCAGGCCAAACTCAAAAATTTCCGGATTTCCCCCCAAGATTTTTGTAACACGGACGAAATGTACGGCTTTTTTCCTTGTGAGAATATGGCATCGCTGGTCCTTGAGAATCACGGGAAAGAACATATTCAACGAAATTGACTCAAAAAGTGTAGAACTGAAGGTAATTTTCCTAAGTGAGTGTGAAAATATTCTGACTCAAAATTTAAATTCTCTTTATTTTTCCATTGAATGTCATAAAAAAATCACAATTTTTGACCAAGGGACAACAGGACAGTGTGCATTTTCTGACTATGCGGGACGGGACGGAAACGGGACTTTCGGGAGCGAAAACGGGACGAATGATCACCCTATATTTAGGATATTATTTTAAGGAAAAAATATTAAAATGATGTACACTTTGAGAACGTGTGTTTCCGGAGTTTCCCATTGTATCGCGGCTGAATTATAACCCATTCCCCATTTATTCATATCTTCCGTCAATAGACTGTTCCTATTTTGAATGCCGCTATTTATGGCCCGGAAAGGTGCTTTCGAATGCTATTTCGATGCCAAATAAATCATGGCCAGGCCTTGGAATTCTTCTAGGAGGAGTTTAGATCCATTACAACTCATCTACCTCCGAATTATATTTCTGGGTCATCTGCAGCTTGGCAAATTGATGTTGGTTTGTCTCTGAAGTAGATCGGAGTAGTATTTCTCAAAAACATGCGATCTTGCTTATAACCGTGTTATTTCTTCAAGAGAAGTATTCTCCTTCTTATGGACTCAAAGAGAAATATTGCTTTAACATTTAGAGTTTCGCTGGAATAGGCATAAGTCATTCTAATGTGCAGTGCATACTTTATATAAGCGCACTAGTGTATCACACAATTCATTACAGCTATTATGGCTGAATCGCCTGAAAAAATCACTTTTCCATTGTTGAAAATGCGATAAAGCAAAATATCTGCCGTGGGCACTATAATTGAGTATCCGAAATATTAAAAAATCAGTGGTTCTGTTTGAAAATAAAATTCAAGTATCTATATGGTTATAAATTTATTTTCGCTGTAGATAAATCTCGATTATAATTTCGTGGAAATAAAAGATAATGACATGTATGTTAGTATATAAGTTGAGAGAGAGGTTTACTAAACAAAAGCCTTCATTAAGGAAGCGAAAGAAAAGGTGTAGGAGATTTCTCATAATCTCATGCATTGTCTTTTCTTCATTCTTATCAAAGGCCCAAGAGTGTATTACTATATAAAATGATAAATGTTTATTTGGGTTTTCCAGGGCAGACTATTACGTGCAAATTTACAATCCTGCCCTTTCCTTGATAGATGTTAAAAGAATATATTTACCAAGCTTTCGTGATGGTGAGTTTATTTTCATTTTCCCCTCGCTGATCGCAGTGCAGTTAAGAAGTTTGAAACGGAAATAGCTTTCTTTGCCCACGATATTGTATTAACTGTCAGGATATTAGGATTTGATTTCCCATTGTAGAATTCCTTGGAATCTCTGTTGGAAAATGTCTCTGATATTTAACGAACAAATATTGGCAGTTTTCACTTGTCGTGTTTTTCACTATTTTGGGGTTTATTGATTTATCATTCCAATCAATTGATTGAATGGCATTTGAATTCTGTTATTAGTGGAACAGCTCTTGACGCTCTCGTCAAAACATCCTCGTCTGGATCCACAGGAAGCTGTCTTATCGCTGGAACTGTTTTCGCAGGAATACGCCCACTGAAAGTGGGACTGCTGGTTTAAGCTAATCGCGTACACACGCGGTCTCCCCACGTGCTCCCATTTTAAAATGGATGATCATAATTGGAAGCCCGAAGTCTAGAAATACAAAGTCTTTTTTTCTCTCTTTCCGAAGTATCACACACCTCCGATATTTCATACCTACGTTTATTTTTGCAGAAGACCTTGTAAAATTCAATAGTGTTCGGACATGTAACCATTTCAGGATTTCTTTCACGATGTAGGTATTTACTAACGTCCTAGTTACATGCAAGTTTGAGATTAAGGAAATTGAAAATTATAACGCTGAGTAGCTAATCACTCATATCAGTCATAATTATGGTCATATTATATATTTATCGCTAGTAATATAACATTGAAATGATTATTTTTCCTGATAATATTGCTTTTTTGAGAATTCTTACTTTGCGTTGTAAGGTTGTATGTAAGGTTAAAAATAAAAATTTTGAGTTATCTGAATTTCAGAAAGATCGACATCTAAATAAATTACAAAGTTGTATAATTTATTATGGCTTTCCACAAAGTTACGCCAGAACATATTGACTTCATCGACATCTAATTTGTTGGCTTTCGTTTCCTGACGATAACTCTAGGAAGTTCACTATATTTGACTGTGTAACTGCTATTACTCATGCAGAGATAAGTTGTTAAATCCTGAAGCATTTAGCAATTACGGTAATGCATGTTTCTCTTAGTTTCAAATCTGAATTGCTTCGCGGGTATGGGTATCTGGCGTTAATTACTTAACGATTCCTTCGTTTGGCCTACATATATATCTACGATCATCTATGATAAATACGTCCATAGTGAGTGGATTTACAGATTCAAATGAAATTAAAATATCTGCAAATTAAGTAAATATTTCTCTTGGGCACCTTGGTATTAATAATTTCACTTTTGGCGAGTATCCTTTTCAGTTGAAGAGTAAACAGAAAGGATATCTCCTGTAATTGGGTTAATGAAATTAAGCGGGGCACTGTTTCAAAATCTTCCGTGAGGTAAGGTAGGGGGTTATAAATCTTGAAGTTTCGAATGCAGTATTATTTCAAAGAACCTTAAGATATGAACGATCCGATTCATAATTACTTAAGGGATTTAATCTTGAAAGAGTTCGCTACAATGAATGAAACTCACTTTTGCGAAATTTCAGGAATATGTTTAATCAGCTTCGCGGAACGAATTTTTCTACATTACTTTACGAAATCAGATTGAAGCAAGATTTTATAGACATATTTCTAGTTCTATCCCACATCGTGAATCATAGAATATATCATAAGAATTCTCCTTTGTAAAGACGATTTATCTGGATCCAACTATTATGTCTATCTTGAAGTAATTCTTTATCACTAATTGTCAGGTTAGATCCAATTTGTTATTACATTTCTCTGGTCTCGGTAGCTATCTAAAATACTCAATCCTTTACGTGGTTCTTTTTTAGCTTCAGTTTTTTTTCAGTGCAGTTTTTCAGTTTCAAAGCTATTTTGTATAGTGAAAGACGATTAGAACTAAGTAGTTTTTGAGTTTTTACTTAATGCTTTAAGTTTAATATAGTCATTTCTTAAAACATAATGATTTCATATTTCTAAAGCTTTCATTCAAGATAAAATCAAATCTTTAGTTATTCAATTATGACTCCTTTCTGTCTTAATTTGATTTTGATGGTAATTTTACTAAATTATGATACTCAAAATTAAAGCTCAATATCACTGAATGACTAAATTAGTCAAATAAATGCGTAAATTACGAGTTTGTGGATGTCCTTTGACATTTAAATATCGGAACGTCAAAGCAGCCTTCATCAGTCTTTTTGAGGCATAACTCGTTAATTCATTGAGATAACAATATTTCGTGCTTCTTATTTAGGCCGAATTAAAACACTTTTGAGAGCTCGCAATCAGCCCCGAGATTCGTTAGTGGATACGATTCCACGATGCCGCAAGGATTGTGCCTGTAAAGCTTCAAAAACGCATATCTTGATGTACGTCACCCACGGCACATAACATTTTGATTGATGACGCAGACCCCGTGCGTTTTTTTATTATTTATTCCCGATTTCTTATCCCAGCGCAAATTTCTCATGACAGATTAATCTCGTGGGCACCAGGTAAACGATCAGAGACGTCCTTCGCTCTTTCTAATGCATTAGCTCACGATTCCGCCGCAAATGTTTTAGGATCGTAGCCCACAAGGATAGCCTCCCTCATCTCCCTTAATTGTTATCGCATTTCCCTAATAATAATGGCCTGCCGGTGAAAAATCGATAATCTTTAGGGTCCACTTGCGTGGGCCTTCGTGACCTTAACCCATTTGACGCTAGCCCATTCGACGCCAGCCGCCTCGCCCACGTGGCGCCAAACGCACGGTCCCGCCAATGTGCCGCCATCGCTTCTTTCGTGAGCGGAGGTTATCCGTTAAAAATATTTATATATCCATATTCCTTGTTTCGCGCCGAACTGCACGATTTATCGGGGTCGTGCCTCGAGTAAGCGAGCTCTCTGTCGTTAACGTTTGCGAGACCACCTTCGTAGCTTTCCAGGTAGTCTTTTTGTTCATTCGAGGATGATTCAGAGTGTTTTCCTTCCTCTACCAAGAAGTGTGATTCATTTCATTCTCTTGAATCGTTTATTTATTAGAGAGTCTTGAGCTAATCAGCCCGTCAATCCCTGCTAGTTCACATATCCTTGACTATCTTGGCTCTCTAATATTTTAATATCTTTATATTTTAAGTCATTTCATATTATTTACCTCTTCTATAGATATTTTCTGCATTCTGGAGGCTGTACGCAAACCGTTACAACTTTAAACGCAGAACTGATGAATATAACACCATGTTTTGTTTCTTTGAAATGATGATAAATTCGTTTCATTATGCTACTTCATGTCTTCGGCGATTATCATCACTTTGAAGAGATTGTTGTGTTGATGAAATAAGATTCTTTGCAAAGAATGTAAGAAAGATGTCGAGCTTCACAAGACGAAATTGTGTTTACTCAAATTAGGTGAATTTTAAGTCGATGACAGAGCCAAAAACGTTTCCTATTTAGTTGCGAAACAGTATCTCTTGCGCAATTTTCTGTTCTTAATTTGAACAAACCCTTGAGAAAATATAAGGCTAAGAATTTTATTTGCTTGATTTCTTGTTCATCCTTATTTAATTCGTTCAATGGGTGCAGAGTATGCTTCTAGGCTCTGGTTTGGGAGATCTCCTAGAATATTGCCCAGGATTTGGTCCAACTCTGTTCCTCAAACCGGAACCAATCGAAAACGGAAACCGATAAATAACGCTATATTTGCCGGAGTGAAAACCTAACCTGAACCGAAAAAATTGAAATTCTTGAACCCGAACCGAAGCTGGAAACCGTTATTTATTCCGTTCCGACTCTTGGTTCCAAACAATGTACCCTTTACGTGAGTCTAACTGGTGTTAGGTTTACTATCGTGTAGCTACGATTTGCAACCAATTACTAAGTTTTATTTTAAAATTTAGTTTAATGCAGGGTTTATGAAGAAAGATAGAAATTCGAAACAAAATCTCAGAAGGATATTATAATACAATGGCCGAAACAAAGTGAAAACTTTCTAACCGGTTAATTATAAAGTAATAATCTAACCGGTTGATTGTTTGTTTGTAAAAGCTTCAAAATAGTTACTTAATCAGAACGGAAATTTGGTTTTCTTGTTGATCTGGAGTGTAAACCAGAATGGAAAATAATGCGATTCGCTACTCTGATCCAACCCCAGGTAGGGGTTGGATCAGAGTTGCGAATAGGGTAGGACCCTGGCTGTATATTTATAATATCAATCTCTAAATTCAACATTTCATACTCGTATTCGAAGTATTCTCCTGAGAGTTATGTATCCTAATACTGACTAATTTCCTTGATAACATGAAAAATTTTCTGTGCTATTTTACATTGTTATCGGCAGTTTTAGAAGGATTGTACGTAGTGCCTAACTATTTTCGAAATTCTCCAAAATTTAGTTTGGGAATATATTTTAACTAATCTTTCTTCCGGTTTCGGAGACTCCAGCTGAGCACTTGATATGCGTTTGATCCCTTACCTAAGAATGAGGCGATTATAAAAACTTAAAAATTTCTAAGGAATAAACGGAATTGAAAAAGTCATACGTGACTGGGAATGGAATCTTTACGCTTGCTTTTCTGGGCTGAGTGTAACTTTGAGGACCATGGCGGTGGTGGGTGCCGCAAAATACGAGCCACCAGACTCTTTGCCTAAAACATTTATGTAAAAACGTAGCGAGATTGCCAATCCAGAAATCGCTTGGAAATTAGATCAACCTTTAGTTAATTTTACATGCATTAAGGTCACAGTACCCCCAAACACCGCCTTTGAAAGATATTACGCAGTTCTGGAAGCGATATTATTGATTGAGTCCATCTTAATTTCTTTCGTGTCATAATGCAAAATATTTTCGGGTGGAGAGTTCCGGTAATAAGATTACGTTAACTCAACTTTCTATCAGTTTGCTAGGGCTTCGCAAACTGAAGCACCTTTCGCATGGGTTCGTGTGGTCCGATCTAATCTTCTCATTTTCAAGCTGCCCTCCCTTATTTTGGGGAAGATCATACGGCTATTTATTGCTCCCTTTGTACTCCTCTCTTTGAAAGTTCTCATCATCTCCACAAAGGCCCACCATATTATCGGCATAATCTGCCTCTGTGAAAAGCTATTAGAAGATAATTTTCTCGTTTTTTATCACTCGATAAGAGGTTTCGAACCGTTCCTTATCGACTTCTCGAACAAAAATCTTTCGGGGCAAATTGAGACGCATTATATAAAATGTTTTTGCTGTTCTCGGGTAAAATATGATTTCTATGATTTACCTCTGCTTCGGAAGGTGTTTAATAATATACCGTAGCATGTAAATGATTCACAACACAAAATTGCATGTACTAATACTTTTGTTTGTTCTTACATAACGTTCGTACGTTTCACAAAATAACTTGAGGTTCATAAGAACAAAAGATTCATATTCCTCCTTCATTGAAGTGTTTCTATAAGGTCAAATTATTTAGTAATAAATAGTATCTATTTTATGAACAAATTAGAGAAAGTAATTGTAAAGCACGTAACTCCTCATCTTGCCCAGTAAACCTCATACCCTCTCCAAAGACTTTAGCTTGTGATGGAATAGATGAAATGGTAGCTAATTGTGGAGGGAACCTAATAAACTTTCGGGCATATTTTTACAGAGAGATATGCGTACAACTTCCTCACAATTCTCGATGTTTTCAAATCTTCTGCTTTACATGCATACATACAGACTTCATTATCATAGGCGACATTGGGACTAAGCAGTCCCGTCTTACATTTAACTTTTTAATTAGATATAAATATAAAGAGGAATACAATAAATATCAGGAAAGAGAAATAAAGCAAAAACACTTGATTAAGAATATAAATTCACTTACAGAAATAAATTATGTTATGAGAAATTTCATACTGACAATGACATGATGGTAGCGTTGGTTCCACAAGGAGAGGAAAAGAGTGAATGAGAATATTAAAAAAGGATAAAACGAGTACAGATATAATTATGATTAGTTTTTAATCCTTATTTTTATCCAGTATAGAGAATGATGAAATATCAGGATATAGAAAAATCTTTTTTATATTTACTTTGAATATTAGATATTGATCTGTAAGCAATCTCTCCCATGAAATTTAAGAGATATCATCTGGTCATTCAAATTCATATTTTCACCTCTTGTGAAAATTGTGAACATTTATGCAATAATTTACCCTATTTAATGTTAAGTGTCTCCCCTCATTTTTCGGTTGAAATAATCTATCATGGTTTGTTATACTGACTCGTGTTAAAACGATCTGCTATTGCAAAATTCCAAGGGTGGAATTCACAAATTACAATTTTAACGAATTAGCGTTTTGCTGCATCTCATTTTCATGTACTATCCATATAACTACTTTTGAATCCTCATCTATCATATTCGTTATTTTGCCATATCATTCTACACAGAAGTAGGACATGTAAAGTACAATCGGTGTTAAGAATAAATTTACAGGTAGCATATTTAGGTCATTCATATGTTCGATAGACCTCTTTTATTCTTCTAAGAAATGGAGAGAGAAGCTATTAAGATCATGATATCTTCTTCCAACTCGCATGGGGTATTTTATAAAATCATTTCAGAGAACTTGCGAATGTCCTTATTCTAATTATTTCTGTGTTCTGATGACCTCTTTATTATTCGAGTCTGTCCTCGTAGAATCTATTATACTCTGTTCCATTTGTTTTTTGGTCTGTTGATCGTTTGCATTTCATTACGAATTATTACCGTCCCATTATTTTTTCATATTTCCAATGGGTATACTGTATCATTTTATAATCTCTAATTCAAATGAAAATTTACCGTTTTCGTCTCCAGCTTTGGAAAAGCAGCCGCGAAGCAAGGAAAATCTTATTTCGACTCACTTAGTCTTTTTCAGTCAGAATTGGAACGTTCAAAAAATTATAGTTTCCACACCTCACCGCATAGCCACTTATGTATGAACTCAAATTTCGCGGCACACTAAACCACAGCTTTATTAGTTCTAGTCCGAAGTAAAGTTTTAAAATATGAAAATATCGACTGTAAAGTTTTTCTGGTTGGGAAGCGCTGGGTTATTGGGATAATGTTTGAGGACTTCTCTCCTTCTCAGTCATTCCCTTCACGTTGCTTCAATCTTTAACGCTGTTTGTTTCTCTTGCGGGATATGGAGGATTGTATTAGATTTTGGGATAGCCTACTCAGCAGGGCTCAGCGAAATGAAATCCATATGCTGCATTATATGTTAGTAAAGTGGTTTAGATATGAAGCTTTGAAGCTTATGCTTGAACGAAATCGGTGGGTGTTCGACTTGTTTGGACTGCATATGATGCCAATTTTGAGATTCCCTGTTTAAAGTAAACCCTGACAACGGGAATAAATGGAAGAGACGGAATCAAAGGGTATGAAATTTTGAATGCTATGGAACAGAGGAAGTCACGCCCTACAGAAGGAGATAATAATTGAAGCAAGCACTGAAATTTGGCTTCTAGAGAACTGATTTCGTCCCTGTTACCTTATCTCTTTTATAGGAATATTTTTTGTCATTTGGAGCATGTTTCAGGATGTATCCCTCTCATCCTTTTGTCTCATAATCAGTGTCGTACATAATTTGATGTGATAGTTAATAACTGTGATAATAGGAATATATCATGAAAAGGAATAGCATGAAAAAATTTTCTTAGAGCCATCAAGTTACACTTACGTGGAGCTATTATTAGTAATGTAAAAATGCCTCGACATTTTATACATGATTCCAATAGGGATCGAACCCGTGCTGCTTTCATCTATGTCGAACTCTTTCCCCTTTGGCTTTCCGACGCTTTTCGGAAACAGAGGGGAAACTACCTCACTCCTCATCTTGCCTGGTAAGCCACCTTCCTTCTCCAAGGCTTTTGGTAGCTTATGATGGTTGTTTGAACCTGGCTAAATATTTCACAGATAAGGAAAGTATATTCTCATGGAAGTCGTAGGTTCGATTCTTTAGTCTGGGTGTAAATTATTCGTATGGAAGAGTGTCCTGATCATACTCTACCAAGAAAGCAATCTTTTGGGTAAATACGTTGTGGATGGGCGAATTATTGACTATTTCATTTGCGCCGCCCGTAGGGGATTTAGTTTTCTCATTTTCGACCATTACGTCACCACGGTCATTGACACCCACACCAATTCTTCTCGACGATGACTCATCGTATTTCTCGCAGACTTCTTCGACTTTCAGTCTCCATCTCAGAATTCCCAAGTCCATATATCCTCTTAATGTGAATTTGATTGATTATAGCTCGCGGCCACGAAACGTACTTTAAAAAATTTATCTTTTCACCTGTCGTAGAGATTGGTTCATTTTGAGGAAGTGCCAACTCTGCATGTATGGAATTCTCCCAGCGAGATAGGGTTGCATATGTCCATCAGGGATTCAAGTTTCTTTCGTGTTAAAAATCGTTCTTTGGTTACCTGCTGTGCATTGTCGAGTACTTTAATGTTATAATGATGAATTGAGGTTGAATATCGAAATATTTGTACTAAATTAAAGTAAAGTATATAGCTAGAAGGCCGGTTTACACCTAAAATCATCGTTAGCGACGATAAGTACTGAATAAGGGCTTGCTAGAAAAGATTAGGATTGACATATTTGCTCTTACATTATTCACTCAGTCGAAATACTTTGAGTAAGGTTTACATAAAAGCAGCACGGTAAGATTCTTAAAAGCACTGATTCTTTTCACAAAGTCGTTTAATCGTAGCATTTTTTTTATGTAAAATGAAGTCTGTCAAAAGTGAGATTTTAAAACGATTATGATTTTCTATTTTATGGTCGTATTTGGTTTGGTTTTTCCTAAGCAATATCAATCTCATTGTGTGCATATCAGGATTTATCTAGGAAAATTTTAGGAATTTGAAAGAAGATCTCTCCCGAAACATTTTCCTAAAGAATTCTCTTCAGATTTCAATAATTTCATTTGAATATTGTGGTTCCTCATCACATATTCTGGCCGTGATTTAGGTTGATTCAGTATTTCTTGGATAAGGTATTTAAGGAAGTTGCGTCATTCGTGGATCTAATTTTCCCGGAATTCGCGTGTAACGCCCTCTGCACGGTGAGGATATCCTGAGACGCCCACTTGCTAACCTATTTCGAAGTAACGCCTAAATGTCTTCCTAGAAATTTTCACGATTTCAGATGATATCGTATACGGCGGATTCAGGTACTTAGTTTTCTCAAACCGAGATTTTTTCTATATAATTTTGTATGAAAGTTGTTGCACGAACAGCAATTGCTGATTATATTGCAAAACCGTTGCTTTTTATTTCAATTAGATCCTATGGTGTTTTTTTAATCCTGTAGCATAAGGATTTAAATAAACAGCAGTCGCAGTATGCAAACAGAGGCTCAGAAGTACGCACAATATTTTAAACAAATGCTAAAGAAGAAAAGATCGATGAAAGTAAAGAATTAGCCTAATTATAAATCCGCTGCTGGCTCCATTTTTTATAATTTATAGTTGATAGGCTTTATAGTTTTAATGCGCTGTTGCGTGGAAATATACTATACAAAGTAATCGGTCCAATCACGGTCTTTTCTTGCTTTTGAACATAATTGAGACTCGAAAATATGTATCGTATGACTAGCGTCCATGGCCGAATGCTGACATATTCATATTCTAATCTGATAACTCCTTTGACGTCAAAGAAATTCTAAGTGACTTAGGCAAATTCTTGACCCCCACGTTTTCAGGTGCTTCTTCACTTGTATGTATGAACCAGGATATGCATAAAATTACATGTGGTAGCCAACTCATGTTTTCCGTTATTTCACGTTCAGGAAAAGTGTTCTTTTTAAAGCTTCCAAATCTTAATTGCTCATAAAATAGGGAATATTAATGATAGGAAAATTACAGAGGATTTAAGAAGAAATAATACATTTTATTTTCCACACTGGCCTTTTATTTGGTGTTATTTTTATTGTATAATTCATCGTACTTCATTGGCGGTGATTAATTTAAATTTGGGAGGTATGAATAGAATCGAGCAAGTTTTTTGGTGTCTTTAAGGTGTTAAGAACTCGAGCGTATTATCTAGTATATAGGATTGTTTGAGGGAAACCGCCTAAGTCAGCTGTAGCGTAGATTTCTAGACCATGAGAACCTCTGCTACAGGAAAGAGAGTTAAAAAATTTCCTAGTCATACATATGGAATTTGTAACTATTCCATAAGTTACACCAAATACTATAGCAATTCTAATATAATTGTGTTTAAATTTTCAGAGGAAACGCAAAATTTTGTCTTCGATAAAACTTGTAGAAAATCTAGATTACTTTCCGCGCAAATTTCAAGTTTTTCTAATGCAATTTAAGATTATGTCAACAAAAATATAATCCTAGATTCTTATTATTTATACTGTAAGTATGGTCGAAATTGACTAATAATAAGCTTTTATATTTAGTGTCTAATTCAGTTCAGTTTGCGATACTTTTGGGCATGGAACCAGTTCTCTGTATTGCTATGTTCTTCGTGAGGCTTTTCGTGGGTTCAGGTATTATCCTTGGTCCGCTGATTCATAATTGAACCCAAGCACTGAAGCACAGCCATCGTCGGTCAATGCGAACTAATCTTCTCTTCTTTGTGTATAAATGATATGCTCAGAAATCATTATGAGCAAATTTATATGTGAACGCCACATTACCTTAATTAACTTACGCTTTATTGCGTATTCGTTCCTCCTTATTTTTGATTAAGACGTTGCTTATGATATATTTATCAATTAATTAGAGCAGTGCTACCTTGAGACGTGAGCAGGAAGCGCGGAGGCAAAGCAAATCGCATTTTATGGAGGCTTTTCGAAAGAACATAATAGATTTGAATGCATTGGACTCTTGTTCCTCACCTTTCGCTTACAAGGCTTTTCGAAATCTTATGCTGGATCGAGATTCTGAGGTTTATGTACACGGAGATCGATATCATTATTTTTGGTTTGGCCTTCGCGTAAAGTTTTCAACCCATCAATGTCAACCTCTGAAGGACCTCCGAAAAACATTGGTAAAAAGTTCTCTGCATTGCTGCTAGAATTATCATCTTTGTTACGTCATTCTTGACGCTTGTTCCCAAGTTCCGCGATTGGAGATATTGATGCCAAGTTTTCATTGATTATTTAGCTGAATGCACCCGAAGAGTAGTTAAAAAGTATCGAGCATTTTAATTTAAACACAAATCAAAAATTTATAACTGTTTAAAGGAGATTCATATTTTTTACTCTTATAAATGTGAGATGACTCATGAGAGAAATCAAACTTTACCTCCTGACTTGGTAAGACTAGGTTTCTTTGAGGAAAATGACTTGAGAGGAAAAAATAAAAATAGGAATTCCTGTTCTACAAGACCATTTTGGATTGCCCTATTTTATAAAAGGAGTCATGGAATACTATTATTTGCTATAAATGTTAAACAGATTATAAATATGGAGACAAGATTCACATTTATATCGCGAAACAAACTGAACATTTTAAGATGAAATCCAATGAAAAACATTCGAATCTCCATAAGCCTACTTTGGCTCATTAGGAGGTTTTCAAAATGATTCTTCAGATCTCCGTTTTATTGATAGAACAACCATCTCCTCAACTGGAAGAATACTTTTAATATAAATGAGCAACCCTTTTAAAACGAGTGGAAAAGAAACCTAATATATACCATGAGAGTGAAATGTACAGAGAAAATTTCTACTTTAATGCGTGTTTAACAGAGCAGAAACATTAACACACATATATTTGTGCGAATAAAACCTTTCAACAAAGACTTACACCTTAAGCTGTTCAAATGTGATTTTGAAATTCTTATTTACATCAATCGTTGTACTAAGTTCTGCATATAGTCAAGGAGACCATAAAGTATATTTGAGGTGACTAGATTTCGTCTGTTAACTCCAAGAATATCATAAAATATTTGTCACCATATGATGTTCTTTAATTTTTATGGGCATATCCTTGGTCGTAAGCCGAATTCGTCAATGAAACGTCGGGCCTCTTCCCCGAATGGAAAATATACCAGCGGATTTCTAACCTTCTAAGAATTACCCAATGCGCATTTCGGTAGCTTTGGGGAATAATTCTTCAAGGGGTAAATGCAAAAATACGTGAATGAATTTGGATCAATAATATTGCATTCAACATTATTGATGCAAATTGCTTCAATATATTGATTGATTGAATACAATGTTGTTGGTTTAAATATTATGTATAACATAGCAGGCAAAGTTTTCTTTAGATTCTGTGCTCCTTTAGTTTCCCTTAAATCTGGAGGCATTTTTAACTGCTCAGCGTTGGCGCTAATTTAATAAACACCCCCGTATATGGGCGCCATGGCAACCTGAGTCATTTTGATTCACGCCCCCTACTATTCAAGGACCGAGCGGTGATAATTTTGTCTCCCAAGGCCAGGATCTCCCTTAGCGTATCGAACTTCCCCCAATGGTTTGCATCCCTTATAGCCGGGCCATTCAAGTCTGTAATGTCCGTCACCAACGATAAGATTTCTTTGATGCAATGTCAGGTCCGATTATTCCAGTCCATATCCTCTTATTCATCACTTCGATCGAGTCCATAATGAGTGCCAAACGGAGCGTAATTATCGTGAGTACGATATGGCGTGCTTCTCCGCGGTTAAGGAACATTGATGCTTTGAGACATTTTCTCATATCATAAGCATTTTTTCAATCGCGTTACGTATGCTTTGATGGATTATCTCTACGTCTGTTTGTATCTGCCTTATGGCTGCTTATATCCTAATCCCCTCAACCATTATTACCACCTTTAATTAATAATATTATATAATATTTTAATTGGAATAGCATAATTTGAATTAATTTTGACCAAGCTTTCAATTATTGGATGCTATTGTGTTTAGATTTATGCATACTGTGTTGTCTTGTGTTTTAATTTACTATTTGAACTCTCTGTTTTTGCTGTTTTTCACCCCCTCTCTTTGTGGTTTTTCCCCACACAGTGAGATATTCGTATTCTTCAGTTGAGAAGATTTCTTTCATATAAACCCAAATATTTTTGTATTTTTCTCGATTTTACTCTCAAATATAATAAAATGTGACAATTTAGATTTTACGACGTGTATGAGCATCGAATGAATTAAGAGTTAATAAGAATTAAGTACTCAATAAACTCAAGGAGATACACTAAGATCATACAAATTTATATTCTAAAATTTAAAAGTTTATTGAATTAATATCTTTACACATGGATGTTATAAGATTATGCATTCCAAAGTCCAAGTATAGCTCAATATAAAAGTTACCTCGAAAGGTAAAAATATAAGAAATATAACTTACAGCATTTACAATTAAAAATTTTTGTTACGCACATACAGTATATTATAAAACAAAATTTATCTTCGTTGGTCCCGCTGAGCGTAAGCATCTCATGGGGCAAGATGGCAGAAGGTGGTCTTTACGAAAGGAAGACGTTGAAGGGGTTGAATTAAAGTCAGGGACGAAGTTTTTGTGACCTATAAACGCGGGCGACATTTGCCTTGGGGGTAAAATGGCACGGTTGAAGTGGAATGAAAGATGTAGTTCTGATCCGCACAAAAGGGAAGAGGTAGTAAGGGACGAGTCCTTTTTCCTTTAATTATCTCCCTCCCCGCACGTGTGTTTTCTTATGAATACATAGATGGGTGGGCGTTTAGATACGCGCTCTGAGAAGGGGAATCTCTCTTAACTGCCGCGCTGCATCGGGCGACGCTCACCGAACCTTTCCGCGCCTGTCGAGATATCCGTAAATAATGAAAGAAGGAACTTAAACGCCCTCATTTTTTCTCTGAAATTCATTCTCGCAGCCGTTTAGCTCTTTTTATTGTTTAAATGATTTATTTCTATCATTCCTGTCCGTAAAATATTCAGCCTGAAGGCCGGTGTTAAACTCTCCTCCACCATTAGCTACCAACAGCTTTGGGGATGGGAAGCAGTTTACCGGAGATGAGGAGGAGTGAGGTAGTTTGTTCTTTTTCTTCGCTGAAGCAGAATGCTTTTTTGGTTTCTATTTATTTATATGGTTTAAGTGGTTTATTTCTATCATATTTGTCCGTGGAGAATTGAGTCATATTACTTCTCTACAGTTTGAATCTAGTCATCTCCATCATTAGCTACCGGTAGCTGTGGAAAAGGAATGAGGCATACAAGATACGATGAGGAGTGAGGTTATTATTTTATTTTTCTCTGTGAAACAGTATATTGTTTATTTTTTATTTATTTTTATTGCTTAAGGGGCTTGTTTCTATCATTTTTGTCCGTAAATCTCAGCCTCATTCCATCTCTACTGTTTGAACCTCGTCTTTTCAACTATTTGGAGAGGCTTACTAAACGTAATTAGGAGTGAAGTAAATTGCCGCTAAATTCTTCATGCTATAAATGCTATAAATTGCTATTTGCAATGTGCATTGCTAATAATTCGCGCAAGTGCTGTACAATTCTAGTATGAATTAATCTTTCCACATTATGTATCGTAATGTAGTGTGATCATGAATTCCGTATCAAATTCATCGTCCTCGTTGCTTTGTCTGTTAATGTGTAAAAAATTTTATTGACTTCGGAACGCAAATAGGAAATAAACTTCCCCTTTTAGTTTTTTCGTCCAAGGTGTACCTTATTAAAGTAATCTGGTTTAAATTGCCTTTCCTTTACCCTTATAAATTCCACCAGTCAGTCGTCATATCCCACAATACTACGTAATATTTTCTCAGCACCTATTGTCTTAAATCGCAATTTTTAATCCAGATTTTTCTCCATCGATTCGCCTCGCTCGAACTACACCATTTATTCGACTATAAGCCATGAATTGAAAACCGATAATTTTTAGCTTCAATTTCTGCGCCTTGGAATTTTTCAAGTTCTGTGGTCACCTTTGTGACATTTTCTTGATCTCCGTTCGGATTGAAATTGCGATGCGAAAAATTCCCAGCTTAAAAATTGGAGTTTCTCTTATGAAAATTTACGTTCTCGTTCTTTCCTGGCTTTTGTGCGTGCTAATATTCTTTAGCCTTTATTCGTGTTCATTACGTATTGCTTCAGTTCCTTTTTTCTTTTGTCAGAGGTGCTGGAATTTGTTTCATTTTCTCCGTGTTTCATTTATGTGCTTCAATCTTTTAATTCCCTTTTTTCTCTCGAATCCCCTGTTTTCCGTTCATATTGCAAAGCCTTTGTCCCCTATTGTGTTTAATTTTCCATAGTGCTTCTCCTAATGATTTCTTATTCCTCTTTATATTTTCGCTTACTTTAGCAAGCAAGCAGTATTTTCTCGTTTATGCTTATATTTTTGGTCTGTTTTATCACTTGGTTTTTACCCTCTCTCGGTCCGGCTATTCTTATTTTCTCCCTTTCCCAATCTAATTATCTGCTCCATAACCCTTTTCAGCTACCCATTTGCTTTCGTTCATTTTTCTCAATTTTCTCTCTCTCCTTCCTAATCTTTTATATCCCTCCTACCTTTTTGTAAATTTGATTTCTATTGATTTATTATTATCATTATTATTTTATAGTTCATCTTGATGTTAGAGTATATTTTCCAGAGGTCTGATTTTACCGAACTCTCCCTTCTTTTGTTCTTGGACGAAACTACAGGACATAATATCTAATATTTTTGCTAGCCTATTATAACGTATGAAAGACGTGCTCTACTTTACATTTTAGCTTTCACGTCTACTTTTACAGGCTCATATCAGGCACCTTAGATTTATTCCCTTCCCATTCCTGAATTCTTCAAGCTTGTGCTACGTAGGTCATGACGATATGAGAGGTGACTTACGAAGGATGTTATTTATGATGTGATGTGCAGGGAAGTTGAAAATATTCTCAATTTTTCTCACGTAGAATTTTCCGTAAAATTTTTATTATTTTATGTAAAAATCTCATTTATACCACGAAAAAATTCCATGAACATTACCTAAAACGCTAAAAATGAACTAACCCGTACAATTTTTACCGTGGAAGTATAACAAGGTTAAATAATTTTCCTACCTATTTCTATGTTACATAAACATTGCTGGTGTGGACTTTTTTGCAGCTCCTCGTTTATCTCTAAACTTAGATTTTAATTTGTAATCTTAGAACATTCTTGTAATCTCGTAAGCATACATATGTAAAGAGATATATTAAAGAATAAAGTAAATGTATACTGTATGTATGTAAACACATACTATATTCTTTATATTAAAAATTTATTTCCAGCTTCTTAATAATCTATATTTACCTATCGGAATACATTGTGATTTTTCACGTTTAAAGTTTAGATGATTTTTAATCGCCTATTGTCTTTCTAATGCCTTGAGGTTGTGATTCTTTGAAATGATTTAGTAATTATCGAATTCATAGGAAAAAGGCCCTTCCTTTAAAATCCATTTTGTGATGAATATGTTATGTGATCCATTTGCCTTCTGTTTTATTTAGCCATTTGCGACCAGTTTTACCGTTGTAAGCTTTGAAAAATATAGTGTGAGGAGGATTACTGGATTTGCCTCGATGGGATTGAGACGAATGAAAATGGTGATTTTTTTCGCTTTAAGTTACGACTTATCAGGATTATTCCTTCGTTCTCGGCATTATAAAGATTTCTATTTTAAATTAAGGTTTATTTAGCTCTCAGTATTTCATCCAGATCATTTGAATCGGTTTGGAGTTTGACTTTGATGCGTCGAGGTAGCGGATTATTTTCTCCAATACCCATTACTCTGAAGGTAAACATCTAGATCGAGGCATCCAATATCTCTAACCGCTCAGGGAATTGTCCGTCGCTAAAAATTCATGGGACGAATAATGCTCCCTATTCAAGATTCGGCAATGAGAAATTGCTCCGAGATCCCTGCCCGAATCAGTAAAATTGTTCCCCGATCTCTCATTCCTCTTCCCATGAATGCCTTCCAAGTAACTCTGCTATTTAATTATCTAAAAGCGAATATCTTTTGTATATTTTCTCATACAGAAGACTTCCATTGAAAGATATGTCCTTCCTGTTTGATTCATCTGGGAAATCTAAGGTGCATTTGGAAGGGTAATTTTTTACGACGCGTTGAGAGGTCTTCGACCCTCAATATAGGTCGGAGATCCAAACTCTTTTCTGCGATGGCAGAGTATCGCACTTCTCTTCCAATTTCAGAATATATACTGCGAAGTGTTGCGATGGCAACGGTCGTTGTTGTTTTCCATATAGGTGAATTAAGCGCAATTAGGGTTTATTTCCTTGTTCTCGCAAGTTATCAGTTTATCTTTTAGTCAGAAGTAGGGTCATCGATCACACGTGTGGGAGGTTCTGCGTGAATGTTTGATGATGATGAGCAGTGACGTATTCAAAAGACTGCGGACTGCTTATTTTATGTCATGTGGAAGGCAGTAAATGTACAGCTTATGAATACAGTGTACGTGATATACTTGCAATACGCTGAATTTATTTATACGATAAACAGACTTTATTAGAGAGTTACTTTATGCGAATTTTTATTTAGTGTTACTGCTTGGATGAAGTTGCATCATAACAACGGGTTTTTATGAGATTTGCTAAATTATTTTGAGGAAAATTTGAACAGTCATGTGGTTTTTAATCTATAAATAACTTTTAGCCAAGTAGTGAATGATTAATTGCGTTGAAGCTTATAAAAAAGAAATTTATATAAACTATCTTAGTAACTTTTGTATGATGATAAAATTCTGATCTACTTTCAATGAGAGTTAAGCATTTTTCACACAGTTAAAACATTTGAGAATTGAGAAAAATTTATTCTTACTATTTACTTCGCCGAAGACACCTTGATAATATTTTTTTAGTAAAATTTCGATGAAATACCATTAAATTAAATAAAATTCAACTATTTGATAAAGAAACGATTTTTCGAACAGTGAATGTACGGTCTGAACAATGCTATTATCGACGCAACTGAACCCCTGAAAATTCCCCTTTTCCAAAAGTGAATAGTAGCAAAATGCTAAGCATAGTTTCACGAAGTGAGTGTTCTATAGTTTCATGCAGTGAGTGTTTCAACTTATCCTTGAAGGGCATCTTTCATTTTTTCCCTTCGAGACTTATACCCCCACTTGATCGGACCCCCATACATGTGGCACCCTTGCAGCAGGTAAATTCGAGAAGAGCAGGTACTTTAAAGGACTTCTATTCTTCTCTTCTTACCCTCACCTCCACGATCAATTTCTCCCTAAGAACACTCCCACCCACTCTTCTCCGAAAAGCAAGATGGCCGACCGCAGTGGGGATATAGAGGAAGCACTACAAGTGAAGACCCGTGAAGCGTCATTTTGCTGATCTCTTGCAATAGCACGGTGCCACCCCGGCGGAAAGCGAAGGCTTTCGTGTGTCTTTTGTCATTTTTTTAGCTCCCCCCCCACGGCGTGCCCTATCTCCGCGCGATAGATGGTTTGGTGAGAAGGCATTCCCGCCACACGCAAGGGATGAACTCTAGTGAGTTCCCATTAGTTGCGGGAACGTTGCCTTTATTTGCGGGAGTGAATTCTTCGCGTGTTTGCCCCCGCGGTGAGAGAAATTTACGCTTTTTTCCGTACGGAAAAAGTCCGCGCCGCTTGCCGAGGTTTGATATCATTTTCACGGCGGCAATTCCGCTTTATTTTTCGGCTGTTTTTCTCTCTCCGGCGACGCCTTTCGTGGAGGTTTTTAAAATTCGGTAACGAGGAGATGGCCGCTGTGTGTTTTTTAAGTTGCGCTTTTCTTTTGGGGCTTGTTTTCGTTTGGTTTGACTGTCAGCTCGAGATATTTCGGAAATAAACAGGCTCAAAGGAAGCGGTGCTGGAGTGTTTCCTTGGAAACCTTTTGTAAACATTTATTGCATTCATTGCGTGTTTGCTAAATCACTCTCCGAAGTAATGAATGTCGTTCAAGAGTATTCGATGGCGGTGGGAATGAATATTAATGATCAATGAAATTATCAAACAGGAAACTATTTTTTCCTTTTCGTGATTTTAGTCGATAAATGACTAATAACTAGGTGATTATTCTGAATGTAAAATTTGTTTATCTTGTTCTTGAATATTATAATGATACACTTCCACCGAAATCAAATTTTTCATTTTGGTAAAGAAACGGAGCATTAACGCTGTCGTTTAAAATATTTGTTCCCCAATCCTTTTCCCTCCCCTGTATCCTAATCCCGTTAATTAACTATCAGGAAAATTTATTTATTTATTATATAATACCGCCGCTGCAAGTCGCAAGGACATGTTAAATAATTCTTTAGATAGGATTTGAGCCACTGAGGATAAACATGGGATATTTTGAAAATTGGACCAGACACTCTAACCACTCGGCAATTCTGATATTCGATTACTTAAAGGAATACATCGGGTTTAAATAAAGTAGTTAGCAGTTGACAAAACACGTCGTTATATATCTCTCGGTTTAAGTTGTAATTCTTGAAAATGTTTGCTGCCTTCTATTTCTAGAAGCTTACGCTTCAGAGTTTCGTTATAATTCAGAGGCATCAATGAAAAATAGGCTTGTAGATCACATTGCATCTTACAGGAAGATGTGGAAGAGTTAAACGTTACAATCACAAACCTAAATAACTATATTTCGCAGATTACTGTTAAAAATTCATCACTTATTTCTCATTTTAAAAAAATTTGATTATCTTTTCTAAGTCTTCCTGTATTCACGCTTTACTGTGTACTTCTGTTTTAACTCTGTTTTAAATATTGCCAGCATTTTCACATAAAATGTCACTTTTTGCCTTTTTTCTAGTTTAATCAGAATAAATTTTCAGAGGTAGTCAAAGAATAAATGTAACCGAAAAAAATTCAATAGAGTTTAAAGTGTGTACATATGCCTTGCATATTTTTTTATTCTTGTACACTGGATTAACACAACATTTTTCATTTAACACTATATATTTAGAAAAACCAAGTCAACCTCTTACTTGATGTTAAAAGCTAGGGAGAAGCGAACCAATACCTTGGAAACATTATTGATTCACTAAATCGAAAATAAGAGGCTAAATTAACATCGCGTGACTCAACAGTACCGGAAAAGGATTCGGTTTTAAACAATAGCAAAGATTGAGGCCGAAGTGAATGTTGATAGATTTATACCAGCATTAGCAATATAATGTATTGTTTTCGAAGAGATAGATAATTAAATTTTTATAATTTCCACATTTATATGAGGCAAACAAGAAGGTGAATTTAGATTCAGAACTGCCACTACGTGTTCGAAGTTTCACGATATAAATTTTGTATAATATCTGTGGAGATATTCGTTATGGAAAATAACTTTCAGTCGCAACCGAATAAGTGTATCTCTCCTACAAAATTTATTGCGTACGTTATCAGCTCGAATGAAACTCTGAGCTCGATAATGTAGAAATATCGGAAGGAGTTCAAGAGGAAAACATTATTTACGCTCGAAAAATGCGCCTCAGAAAGTGTGTCGTGGTGAATGATTTTCTGGAGGAAAATATATCGAGTTTACTAAATACTTTACTTAGATGGCAATTTCAAGTACCTGGAACTTATACATTTCATTGGTTTTTAAAAAGGAATGTTTCTCGTGTTTTTCCTAGATAGGAATGCGTTAAGGTAATGTTGCTAAAATTCGTTGTTCATTCGCGTAGATATATAAATAGTCTTCAGATTTGTTTAAATAATGTATTCCTTTATGAAAAAGTACTTTTCTCAGTTGGTTTTGCAACATTGTTCATTCGCGTATATATATAAATAGTCTTCAGATTTGTTTAAATAATGTATTCCTTTATGAAAAGTCTCAGTTGGATCAGTTGGTTTAGCAACAATGATATTTCTATAGCTTCGGTTCAACATTTCCATTTCCGTAGTTAGGAGACAAGCGGAAAGCAATTAAATAATAAAAATTGATTATCATTCTACTCGGTCAATAAATGTCAACAACTCAAACCAAATATTTGCATTCGAAATATAAATATATATAATTACAACAGGACAAATCAACAGCTAAGAAGTAAGAGTACCTTTTAAACTCTTTTGTTTATACCTGTCAAGAAGTGTTTTTCTACATTAAAAGATTTATATTCTTCACCTTTTAAATCGATTCACAGTTAACCCTACGATTAGAAGTCGTGTTTCTAATGCGTTTCGGTTTACGGCCTTTCGCACTATCTAATCCTCTGTCTTTAATAATTCTTACGCTAAGATAAGGTTTGATCAAGTTGAAATAGAGAATTTTACTATACAGCATTTTAGTATCAGTTAATCCATTCCAAATTTTATACGATCGCTGAAACTTCGTGGTGAACTCTGGAAAATCAGTCGAAATTTCTCTCTCTCTCTCTCTAACGTTCCCAGGGTTAGTTAGGTTTCGTAGCATCCGTTACTGTTATACAGTTAACTTAAGCAGCGATTTCAAGAATCTGATAACCTTTTTCTCAGATTATTTAGTTTTATTTCGCGATAAGGACGATAATCAACTCCGCCATACCGCTGACTGAGGTACATTCACCCCATTCTTTCCGCGAGAGTCTCTGCAGATATTAACGCTCGCTTCATAACGGATTGTGTGTAAAAATCTTCGTCACTGTCCTTTACGAGGATCGCAGTCTTCATTAAGAAGAGGAGGAATTTACTACCTTCGCAGAGCGAAACGTCCTCGGTGAGGGGCTTCCCGTTTGATTGCTGTATACAGCACTTCAGATAGATTGCGCCTGAGGTTGATGACCGTGGCTGCCTCAAATCATTTTCACGCATAGAGACATAAGAGTGGCGCGAATCTCTCCTCTTTGCCTTTCTCCTTCAATGTGAAATTCGCGATAAAAATATTACGCCCTCTCGAGAGATTCGCGATGTCCACGTTGCAGGTGTCGCGAATAATGTAATTGTAAAGGCTCTCCGAATCGGCGAGACTAAATGCGATGGCTTTTACTTCAAATAACTCGTCTCGTGAATTTGCGAAATTCACGTCGATTTTCGCCGTGTAATTTCAATCACGTAATGGAAATATATACGATTTTATGACGATAAAGGTATTCCCATAATGCATCTGTTCCTAAGGAATAAGAATTGACATTTTTACATTTCTAAATCTATGCTTATTTTATAATATATCTTTATGGTGTAACTTTAATCACGTAATGGAAAAATGTACGATTTTATGACGATAAAGGTATTCCCGTAATGCATCTATGCCTAAAGAATGAGAATTGACTTTTTTACATTTATAAATCGATGCTTATCTCGTAATATATATCTTTATGGTGTAATTTTAATCACGTAATGGAAAAGTGTATCATTTCACAACGATAAATGTATTCCTATAATACATTTATGCTCAAAGAATGAGAATTATATACGCTTACATTAATAAATTGATGTCTATTGTATAATCATTTTTATTTCTTGTTATTCAGTCCCTAAATGTCGAAATATGGTGTATTACCTCTCCATTTGATTCACGCCGAGCTCTATTTGGAAAAATTTTCGCCATAAAATGGCCAGAGAAAGATACAAGAAATTAACACTCACTGAAATTTCAAGAATAAAAAAAAACAATAGTTAGAAAACTTGAATGTTATCATTAAATATGTTATGTTGGGATCATTTTGTAATGATATGAATTTTGCGCAGCCACTCTTTGAGTGTTTAAAAGTACCATTTCACCGAAATATCGGTGTTGTTTGAGAAAAGAAATGGTTTATAATTCTATTTTGAAGAAAAATATTTGAGTAAGTTCAATATCTGAAACCGTACTCAATTTTACAACTTTTACGGTTATTAAATCATCTAGAATATGAGTAAAAGTAGCGTTTACCTCTTATAATTTGCCCCTTATTTTATTTGTTATGTTCTTCCCCATCCTTTAGTTATTACAGTTGGTTATTTTGCGCAGTTTTTCACAATCAACTCATCAATGGGTCTTTTCTTGGAGTGTATCTTTTCCTTCTTAGGTATTTTATATCCTTTTTCTCTCTATGGAATTATCCGTATAAAATACTGCGATGGGTTAGATTGTGGTTAGATGGAAGGGGAGGCTTTTAGCCTCAATCTCGCTCATGTAAATACGTTTTATTGTTATTTACTGCAGCCACCTTCCTTGTAGATTATACTAGCTAAACATAACTGTTTTCTAAAAAATAACAACTGATTTTTCCATGTTAGGCAATTATTCATTCTAGATAATTATCTGAATCACCAGCTATTCTACGAAAAATATTTGAGAGGCAGGATATCCCATTCCGATAGACACGCAAAGGAATTTTATCTCTGCACGCTTTCCGAAAAAATGTATAAAAATTATATTGTGATGCTTTTAGTAATATGAAATTCGCTTAGAGGGATTACTTTTTTTGTGTAAGAAAGGAATTGAGTGAAGTTGAGAAAACAGAAGAGAATTTCATATCAAGACCCTCCAAAAACTGTTTATTTCTATGTGTATCGGATGAATTTATTCGCTTAGTATGCAACTTAATTACTTATTTACTTATATAGAACTTTTCTGTTTATCTAGAGTGTAAATTGTATTTCACTCACTTGAATTATAACATCATTTACTCAGATTTGTACCGCTTAACATTTTGAGGCCATTCGTCCGTCGATGAGTTCGCATCCTGTTTTTCACCCCATTCTTCTTCTCCAAAGTTAGCGTAGGTCTTCCGCGAAGGAGTTATCGATCACGCAGTACCCCTTAGCTCGTTGAAATATCGATGTCTTTCCGAAATGTCGACGTTGCGAACCATCGATATTGTCAAATCGATACTCGTCGCCGTTTAGATAGATAAGTAAACGTTCGTGAAGGCAGACTCCAAGGGCCGTTAGAGGTCCCTTGGGTGCTCAAATAAATATTTTTCCGACGTCAAGTCTCTTTCAGTAATTTCGGGATCGGAATTTTCATCGAGCACGTCACGGTTTTAACTCTTTGAGAGACGGTTTAATTTGAAAATCTCCACGCTCGGTTTCGTCCCGAGTTAAACGAAAAAAAATAAACGGTTTCCCATCTTAATTAAATTTCATTTCCCGTGCCATTCACGCATCTGCTCTCCTTCAATCACGCTAATTTGACGCGTATTTAGTTCGAGCGGCAATTAATTAGCACGGAGACGTTAACTTTTCAGCGACAGATTATAAGCTTTTCATCGGCAGACCTCACGTGCCTTCTACTTCGAAGGCCGCGAATACTTTAGCGATGGCGTAATATTTAATGATCTGTTTCTATGCTTGAGCTGTCTCCTGCTCGGGATTCCATTGCTATTCTTTGATAGTTTAGTATCTCGCCGCCAGCCGGCACCAGGTTGGCGGATTCCTTTTCAGGATCCGAATGAATGAAATCTTCCAGCCAGTTTTCCGCTCGGAAGATTCTAAAAGCCATAAATTAACATTTCGCGGTCATTTATGAGTTGGCTGTTAATGATTCTCCGGTTATCTTACAGATATGTTACGGAATTTAATCATCTAATTGGTACTATTTCAAGTTCCTAATTCTAAGAGAACGCTTTTGATTGACAATTTACGCTTCGTAAACGCTCATATGTGTTAGAATAATTTTCGTTGGCCATTTTTTTTACTAATTAGTTCATCGTTCATGGTAGAAACCCCCAGAGTTGTTATTGAAGTTCTATCTTTCTCATGGAGATTGATGAGAGAAATGTTTATTTATTCATGACCCATAAATTTAAAACATAAATAACCTAGTTTTTCAAAATAAGTCAAACTAGATGAGATATTTCGCTTTTTGGGAAACTTTTATGGATGAACTATTTTCTATTTAAAGTCCATGCTAAAAAGTACTATATCAATGCCATTATGGATTTAAAAAATATTTTTCTCATTTTACTCATGCATACTTTTTTAAATTATTGATTGTATAGATGGAAATAGACTTTGCTTTTGATGCTAAGTTTAGTTTTGCCATTCAGTAATTAATTGAAGTGCTAACTGCTTCAAATTTAAATTCACAAGAATCAGTTAATAATAATTACTGCAATACTATACATTGGAATTTATCCTATAGATTAGGAGTATATCATTCAGCACATAGCATTATTATCCCTCATAGTTAGCAATATGAGAAAGTTTATTTCAAAGGGAGAAGTATGAAGTTTTTTCACAATCACTAAACATCTACCAAATTTACCACAAGAAAATTGCATTAAAAAAATAATTGGAGTTCACTAGGAAATTGTCTTAAATCACCCCCCTAACCCTCTCCTGGCATTATCTCTTACACTTAGGCAAGTTTCTAGAGCCACCACTTGTTTATTTATGAATTTTTCTTCTAGTGGCTGGAATACTCTGATTTCTTTGTTGAAAATGCTGTATTATTTAATGATACACAAGACCTATTTTTGCATGTAGGATTTCTATGATATAATTTTTAAAATATGGCTATATTCGTTGAAAGATACACTATTCCAATATATAAACAAGTAGTTGTTGCTTGTATTCTGCAGAATTATTTCTTCTATGGTAAACTTGCATATTGATTCTTACTTTCTAACTTTATCAGAGTACCATACACCTTATTGTTGACATTCAAATGAATTCTTGAAAAATTAAGTGTAGAGTGAAATTATGTTTAACAAAATTGTTGACTTCCATGAAAGAGTAGATCTCTTGACCTAAAAACCTATGATTTGTTTAATTCCTTGTAAATAACACTGCCATATTGTTTCAAAATTACTTCACTTTGAATGTATAATGTATGCTACACCAAATATTGATGTAAAATATATTCTAAGATTGTATGAATAAGATAGAGCTAGCTCAAGGAATTTGAAGTTTAAAACAGAACCCATCTTTGGTCAGATGTGACAAAGAGAAGTTTTCTCCAAAAGCTTATTTTGTTGGAAATAATCTAGGGGTGTCAGATTCAAACCAAAATTTACTACAGGTCTGTCTATTAGTCTTAGATACATGTTGATTGTGAGTGTAAAATTCTAAGTCTAATATTTACCATATTAAAGTTAATATTATTATCATCTTTCTGTTGCAGAGAATGGACTCCTCAGCTATGAAAATCCCAACTACCACCTAGATCCAGCACGACTGGATGATGCCCTCAACTCAAACACAGACACAGCAGAGCGCCTGTACGAGGAACTCTGCCACGAACTGGATGCAGTGTGCTTGGCTGGTGGTGGAGGGGGTGGAGGAGGAACAGGAGGAGGGATGGTGCGCACCCGTCGGTCCACCGGTCTGAAAGGAGTGGAGGATGGAGGAGCCATTGGCAGAAGGGGATATGCATCCCTGGACATAGGCTCAATGGGCGTGGATGTTACTTCAGGACCAGTGACTGGACCTACAAGAAGAACAAAGACCACTTCAAAAGCAGAGAATGTGCAGTTAATGATGGACCAAGCTGATGATGAAGATATCGAAAGGGCTGAAAACATGGCAACAAATGATTCGGACAACAATGAAAATAATCGGTGAGTCCTGTCAAACTTTTGTATTGCTATGTTAACTCTGTGACACTATTTCAGATTAGCAGGAAGTCAGTGCCTTCCTGATTCCATTTTCAAATTTTAAAACTTATGAACAGAATTTCTCAGAGGAGTTGATTAAATGGAGAGAAGATAGGGTTTGGTGGAATTGATTAAGCATTCAGGAAAGAAAAATTCATAGCTCTAGTTTAGTTGAGCTAAACTATGCTGACCTGACTAGAATATAGAAGCCTTTTTGCTTTTTGTTCTCTTTATTCCTCATTCTACTCATGAATTGAATTATCTGTCTAAAGTTCAGTGGCTTAGTTTTTCCATCAAATGAAAACAGCAGTACTTGAACTATGTTTGCTCTATTTAGCTGCATAATGTTTGAGTTCCTCTATTTTTCGGTGATAAGGGTAACTGATTGGATGATCTCAGTGCTTGCTTATGAAACTTCTTCATTCTCTGACGATTTATTTACACACAAAGTAATAACTTGGGTAATAGCTTAGATTAGTAAGGTTTATATGTTTCTCTAAATAATATCGAGGAAAGTTAGAGGTCTTAATATTCTTAAAATCCGATTAAAATGAAAAAATCAAACATAATTCGTAGCTCCTCATTTATCTCACTACTTGACTTAGAAAAAGCATTCTTGTAGGAGATATTTATTATATATCATGAATAATGAAGCTAGTATTTTTGTTTTAAAGAAATAACACTCATAATTAGAGAGTTCTTTCTGAAGTGAAAATTGTTGAAGCTAAAGACAAAAGTTATACATACTTTAATAGAATAATTCTACTTTCAAGCTTACTGAAAGTAATTCTCTATGCAATAATCTATTCTAAACCATTTGATAACTAATCCATTTTGGCTTGTGGGGCTGCTCAAGTACTTGAATGCAAGAAACGTTCTCTTTTGTAAACAGAAATTGGCAATTTTTAGAATAGGTGATTTAGATTATGTATTACATTTACCTAAAATTTGCCTTTTTCTTCAATACTCCTCATATATGGGCTGTAAAGTTACATTTTGCCAATCTCACTCCCTGTCTTTCCTCTTGGTACCTCATTAGGTGTCATCTGTGTCTACTTAAAAGTTACTCAATATTTGAGAAAATAAAAGCACATTTGGCTAAATTTGATTAGGTTTCTAGATTTTTGCAGACAGTAACATCTGATTATTGTTGTTTGGACATAATAGTTTCGGGAATCAGTTAAACCTACCTCTGGATATATTCAAGCAATTACTGTATCATTTTCAGCTCATTCGGATTGTTTTTACAGTTGACATCTTTATTAAGATGACTAGAAGCCATTGTCATTTTATCATTCCTAGAACAGATAGTAAAGAAGCCTTTGATGTTATATGTGGCCCATTAGGGAAAGTTAATTGGACTTAGAGGAAAACCAAGTCCTGATTATTTTGAGGGAGAGGATTAACTGAGAATTAAGATGAGAGAAAAATATAGATGTGTTTGGTTCTAAGAGGCTTTTGGGTGCTTATGGGTGTCTTAGAGGAAGACTAGGCCTCAAATATAGGAAGAGCTAGCAAAGGGAAAGGGAATTAGGTAAGAATGAAAGAATTAGGTTATTTAAGGAAGCCAACAGAATTGTTCAGAGTGAATTATAAAAGATGAACATTATCCACTACTTTAATGAATAGTTTTTCATTTATGTCTGCCTTTTGAATTCACTATGTATGTATGTAGATTATTCTACTGGCAATTTTCATACAAAATTTTTGGCACACACTGGAAAATAATATTGGAAGAAATTTCACATGTCTTAATTTATGAGTTTTTATCTAGTTTTCATGTTACTTAGAAGATACTTAACATAAAAGAGGAATATTAGTTCAAATAATTCAATCTTGGCTCATTCTTTATACATAAGGCTAGTAGTTAAATCAAGTTAAGATTACTTTCATGGAGATGTAAATTAATTTTATTATGGTGAAGTAATATAATAGTCACTAATCTAAAGTAAAATTAGATGATTGGATCTATAAAATGAAACACCTTTGGAATAAGCCAAAAGAAGAGAACTTAAGATTTAAGTAATTTGACATTAATCAAAATTATCTCTATCTATAACTAGATAAAGTTGACTAGTTCATTCAATCAGCATAAACATGAGTTACCTATAATGAAAGTTTGAGTTTATACCTACCATATGCTTTCAGAGCTAATTTTATTGTTACTGGATTAGGGAAAATATGGTTTAGCAGGTATATCTAATATAATATAATAACTACATTAATATACATATCACTATAGTTGAAATTCATAGTCTTTTAAAATTATCTCTATATGAGCTTTAAATATAAACTATATGGGCTTTAAATCTTAAAGATTGGATGATTTTTTTGTGAATCATATGCTATCTTTTAAGCTATATTAAAAGCAATTAATGTGATCCTCAATGAAATAGCAAATCATGTCAATTTCTTATATATAAATTCAGATTCCTGATTAAATTTATTGAAAAGTATTTATTGTAGCATTATTATGAAAATCAAAGTAGTCATGTTGTTTGATGAGAATTCTTTAAATAATCTTTTGAAAATATTCTATATGAATATTTTATAGTTAAGAGGATGGTTTATAAAAACCAAGATGTGAGGAGGTGCTAGGAATCTTTATTATTGACTTGAAACATTATTTTGATCAATCTAAATGGTAGTCTGCAGAGAAACTTTCTATAATTCTTCTTCAGATATTAAATTCAATCAAATTATAGTCAATTAAAGAATCTATTTTATAATTGTATGGATTCTATCAGTCTTAATTGTTTCCTTTTGGTTAATCTTTGAAGTTGATGAGAATGTTTTTAGAATCACAATCTATGTATACAAGCGTATCAATGGATTAATTTTCTTTTCATAAAATATCGCATTTTAAGCATACAATCAGTTTACTCATGCAGCTTTGTTAATATATTTTATTTTTTCATTAATTTGGATAGTTTTATATTTATATTTGTTCCCATGCATTATTGTTTCTTACTTTCACATTTTTAGTTGACTTTATTCATTTATACATTTCAGTTTCTTTTCAATTCTTATCAGCAATTGAAGCATCTTATTTATATTGGATGTTGTAAATTTGACTTCATTTGTATTATGCTTTACTTTTGATAAAGATTTTCTCATACTTGTGAATGGAAACTCAGAATTGTTGGTAGCTTGTGTCATATCCTGGAATATTCAGTCATTAATATAATATTTATGACTCCTTAATTTTTCCAATGAATCAAGTCCAACAAAACCCTCTGATGCATAATGTTATGAAACTAAGTTTTATCATTATATTTCATATGACTGACAGAAACAACTATTTTATCATAGAAATTTCAAATATGTCAATATCATTTATTGGAGGAAATCCTTCCTCAGAAGCTTCTCACTAAGGAGTTTGTTGTTATCAAGATATTTAAGATACTCCTTTATTAACTCAAGAATAGTATTGATTGTTTAATTAAAAGTAGATTAACCCAAAATGAAGTTAGCACATCTGACATTTAAATTTATAATTAGTAGCAGAAATTTAAGAATCCAGATGAGCTGATTCTGGCAGAATGTTTCATTTTATAGGAAGATGTATTTCCTGAATTATTTATAAAAATAACTCAGTATATTTTTACAATTTTATGATTCCAATATTGGCAGCTAAAATTTTTGTGGATGAGTAGGACACCCAAAATGAGGCAGGTTGCACATGGGTTAATATTGTCTAAAAATTTCACACAATTTTCTATCTTAAAGCTCAAAAGCAAATTAGAATGGAAAATGAAACATATGTTCATAATTTGGCTACTAAAAATTTCAATTAAATATCTTAGGATTATCACCTACTATTACATAAATTAATCAAATATCATTAGAATAAAATAATCGTAATTAAATTTATTATCTATATTTAACAATGCAGCGAAGAACTACTTGAGGCCCTTTAACTCCTTATCGTAACTATTGCGGATATTGGAGATGAAAGCTTACCTCCAGTGAGGAGGAAGGTAGTGGAGGCAGAATTGTGTTATAAAAATACCCGGGTTCCTGTCTTATTTATCTAAGAAAGGGCTGAATCACAATCGGAAGGGAAATCACTCGTGTTCGTAATTTCTACGAATGAAATCCACGCCGGGATCAGAGACCAATTAGGTAGAGGTCTCGATCATCAGCAGTCATTCCATCTTCATTTATAGTGTAAATAAATTGGTCTCCGCGAAAAAATGAGGAAAAGCAGTCCCCTCGCAGTCCATCCCACGCTTCGGCCGAATTCAAACAACACCCGCAGCCCTTGTTTGAATTGCCCAGGACCCAGCTGAAAACACACGGTGATAAAGGCCTCCGAAGGCGTAATTATCTTTCTCTTTCTCTCTCTCCATTCCTTCTTCCAATTTCACCGCCTTATGCCTCATTTCCATCCCGTTAATTCCTCTTCCTCCTTCGTTCCGGATCTTCCAACTCTTTTTTCTTCTCGTCCTCATTACGGAATCCCAATTCCAGAGGGCGGAAATGGATTCTGGGGGAGTAAATGAGAGGCTGTGTAGGTTCGGAAGGGGTGGAGGTCGTTTCGCGAACGGAAATAATGGAGCAGGGCTCCTTGCGGGTCGAAACTTGCGCGGCCCCCCGCTGATGGCCAATTTTCGAGTGTTCCTTTCAATTTTCCAGTCGCAGATTAGAAAGCCACCCAACCCTCATTTTTTTCGCCCATTACCACCCCATCTTTCCCGTTTTTTCCCCATCGATTCTGTCCCCGATAGGATTAGTTGTCTTTATTTACGCCAGGATTACGTTCCCTTCACGCTTTATTCGGGGTGGAGCTCTCCAAAAGGTGTCGAAGGGGTCGCTGAATAGGGATTGTTTTTCTGTACTGGCTTAAGGTGAAGGGATGTTGCCCTTTGTAGTGCGTTCCGAATGGGGCACCTTTGTTTGTTTGGTTGGATCGAAACGTTTGATGTAATGCTCCACGGCTGTCTCGTTTGTCGACGGTGTTGGAGGTGTTTACCGGAAGCTATCGACGGGTGGGAAAATTGATTCATGGTGACTGGAATTTCACGCGGGAAATTTGCGTTCCCACTCCGAGTTTGGATTATCAATTAATTGGGAGTGGTTAGAACGGTTCCCCCTGAACTAGGTGCCTGAGAGGCAGTTCTATAACTCTTTGAGTGTAGCCAACTGATTTTTATCGAGCTCTATCTGTGGGAAATGTGAAGTTCTTCGGCTCTTGTTTTCCTGAAGGCTTTATAGAAGTTAGCGCATGGAGGATTGCATTTTTCATATTTACCTAATGAGAATCTAAATTGAAAGAATGGTTCATGGAGTAAATACGTGGAATACTTCCCTATGAAAAAGAATAATAATTTGCAAATTCCACTCAATCTTAAATTTATAACTTGTATTCTCCCATGAAAATTCGTTGCATACCTCCGCTGTATGAGTTAAAGATTAGGAAATGATAGAGAACTGTTGTAGTTAGTCGAACTCGCTATCAAATGGAAATATAATAAATTTTATATTACCCCCTAATGTTGCCGTATTTTGAAGATTTCTGAAAGTTATCGTTTTAAGTCGTTGACATTTACCGCGTAAATTTATATACATAATTTATAAAATTTGCCAATATTTTTGTTGGAAATTAAATACAGTGCACTCTGCTTCGCGAAGAATATTTCACCGAAGTATACTTTCTGTTGTACTCTTCCTATCATGATCACTTTTATCATTGTATGCCTGTAAAATAGTATGTTTTCTCTGATGTTACCTATGAACTTATTTTCCTCTTCTAGCCTAATCTTTGTATTTACGACGTAACATCATTCATGTAAACTAAATTTTGTACAAGGAGTACGCCTGAGTAATTTTTGCGGGGAGATTGGTGATCATAAAAGTATTTTAATTTTTGAATAGTTTATTTGTATTCGGTATTGAAACATAATATTTTGAAAAATTAAAATCGTTTTGCTCATTCTCAGGGGTTGCCTGTATTCCTTGATACTTAAACGTGTATAAATATGTATCAATGTACGAAATATTTCATTTTCAAACATTTCATTGTAGATCACTCTATTTATTTTGTAATTTTAACTGAAAGCGATGATCGGCATTTCAGTATGCTGTATTCTGTACTATCTATGTTTAATTATGTTTATATATATATGTTTTTATATCATTCCTTGATCAGAATATGGTCTGATAGTATGCATCCTTTATATGTTTACGGAAAATAAAATAATGTTTTAGGGGTGGTTATTATTAATAAACTAGTATGTCCAGATAACTGTCAGATTTGAAGATTAGGCTTACTTGTTCCTATGACCGCCAGAATCCAAAATCTATGCCGGACCTGAATATTTATACCTTCGGAAACATCAATTTTCAAATTATTTCCTTGTGTCACCTCTCAGTCAACCCCGTTTCCTCAACAATATTCTTGAAGAGGAATTTTAATTACAATTGCGAGAAGCACCCCACCTGTCTCATTACGTTTTCCGGCACTTAATCACGAGCTATCTGCACGGCGTTGTTTCTGGTCCGTGTGTTAGTAGCGAAGGGACAAATTTATCCCCTCGCGCTGCTTATCGGAGCGTTTTCGGTTAAGTGCCCATTGTATTTATTTCTCTCCGAAAGGTCAAAAGGAAAATTTTGCCATCCAGACCGCAAGCAAGGCACGGAAATTTACGATGTTTTCGACAGCGGGCTGTTTTGGGTCAAACGAGAGCCTTATTTCTGATTGGAATAATTCAGTGATGCGGGAAAAGGTTATATCGAATCTAGAGGTGGCTTCATTCACTTTAAGTTTTATTCAGATTGGGCGTAGTTGACCGGTGTGATGGCTTTTATATGGGAAATGAAAGAAAGAAAATAAAGGATGGGAACTAAGAGTTTCAGATCATCCAAGGGAATTTCAGTGTAAAGTTAACTATGCCGTTTCTTTTATTTTCCATAAAAGAGTAAGGATGGAATTCACGTATGTGGAGTTTTTGATGGGATTAAGGGGAAACTAACCCTTCATCCTGCGCTTCATCGAAAAAAATCCGATTTCAAAATGGCCTTCTTCCAACTCTTCGAAAATCCCAGGTGAACAGCGCTGCTTTCATTAATGGTTCTACGTCAACTTTCTGATGGTCTAGGATATTTAGGAAGATAAATATTTCATTGGAAAACGTTGGCATGAATCCATTATGGTACTGTCCATATTCTCTTAAATTGAGTAATTTTTTCATGATAACTCTTTGACTCAAAAATGGCAACAGCTGATCTTTCATGTCCACATTCTTCTAGCTTTTTCACGCAGTCCTTTGACTGTGATTTTCTTTGATGTTAACTAACCTGTTACGACGGTTTCACAATTTCCGATGGAATTTTCCAATTTCCAATCCAATTTTCCATTTTGTTGTTTAAATACATATTGTTCTGGCGTATATCGTCGACATTGATCGTTACGGTCTTTTTCACCATACGTATCGGAGAGATATATTGCCCTAAACAAGAGATTTCCATAATAATATAGTAATAAACAGAGCTCCTCATTTTAGGATCGGTTTTAAATTATCTCTATTATCGTTTTCTAGTTTAAATATTAGCTTTAGTTGAAAACACAAGTTTATTGTGCAATTCATAAATTAAGTAGGAAGTTAGAATGCGAAAAATTTCCGCATCAAAGCACAAAGAGGTTTTGACTTAAAGTAAAGGTGTTTTTCATTTGGCTTCAACTCTGCGTTCCATTTTTTCTATTCATTGTGGGAGCTGAATTGTGATTGTAGTTGGAATCAAATGTAAGCTACGGATTGCAATTTTAAGTGTCAGATCGAGTTACACCGCTTAGATACAACCTAGGGTGAGGCTATTCTTGCAATGCGGGAATAATAATAGGACGCAAAATAAAAAACACGCTTTGTATAGGAAAATAATAGGATTTCATCATAGGATATAATGCATCATTACCGACTAGAATAACAGGAGCACCCTATTGTATAAATTTCGTCTCGATAAACAGAGGGATTAGTTGAGAATCGAAACTGGAGCAGAAGCAAAATTCCAGAGGTATTCAGGAACAATCTGGGCAAATACAATAGTATCCATATGCTTCCGCACCAGCAAACTCAGAATGAGGACAATTTCAGGGGCGGTTAGGGCAAATGCGGCCGCGTTAATTAATCTTTAATCATTATGGTTATTACGTTAGTTAATTTAAGGATTTCCAACCTCGCCATTGTTGCTTCCTAGGATCTTGCAGGTGTACTAATGCGCCCTACGACCGTCATTACCCTCATGCACTCGTATTGATCTAAGCAGTGGGATGCGCACGGTTCGTTGAGGGCCGTATTTCGGTTTAACTTCGTTATGCGGCGAATTTCGTCTCTCCTTCGCTAAAAGGATTTTGTTTTTGCGGCGAACGTGATTACGGATCTAGAAGCAAGCGAACGTTGCACGAGCGGAAAAATGTCTAAATTTATGTTAGAAATACGATTGGCGATCGCTTACGCTATTCGCGTCGCTGTTTTTATTTGTTTTTCTGTATGAAAAGGATTTTGAGGGAGCTTTGATTGATAAGAAGTTACGTCTTTAAGTTAAAATCTTGTGCCATATTTTGCAACTTTATCGCTGCTTGAAGAATGTTTGATCGAGCCCAATGTATCTCTCTCTGACTCAAACCCTATGTAGGTTAGATGAGGCCTTAGATTATTGATGGTAATGGGTCTTTTATGCCCCTGCTATACTTTCTCAATGACAGATCTTCGCTATTTTTTATGGTGAATATATGTTATACGGTAATTTACCGATTAATAGATGTCTAAAGCAATTTGAAGAAGACAAAATGTGTATCAAATATGTATTGTTTTTTATAAATCTTTAGGGCTTCCTAGAGAGTGGGACTCTCACTGGGAAGTTATTTAGCCCACACCAGGAGTGGGGAACCATTTTCTATCGGAAGGCCACATTTGGCATTCGGTCTCATAGATTCACCGCAAGTGAAGCCATCAGGATGAATTTTAATCATATGATGATTTTTCCTTTGTCCTCTATTGTAATTCAGCTATAAATGTGAGATCCTTTCAACTTTTCGTCCGGAAATTTATCTCGAAAAATTATCACGAATAAAATAGGCTTTCTGGATTATTGTATTTATATTTCCTTTTCCTTAGGTAAATTTGTGGAATGTGTGAAAGGACATTCTTCTATACTTTCAACCCTGAGATTATCACAACCACATCAATCTGTACGGCTCGTATCCCCACCGGGTTAAGAGCATTCTTCGGTACTGTTTTTTTATATAATGTACCGACCATCGTATGTCATACAGTCATGATAATGTTACGAGACGTATTGGGTTGTCTACATCAATAAAATATTGAATTGTCGAGGTTAGTGATAGGATTGCAAATTATCTACTTCCAAAGTTAGGAACACATTTCACTAGTTCGTGAATAGAGGATCACGAGCAGTAGACCGAGAGTTAGAGTTAAATACAAAATTGGCCACGCTGGATCCCATAACGACGGGTTTATTTACTGTTTATTTCGCGACTATTCAAAGGAATGTACAGAACCGCCAATGTGAACATACGCCTGAAAGTATTCTCTTTCCATACGGCACTAATCGACTGTGACGAATTAGGTTAAAAAGATGCCCCACATAATAGAAACCCTTCCCTCTCCAGTAAAGCAGTTGCAAAGGGACCATCAGCCGATGCGCTTTACCTGTTAGGCATGTCGGAACGGGAAAATTCCGCTGTTGCGCTATATTGGGTTAACGACTTGAGAATCTGAATATCAAATCCGGAGGGCTCTTTGAAATGAAAAGTGAGTGTGCTTTGTCATCCGCAGTGTACCTCTAAAGAACATCATCGAATTCTGAGGGTGGAGCAAACCTGCCCTTAATTAGGGGTGCTTCTTTTCAGTTTTGATGCAGTTAGTCATTAGTCTTTTGAAAAATCTATATCGAGACGCCTGCGTGTATTATCCTTTACACCTTTGATTTACACTTCTGGTTTGCAGCTTATAGAAGGAATCGATATACTAATGAACCCTGGTCAGCGGTCCTTCTTCTCCACGCATAAGACCTTTATCCGAACATGTTTCTATTTATGTTCTTCTTTGAGCTTCTAACTTAGACTTCAATTGAAAACGCTTCGTTCCTGGTGTTATAAATTGAAGAATATCGCTATGGGCTGCCTCAAAGAAGTTCATTTTATGTTAGGAATTGCCTTGATGAAAATTATCTATATTATTCTTGAAATAGGACAAGAATAGTTATAATTAATAGAAATATAAATCCCAAAGCAGGTTTAAATAGTTCAGTAATCTAGATAAACTTCTTACTCGAAAGATGCAGCATATGGTGTTCAGATACTGATAAATAGATCGGGAAAGTAGTTCGAAAGCCATTAAAGTCAAAATCCCTTTTTTACACAAATGATACACTGTAATAGACTTGAAAAAAAAGGTTGAGCATTCTAGGAACTCCCTGCCAAACGCCGTAAGGTTGCTAATTGTGTAGATAAATTTATGAATGCGTCTAACTCGTGATTTCTGTAACAGTTTTGTGCAGAAAGTAAAGTTTAATCTCGTCTACTATTGTAAGTGAAAGAATGGTCTTGTAGCAGAGAATATGTAGATTTAGAACGTTAGCTGAAGCAAGGATTGTAAATCGAGTCATAATTTTTGAAACCAGGGCACACAGCAGAATAACCCATTGTTCATAAAAGTATTGTACAGCTAGTTCCAAAAAAAACTTACCACCTAAGCCGCAACCCGCATAACAGGCAGTGGATTTCCTCCGAGCGAGCCTTAAGAAGTGAGAGAGAGAGAGAGAGAGGGAAAACATGGCGGAGATGGTCTGCTTGAGTCATAACTCCGCCTGCAGAGTTGAAATGGATTTATTTGCTTTATTAATATTGCAAAGATTTATTAGTATCCTGAGTTTGGTGGCATTGGCCTAGCAGAATAGTATCATAGCAATACGGATGTCGTAATGTAAGAATTCAGTTATTATAAAATGGTTATAACGAATCAGTATATATTCTAGCATTGCTTCTCGCACAGAGGGAAACGTCGCACACGAGGTCCCGTTATTCCGAGGATACCGAGGCAAACCCCCTTCCCTTCCCTTCCTGTCATAAAATTCGAGTCTGAGACGAAAGGCACGAGCAGGCTAAAGGAAATTTTCGCAAACCCTGCCTCTGAGCCGCTCTGAGCTTATGTTTAGCACTGAGATGGGAGAAAGAAAATTTCCGCGCTGTTTGAATCAGTGTCGGACCAAAAATATATAGACCTCGAATTTGACGCCTTCGCTGCCAAAACTCTGCGGTTATAATGGGTTATATTATATAATATAATAGTAGGTAATATTATACATTCAAGAGAGCAGTTATTTGCTTTTAAAATTATATACGTAAGGAGTCCATATCGATCACCTGTTTTATCACAGCCTGTGTGAATGCAATCTACACAAGTAACGTAAGGCAAACTCATGGCCATATCTAGGCTATTACTTTAAATACATTAAAAAAACTATAAGTAAATATGTAGTATGAAGTCTCGAGCCAGTCTCTGCGTATTTTAGATAAATTCTGTTTCATTTGATAAGCATCGAAATTAAAACTCGATCGGTAAAAAATCAGTAAATTTTATCATCTATGCAGTTGGAATTTTTACTGTAGTATACCGTCCAAATCAATTGAGAGAAAATGTGCTAGGATCGATTTTCCTGAATGAATAAAGATGACGGATACGAGACAACCATCTTTCACATTAATTTTGAATTAATTAATTAATTTTTTCGGTGTCATTGAAGCGTGAATCGAATAAGCTTGATTTCTTTTGTGGATTCCTCTTGAAATGGTTGCAGTCACAAACCATTACGTTCTTAAACATTCTTCTTGCTATATTTATCACCTTTAAAAGTTCTAACATACACAAAAAGATAGTGCGAATGAGGTTTGGTCATAATGCTCGTTGAATGCTACTGTTAGCTATGAATGTAAAATTTTCAATTAATTTTGAAAGTATACAAAACTACCTACATTATTTATATTTCAATTGTTTATTATAACGTTTACAATTATTATAATTTAGAAAACGTTAAAAATACGCAAAATAATAGGGACTTGGTGAAATAGTTTTTCCCAGGGCCTTTTTACCTGTAATTCCAACCCTGTAATATCACATGGGGAAGCGCATATGAGGCTATGTTGAAATTTTGCTCCCCTCGGTCTATCTACATATTTATCGCTTGGTGATATTGAAAATATTCCTTCGTATTTAAAATGTATTGGCTACGAGAAACTTTTTATCTCTCCACATTCCATGACAAATTTGAAAGCAAGGTACAGGAGTGATTGGAAGAAGTGAATAAAGCAATGAATTCACCAGGACTTCAAGAGGGAGACTGTTCTGATAGAGATAGGGAAGTGAGAAGCAGCGGCAACAGTAATACATACACTCACATGGATTTAACAACCTAAAGTGTAAGAGGTATGTTAATTCCAGATTTTTGGATAAATCACAATAGGTAATGGCATTTCTTGCGTTCCTCCTCGACCAACTGATTACTTTGAGTAGGAGCAACGACCTCTTTTAAAAGTATAACGCACTCACTCACCTCAATTTTCTCATCCAACATATATTTTTTCCGTTTATGACAGCCTCCAGAGAAACTACTCATTTATCCAATTTAAGTAATACCTTAGTCAAACATGGTTAACATTCAAATATAAAGAATATAACGTCTATGGCATACCATACTTTTAGAAATTTCCTTCCGATGCATGTTCATTCCCAGGATTCCGAAATTGTATACAATAGCGATGTTCAATGTTTTGTAGCAACCTTCTTTTAGTTCTATAAGAAAGTTCGAGTAGTTCACTAAGCCAGTACCTAAATCATCTTCTTATCAGCAATTTATTTTGGAAAGAGATTCCGAGGTCTTTTCAAACCGATAGAAACTGCTAACATTAGTATTACTATCTATGCAAGCCAATGGTTTATTCTAAATAACTTTAGAGATATAATTTATCGGTAATTGGCGTATAAACTTCAAGTTTCTGCGACGTTGAATATGCGGAGTGTCTACAATTCCGTATTTACGTTTCAATTAATATTTTAGTGACATTATAATAGAAAGTTTAGTCGATCTAGTAAGATCATCTTCAACGCTCTATCAACTTTGTATCATAGATGTTGTAAGAGAAGTTAAACGATTTGGTTCTCGTAAGCGTAAGGATTAAATATTAGATGGCATTTCTCTAGTTCATTGTTCATTTCTCAAGTTATTTCAAACTACGAAATTTTGAGCTCAATATAGAGACAAAATAAAGCATAAAAAACAATATTTATAAATAAACAATCATTGACGAGGAAATTGATTCATATAAATTGACGATAGGCAGCATTACTTATTTGTTTCATTTTTGTTGTTGAATTAGTTATTTAGTATAAGCCAATATAGTTTATGCCATTCACTTTAAAAGCAGAATATAGAGATACTATAATTCTGATATTATACACCCAAACATTGTCAACTTTATGTTATCGTTCAGATTTTCCGAAGGTCCTATTTCAACTAGAATGATCTTCCTTGCATTACTATTTTTTAAAATTCGAAACATCTTCGCAAAGTTCGTAGAGAATTATGATGTGCCTAGGATGAAGGATGTTACGAAAGTCCTTGGAGTGAATGTTGGAATAATGGATTACATATAGAACCAAGAATATTTTAACAGCTAAGGTATGAATCATGAGAATTAGAGGAATATTCTCATGTAAGTCTGTTTACAATCCGTTGGTTTCTATTTTTAACGTATTCTTCCATGACTCATATTACTCATCATTCATAATTATTGGCGGTGATTTTTCTTTTAATCATTATACATATTATGCACCATTCAAACAATTCGGGTTATATACTTTACTTGAGGCATTCAGAAACCGAAGCAGCGATCATTAATCATTAGTCTCACTTTCACCTAGCGCATAGTTCTGAAAATCATTTAAGTATAACAATGGAAATCGTATTGTGGGTGTTTTCACACCCCCTGACATACGTCATACGGCGGCTCGCGGGGTATTAATGAAAGTGTAAATAAACCAGGTGTTAACGTGTAAATCTGCAATATGCAAGTATAGAAAACATGGAATTTATATGCAATATGCAAATCAGTCATAAGGTTCTGATTTTCCATACTAACTGTTGCTTCTTAACCATCTTAAACTGTATTCCTTGCAAGAAGTCCTGAAAGGTCGTCTACCTCAAAAATAGAGTTGAATATCTTCATTCCCTAAGGGAATACCCGCGGCTAAGATTTGCAAATCGCGGATCCACCATTTCCCACCTTACTTGTGATCGGTCGCCGCCACCATACCCTAACCTTAGATACCTGCTCAGCAGGAGTGCGGTCGGGAATCCTCATTAGCGCTTTCAAATTCGCTACCCCGGATACATACGACCGTCCACAATATGCCGAAAAGGGGGTTTTTCTTCTCAGAGCGGAGTTCACCTTCACCCATCGGCCGTTTTATGGTTCCTTTGAGAAAATAGACAATACCTTTCGATGGACGAAACAAAAGAAAAAGAAACAACAAAGGAATGAATAGGGGATACTCCTAGGGCCAGGGTGGAGGGCCTCCCCTCTCTCTGAAAGACTTAGTAAAACTTCAGACGCGAATTTGTCATAAACAGCCAAATCTCATCTCAATATCATAATGCTTCATCTGATACCGTCATCACGAATGCCTGGTGGATGAACAGAATGACGTGTTGACACATATATTCTGATATGCCTAATGCTCCGTTATTTGTCGTATCAGGCAAATTTTATACTTCTCTGTATTGCAGAATAATTCAACAGCAAAGAAATCGAGTCAAAATTTGCACCACGGGGCAAGAAAGAGATTTAGTATCAGATAAAAGTTGGGACAGCATAATTTCGCAAGGAACATGAACTTGATTTAATTAAAGGGATAGTTTTTTCTGGGACTGGCAATGAACAATATTTTCGGAAAAGTGTTACGAGATGCTGGCGTTAATTTCGTCGTAAACAATTTTTTTTTATTCTATACGTGAAAAAATTTTGTAGTTCTCAGTATTTAAATAAAGAGTGCTACTATTCTAATATCTATGTTATTCTCTAAAATACTAAATTAGCAAGTTGAATTTTAAACAATTGCCTTAGAAAATGATGATAGCACACTAATTGATATTTTACTTTCTATCAGTTGATTTGGTGGTATTTAAAATTTTTATATTTTATTCGATGTAATTATCTGATTTAGTTGATCGTAATTTACTTGGTTTACTTTATTGTAATAAGTTTTGGGTCTAATTTTCAGAGCTCTTTACCAGGTCGACTTAAAGTGATTCTTTCTCAGTGTATTCGTCCAGATAAAGTTTCTTTTCATCTTTGCTTTCCTTAGTAGGTTTCGCAGTTTTTTCATGCTCCCCTTCTCGATAGCATTTTTCTGCAACATAAATCAGTTGAAATACAGTTGATTGTGTTGTTATTCATAATTATTCTTTATCTCCTTACAGAGTTTTCGTTCATATTTCTATTTGAGTCATAGTCGTGGATTTCCTCTAAATAAATTTAAAAGTTCGTCCTGTAGGCGTCAAGAGCATTAAAAACGTAATAATATAATCCTTTTTAATCTTGCAATGACATAATTCTTATTTGATAATAGATGCAGCTAAAGTAAGTTTACCCGATGCCTCCAGAAAAAGGTGAATTACGCAGAAATCTCTGGCCGAAATGAGGAAATCCGATTTTCATTCATTTTTTAATACTATGCTGCTGACATAGTGAAAAGTAACACTAAATTTAAACTAGATTTCGTGCTAATAAAGACGGTACAAATACTTTCAACGCGTTTCACAACGGTTTAAAAAGGCGCCTTCCTTCCAAGAGCCAATAGAATTCATGGAAAACTGTAGACTCGCTCTCATCGAGCTTCACGTCTGTTATGCGGGTTGCGGCTTAGGTGGTAAGTTTTTTTTGGAACTAGCTGTACATCCCAGCTCCGTTGTATTCTCTAACAATGTAGTATGTAGAAATTAGTTTCGGCGTTAATTTTTGGTCAGGTTTCTCGAAGCGTAACGAACGTTTGAACAAAAGGCACAGAATTAGTCTTTGGATTCCAGCGGAGAACGAGCGTGGGGAATTCATTATGAAGCGGAGGTTGAAGATCCTGGTGGATCATTAAGGGATGCAGATGCTTCTTTATCAGATGTTCGCGATTTTTCTTCGCTTCCTTCGGAAAAGCAGGCTCGACGCCTCGCTCTTTTCTCTGTCCCTATCTTATTAGAAGTGTGGCATTCTTCCCTCGAAGCCGGGTGAAAATCCTCCGATAACGAAAGGAGATATTCGTGTCGCTCTAGCGCAGTGTTTCTTAAAATTGGTCGCCTCAGGACCTCTTTCTACTTTCAAAAATACTGAGGGTTCCCCACAGAATAATGTCATTCGGGCAGTGTGTACTGTGTTTTCTTTAAGTTGAATCTGGTCTCTGGAAATTCGGTGGAAAATTTATTCTCAGTTAAAGCTTATTGAAGACGCCAGATTTTCTGAACTATGACAGAATTATAACGAGACTAAGCACATTCTAATGGATATAAAAAGATAAAATATCGGATGTTCTATCGTTAGTTATGTAGTCTGTAGATTGGTTTGAACCTCAACCATAAGTCTTTGTCTGCCATTCTACTTTACTCACGGACATTAGGGACGGAGAGTTAGTCTTACTGGTCACCAAATATAAATTTCTGTTACATTAATATAAAGTAAAATCTTTTACGTATACATATATCTTTCGAAAATTATCTCTGAATCAGATATACATGTAACTCCATATTTATTATCTGCAATCTGCCTTATTTATTTTATTTCCATGTTGGCAGTTAAACTTAATTACCAAGGATTACATTATCTATGGCAATATATAAATGGCAACAGGGATTTGATTCACAGTAGATGGATAGATGCGGTGAAAAGAAAAATTTTAGAAAGATTAAAAACTCTAGAGGAATAGAGAGCAAAATAAACTTCGAATACGTACACACTTGCATCGGAAGTCATTATGCGAGCATATATCGATTACAAGACCAATATATTCGTGTCACTAATGTTACAGTGTTGAAAATTTCTGTTATAATTGGGAAATTAATTTTTACGTAGGGTAGTCAATGAAAGAGTCCCAGAAACCCCCGAGTTCTTATGGTAGTTTACTCTTTTAGAAACTACTCTGAAATAGTAGACGGATGTTGACTTAAATGGTGTTAGGTGTGTCGACAAGCATTAGCCGAGAGGGTTCTGAAGGTATCACCGACTCCAATGAAATTGCTTTGGTAACTGTTGCTACGGCTACAGCAAGGGCGCTCGTTTATTTAAGTTTAAGGAATTGCGTTAACCGTACGCACCAGCAACGATATTCGAGAACTTATTATCTGGAACAGCGGTTAAAGAAGCAATATTTAGCTGACTGAGCAAGCGGAACGGTATCGATCTGATGAAAAGGCCGTCGGTATGTGGAAGTTAGGAAGAAATATCGGCAGCTGAATTCATGGTTGTTTATTCAGTTTAATGAGTTAGTAAGGTTTGGGGGGTTATGGAGGGTTTTCCCATCCACCTCTGGTCTTACCCATTACCCAATGGTCGTTGTCATTACGTGTGATGGTAATAAAACGAGAGTATTTAATAAAAGCAACGTGGTGATTTTAGTATCCAGTAGCTCCACCGGTAGAATTTTTACTAAAAGAGAGATTAGGTTCTTGCGGTATAATAATTGCGGTATCATGCTTCTTACGTTTCGACTTATTTGATTTAATTGAGTCATTGTCCTTCATCGAAATTTTTTCTTGATATCCTTGTAAAATATACTATTGTTTGACGGTGTTCTATACTACCTAATGAAGGTTCGTAATTTTCAGTTATTTTTTTGTTTTTAAAATTTTTTTGGAACTTGATTGATAGATATTGGTAGACGACGTCTCTTTGGCGAAGGTCGCAGAAGCGTTTTAAAATTAGGCTCCATAATTTCAAAGGAAATCCTGCTCGGAATACGTAAGGTATATTTTTCGTCTAATCGGCTACGTAGGGCGATCCGACACTGTGAGAAAAATTAGAATAATATTTTAGACTAGTCTAGAACTAGTTGCTTCAAACCTTCATCTTCTCCGCGATTGGTGTACGTGACTTCAACCGCGTACGGAACTATGGCGTATCTGTACTGAGTATAAACCCTATGCTTCACGTTGCTGGTAGAGTAAACATGTAGATTAAACGTTGATGACGGAGTTAGTGTAGGATGAGATATCTGAAGAAAAACAAATTATTGATTTAAGTAACCTATTTGGATTTAATTTCGGTTTAAACCCCATTACTTTACCATTAGCTACCAAAAGCTTTAGAGAGATAGTAAGGTATATGAGGATGTTTGCTTATGCTTTCTCTGGAGTAAGAATGCCATAAGTTGAAAACTTCCTCCTAAGTATAGCACAATGATCCTATGCAGATTGATCCCATAGAATTCAATAAGGAGTAACCAGGATTAATGCAACTACTCAGTATTATTCATACCTGTTTCACTTTTATATTATCAGGTGTTTGAACAATACTGAAGCAAGGGCTCCCATATAGCCATGTGAGAAGCGCGTTCGTCTATTATGAAAGCGGTAGCGGGTTCGATTCCCGGTGGTAGCCTACGTGCGAGATCACCTTAGTTGTCGAAGCACTTTTAACAATACTGATACTAAAAGAAATGGAAATCAGCAGTCAATGAATAAGAGAAAATTCTCATTCAGCGTTAAACCCCCTTTGATGATGGAGACAGTCTCCGAAATGGGCATTGGGAGTTTCTGAAAATCACCTGGAGATAATCTTTTCTCAAGAATTACTCCCGACGGTTTGCCGGAATTCGGCGATTGGAGAGTTCCTATTTCTCTTAATATTATTACTACTGAAGCAGAAGTAAAAGAAAAACACATTTTCCTCAACTTTCTACTATAATGAAAGGGAAAAATCAAGATTTGGTAGCAATAACATATGATTTTGTACAGATTTGTAGTTTAAGTTTACGATAGCGTGAATCTTTCAAATAAATTTGAATAAATATGGTTTAGGAAAAAGGTTTACGAAGTTGGCTAAAGCGAGGGAATCCAAGAGGCGGGAAAACAAGGGATGGAGAGAGACGAGATTAGTCATAGGGGCGGAGAATCTCGGGTTGTTCAGGAAATGCGCCTCGAAGGAGAAAAAAAGTCGAAGATCCTTGTGAGGGCCGTGTCGCAGATACGTCGACCCTCTCCAGGCGTAATTCTTCTGCTTGGAAAGCGGCCAGGGACTTGGGAATGATCATTTGGAGCATCCTAGGTCTCTGCATGTGGAAGATGGATTCTTTTGAAGGGATGCTAGACCTTTTTTTCCTTCCATTCATGGGGAAGGACGTCTCGGCGATTTCCGATACGTGTTTGTCCCGTTTTTCTCTGCGAATAACAAAGGTTTGTCGATAAGTCTGTGTTTACTTCGACGTTCCCGCAGTCCCGCTCCATTCGAAAAGAAAAATGTATGCGGTGGGTTTTTTCCAATCAAGAAAGGTGCTTTCCTCTCTTCTTAATTATTCTGGGAAGAATCCCGCAAGTTGATGCGGAAGAAACCGAATGGGTATGCCGTCAACGTAAACTCGTGCGAATATCGATCGGTTTTAGTTTTCGCCTTCCGTTATCGATTCAGTATCACAGGCGCCACATTTCAATTATTTATTTATTACGTCATCCGCATATCGCAGAATATGGCCACTGGATTCGATAACAAAAAGTAGAGGGTTAAGAAAGAAACTGCAGAATGCGCCAAAAGTCACATCTTAAAATAAGACAAAAATTCGCTAAACTCTGTGATATCCCGATGTTTTTAAATGCCAGAAATAATGGAAAACGTCAGTTTGTATAAAATGACGTAAATGTGATCCTTTCTCAACTTTGATTTCCCTGAGTAAATAAATGAAATATTCTTAGTAAGCTTCTAGCAGTCCATGAAGATTTTGCCCTATCTCTTCTGATTTTTGGTTTCAGAAATGAGGATACATAGCTCAGAATAACTTTAGGATGTAAGTAAAAGTGCTTAAAATCTCAATATTTCTAAAACAATGACACAATTGGAAGAAAATTATTGTTATGGAAAACGTAAAAATGTTTACAGACAAACTTCTGCGATACCTGAATTAAAGACACGGAACTCTATATTTAATTTAAGTTATTTCCATGATAGTTTTCAATCATATACTTCATTAGAGATGGTAATGTATGAATTTCTCTGCATGAGTAATAATAAAAAGTTACGTATTTATCACGAGTCCTTCCGAGTTTACCAAGTTGATGCCATCTTCAATTCACATTTCTCTTCCTATCCTCACACATATATTTTGCTTCATATCCTATACATAGATCAAATATTCTGTTTTCTAAAACCGGTGATTCTCAAACATTTTCTGTGCCGATTTAATTCCCTCAAAGCATTATTTTCTCTCTCCAGATAATAGGAAAACAAAATGTTTCGCCGGCCGGAACCGGTCTATGGACCATTGTTAGAGCTCTTCCTTAAATATCCTTATACACCCCAGGACCTCATTCAGTCTGTATTTGCTAAGTCTTCCTGTGCGATTCTTATAAAACACGTTTGTAAATAAAAATCCTGAATTATATCTCATTTTAAATCATGAATTCATGCTCCTAATGGGGGGTTAAAAAACTTCCCTCTGCGATTTCCTATGTCACGTATTAATGCTTAAGTAGTTTTTCATCACTAGAAATAAATACGGCGCGTTTCAAATGCTCTTAGCGTTTTAATTGTGTGAGATATTCATGGAGAGTTGGGTGGAGATCAGTCTGGAGCCTGTCTGCCAAGAGTAAGATCCGGGTCGTTTGAGAATTTTCCTCTTTCGTCTCTGCAGTCATTCTTCCAAGTAAACGTTTCTTGACCTTTATATCTCTTAGAAGCTGAGGTTGTTCTTTTCGAGACTGTGTTGTCTGGCAGGCAGACTATTGAATTTGAACTAAACTGGTACCACTTATTTTTAACAATTACTAGGATTCGAAATGTTGATCGTTATTTCAGCAATTGTTTTTCGCTAAAAAACATTATAATGGTTTCGTAGCTCATACACTTTTATGCATAAAATGTAATCTGATGCAAAGGGAATATGATAGCAGTGGCATATGCAAGCGGTGGTTAATGTCTCCATCATGTAATAATGTATAATTCTCTCCATGAATTATAATTAATTCACAATGAGTCATGCTTGATAACAAGATGTCGAATTAATTCGTAAAATTATAAAATGGAATATTTTCCGCGGTAATTACGAATCTTCAATAGTTCAAAGGCAAATGACGAATCAACTCCGTCAAAAGTTATTTTTAAACATTTCCCTAAATATCTGCGTAAGCTAGTTAAAATTATCACTCTTTAGAACTCCATAACAACTCAAAAAATACTATTTCCGTGTATGTCAAAATGAAGGAAGCTTTTGATTTTATGCAATGACCATTTTCAAATCTTTCTCGGAATTTGTAATTTAACAAGAAAACTCTGGAGTATTAGCACCAGGATTTAGGTTGATATCTTTACCTTCGAGCAACGCCAATTAGTTAATTCGATTTTATCATTTTTATTTGAACATTTATTGGCGACTTTTCGCCTAACTTCGGATTTTGATTAACCCTTACAACAATAACACTACTCCTAGCTCACTTTTTTTAAATCCTGATGAAATTTGGGTTCTTTTAATTTGCTTCGAATTCTGTAGCCCAAATGTCGGCACATATTCAACAGTTCTTACCGATAGGGTAGGCTTATCCATAATCTTATAGTTTCTAGATCACGATTTTTTAATTTCGAAGAAATTTTGGCTCTTCGATTTCGCTTTGTTATATGTAGCCCAAGAGTCGGTTCGTATTCAACAACCTTTTGTTTAATTCTCAAAGAAGGAAACGTATCTTCATGACAACAAGGATTTTCTACGCTCAAGATTTCGAGTCCGGCAAACGTTTGTTTCTTCGATTTCGCGTCGAAGTATGTCGCCCACATTTCGGTCAGTTGAAGTCTTTTGTTTGATTTATAAGAAATATTCGTGTCGTCCAGAATATGTCCTCTTTAAACAAATAAATCTCGTCCCCAATTTCCTTCGTTATGCGGGTCGAATCTTTCCGGCGTTACGTGGTGGATGCGGAGAGCTTGAATTTATCCGGTCTTCCGTCCATATCTTCTTTTCATACTAAATTACTTCATGCCTGTGTCCAAACTTATCCTACGATCCTCCCACTGCCAAAAGTACATGCCATGGAAAGTTTGGCCGTAATGGCTTCAGCTGCCTTTGACGGCGCGAAGGAGGCCGCAAAACTTTCTTCTGCATGGACTCATGAAGAGGTTAATAATTCTGCCGCGGGCAATTTCAATTCCGTTCACATGCAGTCTGAAGGGAATAATTCATGGGGCAGTGGGGAAGGATATAACTGGATTACGTTTAATAATGTTCTTCATGCTTCCTTTTGATGACCGCAGCCACTTTGCAACATTCCCGCACCCTTGCTTAGACTCTTCCTGATTAGCGTACTCCTAATCTCCTTTATCGTCACTTTAATTTTATGTTTTTAAATCTCTTCTTATATCTTATAAATTGTTTATTTTTTGGAGTTATGCAGCAGCTATTCGCCTTATAGACTGTCGAAATATTTGCCTTTTACTTCGATATTTTGGCATCTATTCTTGCTACAAAATTCTAGTCATAATCTAGTTTTAGTCTTAATACTTCGTTCCAGTTTTTTTTTTGTCAGTGTCTGTGACATGTTATAGTCCTCTGTATTCCTCTTCGCGGTACGGAAGTAGCTTCATGCTAAGTTGTCTTTGTTTTTAGCTCCACTATCCGACAAATAAAATAATGACTCTTAGATAACATTCGTAGATTTTAATTGCAGTTTTCATGTACAGTACTGACTTGAAAAAAATGGAACCCATTATAGTAGAACAGTTACTGTATTTTCAATATATTATTAGCTCCCTCCCCACCTTTTAAGCCCAAACTTAAAGAGAAAGTTTTCGTATTGTTTCTACCAATTTTTATTTATCATCACCGTTAGTAGCAGTGTAAAATCATATTTTATTTTACTCACAATAATCACTGTCATCTTCGGAAATTCTCATCCTCTTCTTCAGTTTTGCAAACCTGAAGCTTCTCTGCGGATTCTTTATTCTCATTTCTATTGATTATCGAACTTGCCTATTCTAAGCCCTTGTCACATTTGGACCCAATTTTTCAAAAAGGGAGCTTATGTATGAAAAAATATAAAATTTTCGAAAGTCTTCCGTAATTAGTTTTCTTATCATAATTGCAACTTTACTGTCGGACCTAAAATATTTCGTTCATTACAACTTACTTTTGCTCCGTCTTTGATATGCACCGGCTTTAACATTTTTCGTTCCTTTAGTTTGAAGTATTGTTTTGTAAAATAATCAACCATAAGATCAGATTGAAACTCTTCCCCTCTACCGTGAGCTACACGAAAGTTTGGAGAGGGAATGAGGCTTCCAGGGCGTGATGAGGAGTGAGGTAATTTCCCTTTCTGGCCGATGTAGAATGCTATTTAGGATTAAGAAAGTTCACATTATTTCAGATCAATGACTCTAAGAATTTCACTTTTCGCAGTTACCAAAATAAATGTCACTATTCAGCATCATTCATACCTCAGTAACTTTCATTTTATCGCTGTCGTGAATTGAGAATAGAATAAGGTTCGTTTTTTTTCTCTGCCGTGTGACTAAAGAGGAATATAACGTGTTCAATTCATCAAAACAAGATAGCAGAGATGTTCGTACGTTCCGATATTATGGTACAGATGCCCCATTAAAAGCTCAGCCCTGAGGCGGTTACCTTGCTTTCTTCAGAATCCGGCCTTTTGAACGAATATCCACTACAAGCGACTTTTTCGATCGATTCAGCTTTTGATTAAGCCAAAATATAACTTTCCCTGGAGCTAGAGCCTCCGTAACTCAACTTTGTTTCTTCAAATCCACCGCAGAGGTTGGGAAATCGTATAGAGTTTCTTTCTTGTGAGATATAAAAGAAATAAAATGTGTCGATTTCGCCAGAGTATATGTTCTGTCGTTTTCCATTCACAGGCGGCTTCAAAGAAGTTGAGTTGCGATTCTCCTGTAAGCTTTTTTAATTTCTGGGTTATCGAAATGATTCACATGTATGATGCGAGTCGAGTCAAATTTTTATTAGGAACGAGGTCGGGAAATTATTTATTTTACTCTCCGCTCAAGGTTTCGCATATCTTTTCCTTGCAGAAGTTACTGCATTGAAAATGTTGGCTCTGAACCACGTTGGTGATATTTTAACGCATATTCGGACGATTCATGGGTGTTTTGGAGAAGTTTATTTTTCATTTCGCTACTTCCTGAGATGTGTTTTTGACCGGAATTCCCAAATTTGATGTGTCACAACCAAAAATAGACATTAGTCACGCTTGTTTTCAAGTAACGTTTGAAGGCCAGGTTTCTCCTCTCATCTTGCTTTCAGCATCGCGTTGTAAATAAAATTCGTGTTTTTAGGAGAAAATCCGGTTTCAGTTACCTTAGGACAGTACTCCTAAATCCTCTCTGCCTCAAACTTATATTAATTTACCTTTAGAAAATTGGATTGATCAAGATCATTTGATGACGGAACAAAGTAGGAGATTTCGCGTAAACGTACTTAGAATGGATGTAGGTGTAATTTTTTGGGTTGATAAATATATCTAGTTTCTCAAACAAATACTTTATTCAATATATGATTAATTTGAGATAGAGATGGCCAACCTGCAGCGGATTCGACAAAAATGGCGCATTACATGATTGTAAGATGCTCATTAATTTCAGATATAAAATAAAATCAAAAATTTTCACCCAATTTAAATATTTACTTATGTATGCAAATACATAGACACATTTTAACCTACCGTTGCATTACAGAGTGCGCTTTTATGATAATGAGTTTTACTATCATAGCATATACTTATCAAGGCTTGTATTTTATAAATATACTTTATGGTTATAGTCTTTGTCGTATTATTGTTTATGTCTTATGGCGCATCTCGAAAAAAATTAAATAATAGGCGGATGAACTCTGGAAGGTCGGTCTCCCTTGATTTGAGCTTTTAGAGTCTTAGGAAATGTGATGTTATTTGAATTCCTAGTTGAAGATAAGGCTCCAACCTCTACTCCAACATAATTGAATATCCACCTATTTCTTATAAGCTACACGAGCTATACTAGTACATATCATGCTGATCGAATGATTAAAAGTAGAAAATACCGTGGGGGAACTTGGAACGATTTGAATTTTATTGCAAGAATATTAATTTCTTATGCTTAAATTGATGTAGCAGAGAGAAAGATATCTAAAGAGCTAAACAAAGATAATTTTCATTGAAACGCTTTGCTATGATGGATGATTTATTTTTTCATTCATTCTGGAATATATTTATTTGTTATAGACAATTTTTAATTAGTAAGTATAATCAATTAACTGCAGAGCTATCATTGAAAATAATTCAGTGTTTTCTTAATCCTGCGGTATCTAAAATCGAGTAGAGTGATTTTTATGCAGAGATTTTGTAATTCTAAGGTCATGTTTATACTGGAAACCCCTTTCTTGCTCCCATATATCGAGTTTTTATTTTTATTTTGGGTGAAGATAAAGGTATATTTATTTTACTTAAATTCCCATACGTGGAAACTTATTCTGGCTGAGGGAAGAAAGGAAGAACAAGCTACCTCAATCCTCATTCTAATACATCCCACTCCTCATCTTGTCTGGTATACCTCATTGCCTCTTCAAAGCTTTTGGTAATTAAGGGTGGAATTTTAGGTCAAAACCTGCCTGGGGGTTGATAATTTCCCTAACCGGAAACTTGCTAACATTTCTCTTTAACGAGAAGCGTCAAAGAGTTAAACATGTGTCTAGCCAGGTATGGTTCTATGTTCTTACAGAATTTTCAAGTTTCATACAAAAAGTCTAAGCGAAATTAACGATATCTTGGAGCGCTTCTAATGCCACTTCCATTAATTCTCATCACCTCTTTTATGGACCTGTAGTTTTCTTGGATTAAACCTGAATAGTTTTTGTCTCGAAAAAAAATCTAGCTGAACTAGCGAGGAAAATTAATTCCCGAAAACTTTGGAACTTCTCCAATTTCTCCAATCTTTATCTTGCTGAGACTAAAAACTGGGTCCTAATTATCGGGTGAGTTAACCCACTTTAACAAAAATTTAATACCCTCTAATTGCTCCCTCGACCTGTTTTATTTCTTGCTAAAACAATAAAGCTGATTCCGTTTAACGGTAAAGTTTATCGGTTAAAATTTCTCTCTCAAGCTTTCGATCTTTCCACGCAAAGAAAAGAAATTCTGTGTTTGAGCTTTGATATTGAGATTATACCCCGTTATTGGGTTTGATATTTTGTGATAATCTATTAGCTTTCTCGCTCTCTAAATTATCGGTGATCAAAAGTTCTCGGTTTTAATGGTAAGTGTCGGGTAATGGTGTTATGTAACTTTCGCTTCATGAGGTGGTAATCAATATGGCAGAGTGCAATTTCGAAATAGGGGTACCAAAGCTCTTTGGGCTTTCCTAGAACCAGTACTTATCCTTTCACTTAATTACTTAGAAAGCGCTAGTTCTATCACTACTACTAGTACTAGTATTAGGAAGATTGAGTATTGTTATGTAATAAGTACTCGATTCCTTAACCACAAATTCACGGATAGATTTTTTCATTTTCCAATTGGTTCAGTATGGAGATATGTTTATTTCATATACCTTTTCTCAAATTTGTCATGGCCGTGATAATATGAAAGCTACTGAGATGAGAATAATGTTGAATTGTGGCACTCATTTTGGTCACCCTTTATCGAAAGCAATGGAAAGTACTTTTCTTTTTAGCTTGGCTTGCATGACCATTTTCTACTAATAGCATTCTGGCTCAGTAAGGGAAGGAAAGGAAATCTATCTAACTCCACGTCCAAATCGTCTCATTCCCTTTTTTGAGATATTTATGATAATAATGGTGATGATTTTTGTTTGCTCCGGGAAATTCCCATGGAGAAGGAAGCAAATACAAAATACAAAGAGCTCAAAAAAACAAACACTAAGCAAAAATAAAGAATAAAATACAAATTAACGCAAAAATAATAATATGTATGTCACTTAAGGAAAATAATTAATTAATAGGTAATGGTGGAGGATTTTACATTCAAACCGATCTCTTGGATCCTAAAGTGTACTCAGTTAATTCACCCGAATCTTATATATATTGTCATTTTTCATAATTAGTAAAATCATTTTAATGTCATAAAATATTGAAGATGATGTTTATCGATTAAATTTATCTTTTGTTATTGTTGTGATTTTTAATTTTTAAAATTAATAATTGATTATGCATTATTTTGATTTTACTCCCTTAAGGTATTCTTACCCATATTTTGGGCTAGTTTTACTCACCTGTTCTGAATTAACTAAAATTTTTTTATTTATTATGTATTTTCCACAATTTTAATTTTGACGATCGGTTTCGATCTTAACAATCATCATCAGACCTGATGATGGGTTTTCTCATTTATTTTATGATGTCAGGTTTTTTTGCGTGCGAAATATTTAAGATTCTATTTCACAATTTCTATTTATTCTTGTATTAGTAATACTCTACCCTCTTACTACTATCTATGTTGTACTACTATGTTATACTACTTTCTACTCATAATTCAACTTCATTGCATTAGGTGGCTCAGAAAGAGAGATTTTCATTCTCAAAACAGTCGTGTAAATAAGAGCTTTCACTTTTTTATTTACAGTATGGAAACGTCCTTTATCGTTTGCAAGTTTTTTCAATTTTTATAAGGTGATAGAGATTTCAATTTTCGCCATCGAAAGCGAAAAACCGGATTCGATTTTTATTGCTCAGTCGTTTAGAAGTTCGTAGCGGATTAATGAATGAATTTAAACCACCTAAAGTAATCCTTTTAAGCCGGAAAAGAACTCGCGTGAGATTACCTATAAACCTCTTGGATCGCGTGCTGTATTTTGGAATAACCGTCTTTCCCAATGGAGGGTAAGCCACCTTGTACCATTACAGCGAAACATACGCATCGGGAAGATTAGCGCACGCGTTCTAATACCAGTTATTAAATTCTCTCTCGAATATGGGTACGAAATCCCATGAATTTATTCTTTATGCTCGTTATGAGATCGTTTGCAAGATGGTTGAGCGATTAAAGTGATACCTAGGCCAACGAAGATGATTCCTTACGGATAATATTAGTCAGCCGAAGCTTTCATTAAGAGAACGCTATTTCTTTGAGCTTCCCAAAATACAGGGGTACACAGTTAAAAATGTCCACTTTCTTTCACCGCTAAGAAAAAGTGAATGTGTCAATTCTATTATTTCTGATTTTTATTGTGCTCACGCACATGTGCAATTGTCCCAAATCTTTAGTTTAGCGTATAGCTTCGAATCAGGACCGAACCTAAAATCAAAACCGGAAAAGAATTATTTGTACTGAATGAAAACGGATCCCGGATCTAAAGCATTCAAGTTCTTTAACACAAAACGAAACCGAAAAACCTTATTTATTCTGTTTCGTTCTGTAGTTCCCAACTACTCTAGCTTCACTAAAGGATACTTGGAGGAAGGTTAAAGGCTAAATGTATATGTTACAGCAAATTGCAATTAATCATTACTAGGGCTCCCGTATAGCCTTCGACTCTGGTGAAAGCGGTCCCGGGTTCGATTTCCGATGGGAGCTCACGAGGCTAATGACCGCAGCTGTCGAAGCTTTTTTAAGAATATTGCTACTATTAATCATTTCTAGCTTTCGTTTTAGAATTTAGAGTAAATTGATGTAAATGAAGACATCTAGGACTAACAATAGAAACTTTCAGAAGTAAATAATGTTAAAATGGTCGGAGCGGAAAATAGAAACTCAAACCGGTTCCATGTCTCAGGGAGCGAAACAAAATTCGGTTTTTTCGTTGAACTGGAGCGAAATATTATTGTTCGATATCCTTGTTTAGTGCAGCTGTTCTGAAGCTCTTTGGTCTCTTATCCTCTGGGCTTTGATTAATACCGCCACGTTCCATTATTCATAATCATAAGAAATAAGGTCTAATTTTACTTAGCATTTTGCTGATAGCTAAAGTATATCTGACATTCGGGGTCCAGGTGGAATAGCTCCGAAATGTTCCTATAATCTACTTTCGGAATTTTTCAATACATTGTTATGCTTTCGTATCTATTATTCACCATACTCTTGCCGTGCCATTCACGGATACTGGTTGAGAACACCTAATATTGCAGAAACCGTTCTCGTTAGTATAGTGCGGAAAACAGGTGAAAAATCTTCGTAAGCCGAAGTATTCATCAGTGGTATCTCTCGCTGCATTCTCACGGGATCACTTTGCAGATCATCAACCTCATTATTCTTTAATGCCGGGTTTTTATGTCAACGATCAGTCTTCGAATGTTGACTGATCTTGAGGGATGTTTACCCCTGGCGATCAGCACGCAGTCACCGGAAGGAAGACTCCCCGGGTCAAATATTTGCCCAACGAGAATTCGTGATGGCTCCCCCATAGAGAAAAGAAGAGGGCTTAGGAACATGCTGATGAACCGTTTCGTGTTTCGTCACCATTTCGTTTTTTCAAAGCCGTTCTTTTTCAATTTTTTCTCTCCGACGGTTGTTAAGCTAACGGGTACACTGTATGGTTTCCTACGAGAAAATGGGAATGGGGGAGGCTTGGCAACATTGTTTGGGAGGGGTAATGGTACGATGCCTCCCACCACCGCATGATCCATCCGATCACAGTCTCTTCCGCACTCACTCGCATGTCGAGGTGCGTTAGCCTAAGCTTGATTTATACGTAACGGCAACGAGACGGCAATGAAACCGGACTGCCTCCTCTCGGCAAGGACGACAAGTTCTCAGAAGTTTAATTGTAGTTGGGCTCGCGGATTTTGATTGGATTGTCTTCAGTATTTTGCTTATACGACCCACAAACTTTCCCGCTACCATATCTGCCAATTAGTGTCACATCGTGAAGCTTTTATGATAATTAATTGGGCTTTATTATTTCCTTTATTAACCCAACACGTGAATTCAAGCACGTACAATTTCTTCACACTTGGAGGGCATATACTATTGTTATTTTTGCATTAAATTGAACGAATCATCCCTTCCTCTAAAATATTTCATAGATTTCAAACACAGTCACTGACGATGAATGATACAATTTTAATTTAATTTAATAATAATTTAATGTAATTAATTTAATCCAGGGGTCCAAAAACTAATGACGGAGGACAGGATCATGCCCGTGAAAGGATTTTTCTCCGGTTAGCAAATTAGGTGGATGTTATGCTCTGGACTCTGTTATAATATAAAGTATCTATGTAGATATTTCCGCTCATATTCGTTGCACTTTCATTTTTTGTTTTTAATGCATTTAACAGTTACACTCATCCCTTTTAAGCATGATGTAAACAATTTGAAAATAAAATGATAAATGCTCCTATAGATCCGGCTCCCCCAGCTCCTTCCATACATTTATACGGCCCACCTCTCATTAATTTGGGTGCCTCTGATTCAAACTATAAGAAGCCGATAATAATTACATAATAGAGGTTATTTTCGTGCTTATATGCTCTTCTGCCTTACGATACCCAATGATTCTGGTTTGTAAATGGTATCTATCTGTAGTGTTTTCCATAGTCGCAGTTATATCTGCAGATTCATACCATTGCTTCCCTCACTTGATATTGGAAATTCAACATGAAAATTATATCTGCCGCAAGTTCCTACAATCGCATATAGATTAGTGGGACATTTTTAATTTGTATATCAGAATACGATGATTGGAAAATTCCGTAAAAGCAGCAGGTTCATTCTGCCAATAAAAATTTACACACAAGTAGCCAACAGAATAATAACTAGAAGCGACCAAAATGAATGGCACTATAAAACATAATTTATACACGTATCTTAGTAGCTTTTTATTATTACAGCAATGAACGGAACTGACAAACAGATTACGATTTCTATGATTAGATGCATTGAGGAGTTCCCACAGGAATCTCAAAAATTCATAACTTCATTTATTTTATAGATTTGACTTGGAGCCAATTGTTTTTCATTCATTTATTCTTCATTTTTCTTTAATTAAAATATTTTGCGATAAATTGAGGCCATGTGGGGTAAATGTATGATTTTGTTGCAATTTTATCGAAGTATGAATAGGAGAATGTATTTATCATGTTTAGAAATAATACTGCGTATTCATTTATGGAAAGTTTGGGAAAATGATTACGTCTTCAATAGATTTAAGAAACAATTAAGGTGAGAGCGCTGAAAGGCGCAGTCATCAAAGACCGGTCGGATGGCATCACACATGAGACGGTGCGTGCTAGATGAGAAGGGTTGACATTGATTGCTACTTACCAATGTCCTCCTTCGACCACTTCTTGCTCTTCCGGCTTTGTTTCAAATGAATCGACCCCTTTTCCGTCCTAGCTGAGTTTTTCTCATAAAAATTATTCTTTAACAATGCCGATGCAGTAGCGAATAGCAATTTTTTCCTGTATGGAATCATTTAGTAACCAACGCTGAATTTCGTTCATCCCCGAGGATACCTCGTTTACATGTTATTCCAACTTTAATCTCATAAACATATCTTACTATGGAGACATTCTCCTACGGTTTCAAACCAGGGACATTTACGCGGTAGCCCAAGTCGTCAACCGCGCCACTTCAAATAGAGCGAATTGCGTCAGTCATTTGTGGTCCATCGCATCATCTTCAATGAAAGATTGACGGAAAGGGAGCGACGTAAGACAATTCAAAGCCAAGAGGGAAAACGTCTTCTTCAGAGTGCTCATTCCATTCTACGACTGCAATAAACGCCGCGACGCCAACTCCATCTGCGGATGATCGAAACGTGGTAGTCACATGTTCATCGGAAACATGGCCGTCCGACGCAAAGCGGGACGACGCAACTCCGGAGACCCAGTGGCAGTCACATGTTTTCCATTGGAAACATGGCCGAACGACGCAACTCCGAAGACCCCGTGTTAGTCACATGGCCTCCATTGGAAACATGGCCGAACGACGCAACTCCGAGGCGGAAGGGACGCGAGTCCGACTGCGAAAAAACAGCCGGCCCAATAAGGAAAGGCGACATCAACTCCATCTATGAATGGCGTGAACTTGAACCGAGGAAGGGCGGTCCTCCATTCAGAGGCCTCATCTCTGTTTGTGTGGAGACAGGCGTGGGTGGTTTTTCTTTTCGGGTTGTTCTGCTAGAGGGCGCTCGCGCCCGGTTCGATCCCCCACGCTTTTGATCGATCGCCTCTCCCCCCCTCTGCAACGCCCCCCCTTTCTCTCCCTCCCTCGTTCGCCAAGAAGCAGTACGGGCGGCGTCCTTAGTCCCTTGCAGGTGGTCCAACACTGGGCATACTATTTCCCGCACTTACGACGATTCCTCGCCGCCTCCCACTCGGATGACGCCTCCCACGTCGGTGCCTGCGGTACATCCTTCCAGTGCACCCCGTTTCGATCGAACGGCTTACGGTTAGTGGGGTGCGTCCGACGATGCGTGAGACACAACCCTTCGTGTGACGTATGGATTTTTTTGGTATCAACTACGTCATCGGTGGTGTAACTCGCCGGCTGGCGTCTAGCGACCTTCCGTCCCTCGTGCATCTCCCTCTTTCCGTCCGGGGTTCGAAGGGGGTACCGGTGGATGAGAGAATAAGTGCTGAGAAGAGAGTGGATGAGCCTCGCATTCAGGAGGTACGTGTCACAAAGGGGAGTGTTCGTTCTCAGCATTGTTTGGGGGGCTGTGGAGATGAGGGTGGGGGTTGTAGGTGGGTTTTTATCCAATGTTTTTTTTCCCCATCGAGATCTTTTTTGTGCCGTATTGGAGATGCTTTTGTGGCATTGCCGGCACTGTATTTATTCGCCCTTCTTGCTTGTTTCGAAAGAGTTTTTCTTTATTTTTCAACGCTATACTTTAGAGTTTTTATGATTGGCTTTCGGATTGATTTTCGTTGGCTTCCTAGTGCGGCCGCATACCTGTGATGTTGGGGGCGGTTCGTAGCATTTCAGTCGGTTCCATTGTTTCGTCTGGCGAGAATATTTTCCAAGAATTGCGAGGAAATACGCTCGTATTCCAATATGACAAGGAAAGTAGCTGTATTTCGCATGAAATCATCGGTATAATTTGTAAATACACCAATGAAATGTGCATGATTGTCGTGAATCACATTCGAAGTGTTACGTAATACTTAAAACCATTTGAGTTTTGCAGATTTCTTCGCCCAATATCCCCAAATTGTACTAAAAGTAACTATTATCACTCTGAAAATTTCATTGTATTTCCATTAAAAAATTTTAATTCGAATTGTTTTTTCGTCGTATCTTTTGCCTAGAAAGTATCTTGCACGTAATTAAATGGAATCGAAATTAACTGCCATATCGTATTAAGAATATCATTTGGAAGAATAAAGGGGAGGTTACGTGTCGAATTACCATGCCACCGCATTTATCGATTTAATTCATGTCAAAAAAATAAGAATTTGTCGCAGAGGAAAGGACGATTCATACTCTTAGCACTCTTGTTTGCCGGAATACTGGATGTTTTTTTGTAAGCTCAGTGCTATCTATTATTTCGTGAATTAAACGTAAATCAGCTGAAAATCCTTGTGTAGCAGATTCATTCGCAATAAAAAGAAATGTCGTGATTCTTCTGTTTCTCACGTAATCTATCACATGATGACTGAATGAATTGAAGTGACTTCAGATGGTGAAATTTCTTAAGGTTTCTTTCTATTCTTAATAAGTACCCGTTTGTAATTAGTTCCAACATTTTCCATATCAAGACAATGGAAGAATTCGCTTCTCGTAGTTGTCCGAATGCTCCGGAGGTTACATGGCGCGTTATATTTTTACCATTACTTATTTAACTTGATTGCATCGGTCAGATACTCATCACAATTATGAATTAATTTAGCATTAACTCCAGAGTTTTAAAATTTTGAAAAATCTAGAAGATTCCGTTTAAAATGAATGCAATAGGATAAGTAAATCCTGTAAACTTTATTTCTATAATAATGCTTCATATAAGACGCTTTTTTCCATGTAATTTTCAGCTGTTACTGAGGTTTGCATTGAAATCCTTCTCACGTTTAGCCGTTCATAGGAAAAATCAATATATGTCAGAGCTGCAACTCGACCTTTTCCATTTAATGTCGGAAAATTTTCATCTTGCTCTCTTGCCGAGGTCATTTACTCAGAACCACATCCATTTTTATTACTTTAATCAATTTTTGTTTTTATGCATCGCGAGGTAGGGTTCTATCGAAACCTAGTGACTCAATTAACTCCCTCGGGTCGATATCGCCACGGCAGAAGTACACGGAATTTATTCGAATGAATAAGAGATTGGCTGTTGAAATTTCAGGCTCTTCCTTGCATAAATAATCACGAGGAGTGATTTATTCCTTGAAGAAATTCGGTGTTTGTTATCTCTTGAAGTGTGGCGTTTTCAAAGGGTCTTCGTGTAAGTCGAAAATATTTATTCCGTGCCCTTTATATTAGGTAGAGGAGAGTAGCAGCGGTGAGTGTCATTCACATTTTTTTTTATTCACAACCGCCCTTGGTTTTACTTTGATTCCGAAAATTCTTAATAAGGCGGAGAATGGAAGAAATTTCCAAGGAGACAAGACAGAGGAAGAAGTGGCTCGCACTCGAAACTATGAAAGAAGTAGAGGAATCAAGTGGCCCAAAGTGCTCGAATGGGAAAGCAGACTTGTAACTTTTTTCTCCAGAGAAGTCAAAGAGGATTATTTTAAAATCCAATTTCGCTTTATTGCTCGCGAAAGGTTCGGACAGCCATGCCATGCGGTTCGAGCACGAGAAATATCTCTCGTTTTTTTCTCAAGTGGAGCAGGGATTCCTCCCTTTCTGAGATCCGCTTTGAAGATTTGGCATCCCTTTTGGAACGTAACCTTTCCTCACCTATGCCTCTCTTTCCTTTGTCACTGTGATTTATTTTGAAATAATGTGCTGTTTCTGTAAATATTTGTCTTCCATCGAATGTGAATTATCATTAAATGTAAACATCGTGGAGTTATCAGGGGTGGATTTATAAGGCACACATCAAGCGCTTGCTAACGGTCACGTCCACTCGTGCCCTATACAAAGCTTAGCTTAGGAACTCTCAGTAACATACTATTTTAAATGTTTATACTGACATAATGCCTTTTTCTCCTACGGGTTCTTCTTTTTATTATTAGAAAATAACTTCACATGTTGAGAAATTTTATACGATATTTTTATGGAACTTATTTCATAATTTATATTTCCACATGGTAAATTGTTCTATTCATCAGTTACTTTATTTAAAAACGAGCATTATTTTATTTTGGTTTTTGCTTCAAATATCCTTAAAGTTTTAATCGTACCTTCCTGCGTAATTTGCCTCGTTAATTCAATCACGTATTTTCTAAAGTTACTACGTATGACGTATAAAAAAAGATACTACTAATCTCTTTTTACTTAATCAGGCACTGATCAGTAGACGAAAGTAGTTGCTAAATACATATCTGTGGAATTTGCTAAATGTTTTTTCCTTGCATTAAAGTGCCATTCCACAAGGTTAGGCTGGAACATATCAATTTTATCTTTTTTTCTTACTTTAAATTAACTTAATTCCTTTAGAATCTGAGTTGCGATGCTGCTTATCATATCTTCCTAATACAAACTTAACTTCCCATCAACGTATCTCTTGTAATTCCTTTTTTAAATTTACTAGGATAATCGTCCCATGAGTACTGATAATAGTCTATCGTAGCCAATACATTTTCGTCGAATCTGAAATCTCCTTTAACAAACATAGCTGCTCAATGCTGAATCATCTCTAGATCGTAGACCAAACCTACTCCATGAGGGTCCGAAATGGCCCAGCAATACAATTGGAGAAAGTGTAAAATACGTTATTCCTTTTACTTTTGATTATAATCCCCTCAGAATTCTACCGGCTAATCCTTGCATCTCCTTTGCCCTTTCCATTGTGCTTCGAATAAGCTCTTCTAAGGAAAACCTACGACTGAATATAACTCCTAAGTATTTATAATGAGTTACAAACCCTACTTCCAAACCTGGGGTAGTACATTCCTTAGGGGACTTATCATTCAAGAGGCGATGCTTCTTTTCTTTCAATTAGCCTTAATATACACCATAACGATGTACTTCCATGCCTTATGTTTGACGTAGTGGCGTGGACCGAATTCAAACTCATCGTTTATCATCTTGGCATCCTTTGTGAGTTCTGGCAGCTCGTTATTCACCTCGCCCCAAGCATTCTCTTTCTCTCGAACCACAAACTTGAATTCCATCACACCTTCCACAATGCGGTCAGCTTAGTTTCTCCGAAATTCCTTCCAAATTTTCGATTATTCCCATTCCTTTTCGCGCAATATATTTGCAAGTTTCAGCCTCGTCACTCCCTCCGTAGAGAAGGATTCTAACGTTAAATATGGTGGCAACCTTTCGAAGATTCTAAAACTGGAGTTTTTTTACATTGGAAGTATCCCATAACCGGAGGTTTTAAGATTAACAGAATTGCGAGAGATGGGCTGGAGCGAGTGAAATATCTTTGAACCACTGAGAGAAAAATTTCACCTAAATAGCTTCATCTTCGCCATATGTTATAAAATTTATACTAAGTAAAACTGTTTCAAGATGAATAATGATGAGCACATGGAGAAGGGAGGGAGAGAGAGGTATGAAATATTATAATATAACACTGGAAAGTGTGATGTATGAAGTCTAGCTCGAACTAAGTCGACTCGAACCCCTAGTCTAGGGTTCGAGTCCTAGTTACCGGAATTTTCTGGTCAAGGAAAGGTGTCTTCATCCATTGTTTAGTACCTCAGTTTAATTGTCGTATGACTAAATGTTTGTGTGGGCTTTAAGATATAAATAAATATGGAATTTAAGGACCCCTACAGAAATGTACACATAGTATACCAAATTCATTCCAAATATTGTATACTATGGCGCGAATATTTTAATAAAGAATACCTATGGAGATGGCCGAGGTACTCAGGAGATCCATAGAAAATTGCATGGAAGGCAATGTGTGCTATTTCCAAAAATTTTTTATTTGACGACCGATTTCGGCTTACATAGATATGTGCCGGTATAATTTATATCTATACTCTATATTTTTTTAATTATAAACTTATTCTTGCCCTAATTATGGCTTTATAAGCGTTTTCATATAATAAATATATGCGGGAATATTATTCATCGCTTTTTATCTGATTTATGTAAACAAACTTTGTTAAATACATTGTAAAAGGATGCATACTGTTTGAAGAAATTGTCTCAAAACGCAGATAGGTTGAATAAGACCGGAGGCGGACCACGAAAACCCAATTCTCCTAGCGAATATCAAAGAGGTGGCAACCATAGCAGTGAATCGGCAAAAATGATTCTCAAGCAACTTTTTTCTCTTTCTTTACGCGGAAATAGTCGAGGATTATGCGGAAATTTCAAAGATGCCTTTATCACCATCTGTTGTCGTGGTGCGAATTTTAGCGTTGACTCTCAACATCTGTTCCTTAACCTCTACGTTGGGTCCGAGAGAGAAAAAGATGCTGAAATAATAAAGTAGTTAACGGGAATGAACTTTCTTCTTGTTCCGGAAAACAGCGAAATTTCATAAGAGGTTTTATGAAGATGCACTCTCGTCTCTGCGCGGAAATCTTCCGCGTGTTCTCTCGCTTCCAATTTGCAAATATTTCCTCATTATGATGCCTAAAAGCCTAATTGGACTTAAATTCAAACACTGGAAGGTCGTGACGTGATTATAGTGGTTCTGGAGCGGATCCTTGGAATTTTGAACTTATTAAAATCATTCGACGTTTTCATTTTGGTGTAGTAGATTACGGAGCGATTTTGGAATGTTTGTTTGTGAAAATTATGCAAGCAGGGTTTTAGAAAGTTGGGAAAGAGGCGTTGGGTGTTTGATTGAGTGTACCTGCAAATGAATTTTGCTAGAAACCCTATGTTAGAATCAGAGATATATTATAGAAGCAGTAAAATCGAATGTTAAAGGCTTTATCTTGTGGAAATCCATGAAGGAGAAGTAGAATTACAGTAAACAATATTTAACAATATAGTTTATTTTATATCTACTTTTTTGTAAATGAGCAGTTATTTTTATTTTTACCTATTTTGATTTTTAATTTTTTGTAAATTTATGGTAACGTAACTTGCCTATTCATTTCTTTAGCTAAATGTTCAGCCAGTTCTCTCGTAATGCGAAAATCGCTTTGATTGAACAACCAATGGAAAAAAATGTACTTTGAACAATTAAATACCTACAGTAAGTGAATTGTGAGCATAGTAAATATATTATAGTGCAAGTTAACATTGTATAATGGTATATTTTCTATACCCACAGAAAAAAGCGGCGGATTCAAAAAATTAAAATTGCACAAAATAATGTCTTAATCATGCAATTGACAATCTCGTGCTTAGCATTGTACTGTATTGGAAAGTTTGCCGTAAAACCATCCTTGCAGAATCACTCTCGGTCTCTTGCTGCGTTTTTTTATGAATATTATTAGCGAACAGACTTTAAGAACACGAATGTATGTAAATTTGATACGGGAAATTCCGTTTTTTCACAGACAAATTTAAAAGCACACGAAAAGGAATTCGACAGATCTCTCTAATATTATTCTTAAGGATAGATTTAGGCAGAGAAAGACGCTAAAAACGTTAAACAGCAGTGAATTCAGTAGTCCCTTTCAGCACCAAAGTGAACGCTTTCTTTCTGCCTCAGTTTTCTTTTCGAATGCTATTTTAATAGGAATACCCCGCTGCGGACGCATAAGACCCGAAAGGGTGCTAAAACGCCTGTTATTTACGAGGAAAAATTTGCTCGTCGGCAAGGCTCGGTGGTTAAGAGGTAATATTTCGGAGAGATTTTTCGGTAATTCGGGTGATTTGTTACCCATTCCGGTCTTCCGCGATTTATCACAAGGCGTGCCGAGAAAGGTATAGCTGCAAAGGTAAGAAGCTAAGACAAATGAAGAGAGGTTTTCCGCCGCACTCACGACCTCTGTCATCGGTAGAGGGTAAACGAAACACTCCGCCAAAGATCTGCAATGCCTATTTAATCTTCTTTACCCATTTTACTTGAATTTAGAGTGATGGCAAACATCTCTTCCTCAAGTTTATTTTCTCTTCATTTCATGCTGGACCGTTAATCCGCTTATTAAGGGCCTTTACTGCCATCGTCTGTAGGTTTTTCGTATCGAAATTTCGGTATTCCGTCTCCTTTGGAACGGTGTCGTAGTGGGAGCGATTGTTTTTTGTTTGATTTGCAGGCGTGGGAGGATTCGTTGGGTGGATTTGCGTTATGTCGCGCAGTTCTCGGCGATTCCTTTTATTTTCTCTGTTTTTGGAGCTTTCACAGTCTGGTGGCCGTCGCTCCCAAAGATTGTGTTTTCAAAACTTGGAATGTTTGAAATATAAGATGGTTGCAAAGTTCGAAGAGAGAAATGGTTAAATTTGATGTGTTCGCAGTTTTTTAAGCTCTCGTAGATTCATCGTACGTCGCAATAAAATGGCTAGAAAAGAAAAAGGCTAAAAAAATCGCCAAATTTTAACGTAAACAATATTGGCTCCCTCTGGTTAAAAGCTGGACTCTAGAGAATCACTCGTATTTGAGGTTATTCAAAACACTCGGCGATTACTTGTGGAGATCTACTATTAATACCATGACTCGGTTGGTGTTTATTAACCTGTTTTACTCTTAAGGTATTGAACCGTAATATACTGCAGCAAATTATCTGCTAATTTCCTGCGCAAAAAGTGTTTCTGCTTTGGTTTCACCGAAGAACATATTAGGCACGAGGATCAGTAAAACATTATCATAGTAATAATGACTCTGAATTTATCTTTGAGTAATTAACTTACTGATTTCTTAAAATTTGCTTTCACAACCTGAATTTAAATGTTATATTTGATTATTTTAGAGAGAAAAAATATAATGAGGAGCAAATTCGCGTGTAATTTCGAATCCCCATGCATATACATGTATATCTGACTGTGAATCTAATGTTCGTACTAAACACTAACTTAAGGACCTCCTTCTATGCTCAGTTTTTATGACAAAGAATACTTATATATAAGAACATATCTTGTTTTATGTTACATATGTCAATTATTTTTGTAATTTTTACTGTTCACTATGTTGCGATTTTTCTCTCTTTCTTTTTCTTTCACTCTCTCCAAAAAATTTCGCAAGTTTTTAACACCCTCCCTCTCACTGTGAATATTTTCCTGCGGTGTATATATCTTTCCGTGATCAAAAATATCAGTTTTTCTTTCCAGAATCTTCCTTTCCATTTATCTTTTACGATATTTATTAAATTTTCTGCTATTGCTTAAATTTGAATTCATGCCTGAATTTTGCATTACATTCTCAGAAGAGATAAATGAAAAGTGAGACTAACTTGTCCCAATTGTTTCCAATTATGAATACGTCTTGTCTTGTATTGTATCGCATATCCATAGGAAAGTACTCAGGAAAATCTTCGATGTGGCGTCATCTCTGAAGATGTGCTTTCCAATAAATGTCGTGATTGCATATCATATTATGACTTAGATTCCCCTTTTCTTACGTTTCATTCAAAATTTTTTCACCGCATTCATACCTTGCGTTTTTACATTTCTACATTTATAAATATATGTGGACAGTATTGATGATTGCTATTGATGTTATCTACACTATCATTCCTCTGATATTATATACGCCAGTGCAGTTGCAGTCCAAGAAAACCATTACAAATATATTTCTGTATAAGATATGAACAGTTGGATAGAGGACAATGAATAATGTTATAATTTGGTCTCAAATATAATATTTTACAAGTTTTTTACATCCTATCAGCCATTTGTTCGTTGTGTCTTGCTTGTATGCTGAAATGACAGTGAAATTTTATAGGGAAAAACGGTTGAAAGAAGTTTATGCAATATTCCGAACCTCAACCTCTCTACTATTAGTCACGAAAAGCCTTGCAGAATGAATGAGGCTTACAAAGCTTGATGAAGAGTGATGAAGTTTGTACTTGCTTAACAGAATGCTTTGCCTTGTAAAACTAATCGTAGAGGCAGCACGATAAGTACTACTTTTAGTAGCATTCGGCAGGGAGATACAAATGAATACTATTAGTAACTTCTGTGTTTTCTTTCTTAAGATGGTTGCTATGACATTCCACTAAATTACTATTGAAAATATCAATTATATTTTGAATAAAATTAATTAGCGCTATTCATACCTTAGTAAGTTTCATATTTCATAGCTGTGGACGTGACAGAGACGAAAGTGATTAGAAAATCACCTCCTTTTTTCTGTGCCAAATGATATATCATAAAACCCTTTAATAATATTTCAATGAAATAAAAATTGAAGGGAACATTTGTCTTAATTCGGATGAGACAGCTCCAGTTCATAGCATCTACGCAGCGAAGGCATACCAATATCGCGCTCCCAGCAGAGGAGAACTAATTCAATCAGCGGCCGCGAAATAAACGGCATGAAAGATACTTAACATAATCTATTCTCGTAACAGGCTACTTGCGATTTTTATCAAGCCACGATTAATTTCCCCGTTGTTTGTTCCTCACATAAAGTTATTTTCAACAAAGGGTCCTTGGGCGAAGTAAATCTCCTAATATAGACGCATTTAATGGGTAATAAATTTCTCCGCAGTACTCCTTTTAAGCGGTTTGGGCCCCAATTATTTATGTCTCGGACCTTTTGTCGTCGTCCTTTCTTTCCTCCCCTATCTTTTCATCTAATCCTCATTTCTCCACATCACGCATCACTACTGTTGCTCTGCTGCAATCTGATGAACAGAAAGGATGAAGAATCGACCATGCGTAGTTCCGCAGAAAAGAGATTTTGGTCAGACGACCGGTTTCGATCTATACGTTCGTCATTGAGAATATACCGCAAAATCTCATGTACATATATAAAAGGCAGGCACGTGATCAACAAATATCCAATCAAAGGACTGGGGCCAATATTAATTGTTAGGGAGTGACGGGTGTTTGGGGAAGGGAGTGGGAGCAGGTTAACAATCTACATCAGGCGGGAATAGAATGGTAAAGGGTTATTGTTGGTGAGTGTGTAAATATGTTGTTTGTTTTGTATTGTCTACATTTGTTTGAGGTAGCAGGGTCGGATGCTTGCGTCCGTTATAATTTTATTTCTTGAAAAGAATAACCGATTTACCTACATGAAATCAAAAATCATAGCATGGGTCTCACTGTATCTATAGAAGTTTAACGATATTGAAATCCATTTTCATAAATTTTATATATGGATAATGGGCAACCGATCTTTTTCCCTCCTCTTGATGCCAAATGAATGATGCATGCTTCCCTTTATACAAGGAAAATCTAATAAATACAATAATGGTCTGGCTCAAAGTAACGTGGAATAATGACTTTAAACAGTGGTGAAGAAATGTCGTTAATCATATTGCTGTTAATAGAACTGCCGGTCCTGAAACAGGCTTATGGTATTTAAATGGGAATACTTATTTAACTCGAGCTATAAAAAGGAAAATTAAATATCAGAATGAATTGTAATTAGTCAGACTTATTAGACTCAATGTTCGTTTGCCTTAATTCGATTTAATAATAAATATTGTAGTCCATAAAAGGATATGAAAACTGTTTACACTATTGGAATTAAGGGATAATAGGATAAATTCTGTCCATTTTAGGCCATTAGAATTACATCGCGCAATTCTTTCATATTTATTAAGAGGCCTTATACTAAAATATTTCATCAATTAACATAGAAAATAAAGGCTTCACCGAATTACTAAGATTACCTGTATCATGCAAACTACCTGAATCTAAACTCCTGTTTTAAGTTAAGAGTAAGAAAACATCACATTTGTAGCCAACGTCATAAATTAGCGTTTATGTTGCACAATGAAATGAACGACTAATAACCACAAAATCTTCTGGGGAAATAAATCGTAATTTGAAAGTCTTTTATGTTGTTTAGAGCCCCTAAATCACTAGGTTCCCCGCATTGCAGAATTTGTGGAGCGTATCGAGTGAAGGGCAGCTGATTTCTATATTATGGATTTTATTTTAGCAGCGAAAATATTTTTATTACATGTGGTCCTTAATCCTTTAAAAGTCTATATCCAATTACCGTTGATGTTTGGATAATTCAGTAAATTTCACTTCTTATAGAATTATATGTGGTTAATTTCGATTTCATGTATGGTATGTCCCAAAATCTTATTAAGCCCTATTTTTTTGGATACATTTGCAAAAGAATTGTTATTTTTCAACCGCTAAAGGATACTCGTTTAAAGATATTTGACTTTCACTTCACCTTTGAGGGAATAGCCGATACCCTGCCTTCTTAGCGACGTCATAAGGAACTTTTTCGGTCTTCTTGGTCGAGAGTATCTTCGTCCTGATAGAAATCTTAATTATTCAGCGTTCGGCGCACGTCCTATCTCGTTTTTGCATCTTATTCGAAAGATTTCTCCGAAGATTATGGATCGATACATCGTAGGAAAGAAAGGAAGCAGTGCCACATGGACGCTCTATGTTTAGCATTTGATGGCGACAGGAGGCCAATTTCTACAATATCTTACGTAAAGTTCGTTTTGAACTTCCTTGCTTTTTGCATTTTTCGCTGACCAACATGCTCGGAAGCTGGGTTCATATTTGTCGGATACAGCCAATCTAATCTCTTTCCTATTCCTCAATATATTCGTTTCATAGTTGTTAACTGAGCGATTTTTGGCGCTAGATTCTTATTTTAGCGACTTCCTTTTCTGTTTTAGCGATGCATTTCTCTCTATCTAATTGGTTTCGGTAGGGTGGTAAAACTCTCCCCTAAGATATCAAAACATGAAGAGTATTTGATAATTATATGTGTGCAATACCCCAAAGTAAAACCCAAAAACAAACACGTTAACTGGTTTTGACAGACCTTTACCAACATCAGAACGAAATAGCTGTTTTTGTCTTTTATTTGGTGGAATTATATATTTATAATTATTAATTCTTTAAGTCACGAATTTCCTCAAGATATCGATCGGCAGTATTAAATTTATGTTATGCATTTTATGACCTTTTTAATAAACAAATTAGCCTCAGTTAGCTCATAAAAGATTCTGAATCCATAATATATATTCATTTCATGTTTTATCTTGGCTTATGTTATTTTTATTTGTATAAGCCTATAAATATTCTATATTTCTATATTTCATTCTCTTTTTTGGCCACATATTTCCGGGTTCAGCGACTTTTTAATTAATTTTTAGGATATCCTCCAGCGACATTCAAAGAAATATATATATTTTATCTCAAGCATATCAGATTCGCTTATCTAAAAGAGTATTCTTTGTGAATAGATAGTTAATATGTAGAAGAATTCAACTCAAATTTATTGTGCTTTGTCGTATTTTTGATCTTGTATTGTTGATTCCAAGGTTCATCGAGTGCTATTTCCGACTAATATACTAAGTAGAATCGACAATAGTAATACGTTGATGCGTTGTCTAATGGGTTATATTTAGAGAGAATCCCTATCTTCGAATTAGTATTTGAATGTGACATCGTTTGAATAAATAGGTTGGTCGATACACTGAAAGAGGCGCCGCTCTCGTGGTGCCTTTGCAAATGAACCGAGAAATCAAGAACTATTCATTTTGAGCGTTATCAATTCAGAATGCAGAATTATTTATAAGAAAATAATATATTCGTCTGATTATATTACTTTTGAAGAAAAGTTTTGTTTTGGCAGGTTTCCATGGTATTTTTTAAATAGGTAGTTAATAAAGCCTAAAAACGAAGGAAGATCGCCTTACTATTCAACAGCATTGAATTCATTATTCGTTAAATTTGTTACATTCAACGACATGATATTGAGAAATTGAAATGATGTGATTAAATCTCTAATTTCAGAGTGTCTGAGATATGCTTTCAAAGTGTATTTTCCCACTCATTTTTTATTTGAAGTGATAAATCCGAAATGAGAGAAATTTCAATTGCTGTCAAAAATACCGCAATACTGCAGTGTCCGGCTCCTATGTGCAAAACATAAATTGGTACGAGTATTTCTTTTCTAAGATAAAAAGTTATCATTTGAAAAATATTCAGCTAGCAAGAATGAAAATTAGAAATTATCGTAGGAAGAAGGATAAATAGGAGTAATCCTCGGAAATTAAATTTCCTATTATTAAAGCAGGATATCTATTTATTTGTTATCTAACAAGTCCGTCGTAGGCTAGGTGCAAAATGAGCATCATTAGAAGAGGGAATGCTTAGAGAACCAATCTTAAATGTCCACTACTGCCGTCCTACTTCCATCAATCAATCACTCTCTCGAGTACATTGTATCCTCTAGTACTCTAAAAAATCAATGCAAACCTTATATATTTGGCACCTTTACTATGTGCTTGTTTGCATATTACATAGCACTCTGTTCTGGCACGCCTCAGACTGTTTACATTTACATAGTTGCTAACTGCCAGTGGCGTATTTAAGGTTTATCAATTCGAATATTCCTATCCCCCTAACTTTATTCTGTTAAACAATTTAAAACTACCATAAATTTTGAGAACATTTTTACACCAAATCTTACCTCCTTAACATAATTTCTAGAAGCTGGAACGAAAAACGTAACGATGCCCGAATTTTTACCGTGATATTTAATTTATAAGTAATGTTTTACTATTTCTTGCACCGGACGACTTTAAAAAATGCTTACGGTGATTCTTGAAATCCATAATAACATTAGTATTTTATTTTTTTGATGCAATATTTTTCATTTTACGTAAAATAAATCTATTGATTTACGTGTCTAAGTTTGGAATTATTTCATATCAATGTTTGTAAAATATTCTACCTGAAGGCCTAATTAAACGTAATTCCCTCCGCCATTAGTTGCTTAAAGTCCTGGAATGAGAGGGAATGTGGCTTCTTAGGCAAGATGAGGAGTGAGGTCGTTCATCTTTACTTCCCTCACAATGCTGCGGGTGGAAGAAGTCCAACTGATTCTACACATTTAAATTGAAACTAAAATCGCCATACATATTTGAAAGCACAGGATATAGGGGTCCACGAAAAAATATAGCAACAGGGGGGGATTACTAAAGTTTAAATACCACTGCTATAGAAGCTTGTTACGAATCATCCAAATATTGAAATAATTCACCGTCTCAGATATACCTTATTAATCACGAATCCTAAATGATTATTCTGAAACATTAAAAAATATTTGTTATAACTTATCATTTCCTCGTACCGCTAAAGATAGCGGGAAACGAATCCTTCCTCATCGGCTGCTACGAATCGATCTTTCGTAAGAAATAATCGGTCTTTTCATATGAACAAAGAGAATAAATTGCTTCTCCCGAACGCTAGAACTGCGGGAAACGCTGCATCGTGAGTTCTTTCGTGAACAGCTGTCGCTCGAGCAAACGTATCTTTGCAAGAGAGGAGATTAGATTGGTGGATCCGGCAACGCCGCATCTCCGTCATGCTTTGAGATTCCGATGTTTGCCCGACCCGTGGGGCGGTTTCCCCTGCTGGTCCGGTAATAAACCGCCCAGATGCGGGCTCGGGTCGGGTAAGGTCACGAAGCTCCGCCTCTTTCGTCGCTCGATAACTCCCTTCAGTCGGGTTAGCATGTCGGAGCCAGTAACATTGCCAGTGTGAATTTGCCGTGCTTCTCGGCAAATATCGTGCAAAACACTGCCATTCGTGCTCTCTACGTGTTGCGTTTTCCACGTCCTTCGTATGTGCGTTTACACTTCGCGTCTTTGTGGAAAAAGGTGTTTGGATGGAGGTTTTTAAGTGAATATATTTCGCCGAGGATGTTGTTCACTGCAGAAGTCTCATGTGCACCTGTGTTTGTAGATATCTTCTCCGCTGACAGAAATTGAAGTTGAGAATTAGACTACGTGTGTTTACACATGGTGTGCGGACATACATTGCCTCTTTGCTGTTCGAAGTGGAGGAAGTGAATTGGAATGAATGATTGCATTCAACTTACATTTCATCAAGTCCTTTGATTCATAAGGAAACTGTTTTTTCGTGAGAAATTCATGTGCGCATCAATGGTTATATATGTACTCTTTTCGTTTGCCAGATTTTGATTTTTGAAATTCACTTGTTACAATTTTCATCACTATTATTACCGTTGACAACTGCGTCAAATTGGGCCGATTCTCCGATGACAAGTGTGTTCATATACGCAATGTAACATTTATGCACAACTTTGTTTATATTTACATATATGTAGACAAAAATACTGCTTCTATTCCATTCATGTATTCCTGAACCATTCCACTTGTACGTTGACAGGTATAAATTAATAACTATGTGACTTTCTACCCATGATTATCATGATCTGTAAACGTCTGATATTTTCCCTAAATTGTGTATGATTTTCAAGATTCTTTGTTAGCTCTTTAAAACGTCGCACAGTTTAAAAAGATGAATACCGTCATAGCAAGCAGGAAGATCCTTAATGGAGAGTATTCGTTGAGGAAAAAGGAAAACTTGAAGTCTAAAGTATGGGAAATGTTTTGCCTTATTTTGGACGAGATGGGGGAGGTGATACCGAATTTGATAGCCTGCAGCAGTTGCAAAAAAGTTTACAACTACGACAACAGGCGGTTGGGAACTTCTAGTCTGCTGAGGCACAAATGTCTCAATATCAAAGGACACGTGAAGCAAGCTGTGAGCGCGCCAATCCAGAAATGCGAATCCCTCATAATGCTGGTGGAAAACAAGAACAGGGTTTTGGAGGGGTGCGTGAGATTCGTCTGCAATGACTTGAGACCCATGGAGATGGTCGCGGATAGCGGATTCAAGAACCTCATGGAGACATTCCTCAGAATCGGCGCCACTCAGAGGGTCAATTTCGACTTGGACGACGTTTTGCCCAATCCCACGGATATCTCCGGGAAAATAATGCTGATGGCACAAAAGGCTCGCGATGACTTGGCTATGTTCATAAACTCCCATTTGGGTCTCGTTGGAGGCGGAATCACCCTGGAAACATGGACGGATGTTTACAAAAACTCGGAGCACTTGAGTGTTACATTGCACTTCGCTCAAAACTCCATTATATGCAGTCGATTACTTGGATCTGTGATTTTGGAGCAAGGGTTCAGTGGGGAACGCATCGCTGATGAACTGTTTCAGATCCTGAGGAGGTACGGATTCTTGGATCACATGAAAAACTTCGTTTTCGTCACCTCCCACGGAGAGAGTGTCAACGCAGCTCTGAAATTGTTCGACAGAATCAATTGTGCGGCCCATTTGATCAACAACGTCCTCGATGTCTCCACTTCTTCCGATAACCAGTCCATGGCTTTGCTGCAAGGTTGCATCGATATCGCCAAATTTTGCCAAAATACTTATCTGAGAAGTAGGCTCCCTTCTGACGTGGAAGACGTCAACGCAAGGGGTTGGAATTCCATTCTTCGCACTTTCTGCACGGTTATGGAAAATTGGGAGGAGATTCGCGGGGTTTTGGTGGAGAACAATCAGGTGGACTTGATTTTCGAAGTGGAGAAGGCAGAACTGTCCGATTTGACCGAATACCTGAAGCCATTTCACCAGGCTTTGACGGAGTTGGAGGGAGAAAAATACCCCACGTTGTTTTTGGTTCACTTGTGGCACCTGAAGTTGACAGAGCATCTTGAGCCCAGTGTGACGGATTCCAACACCGTGAAGAATTTGAAAACCGCCGCCAAGGCGTACTACCTGGAGAACGTGGAAATTCACCCCGTCCACAAAGTGTCCGTCTTCCTTCACCCCCTGCTGAAGAGTTTGAAGATGTTCAAAGTGGAGGAACGGATCGAAATTTACGAAATCGTCAAAAACAGCGTCGATTGTATCAAGAAAGAATGGGAGCCCGAACTGGGATCCGCTTCCCCGTGCTCCAGCAAACAAGAGCTTGATATCAAGGAATACAAAATGTCGGACACGCTAGCTCAGTTCATGGACACGGAGACCGTTTTAAACAAAGTAGCTCCCGACGAATTGGCCGCGTATATTGATTTGAAGATTTCGGACGCCGTGATCAAAGACTTTGACTTGCTGCAGTGGTGGGACGGACAGAAGAATTATTTGCCGAATCTGAGCAGATTGGCAAAGCGGATATTTGCTATACCTGCGGTAACTAATTCCTCAGAAAGATGTTTTTCCCTTGCTGAGAAGGATGTCATCGAGAGACGAAATCATTTCGATCCCATTCTCTTAGACGATATCCTATTCTTGAATAGTTATTTTAAGTCCAAGCGCACCGCGCATAGCATGAAGGGAGTAGAGCACTAGATTATGGTCTCATAGAATCTTCAGGCTCGTTCTTTTGACGAATTTCTATTTCTATTCTACCATTTTTATTCCCTTGTTAACCTTTATGATTAGACACGACATGTTATGCACGATTTTACCCTGGTATATTTGTCGTATTGAATTTTGTGATAATGCTGCTTGTTGAGTATATTGTTGATTTTCATGCAAATAATGTTGATTTCATGAAAATGAGTTAGTGAAAAAGGATTCATTGTGTTGCAAAGTTTCGTTCATGTTTGTATATAGTGTTACTGTTGGACGTATGCAGAAATAAAATTTGAGAGAGATATCTCAAAATATTTTTATTCTAGAGTCCATGTTATTATTATTTTCTCATCCAGTTAATCATGTTTCCATCTCCTTCCTATGAATTGATTTGCTGGATACGTAGGTATTGTCAGCTTAAGTGATGGAAATTAGGATACCTGGCTTTCTCGATTAAGAAAGAAGATTCTTGTGTAAGAATAAATATTAATTTCCACTTCTACAGTGATTTGGTCGGTACAAATTCATGCGCGCATCAATGATGAAAACAATGATCCTTAGAAGTATGTACTTTTCTGTTTAAAAAGTACGTAGCTCCTTCTGTTCTAGAATTTAAATGTGTGTGATTAATTAATGTTATTGATTTAGGAAACCGAGGAAAGGAAATAATCATTCAAGCGAGCACCTTGGCATTTTTTTCCAATCAATCCATCAAATGTTAAAAATGATTAATAACCTGTCTTTAAAGACGGCCGATTTCTTTTGGGATCGGTTTCGGTGAATTTCGTGTTTGAAAAATTCAGACTCGGCTCAAAAAGATTTATTTCGGGTGAGGAAATATCTCGCGACTCGCTCTTTACGAGGAGGGAGTTAATTAAATGACGTATATTGACGATGCAGATATGTCGCACGGGGATTATCGCCGTTTGAAGATAACGCGGTAATTTGTGATTTGTCGCTCGATCGATGATTTGGTCCGCGTCACGATTATCTGGGCTCCATTAAAAGTAACAGTCTTTAATAATATAAGTGGCGACATTGTTATCTGAAATTGAAATTTGTTGGTGTATATCTCATTATAATCTCGGTTTCTCTCTAAATTCCGAAGTAAAAATTACTCCAAGAAAATTAAGAGACATTTTATCGATATTTTTATTGCCATTCCCCTTTGTAATTAATTTTGAAATTAGCAATTTTCCCCAAAACACGGCTTTTCCTAATTAGCATTCACTTTTATCTATACCCAACAATCATAGGCAATTCTATTATGATGTCCCAAAACCAAATATTTAATCTGGTCACCCCAGGTGGAGTGTATTGAAGTTTTATGAAATTCTGAGCTAGTTATATTTTAGAGTAATAGATGTAGAAAATAATCGGTTATTTTTGCCATCATAAAATGAGATTTCGGTTTTTCTTAAAACGAAAATGATCGGGATATACTTTTTGGAGTAAATACAATGAGCACCAAACTTTGTACTCAGAAAACATTTTATATTTGCAGTTGGCTCAACCTACTAAATTATTCCCTCCATTCGAAACCTTCAAAAAATGATACAAAACAAGCAAAATGGATTATAACAACAGTGCGTTGCTAAGCAGCAGTGTTACGAGATTAACAATCCCTTTTAAGCCCCACGTTGGAAGCGATTTCAATCCAATAATTCCATTAATTTAATCACCATTGCGTAACAATCGACGTGAGAAAACAGCTATGCCCTAACAATGAGATAATGCAGCAATGTAGACAACAATCTCGTGTAAAAGAGGACCTCAATGTAGAGCAATAAATGATCAATATGGTGTTAGTAGTGAGTTAGAATAGGGTTTACACATATTCTCTTGCAAATCAACTGCCTACTTTGAAAATATTTTAAAAAAATATTACTCATTAATGTAGAAACTGTAACAATAGCCGTCATAAAATGAGATCCCGTTCTCTTTCTCAAAATGAAAAAAATAATCGGAATAAACCTTTGGGCGAACACAATGAGAACCGAACTTTGCATTCCGAAGGCGAATTATTTTTTGTATTTGTTCAACTTGGTAAACTTTTCCCTTTCATCCCCTCCCTTTTCAGCGGAATTCTCCGCTCTCACCCAAAAGACCCTCGCGTTTAATTTCGCCGTTTAAAACCCCTTGAGGCACTCGGAGATTGTGGGAGTAAAGACAATGAAAAGCCAAAGTTATTCGCGGGAAATGTTTCGTCGCAGCCATTGTATAATTTAAGCAAATAAGGTAACGGGCGATAGCCGCCGGAGTCGAAGGGGATTGAGGTCGTCGTTAAGGCGAATGCATTGAAGAAGCTTTAGAAAGATTCATTCCGAATCCCATAGCCCTTCCGCGGACGTCTCCCTTTGTCCCTTATTTCCTAGTAATGCGCCCTCTGAGAAGGTGTTTGTTGCCTGGTTATTCCCTCATCTTTCATTAATTTGTCCCCCAGTCGGAGTTAACGTCTTTGTTTGTCCGAGCGATGTTTGAGATTTCCTGTAAAATGAGTGGCGTAGACCAATATTTTCAAGACGCATCTCCTATTCCCGTTTGCGTATAAATTTTCGTTGCATGTAAGATTGTCCCCGCTGAATTGGATATCGTTCCTTTGTCTTTTGGCCGATGATGGAGGCAGTGCAAACTTCATTGACCTTTGTTTAAGTCTTGTCCATGGCTGTGATAACATGAAAGCTATTAAAGGTGGAATTTGATGGGGCTTAATGTCATCCATCTTGGTCACTCCTTTGAATTCTGTGCTCATGGTGTTATTCTAATAGTCATTATGTTTCCTATACGCTATTTCTGCTTGTAGCATTCTGGCTCTGCAGAAAGGCTTGTGAAAACTCTACCTCACTCCTCATCGTGGGTAGAGAGGTAGAGAGTACATTTCCTCTACAAAGATTTGATAGATACGGGTGGAGATAATGAGGATACAATCAGCTGTTGGGCTGAGAATTTACAAACAGATTAATATCCGAAAAAATAACGATTCTCTAAAAGAGATTCATTTGTCATTAGCGTATTAAGGAGTCGTCTTGCGAGGGTACTTTCGGATTGGAAGTTACTCCTTCTGGACTAAAATAATTTATTTGTACTTTAACCTCAGGACATTGACCATGATTTATTACATTTTTATCATAATAAAACTAAAATGGCATACTTAAAAGCCTGAAAGGAAACCTAAAGCTTTTGACTCTTTTGAAAGGGTGCCTTTTTAGCTCTTTCTGAATACTCCACCGCCCACAGTTTCCCAAATCCCGCAGCGGTTACATTAACATAGCGGAAATTTATTTTCGCAAACGTTTATCTGCAAGTGCTATATCTCTGTCTTTCTTTGTTCGGCCTGAAACATATGCCCGAACCACGTGCGAGGCTACTGGAATAGCACCACTTTATTCTCCTTTGCACCCACTCAGCGAGCCTCTGTTGAAGAGCACCTACATCCTCCCAAGGGGTCCCCCTCCCTTTAACCCCTTTATTGTGTCGTTTTTTGGTCTTGGAAGAGTCCTCGCCAGCGAGTCCTTCCCGTTGCGGTGGCTTTCTCCCCATCCCTATGCATGTATTGATCCGCCGTAGACTTTCCTTCGGTATAACACACTCTCGAACCCCATTTTGTCGTCACCGCAGCGAGATACTTGCTCGAATTCGTCGGCCGGACCCTGGGAGCTTATCCGTGCCTCGTAATGAATTCGCCCCGAAATGCAGGGAAATTAGGGGACGTCGTTCCGTAAGTGGTTGCCGTTTTCGGGGTTGCATAATCCAGAGGATGCGAAAGGTTATGGTTTGGGTGGAAAATGCGTCTTGAGGGGTTGCGTAATTTGCGGATGTGCTCTCGGAAGCACTGGGATTTGGATTGCGTAACGCCTCACTTGTTACGCAATGCGACCAGGGGGTGTTTACGCCATCGAGAATGTTGTCAACGCGTTATGATTTACCACGGTCCTCAGCACCTGAATTCATGTCTATTTTTTAAGGATCTCGTTTACCCTGGCTGGAGGGACGTATTTCACGCAGGAAATTAAAATGGTGGTCGTTATTTTTCCTTAATTTTTGGAAAGAAATGCTTCATTTTAAGTACTGAAGCATAAGAATTAGGGTCATTCCCTACACCCCACCATTCTTCCATTTACCCTTTCTGTATCTACTGCATATATTTGTATTATTATTTGTCTATTTTTTCATTATACCATTAATTATGACAGAATAGATTTAAGAGAGGCTCACATGGGTCTAACCTCGCAAAATAAAGAGTTCTATAATAATAATAATAATAATAATAATTCTATAAAATTATCATGTCGAATGCTGGTTGTCTCCTCATCCCCTCGACCAAAAATCCAGAGAAAGGGGGTAATAAAGTCATATTTTAAAAAACCTTGGTAAAAAAAGGCTATGAAAAAAGTCAGTTTTGGCTAGGAAAAAGTCACAATTAATTTTCGGTGGCCGGTAATAAAGGCACGGGAACATGTTCACAAAAAAGTCACAATTTAGGTTAGTAAATGTCAGATGAGTGCATAAGTATATCATCATAATAACTCATACCATTACTAAGTGTTATTATTATTGCAGTATAGAATGCAGTAAATTTTGCCTGTTAGCCCTCGTACGAGCTCGTAATAAGCTGCGATGGGTTGGGTGTTGGTAGTGGGGAATTCCTTCAATATAAGAAATTAATAAATTTAGCAAAACTTGTAAATATATACAAAAAATTCCTGTTATTTAATTTTATGCATTCGGGAAGAGAATCACGGGAGCCTAGTAAAATGAGGAGTGAGGTATTTTTCCCTTATTTTCTTCCCTGATATAGAATGCTATAGGTTGAAGAGTTCCAAGTAAGTGCAGTGGAATGACTCACTTTGTAAAAATTCTGTAAGCGTTCAAGGAGAAGTTAGCAAGATTACTGCTATTATTCAGTATCACACATACCTCAGTTGCTTTCGTATCATCACGTTCAGGAATAAAGAAAAAATAAAACGAAAGATGGTTTTCGCCAGCAGCCTTTTCATAAAGCAAGTCATACATCGAATTTTTCTGGTAACCTGGTGATAACTCTTTATGAGTGCGATATTTCTCATTTTCTTTTAGCACAGAATAGAGGAAAATATTTTATGATGCATCCGAGTTTCGCGTTGCGAGTTGTGTAAAAGGAAACTTTTTATGATTGTGCTAAACACATTTAAATGTAAATATGAAGAATTTTCGCAAACCATACTTTTAAAAGAGAATTTAAATATCCCTAGCTTTTAAATATCTACGGGTATTTAAATGCCCCTTACATTAAATACCACGTATTTTAAATAGCATGTATTTTAAATGTCCCTTACTCACTTCACTATCTACAGGATATTGAAATAACCCGTACTTCAGATACCTCTTATTTTAAACGTCCCGTTTTTAAATTTCCTGCATTTAAATATAATGCATTTAAATATAATGCATTTAAATATAATGCATTTAAATATACTTCAGGTATTTAAATACTCCACGCTAATTGCGGGAGATTCAAATGATTACGTGGTCATATTTTTCTCTATATTTTCATCTGAATTTCAAAATATTTGAATATTTATTTCAAGCACTGAATTTTTCTTTACATTTTAGGGCATAGCTTTCGTGTAGTTTCATATGAAACATTTTCCTAGTGTGATATAGCCCTGCATTTCCATCACGAGTAACCGCACGTTGCAATGCATTACTGCATAAATCTTTTTTCTATACAATTCACACATAGCAGTTGCCTCGAGGTTCAAAAAGTTTCCCGCATTCCGCAGCGGCTCTGCCTTCTCAAAACACCGGTTAATCAAAACTTTGTCCCAACTTTATCGTATCCTTGACTTCAATGAGCTCTATTCATAGAAGATCGCGAACGATTTCCGACTCTACCTTCTTTCCGACGTCGACAGATTAAGTTCCAAAGTTTTAGAAGTAATACGGCCAGTCTCTTTAGCAAAACATATCCAACTTTGAGGCTCCGCAGTAGTGTGTGTTGAGTGGTCTTAAGGTTTTTTTACGACCTCGCCTCCAGCGTGCGTTAGGGGAGTCCTGCGAAATCTTTCGTCTGGCCGTCGGGTCCGCCTCGTAAAAACGAATATGTCACTCCGACGCCAACTCAATTTCTCCCTTATCCGGAATCGCGCGGCCATAACAGGGGAAAGAACGTCCCTCATGTTTTTTGACTCCATTTATAAGATGCCTTAATCCAGACCTGGGGTCAGCAAACTGCAACTCGCGAGCCACGTTCAACTCTAGGACACCAGCTCTGTACTCCTTAAGATACTTCTTATAATTTCTTTTCTCATAAAATTTCATCGACTCGCAAGTAATTTTATCTTTATTTTTTTTGGAGTTTTATTCATATTTTTCATCTGAAATCAACGATATGCTTATCCAGGGATTTTTTTCGAAGTGCGTTCCAGTTTTCTAAGCAGTTATGATAGATTACATGGGAATGAAATCTCGTGTATTTTTCTCTGTATTTCTGCCTCATTCCAAATCGTCTCTATCCGGTGTTCCTCGAAAAGACGATTAAAATTACTAGTAGTTGCTGACGTTGAAAGATATCGACTCAAATCAAACAAAACTAGAGGACTGGAACGCAATATAGAAAGATGCACTTCACATATATTTCTGTCGACCATTTTTCTTGTTGTTTTTCCTGATATAGCAATAGTTGTAAAGGAAAATAATGAGCTAAATACCTTATCTAAGTACTTTTAAAAATACTACTTATGCCATGATAATTAAAGCCATTTTTAGACGATGACTATCGGAATAACTAACCATAATCCAAGCTCAAAGCTATTCGTATGTCCTTGCATGGTTTTGTGCTTTGATTGCGCAATAAATATGCAAAACAGCAAAAAGCTCATAACAATGAATGTGTCCAGGTTTGCATGCATAATAGATGTTTGCATCCTCAGTATGATTATTAGGTTAATGTTTGTATACGTCATAGCATTATCTATGTTAAAACCCATACGAGCTTATGAACTGTCCTGTAATATTGTGGAGCAGAGAAAATATTCTCTCCCGAGCTTTTTTCGTTTTTTTTATTTATGTTTAGTTTCCATCTTCTAATCTCCAGGCGATTAAAGATCATTTATATGACATCTGCTAAAGGTTGGACAAAAGGGGATGTGATTCTTTTTGGAGTTTTTCCCTTTAGATGAACAATTGATAACCGTTACAAGGAACAACGCAGAACGCATTTTCTATATATTTTAATTTGATTTATTTAATATTAATCCATGAACAGTCCGAGGCCTTTACAGTGGAGTGGAACACAGTAATGTTCCGAAAAAGTCAATTTAGTCAAAAATATATTTTAAAATGTAAATGGACAAATTTTACAAGGATGGAAATAAAACAAGTAATCGAATTCCAAAAGGGGTTTTAAAAAACCAGTAATTAGTAGAGCAACTTAAGTGAATCCTCGCATTTTGAAATTTATTCTACGTCTGTCAAATCAGAAGACTTTGGCTATAGTTCACGTATATAGTACATATTCATAAATTTTTATTCAAGTATTCCATCCCTTCAAGTTTTCCCCGTTGATGTAGATGCAGATTTTCAGCCATTCTTAATGACCTATCAGGCACAGTGTGTTGTTGATTCATATCATTACGTTAACACCCATGCATACCCGCAATATTAGTGCAAATGCGAAACAGTCGCACGCACGCTCTGCTTTGCTAAGAGAAAAAAATCATTCAAAGCCCTTATTCGTTTTCTTCCTCGTTAGTTAAGCTCGCTCCGCAGCATTTAACTCGCGTTAAGAGCTGCCTAGAGTGTTTACGGCAGTCAGATAACCTTTTACGCGATTTTGAGGTTAAGTTGATTGAGCGTCAGAGATAAACCCTGCTGAAATCGCAGAAGGGGGTTTAAGCGCGGGTTTTTTGGGCTTTCCTCTTTGTTGCGTCGGATAATACCAGCGGACGCAAGCTCAAGTCGACGCCACCAACGGCTGTGCCATGGGGAGCGACGCTATCGCCGTTCTGCCTCTTTGTAAACGGCGTCGCTCACGTACATTCCACCGTAATTACTTATTCCACTTGAATGCTTATCACAAAAAAGATTCATCCTCCAGGAGACTGGAAATCGGGATTATTAAGGGTGGTTTTTATGCGTGATTCAGTATAATTTCAAAACAGTGCCTATGCTTCCCGTTCTAACCAGTTCCTATGGTCTAAATTTTTGTATTGAAAACGTCAGCACACTAGGTGCCAGGTTGTGAATGGGTTGGAAAACGAACGAGGAAAATTTGTATCAAGGAATGCTTTGTTTACAGGTCTAAATGGTGTGTTTTCACTCCCGTCCTTTTCGAGTGACTTTCCAATGAAAAGGAAAATGTGTTACTCGTCGTTGACAAATTTCCCGTGTTTTATGTTTCTCTAAGATAAAAATGAATGCTATTTCTGTGAATGCTTTAAATGTAAATGTCAAGGAAGTTTCGGAAATCTATGTGGCTTCCAATCCAGAATAGATTCCACATAAGTAAGAGATACATACATAAATATATTCGACATAAGTAAGAATACATTCATAAATAAATAAACACTATTATACAAGATCTTTATTCTGTAAAGTTGAAGCTAAGCTGTTCCCAAATTACTTACTATTCTTATGCATTTTCGGTCCAAAAGACTATAATGAATTAAACTCTTAAACCCATAAAGTATTCCGCACACTTTTTCAGTATCTACGCATATTTATATTTCCTGATACGGAGGCTTAGATGTAAAAAGAGACTCCTCGATCTCAATTTAACGCTAATAAAGACGACTTATTTTGATCATTATTATTGGTTCCGACCTCATATTCTCTGTGTATTTAAATGTAAAGTTTTAATTCTATCAATTCAAGTGGTTGTAAATATTTGGAGAGATATAACTCTACCAAACAATCAAAACGCCTTTGGGAACCATCATTTTTAATTCTATATTTTGCCGATTGTTGATAATTTCATACCGTTATATTGCAAGCTTGTTCCTCCATGGTGCGTCATCTATTAAATGTGACGAAAATCAATTTCTATAGATATTATTGTGTTACAACATTGTCCTTTGCACTGTAACTGTTTGCTATCAGGAAGTAAAGGGAAGGGTGTTAAGTAGGAAAATTATTAGAGTGCGAATATACTATAGATGGAAGATATAGGTATATAATACTATATATCAAAATTTCATCAATTTAATTTTAGATGAGATAGATTTTATTGACCATCTTTCGAGTACCACATACTATATTAAAATTTGAAAAAAATAGAGGAAAATAAATCTCGTTTCTCTATCATTTCTGTAATGAAATATTTGTTATCATTTCTCACCATTTGGAAGAAGAAATGTGACGCGTTATTTGCAGAATTTTGACATTTAAAAACCTGCAAAATTTTAACCGTTCAGCAGAAACCTTCGAGTTCTTTGCCGGCATGCATTTGCTTATGCCCACCAAATAAGATTTATCATAAGATAGGCGCATGCCGGCCAAGTTAAGAATAGGACGACGACGTAAGTGCACCCCATTAATTTTTCGGACTGCTAAATGTCGACTGCCATTCCGTCCAGCAAGTTTTCTCCTTCCGAAGATCGATTATTTCACGTGACAACCTCGTTGGGAAATGCACGAAGAATGTCCTTCGCTTCCTGCGCATTCTTTATCATTCGAGAAAGGGTCTTGAAATAGTAATTGCTACGATCTCGCCTCCGCCTTCTTTGAGTTAAAAGAAATTAAATCAAACAGTGAAGGAAGATTGTCGAAAATTTGCGAAGGTTCAGTATGATTCGGTACGGTGATATGCAATTATTAAGTTGTTTAGTTCTCTTACATTAGAATCCTTTTAGATAGGCTTTCATGCTTAAGATGTTTTTCTATTTGATTTGAACATTTTTACGCGAAATGGCATTCTTTTCTTTCCGCCTGTATAAGAAATATTCCTCGTTCGCTGATGGCTGAGGTTATTACATAGATTGACAAATTTATTATTCACAAGTAAAATTTACTCTTAAACTACAAACATTCTCATAATTATGTGGTTTTCTTCTCGAAACTGGTCCTAAACTTTTTGGATTGTTTTTAGCTCATTTCGAATGGTATATCATTTTGGTAAAATATATTCATGGAATAAACCATGAATAGATTTACCAAATGTCACGCGAGGATTTTCATTTGACAACCTCAGTATTAATATAGCATTATTCAAGTTTCGATATCCTTCTGTAACACCTTTGAATACTGTTCATCTCGAATTTGGAAAATTTTATATTTCTAATTGTATATACATACGAAAAATAATGTTGTGCCTTGAAACTTTGCTATCAATGTGGCCGTATTTTACATACGACGTGGTCAAACATTTTCTTAATTGTAAGATAACTTTGATTTTCTCTACAACTTTTCGATACTTTTCGAAACCGTTATACTTTTCGATATTCACATATATGATAATCAATTCCCTCCATTACATCACCCAAAAAAATCTCTCCCTTTCCCCGTGTACATTACAGACAGTGAATCTTCTTTTCAAAATTTACGATTATGACCGCAGTCTCAGCCAAAGTTTCCTTCGCCAACTTTTATATAATTCATATTTTGATCACGTTCGATTTTTGTTGCATACAAGTTTTATTTATCAACAAATCTTCCACCTGTAAGCTCCTCTCCTAAATCATCGGTCCTTTGGCTCTCCTCACCTCTCCGTTTTTATGGGCAATTTTGTGCGCTTAGAAAGATGAATGACCTTCTAATGGCAAGATCGTAAAAAAAGCAGCCCTTCCCCCCATATCTCATAAGTCCCCAATCTTGTCCTTTGCCTTCTGGTTATATCCCTGCGAAGTACTTCTACCGGTCAGAATATAAGGGTCTGAATCTTGGATGTGCTGAGAAACAGTATCAGCATGGATGCTAGAGATGGATCCCCCATCTGTTAGGAATAGGAAAACATAGCTCCTTTACGGATGGGAATCATTTGTACCTGTCTGTGCATAAAAATTCTTTAAATTAGGGAAAACTTTTTACATTTTTAAACTTGTATCAATAAGTTTAATTTCAGTGGTAAAAATAGCCAAAACTAAGCACCAGACCTCTTCACAATCGAGGAAATATCATAAAATATTAAATTGCGAAAATCCTTCGAAATTGATTCAGAAATCGACCAAAATGCTTTAATTAACTGAGGGAATAAGTCAAAGATATTTTAATCTAATATGTACAATCTGAAGGGTCTTAAAATACTTTACCCTTTTTAATCGGTATCTTGAACTGCAAAATTCCAATAATGATTAACTTCTGTAATTTAAGATAAGTGGGTATTCTTAAAAGTTATTAATTCTTACCGTCTGAAGCCGACCCAGCAGAGAAATTATACTGAGGCCCAATAATAGAGAAAGTTAAGCCTAAATAATAAAATGTCTATAAGATAAATTGCAATCCATAACCACAATCCTTAAATTATCAGTCGTCGCCCATCTTCCTCCTTCCCGACCTTTTCAGCTAAAATATGGATCTATTTCGATTAGATGTTTAAGTTAAAGGGTTAGAATAAAAAACGAGCTTGTTGTAGATAAAAAGCATGCGATATGTCCTTTGAATGAGCGATAGTGCCAAAATATGCTTCCCTCTGATTTTGCGATAACTTCCTGGGAAGGCTGGTGTTAAGAATTTTTAAATAAGCCATTACGCTTTATACTGTCGACGGAAATGACCTAATTTTTCCATGTTACGTTTTTTGACTTTCTGCCTTTTCAAATTCACCCCTTGAATTGTTTATTTCAAGTAGCTCCTTTAATATAATTTCTGGCAACTTATATTCGATATTTTAACCTACCATTCCAAATATAGCAAGTTTTCTTTTGGCTGATATTACTTTTGTACGTATGTGGTACAAGTTACCAGTTGAATTCCATTGGGGATCAATTGTTTTCATAATGAGAAACTAACGAGAATTTGATTAACTCTCTATCCATAATGCTTTCTCCTAAGATGAAAACCTCAAGGCTGGCTTTTAAAACAGCCCGTAACAATTTCTCTGTAAATGGATTAATAACCATCATTAATACAAATTATTCATTTATTTCTATGTTAGCTCTAAGAAAATAATGCTCGTTTATAAAAGTTACAAATAACAGAGAAGGAAACAATCTAATCTTGTGGAGAAAGGAATAGATATATATCGATATATATTAATTTTTTCTTAAAGTTTGGATTGATGTAAAGTTAGTTTATTTCATTGTGGTAGGCTCAAAGAAGTTCATATTATACCTATAATCCCATGCCTTCTCTCACTAGATATCAAAAAGTTAGTGATGTTTTGCAGTGTATCCAAGTATCTCTTATCATCTCGTAGATAGATATATAGATAATACTGCTCTCTGCGTTTTAGTTCCTTATTAATTCTGACAACCAGTTAAATTAATACATAAATTGTAAACACTAAATAGAAATGAAAATATCGATAAAGTACAGGGAAGGGCAAAACTCAGAGAAACGAGTCGCATGTACTGTGCAATAAGAGTTTCTCTCGCTCTTGTTGAGAATAATTAACAAATTGTACTAAACATCAAAAAAGCAGTATGATAAGAACAGTACGAATTAAGGAAATCGGAGCTTGTGATAATCAAAATTAATTTCCTTAAGCTTCACTATAATCTCTTACGTTTTATTTTCACAATGATGAAATAAATTATGTTCGCACATAGAATCGAAATTCTCTCAGGGTGCTAAGTACAGAATATTTCATCATCCCGTTGAAATTTTATCAAAATATGTACTCTGTGGCATCCTAAAACATTCAATGCCGAGAGGAATTAAGCGTCGCCGGCGAAGGCATTCAGAAAACGTTTGCGTTTAGAATTGTCAAGGGAAAAGGTTTGTTCTGCTGTGTAATTATGAACGGGCGTTGAGCGCTCAATAGCGCGCTATCGATAATAGGGCCTTCATCGCGGATCGATGGGTCAAAAGAATAAAAGAATATCGGGAGGATGAAAGAACGGGGAAAAGTTGGGGAAAATCGCTTTTCGAAATGGGTCGACGTTTAGAGAGAGAGAAAAGGAAAAAGAGCAGTTATTTCCCTGTTTGCGATGGCAGTCGGGGCTGTTCAACAACTGGCAACTCTTGTAGGGAATGTATCGGAAGAAGTTTGCCAAGAAAAAAAGATGGCATTGGCTCTCCAGAGGGTATGACCTGGAAGGGTTCACGTGTGGGGGAGAGAAACACTTGATTCACGCAGCGGTAAATATGAATGCATCCCCCGAGAGTCTTTCGACGGCTTTGAATAGATAGCGGTGATTCATCGCCGTCCCCGGAAGGATTGTTCGGTAGCATCCCCTCTCGTAGGAAAGTAATCGAATGACAGTCTTTTGGAAGCGTGGAAGAGGGTAAGACAGTTTCTGAATGTAAAGAGATGCTCCCTAGGGGGGGTGGAGGCGATGTAATTTTCATAAGAGGACGTTGAAGAGATATGGAAGGTTGACTAAAGGTGTCGTCTAAAGGGGTGAATTGATTCTTTCGACATGTGGTTGTTGTTTTATGCGGAAGTTATTATCAGTTGAGTTTTGTTTCAGTTTCCGTCGTAACAGTTCGATGTAAATAAGACTTAAGTGTATTTTTTTTTGGATAATTTTATGATTGTTAAAATCGGTAGACTCCCGATTATTTGGGGGTAGATTATCCTGGTTGAGGGCTGGAAAGGTTCCGTATAAGTTTAAACCTATATAAATCACATGTTAGCATAACTTCATTCGTGATAATTAAGCAGGCTTATTTTCCTAAGCAAATTTAAACAGGCTTATTTAAGCAAGCTTTATTTTTCTTTACCTTTTACCGGAGGTAGAATTTCCGGGAAATTTCATTTCCCAACTTGACCAAGTATTCTGATATTGCTATTGTATCACTATTGAGTTTGTTTGAAGTGATTATAATGAGTTGTCTCTTTGAAGAATTTTTGTAAGATTATTTTGAAAAGGTTTTTCAATTCAAACGTCCAAATCGTGTACTAAGAAAAATAAAAACGTTTGACTAGCGGATCTTAGTGAAATTTTAATGGGAATGGTTATGCGATTACATAAGATTCTGCATACATACGTTGCTTTTGTAGTTGAATCTGCAGATTTACATAAGGATTCAAGTGCGTAATTAACAAATGATTGATTGATATAAATTGAAAAAGGGATCATTCAACTTTATATTCTACGTGATGTTTAAGAATTAAAGTAATTAAAAATAATAACAACGATTACCTCTCTTTGTATCCCATAAAGATTAGACATTCCTTGGAAATTCTGTAAAGATTTCAACTTGTAAGGTTTCAAAATGCTGCAATTAACTTCTCAGTTTAGGATGATGACTTTATGTTTAAAATGCTAATTTGGTGATTGGTGGATGTATAAAAAATTCGATGAAGAGATAGTAGATGGATACAGTTCATTAGTGCCCTGTTACTTTTTATAATTTAAACATATGAAAGATGAACGTTAAAGCCATTTTTTTGTATCTTCTATTTCGTTCTTATGATAGGCAACAATAGTTATTCAGCTTCGTAATGCATGATCTTCGCATTTGTGGGAGGAATGTTTAATGAGGGATAGAGAGAACATCTAATGACAGGGATATTTGATGATGCATCTTCTTATCTTCGAAAAAAGCTTGATTTTAAATTTGCTTTTAGATTAATTTCTCGACATTGAGTCACTACTCAGAAGATCCTAATTAATCAACTGTCGATCTTCTAACATAGATTTTTGTTTCTTTGTGAAATAATTGAAATTATGTCGTTACTTAATTGTAAACTTGAATTGTTTCGTCTTCACATTTGTCAGGTAGGTATTAGAAAAGGATCATTTTCAAATTTTTGCCTGTAAAATCTCACTAGGGATTTTTAATCACCAACAAAGAAGTTTTAGAATCGTTTAAAAAAATAATGTTGTGAGATTTTCGCACGTTTTCTGCCTCACAATTCTCAGTTGTTTGTTTCACATCCTCCCTCTCCTAACACCCATTTGACTGATAGTAATCGAGTGATCGATTCCTTTCCTAATCGATACGCCTCCGTCTGGAGCGATTGCATGGCTTTTCACGATTTTTTGTACGAAGCAAAACGCTCGCGAGAAGTTTTTGCGGACGATTTTCGTCGGTTCTTTCGCCATTATTCCCCGTCAATGAACTCGATATCGCTCCAATTCAATAGGTATCGATTAATAGAATGGGAACAAAGCCGCGGCATCGCTGTGTTTTAGTCGCGCTCGCAAATTTTATTCATTTATCTGCAACCGCATTCTCTCTTAAGAAATTGCGTTTTCACGCTCAAGATATTATCGCGAAAATGTGTGAAACATTTATTTTTCCGCAGTTTTCTCTCAGAATCGTTAATCCGCGAGTTTATTCTTCTATTTTTAAAGATTTTGAAAATATTTTGATGTGATAATTGCTGACCAAAGATTATGTATAAAATTTTATTCATAAAGATTTTTACAGCTCGTACCTTTACCACAGTCTTGCTTTCTAAAAATTGTATTTGATGACAGAGCTTGAAGTTTATGATCCGAACATGAGTCAGATAAATCTTTCGTTCTTCAGTTTCTTCTTCCTTTAAATCATTCTTTTTTGGCACACTCACATTTGTCAGTAGCGGCGCCATCACATTTCATCCCCAGTACAGTTTAAACGGTTCGGCGTTTCTGATTTGCTTTTTAAATCTTTCTACTACATTCTTTAGACGCGAAAGCAATGTTGACAGATTTCCATTTTTAATTAATATTTAACACTTAATGGTTTTGTTGATTTGTGACACTTATTAAGACTCAGCTTATCTACTTTTATTTCTATTCAAATTCTAATATTCCTCGATCTTGAATAAATGCCATTTTACCCTCCTCCTCCTTTCTGTTTTTGGAAAATATTCTTATCAGCAGATTTATGGGTCTTTAAAGCAGGATTTTATAGAATAATTATTATTATGCCCTCAGATTGATGGGGCGAGTAGAATACAGATTACAGCTACGAAATTAATGAATTAATTGCATCAAAATCTTTTCTTGAGATAAATATTCACTCCACGTACAATTTTAAGAAATCTTATACTCAATGGGATTCTCTATTTTATACGAGTAATTGCTCCCGGATTCATTTCATAGGTTAACTACTCCTAAAATTTAGACCTAGACCGGCTTAACGCGAAACTAATTAATTAATTAAAGTAATTAACTACTCTATTTGATATCACCTTCAAAAATTAACCTGGATTCGTGTGACATTAAACCATCAAGACATTTGACTTTCGAATCGTACTACTCTCTTATCTTATTCTAATCGTACACTACTCCTTAATGAAAATAGGAATTCGGTTTTCGGTTCAGTTCCTGTTTCTCTTGTAGCCACCGTCGAACCTGTTCTCGCTAATATCTTTTGCGAAAAGATATTAGCGAGAACAGGTATCTCTCGAATATCTTTCTATTATCAAACGTATCCCTCTGACATTATTTTATCAGGCATAACCTTTTAGTAAAATTACGTTTAATTAAATTTCAGAATAAAACTGGTGAGATGAAAAATTTAATTAGCGTTTCAGTGGTTAAGATGTAAATGTTAATTAGTGAGTTAAAATTCTGTTACGCCTGATTTAATCGTAAATATATACAGTTATAATTGGACGTCTTGACTAAGTTAATTTGGATTAAAATTAAATCTAAAAATCCGAACAGAATAAGCAACGGTTTCTGTTCAGATTCAAACATTTCTAATTTTCGATCACGAATCTTGGTTCGTTCCCAGTTCGATGCCCCAGTTTTAGAAATTGGAATATCTCGATGTAATTCCGCACCTTCATCCTTTATCGGGATAGAGAAATTATGCCCGATAGGGCTAAATTTGCGGCGAATATCTAAGGCTTATCCTCGGAGGCTGATGAAAAAATTGGCAGTTCGAATCCACTGCATATCGCAGTTAGTTAGGCTGCGCGCGACGTTTTCCTTCCGTGCTACAGTGATAGGAAGGCACGCGAAGCAATGGTAGGAAAATAAATTGGTCCTAGGAAAAAGGCCTTGGTTTTTCCCTCCCCGTTTAAAACCTGCGTCACTCGCGCCCCCCCCTGCGTGCATGGTTCCACCCAGGGTGAGGTGGGGAGTAGGCCTTATCGATTGGCAGGGTCGGAAGTCTGGCGCCATTGCAAGCATGGGAATAGGAGGAGGGGTCGACATTGCCGTTAAGGATTGGGGGAACACGAAGGGCAAAGGTGTAGGATGGGGATGATATGAAGGCCAAAAAAAAAAAGATTTAGGAAAAGTATAAAAAGACATATCTTTCATGCGACGACTGAGGTCCCCCTCTTAAATGAAAAATATCGAATCGATATTATGTATGTTTGTACAGTAGAAGTCGCAGTGGTCGGTTTGAACCTCATCCACCCACTATTAGATACCGATGGGTGTGGAGAGGGGATGTGGCTTGTTAGATGAGGGGTGAGATAGTTTTCCATTTCTTTCAACGGGTCAGAAGAAGTGGGAAAAAAATACAGCACAGTTGCTTCTGCGGATATCACTTTTTAAAGTATACAATAAGGAGTAATCAAAATGAATGCTATTTCTCATCACATCACATCCTTCATACCTACGTGGTCATAATATTATCACAGCCATAAAGATGACCGAGGCAAGAGTTAATGAAAGATACATTTTTCAGTTAATTACTAGAAGACAATAGAAAAAATTTCAATTCGTCAATATATGGTTTAGGAATATTATGTATTATATTTGGACCATTATGGAATCATGTATTGGATCATCATGGAATTATATACAGGAAATTTTTGGTTGCTGCACATTTATGACCAGGATTAAATGCTTTAATTAGATTTCCTCCCCTTCCCATACATTTGACTTTTAAAGCTGAAGAGTGTAATTATATCCGGTAAAAATTAATTCAGTGATTCAGTGATCCATAAACGATGTTATAAAACCGTGGATAAGTTACATACGAGTATATACCCCAAGCCAAATATATACTTCGTACGTGTTAGTTAGAGTATTACAAATTGAATTTCGCTCCATATTTTTCCTTGTTATTTCTTTGTTTGCTGATGTCGTCATGGAAAAAGTAAAGTTTTCTGGATCTGCAAAATACTTCTTTTTGTATATAGTCTGATGGTTACTGGTTCGGAGGAAGTAAACATGTGATAGTAATCTTTCTGTAATTCGATGTATGAAAATTACGATTAGGGCGATATTATTTTGAAATTTCGGCAGCAAAATTCTTTCTCTTAGCCTTCCACTTTTAACTCATTCAATTTTATGTTTTTCAAACGGTATAAAGTTATTAATTTTATGCATAAGTAATACGTACTACCGGAAAACCGAATTTTCAGTGATAATTCCAGGAATATTTGCGAGAGCGAATCAATTTTGAGTCATTCATATTCATATAGCGATAAATCAAATTAAATGCACCTCTTCTACGATATCTGGAATACTCATTCACTTGAAATATGTGCGCAAAATTGTATGACTCACGACGCATTTGACCTCTTCGAAAGCTTTTGGAGTGGGGCTTAGGAAAGCCTGGCTTCCCGTTTTTCTAACGAATTCGTGACTATCTGAGCACGTTATCGAAATCGCAATTCTGCGGCATTTAATCGACCTGTTTAAAAATAGATTCGGAGAATCAATGTTGAAAAAGTATTCTGACCTGCAGTTGGTAAATTTCGAAAAATTCTTGAAATTACTTCAGTGGGAATAATTCGCAGATATCAGGCATTCATTAAGCAGAGGTTGCTTATTCTATATGCACATATGTCATCATCACCTGTTTTCAATCCGGAGTTGGTTTCAAACCTTCCTAAGCGTTTTTCATTCCTCTGTGTTCCGAGCTTCTCGGTACCACATGCAAGGATACATACATACACACACGTGCATAATTTCTTTTAGAGCAATGTGCTTTTAGTCTTTTGTTTGGTTGCCCTCATCTCCTCTCTTTTATACTGCTGCCCGACTTATATTTGCGCTCATGCCTCTGTATCTTTTAGAAAATGAATACAGAAAATGGTAACTCTGTATCTTTCTCAGTGAGATGGTTGATGTCCTCATGAATATCGCTGAGGAAGTGTTGCATACGTTTGTGGTCGGGCTTTTATGTAACCTGCGGAACGTCTGTCATAAAATATTTCCCATGTGTTCCAGGAGTTGAGGAATTTCGCCGTAACAATCTCCGCATTTGTAACTGCAGACAGATGTGATAAATGAGATTTCTAATGGGACGCGATACGTCAATCTTTTCATTTATCCATCCTTTTGTGATGGTTCTACTTCGCTATTGTTTCTCGAGGATTGAAACCGCAGGATGGTGCATGTTTAGGCGATCGAAAACTCCTTTTTTAATATCCGCAGGATGATGGCGTAAGGTCAAGCATCCCGTCCGAAAAAGAAAGTTGACGAGATCTCTCGGATCGATATTTCATTTGCAGTGGCGAAGATTATGGCGAAAATGTTCTCGTTTAAGGATTACGCGAATCGATTCGTGGAAAAAGACGGCTGTGCGTGATGTCCGCAAAGATTCGAATTATCCGGATTACCTTTCGGTTTGTTTCTGGAAAATTTCTTTCGCCCTCGTTGGAATGCTTGACATACTTAAGGCGATCGATTCGCCGCGTTGCCTTGGCGTTTAAAGGCATGACGCAGGTTTGTTATTCCTTATTAAAGATCATTTGTTCGACAAATGCCCTCTCAGTCTGATGAAGCTGAAGATGATGTGAAGCTTTGAAGCTTTAAGTCGGAGCACTGCCACCTACAAACTACTTTTCTGGATTATTAAAATTCTAATTTGAAATTTTTTGGACTTTCTATTAGCATCGGTAGCTCTTACTTCCTTGATGATGGTGGTATTTGGTTCGTTTCTCGTTGTGGACACAATTTATCTGTCTGTCTCAGTGGTGTTGGGGTTATGTATTGATATGGTTAGGTATGTAATATGTATAGAAAATTTTGTAGTGAATATACAGATATAATGGAATGGTAATGGAAATAATATAATATAGTGAATAACTTAATCGAAGCAAAATACATTAGTTATTGACCTGCACAAAACTAAAGGACACCATAATAGTACGGTCCCGGGTTCGGATACCGGTTAGGAAAAGGAAATTTGTGTCTGGTTATGCAGAATATTTGTTAATTGTTTGAATAAATAAAGAGAAATCGAAAGAATAAAATTTGCCACCAAAAAATGCTGTGATAGGAATAGCACAATATCCAAAAAGGCCATTAATAACTGGAATAAAGGCCCAGAAGAAAATAAATTACTCGAGAATTTTCACTTGGTTCTGAACCACGTTATTTTACTTAAATAAATTCCTTAATACTTTTAATATTAATACTAGTACTTAAATATTTTGTTATTTACAACTCAGCATTCTCGTATGTTATGTGTTTTTGCGATCAGTTAAAAATTTACGGCATATCGGGAGTAAAAATGTATTTAATTTAATTATTTTTTATTTGTACCTTGACTATCCAGCTTTTAGTTAAGGAAATTCGATATTTAATTAATTTTCCGTATTCCAGTTCGTGTGAATTTTGCTCAAGAGCCTCGCTTCTTCTAATCAACTAATGATTCCGGTAACCTATCAACATTTGGCGCTCTCGTATTTGCCTAGTCACCGCCAGATATTGGTTATCGGGGAAATGAAAAGCGGCTTTAAGAAATGAAGTGCACTGGCGAGAAATGAAAAAGCTTTGCGAAGGATTGAGATCATTTGCAGTTTTCAACCTCTCGTTTCTAAAATGTACGAATTTTTGTTCTCTGTAAAATTGGAATTTCTGAATCCGTCGTTAGCTTCGTAACATTTCGAGGTTTATTAGATCCCAGAAATTCAGGAGGCAAGTGCGAATGTTGGTGAATGACGTCGTCTGTCAGAGGGAGTGGGAAATAATTTGAGCCCAACTGCGAGCTAACAGGATAAGCGATTCGACCATTGATTTAGATGACTTATATTTTCACGTCATGGAAGAAATTGGCAGCCCTGTAACCATTACGTCGAGCTGTCCATTCTTAACTGGAGTGATATGATGAATTACGTTCTGCCATTCTCTGCACTTCCTCCCTTTTCAGCCTTTGCTTCTTCGTCCAGATTCAAAATACAAGGCCTGTATTTACTTCGAAAAACCGTTTATTGCTCATCAAAATCCTTTGATTTCTTCCATGATTTAGTTTCGGATTTTCCCATTTATTTACTTATACTTTTACGCTTGATTTCATAATGCCGGTCGTTGCTATAGAAAAATGAGACGGTTTCATCAATATTTTATCTCAGAGAAAAAATGTTCCCAAAATAAGCAAATCCGAAGAAGAGCAGGGGAATAAAAATGAAAATAATCGCTAAATTCGGAAGTTCCTTTCAAAATGGCTTGCAGGAAGTTTTAACCGAGTTCCTTTTTTGTTACGGGATCGATTCGAAAGGAAAATTTTTCGGTCTCTATTGAGAGGAAATTTCGATAAAAGTTTTTGGGGAGAGGAATCTCCATTACCTACTGTTAGCTTGCGGTTTTGTGAGAATTTGCGTCGGTTATCCCTTTTCCACGACGAAACGAACCTTCCAAATCGCTGGTTGCCATTCGTGATCCGTGAGCAATTTGTGACCTGGGAACCGTTCTCTGACGGTGCGTCACTATCTTCCAATGCGTACTATTTTCGAATGTTTAAGTGGTTGCTATGCTTACCTTCGATAACGAGTAAAAGAAAGCACAGCAGTCGTGACAATGCATAGACTGGCATCCCTTGAAGATGAACGTAAGTTAGTAAAATTCCAACTTTTCATAAATAACGTTTTATTTCTTTAATTTCGAATTTTAACTATAGCTAACTGATCGATGAGATAAACTCTAGAAGTTTTTCCATTAATTCTCGGAAGGTGGTTCCTATCATCTCGTGATATCAATTGAGATTCTTCACTGTTGAGAAGTTTTTCTGTATCTTAAATTTATTTCTCTCTGTATCCTTACAAAATTAATTATCAAGCGTAAGGTTCTCAATTCAGTGAACTAGAGTTGGATAAATCTTCGATGCAGTTCAAATCGTTTTCACGTTATGAAATTTCTCTCTCAATTTCTCTTCTAATTTCTGAAAAAGGCGGATTTGAGAGGACGAGATAACTTTCCCACGATTTGCTTTGTGTTAGACGAGAATACTCCGTTATATATAACTGGAAAGCTCTTTCGATTTTTATCCACAACACTATTTCATCTTTGCAACTTGTTAGCTTTTATCTTTGCAGTAAAATGTAATCTTTTCTTGATGTGTTTCTGTGTTTTAAAACAAACTACACAAGCGAATAATTGTCCTTGTTCTTAGGAATTCACTAGATAGCCAAGTTTATAACGTTTCTTTTAGAGCTAATTCTTCTGTAGGTATTCAATTTAACGAAACTGAAGTGAATCCCATGTTACGTCTAAAATAACCTTTATGAGTAACCGAAAAGAAAGAGATAGACATTGAGAGTGAACTGTAGGAAGAGAATTGCTTTGCTGTTGTGAAATAACTCTCTTTACAGTAATGAAATATCAAACTCTTCAGGAACCCACGAGAAGAGAGCCGGTTAAAAACCTGCGATATCTAAGAGTCAGCCAAAATTTAAAACGGAAATAGTCCAAAGCAAACTTGGAAAGTAAAATCCGAATTTAGGCGCACATTCACAAATTGAAAGTAGGCAATGAGTGCATGCTGGAAATCGGTTTTAGTAGAATGGTTACAAATGAGCTCCTGATATTCTTCCGTAAGTATTTAATGTCTCCCACTTCGCCTCCATCTGTTCCGTGAAATCTGTCGTCAGAGCGCGGGAATTTGCTTCTCGAGTCTTCCGGGAGAGGGTGGGGACGTCAGTCGAATGGCCCGGGGCGTATCCATGTTGCTGCTTCGGGAGACGCCTCGTGTTTTGTATCTCTTTCCCTTCAATTGTGGCAATGAATGACGACCTAGAACTTCGCGTGCACGTCTCCAGGAATTCTGCGATTTTTTCCAAAAGCTTCTTTTGTTTCGGACGTGCCAGCCTCTTTCCTTTCATGCCTCATCTTTCCGTGCATTCTGCTCGACCTTAGGATGCATTTATGTCTGTTCAGTCACGAGGAGAGATTAGAGGATGATATTCCAGTCGAGAGTTGGAGGTGGCCATAAACTTGGCTTCATCCGCTGTAGTTGTTGCAACGAATCGAATGGGAAAATATTTGTGGAGGGCACATTAGTCTTCTATCTTAATAAAGGACTCTCTCCTTTCCATTAAATAAATTTTCAACCAGTTAAGATAACATCATCGGATTTTTATCTTTCGACTACCGATTAATTACATGGCACATTATGAAGTTTTCTGCAATTGGCTGTTGGTCCTCATAGCTATATTCATTCTTTGCTCCTCTGTTCTGAAATTTTAAAGCCAATTGCTTTCCTACCCTCAACTATCTCTATTCGATCATCTTTCAATTTTATCCTCCATTCAGAAGACGCTGTTAACTTTTCTCGTCGGTGTCAAACCCACGAATTTCCTGAATTGCTCAATCCCTTGTGATTTTTCTTGATTCCTTGTGTAATTCTCACTTTATGGTCAATCTTTTCGTTTCATTTTCTCCACAATTTTCAGATATTTATCAACCATTTCATATTTATTTTGTATATATTAAACAAAAGTTATGCTGACATGTTCTTTTATGTTTTAATTCATAAAATACATCAACTTGCAATAATAATAATGATTAAATAACTAATAAATTTCAATGATGATAATCTTTGAAATTTCCAATATCTTCCTGGAAATAATTTTTTTAATTAACCGTGTTTAAATTTAAATTTATGTTTTAAAAATGAATGCACGATTTATTTAATCGTGGATGATTAGTACCAATTCATTTTCAAAATAATTTTTTCGTATGAAACACGCAGTTAATTCAATGAAAACATTATTTTTTGCTAATTCTCGAGGTAAATACTTCGCTAACCAGTATTAGTAATCATTTATCATCATAGAGAATCGTTAAATCTTCTTACCCTCCCAGACCTCGTTTCCGACCAGCCATGTGGAAAAAATAAGGATCATCATGCCTTGAATGGTCGTATAAAACTATCACCCAAATATTAATTTGTGTGTAATTTATTGAGTGATTTCTCCAACTCAAAAACTCCCAACTGTTGAAAATGATTTCATTCATCAAACAAGATGAAATATCCCTTGCCACCCCTTAACTCCCGGAAGCAGGTACTTGACTTGCTTCACAGGTCCATCCGAAACAGGTCCTGCACACTCCCTTACGCTGTTTCTTCATCCACCCCTCTAGCAACATTTGGAGGGCTCTCAAGATGGCATCTGTGTGTGAGAAGCATTCCAAACACACTGAAGTTTATGGATTGTTTTATGCAAATAAGATTCTTGACTCATTTACATAATACGATCCCATTGTCCCGTTTTCCCTGTGGGAAATTTAGGACTGTCCGAAGTGTTACGGGACTTCTTGCTATCTTAACCCTTTCGCGCCTGTTGATTTAAGACTGAAATATTTTGCATTCCTCTATATCAGCTGCAGCTTTCAGCCTAAACGAAGCCTAAACGAGTTAAATAATACAGACTGCGCCATTTAGAACCGTGAATTTCATCACATGTATTTGAAACAAGTTGTAGTTATCGGAGAGATTGGTCATTGAAAAAATTTTTACGAAATTTAAAAGAAAGGCCCATCATCGTGAAATACTGGCTCCGGAGCAGAGGTGGATTGTATATGAATGAGCTAACTTTTAGCATAGATTTTTCAATTTATTTAAATTATATAGTGGAATTTAGAACCGTAAGCTTGGAAACTATTTTGTAGATTATTTGCTAAAATTTTTCGTCCTGGTAATTTCTCCAAAAATGTTCGACAATTTTTCTTGTCTTTCAACGTCTGTAGTTTTTGTTGAGGGTGCCTTATGGTTGCGTTTAAGTTAAATGAAAAATCATAATTCTGTCTAAAATTGGGTGTTTTCTGATAATCTTTGTCTGACCATTGATTTGATGAAAATATGTGACGAGTTCGTCTAAAATTCAGAAATTATACGTTTCCAGGATTCTTTAACGAGCATCCTTTGTCTGTGGAACACATTATACTGATATTGGGTCCAGTTTGAGAATTGGTTGAGATATAAGAAATAAGAAATTCTGGAGACCGCAGGTGGTTAATCCAAGCGGCAGATTTGCTCATATATCGTCGGACTTTTAAGAATTATAAGTTATGAATATTTAATATAACAATGAAGGGACATAATATAGATAATTATATTTCAAATTTGTAAGTAATAAAGTAGCTCATCTTTCCACGAGCTGACCCAAGAGAATAATAAAAGTGTTTGCTCTAGAATGTCCTGTGTGACTCATGACTCAGTCCTCCCGGAAATTCTCTCTGGAGAAAAGATCAGACGGCGTATTACCAATTCAGTGAGAAATCCACTTTGGCTCCTTTTCAGATCAATCCATTCCAGAAATCTCGAAAGCGTTGAATTTAAGACTTAGAATCATGGCATTTTTGACCAAGAAAAGCGAACGTTTTTTATTCCTACTCTTTCAGAATGCATAGAAAGTAATCGGACGATAAACTCCAGCAAACGTGAACGAATTACTGAATCGCAGTTTAATGCATATTCGAAAGATTCTTAGTTATTGTCTTGTATGCCGTTCGAAGTAAAGAGAAAGTATTTTAACCAATGGCAACCCATATCAAAAAGGGAACATTGACAGCTGTCGCAGGACACACCTTCATAAAAAAGGACTAATACGAAAATATTTGAAAAGTACGCAATACTAATAGTATTTTATTGTTCGCAAAAAAGTTCTAGAAGTATGTCTAATAATTATCTTCCGATGCTAAATTTTAATCTCCCTCATTCTCGTGCTACAACAAATATTTAAGTTTGCCATTATTTACGGCGATTTTATTTTTTCTGCTAAGCAGTAATGCGATGTTTCTTGGATTAAATCTGATCGGTATAGGTGAATTTCGCAAAGAAACCATTGTACCTGCTTGCCGTATATCTGATTTTCATTATTTATACTACGTTGAAATTTTGAATTTCTTAGTAAATATCTGAGGTTTACCCATTGATATAAGTTTAGAAACTTAAAATTCGATAGTTGAATCTTATCCTTTATATTAATTTTCTATAACATTCCACCCCTTGTTGAAACAAAACCTTTAAAATAGCATTTTACTTTTAATATCATTCAGATGTTTGAACTTTTTACATATAAATTGTCATTTGTTACATTTTTGCTTGTATGCTTTTATTTCCACTAAATACCTTGCAGATATACAAAAGGGATTTTACAACTTTTTAAGCAAATAATGGCATTCTTCCTAGAAACTCCTTTTTAAGGCATACTTTAGTGAATGATTACAAAATATAATTTTACTAGGTACATGCAGAAGCCATTGTCATATCATTTGTAAGGCTTAGGTTAGTATCTCATGCTTCCTTGATGAGGAGCATCTAGTTTTCCTTGTCATACCCTGCACTTCCAGAGTACCTCATTAGCATCTCATTGCGTTATAGGTTAAAATCACTGTATTTATTTACACACATAAAACACCATATTAATTTCATAAACCAATGTTCTTTTTCTTTCCTCTATAACATAAATGTGTGTTTTTTATTTTGCAGGGGCACAGAGTCCCAATGTCAGCATCGGAAGCAATTACACACAAGTTGCCCCCAATCCATAGCATATGACACCAGTTCCTCTACAACTACCACCACATCCTGCATCCCAACGGCACCCCCTTTGGACAACAATCCACTGGGGCGGATAACATCTGACAACGGAAACGAAGGAAACTGTGTGGAGGAAGAGGAGGAAACGGAAAGGACCATGGGAAGGAGAGCAGTAGACACTTTCTCCAACAGTGGGAATGCTACTCAGCAGTTAAGGGAGGAGGCTAAACTAAGGCAACACAAAAATGGGGTGAGGGCATCTTCCAAGCAACCAGATCTTATCCAGCATGTTGTGGAGTCACATCAGAAACATCACCAGAAGCAGATTCTCTCTCCATTGAAGTGCAACAATAGGACAGAAGAGTAAGTTTTACTGATTTGGGATTTCTGTTTTACCTAACTGACTAATCGTTTGTGCATTCATTCCAATGGAGTGGATAATGCATGAGAATGAATGTTGTTATCAAAATATGTGTAGGTCAGTGTTTCTGAATCAGGATTCTGCAAGGATCACTAGGGGTTCCACAAGGTAGTATATTGAAAGGGGGGTAAAGGGAATAAATCTAAAATAAATCACCTAATTTCTGGGAAATTTTTATTTGAGTGTAAGAGTGGTGCAAGGGATCTTCTTATCATTATAGATGATGTATTTCAAATTCATCATCCTTAAAAATTGATTATGTATTGTTATTATATTGTTGCTATAATCTATGAAGAGATTATACTAACAGTTTATTAATAATTATTAAATAAAATATTCCTGTAATTTATGTTAATGTTTCCTAGCTTTGGTTTTGTGTTATAATTTGAATTCAACAACTCTATTCTCCAGTTATAACTAGGGTTTTGGGGTTGTCTTTTTGACCTACGTCTTAAGACAATGCCAATACTCATGTTGTAAATAATGATAGTATAGGTAATGCTGTAATTCTACTAAATATCTAATTATTATTGAATAAACAATGGTGCAGTTTTCTCCAAAATGTGAAATAATGAAAAATTTAATTAAATGACAATAAACCAAAATATCAAGAGTAAAGTCCAATTAATGAAAAAATAAAATAAAGTAAGAAATGGAGGAGGATTTTATTCCATAAAAATTATGCTTGCACTAAAAAGTGACTTAAATGCATCTTCATTTTTGTGCACCTGCATCTCACTTTTCTTGCTGAATTCTCTTTCGTATCTTGACACAAAGATGCATTGTACCCAGGTTAGGTTTCATTCAGGAGCCCCTTCAAGATGCCTAGGTTCTGATAAAACATCTATTATTTTACGACTTCTCTATATTTACGTGAGAATGTTTTCTCTATTGATTAGAATTCATTTCATAAATAATATTTAGAAGGGAAATATCATCATTATAACTCAAATCATTATCACTATAGCCTTATCATTAATAGGAATGGAATTTTTAATTGAAAATGATTGAACTTTATCAGTAGGTTATCTCTTGTAATCAATGAATTCATTAAATCATCTGTGGAATCCATTCTAAAATACACTGAGGAAGTATTCATCTGAAATTAAGATTAATCTACAGGGTTTAATCTTGACATATCCTTGAGTAGGCTACGTGATTGTGTTATCCAAGAAACAAGTATTCATGGGCTCTTGATAGTCAAGATAGTGGGAAGCATATTTGCCCTTTAGTGAAAGTGGTCCTGGGTTCAATGCTCAATGGGAGCCCATGCTTGCAAATTATCTCATTAGCCGTTGAAGTGCTTGAAAAAATTATTCAATAATTATCCTTGAAGGTTTCTGCACCTCATCAAACAATAGCCTAATACCAAACATCATGCCTTCTGAATCTCAATACCCTGGATTAATCTTTCTAATTTCTGTGTTCTGTGTACCAGGTTGATGGAGGTGAATTCTCCCGACTCAGCTGATAGTGGCATTCAAGTTCAGAGAAGAAACAATAGGACAGTGGACATAGTAGGATTAGGGTCTGGGGCTATCCCTCACATTCAAGGTCACCTCAATAATGATCTGTATGCAGTGCCAGTGAAGAGGCAGGTGGACAGTGGTAGGGAAAAGAAAAGAGAAGAAAGGTCATCTTCGGAAGAGAAAGAAGAAGCTGAGGAAGATGAGGAGGAAGATTCTGAAGAAGAGGAGGATGAGTCTGAAGAAGATGAGGAAGAAAATGTTGGGTCAAATGTCAATAGGGAATCACTTCCACCTGGCTGGGAGAGACATGAAGGTGAGAATTCCCCTTTTATTCCTAAGACAATCATGGCAGTCCAGCTATAAGTTCACTATAAACTGTACTCCTGGCTAGTCATCCAATACTTTTTAAATGTCTATGTGACTTGTTTTCAGTGTTTGTTTACAGATAGCATTGTCTTCTGCTCTAGTTTTAATGTATTCCTTTATGGTAATGAGTAGAGAAAATCATTTATGTGCATGGTAGACCACATTCAGTCTGTTTCAAAATCTTAAAAGTTACTGTGTCATAGAGGTTATGAAATTCTTTTAGAGACAGTGAGATAAAAGCATAGAAATTAAAAAAAAACAGTCACCTTGTCTACATTCCTATCTGTAGATTCTTTTTACGTCTTCAGTGTAGTTATGATAATAATACAATATCATGATGTTTTTTTCATCATTATTTTACAAATTTCTTTATCTTAGAAGAAATGATTCGCCGTCTTTCATTGAGATTATCTTTAGCCATTTGAATCATATTCATTTTATTTTTAACTTGTTTGATATTTCTAAATTTCTAAAGTATTCAACATAGTTTGCTCTCAATTAATGGTAACATAGACTTAATTAATTTTGATAACATTGGCTAAGTGGATTTAAACAGATTTAGCAGGGGTATAATGGCACAGTATGTTTATTTCAATAAAATGTATGGTAGTTTAAAGAAACTTGCCCTGAAAACTAAAGAATGCCTTATTCAGATCCAAAATGGAATAATAATCATGGATTTTCTGTCAAAATATAGTCCTTGAGCAGTTCCTTGGTGTGCTGTTTTATCAAGCCAACTATTTTGATATAATTTTCCTTACTTGATTTTCAGATGGAGATGGGCCATATTATTGGCATATTAAGAGTGGTACAATCCAGAGGGAACCTCCAACTTTGCCTGTCAATGGAAAGAATGATCACAGGAGGGCACTCACAAAAGAGGCTGAAAGTGTAAGTAGAATTGAAATTATAGGCATTCTCTCTTCAGTGATAGGCTTGTTAAAAATATAGTTCAATATATAACCATTGCATATCAGTTCTCTTTCTCCTCAATATGGGTGGTTTAATGATTCATATTTTTTAATGGGAGAGAATTGGCTTTTATGTTCTTGAATTAATGGATAATATTGTATCAAATAAAGATATTTTGAGAAGGGCCTCATTAATTTGGTCTCAGCAATTAGTATAGCTATTTAAATCTAAGTGGGCATTTTTTTAGGTGTATAGTTTATTAAAAATATTTCACAGTATTTGTGTAATTCAACATCATTAAATGGATGCTTTCAAATATTTTCTTTAGTGTTTATTTTCTGGCTTAAGAAATATTGAATTTTTGGATTTTATAATATACATTCTTTTCCCTCTATATTTTCCCCAACTTCCCTTATATTCAACTAATTGCTTTTTCTTGAGTATGGCTATAATTTGAAATCATAAGGTTGTATTCAGTTTATAGATGACCTCCCACAGTCACTATAATTTAAGTGAGTATCAGTGTAAAGATACACTTAACTACTTAAAGCCTTTGAATGACGACTAAAACTGAATGTCAGGACACTTTTTCTGATTCAACCATATAATCAATTGTTCCTCATGTGGAAATCTACATATATTTGATTTTCCGATGCAAGAAATTCAGACTTGGTAATTTTCTTTGCAGGCACTCAATAGTTATCAGACCCCCATATTCAACACTGTCACAAGAAGCAGCACAAGCTCAGCACTTGACTTGGATGGTAAGAAGGAGAAAGACAGGAAGGAAGAAATGGCATTTAAGTAAGCATTACATTGACTACATTAGAATTAGTGTATAGAGACTAAAACTATAAAATTTTCCGATCTTCTGAACTCTACAATTGTCTAATTAATCAGTTAATTGTGATTGAATAACTCCTATTTAGGAATTAGTAGTTAATGATTGTGATCTATAATTATTGTCACATAATTATCAGAGAATGAGAGGCCATTCATTCTATCTTTGAATCATCAGATTCTGTAAAATTACAATATATTCTATTATTTACATCAAAGTAGATTTATTTTGTTTTATCCAATATAAGTATTGGGTAAACCAGTGAAATGATTAAAACCAGTTAAGGATTAAAATCTGTAAATTGAGGTATCACTTACTGATCACTCAATCAATTCATTTTGTCCTTCACCAATGTCGTTTCTAGATTTTCCATTAAATCATTAAATAAAAATGGATGTATAGCTTATATACTGTGGATAAACAAATTGCAGATTAAAAACTGTATGCAGTACATTTATATTGTAAATGAAGTTCTCTACCATCAACATTTAGTAGACAGTATCAGGTGCCGATTTTGGTTAAAGATTTTTTTACTTTGTAATAAAAATTTTTCTGATATTGTAAAACTTTATGAAAACATATGGTTGGTCCCCATATTTTGAAGTAAGCAGCTTGCAGTGACATGAAGAACACCTTTGTTGTATACCTTTGATTAGAAAATGTCGAATGACATCTTTGCACCAATATATCAATGCTCAATCCTTAACAAGTTAGGGTAATGCTCATGTGAAATTTCTCATATTTGATCAGGAGGAGAAGCTACCCTGCCAGATCAGAACCAGAACCTCTATGCATTGGAGGCAGCAGCAGCAGTAACAGTATTTCATCAAGGGAAAGGCCAATTAGGTTTGCAGTCCGATCACTTGGTTGGGTAGAGATTGCAGAAGAGGACCTCACCCCTGAGAGGAGCAGCAAGGCTGTCAACAAATGCATTGTTGACCTTTCCTTAGGGCGAAATGACCTTCTAGATGTTGTTGGACGCTGGGGAGATGTTAGTACAGATTCATTTTATACCTGTCATTCTTTTGTTAATCTACTTTAATCTGTGAAAGGTTGACTGTCATTAGGTATACCATGTTTTGTTATTTGAAAGGTCTTTAGAGTGATAAACGTAGGCATTTACATATTAAAAAGAGAGAAATAATAGGAATTTTTAAAATTTCTATTGGTGAATAATATTAATGTTGGGTTATTAATGATATGGAAATTTTCTTTACAGAACATTTACTTTAAAGAAAACTTTTCTTTATAAAAAATTTTTCAAAGCTATCCTCCAGGAAAACATCTAATCTCTATATGAAATAGAAATTGCTTTCAATATAATAAAATATATTCTTTTCAAAGATCTTTAGCTCCTTAGTTATTGTTTTCATCATGACATATCAGTCTTCTGAATGACTAATGTCACTCTAAATAGCAGATGTGCATCCTAGTTCAAATGCTCTAAATTTATAATTATTACATAATCATAAGAAGCAGACTGAATTTACTAGAGTAAACTAATGGTTGATTTTCATACAGTTTATTCAAAGATTTTGGAACATATTTATTTGAAAAGTTGAATATGAAAAATTCCTTGTTAATTTATTGTTCAGAAAATTGTCTCTATTGTATTTGATTTTCACCTTTTCATCTTCAATATTAATTGCAAATAGAACAGTGGTGATAATTCATTAGAATCATTCCTAAAGTTATCAACTATTGGAAATTAAAAGCATGATTATAGTTAATAGTTCTTACATTTATAAAGGTTGTGGTTTATAGAATATCATAAGACAATCTTGACATCTATAAAATATTTCTTCAATTTTATATCTACCATTATTTGCTATCATAATTGATCATACCCAACGTTTCGTTTAGCTTGAAATTTTTAATGTTAGATAATTTATTGGCTAAGATATTTTATATTTGAACTGGAGGAAGCATTTATTTGTAGATAAGTTCTAAAAAATTACAGAATTCAATATAGATTTATCTTTAAATTAAGCAAAGGACATAATGATGTGTTTTATTTTAATTACTCATTGTCTTTTTCAGGGAAAAGATCTATTCATGGATCTTGATGAAGGTGCTCTGAAGCTTATTGACCCTGAAAATTTAACAGTTTTAAATACTCAACCAATTCATACCATCCGTGTTTGGGGAGTTGGAAGGGATAATGGAAGGTAAGAGAATTGGACGTGATTGAAATTAGCAGATTTTATGAGGAATCTTTTAGATATTTGTTCGAATTGGAAAATTATTATTAATATGTGATCATACTTGTGGGTAAATGATGGAAGTACAGCTGTGATAGCAAGTTCTTGGATCCACTTCAGACAATTATGTTAGAATTCTAAAAATAGAAATAATAAATTAACGTAACTTTGCAGTATTTCCTCATCTCTCATACGTATTTTTCTTTTTATGTTCTATCTCTAAAGAATCCTGTGTATTCAGTTGATTATGGTGTTTTTCTGTGTGTAGAAATCTTAGATATCAAAATATGTTTTGGTGTTACAGTGTTTGCATGGTAGATTTTTCTTATATATTTCTGGGAACATTCTTTGGTAACACTTCTCTTGTTCCTAATAGAAGTACAGTAGGGTCACACAATGTCAAAATTTTGTTGCCGGTTGAGGTAAAAATAGGTAGTTTTGGGAAGGGATCTTTGGGTGAAGCTATTTATGAATTATGACTTAAAATGTTTGAATCTTATTGGTTATCTTTCTAATATTCTTGCTCTGGTCCCAAACAAGAACAATCCATCTTTCTTTTAACAGAAATTAAGTCATTAGAAGAATTTCTCCTTTAATGTTATGCCCTCCCTGTGATATATTACAGGGATAGCCATTTTGTTATAGGTGATGAAGATCAATTGTAAGGTATGTTAGTTACGTAGGAATTACTACTTGTTACCCTTGTAATTGCTTAGTTACAGGTGAATGATAACCAAGAAAGCAGCTCAAATGATCGTTTCTTTTTTACTTTAAGGTTCACTGCAACGTATGTTATGTATAAGTATCAGTTATTCCTTTGGTAAAAATTCGTAGATAAAAGATAGCTGTTCTAAAAACCATTCTGTTCATTCTAAACTATATTCCGTTGTCATATTTTCAAAAATTATCTTGAATTACAAAGTAAGATCTTGGATTTGGATCAAAATATTAAATTCAGACTTGGCTATTGAGAAAATAAAGTTTAAAAGTTGAAGCTCCAATATATAGGATCCTTCATCAAATAAATCATTCAATTACTATTTCTTATGACAAGATAAAATCTAGATAAAGAATATGGAAATAGCGATTATAATATTATTTTTTTTTTATTTTGTTAGGACACTCTTAAATTAATATCAATCAGATTTTCTTGAAGATTATCTACAAATTTCATTGGTACATAAAGAGTGTATTACATTAAAAATTATGTGTTTTAAATATTAAAAATTCTCATTATTCATCATGCTTGTGGCTGTGTAAGACCTTGAAGTAATTGCCATATATTGCTATGAGCTAGTCATTGTAATTAATTGTGATACATTTATCTATATTTGATCTTAGTAATTGGATTTTCTTCTTCTAAATTTGGTTAATATAGATTCTCTTGTTTTGATCATTTAGGTAAAAATCTCATTCTTTAAAAAATGGTTAATGAACGCAGTCTACAATATTGTTGATCATCTTCTGATTGAAGGTGGATTCAGTACCTGTATATATTTAAACAGGGCTAAAGATTGAATAAAAATCCACAGGGATTAAATTTCAATACTAAAGATAATACTTAAGTTTTTGGGTGAACTGTCATATTGAGTGAACACTCTTATTGTTTGGAAACTTTCACAGGAATAAGAGATGCAAAATTTTTGTCTGGTATTAATGATTCTGATAATGTTCATTCTCTCATGAATTAAATCCTAAAACACAGATTGTGTTATTCAGTTCAGGGTAGTTAGAAGAGTGAAGTACAGCATCCTTATAAGGGATATGGTGTAGAGGGTGATAAGCTGTCAATGTATTGACTCCCAGACCACCTAGTTTGATATTCTAGACCATGTTAGACTCATTACCTATTAATTCAATTAGCTCCCCAGGCTTTTCACAGTACTCGATCAACATCGTGGCCCTCATCAGAGAATGAATACTGGATCACTTTCACTGTAGGTTAACACATCCATTGGGTCATCTGGCTTAGTTAAAGAAGTTATTATAAAAATTCATTGGAATTATTAACTTAATTCCCTAATATTAATGTAATTATTAACGTAATTCATTGTTAAAGATTTTTCTCATGTTTTTTTATCTTTCTATATTAAAGAAAATCTTGTTATGATTTTCTCATTTTTGAAGGATTTTTTTGGCTAGTAAACACTGTCAATTTAATTGTCAAATAATTTATATCTGTACATTTATTTGAGATAAATTTTCTAAATTAATTAATGAGATTAATTTTCTAAACCTTGAAATTTCTTAAAATTCCTCAGCGATAATGGTGAAAAGAGATATTTTTTTAAGATTAACCATTGCCTGTTTTTGGTGATCTATTTTTATCTGGTGTTAGCATTGTAAATATCCTCTGGATAAATGGAAATATAAATTCTCTTCTTTATGTTGCAGGGTATGAATTTAAATGACAACCATTGCTTGTGAAAGTATTCATTAATGGCATTTACATGGAAATATTATCACCTGTTTACTACCTCCTATATATTTTAGAATACACAGCAAAATTTTTGTCCACTTTTGAAATTCTAATATTTCAGAAAGAAGTTTTATACATAATTTTTGTACTAGAAACAAACATTAATGTTATTTTTTGACAATCAATTGGTTCATTCTCATATTGTTTCCAAAAGTTGGTGATGGTGATCTCTACTGTTTAGAATGTTCCCCAGCAACTTTTGTTTCAATTGTAGATAAATAGTTCTTTGGCTTGTTTGCTAATTCAAATCTCTTTTCTCATCATTCATCCATGTGGTGGTGCTGATATCTGCAGGGAGAGGTAAACATGCTTATACTTTATATATTGTTTTATTGCATAGCAGGCATGTGTTTTGTTATTTTCATCTATTCTGTTTGTGCATCCAAACCGATTGCTTTTTGTAATGCATAATTGCATGCACAATTGCTGCAGTTGAGCAAGTAAATACTTTTTATGAAATCAGTGCATTTGTAATAACTATTTAAGGTATTTAGGAGTATTGGAAAAGTGTTGAATTAATTTTAAGGATTATAATTCTATTTCCATAAAATATAAATCCTCACGAAAAATTGGAGTTTCTTTAGTTTGAGTGTTTATAATTTACAGCTCAGGTGTAATCAGTCTGTTGTTCATAAAACCAATAGTTAACATTGTGCTGTGGTTTTATTTTTCTGATCAATAGATTTTGATAGTTCATTTCTTTACATATAGTAACATTTTCATTATTTCAAAAGACTTTGTATAATATTTCTTGCAAAAGAATTTATTGTTAATTTATTAAAGAATAAAATTTAATCATCGGATTTCATCTAGTGTTCTTATAAATAATATTTTTAATAATAATTCTTGTAACACTTAATACTTTCTTAATAATTGTAAATTATTCAAGTACCTAGATTACTTTCAATGTTAAGGACTTTTGAATTGCAAAATTGCTATATTTGGCTTTTGTGTTGTAACAATATTTTCATGTTAAGTTAAAAATTAAATATCTTATTTTCCATTCTGCAGCATTTTTAAATAATTGTAAATTTGAGAATTAGAATAGATCTCATGGATAAAGGTAACAGAATGAAGACATAATATATAGCCTGAAAATTAAGAAAGACAAGATAGTGAAAGAAATAACAACAACTGACGAACACATACAGCCATTTCCTAACTAGAGAAATCTGATTATCCGAGATTTAATCCCAGGACCACAGTGTTGGAGCATTCAAATGGTAGCAGGCTAACCACTCAGCCACCGTGGTCAGTTAGAACTTTTTCATTATTACTCATATATCGGCTTATAACTTTCTCAAGTTTATAATGTAGCAACTTTTTCATTTTCACTTATCCTCAAGCCCATTTAGGTAGTGGAGTTTTTGGAAGTTTGACTCTATTCTAGTTCTTGCTGATATTCATGAAAAACTTATTCAAAAAAGTGATCTTGGTTAGTTATGTGTGGTTTTTACTGGAATTTAGATATTACTATGTAAAATGAAATGTTTATTAAATTCCTTATGTTGATTCTTTGTAAATGTTATTTCTTAGTTTAACCAAAGGTTTGAAATAAAATCTTGCATGTATTCCATAAAAGTGAGTTGAAGAAATTCAAAAATTAAGATTAAACAAGACATTGCCCTATTTAATCAGAAAGTAACATTTTGCTTCACACAGCTATTTTCGTATTTTTCATATGATACCTTGTCAGTAAGAGAAATTCTAATTTTTCAATACACCATAGTACTTAGTATTGCTGTAAATATCAAATTTGCAGTTCTTATTAGTTTTATATAATGTACTGCCTGTCACTGAGTATATTATACTTATGTCTGAATTATTCTGAAAACAATTCTGAGTTTATGAGAAATGAGTTTTGAATAAGAATGAATCATATCTGTACATTCATTTTTCTCAAATTCTTTAGTATAATTGTTTATTAAAATATTTAAAAGATTTTACTCCTATTATCAGTTACATTAGTTTATCTCCACATCTTTACAAGTTGTCTTTCAACATGTGGCTGGGAAGAATCAAGCATTATAACTAATTCTGTAGCTTTTTATTATCCTGTATTGTTTCGTTTGTGGAGAGAATGAGCTCTTCAAATGATTTATCATAACCTCTATTTAATTTATAACGCTGCTCAAGTTCAATTGTACATCTTCTATTCCTTTATAGGTAGTAGATAAGTTTCACAGTTTATCATAAATGTGGTTCATTACAGTTGATCCTCAAAATTTATTTCATCAACAAAACAGTACCATGAATTCCTGCCAGTTTTACTTTGTGATGTCCTCTCTTCCATTATTTTTTTGGAGTGTTATCATAAGTTATGAGAATCATACGCACGAAGTATGTGTTCAGTGAATGTGATGTTGTTGGGTTCTGAACATAATTTTTACATTTAGTATGATTGCTCTGTAACAAATCTGCAAGTCTCACAGTTGCTCCCTTTTGCCACAAATGATAATGGTATGTATTTAGCAGGAATATTAGCTCTGGTTATGTTTTCATATTTTTTTCCATTTTATTTTATAGTTTTTGTATGTTTTTGCATGTGGTCATTATGTCTTTTGATATATTTAGCATGGATCTGTTCTAACATTTGCTTGTTAATATTATTATTTTCTGTTGATCTCATCTATTCATTATAAATATTAGTTTTCTAGGGTGAATTAATTTAATCAACAGTCAGTTGTAATAAGACTTAAATATAATTAGACAGTACCTTAAGGAAAACTATGAATTGAAATTAAATTTTGAATTCAGAAGTTTTTGATTAGCATTATCTTTGAGTATTTTCCATTATATTATTATGAATTTAGTTGAAAAAAAGTTATCCTCTTATTTTTAATGGTTTTGATATTTTCCTAGTGATTCAGCTTATAAATATTCATTCCTTGTTATATTCTTCTTTTTTTCAGGGATTTTGCTTATGTAGCCAGAGATAGAATGACTCGCAAACATATGTGCCATGTATTTCGTTGTGACATTCCTGCTAGGACCATAGCTAACACCCTTAGGGATATCTGCAAGAAGATAATGATTGAAAGAAGCTTGCAGCAGAACCTTGCCAAACCCATTGATATCAGTGAGTGTTTTAAAGTTTATCAATTCTTATAGCTCAAGTTTTGATACCATCCATTATCCCTAGAATTTTTCATTGAGTTTGTTTTTATAATCTCTTATTTTATTTTTATAACTAACAGATTTTACTACTTGATTGTTTGTCTGCATTTCCATCCTTCTGATTCCATCCCAGCTTTATGAAGTCAGTGTTATTCAGCTAAAACTATTTTGCTTTTCAATAGCACCATTTCATGTCAAAAAGTTTTTTCTACTTTCTTTGTTACTTTACTAACCCTTTCAAAATCATAAAAATCTCAGTTTTTAATCATATGTAATAATTTTTTGCATCTTCCTTTTTCATATTACAGTGTTATTGATTACAATATTGAAGTCGTTATAATCATGCCTTCTCAATCTGTTCTCACTACCTTTCTATACCCAGAATTTCTCTTATCCTTTTGTTTTATCTCATGGGCTTTATGTTATCATCATTTACTTTGTTCTCTTGAACATTCACCCAATGTCCTGGATTAAGCAGAATGGAATTCTTTGATATATAAATCAAATGGTTACTCCATCAAAACTTTTTCAAACTATAGTTCAGAGATTGTCTAACAACCTTATCAAATGGTTTTCTGTGTCCTTCTATGAAACTACTCTTTAAAGTTATTGATATGTACCTGTCAAGGCAATGAAACAAAATTTTGAGAAAACAAATCCCATGGTTAGAGATGAAAGAGTAATTAACAGAAAAAATTAGTTTCCAGGCAAACTAAACTTATTTCACTCAAAATTTATTTCAATGGTAGCTTTCATCTATTTCCTCAGACTCATCCTACCACTATTTAATTTTATGAATTTTGAATTCCTATTTGAATCACCTTGAAGATAAAGCTGGTGAATAAGGGAAACAGAATTGTAAGATCTTACTTTAACCATAACAATGGGTAGAATAAGACTAGGAGAAAATGGGGTAGTTGCATTTTTAATTTAGAAGATAACCTTTAATAATTGTTTTTATACTCAGAAAATCACTTTTATACTCGTACGTTCTTGAAATTAATATTGCACATACATCATATAATCTTTCCAGTAGGAGGTGGTGGTGGAAGCAGGTCAGGATTAGCCACTAGACCTACAAACCTACCCACTGAGCATCGTAGATTCCATCATAGAAATGGCCAAGCTCTTGTCAGTAAGTACAGAATTCATTTGAAATAATTTTCATTGAGTGTATGAACAAATATTTTGAATGAATTTTAAATGAAACAGTGAATTTTGTGTTATTTTTGTTTTCAATATGTATATGTGCCTCATGAAAAATCATGTTTGAATTTGGTTCAAAATTTATTGAACAAAATATTTTATTATAATATTTATTTAGTAAAATATTTTATTGAGCAAGACCCATGTAAATTGTAAGCAATTAAATTGTGTTATTAATTGACTTACTTAATGTTACTATGAACTGGATGTTTGTGATGAGTTGACCATACATCTGATATTTTGTTATTTAAAAGACTGTAGCCTTAATTCAAATCCTTATGAAAACCCATTGATTACTAATGAGTAGCAAAATTTACCATATTGCATTTTTATAAACCTTAGTTAGAAAAATGCTAATTGTAATAGTTCTGAATATCTGATGATTAACCATACCTTATTTTTTACAGCACAATCCTTCCCTACCCCAATGGAAGAACCTAAGAAAGTTCTGAAAGCTCAGTACTTGGGTCAAATACAGGTGACGTCAGCCACTGGTATGGATATTCTTAATGATGCTATTGACCTCATGAAGGAAACATTCCCATCTCCCGAACAGTGGAGACATGTCAATGTAGCTGTTGCTCCATCAATGATCTCAATTATGGACCCTACGGTAAGCTCATTTAATTTTTAAGGGAGAAAAACATTATATTTATACATAATTTTCATAATCTGTACCCCCAATCATGTATGGAAAATATATGAGTATGAACTCAGCTATATAATCTTTTTTTAATTTATTTTCTCTCCTCTTTGTGTTTTTATTCGTGAAAGTTTGTCTTATTATTACTTGCTATTTTTATTTACTCAATATTGCAATCAATTTTAGAATAAAACTTGGTAATAGCTAGTGTAATTTTCAGATGTTTATTTGACCTTCCACCAATTACACTTAGGTAAAATGTGAATTGTTGGTAACAAAAAATTGGAATGGAGTAAATATCAGTTTTGGTTCGGGTTGAAGAATTCCAATCTTTTCAGTTCAGGTTGTTTTCATTCCAGCAAAAATAATGGTTCTTTTCAGTTTTCAGTTTACTTCTGGTTTGATTCCCTGGTTAATTCACATTAATATGTTATAACTCTTCATTTCAATTACTTGGCTAAAACGTTAAGTATGTAATTCATACATTCATTGGTGTGATGTTTCAAAATTAATTTTGCAAGATAGTGCATCTTTCTTTAATTACTCTGGTATATGAATTTTTATCTCCTTAAAAATATTGTATAATATTACCTTCATTATTTTTTGCAGGATGATAATAAACTGGTAGCTGAGTGCCGGGTTCGTTACCTTTCATTCTTGGGAATAGGCAAAAATGTGAAGCAATGTGGCTTCATCATGCATACAGCACAAGACCTGTTCATTGCTCACATATTCCACTGTGAGCCTTCATCTGGTGCCCTGTGCAAAACTGTGGAAGCTGCCTGTAAAGTAAGTCACTGAAAGCTCAAGGGTTTTCTAATTTATTTTTCTGAACTTATTTAACAAATACAACTAATTATAAGTATCTCATTTCCTCTTGTTCAAGGATTCCTTTGTTAATATTGGTAAATTTTAATAAGAAAGACCACCTTATGTTGAAACTTCACAGGTTCTCAGATTCTCGTCTCATCTACTGAATAATACTTGAATTGCAGATTATAAAACACTGAAGTAAAAGAATTTGACTAACTCTCCATAAAATTTTGTTAACAACCAGATTCTCATCTTTTTGATATCATCTGGTACAGGTATCAATATATTTTCATGCTCATGTGGAGTCACAAAGCATTTTTATTCAGTGCTATGATGAAGGAGTTCCACCAAATCATGTCGAAGACTATTTTCTTGCTATATATCATAAACAAGACATATAGTATGATCCAGTTTTTCTAGTCAGTGCTGATGTATTACATGCTAATGAAAAACTGTGTATTTTCCTCTATATTACAATAATAGCCACATTCCACATAATCTCTGTGCAGTGTTTGTCAATTTGATGATTAAAATTACATTTTTGTGGAAAGAAATTTTCAACTATAGTGATCAGCCTTCATACAGACTTGAAAAACTAGAATGCAGTGTAAATCACTACAGCAAAGTAGAATGGGTATTTCATTTTCATTCGTACCTACTAACAAGATGCTTATAAAACCTAGGTTTTTAAAGATTTGGCATCAAATTCTTCAAATATACTTCATGTCATTTGTTTATTTAATTGTAAGAATATCTATTGAATCAACTGTTTTTGAGTCTCCATTGCTGACTTTTGGTGTTCTTCTTCTATTACAGTTGAGGTACCAAAAGTGCCTTGATGCACATCCTCAGAGTGGAGTTGGTAACTGGGGAGGCTCTCATGGAGGTAGTAATGGAGGGCTTAGTGCTGGCAACAACAGTGGAAATGGACAGGTCACAGGGAGTGGTACTGGTGCGAAAGGGATCACAGCCACTCTCAAGCTGCTGGTTGGCTCACTCACTGGAGGAAGGAGAGGAGGCAAGAATGGAAACAGAACTGGAGGACGCTCCTCTGCAGTTGGATCAGCAGCCTCAAATAATAACGATTCCTGAGACGAGGAGATGCCTCTGCAGGTAAATTCTCATTTCCTTTTTCTCACAGATGATATATATTTGCATGTATCAAATGCATATAAAGAAGTGAAACCATATTTTGATTTGCATGTATCAAATTCATATAAAGATAATCTTCCCTTAAAGAGTTAAATAATAATCTTGCGTGTTGAATATTAATATAAAATGATGTCCTCAATGAATAAAACTGCAAAGAGCTAGAGCTGCTTTTCGTACAAAATCTTCACTCCCTTATAATTTAAATTTATAATAGATGATCTTTGTTTGTACTAATAGAGCCAGACCTCATGGATTAGTTGCTTTTGTTTTGTTTTTGCATTAACTAAAAGTCAGTGCTTCTTTTCCTCATTATAAGCACAGATTTGGTTTATACCCTATATACCTTCTGTACACATTTATTTGTTAGTTTAAAAAGATCTTAAATTGCTGTCCTGAAGATTTAAAAGAATATTATTGCAATTCACCTACAACTATGAATTTTAATTTATTTAAGCTGTTGCATAGTGAAATTTTACAAAAAATTTTATTCTCAGGAATGATTCGGCATCTCATGAGTTTGTTTATGATTCCAGTAATAAGTTTTTTATGAATCATAGCTCCTCCAATGTTTACTCTGAAATAGGGTACATGATACTCAAGTTGATGAACTATATGGAAACTTAGCATACCAAAATATTTGGAGATTTCCTCAAATCTGATGCTTATGTTGTCATTCATTCTCTTCATTCTAATCTTAAAGTACAGATATGCATTACTTTCAGATTGAGCCAACTAATTATCAAAGTGAAACCATAAAACAATGAATCTCCTTGAGGCTCACTTAGTGAACCTAACTGCTTACTATTCAAGTTGTGTGAGATTGTTGAGACACTCATTTTGCAGAATCTGTGCAAGTTTTGTTCTGAGTTAATTTTAAATTAAAACTTTTTATCACAATCTAACTTTTTGATCCAATTTTACTGACAGACAGAAATTATGTGATGTCTGCTATCTATGAATTTGGTTTTTATATTAATTTCTTGTACAAGCTATAATATGTTTTTTCTTCCCCAGGATCTTTCTTCTGCCCTACTGGAGCGAGAAGTGATCCGGCACAGGCACTTGCAGTCGCCGTTGACTTACGAGTACTTTGGCATGGGGCCCCTTCTTACTCAGCACACCTTGACATCTCCATTGGGGCGTCCGCTGTCTTTTCTCAGAGAATGATGATGATCTACATGTGTGATTAGATGCTCGCGTTATATGTTGCAGTTTGTGCACTTATATATGACGTGCTACTAGGGGAGGAGCAACATTCTTATAGCACTCTGCCAATCATGAAACCTTTTGAAAAAGATGACCATGTTTTCCTCCCATCTTCTTTTTCTTTTTGTTCCATTCCTTCATCAAACTTTACTCTTCCTTTCTTGGGAAATTTATGGTTTCCTGATTTGATTCAAGCTCCCGTCCCATGTGTACAAGGTTTCTTTACCGAATTTCTCATACAATAAGATGAAGAAAAGAGTAAATTGTAAAATTCCTTCTTTTTCTCTAGACTCTTTTGTGAATATCTTCACATTGGATGAATGCAAGGCTTCTGAGACAATTTGTAGAGAAAAATTGTTGCGGGAATCAAAATTGTGGCTAATCGTTGGAATTGTTGGATTGGAAAATTTGGGAAGTTTTTGTTGAAAAATTGTATGGTTTTTCATGATATGGAGGATTTTCTACCCTGGGAGGGAATTAATTTATTGTTTCTATCAAAGAAGACATAGTTTTCATCATTGTTTTTCTATCACAGTCAATCTTGAGCATTGTGTTTCGTAGAGATAGCGGAACAATGCAGATTAGTCCAAGGATTTTTGCGAACCACATGAAAAATTTTTTTCAGGGTATAGGGTTGGGAAACATGATGAATATTTTTGTGTCTGTGTGTTTATTATTGTAAATATGTGTGCAGAATAACTTTCCAAAACACTCCTCCTCATGAATCACTCATGAAGTTTTTAACGTTTGAAGCTGGGCTTTGGCCAAAAAGGAAGCAAAATTTTTGTCGGACTAGTTCTGTGCCCTTCCGAGCATGAGGATTCTCAAAAATAATCCTCCGAAACGCAAAAAATGTTGAGAAATTTCACTTAATTGATAAAGGGAGTAATCTTGCCAGAGAGCTTGAGGCGTGTGGACTTGCCAACAATGGGCAGAAGGAAGGAATTTGGCAAGTCTGCTGGAAAGAATCGTGGGTCCACTAATGAAAATTAAGAATTTAAAGGAGAGACAGATGGTTGTGTTTTGTTTCCCAGGAGGGAATTGGCGGCAAAATAGAAACAAAGTGATGGTGAAAGAAGCCTCTTGAGGGTTGAAAGGACGTTGATCAGAAGTCCTGCTTAAATATTCAAGAATCCTTGTACTTTTATTGTTATTATGCACTGAAGAAAAAAGATTTGCCCAGTAATGGTACTTACCATCTCCCTTTTTGAGCACCTGATTGGGTGTCTTGTCAATGGCTGCTACAGTAACCCTTGTATTGTCCTGATGTGCGTTTGCTGTGTGCACTTGTGTATTGGGGTGTATGTCTCATGCGTGTCTGATACGTGCGTCTGTTTGTATATGCTTTTATGTAATGGCGAGCTTGTGTGAATGTGTAACTTGCATAATTGTGTGAGCCATTGTAGTCAAGATTTCAGTGAAAAGTTTTAATATTTAAGGAGTAAAAGAAGGCATAGCCAGTTACATGAAGGATTTAGTACATAAAAAATAGCTGAAAAATATTTATTTTATTCTACTTTAAGAATGGTATATCTATATTTGGAATCAGCTGATAAGTATTGATAATCTGAAGCTTTGTAGTAAGTACCCAATTAACATTTCACAAGCATTCAAAGCCCTGACTTGATTCATAGTTTTTAGATTGAGGAAGTTGAAAGGAGAAATGCAAGTGTGTGTTGGGTTGGGAATCATGGAAAAAGTGACCACTTTAATGGGGAATAAACTAAAAATATACCTTAATTGGCTTTCATGACTGGACTAGACAAAACATTAATTTTTTCCATCCTGTTAGTATATTGAGATGAGATATTACTAAGGCTGAAATTTCACTTTTATAATAATTTTAAGACAATAATTCTTGTGGGAAACATATTAGTTTTAAAAAATGCCAAAGAACTGTTGATTGATTGAAAGGAAGTCTTTTTGCATTATTTTCTATCAATTTTTTAATGCTGCAATTTAATCATCTTTTATTATATTCAATATTTTTTCAATCAGGCCTGAAACGATCATTTCTTTTTTTAGTCCTGCTCAATTCACTCATTATTTAAGAAAACCTTGTGATATTACCCTAGTTTAATTATTCTTTGAAACTCTAGATTGGTTTATTCCTTGATCTTAAAATGATATCAAACGTTGTTCATCAAAGTTCAATATTCTACTGTAAGGTTCATGCATTTATTATAAATTTCTATATCAATGTAGAATGCAATTTACAATTCATGGATATTAAAAAAGCTATCATTCCATGGGCAATATAAGCACAGTACCTTTGGCTATTGTGTGCAGTGAAATTACCAACAGGCAATATTATTTTTAAATGTTGTCAGTGTGAAGAAATGTGCTTTTATTTATCTTCATGTGCATAAACAGTTGTCCTCCATACAAGATGATGTGCTTTGTTCTTAAGGTAAATCCATCTGGATTTTTAATATGACAAGATTTTCAGCATTTACCTATAGAAAATCAAACCAAAAACCTGGAACAATATCTCGTCTTAAAAACATATTTTTTTGTTTCCTCATAGAAGTTATAGTTTGTTCACTCGGATAGAATTTCAAAGTAAGTTACCATTATCGTTTACCAGCAATGTATCACCAATAGAAATCTCATAGACCTTGGAAAAAAAAGGTTGGATGGTGAATATGTTAAACGACACTTATTAATTTTTATCTCTACCATAAGGAGCATTTTTATGTGCTAGACTGACCATGTGTGATTGCAGGAATGTGTGATCCTCTATTGTAGCCCCATTGACCAAAGTCAGTATTGATGCAGATTGGATTCAATCCAATCACTTGCTTTCTTGTGAGAGTTTTGAGAAAAAGTGTTTCCATTTTAATTCAAGTCAAAGACAGTGTCAATTGTTTGATTATTTACCCTTGCCACAAAGATTGATCTTGATGAAAAAGGTATAATCAAATGATCTTTTTCCCATTATGCTTTTACAAAGTCAGAAACTTGATACCAAGAGATGTACACTTGCAGCACACAATAGAATAATTTATTAGATTTTTTGATGTATGCTTATTGAGTAATTATAAGGCAAATGATTTTGTTACAGCGACAAAATGGCAGCTGTATGTCAAAAGTAATTTGATTTCTACAGAGTGTAAAAGGAGTAAGCCTTGAGAAAAAGTTTCTTTGCATGTGATTATTTTGGCAACCTATCTACCTACAGGCATGTGTAATTATTTTGTGTTCATCATTGACCATTTCTTTTCGTAAGGTGCTGAAACATTTTTAATTCTCTATAATTTTAACGAAGGAGAAGGTCTCAAGATTTGTTTTTGAACTTGTTTTCGTGTGACTGTAAATGTTGGTCATACACTAATTAATAGATTATTTTCAGGTTCAGCCTGAATAACTGTTGAACATTTTCTATCCTACCTTCTCAAGAACTGAAATTTAAAAAAGTTGATTGTGCAAAGTGCTTACTGCTTAAGAAAAGTGTCTCATTATATATACTGGACTATGTAAAATATAAAAGAGAGAAAGAGAGTGGGTGACTTCTCCAACATGTCAGTCTGCTGCACTATTACGTAGCCACATGAAATAAATTTAGTGGATATAAGTCTTGTTCTTTGAATTCTCATTTAAAACATTTCCCATTTCTATGGTCGAGTTAGCTGATACTGCTCTGAATGAAATGCCCTGTGTGCATCTTAGGAAGATTTATTCCACTTAGAAAAGCATCAAATGTATTTAATTCGAAACCATTGCAACAGGTTATTAGGACTATTTTGAAGCTTCTGGGGGTACATCTACCATACATTATTATGATACATTGTGCATTTGTAAATAAAAGGATGAGAATCAAATCTTTATTCAAATAACAGAAAATTATATATTTATGGTTTTCTGAGTGGGTAGTTTGTTCAGTTTTGGTGAAAACAGCACTGTGTTCAATTCCTGGTAGGGACCAAAGTGTGCAAAATGACATTTCATGTTGAAACACTTTTAAAAATAATACTACTACTATTAAATTTTTGTTTTCAACCAATAGGAAAACACTTGAAAGTAATAGCAGTGATTTCTTGACAGTGAAAATTAGTATACTATTATGATATAATTGTTTTGTGATATAATTACATCATGACATATAACACATAGAATATTAAAAAGTAAAGGCTGAACTGTTGTAAAAGGATCGCAAATGAAAGCAAGGGAATTAAACAACTATAAAGATACACAACCTTGCACTGTTTCCTACTTAATTCACCATTTAATGCAAAATACTGTTTATCACATAGTAATTTTTTTAGGAATGCTAAAATAGTATAGCATTCCTCCTCGTATAATTCTAATGCCATGGAATACACCAACTTGGACACCATGTTTTGCAGCTCTTTGTAGTCCTTGTTTTGTTGAAATAAATGCCAATTTTTAAGTTTGTAGTAAAATATGGCATTAATTGGCTGTGATATAATAATAATATTATCTCCATGTAATACATTTTTTACTTTGGGCTGAAAGAAAATTTCTTTTGGTGCATAGAAAACAGAGCTTACCTACAGTGGAAAAATTTTGAAAATATTATTAGTTAAAAAGCTAAATAAGCTATAGTAGTCAAATATACTATCCAAATTGGACAACTTAGAGGGACCACTATAAGAGAAACTATCAAACTTCTCACACCTGAAGTTTGAATTGATAGATGTTTAGACAACCTTATGGAGTAGGTCAATTCAAAAATCAGAAATTGTCCCCTCAGTCTGAGAGAACAATTCTTGACCTCAGCATTCCTAGTTTTCAAAATCTTAAATTTTCAAAAGTAATTATTTTTTTATGTTACAACTGAAACTTGGTAGAAACATGATATAAGATCTGTTATTAAAAAAAAAAGATTTTCTCTCACTTCAGCATTCATATGCTCTGCTGTATTATTAGCTTAGGTGCATGGCCTAACTCTCCCTTCATTATCACTCCCTTCTCTTTGGCCTTCTTGAAATGCAGGACACTTTGCTGCCCCCACCTTCCGATAATATGGTATGTGCACAGTCAGTTATATCTCAAATTGTAGGCAGCTGCAGGTAGCCAGCTGATCTAAAAGTAACTAAAATTAAGCAGAAAAATATTAATTTGAAAAAATGACCACTACATTAATCATCATTGTAATATTTTAAAATTGTAAGGGAAAATTGATTTTTGCAACTCGTTTAGTAGATTTGAAATATACATTTCTTAAACACATGGGAGTGGCCATATAAGTTATGACTCCTTTTACTTTAATGCTTCGTTTGTTTTATTCCTCCCTGGATGTCAATCAATCTTTATTAATTTATTTTATGAGCAGTGATTGAAACACATTTTACTAGCACCTTTAGTTACATAAGGTATAGTATAATCAGTATATAATCATATGGACAAAAATCCATGTTATCCTTATTCATTACATTGATTAGCTACTCCAAGCACACAGAAGTATAATGAGGCAACTTCGAGTGTACCGCATGACCCTGTGTACTTATATTATGGAGAAGGCAATCGTCATTACATCTGGTCATTTCCTACAAATTTTATTTCCTGTTGAGCATTTGACTCGAGGTAAGTTAATACTGACCAATATTTGGTCCATATAATTCTATGTGATAATTCATGATTATAGTGTTTTCATCATCTTAAGATACTTTTGCAAACATCACCCGTTCAATGAAAATTGTATCGGAAGAAAAGATGCAGAAATCTATTATTTATGTCTTAATATTTGGATAGATATGTAAAATAAGTTCTTCGTCTTAAACACCATCAAAATGACCTTTTTACTGTGAAGAGAGGTACTCTGGTTCATTTTTATTTGGTATGTAATGGCACTTATTAGCCCCAGCATTTTTCTTGTTTCCGACAAAGTTAGAAAGAACTTGAACCACTGGTTCGCAAAGTATGGTTGTTCAAATATATCTTCAAAAGTAGCAGATTAGATACCTGCTGCTGAGCTTCTTCCCAGCTAATCAGAGGCAACCATGACGTCGCAGGAACACGTCGTTTATTTTTGCTTATCGGGTTACGCTTCGATCGTGGCCTGTCAAAGAATTATTTTTCTCTTCGTTTAAGATATTTTAAATGAATATTTTTGCATTTTGCCATCATCGACGTCAAATAATTTGACGTCGATGACCAAGATGCTTGCCACTCACCTCCACTCTTATGATTAATCAGTTTCCCCCACCCCACTGGTGAATCAGTTATTCTAATCACGTTTCTCTTTGTATACTTATTGTCTCGTACGTTTAATTAGAGAAATTATAAGAGTATTTCTTTTGCTGTTTTATAAACGGCTTATTACTCGCTCTAGCACGGTAAACATACCGCCGCAGCAGCCGGCAATTTCAATCACAATCAGTCACTAAACAGTCTAAACCCTTGACATTCCGGGGTTTCCTTATTGTTTAACAATCACTCTATTAGGCTTGCCTTCCGTCACTCGTTATGACACACTTATTAAATTCAATGTCCAAATTGGTTCGCTCATATAAGTCTTACAAGTTACACAATAAAAACTTATGCATTGAGTAGGATAAATTTCGCAACCACTGCTCATCATTGAAATAAAAGTTCTTTTCTCACAGTCTAATCCCAGATCGTCTGTTAACCGTCCAACTTGTTTGCAATGAATCAATAGTTCCAATCAATTGAGGTGCTTACTTTATAACAGTCCACTTTGACTATTTAAAGCGCATTTGTCGTATATTACGTACTATTCAAATGTCATGAGGTGGGTATGGAGGATTTATTTATTTATTTATTTTTATTTCGTAAGAAAGTCTATCGGTAGAATATTTCTACTAACGTTGTCTATGAACATGATCAGTAAAATCATATCTGAGTGAGGAATTTTTCCGTTTAACCAGTTCCCACATAAGAGCGCTATTCACTTTTCGGTCGGTTTTAACGATCTCACGTAAGTCTCCGATAAATTCATTCTATTTCCGATCTTCTTTCTTGGTTTCGATTTTCGTAAAAGTACAAACATTTAGTAGAAATTTATTCGTAAATTCTTTCTTACCATGTAACGAAGCACCCTATCTACTCACTCCTTAGTATAATAGTGTAGTTAAATATCCTTCGACAGCTGAGGCCATTTCACACGTGGGCTCCCACTAGGAATCGAGCAGGGACCGCTTTCACAAAAGTCAAACGTGCTGCCCACATGACTATCTGGGAGGCCCTCCGTTTCTTCAAACTAATGCAGAACGCAAATTTTTTTACGGTCAGTCATATAATTTGAATGAACGAATTATTTTTAAATTATACTATATGAGGATGATAAGTTAGGTAGTGTCTCTTTCATTTTGGAAACGAGGATGTTTGGCAGAGGTTGAATTGGTGTATCTTCATAGAAGAGGGTCGTGAATTGCAGTAATTTTTTGTGAATATCATTTCATTAAACGCCTGTCTTCTACGCGTTCCCTAATTTTCCAAAGCGGCATTTGACAAGAGAGATGTCTATCATTTAACATATATAACTCATTATTCGCTGAGATTTTCTCAATCATTCACAAATTTTACCAAAGCATTTCGATGGTTATGTTTTCCCCCAAGGTTACTAATAGCTTCGAAGTATCCATTCGTCGAAGATTCTCGTTTTCAAATGAGACAAAGTTTTTCCAGCAATTTCTCTTCTTTCCTCTAAATATTTTACTTCTTTGATCTAATCTTACTTCGACCAAAATACTTTTTGAGTCTATGGAAGGTAAAGAATTTCCACCAACATGTCCCTGGGCTGTGAGAATGGAAAGTTCGTCGGTCCCGATATACCTGAACTCGAATGAGGACTATTTATTTAGACCTTACATTAGTTTCATTTGATTTAAGGAGCAGGTAACGGAGAAAGGGTCGACTTTATCGCTATGGGAGTAGGACCTTTTGGAGGAGAAACGTATGGAATGGGCAGGTACCTCACCTTTTACTCCTCTCCTCCTTCCCCACTGTTCTATAGTAAGTATATATAGCTCAAGGGAAGTCTGGTACTAGTTCATTTTCAATCGAGCAGTAATGCTGTTGGAGAATTGAGGCATCGGGAGAATTTCGCTGACATCTTAAACTTCGGCGGTAAACGGAAGGCAATCCAGGTATGAGATTTTATTATTTCGATACAGAGGATTTTCTGTTTAAGACAACTCGGCAAATTATTTTTAATCTCTCTCATAAAGGTACTGGATTCTTCAAAGGCAGTGACAATCATTTCGTTAACTCGCTGTTTCAGCTTTTGCTTTCTGAGAAATTTATCAATGTCTCTGCCGCAACTGATCTTTTTCAATATGCGGCTGCATATTCTCGTTAAATTTTAAAATTTTGTTTCCCCGCCAATTGTTTTCCTTTCATGTTGATCCGATCTATGTTTTAGTTCGGTTGTTTAATTGATAATTTGTGAGACGAACTGTATAGCCTCCGCGATTCTCCGAATCTTTCTTAAGGTTAAGTAATTCTCGTATAACATCCTTTACCACTGCTTTCAGGGCTCGAGAAGTCTAGCGGATTGCTTCGTATCACCACCATTTAGTCAAAATCGCCAGGATTTCCAAATGGAACTAAGTTATTGACCCTGACCTTGTCGACGACGTACGGATTTATGAAGTTTAATATGGAAAAGATCTGGCGATGTGCTGAAGAATAAAGGATGAGAGAAAAGTAAGATATAAGATTATGAATCTGTCTTGCATTTATCAAAACTTTTCTGTATATGGTGTCATTTTGACAGTGACGCATCTTTGACTATTCGGCGTTGTGTTAGATGGATGTCGGAATGTAATTGTAAAGTAAGAATCCTAGTAAATGATTCATTTCATTTTTTGATTAATTGTTCGATTGGTAGAAATTTGAAATTTTATGTTCACGTCAATCGTACAAACTTTCCGTCATTCTGAACTACCTCGATGTTAATGTCACGTTATTTCTCTTTCAGTTACCTGGAAGCAGTCGAAATTTTGCTAAGAATTTATCATCATTAGTTCATTGACTTCAGTCTTCGTTCCACGATTTCTTCTTTCCAAATCAGCCCGGAATTTATGAACCGAATTGAACTTTCCGTCAACAGTAAACACGTTTTCTCTTTTTACAGTTGTTTGGCTAACTTTTTTCATTTTTTCAGTATTGTTCATTTTATTTCTATTTTGTTATTTTAGTCTGAGAATATGACGTTACCTCGGTTATAATTTTTTACTCCTATGTAAATAGTGTCTTAATCATTTTCTCATTATTTTGGGCAGTATTCCATTTCATTCCTCTATTTTTTGGTTAATATTTTATTTTATCATTATACATGCTTACTTTTGTTCAACATCAGCTTCCTGTATACATTTCATGTATATTTCTGTTTTATACTATCAATCTTTCGGGCTATATAACGTTACTCAATTTTCCCCTTCATTTTAAATTCTTGTTTCTAATAGCAGCAGGTTTCTTAGGTTTTTCACCCTACTTCTTGTGAGTGTTTTCCTGCAGGGTTTTATTTTCTCCTTAGAAATTTCTTTGTTTTTTGGGTTTACAAAAAAACCTCTTCGCATTTCTTTCCCAAAAGTCCTTTTTAATCTATAAAGACATATGGCTAGATGTAAGAAGAGACTTAAGTCTCTCTCTCATCCTGAAATAAAGAAATTTTGTTATTATTATTTTAGACGGATGGAAAGGCGATGTGGAGGATGAAGCGAATGTTCCTATGGTTGAGGATTTACCCAATTCTTCACATTTGCCCTATGAAGCTTTCGAGATGCTGAAAATGGAGGATTTTACAATCGAATGTTAAGTACGTGAAGTAAATAAAAGTAAAGTAAGTTTACGTGAAGAGGTAAGTGAGCAGAGTAAAAGTTTGAGAGTTTTTTAAGAGAAGGTTGAGGAATTCTTGAGCCTCTGGGAACATGAGGTATCTCCTTTAATGTGGGTGGAATACCACACTAGTTTTTAATGCATAGTTTGATTTACAATGAATTAATTGATACTATTTTTTCTAACAAAATAATAATATATACATAATTTAAATATAATATGACTAATAATATGATAATTATATTTTTCAATGATCGTTATTTTACTATCTCGTAAACGCAATATTTTATGCGTGTTATTTTTGTGATCAATATTAACTAAATTGTGGAAAGAATTAATTTGTTGAACTGACCTAATTCCTCATAGAATTTTCCCTTCCCAGAGAAGGAAGGACGCAACTTTGTCTTTAAACTTTCATTCTAGCGGACTTCTCCCGCTCTCGGGCCAATGTTGGAGAGTATGGCGGATAAGTCCTTCCACCATGGTTGCAGCGTGTATTTTGTATGTGCGTTAGGTACCTGAAGACTTTATCGTCGGTGACGAAAATATTCTGAATAAATATTTTTAAGGTTCTTAATTTTTTCCGCAAGTCTGCTAATTTACTATTACTTTACAGTAATGATAAACATTTTCAGAAATTTATTGAAACTTGATATATGTTAAAGTTATTAAATTTATATTGTTATTATTAATGGTGCATTTTGAATTCTTGAATCTCTTGAAAAGGCCGTTTCATTGAGAACCGATTTTGTAAAATCTTGCTCTCTATATTTAGTGGTGATAATTTACTAAAACGTAGTATATCTAATTCGCAGTTCTGATGTTCATTTATCTGATTATGATAATATTTGTTATATAGTATATTGTGCAGTAGAAAGTCTGAAAAAATTGGAAAACTGCATCCATTCCATAAGCGGAGGTCTGTTTTTTTTTTGCTTCACTCTCCGATTGCGTATGAGCAAATTCTACGAATATTTCTCTTCCAGAAATAATCTAAACGGAATTTCCTTAATTTTTTTCCAATTGAAACAACACAAACAGCCGCAAGAGTTATTCTGTCAATTCTAATATGGAATGTTTGTTTTCCCGTAGAAAAAGTCTTCGGCTGCCAGCGATTTCTCTTGTAGCCCTTCTACTGATGATCTTTACGAAGTCTGGAGAAACGTGACAAGATTCGGATACTTCGACTTCCCGAGAAATCAGACTTGGAAAGTTGCATCATTCTTCAGATTCGCCGAACTCTGAGCCGAGGTTACATAAAGATTTTTCATTACCTTGAACTGTCAAGCTGATAATTGAAGACCTCGATAAAGGGGAAGGGGACAAGGATAGTCTGGAGGAACGAGGAGTATGGAAATAAAAAGAGGCAAGATCTTTATTATTCTATCAAAATTCTGATTACCATTTCCTTATCAACAGTGGTGAGACTATTGCAACCTCGCAAGCAATTTTAATTTTCCATATCAGACTTATTTTTCATTTTAAAATGTTTAATCTTGTATTTCGAAGTATAAAACGTTTCCTTTTTAATTCGGTAAATTCAGTATCTGATGACCCTAGGCATTTTTTATGAATGCAATGCCGATCTTTCTTGTCATTGCCTTAAATCTAATTTCATCTGTTGCCAAGTAACAACTGTAGCGAAAGATTGAAGTTTATCATTACTTTCTTAGAGATGGCTAAATCATGTTTAATAGTAGTTTTAGACTGGAATAAAAAAATCTATATTTTCCATTTATATAATTGTAGAATGAATCTTATTAATATAAAGTATAACCCAAACATTTTTATAAATTACATTAAAATGTCCATTAAAAAATACATTGCCAACGATTATTTCAAATATCTGAGACACTAGTTATTATTCATTGTTCTTCCAATTAAGTAATGTGATTATTTTCTTCATTAAAATGAAATTCAGAGTTTTCAAATACAATGTTGTGAAGCCAAAATTAGATTTTATGCCTTATTAAGTTATAATATTAATTATTTTTTTTCTGTAACCTGACAGTGAAAATATAACAAAGTAAAATAATTATAAAGCATTTTGATGTTAATTTTTGTACTCTGTACAGTTCTTTTTGGTTAATTTGTTAATATAAAATTGGAAAAAATTGCATAATTTTTTAACTTTTCAAGATTTAAAATACAAACGTTGTATTTCATGAAATACTGCATTACTGTAATTTGAATAATGGATTGATGTAACCTTTTTTTTATTGGAATAGCAAATTATATCAATATGATAAAATCGTTGACTATTTTGTTATAGTTAGTAGCCTCCTTCCTTCAATGGCACTACAACCTTGTGTGGGTCTTGGTCTTCTGTAGAGTTTTCTTTTCTCTATTACTCTCTTGTTATCTCTCTCCAATTACTCGCTCCAATAGCTTTCATATCAGTTTTCATGCTGTTCAGCCACATTTTCTTACATCATCCGTGACTCCTGTTGCTATCTGGTTCTCTCATCGTTAGCCTTTTAGGAATTCGGCCATTCCCCATTCTCATTAAAAGTTGAGCCCAGTCCATTCATTTTTGTTCATCATCCAGGTCTCTGAACCATATGTCAATACTGGTCTATTGAGAGTTTTTTTAATGTTATTATTCTACTGATAGTTCATGCTTTTTGTTGTTCATGTAGTTCATAATCTATTTGCCAGTATGATTGTGTGCTGAATTTCTTCACTCACATTGTTTTTTGTTGTTTAAAAGAGAACAAAAATGGATGAATTTATCCACTCATTCAATCCTATACTCTCCAATCTTTATATATGGAGGTGGTACCTGTTGAGACTCTAAAATGCATCCTTTGAGAAAACCATATTCTTTGTCATTTCCTGATTTATCAGCCCCAATTTTTTGCTTGCTTGTTCAAAGGATAAAAAGACCTCTTTCACTGCTTGTTCTGTACCTCCAATTATATCAACATCAAATATTTGGGCTGATTTATAGTAATTGATGCCATTAGAAGTTATCCCAGACAGGTTTTTCTAGGACAGTAGTAAATAGTATCAGTGCATATCTTGTCAATCTTATTTGGCTTCAAATAATTTAGTGTTTTCGCAGTATTTTAACGCATGTTAACCATTAACATCAGGATTAGTTTCATTAGCTTTTCATTCCTTATGTATATCTTTCCAATAATATGTTTGAAAGTATCTTTTACACAGTATTAAGTAGGATAATTCCTCTGTAATTTTTACACTCTAATTGGTCGCTCTTTATATGGATTGGATGCATGATTCCTATTGTCCAGTCTTTGGGCATACATTCCATACTCCATATATTACATATTAATAAAGGTATATATTTATTCAATTCTGTGCCTCCATATTTATAGAGCTCGGTAGGTTGTCTGTTTGCGGTGATTTATAATTCTTTAGCTCTCTAATTGCACCTGGTATTGCAGAATTGGGCTTTCGGTTCCTTGCTCATTATTTTGTCTATTTGCATCACTGGTAAGAATATCTACATGGCTTGTGGGTCTGTTGAGTAGTTCATGAAAATGCTCTGCCCATCTTTGTAGTATAGCTTTCTTATCACCATATCTTCATCCTTATTTTTAAATATAGTTATTTGGGCTGTAAGTGGTCTTCATGTTATTAACTCTTTCATAAAATTTTCTTATTTCATCCCTATTTTTTAAGGTTAATGAGCTTTTGTCTATACTTTTTTTCCTTTTCTAAATTATCTTTTCTTGACCTCTCCTTGCTTTATATTCTTCCTGGGAGCTCCAGGTATGTTTTCTCTGAATCAATTTCTTGTAATCTGCCCTCTTTTTCTCGGTGGCTTTTTGGCACTGGTGGTCAAAATGTACTTTTCTCTATGCAGATCTAGATGTTTGTAATATATTGTCAGCTGCTATATTTACTGCATTTTAGCAATCTCCCTTACTCGGTTGACTTTTACTCTCCATCTTTGTCACTATTATCATTTTCTAAGGTTACTGACTCTTTCTCTTAAAGTTAAAAGTTAATGATCAGAATCCTCTATAACCTCGGACATTCAAGAGGGAACTATTAAGTGGCTATTATCTAATTGTATTATTCAGGGGACTGTTAATTCAGCCATACTGTTGTAATCTGGCAAACAGTCTATTGAAATGACTGTAAGTATAAAAGGTTAATTTATGTTTTAATAACTGTTATAGAGTTTTGCTTTAATTGGTTTAGCTTTGTGCAATTTTAATGGTAATTTTTTTAAAGAATAATTCAATTCCATAGGCCTATTTATTTATTTCCTTATAATTATTTCCATTTCTAAAAATAAAAGTGGATGCTTTCTAATTTGTTTTCATTTGAATATTGTATAAAATTTCTAGAATGTATAGGATTATATGATTTTTTGAAAAGTACAAACTTTTGTTTGAAATTCATGTGGTAAAGGTTTTATAACTAAGTTTTTGAGGCAAATGTATTGAATTTGGCATTTTATTTGCAGGTGGAGATAAGTGAGGATAAAAGAAGAATGGAAAGAACTTTCAGCAGCAGAAAATTGTTTCAGTGATCTTTTTATGCAAATTGCAAATGAAATGTAAATTGTATTGTGAGAAAGTAATAAAAAGTGTTGCAAATAAAATAAATGCATTATTAAATTATGAGGAGCAGCTGAATCTGCATGAACTGCTGTGGCAGTTCATGCAGGTTCAGCTGCTCCATGGATAAAAAGTGGTCACAGGGCCAGAACCTATCTCCAAGATTCTCTTGGAGATCCTGACGTCAAAATTTTTCCAAGTTCCTTGAAATTTTCGGGCTAAAATGCAAAGTTTAGGGTTTGTTTACATTCAGAAAAAGTTTGTTTACATTTTGGACTTAGAATATTTTTGGTGTTTATGTTTTGGACTTAGAAAAAATTTCATTGTTTACATTCTGGACTTAGAAAAATTTTCATGTTTACAATTTGAGCTTTGAATATTTTTTTTTGTTTACACTCTGGACTTAGAATTTTCTTTGTGTTTACTTTGGACTTTGAATAAATTTTAATATTTTTGTATTGGACTTAGTTAAAATTTTGTAGTGATTTTCCTTAGCATTCTACTCTTAGGGAAATTTTCAGAGAGTTATAACACTTGAGCAATAATAAATCTTTATTACATACTATTTGGCTAATTCAATTAAATTACAAAATATACAAAATTATTATGAACATCAGAAAGTTAAATAATTCTCCAAAATGCAGTCATGTTTATTTATTACAAAGAATTTGAATGCATACTTGGTAAATGTTCTGACAATATAATTTCAGTGATAACTTCAAATAAATATTGATATCTAAAAGTGTCATCTGACTGAAAGATGTCGAATAACTGCTTAAAGCTGAGACATTTCTGCTTTCTTCCGAGTTATCGATGAAAAGTCCTGCTTTTTGCTTTATTTGGAAGACATAACCACTGGTTCTGCGAAAGGAAAATACATTTCAATTTGCATGAATAATAAATATTTTTAACCATTCCTTGTATTCATTGGAATAAAATCATGATGAATGAAGTATGGAGTGTAAGTTTCGAGATACTTCAATGTAAGTAAGTAATAACACTTTTTTATTTCAGCAAAATGGCAATTTTGGGCACATTTTTGGGAGATGGAGGATAAAATGCAGTACTTTTTAGAATATGTTAATCAGCTGTTATTTTTTATTTGCTATATTGCTTAAATAACTGTAATGGAAATTTAAATTACCAATGGAAACTGAAGGTTACTGAAGATGTTATGGTATTGATTAAACTTTTACTGATGACACTACTTCAATTTAAATGATTATTCATGAAATTTTCACTAAAAATGTACCCATTTCATTGGTGTCCTACCATGTGTACCTTTTTTGAATTAGCAAAGCTGAAAACCCAAGGAAAATAAAAATCTATTTATAATAAAGGCCGCCACACATGCTACATTTTGCTGTCTATTTTGCCTTCACAGTTTTAAGACGGACAGAAAACGAAACACGTAGACCCGGTCCACAGACGCTCCATCTAGTGGTTAGATTTCTCCTCAGTTTTCGAGAATCAAGTGCCAGGGATGTTGGAGATACTTTTCATTTACACCGCTGAATGGTTAGCTTTGAGATCAAAAATTAAAAGGGAAAAAAAAACATATATCAAAATTGATGAAAGATTGGCTACTTAAGCTAAATAATATTTCAAACAAATTTATTGAGAGTTATTACAAGAGCCGGGGATTGGTATAACTATTTATGGATTGATAGTAATTTTGTTTACAACTTTATCTTTCATCACTTCTGGTTCGACTTCCAAAAATTTAATCCGTAAAGCTTCACAGGCAGTATTTTTTATTTTTATCCTTATACTCTTTACTTTTAATTTTCCACAGACACAGATTATCTTGATATATAGTAATAGATTCCCTCAAAAAGTCTTGCAAAACAGTTCTTAAATCAGACATCACATATGATGATGCTCGCACTTAGAAAGACAAGTAAAGACTGAAGCTAAGATGGATGACTCCCCACACAAGTTCAGACTTGCTCGAAGTCATGACTGTACACTCACAGAAAAAAATGTCGCCAGAAGATTATCATTGAGCCAAGCATAAGACATAACAGGGACACTAAGTCTTTGGATTTAATCCACACACTCCGTTTCGCTCGTAGTTTCAAAATTACACCAGCAAAACTTAGCATGTGTGGCGCCCTTAACACAATTCTAGAACAGTAAACCAAGGATGGTATTAATGGCCACCACTGAAAAAGTTGAATGCTCTGACATAAAGAATGCTTGGGAATGAATAAAGGAAAATGAATTAGGGGCAAAGAAGGAAGAGGAAAGAAAAAGACATAAACATACAGCAGGGTTCATGGGGAATATTAAAGAGAGAAAGAGAGAGAAAACATTATATATACAGAAGAAGTGAAGCTATAAATAAGTACCAGAGGCACAAAGAGATTATTAACTGTCTAATTCAAAAATATCCTAAATCAAACTGCTATTGGGAATTCTTTACAGCTAACTTGACTAAAAGTTTCTATTTAATGAAGAAACATGTGGACTTTTATAAGGAACTAAAGAAGTGGAATATGAGGTATGAACCATTCAAAAACAGGAGTAACAGCATGCTAGAAGAATGGGTAAACAAGGATAATTATCAAGTGGATGAAGAGCTTGAAAAATGGTAATGATTTTATATAAATATATTTAAATAGAAAATGATAAGAGAATATCACCTTTAGAAGGAGGAGCTAGAGCAATGCAAGGTCTGTGAGGGAGGGAAGACTTCAAGATTATGTGACTCCAGAGTCAACATATCTGTGAAACGAATTTTCCTTTAGATCAAACCTTAACTGGAATATTATATACCTTAACTGACCTTCACTGCAACTATACACTAACCTCACTTTTAAAGGGTCAATACTCACAGGTATAAAACTGACTGTCATTGCACCAATGAAAAGGATGGGTTTCTCCTCCTCAGTGGTGTAACTAAAAGGGTTAGATGTAAGAAGAGACTTTATTGTCTCAATCTCACCCTAAATAAAGTCCTATTATTATTACCTTTTGCGTATCTGTCCCCTGTGATCCATGGCACCACAGCCAGGATGCTTTTAATTAGTAGTAATTAGTGATTTAATTTTCCATTACAGTTATTTAAGCAATGTTACATGTAACAAATGAGAAACAACAGCTGATTACCATTTTATAAAATGTACCACATTTTATCCTCCCTCATTCCCAAAAATGTACTCAAACTCGCAGTTTTACAAACATCACATCCCTGTTGATAAATTATTAGATAGATTAATTGTTCCAAAAATGATTTCTAAATAACTTTCACTATACTTCATCTATCAAACATCTCATATAATATGTTTTCACTCCAAAGTTTTAATACTCAACCTTGTTTTATCCTTCCCCCTTAGTTTTCCACAACATATTTAACCAAAAGGTAACTTAAGTTCGCAGCATGTAATAAATGCATAAGAGAATTGCAATAAATATAATAAGAGAAAAGCCAACTATTGAATGAGTCTCCCTGATTACCTCTAATGATTTTCTTTCCTAGATCAACTTTATCTCACACTTCTTCCTTAAATGACAAATTACTTTATCCTAAAAATAGTAAAAGATTAATTTAAAAACTCAAAACTGGCATATACTCACCAATCGCTTAATAATATTTAGATGAAAAATTACAAGTTTCGCGCATGATAAACCACAAGACTTTAACTTACTATTTGCTTTCTTCTTTCACACATTTCTTTTGAAAAATAAAGACAAACTTACCAACCAACCAATATCTGCCCAAATATCTAGGACCTTTGGCGGGCGGCAGAATTTGCCCAGAATCATGTGTATTCCCAGGACATCTGGACGATACATTCATAATTTTAAGGTCTGAGTCACAAATCTGAAAGAGAGAAATATTTTCTTTATAACATATTTGGGCATTGATTTTCATCAACTACAGGGCAACTTACAAAGTGTGTATTAATTGAATGGTAGCCCTTTCTGTATTTGTCCTTTCTTCTTACCTCCAAAATCTATATAGAATATGGTTGATTGACGTGGAGAAATACAATTCTATTTATGATAGTTTGTTTGTATGTTAATCATTATTGATATTTATTTCGTCGATTTTTCATGATTCTTATTTACTGTAGGACAGCTATAAAGGGTATCACGCGTACTTGCTGCTAATTTAATTTACTTGTGCATATTTATACCTGCTTTCAAGTGAAATACTCTCTCGTCTGTATGTATTAGTGAGTAAATTAATTTCATCAGCAGATAGAATCATAAAAATATTATATCGCAGTTGTCAGTTAAAAAAAATCTTTATAGCTTTACATATATTCTCGTGACGTTACTAAGAATTTTCTCCCAACTGGCAATTGTATTCTTAATCGTATTATTAAGAATCGTAGCCTTTGTGAGCTTTCATCGTAAATGGTGTAATTTTGAAATTAGTTAAATGTTATCATTTTATGCTTGGTAACCTACCTACCTAGTCGATGAGACGTCAAGACCGATTAGATGGCTCCCATATCATCGGTTAGGCGTTAACAAATGTATGCCCTGATAGGAACCTTAGCACATCGCCAAGTTGAATGGGTTCCATTGGCTCGTTTCACTTGTGTGGAACTAACGGAACATGTGAATCAGTAAAAAAGAGATACATTAGAAACTTTCAAAAGATATTTTATAACATGTTGAATTATACAGAATTAAGCTTGAGCATATTAACTTCATATGTAATAAATTCGGTCTCGTGAGTAATGGGGATGGTGAATAAAGCGTTAATTATTCATCCCACTTTCTAGTGAGAGCTAGAATTGATTTCCCTATCAAGAACCTATTTATAACCAAACCAAATTATAGCAGAAATAAAATACAAATAGACTTAGTACATGTCAATCAAACATCTTACACCAGCCATTGCAGCAACACGTGCGACATCCATTCTACTCCAAGGCGAAAAATAAACTAAATTATTCCGAAAGAACTCTCCAATCACAGGCCTCCTGAGTCCGGGCCAATCAGAGAGCTGATACTTTAGTTGCGGTCATTCAATCAGAGCAGATACTTGTAAAATTTGTAAACGATGGTTCGCGGACCTACAAGTGTTTTTAAGCTTTTTTCCCGATTGAATCAGCGTTTGACTTCATCATAATTGTAATTTTTTATATATCCCTATTAATTAAATCGATTTAAATATTGTGTATTGCATGTAATATGTGTTGTGTTTACTGTTGTGTACTATTAGTTTAAAAACTTCTTAAAAATATTGGGAAGGAAGAAAATAAGTATTAAATAAAAAAGCAGATCTATCAGTCGGATATATCTCTATTATATAGAGTCAAAAGTATACTTTGAAAAGATAAACATATTAGAAATATTAAGGAAAGTAATGGAAGAAAACACCTTAAAGGGTATGGACATGCATTTAGAATGGAGAATGAAGGAATAGTGAAGAAAGTAATTTAAATGAAGATACATAAAAAGAGATTGACCAAGAACAAATTAGGTGAATGTGATAGAGAGGATTGGAAGCCAAAAAAGTAAGACTCTGGGAGAGATAAGGGATTGGGGGGAATGGAAAAAAAGGGTTAAAGATGATGGGCCAAGGCAACCTCCCTAACACTGAGAGGTGAAAATGAATCAGGAAGGGATGTTGAAAAAAAGAGAATGAAAAATTCATCTTGAAACATAAAGGAGAGCAATTTTATTATGCAAGTAATAATAAATATTAAATCGCATTTACCAATGTTTTGGATAAGTACACATATTTACCTGAAGAGATAATTTATTTTGATAGCTTTGGATTGTCTTTCAAGTGAATGTAAAATTTGACTCTAAATGTGTTTGAAAGTGTACTGTAAAAAAAGAGTACTTTTCTGAGAATCAACCTTTTGACTTAGGGACAAAATTTGATTTTTTTGTCTTGAAAGTGTTTATGGGAATCTCTGGTATGAAAGAAAGTACCCAATCATAGCTCTTAGAATCTATGGACTTTGCATTAAAGAGAGTACTCTCTCTATATTTGTGGAAGAACTGTAAAGGAGAACTGAAAATCTCAATAATTCTATATGGCATTCAAAATTTTTCATGCCCTAAACAATATTTTTGTTCTAAGATATTTGGTCCTCTTTTAGAGTATGACCATATTTTTGAAGTCTTTGTTTATATTTTAACCATCAAAAACGTTCTCTAGATTATTAAATAGATTGAAGCAATTCTTTTCATCATTTAATATCTCTTCATCAACCATGTTAAAAATAGAACATTATACATCATTCCAACTTGTTTACTACTGTATTCATTTTCATCTACAAAAACCAGGAAATAGATTTCATATGGAGCGAATAAGCCACTGATATAAATCTTCTTTGTAGTTACAAGAAATATTATTTTTCTCTGAAAATAGTTCACATTTACTTATAATTCCATCATCATGTTTTTGTATAGAATTTCCTTTACTCTTAATGGGATGAAGTTGTGATCTTTCCATTTCTAGAATTATCTGATTGAATATAATGATATCTTTCATTGAGAGTAAGATATATAGTGCTTCTGAAACTGAGTTTCTTGCCCTTTCAATTTTTTTATGTGTGTAAGGATTACATTCATGACAGGCTGCATGAGTATAAGGTGATTTAATTGATTTTCAAAGAACCTTTTTATTACAATGGAAATTTTATGAGAGATATGATTATGAGAATTATTTGCATCATAATTTGCAATAAGTACATTGTTCACAATGGCCTCTGCCTTGGCTCTAGTACAGGAAAAATTCTTGCCATCTCTGAATAAAGTTATAAAATTTTAAGAATAAAAGTTGAGCAATTTATTGAGTTTTAACCTCATGATGCTAAACAGCATGAAAAACAAAGGTACCTTTTCCAGCAGCTAGACAGCACTGTGGTTTACCAACAGATTTGACAAAAATTTATAACTTTTCCAGAAGATGTCACATATCAGACTTTTCTTATGCTTCTTGATTTCAATGCCATATTTCAAATCACCAGCCTCTATATTTGCCATAGAAACATTTGTTCCAATTCTAGAGACTTTGCAATCAACATACGATTCATATTGACAAGATGCTAAATATGTTTTTTTTTCAACTCTCCTGTAAGTATGACACTGAGTTGATTATGATATGATTCTGTTAATTAGATTTCTCTTTAAATAAATTAATTCTTTTATTGAAAATAAAATGTTTGATACCAATTTTAAAATTTATATTCATTTATTATTTCTCTATCCTTCCACGATTCCCTTTCTGTATGTGACCAGTATATTCTTCTATTTTTTATATACTTTTAGCTGAACTCCCATGTTTCCCTTTCAATGCTTTACCCATACTCCAAATAAGTTTCCTGTGTACTATAAAATTATGTTCCACTTCATTTCCTAAAAGTTTGTTTTATCTGTTTCCTACCTGTATTTTTGTGTATACCTTGATCTATCTTCTTCTATTTTAGTTCTCTAACTCTGCTTTTATCTCTTTAACTTCTTACATCCAAATATCCCTTTACTTTTTACAACTCTTAACATGTAAATGACCTCCTTTTCTAAGTATGAGTTGGTAACCCTACATTATATGCCAAACATTCTTTCTACTAAGTGCTACGTGCATTCTCGTAATTAAATTTGTCAAGTATTCTTTATTTAATAAAAATTTCTTTCCAAAGCTGCTAGTGCATCATTCATAAATTATAATTATATATAATAAATTCTTCAAATAAAATTTTCATTATATGCATTTTATGATATAAATTACTATTTTGCCAAAACTTTGCGAGGAAAGGAAATTATGGAATTAAAAATTCTCTAAGGAGAGAGAATATCCTATAAAACATTTCTTTCAAAATATCCTCTTTGGTTAAGTCTATTTTTTTTTAAATCTCTCAAGCTGGAGGTTATGCTGAATTTGCTTTAGTTTCCTAATAAGTTGGTCACCAACTCTCTTGGGCTTTTTCATTTGAAAGAGGTTTTCATTAGAAAAGTTGATAAATTTTATCTCATAAAACCTGGGGATATTTGATTATGCCACTTTTGATACTTCAGAAGAATTATGATGCGATGTGCTACCTCTATATTCACACTGTAGAGGCTTTATATGTCAGGTGGCAGGAGCAATAAACGCAGAGCATTATACGCTCATATTAATGAAATTTGAGAGCTCACAGAATTTTCTTTAAAAATGCCAAATGGATAATAATCTTAATCATGACTGTGTGCATGATCTCTTTTAAATAATTAAATTATGTGAAGCATTTGCAGATGTGAAATTGAAGACTGCCTATCAAATTAATATCTTACTTCTAATAGTACAACTTACAATTCTGCTTGAATATTAATAATTTATAAAAATATGTAATATTACTGAGGTAAAAGTGGAATCAAAATAACGAGACAAAGATGCAGAAGAATCATTTTGTTTCCAGGTATTTCTCTGTACAAGGATGATTAAATAAAACTTGTTTTCTACTATTAAATTTTAATGCCAAATGTACATCCTTTCACCTGCATTTGACTAGGAGATAATTACAAACATTTTTAATGGACACAGGTCATGATAATTATTTTTATGACTCTTTTTATGTTAATTATATTCCCATTCAGAGGTGCCATTTCTGACAAAAAGGCAATGCTTATAAAGAAAAAAGGAGCTTCAGAACCATTCAGTATTTGAAAATTCTAGGCAAGCACACACTCTTAATTAGTTCTGAGGACATCATCACCAGCAGATCTATCATCATAAAAACACAGATATATCCTGGGCCACTTTACAAAACATTCACCAGTGGAGAGTGATTCAGTTAAATTACACTATATATTTGTAGGGCAGGTACTCTTTTATGCAGTTTTGAGCTTGAGATTAAATACAAGCCATTTAAAATTCAACTATTTTCAATTGAAAAAAACCTTGGTTTGAGATTTTTCATACTTCCCAGTTTTAACAAGCATCGGAAGGTAACCTTTACACCAATAGTGAAAACAGTACGGCATTACAATGTCAGCACTCAAATGTTACAGAGACATAAGATGTACAAATTAAGGATAATTATACCATAGCATTCCGATAAAAAATGAAGGCCTTAAAGGTTCCCCTGCCGCTATAATCTGAACAACAGTTACACCATTAATTTTTAACACACATTCTCTTAGATATGGACAGGAGAAGCACAGATACAAGTGAACATCAACAAATAACTACTTTGTGAGGGTAGGAATGCTATGCAAATGCCTTGTACGACTAACAAACATTTGAACAATAAGAAGACAAAAATGTTTCCCTCTCAAGCTCAAAATACTTAAAAGGAAATAATTATGAATCAAACGAACTGTAGGAAATTAAGAAAGCCATAATACTTCATAATAGTCATGTTTTCATATTAATAACAAGCATGAAGGTTATGTGTTTAAATGATATGTTTTATATTTTACACCAGTAATAGGAATTAATTTCACAATCTAGCCAAAAAATTGGAGGGTTTTTATATACAGGTTGAAGACAAGATTGTCAGTAGAGTTACAAACAGCAGGTAGCTACACCAGTATAAAACTAGATTGGCACAGAACATTCCTTACAATGATTTATACTTTGGGTATTTATAAAATATTATGGAACTTTCCAAATAGTAAGCATGTACTCACCACAGTGATTTCAAAATAAAAAACTAAACTGAAGTGACCCTTTCCGATAATTTAACTCTAACAATGAACATCAAAGAGGCACATTCACAGCTTGAAGATAATGAAAAACATGCTTGATAGCAGCTGTTACTAATAGTACACAGCAAATCCTTTGAAAAAGAATGTCAACTGACCATTTAGTACTATATGTTCTTCTGGAAAGGGTCATTAAGCATTTCATAGGCTTACTTAATGGAAAGATTACATTCATATGCCAAGCACTAACTGTGGTAACTAAGAAAAAATATCCTGGCATAACTACAAGTATTAAAAACACCTTTTGGCTCATTGCAAATGTTTAAGTCACAGGCAATCATCTAGAATATTTCTCTTCACCATTTACCTCAATCACATCACAAAAATAATTAAAATGTCACTATTATTAACTGTACAATGAAGCCACTGCAACTGGACCCTCACACCATACAACCTGCACTAACAAGTATCATTTAATTGGTATCATTAATTTTAACCATCAACATAGAAAAAACACAAATTTGGAAGGAGAATTTAAAATAAATACACACCTAAGGATGAAATTAAAGGCTACTAATGGCCTTCCACAAAAATCCCGCAAGGGGGCAACCCTTTCAATTTGATTACTTAGTAAATATAATGAGTTTAAAAGCCATATCCACCTCCCTATGTCACTATAAATACATCACAATGCTTGAATTCACAGCAAAATTAATTTGTGCAACACTGAGAGGCTAAATTTGCCATACATCACCTAAACATTTCAGCTTACCCAGGTAAATTGGAAAATCACGGCTAACACAATTTCTGAGTTTTTACAAAGGTTTCTTTACCAACTAGAGAAAAATAAACCCTACCGAGAGTAACAGCACAACCTACCTAAGAGTAAAGCCTTTTAAATTTCTGATTCCGATATTCTGAAGTTAATTAAAACGTTTATCTTGAGACAACAAAAGAACATTATCAAATACGAATACATTTATAACATGGCGTTCTCTAAATGATTAAAAAAAGCGACACTTCACACACCAACCCCATGAGGTATAACCAAATAAATTAATGGCCATCATATTTTAAATGCTACATCAGACACAAACCACCACAATTAATACTTGTTTTTTTCTTTAAACATGCACTAGGGGAATACTAGAGGTCGTGTAGAACTACTCTTCCACAATAGTTTCATTTAAGGAACAATGCGCATCTTTGGTAAAATCCTTAGAAGAAAAATGTGTTCTCCCTAAAAAAATCTGATAATCTGATAACCCTGAAATGTGCATGACTTTATGGAGCGTAACTCTTGGTATCCGTTTAGGAATTCAGTTCTGTAAGACAAGCTGGAAAATTCAGAGAAGTAAATATTTTGCTGAAAATACAAATGAAAGCTTTCAAATTCAGAAAAGAGATTCATGCTTACTTGCCAATGGGATTTAATAGGAAGCTTTGCCAAATCTGCTAAAGCAGCTGCTTCTAGAAAATTTGAAGACAGCAAAAAAGGAATCTATGGCAGTAGAGAAGGTACAAATTTCATAGAGATTTCGTAGAGAAAATGTAAATGATAAAACATTTAAAGGACCCCTTTACAATATCAAACTGACTTTTACAAAACTACTGTGAATGACGGCCAAAATAATGCCGATATGAGGCACACTAAAGCAAAAAGGCAATTTACCTAGCACTATGCCCAAAAACCACCCTTATTGACAAGTATCATGTTCAGAATAATATATTCCTATATATTTATAGATATATCATATATATTACATAAGGCTTTTGAACATGAAAATGTCATTTGTAGACCTAAATATAAATATGACTACATATTTAGTCTTGAATGTTGCATACAATTGTACTTGTCTTTGAGATACATAACAGGTAAGCAATAAACCTATACCCAAAAATCAGTGCATGGATCTAGAACATTTAAAAACTTCATCGCTGAAGTGTGGTTATCAAAAATCTATTCATGTAACAAAGCCACTTAATAAGGCTAGCAGATTTTCTACTACAACATAGCAGACACCTCTTTCAAATCTCAGGAACCAGTTAGTATATAAATGGTACATACATAATTAATAAACATCACTGGAAACTCACCTACAAACACCATTACAACTCGTCTAAGATAATACGAAAGAGGTCTGATCAAGACCTCTTTCTCACGCAAGCACACACACATACATCTGCATTTAACTCCAAAAATATGGTTTATTTTACATGATTAATATAATCACTACAATTATCACCGAGTGCGCATGGCAATGGGATCAGAACCACAGAGTTTCCCACGAAATACATCAAATAATAATCAAAAGTGAAAAAAGTACGTTATTTGTAAGATAAAACCTGGCATCCCTATATCTCTTCAGCCCTAAATATTTTCCTATGTAAATATCACAACTATTGACTTCATATTCGCTTTTTACAAACCTTTCCCTAACTCCCTTTCCCCCCTGACTAATAATTAAGCATTTTACCACTGCTGACATTTAAAAAGGGAACTAAGTAATGGATTATCTCTTTTTTCTCTTTCAGAACGTGTACAAGTGAAAAAGATTGGAAATGCTTTGTTTAAAATAGAAGCGTGCAAGCACTTGAGGCAAACATAGTCTCAAACAAATGTGGAAAAAAATACGCTCTTGGCTAAGTTGTTTGAGCATCACCCATGCTCTTGCTCGCTTCCCAAAATTACCACAAATTAAGGCAGTTATACATGCATTCACGGACAACACATGCACGCCACCAAACACTCACGCAATCACAATAAATGACAGTCGTTATTAGTAATACAAACACATATATAAAACGGAGGCACATATCTTGTGACATGGAAACAGCCTGAAAATTGTGATCAATCACAAAAATATTTACACAAAGTGTTGTGAATGTAGTTTTGGATATTAAAAAATTCCATACTCGCTACATTTACGATATTCTGAGGAAATAATTTAACATGCTAAAATTTCATCAATCAAATAAATCAATGTGAGCAAGGCAACAATCATCTGGTGGCTATAAAAAGCCAACTGTAAACTTCATGGAAATCTATTGTATGTACAACTCTTGCTCAAGGGATCCCTCATTTTATCAGCAAATTTCATCAGGATCCTGGGCTATATAGCTATTTATATAATTATATATTTATATATTTACATAAAATATCAAATTCAGGCAGAACTAATGGTAATTATGAACACCAACAAACACTGCAAGAATTGGATGAGTGAAAATCTTGCAAATTGATTCACCATCCCCAAAAGTAATAAGAACTAACAAAACCTTCAACCACATAGTATGAGAAAATTAAACAATGTACATCAGTGATACATTACTGTAGTACTTGAAACAGTCATCAGAGAACTTCAAAACAAAATGATTAAATGACATCACGTAAACATTCTAAGCTTCCGACACTAATGTGGTCAAAGTCAATGGAAAAAAGATATCAACCAAACACTTATAACGAATGCTGGCAATGAATTCACCGATCTAATGGCCATTCGTCGCAATGATACCTAAAGTGCATGGAACATGATAGAAGTCAAAAATCTTTTTTCATAGTCAATCAAACACATACAACAGCAATCAAAGTGCTTTTAAAAAGACATTAAACACGAATAATATTTGCAAAGAATAAATGTAGAGATGATGAAGATGACGTAAAGCTTCCTTTTGTAAACCTGCACACTTGCTCGAGTAACTGCACATGTCCTACTCAGCAAACCACAGATGCGGCTGATACTGGGACTTGGCTGGACTGAGGGGTCCATAGCCGTAAGAAGCTGCCACTTGAGGGTGAGCTGGGAAGACTGCTGCAGGCTGCATGTGTGCAGGAAGGGGATGAGAAGGATGAGTTGCAAGAACAGGTCTTGCACTTGCATGATGAGCTGGAGGTGGCAGAGCCCTGGAAATTCAAGAGAGAGGAATACATTAGAACCAAGTTTGACAACACTATATTTGTAAACAAGAGTGTACACAAAAGTAAATAAAAAAATAAATAGGATAGGGATCCACATGAAAAACATGCTTAACGTTAGAAAACAAATCAAATGAGTCTGATGTATAATAACAGCCTGGAAATCATTGCTGTGGGGACTATTTGAGTGTTGATCACGTGAATGAGTTCTCTAAACAATTAATTGAACAATTTCTCTTTCAATTAAGAGGCTATTGATGGGATTAGAGAGTTTTGGAGGATCCAACAAAGATGGTTTGATTTGATAAAACAGCAAGAATTTGTAATTTTCTTCAACGGAAGCATTTTTGTTGTCCTCATACTGCCATATTGCAGAAGTTTTTGGAAAGTGGCTAGACATCAGATTTTGTAAACATGATATATAAAAGAAATAAGGTAAATAAAGTTACTCGGTATTAAACGAACATGAAGGAAGAGTATTAGAAAATTATGATTCACATGTTCCATATATGCAAAGGAATTCTTTAAAGAGCTAATTTTAATTTTTTAACAGATGAATAAAAAGCTATATTAAAGTTTCCAGTCTTTCCCACCAAAGCACATGCCCCATCACAGCTAAATCCACATGAATACAGAAAAAGAACTACTTATATGTGAGATAATTTAAGATGATTCCCTTGAAAGCAAAAGGCAAGGTGTGTGAGAACGTACATTCAGTATAGGTATATGGGTAGTAAATATTTTTCAAATAATGGGAAAGAGTCAGAGAATGAAGCTCTCAAAGACAAAATTGAGCACCATACTACACAACTACTAGCCTTGTGCTGAAGTTGAGGGTTCTTAAAAAAGTTAGATTGCTAGGATTTGAATCTCTATCACTTAAAATGGGAGTAAAATGATGGTTCTACATAAAGGATTTCAGTGTTTACTTACGGTAATACTGAAATAAAATCTTGCAGCAGGCATCAAAGACACCATACTACCCTATGGATCAAGCAATTTGTATGGAATCGCAAGTTGCGCTGATGAACCACCACATTAAACACCATTAAAAGGTTTTTTGGTACAAATATAAAACAGTGGCTGAATAACAAAGCTACTTACTGCCTCATCAGAGCTATTTTGGCCCCAGTTGAAAAGGTCTGCAAGCCAGCACTTCCTACGGTGCTAACTATCTTGTGCCTAAGGAAAAATTGAAAATTAGATATATAATGCTAATCACAAAAATTGAATTTTCATCCCTCACTTCCTTCTCTGAAAGGGTTTTAACAATTAAACTAAAAAGTAAGTTTCATTATTAACCAAATATGCCTCCACAGTCATTCAGCTCAGAAACATTTTCAATGGCTTCATGAGTTCTCTATGGTACATTATTAATTGTTAAATCCCTATATGGGTCAGTAATAAACCCCTCAGGGTTTACAAGAAAACTGCCATAGGCCCACTTTTTCCACATTCAGATTTTATAAGAGAATTAGCTGACTTTTGGAATGCCTATCTCTTTTGCATTTACCAAATTAAATCTCCTGATCACCTTCCCTTGAAAGATATGTTAATGTTTTCTGCTAGAGAAATGCTTAGTATTGTTGTAAGTGCTTCAACAGCTGATGTAATCAGAATGAGGGCTACCCTTGGGAATGGAGCCTAGGACTACTTTTGCCAAAGTTAAATATGCCCATTTTGGTTATCCGCAAACCAGAAAAACATTTTGTATTCTGAAGAAGCTCTCCATACTCTGAATTTCAGGTAGTTTATGCATATGTCCCCTAATAGAGGATGGGTAATATCTTTTGTTCTCACGATAAAAAAGATTTTATTTTCTACTGGTAGAATCTGGTAACTGGTGGCTACAAACTCCATGATTCTATCTTATTGGAATTAAAAGATTGAAATGATTTAGTATGAATAATATGAATATAAATACATGAGTAGAAGTGAGTTTCTTTTTACGTAGCATTATTTTACATAATCCAAGATGTACTTTCTTTTAATGTTCTCTGCAGAAAAACGACATAATCAACTCTTGAAAGCCAAATATATTTTTTTTGCAGAGGTTTACTTTTTAGAAAAAAATAGAGGCATCTTCAATTTCTTATAAGATATTACTTTGATTTAGGTAATAACAGGAGTAATTGTTTACAGAAGTTTATGAATGAATAGATAGATAAACAAGTAAGAAATAGTGACATGACTAGGAACTGACCCAGGTCTCCCTTCTAGGATAGGTATTCTAACCGATAAGCTTCTATGCCTCATTAATTCTTCCCATTAACAGGATGCTTTATCAGCAAAGCAAGTGATGCTCCACATAGTGGCACCAAACAACTGCCACTGCCAGAAATCTCAAGCTGATTCAAAAGTTATATCCTGAGGTAGACCAAAGGAAACAAATATGGAGAGGGAAAGGTGTTTAACTTAGCACCAAGTGAAAGTGAACAAGTCCTAGTAATGTAGCTATTTTCCAATGTTTTGTTCATCCTTTGTTTTTAAGGGAAATCGTTAAAGGCTACAATGTATCGCACACTTTTCCATGGACAGAATTATGGTGGTGTAAAATTTTAAGTTAATACTAACTGTAACAATAGACAATAGCTTAAGAATTAATGTCTCCACAGCCTCTGAAGTTATGTATAGGAGTATAATTCTCTTCTCTAACCAACAGAAACACGCACATCAAAGTACTTAATAAAACAAATGCATTCAATTAAATTTATTTATTACAATAAGTTCATGTAACTTAACTCCAATGAAAGGTTGTTTTACTGAGTTACTCATGATACAAGATAGACAGAAAACAAGAGAATTTAAGGTACACGTAAGGAACATAACAGTCAAAGTATCTACAAAGGATTTATCACAGATTACGATATTAAAAAAGGGACATGATTCCCAAGATATGCAACAACACCGACATCCAGGGACAGCTGGTACTTAAGGTCCACTAACATACTCTGGGAGGGGATAAAGTAAAAATACAGAAAAATAAATATACTTATAACAGCAAACAACTTGATGTAAGAAACACCAACAATAGTTAAGAGGTATTTAAATTCAACAGAATATAAAAACTAATTGGCACAATGAAGCAACCCAATACAATGTTATAAAGATAGAGAAATAAGTAACTCATCAATCCACTTGCGATTCCATACAATTAAGCATTTGGAATGAAGCAAGCAAGCAACCCTTCAGGAATGGTATACATAAACATGGCAAACTACTTACCCAGTTGGTGGAAAGGGTGCAACTTGATGGCCAGTAGGTAGGTAAGCCTGTTGGGTATTCGTCACATATACTGTGGGATGGCGATAAAGCTCTGGTTGATGATAAAGAGGTTGACCAGCTGCTGCCAAAGGATGTCGGGGAGACAATCTGCTAGTGACAGGAACATGTGCAGCAGGCTGAGGGGAAGCGTGGGTGGCAACATGCCGCCTGCATATTGCAAAAAGATAGGCTACTATGATGAAATTGAAACACTTATCAAATTGAAAATTTAAATGTACAGCATTGTAATAGCATCATCACAATGCAGCTAATTAAATTTACGTATATTATGATATTAGAAAAATTACAATTTTTTCAAGGCCATTCAATTCAAATCAAATTTGTCTATATTCTTCCTACTTTCCACAAACCAAGTCCTTTCTCCTCTTTTATGCGGCAAACATGAATGGACTATTCTAGCTTCAATCCATGATTAAAATTCACACTTCGACAAGTAAATGAAAAACAAATAAACATTAGGAAGAAAGGTCTTTATGTGTATTGGCTTTAGTTAAATACATTCTAGTTTTTAATTATTAATATTTTCAACAGTATGCAAAAAGTGTAGCTGCCTTATAATGAGGGCTAGAGTACTGCTGAGACAATATAATTGGAAAAGAGAGTAAATATTAATTTAGAGGTGCTTACCCATAGCCCTGATGAAGAGTAGGATGCGTAGTTGAGGATGAAGTCCATGCCTTGGATGTAGCAGCAGGTGCACCTAACAAATGCTGCTGGGTTTGTGGCTCCCTCACAGTCACTGGAATCTCCCTGTTTGAATGTGCCGCTGGAGGCTGAACATAATCTTTGTGACCTACGCACACAGAAAAAAATAATATCAAAAATTTAACTCCAGATAAGGCACATGCAACAATATTCTACCTTTCATTTACCCCTAACCTCACACTTGAGGTGAAATTTCAAAAGGATTATAATTCTGAAGAAATTAAAAATGTTTTAAAGTACCATGGTGTTCTAAAAAATATATAGTTATACAAAAATCCTCGCTTGGTTTGTGAGTTATAAGAAAATTAAAACAAAGAAAAAAGCAAGAGCTGAGTAGGGACATTTAAAAAAAACTAACCTACTATTGTTGGTAAAGAAGGCTTCTATGTAATTATTTAAATTAACATTTATTGTGAAAGTGGAATTATTTAACATGTCTTTAATGGGCTGTAGTTGGAATGAGCTCTACTTTAGTAAGATCAAAGCTCATCTTAAAAAAAAAATGAAAAACTCCATACCAGAGAGAATTCCTGATGACTGTACATGGTACTCTCTATGTCCCACAGGAACTAGATGGTCCTGTGTGATATCCCGCTTGTGAGCTGCTACCACTATGGAAGGTGGAGCTGGTGCAATATCCCGATGGGCAGATGGGGGAGCTGAAATATCGCGAGCATGGGCTGCTGGTGGAGGGGCCATCTGATCTCTGATGGGAAAAGAACAAAATTAATGTAAAAATTAGACAGAAAAGATAAACACAATCAATCATCAGAGTAAAGCAGCTGTATAACATTAGTGGCGTACCCCAAAATTCAGAAATGAGAGCATTAACGTAAATGTCTAGGTGATATGAGATATAACGTTAAAACAGAAGCTTTTTAATGAGGAGCTGAAAAGTAACAAAAATTGAAAATTTCATGAAAAATAACAAAGTTTGGTGAGACATTTCTGAAGAATAATTATACAGAAAATAATACCTGAAAGGCTGATAAGATTATCAACAAAATATAGATAAAAACCAATCCCAATGTACCAAAATACCAGCTAAATTTCAAGATGTTAAAGTAACATCTCCCTTATGTACGCCACTGCATGCACTCACATCTCCATGGAGCAACATTTACTAGTTTACAAAAAAAATTCTCAACTATACAACAAAGTAATTAAAATTTTTTCAAGAAGAAGCATTAATCAACAAAAGAAAAACATCACACCACATAAAAGCTACTTTAAATTATGCCATAAAATTATGAAACATAATCTGATGCGGGTGACGATTATAGCTAAATATGAGTAATGGTAAATACATGCAGGTAAAAAAGACAACTACCAATCACTAAATCAAGTGGCTCAGAATAAATTAAGCTGTTCAAGATTCTATCCTGATTTGATAACCATTGGAAATTCTTTTTCAGACCCTTGCATTTCTAAAGTAGAAAACTAGTCCTAACAGATAATCATATTGATATTCTCTCTTTTTGATAACACTTAAGCAAAGTGAAGATAGTCTATCTTCAGGAATCAAACCTTTACAAAGAAATTTCTAATGCTCAAAACTCCTTTTAAAAATTAAGCAAACCTGAGTCGAAAGCCTAGAACTTTTTTAGTATAGTAAAAAAGCAATCAGAAAGTAAAAGATTAAGTAATAAAGGTAATGCTAATCTTCATTAAATTCCTTAGAAGCAGGTTTAAATGATCAAAATAAGTATATATTACTTTAAAATTTCTAATTTATATGAAAGAATTAAGTGAAACGAATTCTTAATTTTTAAAAGCTTTACTTTATGAACTAAAGTTGCGATGATATTATATTCTAAAATATTATATTATAAACTGTTATGTAAAGTACAGTGATAAATGGCAGTATATGCTGAAATAGCACAATTATTTAACAGAATCAACTTGAGTAAACTGTTATTCAATAGTACGTCCTCTAATAAAGAGTAACCAAAATTATAGTAACTTCCCAGAACTGGGAGGATCGGAGATCATTTTCCAGTCGAATTTTCAACCACTGCTTTAGCTTGATATTCAACTGATTCTGCCAGGTCACCAAAAATCCTTGTAAACCTGAACCTGTCTCCTTTCCTAGTACACCAAAAATGTTTCAGCTATAGAACTACTTTGTTCAGATCTACAAACACTCTTCATTCCTTCTTTTGGGTATTTCATGAAATGTAAAATAATATTTCTCATGCCATTCCTCATGCAGACTCAAAACTCTCTGTTCTAAATGGCAACACTTCATTATTCCAGAGCCAACTCATTAGGTGATGTACAGTGTCAGAGACCAGCTATTGATCACTATAAATCTAACATTCACTAGAACATGCATATGATACAAAGGCAGTAGTATGGGGTTGACAAGGAAGGACAAACCCATAAATCACATGGTGGTCCTGGCTGCTGACTCGATGGCCAGAGTGGACAGCAACATGATGATGATGGGGATGGTGATAGGTAGTGGAGGACGTGGAGGAAGAAGAGGCTGATGAGGAAGCTGACTGGGGAGGAGGGGGCATTGAGTCAGGCACTGTCGTGTGCCCTGCCTGGCAGTGAATGGAAGAATGGTGATGATGGTGTCTTGGAGCTCGACGTGAGTGATCGCTCCTTGTGGTAATCACCGCTGGAGCTGTTTCTTCCACCGTATGATGCATGCGGAGAACATCAGATTCCCTCACGCATTCCGACTGCGCCTTGGCCAACAGACGCTTCTTCTGGGATAGGGATGCAGCAGTTGTGGACACAGAGGGTGTGGGAACGGTTGCAGCTTGGTAGCTGGCGCTGCAGTACAGGCACGGGCTCGGAGGATTGGGTCCGAAGTTCTCATATGGGCTGTGTCTGTATAGATGGGTCATGACCCCAGACACATTTATTTGCCAGCGAATTTTTAAATAAAGCACTCAACACGAAATAAACAAAAAGAATTCCAAAAAGGCCAACATAAACCTGAGCATTAGTGATAGATACAACACGATTCATAGAAATGTGTACGAAATTAATAGCGTTTATTTTAAGGCATGCACGTATTACAGGTCGGTATGAGATGATACTAATGATTTATTTATGATGGAAATAATATACTTTCTGTAAAATTACTACATTTTGAACGATGAATTCACAAGATGAGCAGTGAAATTAAACCTGGTCAATAGAGAATTTCAAACACAGTGGCATATACATTAAAACAAAATATAAAGAAAGCAATAAACTCAATGTGCCGCAGATATGGTTCCATTTAAGACTTCCTCAGAATGATTCCAACAACTTTTATATCTAAATCATGAACAAACAGAATATGAAATGTTTTCATAACTTGAAAATAGAAAACTGAATCTGAAAAGATTTCCATGTATTCTAAAACTTTAAAAAAGGATGGATAGCGAGAGCAACCTTTATTTTCTTTACAAAAAGAATTATTAATTTTGATAACTGGACTGAACAATTTATTCCACATATTGGCTGTAAAATCTTTGACATTAGAGTTAATTCAGCAAAATAATCATGAAAGTAATATTCAATTCATTCAATGAAGTTTTCAATGTACAGTTTACTGAAGGTGTACTGAAATATTTCACCCAGAGAAATTTCTAAATTCAGTAGAACCTTATCTGGGATTGAAGATGTAACTTACTTAAATAATACAGGAGATTAAGGTAATCATGTATTTATTGACTTGTTTACTGTTATGAACTCAAGAAACTTATTTCCATCATAAAGTAAATCTTTGAATGTTACACAAAGATAAATTCCAATCAATTAGCAATAATACTACTATTACAGAGATCATGCAAAGAATGCCTGCTTTGTAAGCAGCATACATTATTTTTTATAGTTAAACCACATAAAACCATGCCAGGATGATATAAGCAACTTCATGTGATAAATTATGAATACAAATTTCAGTAATTTCGATCTTAGTGCAATGTGAGTTGACAAATACTTTTAATAAGAAAAGAAAATTACATTCAAATTGAATCTTTATCTATGTTGCTCAAAAATAACCAAATAATGATGAAGCTTATGTCATTACAAGGTGTTTCAGGCTAGGTTTATTCTATAATTAACCAGATCTATGCAACTAACTCAAAGCAATGACATCTTAAAGAATCTCAGCATGAGAAAAAAAAGTGGGATACAATTTCTAGATTTACTGATTCCTTTTCTGACAAACATTGGTTGTCACTGTCCCTAAAAATATTGCATAGAATATATACAATAATTGAAAATTTTTGCAAAAGTCCTAAAAACCAACTTTTTGCAAGTTTGTAGAAAACTTAAGGCAAATTCAGGAGATAAATATTTACTTTGCCCTTAACCTAAAGAGCTGGAACAATCTTTTGCTTTCAAAGCATCTGTACTTCATCATTTAAGGAAACTAATTATTCTTAACTATAAACTTTATGACACATAGTAAAGAATTACTCTCCCTAGATATTTAGGAGTTATCTTTTAAGTATCTTTACTTAAACAACCTGCATTAAACAATAGTTGAACAGAAATATAAAACGTGCTATACCAGATTTGCCATAAAACCTGGTTTCATTAAATGTCTGATTTAAAATTGATGCAGGAAATCCCTTCATGTAGTTATTATATTATATATATAAATCAAGCGTAATGGATAAAAAATTGAGATAGCTGTTCATAACTTCATATTTTTCATGTTTATGAAAAACAACAGCAAGCAAGATATAAGTAATATCAAATTTAAATGATAAATCAACTTTCTGAAAGAGGAAGATGTTGACCTACAATAAAATGAACAACTCAGCTTCATTCTTAGTGAAATATATGCTTACGATCAGAAGAGGGAATTAACCGAAATTAAATATTCATTGCTTAGAATGAGCCTTCCCAGCTTATTATCCATAATAGATCTGACATGAATTAATATCTAACCAGAAAATTGTGTCAAAATACAACATAGGAATCAGTTAAAATATTTTCTATAACTAATCTATGACAAAGTTCATTTTTAAACCATAAAGTGTCCATTCAGAAACTGCAATCAACTTTTATTTTTGTACAAGATATTAACAAAAGAAACATACAATTACACTCTTTCTAAATCTACAATGAACATATAGTGACATTTATTGGTGTGCTACAAATTTTAACAAATTCACTAACACAATCATTGTATAATGAAAATAATGTGATGAGACTATAAAAATATTTATAAAATTCTGATAATACGATAGATCCTGTATAAATGTTGCTAGATGTTACAAACTTCTTACATATCATACTACATCATGTTTGATAAACTGTAACTTTTTTTTACGTCTTCAAGTCTTTGTTGCCAAAGTAAAAATATTTTCACAACTTCACAGATTTATAATGCTTATACATAAGTAATATGCAAGAGACTTATTCTTTACAGAACTTAACTATGCTTTAGGAGAATTACTAGGGTAAAGCCAATTATTATTGAATGCATTAAAAGAAAATATATGCTAATTATAAAAAATATGTACCAGACAATAACATACAAAAGCTGATTGATAAACTGTAAGAAGCTACATAGTGTCTACTATTCATGTTGATTTCATAATATTAAATAGGAACATCTTATGCAGGATCTACCATACACCATTCCTAGGTAATATCAGAAGGGATCTTGGAGCTTAAACAAATACATCAGAAAATAGTACTGTAAAAAATAGATTAAAAAATTACTCACCTTGGCTGTGGTTCATGTTTAATTTCCCGAACCACCTGAGAGCCATTATAGGTTTGATGCAGAAGAGAATGGCTGGTTACTGGTTGGTGAGTTTGAGCCATTGTGGTATTTGTCAGACCCTGAGAATTTTGCACGGAATGAAGAGTTTGCTGATGGTCTTGCTTGACTGGGCTTCTATGTTCCTCATCACTATCAGCCACAGTGACGCAAGATATCACATTTTTCCTTTGCTTCAGACTACCACCTCTTGATACTGGCTGGGTACTATAAAACAATTTACATTTTCATCAGACTCATATTAATTGAAGCAAGAAATGTACAATGTTGATGAATAAAATAATAATAGTGAAAAAGAAAAATAAATAACACAGAAGTGTAATATTTAAGGGAAGTCTTAAAAGAGTTCCAAAAGTGTGATATTAATTTCTATTAAAAATTAAAAAGTATATGATTGTATGTGCCAAGAAGATCGATTTTAATATTAATGAAAATTATTGATGTTCTGCCAATTTTTTAAATAAATGGACAGATCCCATAAATCAATCCAGCTTTTAAAGCAAGTCACATCCAATACCTTAAAAATAGATTCATTAAACGGATGGAAACATGAAAGATGCAAAACTATATAAATGCACAAAAGGTCAGGCAAAGTGTGAAATCAACCAGGGATAAAATGGTTAATAAAATAGCTAGAAGCGATAAAGGATTATCAAATCAAATTACCCATAATAATTCAATCTTCACAATAAACAGTTATTTTAATATTCAAGCAAGGACTTCAACTTACATATATTACACCTACAAGAGATAACATTGCAAATTAATACTAGAAAGAGTTCCACAATCAAAATGTAACAAGCTTCAGGGATTGCATGGATTTATGTATAATGAGTCGGTCTTAGATGGAGCCCTGATAAGAAAAGAGTAAAGATCAATCTGCTGCTGAATTACAACAAGACCATCATACTTCAATAGCTACTGAAGGATTTTATATTATTCTTACATCACTAACAAATTTTAATGATCTCAGAAATGAAGCAAATCCTAAAGTGTTGCCTCTGTATTTGAAAGATAATGTAGTATTCCATTGCACAACTTGGAAGATTCATTGAAATGAATTGTAAACAGAGAATAAGAGATAAAAATTTAAAGACAAACATGTGTATAATTTTAAAGAGACTCCATAATCAACTATTAATAAAAAACTATACTGTTTGGAAATTTACCAAAAGAAATTTTTTTTCACAAAATTCACAAGACTAAAAGATATTATGGCATGCTACAATAACTATACCCTCCATAACCCTACATATAATTTTCCGATAAATTTTTGAGAAGACCATGGAATAGAATTCATTAATTCTATTTATTCCACAGAATGACTAACAGTTAAAAATGCAATATAAGTAAATATGAGGTAATCATTGACAATTTCATGCTACGAATAGACTCTAAGCAAATATTGTGTGATCGGATCCTTGCTCTTTTTCAATGCATAGTGTAAATATAAAAATAAATCTTATAATTGCAAGCTTACAGGATCAGTGCAAAAAGAAAGCTGAAATTTAAGTATAATGTTGAGTTAGAGTCAACCAGCCTGATTGTGATTTCACGTTTCGATAGGGAAAAACATTTATATTAGCAATGTATGTCTTGAAAGAGATGAAGTGATAAAGCCTATGTGAAAGAAAACCCATTCAAACTGCCCCACTAAAAATACCTGGGTACCTATACTAGGTCTAGCCAGAGACTCTCCACAGGAAAATCAGCACAATTACCTTTTTTTATAAACAATTGCTTGGGTTAGTCACAAATGACTTTGCAGGATTGTTAGTGAATGTGTTTGAGGTGAACAGAAAAGAAATCTTCCATCAAAACGGTTGCAGTGCCTCTTGAGATATTAAGCATTGGTTAGAGCCAATCAAAACCAACAGATTATACCTGCGATAAGCTTCGTCTTGTGACGTTATCGTCAGGACAGAGGGGCAGTTGGAACTGATGGTACATGACACACCCATCTCAGACCCATGGCACGCTGAGCAGTTTTTATCTTTACAGCTACAAAAAATAATTCCACTACTCAGAATGAAAAAGTAATTTAATCGGAAAATTCCCTCCAAAAATTATTTCAGCCTTGCATTTTCAAAGTTCAATCACTATTTCATACAGTGCATGGGAGGATACATATGCATACAAGATGAGAACTTGATGAAGAAAATGCTGCAATCAACATTGTGGCATAATGGGTACTAGGGGTTGATTCTTTTCCATTCAATTATAACCCCTATTAGAAAGGATTACTTTGAACATGTCTATGTTGAACCTAAATTATAAAACAAGTATATTTCCTAAACTCTGAGGTTGCAAACTAATTTTTCACAGATTTTGATTGAAAATAATTTCAGGATATAACTTTCCACATCAATAAAGAGTTTCTTTCTAATACATAATATGTTAAAATGATAAATTGTGAGAAATAACACCATATAATCCTAAGAGTAAAAAAAGGAGTAAGTATAATTTTAGGTAGAAGTTCAAGGAATATGATCTCAAATGATAAGACCATGCAGAACTTTAACAAAGAAAAAAAAAACCACAAAATATTGATTATTTAATTTGATACTCTACAAGAGAAGCTGGTTGTTACCCCAAGGTTCATATCATATGCAGACAACAACGTTCATCTAATTTAGAGCATTCTAGTATCAGGTATCATATCTATAATCAAGATTAACATCACTTAATTTAATATTACATTATCTCAAGGAAAATGGTCCAAATGCATTCATTGCTAAGAAAACAGGAAACAGACAATACATTGAAAAGTTGGATAAAATTAAATTATTAAAAAGTTACACTGAATTAAAGCATTGTGATTACTGCATAGAATGGTAATAATCATTTAAATTAGGTAACTTAAGAGCCAACACTACACAAAGCAATTGTAAAAGTGGAACAATATTTAATTCAGTGAAGGATCTTGCAAAAGAGATAAACTTAATTTCTTGAGTTGCTTGAGCATTGAGTTTTCTACATAATTGAAATACAGCTTGGAACTGCAACGGATTCTCATCATCAAGTTCAACTTGTATCAATTAGGTCATGCATCTTCCATCCCACAGTATGAAATATCACCCAATGACTGCAATGCTTTGCTTGACATGACAATCAGAAGCTACGAATGAAACTCAAAAAGCCCATAACTTCACTAAAGTTTGATTCATTTTTTCAAGCAGAAACACTCAACAAGACAAACATAAAAGATCAAGAACAACTCAACAAGAAGAATCAAAGGAATCTGTTGATAATCACAACCCTTTGCAATAAAAAGAACTAATCATACTAATTCTAAGATACGTTGAAACAAAATTCATGCTGCTTGGTAGTAATATCAACAGCAGCTATTCTTTTTGTTAATACAACAAATAGTACTTTCCACTAATCCACAGTAAAAACTTACCACTTCCCTGGAGATTCATCTTCGCTATCTGATATTGTAATAACAGAGACAGCTGGTGATGGTGTATCATGAATAGTTATGGTTTGCTGACGAGTTGTGGTGGTATTGGCATGATGATCCTGCTTCGGATTGATGGTGATGTCAGCGACTGGCAATGAGTTCTGGTGGTGCCAGTGACCATGAGCTGTAGGAGTGTTCCGATTTCGAGAATATATTGTTGCTTCTGTAAGTCAAAATACCAATAATGAATAAACAAAATTCTTGAAACAATAACTACTAACTAACATGTGCACATCAATAGTATAGTAATATGCTACATGTATATTTACATTAATAGTATAATTAAATATGCTCAAGACTGATGGTGGTAAAGGAATATAATATTAAAACTTCACTGAATAAATGAAACACTTTGCATCTAATTCCACTACTTAAATACATCACCATACACAACCGGTTTATATTATCAATAGCCATCATCAGGCCTAATCTTGTTTCATTTGCCCAGTAATGGAAATCCACAAAGTGATGGCTGTTACTATTGATTTTATTTAAAACTGTGAGAGATTATAACAAATGTATTTGTATCACAGCAACAGTAATAAAACACAGCAGACTTTTGAAGCCCTCTTCAGCTTCCCACAAGCAATGCTTTAAGAGAATATTAGAGTACTATAACATGAATACTAAGAAGAAAAACGTTAAACCTAGAATGAAACCTATTCAAAGCCTACAACAAATTGGTGCAAATTCTACAAGAATTCTGGAGGTGAAAAATTTCCAAGCGGCTATTGGGAAGCAAATGATCTTACATAGTAGGTGAGTAAATCAAGCAACTGGGTCTGTTGGAGTCTTAAATATACTTTACTTTTAGATTGATTAATACTCTTTAATGCACAAAGAACTATTGATTACCAGATGGTGGAGTGCCTTCCTTTACTCGCTTCTTCACAGGACTCAGCTGAGTGGTCTCTTTCTTCTCTGATCGGGATGAGATAGTAGTACAAGCAACATGAGGAACTGCTAGGTGTGAGACAGAAGGGGGTGCAGCACCATGATTCTTTGAAGGCCTTTTTGGATTGCTCCAACTGCTTTGTCCACTGGCATGTTCCACCACTGAATCGTACACTTGAGGCACATCCACTGGGAACACTGGCCTCTGCTCCTGGTAATCAATTAAGGGCCAAATTAGGAGAATAGCTACAACAAAAGACTAAGAACATTCAGTAGAGCCTCTGTCCATCATTCCCACAGTTTTTTCTTTGTTGAATCTATTGTTTGTTTTCTATAGTTCTGATTCTAGCCCATAAAGAGCAATGTTCAATAAAGCCTCAGTCATTGAACCACAGGATGCTTTGGAGAAATTAAGATCCTTTTCCTATGCCTAAGAATTGAAGATGATGACAAATACAAACTGCTAGGTGTGTGCCTATTTTAGTTAAAGCAAAATATCTACAAGAAAACAGTTATCACCAGTATTTCTGAGAATATATAACAGCTCCTCAATGTAAGTAGTAACAAATTTTTATTATTCCCTTTTTTGATATTTTAAAAGTTATCTCAGTACCATGGAATTCATTAGATATCATCGCGTTCTTGTTTTAATAATATAATCTGAGTCCTTACTTCCTGCTTTCATTGTTTTCCAGGATTTACAGTATTTTCCCTTCAATTCCATAAAAAAATAGATCAAGGTTCTACTGTATGTTACTAAGCGACCAATGTCAAAGAGGTGTTGGAAGGGCAGAAGATTATACAGGAATAACTATCATTACAAATTTTGCTGTAAATAGAAATACTGATTCTAGGGTTTGTCCCCCCAACAAAAGCTTACAATGAAAATCTACTCTACAGATCTGTCAGTATGAAGAGATACAAAAGGAACATACTATGATCTCAAGCTAGCGAAAGCCGTGACCAGCTATGCATCCTTTGCTCAGAAATACTTACTTGCAAAATTGTGCCAGAATCAACAATAAGAGGTCGTCCCCATTCACTAGCGTCTGAAAGAAGAGGTTGTTGGATGGCAGCATGCTGAGGAGGCAGCTGTTGCCAAGATGGTGGAACTATCGTCATCTGTCGATTTGTTGGCCATGAAGTTTGGACAGCATTCTAAAAGAACAAAAATGATCCTTCAGTGATAAGAAATGGATTCTTACTATGATAGATGGATGGAATATATTATAGATGGTTAGATGGAAGAAGAGACTTTTCACTCTCAATCTCACCTTAATAAAGACCTAATAATAACAATAATATATAGATATATTTATAATACTATATGGTAATCATTAATAACTTGAATGAATAAAAGAATTTCTTTAGCATCAAGTAGTTATCTCCTTTATTTAATTCCTGAATTACATTGGACTTGATGTAAAATCATTTAAAATTTCAACTATAACTTTTTTATTACTCTGTTATTGCTGCAAAACATCAAGTTACAAGGAAAGACATTACAGTCATCTAACTCTAATCTAATACCTAACTGTGCACGAAACTATGATTAACAAAGGATGGCGCATCAAATATTACTTACTGTCAGAAGCATTTGCCTACCACTCTGCTCTACCATAGAAACTGGCACATACTGCTGCTGAGCTGCCACCTGAGGGAAAATTAAATTCCCATTTATATACTATGTGAATTCAACAAAGCAAGCAAAGAGTTTTCCTTACACTATATGCAATTGTGCTGACATTTTCATAGGTTTACATAAGTGCAGGTTGTCCTCGATGCCTCAAAATATTTACCTAGCACTTAAAACTTTCAAAATTCAGTAAATTAAATTTAACGGTGACTCCAATACGTAAAACACAATTACATATACTTTTATATCTTCAAAAGCACCAAAATTTAAAAGAAGCTATGCTAATGAGATTGAGTACAGCTCAGATTGCCTCTGAAATATGAGATAAAGAGTTCTTCTTTAATTCTGTCATCATATAAATCTTTTGCTAATTTATGTCTGAAGAAGTTGATGGTAGTATAAAAAAAGAACAAATTTCATCCTTAACAAGGCAATCTGATCTGATATGAGATTTATATTAGATAGCATAAATTAGAAGGAGATCCAAATAACTAATGGCATAGAAAAAATACTTTATGATGCTAATAGTAGGAGATAAATCAACTGTTATAAAATAAAGAATAAATAAAGCATCCTAAAAACTGCACAGAAAATAATTGTTTCTGATTAAAAATAAGGGACATCTGCTACTAAAAAATCTAAATACTGAGGTAAAGACAACTCTCTACCTAATAGAAAATTTTCTTCTTTCCTTCAAGGCTTACTAGCAACATCTTTTAATTTCCTTCTGCTCACTACCTACTGCTATACAATGAAATGGATAGCTAATGACATCCCACTAATGTTCTCGACAGGAAGTTCACCTAAAAGATGGAAATGCTCTCTACAATCTGAATGTTTTCCACCTAGCATTCCTTAGCTCCACACAGTTCCTAACAATGACCTAAACTCGTACACTTCTCTCATAAGACTCCTCTATTTAATTTTGACTGCATACTACCTGACACCTGTTTTGGTGGTAGTTACAGATGATAAAGTCATTTATCATTAACAAAATTTAAATACGCAAGAAGATTAATGAATGAATCGCGGTACAAAAGTTGGGGAACCTAGTGCAACATCTGAAGATCACATATCATCTCATGTTTCTAAAGGAACTTTCACCTATCTGCTTTCTATAAACTTCTTGTAATTCAAACCATCACCTATCTTGAATTTTTATTCTAACTTCCCCTTTACCTTTTCTGTGCTATGTTTTCTGACTTGGAATTCTAAATTCTATCTCACACTTGGTATTTTTAGGAACTGGTGTTTTTGTCTCCTGACGAATTTGAATGTATAATTCTTGCATTGTTATTGATTCTCCTTCGACTCTAATTACAAACCTGTTGTGAAATTATAGGAGGCTGAATTTGCAGCTGCGGAGGCTGCTGGGCTACAACAGTTACGTGCTTTGCAGGGGAGCCCATGCCTTGATAGCCTGGCTGGCACAAGATTGATGAGACCAGTTGGTGCGGAAATGGGTCAGCTCGAGTAGCACCTGTATATTGACGTGCCACTGACCTTCCATTATACAATTGATACTAGAATTGCAGAAAACAATAAAGTATATCAAACCATTTTTTTGAAACTGTTAGGCAGGGGTTATAAGGGAGAAAACAATCTTTTCCAAACAAATGAGCAAAGTATGACAAATAATGAGTATGCTAAGATTCTATGGGAGCATCGACTTACCAAGCTATCATAGCCAGAGGGTCTCTCCCTCACCAGACGCTGAACTTGGTTTGTCAACTGATTGTTGAAGGTGAGGGTGACGTTTCCATTGGAACTTGGCACAAAATTGGTGACCAAAGGTCCTTGGGTACTTTGGTGATTGTTGTTGGAACTGTAACCATTACGTCTACAAACTTCCATCATTTGAACACTAGCCTTCACATTATTACAATGAGCATAGTCCACCAAATGAGCTAAAGTGACAAAGGCATGATTCAAGGCTTCTCCTGGGGTTATTCTTCGCTCCTGTGGGAACAAATATTTCAAGTTGAAACAATATAATGTGATAAGCAATAGTGGCAATGAAGTAGGGTAAAAAAGGAGGTAAGACACGTTCTACCTGGTCCATGGTCAACATCCTCTTCAAAAGATCTATGAATTCTCTCCTGTCAGCTTTCTCAGCCAATAGTTCGCCTCCCTCCAGATCTGTAGGCACGTTCACTTGGCCGATGTCATCCAAACAGTTGAAAATGTACTTCCTTGCTTCTTTTGACTTGATACCCGTTTCTGCTTCATGCTCCTCAGGAGTCTGGAAAGAGTTGATTTTCATAAATCTGTTATAGAGGAGGCAAAACACTACAGCTTCTCAGCAGAAAATACCATACCTTAAGTCTCCAGAAAGGATACGTGCTATCCATGTCTCTATAAAAGAACTTTGTGGTCTTGGATGCATTGTTTAGCATGTGCTCAGTTGGTAATCCTTGAGTCTGGCTAATGTATCGTATCTGATCATATTCTGAGGACCCTGGATAAAGGGGCCAACCCAGAAAGAGTTCTGCTACAACACAACCTAAAGACCACATGTCAATGGCTTCACAAAATGGCAAACCTAGAAAATGAAAATACATACATTAATAATGAAAAATTAATAATAAAATGAAAGGTAACTGAGAAATAATCAATAGAAATATGTAAAAAAGGGTTGCCGTACGCAATATATTTGTACTGCTTGGCTGAACAGGTATTGTAAAACTCAAAACATCATATTGTTGAAGCATTCTTTCTTGGTATTCTGATAGAATTAGGTAAAACAGCTTAAAAATTTTCATGCTCAACCATTATATCAAAAGAAAAAACCTCTTTTGCCTCTTCCAATGCATCTCTGATATCACACTACTTAGTTCTCAAATTTATAATGACAAATATACAAAAATTTAGTTTAAAAGCAATAAACCAAGTATTTCTTAGAAATACTATGCAACAAATTTAGTTTTTCATTGTATTTCTAACATTTTAATTAAAAGACCTTGCATGATTGAAAGGGAATCAAAAGGGGAAAATGTCAGTAGCTTACCAAGAATAATTTCAGGAGCGCGATAGTAACGACTTTGAAGATAAGTGTTACAGACAGCTTTGCTGACATGTGAAGCACTCCCAAAGTCAATAACTTTCACCCTATAAGGCTGCCTAACTGGGTCAACAAGCATAATGTTTTCAGGTTTCAAGTCTGCATGAATCAGGCCTAATTGCTGCAAGAGACATTTGAAAATAAGACATTTTAATGAACGATTCCACTCTATGACTGACTGAGATACGAAACTATACTTACCTTCAACTTAAGAAGGGCTGTGAGCACCTGCTGTAGAATCGGACGGATATACTTAAGAGGAAGGGGGCTGAATTTATTCTGCTTAAGAAAATCATAAAGATTTTGCTCAAGCATTTCAAATACCAAACAAGTATGGTTTTTGTGCTGAAAGCACTCATATGCCCGTATAAAGTTGAATTCGTCTGCATTTTCCTGGCTTAGTCGTGACAATATGCTTACCTGAAAAAGTTAAACAAGTTAGAAAATGATATAATATACATAAGGATCAAGCAGATTTTAAAGGAAGTTTTGCAGATATAGAATTCAAAATGAGAAAGATAACTGGGTTCACTTACTTCTATCTGTCCCTGCCGTGCATATGATGGATGATTTTTGAGGATTTTGATTGCCACAATTTCATTTGTGCCTTTTTTCCAGCATTTCACAACCTGCAAACGGAGACACGCCATTAATTAAAAGAAAGAAAAATAATCTAGATATCTAAAAACCAAATGAAAAAATTTACTTTAGAGAAAGCATAGAATAGAATTGATAGTGAGTGATATAGGAAATGGACTTACTTGACCAAAGGTCCCTCTCCCCAGGAACTCCAAGACCTCATACTGATTGGTCATGGAGTAGAGGACCTCATGTTGTACTAGTTGGTAGTCCCCATCTGCACTTGAGGAGCCCTGGGGAGGGGCTGCCGCAGCTTTGCTGTGGGACGTCGTGGTGGCGGCAGTGTTTGCACCGGTGGTGGCAGCGACACCTGCAGCTGCTGCAGTGGTGGTGGTACCTCCTTGGCCTGAACTATGACCATTCCCCTCCGAGTCTTCTGATTTTCTCTACAGAATCAAGAAAAACAATTGCAGAAATACTATCCTCTGAGAGGCTACAAAAATAAAAAATACAGAGAACAATGAGATTTGAAACAAACTTTCTGGTTTAGGAAGATTATGACCCACTATTGGAATGAAGAGAATTCTTTAAATGTTAGTAAACAAGATTGCTGATTAGATTTGCCTTATTAAGCTATTTAATAAAACCATCCAAGAGAGGGATGTTAGTATTAGATGGAGTCAACTCATTCTAATTTTTTACTTGTGTGATGAGACAAATTAGTTACTGCCAATTTCAGCATTAACATCACTATCAAGTATCCATACTCATCAAAAACATAAAATCATTAAATAAGTTCAAAATTAATTTCTTACTGCCACATTGCATCGGTCAAACACGTGACATTCAACAATGGTCAAATCAAGACTGAAATCATAATTATCATAATACGTATTGTTCATGTGGAAAAACTTCACTCCCATACACAACACTTCAGACTCAAATAGGAATGCCCAATGATATAAACTTTGTAAAAGAAAATTGGAGGAGGCATTTTAACACTGTGACTTTACACATGGTCAAATTTGGCAGTGCCACCATGTTGTTTTATTGTCACAAAAGAGACAGTCATGATCTTCACGTATATATAATCATTAAGTAGTTTCGATCCTTTCAGATCTTAAACCTTAAAATACAATACATATTTTTTAATGCCATTCACACAAGTTTCATCATGAAATATTAGAAATTATCATTTTAATGCCTGGGCAAGGCATTATGTAATTGTGCAGAGTAAAATTCTCATCTAAAAAACTTTCCCTGACTAACTTCTCAACTTCACAGAGGTCACACAAATAACACAAAAACAATAATGAATGATTGTGTTGAAACTAGAAAATCGATCTGACACACTACATGCTTCAAAATGAGGACTGATGTCACAGAAATATGAGACAATATAATGGAAAGTAATGGTTATATAATTAAGTCTAGAAGAGGAAACAAAACTCAAGGACAATAAATGACAATTATGAAAAATTTTGATGAAATTGGTGAAAGGTGAAACAACCAGTTTTAATATACCGAAGAGAATAATTAATTAAAATAAATGATGATGAATTAACCAATTTTTTTGATTGAGAGACATTGTCTACAACCATGAGATAAAAATAAGAAACCTGGGTAAAAAGAAATTCTCTTTAAAGGGATGGAAGGAATTGAATAATGTGAATACAAGAACATCTGAAATGCCCGAGGGGAAACTCAACTTAAAAAATTAATGCTCTTTTGATGCATTAGACACTTTGCTGAGATGAATCTTCTCCAGGTATTAAAAATGATAAAGAAGAATTGACATGTGATGAATCAATTTCAGAGCAGACAGGAAAAGAATGCTGACTTATCAAAATATGCCTGATTTACCCTGAAATTACATGAATAAACTAAAACTGTCTTTCTCATAACAAACACAAGATAAAAAAGAAGAGTGTCAAACATCCACATGGGTAAGACTATGAAATTGAAAAGTAATTATATTAAGTACATTTACTAAGAAGTTGAATGAAATTAATTTCACATAAAATCAATCGAATCAACAGAAGCCTTGCAATTAAACTTGAAGTAATTCTGAAAATCAATTGGCTAAAGAAACCATAAAAAAGGAGAATAAATAGCAAGGATTTATAGGACTTCAGTTACACAATTACAGATACAGAAAAGAAAATAAGACTTAAAAATTACCAAACAAAGAAAAAGGAAATGACATAACTAAAAATAAATGTACATATAACCAAGCACCCTGAATGTGGAAGCAAAAACGTTGATGTTTTTGAATTAAATAAAGAGTTCACTACAATCTTTTTATTTTTATTCACAGAAAATTAATATAACCACCCTAATTAAATCACAAATACCTGATTAGTTATGAGGGATACAGAGTTACCAGTAAAATTTAAAATAAAAAATTACTTATCTTTCTTCGATGGATATTATCCATAGATATCCTCTAAAAGATTCTAAAACTGAAATTCTTTCAGCATTAAATACATATAAATCTTGTTATACTATATGATGTTATATTTATGTTTCTTCCTAACAATGTCTGCTATATGATTCAACTAATCAAAGCTATACAAGTCTTGCAGCATATATATACTTTATATGAATCACATAAGTAGATGTGCAGCATTAACACTTAATTTATCAATTACTTGGAAACAGAGTTTTCTCTATTTATCATTACTTATTGACTAGAGATTGATTGATTTTGAGAAATTATCACAGTATTTCACGATTGGGCGTATTTATAAGATTATAAAAAGAAGATTTATAAAATTTTTGTATTTTAATTTACCTCATGATGTAGGGTCAGATACACTGTAAATATTTTGGAGCCTACTCCTTCGCAGAGAAATTCCAGATGATGAATATGAGCAAATATTTGAGAACTTTGGTGAAATTACAATATATTGTATAATTTATTATTACTTTAGCATAATTTACCATATGAAGAATTTTCTAAAATTCTTCGTTATTGTTCTAAGGAAAATTCCAAGAAAGAAACTGTTTCCTCAACATACTAGCACTGAAGAATGAAAAAGTATACTAGCATAAAAAGGAACATACTTAGATAAGTAGTAAATGACATTTGGTAAATTCAATGAGGGGAATTTTCAAATTGTGTTGAGAATACTTTCAGCAGATAATAATATAAAGATTGCTTAGTGGCACAATAATATTGAAAAACTGAGCTGAAATTAATTTGCTGCATATGAGGGCAGAACAATATGAACCTTTAATGAGATGTATACAAAGACAACTTCAAGTAACTTATATTATCATGAATATACTGTTATTTTGATGTATATTGTAAATATTATATTGACACAACTCATACAAATTTGAGAGCTATGCTACTACCATTATCATTCAGATTTTTCTTTCAGTAAAAGTAAAAATGGCAAAAGTAATCATGATGTAAATGTAGTTTGTAGGCAAACTGATAGCTTAGAAACAGCAGATATATAAATCAAGAAAATTGTTATGTTGAACTCAAGAATAGCCGTATGAGCATCAGCATTTTTCATTTTCAAATTATTAAAACTTGCATGGGTGTTTTAAGGATAGAAATCATATCTTTGACCACAATACAGATGTCAAAATTTTGTATGTATGAAAATATGACACCAATTCTATTTCCTAAGAGAAAAATTTTACTATGATTAATCATTTGGAGAACATAGCTAATTGCCTAGGAGCATTAAGACTTAGTAATTTCAGATTTCGCTGGACAGTTATAGGAAACAGGTGTGTGTGGTTGTTAGGAATCTTTAAATTTCCTTTTCCATAACATCAGGCACATATTTCACAGGTCCTTTAGAATGCAGGCAAAAAATTATGATAAATATTCTAATAGTTCAATGTTAATTGGTTTTTGAGGTAACAGATGGAAGATAAATTTGGATGCTATGGAACTATACTTGAATTCTTAATGGCATTTATCTCATTAATGATGAACAAGAGAGCTACCAAAAACCCAATGATCTATAATCAAAACATAATTTCGGCAACTTTCCAAACCAATCATTAAAATGCTATCCCTACTGTCATGATCTTCATAAAAAGTGTATGTTTTGAAAAGCAAATTAGATACAATAATTAGCCTAAAAGAAAGAATAGCAATCGCTGAGAATGGATTGACATGACATTCATTCCAAATTTCAAAGGGGAAACAAAGAGCTCTAAGTGAAGACAGACAGCATTAAAAAGCAAGCTGAAGATACCTTGAATTAACAATAAGAGGAGAAAAACAGGATCAAACAAGATGTAAGGCAACAATTTCATGTTTGAAACTAAGAAACAGAACTCTCATGGAGGCATTAAAATGACATTCTGAAGATTTGTCAATCTCATGAAAGAGGCAAAGGTAAGCCGAATGAAGGAATGGAAAAGAAAGAGAAGGGTACACAATCTTATACTTTAGTAGAGGCTATGCACTTTGTGCATGATACACAATCTATAGTGCTTTGAACATTATTCAACCTCAAACTGATTATGATCAGTCAGACAACATTTTTATTGACAGAACTATTGCTGTGTTCCAACTGAAGATCATCAACCCTTTACCGATTTCGTAAAGCACATAGTAAGGCATGACAGTTGGCTAATTACACTAGCAATTGGATTTTTTCAAACACCAAGTAACAAACACAAAACGTCTACCTCTCCCTATAAAAAATCAGTACACTGAAACATGTACGACTTCCCGAATTTCAATGAGTTAACTGATAATCTTCCTTTGCACAGAAATTTTGTTTGAGAATCTACAGCTAAAACTCAGATTGGCTCAAAATTCAACTTACCTTCTGGCCACACCTCTGATATGTGTCTAAAAGTTTTATGGTGGAAGCCCGTATGTAATTCTGAGGCAGTCCCCCACTTGGGCTCTTGTGCTGAACATTATTCCTGTTGCTTCGGTGGATAGCAGTCTGACTCACACTTATGCTCGCTGGATTCAATGTATAAATATTAGTAGCGTCTGAATAGTCTTGTTGGAGATGCTCTAACTTGCGTTTCTTCTGATTATGTTGCAACACCACCCCACTACTGCTTGTGCCAGAATGCTGGGATTGGATGAACATGTCATGCATTCCCTGTAAATTCCAAATTATGTCTACTGTTACAAAGGATACTTCAAAAACTACAACTACTTTCTACTCAAGCACAAAATCCTTACGGCCAATATATGAAAAAACAAGTTGCATTGAAATGATATTCCGACAATGGTTGTAGTATACAACTGGGATGACTAACTACTTAAATACCATAATGATGATCGACAGTAAAAAAATCCGCGAAAAAAATCGAAAATCCAGAAACAAACAATTATAAAAGAATATAGCAAAAATGTTGATCATTCAGAATTTCGGCAATTTTTACGGGATACGCTCACAAATAGGATATTTTCGAATGTCAATTCACTCCCGTGACTTACACTGGGAAGGAAATATTGAACTCTATGTTGTTCAACGAAAACTGAAATTACGGAAAATCGGAATCTCGGTTCGGAATATCACTCATAACTTATAAACCTCTAAACTAAGATCTTTTCCGAAGAATTCTAAGAAGCGAAATACGCACACTACAGCGACAGCCTGAAACGAACCTCTCCGTTACACAGCGGTGGATGCAGCAGAGACCGAGCCGTCGCCTAGGTGGCGAGATTCTCAATTCGCTCCTATCACATCACGACATCAATTACATACGCGGGCAGCCGAGATTTGTTTGATAACGATAAATTAAAACAACAATAATAAATTCTATTACGCTTCGAAGAATGTCTTACGAAAAAAGAGTAAGAAGAAACGAATCTGCTCACAAAAACAAGATAAGGAGAACACAAAAAACAGAAACATGAAAAAATGAAACGCACACACGAATACATTCGACTTCACCAAAATGCCGTCTTACTGTTTATTTCTCCGAAGCGAGAGTAAAGGTTTTTCCATATGAACGGTACAAAATTCCCAAAGTCCGACGAAAGAAATGCTGATACGGGTCTCGGAAAAGAAAGGTAGCTGAGCCCAGAAAGTGTACGAGCTGTAGATACCGAGCTTCTGCGGTGTTATGGTTCACATTTACGAAATAGCAACGTAAAGTAAACAAAATGGAACACAGCATATTTTTCTTAAATGTGGTTTAAGTTAGCGGTCATAGATAGGAAAAAGATCAACTTTGCGGAGGTTAAAAACAAAGACTTAGCAGGCTATAGCGGCTTTAGTTCCTGTTTACCGGTTAGGTCGCTAAATACAAGGCAGAAGCCGTCTTAAGTAGGAAATACATGAGAGCAAATGAGCCTCTCTTGTTTAGAATGAGGAAGTTTGTGTTAGTACAAGTAAATCTGATAAAGCGTTTGATTAACTTTATTCGATATAATATTAAATTGTAAGTTCCAAGGCAAGGTAAAACCAAGACTGTTTCCGAAGAGAATAGGACAATTATCTAATATTACCTTAGAAAAACAGACAAGGTCAACTGTTTGCGATATTCAGTATTCCCAAAAACGGTTCACGTCTAGAAAGATATAAATCATCACTCGGTCATTCACATAATGATTCGATACGAAGATAAATTAAAATAACCGCATCTCTAAAGCTACAGTAAGTGGACTGACGCAAGTTTTGTTGCTCATCTGCAAGGTATAAGTATTTACAATGCTGAAAGCTACCATAAACATGGCTGAAAAGTAAGATAAAAATACCTAAGACTGATCCTCACGGTAATCCACTGGTTATCAGTAATCACCAAACAAACTATTACCACCTGTCTTCTACCATTTATTAACTGATAGAAGTATGATACAAGACGTCGCTATTAGCAACTCTTAACCCTTAATCTTACTCGCACGTCTTTTAAAAGGTGATATCGAAAAAATCTTTCACAGACAAACAGCTATATATGGGTATCTTCAGCACTGAAATTATGAGTTAGCGGTCTCGAAGAACCAAAATACATGAAGGGAATAACTGTTGAAAATACTAGTAACTTATGGAACGCTAATCCTTAGGCCGAAATTTATTATTCCCAAAACAACTATCATATTACCAAGAAAGTAATTTAAACCTAATTTCCACTCCTGGTTCTTTACCAGGAGTGGAAAATATTTTCCATCCTTAGAAACAAAAAATATAATAAAAACACTCTGTTTAACAGCTAGAAATCTCGGTATATATCCCGCTTCCTTCTTGTGTATGAAACATAAACTTCAAAAGTGCTAAGATTCGATAAAAATTACTAGGTTCCAAGGATTTTGGGGTTTGAAACCATACGCGATTTTATGTTCTCTAGAACTGAGGTTGGGAAACAAGTTCAGCTCTTCCACGAAATCAAACTCCTCATTTCGACCAACTCGTCACGATTTCCCACACAGAATTCTTACGGCTTTATTGTACGTCTATAAATAATTTTCTAGTACTTTTTAGTTATTGAGTAACGTCTTTACTTCATTCTATCGCATATAAAAGTATAAATGATTATTCTGGCTTACAAGCTTACGACTCGAAGATTCCCCGTAGATACGCAGGATTATATATAATTTCTCACGTTATACAAAGAGTCCGTCAGTTCGGCCGAAATATTTTATAACAATGATGCTTAGTAAGAAAAAAACCTTCACGCACTAATTGAAAAGGGAAGCAACATTAAATGACACCTAAGTTAAAAATAATGTATTTGATGATCAAACGGTAATACGATAGAAAGTCACTTGTAATATAAATTAGTTTCGCTCCTATGATACATGTAGAGACCACGTTCGGATGTAAGAAATAAAATGATACATATCTTACGAACATTCGAAAATAAAACAAAATCATCCTGTATCCACAATAGTTACTATTTAAAGGTTTACGCAACTAAATCGGCGGTATTTAAAAGAGCGTTGTTCAGAGTCGCTTGCGCTAGTCGAACCCTATGTTTTAAAAATTTAATCGCTTAGACCGATGCAAGAGCTAGTTATGCAACAAAATAACTCAAGTAGCATGTAAAAATTTTACCGCTATTCCGATACTCCACTTTTACTACAATCCTTCGAATAAAAATACAGCCGTACATCAAGAATGTCACACACTCAACCAACTTGAACGTTATTTAATTACAAGAAAGTCTATGAAACTAAATCAAAACTATTTGGAAAATTTGTTTAGTAAAGAGTTAAATTTTTACCTCTCACTCTGCTTTTCCGCCGCAAAGGACTCCAATCTCATAATGAAAACATCAGGAACAAATGAGACCTTCAAATTCCGGCCATCTTGGAATGGTGACGAGCGTTTTATATGTACCTGTCCGACACAATGCACCAACACTGATAGTCACTCGAAACACACACACGAAAAACCATGCACACCAAAATTCACTATCACCCCAATAACCCGATCGAGGTTCTGTGTGGGTAAACACAATTTACCCACTAAGGCCTGACGTTTCCACCCAGACAGCCAACACTTCGTGCAACACACCTCACCATATGTACTTCGGCCGCAGGGACGAAGCGTGGATTGAAGGGGAACTTGGGTTGGTCTGGATTCCGAGGACTCTCTCACTTTTGAAATTTTATAAGCATAATAATTAAGAATTAAAACCTAATAAAGGAATATATAATATTATTTTATCTTCATTGAGTATACGTTTATGAATTACAAAGCTTTAGTTTTTATAATAAATATATATATTTTCGTTTCCGCCAAGCCCCCTTGCGCACTCCACCGCGCACGTCATCTACCGCTGACATTTGTTACTAAATAAGATTCTAGCGACGTACTCGTGGAATTATCTCTGAGAAAGCTGCTGGAGGCTTTAGTTTCATCATGATTTAATTAAGCAGAAGATATTTATCACAAATCAGGCACTTTCCCTCTTAATATTTACTATAACATAACGTTAATTTTAGATTAAATTATTCTTAAATTCGGAGAACTGATAAAGTCGATGATGGTTTTACGGTAAATTGAGACTATAATCAGCAATTTTATGATAAAGTCGCTCCTATCATAAATAGAGGCTTGCAAAGTATTTATTGCCCAGTTCTTAATAACTGCGAGCTTGCATTTTAGCCTAAAATAAGGTTCAACATGTTCCTTATGTAATACATGAAAAAATTCCCACTGAAATGAAGCGTTGACGGAGAGTCGTTTCCTTTAGAATAACTAATCTTCATCGTACAAAAGAAAGGCTTGATACGATACAAGAAATATGAATAATTCCGCTAAAGCGATTGATAGCATTATATAAAATTCGAAATACCTTAATGCCTTACACAATATGTGATACTAGTGAAAGGAAATATAATGTAGCCGCAACAAAATTCAATGAACTAAAAATACGAGTTACGAAGAAAAGTCATTATAGGAGTCCTAATACTTTCATACCGGAAATTCTACCTTCAAGCATATTTTAGAAAAATAAAATTTTAATTACTTTCTTATGAGTTTCCCCGAATCACCTCAAAATATTATATTTCATTATGATTCGTTCACCATGAGGGAAAACTGACTTAGGTATTCTGAAGACGATCAAGATTAAAATTTAAATTATACACCGAAGGCTGTTTCACCTTGTAATTTTAACAGAAAATAAGGAGATTTTTAAAGAAATATTCTCTTTGTTTCAGGAAATGGAAAACGAGGAGCATTTAATGTCTCGTGCAATAATTTTACAATGGACAGAAGATCCTTGAGGAAGAATACAGAAAATATCTAGAAATCGTTTAAGTATATATCGCCCATTTCAGATAAGTTATCGAAAGAAAGTGGAGGCGCTCTATTTACGACATGCAATAAATATGAAATGGAATGGTGAAACCCAAACCAAATGGAAGAGCAGTATTTTAATAAAAGATGGTATATTAAGAGTTCGTGTTATTCAGAGAGAATATTCTGCAAACAGAGATATCTTTGCATCCCCTTGATACTTTATTTTGGAAATTAATCTACCAAAATAATACGAATTATGGAAATTTAAAAATCCTTCCTCGTCCTGTTTAGAAACATACATAGGTTTTGATAAAAATGGCACAATGTAAAGCTGATTCTTTTACCCTTATGTCTCTGAGTTTAGAAAACGGATGTAAGCATAGTGGTTGTAAGGTAGTGAGTCAATCGAAAGCAGCTGGCACGAATGATAAATAATCATGCAAGAGAATTTTTCCGGTTTTCCTCACAGTTTCTCAAACCCACATACTTTAAGAACTCTGTGTGACTCATGCGTGCGACAGACTACAGCTAAATATAAAAGAAAAACAGTTCTGAAATAATTATGTTAACGTGGATTCTACACTCTGCTGTTATTTTCCCTCTAGATTAAAGATACACCCGTCTTTGTCCCACATCACGTGTTGATCCAAAAGCTTTTCTTACTTATTGATGAAATATCTAAGCGAATGGAAGGTTGGCGAAAGTAAGACATAATCCTTACCTTAATCCGGATTAAAGAAATATCTTCCGCAGAAGAAATAATTTGTTAAGACGAATGCTGAGCACCTGCAGTTTGGAGGTATTTCTCTCTTCTCCTATATCTGAAATGACGCAAGCTCAATTATGTAAAGAACGCTACTCGCTCAATTGAAAGAGCTTGTCCATACAATCGAATAAATTCTTCGCACGTAACAATGGTCCGCTACACTGTATTGATCATTGTTCGACAAAACAGTTTCTAATTTACCTTTTTAATCAATTTAGACTTTTATTTCAGCTTGTTATTGGCAAAGGCCTACGACATTTGATATTAGTTGTCAAGATATCTATTTTAATTATAATTAACTTTTTAACTTAATTCACTCTTAATGACTCGTTATACACAAACTCGTTTTCATTAATGAAGATTGAATGCCAATCCATGTACGAAAAGCCTAAAATGTATCATTTTAAAATGTATTCATTTACAAAGCCACCGGAAATTATCAGCAGGGTTATACTGGTGGGTATAAGCCGGTCGTTTTACCCCGTTTACCTTCTGCTCCGCTGAAAAGAAAAACGTTCATCATCTGCTGTTTTTGTGTGCACCATTCTGCTGCTAACCCTATCCCTATGTTAGCAGACACTGAAAACATCCAAAATCTTCAGTTCTTTCACCCCGCAACAGAAAGTATTTTTGAAAATACTCTTGTATTACTCGCATAAAAAACTTCTACTTTCACTTAAATTTTATTTTACTGAAGGAAGCTTTTCCTTTTTCTTCTTCCACATTCGTAAACATTTATAATTTGAGATTAGCTGGAGGCGACAGATATTACCGGCCCACACCTGGATCGGTTATATATTTTCATGAAAACTTTCAACAAGCAAAACCTCACCTCATGCTCGGGTCAAAACTTTTTAACTACCCGAGAAAAAGACGCCCAAATAATGCGAAATTGCGAAGTCGTGGTCTTTTGGCGATGGAAACGATCTTGTAGACATAGATTTCGCAAAGGAAGCTATTGCGTCAACAACAAATGGAAAGTGCAAAATAAACGATTTAGAAATTTCAGGCAAGACCAATTTAGGTCTTGCCTGAAAAAACAACGCAATGATAATCTTTTAGTACAAATACTCTAGATTAAACGACTCTATAGCGCTGCAGAGTATCAATTGCTTCTAATGAACTTAAAAATTGATTAAGATTGAAAATTAAGTCCCGGTTTCGTTCCAAAATTTGATAGCTCGGTCTCGTGCATCAGGACATGATAACTTGAAGACACAAAAACCAACAGAGAGGTAGGAAAAATGTATAAATTTATCATGTAATCGGTATAATTTCATTACATGGATATTGAAACACGAGAGATAATACATAAACACTAATTCCATGGTTGCAATTGCGATTCTTTGATCGTCATAAAGATCCTTCGGTTTTACTAATCCTAAATCCTGATGCTCTGCGGAATCTACATTTTGAAGTATACGCCAGACCCGCACGTAAAGTTCGCAGATGTAGTACCTGTTGAGCAGCTTTTTCCTCTCCTGTCACGCAAATATTTTCGTCCCGGATCAGCGGACCCGTCTCTAGTTTTGATCGATGACGTCGTCCTTCTTCAAGAAGTACCAAGCAATGTTTAGGCGACACCTCGGCTAACGAATAACTTTGCTAATGACGTATTCTTGAGAAGTACAGACTGAAGGAGATTCGCAAAATACTTTTTCGGACTAAGTAAACGATTATGAGTTCGACTGACGAATGTGTGCAAACCTACGCTTGCATGAAACATAAAAATTACCTACACATAGAACTCTGCCAAGTTTTGCTCACTACTACAGGTATTGCTATCGAATTTTCTCTAAAATAAAAACTGTAGGACTTCATAGCTTTTTATACTTTTTTGATCAGCAAGATAATCGATGTCTTGAAAATTAATGTCTTATCACAGAGAGACAACTCGCATGCAACTCAGAATAAAAATTACGCTGCCGTAAGTTGCTCAGTTTCTTGCCGATAGAATTATAAATAGAAATTATTGATACAAAAACATCCGCGACTTGCGAAAAACTATGGAACCTTGTTTTACGTATATCTTCATAGTAAGTTTAGCTCTCAATCTACAATAGCTAAAAATCCGACGAAAAGAATAATGAATTCTTTTATCTTCATCTAAGAGCATGTAAGTGCATTTTGTAGTTTGAACTCACAAAATCCTGTGGCTTTAACTTCTACATTATACAGTAGCAATAGAATATAGTAGGTTTTTGTCATTTCTTACAGGTATTCTACGATTAATGATTAAATGGGAAATCGTACTTCGGGAAAAGGAAATATTGATGTACGAAGATGAGTCCAGGACGAATTATCATCGTCAGCTGAGGTAGAATTTCATTTTAAATGGAGGAATATCTCGAGGTAAATCCAATTAATTTAATTATGCATTTTCAGATTCGATATGGCCAATTAACTGACTTCTTAAACAAGGTCAGTTAAAACGATATTGCTTCTCTTTAATTCCATGGAAGATGGTCTGCCTGAATGTGTGGAATGTAACATTTCCATTGAATTGCTTCTGGAACTCATGTAACTTACGTATTATAATCGCTATGCGATCTAGTTACTAATACAACTGTGCAAACTTTAACTTTAGCATTATTATTATCAGCTTCTTTGAATTTACATCTGATTACAGGTTTTGATATAATTTACGTGAACACTAAACAGTTAAATTATTACATCTAATGAAAACTAATCAACAACCAGCAGTAACTAAAAATCAAAAGCAATCGAATCTTTCTATCACCGATGCCAACAGGTCAGCTTTTACAACACGCGAAAAGGAAAACCCTCCCATAAGATATCTAGATGAGGTATAGACAAAGAGGATTTCGTTGATTCCGTCTCAATATACATAAAAATTAAGAACTGCAGAATTACGACGCAGTTGATTTTCCGAAGAGGCTTTGTAAATATCACAATGTAATAGAATATATCATATGTTACGAAAAGATCAAATTGCAGCATTAGATGATATGTCTCACATCGTCAGTCCATAGTAAGACAGTCAAAGGATGCACTTATACCCTACAATCTGCATAAGTGCTTCCTTTGACAACCGAACGATCATGCCTGAGAACATTGCCAATCAGCTAATGCGGCTGTTTTATTTTATTTAACCTTTGACCCTGACTTTGGTAGCTGGTGATAGTAACAAATAACTACATTTAAACATGAATTTATTCAGCTTTGTTTTCCTCAGATTTGTTTATTTTGTTGGTTTGGTAAATGTGGGAACTTTCTACACGATGCCCTTCAAATTGAAATAGTTACGTAATTCGTTACGAAACTCAGGGGGCTATATTTCTTTATATGTAATAATAAAATGATTATACGATAAACAATTATCAACTGAAACTGATTGTCAATTCATTGATTTGATTTTTCCTGCCATTTCATAACGCTTACAATTTTTATCATATTCATATTACAACAAAACTGGTTTAACCATTTATTGGTATTACGAATACATTATCATATAACGATAATCTCTATCAAAATCCTCTATCTAATTTCACTTTTCGGGCCTCTGATGACCTAAATCCAGCCCGAGAAAGGCCGTTGAAATTCGGCCAGGGTGCCTATATGCGTAGGATTAAGACCTGAAGCTCATGTGTACGAGTCAATTTTTTTTGTAAAAGAAAGAAGCGAATTTAAACAGAAAATTTATGGGGAACTTCTCTTAAACCGTTTCATGATTCCGTTTACTGTTTTAATGAGAAGCGAAGACTGTCTTGGATGCAAGATGATGCCATCCGCTGACTAATGTATGACTGAAATCGGTTCATACACTCGATTCAAGTCTCGGAAATAGCCCGTAGCTCACCATTCAACGAGCATTGCTAAATGGATCATCCGAAGAATTTCTCTCATCCCCGATTCCGGAATGGCGGAACTTAAAAGAAACGCAGCGAAAATTCGTAGTTATCCGATGGATAGCCAAGTAGGGATTGCAACCCCAAGAGGAATACACAATCCCTAAATGTTTATTATATTATGCAATCCTTTAAATTAACATTCTCCTTAATGCATAATCCCTTAGAGATTGTAATCCTTAGTTTTGTTTAGTCATGCATTATCTATTATCGTAGGGTAATTGGCAAAAATTTACTATTTATTAACGTTGATTTTATGTAAAGTAAGATATGCATTTTTTCATCAGTGTCACGTACACAAGATATTTATGTAACAATAATGAAAACTATATTTTTAATATGGTAAAACCGAATTAAAACACAATATATAGAAAATTTGATAGCAATTTTTTAGCTAAACTTAACGATATTTTCTGAGCTTGTGAAAATAAATCTATATATTATAAATGAAAAAATGTAAAAATGCCTTTAAAAATCATCATAGTGTGTCCAACTTTGGGTCATCAATTCGGTCTTTAAATACAATTTGGGTATGGGGATCAATTTTTAATAACACTTCATAATGATAAGATATTTAACAATATCATTCAATTCCTTCTATTCCTATTTTTATTTGAATTGATTTTTACAGTCAGATAAAGTGTTTTATTAAAAAAATACAGACTGATTCTATACTTCAATTCACCTGAAATACAACTAAATCTCTAGCACCATAAGTTGGGAAAAGGATAACACATTGACCCCAAAATCACCAAGGTAAAAATCCCGGGAATTCGGGAGTGTAATACTGGACAGGATCCCGGGATTCCAATCCCTAGTGCAACTCAGCAGTGTTCATCTCTATTGCGAGTCGGGTTGTTTACAAAATGCGGTTACGGCAGCCCATGGGTGCGTCTTTACTAGGCTAATGTAGGAAAGGAGAGAAGTTGACCGTGGCCTGATTGTATTTTTATTTTCAGGCCGCGCTGTTGGAAGACATGCAGAGAGATAAGAACGCGCTGACGAATTTACTGGCTGCAAATCAGTTCGGCGAGAATGTGCCTTAGAATAGTACTGCTCCATCACAGCATCACATCGAAAATGTTTACAAGATATAATATAGGAGCCGTAGCCTGTATGTCTTCTATTGCATGCTTTGTGTTAACAAGATATTAACATTACCATTCATCTTTTGTTTTTCTCTCGTCGAATATTATTACAGACTCTTCGTGCGTGATGTTTCAAGTGACTGAGCTACTATGAATTTCATGAAGCTATATCGGATTTTGCACGAATTTTAGCAATTTGCACGAGGTAATTAAAATGTCTATTATATTATGACCTCCTTAGTATAAGGGTTAGTGTTACCGTAAAGTTCTTGAGCTCGAATCTTGATTAACATTTGCCAGATTTCAATGTAGAACAAGCGGAACAAACGATCAACCCGATCGAATTTCCCTTTTTCCATGTTTTTTGATTCATTAATACTGTAACTTTATCAATAAAATCGAAGATTATCAAATGAAATAAGGGATAAATGCGGGAATTTTAAAAATCAGCTTGCCTATGCCACAGGAGAAGATTTCAAGGATAGAAAAAACAAACCAGCCTATTCATAACCCAACATAGCTGTCTAACTCGGAAAACAGTAATCGAAACTCGTTTAGTACGAATACTATTCATTGGTTATGACTATGGCCCTGGTTGTTAAAATGGTTCTGAAACGCATAAACATGCTCTTAACAAAAGGATGTGATTTCGAGGTACTGATGCGAAAGATGGAAGAATGAGGGAAATCTGATGAAGAAGGAGATAGGTATAATAAGACATTGGGATTTTTCCTGAGTGCACGCTATAACGTGTAAAATCACCTTCACCCATTCCTCAAACATCTTTAATTGGGAACGTTACAAAATGATCCGCAAATGAATGAGGACGAAAGGAGAGCGGTAAACACTGTTATGAAATGAAGGAAAGACATTAAATGGAATGAAATTGGGGAGATGCTGAGTGTAATAAAGCAGGGAAGGCGGATCGAACAAAGCTTTTGATGCATAAGCCTAAAATTTAGTATGTAATGGACATAAATGAATTATAGCAATAGAATGTGATGCAATTTCATGTCCTCCTATTTCTTCGGATCTTTAAGGAATGCCTACTTTAATATATAGTACACTTTTTGATAGGCTGTACGTAAAACGTAATACCCCAAGTTACGCTATAGATGAGACCGACGAAAATCCTGTTAATCGAATATGCGTGATTCGGAGAATAAATTTGCTTATAAACACATTAAACTTTGTTTATTTGGGACCAAGGACTAATAACATCACTAATTTAAAAGAAATGAATAAAATTGAAGTTATGGATTTATATTACAAGATATTAAAATGATGAGTTACGTAAAACGTAGTTATTTCGTTATATTATAAATCTAGCATAGTCATCTGACGACATAAAGTCTTCTATTTCCCACGCAGAATACCTTATTAGTATGCTAATAAATTTCATCCCTTGCTTTGTTACTACAACGTGTCTTTCATTGGAGCCTAATATTTGTAAGCCTTTTTTCAATTGAGACGAGAGCTTCTGTCAACCTTGTAATTGCCATGCGTTTTTCTTGTGGAACCGGGTCTCTACAGCCGGATTCTTCAGCACCGTTTAGCTCACGCATCTTTATGAGCTCATCGATTGTCCTGACTATGTGAATCCAACACCTCGTTGGCATCATCGCCTTCGTCTTCCAAATCTAATTACTTGGAATAATTAACAACTTCTTCGGTCGTATGACGTGATCCTGGCGATTTTTCATTCTCGTTTTTGAAAAAGATTGAAGTTTCTTCCAGGAGAGGAAAATCAAATCAGCTCACCTCACAAATCCGAGTTTGCGTTAGTCCAGAAATGACTTTACTGAAGTTATCTCGACATAACTAATATTTTCATTGCGTAATATGATGCGAAAATACCGCCTTGAAATCCTTTATCATTCGTTTAAATGTCGAACATTTCCTACATTGATAAACTACAGACCTAATCTGAAACGTGAAGGGTGAATGATGCAATGCGATATGCATTACGTGTTGCTAAGTACGAATTTCCTCCTAAAATGATGCCACAAAGTGATAACATTGCAAAGCTATTATTCATTTCTATGAATATTGAGTTATCTCTCGTAGTGCTTTTGTTTGTAATTATTTGGAAACAATTATTAATTTTCGATAAAAGTTTACTTTACATTTTTACGTTTACATCAACTTAGCTAGGAGGTACATTTAACATTACTATGATAGTGTTCATAAAGAATATTAAGAGAACTGGTTTACGTTTTTTTTATATTATTATGTTTATATGAAATAAAGTATCCTGTCTTATTTGCATCACTAATGTGCAGTGTATTTTTTTTCTGAGTTCGACTTTCAGGCTCGTTTTAGACCACCATCCTCTTAAATTTTAACTGAACTGTCAGGTGGAATCGCAAGTTATTCCCATATATCTTCTTCTGCAGTGGTATACGTATATTTTCCTTCGTGTAGACATAGGTTCTTATAAGAGAAAAAAGGAACTCGGCGGTCAATGAACTAAGAGACAAACTAACAAGGTACGGGTAGTTTTCTTCATAGTACTGCTTATTGCTGTCTGTTTCTTTGTAATGAAATTCCTTTGATGATGAATGAGATGGAAGAAGCTTATTAGTCTCAATATCGACCTAAATGACGCTTATTATTATTTTCTCCAGAAATATAAAATATGACGTAAGCTTAAAAATAGACATACGACTTCATCATAATTCTCAATTAGATTAAAAAATATATATATTAATGTCACCAATAAACTGATTAATGTGATATTCCGGAAAGTAAAACAAAGGTATGGAAATATCACGGAGTAAGATCATACTACCATATGCTGATGAATGGAATATCGCATTTTTCTTTTGGTACGGGATGGAGAGTAATGAATATTTTATTTTCCATTGTCTCAGACGTGGTCATAGCTGTGGTACTATAATACGTTTGTATTATTCACACCTCAGTAGGTTTGATTTAGATTTTTAGGCTTGATTGAGATCTCTTCTTAAGAATCTCAACGAAATGTGTTACTCGTAGATTAATTGTGCTTCACTTACTTGGACTTGTTCCGTCTCTATAATTGACTCAATGAGGAAAGCAATAACAAACTACCTCACTCCTCATTTTGCCTTGACGCCTCATCCTCCTCTCCGAAGCTTTTTGTAGCTGAGGGTGGGGGGTGAGATCCAAACAAGCCTTCGGGCTGAAGACTGTACAAACGAAAATGGAATGCCAGGATTTAAATGACACACAGCCGCTCACTATGCGAGAGATGAGCTATTCTACCCACACAACATTCTTCAACCGCAAGAGAAATTCCGCAAAGAGGAAGCATAATTCAATTTGCCGAGAGAGTAACATTTCTAGGGCGAAATGTGCAACCATTACCACAGAGGCACCGCCCTCTAGGAAAGCGGTTATGGCACCCTCCGCATCGAAAACCTGCGTGGTAGGGAGACAGAGTCGCCTGGGCGAAGATTCTTGAAGCTTGGCGTGTTTTCCGGAACGTTCCAAACGACTTTGGAACATCACGGAGGATTTTTATTTTACCTTTTGCGGCGGTGCTTCAAAGGTGACTCTCAAACCAGTGGAGGCGGACGGTTTGCGAGTTAGGATGTGTTGAGGAGGGCTTAGTGATGTCGGAATGAAGTTAGAGTCCCTTTTTCAGCACTGCTTTCTTTATGTCGAATACTGCAAACCTTCCGGTTAAGAGTGTTTGAATAATCCTTTGAAGAGTCTGAGGAGCGCATAATATATCTATAGTTCGCTCTCTCTCTATAAATCTATAATTCTGTATTTAAATCAGTCGGTGGCAAGGCTCATTATCTATCTCTCATGCTAGAAAGATAGAATCTTTATTGGCGAAGCTAGGCCTATGGGTGGCTTTCTCTTTACCAAGACAGTTTACAATGTAATAGTTTTACTGCAAAAATAAAGAAAAATACAGAATAAAATTTCAAGTAAAATTTCATAAAATTATTCAGGAATAAAAGTATTGAATTATGGTAAAAAATGAACTGAGCTAGAAGAATATGCAATTTTTTTACTAAAAGTCGTACGATTACGTGGGTACAAAAATAATGAAATCCGAGAAGACAGTTATCTGAATGAATAGAGAGAACGCAAAAATAGAAAAGAGAGGAAATAAAAGAATTGCGGAAGATCACACTTAATGTCAGAGGAAAGGGAAACCAAGACATAACTGAACGGTTTTATGAAGAATATGAAATGTATGCAAATCTAACTAGCTAATATTACATTCTTTAATACCGTAAACATTTCTATATCTCCGACGGTACTTAGAATTTCCAATTCGAATTTTTCTCACAGTCTCAAGGTAATATAAAGTAAATGATGTACAACTCACGAGTTCTACTTATGCATTTTTCAAATTTGAGCTCTCTTTCATTCTTTCGGTCCCAACTTCTATCGTAGATTCGCTTCTCAGATGTCCTATCCAGTTAGCTTTTTTGATTCACTCGAACTTCCTTATTTCTCCTTTTCTATTCGATGATGCTCGTTATTTCAGTGAGAGCACGCTTAAAAACTGCCTGTTTATCCGTTACTCATCATTGGCATGTTTTATAAATATGGAAAGCGACTCACCAGCATGACTTTGATCCTCCAACCGAAATAAATAAAGGAAAGCCGAATGGCGAGTAACGAAATAAATACATTTCAGAAATCCGCAGATCAAATTTTGTCGAAATAATTTTCTGCTTTATAGAAGGATGAACAAAATTTTCATCGCTAATTCTCACCACTCCAAAAAGGCGAAGGATTGGAATGAACAAATAAATTTTCTTCGGTGTAATAATTACGTGTTGATAACCACTGAGTTATTTTTTATAACATTTCAATATATTTGTTAAAAACATATATGCTATCTTCATAAATAAAGATATACTTCGTCGTTCTTATATCTAACTTCGATAGCTTGTTTAAAAAAGCAAATGAAAGTTTTTCTAAACTCAAATTCCTATATGAAAACCTCCAAACGTTCTCAAAAGCCCATTTGGCAGGTCAAAGGGATAACGGCGTATCTCAACAACTAATTATTGGTTATAATTGATCTCTTAGGGTTACTTATTTATTATGAGTCCCAATTATGTATGATATTCTATGCATCGGGTATACTTATCAAATTCCTGTCATGTGCTCAACATTTAGTTTCTGATACTTAATCTAGAAATTCTGCAGAGTTCTACAATTATTGCAAAGGGCGACTGCAGAAATTTAACTGCCCATGAAGTAGAGAAAAATGGAATTTATACTTTAGGGTACATTGAAACGAAAAGAATGCCTGACTTTGGTGGCGAAAATAAATAGATTCAACATGACATTTGCAAAAGTACGAACAAAGAATCCAGCTAGGACAAGGCTAACTTCGTAGTTTCCATGAGTATATTTTTGGCTAGTTTTGATAGCGTGCTAACGTCGACAAAATAATTTTTTGAAGCTGAAAACTTTGTACATTCTTTTTCATGGCTTTTCTCGAAGTCACGCAGTGCCATACTCATTTTATCATAGAGAATCCGGCTCATGAACTGTGCTAAAATCGTTAAGTGCAGCGAGTTCAACGGAAATGGATTCTAAAGCGACAGAGATTCGTTCTTGGAAAAAACTTACACCTCGCCCACGCGTCTCTATTGGGACAGGCCGTCGACTCCGCACCAAAAAAATAGCAGTTGGCTGAGCACGGAAAGACCCCGACCCCTATGGCTTGTACCCTCCCCTTTTGAAGGCACAGAGAAATACATCATATGGATGCGCATGTAGTCTCTCTTAACGTTTTATAACCGCCACGTCGAAGCGCATCATCCGGCACGAATAATCGAGATGGGAAGAGGACCAATTATCTTCGGTGATCGTGGAGAGAGATCTTGGAAGTTGGGTAACGAAGAAATGAAAGGGAAGATCCATTAACGCATGTGCGGCATTAAGGAATGAAACACTCACTCATTGTATACCGAATCAGTATGTGAAGCATTATGCGTAATAAAGTATTAAATATTTATCAATGATACTTCTTTGATATTGTTTCTAGAAGCGTGTTGTTTTTGTTGGAGGGTGAACAGTCCGGCGTTTACATCCTTCGTTTTTGCTATGGAAAACAAATGAAATAATACGCACATGATGCCCTTAATATTTCATCTTCCGTATATTCAAAATTACGATGAAAAACATCTAGTAAAACCATATACTGTGGTTTTTATCAGACGTCTGATTTGGCGATTGCTATTCAAAGATTTTAGATTTTAGATAAGTACCCCGCAAGCCGCCAGTGGCGTATGGCAGGGGGTGTAATGACACCATCATTGTTTTCTAATCGACCCTATTAGCTTCTCAAATAGCTCGAAGTTTCAGCGTAATTCAATTAAAAAAAAATAACCGTTAAAGTTACTGAAGGAAATACACAATTAATCTTTTGCTATTTTAAAGTTAAATCTTTATTATTCTCATGAACTACTTGATTTTAGATTTGATTCGCATAGATAAAGCATGGTAAAATAAATAAAATATATAAGAGCGCGAAAAATAATTTTGGGTACCAAAGTTATCGAAAACCATTTTTCGTCAGTATTCTCTTCTTTATTTAATGTCAACAATGGTGAATTTCAGAGCTTATTCGATTAATGTCATCAAGATGTCTACATCTATCTAAATACCCTGCAAGCCGCCTTTCGGCGTGTGGCAGGGGGTGTAAACACCAAAGGATTGAGCTACTTTTTTAGTTTGATATTATCGTTCGCGGAAAGAATTGAGTCCTTAAAATGACTTTTTCTTGTCAAATTCGCTACTTGACTGATAACAGACCACGGGTACTAACTGAATAGTACCCTACATGTCACGATGAAAACAAAAACTTCTTTTCAGGTTGCGTTATTTATAAGAGATTTCGATGCGACTGAAAACCGAATGAGTGCCGAAGATGGGGCGTTAGGAACGGAGAGTTAGAGCGGCCCTCGCAGGCGGCAGAGGATGAATGAAACCGAGGCAACTCTCGCCTATGATAAGACCGCGGAAATTTGTGGAGAAGATGATAGAAATTTCTCGGAGAGGTGAACACGACTTTGGTACGCGATGGCCGTGCGCCTGCGCTGATGAGGACGACGCTCTCCGCATGCTACGTGTTGCCAAGAGCCCATGTGACACCTGCTGGGAGAAGGACTGCGGTTAGCTCTGCTGTGGGGGGAGGGAAGACCACGTTTACATCCACTCTCGAGTCGCCAAACAAGGCTTTACCTCGGATTACGAAGATGCTTTGATCCAGGATCTTAACCAACGTTAGCCGAAAAGAAATTCCTCATGAGTTACCAAAACCTTACACACACAAAACAGGCCAGAAACTACCAATTTAATTTTCTATCACGATTCTAGGAGAAAAGAAGTCGTGGGATGTTTAACAATAGCAACAGGACGGCCCTTACAGAGTTGCCAAACAACCTTTAACAGTTAGAAGCCCTATCTAAATTGAAAACATATAATAAGAAATGTTTGAATGAAATGAGTAATCATATAGTATGAATATTTATCATGTCTAATTTAAGCCATTAAGCAAAAGCACGAATCTAATTTAAGTCATCAAAAGTAGCACCAAACGAGCAACAGTACCTCCAGAAAAACCTTCGGGCTTCGGAGATTTCACTATTTTCCAATACCTTCATTGAAGCATGGTTTTCGTAGCTATATCATGTATACTAAATTTTGTCGGAGTTATAATTTTTGTAACCAGTCTGATTCAAAATAATCTGAATGTTGAGTGAATCAAAAATCAAAAATTTGTATCTGTTATGTATTGTCTGTATTATATAATTACCGAATATCTAAATTTATACACACGATAAATATGCACTATTATTGTATAAAATATCGATATTGACCAAACGGTAACAACGAGGTTTTACCAAAACCAGTAGCAGTGCAGAAAAGTCTGCAATGGAGAACTCCCAATTAAGGTAATTAATCCCTGAAAACTTAATTTCTTAATTCCCCAAAATTAATTAGTAAACTGGTGAACTTTCAATTGTGTACAGCCGAATGATACTAGGGGGTAGTACTAAGACCTTCAAAAAATAACCTAACTATAACATCCTATAATAATAACGCAGTGAAAAGTTTATGCATAATGGTTTAACCAAAAATACACTAAAACTAATTCTTAACCCATTCATATACTTCTTAATCTTCAAAATTTCTAACCTCTTTCTTTAGATTCTTTCGTACCATCTCATAAAGCACAAATGAAAGCCTCGTTAGCCTACGGCACAGAATGGACCGCAAGTTGCAACTGGTTTGATCTCCCCTACCAAACGCCATTGGCTGCTAGCAGAATATGCCTTAAAACGTCACCATAAGGCCTATAGGCCAGGTGGTATTGCCATCCATATTCGAATGACACGATCTATGACAGGGCTGACAAAGGCTTTATAAAAGTGAGCGTATTTTTCCTCAAAAGACCTCACCGTCTACTGACGTGTGTGGAAAAGTAATTGGAATGTAATTCCAGCATTTATCAAGCATTTCGAGAGAGGGAATGTACGTCTCAACGTGCATATAAGTAGTAATTTTGCAATAAAGTTCAAGTAGAAGTGAATAAAAAAATAAAAAAAAAAATATTTTTAATAGCAGTAAGATAAACTAAAAATGATAATGAACTTTCATTATTCAGACCGAGAAAAAGTTTTCACATATACGTATACTAAAAAGTATAAAGACACCTAAAACATAAGTATACAGATATCTATCATAGCATCTATTTTGCGCTTAAAACACGAATGTAATTATATTTTTAGATAACTAGGATAAAATCAACTGAAATAGTGAATATTAGTACTCCTAGTATAGGAAAAAGATACGAATGACAGGTTGGGTAATCGGTCCTATGATATCATTACAATGACTGAATTATGTTAACACGAATCATTTCGTATTATACAATCAGTGAGCGAATTTATTAATTCCTAGCCATGACATGTGCCATTGGTCATTCACAGAATTATCCAGGGCAGTGAGATTGAGGGCATATCGTACAAATGTATACTCCCATGGGACCTCTTCAATCTTGTACTCCGTGAGTGGCTGGCTATCTTTTAATTATCCACTTTCCTTTTCTGTCTAATTTTATTAAAAGGAACAGTTTTTGAGTTTTTATCCGCTCGATTGAGAGTAAATTGATTAGAGCTAGTAGGTTACCAATTGAATTACTTCGCTCATAGGCCATCATCACATACAATTGTCAATGATTTTAAGGAAATGTATGTAATCTTGTTCGAGAGAGATCGTTGCAGTTCGAATTGTATCATCTGCTGTTATTTTATTAACTATTCATGGCTTACATTTGTTGCTTCAATCTTTATAGAAAAATTTCGTATGTTTTCTTATGTGAGCTATGTAAATTATTATGTAAATTCAAAGTTAGACCGTATATTCCTAAGACCTTTCAATAATTAATATCACATGTGCATCCCAAAAGCAGCCAGTGGCGTATAGCATAGGGTAAATTAACGCAATTATCCTTAACTGAAGCCTGTTAGCTTCCCAAATGTCCTGCAGAGAAAACTGCCAGAAGTAACTGTATGTAGCGAATATTCTTTGCAACGCTTCTTTGCTCGTTTTTTTTCGATATATGTGCTCGTTTACGTTAATTATGACGAATTGTTGTAAATATATCTCATCTACCACAATCTTTCTTTTTTTGATTTCAGGCTTCTCTCCCTCGCAAGGAAGAATGTGATGAAATGCCAAAGATTTCTGAAATGAATATTAATAACATAGAAATGCTTTTGATAGGAATCGTTATTATTATTAGTTTTTATAATTTTAATGAGTAAGAATTTATATTTAATTGGTTCTAATTTACTGTAATACGGTCATTCTAAGATGTGCAATGTTACGTTGTTTGTAAGTTTTCTGTCTCTTTTTTTTCAAACATTTTTTTCTTCATTCTAAATTTCTTATTATGTAATTTGAATTTACTTTTTTCTATTCCATTTGATTTTTCTATTTTATATCGTAAACTCCCATTTTATTTTTTTACTGTTGTTTGCGATATTTTTGTTCCCCCTTCTTTGCGGGTATTTTACCGGAAAGTGTCTCTTTTTTCTTTCTTTGTCAAGCTGAAGTTGCAAAGATATTTTCCCGCACAATAACCTTTCAATTCTTGTAATAATTGTAATTTTATAGCGACATAGTAATTTATGATAAAATATTAATATATTTGTAAATAATTGTCAAAATTATAACGACATACGAGATTAGATGGATGGAACGGCCCATGAACCTAAAAGGGTCTACCTCTAGTATCTATCTAACAGAACTAAGTAACAGAAACCACATCAGTTACTTCTTCCAGAAATTCTATATTGATGAATTTTTCAAAAGCCTTTCGTCGATTATCTTACATCCTCTATCAGAGTGAGTGTCACCCGAGGAAATTTATCATAGACTGCTGTTGATCCTGAAATCTCTGCTAAAGAAACGAGCTGCCCATCGTTGGATCACCTCTAAATCGGAGACGATATAACCTCAGGAAGATCCCAAATCGTACTGTAATATCTGGGAGGTCGAATAAGGGGAAAATAAGTTATTTCATTGATTCGGAGTGGACAAATCTTCCGAATTGTACGAATTAATCCTTGAATTACATTGGTCATCACGCATCGAATACACTCTTAAAAGGATTTACTCCTCTAACTGTTAACTGTAACCCCGAAAAATTTATTACATAATTCATATGGTCTCCATAGGATATATTATTCATAAAAATTATTGAATGCTCCAAGATACATCCGTGGATTTGAATCCAGGGTGTCGAACAGAAATATTCGTTCTGGTTTACGCTCTAGTTCATAGAAACATCGAAATATAGATTCAATTCCGGTTTCGCATCTTCTGTCAACGTCAAACCGTTTTTTAATCCTAACATTATTATGTTGTATCCTTCTGGAAATTCTATTATTTCTAGCTTTTTATGTATACAACATTACCCCAAATTTTAGAATAAAACTTAATAATAGTCAGTTGCAAGTCGAAGTTACACATGTTTAGTGAACCCTCCTCCAATTGCCCATAAATAGGATATGAATTGCTGAGAAATAAACTTCGGAACAGGGTAATTATTGGTTCTTGGTTTCGGTTAGGGTTTCAGAACTTTTCGATTCAGTTTTGGTTTTTACTCCGGCAGAATTAACGTTTTCTCGGCTTCTAGTTCGATGTCCTACTTGAAACATTTCAAGGTGTTTTTCAGAGAATTCTAGAATGGGTTTTGGGAATATAAAAGCGTGTAATGCGTTGTCCGCTATTAGTGAATGAAAGACGGAAATTGCTTGGTTGCGCTGCCTTGAAAATTTTATAGAATTCGAGTGAAAGGGTCTTACAAAGAAATGAACAAAGTGGGGGAGATAACGGGTTTCAAACCCCAACCAAATTTGCCCAGAACATGGTAAATTTTTGTTCTGCCACGAGAGAAATATGGCTATAGGTCCTCCAACCCCTTCTCTCCTAAGGGTTTGAAGCTCCCCTAGAAAGGAATTTCTGGCTTCGGCCTTGGTCTTGAGGACCCCCTTGGATAGACCAACCCTTTTTGCTGATTCACTAAAAAGGGTTGTTTCGGTTCTTACAGAATAGCGCAATCCATTTCCCTTCATCCTCAATCATTGCAAGGCTAATGCGCATTTGTAAAAAGCTTAATGGTTGTGAACAACAACACTACAGTTTAACACTTTTAAAGGCATAAATACAGCAAAGTGAATATATGTTATAAACGAAAACAACGGAAAAATTAAGATTTAAACGAAAGATAAGATTTAAAAAGAGATAAATAAATATTATAATTAATTCTATGTAACACTGTTTGTCGAAATCATGAATGAATTTGTTAGGCGAAACTTAAAAAAGTTATATGGTATCCATTTCTGAGTTTTCCTACAGGGAAGACTTCAACAATTGATCATATAATATGATTATTAATACATTTTATACTACTGATAGATTAAAAATCAAGTATCAGCATTCAGTTTAATATTAATGCAAGTTAATCGTCAACGATTGCAAAAACAGTTATAAAATAAAAATACCAATCAAAAACGGTTAACTTTCAATACGCTATAACGCTATATTGTTAAGTATCACTCTTAAAATAATCTATCTAGATCGTAGAGAAATAAGACCTTGGAGCTGTCTAAAGAGTCAATGGGTTCCAAAATGTCGGGAGGATTCCAATGGTAATTTTATCAACGAACATGAAGTTAATATCGATGAATCACACCTATCGCTCGATTTGCTCGCATTTAAGCTAGGAAAATTAATTTTTAAGTTTAAAGGTTTTTTTACTTTTCCATGTATGTGTCTGAATCGTACCAAATATTTTGAAAAAATATTTTCCTGCGTTTTAGAAAAAGAGTACTGACGCGAACTTAAAAAACTGCAATTAAAAGAGAACTGTGATTTTTTAAGCGGGCCCTGCGGCAACCCTTTGGACCAAAGCCTCTCACAATCAGATTCAAGAGAATACCCTGAAGGCAAGATTAGTTACGAGACTGAATTTTACGATAGGTTTGCATGTTATTAAACCAAGCCAGTGCTAAGTAGGCGAGCAAAATCCTAAGGCATTTGCCTGTTGCTACTCGTGACTTCGAAGGTCACAAGGACAGCTCGAACCATCTTATATCACATCAACAAGATTTTCTGGTACTGATTTAAACAAGAACTTGACTTCGGTCCTTTTGTTCTTACATTTACACGAAAATAAGAAAAGAAAGCTTAAGAATGTAAGAAGTGGATTCTCGAATCCTCACGCATTGATTTCGGAAAATTATGCATGCACAATGTTTAAATGCCGAAACCTTAATTGTAGCGGAGTGGAAAACAACCTGCATGTGCACTCTTCCATGTCCGAGTTCGGCAATGATCATTTCCGCCGAACGAATCGGCATTCCAGACTTGGCTCGATCTAACATTCAGAGTTCGAACTACCTGCCAGATTGGTTCGAGTGTACTCGTCTCCATATTCATCCACTGCATTCTACTTTTGGCAGGCATTTGCGGACGCAAATTACCCATGAATTACATTGAAAGGAGAGGCTGAATTAGTTGTGGATAATACTGGGATTTTCAGTGCTAAGAAAGTTCTAACATTCCTCCTCTATCAGTGTCAAACTTATAAAATTTAGATTTAACATATAATTTTATCCTTATATACCTCCGCCCTATGTCCGACCTATACCTATTGATATCGTCCATCGTCTTTGAGAATCACTTTCTGCGTATAAATTATTCAGTCGTAAACCCTACCAAAACCTAGAATAGGGGAATGAGGCTTATTAGGCCAGATGAGGCCTGAGGTTGCTTTCTACAAAGAGCCAGATTAATATTACTTAAGAGTCAGACAGTTTACAACATACTAGTAGGAAAGAACTCATCTCATCCCTCCAACCTTTGCTACGAAAAGCTTTGGAGAGGGGGATTAGGGGACTTGGCAAAATGAGGAGTGAGGTAGTTTGCTTTTCTTCCCTCTCTGAACCAGAATCAACATATGAACGAACCTGAAGCAGAACATGCTCACGTAAGTGAAGCACAATAACTGCGAGTAGCACTTTTTGTAGCATTCCACAAGGAGAGACCTTATTCAATGCCATTCTTCAGCATCACTCATACATCAGTAGTGTTAGACAGGAATAATCATACAAGCCGATCAGATACTGAGGAAAAATCTGAGATTTAGATGCAAGGACTTGTTACTATAACACCAGGACGCTTCTAACATTAATTTCTTCCGCGAACGACCTGCAACCGTAACCAGGAAAAGAGACTATATAGCGCATGCACACCCAGTTCCATGATGAGACATATAGGTAGAAGTAGATGTACTCACATTTGAATTTATACAAATACAAATGATACCTCGGCTAACGATGACAATTCCTTCCGGATTCACATCCGTCAGTCAAAATCTTTAATGGAAACGTGATTTCCCATAGATTTCCATAAAAAATTTTTTGACTCGTTCTGAATGCTACTCACTAATTAAAGATAAGTTTAATGAAATAGTAAAAAGCACTCTATGAGAGGGCAATAACACAGCAAAGACTGAGATGAACAATTCATTCCAATTGGATAGAGAGTGAAAAGAAGAATGAAATAATCAAAGGACATTTTCACATTTTCACGTTTGAAATTTACCAAACAATAAATTCCGCTTTTCCGACACACATAGATACTTTTTCATTCGTTGGCATAGAGCCAGAGAAGCATCAAATAGTTCAAACGATGGGAAATAGTCAGTGAAAAACCGAATAGAACCATTTCGTTTATTCGGAGCACAAAGGATAGAGTGAAAATCGAAACGTATTATTCGATGGAAGCAAATAACTGAATTCTTTTCATTCGGTTGTTCCCACCTCTACACGCATCCATTAACATTCATTAGCTGAATCCTTATTCGTGTGTTTTGCGCTTTATTTGAAGCAATCCGAGTTTTAATGTTCTGGAATATTGAATCGATGTTCTCCTTGAATTTCTGTTTTCCCAGTTTCTCTCACCTAGCTTGATGAATTTAAATTTTCTACGTTGACGGAATTTCATTCAATGAAGAGTTTCAATAAATGTATATTTGTGAACACTTGTTCCTTATTTATACATTTAAATTCTTACATAAATACTCATTCATAAGATATTAGTCATCTCTTTTCACTGGCGTGTTGGTTGGCATGCTTACGGTAAACTTATTCGTTCTTAAATTCAAAAGCTACCAATATTATGGATTTATTTACGACTTAGTTTGTAGAGAATTTCACTCTTTTACTCGGTCTTTATCTGGATGAGTTATATAATTTTTAATCTGTTTATTTTTAATAAGTTTTTTAATATGTTTCGAATATTCCTCTGTCAATAATAAAATCCGCCAATTCGTTGCGATTCTGGTATTTACAATTTATTAAGCATCCATCAAACACTCTAGCAAATATCACCTTATATAATTTCAAATAAAAAATGTATAGTTTCATATAGCTTTACAACTCACGCATTCTGGATTATAAGGACCAGATACATACAATAATAGAAGCATTTTTAAACAATTTGGAATAGGTTTCCTCTCATTTGATGGGGGGTCACTAGTAATTAAAATAATGTGCCATTACCAAACTGGAAACAGTTCGTGGATTTGATATGCACGCCATCATCAGCACGACGTCAAAGAACGTGACGGAGCATCACGGCAACATCAAACATTTTCATGAGCGAAGAGAAAAACCCCTTCTTCTATGTGGAGCGCACAAATGCTTAAACATAAGAGCGGCTGTTCGAAGTCCTCGCTCTGCTTTCTGTCGAAAAAGTATTACTCCGCTCACTTTAAGTATAAAGGCGCAAATAGGACGCCAAGTCTGCTCTCTCCAAGTAGAATCGACTTGGTGGAATCGATCCTTGAAAACTTTTTGTTGAAAGAGGGCGAAATAGAACGCGCGGAAATACACCTAATGCGGAAGGGCCCTCGGAAAAGGGGTGACCGCTCTTCCGGGATTCATTCCGGGAGACTCGGGCCCGGAGGCGGGATGGTCTTCCGGAGCCCGAGGTGCAAAGCCCAGATCGAGGTCTCATTTTGAAGTTCTCATCTTAGAACCTGAAATGTAACTCCTACCTTATAAAAAATACAAGATTGAAAATACAACTGTCTTTAAGGCATATTTAATGAATTTTTTGCGATGTACCGGCGAGATGTCCTATAAATTAAGTCTTGGTGTACTGTTGTGGTGTCTAATACTATCTGTACATAGAGTAATGTTATTTTGGAATGTTTATTTGTTTAAGACTTCTGGTTTGAGGGATGGTGGATAAAATTGTGTAAGTGTTCTTGGACAATGATCGGGGCTGCCATCTGAAGAAATTTATATGCAGCTCATATATAATAAATAAATAATAAATTACACTACCGGTTTTGATATTTTGATCTTATCTTCGGGTGCAATGACCATATGTGACACCCGAAGATGGCATGAACATATCGAAGCCGGTAGTGTCATTTATTATTTGCGGAATAAAAACAAACGTGATTTCAATCTTCTTGTATCCTAGATGAAATTCCACAAAGTTAAGGTCGATATAATTGATTATTTTCTTTCTTCATAAGTTGGACGATATTCGAGGAAATATTTGATCGCTTCTTCGAGAAAAGTCAGAAAGACATCGTTCGTTGAAACTCAGCGGTGGTTATTTTTATATTCATCCTTAATTTTCACGGAATGAAAATGGGAAGGAAATCATGAATCACAGTCGTTTCAGACGCGCACGAAGGCTTGCCTTGGTTTCTACTTCCTGCATCCAGAATTGGATCCATCGTTTCGGATGATCACCTTCTGGAATTTCATTTCAACCGAGCGGACGAAAAAACTGCTCATTTACGGAATCTCTTGAACCGTTTGTCCCGATTCCAAGGTTGTTCGAAGGAAAATTAAGATTTAGGTCTATTTGGCTTGCTGTTAGAATTAGAACTGCAAGAATGTCACTGCCGTCAATAATAATTATCACTAGTAATAACAAGTTTAACATGAGCAAAGAATCATCTATAAAAAATCAACAGCTACGCATGCATTATTGAAAATAAGTTTTAAGCATGACACTGAAGTTAAGGAGACAGGAAGTGACTTTTTGATTGTCGGATACCTAAATAACATCATTTTCTCTCGTAGCATTATCACAATCTGTAATATTTCATTCAGAATTACCGTATATACTTGGATATATGTCAACCTTCAATTTCAATGAAAAAATCTGAAGATTTTCAATTGCTAAGTAATTTTTATAATTAATAACAAATCACTGATTATTTAAGACCGCAATAGCATTCTGATCGTAGGCAATCGCCTTCTAATTTGAAGTCTCTATCGATAAGTAAAATAATTTATTCTCTGCTAGTAAGCAAATCTATTTTCCAGTCCATTTCTCTCTCCAACTCCCCAAGGTCTCAACGCTTTCTTCAAATTCTCTCTTCCATTAAAACGCAATATGATCAACTAGTCATCTAATTTCCTTTTAGTTCTCACCAGTAATCACAAATGGAAAATTTATTCCATTTATAGAAATTAGTATCATTACCCTATACACCTATATTATTATATAATTTATTAGTGCATATATAGGGTTGGGACGACTTAAGCTGTCGAAGACCTTTAAAATATTGCTACTATGGGCCATATATACACGATATCAATTACATTTTAAAATATTTTATATAGAGTCCGCAGTAGTAGTATTTTGAAAGCGTTTCGTAGCTAAGATCATTTCGCATATAAAGGTCCACACCGGGAATCGAACCCGGGATCGCTTTCACTAAAATTGTAAGACCACATGGCTATCCGGATCATGGATCATCACGATCGATAGATTTCTTATAGAATTTTGCAAATTTTTAAGATCAGTCCAACCAGATTCTATCTCTATGAAGTTCAATTGCTAAAACTGAATCAACACTGCAATTATTTCAAATGAATTTCTTAAAAATAACGCAAAACTGGATTACGCGGAACGAGGATGGTTCCGCCAAAATCTTTCCGTCCGAAAGATATAAATTCCACAGTGGGAATAGGGAAAAAGTGATTAACTTGGCAATATAAATCCTTCCTTAAGAGCAAAGAAGTAATAGGAGTGAAAAATAACCATGTGTCTGAGACTCAGACTCAGTTATGCCTCATTTTGGGAAAATATTTGAACCACAAAACGTAAAGTGGTAGTCCTGGGTTTGAGACCCACTTATATCGTTACCTTTCACTTTTTTAATAGGTTCCACCAAAATAAACCAGTGCAAAGGTTTGTTCTCATGCAGATGGCATAATTTGGACGAAATCAGCAATGTTACCATACTATAATTCAGCAGATTTTGCGCAAATTTTTGTTGGAATAAATATGGAAAAATAAAAACATTTTCTCAAGTATTCGAGTGCGAGATAAAGTTACAGAACTTTTAAAGGAGAGTGAACCATATCCAGTAAACAAATAGCAAGCAAGTAAAAAATGCATGACAGTTATTGATTATGTAAATATTTTCCCTGTTAGGGAATGTTGTCTTCAAACATTCCACCACGGCATGGGTGGCAATACAGCGAAAGAATTTAGTGGGGGAAGAGTGGAAGCAAACCATTCTTTTTCAGACGTCTGAACGGCGTGCAGAAATTCTCGAGGGGCTTAAATTTTAACTCCGGTTCAATCTGTCTGTCACTCTGTGATATTTCCTTCCCTCATGTGAGGGCTTTGCAGGAAGGCCGGGTGGTTGGACCCTCATCATCCTGTTTGGGGTGCTTGCAGCGCTCTGCATTTCCCCTGAGGCAGAAAGGGGTGAGAACCGACGCGGAATCCGATGGTTCCTGGTCTTGAATCCGTCCTCAATGCTGCGGGAATCACGAATTGCATTTCTGTCTGGGTAACCAATCAAATGCTACGACAATGTAATCCCACTATCAATGACAAGTATATTCCATAGGCCTTCATTTATTTCATTGTTTACGTTATCAATGTATTCATTTATCATGCACTTTCTTGAATTGCATTGTTTATTTTTTTATGGTGCACTTCAAAAATTTTATTCGTGAAAATACATGGTGAAGCGTAATTTGCGTGCTATATTTTACAGTGATTTCGTATCTTAACCATGCTTTTGAAGATGACATTTTTGGTTTTTAATGAATTTTATATCGATATTTATTTTGTTCATTATTCTCCATATATTTATGTATTTTACTTATTTTTTACAGTATTTAAATAAAATGAAATTCGAAACCTATGAAAACTGACGTGATTTTTGAGATTTGTTTTGAAATTTGATTGAAAAATATCCCTATAAAAATAATTTCTGAGGTTGAAACAACATAATTTCTACAAATTTCGCTTTCTGCATTAGCACAATTAAAAATTTCGCGAGCTGTTTTTATTAAATGTGTCAACTTGGAGTGTGTAGTTTGGAATTTTCGTTGTGATTTTTCTATTATACTAATATGAAAAGTGAGTATAGAGGTTTACTTAATACTTTCCATGGTTGATTACAGCTATTTGCCTTTATTCCAACGGTTCTAGAGTTAGTATCTGAAACCCTCAAGTTAGAACAATGTATGTACTGGACAGTAGAGTATTGGTTGATGGGTCTAAAATTATTTACACGTATTGAAAACTCCATTAAATATATAACCACCTTTTTTAAATTTTTCCAATATCATCTGTAACTAGTGAATTCTCCCGTCAAAAATGATGGCAATTAATTAAATTTATAGAAATATGTACTATTATCGCATACATCTGATGTATGTTAAAATACCCCGTCACTAATGTCAAGATTTAATTAAAATGTATTCGTCATATTGTCTGTCAATATCAGGCTTGCAGTAGTCTACTTAACCAATCTTTTTATTAAGTTATAATCTACTATAACCTACAAAACCAAAACGGCCGAGTGGTTAGAGTGACTGGTTCTAATCTCCAAATGTTCCAGAATTTCCAAAGATTAATCCAAAGTTAATCCTCAGTGGTTCGAATCCTGTTCATGGAATCTTTTTTTTCCGGAAAATCAAGTTTCAAGTTTGCTTTAAATTTCTTATTTCTATCTCGTCAGGAAGTACGTGAAATTAGTATTCCAATATTTCCCCCATGTATTTCTTACGGTACTTACTGACATCTGATAAATAAATATACATTTAATGATTATATGATTATTATTGTTATTGATTATTATATAAAATATTAATTTGATTATTGATTATTATATAAAATATTAATTACATTGAGACTTCATTTGTCAAAGTAATTCTGTTCTTATATCTACCCATTCGTCATATAAAATTTAAAAGAAAGATGGTTTGAAAAAAGGAACACGGAAAATCTACTTTGCGGAATTAAAAACTTAAATTTGCAGTTGAGGAAAAATACATACCAATTCAGGGAACGCCTGAAGGAAGGGGTGTGCGAAAAATCTGAGAAACCTATTGATAATTAATATTTTTCTAATTATTTTTATCTCGGGATGGCGCCTCCGGATAGACATGTTGGTAGCGCATTCATCTTTGGAGAAAGATGTCTCGGGTTTGACTCCTGGTTGGGAACACGTGAAGAATGGCCTCAGCTGTCAAGCACTGTAAAATTTACTACTACTTATCTCGGGAACGTCCTACTATCCCAAAGATGAGAGAATTGCGTTCCTAGCTTAACGTATATTTTATCGCGATCGTCTACGTTTACGAACCGTAAAAGCATCCTAAACTGAAAAAATATCGGGCTGTATCTCTCTATCAGGCGGACCTCACATCACGACAGAACATAACCAAGCACGACATCGTTGTAAACGTAGTGTTCACGGCTTTAGCGGAATTTGATGCTCTTCGATTTTTCCGAGCGATTTTCTTAAATGGACAGGTTTACCCGGGCTGCTCAGTCCAAACATTTCATACGAGTGGCCTCGTGTTATCAATCGATTTCCCTTAAACGAAAAGCCTGACGATATCGGACTGAATTATCTGGTAAAATGGGCGTGGTCAGATGGAAGACGCGCTGGGAGAATGCGGGGTTTCGATGCACTTTGCAGCGGAATTTGGAAATTAAGCACTCTTCTTCTACTGTAGGAATTGTAGAAACTTTGCAAGTCGTGTCATAGAAAGAGGAAAGTTGCATCGAAGAACATCGGAAGTCAGGCTTCTCTTCAAATTTCGGTGACTTAGTCATTTAAGTATTTGGTCATTTAATAAAAACCCATAAACAGCACGACGACGGAGAGAGAAAAAAGAGATTAATTCGTTACGAGTAGTTCTATAATTAACAAAGATAATTTTGTTAAAGATACCGATATCATTATGAGGTAGATGCTAGTAATAAGTATACTTATAATAATAAGTATTCCAATTCTCGGTAGGCTCATATGCGCTACAACAGTGCTTCCCAATCTTTTCTCTCCATCGTTCCTTTAAACATGAAATCTCTGAAATTATATTTCTCTTTGATTGTAATCCTAGTCTTCTTCCCTATCCGATCCATGCTAGCCAATTATGATTTCGCCTCCTACTTAGAATCAAATCTTCATTTTTTTTTGCTAGTATAGTATAGTCTTTTGTGCTCCGCCCACGGAATTCTTCCACAGCTGATGTATTGAAATACCTTACCTTACCCAAAGAGAAATCTTAATGAAATTGGATCTTTCCTTAATCTACAACATAATAAACTCCCACATTGATTCTCCAGACTTAGTATCGCTCTTTATATATCATGCTCCATCTAGGGCAATTAGGCTGACTCTGCTTCTCCCTGATCCTACGCTTAGATTATCCGTAGCACAATATTCCTTATTATCGTAAATAGACTTCCAAACTTTATGAACTCCCTACTTCCTTCCGTAGACCCTTAAAGATTGTCGCGGAATTCGTTTCTATAAGAATGTTTGGATAAGAATTCATATAAATAATTTAATACTGAAATCCTTTTGTATGTATTTCTCTGAGTTACTAACTAGTGATTTTTTTATAAACTCAGATATATTTTCTGTGAACCTGCATCCGCTCCTGAAGTGCGGAATTTAAAGGTTTGATATTTTAATTAAATGATCCCATCAAAATATGAAATATTTATATGAATCGCATATGCAATATATAATAAGAAACCTATAAAAAGTTACAATATTACTTGGAGTTACTCCGATATAATAACGGACTGTAAGCGCTGCCCCAGTATTTACATTAATTTTTTATATTAGCACCCCGCGAGTAGCCATGTGGCGTATGGCAGGGGGGAAATTCCCTACTGTATGCTTTTTTCGTATACTTTTCGATAAGTAACCCTTCTAAGTGATCGAAAAATTCGTACCTTTCCCTTCCATCTGTCCTTTCCCATCATACTCTCAACTCCTTCCTTCAGGAATCTATGTTTCCCCAATTTTTGTTCTTTTCTGTTTCATTTTTCAACTATACATAGTATATTTTCAACTATACATAGTATATTCTCTCAACATTTACAGCACTTCTTCCCTTGTTTTTCTTACCAATTAGTTTTATCATCTATGTAACACTCATATCTCAAAGACTCCAATCGTTTAATAATGTTAGAGATACTAGCCTTACCATCAGATCCTTCCCTTCTTAGGGTCCACATTTCACACCCATACATGAACATACTGTAAATCAGTGTTCTCAAACCAAATACGTAGAAAAATTGCGCGTTTAGATGATAAACACAAGAAAGTATATTCTCGATACGTATCGATATAATAAGAAAACAACCTTTTTTAAGGCGAAATTGAAACTAGTGAGCTTCTCCTAATATCTAACTCCTCGTCATATCAAATTTAAAAGAAAAAATAGCTTGAAAAAAGTGGGCAGAAGAATCCTACTTTGGTGTTTTAGATGTGCGATAGTATTTTACTACAATGAAAGAACATAATTAAGATATGATAATTAATTAATTAATTTTTTAAATTCTTGCTAACGGCTAACTGGCATAGAAATACATCTTTAATTAATATGATTATTTAATTAATACTATGTAGAAAATGGCTTAATGTGGTTTCATTGGATGTTTAATTTATACCAATATTTGATACCCTCGTATGTAAGATTTAAAGATGAGAATCGCTAGCCCTAAGCTTCCTCTGTATTAAAGTTTCAACCCTTTGATCCACTCGTGTAAAGGAACAGCATCCGATGTTCCTCATTTCTTAAGCTCTCCTGTTTTTCCATCACAACTCTCAAAAGGGATATCTTTCCGATATTGGAAACGCCCTTATCTCAAAATATGTAATTAAAAACGTTTCCTACCGGAATGAAGAATTCAAAAACGATAAAAATTTACTTGCACAAACGAAAAGGGGGAACAATTTTTTCTTTAGCTCGCAGTATCTTGTTAAGCACATACCCAATCAAAAATTTACTAAGGAAAATTCTCGTTTTAATAACGAAAGTAAAAATAATATGAAGGAATATATCTTATTTTAAATTTCAATCAATTTTATATTCGCTTTGGCTTAGTGAGGAAAGTAAGGGCAAACTACCTTACTCTTCATCTTGCCTGCTAATCCTCAATCCCTCTCCTAAGTTTTTTTTTAATAGTTATACTGTGTTTCAGTTTTTCTAGTCAGCCTGATTTGCATAAAGCTTGGTTAAATTTTTTTTAATGTACGCAATTAATTGCAAATTTGGTTGAAAATAATACATACTTCATCTACATCTATAAATGTACCCTTAAAGCCGCCATTCGGAGTGTGGCAGGGGGTGCATGCACCAACACTTTACTTTCCTAATCGATTACTTTCGCGTGCCGTTCTCGGAAACTTACTATTCAATCAAACTCCGTTTATTATGGTGTCCGATAATTAATCAAACTGTTGGATCAGATGATAAATAAATAAAACTAAATACATAAATGTCAGATTGAGAAACACAGCATAGAGGCGACTTGGTAGGAGGCTATTCTTGCAATACGAGAAAAATACATTGGAATTAATTCCCATATAATTCATTATAACTGAAAAGAAAAACAGGAGCGAACTATAGGTAATAGTGGAGTTGATTTGAAGCCAATCAGCTTCCGGGTGATTTTCTACACACACATTTCTTCCCCTGAAAATTCTCATTCTAAAAATTGAAGTAATACGTAAATGGATAAAAAATAAGCAAGTAAAAACGAAGAATAAGAACACGTCATAAAAATTTCTCGCGAATTTTTACGATCGAAGCGTTCCTAAAAGACCCGAGGGTCGGATACTTTTTTTTATAAAGTCGTACCAAAAGCGATATCGGCCCAACTCTTAACCGAAGTCGAATAAAACTTGCCGAAGAACTTGGGCGACCGAAAGATAGTCGGCTTTGGGGAACTATTGAACAAGGATTGATCCGAGAGATAGGGAGCTGGCAACTGCCCGTGTGCACGGGGCGTGTAGGCCGTGAGTGAATGGACTAGTTGGGATTGTCGTGCATGGCTTGAGGACGGCGTGTTTGGCCAGAGGAGCCAAATGCCTTCGAATGGGATGAAAGGGGAAAGCGATCCCCATCCCATTTCGAAGGGAGGCAAGTGGTTGGGTTGCCGGTTTGGGAAGGTTCGCATGAATGTTTTTCAGCTGCAGCGCTGAGGGTATCGATGGAGGACGTAACAGCGGCTGATGCTTCTGCACGAAAATCCAGCTTGTGCATTGGAGATCAGCCTAAACACATACAATGATGAATCGCATAATGGAGGCATTAGCGGAGGTTTAATGTTAGATTTTTTTGCATAACATCTCCAGCAGCCCATCTGGAGGGATGACCATGAGGTGTTCTGCAAATTTATTTATCTCTCTTCTCAGGTAGTATAAGGCACACAAATCAGATAGCTAATTAGGGAGTTCCTTGTTTTCACCTGCCAAACGCCATAAGGCGGATTGCAGGGTAAATAAATTAAACTTTCGCGTGTTTATTCGCCCAAATTATTTAATATTTAATCATATACAAACACAACAAAGTATTTATTTTTGGGCGAAATTGGGATAAGATAGTTTCATCTTCCGTGTGACCCTTTTCAATATGTAATAACATACCATAAGACTGAAATTAGATTTTAAACAGTATAAAATATAGTATTTTCAGAAAAGGGAAGAATGATTGATTTCGTAGAGATATTTTTTACCATAGAAAAATTATATCCATAGCAGGAAAACACACACGAAGAGAAAGGAATGCGAAAACCATGTAAAATTTAAAGGAAATAGTGAAAGAAAAAGAGAGATAGATTGCAAGCGAAGAATATATATTACTAAAGTATGATTAAATAAAAAACGTATTCAAATTATATCAGATGATAAATTTCTTTTGTCATTAAGAGCTGAATATGAAAGAAAGTTCTTAACTTAGTGTATATTTTGAACATTGGATTCACAGTCAGATGAGTTAAGATACTAGTATAACAGATTAATAAAAAAATAGAATTACAAAGAAGGCCATAATTTCGATTGGACAAATACGTTCCTGTTTTCATTCAATTTAATGAAATATGTTTCATTTGTATGTCGATCCACGATTGGCAAAAATGCACCTTTAATTTACTTTTATTTCGCTATTGCTGATGACTTTGATTATATGAATGCTACTGGAGTATGAGTGATGCAGATGTATGACATTAATCTTGGTCACACCTTATTGATCGCTATGAAAAGTGTTATTCATAGTGGCATCGAATGCGTTTATCCATTCACAGCATTCTGCCGTAGTGAGGAAAACAAGGAATAATTGCCTCACTCTTCATCAGGGACCGGTAATAAACTCACAGGAAAAAAGTCACTAATCATTTATGGTGGCCGGTAATTAAGTCACAGTCTTGGCTGGAAAATGTCAGCAGAGGGTATAAATGATCATAAGTTACGATCAAAATGACTCAAATCTTAATTAATTATTATTGCAGAATAAAATGCAGTAATTTTGATCGTATTTTATCTATATCTTTCACGCAATAATTAAAAACATTCACTACACAAATATATATAGGAAGGAAACGATTATCCGGACGTAAGAAAATGAAAAATTTTTTGGTTATATTACACTTTAAGTCTAGTCGTGTGGAATGTGTTAACCTGAAAAAGAAACTGTAAAATACGACAGCTTATCCTTCTAGTAAAAAAGACGCAGAAACAGCGCGAACAGCATCGGTCTTCTTTTTTTGTGACTACATTTTCTACATTTTCCTACATTTCCTAGTTTCCTACATTTTTTCTTTTTGGAGACTTTTTTCTGTAGCTTTTTACTGTGACTTTTCCCCGTGGCTTTTCAACCTCGTATTCCCTCATGATCAGTCTCACTCCCTCTCTAAAGATGCTGTTAGCTAATCGTCGAAGGGAGGAGAATCTTAACTCGAATCTCTTTCTGTTTTCGACTACCCCTCTGTATATTAATCTAAATTTTATTCTATTACAAATATTACGTGTACATATATGGGAATAAAGCTTTTGAAAACGATTGTTTTGTTATACGAGTTTTAGCTATTCAAGAAGAAAATATCACGGAATGTATATTTCAGGAAGATGCGATTCAATTGAGGTAAAATATCAACAGTTCCGATATTAACCAGCTGAACTGGATGGCGGTTGTAACATATTTGACGATAATGTTAAAAACTTAAGGGACCTCATTGCATAAATAAGATGTCTCCAAAAAATCTAAGAAATCAATGAAAATATCGCTTGTCGGCAATCTTAAGAGGAGAGATGAGGAAGTGAGACGATTATCATAAAATTTCTCAAAAATGTTTCCAACTTATTTTCGTTTCCCTGATTTACGTCCCAAGAGTCATCGCGTTGATCGAAAACAAGTCTATCAATAGCAAAGTTGAAAACTGCATGTTTATATTTTGAAACTCTGACGGCAAAGTAGAATGAGGTGCACCTGATGCTTTAGAAAATTAAAATATGAGTCACTGGAAAAATTCGCGTATCAACGAGAGCTCGTTCATCTGACACGCGCAAATCGGTGTGACTGCTACAAAAACACGTTAGGCAAATTTATTACCACACAATTTTACACGTGACATGAGCATTTTCTCAACATCGATCGCTTTGTTAAACCCACCTGCAGTACGCCCAAATTCAACCACGTAATTCTTATCATACTTTATTCTTTTGATGGTAAGTTGAAATTGGAAGTTTATCAATATATATTAAAGTTTTCCAACTCAAGTTGTGTCTTCTCCATATCAACAAGGGGCGGATCTAGAAACTTGGCAAGGGTCCTTACCGAGAGCGGGCGAGAACAATTGAATTATTATTTTCCAATTAACTGTTAAAATGCCATTTTGTCGTGATAAATGTAGTAGAGAAATAATAATCGTAGATTAATTTCACTATCTTATTTTCATTCAAACTTCTTGTCATATTCTAGGTAAATTGCTACCACTATAAAGGATGGGCACATTTGATCTCCTCTGCGAAAAAACTATCAAATGTGTCCTGGCGATTATTTCCTGTAACGCTTAATCGTTTTCTCTAGGAGCGAAGGTTTTGAGTTGGAGTAACATAATCAACTATCCCGCCAACAAGATCTATATTGATAAATTTATCGAGTAACTTTCATCGGATATTAAGTCTTTTTGACCTTAAACGAATCTAATAAGAGGGACTCTATGATAGCTGAAATACTGCTGTCATATCTGAAATCTTCTTCAACTAGTATAACTGATTTACTTAATCTCTAGATCGCAGAATTAATCTCGTATCAGGCAAAATAATATGCTGTTTTTCTAACTCTCGATAATCATTCCTCCAGATTTCTACTGGCTAATCTATGTATCCCATCCTCTTTTTCCGATGACGCTTCGAGAGTGCACTTTGAAGGAAAAACTTCATCAAAACATAACTCCTTTTTATTTACAATGACTTACGAACTCCAAAGGATATCCTGAAAAAAGATATGGTACACCTGTAATGTTGGTAGAACGCGTGAATCTCAAAGCTGTGCACTTCTTCATATAGAAATAGAACTGCCAATCTCTGCAGCTAAAAGCCAAAACTAAGTTATGATAAACTAAAGCAATCCTAGCGTGAATTGAAATCGACAAATTGCTTGAGGATATCGTGGGGGACGTATATTGAGAGGTATTAAATCATTGATTCAACGGAAAAGCAATCAAATGATGACAACACCTCTTAGCTAACGAAAATAAAACTCGGATGATTTTTTCCCAATAATTGAATGGAAAAAGGAATTGAAGGAATTTTTCTTTAGTCACTAGGAATATTTTCCTTGAATAGCGTCCATCAGAAGTGGGTTGTGTTTCTATGTTTGGATATTTTTCTTTTTTTAAATACATTATTATATATTACATTATATAAATATGCTGTAATTAGACAACTGTTATAAACACTCCACAATCCCTAAGTACCTAAATTCCCAAAACATCACCGTAACCACAAACAGTACCAGAATATACACAAAAACATTAAGGCTAAATCCATAGATAATCACCCCCTGGTATCCTCTTATTACCAACATATTTATACTACATTAATCCCACAATAACACCACACAGTTTACATCTGTTCTTTGGGTATGTCACGAAATAATGATCAAATATAGCTAAACCAACATCAAAAATATTTCATCCAATACAAAACACAACGATATTCGTGAAAAACCCATGAAATTCATTTTCTCTTTCGTTATAGGACATCTATTACTTGTCCATTTTAATTGCTTCCACTTATATTGGGCCCTATCAATGATTATTGATAATAAGACTTCAATAGACCGTTGGGAATGAACTCTTGGATTAGGGCTCTGCTTTGTAAGACATGGACTGATTCTCAATCAACCTAACACCGCAGGACTTAACCACCGCCCTCCTTCATCATCTCGAAACCATAATTTTATTCAGCGTCAGAAAGATTTTGCATTAGCCTCGCAGTAACGCAGCGACAGAATAACATTTCTCCTTAGCACGACCTTGGAATAGTCCAAAGGGTCGGAAATAGTGGTGGCTGAGGAGTGGGCGAAGACATAATGGATGCGATGTACAGGGACCCGAAGGGACAGCCTCGTTGCTAGGAAACGCAGTGGGAGACTCATGGGAGGGATTTTTTGTGTGAAATGCTATATGATATGAGAGGGAGGTACAGTAGGGTTCTGGAGGTTTGGATTGTTTCTAAGGGCCTGGCGCAGGTCCCATTTACAGCTTCCTCTCCCATGTCGTCAGTTCTTTTTGCCTGGTTGCATCCAGAAGGTGTACTTTACGATCCGACCGTTGACGATGAATGGCTCCTGGAGGCAGTCCTTTGACGGGTGACTGGGGAAAACATGAGAGAAGACGACGGGGAAAGTGCCAACAACGACCGAGATTTTCCTGTGCGTTGGCCGGTGCTTACTTTGTCTCCTTAGTGCAGGACCTGTCGGTAGATTCAATAGGGAGCATATCTTGGCTCGGAGGAGGATTAACGGATCGGTGGACGGGTCTGCTAAGCCAGGGCTGTAATTGGGGGCAGGGCCGGTCCGAGGTAGATTGGCGCCCCGGGCCATTCAGGCACCCCACAGGGAGGAATAAATATACTTGGTCGAGAAATGATTTTGAACCATTTTCCCATACGCTACTCTTGAAGCAATGACCATCTTATTTCCTTAATTCTATAAAATGTAAAACTTTTATGCTTTTAACAACTAGCAAGTTGAAAAAGTCAAAAATATATAGTTTATCGTGGAAACGATTCATCATTAGCCTACAGCTTGAGCTCCTAGTCTCTGAAAAATGCCTACCATATCGATATTATTAATAATCCATTTAAACAATTATTTGTATAATTTTCCAGCGAGGACTTTTGATCAGATAATTAGGGATGATATAAAAAATACATACATGTTCAATATAGAACTGCGATATTTCAACTTTGATGGTTCGCTATTATCAATCAAAAGAAATAAAAAAATCTGCTAAAAGGATTACACGGTGAACTTTACACTAAACAACTACTCTTGAATTATAACATAATGTTATTTATTTTTATGTACATGATATACTTTATTTGCTTTTAATATACAACGTAAACGACGAAAAATAAATAGCAAAGTAGTGGTTCTTCTAAACACTCTTAATCATGCAATATTTTCGAATTAAGAATATAAATGCCATTCCGTGTTTTGAAAATATTATAAGTGTCCCTCGGTAGATACTCAACGAAAATCTCATTAATGTAAATATCAACTTATCAGTATCGTGTAAAGCTGAGCTCATGGGCAAATTCTTCTCTAGAAGGTTCAGTTGTTATTTGAAAACTTTACACCACTGAAGAAAATTTCCTGCATCATTCTATGAATATATCTTACTTCTATTATACGCTTTTTAATGGATGGATAGGTTCGGAAAGAAAGACAGTAAAGGGTAGATCCTATCCAAGTATGGCTTTGACACATGACGAGGATATATGGAAGCAGAATTGCAGATGACAGGAATGTGAGTGGACTGGAAGAACGAGAAAAAAGCGGGCAGACAGTGGTAAACAATATTCTGAAGAGAAGTTCAAAAATTGAGGAATAACAAAACAGTTTATGAAGATATGGACGTTACGATAATGAAAATTACGTATCAATTTATAATATATAAATAAATAAAAAGAAAAAAAATAATATTAGCATATATTCCGTGTATTTCTTTAAAAGAAAGGTTAGTGGTCGAATATTTTTTAAGCTCAACGCAAAAGACCACTGCTTAAGTCTTATTAATATAATTTTGATGCTCGGCAGAATTTACATGATCGTGCACAGAGAACTAGACAAGAAAGAAGAAATCAAGAGTGTTTTATTCTTGAACTTTGGCTTACATATTTGGCTCTCCAATATTTAACGATCGCCCTTTCCCTTGAAAACTCATTGCCACGACGACATTAATAAAAATAAAACTTTCTCCCATTCTACCGGCCCTGTGAACGCCGAAGATCAAAGCATCCTCACTACATCATAATGATCACTTAAATATATTCGCATATTATTATTCATCCTTAATCAGGCTTGTTTTTAATGAAGAGCAATTCCAAAGACATAGTTCGACGGGGATTAGCATGTTGTTAAGAGAGAGTATATTCAATCATATTTTTATATTAAAATCTGAAAATCAATGAAATAGTGTCATGGAACTGTATGGATGTTTTATTCCTAGAATCTTATGCTGCAATTAAAAAACTATATTTTTAAAAATTTACTGTCGGCAGGTGCGATAAATAAGTTAGAGTGTTGCTACGTTACTTTAGTCGAATCTCGTCCAAAATTAGTGACAAATATAAATGGATCCTTCTGATCAAACCTACACCTGTGAACTCGACAAGTTGCAGCACTGCACTAGATAAAAGTTACCATGTGAAAATACTCTATGACGCAGGTCGATAACTACTTGGAGAAAGATTAGGAACTAAGGTGTCATTTCTACAGCAATTCGGAGAAAGTATGTTTCTGGATGACGTAATAGGTTTTACGACACCTCCATGATACTGCGGTCAAAGCAGAAATAAGACTAATAAATGAGGACGAAAATCGTTTTATGGATTCATTTCTTGGAAAATGATCCGCCATGATAACCAAGTATATAAATAAGCAAATAAATAGGTTAATCACTTGGTGTTTTCACTTTCTACCATCAGATTTCGGTGTTAAGAATGTTGATGGAATTCAATTGAAATAATTTTATAGTTTCCATAGCAAATTCGTGGAGGGATCAACAAAAATAATTTTCATTTAATTCTGCAGGTCGTTCAACGAGGTACGGCTAAACATTCCTACTACCGAACGAAGAAAAAGATGATTTATTTTTCTTTTCGGACAAAAAGAAGCTTACTTCAGCTAGTATACATATATGTGACCACGGCTAACTATTTTCTTAATGTAAAAGCAATGTTATATAAGTAAGCACAAATATTCCTCTTCCAAAAAACCTGTGCACTTGATCCAATATGCATCGGTTTCATGGCTTTAAATTAATCTTCGTGACTCAGCGGAAGCTCTCCTAAAACTCACGGCTTACTTCTCATTTTTGGCAGAATTTTATCCGTGGAGAATGTAGAAAGGAAGTTGGGCCTTCCCGGATCGAGTCTTAAGGAAGCCACACTCGGCCCTTGTTTATGAAGTCAGGAAAGAATAGAAATCCTATTAAGGAACGGAAAACGATAAGGCCCTAAATTGGACGAAGAGAAAGGTAACTTTGTGTTATGAATATATAGCCATGTAATCATTTGCGAATCCAGTTGGAGGGAGGTGGGCGATCACCCTTCCTTCTGAATACTTTCTAAGAGAATTTACGTAATAGCTGACAAGGAGGTTGAATTAAAATCAAATTGTGAAGTATTTCCTCAATTTTTATACATAATTTTTCACGACAAAATGGAATTTTAAATGTTAATTGGAGATGAGTTGCTGAAATTGTCATAAATCTCTTACCCTTCTTGTAAGACATTTTCTCTCACTTTGTCATGTTTCTATATTCGTCCTTGCATGAATGAAGAAATAAACTATCGACTTTGGGATCAAAGATTTATTTAATTTGTCGATATACTTCCAATTGGTCCTGAAATATATATTAAAATGAATCTCCTCGGTGTCTAATTGGTGGAAGCAATTGGTTGCTACATATAATCAATTCAAATATGAACGAATTCCACACTGAAAATACGCAAGGACCCTTATAGGGAAGAAGGCTGTTTTTCCGAAACCTATCAGTTTGTGTGATCTCTATGTTTGAGGAATTCGTTCAATTTGTATTGAATAGAGGTGGCGTAAAATATTCTTGAAGCCGGATGACTTATTTTAGTATACTCAGTTGTATGTAATGGCTGTATTATAAAATTATACTCGCTTTTAAATGGGCTAGATAGAAGAAGGAAATATTTAGTATCAATCTCGCCGCTTTCCATGTGAATGATTGCTAAGTTTCCAGATGTTCATTTTATATCATATTTTATAGCACTGCTTCTGGGATTTCAATATTATAACCAGTTTTCCTTTACATCATTTAGCTTGAACTATCAATAGGTTTTCGCAGGATTTCCACACTCCTTTGCGGGTGGTAACTTTTGATAAAATCCAATTCGAGGCGGAAAGACATGGAGTTAATAATTTAGGAGGGATTTGATGGTAAATTGCTCGGTATTTTATATGAAAGGTCGTTATTAAGAGACGATGAATAGAGATAATTCTCGATTTTCGTAGTTTAAAACTTAACTCCAAACGAAGGCGTATTTTATTCTGGTAAAAACTCGAATGTCGTCATGCGTTTCTTCACTTCTTTACCGCTAAAAATGACCGCCTTTTTCACCCTTTCATCTGTCCTCTAAAAATCGCATCCTCCAACTGCTGAATTTATTTCAAGGAAACGCTCAGGGAGCGAAAAAGGTCTCTTCTTGGTGAATGGGGCCTTTGATTGTGGTGTTTGGGGAGGGAGAGCGGGGGGACATAATCTCCACTGAATGGAAGTATTATTGAGTTCTCTTCTAAAACTATCTATTTTCCTCATCTCTCTCTTCCGTTGCAAGAGGTTCGTTCTTTTCCTCGTTGTATCCCTTGATCCCGCACTTTAGCCATTTCCTTTTTTCCCGATTCTTCCATTCTACGCCTTTCTCCGCTCTTCAATGCCATTTCTTTTACAGTTCTCGCCCATTTATTTTTCACCACTTTCTGCGGCATTAATTCACGTATATGTTTGACTATCCATGACCAATGCGTTGGATCGCGATTTTGTGGAAATAGCGTAAAGAGCGACTTCCAACTCCGAGAGGAAACGATAAGGAAATAATTCTGGTTGATTGCTCAGCGGATCATTAGGGAAGCATTGATGAAAACATCTCTCTCCCATTCTTGCGGTTGTTTTTCTACTCTGGTGTATTTTTTCTTAAGCATTAACTTAGGTATGGAACCCATAAAGTAGTTCATTTCCGTGCCGTTTTTCAAGGCTTCTCTTTCTTTCGTATTTTATTATCACAAATAATAATATGCAAGAAGAGATCATCAATCAACCCAATCTCACCCGAATAAATACGACTTATTTATATTATTATCATTATTATTAACTATTATTTACAATTTCTTATCATCATTACTGGGAGAATGGGAGATTCGTTTCGTTTGATGACTTGTGTTACTGGAAATTTGCCTAAGATATGATGAAGTGCTTGAATTAAAATCTAGCCATAATTTGTTTCTACGATCAAATGTCTACTGCATTTATCTCAACAAAGTAACATATTGAAAGTTAAATAGATAGATTTTTTCAATTTAAGTTGATTTTAAATCAGTAATTATAGCAATAGTAGTATAGCAATTTACCTAGGATTGGACAAGGAGCTTGGATTAAAATTGGGATCGCATCTTCCATTACAAAAAAGAAATGCAAATAAATTACGTTCTTAGTGCGTGTGGGATTCTTTTATTTTAAAATATTTAAAAATATGGGAAATAATGAAAGCAGAAATCGAAACTATACTCAGGAAAGAAAATTTAAGGGTGGCAAAAATCCTCATTTTAATCGAAGAATAGTGTTTGATTTTAAATCGCCATAAATATGACAAATATACTGATTTTTCGGAACATTTTGCGTTTTAGTTCAACCGCCGAGATAGAAGAAGACCAATCTTTGGAAAATCAGAAAGACCAAAAATCTATCCAAAGACCAACTTTAAGAAGATCTAAAATTGTTGTTTTGGATTCCTATTCATTTAAGCTAATGCGAGAGAAGTAAGACTCATTCAAAAATATTGTTAAGTTCGTTATTCCTGCCAACTTATATTTTCCCCGTTGAGGGTCAACGGGCATTTCAGATAGAACGGGAATAATAGGCAGAACATTACTCATATTCAACAAAAGAGAATTCGAAGAACTTCATTCCCTCTTTCAGATAAGGCTTTCTTTTCATTGCTTTAACTTTCATATAATTACTTAGTGCAAACTTAGGCACGGCACCCTCACCCTAGGGAGCCCACTGTGGCTCGATTAATGCTGGGAAGTGGCTTACTACGCCCTTTCAATACCTTTTCAGCTTCGATGGGAATATCATTAAGGATTTCCGATTTCAGAAATGAATATGGTAGGTGGCCCGAAAGTAACGGTGATTCTTTTTTAAATCCCATCCAGTTTCCGGGGATTGAGGGAAGGAAGGGGAGAGGGTGGCAAGGGTCCTTCGCACAAAAAAACTTTCACCAACCCCGCAAGTGCCTCGAATTGACCTGTGGCACCTTCCCACGGCCGAGGCAATGGCCGAAATCAACAGCTAACAGCTGTCACAGATTCATAGATAAAATCGATCTATTCTGCTCATTTATTATTCGTTGCTAAAAATGTATCAGTGGATCAAACTTTTCAATCCGTTTCTCACAATGTACTCCTCGGACAACTGAGGTTATTCGAAGTCTGAATTATTTTCTAAAAGGAAACGGGAATTTTCCTTTGCCAAAAAAATAAGGTTTAAAAAAATATAATTTGGAAAGATAGGTTTAAGAAAAATAAGTTTATAAAGGTGACTGCAACTATATGGCAGTGTTTATTGATGACCTACGATGTTTACGTACTTTATTAACATAATATTAATGAAGGAGTGATGTGATGAGAGCATTGTATTTAACAATATTAATGATTGTATAATGTCGCGAATTGAACACTTAACTATTGTGTAAATAAGGTAATCAATTGAACATTGTCTAAAACGGATTATAAATAAATACATTCCACTAATAAATCAATGGTAGATATATGTATGACTACGCTACCACTGGATTTATATCTTACTGCAATGGAATTTTGTAAATAAATGAATATACACGAAAAAGGAGTTATTGCATAAGATTTGATAATGAGAAAAATGCAGTCCTGTGCCTTCATCAACGTTATATTTTGGTATGTGCGACTTTATACGATGAAATGATGATGGATATGAAAATATTTAACAATAATATTAACACAAATACACGAGGCAGGTGTCAGAGATTTTCTCTTGTTACGCTCTCCCATTCTTTCTTAGAGTTTACGAACGCTGTATTTAGATTCAAACTTAGGCTTAGTTTCCTCAATAAATTCCAAGATAGTATATATGTTATTGGATGACGTTGCGAATATTATGCGTTATAGAGGCAGGTCACCTACCACAAAAATAGGGAAATATTAAGATGCTACAACTAGCCGTTCCATCTTTATTCCGTTAAACGTCCGCCAAGGTGAATATTGCGACCTATCAGACATTTAGTTGTTGCAGTAAAATTACTTTTCATCGATTTTCAAGTGCTAATTGTGCCAGAAAATAGCATGGGAAAATCAGTAAGAGAAACAGTCCGTGGGACGACAAAATTCGTCATCCTCAATGACATTTGAGAACACTCATTTCCTGAGGTGAAATTTTCTGAGAAACTTATTGTTATAGGAAAGTAAAAAGCATTCCCTGGCCCCGGACGGCCCAAAACCGTAGGGGTCCCGTAATGGTCCGGCGAAGAATCCGTTTGAAGGAGAAAGGATGAATCAAACTAAAAACTGGTTGGATTCTCAAATGACCCTCAACCATGCAAGTATCTCTCAGTGGGAAAATTGTAGAAATAATGATCATTATTTTCTTGAAATTTTCTTGAAGACAATAGAATTTTGAAGTCTCCTCCAGAAATGGTCAAGTTGCAACGAAATTGGTACTCTTTAAGAGTTCGACCGTTATTTTTCCTGCTTATAGCATGTGCATGTGCTTTTCTCCAAAGTTCTGAATTAATTCGTTGCTGCTTAGTGGAAAATTTAGTTTCAGGGGATGCGGTTAGTTTCGCAGTAAATTCTGCAAAGGAAAGTAACTGTTCCAATTTCGAAATATTTTACGAACCTCTATCCGACTGTACCGGTACAACAAAACAATGCAACAGTTTCACCATTATGAGAGAGTAAAAATATATTTGTGTGCGCTTGTAAGTAAATCTATTTTGTGAATTACATTTTTAATTAATTTTACCGTAATAGAATTTACTATGTTGGCCTTGACTTTGTGGTAGGCTTCCATTATGATGAATGAAAAAATAAATAAAATCCAGTGGTACGGTAAATTTTTGAATCCTTTCATTTCATCATAATTTTACCGTCATAATCATGCGTATCTAAGAGATTATTTTATTTTTACCTCTAAAATATCGCTAAATAAAAGCTTTCTTCTTCAAAGAGATCGGATTTGCAATGTCTTTTGTTTTCGTTATTCCGGTCAACAACCTTAACTTACTTAGAGAGAAATCATTAAAGTGTGACTGGGAATTGATCCCGAGAACAGATAGCTAATTCTGCTAATACTTTCCGCAGAGCATTTTATAATACAATAGCAGTTAGAATTAGATAGGGATAACGGTGTTTTCGCACTCCCTGACACACGCCTTCGGTGGCTTGCAGGGTCAGAATATAAATGTAATTTGTCACTTTCACGACCCGTGGGAGAGAAAATGTAATTGTATTTATTAAAAATAATCCGATTGATGAAGACATATATCCATTCGCATTGGTTCAATGGAAAGATTGAAATTCGAATAGAAATGATACATTGTATACTCCTACCGTATTGTATAAGGCATTATCGAGAAGTTAATTCTGAATCCATATCGTATCACGTCTCTAATCGCCCACTCTTTTGTCGGCCACCTCTGACGTTTTTTCCCCTCCCTCAAAACGTCACTTCCTTTAGAGGCGCCGATAGGGAAACTATACCGTGTTGGATTTCCACTTCCGTTCCGTCACTTCCGTCCATGCTTTTGCCCGCCCATTTAATTTATAACGGTGAGAAAAGTCGGGACGCGAAGAATATGAAAGGCGAACAAATGGAAGCCAAGAAACGTCGATATTTCGAAATTCGAGAGGCCTAAAAAGGTTTAAGTTAATGAAAATGCAAATTCAGTCATTATTTTTAATGAAGAGAATAATCAAAGAAAGAGTCCTACTATACTGGTCTGAATTGAAGAACAAAGTATAAAAATAGATGTTGTAACTATTCCGCTTTTTTAAGATCATGGCACTGTCTTATTATTTTGCTTTTCTTTTTAATATTTACATTTATATCTTCAACCTGTAAGCCGCCAAAGGCCTGTAAGCAAAGCAGATAATCTAACTGGAGCCTAAACAAAATCAGAGACATGAAAAAACGTTTAATTTCACCGGAGATTCGAATATATTACTTGTATTTAAAATCTTAATCCTAAAGGAAAATATTGAAATTCTTGAATCTGAACCGTAAACTAAGACCGATATTTATTCCGTACCGATTTCTAGTTCCCAATATTTCACATTTTATTGTAGTGTAAATTTTGACTAGAACTAACTATGGCTAATTTCAATGCAAAAATTTGGTTTAATGTATTGGAAATGTATAAAAGCAAGAAACCTACTTTCAGAGATATATTACAATGGTCAGAGCGGTAGGCAGGAGAGAAGTCGGGATAGAATCGAAATACGTTTCTATGTTGTATTGGAACGGGTAAACAATAGTGGAGCCTGAAATTTCCGCTAATAATCTGAAGTGCGATGTACCATCCTCAATTTGGAGACAAATTCTACTTCGTGAGTATTCCAAATTGCCTGGCAATATTTGAGGATTTATTTCGGTAATTACTTCGAAGATAAGCAGAGCAGCTAAAAAAAATCGAATAAAGGGAAAATACACAACTTCTTTGACTATAGAGATAACGCGTTACGAGTTTTACTGATTAATATTTGAATTAAATTTGCCTTCCCTATTATATTTCGAATAAACTCATTGAAGTAAAATCCGCTGCTAATTTTAAGACCCAAAAATTATCATTGCGAAATGGAAAATCCAATAATATTAGAGTCTAAAGGCTGTTTTTACTATAATCAAGAATTAGAGTCAGGAAAGACCAGGGTAAGTTAATCCCAATATCCTAGTCGTCGGTGGATCTAGAGGGGCGGAGAAAGAGCTTCCAACCTTCCTTGATGACTCCGCATCACAAGTCTATTGACGTCATCATAATAGAGCCTTTCGTATATCCCATCTCAATCCATTTAGATCATACGCCTTTGCTCATTTTCCTATATTACTTAAACAGTCTACTAGGAAAATTTCAATTTTATAGAACAAAATTCATAGAAGCCATATGATTTTTACTGCAGATACTTATTAATTGTGAATCCATCAACATCGAATCTCAAAAACGCGTAACATGCTTCAGATCTTTTTACCTCACTTTCAGCGAAAGTTTGCTTTCCTGTGACGCAAAGTCGTTGTTCCGCGAAGGTGCAAATATGACCGAATCGTGTATTTGCTCGAGTTTACCGTTTTGATTGGATTTACAGCGCCTCAGAATAAGCAGGGAATGGATATGAAATCCTAATGAATATCATTTCAAAGGCTAAATGTGCTCTTTCCTATGATGCTCAACATTTTCCATTATAAACTCTCAACATTATTTGGGAACGAGTCACAGTTCAGGTCTATACTATTTTTAATAGGGCAATAGGATCTGACAAGGATCTTGAATTAAAATCAGATTTCGAAGTTTTTCCGTGATCAATATACATCTGCTACATTTATCTGCTACAAATGAAATTTTAAAATTTAATTCATAAGAAAATTGTCTTAAATAACCTTTCTTTTCTTGGCAAGGTTTTAGATCCGCCTCTGACCCTATTTAATATCTTGATTGGGAAGTAGCTATGGGCGGAAAAAAGGCAATGAAACGCTAGAAAATCAATCAGGTGTAAATTATTCAAACTCCGTGATAACGAAGAGGAGTATAAATAGAGAGGATATTGGATATTTCATTCTCTGTATAATAAATGACACAAGGAGATGGACACGAGCTTTATGTAGAGCCTCATGAATAAAACTTTAATCGGGTGTGATTCCTGCTGGAAAAAAGACAAAGTAATGAAGGAAATATCTCGTGTTTTGTCTTAGATCAGAGGGTTGGCATATGGTGGAGGGTAATCCTGCGTTTTTAACAAATAGGCCGGTCTATTGCATTTGAAATGCTAAACATTACAAATCCCAGACAGTATTTTAATCTTATTGGTGTCCTGAGCCAACGCAATTTTCCAAGTTGAGAGATATTAGTAGTTTATTTTTTTCTCATTTGCTTGGGATCTTCCACTTCATGTTTTGAACTTACAATTGTGAGGGGGTAAATGCGGAGTTGGGCTATTCATTCTCAGCCTCGCATTGGTAATGACGCTATCTAATTTGATTCCATCTAATTTGACGCTTTCAATCAAGAAGTAATCCCATCTAAAGAGATGTACCGCTCAGCTGTTGATTAGAGCTTCATTTGGTTGTCACGTTTACGAGTTGATGGGAGAAATGTTGAACGCATTAGCGTTAGCTCATGTAATGCGTGTAGTGGATAGAGTATGATTCTCCACGAATGAGTTCTGTGCCAATTAACTCAACGTTTTCGTGCACAGTTACTGCAAAAACCATTCCAATCGATATAAACTCTGAATTGATGATACTGCTTCATTTTCTGTAGCGACGGTTTTAATCCGACTTCAAACGGATCATTCATAGTGAATGAACCATGGAAAATCTCAACACGCAGATTGGGAAGTACGGCGCATTCTAAAATTATTCTTCTAATAATGATAATAATATAAATTAATCAGGGCGAGATTGAGACAAACAAGTCTCCTCTTACAATATTTACTATTGAAATTTTTACTTCGTTTTGGCCATGTTCACTCTTTAATTAAGGAATTTTACCAGAGAAATACTTAGGGATGTTGAGACAAGGCGGAAACGGGAAAAATCCGCCTTAGAAGCATTTGACAACGTGATATTTTTACCATATGATTGGTACGACATGGAACGAGACGTGGAGAAAACCGCTCACTGAGCTGGACAGCATATATAACGCTTCAGCGTTTTAAACGAGTTATACTTCGCATTTTCGCATAGCTATTTTTGTGCAGATATTTTGCACCAAAAATCCCGTATTCATAAAAAACCCGTAATTATATCATTAAATCTTGCACGCAAACTAATCAACATGCTTTTCAAAACAAAAACTTAACTCTTTGTCAAAACAAGAATTAAATTATAGGACTTCAGTTCCAGATTCACCATAGTTTACTCCTATTTCATCTACATGTAAAATTTATTACAGAATATATTGGTAACATTGGCTTAAAACCTTCAGCGGACCGCATCCTGGCCCGCGGGCCGTATGCCAGACAAGCGTGCTCCAAAGAGAATAAAATCCATTCTAGCGCATTTCCTTTCTCAAAATCACCCGCAGCATGCACTTCTAATGGCACCGGAAATTCTTTGCTTAAAAAAAGGGCACTGGAACTAAGTAGACAGTTTACGCCGGTCGTTTCCTGCCCCCAGTCTGCAAAGGGAGAGTCCTAATGCAGAAGAGACTCCGATTCGCGACCAAGAACTTATGGGAGAATTAAAAAGCTCAAGAAATATATATGTTGGGGTAATGTAGGAAAAAGCATTCTTTGACTTTGGAAATCATCAAGTTTTATAAAAGCTAGCAATATTCTATCCAGTCCTGGTTACGATCAGGACGTGCGTGAGATAAAAGTGGCCGGTCATAGGGCCGGGTGGACATGTACGAAACCAAATGTCTGCCGGGACATATCTATTCCTAATTTTCAATGCGATTCAAAAATATATTGTTAAAATACAGTTTGAAATATGTATAACGGCCTATTTCTGTGACTGGCTGACTCAGGTTAGCTCAGAATTTTCGATATTGTAAGTAGTTTTAAGAAAACTTCTACAGCTGAGGTCATTTCACACACGTGGACCCTCTCCGGAAATCAAACTCGGAATAAATTTAACAAAAGTCGACAGCGGTACTTGCTTAGATATCCAGTAGCCCTATTTTTCGAAATGATTCAATACAAAAACTATTTACAATAATATGTTCTATTTAAATGCATTACTTGAAGAAAATATCGTAAATATTTTGCAATTTATAACGATTATTTCAATATAAAACTATTACAAAAATCAGTAGCAATTCCTGTGGGGAAAAATCGAAGAAAAAGCAAGCCAATGAATTCAAGAGAGAACCTAATTGAAGTTTTCCGTAATCGAAGGAATCTTCCTTCCTTCTTTGAAATCTTCCCTTAATTCCTTCTTTAAAATAATTATATGCTAATTAAAGTAGTAACTATTTCTTCGAATGAGCTGCGGTACCGAATTTCCCTTAATGCTACAGACAGTAACCACACCGATGGAATCGCAAAATTCCCTAACTCCGCGGTTAAAAGTTAAACTCCTATCAAACTAATTCCCACTACAAAAATGTTCCGATTATTTGTCTTCCGATACTGACACTTAACGCAATAATAATAATAATTATACAACTATCTTTACGATTTTCTTTATTGCCACCATGAAATTATTTCGCGAAAGCCTTCACAACTACAGTTACGTTGGTTGTCTGCATTATAATGTTAGAATATTGTCGCCACGTTAGAGCGCATAGAAGTGTATCAACAAAGAAACCAAAACACGCTACTGGTTCCCAAGTTGAAATATTTTCTTCCAATAGCCCCCTTCTGTATTTTCCTGCTGATCGTCAGCTTTCCGAGCTTGTGTAATTTATGTCCACTCTCTGACACCCCCAAATCCTTCGTCCATTATCTCCCCTGCGCATTTCTTTTCCCAGTGACCTTTGCCCTCCTGTTTCGCCTCCCTCTTCTGTGGACACATCTCTTGAGACGTGGGAATGGAGTCCGTTGCCATGGTTACAGCTCTGACGATCTCTTCCACTCCAAACACTATGGCTCATAGAGTGGAGTACTCCCCTTGGTATCTGCATGCACTGTGTGATGTACTGTCATGATTATATTTCCACGCAAGAGGGAGAATTTCAAGTATATCTGTGTATTTAAGTGTAGTGTAATTAGGCTAGGGTATAATTAGACGCTATTTGATGGCAGTGGATATATACTTTGGCAGTTGTCTACTGGCACTTCACTTAGGAGGCACATATGGCAGGGAGACAAAATTGTTTGATTCTGATGCTCAAATAAGGATGCTACTCTTTTTTGAATTGTAATTAATTTACTTCCTGTCTAACTAATGCTAATGAATGGAATATATTTCACTTGCCTTTAATAGAGGATAAAGAAAATTTAATTTTCAATTTTGTCTCAGTCATATTCATGGCTGTAATGACATGAAAGCTACTGAGGTATGAGTAATGCTGAGTATATATTTTATTGAGGTCTCTCTTTCTGAAACTAACTCACTCCTCATCTTGACTAGTAGGCCTCATTCCAATCTCCTATCAGATGTCAGTAGATGAGGCTCCAACCGACCTTCGGGCTGATTACGTTAGAGACAGACAATTACAGACAGCTTATCAGTGGGAAAGAACATGTCTAGACAATCTTAAAAATTGTGAACGGAAAATTGAGCTTATATTAACATTTTTTGGGGAACGAAAAAACATGCAAAGCACGGTAAAAATGTATGAAATTTTGCGAAGACGTCAACAATTGCAGAACTGGAACCTCAATATTTGGACGTAAAATGCGGAAAAGGTGTATGAAAAGATTGATCTATTATTCCTCATCCATAAAACGATTTTAAAATCTTATAGACCGCAAACAACCTGTAAATCTATTAAGAAATGAATAACGGCAATTCACAGCGAAGATTCTTTGAAAGGGAAGGCTAAGGCAATAGGAATTGTTGCTTAGACATTGTATTTTCCTTAAGTTTTTAACTGTTAGGTTTACGTTTATCTCTTAAGTACTTATAAAAACTTACTAACTCCATTTATTTTCTGAAACATGACAAGGTACATGACGGGTAATATGCTAATATTCATTTATATGAAACTAACGAAGAAATGCTCTAATGTGAATCTATAAGGAAATAAATCCATGGTGTACATCCTGAAGTTAAATACGCCTAAAATGTCTTCTTGTATATTATAACACCTCATTCATGCAACAAGATTTGGATTTTATTTTGTTAAGAAGATTATTTTTGTCAATATTATTTTGTAAGTAGCGGGAATTTATGGACGTGAAGATCCAATTTGAAAAGCTTCGCGAAGCCAAACCTTAATCACTTCAAGTTATTGGAAATAAATGATTAATCAGTATTAAAAAGTTTCTTTTAACAAAGAGCTGGAGATCTACTCCAGAGAGAAATCTCCTTTAAAAACTTAAATAAAGTTCTCAACCTAGCAATCTAGATTTCATCCCACCGTAAAATCCCAATGGAAGCAGAGAAGATCTTATTTTATTCTTCATCGTCTTGCGTTCTACCTTTCTGACTTCCCCTACGCTTCTCTTATCAGCAGAAACGTAGTTTACTCTGCAATTTATTTAGCTCCGGCCAATGTGAACTGAACATTCAACGCACGTGGAGAGAATGTTTGAAAAATCCGCGTGGGCCGCTGATAGCATTTATAAAAACACACGGAGATACGCTCGAGTCCAAAGCAAATTGTATTAATAAACCAATCAAACTTTTAGAAAGAGTGGAAGGGAGCCGGAGGTTGGAAAGATAACGAAATAATCTCTTTTGACCGACACTCGCTTAATCGACAGTCACTTTATCGACACTAACTTCACACTCTTCCCATAAGGAGGCTATTGTTAAAAAGGAAGTCTTCCTTGATATTTAATTTTTGACCAATTTGTAAATTGATTTCAAAGAATATTTTTACTCGACATTTGATTTCGACTAAACAAAACTGTATCCTGAATCTCAATGTAGAAAGAGCATATTACCAAAGAAATGCTGTATATGGGCCATTCAAGGAGAAGCAGATTGTAACTTCGTAGTTTTTTAAAGAACTTAAAAATTTTTCCACTTTTATCCAACCGTTAAAAGCCCTTATCGGCGAATTTGCAGCCGGGAAAAATCTTTGTTTCTAGGTTAGGGATTCTTAAAATTTTGGAAATTTTCCGAAATAATCATTTAGAATTATCTTTAAAAATATTTTAATTTTTTAAAAATTGCAATATATTTTTTAATTCACTAGTCAACAAATTTATCTCCAATTCACCACAACCTTAACCACATTTACGGATTTTGCTGTCTTTTTCCCATCAGCAGTTTTTCTAATTTGTGACGATAAATAAAAAACTCAATATAAAACTCAAGTGCCTCAACCCCGCGCAAAGGTTATTATACATAATTTCGTGCATAAGACACAAAAGAAAAACGGAACTGTCGGCTAAATGACGGGTTAGTAGTCGATCAATTGTCCCGTCGTGCAACCGGGTGTCGGCCAACGTAGAAAGAGCCAGATAATATGGATGGATCTTCCCAATCGAGCTCGAGAAAAATAACGGGATAGGACTCCAAGTGGAAAATCATGAAAATTATAGCTTTAGGAACAGCTGCTATCCTCCAGAATCGAAAAATTTGAATAATTTTAGGATACGGCCTATCTGAAAGAGGCGATAAAGCTAATTGGACGCAGAACGCCAAGTGGGAACTGGAGGCCGAATACGTTACAGTTTCATTCTCTTCAGTTCGTTACGTTAATTTCCAGGAACCCGTACCTAAATTTTTTTGGATAAGTTAGCCCAATTTAATCCTCAAGAAGGGGAGATGGCAATAGATTGTCTATTCGTGGCCTTTGTAGCTGCACCTCCTGCCAAACTCCTTCTAGGCCTTTCGGAATGGTAATATATGCACATATTCATTCTTGATGAATTCCCGCTTTCCAGTTACAACACGATTTTCCATCAAGGTCCATTGACTTGGGTAACCGAAGTCAGTTGGAAGAGCAAGAGGCTTTTAAGCTGTAGTATCTAATTTACGTATAAGGGCTGATGATGTGATAGTTCGGTAGTGAAAGTAATCGCAAATGTGAATACTGAGGAATAAAAACGGTGAATAATCGGCTAATGACTCTGCTACCGAAATTTTCTGCTTTAAATTAAGAATTTTCCGGCATTTTTAGGTATGACATGTGGAGAAGAATACAAATGTGGCTAACGAATTTTTTGTTAAGCAAGCTCGAACATTTCAGAAAATAAATAAATAATAGGAATAGTGCAGATATGGAGGTGGATTCTTAAAAAAAGGAAAATTGTTTGACTATCAAGAGTATAATGCAAAAGAAAAATCAAAGCGAGAGCCAACATTCGAAAATTATATGGGCGTGCACTTAAGAAACAAGTTTGCTTCCAAGAAATCGTCGGAAATAGCGAATAAAAAGCTTAACTGAGTGTCGTAACTTGGCTTTAGTAGACCGCACAAAACGTGTAGTATAAATATACCCTGCGGATAGTTATTGTATTCAAGAATTAGAACGGCGAAGGGCCAAACATTTTGTAGAGAAATGCCTCGATAAATCGGTAAGGATAACCAAGATACTTGATAAATTATACAACTTTGTAATTTTCCACGTAATAAAAAAAAATTACGTGGAAAATTACAAAGTTGTATAATTTATTATGGCTTTCCACCAAGTAACGCCACATCATATTGATTTCAAGATACTTGATGTGATATGAGATTCTTAAGAGGAACTAGTAATTAAATTACTCACCGAACTTGGAAATAATACGCTTTAGGAAGACGTGGTAGGTATTAAGCGTCCATCTTGTTAAGTAGGACGATCGGATACTGCGAGAAAAATTAAGGAAATAGATGATACAGCTTCAAAATGAACTTTTTCCGCGAACGTAACAGAATAGATCACGCATGTCACACACAGGTAGACGACTTGCAGGGTATATAGAAGTACTGGAAATGACAAATGATCAATTCAGTGAGTATGATAAGATCTTAGCTAGCTAGAAAAAATTTTCCAGGAATTACATTCGTTGATAAAACTGTGATTTCTTGAGGGCCCAAATACTGAAACTCACACACATAAAATACATGGTCTTTACCAGAGAGGAAAAATGGCTATCACCCCCTAACTTTTCGACATATTTGATGGTACCCGCCGATACATTCATAACATTGGCAGATCCAAGGAGAGGATATGGGGGCAATCGCCCCTCCCTTAGAAATATATAGCCGAGGGCGTTTTGGAGTGCAGTGTTTATGGGCTGTTGAGCGTACTTATGGAGAGATCGATGTCTGTAAAAAGATTCGTTTTTCTTCCCAGATTATGTCTGGTAAAAATTGTTTCATTGTGAAGTGAAAAATGACAATAAGTAACCAAGACGATACTTAGTGTGAAATGAGGATGGTGTCATTACACCCCCTCCCTCACGCCACTGGCTGCTTGCGGGGTATGTATCTAAAAATCTAAATCTAAAAGCAGACCATTCCGGTTATAAAACCACCCCGCTTAAGACGCGGTTTTCATTTGGTCCCCTGAAAAAGTCTTAATCGGGTTTTACTGTTTTACTTTATTAATTTTTATTTATATCTATTCATATTTACTGTATTATTTTCATGCATTAAATATTCAGGAAGTTATCGTTTTAGAGCTTAGCCTCTTAAAAATGGGAGCTCGGGACGCAGAGTATCCGCCTTCTTATCCATCCCTGCTTTGACCGCAAAATCAATTCGATTCATAAGCGGAAAAACTAATTTTCTCGCGTCCTCCATAATGGAACGTGGGACAGCTTCACCGAGTAAAGACAACAATGAGCGAGGGCGACCCGACGGCGACACCTCTCCGCCACCCAAACAATAACGCACACAGCCTTGGATTATTATCGGAGTTGCGACTGCTCAGCCTTGGGGACAACTCGTGACAACAAAAGTATTAGTTTATCACGCGTTGAGAAATATTCCAGTGTCGCGGAAGCGGAATTGCAAAGGCCACAGCCTTAAAAATAGTGGCGCCTGGATGGACGAAGATGAGGAAATGGAGCGCATTCCAAACGCTGAAAAAAACAAGTGAGGCTGCATGCTGCGTCTTGCGAGGATGTAACCAAAGCTGTCGGAAATAGAGGAGTATGAGGATAGAGGGCAATTAGTGAGGAAATGAGTTTGCATTGAAAGCAACGATGTGAGTTTTCGTGGATGCCGATGACGGACGGACGGAAATGGATGGAATGATTGTAGAGGTAAAAAAGAAGTCCTGTTTTATAATACGGTACATAGTGCGACCTGGATGCATGTGCCGATGGAAGGAATGGAGTCTTCGGAGTTGTTTTTCCCAACGTATATCCGGGATCCTTCGTGGATTCGGGCAACTATACGACCGATTTACCAGGTGTAATGCTTTACTAATGACGTACCGCGGTACAATGACAGATCGTAGGAATCTCTTGTTAAGGCACGTGATAACCAAGGGAACCCTATTCCTCGAACTAAGCATTAGTCCTATTCACCCAACGAAATACTCTGTTCTTCATACTTCATTGAGAAAATTTTTAAATATCCTACTTGTAATACTTGTTAGTCTAAACCGTAAGGTGTAAGTTAGTATTGAATAGAGACATGTCAAATCTTCTTATCATGTAGTCTTAAGGTTCTGGTAAGTGGCGAGAATTGTGTTTTATAAAACCATTTACACCGTTATTAAGCTATCACTCGGACAATGGTCCCTTGACAGGGAATACTTTTCATACTCAATTCTGTGAGGTTTGTTTGAACAATGTCGCAACTAATGTTCAATATTTTCATTAACACTCATAGCCAGAGCTTCAATAAATATTACATGAAAATGCGAATTAATTTAAAAACAGAAAACACTTTAGAACAAAGTGGCGCGAAATTCATTAGTAAGTGAGAATTCAGGGAAAAGATAAGAAGTGCTGCTTCAAAAGACAGGATAAAATACGGGTTAATTGATTCAATAGTACCCAAACGGTATCCATTTCAGGTTGTGCATTTCATTCAGGTACTGTTATATGATTTTATTCATATTCATTACTTAATTTGTTTAAAGAACAAAGTGCTAATAAACTGTTTACATAGTTTTCCCGTTTATGTCACGTCTTCCTTCATCTTTATCATGGCTTTCATGATTACTATTTTTTTATTCTCACAGTCGTTTTGAGGCAGGTCATATTCCTTCGTAGAAAAGAGTGCTCAATCATGCATGAATTAGGAATTTTCATTCGCGCAACCTTTTAGCGGAAATTTATTTTCCATGACTTGTATTTCTCTCCCGAGAAAACGGGAAGAAATTTCTTTCACGGATATGAAGAGTAATTCGCAAAACACATTCCTAGAAATTTCATGATGCGGAAAAATAATTGGGAAATATCGTAAGGACGGTATATAATTTTAAAAATTTCTCCTAAAACTAGAACTCAGTGTTCAAAATTTAATAATGATATTCGTATCAAGATCTAGAAAGTAGAGAAAAGTTAAGTTTTCTACTCTACTCACTGCAAAAAAAACAACTGACATGTGAGTTAAGCTAAATTATGAATCAAAATACATCCACGAAAGCAAGGGCGGATTTAGGCTATCAGTCTCTCGAAGTGAAAAGATCACGTGTGGATTCCAATAATAACGTCAATAATGTTAATGACAAAACCTATTTCAGCGTTTTTGAGACTAAAAATCTCTTCCATTCAGCCCATCATCACATATTACAAAGTTATTAACTTGAAAGATATAAAGAGAAATTAGAAATAGTGTAATTATAAGAAATACCTGAGAGAATCTTGGGGAAAATTTATCCACTACAGGAAATCTTCCACTATGAAGAGGTGAGTGAAAAGCCTGCGCAGACCTACCGAAAAGAATATATCAAGAAATATATAAATACACGGCAGATGGATACATTTATGTAGTCAAATATATAGATTAACAAGTAAATAAATTACTTAAAATATATTTTGTATCGAATGGACGTAAGATATAGAAAAGCCGTCTATTGAGAATCGTCCGAGTAAAAGAGACACATTTTTTATAAAATAAATAAAATTCTTAATAAATATAATAATTTCATATTTATTCTTTTTCGTTATACTAATCAGGGTATGTAAACATTTTCTAAAATTTTATATCCTCGGGCTATATTCAATCCACCGAATATGGTTTGATTTAGCTAGGTTTGCGAAGATAATGATAAAATAACAGATGAAAGTTTTGCTTGACTAAAGAATATTAGCGGAGTAGGGGCAGTAGCAGCTGGCTAGCAAGATAAGATTTCTTTCACCGTAACATGCAGAGAACGTTTCAGGTCCCTTTACGTAAGCGTTTCATATTATCATTGAATTTGTATAATATTCTGTTTTTATCATAATATTTTCACACCTTTAAAAATTTCTGTGCTTTTTATACGCTTATTATTCCTTAGAGAGGTTTCTCACTCACGCTGGAGTTCGGCACGCAATGAATACTTTTATTCGATTTATCAGACGGAAGCAAACAACCGCATTATTCGATTGTTTCCATTCTGTTTTTCCCATCTCTACCTGTATCCACCAATAATGTTTTTAGCCTAATCCACATTGGTTGGCCGAGTAAGAAAAACGGCGAAGAAATCTTCGTTAGCCGAAAATTTCTTAGCTGGGTTACTCGTTAGCTGAAGTATCATTCTATGATATTCAACTGGTTACTATACAAATTTGTTCCTATACTGTAAGCGATGAAAATCGCACAAAACACATGCTTAAATTTCGATGAAGAAACAAAGAAATTTCCAATCCGTAGCCCGGGATTGGACCGGGACCGGCCTGTAGCCGGGACTCGAACCCGGATCTTCCACTTTCCTATTGGCTGCTTTATCCAATTAAGCTATCACGAGCTCATCGTGTTTCACCATAGTAACAGAATTAGCAGGGGGATTATTCCGCCGTGGTAGCTTAATAGGTCTATTCTTCGTCTATTCCTTTAATCGCTAAAAATGGAAGATATCTGCAAGAGTGACAATCGTAGAGGATATCTCACACGCGCAAAAGAACGAAACGCATTCTACGGGTAATTTACAATCGCTGAGTCGCGTCGCATCAAAATTCGAGTCGATAAAAACGTTCGCTTTCAACGGAATGAATCGGGCGTTGGGATGTCGACCGAGATTCCGATTGGGAGGGGCGACGCAAGAAAGGAAGCGATTCTAAAAATAAATCACTATCTACCTTTTGTCTCTGCATCCCTTACGTCATCGTCGTCGAGCGACAAAAGAAGAATTGATCGCGCGGAAAAAAAAACCACGAAGACATAATTACGTAGACAAAATGTGCGATCCCAAAGAGACTGGGCTCTTGAGAGTTGTTGAGAAACGAAAAGGATGGATGCAAAGGAGAGTGGAAGAGGAATGTGAAGAGGGAGAAGAAATGAGAGGGAAGGATAAGTGAGGGAACGGCTAAGGAGAGGATGGAATGTAAAAGGAGTAAAACAGATAAAATCGATATTTGCAGGAGTGGGATGAAATTATGCAAGGTAATGATAAAAATTAGCACTTTTCCACAGGTTGTGTGGGAAATACTGTTGTTAACATACGCAATACAATAACATACATAAATAATACATGGACACCTAATTTATACTGCATTAATGAACTTATCGGTGTACATTACTACATAGGCCTTCACGGCACCTATAGGGGCCATGGGGAAAATTCTCACTGTAGATTACCCTCTGGTTCAGGTATTATTGTTAATTATTGTTAAAATTGCTTAAACGCTAGAGGTTATTTCGCCCATGAGCACCAACCGGAAATCGAACCTGGGACTCCAAAATCGAACGCGCTGCATATGGCTATCTGGTAATCCTAATCCCTTATTTTCCCTATAACTGCCATATTTACAATAATAATATTCAATATTCACCGCTACGTAATACCAAAACCAGTTATTTCCTAAAAGATTTAGTATCTTTAGACTTGCGATTAAAGAAAAGCAGATAATATATTCTATTCCGAAATACTTCTAATAAGAAAAGTTCGTGACTATGCAATCTCCGGGAAATACTAACTTTTATTACCACCGGATAGGAGTAAAATTTTCATATTTACCACAAGGTTTATGTATTATTAAGAAAGTGGCGCTGGTTATATGAAGACTCTAAGTGTTTTAAAAATAATAGTTTTTAAACATATAAACAATATGTCACGGTAAAAGTCTTTAACCTTTCTCGTCACGGATTCCCACACAGTTGAGTCCTCCTCTATCGATTTTAAAGAATAAAGAGAAAAATGAAGTGACATTTCTTGGTTTTTCACTGAGAAAGTAAAAATCTCACCCACGAAAGATAAGTATATTATTGATTTAATTATTAAATCCCCACTTGGGATTTTACTGATCACAATAAATTAAATCCATTTAAGGAATAATTAAGGTATTCTTCAGTATAAAAAGGATAGGAAATAAGACAAACAAAAAACCTAACATTTCACATATCTTTCGAAATCCACTGTTATAACCTTATTCTCGTATATAAGGTAAATCAAGAGGTCTTATCTGTTAAAACTTAGGCGTTAACATAAACTCATGCAGTTCCTCGAAAGTACAGTCATTTCCTTCAGTTCTGCGAATACGTTTTCAGGAGAATTCTCTGAATTGTCGCGGTATCTTAGATTTGTGCTACCATATCTTGGCGAACGAAATCTTTCTCGTTTGTCTTTAGGTGGAAAATTAAGAAAGACGTATAAATTACTTCCTTTTGCCTATGCCTTGCGATAGTACGAAAGCTCTTGAGATATGAGTAATGCTGAGTAAAGGCATTCCTTTAAGCCTTCTTGATTGAATTCTAGGAAAGTTCTACGGTTATTGTTCTGTACGTGGGCTTGTACTACAGCAGTCTTGCACAACGACGAAAAAGGGAAAAAACCACTTGTTCAACATACTTAGTTCTTTTCATCCTTCATTCCTTCTATGTTTTGCTGCTAACGGTGGAGGATTTGAGGCTTAAGTAGTCTTCAGGGATGAATGAATTATAGACATCCCTGAAAAGAACAGTTCAGATCAAACGCGAAAAAAGCAGTCTTAGTATAGAAACATCATGCCTGTGGTCTTAATTTATATTTTTCAGAATTTGCAAATATTAATTTAGTTTCCAGATTTAATAAAACCATCTAATCCAATTATATGGCCTTAAGAAGTTTAATCCCATCATAAAGTTAACGTATTATAAATAGCGAGGCAAACACCTTGCTTATCCTAGAAAGAATAGCGTGAATGATATGTAAGGAATTTCAAGTAAAAAAAACTTAATTTTAAATATCTTCTTAATAAAACCTGTCTCAAGTCTTATTAAAAACACGAATCCGTACATCTACATCCATGCTGGTACTCCGCTAACTATTCTATTGGCGTGCGAAAGGTGTATACTCCAAGCAATCGACCCATTTATTTCGTTTACTACTATCTCAGATATTGCGAGGAAAATGTGAGCTCTTGATACGATTTGTCTTCGTGTCCGTCTTTTGTGCTCACATTGGGGCCGGCCTTTTATATCAATCATGCTCAAAGGTCATTTTATTTTAGCTGATGAGAGAATCACCGTCAACTTTGTGAAATGAGCTGCTAAATCCATAACGCAGACGTTGGAGTTAAGATAACACTAACAAAAAAAACGACTTGGAAATGAAAGAGGTGGCGGAAGATAAAGAGCAAGAATAATAGTGTAAATATTTCAACCTGCCAAGTGAAATTTGTTAATTTTCAATCCAGTAAACATGAATTTATGATAAAGATGTCTTGGTGAGCATTTTAGATTTATTTTAGGGGCTCTTGGATTAAGGGCAGTCTACTTTGTGTCCATAGAAATGAGTTTTTATCAAGAATTTTTTTAAAGGATCTATAAAAAATATCGAAACTACTCTTTTTGCATATTATTGATTGTTATTTTTATAATAAGTATAAGATTTATTTACAAACATTTAAAGTCTAATCCCCCTCTCCTGTGAAGAAATAATAAGCGATCAGATAATGGGCTTCTTGCGAATATTCTCCACGCTGATATAATTATATGACACAAAAATGAAGATATTTCCTTAATCTAATTACTTCATTCTTTCCGTGAACGATACGCGATAACAGAAAGTTAAGGAATTAGCTCAAGCGTTCAGTGTTTACATCACTTGCTCTCCGTCAAAAGGCGGTTTGCAGGGTATTTATGTACATTTAGATTCGTTTGTGTTGAGATTAAAACACGATTGATTTAAATTTTTCAGTTTCCATAATTAGAATCGACGAATGTGAATGAAAAACTTGAAATCTGAAATTTATTCACTAAATAAAGACGATATTCCATTCAATTGTATAAAAACGACCGATTTCAGTATAGAAATCTTGTTTACACGAGTCTATCGATTCTTGAAGTGTTCGTGGTAATCTTATTTACCCCAATTCATTGGTATTCAAGAAATTTTTAATGGAAACATTCTTTATAGCGCTTGCATTGCTCAGTAGTTTACGGAGGAAAGCCTCCGCCTGATAAGTGTCCAGGTTCGAATCCCTCCTATGTTGATTTTTAACGACAAAACAGAAAGAACGACCACAACGTTGATGGTACTCAGGCCGGATGAACAGCGATAAAAGGTTTTGTTTACGAGAAATATCGTATCAAATATTTACACTGAATATCATTCTCCCGATGATGGATTCCTGTTCTTTAATAATGGATTTGAATAAATGAATGCAATTTTGATGCTTCTCGTTGTGGAATCACAATCGCCACCGCATGAATATTTCACTCGATTTTTTATTAATCGTAAATATTGAGAAAGCGGAAATTTTCGAAAATATTGCTCCTCAAATATTGCTTGAAAAACAGTTTCATGGTCTTGGTTTTTAACTGTTACTGCTGCTAAGCTGAAGGTCCTTTTTAGTAAGCCGCAGGTCAAGTGGAAAATCATGGTAATCATAATTTAGATAAAGAACAAATTACAATTCGCTGAACATACATAACATCAATGGATATGGTTCAAATTTCACAGAATCAGGCGAGGTATTGTGGTAATCCATAATGGAGAAGAACTTAAAAACGATTATACTTTTACAACAGATTTATATCTGTAAATAAAATCTGTGGTAAAAGTACAATCCTTCTTCTCAAGTACAAGTTCTTCTCTAGATATAGTTCACCAATCGCATGTAACATTTTGTAAGAGGATGATAAAGATAAGAAGGTTCTAACTTATTTGGAAATGTTCATTATAAGGAAAAAATGTCATCGGAATAAGGTATTATATATAGATTCGTAATTGCACCCTGCTAATCGCCCTTCGACGTATGCTAAAGGACGCATGCACAATGAATCTACTTTCCTAATCAATTACTTTCGCGTATCATTCACGAAAAATGATTCCTTTGATTGACTGGTTGTAGCATCTAATTTCCCGACATTACTTGCAGCATTAGAGCGGCCTCTGTAACAGAGAGGACAGAGAACTAATCAGGTTCATTCCTCAATTAATTAATCCAGATATCTCTCAACTACGCAATCGATGGGAGGTGCTTCTCAAACTGAGCTAATTTCACGATGCAAATTGAATAATTATAATCAGGAATTCCTAGTTGGAAACTATGCATCGACACTACACGCGATCCCTACAAAGTCAATTGGCCGTAGTTGCTGCAATTCCTTTATTTGCAATATATGTGAGAGGGATTATGGGATAAACGAGATAATACCTAGTCTATTACCTAACGTTATGGACTTGTCCCACAACTGTAAATTTATGAACTTGTGGAATTTCCGAGTTGGTGTATTCGATACACGCAATGATTCTTCGGCAATAGATAATCTGGACTAGAATTTGTTCTTTGAAATATTAGCTGCCCGAACTTCCTAAGGGATTGTCATTGAGTGAAATGAACTTAAATTGTGTCCATATAGTATCAAAATCTCTCTCCCTTTGGGTTGATACTACCTTTCTTTCATTACAATTTATTTGCGCGGCTTAAAAACGTAAGATTCCAGTACCCATACCTAGATGAATGGAATAATTTTCATTTGAATAAAATTCACTGTCATAGGCGACGCCTTGTGGAAATCCATCGAGTAGGGTGACAAAAATATATAGTAATTTTCCAACACAATATTCAATAAAAACATTCTGATGAAAATATGTTCTTATTTGTGAAATTGTGTGGAAAGATTAAAGGTCTTTTCTTCATTCTACACCTTGATTTATCTTTTGGTACAGAATACAGAAAAATGAAACATTTATTTTTGTCCAAGAGTCAGGCTGTGATATTATTAAAGCTACTGTTGTATGAGCGATGCTGATTTATGTAATTTCTTTCTCTTCTTATTAAGTTATGAGAAAAGTTCTTGAAGTCACTAGTATGCTACACTTAAGAGAACTTTATCCAAACTTTACGTTTTGTCTCCGTGAGGAAAGCAAGGGCAAACTACGTCACTACTCACATTTTATAGTTTTCCTCATTGCATTTAAAAGCTACATTGGAGTGTTTAAGGTTCAAGCCATACCTCCCGCTGAATATATTACAGAAATGTGCAGGAGAAGTACTGAAATTACTGAGAGAGAAAAACTAGAATTACGTTACAAGGATGAGGAGACATTTGCAAGTGACGAGTCGCTTAGTAATTTAGCTGTACCGCTCCGTGATGAAATTGAGGCATCTCAACCACCGAGTGATAGACGTCTCTTCACTATAAAAAAGAATAGCTTCGCGCGCTCTGTTTGCAACCCATGTGGGACACTAGGTTTCAAGAGTAACACTTTTTTGCGGACTTCGATTCGCTATTTCTACTCATTGGAGACCTTGAGGAAAAAAGATACTGTGACACTCCGAGATTTGCAGTTTCTTGTTTACTTATTCACGTTTATTTGATCTTCATCAATTAATACAAAATCGGCTCAACGTGGAATAAACCCATCGAATATATCAGAATTGGCTAAAAGGTCGATCATTGAAGGACATTCGTTCAATCGCTACTGGTAATCGATAAGTAATGTACATACCTTTGAAATAATTTTTATTTCTTCATGCATAATACGTCTACGGTCAATTAAATTTACGATGAAGTTCCGAAACTGTGTAAAAATACAATTTAATTATCTGGTGAGCGAAATTAAGACTGTTACTAAATTGTATAATAAACTAAACTTAACGAATCACCAAATGAACTTAAACTTAAGCCCGAACCTAAAAAAAATATTCTACACATAGATTGTTTTGGTGCTGTTTGGGTGCTGCAATGTATTCTACTATAAATTCACAAAATCAGGAATGCATTATGGAAATCCATAATGGAAAGAAACACAAAAATCTGTACATTTTCCTCAACGTATGATTAAAACAAACAACACACAACCGGTTTCGACGAGTAATCGTCATCATCCAGATGATGTGTAATTTTTTAAATTTAATGTTGAGGAAATAGTACAATTTTCGAGTTTATTATCATACGAGTATCAATAATATTATTTCTTGAAACGAAGGATCTGATTCTTCTTAGTTTACCGCGGTCCAAAGATTAGTATGAAAGTCAATCGCAGCTGGAGGTGGAGTTGGCTACCTCTGGTATATATCACTACTAAAATTTTAGAAAACAGTTATTGGGTCGTTTCCCCTCTCGAGCCTCCTTTCATCTTATAACTTAACTTCTTACCCAATTGTTCAGATACAACGGCTACATAAACATTAGGAATCGAACCGTGGTTATTTTCATTCCGATTTCGCACGGATTCGGAGAAAATGCCAAATTTCGATTATCTTCCGGTTCGGATCTGAGTTTATCCTCCTGAGAAATAGAAATAATAATCCTACAGCAGTTTTTATGCTATTTACAATTCTTTTACAAGATATTTAATAAAATGTTACCATTTTACCTCACCGTACAGCATGACTAAGAAACCTGCGTCGTTATTGCATCATAACTAATAGAATATCAACGAAGAGAGTTAGTAATTTTCCATGATATTTATTTTAACGGGACCGGTTTGGAAAAAAGAACTAAAAAACGGTCGCGTTAAATAAATATGAAAAATTACGAAGCCCCCCTTTTTACACTATGGCTTCCCAACAAGTCACGCCTTCGCATATTGATTTCATAATTAATAGAATCGTTAATGCTGAACATTTGAAATGAAGCACTTTTAATTGAACAATCTGCAGATCTTTAATTTAACACATGAAAAATCACGTAGAATGGGAATAAAACGTAAAATATTAAAGCAAATCAATTGTAAAATATTGAAATTTCCCCAGTAAACCAAATTTATTATTGTAATAAGGAATATTTTTCAAAAAGAGAGAAAGAAAAGGTTTCTAGATATGCTAAAGAAGTGATATAAATAAACTATATAAGTGATAAATAAACTAAATAAGCTAAACAACTTCGATAGAATTATTCCACAAAATAATTCCATTACGATCGCGTGGATCGACTTATTTCGCGGTATGATTTTTCAAATGCTCTTTCATAACCTCTAAAATCTATTTCACCGCTCGCTGAACAGTTTCGCCGAAGTTTTCATGACGAAGTTCTATGCTACTCTCTACCACAAGTATATAACCGAACTTTCGAGTTTAATGAAGTATGAACGTATGAAGTTCTCGGAACGCGAAAGTTGTAATCAACCACGCTTTATTGTGGCCACATTCATACAGATCCTCCGACTACGTTAACATTTTAATCGAGATCTCCTCATCCTTCAGTCGTTGATAACCATCCGTTCTCCTTCATGGACTATTTGAATGGACCTATTTCGTTAACCACCCTCGGTTTGGCGCTATCGGAAACATGGCAAGAGAACGGGCGCCGTTCCATTGGCAGTCTAACGTTGTTTATTGACAAGGGCGCGGATTGTCTGGGGAAGAAATCGATGTTCGGAGAATGGAGGGGAGGGAGTGATAAGGGAATAGGGGAGGTGCATCAGGGATTGAATTAATATGCAAATGGCCCGATAACTTCCTTCCTCAGATGAATTAATATTAATAAAGAAGGATTTCCGCGGGAGGCGCTTCATCATTCGTTAATTATTCCTTAAACGAGAGTGGGATGGAAGGGATGAAAGAATAATGGGGCAGCGGAATGAAAATAATGCTGCATTAACCATTGGGTGAGGGATGAACGAAGCGTTTTTCCATTTCTCTTCGACATTTGGGTCCGCCATTTTCGTATTCTTCACGACATTTTCTATGTTTTCTTAATATGATTCTCCTTAGTTTTCCCTAGGTTGAACTGATTTAACTCTATCTTCATTTGATCCCAAACCGAAAATATCTAATAAACCAAATTTTGCAAGCTTAGAGTACACTAATTACCTTACTTTAATAGCTATGATCGTACTACAATCAGCGAGAGAGTTTTACTTGGGGGTAAGCTATGCCTATAATGAAAGTTAATACACTTAGTGACCATATTTATTTAACAATGTAAAAATTGTAGATGTATGAATATTACGTATATTAATGTAATATTTTTCTGAAATTATATTTATAAAAGGAATCCAATGACATTTTAATTTTTAATTTATTGTAGCCCTGTTAAAAGAGCTTCGACTACTAAAGTCATTTCGCACTTGAGGTGTTTCATCGAGAATCGAACCCGAGACAGCTTTTACCAGATTTGATCCCGGTTCTTACTTGGCTATCCAGAAACTCATTTTAACTTATTTTATGTAATAAATAGATTGAATAGATTATCATCTTTATAAATAGTTCTCAGGGTGCATTAAATGAAATTTTCAAGCATAAATTGATGCATAACGAAATTCTAAAACTCAAGGTTTCACTCAGATAACTAAGCAATAACTATGAAGAATCTCTAAAGTTAGAATTATTAATTGCGAAATTTATTTTTAAATGATTGCCCAGAATTCACAGGAAAACTGGTCAATATAATCCATAGCTATTTAAAAACTCTTCCTTTATTAACTTATCCATTTAGCATGAAAAAAGTCCCAATGATTTTACTGGTCATATCCGAAAAAAAGTATGAAGTGAGCAAGGCATTACAGCGTTTCATTTGATCAATGTGACATTTCTTTGGGGAAGGACGTCAGAAAGTTTCTGCCTCTTCAACGGAGAAAGCTTTAAAGCTCAAATTAATAATTAAATTCTAGCTACGGTACAATTAAATACTTCTTTTTGTATTAACAAATTGGAAAATACGTTAATCAGAGTGGCGAAAAACGACTTTACCTTTTAGTTCATCGACTGTTTGATGACAATTAGTGACTGTAAATACTAGAATAATTGATAAGCCTGTATCAGTGGTCGCAAAATTTCGTGCAGTAAAATTTCCATACCACCCGCCGTTGTTACAATGGTTAATATTCAGTGATATTGAATTATTCACACAAATAAGGATTTAAGAGTGTAATTGTGATTGCTAAATATTACATTCACGTATCTCTGGCAAATATGGCGGTGCAAATTGGTGTCTTCGTCATAAACAAAATTAATTTCGAGAGAAATTTTCAGAAATATTGTCTTCCAAAGAATTGGAATGCAAAAGTATGTACAATATAATGAGGAGCGATATTCAAGAATTATATACATTGTTTGATTAACATCTTTATCTATATTATTTAAAATCATCAATGCGAACTGCCCACTGTTGGCCAATGGGGAATGTGTGGGCGAATAATGGGCTAATTTAAATAATAAAGTCCTATGACAGGGAAAGGAAATGGAAATTCAAAATAAAAGTATGAAAGTACTCAATTTTTTCCCGAGTTAATTTTAGCAGCATCATTCATGCTGAAATTTCGAAATAAAAACCAGTGTATCGGATTTATGCATTCTGCAATTATTTAATATGAAGCATAAAAATGGAATGAGATGAGGCCTTCAATTTTAATCCTCTTAGGGGTTTAATGAAACGAAACATATTAAATTATAGCAGAATGGAAAGAAACTCGGAAATTGTACTTTTTCCACAACGTTCAATTTAAACAAATGACACGCGACTGGTTTCGACGGAAAATCATATGGAATCATCATCATCCAGATGGTGAAGATAACTCATTGGAACCGGTCTATTGTTATTTTTTTAATCAAACGATGTGGAAAAGTATATTATATCGAGTTTCTTTCTATTGTGTATTTCCAAAATATATGGCTTGATCCTGTAAAGTTTTTAGCATAATATACTGCAGCATCCACATAGCACCAAAACGATCTAGTAGTAGAATATTTTTTTAAGTCTAAGCATTGCAATGTTCTTTACACGTCAATGCTAAAAAGGTCGATTTTCCGAAAGCAAATTTGACAGATAGCGAGAATTTGATTGTTTCGTGATATGATTTTTAAAAGATTCATATTTAATTCTTTAAAAATTATTTAACCGTTCGTTACACGTGATGAAGCAGAATGTCGGGATATCTCTTTTTTGTTGCATGAGAACGTTTTTTGTTCCCTTTACAAAAAAATCGCGCAGTTATGGTGGAATGATAAAATTTACGTTTTCCAGCAAATATACCGTTCTCAAAATTTTTAAATATTCTGAAAATAATGAACCTCGTACTATAAGAGGAGCTTTGTGTACTTCAACATCAATCAAAATACAGGGAAAAGCGAACTAAATCCAATTAAAATATATTTAATAAGGTGGGAACGATGCGTTGTGTATTCCATGGCGAAACCGATGAAAAATCTCCATGGTAACGCATGATAACAAAAAGATGATAAAATATGCATTTTCAGTAGAGATATCATATGCGGTTTAATTAGCTGATTTAATGAATTAATCGCGATAAATTTGGTGCCGCTGTGTCATGGGAGTGGCGAATTTTCCTGCGAAATCATTAATTTAACAGAGTTCATTATCCAGTTAGTTTTAGTTCGTTTTTACCCAACATGACGTAGGGTAAAGTGATAGGGTAGTTCATGTGTCACAATTTTGCTATTGGATGAGTATTTCTAAAGGTAATTTTTTCTAATGTTCAAGATACTCGCAAAGGCTTAAAAATTTGCAAACTTACAGCGACTAATTAATTTAATTATAGAACCCTAGATTATGTAGGCTGAATACGAAATTAAATAATGATTGATTATCTTCAATACCGTCTCATATACAAAGGTCGTTGAGAATTCCATCCATAAGAGATGTACGTAAGATTTCTTACGTCAAGTTAAATTTTTTGATAATTTTAAGTCAAGTAAAGTTTAATTCTTTGATAAATAAAACGTATTAAATGATTCACTCTTTATGAATTGGCAAAGCGCGTTTAAGAATTGATTTACACTTCCTGTATTTTTATCGACAAATTGTATTTGACAACTGTAATTGAAGGGAAATATGACATTAAGATTATAAAATCAATCTTCTCAAGAGGTATCTGGCGGTAATAAATTCTAAATTTTAGTAAAATAAACAAAGAATTATGTCAATAACCACACAACAGTCAGCAGTATTGTAATAATCACCGACTATTTATTTAATTAAAATAAAATTATAGATTTATAGGTGAGGTATACGCGGATTGTCTGAAATCCCATGCATAGGTAAGCTTTATGTTCTGCTCCTGATAAAAGGTAATCTTAATTTCATTAGTATCCACTTGAGGATGATGAACAGAAATGGCGATACTTTCTTTCGAATCGTGGAGAATCTGTGCCATGGGTCTCAAATATACGGCCAATGATACAAAGTCGGCCCCCGGAAGTTATAAACCGACACGCAAACAATATGTGGGATGAGATAAGAATACTTTCTGCACTGTATTTCCCACTCCCATTTTCCCAATCGTTTTTAAACTAAATTACAAAGTATTCATATTTCCTTCTGTGTGGAGTTTCACCTGGTAAGCTTCATTCGCATCGATTATACGGGGACAATATTTCTGTAACACACAGGAAAACCTCGAAACTTTACAAGGAGAAAGGTTGAGTTGCTGCGTAAGTTTCCGCAGTGTTGGTTTTTAAAAAAAGTGCATGTTTTTCGAGATTTCATCGCGGTATTTCTTCTTAATGACGAAAGTTATAATCTAATATAAATTGCACTGTGAAATTGCGAAAAATATAGTTTTTAGAGAAGGGGTAAGGTTAGCACATAAAGGTATGCATCTAGGAAAAATGCTCAAGGAGAAAAGTAATGTTTCTGAGAGATTCAGATTTCAGCTCAAATTATTTGGCAAAGCAAGGAAAGGGTTTAGGTGACTTGTTCATAACTTTATGCACTTAGAGAAGAATTCTAAGGGGAAACGGACATGGAAAAAATATGACGGTACCTGGACACTAACCCGGATTTCCCTATTGAAGGAATTCCCTATCTCTAGACTTTGAACTGTTGGATCAGAACACTTTTTCATGGTGTACGGGATACATTTAGAGCAATATGTCCCGGATTTTTGAGTTAGTACTGGTCCCGTCATAATTTTTGCACTTCCGTTTCTCCATTGGATGTTTCGAATAAAATTTTCAATTTATATTTAGAGTCGTTCAAAACTGATATGCTAACAAAATATCTTCCTTCTCAATAAAATCCTCCTCACCCATTCATTTTTAAATAAGATACATATAATTTTAAGAGCTACACTTACATGCTGCTTTAGAGAATTTGCTGTTTTACCTCGGAGTATGGCATGGATAACGAACCTTTTGTCGGAAGAGCTAAATGTTTAAAATTGACATGTCCCAGCCTAACTTTGTGGAATGGTGCCATCATGCAAAAAACACTGTTAGTTCCACGGAAATGTATGTAAAATGCATTTCTGTGGAATTTACAAAGTGTTTTTTTTCTTTGCATGAGCTTAATGTTTCATAAAAATTTTAAATACGTCACTATGGTGCTAATCCATAGTGAGTAATGGAGATATTGTTTACTTTATTTCGTCAACGATGTGTTTAAGATGTCGTCAATAATGGAAAATTTGTTATGTAATGGAATTTAGATTTGCTCATTCTTCACTATTTTCGCAATGCATACTAATGAATAGTATGCATAATACATATGGAAATGCATAATACATATCAAAGATCGCTATCAAGATTTTGCGAAGAAAAAAATTCTCACACAAATGTTACAGGCACGCGTGCTATGGGCTTTCCACCCCTAGTGGAGGAAGCAAATTTTTTTAACGAAACCACAGAACATGAAGGAACAGATTGCATGACCTAATGTCGTATTTGAAATCATATGCCGCTGTTGAATTTACTGCAGTCAGTATCTGACGCATAGCAATGGCACCTACATCAAATCAAAGCGGTAGAGGGCGAATTCTCTCGATAGACACGTGAGATGCCCCTCGTTGAATTACTGCGACGCTGAGAGATACCAGAGTGTCCGAGAGCTCTCCCACGCGATCTCGACACTGTCATCGGAATACGCGCTCTCATGCGAGAAGAGCGAACCTTATCTAACCTTTTTTACAGAGGAGTGGGTGAGATGATAAGAGATGAAGGGGAAATGCATGGGTGAAGCGAAAACTGCAGATGGGATTTGCGGCCATACAAAACTTGGTGGAATGAGGTATTTAGTGGCACGTATCTAACCACTGCGTCCCGAAACAGTGCTGCCAATTTGGCTTTCTGATCCGCATCTGGCGGGATTCGTTGAGATTACCTAAAACATTTCATTCCGAGGATGGAAAATATATTACTTAGCTTTTCGTATTTTTTTTTACTTTTCGTTTTTTAGCTTTCACTATAAATTGGCAACTTCGCTGTTAGTGGAACGAAAATAAATAAATAAAAAATTAAAAGAGGGAAGTTTAACGAGTGATCTTGCGTGTATCTTGCTCTCGAAATGTTTATTAAATTAGGATATTTATTTGGAATTGAGTACTTTGTATTCATTAAATTATTAAAGATATAGGGTCAATTCGAGCGTTATTTTATGAATTGCAACGACTAATAGATAAGATACCAAAAATTCCTATACATGCTATGAAATATATAATTATATATTCCAGGGATTTTTATTTTTCGTTACAATCGAATTTCATATTGCGCTCATCATAATACAGATTTAAGCCATATTCACACACTAATTTGGTTTTAGAAAACACCATCTCCCGTACTTATTGATTATTGCAATAGACTATCACCACAACTATCAAATATCCAAAAGTTGGCAGTCCTGTTAATATGTCACAAATAACTATGCGATATCACACTGCGATACCAAGCCTCTTATTCCGTCGTCACGCCTTGCGTCATTCTTTTACATATTACGAAAGTAAAGCGAGCAAATGACCTAATTTTGACGAGGTGCATCCGTTAAATCTTTTTTAATTCCCCAGGTTCTTATCCTCCATCTTATCCGGTTTTGTATCAGCTGGCCTACTTGTATAAAATTATACATTAAAAATGGGAATCGCAAGTAAGTGAGTGATATAAAAAGATATCAATACTTCCAAGATAAAATAAAAAGTAAAGTGAACGCTCAAAGCACAAAGGTATAAGAATTCGGCGAAGAGAAATAAAGAATTTAATAGTAATATATATTTCTGAAACCTCTCCTAAGACTTTTTGGAGCAGTTTAGTATTTTAATTGAGATGAATTCTACCAAATTAAGAAACGCGCTGTAGTTTCTAGACCAGCTAGATTTTAACGCATCCAAGCTCCATTTAAGATTGATATTAGTAGAAAATTATTCAGTTTACTCGGAGACGACTTGGAATGGCACGATAGGCAATTAATAAATTCAACCCGAGATAATAAAGAGTAATTACATAATGAAATACGCGCTATCTTAAGTACATGTACGTAATGATAAACACGATACATCAGCTTGGAAATCAGCGTGTTTTTCTACTGAAATAAAAGGAACGAATGAAAGGTTGAGAAATTCTGTTAAGATTGAGGAAACTAACGCTGATTTCTTTAGAAACAACAAATAAGGCAAACAGAGTGAAGTTAATAAACAACGTTAGCCAAAATTATTTACTGTGCTTTAGAGCAAGGGTTCAATAAAAATGAAATTTCACTGGATGAGATCTTACGAACAGTCCAAATAAGGGCAAAACTGAACGAATCTAAATATTCTCGGAGGAAAGATATGAATCCTATACTAAGGTCAACAGCTGTTGAGGAGTGAAGGTCGGCCAAAGGAGTAAAGGAAAAACTTATAAAAAGATTCAGCGCTCCAGTGAACGTTCGAGAGTTGCAAAACAGGTTTCGTTTTCGCACATATATCATCTGCGAAATGTTTGCAGCGAAATCCGGGGGACACAGTAAGACAAGGGACCAGGAGATATGCAACGTTTGTCTGTACTCATTTCGTGGATAAGGGAGAATTTTAGCAATAGAAGACCCTAGGAGCAAGAAAGGCCAACCATAAGATGATTCACCTTTTCTGGGTCCCCCTTTCCGGTAAGGCCTTCAGCTATTGCTTACTGGTAAATCCATCCCTGCCCGCGGGCAAGAATGAATCTCAAACTGATTTATTGGTTACAGAGCTCTTTAGTTATTTTATTTTGCTTTTATTTTGATTTATTTTGCTTCAATCTTTTTCCAAGTAGTTGACCATATAGGATTGCCTTATTTTCAATGAATAGTTCTTTTAAAATAAATTTTAGCAATACACAGTTTGTTAACGGCAATTTTTTGCTATATAAGACCATCGGTTTTAATAATTTGACCCTGAACTTTGTATATTTGCTATAATTTTAGTGCAGAGTTATTATTAGCATTGAAATGATTCTGACAATCATAACATCTTACACGTAAATCTGAAGAAATATATATTCTTTCGAGGCAAGCGTTTCTGGTATTCACAGCGAGCTGAATTTACCGTGAATAAATATTTAAATCAAGGTACTCCAAAATACTGCGTTTTTTGCGAGAGTTACATTTCCGAAGATTTTTTGCTATGCTTAAAATTCAATTGCATGCAACGAAAACATCGGTAGCGAAATTTTCATCGTAGCAAAAATGTAAATGTAGCGAATCTTCCTACCGACTCAAACTCTTCACCGTTAGCTCCCAAAACTCTGGAGAGGAAGCGATACGAAGTAGGCATGATGAGGTAGTTTTCCCTTGCTTTCCTTATTGAACCCCTGCCCTTGTAGTTATAGCATAATGACCTTATGATAAGACTCAGTACGGAGAGACCAAAATGAATGTGTTTGCTGAGCATTACTCATACCTCAGTAGATTTCATATTATCTTAAGTCAGAGGCAAAAGGAAATGAATTATAAATTTTCCTTCATCTTACAAGACAAATGAGAAAGATTTCGTCCGCCAAGATATGGTCCGCAGGAACCCAAATTTATGATATAGCGAGAATAGAGGGAAACGTTTTCACAGAACTGAAGGAAATGACTGTACCATCGAAGTATTGCATTATTGCGAAGTCTGTATCTGAAAAACCATGGTCTCTAAATAGCCAAGATATACAATAAATTATCAGAGTACATTATATACGAGAGTATATTATAGTATCTGATTTTTACGGACATATGTAAATTTATCATTTTCTCACGTCTTAGTGTGTTTTAGATTGAAGAATATCATAATTTTTCCTTCTGGGAAATAAATTGATAACTTTAATCATAATTATTATTATGCTAACAGCAATCTCAGCAGTTCACAAGATAAGATGATGGATTACTATTATCAAAGTCTTATTAGAAGGTGGAAAATTTTCGCAGTCCAGTAGCACAGTGAAGTGAATCGTATAGTTCTACTACTCCAAAATTTAAGTGTGGTTTAGATACCTTTTACAGGAGATGAATATAAAAATTCCACAGTCAAATTAATAATTCAAAATTTGTATCATCAAGGCTTTATTCTATGATAATTATCATGATAACTGATTTAAACTTGAGATGTGTCAAAAGGGATGCTTTATCTAAATTTACACCCTCCACAAATAAGGGCTACAAAATAATCTTCCAAACATTGGTACGTATGTACTAAAAAATCATTGAAGGGGTAGGGTCGTTCCCTCTGGATCCGCTAATAAAAATCAATAGGCATAAAATAGCCCTAAAGCCTGAGTCATTTGCATAGATATACATTGAAAATTACTCCAGAGAAGTTTTCAGTTATTGTCCATCTCTGTTATTGAAAGAGACGAGCGAAAGAGTAATCTTTCTATACGATTTAGCATGTTGCGCATATCGTGAAGTCGCTCCGGGGAATGTTTATTTAGCAAGTTAGCTTTGTCTCCATGGAGTTGTGTACAGCACTGTTTACGTTCGAGGCCATTATTTGAAGAAAAGAGATGAGTTATATACTGGAATAAAAAGGAAATGGAAATTGAAGAAACTCAGTGAGTGGAAAATATGAAGATGAAATAGAGATGTGAAAAGGATAAAGATGCATGTTAAAAAGGATCAAGATGAATTAAAGGAGAAGTATTTCGACAGTTGATCTATAACTCACCAGTCTTTCTAGATTGATAATTCATTTTACTTGTTTGTATTCTTTATTACACTATCGCCATACCAACGACTTATTTTGCCTGTCACGATAACTAACACCTTGTCTTTTTTTCTTAAGGAATTTCTCTCATGTTATTCAGCTCTTCTATCATTCATGTCATGTCTATTGTTATTGTCTTCTATTTACTGTTTCTTTTAGCGTAGACGTTTTTATTCATACAGATTCTCTCAGTGAGAAACTAACCGAAAAGGCACTAAATGTATAGAGAAATAAAATTCGATAATACGAAGACAATTTGAGGATAAATGTTGAAATAGATATCTGTTTCAGACTTTCAGTTTCATGTAGTAAGCAATTGGAGCCACTATCTGGAGGGGGGCATAGTAATAGGGACGTTTATTCCTCAATTTCGAAGGATTTCTTAATTGCTTAAAAACTAAGATGTAAGAATCTCATTGCTTTAGGGAATGACGATATGCGAAACGTAGTTTTAATCTATCATTGGCTAGGAATCCTGAAGAAACTTGGATGAAAAATAAGGGATATATAAACGGAAGAATTGTAAATAATTGGGGAACAATTGTATATATTTATTGAGTGAGGCAGCCTTTATGTATGTAGGCATAATTTTAAGGGAGTTATTAATGTAACATTGTTAGCTAGGAAGAATTTTTTGCAATAGCATATAGTTGCAGATAGATTCATACGTATTGCAAATATGTATTCAGTTGCTAGTTACATATCCTTTGTTATTGTAAATACTGCTGTATTGTGTAATTTACATTATGTTCCATGTGTGTCATTGTGTTACTGTAACATAGTATTGTAATAACTTGATCACCGGACTATTGGTCCATCCGCAAAAACTGAAGTAATAATAGTAATATATTTGAAATTTCTATAAATAAATAATGCATATAAAGCCAAAAAATAACGAATAAGGATGGATAACGTGTAATAGTCGACGACAAGACAGATATTTGCATGAAAAAGCTATTCTATTCTACAATAAAGAAAAGGAGTTTGCGACGATTACAGCATTACGACACAATAACTCACACCAATATAATTTGAAATTGGATACAAAGGGAAAAATCCAGCAATAAGATTGTTGATTCTGAGTATTCATTCAAGTATCCGAATCCGATGAAATACCGTCTCCCGTTCTATTACTTCGAAGTGGTACTGAATTTCCTTTGGAATAAGAAAATCCCGATATAATGGATCCTAGTCTGGCAGTAAACAAAGGGAAGTGAAAAAAACTCGGATTTCTGTTGCATCATTACGTAGTTCCGTTTGAATCTTTCGACTCTCTTTCAAGCCAATCGCTTTCCCTTTAACAAGCATCGAATCCTATTGAGAAGCGGTATATCTTGCATAACTCCCAATCAGCCCTTTGTTAACGGGGGCGATTTTCGTGCAGAAAATCTTCCGTGACGACGTCTTATAGATTTCGTGACTGGTGACGAGCATAGTGAAGCAACAGAGAGATAGCTGTTCGTAAATCCCCTTAAAAACACGTTACATTAATCCCCTTATACTTCATTCCTTCGGCAAAATATTTCTTCCAAACCTTACGGCAAAGCAGCTGGATGCCCACCTTGCGTTTTTAATGGAGCAATTATGATTCCTCAAAGAACAAGGATTAATTCCTTGATATTAAAAATAATACTAAAAAAATGCAACTTTTTGGTATCTTTTTAATCTAAATATATTAAATGGATACATCAAATTACATAACATGAATAAGAAAATCTAATATACAATTATAGTGGAATTCATTAACCCTCAGAGACTTTAGTTATATCATATTCCACCTTTGTCTCTCATAACGGGATGTCTGAATGCTCTGACAAGATAGCTCAATTGGTTAGAGTATCCACCTGGCAAGTGGAAAATCCGGGATCGAATCCCGCTTCTGTCAGACCATTCTCAAATTCCTTTTCCTTGTAATATGTAAAATTGCAGTAATGCAGTAAAATTGCAGTACTGTGAGATTTACACTGCGTGAGAAAACGCAATGAAAAATTATCAGCTACTTTTAATGGGAATGGTTATAGTCGTTCAATCCTTGGCTGGGAGTTTCTTTAAGCCTCATTATTACAGACATTAACGCTTATAAAATCCATCAACGATTCGCTCATTTTGCATTTCACGATAATATCCGAATATCTGATTGGGTAATCAAACTTTAGTTTTAAACTGATTCCCAGACGGTAAAACGTATACTTTAAATAACGATAATTAAGGAAATGTTCAATTCTGAAATTGTAATCCGATTAGTTTCAGAGCCCAATGGTATTGATGGGTTCGGCTCAAACTTTTTAATCAGAGAAGCCGTTAATTGATTTTGGATCAAGTAATTCATGCAAAGCCTCCAATAATCTTTAAGAAGAAGAAAACATCAAGGTGGAGTCACTTTAAGTAATGCAGAAATTGGTCCTCTTACTTTGCGATTAGAAACTTGTCTAGAATCAAATCATGCCTAGGAGAAATTATATCTTTTCTAGAGCTTGAACCATTCACAGATAGCGAGATCGCATTCTCACGGCAGATTTGTCAATTACTCTAAACGTAAAATTTTAAATTTCGTTTCTTTGATCAATGAGTCAGCCAATATATTCAATATATTCTCAGTCAAGAGCTTTTAATGACACTGGTTTTGTTTGCATTTCTTAATACCATGTTATTCAATTGGTTTGTAAGCCTTAATATTCCAGATTCAATGCAATTTCATTCGTTCCTTGGTAACTTACGTCACCAATTCTTCCATCTTACATCTTTTGCTTTTTCTTCCTTTCTCTTCCTTTTCAGAAATCATAATATAAAAAAATATTAGTTGAACGAATTTTAGTTAGTTATTGGTAAGCTTTGTACTGTGGACTGTTTATTGTGGTAAAAAGTTAAATATACGACACAATAACTTTTGATAGAATCACGCATTTGCAGAAATATTGGATTAGAATAGAAAGATAATTGGGAAAACTTTAAAAGTTATTCCATTGAAAGTGAAGTTTATTGTGATATATATCATTCGTATAGATTCCATCCAACTCATTAAGGATGAGTTGGATGGCAGAAGGAACATTCCTGAATTATCCTCGCCTAGAGACCTCTACTCACACAGAGGAAAAAATATCATAAGTCAGTAAAATACCAGTAAAATTTCTTAGTAAATTCCTCTGGGATCTGTGAAGTTTTATACGACCTAAATACAAATATGTCGTGAATTTTAATCTCCTGGTCTAACCACTTGCATTCCTAAATTCAACTTTAAATCATAATCATATAACTTCCTGCATAATGTCCTTAAAAAGTAACATTTCTAATTTATCTTTATTTTGAGATGCCTTCCTATAGGATTTCGGGTCCCATCAGGGCTTTGGGCAGACATCTGGATTATTTCAGTGCTAAAAATAAACAGACCCGCCAGTTTAGAAGCAGAGGATATCACAAATCCGCATATTACGAGAACGGTCCATGAGCCTTTCTGGCGCAACTTGGGGAGCCCAGAAACAGGATGGGCCCCTTGTATTCGGGCCGACATTCGTCCAAAAGTCCAGAAAACAACTCTTTGGGCCCTCTGCTATTTTAAGGCAACATGGATGTTTTCGTGACCCACTTATATTGCTCAGGTATCTACTCGTAGAAGAAACAAAGTGAAAATTTCGATCGCCTCTCTCTGGAGGAGTTTCCTGAACAATTCTTACAAGAAGCACTCGTCGGCTTACTCTTTCATCCACGAAAGCATAAAAACCTTTTGAAGTTTCGGCTTTTCGTTATCATTGGTTGCGTCCCACTTCCCTTCTATTTCGGCGGCTCCGGAAAGAGAAGAGGAAACGGAGGAGCAAGATACGTGTTTACTTGGTCTCTTGTCCTCGGATCCTTCCTTTCCCGCCTCCTACAGTTATAACGTATAACCTATAAAGTATATTTTTTTCCTAATTTTTTCTATCGAAATCCCTTCTCATATAGGGCATGCGAACCCCCACGAAGCAGGATTAGTCTCTGATCTAGAGATGGCTCAACGTAGAGAGATTCGTTAAGGCAGATTTGGGATTCGACAGCAGTGTTTCGGATATGTTATAATCCTCCGGTTAGGATTCGCTTGAGAATAGAAGAATGGAATATCGACGGAAGTTATTCGAAACATTTATCACTATAGATCTCGTTTAGGAGATTTTGCTATCCCTGTTTTTTTTCGCGAGCTCGGGAAGAAAACAAAAAAGCGTTATAAGAAAATAGCCGTCAAGAGAGCTACTCCTGATAGTTTTTTCCTGTTCAGCATTACAGAATCTATTACAGAATTCCCCTTTGGCGACTTCAGGGTCGCTACGCAAATGTAAAAAACCGGAACCGGGGAACTGGTTTTAGGTAATACTTTTAAAAGAAGTAAAACAATATGGACTGTAACAGCGGAGACGAGATATATACAAATAATGGAGATGAGGAAGACGATGAAAATTAATTATATAGACTGAATTAATAGTAGGAGAGTAAGAGATTCTATGAAGAGCAAATGAAGATATGTAAAAGTTGTTTGAAAATATGAGGAAATTTAATCGGATAAATAAAAGGGTATGACAGTCTGCTGAAGACAATATTGGATGGAATTGTGGAGGGGAGGAATTACGGGGAGGACTTGTATTTCGACAACCAGATAATGGTTAGTGTTAAGGATAGGAATTCCGAGGGAATGAAGCAATTGGATGGGAAACAGGACGGTCTGAAAGGCAGCAACAAACCAATCTTCGGATTGTTAACCCATGATGGTGAAGACAGAGAATTTATCCCTTGTTTTTCCAGGTTAAATCACTTCCTTTCCAATATTTTCCCACGCATTCCCCTTCGTGAAAGTCTTCGAAAATATCCCCTATAGTAAGATCATGGGAATACGTACGATCCCCAGCACAAACTCGTATATTAACTTATCTCCTACTATTTCCTCATCTATTATTTTTTTACTTGTTTCCCTGATGCTTATTTTCTTTAACATGTTCCAACCATATCATCCCGAGAACTATTTGGGTCAACGATCATTTCCTCTTTTTATTCAGGAAAAAATACCTGGACTTAAAGAATCGATCTGTCTATGAGGCAACAAGAATGTTAACCCCTTCAAACTAGTTCTCTTCCGCAAGTACTACTTGCGCTGAAGAAGAAAATTTTCGCCTTGTTGTTCACATTTACCTCATGTGTTTGCCTCGCTAGTTAGAAGATTAGATAGATAACGTCTTGGACGAGATTGGGACTTTAAAGTTTCCTTTTTATATAACTCATCGCCAAGGTAAAGTAGATATAATTAGTGAACAGCACTAAAGTGTAATTTAAATTAAAGAGAAAAAAGGAGGAATTTAGATGCAGATCTGAAAAAATCTAACGAGGAGGACAATACATTTGAGCCACTGATTTTGATAAAATTTGGTAGGATGAAAGTTAAAATACCTTTCACTTTTCACCCCTTTCGTAAGTATAAATTCGATTTCTTAAGCGTAAATACTATTTTACTTTTAGAAAATGACTATTGCTGAAAAGCTTTCTGAGATCCGGAAGCACCATAAATGTCCGACAAAGTCAAGAATCGGTAAACGCAATCATTATCTTCATAGATTTCCTTTGAACGCGAAGAATAGGTGCCATCCTCTTTGGGAAAACTCCTTTTCACCATCCTGGAAATATTATTCGGTCGATCGACTCCTGATTCCTTGGAACGAATGGAAAGGAAAGCATCCATTTCAAATTAACAACTTCCGCGTTCAGTCGCATCTCCTCTCGCCATTGAAATGCGTCAAAGACGAGCTCCGTAATTTGAAATGGCGGAAGAATTTCAAGGAAATTCACAATTTAATCCCCGAACGATGCCATTTCTTAGAGATGTCCACAATGGAGGTGATTAAGGCCTTCTCCGTACCAACCTATTGGATCTAATGAAACGATTGCCGGAAAAGATGCGTACTTCTTCTTCTTTAGAATACTAAATTTGCCTTCGAGACGTCGAAGTTGGTTCCTTATTTCTCGACTTAATTTTCAAGAAAAGGCCGCGTACTTCCTATCACATTCCGGGAAAGAATAAGTTATATTTGAATAGACGAAAGACAATTTTAATTAAATGGGAAATCTTATAGACAGAAGATGAATTGGGAAGGCTGATGGTATTATCTTTTTCTGTGATCATATCTTGATGAATGGACTTTGCTTGTCTTTTGGTAAGAGAATAATACACATTTCCTTTACTCTAGTCTCATTCTTGCTTTTGGGTGTGATTATATTATGCTGAATAATGACATTCATTTTGGACACCCCTTATTGAAGGCTTTGAAAACATTTATCCATGGGGTCTTTGTACTGCACTTAAGTGTACATGTTCCTTTCATAACAATCTTCCTCAAGGCGTGAGGAAAGCTTTATCAAACAAACACGTTCCTTAGCGTTCCTTGTAGGTCTCATTCCCTCTCCCATGCTTTTGGTAGCTCATGGTAAGAGGGGTGCAGAAAATTCTTAGTTATTTTTAATGTCTCCTTTTGGGAAATTATCAAAGATTAAAAAGATGCGGAGTGTTGCGTTTTCCTTTCTTGTGGTGAAAAATAGTAATCTTGATCTGCATGATGGACTTGGGTGAGATATAGTGGAACTCCTTCGTGATCACACGCAAAGAAAAACCTGAAGATGTTACTCCGTAAGGAAACCTAGGTCGTTTTAATAAAAAAAAATTTTGTGGAGTTTATTCTTTGCTTGTGATCAATCTTGATGAGATATTTGAAACCTACTATAGGAGACGAATTCTTGCTTAGAATACATAGACTTAAATTTTCGGTAATTTATTTAACATTTTTTTAGCATAATGGTTAAAAGAGCATTATACTAAAATACCCATTCATTTCTTTAATTTTTAGCCATTGGTAAGGCTCCGGTGAGCAGGAATTTAAACGGAAATATGCAAATAAATTATTATAGCTCGTTCAGACATATTCTTGCGTATCCATTAACAGAAAGGTCTCAGAAACTAGATAACTCTTTGGAAGTTATCTCTGCCATCCACAGACTTAACTATTGCAAGAAGGGAAGCGCTGTTAGATAACACTGTATGCGAGAGAATGCAGTCTAATGAAAGCCGAACAGTTCAGCTTGAAGTTGGTCATTGATGACGCAGACTCCTTAAAGGGGTATCATTGAGGGATGCATTGCCTCATTTCCAAGGGTACTTATCTCGAGTTAGTTGCTTCAGACGGCGACTGACCGCGGCCAAATCAACGGGAGAGCATCGACCTCCAAGTTCAATTAACTCTCATACGTCCCACTTTGTTTTCGGCTGCAAACTAAGAGGCTAAGGAGACATCTCAGTTTCCTTCAAATTTTTTCACCCAAGAGGTACATACAAAGGGAGTCTTATGCATAGCCAGTGAACGCCCTAAATCTTAGCAGCTGAAGGCATGCATCTGCCCTCCACTTGTTATCCATCGGTCTCATTAACACTAAGAAAGGAATTGTTGGAATAGAGTCGACCTTTATTATACTTGCACATAAATTTTCAGTAAAAATTCGCCCACAAAGTTGTTGATTTTTTATCTCAGTAACCAACGTTTGCGAACTCCGAGAAAACACAAAAAAGCGCTCTGAAGAAATAAAATCGCTAAAAAGTTCTTCTCACTATGTTGTACTCTCTTTTGCATTGTAAATTTTCGAAAGAAAATATATATGAAAATTTTATTTGTAGTTACATTGAACCATACGATGACACCATCATGTTTGGCCTCAATATGTAAATACATTTTGTATACAAACATTATTATTCTCACAACCATTTTTTGTATATTTAAATCCATAAGTGCTGAATGAAGTTATTCGAACATCGGTAGGTAAAGGAAGGTTAAAGGACCTCTGGTCTAGAGTTATAAATATAGAGACAAAGTCAGTGTCAGACATTCTGCCATATGGCAGATCGCAGGGAGAATTATCAAATTTAAAAGTGATAACCATCAGAAATGCCAAAATACAATCACTTAATACCTTTGTGTTTAAAAAAAAACTTGACTGTGTACACAAAAGTATTTTTTTAAAGGATAATTTCCAAGAGGCATCGCTAGAATTTTTCAATTGCCTTTTCGTTCAATTAAATATATTGAAAATATAAAGTAACTTATGTATAAGTGCGTATGTAGGCTTTAAAGATTTAATTTCGATGAGAAATGCAAGGTCGACCTTCACTCGAGAGAGATATTAATAGTCTTCTATAAATTATGTTATCTGATGTATGACGAAAAATATACATCGTAATGTCTCTTTCATAGATTATAATGGTCGATACTGAGATGTTGGAAATAAATATCAATTATGTATAGACTGATGCTCACTGTAATTAGTAAGAAACTGAAAATAAACGAAGATAAACAATCGAAATTAGGATTAAAATAGGATATCGATCTATACAGGAGTAGATCGATATCTTAATTTTTCATTGAATAATTCAAAATTAAGGAACATGATTCATTAAATCATAACTTCGTGGAAAGGAAAATTCTATGTATAAAATGATTGTGTTGGGTTACATTAGATTGAATTTTTGAATTATTTAATTACAGTATGTATGACATATAAAGTATCGCGATAATGGTACACGGTGCAAAAGTTTCCCATGAAATATTCGAGAAAATAGTTGATAATTTCCATGACGGAATCATATTTCTCGACTTCCACGAACACTATCTGATTTTATGATAAAAATGGATGAAAGAACTGAACTCATAATTGTCTTTTAGTCTTTCAGCTAATTCAGATAAAAGCTGAATCCTATGGTAAACTTCATCGGTATTATTTCTCTTCACGATGCCTCTTCCTTTCCTTTCATGGTCTCCTTAGTCGATTCCAAATGTCACAATAACGTAATTTCCGTTACCTTTCGTGTCTCAACATTTAGTAGCTTATTTGTCATGCTCTAAGACGGTCGTGTTAGCTAATTCTTCATGACGTTAGCAGAGAAATGCATTCTCTATTCCGTCTTAACTTAAATGCAATCCGCAATGATGTTCAACATGAAGGTGAAGTAACTAAGCGGGAAAGTAAGATATGAGAGCTTTACGACAGAAAATCAACGTGAAACCAAATTGTATACGTGCTTAACTCGTTTTGTTTTTACGTACGTCGTTATTCCGTTCTAAATAATGTGTTGTTTACGCATTTTATGTCCATAGCAGATTCTAAGAGGTAAAGATGGTTAATCACTCCTTAAATAATTTAAAAGATCGTGTAGAAATCACTCTTTTAAATACTATTCTGGCGGAATCCGAATTTCAAGTGTAACAGGATATCTATGTAGCACGATTGGTCAATTTGAAGTTTGAAGAAGAAGTAATCATTACAAATATTGCTTCAGGTTTGTATTCTTGAACAGAACAATATTCGATTCAGGGAAAGGATGTAAGGCATCTTTTCACATGGAGGTTACGCAGGATAAATCTCAAGGAAAGGGATATTGCAGAAGTTTAATGAGATTGGGACTCAAGTCCTAGCTCCTGATAAATACTTATGAATATTTTATATTAATATGAATTCAGAATTAATAATATGATTGTTTCCCTTTCTTGGTGCATAGTTCCTCCTTTAATTCATTTAACGAATATATTCATGAGTTTATTTCTAAATAATTTCTTTACTCACAGATTACTCTCCATCTAGAACGAATATTTTATGCGCATATTCGTGATCTTGTATTATATAGATCTTTGTTTGTGATAAAAATAATCCCTGAGAAATTTTTGGTAAGAATTTCAAGCTAATAAATTTTTCCTGTAATCATACTATTGGTAAGTATTGGAAGTGTATATGAATAAATACTTAATGAAATATTTGCATAATGTACTTTCTTATTTCTCCATTACGGAGTTCCCGATACAGTAACGGCTTCCTAGATTAATAATATATCCGAGGAAAGCCAATAAGAACATTTAAACGAACGCTCCGCATTTTACGGAAAGAGTCACGTTTTGGATGCAATCCAGCCATTTGCCCAATTCATATTTCTACGCTTGGCCGACAACCCTCCAGCGTGGTGAGCCCATTCCTCCCTCCGCTGCAACTGCAGCAATTCTTATCTGCGAGATAAAACGGGCTCTGCACTGTGGGTGTTCGAAAACAGTACTCCTGCGGTCGCTCGAGATAAGGCCAGCGATTGGGTAGCAGAAGAAAATGCAGGGACTGTGGGATACAGCGTGTTTCGAATGCATCGGAAAACAAGGCTAGCCAATGGAATTCTGGGCGGTTGAATTGGGGATGAGAATTCCGAAGCGGTATATCAAGCTGAAAGTGAGAATTTCTTTCAAGTACCAATGTTTACGAACACTTTAGAGCGCTCCAGTTTTTTTAGTAAGTAATAAAGTATTATATGGGAATGAAATCCGGCGTTTTCTCCGTATTCTCTATTCTTGCAAGAATAGACTCATACCAGGTCGAGAGAAATTTATGCGATTTTTTTAATTGATTTGACAATTGAAAATACGACTCTTAGCTTACGTTAGAAAATTTAAACTACAGTTGTAAGCTATCCATCTGACTAGAAAAACTAGAACGCAGTATATATGCGAAGTAATCGACGAAAATTGACTTCATAAATCACCCTTGCATATGTTACCCTTCCTTTTCAATTTTATGATAACTTAAATTTACGTATTTACCCAACAAAAAGACATGGCATATAGCAGTGCATCAAAATACAGCACTGTGTAGCTCTGAGATCCGTTAGTGTTCTCTAATTTTCCGCGGAGAAAACGATCTGAAGTAATCAGTGATTATATTTTTCCAAACCTTCTTCGTTTCCTTTCGTTTCGCAATCTTCGTATACTGGAAAATAAAATCAACTAGTTTTACGACAGTACTGATTGTTTTTTTTGAAAAGCTTCCAATCTACATCTACATCTGTACCCTGCAAGCCGCCTTTCGGCGTGTGGCAGGGGGTGCAAGCACCAGGACTCTATTTGCCCAGTCGATTATTTTCGCGTATTGTTCTCCAAAGTCCTCCTTCAAAAACGAATCCTACTCGAGGGACTTTATCATAGCCGAAACACTGCTGTAGAACCTGAAATCTCCACTAACAAACCTAACTGCTTTACATAGAACCAACCATCTCTACATTTGAGATCAACCCCAATTTATGAGGATTCCTTATCGCACAGTAATTTTCCAGGAGAGGTCGAGTAAGGGAAAATACGCAATGGACTAGCCATGGACAACTCCTCAAAAGAATATATAGAACGTAAAAATTAACTAATTTGTATAACAATGAAGTGCGTAGGACAATACGCAAGAATGGGTAGTAGGACTAAAAAGTATTTGTAGTAGGAACTAGAAAGTATTTTAAATTTAATCCTACTATTACTATGACACAATATGAATCATTTGGAAAGTATCATAAAATATCACATTTGCTATTGCTAATCCCATATATCTTCACCCCTCGTCATTCATTTGTACTCTTTCATAGAGCGTTATAGGCTTACTCCTTAACTACTTTATGGCATCTAAGATGTTGTTTTATATTTACATCCATTTTTATTTAACTAGCTCGAATGTATATGATAGTTTGAATTTGGTCAGTTAAAATTCGTAAATATAAAAATTCTAATTGAATGACCTAATGTTATTAAAATTGCAAATGTTGTTTATTTCAAAAGACATATATCTTACTGTATGCAAAAGACCACCACCATTTAAAGGGAATAAAATACTTCATGCTATATACTCATGTTTCAAAATTGTCATGAATTTCCAGAACGGAAATTCATAAGAAATGGAGAGAGGCATCTGAATATGTGGCTCGCAAAGCTTCAATTTCGGTGCAAGATTTTCCTAACATTTCCCTTTACGGGACACTAATCTTTTATTTGTTATTTTGTATGACTTGAAATCTACGAGGAAATAATCATAAAATGAACTACGGAAATGTATAATGTTTTCCCCCTGAACTATCACTGAAAAACAAAAGTAATCATCTAAATACTGCGATATGTGGCGGAACTTTCCCATGTTTAAATGAAATGAAAAACAAGGCTTGAAAAATTCCGCAAATATTTAATATTAGTGGAATTAGTCAAGCTTTTTTTTTCATTTCATTTGAAGAAAGACGAAATATATCGAGAAGAGCAAAGAAAAGAGATTGAAAAAACTAAAGTTTACTTTATTCTTTCCACCAAGCGAAGGCCGAATCTATCGGCATTAGAAATCGAGAAGTTCGGAAAGTATAAATCATGAGAAAATTCGATAATGTGTAATTCTCGCGTATGGTGTGGCACGCCAAGAGACTAATTCATCGGATGAGACCATAGGCCTCTGTTTACTATTAGAAAAACTATCTTTTAATTCGCAGATATCATCACGGGTTGGGCAAATACTGGATGGTTAAATATTTAACATTTCCAATAATTTTCAGCGACTTCTTATCTCAACTTCCACTATTGACATAAATTACTCAACTAAAATAAACTCCGATGTCACTTTTCGGGTCAAACCGATAGCGTCCTCGAATGCGAACGATAAGATAAGCAACATAAATATCAACTTTTCCATTTGTAAAATATTCTGATTCGTTTTTGTTGATCGTTGTGCAAATGCTAAAAAAATTAATTCTTTCCTACATCTACGGAAAATAAAATTCTATCTATCTTGCTCAAAATGGAGAGGGGAAAAAGTTACCGCCCGGACAGGGACTTGAACCCTGGACCCTTAGGTTAAAAGCCTAATGCTCTACCGACTGAGCTATCCGGGCACTTATCAAGTACTGGGGAAAACCGTGCACTACTTGCTGGCTGCCTTTGCGTGCTTATGTAACATTTTCATCGCCTGCCTACGCTAAGCTACTTCCTTCTCCGGTATGCGCAAATCCAACGCAGGATGGGGAAATTCTCGCGCAAGGAGGATTTCTATGGAAGAATCCGTGGAGAAAATTCTTCTTAACCCCTTCTTTTCCTTTAAATCAGCATTCCGCATGACCTAAACATTAATAAATTCGTGGTAGCGTAAGCTATAAATTTATCCATTTTAATTAATCGTTTTAAACTTATTTTCTCAATCATTTAATTTTATTTTTGAATTATTTTATTCCATTAATTGATCAAAACTATTTCATCAATAATTATTTTATTGAATTATTCTATTTTATTAATTTATTTCTATTTTATTAATTTATTTCTATTTTATTAATTTATTTCTATTTTATTAATTTATTTCTATTTTATTAATTTATTTCTATTTTATTAATTTATTTCTATTTTATTAATTTATTTCTATTTTATTAATTTATTTCTATTTTATTCATTTATTTTTGTTTTATTAGTTAATTTTGTTTTTTCTTAATTTATTTTTATTTCATTAATTTATTTTTATTTTATTAATTTACTTTTATTTTATTAATTTACTTTTATTTTATTAATTTATTTTTATATTATCTACTTAAACCTGTCCGCAATCTAAATGACTTCAAATGATAGCCCCAGTTTTGCCTTAATCAGTCCTATTTTAAGATTATTTCAATTAACCATCACAACAGCTCGTAAAACAGTAAACTTACTTGCTTTTTGGAATTACTTGCGATTGCTGTGACAACAGTAAGCTTATTTACATTCTGTACATACAATCCTTATTCTCCCTCTATCCGCTAACTTCTTAAAACGATGAACATTTTTACATAGAAAATGCAGGACATCTGATAGAAGTCTATTCGGAAAAATACGTAAATGAACTTCTCAAAGACTACTTTAGCTGACGTACTACGAAATATTCTTTGGAAACATTTTTCTGTATCATTAGGTCATAAATTTTCATAAAAAGAGGAAAGGATAGTGTAGAATGTGGGACAAAAATAAGACAGGCAACAGGTTAACGCACTACAAAGTAATCGTCAGGCTGGGGAATGACGTTTGCTCACATTCAACTAACTTCCATGATCTAGCGATGGTGCTGTAAAGACTAAATTTATTTCTGTTGTAGTTTACATACATTATTCATTCCTTGTTTTATTAAATTTTTAGAGACATTAGATATTGCTTGATAAAATTTAATTTTAAGGATCAAAAGCTAGCCAAAGGGGTGAGACAATTTTAACGTTTACCCGTCTTTAATTAGTGATAATCTCAACGGCCTTAACTATCTTCTTAAAAGAGCGTTTATTGTATTGGTAATTGGTAATTAGTATTGAAAAAACTTATTCGTAATGAATACAGTAGATGTATATTAATTAGAGAAACACTTCGCTTTAAGTTTTAAGCTTTAGCTCCACGTCATATTCCAGACAAATCGCTGACCATTCAAAGTCATTCAGAGGGGTGATCGCCCCCTCTCAGTTCGTGCAGAATCTTTCAGTAACAATAATTTACCACAAAATATTATTTATACATTCAACCCATTTCCAATTAACAAGGAAGAGCGTTAAATTTTAAAATTCACACTTACATTACAGGGAGAGATACTAGTGAAAATAAGCGTGCTAAGACATGTCGAGGACGCCGTTGCTGGGCAGGTGGTGCGACAAAAGCGGACGCAGGTCTTTAAAAAGGGCCATGTGCACCTATGGGCTCTATTTAGCAGCTCTACTCATCGTCTAGTCATAAGTTTTTTCTCTCTCAGCACCATAGAGGGTCACATGTCTCGTTTCCTGCTGGTCGCCTAGGAAACCTGCTGCTACGGGTGACTTACCGCTGTTATTCACATGGAGACAGAGAGGTTACTTCCGGGGCGACCCACCATGCGGGGTTCATTCGCTCATAACCACTGGTTCCCGACCATTTTATTTACGCGCATCCTCGGCCATATCCCACGCCAAGGTGCAACGAAGATCTTTTTAACACGGACGGATTTGATATTTGTAAATGTAGGGTCGGACACTAGAAGCAATGAATTATGTTCGAGATTTTGGGAGTATCGGGGAGACTGAGTGTCGCCGTTCTGGCTGCAATTTCCGCTGGGACTAATGGAATTTTTTGTCAGTCGACGACAAATAAATCATCTGGCGGTCAGAGAAATAAGTTTCGTGGGAAATTCTGTAACTTCTATAATTACTAAATTTCATAACGCGATTTATACGAAGTTAATTTAAGCATAGTGCAGAGGTGGGGGACCTGCTGCCTCCAGGGCAAATTATCTTTTCTCTCGTTCACCTTTTTATCACTTTGTGAAACCAATGCCCATATTTAAATAATTTTGTTTCCCGGTCTTGCTAATGCCTCAAATTAGAAACAAAATGGAAAATTATTTCTTTTATTTCATGCAGCGAACGAATTAATTTTTTCGTATACAATTTCAAAGTTAAACTATTTGAATGTAGTCAACATGCTACTAGCGAACGGCTTGATTACTTTACATGAAGCCTATGCTATGCAGCCTAATGGTTTATTTGGCCTTCAAACTCAAAACAGTTCCCGAAGACCGTCTGGAAGTATATAATGCTGGTAAGAGCAGTTAATTTTTTATTAAATTATTTGCTGACCATTGAGTGGGAAATAAACTGAACCATGATAGTCTAGCGAGTCGTGCAGATTATTTTTATAAAGAGAAAGAATGGAAAAGAATTTTCAGACATAAAAATAAAGGCAAGAGATACGGAAAATGGGAATAATTACAATTATGACCTGTCAAAGTATTATCAGTGATGATAAATACATCAATAGGTATATATTTTAGACATACAACTTTCTGTCAGTTTTTGATATCTTTAAGAGATTACGTATCAAAGGTTATTCAGTTCGTATTGTAAAAATATTGCGAAGACAGGAGGGAATGGGAATAAAAGTTTAATCTCCAAAGATAATACGGCTTCGACCAAGCTTCTGGTTCTATTAATATCCCTCTCAATTTTCACTGATCAGGCATATTATCAAAGCAAACATGTGGACGCTTTGTGGCCGAAATTATACACTCCGCAACTGAATATGTACGTAATATTTTTGAAATTATAGTTCGTGTTTAATTTAATCCGCAGCATTTGAGTCCAACGACTGGTAAATCCAAAAAGCGATTCCTGAAAATTCAGCACCTCTTAAATTTGTATAATTCAAAATATAATCGTTGGAAAGTTGTTAAAGGAGAGTGATATTTTAAATTGCATGAATTGGGCTAATACTGGAGAGTCCAACTCACTGGGTCGCGAATAATGTTCGTCTCTAATGGTTTCATACGATTTTCGATGTTAACATTTGATAAATAGAGTACAAAGAAAGATATTACGTTAAAAATCATTACAATATTCTCTCGCCTTATCAACTTTGCTTTAGTTCCGTCTAAAGTAACTTCTGCCAAACTATTTTATTCGACGGCAAACTGGTGGTAAAAAATTTGTTTTGTGGCACAGCAAGGATATTTACTTTAAGTTTCCTGTTAAACATAAAGCTACTGGTATGTAAAAAGTAAAATTCTGGAAAAAGCTTATTTAAAATATTTTGACGTATGAGAGGTTATTAAGAACATCTTTAGCATAGGTTAAGAATGATGTTCGCACAGAAATCTAAGCAAACAAAAATACGCTAGATACTCGAAACTTTTCCTTCAATCTATGGAAAACTCTTTTATAGACACATTACACAAGAGATAGCCAATTGAATTATCAATATTGATACAAAAATGGTTAAATTTACATGCTTCAATATTTCTAAAGTCGAATTTTTCACATGTAAACAAACATACGGCGCAGATAATTCTAGAAGCGCTTTATGGCATACTCAAAGGTTCGCAAGGACATGATTTTTAAAATTTTCGCGGAACACTTAACATCTCTAACACAAATGTGATACAGAGCACAATTTGGAATGCGTCGATCGAAAGGGATCTATGATTGGTAGGACGCAGTCCACCTTTCCGGATATGCTTTCCTGAACAATAATACCCTAGGATAAGAGAGATATACTGAAATAATTGTTTGGAGGAAGACTCATTGTCGTAATGCCTCACATGACCGCATCGGAGCTTTCTATACGAAAACGTAAATCCTTTGGAGCGATGATTACGCAAGCAGAAGATGATTTGATACGCTGACGTGTTATGACGTGAGATATTTCACGCAATTATCGACTTGATGATCGTAAAAAAGTTAGCGAGTGAGTGCGCAGAACATTTCCCTCGTTTGATTTATAGCTGCATTTCAACACTGAGAGATGATGAATTCATATCCATGTAATATAGGTTAGCTCTGAGAGGATTTTCGGGTGGTAATTCTTACAAGTGAGAAATACTGGTGTTAAAAGGATGTGGGAGTGCTCACATACGTGAATGAGTGAAAAAATTCTTGAATTGGAATTGCAGGTGTTTTAATACATTTCTCTTGATGAAGGAAATGGAACTAAGTTAAATATAATGGTGGATAGGAAAAAACTAGAAGAGCTAGATTAATTTTCCTATTGGGTTGGTGATATTTCTTGGGATGAGGTTCTTAACCTTCCGGCGGGCGCGTCCGTGCACTGAGTGCACGGGGTCTGGTTTTTGCTGGGGAAAACATTTTTTCGTGATGGTACCGATTCAGAACCCTTTCCTATTCCTTCGTTGCTCTGTTAGCCTTTTTAGGGCGTGGGCATCCTATTGCGATATAGTGTTTACTTCAGATACGAACGGAAAACTTACGAAAGAGTCAGCTTCGCTAAGCTGCTGGAAAGCGCGAGAGCATCTAGTAGCCGCTCTAGGCAGGCCGGCGCCGCCTAGTGGATGCAGCTGGTCCGAATTGCAGAATACTTGTTGAGATATCGGTCTTGTGACAATGTCACAATATTCTCCGCCCTCACTACACCCTCTTTAGAGACATACCTCAAAAATTTATATCTGAAGGGTGCATCCGTTATGGATATAAAAGCGAGCATTCAAGCCCTGCAACTTAGACAGTTGTGGAGGTGTTTATGGTGAAACAACGCAAAAGTACAACGTATTTATGGTGATATCGTTCGAATAATAGGAAAACTAGCTGATAGCAAAGCACTCGAGTGTCGAATTGTTCGTGACGCCGCCAGCCGCAAAAAGTGACGCGTGTTACTTTGGAAATGGATATTTCTTCCACGTAAGTGCATTTACAATTACTCCAAATATCTGAAATTATATTCTTTTTATCTATGAAAACTTTTAGAACTTGTATTAGAAATCTACGTATTATTACTCTCACAGAAACCATGGAATCATCGCTTCGAAGTTTCTTCTGGACTTCGTCAAGGAGGAAAATGAAGGCGACACTTTCGAAGATGATGGCTCCGAAGGCGAAACTGAAGTTATACTTCAAGACGAAGTAGAGAGTTATTCGGAGGAAGAGGGTTCTGATGACGAGATTCCAGAAGCCGTTACCGCTGGAAGGAAGGATTACTTCGTCGGCAGAGGGGTTGCGCAAGCATCTTATCCCAAAAGGAGTAAATCTAAAAACCCAAAGGTAACTCCTACCGAGAATGCATTCTTTTGGAAAAACACTCCATTTACGGTGAAAACTAAAACAAAGGGGAAAAACATTTGTAAATTACAACCGGGACTGAAGTCCAGTGCAATGGATATTACCAACGAAGTATCAGCATTTCAAAAAATGGTTGACAGAGAAATGGTGGAGGATATAGTTAAATTCACCAATTTGTACATCGATCGTAAACGCACGGAAGTGAATTACTCTAGAGATAGGGATGCTCAAGTTACCTCAGTAACAGAAATCCTCGCGTTATTTGGAGCTCTAATTCTGATTGCTGTAAAACACGGTCATCATACTAATGTCTTAGAAATGTGGAGTCAAGATGGTACTGGAATTGTTGCTCTTCGAGCACTAATGAGTTACAAGAGGTTTTTGTTTCTACTACGTTGCATTCGATTTGATGATTCAGCAACAAGAGAAGTCAGAAGAAGGACCGATAAATTAGCAGCCATACGTAATATTCTGGACCGATTTGTAGGCAATTTGAAAAAACATTACACGATCGGAGAATATATGACTATTGATGAGATGCTGCACCCATTCAGAGGTCGCTGTAGCTTCGTGCAGTACATGCCTAGTAAACCGGCAAAGTATGGGCTGAAACTTTTTCTCTGTTGCGACGCAAAATCGTTTTATACGGGTAACTTGGAAGTGTATTGTGGACAGCAAATGGAAGGGAAATATAAAGTTTCTAATTCTCCTTCTGAGGTGGTGAAACGTCTAGTTCAACCATTTGAAAATGGAAATCGAAACTTGACCACGGATAATTGGTACACGGATTATTCCTTAGCCCAATATTTACTCTCGAAAAAAATAACTTTGCTAGGGACAATGCGCAAAAACAAGCGGGAGATTCCCAAAGAATTTCTACCGAATAAGTCGAGGAAAGTAAATTCTACTCTGTTTGGCTTTCAGAAAAACTCCACTTTAGTCTCGTATGTGCCCAAAGTAAACAAAGCCGTTATTTTACTATCGACTATGCATGATTCACAGGATGTAGATACTGCTACGAAAAAGCCAGTAATGATTTTAGATTACAACAGAACTAAAGGAGCAGTAGACACAGTAGATAAAATGTGTGCAGCTTACTCCGTAGCAAGAATAACGAGGAGATGGCCCCTTGCTTTATTTTTCGCGCTTCTCAACATCGCGGGAATAAACTCACAAATTTTGTTTTTCGGCAAGCATAAAGAGAAAGAGCATTATAGGAGAAGAGTATTTTTGAAAGATTTAGCCATGGGACTAATGAAAGAGGACCTAATTATGAGATCTACAATCTTTACTTTGCCTTCTGATTTGTCTGCGTATCTGAAGCGCTATCGCCCGCAGGTTGAGGAAAAGAAAGCCGTTGGAGCAGCCAAGAGAGGGCGATGTAAGCTGTGTGTTAATAATAATTCAACAGTAAAATGTGATAAATGTGGCAGATTTGTATGTAAAAAACATTCGAAAGTTACTGTTACTTGCCACCCTTGCCTGGAAGACAACGAAGAAGATTTGTCGCCGAGCTAGACATGCAGAGGAGAAATCTATTAACAAGATTTTTATTGGTGATAACCTTTTGTAAAATGTTGGAAAATAAATTTTAATCACCAACAAACAAGTAATGTGTTATTATTTTTACAAAAAATATCATAATTTAAGATAACATCGCATCGAAATAAGAATGCAAGCACCGTGCACGCAGTGCACAGCGCGCCCGCTCATGGTATGAAAAAAGGCGCGCCCGCCGGAAGGTTAACAGAATAGGATTGGTCAACGACGCTTTCATGAAGCTAAGGGAACTGATGACTAGAGGTATCGATAAAAGAATCTGGAAAAGATTAGTAAATCCTAGGTTGGAGTGTTTGGTGTATTACGTGGACCTTAAGAAAAGAGGACATCAAAAGATTGGAGGCCTTTGAGATATGGGCGTTTGTAGCAGTACGGAAAAAATTAGTTGGGTTGATAGAAAAACAAACTGAGAGGTGTTGGAGATGTTTGGGTAGGAGAGGGTTTTAATTGAAGTAATTTAGCATTGACGGAGGCAATGGGTGGGTCAAATATTGGAAGGAGAGGGATTGCAAAAGAAAGCAATTGAACGAAAAGTGTTAGGGAAAAGTAGGAGAGGAAGACAAAGAAAAAAGTTAGATGACTAAAAGGGGTGTATAAATTGCCAAAAAGTGAAAGGAAGGGCATTAAATAGGGGATTTTAAGGAACAGGCATGAACTACCAAAAGTTTGAAACACTAGTTCCGACAATTCTAAAAAATTGATTGAGTACGATTCTTAACTCGATTTCGTAGGACAATATTTATAATTCAATTTTGTGAAAGAAATTGAAATCCTCTAGAGACAAAAACGACCTTAACATGAATTTCTTATTGGAGTATTTTCAAGTCGGCTGGGGTCGAACCCAGGTTACTTTCGTAAAAGTAATAATAAATTTTAATAGTCTTCTTACGAATCCTTTAATTTCATACTTCTATTTCACATAAAGTGTAGTAAGTTATTTTCTGTATCAGCTTCTCAATTCGTTCTTTAGAAGTGGCTTGTCTATCTAAAACTCGTTATTAAGTGTATAGATAACAGTTCATTGGAGATAATTAGGACACTAATATTGGTGTTATCTTAAGATTGCTATGTAAGCTATTGCCCTAAAACGACCATCTTGGGCAAGGTTTAAGATCCGCCCCTGACCCACAATTCATTATGAACTTTGGGTGAAACTGTAGAAGCTTTAATATAATCATTTATTTTTGAGGGGAAACAAAAGTTTTATTGACTTTTATCCAACATATTTAATTCGAGGGAATTTTTTTCCTTTATTTAAAATTCCTCTTACTGAGTTCCTGATAAATCTTTATTGCTTATTACGAAATATTGAATTTTCAGTAATTTGGCAGTAAAGATAATAAAATAAAACTCCACAGTCATTTCTAACAAAACTTACTCTAGGAGAGGAAGAAGGATTTGTTGAAAGCTCTCTTCTTTCGTATGATATTCGATAAATTCTTTTTCTCAAAAAGCTCTTTAACCTCGTTTAAAAAATATATGGAGCACTGCTCATAAAATTTCCCCGCAAGCAAAAAAAAGGTAGCAGAAATTATATCAATTTCTGAAACATTTGTGCCATATGTGCAGAAACTTTCTATTTTACAATAAATTACTTCCACCGAGACTCATGACCCAATTATACCTCAATGATAACATATAATAACAATTATATTTACGACTAATTTAACCTACACGAGCAAGGAATGAGGAAACTCAGGAAAGAAATTGGTCTACAATACAGCATTCTTATTTACATCCCGGAAGATGAACGTAATTCCAGACTGTTTCCTCCTCCGCCGGAATCAGGCCATGAACAACTGAGACTAAGCAGTACAGTTACCGCCATTTATGTAATAGCTTGGTAAAAACAAAAGGGAGAAGTAATGTCGCGACATTTACCATGACTTGACGTCACTTAATGATAAAAAAGAATATAAATTTTAAGTATTAACGAAAGGACGGCAATTAAGGACACTTGGAGCAAAATTTGTCGTGAATATTTTCTTTTGAAGGTAAGGAAATCCATAGAAACGAGTCGAGTCACGCGTTTGTAATGGCTGTAAAAGTTTGACCACAGGGATATGTATATATTTCAAATAAAAATATTCGAATAATTGAATAAATGGCATTTGTTTAGCTCACCTTCGGATCCTCTTTTTTCATTGATGTGGTACTAAATTGGCTGTGGTACTAAAATAAATAGTCATAGCCTTGTAGACTAGATTCTATTACTGTAGCCTCTCTATTGCACTACTCCAATCGGTGAAATCTGTAAACGATCAAAAGAAAGAAACGTGAATATTCATTTCTTACAGCTCAATATAGGTTTATGATTGCTTCTTACAAATAAATTAATAGATAAACAGCTTAATATGATAGAAAAATACTTTAAAGGTGACATATGAAATTCACAGTTTTAATGTAATGGGAAATAGAAGGATGGAAAGTGGCAAGAAAAGAAAAATTGCGAGCGACAGTATTACTACGACAGTTATTATTCTCAGGGCAATTTATTCTGACATCCTATCTCTCCATTTAAAGTTTCAAAGGTGCTAGAGGACGACGCATTGTTTCTAAGTGGCAATCCATGTTTCGAGTTCCCAACTGAAATGAGAAGAGAAAATTTCCTGGGATGAGTCAAATACGCTGAGGTGCGACTTTTTCTCACAAACCGTCCTGAGTCGATAATCCCACCATCTTTGAATTCTCTCTAAACAGGTATACGTCGGGAAAGAGAAATGTTTCATTTAAATGCATAACAAAATACTTTTGAGGATAAATATACGATTATTATTCCTATTCTTATTTTTCCACCAAGCCGTCCGAATATTTTTAATTACAATGCTTCACACCTTAATTTTCTGTCACTATACGATGTTTCATCTACGGTTAACCAACTTTATAGAGTAGTGCTCTAACTGGTGCTCATTTTGCAGATTCATTCGTGTACTTGGAGTCATTTATTTTATTTTTCTGTTTAATTATTATTTATCTGAAGCAGTTATGGTGAAATGAAATGAACTTTGCAGTGCTTTGCATAGTTCATTTCATTTCACCATGCTTCCTATTACGGAATTGCACAAAGTTAAGGCTTCCACTATTGAATTTATCTATATTTTATATGTTATTTTCAATATTGATGAATGATTTCATCAAGTATATAAATAAATAATTTACTCTTGACCAACCATTCGAGCAGTGGTGCAATATGCCCTCCTTCAATAACAGAAAATATTAGAAGAAAATAAGAAAAAAGCATTATACCTCTCGGTAGCAATCTTACACAATGTTCAGAAAAACCATGTGAACAATTCAAAGATGAAATTGCGAAGTCTGGAATATGGCCACATCTCTGAGACTATTTATACATTGTTTTCGAGTTCGACTTCGCAATCACATTTAACGACGCATTACTTATCTCTGGAAATGCGTGGGAAGAATCGATGGATTTTTTTACATTCATCTACGATATTTTCCTCGCGACGTCTGACTGAAAGCGCCGGCTTTTTTTTCTTCGGCGGATTTAATAGAATGAAGTGGGTAATAGCTGACGCTAGCTTTTATCTCACTCTGGAGATAACGGCACTCCCACACGTGCTAATGGTCTATTTTCTGGAACTTTTCTCCTCTCCTCAGTTCATAAAGCTATTTCTTTTACCTCACGTTTATTTCAATCAGAGATATTTTTCCTGCCTTCTTCTTTGTCATTTGGTTTCTGTGTTTTCATTATCTGTAAGCACTTCTCGTCGCTTCTATAGCCGAATTCCATTTTCCTATCCTCTTTGTTCACTTTTAATTGTTTTGTGCGGAAAATGATTATGCAAATTACTCTCCGCGTTACCTCTCTCATTATTTTCTACTTTCTCAACCGGTAATGTAATTTAATGCTGTTTCACTCATTTGAATGTGTTTTTATTCGTTTAATTATTCTGGTGGACGGTACGTAAATCCGAACTTCAAATTCATCCTTTTCCCCTCGAGGGAATAAAAATTTAATAGCCTTTATATCAACAATTTCGAATATGAATAAACCAAAACATAAATAGAGCGGATTATTTTATTAAAAATACAATTTTGCCATGTTATTAATCGCTAATAATACACGCAATTAACCAAAAGATAATCTGAGTTTATTCATTATATCTGAGTATTTCCAATATTGCCCATAATTTTTTATGATAATTAAATGTATTTTTAAAAGAAAATCTATGTATATTATTTACATTTACATTTATTTATATAATTTACACATTTTTAATGTAATGTATCATATATTTCCTATCCCGCCATGTTAAGTAGAATTTTTGTGCCTGAATAGCGAATCAGCAATGATGTTCTCAACCTTTTTCAGGCACTAAAATCCTTTGTAATAGAAGCTATATTAATTTATTCTGTAGCAATCAGAGCCGTCTGTCGCTCCGAGCCCTGTGCCTCCGGGGGCTCCACATCCCTTGGTGTCAGTGCCTTTGAGGATCTCAAGTGGAAATCGTCCTCGAATTAAACTGAAGGAAGTATACCCTAACACTGAAATACCTAATTCTAGCAGTGTCAGTAACTATGGCATCGAGTGAAATATCCTCTTTGAAGTTAATAACAAATAAAACTAAAAATGATAAAGTTCCTTAAGGTAAAATATTTTCTAAGAGAGGCTGAAAGTTTTATATATTTTTTCAATCGAATATGAGGAAGTTAAAAATATCGATAAACTTATAATATCGATAAATTTTCATGACAATTAATAAAATTAATATCTAAATTGCAATGGTCTTACTATTTTTCTATCTTTTTAAACCATTACATACACTTTTAAAACACATTTTCCTTGGTTTCAGAAAAGACAGTTAGAAAAGATTGAAAAAACGCAATCAAACGTGAAATGAGTTATCTTAAGAGAAGCCCCAATTCAGATTAGGAATCCTTAGCAGAGTCTAATAAAACGTTCATATTTCATTCGATTCTTATTAGGTTATTTCTATATATTTACGGATAAAGTGGTACCTAAAAAAAGGTACGTTGTTCTATAATTTCATATAGTAAGGAGTGCTTCCATAATACTTAATCCGCGCATAGTGTAAAATAATTAATTTTCCTCCTTCTCCTAAGGTGTTGCTTCGATTGTCTATTTTCGAACCCTCTCTAATATATATAGAAATGATAATAATAATATGACTTTTACTGGAGCGATATTGAGAGTAATGAGTCTCTTCTTACACCTAACCTTAGGTTATGTAAAATTTAAATGAAAAAGATAGCATAAAAAAACAGAAAAACTACTTTGTGATTTAAAAACCGGAGTTTGCATTTGAGAAAAAACGAATGATGAATGAGTGATGCTTATATATATTAAAGTGAGGGAAAGGTTGAATCCTTAAAGGATCCGGATATTCACATTTCCCAGTCAGCTTATGAACTTTCTCAGCTAGAATCTACGAGAAAAAACAATGGAACGAGGAATAGCTTTAGCACCAAGTATAACTTCGCTGATCGGTGTGAAAAAAAGCCTTCCGCGAAAAAATTTCTAAACTCTCGCATACTGTTAACATATGTTATAGGACTCTAAGATTGGTTTTGGTTCGTGAGTGCGTTGGGTGTAGGAATGCTGAAGGGCGTGAGCAACCACCAACCCTCCACTCCCAATGCCCCTCCCCGCATTCTGTTTCCGCCCCCAGGAAATTGAACTTGGATTGCCACAATGGGGGAGGCTGTGTGGAGAACACGATCTTCGCAGTGCAACCCTCCCCATCACAAAGGGCCTGCATAACATCTCCGTGCTCACTTTTTCCATTTAATCTACCCTTCTCATTCTTTGACCACTCTCTATGTTTTCAATCTCCCTCTTCGAAATACTTCTCGGAATTCGGTGATTATAATGAGTAGTTGCTCCTAATGGATGTGGAATTCAACCTCTGGAATCTCTCAATCTAGCATAACCTACGGAATCTCTCTCTGCACCTCGAATGCTAAAAGCTCGGAATGTTGTTCGAACATTGTTAATCCCAACTTTGTAATCGATATGCTTTATCCGTCCTAGAGGATTAAACCAGGCCATCGAAACGTTAGACTTATCGTTCCGGTTCGACGAAAAAAAGAAATTTCGGTTCAGTTCCGGTTTCGACCTCTATGTTAACGTCGAACCGATTAAAATAGTCTTTTATTCATTTCGGCCATTGTAATATTCTTCTGAAAGTATCTTTTTTATCTAGCTTTTTTGTTTACTTTAAATTAAAATAATTTTTAGAATAAAACGGTTATGGTTACAAATCGTAGCTACACATGTTTGAATAGTTCTTAGCGAACCACATCAAGTACTTTTTCCTTGAATAGGTTGAATGCGATTTTAATTGGTGATTCGGCACTCATTTGAGTAGATATCTCACCAAACCTGCTACAGCATGTCAGGCGAAACTTCATCGGCTGCGGCTTAAATTCTCGCTCTGAGTAAACCGAGAGTGGCTGGTAAAGATGATGTAAAAACTTTATCATAAAAACTAGTAAGCATCGAGAGATTTCAGGTCTGGTGAATGAGATGGTCATGTAATTAGCCCAGCTTGACCTATCTACTGACTAGGTGCCTTTGTTACTGAGGATATCTCATTGATTATCACGCCATTGTCAAAGCGCCCATAGTAATGTTAATTCTATCCAAAGATGGAAAATACCAGATAGGATTATGTCCAGAAATAAAGGGAGCTTTGGGATTCGATTCCATCAAAATATTCGCTAATATCGAATGAGCTTTGACGTCCTTTAAAACCCATTGATTGATGACATTTGGTTTGTTAGGCAACACGAAAAAATTTACTATAGAAATAAATTGCTAGAAGAATTACTACAGAATGAAATTATTCATCAGGAAAACGCTGAGTGCTTCCTCTAGTATGGGGCAAGTCATTAGTGCACATGTACATTCTGTACTGGTACAAAATGAAAGCACAAATGTGTGTTTTTGGTGGTTGAAAATACATCAGCTAATTTTTATTTAAATCGAGAGCGAAACATCGAGTTTCTTTAGTTAGAATACCTACCAGAAAAGTGGGGGACCTGGATTCGAGTTAGCTTTGTCGCTATTTTTCACTTATGTTTATCCTTGGATTACACCTTTCGGTTGTTTCATTTGCAATAATAATCCCTAATTGATGTCCTTTCTTCCGTATCTTGGTAATAAAACCCTCCTTTTAAATCGTATTTTTCCTGCATTTTTTCTATCTTTCTCCTTTGCATCCATCGTCTATTTCAGGGATCCCTTGAGTTTTTGAGAGGCGGACCACGTAAGTGAAAGGAAAGAGTTACGCAGGCCGAATCCATAGAGGCACTCATTAGTTTTCTTCGAATTCTTGATGTCATGTTTGAAAGGGAATAAGTGAAGCGATTCTCATATGCGGAAAAGAAGAGTATTAATTACAATTAATATGATACTTTAATAGGGACTTAAAAGATTTCATCATGAGAGTGTGCAGAATATCACATCCACTCAATTCGCCGGCTGGAAAAAACTGTCTTGAGCCGTTGTTTATCGAGACTCCTAATTCTATATTATAATAATTTATTTATTTATTGTATATTTTTGAAATTGATTTAATAAGTTTTCTATTCCTCATTTAGTACAGAGACTCATTTTGTTCATGAAAATATACGAAATAACACCTTCTACAATCTATATTGGTCCAAATCTAATAATGTAAATCGTTTAAATTATATCAAGAACGCGATATTTTACGAAAAACATATATATTTTATCAAGGTTTTTGCGGTTTCAAATAGATAAAAAATATACGATACAAGATGAATTTCTATTTGAATTTCTTGCATAGTGTGCCCCTCACAATTTTGTGCAACAATTATTTCAAATCAAAGAAGTTTGTAAACAAAACGGAAAATTAATTTCACGAAATTTCGAAAACCATGCATGTTTAATAGTACTTGGGTGTTAGAATTGGTAAATTCAGATCAAACTCTCTAGTTATATTTCAATTATAATGTAAGTTATTATTTCTATGGAAAATAGACTGCTCGCAGATCTGAAGTTACTTAAATGAATAGGATAACCACCTCATGCATCTTTTTTCCTTATTATTCGCTGAAAGAAGTAGTTTAGAACTCTATTCATCATCACACCTATCTCGGTAACTTTTCCCCTGTTATCTGACAGGACGAGGTGGCAGGAACTCCGTATAATCTACAAAGCGAATTCCGAGAAATTAATTACTCTCTCTGAACTTGCTAAGTAATCTTGCTTCCGTCCAGCCTTCTAGAACACAGCCTGAGCCATGGAGAAATAAATACGCCTTCTATCGCTAGATCTGACATAACATGTGTGCCCCCTTGATTTTATACCAGATATTATTTCCTCAGCATTTTTATTTTCTCTGGTTAGCTCGACTTTTAGCAAGTGGTTCCGGTGAGATGAAAGCCATTGTTTTAAAAATTGCTTTTCTCTTATTTATACCATGATTTCAAAAATCTGTTACCGCATTTTCACATTCACCCTCAGCCATGCAGACTAGAACCTTAACATCCCCTTGTACAGAACTTCAACACTCAAAGCATATTTTAAAGTAACTCCACTATAAATTGGAGTTCTCTACCAGATAAATTCAAAATAGCGTACGTCTTCAACACGTTAAGATGAAGTTATATAAATACTTGTTTTAAAAATTATAACTTGCCGACACATGTGTTAATGTTTATACATCTATGCATGTATTTATCGTATTTGTTGTATAACTTATTACTTTATACTATTTATTTTCTGTTACTTATTTTCTGTAGCTATTTGGTTATAATATGGCCAGTTTTCTTAGAGCATTTTTGTCGACATTCTTTGTTATGTCATCAACATGTCATTCCGTCAAGAATTTCTTTTTTTCTGTTTCATGCATGCACAAAATGAATTAATCTATTCTTATACCCAGAGTATATCAACTAATATCATAATTTGTTTATTGTTAGCAACAAGTAAATTAGATTTCAATAAATAAAAACGTAGAAAAGTGTTTCGAATTATATTATTAATAGATATTAACTTGTATCTGTATCAGAGATAACAAACTAACTCGCAGTATAATTTTCATTGGCCAACCCTCGAATTTTATAACATCTTTAAATTCATTTCCTGGTCATAATATATGAAATTAATCGTTGTAAATGAAAGGGAGTTAAATATAAGGAAAGTATTCAGCTAAAAAAGACAAGATATTTTGTTACTGCGTTCAAAAATTCTATTTTAAAAAGTAGCATCAGGAACGCATTTATCCGCAAACTTACATCAGCAGCAGATTGGAAGTAAACATCTGCCGCCTCTATGACAACAACAGATCCCTCTTCAGAAATGCTCAGCAGATGAGTTTTAAAAAGTAGAAATTTTGCAAACGTGTCTCGAAAAACGTGGAGGGACCATTAGCTTACTGCGACGCAATTTCAGAAAAACAAATTTTCAGAATTTAACTCAAATTTACGTATTTTAAGCGTCGATCGTCTTTATCACTGTGGTATTATGCGCGTTTATGATATTTGCGAAGGGGATTGTGAGAATGATCCATATATAAAAGGCATTCACGTAGAAAAGTTAAAAGAAATTCATATATTAGGTTAAATGATATGCAGGGATTTATCTCCACTGAGCAGTATTAGATTTGATGAGGTCCTAAGCTAATTTAGGTAATATGACCCTTCATTACCCAGTTTTCCTTTGTCAATGATTAATTTTCGCGGTGTTTTGTGCTGAATGTATGCTATTTATGGACCTAATATGTATCTAAAACTATTTACACATACAAAATATTTATTAGACATGTATATTTTTTCCTCTCTTGAAAGGAACATATAAAGTGACTTCTATGGTGGAATTACAGTAACTTTCATCTACTTGTTGAAAATTCCGAGTAATTATATAGATCTCAGGGACTCTATTTTAGAGTCTTAGGGTTTCCGTACATTCCGCAGAACATATTTCGTGAAACACTGCCGGATAGGGGCGCTAGCTACCGGTAGACAGTCTTCCTATAAAATTTCTCCTCCTGCCAAGATCCTTCTCTCTTTTAGGCTGAGGCCACACCAGTGGTGTCTTGCTTGGTGCCTGGTTACCTGATGACTCTCCTGGTGATTAATCCATGTAAACTAACAGCTTAGAAAAATTGGGACCGGCCACACAGGGCGCTAGGCGACCAAGAGAGTCTCTCGGAGTCTCTCTAGGTGAATGGTCATGTCCGTTTCTCCTTGGCTGCTGCCTTTTCATTTCTACTCGATATTCGCTATTTATTGCGTATATTTGTTATTTATCCTGATTCCCGATGCTCCTGTGTGGCCACTAAGCATCTAGGCACTTGCTACTAGGCGAGTCATCATGCAACTAGATGCCGAGCAAGAGACCTCCGGTGTGGCCTAAACCTTAGTAAAACCCAACCGCATTCAGCATTCTGTTAGCCAAACCATTTTATCCGGCGGATCTCCATTCCTCTCGGGAGGAAAAAAAGATCATCAATTATTTATGCACTTAAACTGAAACGTATCAAGGTTTGCGACCGTTGCATCTCTCCAGTACTGAATTATCCAATCCTTTTCCTCTAATGGGCTATATTTATTCCATAAAAGACTTTGCAGATAATGTACCTCGTCGTACTATTACGTTTCAATAACGCTTTATACGTAATCGTTTCCTTGCAATCACAGATTGCGTTCAACAGAACCCTTTGTTTAGTGAAATGAGTCACTTCTTCAATAAAATCAGTCACTTGCTTTATTAACACAACTAATTACTTATTAACACCACTTAATGCTTACAACTATATGTTAGAAGCATGTTAGAGTGAACGTCTTTCACACAGAAAATGTCTGCCCATAGATTTCCACAACAATCGATGTTTACTCGTTGCTACAACAATTCGTTGGCGCTTTTTGATTATTTTCGATTGTCATAATGCTCCATTTCAATAAAACGGCTTCTTATCGACTTTAATCTTTTATAGTTTCTAGATTATGCATCATTCTACAGGCACCCGGATATCTCTATATATAACGGTACCAGGGTTGTCTTCACAATATCAACAATGTTCCTAGGCATTTTTCTAGGGTAAATTTTAATTAAGTTTGCTTAATCCAAATTCGGCTATCGAGCTTTGGAATAGAGAGGTGACCAAAATATTCAGGGAAGGCTGCTGGGCCGCACGGAATGGTCGAATGCGGCCCTCGGTTTGTGAGTTTTGCATCCTTTCTCTGCTGAGGAACAAAGTAGAAAGTAAGGATATGCACAATGCCATGAATCGCATGTCTCCTTAACCATAATGAAGGATTACCTTCCTCTAGATTCACTCCTCAAGACCATCAATTCACTCGCTCTAGTGCCATCCATTCTCAATTTAACTGTCTCCCTAACATCCACTTCATTTGCCTCCCTTTCACTACCAAACGCCCATTCCTCCTTTCACTTCCCCCACCCCACGCACGCAATATCCAATCTGTATTACATATCATGCGATACGAGACCCTTATCCTCTCCCCCTCCTTCCCCACCTCTCTCATCCACATTCCACCCACCCCATTACAAATCCGATGCCCCCACCGGAATGGTTAGTTACCGTGATGACCGAGCCACAACTGGCGGCGCCACTGCTCTGGGGAGATCGTAATCTCCTCGATATTTGGAATGGGGCACAACCCACCCACGTACTCAATCACCGAAACCTCCTATTCGGACCCTCCTCTTCCCTCCAGGAGCGGACATTTTTGTTACTGACGTGATAAAATTTGAGAGTCTAGGGTAGGGTAGTTGGAAGACTAGACACAGATGTCCAAACAGCTTGATTCACATAGTCAAGCTTTAGTTAAAATCTTTTATAATCCGAAAAGCAGCGGAATATTGGATTTATTGCTAGTTTAGTGAGTAATGATGATGATAAAGCAGTCGTAATGTTACTGAGAACGAACATAAGTTAGCAAACAAGTAAAGGGTGATATCAGGCAAATCTGCTGCTTGGGTAAGAGATTCCTTGAGACAATGTTTTAATACTGTGCTCCCGAAATGTACAAATAAAACAATTTCCAAGATATAATAGATACCTCGTTTAAGGTCTTTTTACATCCATTTTAGTGAATTTTATATTTAATACCTAGTGGTAACTGCTGCTTGGTCAAGAGACGCCTTGGTACGATGTAAATTTTTAAATCCACTCCTTCTAAATTTTTCCTCTCTATTTCTCTATTCACAAACACAAAACTTTTTATGTATGTAACATTACTGACGAAAGGTTAGATAGAAGAAGAGACTTTTCAGTCTCAATCTCGCCTGAATAAAGACCTTATGTTACATTCCGGCGCTCGTGTAATGCACAAGCAAAACAATTTCCAAGAAAAAGGAGATACATTATGATCTTTAAGTATCCATTTAGGCGAGTTTTGAAGACATTTTTTTCGATACAAAGTTAATTTTTGTTATCAAGCACATTGCAATACGATCCCAACTATAATATTCAGTCATTCAACAATAATTTTCATACGTAGTTTCATCAGTTAACTAACGCAAAGAGGTGCTATACATAAAGACAGGACTTAAGACCAGGACGTAAAGATAGTATGGATGGAATCGGAATGACAGAGGGGAGTACGCGAGGAGAATGTTAACGGCACTAAAAGAAAGGCAATAGAAAAAGCTAGTTAAATAAGGTGAGTGGGTTCCTTAAGAAAAGAGACGTACTTAGCATACAAAATGAAAGGGAGTTGGTAGAAAGATGTATGGATGCGTCTGAAGTGGAATTTTTATTTGAGGGTAAGAAAGTGTGGTTGAGAATGGTGAATAATCGAGGCAGATAACCTACTCCGAAAGGGAATATGTAGCGTGATGATATGCATGTAAGTATTCAACCTTTTCTGTGCGGTTGAAATAGCTTCTACCGAATTCGGAGGGAGGTTTCATGCTTTTACCCTCTACCATTATAAACGAAGAGCTTTGAGGGGGGAATAAGGTTCACTAGGATAGATGAGGAATGAGGTAACTTGGCTATCACCTCTGAATGGCAGAATGTAAGTGAGAAAATTCCAAGGAGTGCAACACGATGATCCAATTAACAACGCTTTTCACGGCATTTAATGAGAAAGGTTCAAAATGGTAAGCTGAGGAGTGAGGTAGTGTTGCTTTACACAGTGAATGCTATGAATTGAACCAAGTTTTCGTAAGAGTAGTACAAAAACACAATGAATATCATTTCATAAAACAGAGAAAGGTATCCTCTGAATTTTTCACAGGAATTTTAACCTGGAGAATTTTTTCCTGTTTCTATTATTTAACATTTGATTGGAATAAAGATGGGACTTATGGTAACTGATCAAAAAGAGGGAAGAGTTAGTTTGTCCGTGATTTCCTCACTGATTTGGCATGAGCATGAAATATCAACCTACAGCCTAATGACCATATAAAGACACTTTTCATTAAAATTTATTAAGGAGTGATCAAGATGACTACCATTAGCCTAAATCTTTCATACCTCATAACCATAACACAGCCATGAACATGACTGAGACGAATGTAAATCAAAGATACATTTTACTATCCCGTACTAAATTATAAATGTCAAATATTCCATTTTCAGATACAGTAGCAGCAAGATGCATATTGGGTAAGAAACGTACAATTTAACCTAACTAACCTGAGACTAATTTGTCGCCTGACTAACATTGTAAGATATTGTAAGATATTTTTCGCTGTTTTAAGGACTCGGATAAGGAATATTATAGTGGATGCGGTTAGAGATGGTAACAAACGAAAGAAAACAATTGAATAATTCGAATGAAACGTCTCGATTTTTCGCTCTACCCTTAGCTCGCCGAACAATCTAATAATGTTGTGTACACCATGTTATGTATGGGGAGGACAAGGAATCCTATCTTGCCAGGCGGCTATTATTGCCGCTGAATCCTGCAATATTCATGTGTAAATTCCAACTTTCATCTGTTATTTCCTACAGCTTGGCTTCAGAAACAATCATTTTAGCAAACTCCAGCCTTTTTCTGATTGAATAAAACTACTGTTGTTTTATAAAAGTTTATAAATTGCATTTCTTCCCTAATTAAGGTAATGAAAAAGAATAAAAATGAATATCAGAAAGAGGTATTGCACCAATACTATTGGTTGTTAGGTTGGTGATAAAACTTATCATTGTCCTAATATATCAAAATTTTAACTCTTCTTTCCATTCTCATTGAGTAGTTGTTCACCTTTGGAGAGTTATTCTCCTTTTCAAGTCTGCTTTTTACTGTTTTATAAGTCTCTTCTTAAAATATTGGACATCATCCAGAACGAATAAAACTATTTCTATGGAAGCGTATGGGAAATCACGTTTCTGCTAACGAATTTTATTCAGGATCGAATCTATCTTCGTTAGCTAAGGCATCTGTATGTGTGAGTGGGAGAGATGTGGCGAGGGCAGACGAGATATATGAAACGTGTATTCATACTCTTCCATATTCCGTTTGGCGAGTTAAAAAGAATTCGTATAAAATTTTTTCTTTCCGAAAATTCTTCAATTTACCCCTTCGATATCCGCGCGTTGGTTGTTAGCTCCGTAATCAACCCTAAGGATCGATACGCGAATTATTCCGATGAAAAATCCCGTTTATTCTTTTCAATTATTCCAAACGAACCGTTTTCATTATTCGTTTATTCCGAGATTGAACGCGAAGGGTATTTGCTGATTCGTCCTTTTTTTGTCAGTGAGCTTATATTTTATCACCGAAATGCAGAGGGTGCCATTTTTACTCATTAATATAATTAAATATCCTTAATAATGAGGTCGACATGATATATTCAATCGGCTTGCATGCGCTCGTTTATTAGATCAGTGATTAATCGAGAGGTCCTTTAATTACAAAATCAGTCGGTAATTCCTGATCCAGAAGTAATCGCGGGCTTTATTAAAATCAGATCGATTACACGTGGAGAAAATCGGGAACTGGGATGCCTTTCCACTAAAATTAATGACATTAGGACAAGGAGACTATGTACTCATGATATTTCATGATGTCGAGGGAAACTAGGAGAGGCTGATTGAGTAAATAACCTCTTTATTCGGACGAGATGGAGTCTAAGAAGTCTCCGTTTTACATCCGACTCATCTAATGGTTAATTAACATCTGATCAACTGAAGAAACTATCGCAACGCGGGGAAACCATAAAAAATAAAATAAACAGCATTGTGAAAATTTAATTAATAAAAAACACGTTTCCTTTTCTGGAAAAAATAGAATAACTTGAAGGCAAAAATATTTAAATGAATCTTATAGGAAAATACGTATTCGCCAAATTATTTCGAAACTAGGATCTATTCAATACTGTCTGTGGGTAGTGATGTTACTTCTGGAATATTTGTTTGTATGTAACGACTGATGAGAGGGATTGGGGTTTGAATTATGTTGCTCGTAGACAATAGCTGGGGCTGCCATAGGAATAAATTCTACTAGCAGCATAAATACTAAATAAACAAAATTAAGAACTGTTAAAATTAAATATAATAAAATCGAATCCTAGTAAATAATTGAAATTTAAACAGTAAATAATCTTAGAGTGGCGTTAACCCGCATTTCGTATTTATATTGTTCCGTATTGTACACTTAAAAATTTCTCTTCAATGCTATCGAAACCGCTCGGATGAAAAATGCTTACGAGAATATTTTCGCGCAACAATATCATGCCAAATGGATTTTTTTCGTTCTTTTTTGGTCATAGATTGCGAAAACGTTTTTTTTTTATTTCAATCTCATTCTTAATCATGGCTCCAATACTATGGAGGGTTCTGAGGTATGAACGGCGTTAAATGATTAATGAATTCATGACATTATTTACTGAACGCTGTAGGAAATGTGATTAATAGGGTGCTACCCTTGTGGGTTCTTCCACTCCTAACGTTCTGGTTCACTGAGAAAAGGAGTGCAAACTACCTCACTTCTTCTCAGGGAATATGAGAGAGAGAGAGGGAAAAAGGTTGCAAGGTCCCCTCTCTTGCTTTCCATAGTTGATCAATGGTGATATTTCGACAGTCATCCGGGCTGAATTCTACACAAAAATGACCATATGATATAAACAGATTCGAGTTCTTTTGCATGTACGTCTGTATACAATGATTGGTGATATGGTTCTATTATCACATCATCAATCCTTAATTTACGAAAATTAAATTCCGGCGATGAAATTTCCCGCGTGTAGAATTTCGCATGTCAATTATTCTAGACAAGTGAGGTATTCTCTCTTTTCGCAATTTATAAAAAAAAACGAGTCGCAATCGTAGCCGCACCCGAATGCGGAATATTTAAAAAATAATTTTTAATAATTTTAATCAGCACCCATGGGAGTGATCGCCGGTCATTTCGTGATGGAAAAAAATCTGAATCGGTGTCAGCTGTTCACGGAGGCTCTGACTCGAAATTTATTCAATTTTTAAGGATCTTCACGGAACAAAACACACGCCGATAAATGAATTTCTGTAACAATTATTAAATTCCGAGAATTCTCAATAAATTTGCGGATGAGCATCCGACATTTTAATTTGATAGGATAATGTTAAAATGTTCCTATAATAGCTGCGGGCATTCGTGGATTCTGGGAAATCCATGCGTTGACATCAAGCAGCTCGTTATTATATTTAATTGATTTCAAAATTAAATGTGTTGCGGTCAAGCCTAACTTTGTGCCATATTCCAGAAGACAAAAAAGTTGTAATTCTACAGAATATATATTTATCACAACTATTTTAGTCTACGGTTTAAACAAAATAAATATAAACATAAATATATAGCAAATAAATATAAATTCCGTAAAAATACAAGGTTGTCTTCTTTCTCGATATTTAAAAATTGATACAAATTATGCGTCTATAAGCCTCTTCTATCAAAGCATTGCAAAATATTTGTTTGACACAAATGAGGATGAGAATCGAATAAAATATTAACTTTTATAATAACGCCACCAATAGGTAAGTGGAAGTGCTTTTAAGTTTTCTACTCGATGTCATTTACTTTACGTACCTGGATCTCCCGGATATTTATATCTTACAGCAAGTTTTATCTTAATCTTTTTCTCCTTCCTTCCTTTACTTTCTCTCATACATTTACATACTAACCCTTCAAGCCGCCAAAGGTGTGTGGCAGGGGGTGTCAACACACCACTATACCTAACTTATTCTAACTGCTATTGTATTCAATAATGCTGAGTGGAAAAGGAGACTAGAAGTAGCTATCCTTCATGGCAGTTATTTCCTAGTAACGCTTTTTTTTCTCTCTAAGCTCGCGAGCGTTGTTAACTTGGGTAAAAAAATCAAATATCTTGACGACGAGATCCGTACTGATAAATTTATCGAATAACTTCCGTCGGTAATCAAGTCTTTTATCCTTGGATCGAATCCAACCCGAGGGACTATCATAGCCCAAAGACTGCTATCGAATCTGAGATCTTTCTTAACAATCCTAAATGCTTTAGCTTGAACTATCTATTGATCGGAGACTAAACCTACTTCTTGAGAATTTGAAATTGATTAGCAATATTCTAGGAGAGGTCGAATTTGCAAAAGACATTGTTCCTTTTAGATTTAGATTCATACCCCGCAAGCCGCCAGTGACGTATGGCAGGGGGTGTAATGACACCATCATCTTTTTTTAATTGAATTTTACTCTCGATGAACATCCCCTCAGATTTCTACTCACTAATTTTTGCATTCGTTTCTCCTTCAAATCCCTCGTAAAGAAAGTTTTCTTAATCTAAAATAACTATGATTAGGTATCTCTCTCTTTTTCAATCCTCAAAGAAGATAGGATGGATAAAATACGTTAATGATTTGCTTCAATATTACTTTCATAACGATTATTTACAATGACAATCGGTATTATCTTCATAGGTGTTTTGAATTTAAAAATTAATACCATCTACCAAAGAGAAGCGGATTTGAAAAAAGGCTGATCGAACTGAACTAATCAGTCATTTTACATGTCTGTTTTTCTTTTGTCTGTTTTTGGGTTTTTACATGGCTGTTTTTTTCCTGAGTGCACGTTTCAACGTGCTCCTTTCAATTTCCTTTCATCCTTTTCGTTTAAGTATCATTTTATTGCTTAATTATTGCATCCAAGTCGCTTTACCCTGTCGAATATGCTCTTTGAGGAAAAAACAATTACTGAGTAAAACTCCTATACTCAAGTATTAATAATAGCTATACTAAGCTACTACGTTTCTTCTAAGGATATCCTAAAATATTATATTCCATCCTCTTCCGATATTTTAACACCCATATACTCGGCCACTGTTTTATCTCTTTCGTCAGTGTTAGTGTGTGCGTGTATACATTCTTTATTTACTTTTCAAGGTCAACACCATAATATCTGGCTGTATCGTAAACACTTCCACCAAAAGATATAAAAACCTATGAGGAAAGAAAGAGATTTACCGAGCGAAATGAGGGGTGAGGTAGTGAATGCTACTGTTCAATATCCATCATATTTCTTTAACGTTCAATTAATCACAATCTTGAATAATATTGAGGCAAAAGTCATACATTTATTCCATCCTCACGAAAAGAAAAATATGCAAATATATCATATATTGGGATAAGGTAAACTCAAGGTATATTCACGCATTTTATAACAACAAATTAGTTTCAAAGTTTCTTGAAATATAATGAGGAATACTTTAAGCTATTTCAATTAAAATCATAATTTTCTAAACGAAGTAAATTCAATAGAGGATTGAATGAATCTATATTAGTGCGAAATCAAGTCTGGCAAAACATTGCTCACGCTAAATAATTTAGTAAGGAATTCCGAAATAAAATGGCAGCACAGATTGAATGAATAAAAATAATCTCTTTAAGTTTTCTCAAAGAGGAGAATAAATTGATATTAATTTTTTTAATTAATATGAAAAATATAATATATTAATATCCTATGCGATATTATAACTTATCTGCAATATCTACATTCGAATTGATTCAGGTTCAAAGCAGTTTATTTCATTAGTTGAAATTAAGTTTCGAGTCATGAGTGTTTAGAAATCACTCCCACACCGTAATAACAACGTTTAGAGTCACATCTCCCACGCGGCGCATTTTTAACCTATTTCTCTCCTCTTTGCTCATAACTCTTTCTTTCACCCACTCGATTCAATCCCTCCACATCATACTCGGAGCAAAAAACCCGCCCTCGCAAACAAAACACCTCATGCGATCCAATGGGCTTCCTTCTCTCTTCCCACGACACACTACACCTCTAAGACATCGGGTTTCTTTCTTATCGCCTCACATTCCAACTAAGGTTTCGAATCAGACTCGTCACAAAACACCGTGTCACGTAAGATTAATACTGAAGGGTGACATGCAACTTTATTTCCTGTCAGGTATCTTAGTCTTAGGAGTACTTTTCCTATGCATTTCTTCTCGCAGTCAGAGTTTTTATCGACAAATTCCTTGCAAACACGGGAACAACATGCATGGTGCGTCTTCGGACAGTCTGCATTAACTAAGGCCGAGTTTGAAGATTTCGAAACGAACTAAATGTGAAAGAAATAAACGAAAGTGAGATTTCTGACGTATTCCGACGGTGTTAGAACCCGGATATTCCAATCTCCAGATACCAGATCAAGTCGTTCGAAAATTTTTTATGAAAATAGTCTGTTGTAGGGTAATAGGAAATTCTATTTGTCAGATTAACAATCTGTAACCGGACGTAATACTGAAACAGGACCTAAAACCGAAGCTGGAGCGAAATCCGAAATTGAACCGAAAACCGAAACGGAAAAGAACCGTTATTTTAGACGGAGTGAAAACCGAACTCAAACCGAAAAATGATATTCTTGAACCGAACCAAAACCGGAAACTATTCTTTTTCCGTTCCGATTTTCATTTCTCATAAACGCACATTTTACTTGGTGTAATTATGGGAAGGTTTATCAAATTTGTGTAAAACGACTTGCAATTAACGTTACTAAGTTTTATATTAAAATTTAGTGTGAGTGAAAAGGCTAGAAATGCTGAAACAAACTTTTAGAAGAGGGAACTAGAATGCTCGCAGTGAAAAAAACTGTTCGAACCGGTTCGACGTTAGAAACCGGAACTAAACCGATGTTCGTTTTTTGTTAAACCGGAGCAAAAACCAGAACGAAAAATATTATGGGTTCGATACTCTGTTTTTGTCCAGCGGTTCATCATTTAACATCAAGTATGTGCACTTATCACTTGATTGAACCAACTTACAATCGAGATTATAAAAAGATAATCTTAAAAAATCAAATCAGAATGTGCCATACCGTTCCGCAAACAATACGAGCTAAAACGAGAGAAGTTGAGCCTAAAGGAATTTCATGAGGCTACATCACAAATGACATCGGAGAAAGAAGGATGACATGCATTAACGCAAGCAATGTGAGGACAGTATTATGGGAACATACCATAACACTTGGTGAATATGATTTCACTCTGTTTGAGCCTCATTTTGCTGAAATCGCTAATAACACAGAGGAAATTGGGCAGCGACTTGATTGCAAAGAGTTATATTCCGTCGACGTAATTGAATGCATTAAATCGAGCACCTACAAAATGAAATGACCATTAACCCTCTACATTCCAACGGTAAATTGTTTGTTATAATTAATTTTTACAATTTCAATTTTTATTTTTTGCAAGAATGTTTGCTAATATAGTATTTTGTATATCTGACATCAATGTTGTTATTTTTTTATTATATTACGTGATATTTCCAGATACAATAGAAAGGGGGCGTTTTATACACTTTTACCCGTTTAATTAATCTAATCTAATACCTGTGTATTCTTTCGCTTCGTCCTTTTTGAGCGGATATCTGCGGAAGAATATTCATTATTATTCGGACCAAAGAATATAAAAGAATCCCTCACATTTTTGCCATCGCGAGTGGAATCGAATTTTGATTCTCAATCCAATAACCGATTGGACGCTAGATTCGATTGGAATGGAAATTGGCGATTTACTGAATGGCGGCAGCTTCGAAATAAAGCTGAACTCTTTCACGTTATACATCAAGTAGTTCGAACAATGAAGAGGCTTTCACGGGAAGTGGAGAGTGACGGAATACCTTGCGTGTATCGCGACGAGATAACGGACGACGAAATAATTGCGTGGGTTTGTAAAGGAAAATCAGAACGAAATTTCCAAATAATCGCAACGAAAAAGAATGTAAAATACGGCACTATGCCATCATCTATTTTGATAAGCTACGGTATACTGTTACTTTGTCCTACATACTATAAATCTTGAGTAATATTTGGGTAGTTTACCGACGAAAATATGGCTGTCTCCATGGAGATCATAAAATCAATAGTTAATGTGTTTTGTAAATTTAATATAGAGTTAGGAACCTGAAAGTTGTATCTATTTAAGTTGAATAAACAGTGATAATTCATGTATTAATAGTATGGAATCATTAAAAGTCTTTCAAAATTTGATAAATAAACAAATATTTTCACGAGTAACACATGGGAGTAATAAAAGGATATGAAAAATAGAGATGTATAGAACAATTTGGTAAAGAGAAGTGTATTATTAAAGCATTGCATTCAATATTGTGATAAATGAATTTTATCATAGATGGAAAAAATATTGAAAATATACATTTTAGCAGCAATGATGTTTGGGTCCGAAGTGTGAGTTAGATTGTGAGTTATAAACTACTTTCAGCAGAAATTGCAGGGGATGGTTTTGCGTCTTAAGCTTACATGAAAATTTGAGATAATAATTAATAAATGTCAGATAAAAATGAAGACCGAAAATAAAAGAATACAAAGAAAAAGGTTATGTGAAAACCTAATGCAAATTATAGAAGAAATATACCGCCGAAGGCCTGGAACTGAATACCAGTAGAAAATAACAGAGAAGACAACGTAAAATAGATTGAGCAAACGTAATGAGAAAGAAATTGAAGTACAAGTGGAAATTATCCACGTAAATGCTGTTAAATACGCTCTGAATAACTTTTGATATTTTCATTACGGAGAGATCAAATAAATACCGCTAATCAGAATCATTCATAGCTCGGTTGCTTTCACATAATCACAGTCATGAAAAAGTCCAAGATGAACGCAAAATAAACATGATTTTCCTTAATTCCGTGCCAAAATACGAATGAAAAGCTTTCTATTCATCAAGATTTAGGCGTCAAAAATACCCCGCGAGCCACCAGTGGCGTGTGGCAGGGGATGTTGTGACACCTAATCTAATTTACAAGGTACTTCCTCTTTGGGCAATAAAAAAATTCCTCTTTGTAGCAGTGAAAGGCATCAATAACGATGGTATTTTCCGTTTATCAACATTGGACGGCGATGGAGTAAGCCACTCTTATCCATCAGTGCAACTGACGCAAAGACTTAGAGGAAAAAATTCACGATTTGAAACTAATGGAACATGTCACTATCCTCTGCTTTAGCGAAAGTGTCTTAATCACTGACCTGCATTTTACCCATGCGGTGAACATCGGTGCTCTCTATTATCAGCTGCGCTTTTAGAACATCTATTCAAAGTGATGGCGAAAATTGTTTAGGAGTGCTGGAAAAGACTAGTGAATTCTGGAGACGTACTCTCACCTGTCCGTTGATGGTAATTTTTGCGTCGGATGTCTCCTGGGTACATAGATTATTAAATATTATTACTAATTAATTCAAGATTAGTTGTAGATATTACATACTGGAGTTTCTTTAATTGCATACGTAAAGAAAGGAGAAATATTGAAAGCTCGAGCAAGCTAGAGCACATTGATTGTATTGAAAGCTCTGTCGTATATGGAGGTAATACCGTGAAGCTCTGTTGTAAGGCGGTGAACCGAAAGCCGAAAAAACCGAAATTTCCGTCTATGTGAAAACCGAACCGAATTTTGGAATTCCTGAAGCCGAACCGAAATCAAAAGCAGTTTTTTATTCTATTCCGATATTCGGCTCCCAACAATGCACATTTTACTTACGTTTATTACATTTTAGTCTATTATAAGTGTGTTTATTAAATATTCTGTGGAAATTACTAGTTTTCTTTTGTTCCCTTACATCCTTTACATCAGGAAAGTTAATTTATTTCTCTTCGAACAATAATCTAATGTATGATCGAAATGGCAAATCATCATCTGGTCGAGTTGAAGAAATTTATTGCGGATTGTGAGAGGAAAGGACCTTCAGCTATTCTAAATTATATATTTAGTATATTTAATTCTGCAGTTTCATTTATACGTCCCGGTCATAATTCTCGGAAAATATCTAATTAATAATCAATTATTAGATAATCATTATTCAGTTATTTTGAACTTTGTTGTGGCATTCGCCGAAAGACGGGCTGGAGACCTCTCTAAAATATTCCGAAGGCAAAACAAAAAATTGAACGCCCAACGTGGGGCTCGAACCCACGACCCTGAAATTAAGAGTCTCATGCTCTACCGACTGAGCTAGCCGGGCAACATACACACGAAAGTTGTTCCATTGATCTCAAACCTGAAGGAATAAATCGATTTGATTTGGGACTTCTCAAATCAAATCTCTAGCTCAGGAATAGTGGTACTTTTTTCATTAGATGTGAGGGAAACTTGAAGATCAATTGAACTGCTTCGGATGGAATGACCACCAAACGGTCAAAACTTTCTTCAGTGTTTCGAGCACGCTTTAGATTGCTATGTTGGAGTGAAACCTTCTCTTTTCAACTCAAATATCAATCTATCTTACATTTCCATGATTGGAAAAGAGAGTAAGATAGTATGAATTTGTGGAACCAATAACAGTTTTATTTCATAGCAATAGCCAAGACGTAACTTTCATGTTTTACGTACAGCTAAAGCCTCTTACAAAAAATAATTAAATATTACTACGTACTTCTTAAATATTATAAATATCAGTATTATATAAAATATACTAGAGAAAAGATATAAGACTTCCTTTTTGGTATATTTCCTTACAACTATATTCTCTATAAAAACCGATTACCGATGTTACCGATTAAGGGAACACAGACTTTAATCCGTTTCTGCAATTCATTAGGAGAATTCAGGCATTTTCAAAACTATCGTTACATAAATTACACAGTTCTGTCAAATCAGCTGTTCCTACCACCATATCTTGATGACAGGAAGATTTTTGTTTTCTCAGGAAAGATACGAATGAATTTTTCGTTTCAGGATATAAATGTAGATAATTCTTTACGGTATGAGGACAAAATTCATTCAAATAAACCTACTTCGAAATATTTTTTCCCCAATCGTCGGAGATTAAAAAGCCGAAATAGCTCAGTTGGGAGAGCGTTAGACTGAAGATCTAAAGGTCCCTGGTTCAATCCCGGGTTTCGGCATAAATTTTTGATCCTACTAGTACGTCTGAATCAAAGGATTATATTTCAGTACCCTTTTTAAGAAAAATAATTGTTTCCTTTACTTTTTTCTCTGTAATGTTAGTAGCAGTGATAATATGAAAACTACTGCCGCATGAGTGGTTACGAGTATTGCCATTCATCTTTGTCACTTCTTATTGAATGCTATGAAAAGTTTTCACAGGACTGCTAGATACGAGAGAAAAGATGTAAGACTTCCTTTTTGATATATTTCCTTACAACCATATGCCCTACACGAATGAATCATGCTCAATGCTTGCCTAAAATCACGTGACCGGTTACTCGTTTATGTTAGGGACAGTTATATGACGTCAAGCGCAGTCATCCTATCCAAGATCTATCATCAAATCATACTCCTAGAATTATATTAAAGGAAGAAGGGCAAATTAATTGCGAATCTTGTTTCATTATTCATTCTATGGAATGCTATACAAAGTGCCATTCGGATGGTCATTAACATGAACGTTTTTCACTCTTAGCACGCTGTATCAGTAAAGTATGCCAGTGGATATACCTCACTCCTCATCTTATCTAGTTTCCTCTTTCTCTTTCAAGAGCTTTGGGTAGCTAATGACGGAGAGATGAATATTCAAACAGCTTGGGTCTAATGAATTCACTTTTCTTTTTTCCTAACACAGACTGTTTTATCCTTGCAAGACTTTGTATTCTACTGCGGATTTACTACACAGACCTGTTGTTATTTTTATTTTTACAGAAAAGAAAATAATTAAACAGAGTCCACAATGTTGATAGTGATATACTGAATCTCGATCGATTTTTCAGTTTCAGAAATCCTTCGGAGAAAAGTGAATCTTGGTATACATTTCTTCAAAAAACGTATATCATTACCACAAGTGCATTTTCGTGACATCACGGATACTTAACTGTGATTTATAACAATGACATATATACTCCTTGAATAAACATGCATACATACAAGAAGATATGACGGAATAGCCGAGGAAAACTCGTTTACGAGAAGAAAATACCATCTGAAGAAAGCGAGCGTTGCGATCGTTCTGTTTCCTCACCACTTGGGAGCAAAGTGGAGTAAGATTGTTTATAAATGTCTAATGCGTCGGAGAACTTGGATGTCAAGCAGAAGAAGGAGTATTTGGAGTGAAGCTAATTGTATGCTCTCCTCTTTATATTCTGAAATCCAGAGAAATTTCTTCCGGTGCATTTTCCCTAATGGGTATGGTAGAACAGAGAGTATACGCTAAGAATACAAGAGTATGTGTAATTAGGTACGAGGAACATGCAGTTCCGTCGAATGAACTTTATAATTGAAAGCTATAATGGTACTCATGGATGCATAGGTTAACATATACATGGGTTATACATTTGACCTATAAATAGGTAAATTAGCTCTGCTAAGGATTTTTTCTTTGTTTTACGACCTCGGCTAACGAATGTTTCGACTGATGAAACGAATGCACGCAATCATATAAAATTAAATATTGATGTAAAATACCGGATGCTGTCATCTCCCATCAGCTTCCTCAACTCTTTCATAGCTGTAGAAAGAGCCTCTTTATTATCCTTAAAGATGCCCCACTTAAAATGTATCCAAATTTTTATTTAATTTCATTTTTTCAAGTTTGTGTTTTTATTACTCTAAACGCAGGCAAAATATATTTTAAATATATTATTCAACATCAATTTTTATCATTAATCTAGTATAGAAAAATAATAAGAGCATTGTATTTTAAGATTCATTTTTTAAATACACGCAGATTTGCAGATAAATTTTGATTTATCAATCTCATCAACTTTCTCATGTTTGCTTAACAGAAACATCTCGTACATATATCAACTTCGCTAGCGTTCGATATTTAGTTCGTTTTATTAATTTTAACTTTAAAAGTGTCTTTCAGTCATCCCTATTGTAACTGGCATCGTTAGAATTATTTTATAGAGCATTTCTGTGTTTTAGTATAATGCTTTCAAATTTATTCCGAACTTAATTTCCTCTGGAGATTCTCAAAGGCTCTGACACTCACAGTCAGAGGCGCGGGGCCCGGAGTGACTCCCCCAAGCCATTTCAAGGCTCTGGTTGTGCATATATATATAGCAAGGTGAAGACTATCGCAGTCGAAGTCTACAATAAAATATAATTGCGAAAGATTCGGTCATTAAGTCTTATCGACCGTTTAGACAGATCCGCTGTTTTTTGGGCGTAATTTTCCATCGCCATTTGTCCCAGCCGTCGTAAAAACGTCCGATTGGAAACATTAGCGGATGTTCTCGGGCCATTTTTCATACATCACGCATTAACCCTCGAACGTCGATTTCCACGTCCGTCTCTTCGATATATCTTTTCTCCACCCCCGCAACCCAACCCAACACAACCACCGCCTTGCACAAACACAAGCGGAGGAACACAATGGACTCCATCACGCCCCAATTCCCACAATCAACGGGTAAACAAAATACGTCTCCCCTTTAGAGCAAAAGAAATAGATAGAAGAACGCTAATTGCTGGGAAACTCTTTCCATCAAACAGTCTCGGAAGCATTTCGATGTCGAACGCTCTCATATCTCAACATTTCTATCAATCGAAATTTCCTCCATCTCGGGAACATAACAAAACAGTGCATTGGTTCACTTTGCTCTTGGTGAGTGAGGTATTGGATTTCGAATCTTTTCCGACGCAAAAGTGGGCGACTATACTGGGTTCTAGTTTGTCTAGTCCAGGGGTGGGGAGCCTTTTTCCATTGAAAGGCTACATTTAGCACTTAGTCTCATAAGAAAAACAGCATTTGATAAAATAATATCAAGCTTTTGTTGCGTGCTGCCTACATTCAAATAAGTAAACATTTTATATGAGTAAATGAATTCATTCGCTGAGTATACTGAAAGAGAGCAATTTTCCCTTTAAGTTTCAGTGTCAATAGCAAGATTATACAGCTGTAATAATAACTATATTCTATAAAAGGAAGTATTTGCGTCAGGAAGTGACTATAAGGGCAGGTTTCCCTCCTCTCGTCTAGTCAATGTGATATCTGAAAAATGCAGTTAAGATCTCCTAATTTAAGCTACGATTCGTAATTCAATATGTAATCAGATCTAAGAACACCTCACAGAGACTATCTGCAATGAGGTTATTCTAGCAATACACAGAAAAATGTATTAATATATCCACATGTCTGTGTATATATCTAGCATATATACATTGGATTTCATTCATATGTAATCTATTATCCCTCAATAGAAAAACTAGGAAACGGTATATACCTGGATTCAGCGGATGAATTGTGTACCTGCGAACTCGAGAAAGTGTAGCGAAACGTTTTCTTCAATTGTGCTACGATGAAAAAGGAAGCGTTCCGATTAAGCTTTCAGACGCAGGTCGGGAATTTTAAAAAAGCTTTTGAATTTATTTCTGAGGAATTAAAGATGGAGAACTTCCTGGGGAACCCTTGAAAGAAAGAAAAGTAGAAGATAGGCTCTGATTGCTTTATGAATCCAAAGAAAGTACGTTCGCAAACGACGTAATCGGTATCATGTGACCGATTCTTGTCCTAGGGTTTAGTTAATTTGATGTACTGGCATATAGGAAGCACCCTCATTTCAGTAGAAAAAATCTAAGACATATTTTTTTAACGGCGCCGTTGAAACTCATGCTATACTCCCATTTAATTTTTAAATTTCTGTTTCCAGGTTACGTATTTCAAGATCATACGTTCCAATCTATCAAGTTCGTTCGACATCTCGATCGCACATACCCTCGATATTGCAGATACTAGCCAAAATTGTACAGAACGAACCTTCGCATATAAGACCCGAAGTCATTTCTTAGCCATAATTTTGAAAATAAGGTGCGTAAATAACGGTATATTCTTTCCTTTGCTTTGCTGGATAGTCGTGCGTGGTAAACCCACGATCTCAAACCGTTGTTTGATATGCTACGTGATAAATACACTGGCTTCTTTTAATTAATGTTAAGATGAGGTGGGAAAGGAGTGATATCGCTCGCAAATTCCACACGATTACGACCGCACCCGAGAGAAACACAAAGGATTTTTTAAACAAGAAAAATTTACGGTAGACAAGAGATTTGAGCCCCCAGAAAAGACAGCTTGTAACGAGGGTTGCGGAATTTGAAGAGGGAATGTGAATGAAAGAATCAAGGAAGGGGCTTCATTACGAGTATGCAAAACCTTCTGTTAAATTGAGAAAGGGGAAAAGAAAGAAGGGGTGGAAGAAGGATAAATGAGGAGGTATACGAAGGATGGCGAACGAGGCAGTTTCTTAAAACATCGAAAAATTTTCAGGAAATGAGAAGCTGATGTGGGGGTTGAAGAAAAATTAAAAAACGGTGAATTTCGCTCATGTTGCAAATGGATAGTAAGTCATAAGAGGTAACTAGCAAAGTATCACTTCTGAAATCTTCTACCCCATGGTATATTCACGCAGCCTTGACTTCCCTACTTACACCATTTCCTTTATCTCTTTACAACTTATCCCATACTTTATATCATCCAACGTCTTTTGCCTTTCCCTTCTATCTTGCCACTTGCATTCCACCTTCCATGATTTCCTCCAGCAATCTTTGTCCTCTCAATATTTGATCATTCGTTTCATCTGACGCCATATTATTACTTCAAAATCCTCTATCAATTCACCATTTCCATCCTCGTTTGATATTCTGATAGCCCAATTTATTATTCAATTCCACGCTACAATCATATCTCGAATACTTTAAATCTTTAGATTTCCTCTTTTCTTTAGGTCCATATTTAACTTCCATTTAGCAAAACACTCCATACCACTGATATTCCTAATTCCCTGATAAAGGCTTTTCGTTATTTTCCTTTGCTCAATGAAGGTTTTCTTTGCTACTGTTATTTCTTTAACTTCATCATTGCATTCTCCATTGAGGAAAAAACACTGTGCAAGTACGGTAATCCATCGACTGGAACTGATTTTCCCCATCAATGTAGATTAAGAGGTTCGAAAAACACACCAATTCCCAAATATGCGATAATTTATTTCACAAATTACAATTACAAAAATTCACACCATCGGCAATAAATTTTAAGTATTACTTTGAAATTTAATTAAGTTTACTTATAGTTTCTCGAACCTCGTATTCATAAGCATCCGAGTTCCAATTCCTTGTTTTTTTTGATTGTTATTTAATTATTCCTTGATAAGTCATTACCTTAGTCCTTCCATCATTTATTTTCAACCCAAATCTCTTGTCGTATCATTCATTGCAACTAGTAGTGTTTCTATGATATCTACCATCGTTACTATTTAATCTCTAGCTCTATTCCGCGAGCATCCAGACATTCGTGTCTCGGAACGTGACTTAATGCGTACGTGCACGCAACAACGGATTGTTATTAATCGGCTGAAATCTTAGATGACGTTCACTGCCTCCGCAAAAAGTAATATTCCGGCGGAATCTCCTTTCCCGAGTCCATATATCTTGAACGTAGACGAGACATTATCTTTTATTTACTTATATCTTTTCCCTATTTCCTAGAGCTTCTGGCAGAGAGAGGGAGATATTTTCTGCTATCAATGCGTCTTGGCAGGGAATCTTCCGCTCACTTCCGCCTTACTCCTCCTTCTTATCTTCTCTACGTTTTCTCTCTCCAGCCATTAGTGTCAGTCCGCGGTGCCAAAATTCCGGATCGTTGAAATTCCTCTTATGACCGCCAAAGAGCCATGCTTGTGTGCTACCAAATGTTCCCTGAATCAGGATGATTTTCTGTAAAAAGGTATCCCAAATTTCCTTTTTCCTACCTATTCCGTCTCGAACGTTACTGCTACCTTGCTTTGATTTGATCGATATCTTTTTCAATCATCTTTGGAGCAGAGTATAGGTAAAGACACATTTATTCGTTCGTATAGCTTCTGCAAACCCACTTACTCCTGCAAAATCTTCGTGCATTGGAGAATCAGTGGCAAGCAGCTATGTGGGATGAAGGGGATCCTTTTGTCCGACACCCACTTGGCTGACAATTTGACCGGCACCCACTTGATCGACACTATATTGAGAAGAACTCTTTGACCGAAAAGTCGTGCGAGATAAGTAATTTTTCAATGTTTCATAGATTAATCTAAAGTGTTTGCTATTATAAAAACTGTTAACTGAATCTTACACGCCATTAATTCCTATATTATTTAAAAAATGTTCCCAATCCCATATATCGTGCAAAGGCTGCTTTCCCTATGGTGAATTACAATTGGTGAAGTGTTATAGGTTAGCTTTCTAATTTTACACTAGTACGATATTACTAAAGATGAAATTGATGCAGTCCATAATTTTTCTGAAATAATAATTAAACGACTTTATTTCGGGCGAGATTGATACTCATGAGTATCCTCTTACATCTAACCCTTGTTGTTCCATCTAGTATTCACCTGTGTGCAAGAATACAGAGTAATGTCTACTGCACTTTTAATCACTCATCAGCGTGTTAACGATTAAGGGAACATAGACTTTAGTCCGTTCCTACAATTCATTAGAAGAATTCAGCCTTTTCTAAAACTGTCATTACATAAGTTACGCAGTTCCATCAAATCAGCTGTTTCTACATCCATATCTTGATGACTGGAAGATTTTTATTTTCTTATCATACAGGACAGGTATGAATGAATCTTTCGTCTCAGGATATAAATGTAAACAATTCTTTATGGTATCAGAAAAATATTCATTCAAATAAACCTGCTGAAAAATTACATTTTTACAATCCAGTGAGAATGTCTTGCCGAAATAGCTCAGTTGGGAGAGCGTTAGACTGAAGATCTAAAGGTCCCTGGTTTCGGCAATTATTTTTGTTCCTGATGCCAAATTTATCGATTAGAATATTGCTGCAGAATGTAAAATGTAGGTAGCAGCCTCCAACATCAACTTTTAAACGTTTTTAAATACGTATTTCTATGCCCCTAAACCATAAATGTAATTGAGGTATTTAGAATATGTATAATAAATGCATATTTACGATACTTATTCCCTCCTCCTGATATCTTGACGGAAGGAATGTTTTTGTTTTTATCTTGGTTAGCTATGGAGAAATTTTTTTCTATTATTAATTTTGTCTCAGTCTTATTTATGGCTGTGAACCATAATGTTATGCAAAATTATCCATTTTATTTTGATTCTTTCCGCTTCTACCTAACACGTCAAGCCGAAATAGCTCAGTTGGGAGAGCGTTAGACTGAAGATCTAAAGGTCCCTGGTTCAATCCCGGGTTTCGGCATAAATTTTTTGTTCCCACTAGTACGTCTGGATGAATAGATTGTATTTCAGTATCCTTTTAAAGGAAAGTCAATTTTTCCCTTAAATTTTATCTCTGTCTTGTTAGTAGCCGTGACAGTATGAAAAGTAATGACGCATGTGTAATCTTCGTCACTTCTTATTGAATGCTATGAAATGTGTTTTCATAGGGCTGCACTAATGTGATGTTTTTCACTTAGACCATTCCACGTCGATGAGCAAGGACCTCACTCCTCACCTTGTTTAGGACATATTCCGTAGCTAGAGGTGGAGGGGAAGATTCATCGTGTTCCTGGGCTGATGACTCCACAGACCGTTTCTAACCCTTTTACCTAATCTTCCCTCGTAATATCTGGAGCCTTTCACCCCTTTTCCAATTAGCAAGCTGAAATTTCGTTGCTATGGTGATCAAAAGTGTTTGGTTTAAGGAAGGCTCTTGGATCGCATCGTCATGACAGCGGAAACGCAAAAGCTTACAATATTGTTAGAATATTCGACGTATTAATCAGCTATTCACCACTGACCCGTGAAAGATTGAGGCATATTTACACCTCTTCTGAGAGATTAATGGAAAACTAATTGCATTCTGTTCATGTGTAATGTACTGTGTGCGAATGAGTTATTCAGAGTTCGAAAGGGCAGGGATGAGTTTCTTTCAGAAGTCAGTCGTGATAATTCCCTTACTGCCTTCCTACATTAGTCGCTTTATTCAATTCTTTCTCTCTCCATATGAAAACCCCCCAGTATATCGTGGTTTTCTGACCTTCAAGAGAAATACTATATATATTTTTATAATTTTCATCTTATTATGATGAAATATAATCAGAGGTAATAAAACTTACAAATCATCATTTACGTATAATATTTATTTTCGAACATTTAGTCTATTTCCAGATTTTTACTCTCGAGAGATTTAATTGATACTGTTCATTCATATAGCTTTAATCGAAGTAAAATAATACTAGAGGTTAAAGAATTTTCTCGAAATATGAATGAAAATTAGAGCATATTGAGCTTTACTAACCAATTTCTCACTGTTTGTTCGAAAATGAAGTGAGAAGGCAATCAGCAATGAGAAGAGGATCTCGAAATTTGCATTATATGAAGTCTACAATCCAGTGGTGATGAACCTTTTCTCCTGAGCAGGCCACATGAGCATTGAATCGCGTGAGTAACTATTAGGAGTCATATGAAACGATCAGCACGCACGTGAACGGCATATACGTACATGCAAATATGAGCGTTATTATTGCACTAGGAAAAACGAATTTGACAGATACGAGAACCAAGTGAAATCTTTTCTTTTCTATCTTCACTTTACATTATGTATATACAAGTTGGGAAAATACAAGAGGAATTTTAAGATCCGTGTTAATAATATCGACCTCTCATTCATTACTTTTATCCAATCGTCGCTTATGAACTAAAAGTCAAATGGCAACGTTATTGCAATACTATCCTACATTAACATAATAAGAAAGTGTGATATACAATACTGAATACGAAATACAACATTAATGATTATAAAAGAAAATGTATAACTTGCTGCAACCATACTATTTTACTATACGTTCATCTTCTACCTACAGTAATATTATGCTTTCTATCTATCTTTTACTTTTGCAGGCTTTTCATCCCTCTCCTTCGTGTGGGTGTTTTCCTGCTGTGCGATATTTTTACTGTACACTAGCTTAGGTTTTTAAATCTACAAATTACCTATCTTCAGTGCATTTTTATGCCATCTCTTTATTCGAAGTGGTGATTAACGAAGAGTTAGATGTAAAAAAGAGACTTTTTAATCGTAAAAAAAAGACGAATGATTATCATAATATACTATAATGCATCATTCCAAGTTTCGAAAAACTAGCTACTTAGAAAAGTTTAAAGTAATCCGCTGTTTATTTTCGAGTATATTTAAATTTAATTTCATATTATCTCTTAAATTTTAAAATAGCCATTCATTTTCATAAAATTCCGTGCCTTCGATACATGAGCGCTCTTTGTCCACACGGCCCTTGTAAGTCACGGAGGCCTGCACTAGACTATGAAGGGAGTATAAGCATGCACCTCGTGTCAATTTTCTTCCACGTTTTCGTTTTGCACCTTATATATAACAGGATCAGCGTAAAGCATTCGACCTGAAGGGTGCTCTGGAGCGATCTTGAGACGAGACTCGCTGTAAATGAAGCAACACTAATCCGTACACGGGCTTCAATGCTAACGTCTTAATGTCCCCGATGAGAACACAGTGCATCCACCTTTAATTTTAGATCAATTTGATGCACGTGACGCAACGACCCTTGCTCAAGCAGGACGGTGAATTCAAAGGAGCATCCTGTTTCTAAATCCGTGGTGAATTTCAATGAAAAAGTGGCAAACGGGAGCAAGAATATTGTTGAGTCATAAGCCAGCACTTTCATTTCCTGTCGATATCATTCTACTCTTTCTGGAAGGATGACTTATGGATAGGAAAAGGACGACTGTCTCATTATTCGAAGGATCCAAATTTGATGGATACACTACTTTTCCCTTAAACTTTCTGAAGGAAAACTCTGGAGAGCAAGTAAATTATAAAAAATAAAATAATAAAAAAAAGATCTGCATCATATCCACATCACATTCATTCACTTGTTATAATGCTTGTTATTCACTGTTGGCAAATACCTACTCTGTAAGTTGAATTTCTGTTGTAATACATGTAGTAACTTTAAATACCATTTAAGAGAAATATTGCATGACTTTCTATTTGAGTGTGTACTAAAAAGATACCTTTTACCTCTATCTTCTTATCATTGTCTTTCATTGTTCATGACCTGAAGAAATGTAAAGTTTGTATCAAAGGGTGGAACCTTAAAATTTTATTCAAGTTAACATTCACATACTTACCCAGCAAGCCGCCAAAGGCATTTACCAGGGGGTATACAAACACCCATAACCTTATCTTATTCTAACTGCTATTAGATTCTCTAATCCTGCGCGAAAAATACGACTAGAAATATATATCTGCGCTGAAGATTATTTCCTAGTTACGCTCTTTTGCTTCCTCACAGATCTCGCGAAGTTTGTTAAAGGAAGTGAAAAATCAACTACCTCGCAAATAAACCTAAGTGGAAATTATTATGGCATTCATCGTTTTTCCCACTGCGATTGAAATCTGATGAATACACTAATTTTCCCTTCATTTCTTGGAACCTTAAATTATGGAATCCCTTCTGAGATAAACTCTTTCCATGAAACTCGTATCCTAACAACCCCTGAAATGCGTCTTCCAAGAGAAAGCCGTTATAAATGCCAAAAGTGGGTGGCATCGACTCTTTTCATAACACTTGAGGTTACCGAACTTAACGTTGAGTGGGTTGCGAAGTTATTTTAAACCAACCCCTTAACAACATCTAAAATGCGATATTCGATAGCGAGATGTTTTAAGAGTCGAAAGTTTGTGCTGACGATTCTCTGAATAATAACTCACTGAAGTAAGATTACAGCTACACTGAAGTAGATTACTCCTCATTGAGGTTATGGAGATTACTTTGGTTATGTTTTAGCAATTCACCCCTAGACGATTTTGTACTAACAAAGGAAGCGAGGTCTAAAAGTGAAAAGGAGTACCTCTAAGGCTTTCCCTTTACCTCCAGCAATGAAAATGATAATTAGTGAAAATAAGTGATCAACTCTTAATTTTATACCCAAAGATAGGTATTTATGTCTCTATCAGGCACGTCTGTGGGCCACAACACGCCTTTAAAGACAATGGCCGCTTGCCTGATAAGGAAATGGTGAAAAACAGAAAAAGCGGACGTGATCTGGCTTCCAAGTCGGGGAAGAATGAAATCATTCTAGTGAAAGAGAAAGGAACTGCGGCACATGCGAACTCGTTAACTGAAAGCAAAAGACTGCAAAAATTAAAGGAATAGGTAAAAAAGGATAGGACTAAATTCTGAAAAAGCTTATCTAAAATTAATGCAATGAATATAGAATTTGAAATGGGAAGGATATCCTAATCATTTGGGTATGTGTGGTATTATATTAAACTTCACACATATGTATCATAAGAATGCGATTTATTGTGGAAGCTTTAACTTCATGGGGGTAGAGAATTAGGGATAAAATTAGCTAAACTTAGAAATAAAATCCACAATTGATGCTCCATAAAGAATAAAATTTTCACAAAGTTCAGTTTTGCTTGAAATTTTGCTAATTGTAATTAATATAACCATAATATTAACGTAATAACAATTAAGGTAGATTTTTAGATCAAAATCCAACTTATGGGTTCGATTCCTGGGGAGGACTTATACACCTATGCTATATTAGGTAAAATGAATGAATGTGATAATGAGGTGTAAGGACTCCATGGAAATCGGATAACCGCATGTATATATGCACATTCGACCGGATAAAAACTATGAGAAAGTACTTAATTGGTGTATCATTCTAAATATACATTCAAACTGTCATAAACTTTAATAATAATAAGGTCACTTTATGATTGAGACCTGTAAGTTTCTTCTTATTTCTAATCCTTCGTCATATAAAATTTAAAGGGTGATAGCTTGTAAAAAAGAGCGCAGAAGTAAGGAGCTTTGCGGGTTTAAGAACCTAGGTTTTCACGTAAAAACTTACGCAAGAGCAGGAGAAAACCCACAGGAAGGATAATCTGATCTTCCTCGCAGTACCAGAACGGCGTAATTAGCCAAATATTTAGGTAACGAGATAGATCAGCACGAAAATAGTAGTTAAGTATGAAAATAAAAATAAAGTAATGGATATTAAAGGATTCGCTAGAAGTAACCAACTTAGTTTGTGTTCATTGTTAATGTTGAATAATTTTTTCTTAATACTAAATTAAAACGTCCAATCTCTACGTAAATACGACATTCTACGAGTATATATTTCGTTTTACCTTTCAATTATGTGTAGCTAGGAAAGCAAAAGCAATAGCTAAATAAATTTAGGTATATCATCAGTTTTTACTGAACGTAATAACTAAGACGAAGAGAAAAATGTTTGAAATACGTGTATCTGTTTAAGCAAGTGGAGAAAAACCCACATTGAAATCCTGGAAGGCCGCAGGTTTTCCCACCGCTTGGCTAGAGAATTCTCATATATCTCTAAAGGAAGAATTAAAAATCGAATTTAATTAAAATTCCTACGCCTTACGCTTGTTAACTGGACAATTCTCATTTTTCAATCGCACTTAACGATGCATGTCCAAGAATTATAAAGAAGCAAGAGATGATATCATTATATTTAATTCTTTTCATTAAACGAGAATTGCCACTAGGAAAATGTAGGATCGCTTAAAATCTCACTTTAAATCTAGGATTTCTTTAATCTGAGAAAAGTATGAAAATCAATTTTAACATCATACGCAACGAATTAGATGACCAGCTGCAGAATTTTTAAATTAAACCAAAGACGTCACGTAAAAGCCGGGGTCAAGCGAACAAAGTGAAAGAGCTCAGAAGAGTTTAATTCTTTTCATCCGATACCGACTTATATAATCTTAATCAGAAACCTTCCATTCCGTTGCCTTTGCTATTCCCAGAGGGAAATCTATAATCGATAATACTGTACTACGTTTTTACTATTATCTATTCCAAACACAGAAACGATTTTGCCCCTTAAAATGAAGAAAACAGGATATGAAGAATGAATTTCTATTCCTATAGTTGCTCAAAAGACGTTTATTACAGTTATGTTTAGAGCAAGTTATAGTTATTTAACGTGACAGGAGCTGTACCTTAAAGGCATCTATATGTATACAAAGTTCTAAGATTATTTTACAATCGTGGAGGCGAAAGTGACAAACAGTCATTATACAACTGGAGAGCATATAAATCTCTTCTAATCCCCTCCAAAACCTAATATTCAAGTTTTTAAAAATTATTACTTATACTTAAGTTCAAAAATTTACTTTATGTTGCCTTTATATATCACCATTGCTAAAAATGAATTGAAATTTGACAAGGAAACAAAAAATTGGCTTTTAAATCATGAAAAAGTCGAATATTTGTTAAAAATTATATGCATGTATTCATTATATTTATTTGTATGTTTATCTTTTTGCATATCTTTGTATTCTTATACTGATACATAGTCGTACTTTTATTTCACTCTTATGTACAATATCTTTTAGTAGAAATATATAGTTTGAAGAGTCAGTAACCCCAAAACAAGTGATTTTTCATGTGGCACCTATATTCCTTACAGAAAAGAGTTCCCTAAGATGTTTTTTTTTCTACGAAGGAATAAAAATTATTATGACTATTATTTCTTACGCAAATCCAGTAAGATCCCAAATTCTGTAAAAGAATAATTGTGAAATCACGTAGTTCAATCCCTTCGAGCTTCACGGAAGACAATAGTTAATATCTGTATCTCATAGCCTTCTCTCTCAGGAGAAATGCAAGGGCAACTACCTCACTCCCAATATAGACTAGTATACCTCATTTCCTACCGAAAGCTACTCGTGGTTGAGAGTTTGAGAATCCAACATGCGTATCCAGCAGATGATTGTACGGAACAAGGTGTATCTGCTAATGATAACGTGGTAATGAAATTCATTTATTAAAATATAATTCTTTCATCAAATTACAGAGATATCTCTACCAAAGAAGATAATAAACCATTAGGAAAAGAATTTTAAACATACTAAGTTAGTTAGAAATGTTATTTCCCCTTTTTGTGCGGAAAACAGACCATTCTTCGAAAATATCTACATCTACTTAAATACCCTACAAGCCGCCTTTCGACGTGTGGCAGGGGGTGTAAACGCCGAACGATCGAGCTATTTTTTAGCCTGTTATTATCGAGTATTATTCACGGAAGGAATGAATCTTAAAACGATTTGTTCTAGTGTCTAATTCTCTCATTCAATTCATATCATGTATATCGCTCATTTCAATTCATATCATGTAAGGCAACGAGAATACAACCCAGTTATAACTCTATCCCGCTTAAGACGCGGTTTTCGCGTTGCCCTCTAAATTTTAACCGTATTTTACTGTAGTTATGAGCTAGATTGCTCAATATTTCGTAAAAAATTCAATCCCGGGGGGACCAGGCCAATAAAATACGAGAAAAATGTTGTTCTGAAGTGCACAGTTAGTCAGATTGGACGGATATACTAAATACTGTTCATTAATATAACCCTGATGTCGGAAGTGTAGATTGCAGGTTATAACGATAGAGTTTCTTCCTTGGAACGTATAGCTGTATCCCCCTGAATCGAGCGAAGAGATCCTCTTTAAGACTCGTCTGCGTCTATCTCTCTCTCTCTCTCTACAAGAGTGTCTCAGAGCGACTAGTCTTTAAGCTCTCCCTTTCTGTTTGCTTCTCTCTCTCTTTCCCTCCTCCATTTTACCCCCTAACCCTTTCCGTTTATCTCCGTCTGCATCTCTTTCTCTAATTTCCTCTTCCACTTTTTTTGCCATCCCTTTTTTCTCCGTTTCATTTCCCATTCTCTTCTTCGCCAGAATCCCCTCGGATTGGAAGCTCCCGGTTCAAACTTTTTCGCTTCCTTATTATTGGATTAGGATAGGAAAAGGTCGCTGGAAATTTCGCGATGGAAGTAGTCGCGCGAGAATCGGCGCTGTTACTTTTATAGGCGCAGATTTATTCCCAAGTCGATAAAAATCTGGATTAAATTAAGAATACGATCGAAGCTGAGAAAATTTTCGGAGTTTAATTTAAGCTCGATTCCGTTCGCATGATGAATGCACGCATTTTCTGATACGGAAGAGAATGCCGTTTATGCCGCCATTTTTTGATGAATGGAATGTTTGACGTTTATATTTCGGTACGGGATAGAGGACATTTTATCGTTGACTCACTTTTGTCTCAGTCTGGTTCATGTCTGTGAATCTGTGAAGGCTACTGGGCTATGAATGATGCTGAGTGATGGCATTGATTAAGGTCACTCCTCGTTGAATGCTACGAAAAGTGTTACTCGTAGAATCATTGTGCTTCACTTACGTGGATTTGTTCCGCTAACAGCATTCTGAATCGGCGAAGAAAGCAAGAGAAAACTACCTCACTCCTCATCTTGCCTAGAAAGCCTCATTCCCTTCTCCTAGCTCTTGATGGTAGAGCGAATGAGCAACCAACCAACGGTCTTTAGGCTGAATAACTTACAGAAAGGTTCCACAATGCTGAGTTGTGAAAAATCGTTATGTTACCGAATAATGAATTCATGAATCGAAGGAATTGACGTTTATAAGAGGTCTCCACTCATTCATTGATTGCACTCATTGATTGATCGCAGTAAAAACTCAATTCTCAAATTCATTATGTTGCACTTACGATAACTACTTCTACTCATGCTATTTTAAATCTTTGAAGAAAATAGGTTAAACTACCTCACCCCTCATTATGCTAAGGCTTCATTCCCTCTTCAAAATGATGGAGAATCTGAGATTCAAACCGGCCTCGGCGCCGGACATACTACAGAGAGGTGAGGTCATCTAAGGTTTTCCTGGGAAAATTATTAGTATCTAAAATTGACCAATACATGGCAGATAGAGCCATAGAGATTCATTAGCGAGTGCATCAAAGTATTCTATTCCAGTATTCCAGTTTTCCTAGTCGGTATTGACGCATGCGATGGTGTATGATATGGGAATAAATTCCTATGTATTTTTCTCCGAATTAAAAGAATAGATTCATTCCACGTCATTTCTATGCGGTGTTCGTCGATCAAAAGATTCAAATTAAGATTCGTAGATAAGATGTAAAATAGAGTAATCTCCTATCATAAGACTAGAGAAACTGGAGCGCAGTATAGGGGTTAACGAAATTCTGCATGGAAGCCTAATCTAGTCCGTATGACTATTTTCTACGGTTCTCGTTGTATGAATGATTTTTATAAATTTAAAAATTTTATCCTTGAATAAATAGGTGTATGAATTATCCTTGGACTTTTTAGGAGAACGTCTAAACGATAAAAGTAAAAGAAACTTTTCCATATCCTTGAATTTTTTTCGTTCTTTTTGTAGACCGCCACTAATCGTGAATTGTGATGATCTTGGCCGGAGATATACAGAGAATTGAAATACTCTGAAATAGCTCTAACCAAAATTGTTTAACTCTATACGGCAATCAAACTTATTCTTAGTAAAACTTATTCTCCCTAGAATGGCTTTATAAAAAATTAACTGAAAAAATAAACTTTATTCTGAGGTTGTGGCAAAAACTCTTGCTTAAAAATATATTATTCGCGTTGAAAACGTATAACCCTTAATCTCTTGAGGGCGTTTGCTCGTAGGAACAAGAGCTTCTTTTCCGTCTAAGATAAAATTCTCTGCTTCGAAGTGACCCAGATTTTTTCAAACAGTAACTTCATTGATGTAATAAAACTTCCTTAGGGCATCGTGTGAAAAACGCCCAGTTTCGTCCTGTTTCTCTAAAGTGAAATTTCGACTTGTTGGGATGCGGTCGGTCTACGTATATTCTAAAGGTTAAGCAGAAAAATTTTGTGCGTTTGGTATCTGTTTTTGCACCCAAAGGAGAGAAATTCGAGGAATTATTATCATGATTAAATATTAAAGGCGCCGCGTCAAAAGATGAGTAATCAGTAATTGGTATTCAAAATTATAGTATGAAATTTGTAACTTTAAAAATAATTGGGTAATATTGAATTCATTTTAATTCATCACCGACTTCAAGAATCTGATAGTAAGTTAAAGACAAAGCTGAGTTTCATAGCATAGCATTTTTATCCTGACATGAGCCAGTATTTAGAACCGTTTCAAGCTAAGTCTGAGGGGCGGAGAACAGTCACTATGGGTCTTGCGCCTCTAAGATGTTGGAGTTTAAATTAATAATAATAACTTTATGGGTATCACTTGACATTGCATACTGTAAGGAAAGACATAAATGATCTAAATAACACCGTTATTCGGTACCATTAAAGCCATAGCTTCATCACATTCATGAATGATACTGAGGCAAGGTTAATTAAAGAATAATTTGGTTCTATATTTAATCAAATTATGGGAAAAATCCACTCATTAAGCTATGATAGCAGGTATTATGGTAGCAGAGAAAGGTAGTTTTAAAATAACGTTTATTATCATTAAAGATTGATTGATTTTATATTAAATTAATGAAGATTAATTTATAAGCCATTTAAAAATATGCGTCAAGTATCTATTTCGTTTTTATGATTTTAATATCATTGACATTTATATTAATATCATTGACAAGAGGTCAGATCGAAGAAGAGACTTTTTAGTCTTAATCTCGCCTTAATAAAGACCTTTATTTCATTCAAATGAGGCCTTCCAAAGTTAGTGTCGGTCAAGTAAGTGTCGGCATATGAGTGGATCCCTTTCACCTCATATCGCCGCTTACGAATAAATCTCCGAAAGATAGACGAATAGCCGTAGCTAGATGGAGAAAGTAAGTATGCGCAGAAGCGAAACGTTTAAAACTTCCACTAACATATTCACTTTTATGTTCATATCCAATTGTAAGCCTAGAAGTCAGTTACTCGCTAACGGGTCGACAGAAATACAAAAGAAAGGATCTTAAGGATAACAGGCGTTATTTTGAAAGGAAGCCTTAAAAACTATCTTCTCCTAAAGTGTCGCAAGGTCATTCGAAGCCTTTTGAAGATACCAAAATTCAGAATGCGGTTTCTGCTTTGCACGGCGACACTTTTGGGTCGATTTACAGCTTTTGGGATACTTTATATCCCATGTAATCCTCATCCATCAGGATGTGCGTGTTTGTGGAGCCACTGGTTTCTTCAGGAAAATATCATCAAGATCGATCAAGATCATCTATCAAGATTTTTTGTACCGTTTCCTCAGCCCTAATTCCACTAAAAAGCCAAACATCTATCATTCGGCCTAATTGATTTGGTGTAATGCTAAGATAATGTTACCCTATCATTAAGATTCTAACAATTGGATAGACTGAATCTGTCGAAGGCTTTCATTAGAAAACTAATGAACTCGCTCGTCAAAAATTACGGAACATGATTTAACTTAAATAATGATAATGTAAATTTATTATTGTATATATCTGATTATTCGGATCAAGTATTCGTGCATTGACAGCCTATAAAAATTTCAAAAATTTTCTTATATAAATTTTAATAAGATATCACTCCCCAGAAGGTTTGAAGGTAACTGAATACATTTCAAACAAAGTTCCTAATGACTGCGCACAAAGAAAAACTCACTTGGTAGAGTCCACAAGAACTTTTTTTTTAAAACGACCTAGGTTTCGTTACGGAGTAGCATCATCAGGTTGATGATGTCTCCACCAAGTGAGTTTTTCTTTGTGTGTGGTCATTAAGAAGTTCAACCTAAATCCGTCATGTTCAAAGTTCCTAATACACGAGGAGTCAAAAAATGACGTAAAAACATTAACTATTATTGATAATGTACAGAGCACACATTTAACTACTCGGAGGATTCATTTTTTAAGTGAAGAATACTTAGTATAGCGCCGAAAGAGTTACGCGTGCGAAAATATTTCCTCGAGTACTAGAACCCTACTTAAGACATCCGTGGCATATGTTCGCCACCACTGCGCTAGGACGATAGATAAACATTATTTTGTTACTAATTAATTCGGTACGGTAATTATGTAGATGTAGATTTATTCAACGAACCTGTAAACACGTCTCCTAAATGTATAAAGTTCCAGAGCTTCATGAAATTCAAGATAAGAAATCTTTGGCGGCTCCTTGAGTCCCTTCTATTCAAAGAAATTCAATGGGAGTGCCGTGAATTGTCATGTATTAATAATAATAACTATCAACTAAATCATTCTGACAAAAGAAGTTCGATGACGAAGGGCTAGATAACCGACAACGAGATCTATTGCTTGTATTAAGGATTGAAAGACCTAGAAGTCCTTAGTGAGTAAGAAATTAAAGAATCTCCGCCGAAAATACACCGTCATATTTGAGTAAAGAAACTATAGAGTACATTTCCTTGTAATTATCAATTTGGGATCATTAAAACTGGGAAACGGTATGAGTGGTCAAGAAAGCGTGAAATACGCGAGGTAATTACTCTCACGTTAATCTTAATTTAATCTTCAATCGCCTCATCTCTTACGCATATAGTGTACTCGTCGTGATTTGGAAAACCAACAATCCTTGAAAAGAAATCTTCTCTGGCGAAATCAACTTCTAATCTTTAAGGTACGACAGCATTCTGTAATTATTCCGAAATGAGATTAGCGTATAATTTTCTCCATATTTCCGTCTTTTCGTGAATGCCTCAATCTGTATGTAAATTATTAAGACCGAGGGCTGGTTTGATCTCAACTCCTCCGTCATTAGATACGGAAAGCCCTGGCGAGCTAATGACGCTTTTCAGGCAGAATGAGGAATGAGGTGGTTTGCTTTTGCTACTTTCACTCGCGATCTAGGAAGCTACAGTTGGTAAAAATCAACCGAATAAAAGCTCAATGACCATATTAACAACAATTTGCTCAGGGTTTTAATAAGGAGTGAGGAGGATGTATCAGTCATACTCAAGAATCCTTCATACTAGTATTACAAGATCGATTGGCAAGAGTGAGGCAAAGGTGAATGAAAGATTTATTTTTCTCACCGTGTGTCCTAAAGAATTTCCTAAAGTGTGCTTAAATTTTAAATTATTATAAACATCAAAATTATAAGAGGAATACCCAAGGTAAGACTTCTTCCTGAATTCTTACGGAAAATTTTCCCTAAAACCTGATAATTACCCTCAACATAGGTCTTTAATGGTGGTTTATCAGCGTCGCCATTGCAAAATCAGAATTCCACGGTTTTCGAACATTTTTCTGTAGAAATATCCGTCATCTGAAGTTTTTTCGTTGAAATACGAGTATTCTATCGAATCTTAGGTATAGTCATATTATTATTATTATGTCGGTCATTGAGCAACAAGAATAACTCAATAGGAAGAAAATGAATGTAAGATTTAGTATTAGGTAATCAAACAGTAGGTAATCTCCATATAAATTTGGCTAGCACATGTGTGTGTTGCGAGGTTTCCTATGTTTCAGGGGGTGGCCAACAGTTCGATCAGAATCGACCAATCGATCCTCGGGTTCGATTGGTCGATTGCGATCTATTCAATACAGCTATGCATCTACTCGTACGTGTAATTAAAGTGGCTATAGAGTTCCGTAGGGTTAAAATTAATGTGGTCAAGCATCATTTGGTTGATCTGTAGCAGCCATCTTCCCCTTCCATACCCCATACGGAGGGGTATTACTGTAAATATAATGTAAAGGAAAACACTTTGTAACTTCCTCAGCAGTTTTTTATTCGACATATTTCGTCAACGAGTTGACATCTTCAGGTCCTTTTTCCGTATATTTGACGAATTGGACAAGAGGTACTGTATACTGCAAGTATTGAAATATTTGAAGTATGACTAATAATCATTATGGTTTCTATAAATTCCAAATGCTCTCTCTCTCTAAATCGATCGTGGTCGAACGATTAGTTTCAAAGTCTATAATGATATCTCTCTGAGTCGAAACTAGTTTCCAAAATAAAATATTCTTGTGAAGCTTCACATAGTTATTTCTTACCATATTCTCTGACATACAGTTTCTCAAAATACCGGTTTCGACTAGTGCTGGATTAGGCTTTGATGAAGCCCTAAGCTTTTGTAAGTAATGGAGCGCTTTGTATGTCCATCAGTCAATTTAAATGACAATTGTTCGCACTTTTTGCGTCGAATATGATTTATATGGACCTAATATGTGTCGAAAGCCATTTTTACAGAACAGACACCCTTTCTTACCTTAACATATTTGGCCTCCCAAGAGAGTAATTCTTAAAGAATAGCTTACTCATTTTATTCGTAAACCCATTGACTTCTAGCATAGATTGTACTTCTATAATCTAACTTCAGAGAAGACAATACACCCGCCTAATAAAGCACAATTTATCATGGGCTTATTTTCTCATGTAACCTAGCGAGAACGGGGAGAAAAGCAAACAAATTCAACTCGCCATTCTTCATCATCCCTTATCTCATTCTTCCCTCCTTTTGCATTCCCACTTCCTTCCGCTTAAAAGCCAGTCTTAATAAGTTCCGTCGCGAGCGACCTCTTCCGACTCGGTTTAATTACGCGTTTTAAAAATACACGTGAAACCTTTGGGCGTCGTGCACGCGGGGTCAAGATCTCCATCCTCGCGGAGTTTCCTGAACCTTGTTTATGCACGTACGTGAGGCAAATCGCTCGAAGGAGACGCTCAAATTCCTTGAAATTTTGGAAGCGAAGGTCTTGAGACACGGTATCGAATTGTGATTAATTTAGTTCCGGTTTTCTTCCCGGTTCAACGAAAAAAAAAAGAAATTTAGTTTAGCTACGATTTCGTTCCGTCTGCCGGCGTCGAATCGGTTTTCTTCGCCCCCTAGAGACAATCTTTTTGGATTATTATTATTTGATCCTTTATTAGGCGAGGTTAGGCCCGAGTGGGCCTCTCTTCCACTTAACTACGTATGATGATCTTACATGGGAATTAATGAGGAAAATACATAAAATAAAACTAAGAAAAGAGAAGAGGAAAAAACGAAAACGGAAAGATTTGGTTAATCGCATTGATATTGGATGACCGCATTCTATTCTCAAGTTGTAAATGATCATTAATTTTAAAAATTAAACGTAATCTTCAAAACCAATCGCAGACCGCAGGGTGATCCTAGGACGTAATCGGTTTGAATTTAGAGAAAACACGTTTTCAGAGGACGTATTCAGCATAATGCAACCCTCCAGCTACTTGGGTCGATCCGAAAATTAGTAAATAAGAGAAATATATGCTATGACGAGTCGTTTTTAGAACTAATTTTTTCCGCGAATTATATGCGGTAATGATCTAAATAAACAACCTAATCCTTCAATGTTTACAACTCCTACCACGCACGATAAGGCGACTCGCAGGGCATTAACGTAGATGTATAAGTAAAATTAATGTTATAAAAGTATATTTGTATTTATTATAGACTTAAATGTAACATTCGCGGGCCGTATGTAGCGCTGGTCTGTTTTAGTGTGAAAGGCTATTTCTCTAACAGTGATCATTGTTCGATACGTATGCGAATAAGAAATCGAAGCTGAATATATAATAGTTTACTGTTTCTGTTCGGGTTCTGTTTTCACTCCAGCATGAATGGTTCCGGTTCGATGCCCTGGTTGGGTCCTACTTGAGGCAAATAGCTAGACCACTCGGGGGAGACACTTAATTGTCTTAAATTTTGGAGTCTTGAGGGTCCGTGCTTCATGGAACATTCTAAATTTGCACATCCCTTTGTGGCAGTGGTCTTTGACCCCCGTCTCCTGACCTTAAATGGCGAGAGAGGATCTCTTCCGAGTCATGCGCGACCCTTGTCGCGAGCATTGCTCGACTTCCCGGCGGAGAATTTAAAGCTGCGATATTAGCTTTCAAGAGTAGAACCTGAAGTGTGTGCGGAACTAACTCGGGATGCACTGCACTTTGCTGCAGCGACGGGGTTCGTAAAGCAAGTGCTCCGTGCAAAGTACGTCGCATCATCATCATCGTTCCTTAACAAAAGAGAGGCAAGCGCTGGATGCATTGAAAAGAGCGATTTCGTCGTAAAAATATCAGTAATCCTGAATTCTGCGGAGAAGATAGCAAGGGTAATGAAGCTTACCATTGTGTTGATTTTTTGGTGCACAGAAATCTGCAGCAATAGGAGAATTCGCTTGAAAAAGTTAACTGAGCCATACTGAATTACTTGCTATTTTTTATTTCCCTCCTTAACTTCACGCATGATGGGCATTAAATTATATGAAGTTTCGAACTAAGAAGCTGAGGCGATCTCATTCCAGCTTCTATAACTCAATGCAAGCAATATTTTCTATGGGAATGTATTCAGAAATTTTCCAATGGTCTAATCCTTTTATAAGTAAGATCTTTAGGAAGTCAATCTCCTCTTAGAGAGATCAATCATATGAAGTCGAAGAATTGTATAAGTTAAATCTGCTGTACTGTAATATATGAAGTATATTTTATTATTACATTTTTATAATTTAAACAAAATATAAATATAATATAGTTTATATATAAAGGTATATTTAATATATATACATAATTTATGGCAATAAATATTGAGTACTAGGAAAAGGGTTAAGGGAACTTGGCGCATAAAGGTTTGCACCCAGGAAAAATGGACGTGGAAAAAATGTGACGGGCAAATCTTCATAATGTATAGAATTGATACAACCATTATGAACATTTTCGTCTCTTTCAACCCCGTATTTCACGAATTCATTGAGTTCATACACTTAACCGGTACCTGCTAGTGACTTGCGGCCACCCACGGGTGCGATATTTTTAATTAGAGATAGCCTTAATTGTCGACTAATTCTAAATCGACCTACATTTGAACAATTTACGCTTCGATAATTGTTACGCAATACTGTATCTGAAGCCGCAATCGTAATTCGCTCTATATTACCACGTAGAGAATTACTAATTTAATCTAATGAGTCTCCCGTATCACAAATAATGCAGTTTAATTGAGCATATCCTCGTTGCTAAGAGCCCTAAAATGCAATTAATGTTCGATTTAATTGTTGTGGACTTTCACCATTGTCTCCAATGTTTATTTAAATCGACACCCTCTCCATAGTTGCAAGTGTGGAGGTGAGAAGATGACAACCGGCCCTAGTGCTTCTGACAGCAAATCTACCAATTGAACTAAGTTGCTGAAATTTTTTTCGTATACCATACAGTGTTTTTGTTCCAAATATCCTAAGACTTAACACCATGCATCTTAAAATATTAACCCTTTCACTGATTACTCTGCTTCGTTGAACATGTAGTTGCGAAAACGTAGTGCCTTTGCCAGAAGGTCGACTAAAACGCTTGGTTGGCTAACGTCAAAAAAGTGAAAGGCAGGGAGGATGCGGATTGCTCGTAGGAAGCTTGGATGGATACATAGCGTGACGTTTATTGGACATTAACGCTGCAAGTGAAAGGGGTTGCGCCATAAATAGGAATTCTCGGGAAGGAAAGATTTCTTCTTTCCCGAAGAAGACTATTACTAGAGATAGAACAAAAGACATAAATCCTTCGAAATGTAACGCACTAAAAGTCTGCTGGACTCATACATGTAAGGACCATGTCTCATTTTTAATATTATAATTTTAGGATGGAACTCACGTTTCTCATAAGCGAAATGCTTTATGAATGCCATGGGAGTACCCTATTAAGGTATAGAATGCATCTAAGCATTAATATAGATGTGGGTATCCAGATAATGAAAATACAGCAAGGTTATTTAAAGGTAATCTAGTAAATACAATGATGTCCTGCCCACTAAAATTTAATATCGCCTAAAACAGTTACAATGAATCTAATATAATGACAAAGTAAATTCGAAATGTGTTTCTGAAGTTTAGGATCTAAATATGATAGTCAAATAGTTTAAATAATGAAATAGTTAAGTTATTTCCCACCTATTTACTGAAATTGTTCTCTTTATTGTTAAAACTTTTACCCAATTAAAATCAACCCTAATGTTTTTAAGTGTTTTATCACTTATTCTACTAAATTTGATTCTAAGCGAGTAAGCTAAAATGCCATTTTAGGAACTTAAAGATTGGAGACCGTTATTTCTAGATGGTGAAATGTTTCGTAAACACAAGCGTTTACAGCAGTGGTGCTGAGTCGGCTTTTAGTCTGTCGGATATGACGGAATTTATGTTCTCACTTAGCGGAAAAATAGTTAAAAATATGCAGAGGATTGCGGCTAGCGCTGTGGAAAATTCAGAGAGCGGAAGTAAATGCCAAAATTAGGAAGTTTAAGATGATTCCCCGTCCGACGCTGACGCCATGAACATACGTAGGTTCTTACGAGGAAGAGGACGAACATTGCTATACAATAACCAGGGTATCGGATCGTAAAACTTTTCGCTCCGGGTTTCGTTCAGGTTCAACGAAAAGACTAAATATCAGGTTTAATTCGAGTTTTGCTACTTGTGCCATTGACGTCATGGTTCCAACCATGTTTTTTCACTCCCACCGTTACAACATAATATCCTTTTGAAATTTTATTATTCATAAATTATTTCATTTACAATACATAACACTTAATTATAGAATAAAACTTATAATTAATAGTTAGTTGCAAGTCGTTTTAACATAAGTTTAGTAATCCTTTTTCTAATCATACTTAAATAAAACGCTGAGAGGTAAAAGTTGGAAGCGAAAATCACTGTTTTCGGGTTTGGTTCGGTTAAACAAAATAACCTTTTCGGTTCATTTTCGGTTTTCAATTCAGCAATTTCAATAGCATTATTTTTTTTTGCTTCAAATTCGGTTCGGATCCGGTTCGGTTCCCTGAAAAAAGGTGATAAATCTATAATTTCCGTAAACACTATCTTCATGTAATTTCGTGATACCTCTAAAACGCTTTGCACTTTAGAAATAATTTAGTATATGAAACTTGAGTATCGTAAGGGAAACACGTTTTTGTTTCTATGCTATCAATTTTCATCCCGTTTTATTTGGGTTTGCGTATCGCATTAGCAGAATTTTGGCTCGTTTTCCGATGATAATAGTGGAATTTCAATTTATGGCAATTCTGATTAAATATCGAGGCGAACACCAAGAAATCTCGGATATCATTCGTATATGCTGCGGTAGACGTCGCAACGGTTCTGAGAAGTTCTGCGCTAAGGTGAAAGTCACATTGGAATCATGAATGAAAGATAAGTCTCATTGCTTTGAGCTTAGCAAGAATACGCATTGCTGTGAGTGAAACGATATGGGTTTAATGGGTGAAAATAAGTCCATCGCATCACATTATGAGGGAATAACGTGTTGTGTGAATAGGATTGCATATTAAATAGGAATCCTTGGGAAAGAGAGATTACTTACTGAATTTTCTTTTTATAGCATCGATTAAGTTGAAAACGGAATACAAAATATTAATTTCATCTATTCGCTGCATAATCGATATCATGAAGTGGCAGAGACCAATTAAAACATTGTCTCAAGTTCTACTGAATAATGGAATATAGCTATGCGTGAACAACATTTCGGATTATTTACTGATTATTTTCGCTGCGAGTGGTTGTGCTTGAAGATAAAAATGCGACGATTTTCTTTATTCAGGAATCTAAACATACAGTCTCTTTTTCATCACCTTGATAAATCGGTCTTTAAATTCGCAGATGCAATAATGCTTTCTTTCAGTGTGTCTAACGGCTTTGCAATACCGCTGTTATTTTAACATCAATTTATACCCTCTGCATCTGAGTCCCTGAATTTGGTGGTATGCACGAGGATTTGATATTTCGAATTTCAACTTTAATCTTGGACCAAAATTAGAAAATTACCTTCTCTTTTATGGGTATTCAAGGTAATAGTGGTCGACGAAAAACATATCGTTGATGGAAGTCTGAAATTTTTGTCACGTAGGCAAAACAAGCCGCTGACGACAATTTTGACTTCGCAATTAAAAATTAGTTGAATTCGTGCTCAAAATTCTCCGCCTAACGTCTTCTGAAAACAGATATCAGAGAGAAAGCTGCTCTAAATGCCGAAAGCGGATGGTATAGATTCTAAGAATGAGAATTTGGTAAGATGAAAGCATCCCGAACTTTTTCTTAAAGCTAGGGGTTGAATAAGTAAGCCCTTTCAATCTCAGCCCCCAACAACTAAAATGCGATCTCCGGGAGCGAGTTGTTTTAAACTTCGAAAGTGGGAGGTATCCAGGATCCCTCTTCAGCTGGGCGGATGCCCAATACTTTTTTAAATGCCGCCCAAGCGATTTTCGGAACTCTCGCTACTTCCCGAGAAATTCAGAAGGCAGTAGATATGTTGGAGAAGTAATGAAGCCTCAGTACAATTCCACAAGATATTTCTCGTGGAATCTCTATCGTGGAATTGTACTGAGATTTCATTACTTCTCCATCATGCGTCAAATTCCACAAAGTTAAACTTGAACGCACGCATTTTACAGTAGATATGTATTTTTCACAATTATCTCTGAGATATTTCTCCCTTTGAACGGTGGAGTTGGTTCTTTAGTTAATTTCGTCTTTTTAATGATATCTATGAAAGTGCAAACTATATCCTTACTCAGCAATGCTCGATTACATAAGTGGCAGTGAAACAGTGATACCTCTGTTAATGACTTACCCCAATCACGAATTTTTGGCTAACGAGGACTTTTTGCTATTTTACGGACTCGACTACGAAATGTTATAGCGGATGTGCACAGAGGTGGGAACAACCGTATGATAACAGTTGAATAATTCGAATGAAACGTCACGATTTTTCAATCTACCCTTGGCACGCTCAAGAACCTAACGATGCAACACATATGTAAAACCATGTTATGTAGCTAGGAATCCTATTCTTCCATCCAGCTATTACTACCGTTTACTCCTGTAATATTCTCTCGTAAATCCCAACTTTAATGTATGATTTATATAATGTCCTTCTCAAACCTGGAATAACGAATAATTTTAGCAAAATCCAGCCCTTTCCTGAGTGGATAAATGAATTTCGTATTATAAATTTTCATGAAATGTATTTCCTCCCTGATTAGGATAATGAAAAAGAATAAACATGGAGATCGGAAAACAGGAATAAATTGCTTGATTAATGAGAAAAATTTCCTATTTAATATTGTGCCCAGATATGTTTTCATTTTTCTTTCCATTCTACGTCATCTACTTTAGTAGCTGTCCATTTCAGCCTTTGGAGAGCTCTTATACTTTTAAAGTCATATTCTTTACTATTTTATAAGACTAATCTTCAAATGTTGGGCAGCATCCAGAACGAATGGAATGATTTTCTACGGAAACCTTTGTGAAATTACGCATTGAAATTTCGCAAACAAATTTTATTCCGAACCAAACTATCTTCGTTAGCCTAGATGTTGCTATATTCTTTTTAGAACAAAATAAAAGGCAACTCTATTTGAGCCCCAGAATTAGATTTAGATAAGTACCCCGCAAGCCGCCAGTGGCGTATGACAGGGGGTAATTAGTGTTGCTAAGCCATCAGCTCAACCCCTACTTGCGATTGCGCAACGTCTTCATATCGTTTTCCAAAGAAGTGTTTTGCTTCTAAATTCATCTTTACATTTCGTCTGAAAGTTGTCTTCAGTTGCCGAATTCGGGGCTCTTCCATTTGGATCATAAGAGGGTGACCTACATCGCGACCAACTCAGACAGATTAAGAACAATTAGGCCATTAACTTTCGCTGATTGAATACTCGATTCGGAGAAATTGAGGACATGTAAGATTGACCACAGCGTTCCCATAAAGACTAGCTGGAAACAAGAGAAACTGGGTTTGAGGTAATATTTTTCATTTTTATTTCAGGCGTGGTATTCTCTCTTGTTGACCGATCGTAATGGCTAAAACTGGGGGCGGAAAGAAGTTTGCAGAAACCTCTCATATGTTATTCTTTATCGCATGCTTAGTTTTTATGCTCCGCAAAGAAACTGTCGAATAAATTTGACGTTCATAACCAAGCACAAGGAAAAGAAATTACGTCTACTATCCAACAATTTCTTTTGCAATGAAAAAGTATTACCTGGTCTATTGTGATGAAGATACAAAATACTTCAGCAAAAATAAATGTCAAATTGATACCAACTTATTTATACCAAATAAATTATTTAGTCATTCAAGCTAAATATTTCACTGTTACGAGAGTGCGTATAGTATCACAGTATCATATATATCATGTTTTATCATAGTATAGTATCATATGTATCATGATTTTTCGAGCCAGGAAGAGCTTTCTGTTTTCACCATTGTTTTTGCTACTGTATTCATTGAATTGATCTTGTAATTTTAATAATTTAACGACACCAAAATTCTTGCTACTTTTTTCTCGTATTTGGAAAAATAAATTTCTTCAATATTCCACCTTCATATCACATATTTGCCTCGTTAAATGTGCATAATTTATGTGACATGTAAGATCTAGTGATAAAATTCCTTACGTCTTTTGTATTTTATCATAAATTTTCATCGATTTACTAATATATGTAGCAATTCTACATTGTAGCATATTACATACGTTAATTAAATAAAATTTGTACACATATTAAGGCAATCGTACAAACTTTATAAGTACTTAGTTAGTATTGTAAATGGGTGAATGCCTTCTTAAAATTTTTATTGTTATTTCTGCCTTTGAAACATAATCATACGTTAAGTCTCCTTGGGTTTGGGATCATCCTCTTTCTCTATAAATAGACTGCATTGAATACCTCACATATATGATGTCACCCGATAACGACAGTTGAAATATACTGATCACCCAATCAGAGAATTTCTTCAGAGAAGTATTTGCAACCGATTCCTATGGCGAGATTACGTAACCTGGCAGTGTTATCAGGAGGTATAAAAAAGGTAAAACCTAACTGAGACGCGCCTGCCTCATTTATTGGTTTATCGACTGTTTTCATGGCGACGAAAAATAAACAAGGAAAGCAAAATATTTTTCGGGTGGGACGTTTAGCCCGTTGAGAATTGTAGGAGGATTCTTCCCATTCTTTAGATGAAATAAAAAGCTAAAATGGAATATATGAACATAAAGTAACAAGATTTCTTTTTCAATAGACCCTACAGATAGCTCGGGCTTAAATTTAGGTTTACAAATTATATTTGTTGAGGTTTGCGTCCATATTGAAATGTTATAAACGAGCTTTTACCGAAGTTTAGTTTACTACTTGAGAATTTGATAACATTAAGAAATGGCACGATCTAACCGAAAGGGTTGGAAAATACTTCTTTTCATTGATTTCTGAGAAGTCTGCTATATCAGTTTTATGCGTTTTCAGTTCGTTGAAATAGATTTCCAGTCTAATCGTGCGTAAAATTCTAAGAAGTTATCATGAAAGATCGACGTGAGGAAAAAGGATAGTCTTGAGGTAAATACATAACTTATGGTCGATCTCTTTGTGTCTATTCGTAAAACACAAGAAATGATGGGAATCATATCTCAGGTACTTTTTAATCTAGCGTCTAATCAGATCGCTACGAATTACCGGGTGAAGTACTATTCCGAGCTAATTATGAATTAATACCAAACCAAAAATACCAACATTTATATTTGCCATACAATGCTGAGTATATAAGAATTTTATATAATACTCACGCTTACAATATTTTCCTTTTCTCCAGGGAGAGCTGCGTACTACATACTGCCGTCTATTGCTGATCGTCGAATATCATTCGTCAGCTGTTTATTATTAAATTTATCGCCGATACTGTTAATATATGATGATGATCACCTGCAAAAAAACAGAAATTTAATATATAATATTATTAATATATAATTTAATAAATTGAAATGGCTAATGTATATAAATTGTAGTGAATTAAATATTACAAGAAGATTTACTCTGCGAGTCAAAATACTAAACTACTGCTATAGAAATCTGAAACTATAGCTTTTCATACAATATTTTTCTTTTCAAGAATGTTTCCTTCTACGGAATCTTTATCTTAAGACAACGGAGAAAAATATCTGCTTTCAAAAGGAAGCTATTTCAGGAAAAATAAAATAAACTATTAAACAATAAAGGCCAATCGGTCTTAGGAAGGGTCCTTTGTATCCATTTAAGGTCAAATCTCCACCCATTAATGGCAGGTATATGGTAAATTGATGGCTGCATTGAAGTCATGAGCTTTCGTATGAAATCGGAAGGTTTTACCCTGTTTCTGTGCCGATAAGTAGATTGATGTAAAATCGCTTTCTACTTTCCGGCATAACCAGGCATAAAAAAGGAGAAGGATTTATTTCCACACGTATATGAAAGTTATGTCGATATGAAATTTCATTTATATCAAACTGCGAGCTGTAGGCAGGAGTAAAAATTTCGCCCCCGGGTGGGCTCGAACCACCAACCTTTCGGTTAACAGCCGAACGCGCTAGCCGATTGCGCCACGGAGGCCGTATGCATAAGTCCAATGGTATAAGCGATAGTGTTGTCTGGCATAGTCAGCGTAAAAGTTTTTTATTTTGCTCTGTCCATTCAACTTCGCGTAAAAATAGCACTGACTCCAAAGCCAGAAACTTGATTCGTCCTTCCTCGCGCCACTTTTTCGAACACTATTCATACTCCCGATTACAGAAACCTCTGTCTACATTTGCTAAAGTCCCTTAAAGGCTTCAACATACCTGTTGGTAAACTTTGAAATATAATATAACGGAAAGTAAAGGGCCAATGAGCACGATGGAAACTGAAACAAAACGAAAGGAATTCAGTAAGATTTTGTGTGAAGCTTAGTATTAAATTCAACGTGATAGCGTAAAGCAGTGGTGCCCAAGCTTTAAATTTAGAATGACAATTGCTCAGAGGAATAAGTATCTGCCCGGCTAGCTCAGTCGGTAGAGCATGAGACTCTTAATCTCAGGGTCGTGGGTTCGAGCCCCACGTTGGGCGATTTTTTTCTAATAAAGTCTTCAGTTCAAGCTTATTTTATCTTTTGATCATTAAGTTTTCGGTATTCTGGTACCACAATCAAAGAGTGTTTTCTTTGCCATCATTGGTAAACAATGTTTTGATACTGTAACATTACTACTAAGGAATCGTAATAGAGGGTTCTGTCATAAAAACAAAATCATACTTGTTTCTGCTGGAAATATGTTTATAGAGGAACTTTTAATAAAGCATAGAGATTTTTTTTTAAATACCATCATTAATGTACCCGTACAGGTCCAAATCGAGATGTTACTCCTGTGACAATAACTGTAACGTAGCATTGGATAATTAAACAACATCTCCGGAAACTGTGATCGAACCCAATTGTGTGTGTAATGCCGTAGTTGGGTGGGAGTAGTTTTGGGTCAACATATTTATTCAGTATTTTTAAAGGAAATAAATAAGTTACGGAAATTTTAGTTTTCAAGCTTAGAAAGTTCGTAAGTTTACGCTGCATTCGTAACATCAGTTGCCTCCGTGGCGCAATCGGCTAGCGCGTTCGGCTGTTAACCGAAAGGTTGGTGGTTCGAGCCCACCCGGGGGCGAAGTTTTTACCCATTTACAAGGGCTTGCTGAATTGTTATACAAGTGTAAATTTATACATGTATCTCTTCTATGTACGTATTTTTACCAAATCTTTTATATACATTGTATACTTTATCAGCAAAAGGGAATATATATTCTAACCCTTTTTCTTATGTTTCCTTACGGAAATTTTCAACAACCCATTGCATGGCTTACAATTAGTCCGGCGAAACCAAATTTGACTTCGAAGTTTTGAAAACGGTAATGTCCGGATAGCTTAGTTGGCTAAAGCAGCCTCCGCGACAGAGACGGATCTCGATTTCGATTTCTGGTCCCGTCAGACTATTTCAAGTCCGTTTCTCCATAGGATTTTTTCTGCGATCACTCCCTTATGTGCAAAGATATTCTAACCCTTTTCCATGATGTATAGAAGAATTCATTGAGTATTTATAATGCTAGAGTGCTATGAGGGTCTACTAATACTAACACTGATCTGGGCGCTAAGTCTGATACCGATAAGTCAGATTTTTTCAAGTCCATTTTTCCTCGGGACTTCGGTACATAATTTTCAGGAATTTCTTCGAAGAAAAATTATGACTTTTTTCCAACAGAGCCGAAATAATTGGATTAGCATTTAGAGTTTAAAAAAGGAGACAAATCCGTCCCTCTGACTTTTTTTAAAGGGATCCATATATCCTTTTTGCCTTCCCCTGCTTATGCCACCGTACCCTAGAACGTATATTACTTGAAAATCTGCACAAAAGTTAGCATAAGAAGAACGATAAAACTTGTATGTTGTGGAGAATACGTTCCTGAGAGATGTGTACATGTCTCCGTAAGTCAAGGTCTCGGTCACGAGTAAGAAGATGTCGCGAATGATCCGTCGTAATGACGTGATCGACGCGTTATGTGGATAAGAAGGATGAGCCAGATAGAGGTTACTCCCATGGCAGGAAGAAATGTAAACATTCCAGCTTCTTCTTCGAAACGCTATCTCTTCGTACACCGAAGCGCAGGAGGACGTCGGAGTTTCAACGTAAACATTTTGATGGAAAATGTCACGCAGAGTAAACCCTCTTTCTGCTGTTTACTCGACTTTCTTCGTATATCAATTATCAAAGCAATTATTTGGACTCTTCTTAACTATTATGTAGAAAGTGTCTGAGTTACATACTACGCAACGATTACCAATTGCGAATTAATTACGGTCATTATTCATTGGATAAACAAACTTTCGTTATTACTGATGCTTTCGTGGCATAACTTGTCAAGATTTTTCGATCTCTTGTATCGTATTTTTGTATTGTCTGGGACTTTACGTCGACGACGTCATAGACTGCTTCAGTCACACTCCGTTAATAATGAGAATGCCCAAGAAAGAAGGATATACTTTGACATCTTCATCATTGCAATCTTTTTCACAAAATACTTTATACGCGGAGTAGTTCAAAAACAGCAAAAAATCTTCAGTAGAAATTTTAGTAGCTCAGTAGGAAAGAATACATATACTCAACGTCAAAATGACCATATTAAAATGATAAAATATCACCGATTTTAAAATATTAACGTTAATACATAATTTGCCATACCAATCCTTTAAAAAAATCATGGAAAATAAAATTTTTGGACGGCATGAGGGAACTATAATTATTAGTGTATTACTGATATGAAAATGAGAATCATAAAAGATATCCTACAAATGATCTTAACTTTATCTTATAATAATATTGGAATATCGTTAGAAACTACTAAAATCTTTTTAGGAAATACGTACTAATAACATTGGAAACCAGAAAAATTCAGATCTAAATGGCTACTGAAATCTTTATTGCCTGTTAATAATCAGAGAGCTGATTTAATTTCCTGCTCGAGCTTTAATATTAAAAGAGCTTAAAAATGTCTCGGAGGTAATTTCCATGGTGTAATTAACTCTTGCTCTCTTCTTAAATAAGCGTATCTAAATATTCCTGCAACCAGATCATGATGAATAAATTTTTTGTTAGTATTTGGTGTGAGATGGAGCAAATATATCTTTCATTTAATTTTAATTCTGTCTTGTTCATGTGATGATATGAAAGCTACTAAGGCATGAGTGACGCTAGATTCCAGTATTCATCTCGACCACTCATTGAACGATATGAGAAGAGCTATTCATGGCGTCTTTAAGATGCAGAGATATCCCATTCACAACATTCTGGCATAGTGAGCAAAGCAAGGGTAACCTCACTCTCCTTGGTAAGCCCCATTCCCTTTTGGGGGCTTTTGCTAGTCAATGGACTGAGCCGCATTCGGGGTCGAATACTCAGCAGACAGACCATACCATCAGGCGCCCCTGTGGCCTAATGGATAAGGCATCGGTCTCCTAAACCGGGGATTGGGGGTTCGAGTCCCCCCAGGGGTACATTTTTTCCAATACACATATAGTTTAACTGGCCAAAAATATATCGTAGGGCATTTTCCCTCTAAAAATGATTGTCGTACATTACCATTGTTCTCAAACTCTTAGCACAATGCTTTTTTTAAATACAGCTCGCGACTTCTCGACCCCTGTGGGTCCTTCGAAATTCGATCCTTCATTCCCTGTTATCAAATTGTTCTTACCCTGTTTCTCACTGAAAACGCTGTGATGGTTTTTTATAGTACACTTTGCTGTTTACCGATATAAATTATAAATTTATAATATACATGCCTTCATACTTATAATGTCGTAACCGTGTCACATAAGCGCCCGCTGCAATTTCCCTTCCGCCCGAAGATGGAAAAATAAAGGAGGAATTATGTGCATAACCAATCTTTCAGATAGAGAAGATGATATCCCTCCCTCATCCATAGGACGCATCCAATAAGGTCGGTGAACTTTACGTAAATATCCCCAATCTCCTTAGTCGCGACAAATGCATTACCGCCTTTCGTAAACCTATCTTTAGAAGTGAGTCCGCTAGCCGTGACTCGTGGCACGTCACCTGTTGGAGTTAACGAACCACGTCCATGGACTGAACAATGAGGCGGTGGCAGCAGCTGCTGGCATTATTCCGTTTCCTTTCTCACTTACGTAAAGAAGACTTTCTAAAGCGGCAAACAATTTTTACATGCGCATCAACATTAACTGCTTCGATCCTGGGGGAAGATTACCGATAATAATAATGAAAAAATATATAAGACAGAATTCCAAACGAAAGATTCCAATTGAAGATGACGGAAGAGTCGATTCCAAACTTTTGAGTGTTTGTGAAGTGTTTTTAAAATTTCCTCCGCCGTAACTTTACGCAATGGTGGAAATTTCGCTAGAGAGCTATTGGTGTTTACAAATTTCAACAGTTTTGTACCGTTATTAATTTCCTACCGATAATCTGCTGACTTTTCGTTTTCTCAGATTTTTGTAAGAAGCATCATCAACTAGTTCCCAATTTCTCGCAATATCGAAATGTTGAGGATCAGCATTTTACTGTTTTTATGATTTGATTTAAGAATTACTCTATAAAACTGAAATACTAAAATTAAATTTCGTTTTGGTGCCACAAAAAATTGCCGAACTTCATTGTCAGTGCTCTGTAGGTTGATATAATTTGGTAGGACTGGATCCAGAAAAAAGTAAGCAAGACACGCGCCTAATTATGTAACAAACAATGGAGCGTCAATAGTTGAACATCGGAATGAGAGAACACGAATGTATTAAACAGTCAAAGTTACGAAACTGATAATTTCTCATAAAAATTGCAAAATACTAATATAGTAATAATATAGTGTTCGAAAATTTTAAGAAATAAATTTTCATAATATGCATTCACCAAATTCACCATTCAATACGAAAGAAAATATATATTTAATGTTAAAAATGACAACATTAAAATAATAAAATACTACCGATTGTAAAGTATTAATGTTAAGAAATAATTTGCAAGATGAATCTTCTAAAAAAGTCATCGAAAATAAAAGTTTTGGTCGGTATAGAGTGATTGGGGAACCATCACCATACTTTATTATTTTATGCCTATGTTTCTGCTATTATATCTTGGTAGCAATCATATTTTTTAAATTTTTATTTAGAGAAATAGAGAAAAATATCTTACAATTATTCAGTCATGTTTATTTCTACATTTTTACGAAATTTACTGAAGTAGGAGTTATGCTGAATAAAGGAATTCATTTTGGTCGCTCCTTATCGCGTAATTTGAAAAGCGTTATTTATTTTCTGATTGTGCTGCAATACGGCGGACGCATTCCACTTAACATTCTGGCTTGATAAGCGAGGGCGAATCACCTCATTCTTAATCTTCCCTAGAAAGCCTCATTCCATCTTCTAAGCTTCATAATCATTTCGTAACCGTCTAATCTAAGCCCAATTTCCTGTTTGTGTGGAGATGAAGAATAAGTTATTTAGTCATGCTCATGAATACGTTTATGTAAAAGCTACTTAAGGGGGGTCGATACCTCGGGATGGGATTTAAATTAACGGCCGGCCAAAATAGTTCGCAAAACCTCCACCATCCGGAGGGAGAGTTTTCCACTCGAATAGGTGGAATGGGAAGGAATACTAGAGAGGGGTGGAGGTGGGGTAGTCATTGTAAGATAAGATAATCGCCGTTCCTTCTGGGCTATAGAATGACAAATGGAAAAGACAAGGAAGACGAGATTCACTTGCCTTCATAAGGAAAACAAGCCCGAACAATACCCAAGTGCAATATAGGAATTCCCATACGAGCATATTTTAATCCTTGCGTACGCACCCAAATTGTTACGCGCTATAAGTACTCGTATACCTTCATCCTATTCTCCATATTTTTAAATAATAATACCACTTAATTCTCATCTCTTACAAATTATATCAATAAATGTACATCAAGAGAATTTTTGCCCCGCGGTAATCCAACGACGTTATCCTTTTTATAACTTTCATCAGTTAAAGTATTTATCAACTGAGTAAAGATATTCTTTTAAATTCAACTTCTAGAAATTTACCACATAGCCAATTAAGCGGAGTATTATCAGCATAATGTAGAACTGAGGTTCCCAAACAATTGTGTTCGCGAGTTATCTTGAGTCAATTATTTGCAATAACAGAAAAAATAATTTTAAATTTAGTCTCAGTACCAACTGAAAAGCATGGTAATTTTTGCTGAAGGGTATTACCGTGGAATAGTTTCGTAGTTCACCGAAAACAACAACACTCAGAATACTTAAAAAAACATACGAGCATAACTATTCGTTATAGCCTCAATTTGTTGGAACAGAGTACGCCACGTGAAGGCTGAGGTTGACTGTGGATAGGAGTTGGCTATGTTTTATGCACCACTATCCCTTGTACTCCTCCTAACCTAACTATCCTAAGTATTAAAATAACGAAATACTAATATTAAGAAATTCATCAAAGTGGATGCTACAATAAAATTAAATTAAATCTGAAAAATAAAATATATACGTAATCACTTATGATCATTAAAAGGACATAAATGCTTTATGCTTTTTATCTTCTCGCAAGAGATGCATTTTGGCCCGCAATCTTGGGATCTTAAATCATAATTAACATCATCCCAAAATAAGTCAACATGCCGAAATAAGTCACAGAAACTAAAGAGAATTTTACTTGCTATAAACGGAACATATTCCCTTGATCCTCAACAATGTTCCTTTATTTTTAGTCCTCTGGGATATCTCCGTTCAATAATTTCTGTGAGAAGGCAATCTAAGTAAATTTTTTCTAATTTTCTTTCCATTTTATTCTCCCATGAAATTATCATCCCTCTCTAAATATACAGGAGACTCTCCAAACTGGCGTTTTACCTAGTTGAACGCTGAAAAAACTGTTGCCGCAACAACACGTATGAGAGCACAGAAAGAAAGAAAAACTTTCCTCCTTCGTAGATAGACTAAAACTGAATCTACAAAAATGTTTTCTCTTTTCCTAACCATCCAAAACCCCTTTTCCGTAAATGATACTTTTTTCGAGTTAAGCTGAGAGATTATTGGCGAGTTCGAGCGCTATTTTCCCACACTCGGCTCTGGTATCAGCCTCACACCGCTTGACGAGGAGTGTGAGGGAAAATGAGGGGAAGTGGATTGCAGCGCCAGTTCCTTGGAAGACGTTTTTCAGCGCTTGTTGCGAAAAACGCTGTACATCTTGCTCGCGTTGCACGATTACAGGACTATTATAAAACTTAGAAACTTGAAAATTGTCTAAATTCAAAGTTAAAGGATGAAGCTAGGGTCCCATCCGACAAAATTTTCGTATCCTTACTTATAACCGAGTGCCACTACATCAAAAATGGTCGATTTCTTCAATATTCTCTAATTTTTTTCTCCGTTATGGTTTTCATTATCAAAAAACGGTCGGATGGGAGCCTAGCTTCATCTTTCAAGCGTCGAATAGTGAAAACAAATTTTTTTCATCGATTTACATGCCCCCATGGCGATGTAATTTCCAACAGCCTGAAAACGGATTTTCAGGCAAGGTATCGACCCCCCTTAAGTATTAGTTATTCTGAATGATGGTGTTCATTTTGATCGATCTTTATCGTCTATAGTTAAAATTGTTTCTCATTGCTCTGCATTTACGTAGAGATATACCAAGGGTATGAATCTGACTCGGTAAGGAAGAACGTAATAACTAACTACCTCACTCCTCATATTTCCTAGTAAGCCTAATTTCATTTCCAAAGCTAATGGAGGAGGAATGAGGTTCAGACTGGCTTTAGGTCTTAATACTGCACATACATATGTTGAAATATCACGAGAAAGGAAACTTATCTCAATTAAAATGAAAAGTGTGTCCGTGGAATATTCTCAGTGGCACCTGTGAAAGTAGAACCAGTGACGAAGAAAACGATTCGTTTGTTGTCTCTCTACGACTTTTCTAACCGAAAATATGAACATTTAACTAGAGTGAGGTGAGTAATGCAGTAAAAAGAAGTATTCACCAAACACAACGTAGTACCGCTTGGTAACTTATTTGCCGTCTTTAGAAAATTTTCCAAATCGTAAAGTCGTGGTGCTGTTAATTCGTCGAGGCACCACCGGATTGGTGTTTGAACTCTCCGCAGTGCTGCAAGTCCTCGCTTTCTATGAAAATAAATGTCTTCTATCTTCAGGTGCCAAGTGAAAAGGGAAACTGAAAGTAATGATTTAGGAGGGGTACTTCAGATGATGCGTAGCGTCGCTCAGAGTTAAAATGTTGGATGTTTACACATACAATTTCATGTCGTACGCTTGTGGATGGGGAGGCATGAATGATTAACATGCAAATAGAGGGACGTTTAAGAATCAACCACTGCTCGTGGGAAGTCCATTACAAGTTAGATTGTACTCGTATGAAGATCTTTTAAATTGCGTTTCAACTTTCTTTCAGCTTGAGTTTAGCTTTCTTTATGAGAATGAATGAAAAAATTCCATGATGACAATGGAAGCTAATTCAGATTGGTCTTAAGTTCATGGTTACTCACAGTTTCACATCTTATAAATACATCTGTAAGCTCCGTGAAACCTTGCAGAGTATTGATATAATATTTTACATCGATAAATGAGTAAAACATAGTATGTAAATTTTCCCAGCAATTTAATGATGTTTCTGCTATAGCGTTTATACACAATCAACTCCTTCTTTATTTATAATCAAATTAGTTTATTGTTTTATAATTTAATTGACGCCCTTTTTCATTCTTTCCCTTACTACTATCTGATCTAATTGAAAACAGTATTCTCATCAGTAAAATGGGACAAAACGGGACAGTTTTATCGTCCAATTTTTTTTTCGAGAGCTGTTATCATCGTTTCAACGCAGATGTTATTTGAAAGAATTCTGCCATTCTGTTGACAAAAATGCTATCTCAACTAGATGTAAAGTATTCAAATATACTTCGCATTAATACACTGTAAAACACAGAGGATTAATTAAAATTAGAAGTGAATTAGTGTCATTCATGGAAGGTTACCTTTTACTGCCAACTATAGAACAGTTTTTGCAAACTTGGTAACTCTCGTAAAAATAAAGTTATGACCAGAAAGCGCAATTATTTAAAATTTCCATTTGCTATCTTGTGGAACTTGTAGCGTAATGTACCGGAGCTATCAATAAATATTTTTGAGGCTGCCATGGTTGTCTAATCGAAACTAATTTTCGATGGTAGAGATGAAAATCATTTTTGCACATATTTTATCTCTGTGTCTTCGATCTCATCAATGGATCTTACAGTAATACTGCAGAGTATTTATTATAGAAAATCGATAACACTGAACAAGCAAATTGTTGCGGTGAATAGTTAATATTTCATTTTCCTCGAGAAGAAGACAACTTGACGGATAACCGAAGAAATATTTCAAGATTTTCTCATCGTTTACTCGTGATTAGTAAGTTGTCTTACACAACTGCTGCACCTTGGCAAGCTATCGAGATGGGATGGAATCTATTGATACCTGTTGCTTGTTGTCACGCCAACTACTTACTGATCACATGTGATACAAAAATTTAATCAACGTGTCTAGACTTTTACCACGTAACGGTAACTTTAAGGAGGAGAAAATCTTCCACCTCTTTCTCGTACGATATTGATTGTCTCTCCTTACTTAGATGTTCGTAGGAAAGCGCAAGAAAATGCTCCGCGATCTGTCTCCAAAATCCTGCAACCAGCCCATGCCAAACCTCGCTTCAGAATTAGAATTTAGAGCGGCGAGTTAAGTGGAACAACGCAAACATTTCTAAAATTCTCTTAAAGCTTTCTTCTTGAAAGGGAGCTACGGCTATGCTGAATCAAACCGAAAAATTTTACCATGAGCGCTTCTAGGAATGATATAAAAATTGTACCACATTTGGAGCCATGAAATAGAATTAAAACATAATTATACAGGTGGCCCGGTTTATGAACACATCTAATCTCAGATATCGTCATCAACCCTTTGAAAGTTTAAATTACATGATATAGCACTGAGCGTTTAACCAACAATGACCTTTATTTTTTCTTAATATTTTTAAGGAGGAATGAGATAATTTCCATTTTCTCCTTCCAAGTATTCGAATTCTACTGGTTTAAATTCTTCATCTCATTGCTCTGCCCATCGAATTTTCTTCAGTTAAACAATCCTTCATCTACCGCTTATCTCATCTATACAATACTGTAAAATCAATTACTCCTTCATAAGATTAATTTACATAATTTGATTCAACTAAGGCCTATCTCATCAACCTGAATCGATAACTAATATTTCAGTTGTATATGCTTATGCTGTTAATGAATTAATACTAAAATAAATAAATAAACATTAAATAGCTTAAACATTGCTCAGGTATTTAAAGTAATTATATTGTAAGGTGAAGCATGTCTACTCGATCTGCTATAATTTTTGAAGTTGATTTTATCGTAAAATTTTGCCATCACCAAGACCTAAAAATCATGATTTCAATCAACGACATTAAATTTTAGTGTAGTGATTTGTGAGAAGCTGACAATTTAAAAAAAGTTTTCCTGGTTAAAGCTTCATTAGATACTTTGTAAGAAAATATCGTTGATTAATCATCTATAGTGGCTTACTTAAATTGAAATAAACAAAAATTGTATAAAATATATGCTAAATAATCAATAGTAATGTGTATATTAAATCAAAAGTTGTTTATTATAATTATTGTGCTTCACTTAATTGATAATGTATAATTCGTATCGTTGTATATATAAAAATATTTTCAGAAAATAATTAACATAATAAACTTAGTATACTTGTACATCTCGCTAAGGTAGCTTAAGTTAGAGGAGAATTTATTCAATATGCAGTGTCCGCGTATCTTTCGAGGAGCCGCTGTTACTAATGTGAAATAAAAAGTCGAGATCCAAATTGCAAACATCTACTGATAAGATATGCAAATTCATGAGAAAATTTATTTCAAACACACTCAATGTTAATTGGTATTTGCACGTCAACGTCACTTTGAATAATCATATACCAAGATACAGTTGTAACTAAATTAAGATTAAGAGAAAAGCTCATTTATGCAATTTCATTAAAACCGCCTGGCGCTATTGCTTGGGTCTTTATAACATTTTTATCAAAATACCTTTAAAACTAGAAATATATCAAAATCATCAACGTCATCTCTATAATTATACATTTATAATTATCTATTCAATGTCAGATACTTCCATTAGAATCCCATGCATGTTCCATTTTCGTGTAGTTAGCAAACCTTTAATCTTGCGTAAATTTCCATTAGTTTGATAATACTTGTACTAAAGTGAGATAATTAACTGAAATTTCAATTATTAGGTATTTAATCTTCCTTTTAGATAAAGACAAATGAATATCGTAGAAGTCATATTTAATTGGATGTCCGTACAACATCATACGTAAGCCCCTGTGGCCTAATGGATAAGGCATCGGTCTCCTAAACCGGGGATTGGGGGTTCGAGTCCCCCCAGGGGTACATTTTTTCCAAAACAGAAATAGTTTAACTAGCCAAAAATGTATCGTAGGGCGTTTTTCCTTTTGATTTTTCTTTATCCTAAACACCGAAAGGCGTGGTAAGCTAGATCGGTATATGAATATGTAAAATATATAGATATCATACGATAAGTCATCACGTATATTTACTAAACAAGGAATAAATAAGTTATTACCTACTATTAAATAACGAACAAGTTGCTACGATCAATATTCGTTGATTATGAAAAAATAATGATAGAGAAGTAAATGAACATCTGTACTATGGTGCTTACTTTGGTCGTTTGAAATTACGATATTCTTTGATTAAAATAAAGAATTATGTCTAAGGGATGATATAAAGAATGATATTCTCTGTATAAAATAAGAAATAAGTAAATGAAAATTATCAATTGTAATTCATTATAAATAAACAATTAAAAAATTAAAATTTTTGAACATCTTATTGTTAGATCTTTTTAACTTTGCGTCGAGAAAAAGAACACCGATAAAACTGGTTGGTTACTTCTGATGAACTCTTTAGTTTCCGTTATTTTATTTTAATTTCAGCTTTTATTGCTAAGTTTCTTACGAAATAATTATTTGTATTTCATAATGTTTCTTTTTTGTTTATTTTATAGAAACATTTCTGTTTGTATTATGCATTTGAAAGTGAACATGCATTGTTTGTTTGCCTTTCAGATCTCTTAACTTTCCTTCTCAAAATTTAGTTTATTATCTGTTAGAATTTTCATGCGCTCTTTTCCTGCTTGAGTTTTCCTTCAATGGAGAATATTTCCTCATTTTTCAATCCACCAAGCAGTTTCCAATTTAATTTTATATGTTTAAGAAGTGGCTAGATTCAAGAAAAGAGCTATTACATAGTGTCGATATATTAGTTATATTCTTATTATATTATTATTATATTATTAGATCATTATTATATTATTATTATATTATTATTATATTATTATTATTATATTATTACTATTGCATTCCGAATTCCCTCAGGAATAATATTATAGTTACTAAATTATAATTTGACATCAAAGTTGGCATTTTCCATTTTTCAATTTTGAAAGCAAGGGAGACTATATCAATAATGGATTTCAGAATTCTTTTTTTTTTCTTGTGTTTCCCATTTCCATCTTTCATCCTCATTCTTCTCTCTTCACCTCATTTCAATTTCATTTTCTCACATTCGCTCCGCACACTTCGCTACCTCAGTGACCCTGCCCTTGACCTACACTGCTCGGCAGATGATCGTGCTGAATACGTAGTAAGGCGTGGGATAGAAAAAGTAAGCTGGCTTTGACGTCACTGGGAGCGTCAGCGCATTAAGAATAAATGGAAATTGATTCAAAAGGCCGTTTTTCAGTTTTTTACCTCGTCCCATGTATTGATTAAAAGGTTAAGCAATTAATACCTTATGAAATACCTGGTCTTAGAATCGACCGTCGCATTAAGGCCTACCTTGGTGATTTTTATATTTGTACTATAGTTTTATACGTATTTAATGTTTAAGAGAGATAGACAATTGATTCATACTATTTGCTAATTAAAAATAATTATTTTGATTTTCTGGATTTTTTTACATTGTTTCTTTTGGTTGTTCACAAAATCCATTTATCTCACGAAATCTATTTGTTATTTACATTTTCCTGAGAAAACATATGCAATCAAAAGATTTCGTGATTATCTTCTTAGAAAAGGAGATCTTTACTGAGGAAATCGATGTGCGAAGGCGAGACTTCGTGGAAACACATAGTATTTATGAAACTTTGTAATTTTCCACGCTGGTTTACCGGTTTCGCCTCCCTCCCGATTTTTCTCCATATAAACCCTTATATTAATTATTCCATATTTACTTTAAAATGCTTCCACAGAAGCGAAAACGGTCATCTAAATAAACCAGTGTGGAAAATTACAAAGTATCTCGTTTTGATATGATCCTTATTCATCTTTTTATTTTATCTAATAAAATAGGCCAGCATGATTACATTTTCGGCGTTCTTGCCAACTCTAACTCCGATCGAAACTTCAATGTTCAAATATTGTGTGGTCAACTTTCAAATCTAACCATTTGTTACGAATTTTCTTTTACAACTTTCGCTTTATTTCTGATGCCGAGAATACCGTTAATTGATACATAATTTATGGTAGTGTGCAATAACTTGAGTTGATGGTGTTTCCTCTTCGAAACAACATCTAACTTTGAAGCTTAACAACTAAAATCATCGTGCTTGACTTTTGGAGGGGCAGTCTGTACTTTGGGATCACATCACCTCAATAAATTATCTGCGTTACTTTTACAAGAAGCATAATATTATGTATTCCGGGACGCAACAGGCGTATTAGGGACGAGGCCTTGCCATGAGGCATTACGGCGAGTGACATGTGGTCAGCGTATCGACTTTATAGATGGCTTCTCTCAACCGGATATTGCGACCCTTTATTCAGGTTGCTAGCCAAATTCATCACTATTCTGGCGCATTGCTGCGTGGGTGGGTCCCACGCGGGAATCGAACCCGGGACTGCGAGCTGTTTGGCGCCTAATTACTCTGCTAACCAGATTCATATAGCTCGAGATACACTGGTGATGAATATGTAATGGTAAATATCTATTGAGAACCTTAGCTAAATAAGTGTTAATTCAACGTTGTGTGTTTTGGAAAACATTTACTAATAAAACGAAATAAAACACGTTTAAAAGATAAGGATACTGCAAACAATAAAATTAATAATTTCAATATAAAAATATTAAAATAAACTGATATAAAAAGAATGATTGTATCCCATAAATTAATATAATCTAATAACCAATTATCTAATAATATAATATAATCGTAATATCAGCCAGAGTCAATAGCTGAATAAGTTCACACACAAGTCCACATTAGTAGTCATAGAGTTTCATCCAAATATTCTTTGTCCATCACACGTCAGCATGAGTAAAGAAGAGATCGTTTCCCTGGAAAACTAACTTCCGGAGAAGAACCCAATACGCATTCATATGGATACGCTATCGCCTTCAGGGGAAGAAGAATACTTGGAAGGAAAGAAGGTGGGATTTTCCCCTTTTTCCGCTGTGACTTTTAAATCTACTTAAATAACAACCAGGTACGATTTACTTTCTTAAAGCAATGAGAAAGCATCTTGGAAAGAAAAAACCCTTGGTAACTAACGCAGCAGATCTCCCTTTATATCTTTTTCTTTCTAAGATGGCCGCCGTGAAATTTCACCAAGTCTCGATTGGAAATATCAGTTTTATGCAATGAGGGAGTATATATTAGAATTAGAATTTATTTGACTTTTTCTGATACATAAATTGGCGTTAGATCAGTTGTAAGTATCATTTGTTATTAGTCATTTCAATTCATCCAACCGGCGAATTTTATCTCTAGTAGATTTAGATTTACATTAGTACCCCGCAAGCCCCTAGTGGCGTATGGCAGGGGGTGTAATGACATCATAATTGTTTACTAATCAACCTTATCAGCTTCTCGAATGCCTATACTGAATATACTCTAGTACTGAACTGCTTGAATAGTATCTATCTTTCAATATCATAAGCCATAGCTATTTTATCTCCTTTTCTTTTTTGCTCCACACGTTCGAAATCCTTTCTAAACTCGATAATTTATACCCTTTTCTTTGCAGCGCCCTGAGGCAGTTGCTTCACTTGCTTTCGTTGTAACCATTTCCAGATGTACTACATGGAGCCGGTGTTACTGCATGAAACGATGGCTAAGAGAATTTTTTTTTTAGATGTGAGGAGTCTTAATAAAAATGTATAACTAACTACGTAGTTGCACAAAAGAGCAACTAATACATCACCATTTGAGGAGCTTAATACGCACATATTACAGCCGAATTCTTATGTGCAATATGATTTTATGGAATCACATCATCATTGACGAAAAGTTCTGCCGATGAATTTTCCGAAAACTTTAGTTGGCAAACGGATCTGTTCTGCAGGAGTGAATCCCGCCTTAGGGACTTCATCATAACCGTAACATCGCAGTCGAAATCTCCGCTGAAGAAACGAACCCCTTCACCATCTCTAAATCTCAGCCCCGCTTCGAGTGGAACCAAATCACGCAGCAAAGGTCGAAAAATACCCCATTTCTTTGATTCTCGATGGGCATCCTCTAAGGGTTAATCTTAGCATTCGTTCTCAAATATTCTCGATGGAAAGCTTTCCTCAAACTTGGGAGGGAAGCACCTGCCCACCGGTGGGCCCAAGTGCTTTCTGGGAAATGGATAATACATTTTCTCAGTAACATTCGCGTGCTGGAGAACAAAAGGGTTTGCTTCGAAACTGTGACGAGGAGATTCCGGGAACTTTTATGTCGGAAGGCGAGCACGAACAAGAGCTGCAATTCGTATTTCCTTCCCGTTGGCGTATAAAAGTGCTGTTTTCTTTCTTTACTGCCCCACGTGCTCTTTGTTCGGGGAGAGAGATAAATGCATTAACCTCCCTGGACTTTATATCACCGCTCGATATCGAAGGGCTTAATGTGCTTATGCTTCTCGTTGAGATGGCAGTAATTAATTAGCTTAATTGATCAACTTAGTATTGGAAGTGTGACATTAATAACATGGGAGCAAAGTTGAACTGTGTAGAATTATTATTTTATTATTGTTATTGTATAATAATAATTATTATTATTGTAATTGGAGAGTTATTATTATTGTAATTGTAGAATTAATATTATTGTGATTGCAGAGTTATTATTATTATTGTAATCTTAATGTGTTGTATAACCCTAGTAGCACTTGTTTTCCTAGCTAATACTTTTGTCTTTATCTGATTAAACTACCACGGCAGAACAATCACACACGCATCATAGGTTTAGAAATTATAGGTTGTATTTCTGCTTTGTTTTCATTTATTCTCTATTTTTATCTTGAATTTTCCAAAGGTTCCTCCAAATTATTTGTTATCTTTAACCTTTTGGGTTTTCAGGCCGTTCAGAAAGTTCAGAGAAGACACTCATTGTCGTGCTCAAAAAGCCATTGTTACGTATCACCTTTTTTCATAATTGGATACTTCATTATTAAATAGAGAATTATTAGACAACTATAAGATCCTTGCAACAATACTACATGACAATAACCCTCGATATTTTTACAATGAAACTATTCTATACGCCGTAAACCTTGCTTCCGAGAAATACTTGTTCTTTATTACTTGAGAACTCAGTTCTTTCTGTAAGGTTTTACGTTTTCTTCGAAATTTCCACAACCTTCACCAAATGGTCTTTCTACTTTCTTTTGGGTTTCTAAAGCCACAAAGAATACACTGAAAAAGATGAAAGGCAAGAACCTGAATACAATCCTACATGACCTTTCACTGGGTTGCGGCCCACGGGCTGAGAACCATTGTCCCATTGGAACCCATTGGTAAGTCTTAGCAGCACCAAGGACTCTCAAGAGAAGTGAATAAACGGTGTATGTAAGGCTTAAACCGTCCTAATTAAAGTAACGCTTGTTTTTCTACGATACATAGACTTTAAGCCAAAGGAATATGCCATAAATTGAATTCTGAACTCAACTGTGTAAATTATATCTAAAGAAATAGCATCACCGCGACTCACGGGGCTCCTGATAAAATTGAGGACACAGAGCGGTGACCAGGTGTGCACCCAGGTACCAGGTGTGGCCATAAGTCAAGATGCCCCTTGAATAACCAATGAAGCAGCTATAGACCTCCACTAATCTTTTGGTAATTAATTATTGATCTCGAATCATTGTAAATTGATATCGAATACATGTGAAATTGTAAATTTCTAATGTTCCGTATCACGTGAAAAATAGATAATTTGTAATACGAAACGCTATGAGAAGTTCAAAAATGTGTAAAAAAAAGTAATGTTTCAAAACGAAGAAAATTTAAAGTAATAGAATTAAATTAATGCTTAACCACTTTGCTTACTCACTGCTATGGGTCCCTTTCGTGTATTAAAGAGCACTTCTGAAAAACTCAGGGGTAAAAAGTGAGGGATATTAAACATTTTCATATACCTTTAATAATCCTACATCAGCTGACGAAAATTTATGCACCCAATAGCGGTAAAGAGTGCATTTTCTAATCATTTTCATTTTTCGTTGAAATTATGAACTGATAGGAAATCAAAATGACAAATGCTTGAAATAACCTACCGATACAAAAATTTATTTATTCCGAGATACCTTCATTGCTTCAAAAATTACAATAATGCCTCTCATTTTAAAGGTCACCCATTATGGAAATTTGTAAGAAACGCAGGCATTTAATTTTTTGCCAATATCTTAAAATAATTAATCTCTGATGCAAATCTAAAGAAATTATTACTATAATTAAAGTCGATTCAAGAATTAATATTTCCTGCTAACCTTCCCTTAAAGCTATGGATTAAGGAAATTAAATCATGGTACACGTACCTCTGCCATAATCTGAAAGCTTGCTTGCGGAATAAATCTGTAGAGAAAAAATTTCTGATTTCTCGAACACATCTTTTTTCTGTATGGTACAAAGTATTGGTAATTCATTCTTAACAACCAACTACCTGGGATAAATCTGAAAATTATTATATTAGGCAAGTGTAAAAATTTGTCTCAAGGAGTGGAAAAAATTTCGCCCAACGTGGGGCTCGAACCCACGACCCTGAGATTAAGAGTCTCATGCTCTACCGACTGAGCTAGCCGGGCTCGATCTCGCTCGAAAGTAAAAGTAAGATTTGAAAATTCTCCACTTGCGGAGCGTCGGGCAGTTTTTATTACGCTGAGAAAATGAATTATTTACAGGTTTGAAGATTTTCTTATGAAGAAACGATCTGTTTAAATAAGTAACTCTTTTCACTGGTTTACTGTAAAAGATAAAAAACAGTATTTGGTTGATTCTCTTATTTTGGGTCATGGATAAAAAGTTCGAGGGAGTCTGACAGGCATTTAATTTAATTTATTTCTTCTAGTTGCTTTTTTAGAGATTATTCTAAAAATGAAAATGTAACATAGATCCGTACATATTATACTGCATTTCAAATATTACCTTCAAACTTTGGAGTGAAATAGTTGTAGATATTTATAAGATATGACCGAGCGTTATTTGATGGAATTTCACAGCACACAACTAGAAAAAGAATAAAATCACTTGGTAACTTTCGTGACTGATTAAAATATTATTAATTTAATAATGTTTAACGATTCAATATAATAATTTCCGTGTAAGACGTGAGTAGACATTTTCATTGGTGCGTATTTCATTCGCGTATTATTTATTACATATTTAAACTAATTGTCGACTTATCTACTTCATCCTAAACCTGTTTATTCACCCTTAATAAGATTCCACCACGTTTAAAGTTTAATACCTGTCTTTTAATTTTCAAACTATTTGACATGTGTTCAGGATCGATATAAGGTGGGTTCCGTAGATGCTATGCATTCAGGCTCCCAGTATCATAGGATGCCCCGTTTTCACTAACTTTTTTGTAAGTAATATTAATATTTTGTAGAATGAATAATTTGAGAGTGGGTAAAAGGTAGATGGAACTCTCCCAATTTCGCTCATGATAATCGTTCGGATTTCATCGTAGTCTATTTTCATTATTTTGTTTACTTTGTTTAAATTATTTAATGCTTTAATACTGTTTAATTATAATTTTTGTTTATTGTAAGATTTAGGAACCCTTTGAAAATTATTTTTAAATAGCACTTAAGAAAATTAAAGGAAAAATTTCCTTATGGTAAAACAATACTCGCTGAAGTGTTCATTGATTTTCAACGGAGGAAAAATGTGACGTAGAATTATGTTATTCTTTACTCGCTGTACCCTCTCGATAACGACAGTAACTGCTTAAGGGAGTAAAGATGGTACATCGTTCGTAAGTGTAAATTCTTAAATCTTATCAAATTTACTATTTTACACATGTTATATGATATATTCTTACCATTACTACTTAATGGCACCCCATAGATTCATTCGAGAAAATGCAAGAGCTCCGATTCAGCAATTACCTTAGTCGTCAAGGTGACTAATAATTTATATCCTTAATATTTTACAAATATTTCGTTTGTTTCGTCAAAATTCGGGCAATTACGAATTGATAACGACATTCCACGACTAAAATAAGCACCTTTCATCAATTTCTCTTCTATTGGTGTAGGCATTTATTTTTTACGACTATTCTTTCTAATTTAATTTCGCTAAATGAATAAATCCTGCAACCGATAAAGGTAACATTGACATGCATTTCTTGTGGGACTGCTTTAACTCTACTGGGATCTACCTGGGGGCAGTAAATGAAACGTAGCCTATTACACGCACATAGAGGACGTTTAAATAATCTCTAAAGATTGAAAATTGTGCAACTTTAGGTTTCGAGCTTTAAGAAAACAACGTATGATCCTTTCCCAGATAATCTCTCCCGATGACAGAATGACTAGCACTAGCGGAACATAAAACAGCTTGAAAAATTGTAGATAAATTTTCACGCGCTAATCTACTTTATTTACCTAGGTGAGACCATTGCTGGACTCACACAGCAACCTAGCAATGAGCACGACCTTCACGTTCCGGATAAACGCCAAAAAGAACCGGGAAGTTTCCGATAAAAAATATCTCCTTTTACGATTTCGTCACGTTAATGGGTGCGATAGGCTGGGATTTTTATTTTGGTGTCGGGCGGAAACTCGGGTGCGTGGAAAGTTGAAGGCAAGTGGGCGACTCTACACGTGACCTTTGGGAACGTCAATGAAAAGGGGCGAATCGACTTGTTGCTGGTGGGCGAAGAACCACGTCACGGCAGCTTTTAGTCTGGATATACTCTATTTCGCGTCTATCCTGCTCCCTTTGATTTGGACTATTCGAAGCTTAATTAAATTGTGCGACGCTAAGTAAGAAAGAGAGAAGCTGTCGAAAGAAGTGAAAATGTCAGCGGACCTCTACATACGTATACATTCACGCGATTGGGTTCCGATATGTCGCACAAGAAAGGATTTTTATGATGAAAGAACTGTGCTAAATGTAAAATTTTATGCTGATGATCAAAGGTTCACTTTGGTGAGTGAAGATTACCATCAGAGAACCGTTTACTTAGGCAAGATGAAAATATTTCAAATATAATTTAAACGTATATGTGGACAAGACATCAGTTATTAGTTATCTTATTATTTATCTTAGAAGGCCATAACTTTCTCCCTCATTCAGCCAGTAATAACTAAAATAATAATTAATAGTATAATAGAGCAATCGAAGCATTAAGAACTCTGGGGTGTGACCTAATTTTTTCTTTAAAAGGAAAAAACTAAATTGAATCTTAATAAGTATGAAAAAATCATGTTTGTGTACAATCATTACGATAATGTTTTTGTTTGTAGTGTATCGTTTTTGTTGCGTTGTCGATAGTGAGATATTCCGAGCGAGAAGAGCTGTTGTAAATGTAATAATAATTCAATCTAGTAATTATATATTAGGGTGAAATGATGTGACAGGCTACCACCTGATTTACTGAATTAGGGATGAGACCGTAAATAAAGGTCCTTAGTTATTTACATAAGAACGAGAATTGTAAAAATAACTTCGTAGAAATGAGTTCTGTAACAGGCATATAGTGCCTAATACATATACTAAAGATAAGTAGACAATACTTCGAAGACTAACATGAGCATATTGTAGGGACACATGAAACCAACATCCCTATAGAGCTCTTGTTGGCTTCTCATCTGAATGCGTTTACGTACGGCAATAGTTGGGTGAGTCAGGAGAAGTACATGAAAAAAGCAAAATAGATTATGAAGGAAGTGATAGAGAGGTAAAAGGAGAATTGAATGGCAATAACAGAAGAGAAATAGTGATAACCAAGTAATGAATGCAAGTGGAATAAAAGAAAGCTGCGCGACCACCATGAAAAAGTTGATTTAAGTTTATGTGGACGTATTTACATAGGATATTCAACAAGTTCAAGGAAGAGCTCATTGTCATCCGAAAAAAGCTATTGTTACGTCTCGCTGTCGTGCGCGGGGATTCGTCAAGAGGTTTCATTATTAGATACTCGTAACAATGCCGCAAGACAATATCGCTCCTGTCTCTATTTTACTTTGAAATCATTCCGGACGCGGTAAAGCTTGATTCCGGGAAGTTTTTGAGCGTCCCTCGTTTGGGAAGGCTGGAAGGATGCAGAAGGACAAAGATGAGGTGAATGTGAGTGTTACTAAAGGAAGAAGTAGAGCGAGAAGTAAGGTGGTTGAATGCGAAGGTAATGCTGAAGAAAAGAGGCATACACAGCTTATAGAATGAAAGAGAATGTGTGAAAGGGTCAGAAAAGAAAGAGGTATGTAAGCATAGGAAGATGTTGAGGATTTATGAATTAACATGGCTTCCCTATATTCATCTTACGGATATTATATATCGTTATATCTGATTGAGGACTAAATACCGATTTTTAATAAATATTTGCCCACCATTTTCTGACAAAGGGCGTAGCTGTAATTTACTTTTACGATTCAGCCAAATTTAATCTTATTTCATTATTCTGATCATTGCCACCTATGCCTTTCGTGGCAATGACAAATTTTAATTCTTAATTGGTAGCTTACTGAATTTAATTTAATTTAGTTTAAATATGAATAAGTAATAAAATATATTTACAAAATTTACGTTAAATTATAGGCCAGACTGTAGGAATGTCTGAAATAGACACCATGGTTAAAGAAGACTGCTACTTACTATTCAATTGAAGATTGCATTATTTATAGCTGAATACTTATAAGGTGAAACTTCAATGAGAAAGAGAAATGTGAAATTTTAACCGATTTTAATAAACATACGTATTTTTATTTATGCCTAACTAATAACTTTTAATAAGAATTTTTAAATGAAGCATATGATAAATTAATTCCGAAAACATTTGGTGAGCAAAAGTTGCTACCAAAAGTACAATAAACTGCACAATGTAACAAATGCCATCAGAATGTGGTAAATGCCTAAGTTACTGTTTCTAAAACATTTTATATGACGACAAACCTTTTAAGTGAAAATTAACTGTCTTGTGGGTACTATCTGGACTATCTGCACAGTATTTTCGAAATGAATACCATTAATCCAATAAAGAGAATAAATCTGTATGTATAATATTACTTTAGTAATGCTAGAGCGATGAAAGAATGAAATATACCGAAAATGTATATGTATGCATGTTCCTATGAGTGTATACACAAAAACACAAACACGCATATATGCGACGGAAAATTACAGATACGAATATAGATTCTAGCATGCTGGAATGCGCATGCGCCGAGAAGCGCATAGGATGGCCCAGGATACCTCAGAATTGAGTAGCGGTTCAGGTAAAGTTTAGGTTAGGCTGAGTTGTTCCCCCGTACTATGCCAAGCCCGGCTAGCTCAGTCGGTAGAGCATGAGACTCTTAATCTCAGGGTCGTGGGTTCGAGCCCCACGTTGGGCGAAATTTTTACTCCGTTCGAAATATTTCTATCGGAGCGATTACGCCGTGTATTTCCAGCGATAAATGAAAATCGATAAAATATTAATGCCCTACTTTACCAACTGCACAAACGAATGATCAGTTTTTTTACTGCCTAACCAAAATTTAGATGTTATTTACAGATATACTAGAATGCAAGTTAGTTGAAAGGATAATACATCCGTCTTAAGTTCCTTAATTCCCTCCAAAAGGGGTGACAGTAATTCCGGCACAGGAAGTATTTTTTAGGAATCTTTTGTGGCCAAATAATATATTGTAATATCGGTTTTTATATTTGCAGCTATATTCGCATCCTCGTTGGAAAACGTATAGGATTGAAAACTACGAAATCAAATATATTTTTCTTTCTATCGTGGGAATACTGAGAAAAGGATGTAATATCATTTGCGGACATTCGTGGTCACTCGTGCTTGATGTTAAATTAATCCAATACTTGAACAGGGGCTTATTTGTACTCATTTACCTTATGTCTTGGGGCAGTAATTCATTGTAATGGAAGTCGCAAAGTTTTTTGTGATGAATGCTTCATTTTTATGTAGCACTTATATGTATACATTTGAATTTAACGTATACATTTTCCGTAGATATCATGAAACATTGAATCACAACAGTGACGTAAGGCGCGAATTGAGGCTATCAGAGATCGATTTAAATTGAACTATACTACAAATTGAAACATACAAATTGTAAGCACCGGGGTAAAAAAACTCCCATTTTGTTATAAAATACATAAAAGTACATTATATAGTAAATTCAGTCGCTTCAGTGCAACAAAAATAAACAAAATATTGAATTTAAAGTAATTTGATATATTTTATATTTGGATACACTATGTGCATCTACTTATTTTAATGGAAAGAAATCAAAAGTCTATCTCATGGGTGGCTAACATATCAATCGAAATCTAGTTATCGATCCTCTGGAAATGTTCGATCGACCTATCATAAAGGAGAATCTTCATTTTCGGTAATTTCAATTAATTTAGTTATTTTACTTAGCTATGCATCTACGTATAACTAAAAGTAGTATAGAGTTCCTTAGGTTTAACGTAATATAGAAGAAGGCTAAAAAATACGACTATGAATCATTTTGATTTCAGTTAGTGCAAAATTCGGTTCCTGTCCAAGTCCTGTGGAGTCGAGCGGTTAGTATTAAAGTCGATTGCAGCAGATGAGTTGGTCTACCCGTATTCGAAATATTTTACATTACATAGAGATATAAATCATTTAATCACATTTTCCTTCTTTCCGAAATGCATCTAATAGCACTATCCTATCTCCTTCCTCTTTGCATCCTCTATCATAGAACTATATACGTTTTATCTCTTTTGTATTCTATTCTAAATTCCCATTCCGACTGTCCTATCCTGACCTCGCTCTTTAATATTAGTGTACTTAACAGATCTACTCGGTCGACCTATTTTCTATGAAATTTTAAATCTAATCTCTTTTATTTTTTTACTATTCTACTCCCAGACTTCCAGATCACTTGTCAAACGTTTCCTTTTCTTTCATCTCCCTTCTTTACTTAACTCTTTACCACCTTCCGAGGATCCTTTTTCTCTATCCAAAGGAAGATTTATCCGTATGAGCACTTGGTAAAACTATATTTTCCTCCCTACCTTTTTCTCACCATTTGTGATTACTTTGCTCTATGTTTAGTTTTGTTATTATTACCTTTATTAATTTTTAAAATTTATTTTCCATTCAAAATCTTACTTTATTTTTATTTTCTTTTCCTTTTCGCTTTTGCTTTGAATTCGCAATTTTTTTGTATGTTGAACGGGAATAAAAATAAAATATTCTACAAATGCAAAGCAAAATGTATTAAGCGAAATCGATAAAGCTCTTTCTTGAAGTAAAATATAAGAACCCGAGAACACGACAAAAATTTGAAAATGTATGCAGTGAGAATTCCCAGAATCAGTCTTATTGGGGCTTCCGTACGGAGGAGGCTCTCAGCTTAGTGCGCCTAATTTTAAACCCGCCCCTGACTGACATGCACGCGGTGGAGTAGGTAGCGTGTATGATTGGCCACGTGGGACAGGAAACGAATTACGTGTTTATAGCTTTTTCATTGAAGGTCAATCGAGGAGCAGCACCAGACTGCACTTTGAACAAAGTATGATGACTCAACGTACTCGTCACAATTATTAATAGAAGCGCAGGTAATGCCGCTCCTCAACTCCATTTCCTACGATCCAAATATGAAAGACCTTTGCTCAATATCACCCTATCCGCCTCTCCTTAGAACTTCTGAGTTCAGCGAAATATCTTCTTTGAAAGAGTGATGCACTCCGAGTCAGCGAGTTCACATTTAAAACGATGCAGTACTAGTACGTGCCCATTTTGAGGGGTTAAAAGGATGTAGTTTTGAGGAAATCCATCATACAATTAGATCACTTAGGAAGACTTATATCAATATAAAAAATGTATTAATATTTGTGGTCATGATATGTAGGTATTTGTGTGTAGAAGAATTATCGTATATTATAAGAGGTCAGGCAACGGACCGCATTTTTTTCATTCCGATTTTCTCTCCGGTTCGGCAAAAATGGAAATTATCGGTTACTTTTCGATTTATCTCCTTCTGCCAACGTCGAACCGGTTCGAACCCTTCTTTTATTCTCTCCGAACATAGTAATATTATATACTTATGAAAGTTTGTTTTATTGTTTCTTGCTTTTTTCTTTTACCCTACATTTCACATAGCAGACTAAAAGTTAGTGACAGATGTTTATTAAACCTTCCTCTAATTAGAATCTGATAAATGTATGTACATCTTTGGAAATCAAAAATCGAAATCATCGGTTATCGGTTTCGGTTAGGGGTTCAAGAATTTCACTTTTTCCGGTTAGAATTCGGTTTTCGATTGGGTTCTGGTTCGATTCCCAGTAGCTTAAAAAGATAAAAAGCTTTAAACATAAAAGGAGATATAAATATGCCTCTTTGAGGTCTTAATAGACGGTCCCAACGCGTCGCTGTCATGTGGTAATAGGATAAAACGCACTAAGATTCGCATTTCCGTATTGCTCAGAAAACCGACTAAAAATCGATTATGATGAGAATTTATTTCCGAAAAATTTTATCGCATGGCCCATAAAAGTGTATAAAATTCTCCTTATATCGGAGAAATATATGTTATAAATATTTAATTCATTGATAATTTTTTTGTAAAAACCGCAACAAACGTGACAGTCTAGGGGAGGGGTTTAAACGTTATCTATGATCCAAACAATTTACTTGGTTACGAAATTATGTTGTATTGTTTCCTGATAATACAGCACATCCTTATGGACAATTTCCATAGTATATTAGTGTATAGTATATAGTAGTATATCCCTCAACGCATATTCCCTTAAAGAAACAAGCCACCCTAGGTTGTAAGTGCTCTAGCTCTAAGATGAAACCCCTCTCGTGTGGATTCTATACTTAACAACAGTTCTCATGCAATGGGCGAACTAAATAAATGTAAGCCAAGTTTTTGACACAACACAAAGTGATCCTATATTAAGGGTAATCCTATAAGGGTTAGATGTAAGAAGAGACTATTCAGTCTCAATCGCCCCGAATAAAGACGTTTTATTATTATTATTATATTACAGCCACTGATAAAAACAGATGAAAAACATACTTTTCTCTATCTTATAGGGGAAGACATACGAATTCTACACGAAAAATGATGAAGTTATTCCCAAATACTTCATAAAAAAGAATAGCTGTGACCTCGAAACTCTGCAATTTAAGAAAATAAAAGAAAATAAACTATTTCTCAATCTAATTCAACTCCTGTAGGAGGACTAGTTAGGCTAGAATAGTTTAAAGCAAGGGAATTCTCCTTATCATGTTGTGGGCTGCGGTGGGAAGCTACGGAGGGCATTCTACGTAGTTTGGTAAATTTGTACTTAGACTTTAACTTCGTTATGAAAGTCATCTTCCCCTGCATGAAGGCTCCGCAGAAGACGGCGGTTCCCAAAATTCTCGTCCGTGACCCAAAATTTCGAAAGCCATTCTCCGAGAATCTGGTTTTCTAATCTTTTACGTCTCAAGGACATAAAATTCACAAAAAAGATCAGAATTATACGTCGATGAACTGAGACGGGTTGTACCAAGCTTATAATAATACATCGGCTTCATGAGGTGAGCAAGCGAGGCCGCAGGGTTTACATCAGAGGGGAGCGGCCTTACGCTGTAATTCGCTAGATTGTTACCTCCCTTTCTCACCCATGTAAATCTAATAAACTAGTCGCCTTTAGGCATATATTTGAAACATAAGGAACAATAGAATTCAAAAGAGGGCTCAATACTCATCAATTTCGCCAAGCAGTTTTTCTTGGCTTTACGTCTCCTTGGGAAAAAAGCGATGTTCTAATGACGTTTGAAGAGAGATTTTCCTATTTTAATAACGGTCTCATCCGAGAGAATTTGACATTATTATTGCACTTCTTTCCTAAGATGAATTAAATAAATTTAGATATTTTTATCATAAGTCGAGGTAAATTTAATCATAAATAAATATAAATTAAAAATAGACAATTACGTTTTGATAGTTTGAAATAATAATGATCCATGATATTGTATTCCCATGATAATCACATGTCATTAATGTGTCAAAGATCAGCTAGAAACCTGTATTAGGGCGGTGGAAAGTTTGAATCCATCTCTACGTATATACAAATATATTCATCTATTTCCTTAAGTCCATCTCATTTATTCACTTAATCCTTCCATGTTAAAAAGAATCTTGAACGCCGACACTTGGTGAAAATTAAAAGTTAAATGAATTCAAAAAGTTCAAAACTTTTCGAACATAAATTGCATAAAAAGTGGTGGCCTTGGTATTTTTTAAAATCTGTGCAATATTTGGTAAAATTATAAGAGCTTTGCATATCTTTAAATTTCTCTATATTTTTCAACTAATAATTTCCATTGATTGGGGCATATCCATACATCCTTCCATGCGTGCTCCGTCATTCCTCAAATAATTAAAATATATTCCTCCAAATTTTCCGTAAAAACACGAAAATATTATAGATAAATTACGATCCTTCCCATCGGAATATAGACTTAGCTCGAATACTTCTAGTTTTTGCCTGCCTTTAGGAAAGAAAATATGAAATAGGAAACACAACTCCAATCCTAATGAGACTTTTATACAGAGAAGGAAAAGAATCGATAGCAAAAGATGAGAGGAGGCTGGGATAGGACAAAAATTAATAATATACAGGCAATCAACTATGGAAAGAAAAATACAGGGCTTCCCAAAGCTATGATATTGAATATGGTATGCAAGTTAGACGTCAGACGGTAATGGCGTAAAAGAGCAACAAATGGCAGTATGTTATGAAGGAAGCTTCTATGGATGTCAATTAGGACCCCTTTCGGCTCCTCGAATTGAGGGGATGCGAGCCCTATCAGTTTGCTTTGGGTATTTTTCTTGCGCAATGAAGAATGAAGATAATAATAGCTAAGAATTAAATAGGTAGGTATGTTCTTGTACACCCGTATTTGCAAGGGAAAAAAAGGTGTTCCCGATTCCATCTTTCTTTGGTACTTCACAGGTGAATTTTCGAATAATACACAGTATATTTAAAGTAAAATATCCTCAAGAATTATGTATGTTAATATTGGGTGGATGTACTCAGTAAATATTTACTCGTATTCGTAACATTAATTCGCATTTTAATTGCATTACTGAGAGTTTTTGAAATTATTGAGCATGATTTTCTTGTTACTACCAGCATTAATCGATGAATGGATTATTTTTCTTCCGTTTTTTGAATAAAACATGCATGTTTTTTCGGTCACTATTTTTCTCACTCTTGTAATTCACTATAATAATACGAAATCTACTGAGGCAAGAGTCATACTGAGTAATGGATTTCATATTGATCATTCACTTTTTATCGGATGCAATATATTGTGACAATTATAGCGCCATCGGGCTGCGCACACGTGGTTGTTTTCCACTCACTCTGGCTCAGTGAGGAAAGTAAGGTCTAACTACCTCATTCCTCATCATGTAATCCTCACTTCATATCCAAAACTCATAGCCAGACATCAAAGAAATTTCGTAGAGCTATAGCGAGAACGGATAGCTATATCTGGTATCTTTCCTGATAGTATGAGGTACACAAATCTTATAACTAATTAGAAAGATCGGTGTTCACACCATCTGCTATACGCCTTACGGCTCGCGGGGTAGTAATGTAAACTTATGTAAATATAATAAAACAAAATAAATACATAAAATATAAATAAAAGTAGTGTAAATGTAAAATTATTTGCCTTGGGCTGACTTTACGCCCAGATTCCCTTTTCTTATATCCTTACACCCTGCGTCATTGTATCCGACCCACCTGCAATGCGTATGCCTTTATTAATAATACACTCTCATTGCGAAATCTCTTCACTTTCCCATATCCAACCTTCCGTATCACCAGGAAATACTTTTAGCGTATTTCGCAGCACGTCGTGAACATTTCAGGTGGATAACCACTCTTGCAGTGGAGATAACTGGGAAGCTTTTATTGTTTCCTCCACGAGCGGCGGAGATATTAACGTAATCGAAAGACAGATCGATCAAAGTGACCTCATATTCTCAGAGTCAATTTCCTCATTCCCCTTATCTCCACGTGCATGATATTCGCCCTGGAAAGTTTTAGTGTTCCCCGCAGTGGTGGGGATAAGGAAAACGGTGAATGGATAAGTCCGGAGCTGCCACGCAATTCCATCAAGTGCAGCGGCAATCATTTCCGGAGACTTTTACCATCACGAAATGATGATCCTCTTTCCCTTGATTACGTCCGATGTTTATTTCAGACGACCTTGTTCGGACCGAAGAGAAATGTGACTGTTTGGCTTTAATACTCAGCGCCTACTTTGTTTTTGTTTTGATCTGCTTTACTCTAATCTTTGGAGATACTGAATTATTTGTATACAGGTCTCCTCTATTTCATACAAGTTCAGTTAACACGGAATTCTCATTAACAAGATTATCCATTTGCGAACGTATTTGCTTAGCACAAAAAAAGGAAGGATTTATATTATCATTTAATGACAGGATATACGTAGATTTAAAATATTTCTTTAACACGAATTTCTTTTGCAAATTTTTTCAGAACGTATCCCTCTTATTAAGCGGGGAAACCTCATTTCCTTTACCTTATATGTAAAAAATTATATACGACCTTAGATGTTTCTGAACTCACAAATAACTCACCCTATTCTCTTAGAGGATGTAATTCTGTTACGCATATTTCACGTGAAAAATATTCACAGCTTCTTTAACCTCTTATGTATTTATTTTCTTCTTGCTTATTAAATTTTACGCTTCTCCTATCAGAGACGGGTCTACATACTTTCCAACGTGGAGGGGCGGAAAACTATATAAGGAAACAGTTTCCTCATCTCTAATTATTTAAATGTCATTTTGTCGTGATGGAATTAGTAGATGTACATAATCTATTATCTTTGGCAGGGATGGCATAAGGGTGGTAAAGAAAAACTTTGTACTTTCCACCCGACTTAACTGGAAAAGAATAACGACCAACTTCGGCTATATTGCCATTTTAAGTTTGTTCCCTGATTATAGCGATTTAGCCGAAACCGGTCGTATTTATTTTGAAATTTAATCGCGAAGTTTTCTTTACATTCATAGTATATTCACAGTAATTGTGGAAAAGATTCACAATCTGATTTTAATTTAAGCTCCTAGTTAGGTCCTGGGGTAATTGATAGTATGTACTGCAAAGTCACCAACCAGATCAAAGACCCTGGATCCTTCAATACCATGTCATCATGAATATTTTTCACTTGCCTTTGGTACAGGAAAAGGGATAATGTTTCTATCATTTACTTTTGCCTCCGTCTCGTTCTCAGTTGTTTTAACACGAATGCAATTCAGGTATGATTGGTGTTGATTTTCGAGCGCTGCTGAGTGATGAAATTACTTCCAGGTTGGTACTAATTGAATGCTATTATAGATTTTATTCATACGGTCCTTTTTGCTTCTACGCAATCTTAATCCTCTAATAACCTCCTGGATCAGTGAGGAAAGTAATGGAAAACTATCCACTCTTCATTTTCCGATTGAGACTGAATTCCCTGATAGCTGATGACAAGTACTGCCCGGCTAGCTCAGTCGGTAGAGCATGAGACTCTTAATCTCAGGGTCGTGGGTTCGAGCCCCACGTTGGGCGAATTTTTTTCTTACCTAACTCTTAAATTCAACATTATTTTGTCTTTTGATCATTAACAGCTCTAGGTATTCTGGTACCACAATCGAAGTATTACATTCGCCATCGGGAGGTTTTGGGGGGATTTCCTCCCGGCATGGGTGAATACCAGGCAGGGTATTTTATATTTCCCTCCCCAACAATTTGAATCACTACCACCTGGCCTTGTGTCTACTTATATTCTGAAGTAAAATAAATAAATAAAAGTATGGAAAGCTTTTAACTCATGTGCATTGAGGTTTTCAGAGTAAGCAGTGCCACAGTTATGAGAATACCGAAACCATATATTTTTCCTATTAAGAGCCGTTATTTCAATGATTTTAGGAAGGATACGGAAACTCTACAAGCAAATTAAATATCTGGAGTGGAATTAAATATTGCACATCCTCTGTGATTAAATTCCATTGCAAAACCATTGCATTTTCAGCAATAAGGTTCTACCTGCATTCTAGAGAGTCCCAATGCAGTATATTATAATAATAACATAACAACAACATCGTCATTAACAACAATAACAACAACAACAATTATTATTGTTATTCCTAGGCAGAAAACAATACATATTATGAAACAATTTCACTTGCTATAATGAATATAAAAGAGGTCTAAGATTAAAGGAAAACGGCAAATGATCTCATCTTTGCAGGACTTACGACATCATCTAAGATGTTTGACTTGGGAGAGAGTAAAATGAGAAAAAATATCCTTTTCAAATGATAAAAATTAATAAATAATAATTTACTCACCGTATATATGTCGTGAGTGTAATTCACTGAAGACCAGAGTCCTTTGAAGTTGACTTCAAATGCTAACTCTGAAAGTAGAGACAAAAATTTCAAATATAATTGGAATGTAAAAGGAGGAATAAGAGGGTAGTCAATTTTTCTCAAAGAAACTAGACCTTGCTTCAGTAATAACTGAACAAAAGCACTTCAGTTTCTGTTTTCATTAAAATTTGATTGTTTCTTTGAGAATAATTAACTCTTGTCATGTTTCTCCTGTCATGGAATAGCATAAGGTTACCGATTCCGTTGCATTTGAAATATAAGAATTTAATTTAAAGTCATGTTCATAAGCATTCTGGTAATCATAAGGTCTCCAAAATTCTTTAGCTATTCACAAATAGGAAGACTCTTTCCGATCACTCTCTCACAAATATGGAAATTTTTCATCATTACTTCAAAATGATTTGACAATATAAATCTCAAATTAAAAAGTAACAGTTACATTTGCATTTTTATATATTTCCTTAGAAAGTGTAATGCTGAATTCCAAGTCTCATATTTTGAAGACTTCCCGCTATAATATATGGTGAACCGCGTTTTAGGAGAAAAAATAAGAAAAGAGATAGTAATGAAAAAGAATCTTTAATACAATTAAGAAACAAAACATGACTAGTTTGTTATTCATTTCATTTTAACATGGATAAGTTCCACCATGTATCGCTGAAATTGGTTGGTTATAGTTACGAAAAATTTTAATTATCAAATCAAGTATGAGCGTTTTTAAGGGAAATGACGATTCCTAATATGTAAATAAATTGCATATAACGGGAGAATGTAAAGGAAAGCAAAATAGAGTCGGAAATGGGCGCATGACTTTGAATCATGTGATTTACAATTTAAAATGAAAGAAAATGTACGATATCATCAAATAGTGATGATGTAGTCATGGAATATGAAAAATGAATGAAAATGGAATAAGAAAATCTTCTATTGCAAGATCTTCACAGTTCCAAAATGGAGAGGAAGACCCAAAACAGGTTGAAATTAGACCCTAAAGAGCTAAATTTTGATGTGTATCTGATATGAATATTATTATATTTACAAAAATATTGTACAACTGAATAACATTTGATGCATAGTAATGCAAAGAGACTGAAATATAGCTAATTTACTCCCCAATATGATATAGCGTATTACTTAGATATGTTTATCGTAATTTCGTCCTCGATATAATAATATTTAAACCTCGCACAAAGTCACAAATCACAAACATAGTTATCTAAGATATGTACGAAGTATAATGATTCTTAAAATATACAAAAAGAACGAGTCAGAATCGTATTTGTTCGTTGTTCCTCTCAAAACGCGAGAGCGTAGCTGAGGACGGTGCTCCGCCGCGCGGATTTGGCCCTTGCAGCGATGTCGAAAAGTCGACTTATATATTATTGGGGCAAATTGAGGCAAGATTTTATTTCAGATTCCCATTAAGGAAGGTTTGTAGCTTATCATGGTGTAAATAACTCCGTGTCACACGGTGTCTCAATCTACTATTTTCCTCGCTTTATGTAAAAATGTGTTCCAAAATAAGGGTCGGCCATTTTGTAATGTAAAGTATATAAATATTCGACAAAACTCATTGAAACTAAGTCTTACGAAGGATCAAGAAGATATTTATAATATGGCATCATATTTTACCCGATGATTTTCCTAGTTTGGGTTCACAATCGACTTGAAGTTGAAGAATTTCGCGAAAAATCGGAAACGGGAAATTTTCGTAAAAATTGGTCAACTTTGACCTCCTGTATAAATTTAATGCTAAGGATCGAACGTAAATGACCTCCATAGTTGTATGCAGGATTTATTCATAATCAATCATGCGAAGTTTCGAGGTCCACACTCAAGAAAAGCGTTTTCGTATTTTGGCCAGCTTTTTTCGATTCTAGCCCACTGTGCGACGCAACCTCTTTAAGAAAATATGATGAAATTTCACTTTTTATTTTATAATATATCTCGCCTCGAGCTACTGGGGAGCAAAGATGAATTGCCATCGTGAAAATATGCTAAATATAACGAAGAAATATTATTCATAAGCGTTTATATTGACTGACCTAAATATGGAAGAAAAAATGATATTGCCATAATGATAAGGGTGACTCAACCATAAGAGAGCCGTTAAACGAGTAATGTATTTGAAGTATAGTCAAAGGATATATTATTTCCAAAATGTTTGTTAATACCACATGATATGAGGTTTGAATATTGATATAAAATGTAACGCTAACGTAGATTATGTCGCTTTCCATTTATTATTATCATTTATTATATTTATATTATTATTATTTATTATCATTATTATTATTTTCCATGACAGAGGTGTTATATTTTTATAAAAATATAAACGAAGAAAGAAATACTGATACTCGGATATTTTCTGCCATATACGTAACTGTAATTATCAGTGTTAATAACCATGATATTACTAAAACTTTCAGAACACAGTCTTATACAATTATCTCTCGGAGAAATATTATATTTTCAATTGCTAAGCCTGAATTATCTATGTATATGTTACTGCATTTTCATTGGAAAAAACATTTCTTATTTTCTGGATTGGTTCCGTTTTGTTCTTCATATTAAAGGATGAAGGATATAAGCGTATTTACGATTCAGATAGTAAAAGATGTCAAGGGTAAGAAAAATTGAAAAATTTAATTGATAATGACGGGAATGTACTATATTGTCGCGGAGACATTTATCAGTATTATCTTTCAGAAACAACATGCCATGAGAGAGCATTCGTGCATGTGATAATTTAATGAAAACAGAATTAAGGAGGATTAGAGGGACAGGATAAATTTATTATCATAGATAAATATTAATTACGTCTTAATTGGACGAAATTTGATCTAATGCGAACATTCTAACAATTGACACTCTAAACGCACACAGCTAATAATACCCTAACCAGGTTTCGAACTCGGGGCCTTAGTGTTTCTACGATAGCCACCATACACATTACTAGGAAATAGTAAATACCTTGTTCATAATGCTATACTGTAAGGTAACTTTATACTGAAAGAAAGAGTACTAATAAAAACCTCACTTATAAATAAATTATAAGTAATATTTAATGATCAAATCAATGACATCATCTATATCATAGTGCAAAATTGTGTAATTTTTTGACAATCAACGATAGCGGTTGTCATTTTTGTTCCTTACGTCGACTGCGGAAATATTTTCATCGTTTCTCCATTTATTAGCGTTTTCTATCCTGCTAATATAACCATTTTCACCATCTCTTTACTTATATAGTCCACGACGTTATATTTATTTATGCATATTTGTTATCTTTCGGGCTTTTTTGCCATTGCAATCCCCCCTTTTCCCCTATCATTCTTTATTTTCAATTCTAGCTGCTATTTTAAATTAAAAAATCATCTCGTTCCTTGACTTTTTCCTTAAAAATCTATTTTTAATCTACAAAGACATAGGGTTAGATGTAGGAAGAGGTTAATAAGTCTCAATCTCGCTCTGAAATAACTATTTACTATTAAATTACTATTATTATTTTCAACATTTCCTCTTTATCTCCCAGTTCGGAGTTCTTTAATTCGAAAAAGACATCTAAAAGCCTTTGGAATCACCGATCTAAACGAACTTTCAGCGCTGATTCCACATAATCCTCACAAGGAAAAGTTACGCAGCAAGGACATCGTGGTGAATTGCCGGTGGAAATCTCTTTAGCAGCTGTCGCGTCACCAACGCACGTTATAACTGTTCATTCTCATTTGCGCACGTGGAAGTCGTACGCAGCAACTACCGAACATGCTTGCTTATCTACGCAGTTTCCTTCTTTTTCTTTCTCATATATCGGTCGCTTGACACTATCAGACATCTCGCGAAACTTTTTTCGATCACGCAATCATCCGTAGATCTAGAGGCGGATTTAGAGTATCAGGGGACCGACGCAGAAATCGCATCGATGTCTCGTGTATTATCTGAGGAAGAAATAAAAAATAACCCCTACTTCAAAAAGTTAGTAGACATGCGTTTAATAGCAAATTAAATCGATATACCGAAGAAAGAAAATATGTATAATGAAATGGTTTTTCAGTGAATAATATTATGTTATAGTATTGTCATTCTAAATTGGCCGTAAAGCTGTATGTGATAAATTGGCAAATAAATAAATAAATAAAAAAATATGAAAATATTATTTCAAGTTGTTATCTATGCCTGCATTAATACCATGCAAACATGGAAAAATTATGTTGCTACAACTAGGGAATTTTCTTCTTCTGACGGCGTGGATTGCGTATATCCTCATCCATATACTCCTAGCAAAACATGTTTGTTAATAAAATCGATAGTCGGATCTGTCGAAATAGAAGGGGGTTCTCATGATACCGATTACGTCTTCCGAAAACGTACTTTTTTGATGTTTATTAAGCAATCACACCCCTGCTTCTAATCTTATTTCTATCAAGAGTTTCCCAAGAAATAAGCTTAAATTTAAAAACAAAAAGAAATACTGTTTTAACCTAGCTTCTCTTAAAAATAAAGGATCGCCGCAGTTTCACTAGTTCGTGGGTCCACGTTTCATCCCCTTTATCCCATTTACTTGCCGCATATTATATACAGCAACAAATTTTTTTACTTTGCGGTTAGCGCAAAATTTAATTTTTCCTAAGCTTCTCAAACCTTTGCATCAACCGAGTAGCAACTTTCGACCGAAGGAAAAGCGATCTTTTCGCAGGATTCTAAGAAGGAAAATGTATTGGGTCGCCGTCTCCCCGAACAACGCAACTCACAGGGGTTTTTCCCTCATTAAGACGGCGGTGACGCACAGTCGCGGCCCACTTTCCCACTCACAGATCGGAATCGATTGAACCAAAGCAGTTACTATCTTCTTCGAATTATTTATCCACTTCGAGTCGTTATTGCTCGAGCAACGGGATCTCTTCTTCTGATTTTTTTGACTCCGCTCTTCCTCCCCCTAACCATATCTGGAAACTTCCTGTAATGAAGTCTGGAACGGAAAAATTGTTATTTTCTGATTCCATTTTCTTCTGAATGTTACCGACTTCTGCGTGCGAGGCTTATTAGAGTTCGAATTCGAAAGGAGGGAAAATTGTCTCAGACGTCAATACGTGGGTGGGACATGACGAGGGGGTCAAGATAGAAGGGGGAGTAATGTTTCCTTTCAATGAAACTGTACCGAAATCGGGACGAGCAAATCAAAGGCTTGATAAAAAATACAAAAGTATGAGAGCTCGAAGGAGTGACTGTAGGCGCCATGTAAGGTGGGTTTGAGGTAATGCAGACCCGCTGAAGACATCAGGGCTGAAGATATCAGGGTATCGAATCTTAATATTTTTCATTCCTGTTCCACGAAAAAACCAATATTGGTTTAGTTCCGGTTTCCTCTTCTAGAGTCGAACCGGTTCGAACCGTCTTTTATTTCTCTCCAGCCATTACAATATTATATGCCTCTGAAAGTTTATTCTATCTTTTCATATACACCACAGTGCGCTGAATTTTAGGATAAAACTCAATAGCTAGTTGGAAATAGAATTTACACAATTTGGTCAATCTTCTTCCAATTATACTTAAGTAATATTTGAATACTTTGGAACCGAAAATTGGAACGGATTAAATATCGGCGTTCGGTTCGGATTGAAGAATTTCAATTATTCAGTATGACTTCGGTTTTAAACCTGCGAAAATAATGAATATTTAGGTTTTGGTTTTATGTTCGACGCCTAGCAGGAGACCTACTCAAAACCGCGTTATGAGAGGGATAGCGTTTTAACCGAGATACAACGTTTAATTTGTTGCACATTAAATAGGCCCTTTACCTTAGAAAGAGAACGGATCTTCTTTATTTTGCTTCGATTTGTGACAGCTGAAAATAGAATATCTATAGTGCGTTCTATGTTTTCAAGTCAGTTTTCACAGGTTTTACGGGAAAGAAATGCCATGTATTTTTCTCCGTACTGCAAGAATAGACTCGTTCCAAGTCGTCTTTTTGCGGAGTTCCTCGATATGACGGTTAAATTACGATTCGTATCTTACGTTGGAAGAGTTCAACTTTGGTGTTCTCAGCTATCAAACTTGTCTTATGGTTTCTTCTAAGGGAGAATTCGCGGGTCTTCAGCAGCGTTATAGCGCGTCAGTGTTTGAATAAAAGGGGAGACGCACTCCTCGAATACATCCTAAATTTACCTTATTTGTTCTGAAAGGAATCCATGCTCTTCCAAAACTCAAATCTTTCTTGGATGAAGAGCGTTTTAAGAATATGGCATCGATTCAAGCGAAAGTAACGGCGATCAATCTACAGCATTCCAGTCAACAGTTTCGTTAGGGCGTTTCATAGCTTCTACGACTCATTCCGCGAGAGCATTATAAAGAAAGGGGTGTGTGTAGAAAATTCACTTATTACTAAACATTTTTGGCTTCTTTAAGCGTTTCATTTTGTCGTACTCCCTAAGTAATAAATTCCGTGAATGGATGCAATAATTCCACGAATTATTCATACCTAGGTAGCTTACATAGTATCACTACTGTCCACAACTCCGAGACAAAAGTAAAGAAAACATAGATTTTCCTTCAAAAGAGAATAAAATATAATCCATTCATCAAGGTATACTTGGATTAAAAATTATATGCCGAAACCCGGGATTGAACCAGGGACCTTTAGATCTTCAGTCTAACGCTCTCCCAACTGAGCTATTTCGGCTTGATATCTTGCGATAAAGCGGAAAGAATCAAAACCAAATGGATAATTTTGTATGATGTTATGGTTCACAGCCATAAATAAGACGGTGACAAAATTGATAATAGACACATTCTTCTCTATAGCTAATCAAAATAAAAACAAAAGATATTCCGTCCATCAAAAGATATAAGTGGGAGGGAATATGTATTGCAGATATGCGTATATTATATACTCTATATACGGCAAATAAATTCATGGGTCAGCGGCATATAAATATGTATGTAAAATTTTTAAGAGTTGATGTTGGAGGCTGCTACCTACATTTTACATTCTGTAACAATACTCTAATAGATAATAATGACATCAGGGACAAAAGTAATTGCCGAAACCCGGGATTGAACCAGGGACCTTTAGATCTTCAGTCTAACGCTCTCCCAACTGAGCTATTTCGGCTTGACACAAGGAGGAAGTAACCGTTATAAAACAAGTGGATTGATTGTTATCATTAACTAGTACCGAAAATAAATATCTTCTCAATGATTAGTTTTGTTTGTTATTAAGTTCTGCTCTCTTCTCAGAATTAAGCACTTTAAAATCATATCGCAACGGACACTAACACAAATTCCTATCTATCAAGATAATAATAATAAAAAGAATCATACTTGCTATTCTGGATATACCAGGAATTACTGGAATTATTTTTCCGATATGTATTAAATACCCACCAAAGCTCTCTCTTCGCAGGGAACGACTGAATGACGTTCTAACGAGTTTTGAGGCTGATTACAGAAATCGCGATTTTAATAAAATAAAATATATTTCCTTTGGAAGGTATTAGCGAGGGAGATAATCGAACAAAAACGGTATCGATCGAGTCGAGATCTGATTATCGCGATTGGCGTTGTCATGGAAAGCTTATCTCGTTATCCCGTCGTTAGGGGAGGGGAGATTATGATATGCACTCGGTTATTAATAGCGTCCCTTGAACAGATCGTTCGGAGTTAGGCCTCTGGCTCTCTGCCACCGAATACTTTCCTTCGACTTGTCGATTCCACGGCTGGAATGCACCAACTTCGCAGCAAAATGGAAATTGCTCAGAATCCATTTAAAGCATCGCTGAATACAAAGCAGGTCTTTTTGGGATGATTGGTTGTGATTACAGATGAAGTACTGCGATGTCGGAATGCTAAATTTTCATGTTTGTCGATGTTTTATGAGCAAGTTTCGATATTTACTATTGATATCTAGAAACCAATCTTTTCTCCAAGCACTCTTAGCCTTTTCCTCAATCATTCATCCAGTCAGCTGTTAACAATGGTTATTTCTGATATAATGAATTTGGTTTTGGCTCTAGTTTTACGTTAATGCTACCAAACCGTATCGGGATGTTGGACATATACCGTAATCGAACCCGGGACTGTTTCCGTCAGAGTCAGAATTATCAGAGTTCATCATGTTCTCCATATTAGGCTTTCGAGTTTTACTTAATTTCTGCAGTAAAGTCAATGCAGTAATGTCGAAAATTTAAAGAATTTAAAATTTAACCAATAAACTCTATCGTGTCAGGCCGTACTTCGTGGAAGGACATATAAGGTCAAGGAAAAAGTAACAGGAAACTTCCACACTATTGTGCCGACACCGGTAGACAATAAATTCAACAGTGTGGAAGTTTACTTTGTTACATTTTCCTTGATCGTCTAACCAATAGATTATTGGCTAGGATGCATTTTCTACTATTTTTACTGAAAATCTTATGAATGCTATTTCCTTTATGTAAAGATTTTTTCAACCTAATAATTGTACCATACTTCGTCCAATGTCATTTAGAGACCACGTAAATCTTCTTTATCCCGTGTATTATTTACAGGAGAATGGCGCGAGCTGTTGCGACTTTTGGATAGAAAAAGAAAGTTGGCGATGATTGATTTGAAAGACATTCAGCGCAGAGCGTAGAGTTTCAGTATCCAACATATTTCATGAAGTTTATTCCTGATTGAACAGCACGAACAGCGCGTGCCTATCTCCATAAGAAATACCAAAAACGATACCATAAGCCTACCGTAGTCTCTTCATAACATTGGATAGAGTGTACACAATTGATCAACCTTATTATTATAATCAGCCCCCTGAGTCAATTATTGCATCGATCATTCGATTCATGGATTTCTTAGAATTTCGACCTCACGATTGATCGATTACCAGATATCAAGATCGATCGATAGCTCGATCTACTTTATCTCTCGATGGACAGCCTGAATATATCCACTCGTTATATATCTCGAGATATGTATATTTATTTATTTATTTATCCTAATTTCGGTATTTTCAGAACCAGGTCAAAATAGAAACACGAAACGAATCACTCGCCAAAATAGAGGACGTCAATCACTTAAAGACATCCAATAGGGCGTACCGAAAAACAAAAATTTTTTGTAGCGGGAACGTAATAGGTTGGAAAAGTTGCCTTTTAGGCTCAATAAGAAATGTGCAAAAGATGGGCTCTAACAAAGTTCGTCTTGGGCCTGACCAAAGAGCTCGAAAATTCGAAATTTTAGTGAAAATTGCGTTTTTTTAGGTAAGTTAAATTTTTGACGGAGCTTACATACATTTGATTAAATGGTTGTTTTAACTCGTTTTGATCGAGGAATAATTAAATTAAGCCATTAAAACCGAATATGACGAGATATCATACTTTTAAAATTTTTGGAAACACCATGAAAAGTGGCAGCTTCTCGCTGGTTCAGCTGCATTGAGCTACCCAGGACTCGTCATGAGGTAGAGCCTGCTAATCGAGTCCCACCCGCCTAAACACCCGAGGAAGCATACCAGACAACTAGTTGATGTCTTTGAAGGCTGATTTTGATCCAGTTTTTGGTATTCGGAGAGGATCATCTCTCCTATGAACCCGTCTCTTGCATCGTGGCCGTAGACTAAACGTGAGGCCTCTGTGACTTCTTTTACGTTTCGTTCGACTGCTTGAGAATCATTTGGGAGGGCAAATAATGCAGTAAGCTGCTTTATAGGTTCCTTTGCATTACCTTTAATGTTTTGAAGATCCTCGGGAGAAAGACTGACAGTAAGTGGTGACTTGGTGACAGTGACTTTACCCCAATCTATCAATTCTTCATAAGAAGGCACGTCGAACTTCTGTTGTGGGATGATGAACTGGCAAACCTACTCCGTTTGAAGGTTAATTCAACAACACCTTATACGCTCATCTATAAAGCGTTTTTAAACATAAAAATATTATTGCGGTACAGATCATGGTACTCCACTTCGAAGTTATCACATTATTCATCTCGATAATTTATCATACACACTCATAAGCGATCGTGACAACAAAAACGATTTCTGGGCGAGCATAAAAGACATTATGTTGAATTTCATCTTCAACAAGTTTTCATGTTTGCAAAGGAAGGTATGGTGTATCAGCTATTGAGTTTTACGGCTTTTTCACTGTGTGATTTCTCTTAATGACATACCATATAGGAATGTAGACATGCATGATAAACTTCGGGTTATGATTGCTATGTTTATAGATGAGCGACCTAAAATAAGAACACAGGTAGGTCATCAACACAAAAAACCATCAAACGGATTTGATTTGTCAGTTCATCATCCCACAACAGAAGTTCGACGTGCCTTCTTATGAAGAATTGATAGATTGGGGTAAAGTTACTGTCACCAAGTCACCACTTACTGTCAGTCTTTCTCCCGAGGATCTTCAAAACATTAAAGGTAATGCAAAGGAACCTATAAAGCAGCTTACTGCATTATTTGCCCTCCCAAATGATTCTCAAGCAGTCGAACGAAACGTAAAAGAAGTCACAGAGGCCTCACGTTTAGTCTACGGCCACGATGCAAGAGACGGGTTCATAGGAGAGATTATCCTCTCCGAATACCAAAAACTGGATCAAAATCAGCCTTCAAAGACGTCAACTAGTTGTCTGGTATGCTTCCACGGGTGTTTAGGCGGGTGGGACTCGATTAGCAGGCTCTACCTCATGACGAGTGCTGGGTAGCTCAATGCAGCTGAACCAGCGATGAACTGCCACTTTTCATGGTGTTTCCAAAAATTTTAAAAGTATGATATCTCGTCATATTCGGTTTTAATGGCTTAATTTAATTATTCCTCGATCAAAACGAATTAAAACAACCATTTAATCAAATGTATGTAAGCTCCGTCAAAAATTTAACTTACCAAAAAAAACGCAATTTTCACTAAAATTTCGAATTTTCGAGCTCTTTGGTCAGGCCCAAGACGAACTTTGTTAGAGCCCATCATTTGCACATTTCTTATTGAGCCTAAAAGGCAACTTTTCCAACCTATTACGTTCCCGCTACAAAAAATTTTTGTTTTTCGGTACGCCCTAACATCCAATCTTCCGTCATCGAAATAGCGATCGAAACTTGTTGCGCGGTAGGATAGAGTAAGTCGAAACAGAAACGTCACGGACTCCCCTCCTTCCAGGTAAGAGCTCCGAGAAAGGCAGAACAACCCCCAACTCCTTAAGAAACTTTCCGGGAAACAAGGAAAGCCGGCGTTTTATCGACTCCGCACCTACTCATTCGGCACAAAATAAAGCCTCCGTTTGTAACCTAATTGGATCGGAGGGACCGATTTAAAAAACTCGGGGACGGAAATCCTCTTGGAAATCACTTTCAGCCCCACCCACCCCCGCTAATAATATTTCCTCCGCGATGGGGGCGTCGCTTCGATCGCCCCTTTTATAGACGCGACCTCAAGGTCACCTCCGGCGGTATCCAAGGAGACGCCGCCGCCACCCCCGCATCCACAGGGTGAAGGAACCCTCATTCAGGGCCGGTTTAGGTGGCGATCGAGGCGGAACCGAAAACCGAAAAAAGGAAATTATTTTTGTCGGAGTGAAATCCGAACCGAGAAATGGAATTCTTGAACCAGAACCGAAACCGGAAACCCATTTTTATCATTCCGATTATCGGTTCATATTCTAACAAAGTGTAACAGAAGCTATGTTTAATGAACACATGCACCGGTGACTTGAAAACATTTAAATGTAATCAACGCGACTTGATCTGTGATTAATAATTTTATATCAGTAGTTTCTTACAAAGTGTAGCAAAAGCTACATTTATTAACCAGAGGCAACTGCGACTTGATAACATTTTAATTAACGGGACTTTATCTTTGATTAATAATTTTATACCAGTAGATTTACTCTAGGATTTAATTAAAAGAAATCCTTTATAATGATCACGTATAACACAAACCTTGCTTAGTCACTATTTTAACGCCGAAAAAATTATCTCGAACAGGTTCAACTATTTTAACCGGAATGTAACCGGAAACGAACCGAAAATGGGCGCCATAAGTTAGTGCAAATACCAAGAAGTCCAGCTAGGAACTGCTGTTAGGTTCAAATTTCAACGTTTTGTAAGTTTACTGATTTATATTCAGTAGGAGGTGTGCTGTGATGAATATGTAGAATAGTTATTTTGATTTTGTAAATAATTTTCAGCTATCTGGCTTTCCGTTCTCTGAGCGAATACACCATTACCGTAACATTTGCATAGAATACGCTTCCGATAACCTTTCCGATGTCATAATTCTGGGAATAAGTATTTTACTGTAGTTATGATACCAAAAATTAACATTCGAAATGAAACTGCTGCTATGTTTACAACAAACCTAAAATTAAATTTCGCTGGCGTTCTAGAAAACAAATTCACAACTCCTTTAAGATTAAGATTTAGATCAATACCCCGCAAGCCGCCAGTGGCGTGTGGCAGGGGGTGTGATGACAGAATCATAGTTTTATAATTGACCCTATTAGCTTCTCTAATACCCCGCGGGAAGAACGACCAGAAATAACTAACTATCTTTACTTGCGATTTCCTCCTTATAACGCTTTGTTGATGAAGAAAAATAAGCTACTTCCTTGACTCTCGATGAGTCTCAGCTTCTTAACTGGTAGTCTTTGAATTTTATTCGCCAATACATATTGTTTATGTTCTTTAAAATATAAACTACTGCTAAAAGTGACTCCTAGATATTTATTGCGACACACAAAAGGGATACCCTGAAATTTGGTACTGCGCGGGAATAATGTTTATGGAACGCGTGAAACTCATAGCAACGCATTCCTTTATATTTAATTCAAGCTTTTCTGCCATGGGATAAGATAGTTTGTATACATTTCACGACAAACATAGATCGTAGGTAATATGATAGGCTGAGAGTCTGTAGCCGGTCCTGGTTTAGCCTCCCCTGAGTTTTGAACCAGGCACCTCGACCTCGGAAGGCCTCTCATCCATCTCTATAAATGAGTTTCGGCGGAGATGATGAAAGATCGGTGTGGAAAGGTATGAGTGAGACGGATGAGTGAAGGCGGCAGAGAAAGATGATAACGGAGAAGGAACGAGAAAAACGAATTACGTCGGAAGGGTGAAAGGAAAGATAAGGAAGAGGATTTACTTCGAGAAAATGCACGTACCGCACGAAGGGGAGAAAGCGGTGGAAAGGATACGATGGAGAGAATAGCAGTTAAAGTAATTTTTTGTAAGGTAAAGCTATTCTTAACTATGAAATGCCCTATGATGATCGATTTTGCGTCACTCGTTAGATAACGAGTGTGTTTGTACCGGTTCCTTCACCGACGTCAACTCATGAGTCATAAATATCTTCTATTTATTTTCTCAGAAATAGTTTACGAGTCCTCTTGTGTCAGTTGTTTATTTCGTAAAATTACTCGAATGGAAATTCTTGGAAAGAAGTCGCAATTTCATGAAACACCATTCCATAGCTTAGCGATTTCGAGCAAAATTATACTATAGTTGAACCTGGTTGTTTCACAAAACTATCGAAAGTTAATGAAAATCGTAGTCCCTAAAAAAATCAAAATATCTTTTAAAAACGTACATTTCTAAAAAAATATCGAATATTCGACAGCCAAAACCCGATTTCCCACAATTTTTAAGGAGAATCGTTTATGAAAACCTACATTCTAAGAACCATCAAAAACTTACAGATTGAGCCGATACGTATTTCGGCTCCTAAAGATTTTATCTGTAACTTTTTGGTGGTTTGGAGTGCGGCTTTTCATAATATAACCATCAGCGGCCACACTATTTATTTAGAGAATCGTTTAATTCGTCCTGGAAGCTGCCAATTATTTAAAGACATTAGTGTAAAATGTTGCAACAATAGAGAGATAAAACTAAACTTTTAATTCAAATAATATGATGATAGCGAAAAACAGAATATTAGGATTCTTTTCCTACGGTTTTCCCCATCTCTACGAGCATCCACTAAAACATTCGTGAATGGAACCCATATCCGTTAGCCGAGGTATTACTGTACATAAAGAAGAGAAAATTAGAACGTGACTGTCGGGAAATAAAGCGTGACAATGTAAGTTTAAATTAACGTCTGGACCACCTTAATGTGTAATTACAATCATGACCCCTGAAGATATATTAATCATGCACCCACTTCATGATTAAGATGCTTCTAAATGTAGCGTTGATTGATGGAGATTCAGAATCGGGTCCTCGGAGGAAATGCAGCATCTCTTGGTAATTGAGGGAGAATGTGACAAGCGTGAATAATGAATCCATTGTCACGATTCATGAGATGAGATCTTTACGTAAAGATGCGTGCGGAAAGGACGCAGCAGATTATGATGACAGGCTTCATTAAGAAATGGAACTTTTACTTTGCGAACTGGAAAAGTTGCATTTTGCAAAGAGTTGTTAAGACAGACCGGCGAGAGTTACTCAGATGCTTCGGGACGCAGGTTGGGAATCAATAGAGAAAAGAAGATTCAAACAAAGACTTAATTTACATAATCAATTCGGAGTGAGAGTACTTTCTTAGAAGCTGTGGCTATTCGCCCTTACGTAGGCCACGAAACGTGGGATACATGGGCCATTCTGACACCGATAGGTAGAACAAACAGATGCTAGTTTAATTCGATTCAAGAACTCATTTTGTACCGTGAACCCAATGTATTCCAAAAAATTGATAATTGTGTTCATGTGGAACTTTGTTTGCGATGTTGCTATATAATTTCTGCACCATACTATATGTTGACTCAAAAACAAAAAATTCACAACAATGTTATTGATATTAAAAAATTTCAAGAGTTATACTTCACTATTGATTATTATGATCTCTGACCCGAAGTAAATATCCTAAATTAGCAACCACTGCCATTAAAACCCTGTTGCCACTTAAATAATCCTAAAATTGTAAATTTCAGCCTTGCGAAAATGAATAATGCAAATGATTGAAAATAGAGAATGAGGAGTTAGGAATATATCTAATTTAGAGGCAAGTTTTGAAACGTGTGTGCATAAAAGATTATGTTCTTATTAATATAAAAGATGTATGTTTCCGATTGGAGTGCTGTAAAAGAAACTCCCCAACCCCAATGTTATATGGTTTAAAATAGTTAGGTAGGCACTGCTTTGATCTATTGCTAAAGACGAAAACTCAATTTCGGAAGCGACTAGATTATATTTTATTTAGACATCTATTTCCTTAATACTTCATAATTTATTAACTTTCATATCTGATCGGTATAAAAGATTGGTGCATAATATCTTCTGTCTTTCTCGAATGTAATATCTCTGACAAAATTTTGTCTAAAACCCTCTCCTTTCCTCTAATGATTCCTATCTTACATTGATGGGCATCTCGATAAGACAAACTGACTATTTGAAGAAATATAGTTATTAATAAAACTTAATGATTTATGCTATTCCTTTACTTATTCACAAATGCAGCTTTTGTCTACCGGGTCGTGCACAATTCAGAAAGGGTCTAATCAGAGAAAAGTAATAACACTCACGGACTTTCTCATTGCTCTTAGGAACAATTCTCTTAACGAAGTCGAGTTTCTAAAGTGCCCTTCCACTTATGTTACGGATGTGGGAGCCCCATGTTAAATTGTTCGTGAGGGTTACTCTAGGATATTTTACTGAGTCTACTGTATTAATTTTGTTCCTCGAAGGCAGTATGAATTTTCTCATTCTTAACTGGAATAACCAAGTTTTCTTCCGCTTCTTTGGAGAGGGTTTTATACATCTGCACAATATAAAATTATCTTTTCTAGTTGTTCTGGTCGTTGGCGATGGATTACTGCGGCAAATTTATAATAAAAACTACTCGAATCTCATTCATACAATCATATGCACCAATTTTAATAGTTCGCATACTCGTAAAGTACACAATTACACGCCTATACGTACATCTAACACCTATCACCATACATCTATCTTTCTAGCATAACCAATTCTTACTTGGCGTGATATTTAAGACAAAGGAATCCTTACACATATATTTTCCGATAATGAACAAAAATAAATACAGTAACTCAAACTCGAATACTTACAAACTCTCATCCTTCCCGTAAACAATCTGAAGGTAATTGATCTGGTAACACTGAATCAAAAACAAATTAACAGAATTTCTCAAAGTATTCCGAGATTCTCAAATGTCAAAGATCAAAGAAGTTGTTGGGTATTTCGGGAAACTGCCTTATAACCTTCTCTGTTTAGGGCTTCATACTTGATCGGAAATTTTGATTCCGAGAACTTGAAGTTAATATAAGATTGAGGGATGGAGAGAAAAAACAATTGACAGACCCCACAGGCGAAAGCTGGCTCAGTGACGTATTAGATTTCGGAAGTTACGTTGCCGATTATAACAGACGCGGAAAATCGTATTAGGTTTCATCTAAAGATAATATGAATCATAACTGTTAAAATATTGCAAAATACAATGAAACCCGGTTAATACGCTTTTCCAGGGACCGACTAAAAATTGCTTTATAAAAGGCATAACGTTATAACCGGTATATGACAACACTTCATATTTTCCACTTTAATAAACAATACAGTATATTTTATATCTAGGATATTTTCGTTCTCTCGTTTTTAAAGAGTGTGTTGCTTTTCTTTGAAAATTAAATATACACGCCACAGAAACAAGAATTGCTTTACATTTTCATTAAGGTCCTTACACTAAAATGAATAGGAATCTTTGCAGTTTGCTTTCATTACACAATTGTGTTTTTTCATACAAATATATGATCAAATTTCACTTTTCTTATACAAAATGAGGGAAATGAACCTTCTAAAAGCAATGCAGATAATGCGAACAATTTTCGGTCCATTAAATGAGATGGAGATTTGGCCATGGTGGGTTGCAGAGCATCTGGGGGAAGGAAGATGTGTATCATTTGTTTCGTTTGAAAGGGATCGGGACAGTGAAAAAACTGCGCTTTAAGCAGGCTAGACTCTTAAACAGGTTTTACTGTAAAATGGAAACACAAACGATGCTAATCATCAAGTTGAACAAATAAACGATACAAAATCATGAGAATCGGAGTTACCAAGAAAAACGCCAAGATAGAAATTTTAGGATAAGTGGATAAATATTTGTTAGATATTAGACTTAAAATCTTAAATCTAAATACCATTTAGATGATTTGTAATCGAGAAAAATCGAGAGATTGAAACCTTTCATTGTTACCATCCGATTCTAATATAGAGTCTCGTAAAAACATACGAATATCGTGCCATCTTGGAATTTCGACAGGATTGCAGAGAGAGCTTTGGAGGTCATGTCGTTATCATGAATACACACTCGATAAAGCTGATCGTCAGTCTGCAACGAGGAGGAACGAACCCAGGTCGGGTCCTAAGCCATACGATTAATCTTGTGAAGCACAGTTGGAAGCATAGATACAGAAAGATACTGTTCTCTAGAATGAGAAAAGTAATTTGAGAAGTTAGCGTGCATTATACTGCAGTTTGAGTTGAAACTTTCGGAATAGAAACTATTATTTCTCTAACTTTATAAGTTTCCAAATATTTCATAGAGTTATACGGAAATAGTCGTAAAAATAATGGAAATTATAAATAATTATAATCTCTGTGTCACTGTAGGTTCTTAGTACGTCGCGGAATATTTCTATCCTTGTTTGTGTGAATACTAGTGTATTCCTCCGTCAAAAATGACGGATATAAATTTAATTAACAGAAAAATGCGCTAATATTATCACATACCGTACCTCATCATTCTAAATAATAAACAATTAAATTAATTTAAAATGTATCTTTCATATTATCAGACATTATCTGGCATGTGACAATCTACTGAAGCAGGGTTTTCACTGAATTTTAACCCTCCTCTTCCATCATCATCATCATCATCATCATCAGACTGGCCGAGTGGTTATAGTGACTGGTTCTAACTTCCAAACAATCCTCAAAATCTCCGAAGAATAATCAGAAAGTTTACCCTCAGTGGTTCGAATCCTGTCCATGGAAATTTTTTGCGGAATACATTTAAAAAAAAATTTTAAATTAAGCTTCAAATTTGCTACGATGCTTCGTAAGAAAAGCGCTCCTTTCCTATACATTTGATGTGGATCTTTCACCTTTGTTGCTAATGGGACAGTTTGTTTATACCCAAAATATTAAACAAATTTTTCGTCATATATGACTAAATTTTCTCAATTTTGAAATCTTAACGCTATTTTACGACAAAAATAAGGATCTTTGATCAATTTCCATTCTTTTGGCTGTCGTCTCGATTTCGTAGGACCATTATTTTGATTTAATTTTGCAAAAGAAAAATAACTCCAGAGTCGAATCGAAAAATATTGTAAAATGTATAAACTATCAATGATAATGAAAATAATAACTTAAAGTTGGTGAAAGAAAATATCTTATTACTGACAATAAATTTAATCTTCATTGTGATAAATTGCTATTATTTAATAATAATTTACAATACTTTTTCATTCTAATATGATATATATTCTTGGACAAAGATGAGTTTCTCTTCCTTAGTCATGGTGTAAAAGGGTTAAGTAAGAGCTCAGTGAAGAGCAAACACTTTTTATAATTGATTTTGGACTGAGTTTTAAACTTCTCAACAAGCTGAATTGATTTATATATTATCCACACTATCATAAGGTTTAAATCAGAGTGGACACTTTATTTGTTTTAATGCCTCTGACATGTTTTGACTGTTAACTAGCTGTCCGAATCAGCAATATAAAGTTAGGGAGAAAACGTCCACCAAAAATCGGTTTTAAGATGATAGAATGCATCATAATAATAACCATATATTTCGTACAAAGAAACGTGGAAAAATCAATAAAATTTTAAGCGAAAAATATTAAATTGTCAAAAAGAAAAAGGTTCACCTGAGCTCGAAGCAGTACGGTGATGAGATAAATTAGGTAATTATTCTTTTGCGTTAATTAAAAATGATCGAAAAACATCTTGGGAGAGAAATTTGGAAAATTGGAAAATTTTGAGAGGGACTTTCATCTTAACTCTTGGAAACTGATCCCAAGTTCAATTTAATTCGTAAGCCTTTCTCTGTGCCTCCTTAATTTTTAGCCCAGCATCCTAACTGCTTACTTTCTTCAAAAATCTCCGCCTGCTTTCCTTCATCTTTTTCTTTCTTTTGTCTTTTTCACCTTAATCATATTATTAAATCGTTTTTCATCCTCTGAAGTTGCCTTCCTTTCATAGTCGGCCACATGTTCAAAATTCATTTACATTTCCTTTCTCGCAAATTTTCTTTTTTTCCAAATTCATTTATCTTTCTCGGTATAAGACCAAGTTTCCTTGTTGCAAAATTAATACATTTTTCATACGCAAACAAAAATTTTTCATTTCACCATGAATATGAACGACTACAGCATGGTTAAAAATAAATCTTAACCGAACCCTTGAAAAATATATCGCCTCTATGTCTAAAAGAATTTCGAAAACTTAATTAAACTTAATTAGATGAGCTATTTAACGTTATGTTTGAACTATATCAGATCTTTATCTTTCTATAGTCCTTTGCAGCTATGACTAACTGCTGTACGTAGTTCGATGTCTTTATTGTTCATGAAAAATTAATACATTCATTTATTGTGGAGATAAAGAATCGTAACGATATCCATCTGGAGATATTAAGACAAAATAAGCTGTTTACACACTTCATCCGTATAAAAAATTATGCTAATCTCGTTCAGCATGGTAGCTTAGTGGCAAGAGTATCTATTCGGAAAGTGCAAGAACTAAGTTCGAGAGTAGCCTTACCAATTATTAAGATAAAAGAGGCTAGCGATTACATTACATAATAATTATGTATCACATTATTTTCATTGTACATATATTATATTTCCAAATTAGATGGAATGGTAATAGCAGTAGATGAGCCTTTAAATAACCCCTACGGCTTTAACTAAATGCACAGTAACCTACAATCCTACGAAAGGGGCAGATTTAAAGGGAAGCAGTGAGGTCAATGTACTTTCCTTCTTTCGGGTACATGACACTCATATCCGTTTTGAGTTACAAAATAACATTTCAGCCCCTAACTTGAGCCGTTCGTTTATTACCTCCATCTGAACAAAGACACAAAAATGAGCTCCAAAATTTTTGTAAATTCAAAAACATGCACTGCTATTTTGAATAAATTGCCAGTCGTTGGGGATTTTTTAGATCCGCCTAACGCTACATACAAGTATAAAGCGGACAATTTTTATTATTTATTTCGGCGAATATTTACACCCCACATTCAAAATAAATACTTTTCCAATTTAGAGCAGCAGCAATGCCTATTTTTTCACGAAATACAATAATCTTTACCATAACTTAAACCAGATATTAGATAATTATAGTTCAAATTTTGGATCATTTCCCACAAAAGATCTCTGATATCGAAAACAGTTAATCTGTTTGAAAGTTGTTCTATTATGTTATATAAATATCTTCAAATTCAAACTGATGCACAAACATCGCTCTTATCTGAATAATCTACTTACGAATCTAAAAAGGGGTGAAAAAATCCGCGTGGATCGCGGAACGATAGGCAGCAATATCGGAAGATTTATTGCCTCCCCTGAATAGTATTTCGGGCACCCTCGTCGGTAATTTTTCTGACGCTACAATAAGTGATTTAGCTGCATTGTTCGATAAAATCAAAATAATAAGATTTTCTGCTAAAACTTTTCAGGAAGGATTTATTGGTTCATTTTATAAAGTTGAAAAAGAGAAAATCCTCGAAATCCTACATGGCTGTAATTAGGCAAGTGACTGTCATGAAAGATTTATAAAGTTTGCAAGATGAAAGCATTTTCCCAATAAGATCGCCCATTTTAGAGGATTTTATTACAGAAAAAAACACTGAAGTATTGAAAGCAAGGGAAAACTACCTTATTCTGTATCTTGCCGGATTAGCCTCATTCCCTTATCAAAGATATAAGTATCTAGTGATGAATAGCTGGGATTCAAACGGTTCAAAGAGCTTAATACTTAACGGGCAATCAAGTTAAATGTTTTCAAAAGAAGATTCAAAAAGAGCACAGATTTATTTAAGCTTCACACCACAATGGAAAGACGAAAACAGTGATCACGTTTTCGTTCTTCTTTTGTGGCAACTGAAACCACTGATTCCGTTTTTCTATTGTGGTTTAAAATACAAATAGATCTTTTATCTTTCTCCATTGTTATGGATCACTATATTAAGCCCTCCGCCATTCAACGTACTTTTCTCAAAGGTTCTTTGCGAAAGTTCTCGGAACCGATTAACCAATTTATTGGTAACGTATAGATCTGCGTGCAATACACTTCTTTCCTTTCCCATCTCGAATCAAGACCGAAAATAGCTAGTCGGTTTGGAAACCAGGATTTTTCCCACACCCCCCCGCCGTAGGTCGCTTTGGGGGATACATTCGTAAAGGGGAAATCTCTTTCACAGAAAACAAAGCTCAATGGAGGGAGATAATGAAAGATAAAGGAAGAATGGAAAGGAGAAAAAGAGGGAAAGGTGGAGAGATTCCAGGAGAGAGATTGACACACCAGAAAAGGGAAGAGAGGGGAGGGAAGACGAGGAGGAACTTGCGTCAGCGTAAGGGAGAGAAGGTGATGGTAGAATAATCGATATGAAGAGGTTCAACCCCCCCTCTAAAACCCTATCCCATAGAGCGCGTAGGTTCGGTGGGACGACTGCGGAATAGAAATCGGCACCGAGATGGTTTGTCATAGAAGGGTTTCGGAACCAGTCCATGAGCTGCATTTTTATCATTCGGAAGGGTCAACGGTCATGGAAGGAGGGTAGGAATTTTAAGGGGGTGCTAACGGCCATTGGCACCCCGTAGTCTATTGTTTCTTTTTTCCTGTTTCCTTGAAGGGTTGACGCGAGAAAGGTAAGGGATATGTGGGAGAGGTCATTGTTTTTGAGTCGAGGGGTGGCAGGCGAAAGGGAAAGTTCACTCTCTGAGAGGGCTTTAATCGATGGTTCTATCGACGATCGATTGGCGCTTCATAATTCACACTCAGACGCTGTCTACCATGATATTAGTCTCTCTCCTCACGATGGTATGGGGATTAGTATGGATAAACCTATTCCTAACATCGGGAGATACTGCTTCCCGAAACTAAGAATATCAGGGGTTCGTCTTTTTAAAAATCTAAAAGAACGAATACGGATTAATTTAGAGTTAACGTAACGTAAGAGTTAGAGAAGATTTCAAAAGGATAAAACGGTGTAATTTAAGGCTTAAATGGTGGTTAACATTTGATCCTCCAGCAGACTCGGAGAAACGTTTAGAAAGAGCTAGTATTGTATTATAATTAATCAATTAAATAGTTTTTAATTAAATAGGTAAATTTCAGTAATTAAATTTAAGGTACTGAACTTCCTAATTTGCATGCCTGATCCAATAATGTTCTTCTGTTATGTATCCTTAAGAAATTCAAAATATTGGTTATCTGAGACACATTCAGAAAACGTTATCCAAAGAGCTAAGTTGAGAAATATAGAAATTAAATATTATTACCATCAAAAATTATCAATAACAATAGATAAAGATCAGATAGTTTTCAGTTAAGAGCAAAAATAGTCAAGAAGATTTATATTGCTCTTATACCTTTATTGTCTATGCATAATTATTTTCTGATAGGGTAAAACGTATCGGAAAATGAAACAGTACCTATCATAACAAAATATAACGGTAAAGAAACACATTAAGAAACTATTTCTTTAAGCAAGAATACTAGGAATTGATTCTTTAGGTAAAAAATAAGTGAGCTCGGCTCCATTATTTGCCTTGGCGAACATAAGGCATGGCTAAACAAGTATCAAATTGTAACGTAGGTCTATGATAATCGAATTAAATTATATTTTGTAGCTTGAGGCCAGAAAACAGGTGAATAATATTTATAAGTGTTTGTAAAAACAGGATTAAATGTAAATTATATAATCTCCAAAGCGTAACAGGGCGAGCAAAGCTATGTTTTTCTGTTTTCAAAGGGTTCATAAGCTGTTTTTTTTTCTATGACGCACAACTCATTATCCTCTTCATTAATTTCAAATTAATTAATAATATGTACAGCAATATAGGTCCAAAAGAGGTACCCCGGGGCACTCCAATAGCTTCGAATAAACGAGCCAATCGTGACTCACAAAACTCATCCCGAGAAATATTCTTGAAGGTCGGGCTAATTGATTTTCGTGGGTGCAACGACCTTTCCGATAATTCATTTCTCGACGCTTAAGATATAGCATTTGAAATCAGTTCATCAATGCTATGAAGGAGGTGGCATTAATTGTGTTACCATCCTAGTCACGTGCACTATCGATTGCATGAATCACATGTCGGGCTTCGTTGGACGACGGAGACGTGCCACGCGATCATATTTAATTAAAATCCGTAATTTAGTTTTCGCTTCCGTTTTCGCACGGAGTCCATCAAATAGCTGATTCCCGATCGATTCCGCATTAATACTCTGAGGAAATTAATATCTCGTCGGGAGGATTGTCGTGGAGGTCAGGCTGTTGGAGAGACAGCGATTTGATTGCAAATTAAAAATGTAGGGCGGATGTATTCGTTCTAAGAGGGGTTGGATACGAATAAAGGGGTTGATTTTCGAGAAGTATACTTCATAAAACTGGCGGATTTAGGGGTGGGCCGAAGGGGGCAATCGTGCCCTTGTGACTTTTTGTAACTGGCAATTACGATCTGAAGAGGAGCCTGTGCTAAAAAAAGACTGTGAAGTCTTTTCGTTGGTTACTGTCCTGAGTTTTCCACGGAGATATATTTTGAAAGGACTAAGGTTTAAATTTTTAATAAAGGACTGAGGTTTAAATTTTTAATAATAATTTTAATATAATATGAAGGCTTCCAACCGGCCTACGAAACCCTGTTACGTAAGAAAATCAACGCAAAAAAATTTGATCGCAAAAACGGAGCGTGAGAGAAAGATTTCTATTAAAACACTTTTTTTAGTAAAACTCTTGAATTAATTTTTCGTCGTATTTTAATGGATCAATCCATCGCAAGAGATACTAATCGCCGATTTGTTACGTTGCATTCGCTTTCTATGAAGATCAATATTCGATTAAGATAAGATTTACGAGGGTAGTGATAAAAATGTAACGATAAATTTGGTTTAAACCTCAATAAATATAATTTTTAGATTATTCACAATGATTTCACAAATGTTTTTTCTAGAAAGCATTAGATGGTCGTTTAATATTGGAAAATTTACAAGTATCTCTGTGGAAAAGGCGCCTGTAAGACTCCCAGCACTGATACTCTTAGAGCCTGTGTTTACGTATATAATTAATTTATAAATTTTTTGTTGACAACAAAACGTAGACGTTGACTTTATGAGGTGCATATTTCTATAACCTATGTAAGAAAACGGGCATTTTTGTCATTCCAAGTATAATATTGAGTTCTTTGGGTCATGGGATTTTATAGGTTCACGATTATCCGTCCCTGCAGCTTAAATATGCACTAATGGTAGAGCTGGAATACATACGTCGTTCCTGATTTTGATTCAACCTTGGAAGGCAATTGTCAAGTAAACATAAATTATTCCTAGTCTTCCACGAAACCCCAAGAAGAGATCTTAATGAATCTCATGAATCTTGATGCATCAATCTTCTAGGATAACCTCACAATAGAAATCGTGCGGAATGAGAGCAGTTTGATTAACTAAACAAGCGTTAGTTTGCCGTTCTTTCAAACAAGAGCAGTGGGTGGTGTTTTACTTTGTTTATGGATTGCTTCGCCTACGTTCTCTGCATGACGCGATGGTTGCATAGCAACTGATACGTCTCAATGGGGTGGATCTTGCGGGAATTAGAGGAGCTTTTAAAACGAGCTTGGCTTTGATCTCTACGCAGTACCTCCTTTCTTATGAGACGCTCTCTTCGATTTTCAGTATAAAGGGTAGGATTACGAGGAAAGGTAGAGGAAGATGTAGGATTATGAATAAGTATGAGTTTTGATTTTTTTCAGTTGAAGTATTCACATTTCAACTTATACTAATATTTAAAACTAAAATTATTAACTACTAAATAATATACGTGTAGTAAGTGCAATGTTATGCATGTATTTTGATGTGCCTAGTTTACACGATTTTCTCTATAATCAAATTCTATTTACTTATCGTCGTTATCGCCAGGTTGTATTTTCCTTCTTTTTTCACTGTAATGAGAAGAAGTTGAAGTAGTGAAATTTTTGCTGAATTATCAAAAATGACAACGTATCAAACCGTATTGCAGAGCAGTTTACAGTGTTTATTATTAGCGAATCGTTTTTCATAATGATGCTCATTAGTGTTTGTGATAAAATAGCCAGGGCAGTAGCAAGACGTGTTTAAATATATATGCAGGTTAATCGAATAGATTCACTCAGTAAGGTTGGAGTGTAAAATCGAAACGTTTTATTCGAATTACTCGATAGAACCAAGCAATCGAATTATTCGATTAATTCCATTCGATTCTCAGCCTCTATTATCTCTCCTTGGTCTGAACCCTGACCATAGTACATACATCTCGAAATCATGCGACTTCTGCAGAAATCAAAGCTGATTACTATAATATCAAATCTGGATGCAAATAGAGGAACATTTTCAAATGTAGCTAAATCATATACTTAGTTGTTTTTTCTTCTCAAAGGATGTAAAATTGGTTGCCATACTTGCAAAGTAGCATAAAAATATCCACTAAAAGTATATTGGTTCACATTGGAAAAGTCTCTTTCAGTGTCGATGCGCATTGATGAAAATTCCGATTTCCTTGGTCGATATTCACTCTATTGGAGGAATTCAGATGGAGGGAGAGAAGGTAATGGTTGGAACCGGGATAAAGGGAAAAGATAGTAAAGTTTGGGGTATAAAGCCGGTGCAAATCGACTCAGCAAATATCTGAGAAGGGTTCAGATTGATAATGGTGACTCGATATATTGGAGAGGAAAAAAGGATTGGTAATAGGGAAAATATAAAAAGGGTAGAGACAACGGAAAAATACTGGAGAGAGCAAAGATTAAAATGATCAATCAAAGAAAAGATGGGGAAGATTAGGTACTCGTGAATGTGTGATAAATGGAAGTAATGACTATAAAACTAAGGTTAGGAGTTTGTATAATACTGTTTAAATACTACAACATTAGAAACATTATTTTTGAAATGTTATTATTAAACAATAAGAGGTTATATCTTTATTATTTTTTGGGGAAGGATAGAGAACAAAATATGCTATGTTTATATTTATCACAGTGTCCTTTAGGAATCCACGTAATTTCATAATGCTTAAATTTGAGAAGAAAGCAGAACGCAATAACCAACGACACTGTCTATTAAGAACATATTAATTAGCGGTACTATTTAATGACAATAATCAATGCAATTATTTAATATTGGTTCTTTCCGCTTCATTTTCAAATATCAAGCCGAAATAGCTCTAACTCTAACCACTCGGCCAATCTGGCGTCTAAAAATTTCGCCCAACGTGGGGCTCGAACCCACGACCCTGAGATTAAGAGTCTCATGCTCTACCGACTGAGCTAGCCGGGCTTAGCATTTACATTTATATTTAGAATATATGACGATACGATATTTATTCCCCCCGTCCTGATATCTTAATGGAAGGAATGTTTTTTGTTTTTATTTTGGTTAGCTATAGAGAAGAATGTATCTATTATCGGTTTTGTCTCGGTCTTATTATTGGCTGTGAACCATAATAACATACAAAAAATCCATTTTGGTTTGATACTTTCCGCTTCTACCTAACACGTCAAGCCGAAATAGCTCAGTTGGGAGAGCGTTAGACTGAAGATCTAAAGGTCCCTGGTTCAATCCCGGGTTTCGGCATTTATTTTTGTTCCTGATGTCATTATTATCTATTAGAATATTGCTACAGAATGTAAAATGTAGGTAGCAGTCTCCAACATCAACTCTTATAAATTTTACAAACATATTTATATGCCGCTGACCCATGAATTTATTTGCCGTATATAGAATATATAATAAACGCATATCTGCAATACATATTCCCTCCCACTTATATCTTTTGATGGACGGATAATATCTTTTGTGTTTATTTTGGTTAGCTATAGAGAAGAATGTATCTATTATAGATTTTCAGTCTTATTTATGGCTGTGAACCATAATAACATACAAAATTATCCATTTGGTTTTGATTCTTTTCGCTTCATTATCATATATCGAGCCGAAATAGCTCAGTTGGGAGAGCGTTAGACTGAAGATCTAAAGGTCCCTGGTTCAATCCCGGGTTTCGGCATTTACTTTTTTGTTCTTATTAGTATATCTCGATGAATGGATTTTATTCTCTTCTCAAGGAAAATCTATCGTCAAAGATGATCGCTGACCAAAACTCACTTGGCTATGCGGGAGTTATGATAATGTTATTCATTCCTCACTTCTACTTGAAATCAATGAAACATGTTAATCATAATTGTGCTGCATTTACGAAGGCGTTGTCCGCTTTCAATTCAAGCAGAGAGCTTTTTCACTCCTTATATTGTGTAGTAATTCTAATTCCTGATTCAAAGCTCATTGTAGCTTATGAAAGAGGTCTCGAGGTTCAATCCGGCATCTTGTGATATATACTACACAGACTGACAGACAGATCAATGATATACGTAGGTACAATCTTGATATGATTACCCCTTGATTATAGGTCGATATTATTTGTAGGCGTATTCACCAACAAAAAGCAATTATTAACGCATATCTACTTTTTAAAATGCAAAACTCCATAGTTTTAGGATATTTCCATGGAATTTTTAATTAAATTTGTTTGAATTTTGTCAGTTGATGAAATCCATTTAATGCCCCAGGAATTTCATTATTAATAGTTAGAGATGGAATTTCCGTCAGCGCAAAATACGCGTATTTTCCTCATTCATCGAATTCATTTAAAATTATTCAGTAAAATCGTAATACCTTTTTCCCTGCAATGCAGATACTCAATTGAAGTTTATTCACGTGATACATCTTGGAACCGAATTTTTTTCTTATAAAAATAACTCTTAAATTAAGTTTGAATAATTTTATCATTGCTCTTTGGACACATATTAAGTTGTGTTGCTAAATTTGTTTTTTTTTTCCGCTAGGCCTCTCGGATCGCTTGTGTCTCGAATATGTTGCGCCTACGAATTGCTGCACGCTAAAGATTCGTCCACGTTCTCGGGCGCGCTTATTCGGCAGACTGAGGAAATCCACATTTTACTACCCTCTCTCCCTTTTCTCTTAAGGTAGTGTCGTAAAAGACGCATTTCCAAACTCCGATTCTTCTATACCTCAAGGCCCTTCCGTTGAACGAGGGCTTCTTATTCGAAAGAAAGACGGGAAAAGAAGAAAGAGCGATAAAAGCAATAAAAGGAAGAGAGAAGATGATGGATGAGAGGAAAGATAGAAAGAGATGAGGAGAGAAAAGATTGAGATGAAGAAAAGAAAAAGTACTTCTTGCTGAAAGCCATTCGAAGAGTCTCTAAAAGGAAGGGAAAGATGGACAATGAAAGAGTAGGGGACAGAAGATGAAATACGATTGTGTATGAGAGAACTGTTTAGGAATCTACAGATCGAAGATTAGGTGTATTTCGTTAGATATATCAAGATAATAGTATGAATGAGAAATATACTTACTTATATACTTTCCTCATATTAAGAAGGTTTCACTTTCCGAAGGTGAAAATCATTGAAGATTTTACGCAATTTTACTGAAATCGAGCGTTAAGATCAATAAGCCTTTAGAAAATATTTTTCGTTAATTCACTAGAAATGTCATTAACTAATATGAAATCTACATCACACGGAATAGAATACTCCATCCACTTATTTACAGTTGAATTAGAGATTTAAAGAAGCATTGTGACTTTCAAAATTATGTTTATTTTCGTAATTAAGATTGTACAGTATAAATAATTAACCTTTGAAAAATTCATATTTTTACACACACTAATTATTTCAGAAAGGACATTTAAAATATCAGCTAGGATTGAGGGAAAAGATTATCTAGGAAGGAAGGATGCATATGAGAATAGGATGTAAAGAAAATATGATATGAAAGGAGTACAAGCATACACTACTGTTATCTAGGTTTCTCAGAATACAAGCCAATACTATCTATGAGTAAAATCTGTCGTATTAACCCTATCAATGAAGTATAATTTTATATAGTGCTAGAAATGTTCAAAGTTATATACCCTAATTATAGCGCAGTAGCTTCAAATTCCCAAATGACAGATTCCGTTGTATCTTCATACAAATAAAAAATGAATTTTTCTTATAGGATGAGGGTAAGCGATGGATTCCTAATTTTGTAGGAACACTTTGCACTGCATTTCTAACGAAGTATTTAGACATTTTTTTTCTCTCAAAAATTCTGTTTTCATTTTTAAATTCCCCTTTGAATAAAGAGTTTCGTACTGTAGCAACGGCATAAGGATATTCATTTTTCACATTTTAAGCAACTGAAGCCTAAGTTCCTACATTTTCTCGAAGTCGGCAGTAAACAAAAGCGTATTTTAGGCTGCGATTTAATTGCGAAGAAAACTCATTTTTCGCATTTCGTTATTTGAATTTACAAATTGCCGGCCAGTTGGACACTTACCGTGGAAAGATTTTTAAGGAGTGAAAGTCTTACGAGTGAAAGAAGAGAGAGAAAGGAAAGATTTGAAAGTGGAGGTGAAAGAGAGAAAGCGTTGGAAGTGAAGAGGATTGCGGATGTATGGAGCGGAAGATTTGAAGGAAAGCTACTGCAGAACCTCATAAAACGGGCGTGTCTCAGTTTTATGCCTCCCTTTTCTTCCTTTCCCCAGCTTGTCTTTGTCCTCATTGCATCTACTGTACTCCATGTTAGATTTGAAAGTTTTTATTTCCTTGATTTACGGTGAGTGTACGATCAACGAACATAATCCGGCTTATGTTCCCCGAAGTGACATATCATAATTTGTTACAGGAATTCGATTATAGAGTTATAGAGACAAAGAGAAAAAGTAGGAATTTTTTTGATTTCATACGAACCAATTGCATCCAATGTAAGTGGTATATTGATTGAAAATAAACAAACGTCACATAAACACACAATATAATTAATGTTGTTCTTACAAACTACTGATAGGATGAACAATATTCCTACTATGGTTGGGAATGCTTTTCACTAAACAGGTGAAGCAAAGAATAGGAATATAAGTCATTCCTCGTCTGGGTGCTCCCATTAAACCATTGCAGTAGAATCGGGGTAAAATAATCACTGACAAAAAGTCAAAGTCATAAAATTTAAAGACGACAACATTTCCGGCGTCAGGAATACATTTAGATATAAATATCATTATAACGGATCGAAGAATATTACATTTGATGAGTGTTCACGTGTTGGTTTGATAATTTTGGTGAGATTGCTGCTTATAATGTGTTGGGGTGTATAATAAAGAGTGATTCTTCCCATTTTTTCCATCTCCTGTCAAATCCAGATAAATTGTTCCCATATAGCCACCCTCCGATTCGGGTTATACATACTTTAAAAATTTGTGTAAAATGATTTGATCAATTGTAGAATCTCCACCCCCAGAATTATCGTTGGTTGAAGATATCTAGCTAAATAAAAGAAGTATGCTATAAATTAATTATAAAAATATTTTTATACATATTATGGGGTGAGGAAGGAGTTCCTCACCCCATCCCAACAAAGCAATTGAGTTTTTGCTGGCTGGCTAGCCAAAATTCTAACTTTATTCCTGTAACTTCATTACCAGCTACCGAAAAGTAATAGTGATTTTTTCCTTGCCCAAATCGAGACTTGTTCCATTACGTATTTTCTGTGACTTTATCACCGATTCCCTATTCATGTAGAATAAGATTTTGGGATTTATTTTCTTTGAATCCTGATAAATAATTCGCTTTCCTTCGGCAGAAATGTATTGGCGAGAATCGTTCCTCCATGCTCTCTAAGCTAGTCCTCGTGTTCCTCTTTCATAATGCTTCTCCTAGTTCATCTCCCACACAGCGGTTACCATGGAGATGGCGCCTCGTGTATCCAGATGTGGGCGTAAGGGGAAGAAGCCCTCCCAGGGTGAGTCACACGCTAGGGAACTCCCACGATAACTCCATCCCTCTCTTCCAAACAACCCCTTTCCTCATTATTGTAACCGAGGTGACGTATAGCACTACGTAGGAGCCTCTGGCGCCTTGTACGATGGTTTTTCCCGCCGTTCACTTGCACGCTCTTCTTCCTGGTCCACGCACGATGCTAATGATTTACGCAGCGAAGACGACCTTCCAGTTGTGGGCGATGGAAAAATATCCTCCTTTGGAATGAGGAGAGAAATTCGCCCCTTTTGACGTCAAGGGTTCCGTTAAACGAGGCGAGTTAGGTCCGGAATAATTAGATTAGAAGCTTAGATTGGTTCGATTGTTCCAGAGTGGTTAAATCTCTACTATGATGCATCTCTTTTTGAAATGTGATGGAAAAAATCGTATCGCTGATGAAATCACAATTATTTACAACGGGGTCAATCTCAGTTACTATTATACAAAATTACTTCATGACGAGAATACCCGAAATTAAGGTTTGTATGTATGAAACTATGACGGGTGACCATCCCTTCGGGAACAAATAGCCCAAGGATATTCGTGCAATATTCATACTATAGGTAATTCGTTCAAGATTTACAGATCGTATTTATTTCGGTGATATTGGAAATTAAAAATCTCCTAACTCCAATCCAACCCTCTACTACAAAAAGGTAGTATATGTTAAATATTAATTAATTGTGTTTATATAATTATATTATGCATATGTGCTATCGCAATGCATTTTAAAGGTTTGCAGGTTATTAGAAATATAACGATAAGGAAATAATTTTGATGAAGAAAAAGCAAGGAATTTCTTTAAAAGAAAATTAATTATAGCATATAATGAAATTAGGCATATGAGGGGAGGAAAATAAAAAATTTCGCCCAACGTGGGGCTCGAACCCACGACCCTGAGATTAAGAGTCTCATGCTCTACCGACTGAGCTAGCCGGGCGTTGAATAACTTTGAAAGTACACACAAAGATACCAAAAAATTATTCTTAGACTGTACTATAACCATATTTTACAATTGACATGATTTAAAGAATAAAAGAAAACTTTAAAAAAATATTCTTAGACAAGCTTTGATTAATTATTTTTGTATTTCCTTCAAATTTAAATCCAAGGTCGTTGATGGAAAGATTGACTCTTTAACCCAAAATATACATGAAGTGCAATTAAATTAGATTATAAAACACCCAATAATATGGGACTATAATCAAAGGTTTCCCGAGATAATTCTTGCTCCCAATCCGCTTCCGCTTAGAATACTCGTTGAAATAATTTTAAACTTCCAAGGCCCTCTAAATGTCAATCTATTGCTTTCGTTCAGTGATAAACCTTTTCCGTGAACTCTCGTTTCTGAAAGCTCCCAGTAAATCTTTTAAATCGAATCTTCCAAGAAGCATAATTTAAAATCACTTCCATTAGGGGAATTAAAATGAAGGAAGGAAGTGAGCGTCCTTTTCTTTGCTACATGACTGGATTTTCGATTTATGACCGTGAGACAATCCTTCCCGACGATAGAAAACATTCTTTGCTTTGCGCACTGCACCCCGGTAAAAAATAACGAGCAGGAAGCGATGAACATTTTGGCATTTTGCCTCTCGCGGAGGCCACGCAGACTATCGAGCTTTCTGCCTTCATTCAAAGTAAGTATACTTTCAAAGTTTTCCCTTAAGTAAATTTGGAAAAGAGTTGGTTGTGCGTTCAAACAAGCGAATGGATAAGGAATAAATAGGTCAAAAACTCAATGCGCAATCTTATGGATATGGTTTTTATAGTAATTTTGCGTGAGAAACCGTATAATTGGCTCCAAGAACCGGCGGGCTTAGCTTTATTGTAGCAATCACTTGCTCTAGCCTCTAAGATTCAATATAATCACGCGTAAAAAGTAATTCGATTTCATTGGACGTCGTTTTATTTATTCTCCTTGCTTTAGGAATTAATTCGCTCTAATATTAAATTCCGTTTTTCCTTGGGATTTTTCCTAGGTGCACTCCCCTTAAATTCCCGTCATTTTGTAATTAAAATAATGCAGATATTTACCTCTGATTACCAATAAAATAATTACGAAAATAAAATACTTGCTTATTAGACTAGGTGATATTTAACCCGATGGATTTTTTTCATTGGGCTCTTAATTGACTTGAACTCAAACTTGAATACCGACATCTCTTGGTTAAATATAGTTAACTTCGGAGGAATTGTGCTAGGGTCCATCTAAATAAATTACAACCTCTTGTGAAAAACTTGGCCATAAGTGGCGAAGTTTTTAATTCTTAGTATAAAGAGATATGTTTTTGCAATTTTGGCCACTAATTTTATATTTCAGTTCCCTATGCGGCGCCTTGCGTGTTAACTCAATTGGCATAAATCATTCTTTTAAAAAGTGCAAAGTTTGAATTCGAGTCTTAATAAGGGTTTTCTTTTCCTTCCGGGTATTCTAAAGTAAAAATTCTAGGCAATTACTAGTTACTCGAGTAGAGTACGATATTTGTTGGAATGATGCTACAGTATTGCAACAACACAAGTTGCTAGTAACTGAGCTTTCTTTAGAATAACATAAATTTGTTGATCACTAATTTCCAAAGATAACGACCGTAAATTATATAATTAAATCAATTGTTACGGTTAAATTCTGCCACATGCCGAAAGCCCGCTGGCAGGCTATTTATGTAGATGTATTAATCTCAAAATATACACACATTACATTATGGTTACTCAAAATATGTACACATTACACATTTGAATATTCATCTTGCTAATCCCAGAGGCATGTAATAACACCACGAAATCCCTTTGTGACGTAAAAAATCGTAATTTCTCTTGCTATATGCGTAATGAAAGACTAAAAATAAATATCCATCATTCCGATTTGTAGCGTTACATCGTTTTCTGTCTGAGTTTAAGGGCATTATTTGCTGGAATAACAAATTCAACTAGGGCGATGGCCTCAGTATCAAATACTTGGCAGATGAGTCCTTCTCTTATATATTTTTCGAAAAGCTTCCATAGGTAATCTCCTCTTCCCTCCAGGAGTAAATCCCACCCGAGGGGATTTATCATCCGAAACACTGCTGTCAAACCCGAAATCTCCACTATCACACCGAGATGCTCGTTGCTACGTTGGACCATCTCCAAATTGGAGATTATCAGTATGTTTCACGAGGTATTACTAAATCAAAATATATACCAACTAGCCGAGACACTCGATACTGTCCGGGAGTACATTTACTTCCACATAATTACCCTGCAAGCAGCCTTTAGGCCTTATATGAATTATTATAAAAATTCGATATTTAGGGTTCTTTCCTGCCTGATTATTGTTCATGATGTGAACTTCAAGCTTGATCATATTCATTAGACCTCAAGAGGAGACGAATTAAAGAACAAACTGCGATGGAATTTTAAAAGTTTCGAAAAGTAAACAAATATTGATAATAAAAACTTTATCATGCAATTATTTTATTTTTAATGACAGTTATCTCAAAATTTTACGGATTTTAATTCTTTAGTAGAAGAAATTACCAGTGCAGGATATGTAATCTAACTCCTCGTGCATTACTGATGAATAGACTGATGAGGATTTTAAAATTCAAATTAAGGCCATTGTCAACAAATACATTAAATTTTACATTTCAATATTATTCTTAAAAAATTGATTCCTCGATCAAAACCTTTGGATGCTCTCGAATATGTCACAATTAACTTAAATTACTTGTTCCAAGATTTTCTGATAACAGCTCATAAAAAGATCACTTTGATCATTACGTAACTTTATGAGAGATAGAGAGAGAGTTTTATTTAATATTTCTTGACTTTTTAATCCATTTCCCCCAATCTTTATATCGTGAGTTTTAAAGTAATATTTTGGGAGAATTTCCTCTCGATCATTAATATTTTCCATCTCGAAACTGAAAATAATTGAAATATATTAATATCTGATATCGGGGATGAGAGAAAATTACGTCAGCAGGAAATTAATGTCATCCAAGCTAATACTGTCTGAATTTTGCTTTATCTATAATTAGTACCTAATGAAATTTTAATGATCCCAACGACAAAAAATCTTAGAAATCATGTATTACCTCAGTGCGCATTAGTAGTTATTAATGTTCATTAAAAATTAAATAATCGGGAATTTTGGGTAGGAAAAATCAATGTAAAGCAATGATAATGATATTATGAAACGAAGAATCTGTTTACGTTAATTAAAGGCAGAGTTAATTAAATTTTGATAAATTCGCAGAAGGACATCATTAAAGAATTATGGCAAAATTAATTATTCCGTAAATATAGAGCCCGTAAACATTTTAATCCAATTTAATTTTACAATGTAATTTGACAAAATTGAACAAAACATCTCTCGAAACAGGAATTTTATATTACTATTACCATAACAGCTTGTACCTTTACTTACCTATTGCATACATACTTACATTCTTAAATTCGAGTACTTAATAGGTATAAAATCATAAGTGTGTATTGCACGCCTCAACACGTATGTTAGCACATTTATTCATAGTTTTAGGTTTAGATAAGTGCCTCGCAAGCCGCCAGTGGCGTATGGCAGGGGGTAAATTTATAATCGCTACGTTGTTAATATATTGAGCATTCATGTTACGATGCTACATCGTACAAATGTACATACATACTATAAAAGTGTCTGGAAGAGAAAATTGAAAATTAATGCAGGTTAAATTTTTGCATCACATACATAACTCGCGGGAAGCCGCGCTACCATATTAATAATTAAGGTCTGTAAGGCCAATATGAAGATGCTTATGAGTAGCAAGGATATTTAATTTCCATCAAACTTTGAAGATTCATTTTTGGAACGCGAAAGCCTTCTATGGCGAAATATTTGGAAGGTCTTGAGACTATGTGCAATTGGTACTCATATGACTCGCGCGAAAAAAAGTGACCTCAACCGGAGGCCCTGAGATTTTTCCGAATTTTCGTACGAAGCACGAATCAAAAACATGCTTATCGCTTAGAATATTCAAGGACTATCTCAGATGACTCAACGAGGGAAATTAATGCTCTTTCTCACTCTGATAGTAAAAAAGTTGCCATAAATCTCGAGGTTTCATAAAAAAATTATGCTTTTATTTATCGAAAAATGGGAAAAAATATTTTTAGTCTTTTTACCTAAAATCCATTATTTTATAAGTAAAAAATGATCTGGCCTAACCTTGTGGTACGCTATTTCAAGCCAAGGTTTGGGCGTATTTCGTACTTTAAAACTCTACCCCAGGCATAAAGCAAGGTTTTATATATTGAATTTCACTTTCTTATTGAAAAGCTGTTCTTTGTTCAAAATCTTCAAAAAAAAAGTTGAAATAAAAGTATTTTTGGTATAATTTTGCCGCTTTCGAAACGTTTTACGTTAACGACAACAAATTATTGAGGAATAAAGATATATGAGGAAGAAACACCCATCATGAATGAATTAGGAAATAAATCTATATTAAAATCACCGTCAAGCATACTTTTATAAATGTATTAAATTATGTATCCACCGGCAGTAACCTCCACAAAATATTAAAACTTTCTCTGTTTTTTCATTACAGATCTCTTTTCTTTCGTGATATTTAATTAACTATCCTTAATAAGGTTACGAAATCGAGAGAGTTTTACAAGAATAAGATTTTGGAAGATAATTCTGTTTTGTCTTTAAAAATACGAATAATGTTAAAAACATAGATTTATAAAATTATTCGTAAATTCAGAAAAAATTAGTTAATGTACACGTTGTGATCGATAAAATTTTTATGATGGTGATTGTAACGATCAAAGTGTTGCAGAAGTTTTTTTAATAAAAAGAGGTATGATGAATTCACTCAGAATTTAATATTATAAGGTACGATTCAATAAAATTGATATTACAGTAATATGCATTTTAATAGTTATCTCAAGAAATCGTGTACGATAACTTTCCATTCTTTAACGTGAACTATAACTTATTGAAAATGACTCTGGAAAATGCAACATGGAACTTATGATTTACAGGCACTTTATATGGAAATAGAAAAAAGATATTTGGCAGAAATGTTGACATTTGGGCAGGATCTCCCCTAAACTGGGCAGCCACCCAACAGAATTCTAGAGCCGCCAATATTTTTTCAACATTTTGAAGCGTTGTGAAATGTCTTTTTGAAAAAGATCGCTTTTAGTACTTTCACTTGATTACTGTTTATTTGGTATTCTCCCACTATATAATCTACCATGATTTTATTTTCCAATTCCAAGTAATATGCTATCATATTATGAGTATGATTTGGTTGTCTAGTTTAATAAAATAGCCCGGATTTAGTTAATTAAGACAGATAAGTTTAAAAAACAGCATCACAATTGAAACAGTTTTCTACTTCCCAGCTGTTTGGTTGCTGAAGATAAGATATAAATAATGTTCATGAATACAATTTCGTTCTTAAATTTATCTGCTGGAAATAAAAATAAAGTTTTATAACGTTGCAATTTGACCTTTTGCACTGGTGGCTACGCCCAAGGGTCTACCTTGCTTGCTAATCATAATATTGCTTGAGATGAGAAGAATATCCTTGAAGACCTTCCGAAGGCGGTATCACATTAATCAATACGTTATTAAGTAGTATGAGATATTAGCGTTGTTAAAAGAGCTTCGACAGATAAGGTCATATCGCACCTAAGGGCTCCCACCAGGAATCGAACCCGGGACCGCTTTCACTTTTAGCAGGAAATTATTAAGTTATAAATAATTTGATATTAGTTCATTAATTAAACATACATTGGCATTAAAAGTCTTCATAAATACAATAGGTAAGATCCGATAAATAATATACAAAAAATCATGCTACACACTAAATGCAGTGTTGCAAAAATACTCATAAAAGCTATACTAGACAGTCAGTAATTTATAGTTATTATGATATGGTTATATTTTTACATGATTACATATTCTTCCTCAATAATAACTTAGCAGCGAAATATAGTCACTGTGGCGATTTTGTTTTCGTCTAAGAAAAAGGCGCTATGCGATTGCACTGTACTCGTATATTTCATCATCAGAACAAAATTTTGCATAACAAATTACTTAACCTTTTCCCCGTGTACTTCAGCTCCTCGCCCATAAAATATACGAAGAGAAATCTCGTGTAAACACACAACTAACCTCTTTAATAACATCCGCTGGATTCGCTCGCGATCCTACGTGAATCTTTCAATATATTCTACGCCAACTTATTCTCAATCCGTGGGAATGAAACGAGGTACTTTCTAAATCCACAACGAATCGGAGTACTGCGCAAACACACGTGAAGTAAACTCGGAGGATAGCTTCCTCTTAGTTCAAACACTTTCGCAGTTGGGGTAAACTTTCTCCGAGATCTATGGCAGGATATGAAGGGAAACGATTTACGAAAGATCGTACGCCTCGAAAATTTTTCCCCGGCGATATTTGCCAACAACATCCGGGGAAATCCGCGATGAAAAATCTCTACACCGGATCCCACGACCTCCTTGAGATAGATGAGCTATGGAAGTGCGTTTTTCAGAAGAGACATAAGAACGGAGAAATAAGTGAAGATAAAACTGCGAGATGGGATGGGGAATTAAGTTACGCAATCTACAAAAAAGGAAATGAAAAATGCGCTTTGATAAGGAAAGCCGAATTAGAATCGACCGAAGGAATCAGAAGTAAGAAATCGAACAAGGTGGATATCATAGGTTTCTTATAAATTTCGACAACTCGTGACATTCTGAAATCCATTCGCGGGTTGATGGTAATACCTTGAATGAATGGTAATAGAGTCTCAGCAAAAGGTCACGGAAAAAAGTAACAATTTTGGACTCACGAATTATTTTCGGTGCCCAGTGATATAGTCACAGTTCACAAAAATTCACAACAAAGGCCTCCAAGTTTAATCAGAAAGTTTAACTGAGTATTCGTCATTGTCACAAGGACTCGCACCACAAGTAAATGTTATTGTTATCACTTTATTATATGAGTGTTCTACCTTTATGCAGGCTCTTAAGGTTCTACGGTGTAAATTTGATGGAACCGAAGGCCGGAAGATTAGCAGATCCCTATAAAGGTCATCCATCCTCCCATATGTAGCAGTCACCGTCATTCTGCCTTGAGGTAGGTCGGTTTTTTTGCTACAGTAGTTTTACTATTTAAGGGAGTGTTTTTTAATCTCCAGAGAGGGCTTGTCATTGATTTCAATCACACCTTTGCCCTACGTTGAGTCACCAGTCACGATGCTCTTCTTCAGTAACTTTTTTTACTTCCTCTGCCAATTTCTTTTCTCTCGATGTTTTCTCCATCTTCGTTTTCCTTGTTTGCAGTCAACATCTTATATATTATCCGCTTTGAACACCTAAGCGTTTCCGTGGTGTAGTGGTTATCACATCCGCCTAACACGCGGAAGGTCCCCGGTTCGATCCCGGGCGGAAACAATTTTTTACCGCCTGCCATACGACCCCGTAGGCTGAAAATCTAAACGCAAAACTATACTTGGCGAATAGAAAACTATATAGTTTGCTTATAAGAAATCAAAAACTACGATATTATCGTGTCGTTGGCAGTGTGATGAAAATGTAAGGGTCCTTTAGCGAGTGCTATCTATTTTATTCCCACTTAATTCTGTTTCATTTTAGCTGAGATTGCACGAGTAAAATAAATCTATAAGAAAGAATTTATTTCGGGACGACCCACTGAAATTGTTCCATTTGATTAGAAAAAAAATTGTGCAAAATATTACTAGAATCGGATGACGGAAAGGCGTACCATATCGCACTTGAAGTTTATCAATCTCATCAATTTTGGCCTTTTTTCGGTAAACGCTTTACAATGTTTACGATTTTTAAACCTCTAATTTCAACCGGTGATAATTCTGAAATCTGCTAATAAACTTAGCTGCTCTATGTTGGACCATCTAAGTCGGAGGCTAATCATAAGGAACCAATACAACATAAGAACTTCTTTTACCAACTTCCTCTACCAATTTCTTTACTTGAGATGTCTTTTATCTCTTCGCTTTCTATATCTGAAGTCAACATGTTACATATTATCCGCCATAGATATCCATGAGTTTCCGTGGTGTAGTGGTTATCACATCCGCCTAACACGCGGAAGGTCCCCGGTTCGATCCCGGGCGGAAACATTTCTTTTACCACCTGCCACACGGCTCGCATGATAAATTGGATGAAATTTGGTGTCGATATTGGATAATATATAACATTGACCGCAAACAAGGAAAGCGAAGATTGAGAAAAGAAATTGGCAGAGGAAGTAAAAAATGTAGCTAAAGAAGATCATCACGAGATCACATCACTCACAACGTAGGGCAAAGGTGTGAGTGAAATCACTGATAAGCCCTCCCTGCAGATTGAAAAACACTCCCTTAAATAGTAAAACTAATGAAGAAAAATACGGACCTACCTCAAGGCAGATTGATATTTACTGCTACATATGGGAGGATTGTTGATCTTTATAGGGATCTGCTAATCTTCCGGCCTTCGGTTCTATCAAATGTAGTACACTGTCGAACCTTAAAGTCAAGGATATTTGGATTAGTAATTTTTTTCTTAGTTCCTCTGCTTAGATAAAATTTTGCCTTCTTCACCATATTTGTATAATGAAATAAAAGAAATCTACGTATAAATAATGGCTGGCAAAAAGTTTGGTTAGTGATTTTCTATCCTGAGGTCGTCCACAAGGTGTGTTGTATTGTAATAGCGGAAAATATTTAGGAATATTGTAAATTCACAAGTGTCTCAAGAATTGTAACCTCGAAACAGAAATTAGTTTATATCTGCACCTTTAAAATATTACTAAATGACTACTTACTATTTACTACCATTCCTGAAACAAATAAATAATTTCTATATATAATAATTATGATGATAGAATACCAATTATTATTGCATCGCTTTGGGAATTCATTAATCCTGATAAACAATCCTTTTCCCATATTCAAACATAAAAATGGCCGTGTGGTTAGTGTGTCTGGTCCAGTTTCCGAAATGATACAAAGTTCCAGTGGTTCATATATTTTTATAGTATTATTGGACCGTTTATTAGGCGAGGTTAGGCCCTAGTGGGCCTCTCTTTCACCTAACCTCCAATATACTGTTCAAAGAAAATTTTTCAACTCGTAAAGCAAAATTTTCTGAATTTAAAGCTTAGATTAACCAACGCAAGGATTATTATCATCGTTTTTCATTGAGAATTCTTCAATTTATGGATTTCGTTTCACTGCTTAAGAGTGGGGATTTTAGTCATACGAATAGAGGGAAAATAATTTTCTCGGAGAGTCATTATTAAAACCGCTATCCGATGGTCGTCATTACCGTTTTTGGGATAAACATTCCCTGACTCAAGCTATTCAACCATTCTTCAGTCTGGTCAAGGTTCTCTCGAAGTGAAAGGGACGACCAGAGCGATAATCCGGTAGTGATTTTGGCATTCGAGTCAAAGGCCTAGACTGGCGAAGGAAATCCCATGCGGACATCCTTCTAAAGCTCGTAAAATGACCAAGTAATTGCGGTTATTAAGAGGGTTCAGGAGATTTTACAGATGGGGCAAGGTCAAAATTGTAAGTGGTAAGATAAGAAACTACCGTTTCGTCTGACCAACGGGAAAGAAATGCACAATACAAATAGGATATTTTTTGGACGTATTTTTCTTTGCTTTTCTGCAGACTGGGTCGGAAATGTAGCTTGCTAGGTGGAAAATATAATCTTACTGAGTTTAACTACAATAAAGCAATCTATTTCAATGTTTTCAATGTTATATATAAACTGCAATCCAATACAACTTTATTAAAATATAAATTTTTATTAATTCTAAAGCGCAGACCGCTGTCGAGAACGTAATTAAATATCCGCCCACACATTTATTTACCTTAAGTCAGAAACTTCCACAAGAAATAAGAGTAAAGCTCATTTTTCGGTCTATCTGCAAGCCATTTTCTTTGGCCTAATTTAATTAGAAATGATAGTCGCACGAAATCATTCAGATACCACATTAAATATTTAATATAGACTCTTATCTTCATCTAAGATTGTTTACAACTCGAAATCGCGGGGGACTGATAAATTTTATCTTTTAGCGTTTGATGAATCGTCCAAGAAAATACCGTCATGGATTGTTCTATTCGTAACTATCGTTTATGTCCACGAAATAATTCAGTTTAGTTAGAATTAAATAACTTATTAAAATCAATGTAAATGAATTAAAAAAAACAAGAATGAAGTAAATTGACTTATATTGGAAGGCGATTATTGATTATTATATTGATTTAACGTTGGTCTATTTCATCGTCTAATAATTAGATTATTTTGTTTAATATGTTACATATGATTTTAATGTGCTAATTAATTAGCTAACTGCAAAATTAGAGCAAGGGCAGCACAAATAAAATTACTTGCTCCGTCATATTTTTTCTGTCATAATTGATACCAAGGGCAACTAGTTTATCAATAGTAACGACTTTTCTGAGGGTTGAATCAAAATCTCCTGCTTTCCTGTCACAGTTTCTGGAAGTGATTTTTACATTTCGAACTTAGGTATGGAAAAGGAGTGACTACTTCTTCAAGTCCTAAGCAATTGATCCTCATTAGTTGACACTTAGAAGCTCAATTATTGATTCTGTCGTTAGATCTAGCGACTTTCTCCTGCTTTAGCGATTTTTTCTACTTAAAGAAATCTCGCACTCGATCTAGCATGTTATATTTCATAAACCCTACTAAACAAGACATATTTGAGTAATTGCAAGTCGGTATTCAAAATATCCTTACGTTATTTGTTAAAATACAAAATGCAATGCATAATCCTTGTAATTTCTGAAATTATATTGTAATTATAAAAGGTAATTTAATCTATTATATCTAAAATTCTTTTAATGGTTATTTTTTCACTTTTAGCGAAGTTTAAGCTTCTTTTCATTGTACTACATAGTTTATAGAGATATGCATGCGAAATTTAAAAACATTATGAATTGACATCTCAGGTTATAACAATTGTACGTTGCAGCAGAGATAAACGAAATGATTACTTTAAAATTTAGTCAATGATTAAATCAGTAAGCCCCTTAAGGATTCAACATTTTATGAAATCTCGAAATACGAAGGTAAGAAAATCACTTGCGGCGGTGCTCGGCTTATAGTTATAATTAAATTTCGAATAATTTGAATGATAAAAATTCGGGTGCTTTCCGACTCTCAGTATTTCCACTACAGAAGAGGTTCTTGTGTTTTCATTCCTGGCATAATGCCTAAACTTGAATAAGTTGATTATTCTTCCTCGTATGGAAACTCTTCTATCAAGATGATTCCATTCATATTCACATAATATCTGTAGTTATTCTCATGAAAGTTAGACAAGCTGAATTGCTTGGCCTTAGAAACATTTGAAAGAGGAAACTCTATGATAATTTTTGTGTTTCATAGGCCTATTCTTGCATTAAATATGTTTCAGCGAATGAGTATTCAAATAAAGGGAATGGAGTCAACTGAATTATGTATAGAAGATATGAGTATAGGCATAAGCTATTCGATAAACTTTTATGCAGTGATTTACATGATGAAATACATCGTGATTCCCGTACTCAGAGAACGCAATTTTCGAGGTCAGGCGTCAAAGAGATTTCGCGAGATTATAGCGAGAACGGACAGCCTGGTCCCTCTTTCCTGATAGTATTTGGTATATAAATCAGATAGTTAACTGGGGAGTTTGTTGTTATCACACCCCCTGTCGTACGCTATTAGGGAGGTCGCAGGGTATTAATGTAAATGTAAATGCAAGTGCGTCCAAATACGCATGTGATATTATCAAATAATGTTTGCCAAAATACCAAAAGGATCTGCCATTATATAAATCCATAATGAATAAATTACGTTATTAATGTTGTGTATATACTCTATGTACTTTTTTGTTGCATATGCTCAAATATTTAATTAGCTCAACTCTTAATCGGATTGTTACATTATGTAATGCAATTATTTCCGGAAAAATACGTGTGCCATTCGAAAATATAAGCAGTTAGAGTGTAATAATTATCACTCTGAACAAAACGAATGGAATATTGAAACGGAAGGAATATTTCTGATGGTTTGTGACAGGAGTGATTGACGACTTCATTTAATATATCTTTCTTGCTTAAACGCCTCTTCGGAGAGCACCATTCAATTAATTTCTCAGATGAATAGATCCAGTACATTCCAATTAGAACGAAGATTTATTTTTATGCCTACAGTACTTCGATAAGAAGCATTTTTAGGGTGAACAACTTAAAAGGAAACAAGATGCGGTCTTTGACAGAACTAAGCGAGTTACTTTTACGTTCCGTACACGTAACAGTTCCAGCTGAGAGCTACTTAGAGAATAAAATCGAATCGCCTCTTTTAATGACCGTCGTAAATGTCTGAAGATTGCGCCGCTGTTTTAAAAGGGTTTTTCAAGCTGAGTTGGCCACACTTGCATTGAGGGAGCGCACGAACAGTGTTTAAAGCTGTAAAACTTTCTCCAGGAAAGAATCTCATTCTATGACCCTGAAACAAAAAGTTGGTTATTCGGAATTGCTTTTTCTAACTCCTTTTACTTACACACTAGTCAATTCTCTGTCAAAAATGACGGAACTAAATTTAACTCATAAGCAATATACAGGTCGATGCTACATGTTTATTTGGTTGCTAAGACAATATCCCGTTTAATTTGTTTTGAAATCATTTCGACTATCTCTTTTTCTTTTTAAAATTTATATGACGAAGGGTTAGATGTAAGAAGAGACTTTATAGTCTCAATTTCGCCCTAAATATAGTCCAAAATAATTATTATTATTATGCCATGCTACTATCTTTATTAAAATGAAATGGCAGAGGAGACAATTAGCTAGAATAGATTACCACGAAGTGGAATCTATTCTAGCATATCGAACGTATACGTGTTTTCTAAGCTGAATAAATTGGCTTTTCATCATAAAAATTCGTTAATAGCATAATGGTGGGAAATTCCCCATCCCCTTGATCAAATGGAACTCCCGTAGCTGTACTTCCTGTATAACACCTGTGGAAACACGGTCTTCGGCCATTACGTCACCGGGTGGCAACGAAAAATACCTATCCACCCTGGTTATATAGGGGTCTCCGTCCCAAGCCGACCCAAATCGAAAGAATAAATTCATTCATCGCGCGTCATCACCCACTTACGTCACAAGGAAGCCCACGGCCGTAAAAGGGACGTTGGGCTAATGATTTGGCAGAGCCTTAATTTTAAAACCCTTTTGGTCGGTCTCATTCCTAATTCGTCGAGTCCAATATCTTCCACCCTGAAGGTAATGAAGTGAGGGAATTTTTTTTTATCTTGGGTGTCTCTGAAATAAGGTCAGCTGAAAATTACACACAATTCGGGAAAGGGAAAAGCTAAAAGAATAATTTACTACTGAAGATACATTGAAAATGATGAGATTGAAACAAATTACCCTCTATCCTCTACATTAATAAGAGTAATGGGTTAATAGTGCTGCTAAATGAGTAACCATGGTGAAATGTTTAATTAAGATAACTCGAAATACGTCATACTATCGCATACAATTCGCTCATAATTTTCTTTAGACTATTAGCCACTATCTTAGGCGATTCTTGTGACTGTAGAATACAAGTGCAACTTTTATTAGTCTTCCTTGCAAGTACAATCTGGTTGATATTTAAATTCTCGTTTATGCTTTCTGACCCAAAGAAAATTTATTAAAAGAATCATCCGAAGCATTTAGTAGTAGTAGCAAGATAGTATACTTTACAAATCACGCGATTGATATTCCTTTGGCCGAAAATTTAGATCGACCCAAACATAGAAATTCTCCCCCTAATTGGTTGCAAATTTTATAATAGAACCATACTTGCTCAATGTTAGAGGATAAGGGAGATTGAATGAGAAGTAATGTAATAATTAAAAAACTCATTGAGAGATGCTAAATATCATGATGAGCAATTATAAGGCCATTTATTTTGATTTATCTCACTGAATCAATGCTCTAATAACTATGAACGTTTTATTCTCATAACATCCTCGTCGAGAAAAGAAACGGAATTTCCTCACTCCTCATCTGACTTAGTAAGCATAATCTACCCTCCAGATCTATTGCTTTATAATGGCGTATGGGATGTGGCTTTAACAAGCTTAAGGCTGAATACTTTATACATACAGAATCATCGCGTAATTAAACTAACCCTCTTTATCCTCTGCTGGTTATAAAGGCCGTTGGCTAACGTTTGCGAAACATACACGGACAATGTCCTGAACGTAAGAGGTTTCTTGACCACACCGTTAACTCGGGAGTCCCCGTATAAATAAATTGTAAAAGGAAGCACTTCTAACGGATGTAGTACACGTAAGGGCGGCGGGATATGGAGGGTGGAGAGAGGTTGGAAAAGTGGTAGGGAAGATTTAGCGCTATCAGCAAAGGACGCCGTAGCAGAGGATGTAAGAAAGGGGAAGGAGACAGACGGTTTAAAATGACTTCATTTAGAAGGAAACTTTGCTGCTGTGTGGAGAAGTTCGTCATGTAGCGTAAACTAGTTCCTGGGACGTTGAGAATGACGCGAGAAAAGCAGCCTGCTGAAGACGCGATTCTTTGTGTAAAGAAAGGAAATTATTCGTCGATTATTGGTTCGGTTAGGCGTGTACTTGAAGCACGGAGCTATAGGTTGTCATATTTTGCGAGGTCTCTTACCTCGTTGAATTGTTCGTAAAGTATTGAACTCCAAGGTCGGTTTGAATCTCGAGCACTTCATCGCTAGCTATCAATAGATGACGGAGGCTTTCTACGCAAATTTAATAGTGAGAAAGTTTGTTCTTGTTCATACCACTCAGCTAGAATTCAATAAGCTGTAAGAGTCCACCTAAACATGGCAGAATGGCCCAATGCATAACACTTTTTCACAGCTTTCAATGCGTGAGTGACCTATGTGAATATATAATTATAATAATTATCCACTAATATTCATAACTCAATACTTTTTATATTATCACAGCCGTGAGAAAGTGTTCTAAAATAAAACTGAATGAAAAATACATATCCCAATATCTTATACCAAAACATAAAGATTGCGTCACATATATGGCTTAACTTCTTAATAATTTAGTCTCTCAGAAAACAATCCCATCTGGTATTTTTGACCTTAACTCAATGAAAGACACTTTTGACAGCATTTACAAAGGATTAACCATGATAAATGCCGTAATTTACCATCACTTATTTTAGCGAGGCGCTTTTTGTACCCGTAATTTCAGAAGTTAGCTAAGGTTATTCTGTAGTACCCACCGAAATCGAACCAAAGACCGTTTACACTGAAGTCGAACGTGCTACCCACTTGGCTATCCGATAACCAAAAATATTTTTCTCTCCATGACAATATTGCAGGAAAAAATAATTTGCCGAAACCCGGGATTGAACCAGGGACCTTTAGATCTTCAGTCTAACGCTCTCCCAACTGAGCTATTTCGGCTGATGACAACACTCGTGCAATTTCATAAAACAACAGAAATACAGAAAATAGTGGATCCTTAGTGAAATCGCAAAATAATGAAAAGTAGGCTAAAGCGACAGTGGTTAATTTAGATTGTAATTCATGATTCTAAAATATATTTCATTTTTACTCGGCTATACGGGAGCTCCGCTGTTATTTGTCAGTTGCAGCGGGGAACGGGGCGAATTGTCAAAATTAGAATAAAAATGTGCATAACTGAGATTATAAAGGCTAAATAAACTCCAATAACGTTTCTAGTGCATAAAGATTCATTTCTATCTCTATTTCTCTTCACTATAACTACCTCGTTTCGACCGCGGAAAAAATTTAGCTTGAAACGGTAAGCTCTTTTCATTTCTTCCCTTGGTTTTTCTTGCAGAATTTGATCGGTCATATACAAAGGTGAATGCATGACATCTACTACGCCTTCAGATGATATATTTTCTAGGAATTTTCGGGACAATTTTAAACCAAAACTTACGTTTAATTTGATCCAAGGTGAATCCTGGTCACGTTTCGTAATTTTTCATAGTAATTTTTATCAAAACACACGGATTGGATGGACCTTTTTTATTCGTGAATTCAATGTTATATTGCAACAGCGGCTGAGAGATGGTAACGGAAAAGGACAAATGTCACGACTATTTTCCTTCTTCAAACATTCTAAACTCAGATCATCATCTCAGATAACCATAGTAAGATACTTGATATTTTTCCTCGTATATATAGAATTTAATCAATAACAATAAATAGAGTTTTTTGTTTAGACATTCGTTAAACTTTAAAGTGAAATCTGAATTTCTGAAGTTGACAAAATCTATTTCTTAACTAAAAAATACTTAAGAAATAGATTTAATTCCGTATCCTTATAGCGTTAATAATTTCATCAGGCGCTGGTATAATTAAAGCGGATTTTCCTACTTCTAATCAAACGAATATTAATGAATCACTACGTCGGAATCCCATTACGTTGAAGAATACCGTTCGCTTACTCATCTCGAAATTATAAAATCATGAATCAAACATCCCATTGAATCGAATCCTCATAAGTTGGCAACCGCATCTTTCCTCCACTCAATCAGTCATTCAATCAAACACGTGTTTTACAGTGTTGCTATTCTCCATTCATCTTACCCCTTCTGAATTGATGTTGCCCGCCAGATGTCCCTCACTTTTTTCAGCCGCCCCTTCATAAGAGATCCTTGCTTTATACGCATCTCTTCTACTTTTTCCCTATACGACTCCAATTACTCCTCAATTCATCCAATCTCCAGCGTACTTTTCATCCATCTTCCTCCCTTTCTTAATCATAAGGACTGAGAGCTGAGAAGGAAAAAAAAACAAAAATAATTGGCTGGTGGAATCGAATAAAAAAGTACTCCAAGGAGATTTTGGATAGTCAATACTGGTTCTCAGTCTCTATAGCAATAATTCATATTTAGGTACATGTGATTCAATTTCTCGATCTGTACGTCCCACTACGTTTACAGTACTCACACCTCATCTTTAAACTCATTCTTCATCTTTCCAAATAGGACTAATTCCTTTTCCATAGCTGATTACGGAGAAGATCAGCAATATCGGGACTAGAAATGAATGCCGTCCGCCAGCAAAATGGAAATTTACTCCAAAACAGTTTTTTTATTTCGATTTTTAATATTAATATTAATATTAATAGCCTCGCGGAATATTTGGCTGAAATATTATTAATATTAAATATTAATAATATTTTCAGCCAATTATCAGAGATCTTCCGATTTTCCCGAAGAAATCACAACATCATACATGTAAACTAAATTTAAGCGCATGCGTACAATTATGTCACAGGATTCTTGAATAAAACTTAAATATAAAATAATTAAATATAAAGGACATCCAAGATGTTTTGTGGTACACTCACCAAGAAGTTCTAGATTGGTGGAATGAATATTAAAACAGCACCAATTCCAATTGAACTGCTTCTTCAATCAAGGACATTTTTGATCCCTTATATAATACGCTAAGTCCAATCTTTTTTTGTATAAAATTGTCTCTAAATATGATTCAGAGCCCTCACTGAAACAAGTTGCACAGGTCGAATAGATTATTTCTGGAACCAACAGGCATTACTAAAGAGATTGAGTGAAGGAGCCATCCCATCGATATTCAACCTATTTCTGCCATGTCAAGAGAGATCAAAAATAAAAACAGCAATATGGAACAGCGAAAATAAAAGGCTATTGAAAACACTCTGAAGTATTGGGACCAGGGGTCATCGGTCTGCGTGGAGAAGAAGGATCGATTTATTGGTTTGAATGAAGGCAATTATGTTTTTCTCTCTTTCCCCGAAATCTTAATAAAGACACACCTTTATTTTAATTCAAATTATGCACGAAAAGTATTCGAATGTATTATAATGAGCTATCGAGTATAGCGATAGAGGTACTAGACAATGGTGTGGGAAACCTATTCTCATCAGAATTTGAATGCATGTAAAAACTACGTGTAACTAAGAGGTCTTTCTATATATAGCGAAGAAGAACATATTGCTTTTAATTTCACTTGCTGGTGATTTCCGGGAACTTTCAGAACGTCTTCCATTATTTGCGCACTTTTTTATACACAAAGGATATCTCGTATGTATTATAACTATTAGGTGTTACTTGTGTATTAATGAGTGATACGGCGATACAAAATTTTTTATCGATTGTGATAAAATTCCCAATACTTTTTGCTTTACGAAACTTCCGATACAAATCCTGAATTCGATTCTTCCAATATTTAAAATTCATTACCATACATTAATACTAGTATGGTGACCGAACAGGACAAAAACTTGGGTTCTTTTCAATTTTATATTACATAATTTTGGTAATAATATTCCTGTAACATAATTCATGATATTAAATGAGTGAATTGACAGCGTTCAAAAAAGATTAAAAATAAAAATTTCATTGGGAAGTGGAAACAAACTAGAGCTAACAGACTTCATGGCAAGTTCGAGAATAGAGAGGGGAGAGAATAGAAACTTGAAGGTTTTATTTTAAAAAAGCCCAAATGGATTCACATTGAATATCATATTCCTTCGTTACCAAGCTCTACAAATTTTAGTTTTGCTGATAGTAAAAATCAATAAGTATTTATCTATTTATTATTAGTAGCAGAAATGGAAGATCGAAACAAAAACTTCCAAAGAATCCTTTTGGAATCGGAAATTAGATTTAAAATTCTCCGATAATGATGCCTGAAATATTCCAATATTTCCGATTCAGAGGTATCGTACTATCTCTTGAATTAATTATAACTATAATATATTATGCATTTTAGAGATTCAGCTATTTTACTTCTGCATTTTATTTTTCAAATATTATTAATATTAACTTGAATCAACTCTCAGAACAGCTCATTTCGCTGCTTTGCTTTCTGCTCAATTACTATTTTATACTCAATACTCTTTTTTAGTAAATTATTTGTTTCCCATCATTAATTAATAATTTTTATGCAAGTAATGGTTCTGTATTGATAACCCGTTACCTCCTAAATAGCGAACGTAGGCGTGGGGGGATCTTTATAGTGTTTAATTTTTTATGTTATCACTGACTGCTAAGTTGCTATGGTAATAAACATTCTGAATCTGTACTCGTTCACGAGTCCTTGTAATAGCAGAAGGAATTTTATCTCACAACTCTCTCGAAACTGTTACAAATTATCGGGGCCCATTATTCAAGCATTGTAAGTTCTTTATCCCATATTTTTATCATGTTCTACCTATTATTATTAATCTTACTAATATTAAATTAATTTGTTAGTAATATTCGACGCAACCATCTATCTGCTACTTACATCTACTCTTATCTTGATTTATCAGACATTTTACTCAATTACTCACAGTATTTTTGTTAGCTGGAACCAATTAAAACTGCTAACAAGGGTGTACGAAGCTTCAAATAAGTAGTACATGAAATTGTAATGGAATCGCCATCTTAAATAGGAAAGTTCTTACGGCGCCCGCTGTTTTGGTCCCAGCCTTGCGAGCAGAAACGAGGGAAATTGTCAATCAATAGACACGTAGGAAGTTCACGCCAAACGTAAATAAGAAAACCCGAAATACATCGGTGAAAGACTTATTCACGGTCACGAAGACAAACAGGGACGGTTTGTAATTACAAATGTGCCGCCCTAACCCCGTCGCTAGGCAACGTTCCAGACAAACACTTGGGCCACCGAAGCGATGCCTGTCAATAAGTTAAAAGCATCGGCTCTTACTCTGCCTTTTTAATGCGGCCTAGAAGAGGTCACGAACGAATGCTTTTCTTATGGAGGTAATTTCCTACCCTTTTGGGTAATACCAAGTTTAGTTCAACCCGAGTTTACATGAACTATAATCGTCTATGAACGCTTTTTCTAGAGACACTATCTATTTCAACGACATCCTATTTCTGAAGTCATATACAGTCACAAAGTGTATATTGACAATAGCTCGCTATTTCCGACAGCCAATTGATAATGAATAATTGATTATGAGCGATTGATAGTTGGCGAGTAATCGTTAGAAAACAGGGTGATATCAGCTGCCTTTGCTCTTGGATCGATTCCTCTATCTCTAAACGAAGATCATTCCTCGAAGGTACCGAAAGGGTAGCTGGTATCTTATTTCCCTCAAACATGAAAAAATTCTTCTCTCGCGTGCCATCAGCAAGCAGTATATAGTTATATTCGTTTAGAACTTCTTTATTATTAATAATTTAAAAAAGGCTCTCACGGTCGATTATAAATGTGGTAGAGGAAGCAGTTTTAAGAATCCTGTGATTCCATACTTCTTTCTTACAGCGAAGGATAGTTAATTATTACTTGAATTAGTTAATCAGTAGATTTCTTCCGGGTGGTATCCGTTGTTTAGACTCTTAATAGACGATATTTTTGGTATGTCTTCTTTTGTTTTAAAATCCGTTTTTATGTGATTTCACCACTATTCTTAGTTTTCCTATCTGTAGGTATCGCAGGTTTTTCACACCCCCCTTCTTGAGGGTGTTTTCCTTCAGTGGAAATTTTCCCAAGCAATTAGCTTAGGTTTTTAAATCCACAAACTACTCTTCTTCTCTGTTCTGTTTTTTCGAGCTATCTCTTTTTTTTAATATATATGATGAAGGGTTAGATGTAAGAGGAGACTTTATAGTCTCAATCTCGCCCTAAATAAAGTCCTTTATTATTATTATTATTATTATTAATTTTGTGTAAAAATAAACATAAATTATATATACCTGACACATGCACGTAGTAATTCATGACCTTTAATATGCTATTTCTGGATTTTTTTGGCGGTTATATATTTAGCGATGGCATCTGTAGGAACTCGAATAGGGCCTCGATGAACTCCGCTGCCCTGCCCAAGCCAGTACACAGATCTGTAGCCCCATTGTTCCCCATCTGACGCTTTCTGTCACGCCGGAAAGGCCAAGAACAAAGAAGAATGAGTGGGAATGCGTGGACGCATAGGTAAGACCCCAAAAGAGAAGAGGAAAAAAGCCCTCTGAAGGAGAAAGAGATACGTAAGCGGCGCCTTATCCCCGATCTACAGGAAAAATAGACGAGTTCGTGAGTTTCTTTTATAAAACGTTGGCAGACGGACGGAGAAGATGAGGGTTGATTCTTTTTTATTCTGCCCAAAAGGACGGCGGTTGCGTCACGTGGCCGTGCGTGCATCGTCGGGTGCGCTATGATACACAGAGTCGCCACATTGCCGGGAAAAAAGCCACTCGCCTTATTCTCCAGACTTCCTTTGTGGTTGCTAAGGAATCGCGATCTTCTCCCGCGGCCCCTTATGAAACCGTGGAGACGAAAACAGCGTCGCGAGGCAACGCTTATCAAGGAATATTTCCTCTCTCCCTATTCTGTTGCAAGCGGCTTTCAGTATTCCGATGCTCCTTTTTTAATACTCGCGACTCTTTGCCTACGTTATAATTTGCGGAGGAACTCTCTCTATGGTGTTATGCTGGAGAGGAAGGAATATCACTGAGTTGTTGAATTTCACGTCCTTATTTCCAAAAGATGCATATCGTTATGGCGGGTCGTTTCCCGTTTTTGCTGCATTGGGAACAATATTACGTCCTATAGACTTCTCCAATTTGACTAACAATATGATTATGTAAGCAACGCCAGGGAAATAATTACGAAGGGTCTTGATAAAGAATACAGGAAAAGGTTGGTAAAAATTGGTGGTAGTGTTTCGCTATAAGAATGTGAAACTTAGACCTTAAGAAAAGAAAACATCAAAAGATCAGAGGGTTTAGAGATGTGGGTATGGAGTGAAATGGAAAAAAAGCCGGATTTATGAAAAACATACGCTAGAGATTTTTAGAAAGGAGAGGGTTTTAATTGAAGTAATTAAGCATCGATAGAGGATTTGGGTGGGTTAAATATGGATAGGAGAGAGGTTTGCGGCAAGTATATGGGACCCAGCGGATGAAACGGGTACCCGCGAACTTGAGAAAATTCAACGCAAAGTGATACGTTTCGTTAAAAAATGCTACGAGAAAAAGGTAAGCGTCACGAAGATGCTCTCAGATTTGGGCACAGGTTGGGCATCATTGAAAGAAAGGCGGTTAGAAGCTAGGTTGCGACTCCTTAATAAATTTAGAGAAAGCACGTTCTCCCATGACGTAGTTGATATTATGCGACCCCCCTGTTACTTCGGCCGATCCGACAATGAGAGCAAAATAAGAGAAATAGACGCTAGAACAAGTTGATTTAAGAACTCATTCTTTCCGCGAACAATACGCGATAGTAAAAGGGTAAAAAAGTAGCTCAATCGATTGGTGTTTACACCCCCTGCCACACGCCGAAAGGCGGCTTGCAGGGTATTCATGTAGATGTAGATGTAGAAGTTGCTAAAGAAAGCAATCAAAGGAAGACTGTTAAGGGAAAGACAGAAGGGAAGAGAAAGACAAAATAAGTTAGATGATACAAAGGTTGGGGCAATCTCATCATGAAACGAAAGAAAGAGCATTGAACATGGAATATTAAGTCACATTCACTTACTGAATGCGTGGGTGTGAAAAAATATCGAAATTCGTCCCGACTCGCCTGAAAATTCATAATCGTACCCCCTTGCTACTTACCATATTGAGAAATGTACGTAAACATCACAGATAATAATAAGAATGTATTAAACCAACCAAGCAATTATATAAATCCAGCTCGTATGACAAATTGATCAATTCAGAAATAAAGAATACATGTACAGGGAATTACGTTAGTACTTTGATAGGATAAAATCCTATTACATTGTAAATCAATTCAGAAAATATTCCTATTATTTTTAACCGCAGGGGCATATAGTCTTAAAATAAACAATAGACAATAATCAGTTACCCTTCGATGAGGCTCCAGAAAGATGCAGCTCTCCAATCCGACGCCGGGGGTGCTACCAGCGTCGCTTTCAATATTTCGTTCAACGTCGATAAAATCATCGGCTGTACCTCTACTGGATGTACTGCAAATGCCTCCGCCTATCTCCCATTCTCTGTAAAGAAAAGTAAATCAGGGTAAAACGTGCCATAAGTTGTCTTTGTGCTAATGGAACAACAAGACCTCTGATATTGTGATTGTTAATGATATTTGGCTTCAGATTCTTATTTTGACAAAATAAGAGTTAAAAATCTGAATCAGGCCATCACGATCACAGGTATTTTCTTCTACATGAGGAATATTTTCGTGTTCTTTTTCTGCTGGATTGACAATAGATAAATGACAGTTTACCAGATACAAGCAAACTATTGTTTGCTAAAAATTGTCGTTATAATGCAAGCATTCTCAATAATTTTACACGAATGTATTTGGTTGAATCGTGTATGGCATTAGATATGTGGCGCCGTGGCTTAGTTGGTTAAAGCGCCTGTCTAGTAAACAGGAGATCGGGAGTTCGAATCTCCCCGGTGCCTTCACAAAATTTTTATGCGGTCTGCTGCAGAGAAAGGAATAAACTACCAGATGGAAACTCTAGGGTCTGAGATGAATCTTGCTAAGATCATGCTTAAACTAGATTTGGCTCAGGAAAAAGTTTTCATTCTTAAGAAATCTACATAAGCTACCTTTGGGAGTTTCTGAGGAGTTTTCCTCCCGAGTTGGATGAATGCCAGTGAGAAATTTTATTCTATTTGCCCATCTGATGGGTGCCACCAGGAAATGCCTACTTGCAGTCTGAGAATATAATAAATAAATAATAAAAATCTTCTTAAAAAATTATGTCATTGCCACAATTTGTTGCTAAACCAAAATCGTACTGATCTTGTTTTTGGTGTATGTAACTATCTAAAGAAAAAAAATTAAAACATATTGTTCTAACTTCACCAGCTACCGAATAATGTGTCGCTTGATCCACAGATTAAAAGGTTTGTACAGGGATTTTAAGGAATGAAGCAAATGTCACAAGCAAACCCGATACTTTTTTCAAATAAAACACGTTACGCAAGACCTTCGATAATCTTCTGAAAGGGAAACTTGAGTAATACTAAAAACGTGATTTTCGAAATCGGATTTTGTATCCGGAGCTACGCTCTCTATTGGATGGAAAATCACCATTCCAAGTGTAAACATTGCCGTTCTTCTAATATGAACCGGAAAACGTTCACTCAATAAATACAAGATAAAGGGGACAGAAACGAGCGGAAAATTCTACGACGCAAGACCTATCGCAGCTAGAGTATGATAATGAAAAGAAACGGTTTCTGTAATCTTTTAATGTTGGAATGAGGTGACGAAATCGAGTAAAATTACTCGATTTTGAGGCTATCCCTACTTCTCATCCAAAATAGAGTCAAACCTATTAACCATGAATATTACCGTATTGTTTATTCGGATGATATAAAAGGCCGAGATTAATAATTAATAAATGAAGAAAGGAAAGTAGAGAATCGTAGAGTGTACGGATCGAGTGTAACCTAAGTTTGAAAATTCACTTATTTCTTCTTTTACAGCAAAGACAAACAAGTACTGCCAGCTGCCATTTCATGAATATGAATTCTATTATGGAAAATTTGGGTCGACAAAACTGGAAATTTCTTGTTTTAGTGACTAAAGCGATAAGCATGTACAACTGATGTAAATGATTCTCTCAGTTTGTTCATGATTTTTAAAAACTGTTATTTCTGGCACAGAGGGCAACTCGGTAAATCGTTAAAACTTTCAACTTTTTTATCTGTTACAGTTTCTTACGTACGTATTCTAGCATGGACCATATGCATAACTAACTATTGTGTAAAGACTTCTGTCCATTCAGTATTCAGCCAACATTCGGTTTGGATCTCAAAACCTCCACCTTAAGATATGAATAGCGTTGGAGAGAAAATTGTGCTTACTAGGCAAGATGAGGAGTGAGGTATTTTGCTTACGGTGAAACAATTGGAATATATAGTTGTGTACTCTCTTCTCTAGAATGCTTTAAGTGAGAAATGTCCACGCAACTCTATGAGTATGTATGAGTATTTAATCTTATTACACCAACATTGAGCGATTAAAATCAATGCCAATAAGAAGTAAAATGATACTTCAGTAACGTTGATATCACTACAACGTGTCAGAAGGGTATGATGGGCATGATTTCCTTTATTCCGAATTTAAAAAGTTTCATCGGTTAAGATAAGGAAACAGGAACGAAAATAACTGCCGAAACCCGAGAGTGAAAACCAGGGACCTTTAGATCTTCAGTCTAACGCTCTCCCAACTGAGCTATTTCGGCTTGTACCGGAAACCGGAAATAATGAAAGCAAAGTTTCGGAAATACCGGAAACAATGAAAGCAAAATGGGTTATTTTGTATGTTATTATGGTTCACAGCCATAAATAAGACCGAGACAAAATCGATAATAGATACATTTTTCTCTATAGCTAACCAAAATAAAAACAAAGAACATTCTTTCCATCAAGATATCAGGAGGGGGAATAAATATCGTTTAGTTATATATTCTAAGTATTCATGTAAATTCTAAGCCCGGCTAGCTCAGTCGGTAGAGCATGAGACTCTTAATCTCAGGGTCGTGGGTTCGAGCCCCACGTTGGGCGAAATATTTTTATGATGAATTTCGTCCTAGAACGAGGGTGGAGAGAATTGCCGTTTTAATACTTCAGACAATCCCTATCACACCAATAGTGAGAAAGAGTCATTTTAGCTATGTGTACTTTCCCTAAGCGTTAATTACGTACTATACCTCATTCAACTTTCTTGGTGTAGACTATAAAGTTTACATCTTAAATAACACGATTCTGTGTTTCCCTATTAAGGGACATTCAATGCTAGTTAACCGTTACGAATCTCCATGCACTTACGGCGAAAAGGTAAGGTAATAAGTAAGGAAGGCTATCTGTCTGTAAAGTCTTCCGCCCGAAGGCTGCTTGGATCATCAACCCCTCCACCATTAGCTACGAATAGCCCTGAAGAGGAAATGAGGCTTGTAAGACAAAATTCAAAGAGAATTAGTTTGAAACTTGCTTTCCAAGCTGAACCGAATGATTGTATGGCTGGAAAAAGTCCACTAAAGTGTTGCACTAACTTCATTGACTTCACTTTCGTAGTATACAATAATGAGTCTCTATGATAAATTGGGCGAAATTTTTAGTCGCCAGATTGGCCGAGTGGTTAGAGTGACTGTTACAAAATTCCAAAGATTAATCCAAAAGTTTATCCTCAGTGGTTCGAATCCTGTTTTTAAGCATTGCCTACGGAAGGTTTTTGGAGGGTTTTCCCTTCTGTCTGAGGGTGAATGCCAGGCAATGCTATGTATTAAATATTATGCAGCCACCTGGCCAGAAGGCCAAACTGCAGCGTAAATACTAATAGATAAATCAATACGTTAAATACATTCAAGGTTTATGGGCATATAAATAGGTATGTAAAATGTTTGAGAGTTGACGTCGGAGGCTGCCACCTATATTTTACATTCTGCAGCAATATTCTAATATATAATAATGACATCAGGAACGAAAATAATTGCCGAAACCCGGGATTGAACCAGGGACCTTTAGATCTTCAGTCTAACGCTCTCCCAACTGAACTATTTCGGCTTCTGATGTTCTTCAATACAAGCTATCCCAAGTTATTAAATCAGAATGGGAAATAGTAAATACGTAAGTCATTGATTACCTTAAGAGTTACGAATGACAACTTTTGTTCATGCCGCCATTTTTCATGAGTGGCTTATTTTACTAATACATCATGCCATCTCCTTAAAATTTAATATCCGGCAATCACGAGATTCCTGATATTTAGGATTAATGTATTGAACAAGAAATTATAATCCTCGACATGCCATGCAGCAGGGAAGCACGAAACCGTATTATAGCACGAGATCTTTTCAAGAAGTTATAAATTGAATATTAACTCAAGACTCTTCGAAAATATTACGACCAAGAGCTGGTCATAGGGAAATGTTTGATCTTGAAGCTTGATTAGCATTATGAATAGGGTATTTAATACGTAAAATTTAACAAAGTCCCACGATTTAAAATGACGCAAAAGACAACCTCCTTTAGAAGATGTCTAATATGTATCTAATGGAGTTTTTTTCTTTTTTCTTAATGTATTTTTTCTAAGAGTCAAAGTATGTTTTTTTTCTTTCTTAAACTGAATACTACTATGCTCATTTTATTATTGAAAAATGTCTTGTCGTTTCAGCATTACCTGTTTGTCGTTTACTTTTATACGGTGAGCTCTGAGCTATTTTCAAAATCCATTTTATAATTTTGATATAATTCTTTTGTATTATTGACGTTCTGTAAACATTCCTTAGTCTGATGGAACGCACCTTTGTTGAATTAAATAAACAAAAAATAAAAAATAAAATTGATAGAGCGAAAGTTAATTTTGGTTTTGTATTCATTGAGCATCTGGGAAGCCAAACAACTCCAATCGGTGCTTGATTAAGGATGCTGGTGTTAAGATAGTCCCCGCCTTCCCCGCAACTGGTGGAGTAAGGGGTGCATATGTGAAAGCAAATGAGTAAAAGTAAACGCAGTCTAAAAGAAAGGCTGCTTTTGTAATCTGCGTGAAAGAATGTTTTTACCTTTGTCTGAGCATTTGGAAAGGGCGGATGGAAGCAGAATGATTGAAATGGTAAGTTAGAGGAGTTTATAGTGTTCAAGGGAAAGGTTTCGGACAAAAAGCTGGTTGTATACCAATACTATAATATTGAAAATACAATAATATTGAGAATGAGATCATAAAGAACAGTGACGTATATAAAGAATGAAATGGATTTCAAGAGGAATGTGGATGTGTCCAAAGTAATTAAGGTACATTTTTATTTGGGTACATCTAGCACAAATTAATTTCACTCCCATAGAGATTAGAGGGGAGAGAAATTAGTATAGTAAAAAGGTATATGTATATATATTGGAATAGAAGCCTATACCTAGAATAGAACTTCAATACAAATCATATATTCACTGATAACAAGCAAATCTAAGGTGGTTATTCTCAGGATAATGGACGATCCACAATTTTATTCTGATAAATATAATAGTAACTACAAGTATATATGACATAAAAGAAACTACATATACTTTTGTGGAATGCGTTTAAATTTCAAATCTCCCAACTAAAGTTATGCGTTCACGGTTTACAAGAAAATCTCAAGTCGTCGTTCTCGGGATGATGCACGAATCACGCAGATTCATTCCGACAAAGATAATAGGAACTGAAACCGGATCTGACGTCGGTTGAGCACATTTTGAGATTTGAAATTCAGCTTTTGCTGACGACTTAGATCCCGTGACGCATTTGCGACACGGTCGGCCTAGATGTGGGGCCCGAGATGGAATCAATTTCATTTCCTCCGTCGGTGACCACATCGCTTTTAAATTCGAAGGGGATAAGAACATGCGATGGGTCGACGAGAAGGGAAAATTAAAGCGATTCCGACTGGAAATGACGCGAAATAATGTTCGGGGAAAGAGAATAGTCCGTAATGCTGAAGGGAGACTTTGCTCCGATCAAAATTTGTGAAATCCCTATTTGAGGTGCGGGAAATGAAATTAATCTTTTGAAATCGCTTTGATATTAAGAAGCGTCTTCGGTATCGCTGTTTTAATCAATGTTTGAGATTACATTTGATCAAAATTTACAAAATCTCTATTTGAGCCGAGGAAAATAAAAGAAAGTAAAGTAATCGTTAGAGATTACTTTGATTTTAAGCAACGTCTTCAGCAATACTGTTTCAGCGACTTAACTTTATACTTGACTTTACATTATTAAACTTAATTAAGTTAGTATATTTACTTTACATCACAAAAAACTACGGTATTCGATCCAATATCTAATCGGGCTCAAGGATTTACATTGCGGTTTCTTTTAGGAAGACTCAGGGCCAAGCTAATCTGCCAAGCTGATATAACTCTAATTCCAGGACATTCCACCCAAAAGGTCTAGTAACGGTTCAATAAGGGGACGTTTAACACAAAGAGATATAACCCAAATATATTACCCATATATTTTAAACAGCGAAGATTTACTATTATTTTGTATATAGTTTATTCCCTTTTTGAAATTATAATATGATAAAAAATCCCTTCGGTAATTAGTCCATCCAGTAAAATATTTCTTGGAGAACATCACAGTCGGTGATTTGCTTCACAGCTACACTTTGATGGGCAGATACTATTGAAATCAATAAGAATACCAATTTAAAGAAAATTTTGATCCTGATTAAAAAATTCGGCTTATCAGATTCCTCTTTGCCTTACTTATAGAATAACATCTTCAAAAGGAACGCGAAATTACTTTATTCGTTATCTTCTTAGTCTGTTATTAATCCCGAATTAAATATCAAGGGCTAAAAATAAGGAAATTTTCCGGCATATCCAAATCTTATTCCCCCAAACTTTTGCCCTCCCAATCCTCCCTTATTTCACTTGTATAGCTGAGCTCTCATCCCCTCTCCAATCTCCAATCTCCTGAAAAGACTCATACGTCATTTCGAATCCGGACACATTTATGTTTTAGCCCACTCAAGATTTTAGTAGTTTTAAGCCTCTCCAGTAACGCCCTCTACAAAACTAGACGCATCATTACACAGATGTTGTTTATTAAGTACCTCTAACAAGTTGAATTTGTGACTCGCTTCAAGATTCAATTCGATATTTATCGAATACCACGAAACCCCACTGAAAATGTAATCTTTAAATATTCGATACATTAATACTTAGTTTAAGATATATATACCTCAAAAATTATACCACGAGATGTGTTAAATAATTTTGGATTAATTCTCTCTTTGAATTAGAAAAATGTTCTTGCTATAAAATAAAAGTTCTCTAAGCCTTCTCAACATAACTTTTTCGCAACTCTCATAAGCGCAGTAATAAACTTCATTATCTTATCTAACGCACAATGGACACACGCTTAAATCCACCAATATTTCATCTGAGCTGCTATAGAAATGGCTTCATTGTGGATCTGTTATCATAAGTGGGCACTTGAAGAAGTTACGCCAATCATAATCATCGCTTATGGAAAGAAAGTTACGGAGTTATGTGTTAATATATAATGGATTTAATACATCTCTTTTCACTTAGGATGGAATCTATGGGCTGTAACATTACAACATATCGTATCAGTCTTACAAGGACATGCTTTATCTAATCGTTTCCCAAGGTAAGTGACCATTCTAATTATACTTTGATATCCTCATCTAACCAAATTTACCACGAAACGGGGGCTAATATATCCCTGTTAATAATAATGACAGTATTTTCGCCTTTGTATCAATTAAATTTAGCTTCTTCTCCGTTTTCTATGTTTTGTACATACTTTCGCTGTTTTATATGACATTTTTTTATTTAAAACAAAAAACACGTGTAACGAATCGCAAGATTTGTCTATGTTAATTAAAACTAGAGTTAATTAGCTTTTGTAAAATTTGCAGAGAATGTCATTGAATTTCTACGTCACAATTAATTACTTTGTAGAAATGTCGCCTCTGGATAATGCCGACGAAATCCAAAATTTTAACGATATTTTTATTTAAAATACTTCGCAAAACTTGACGTGAGTCTACTTAATCATTGTTTTACGTTATTTGGTTGAAATGCTAAATATACCTTGTCTCTGAAACGAGCGAATCATATGTTTATCTTCTAAACTCATGTTTTAGTATCAAGCATGAAATAGAGAACTTCAAAGGGTGAATACATCATTGTTAACATGATATCCACTCTAGTAGGACGATGAAACTTTAATGCAAAGTTTTGTATAAAACGGTCATAAGAAAAAAGCTCCACAGTTTGTTCTGCTTTTAAATTTTAATTACCATTTTCATGCTGAGTCAGGTATGGAGTGAAAGATGTAATTAGCTGGAGAAGACATGGGCAACGTAGACAGTAATAACACTCGTAACATTATACACTCATAAAACCACTCATAACATTATATGGAGGCATTAAGATGTAGGTACGTTTGTACTCAAATGATGAGAATTTTGACGATATTTTTAGAGGGAAAAACTAACGGAAGAAGAGGGATCAGTTAGGGGGTACGAAGATGAAATATTTATTAGACAGGAAGTGTGAGGGATTTCGGAGATTAGCTAAGTGTTAGAGGTGGTGATTAATATTGGTGGAGCTGGTGTTAGTCTGGTTGGAAATACGGTGGGGACTTAAAGCAGGGGTCGCTGCTATATCTTTGGAGGCTTATCAGGACCCTGGAAAGAAGCTGAATTATATTTAAGAAAGGGATTTACAATTTGTGTCGACTGTTATGGAAATTTATCTTCTGTATTATATTTTTTATGCTAATGGACATGTGGTTTTACGTAAATTAATATATAATGTAAATATCAATCGACGGTGCCATAATTTTGTGGATGAATAAGTAGCTATACTAAGGAGGAATACTAAAAGATAGCTATTTTTACCTTGGAACTCAATAAAGTTATTCCTCCTATCTTATTTTACAAGTATACTAAGGTAATTCTTTTACATAGGTTCGTTAAACGCAGTTAACATAGTAGACATAAAACAGCGTGTATATGATAGTTCGATTAGAGAGAGCAAATAAAAAACTAAAGACAAATTTTCAACAAAATTAACCCCTGAAATGAATAAAATTACTCAGAAATCACGACAACTGACGCTGACGCCATGTTACCATCGAGTAAGGACTGATCTTGAAGGGATTATGCCTGTAACTTAGGTAATTATTTGTCTTGCTTATTGTTGTATTTAAGGATTCAGGTATGTGATTGTATTTATTATTAACTAATCAACGCAAATTTATAATTAAAATGACTTTCTTCGAGGCAGACGGGAATGCTAAATTAATATTTTCCAATAAAGTATCATAATAGTGGATGAATATTCGTAATGCTGATCTATAGAAAAGCACTTAACGTTATAATAAATAATTAATGTACTAGTTATTGTTAGTTACTAGTTACTGTTTTTAGTTATTGTTATAATAATTGTTGTAGTTCAAGTTAATTCATTGGAAAAAGAGAGTATATAAAACATGTTCTTAAATTATATTCCCCTCCGGTAATTATAAAACAGTAAAGCAGAATAAGTTTGTACAGACATAAGCTATTCGATAAATTTTTGAGTAATGATTTACTTGATGAAATACGTGAAATCGTGGTTCCCGTACCCCGTGAACCCAACTTTTCGAGGCCAGACGTCAAAAAGATTTCGCGAGATTATGGTGAGAATTATTTCTGGCCCCTCTTTCCTGATAGTACTTGGTATATAAATCAGATAGTTAACTAGGGAGCACGGATATTTAATACCCCTGCCGTAAACCATGCGGCAGCTTGCGGTGTATTAATATAAACGTAAATGATAAGTGCATTCTTGTATGTAACGGTGTACTACCACGACAGTTCATAGGAGCTGAATTATTATATAATGTGGGAATGTAACAACCTGTTTCTTTGGTTCCAACCAAAGATGGTGGGAAAATCTATCCTTGTCTTGAGAATCGAACGCGTTTCCTCTTGGTTTAACATCACTTCACGCATTTCCCCTGCGTTCCTTCACTACATTGTGGTTTCTAAAGCTGCGACGCCTTCCCATGCTCCCTCATTACTATTCAGTTCCTGTTTTGGACTCCCTCTTTGTCTCTCTCCGCCCTCAGCGACCCTTACATTCTTCTTTCTATTTTACTCTTCCGAGACTGCTAGAAAAAACCCCTAACAAAGTACATTTAATTAAGCCGCTCGTAAATCATATTTTCTGTGACTAGACATTCGAAGAATACAGAAGTCTAACGAACAATATTCATAAGAAATAGAAGTAGAGAATGAAATATTTGTATGGTAGAGAAGGGCGATTTTCTTTTAAATTCAATCAAATACTTGTTTTTACGTTCTTGAAAAAATTCTTCGGAAAAATTCCGCAAAGTTATACTAGTTCGATAAAAAAGTGTGCGGAAACCGTTACACTTATGCATTTTTTACGATCGATTTTAGTTTGTAACTTTCACAATATTTTTTATTTGCACGACCGGTTTGTGTTACGAGGTATCATCATCAAGTAAATACCAGAAATAAGTAAATACCAGTACCAAATACTTGATAATGGCGGTGTGGCTGGAATAGGTCAAGTAAATAAAAAAAATATTGTGTGAGTTACAAAGTCTACTCCTTTCTTTATGATATTGTTCAATGAAGTCCGGCCTAATATGGTAGATCTTATAAAGCAATGTTATTTCCTAATTTCATAATTCAAAGAATCTAGCATTTCGCCAATTCCTACGATTGGCCCAGCTCTCTGGAGCAGGGCCGACCAAGGGGGTTCCATGGATGACTAGTATCCGGGCCATCCGTTTAAAGGGACCCAATTTCACAAAGGTAATTCTTTATTTTAAAGATACACAGATATCTGTACGATATAAAGTGTAGTATACATTTACAAGGCCAGATGCCATTTCGTAGATGCCCGGTCAAGCTGTGTAATTTCTTAGCAAAGAGTTGAAGGACTTCCATAGTATGAAGTCCATACGTAAGCGAGTACCGTAATGCTTGCGGGAGAGACAAGGAATCCTCGCCTTGTTCCTTGTCCTACCATATTTCTTTCCCCATCCCTTCTCAGAACTTCTCAGCTAAACTACTTCTCCAGCCATCTAAACCTCTCCTTTAATGCTAAACCTTGAAAACTCCTGCATCCACTAAACGTGAATTTTCACAGGTAGACAAAAAGAACTTGGGAGCCTTTTAATTTACGACATGGCTCATTCTTTCAGTGCCGGGGAAACGCAAGCTATTTCTTCCAAGAAAAATTCAACTCCGGGAGAAGTGAGTGACATCGCATGGCCTTTAATTGCCTCACGTCTTAGGGTTACTGTTCTTTGGAAATGCTCGCTATTTATGTCTCCTTGTTTTATTTTCACTTAAAGGCATGCGAACAGTTTTCCGTATGTTACATTCCATGGAATTAAAGTATTGATCATTGAGGGATTCAGGAGGGGGACGAAGGGGCAACTTTGATGAATTTATAGCTCTAGCAATTTAGCTAGAATCTTACGAGGAGCTTGAATTAAAATCTAATTGTAAAGTTTTTCTACGATCACTGTAGATAAATTACAGTAATCGCCACCAAAGGACATTCTAAAAGCTCTAAGAGAGATGACTTCAAAACAAAATTACTTTGTATTGGAAAGCTTCTAGATACGCCTATGGAATGGATTACGAACAACATTGCTACATTGAAAACTTGCGATATAATAACTTGAAATTACGATTTACGACACACTTCTAAAGCTTTGCTTCCTGCCCTTAGAGGTTTTTGAACCCTGAATATTCCAATAAATACTCAGATACAATACAACAAACACCCAGAGTATTACAATATAGTAAAAAGAATGAGAGGCCAGGTAAGTCGGGCAATCCGGAAGGGACCTGAGAACAAACGCTGCGGAACACCTCAAGAGCCTTCGGTGAAAAGCACTACACCCTCTTCAGGACCTTCTGCACCTCCTGGATAGCAACCATAAAAGCGATTTCCACTAAAAGACCACACCATTAGAAAAGAGGACGCCGACTTGACCTTTTTGAACAGCTAGAAATCGCCTGTTTCAGCGGGGACTTTTGGAACTTCGTCGACGAGTGGAAATTTCCAAATCCTTCACCCCTTCTATTCTCCCGAATAGAACCCTATAACCTCGACATACCCTCTCCCTCGTGTACCCTTTCTCTGTTCCCCTTTTCTCTTCCCTCTATAGTTGCTTTATTTGTAAATAATTTGTCTGGTGGTGGCACTCTAGCGACTTTAGTCAAAAGAAATAATAACCGGTGAAACTACAGACCTGAATACTCTCTTTTTCACTGATGTTATTCTTTTCTCGTGTTTTTCCATGTATCATAATAATAATGCCGTCTTTAAATTACTTGGGCGAATTTCAGCCAAAGCAGGCCACTCTTACATTAACCCATTTTTTCTCCTATTTTAATATTTGTTTCTTTTTTTTCTTAATAAACACAACAATCACAGAAAATCATTCACTAACCGGAAAAACTCGATTAGCCGGGATTCGAACCCGGGACCGTATAAGACTTCCTCACTTCTAAGAAATTTTCAAAGTATTAGGCGTACCTTGATTTTGTGGGTTAATGAGGGTTAAGAAGAGGGGCGTGAAAAGAATGCGAAAACCATTAGCAAAGATCTGTGGTATGTGTATACTTCATTTGTTCGAAAAACTCTAAAATCAAGGAATAAGACCTGTTTGTCCGAAACAATGTGCGTATAATGCATGGGGAAATGTAGTAATTAAAATATTTCACTTTTAATGAATTTACAACTCCGATGGCATTACTATTACAATGCAACACATTCAGCCGGTTCAGTTAAAGATTCACAAACTTCTTCTCAAATACATTTGGTTTCATCGTGCTGTATTCTATATAAGCCTTTAAGCAGAATGTGAAACATAAGCAGCAACGTCTTTCGGGCGAAATAAATGTCTGTAGATAACACGCATGCGTGAATTCCTCCACTTTGCAGGAAATGCGTAAGCCGAAATAGCTCAGTTGGGAGAGCGTTAGACTGAAGATCTAAAGGTCCCTGGTTCAATCCCGGGTTTCGGCATATTTTTTTGTTTCATCGTATGATTGAAGGGGATTTGGAGTTTTTCATTTGCCTATTGATATAGCTTATGGTGGAAACAATATCCTAACAGGTCTCTATTATGAATATTGCACTGCAATGAAAAATCTCCAGAAATTAATGTTAACAATGGAATTAATACTTATAAATTGTACATATATAGTATTATAAACAAGTTAATATAGTCGCACAAAAACGCAAATATTATTATAATATGCCGAATTTCATTGCACACTGAAAATACAGATAAAGATTCAGTGATTCGCACTTTGAAACATCTTGTAAAAATAACTAAAATAGAAAAAATAGTCCAAAACGCTGATAGCGAAACGAAGGCAACGCCAAACACACTATCTCCTAATATTATTTTTTAAATAGCCTAAAAATGTTATCTATGTAAATATTACAATTTAGATATTAGGTAACAGAAGAACTAGTTTTCGTTATACTTAATCTAAACATATTTAAACTACGAAAATGGGTGCAAACGACGGCAAGAACTAACACGACAAGTTACGAATAAATATTTAGATTGGCATGGAAACGAAGGGTAAACATACACACGAAGTATCAACCGTATTTTGCCAACAACGGAGCTTACAGTAAGCGAATGAAATGATAAAAAGAATGAAGAACCTATCTGCATGTAAAATCGAGAATAATAAGAAAAAACAAAGAAAACATCGTAACCATCATATTTACGCGGTGTCGTAAAATTTCCGCACCTTCTGAGGAAGACGTAACGTCATTTCTCCATCGTTTTAACATCCATCTCAGACTTTTATCTGGCAGCGTTGAGCGCATCCAAATATTTACGAGTTCTATTAATATTCGCGAGGTGGCTTGTTTATCTTTTAATGCGAAGGGAGGCTCCAAGTGACCTCTCAGGTCAACGTAACGGCTACTTTGCTTAAATATGTCGCGTGGAAGATATTCTTTTATTGCCGGAGATCTCAAGCATGCAAAGCAAACGTGTTAAATAACGGGTATCAATCCCCGGATGCATTGGGAACGCGTGTTTTATTCCCCATTCGGTGACCCCCGTTTTGATTTCTGCATGTGAAATCGGTGAGTGTATTTTTAGGCGGCTGTCAGAGTTAATGGGTTTTGAGACTTGCCTCCTGCTGTATTTTAAATCGAAAAAATACGTAAATAACCCCGATGCCGCGGAATGGAGATGCTGATTCCCTTACTACATTAATATCGTGTGCGAATTTATGGAAATGAGAAAATTATTGAAAATCGAAAGATAAGAATTTTTCGTAAGAGAAATCTGCACGTGTTAGTACCTACTGAAGCGCTAAAGCTATCTTGAAATAGACTTCATTAATTATCTATGTCATTTGATTCGAAATTGAAACCTTGAGCTATTATCATAAGATATATATATATATATATATATATATATATATATATATATATATATATATATATATATATATATATATATATATAGATTTAAAACGTTGAATAGAAAGTCACGAAAAGAAAGTAATTAATAATCAAGGAAGGTAAATCAGTCATCAGCTAAAGATACGCAGTTGATAAAAATAAAAAAACAACGAATCTAAAAGAATAAATAAAATGCAACAAAGAAATTTCAATTAAGTAAATTTTAATAGATAAATTTTGAAATATAAGAGGGAATATTTGAGAAATGAAAATTATTCTTTTTAAAAAAAGGAAAATATCATAATGACAAAATAAGTTTCAGAATTTGAGAATAACAACTTCGGAATCTAAGCGATCTTAATATCAACCGTCCATATAAAAATTCACAATAAAAATAAGCGAGTGGATGAAAATTAATTACAAACAATTATAAAAATGATAAATATTGATTAGAAATGAACGTTAAAACTTATATGTATCCATAAAGTAGCAAGAAAAAAGAAAATCATAAACAGTAACTACATCAGCAAAGACTAATTGATAGATATATTGAGAACCTGTAAGCGTCCAGAAATCCCGCATTACAGGTGATTATATGTCCTGGGAATGTCCTTGGCACAAGATTCTTGTTCTGTATTTGTATAAGAATAGTCACCCTATGAAAATAGCATTTCTAAATGTGCTTACTTGCAACGTCCTTGCCCACGAAGTCTCCCGAATAGCTTGAGAGAATGTTCCGCCGAGATAGCTCAACGGACAGAGCACCCGACCGGCAATCGGGAGACCCGGGTTCGATTCCCGGTCCCGTCGGACTTTTTTCAAGTCTATTCTTCCTTGGGAATTTTCCTGGGTGCACGCCCTTACGTTGAAAACCACCCATTACCCATTCCGTGCTTTAGTTTGTATTTTAGGGTTCTTTCATAGGTTATATCATGCGTTTAAAATCCCCATTCTCTTTTGCGGTCTTTGATATGATGTATGCAATTCCACATTTAATGGACCATTTTTGCAATGCATTGTTGATTAATGTGCAGTCAGCGTAAAATGACAATGATTAATCTGAACCAGCGACGGCGTTAAAAATGCTAATGCTTATATTTATTTTAAATTCAGTAAGTTGGATTAATATTTTCGAGGTAGTTTTGTTCCGCAATTTGAGGTTGATATGTTTTTCTTGTTTCGTACATTTAAAATGGAAATCTGACAACCCTAAGAAAAACTAATCCTTCAGAACGTCCTTCCGCTAATTCAAGGTCCTATCTTTGGGTGATTCTAGGAAGGACTAGCTGTAAAAAATTCCACATTAAAAAAATCAAAACAAACTCCAATATAATCGCATAAACGGGTTGCTATGCGGATAAGATCCAAGAACATCTGCACCGAAGCCGTCGTCCTTTCTTAAGCACCAAACATTTTCAAGCAAATTCGCAGTTGAATTTCCGGTTTTGGAGAACGCATAAAAGTGCTAAGAATGAGTGGGAACAAATCATAAGTGGGTTGGGGAAAATTTCGAAACAAGCACCATAACGAATTACCCTCCAGAATTTTCAAGGTAATACTTAAAAACCCAAGAAATGACTCTGCTTGAATAATATGAGCTATGTCCTCCATGCCGACTGCGGGCTCGGTCGAATTTACTGCTGAAAAAAGCCTGACAGTAATGAATGCTATTAAGGCTAAGTATGGTAAGGATTTAAGGGCCAACGGGCCAAGGGAATACAGATGAATCCATAATTATCTTAATAACGTTCAAAAAACACTTTTTTATGATTCACAGATAAAAATGCTTTCCAAGGATATTAAATATAAACAGAAGAGATATTAGTAAAATGCCAGCGATAATGTTTTTTGAGCATGAAGTATTTTATCTCTGATTTCCACAAAATATTAATATTGCGTGTAATTCTAGATTGTATTGCAATTGTATACCTGCTAAAAATTCGGTTCAGACTACGATGAAGAATTTCCAAGTTCACATATATTAATATCAATGCAGAATTGAACACATTATCTTTAGATCATTTCCTAAGTAATTTAATTCTACTGCTACGTTAAAAAGACATTTAATGACAGGTTTAAATAATTCGTTCCAGGAATACAACGCATTAAGAAAAATTGTGAGCGATCGTGCTACTTGCTGAGCTCGTTAGTAAGCTAAATAAAAAAATAAGTAAAAGGTAAAAAAGCAATCTTAAGACTTAAAAAAGGTATATTCTACGAAGAAAATGCTTTGAAGGGCGAATGAGAAGCCACGTGGATAAGATGTAACTCAACTTCAAGGTCCATTCTGGCTTAAACTTTAATCGAATATCATTCCGGGATCTCGCTTATAGCTTGTACTTTTTATATTTTAGAAGTTTTCAAAAATCTGTACATAGTGGTTGAAAGGCTTCCTGCCCATCCTGCTGCCAAATACTTTGGTGAGAATATATCAAATAACTAGTATTGCAAAACGTGAAGACATTCCTTTGTTACGATCGTGAACTCTCCCGGTCAAGGTCATTTGATATCTCACGTTCGCTCGGAAGATATCGTAGAAAACAAACAAAATAATACATTCATACGTGTTTATATAAGCACATATATAAATTTAAGATCTTATGATCAAGGAGGCGAAATAACCTATCGACATCTAGATCCTAGGTTCCCGACTAACCGAGTTTTTCCAAATTAGGGAAATAGCTAACTAATATGTTCGGAATCTCCTGTATCTATGAGTGGGAGTGTTGAGAAATAAATAAATTAAATCTCTAAGCATTCCGAATGTATCACACCCACCCTAATCAGTTAGTGTTCTTGGCATATTGTTTCCTGAGATTCATTCTCACGATTTTATTAACGTTAATAAACGGGACAGATATCACCCTTACACCCCTATGTAATTGCGTGGGAGATACGCATTCATTCATGTGTAATCTCAGGTACTTCAACACACTGATTCTACCTCAAGCTCTCAAAGTTTACTTAATTCATTATTGCTCTATCATGAGAAAAATAAAGACGAAGGTTAGAAGAAGAGACATTAGTCTCAATCTAGCATGCAAAACCATGTCCATTTACAAGACTTGAATGGAATTCCATGATGCATACATTCTGTTGCTCCTACCATATCTTGTTGAATGGTTTATAATGAATGAAATGTTTATCTTTGTCTAAAAATCTATCTTTCATTCATTTTTATCTCACAATAGGATTATTCATGACTGTAACGAACTGAAAGCTGCTGAGACATGATTGATGCTGAATAATAGCATTCATTCTTGTCCCTCCTCATTCAATGCTAAGAACAATGTTATTTATAGAATCATTGTCTTGAACTTCTAAGGATTTTCAATTCAAAGCAATCTACGAGGAAAGCAGAGGAACTTCCTCACTCCTCATCTTACCTAGTAAGTCTCATTTCCTCTCAAGAATATTTTAAAATAGTTCCGGAGGTTGAAAGGTTCAAACTGACTTCCGAGCTGAATACTAATAAACAAATGTATACTTACTATCTTCTAATATCTGCTAATACTAAAATATGTATATATATATATACATCCAATGAACCAACCCGACTTGGCCTGTTCCATTGAGTGACCGCTGATTAAGTTCGGTTTATCGGTTGAAACCGGGGCAACGAACCGGAACCGAGACTAAAACCGGAATCAAAACAAACCGTTGTTTTCACCATGAAAACCGAATTAAAAAGACTTAAATTCCTGAAGTGAACAGAAACCGAAAACATATATTCCGTCCCGATTTTCGGTTCAGACGGTTTTACTATCAGTCAAATAAATAACCTCAAACATAACATAAATGAAGGAGCGTTTACTAAACAATTCTGAATACGATTTCAGCCAGCTATTTCTGTTTCATTATGGAAGGTTTTGTAACTTAACGTCAATGAAAGGAGATATAAAAATAAAGCAGACTTTCAGGGGGGTATAATATTATATTGGTCAGAACGAAAAGAACCGGCTCGAATTTGGCAGGAGCGAAACCGTAACCGAACCGAAAAATTGTGTTTTCGTCGAACCGGAGCGAAAACCGGGAAGAAATATATAAGCATTCGATTCCCTGGTTATAACACTAATTAGCTGATCATTAGATAGCTAAAAGAAACAGCCATCCCTTCCCATCAAAATCTTCTTCTTTGAGATAAATGGAGTTAGATAGTTGGGCGTAAATGAACGCAGATTGGACTCGAATCTCGATTTGTGTCCGATGGCTGTATACGACATGAATGCCGAAGAATTTCCGAAGGACTGCGGAAGCAATCAGTGCAGAGGGAGTGGAAAAGTCAGGAAGTGGAGGAGAGCAGGTCGTCCGAAATAACACGGACGTTTCCATCAATTTAAGAGGAAATCTGAGTTTTCCCATCGCCGTTTTCCTGGTCTGCGCACTTGTACCGCGCATCACAAACAGAGGGAAAAAGGAAATTTCGAAAGCCTGGGAGCGAATGATAATGAAAACATAATTACAGGGATTTACCTATTTGCAACACTTCCCAAGAGTTTTAAAACAGTCACCTTGTCGTAGTATTCGTACAAATTGTCTTAGAAATAATACATCTATATTTGCATATATATGTATATTTCTGTTATTCATTTTGTACTCTTTTATGTGACACAATAGCATATATATAATGTTTCTCTCCCCTCCCAATGTCTAAAAAAACACTTTTTACATACTTATAAAATAATTGAATCTCAATCCGGTTTCCTATTTATCGTTTTTTGGCTACTTTTCAATTATTAACGGATTAAATGTAAGACGAGACTTTTTAGTCCCAATTTTGCTCGAAAATAAAGTCTTATGTGCGTAGTAAATGTGTGCATGCTGAAATATGTAGGTAAATATTGTACGCTAGTTATGCTGGTAAATAAATGTATACTTGTAATATTTGAAAAAGGGTAAAGAATAAACAAACGGTGAAAAATACACATCGATAAATTCAACTGAAGAGGAGAACCTTGTGTAATTTTATAACAAAGGATGTAAGAAGAAAGGAATAAATTATTCGCTTAAAAAGGTGAAGTCAGTAGTTACAATTTCATGCAATTACTGCGATTTAATAAGGATCAGATGATAGTGAGTCTACTTTAAAAACAACGCACATACATTCGTATATAATCAACCAAATAGTCTTATTTACGTGAAATTTGTTATGAATACCTAAAAGAATGTGAACAAATAATATAATTTTAACTTTATAAGTTTTCAATTGAGAAGAAAGCACAATGTCTGTCATGCATTTGTCTCTGGAAGAAGAAAAACCTCTTGGAATATTTCCCTCTGACATAAGCAAAGCAAAACAGAGCTCAACCTTTAAAACCATAACACAAAGAACACGCGATTGGTTCCTTTACTAACATTAAAGGTTCTTGCAAATTAAATAGGAGATATTTTCTTACGAAAAGTTTTTTCCAGCCTTTACATTTCTCCCGGCACACGTCAACACACAATTTTACGCTAAAAAACTAAAGGGAAACATAGAAGGACATTATTTTTAGAAAAAGTAACGCGCAAGAGTTTTGATGTCGAAAGAAAGTTACATTCAGTAACCAGTTTGAGCAATTCCGTTTCTGTTTACAACGCAGAAAAGTGTGGATATAAAGGAATGAAGAGAGAGAGAGACGGTTGGGAGCACGAAAGCAAACTCTCGCTTCGAGACAACCTTCTCAATGTCACACGAGTGGAAACAGGGGAAGAAAGAGGAGTTGCGAACGGACAATGGAGAAACAAAGGAGTTGATACATGCGAAAATGAGGGAGACGACTGTCTCTCATTTCCAATTTAAAAATCCGTTTGCGTCATTGGGAGCGAACAAATGCGTCGCGAAAATAGTTTCGGTGGGAGATAATCTCTCGACTTAACTTCAAAGTCAGCTCGCCGCTCAACTAATCGGAGTGTGAGAATTTAGAACTTTGCGGAACAGAGATTCGTGGTCACTGTAGCGATTTGTACCATTTTCGATGAAAATCTGATCAGGAGTAAATAAAGTACATCTAATCCATAGTGGGCGGATACGATATTATAGAATTTTTTTTCATCAATTCATGAAATACTAAACACATGAGAACGCAAAAAAATTTGCTGATAGCGAATTAAGTAGGCAACGTTAATGATTATGAAACATTTTATGGGAAACTTAGAACGAATATTCTCATTCTCAATGATTTTTCATTAATTTTAATTATATGTATCTTAAGAATAATTATCCTTACGATAATAATACGCTGCTACTTTAATTACGGTAATAATTTTAGTTGTGTTATATATTACACATTTCGCACTCTTTTACATTTATATTTGCTTCCAATTTCCGTATATACATTGTTATTTATAATCCTCTTTTAAATTGCGACATGGTCATATCCCTGATAAAGAAAATAAATCATAAAATAAGACGACAGGAGTGTTTTCTATAAGCTGGGCACTTGGGCGGTGGCCCAATATTTTTTGGTCCAAGCCGCCAACTCGATTTTCCAAGCACCCAATATTTGTCGAGAAATATAAAAGCCTTTAACTCTATTCTTTTATAAGTTACTGCCAAAAGGGTAAGTGTCCGGCCAAATCGGGAAATGGCCAACGTCACTGTAAATTAACCGACCAATGTCTGAGGTTTTTTTATTTTGGAATTTGGCCGGAATTTGCGAAATGGCATAGGACGATCGGCCAAACTCATGGACAGATTTTGGTGGGTCTGTATAGTTTATAACTTTATATTGATTATTTAATATAAATTATGAAATGCGTTTTGACAGATAAGCTCTCATTTCGATTTTGAATGTTCGGAATAATTTTGGCTGTGTTGGATAGATTATGACAGGGAGCAGAGAACTGTAAATTTAATAAATTATCTATAGAGAAGTGTCAAATTATAGATTGCGCGAGTTACTTTTTTATGCACCTATCTTAATTCGATCAGCAAACCGAATTTAAACATGGAATGGCCGGCTAAATAGGAATATTCTCAAGAACATACTTAGGACCTTGACCACACCTCTCTGCCAAAGTGTGAAATGTCCGACCAATTTGGGAGCTGGCCGAATGTTGAGCTTTGGTCATAATGTATATTCCTTTTAGCTTTGCCATTGATGAATGTAATAACACAATAGTTCATGGGTGGGGAACCTTTATTTTCCTTAGATGAATGCTTGAACTATTATACTATCTGCAACATACAACTAATAGGCCTCACATACAACCAGGAGGACGTAAGAGGTGTACTGCCTACGTCCGAATATTTCAGCCTTGAAATTTAACGAAGGAAAATGGATTTAATTACTAAGTAAACCTAAGTAGGGTATTTTTACTTTAATTTTAATAGACGTAATCAACGATACTGAGAAATATTCATCAGAGGAATCATCATTTGTAGGAAGAAATGAGGAAAAGCCACAATAAATATCCGAAAAGTCTACAGTTTCCTCTCATAACTCAAGGAACTCATTTTGCCATTATCCCATCTTAATCTTATAAATCGCATCACTTAATAAGGGAAAGTTGATGGTTATGATGATTAGAGATGAAGATAAGGGTAGGCTTGACGTTAATTTTTACAGCCATTAACCATTCCTACCATGAACATTCTATCGGGCAGCTGAGCTAAAACTGAGCTAAAATTCAATATAGAAATATTTTTCCGCCCTACGATGAAGAATATTAGAGGCCCAATGGATGGAAAAACACGATTGAGACATTCGAATGACTGGAAATCAATCAGCCGTGAATGGGAACAGTCCAATAATGAGGTAAGTAATGCGAAATCAAAGTCATGCGATTGGATCGTCGAATTAGCAAGGAGATGCGAAAACGCTGATGGGATTTGGAGGAGATTGATGAAAGTTGAGAGGAGAAGCGATGGCGGTGCAGAGAGAGAGAGATGAGCGGTCCCGATTAGGGTGACAGCAGAGAGATCAAAATAGGGAAGGAAAATTGAAGTCGCAATATAGAGATCTGCGACAAAGATAGGCGGTGAGTTATTGCAGAAAGTGCGCAATAGAAATCAGCCTGGAGGATTTTTCTTTTATGGGTTCGGTAATAAATCATATGAGTCAGGAAAAACGTGACATTCTGCGTGGGTGTCCCCAGCAGGGCATCGAACCGGAATCGAACCAAAAAAACCGAAACAGTACGGTAATTTTTCCGGAGTGAAAACCGAACCCAAACCGTTAAATTTGTTATTTAGAACACGAACCGAAACCGATAACCGTTCTCATTACATTCCAATCTTCTGCTCTCAATAATGCACATTATACTTAGGTGCTGCTTGAGAAAGATCTACAAAACATTAGTAGCAACGACTTGCAATCGAGTGTTACTAAGATTTATTTTAAATTTTGGTTTATTTATGGTAAAAGGAAGATAACATAAAATATTTTTCAAAGGAATATTTGGAGTAGTTATAACCGTTTCGAACCGATTCGACAAAAGTATAGGAACTGAACCGAAATTTGGTTTTTCAATTGAATCAGAGGAAATACCGGAAAAGTATAACGGTTAGACACTCTGGTCCTCAAGAAATAAAGGATAATTGTCTTTCCTTTCTGTTATGTTTATCTACTTGTATGAAATCTGCCAGCGAGGGATTTCTGCTTAAGAACGTGATTCTACTTTTTGACTTCTGAGTTTGTCATTGCATAGTGCTTTATGTTAAATATAGAAGATACTTTCTCGGTTTCAGCAAATTCGTTAACGAACGTTTTGACAGATGCAGGTGTATACGAACGTTCAAAAAAAGTCAAACAAGGAAAATTTTACGCTATTACATGAAGCTTTCCATCCAAGAGACGGAGTGAAGTAATGCTCCCTTGCTTTTCTAGTTAAGCCAGAATCCTGTGATTAACCTCTACTTCTGTAAGTGCAGTACAGTTATTAAATGAATGATATTTTCATATCATTTGATAATGGGCGATTAAAATTAATAATATAGACCTAACTACTTTCATAGTATCATAATTATGAGCAAGAATGAGATAACAATAAATAAAAAGCACATTCGCCTCTTAATGTACCAAAAGTAAAATGAGAAATATTCCACCACAATTTCACAGCACAATCTTAGTAACTTTTCTATTTCATAAAAAAAATCAAGAAAACTTTAAATTTAGGTTTTTCCATCCCTTAAAATAAATGCCGAAACCCAGGATTGAACCAGGGACCTTTAGATCTTCAGTCTAACGCTCTCCCAACTGAGCTATTTCGGCTCTACTTGTATGGATATTTTAATTACAATAAATTTCCCTTGCTAATTTTTATTTTTATTGACGATGCGAACTAATACAAAGAGAATTAGCGATCTGCATCACCTTTATAAAGACCTTAGTGCGATTTCCGCTTTAAAATGGCAACTAATCCCAGGCTTCCATTGCAAATTAGCTGTAAAATCGAAAAAGTTTAAGCAAATTAAACAAGGCGAGCCCCCATGTTTCCTTATCATTGAGGATTGACCCTCGGCTCAAAAAAAGAAAGGGGATGAATGTGTGTGGGTACGCTGAGGGCTTTAGATTGGTTGGTTAAACCTGTTATTGGCTGAGTTAAACTCTGAACTCATACATTAGCATCAGTACGTATTAGACCTTCGCCAGTCCGGTCCTCACCCTCTGATGGGATTTCTCAGGGTCCTTTCTATTTAAAAATCTCTTTATCCTTCCGTGTCCCTCAAGTTTTAGGGTTAGACGAGCTACTATTTCATCGTGGAACAAATATATGGGTTTGTTTTTTAACACTCCAGGAAATAGCTTCTGTCGTAGGAAGATCGATTATATGATATCCAAGGTTCGACATTCGTGTTATCATAGTTATTTGGTCATTTATCGTGCATCGAAGTGATTCCTCTTACAGAAACGTAATGCAAAGAAATTATATTTAACCCTATATAAGCCTTAGAGAACTTAACATAATCGAATAAATTTCATAAGCACATAATGTAAAGATTTTTAAATTTAAGCCTGCATTGACATTTATCATCACATATCCTGCCCAAAAAGCATAAAATAACCCTAAGACTTTCAAAGGTTATTTCATTCCATATCTCGCAAGTATGTGAAAAGAAAGTGAGAATGATTACTGTGGAGCAAAGGATATCTGATACTATTGGATCACAAAAAAATAACTTGGGTGTAAAAAGACACGCAAAGAGATATGCTATCTGAAAAACCTGCGAAAGATGAAGGAAAGAAGAAATAGAGAGATTAGAATATAGACAAAAATAACAGAAGCTATATACATGCACTATATATCAGAGCAAAAGTATTCATTGCCTTCTCAGTAAAAAACGTTAATTAATTTACAAGAAAATAAATGAAACTTAGAAAATTTTAGGTATAAAAATATAAATAAAAAGTCATCTCTGAAAAATCATACAAATGAAAGTTAAACAAAAAGAGAAATTCTTAAGTTTATGCAAACCGTGATAATTAGATGTACTTAGTCACTGTAATGTAATACGTGGAATTGTAAAACGTAAATGAAAAAACATTCAAAAGAGTAAAGACTTTCCGATTTGTCCTTTCCTTCTCCCAAGTCAAACAGATTAACTATGCCATAGTTTAATATTTCAACTGTATCTTGTTGTACCACTTCTCCTCGGAATCCAATCTTATGGATAATAAACTCTTGAATTATTTCTATCGAGTTGAGTTGCGATTATTTCCTCACTCTCAATACACGCTAATAAGCAGAACTTCGTAAATTCAGTATGAATCGTAATAGAGCCTTTAAAGCATATGTGAGCTGATTTACTTTTCGAATTACACGGTTTACTTTCCCGCTAGCGAGCGGAGAGTAAACTTTACCTTCTCAATATTTACTACTTGAGCATGCATTGGATAAAGCTAGCGTTCGCTTGCGTAGTCTTTGGGGACGAGTTGCCTTGCATCTCCTTTAGCTATGCAGAGAATAAACCGTCCTTTATAGCCGTGTCTTTGAGTACTGAATGCGAGCCCAAACCGAGTGGTTCACTTGCACGGATGAAGATAGCAGTGTATCTAAAGAAACGTACTGTGTATCTAAAGAAATACTCTCACATGTTTGCCTTTGAGTTAGTCGAATGATATCCGTTATGTCCTACAAAAGAAAGTAAAGTTGTTAACAAAGGCGTTTTGAATACCTGATTAGCGTTCCCACAAGGATTACCCGCTATTTATTTCTTGGTAGATCCACAAATATCCATTCATAGGACAATTACGATGGAAGATACAACCATGGAGGAACACAAACATCAGAAAAAACTCGCTAAGCCCAAGGTTTCAACCCGGGACCTTGCCGTAGGTGAGCTCGAATAATAAGCATTCCGCTACCGATATCTGCGAATGCTCGATATTTTACAATTGTATTACATTTCTCTAGCAGCCGGGAAATTGATGCATTGTACGAGTCGTTTCGAACAACTGACATGATGAATCACGCACATTGCGATTTTCTAGGAGATCATTGACTCGAACAAAAGTATAGATTTCCAAAGCGTATGAAATTCGTACTGAAAACCAGAATTGATTATTTACTACAGTTAAGGTAAGGTAGAGCATCTCAAGAGCTAATTTTCCATAAAATTTAAGATTGCTTAAATTTAACAGCGACAAATGAAGGTCAAACGAGAAAAAATAAATCAAACACTCACAAAGACCATAGCTTTCACTAACATTTTGTATCTTTGTGCGGTAAGAAAATTACTATGGGTTTTTATCTATTTATGAGGCTGCACTACTGTTGACAAGGAGTTTTAAGATGCAAATTTCTGATGGCCTCCATTTACGTGACGAAATGAATCATATAATCCCAATTCATGATGTGCGAAATCATTCATATGTTTGTGAAAATTAAGGTTAGCTCTCTTAATATATTAAAATGTTTTTTTGAACTTCTGATAAACATAAATAAATGTACAACCGGTACCAACTAGGTATGTGCAGCATAGTTATGAGCTGGTATATATTTATTTAGGGATGTAATCGATGTAATATCTATGTTTATGAAATTGTATGACTTGTTTGTACGAATAATGAATATTTAGATTTTAGATTCAGATAAGTATTACATATTAATAAATAATATTCTATCTACTCTCCTCCGATGCCACAGTGCGACAAAAATGTAGATTTTTAAGGTTTGAAAACATGCCACGCTCTTGCAAATATACTTTCTGTGGTCTTTCTAAAATTTTCAAGATCCGCAGGGACAAGTTAAGTTCGAGAAAAAGCAAAAATAACCAGGGTAACATGTGCAAAGAGATGGCTCATTGGCTCATTTTTCAGTGGTTACCTTCGCACTAAGGTAGGAGGTACTCGGCAGTAAAATAGAGACTTCCAGGAAGACATAATCAGGGACATCTGAGTTCGTGCGAAACGGATGAGGGCATGAATGAATATTTGCATTGGCAAGACGAAAACAAGAGGAAAAGAGAGGGAGAAAAGGCAAGGGGAGAAAGGGGAGGTAGGAAGGAGAGTTGGTTGGGCATGCCGTATCGTCAATCTAGGTCTGCAGATTCGGAATAAGAATCGACAAAAGAGAAGAGGCAGAAGATGGAGCGAAGCTGCGGCTTTACCAAGTTCGAAAACGCATTCTGGGATGTACGAGTATTTAAGTTAAAAAGATGCACTTTCAAAATAAGGTATAATAAAGACAGAGTAAAAATTCCCATACATAAATGCTCAGAACACACTAGAATTGCTTATCAGTGTTTATATGCTTAAAAAAAGAAAGAACTACAGGAATATATATCTGCAAATAAGAAAGTTCTTTCATTCCCTAGTATGGCTCCAACCAACAAAGACGAATTTAAACACATCACTGTTTATATGTGTACTATATATCCACTTCCCCTGGTCCTGTATCTACTCACAGTGATTGTATGTAATAATAATAAAAGTATGGTATGAGAAACTTCATCAAAACACCCATTACGACTGTTGAAAGAGTCCTCATTATTTTCCATGCAAGAAATTTCATTTATTGTGAAACTTGTGAATATCCCCATCAAAATGACGGGACTAAATTAAACTTATAAACAATATACAATCGGAGAGACATCGGATAAATAAATTTTTAAAGAAATAAATACAAAAGCAGCGCTAATTATTGTATAAGATGATCGCAAAAGGCAATTCGTACTATCAGAGAATGGCCTAAAATGAAATTAACTTCTCACATTGAAAAATTAATGCCGAAACCCGGGATTGAACCAGGGACCTTTAGATCTTCAGTCTAACGCTCTCCCAACTGAGCTATTTCGGCTGACAAACTCATAACATAAAATATTTGTTTATAATTATCGTCGACAGAGCATCGATTTCAGGTAAAATTATATCTAAAAGTACCCAGTAAATCGTGAAGTTTGGCATAATGTTACTGGGATACCCGTATAAGAATTATAAAGTTGCACTTTCAAAATGTATCTTTTTTATAATCCACAATGACATCGACCGGAGTTACATAAAGGTGTGGACATTTTCGTTTATTATTCGAGCAAAAAATGCACTAGTTACATTATCTCTTGACTTCTTCTTTCATTCCTTGAAACCCATTGCTAGTTATATGTAAATGTGCATTTCTATTGTTAGTAACATGATCTTAGAATAACTGTATATGAGGACTTGTTTGGTTAACTTGTTATTAAACATGTTCAATAAGCCCAGCGATGCTGCGCAGTGTCCTCACCTTAATGGGTGTAAAAAACTTCTTATTCACGAATTTATATTGAAGAAGATAAACCTTTGATTTTATGCATTCTGCAGATACCCAAACTTTCAATCGCCTTATCTTTTCAATCAGGCATGAAAAGTGAAAGAGTCGCTGCTACTTGTCAACCAACCTCTCAAAATCTTTGTAAGGCAAAAGGCGATTTCAAATAACGCACTTGAGATAAAACCTCTTTATTTCACCAAAACATCAAGGAGAACTTACGGAAAAATGCATTAGCTCTAAATCAGCAATTGCATTAGTCGTCAGGGAGACGGGTTGTTTACTATCACAAAATTTTATTGTATTGCATCATAAATGTAGCAAACTCGCAATGGTAACGATATTTCAGGACCAAAATGAAAGCTAAATTCAGTATTCTTCCATTTGGTACTTGTCTCGACTTCCTACGTCTATTTTTAAAATTTAATTTCTTAAAAGAAATAAAACTTTCAACCGATAAATTGAAATTTATGAGCACTTCTAATTAGGACACGTTGTCTAGTATAATAATAAGCTATATAATTAATATATAGTTTATTTATGAAGTCTATATAATTAATAGTCTAGGATCGAACCAAGGGCATTTAGGTAAATAGAAAGTAACCTATACTCTGCGCCAGGAAGACATTTAATAATAATTAAAGTTTGAAAGTCGTGTAACATCTGGTTCTAAGGTTTATCACTACGATATATACTGCTCTATTAATTTATGCATATAGATATAGAGTTATGAAAGTAACTTTAACTCTATTTTCTATTGTTCCCTTTAAATAGGATAGTAAACTTAATCGTAAAACATGAAGGAATATAGGTGAAAATGTTAACTAGAGTATGATATTATTTGAGCGTGAAACGTAAAGTATGAAAGTGAGCTAATTAGAGACCTTTGAGCTGCATATTTTCGTTGGACGTGTAACAGTAAATTGAGTTTACACGAACTCATGTGAGCCAATTAAATTTGGCGTTAGAAGTGAAGTTTTTAAAATAAGAAAAATAGTGAGTAGAATGGTGGATCAGATCCTGGGGATATACGGATTGCTACAGAAAATGACGGAAGGGAGTATGCTGAAAAATTAAAACAGCAAATGATGACTCTCGGCTGATCTTTTAGGTGAAGGCAGTAAATGGCAAAGGAATCAATATTCTTTGAGAAGGAAGCTTTAGCCTACATACCATTACGACTCACTAATGACAACGCTTCAATAGGGCTATCAGAATGGATCAGTTTCCAAAGCGGCACTTCATGCGTGTTTGGATGATCCTTCATTGGTTCTAATGCCATGATTCATATTAACATCAGTGTATATTTCATCTCCTCCAATGGGATAATTTACGTTAATTTCAGCTGGAGTATCAATTAAGGAATTGGGAGATCATAAACAAGCAGATCTCCGGCGCTCGATTATTTATTGGGCCTCTAAAGCGGATCTCTTTGAAGTCGGTGGGGAAGCAGCGTACTTGGGGGATGATTGCCAACGAAGGCTTAGTGAATTACATTCAATCTAATGAATTCTCACAGCCGCATGATAGTTTAATGCTGAAGAGAAAATTCCGATGTATTAGCGGTATTGACGATCTCACTGAAATACTCCAATACTTCAACCGAAATACTCCGATCGACGGTAGTTTAGCTAACATGAAAATGTTCCCAGTCCGAACCAAGACGGCATATTTGTAGTTATTTCTCTATAATTTGATTTGTTCGTTTTTAGCTTGCGGAAAATTATGTTTTAGCAGGGCGTTTAGTGGTAAGTTCGATCATTCGAAGCAACTGTCATAATTTCTAAATTCCATAAGTTGCTCTTTCTATAGCTGGTACTATTTATGGAAAGTGTTATAGGAAGGAGGTAGAAAATTTCAATGAGCTGATGAGACAGTATATATAGCTTGGAAATTCCGCTCCTGTTAATGTAATGTTACCTTCAAAACCTTGCGCATAACGGACACAATTTGTGTCTTAATAAAAAATTCCATGTAACAGATATTTCTCCCAAGGGGCCAATATTTTGCAACTTCATCTTTATGATCATAATTAATATTTATATGCAAAAATCGATATTCATTATTATAAAATTATTCATCAGCATTAAATTATCATCATTATTCATTAAAGTAACCCTTTCATCTTCAATATGGTTTCTGACTTACATTAAAAATCACTTTAGCTGATTATTGACTTTATTGATTATATAGGATAATCAAATTTATAAACATATTCAAGAGTTCATTTACGCAACACCATGACAAAGGTTGAAATCGACGCAATTCCTGACCGTTGGCTCTTTTTCTTTAAATTGAGTCTACTCAGTTCATTCCCTTTACAAGAAAAACAGACGAAATGCAAGAAGAAAGGCTGTTAAGAAATCTGTGAAAGAAAGTTATGATATCCGATGAATATGATTTTGTGCGTAAAATCAATAAGCGGTACACCACCAGTGTCTCTTCCAATAGTTTCGTATACAAATGTCTCACAAGTCATAAATATTTTATTAATCTGAATTGTTTTCCTCGTAATGTGATTTTCACTAAGTATTATTTCGCTACCAATGTCGACGCTAAAACGATCCTGAAGTATATGTGAAGGAGTTCCGGAAATAGAAAAATTCTGGAAAAATCACTATGAATTTTTAAGAGAAGTTTGTTGATTCATAGAAGTGAAGAAGTAACTTCTAAGAGTTATTTACATGGAAATACTGGATTGTATGTGCATAAAAACATACACACTAGCTTTTTGAAACGAATTTCAAACGAGTGGAATCATCCCAATAAATTTTCAGATTTCATCAAATCCCATAAAAATTTAGAAAGTATCATACACTATACAAGTAATGATAAAAACTTCAGACGTAATTTAAAGTTACGGGTACCAGGAGGCGGGTATGAGGGATTAGTTTATCAATACTGTGAAATAGTAGAGGTCAAACTATTCTAATAGAGGCAGTACGTGTGCAGGACATCGAACCGTAATATGTTTCGATCCTATTTTCGCAAAAATCAAAGTTCGGTTCTGTTTCGCTTTCATAACATTACCATTAAACTTTTCAACCCTTTGTTGCAATTTGTAGTTATGCATTTTTAATAAAACTTTCTCCAGTGAGACATTGTATTGGTGGGAGCAAACAGAAATCAGGAGAGAATAAATAATGCTTTTTTTTTGTTTTGGTTCGGGTTCAATTATTTCAATCTTTTGAGTTCCGGTTCAGTTTTCATTCCGGCAAAATAGTGTTTTTCGGTTTCTTTTTTCGGTTCGATACCCTTTACTTGTACCGCAAAAATTTTATGCCAATGTTGATGCGAAAATTTGAATATTTGTGAAGCGTGTGTAAATATTTTGGCACCATATATTTGCGCAAAGTGAAAAAAACTCATAACAAAATTATTGATGTTCACAAATGTCAACAGTTGTGCACCAGTGCTGAATGTTCTGCGGGTGAACTCTTACCTGAAATCATTATTTTTGATAAGCTATCACTGCAAACAAATCCCTGTTGTCATTAAGATAATTCTCCTTTTTGAATAATTTTTTCGGCCATCGTGGAAATAAAACTAGTAACGATGAGAATCTACAAAGATATCTAATTTAGAGTCAAGTTTCGAAATATATTATACGTAAATAGATTTCATATTAATGTAATTGATGCTTACATTTTTGGTACGCCGTAAGAAAAACTCCCCTTCCCTAGTATACCGAGGGGTAAAGTAGGCAAACCCTGCTGTTAAAGGTGCGAGAGTTACAAAGATACCCATGTGATGGGAATGTTTCCAAGAAGCGAGAACTGCTCTATCATTAAAAGGGATTAAAACGAAATTAAGGGCGCAGGTCTATAGAATCGAAAAGGGTTTTACCCAGAGGGAAAGGGGGAACAAGAGTGCATAACCGGAAGTTCGTCCGAACATAATAGGGGAGTGGCGGCAAACAGGTAAGAAAGCGGAAATTGGGATGCGTAGGAGGTTCATAAATAGATACAGTCTCTATGCGGGTGGTGGAGGACAGTAAGGGATAAATTGGCAAGCCGATGTAGAGGATGAACTGCGTCGGAAGGGAATCTACGGAGACCAATGAAAAGTATTTTAAGCTGCGCAATAGAACTGACAGAGGTATACGCTTTGTTTCCTGGATAAGCGATGATATATTCGCAGATATCTGTGAAAGATTCAGACTTTGAAAAACATACACCTTTTATTAGTTACTTGCAAGAATTTGCTCTTAACCATTAGCTAACAAAAATTCTGGAGAGGCAATGAGGCTTACTGTACAAAATGAGGAGTGAGGTGGTTAGCCCTCGATTCACTTACTGACTTGCATTACATTCACATTATGTATTGATTCACGGATAATTTACTGTTTATGTTATAGGTTCTTCTCTTTTATTTCAAGAAAGAACTTTATACAGGCTGAATAATCTTACGTGATACGTTTCAATGGCGCATTCCACTTTATCTAACCTCTAATATATATAAGAATGAATTTTCAAGAATTTATTGCGAGAATAGTCCCATTTCAGGTCGTCTTTACGCGGTGGTCCTCAATATGAAAGAGGCAATAGCGGTTCTTAACTTGCATTAAAAGATTTCAACAACAGTGTTCAGCTATGAAATTGATTATAAAAACTGAAAGGAACGGACAGTAGAATATTTATTTCATCATTTTGGTCTATCATTATAATAAAGTCTTTCCATTGCTTATCTTAATTTAAGTAATCAATGAATGATGAATTATGGGTTGACCAATTCCTTTAGCGTTTTAATGATTTAGAAAACTATGTAATAAGTTTGAGATTCTATAAATTATATTTACACATACTCTTACTTTTAAATATCAAGCCGAAATAGCTCAGTTGGGAGAGCGTTAGACTGAAGATCTAAAGGTCCCTGGTTCAATCCCGGGTTTCGGCAAATATTTTTCTTTATAATCTAATATAGTAATATTTTTCTTCATAGTAAGTATATTTTACTCCCCGGTGATGCCTAACTTCAATGGGTCCCCGTATAGCCAAGTGGGTAGCGCGGTCATCATTGCTCGAAGAGGTCATGAGTTCGATTTCTGGTGAGGGTCCTATGTGTGCGAAATACCCTTAAATTTCGAAAGACTGTTTAAAATATATAGCAATTACTACTAACTTGGAATTGGCGGTCTATTGATCTGTTTCCAAGCAAATCGAGTTAGTTACCAATTACGTCATCTGATTAGTGGCATTTCTACTTGTATCCTCCTCTTCAACAAGCTAAAAATATCCCTCTGTAAGCGAAGATCAATAAGTGACCTCTAACTTTTGAGATCGACAAATGCACCTCCCGAAAACCGACGTCCAGGTTCTTATTATTCTCTTTTTTTCTTCTCTTTGCACTGCCACACACAGACACTCGCAGCAAACACAAAGACTTATCTTATCTATACATAAACAACTATTAAGGGGAACACCTAAAACCTATCAAGAATTCTGTCCGAGAATTCTCTTTCAATATATAAAACAATTCAATTTAGAGTGAGCGACTCGCTAACTATCTTATCTGGATTAATGTTTGCGGTTTTCATTTGAAAACTCGAGAAAAAATTAATCACTAGACTGTTGGCTGAATTGCCGTCAAGTGACTGTGATAGAAATTATTCCGGTTTTGTTTGAATTCGTTTCATGAGAACAAATACGAAAATATATTTAAGAAAAATTATGAACCTTCAAGAGAAATGTTACTAGCAGTGCATAGCTCAGTGAATATAGAATCATAGAATAGAATAGTGAATCACTTTCACCTCTTAGGAAACTTTAATTCTGATAATTCTGGAATATTAATTACGTGTTTATCTATATCAAAAGATATCTCTTCTGCAAGCCGCCTTTTAGCGTGTGGAGGGGAGCGCATGCACTGTATATACATTAAACCTATAGTCGGTTAGTGATGAATAACTTTCACGAAAGAAAAAGTGAAATTTTGAAACAACTAGAGATAAAAATCTATTTTCCTGATTCTTCTGACATATCAGATTGGACCATAAAACAGTGAGAACACCTTATGTCTGCAATGTCTTCCAAAAACGCATTTCCTCCAATTTTATTGACCAATCTCAGACTTAATATAAATTTTCTTTCTCCTAAATATTTCCACCGTATATTATGATGAATCTAGGTAACACTTGCGGATTTTTCTTAGTAATTCTTAATAAATCTATAATACTTAATAATTCTTAATAATCGTATTGCCCATCTTTTCTAATTCTCGAACACAAAACGTATGTTTAGAGTCCTATAAACTAAATTCATCCTCAATAAGGTATAACTAAAGCGAAGTAAAAACGTTTACTGTAACTGTAAGATATTTTACTTGGATTTCTATCATTAAAATCTTTCTTGGGGGAATATACATTGGCAGGGCAAAGCCTATCTAAACAATTAGTCATGAGAATTTTGCTTTCGTCATTCTCTAATCATAGTAATACAATGGAAATGAACAGAGAAATTCCAAAATACTGCAAAATGAAGGTAAAAAGAAAAATTTTAAAGCAAACTAAGGTCACATGAGCAAAGCTCTTTCATCGCATACCTATTAATATCAGCGTAATCAAATAGTTGATATTATCTTTCTAAATCAAATTAAGTTATGCGTTTCCATTATATAATATAAGGCATATTATCTTTTCCACTGTTACTATGGAGATATTGCTCATCCTAGCAACAAATGAATTTCCATCCCAAATTCATTTTCTCAAGTCCAAGTGAAAGATTTCTGCGCAAAAACCAATTCGAGGGTGGGATAAGTACCCTTCTATGAACCCCTGAAGAGAGCGGATGAGGAAATACTAAAAGAATATTTGACTTCCTTGAGCAAAACCCTGAAACTCAAATTACGGGATTCGTAGAAGTCAAGAAAGATACGAAGGAAATAAACTTATGGGAGAAAGGAATAGGAGACCAAAATGAATTCGTGGGAAAAATCCATAGCTTTCAGGATTTCAAAAGGAGATGAGAAAATCCGGATATGGACACGAAAAAAGTAACAAAGTGAAAGTGTGAGGAAATAGAGGAAGGATTCAAAAGAGAAAGATGAATATCATGAAAAAATATTTAGCTTTGTCTGTTGTTTAGTAAAAATGAAGCAAGAGGAAAATTAGTGCTCCTGTAGAATTATTGAATTGCTGAAAATTTTTCAAAATATAGAGCGGTTATTTTCATGATTATTCCAGTTATATTTTCAAATTTTACCAAAATTTCTTGTCTGATTTTTGAGAAATAGTAACCATAATGCAAGACGAACATTCCTTATAATGTCAGTGAACACTTATGATTATATGATTTCAAACAAAGAATATATGTATTTATACATTTTAAAGCAAAAGAATTAGTAGACTGTAAAGTGAATCATCAGCGTGATTTATTGTTTATTAAAGGCAGTTATCGTGCACTATGAAAGAAGATCTTTAACTGCACTCAGCTGAGCGATCAACGAGATTGGTGGAGAATATAATTTATATACACCAGGAAAACTCGTAAGTTTATGTTATCTTGCTTTAAGGGGGGTCGATACCTTGCCTGAAAATCCGTTTTCAGGCTGTTGGAAATTACATCGCCATGGGGGCATGTAAATCGATGAAAAAAATTTGTTTTCACTATTCGACGCTTGAAAGATGAAGCTAGGCTCCCATCCGACCGTTTTTTGATAATGAAAACCATAACGGAGAAAAAAATTAGAGAATATTGAAGAAATCGACCATTTTTGATGTAGTGGCACTCGGTTATAAGTAAGGATACGAAAATTTTGTCGGATGGGACCCTAGCTTCATCCTTTAACTTTGAATTTAGACAATTTTCAAGTTTCTAAGTTTTATAATAGTCCTGTAATCGTGCAACGCGAGCAAGATGTACAGCGTTTTTCGCAACAAGCGCTGAAAAACGTCTTCCAAGGAACTGGCGCTGCAATCCACTTCCCCTCATTTTCCCTCACACTCCTCGTCAAGCGGTGTGAGGCTGATACCAGAGCCGAGTGTGGGAAAATAGCGCTCGAACTCGCCAATAATCTCTCAGCTTAACTCGAAAAAAGTATCATTTACGGAAAAGGGGTTTTGGATGGTTAGGAAAAGAGAAAACATTTTTGTAGATTCAGTTTTAGTCTATCTACGAAGGAGGAAAGTTTTTCTTTCTTTCTGTGCTCTCATACGTGTTGTTGCGGCAACAGTTTTTTCAGCGTTCAACTAGGTAAAACGCCAGTTTGGAGAGTCTCCTGTATATTTAGAGAGGGATGATAATTTCATGGGAGAATAAAATGGAAAGAAAATTAGAAAAAATTTACTTAGATTGCCTTCTCACAGAAATTATTGAACGGAGATATCCCAGAGGACTAAAAATAAAGGAACATTGTTGAGGATCAAGGGAATATGTTCCGTTTATAGCAAGTAAAATTCTCTTTAGTTTCTGTGACTTATTTCGGCATGTTGACTTATTTTGGGATGATGTTAATTATGATTTAAGATCCCAAGATTGCGGGCCAAAATGCATCTCTTGCGAGAAGATAAAAAGCATAAAGCATTTATGTCCTTTTAATGATCATAAGTGATTACGTATATATTTTATTTTTCAGATTTAATTTAATTTTATTGTAGCATCCACTTTGATGAATTTCTTAATATTAGTATTTCGTTATTTTAATACTTAGGATAGTTAGGTTAGGAGGAGTACAAGGGATAGTGGTGCATAAAACATAGCCAACTCCTATCCACAGTCAACCTCAGCCTTCACGTGGCGTACTCTGTTCCAACAAATTGAGGCTATAACGAATAGTTATGCTCGTATGTTTTTTTAAGTATTCTGAGTGTTGTTGTTTTCGGTGAACTACGAAACTATTCCACGGTAATACCCTTCAGCAAAAATTACCATGCTTTTCAGTTGGTACTGAGACTAAATTTAAAATTATTTTTTCTGTTATTGCAAATAATTGACTCAAGATAACTCGCGAACACAATTGTTTGGGAACCTCAGTTCTACATTATGCTGATAATACTCCGCTTAATTGGCTATGTGGTAAATTTCTAGAAGTTGAATTTAAAAGAATATCTTTACTCAGTTGATAAATACTTTAACTGATGAAAGTTATAAAAAGGATAACGTCGTTGGATTACCGCGGGGCAAAAATTCTCTTGATGTACATTTATTGATATAATTTGTAAGAGATGAGAATTAAGTGGTATTATTATTTAAAAATATGGAGAATAGGATGAAGGTATACGAGTACTTATAGCGCGTAACAATTTGGGTGCGTACGCAAGGATTAAAATATGCTCGTATGGGAATTCCTATATTGCACTTGGGTATTGTTCGGGCTTGTTTTCCTTATGAAGGCAAGTGAATCTCGTCTTCCTTGTCTTTTCCATTTGTCATTCTATAGCCCAGAAGGAACGGCGATTATCTTATCTTACAATGACTACCCCACCTCCACCCCTCTCTAGTATTCCTTCCCATTCCACCTATTCGAGTGGAAAACTCTCCCTCCGGATGGTGGAGGTTTTGCGAACTATTTTGGCCGGCCGTTAATTTAAATCCCATCCCGAGGTATCGACCCCCCTTAATGGGCAAAACCTCTTTGTCAATAAGGAAACACAGCACTTCCCTATCGAGATACTCGTAATGTGGGACTTAATAGACTACCCGGCTGATTACGACCAACAAATTATTAAAACGAAATCACTGATGAGGAAAATCTTACATTAGACATTTCAGTGTCATAATCAACGCAAGACAGAGTCCAGACGATATGCAAGTATGGCCTACGCATTATACTGAGTCAATCATAAGGGGAGATTGACTCTGTTGGAATATGATAATTTTATCTAAATAAACTATGAATGGTATGTACGATAACTCGTATGACGTTGGAACCGATTGCTCTATCAATTTAGGGTAATGATATTGTACATAACATTCATTGCTCATTTTAAATAGTTTAAGATTGATTATCACCAAAATATCGCTTGAAATGATAATCTTTTTAGAATGTAAGAAAGCGGAGAGAAAACCTCAAACTAGAAAAATTGAAAAAACTGTAGGATTACGATAGCGGTATGCTGAATTAAGTGGTGATTAGTGAAATATTCAGGATATACATCAACGAAGCTTCACTTGAGATAAATATATTGGCATGTAGCATCTGATAGTTAAAGCTATCGGAACTATGATGTAACCGTTAAGTCGTCAAATAATTTCAACGTGAAGAATGTAAATGTAAACCTGTAGCATATCGTATTTTATTTGGCGACAATAATTCGACGCTTCACCTCAAAATCAGGCTAACCGTAGAAACAAAGTTAGCCAAATAAAACATATTGCAGGTTACATATATGTAGATCTACTACATATATGCAGATACAGATGAAGTAAGAAAGCTACTAATATAATCACTTATTATAGTTTCGACACTTGCATATATCGAAGAATATCGATGCGGTAAAACCATCGATAGTCATCGACTCTTTCGATATCTATCGCAGATAGCTCGGATGGAAAATTTACTGTCTACAACAGATAGGAAGAGATGAAAAACAGAAGAGTTTGTGAGCAGAGGAAGTAAAAAAAAAGTATCGAAGCAAAGAGGAGGGGAGGGGGCAGCAGGTGGCAATGAACAGGTGTGGGTGCGGAGGGAGGGGGAGGGGAAGAGGAGGGGGGAGAGGAAATGAGAAAGGGCGGAGAGAAAGAAGCGAGAAAGGTATTGAAAAAGAGAGAAGGGAAACAAAGGGCTCGTGATAAGTTTTTAACAGCTTTCCATATCACAATGATGAAGGCGAATGATAATCGAATGCGGCGGCCTTAGGAGTCGCTCTAAATTAAGACTCCGTCGAAAAGGAGGGCGACGCCGAGATTTGCATCCCGCCTCATTGTGTTTCCACAATTTTTCCCTTTGTGCTTCGATCCGCTTTCGGATTTCCCCCGCAAATAAATACGCCGTTCGAAGCATTCTTTCAACGTCCGTAAAAACGATCTTGAATGTAAAAAACGAAATGGCGCCGGAGGCATTATAGCATTTGCAATTCAAAAGGGCTTTCCTGGACATTTAGGGGTTTTACAATTACAAATTTATGAATGACTTTCACTCTCCGGAGAATCCCACAGGCGCTGTTCCGTCAGCTGATGTAGAGCGCGATGTGTTTAAGCGAGTCGAAAACGCGCGTATGTTTTAATAAGCAGTGGAATTATGGAGGAGCAATGGCTGAACATCTGTTGCGAACTTTCAGAATCCAGTTACGTTTAATTATATATGTTACTACGCGAGGAAGCTCATTTACGTGAACGAAATGGCTTTAACATGGCGAAGGACAAAACTCGGTATGTTTCACATAAAACAATTTTATTGGGTACAAACGGAGTTTCGTAACAGACACACTAAATCAAGCTTCACTTTGCGGTGTATATTCGAACAGAAAAACACCATGAATAACTTTATTACACCATCCATATACTGGGAGTAAATGTAGAAGGATTTATGATGTTTTTCTGAGTTCCTTAAAACCACTTAGTGCAATAATAATAATAACATATTACTATTGCTTTATATAATAAAGATACCATAATAATAAGTGTATATAACAACATATAATAAGGATACCATAATAATAAGTATATATAACAACATATGATAAGGATACCATAATAATAATAATATGTAAACAATTCCAATAATATTCTAGTATTATAAAAATTCCAATCATTTTTATGGTATTATATCATCATAAACAACAATATTCTACCAAATTCTGATAATTGGGATAATTTTCATTTGTCTTTCGGTTCAGATAAAAGAAAAATGTATGGTTGTGATGATATGAATGTAACTGAGTTGTGAGTGATATTGAGAAATGGAATCCTACGGAAGGTGTTGCTCGTGGATTTAGGTGAATTTTTTCCGCTTACGTCATTCTGGATCGGCGAGAAAAACAAGGATAAACAACCTCATTTTGCCTAGTTGCCTCATCCCCCTCACCGATGCTTGTTATAGCTAATGGTGAAGTGATGAGGTTCAAACCAGCCCACTAGCAGAAGTCTGTTCATACGTTCATACATACATAATAATATTAATTGTCTTATTATATTATTGAAATGCAATACCATCAAGTTAAGCTAAATTTTCGTTGAACTGTGTTTATCATTTTTTCGTTATTTATTGGAGATCTGCTAGGTTTCAGTTGCAAGCATTGAGAAATTTCCAGAATAAAATTTGATATTGTTAATATTTATTACCTTGATGTAGGAAAATTACGACTATTAGTATCTTTGTCAATAATTGAATATTGATATTGATTTTATATCAGAAGCGTGCATTAACTATCTCTTGGCAAACGATGGAGCACATGGCATAGAATACTATCACTTCAAATTGAACAAAACCATATAACTAAGAACTTTTTCCACTGGATAGTTACCGGACATAAGTAAACTTCGGAAGTGGTTTCGGGTTTGCGCTAAATACAAAACCAGCGGACTTCGCCGTAATCGGGTCAAGGGCCTCGCCAAGGTTGCGTACTCCTTGGAATAAGGGGCACCGATATCGATATCTGTCCTAGATACGCACTGACAAAGCGACGGCAATTAAAAAGTCCCGAGATAAGCCCATATGCATGAATCTTCTAGTATGTCAGAAAGTGAATTTTTTTTGGATCATAGTAATTATGTATAGCAGAGGTCTTGTAGGTCGGAAGCGGAGTTCAACTCTTTCACAATAACGCACAGCCTCATCTTTAAAGATGTCATACATATTCTTTGTTTCACATACATAATTTGTCATATGCGTTTGAGAGCGTAAAGTTTGGACTTACAAAAGAGAGGAATTTTTGCTTATATAAAATATTAATATAGCTCCACGACTGACTTTAAAGTCATGAGCCCAATTCTCCTTTCCTCCATTATTGGCCGTCAAAATCTTTTATGAGGGAATGAGGCAATCTAGATATTTGCATTTTCTGTATGACTTATAGCTCAGTAGCACCTATTTAACCGATATTTTAAGATAGATGGAGACTTCGCAAAATGAAAGATACACTTTCCCATATCCTGACCTAAAATATCGATGAATAATATTTCTTATCGACCAAGATTAATAAAATAAATGCCGAAACCCGGGATCGAACCAGGGACCTTTAGATCTTCAGTCTAACGCTTTCCCAGCTGAGCTATTTCGGCTATGAAATAACTCTATAAAACCCTAGTAATCTAACCACTGCTAACTCCGGCACGAGATACTCATAACGTAGGATTTAGAGGTATCAAAAATATGGAACGAAAAATTCATAAAATTTTCGTCAAAGTTTTGAACTTCTGGACGTATGTTTTTTGAGACAGAGGAAACTTACGCTTAAGAAATATCTAATTATTTCTCTACTACAACGACGCGTATTTCCGAACAATAATATAAATAAATAAAGATATAAAATAGTAGGCAATACTTATTTTCTTTTTCCATTGTGACTCTCGAGCGGTAGTCAAACTTTCAATTGGTAATTATAGTAAATCAGCTACAAAATTATCGAACATCTTTCTTTTTTAATCTATTAATAATATGCATCTATACTTGATTCAACGTCATAAAGAGATAATGTGAATATTATAGCCCCATGTATTTGTTGTAATGCCACGGAACTTTTGCATAGAAAAGGAAGTTCGCGAAAACTGGCTTTGAAGACAATCTACTAAGAGTAAAATTAATTTTTGGTAGAACGGTGTGATTTGATCGAGGCTAAAGAGTCATAGTTAAAGAAAAAATATTAACTTAAGATTAACTTACAAGAAAATTGGGAATTAGTTGAGATATTCTTTGAACTAAAGAGAACATACATATTTGTAATTATATTTGAAGAAAAATAGCATTTATTGTTATCAAAATCTGCTGCATTTTACACCTTTTTCGCCTATTTTACTAATTTGCCTGTAAAAATTTTCTAAGACGAATGTCTAAGAGGAATCTATGTGAATTCCGTGAACTTGCGGGAAAAGACATTGAGAAATTTAGTCGCTTACTAGCTTTCGTGCAATTTTCGTAGAAAAAGAACTTCCATGAGGAAAGTTACTGAGGAATCACCGAATTTATTTTCTGTGTAAATCCTATTGGATATACGTGGTCTCATCATGATATTGGACGAAGAATAGCATTATCTATCTTTTAGTAATATGTCTATTTCTAATTTCTATTTGAGACTACTATTAATACGCCATAGCCTAGTTCACAAGTATAATACGTATTCTGCTGATATACCGCCGGCATTTTCTGTCGTCGTACACCACCCATTTCACCATAGGCATAGGGCATTTCCATCAAAATCCCCACGACGCGCTCATTCCCAGTAATCCTCGGGTCAAGTTAATGCTTCCAGGCACTGGTTCCCGCATTTCGCAGAATTAACACGCTCATGGGCTCGGTTTATCCACGCGTGATCACGTGATCGTGCCAACGAGGCTAAAACGGCGCCTACACGAACCACCTCCGCTCAGACGTTTTAATTAAATAAAAGGAGTTCCATCGCGGGGGATCCTTGGGAAAAATGCGAACAAAACTTAAAGCCAGACGTTTCGAAACAAAACGAGTGCAAAATACCTCTTTTTTCCCCCTTTGCCGCCGCGAAAGCTTAAAAAATTCTCCATAAAAGCTTTCTTTCAAAGTGCTCTGACGATTGTCGGCTTTTTTTTACTTTCATCAAAGGAATCCTTCCGATAAATATACTACAGACGCCTAAGTCGGATAAGTTCAAGATATCGATGATAATCGACTCGTCGCAAAGGTCGTTGGAACTCAGAGCAAAGACCTTTTATAACACAATGGAATATTTTTATTCTCCGATCTCGGCTTCGCCGATAATGGAATGATGGAGAGTATTTGAAAGGTAATCGATTTATTTTTTTTTTACCCCCATCATGTCTTCTCTAAGCCTTAGCTATATATCGCTCAACTTGACTGAGCTCTATAGGCGTCCATAAAGTTCGTAATTTCGAAAGTGCTTCGACAGCTGAGGTCATTTCGCACGTGGGCTCCCCCGTATAAAGTTTTTCGCAAATTAAAGTAGTCCGTATTGTTTAGCTCACGTATTAGTAAGCAGGAAGGATTAGGAAGCTATAATTAAGTAATTTTGGCTAGATCTGTATCGTTTGTTTACAATATTTTACAGGAAAAATCAGATGTTCATATTATGGATAGAATTAGGCATGAGCAATCATAAAATTCCCTAAGGTTGCAAAAAGGTATGACTTTTTGTTCATGGCAATATTAAATTAATAGCCACACCACCGGCCTTAGGCATAATCACACCGTAATTATTTTTTTAGCAGGCGTATTGTATTCAAGCCAAGAGGGAGGGGGTCAGGTAAAAAGGCAAATGATAGTGCTTTGGAAGTGAAAGGACAAATCAATCATTTTTACTGAAAATATAATCATTTATATTTTACTGAAAGTAAAATAGGTTAATTCATTTCTAAGTGATGGTGTACTTTTCGTATATAGATTTTCAGTAATTTTTGAATGTACTCAATACTACCTACATAATTCATATAATGATAAAAAAGTTAAAAAGGCTCAGCTATGCAATCTTACAGAAAAAAAACTTTAATCAGGGGTTTAATAAAACGTTTTCCTATATCTCCATAACTGTAACGTTGGTCCTGACTTGCCGTATCACCTACATAACCAGCAAAGCAATTCGAATCTTAAAGTGAGGTTAAAAAATTATATCACGATTAAATTCACATAAATTTGGCTCTTTTTGTCTGTGCATTAAGGATTTTTGTTTGCGATTTGGTTGGCGAATTTAGATAATTTTAGTAATGGATACAGATTTTGGTCCAATAACTCCAATGATTATAGTTAATTTGTAAATGACATTCTGAATTATTTATGACAGTTTGTCTCAGAGATCTTTCAAAATTATACTCTTCCGAATTTTTATATGGATTTTTTCTAATATTGCCTTCACTTTCTTGGATGAGGATTTCCTTATAGTTCACTCCATTATCAAAATTCTAATATGTTGATATTTGTTAATAATATATTCCTAATAATCATTAATGTGTAGCCATTAGTTTCTTTGTTTGGCCTTACTTATACATTCAGTACTTTTCAACCCACAAGTTAGTTGAATCAGTTTTATAGGATTCGGTGCTAATCCTATTGCTTTTAATTGTTTGAGTAGTTTTCGCATAATTGTAATTAGTAAAAACCACTAAAATTGCCAACTCAGCCCAGATAATTTTAGCACAAAATACACTTAGTGGTATAATAGAAGAGATCCGTTTACTGTAAACAAGTACTGCGATGATTGACTTCACCGCTGATTTACCAAATGAACTTGATCATGCGAGATTGAAATCGCCTCTGATGAAATGAAAGAGAATTTGATTCTCTGGAACGCGCAATATTGAATTCGAATCGACTGCGAGATTGTAATTTAATTTATATTGGAAAAACTGATGCGCGTTTACAGCTGAAGGGCACTGTAATTGATTTTTGATCCAATCAAGCCTACTAATCGTTGCGTAAAATAGGACTTAAGCGCAGCCTGGAGGCTATTCTTCCTAAAATTCCAATTTACGCCAATAAAATTACACTCGCTTCTGTTTACTGTATATTAAATTGCAACCGATTAAACGCACCTAAGTTTAAATCAGTTTAAGTGCTATCCCCAGGGCATCGAACCGGAGTCATACCGTAAACCGAAATCGAAAAGATGTTGTTTTTACCGAAGTGAAACCCGACTCGAAACAGAAAACAGTTATTTCTTCCATTCCGATTTCCATTTCCCACAATTGGTGGATAATTTACTAAACTATTGCAAATAATCATTTATAAGTTTTATCTAAATTTTAGTGCAATGAAAAGAATGTAAAAGCATTATAATCATATAATCAGAAGAATATAATATTGCTAGCTGGAGAGTAAGAAAATGGTTCGAATCGGTTCGACATTCGTAGGAGAAGTGAAACTGAATCTGAAACAAAAGAAGTTCATTTTAGTTTAACCGGAGCGAAAAACCGAAGCAAAAAATATTACGTTCCGATGCCCTGGTTATTCCGCAAAGTCTTCATGTACGGTTCCTAAGGGTACCAAGTCGGAGGTATTTTAAATTAGCAGAAAGAATGGGTTCTAAAATGTTATGGTCAAAATAGAGCATTTAACAAACTCAAGTTTGTAAATAAACCTTCCCTGATCAAACCTCTCCCCTAATTTTGATGCAAATGAAAAAAATTGCGCATTCTGTGCATGTTAGAGCATATGTATGATCTCAGCACTGAATGAATAGAATAGTAGCTCTCCATCACCAAGGTTTGATTCTCGGTTAACAGGATATTTCTTATCTATAGCATAAATGCATGTGTTAATCATCCATATTCACTGAGAAGTATCACATAGCATGTTAGGATCTAGGTGTTTACAAGACATTCTGATTAAGAAACACTTAGGTCCCAGAAGTATATTCTTAGAGAAAATGGCCTATATGTAAAATACTTCGGCTGTTGGAAGAATTCCTGTTACAAACTCAACTTTTTATGAGAAATGTTTTGGTAAAATTTAAATAACTTAAATTAGCGATTAAATTTTAATCATTTGATTTTCTTTGATAAGCTAATAATTGAATTCATGATATAATAATTGAATTTAATGATTAAATAATAATTAATATAATGTAACGATAAAAATAACATCGTTAATTACAATTACATTGATTTATATAATTCTGTTTAATTTAATATTATGTTGTCTCTTGGGTGATAGCAGATGGAGGAAACTCTATAAAATGTATCCGAAGCTTATTTAGTTCACCACAGCTATTCTTTTCAGAAAATAAAAACCTCACTTTGCTTACGTATATTTATTAAAATAAACACGAGTTTCACCCATTTTTCAAACTTTCTTGTGCTTTCTGAGGACATCTCCCAGAAGTGCCTTGGAACGTACACAAGAACGGTGGTAATTTCAGAGAAAAATTCCTCGGACATTTTTTTAATGGTTCTCTCCTCTGAGATGACGTGTTGCACGATATTTAAAGAAGGTAAAGTGTCTCAGTGGGTAACCGTCGTTTGCGCCTCGTAGAACCCAACACGGTCATTATCTCGGCCTTATAAGAGCCCTGGATTTCTCCACCTACATCCAGCCGTTAAAAAACATCCTCCCGACCTATCCTTCCAACCTATTTAGTGTTAAACCTCGCCCTTGTCTTTGCTGCCCTAGTTCTAAGCAACCATCCTGTCACCCCTGTCATGTCTTGTTTCCTGGACTTTAATCGATGGGAGATGTTTAGCCTTTTCTCTCTCTCCCTGGAATAGAATTCAACCTTCTTCTCCTTCGGGAACTGAAAAGTGCTGTAGAAACTCATGTAGAATACGAGCATGTTTTCCCTACATTTAGCTGTAATTTAAATTAATGAAATTTTGAAAGAATCCTTTGCAAGGAGGGTAGGAGACATGTCTGGTTGCAGACAGTAAGCAAAAATTTAACCACCTCAGAGCTTGCTATTAAGGAGGCATAAATGTAAGATAATCGTAAAAGGGTGTGTATATATCCAACAAGGGACTTTGAAACATATACATATAGTTTATTGTATGATTGTCCACTAGGTTAATTTACATATCAAGAAGAGCTTTAGATATCTGTCAAAAGTGTTGCATTTCAAGGCAATTAAATACAGAGAAGCATATCATAGTACTTATTAAGAGATAAGCGAAGCAAAAATCATTACAATAAGCGTACTCCGTAGTTCATAACAAGATTGTGACAAAAATTTATGCAAAAATACTTAATTTCACGGTAGCAATAATGGAAGACGAGATTGTTGAACTATAAATCAAATTAGTGAACAATTCAGACCAATTAATTAAGAAAAGTTATTCATTTCCTTGGTCATAAAAGGACGTAGATAAAGTTTGTGACTGAAATAAACTAGTCTAGTGAAGTGCAGAAAAGAGATCTGGAGTAGATTTAGCTGCATTTTTAATTATAACAAATTTTCATTGAGTATAATCAAAACTTGCTGTTTCACTGTCATTTATCAAAATACGGGGACGTCTTTCATAAAAGTGGGAATAACTTTAAAATTGCTTCGACAGCTAAGGTCATTTCGTAAATATTAACCCCCACTGGGATTCAAACCCAGGACGGCATTCTACAAAGTTCAACGCGCTTCCCACTTGGCTTTCCGGTCTTTCATAAGAAAATGGCTTCCCTCAACAACGAATGTTTATTCGTGACTGCAACACTCCGTTGATAAAAGCATAAAGATGCACATAAAATATTACAGACCTATCACAAGTACCCTATATCCTCCATGATGATCAGTTTCTTTTCAAGAAAAAAGGCTTCTTTCAAGACTGTTAAACCATCTAAACTTCCATTTAATATCTTTTTTAAAAGATTTAAGATTCCTTAGAAATTTACATTCGTTTCGCATAATTATGCACGGAAGGAAGTAAGACCATGAAGAATTTCCTTGCGGTAAGGATTTAATAGCCTTATCGCTTGACCAAGACGTTCAGGGTGAGGAAGATTGGCATAGAAACATTTGCCTTGAAAGTAAAATAATCGTTCCTTGTATCAAGTGTATTGTTGACCGTCAAAAATTTTGGAGTAGATAAAAGACATTAGTAGTAGTTTTGTTCGACATACTTTTTAGTGGGATACTATTAACGTATTATCTTGTTCCCATGGTTGACAGAAGAGCAGTATAAATCTAGCGTCATCCTGCCAATTCCCAAAGAAAGATGACCCGTTAGCATTTTATTTCCTATAACTAACTTTCTTATTATAAATCTCATTACTCTTATAACATATTTTGCAGAGCAAATCCCTTCTAAATACTTCTCATGCACAATATATTGTTTATTTTATAATATTTACATTAATACATGATTTTTTATTTATGATACGTCGAGATAGAATAACAAATATTGGTGATGGGGTGGAATTTTAAGCTAAACTTGCTCTAGTAATTTAGAGATGACACGCTTTTGGAAGACTTTGCCGCTCCCTCACTGTTACATAACCGATGAGAACCTGTAAAAATATAGGGATATAGAACTATTCATTTCTAAAATTAGTTAATTTCAGCGGGCAAGATGTTTTAGCAACAGTTTAGAGAAATAGAATATGTAAATGAATCCTCTGTCACACGCAGGAAGGTGGATGGGAATGAAGCATTTTTATTCGAGATTTTTAATTGGCAAAGAGGTATTTAGTAAGTGCTAAATTACTCTCGTCGATATCCAAGTATCGGCTATTTCAAATTACAGTAAAACCCGTTCATAACGCTCCATCTTAAGTTTTTCATGATCCTAGCTCCTTGCATACATAATAAATGGTAAAATTACTCTACTAACCGCTTATAAGGCGGATATTTCCCGTTCCCAGATGAACTGAAACGCGTATTATCCAATCATCTGCCTCATTTGATAGCATGAAAAAGGTTTACACTATCTATATCGTCATCCTCTTCTCTCCTATCTTGCTTCGCCTAGTCTCTAACATCAAAATTATTGTCGTTCTAGTTATAGAATTGCTTGGTTATAGAGTGAATGTGATCAAAATGAAGTAACAAAGGAAAGCGCTCTCTTAGTCTGAATAGAATACCATTCTTAGAAAATATGACGAGAAGGCTCCCAATCCTACACAGCAGCAGCTCGCTTAGTTTTTAGACTCTCTCTCATCATTAATTGAAGTAAATAAAGCAAACTAAAGATCTCCTTTCTTGCTATGGTGTAAAGCACTCATTTAAAACAAAGAGCAAAAAGGACTTCTCTTTTGTTTTTCAACGCGCAATATACGAAAAGCTGCTACATTCCGATTAATACGCGGCTTTAAGTTGGTCAACTGATGAGCGTCTTACACAAGTTTTACTCTAATTATAGAAAGATACTTACTCTCGAAAATATGCTAAATCAAGTCCTATTTATTGACACCATATTGGTCGGAACTTACTTGTATATATATATAAAACATGTATAATATATGCATATAAAATTTCAATTAGGAAGGAGAAGACCGTAAAGATCTGATATCATTGATACAGAAGTATTTTTTTACCTCTATAATGCATTCTTTTACGAGCCAATGCAAAGATGAGAAAGAACAAAATTTACGTTCGAGACGAAAACAAACGAGGCGAGATTATAAAGTGCGCTTTTCAAGGCGAAACAGAATATCGAATTCGTCCTTCGAAAAGAATTGATAGGGGCATTCAATGGAAAATTCAAATGTTTTCAAAGTTAAGTGGGTATTCACTTATAATCGAAGAGAAACTATTTGCGGATTCAAGGAGCAAGAGAGTAAATTTACTTTACACATACCTTCACGAGTATTTTATAGTTTGCGGGTAAATATAAACAAATATACACAATTATATAAATATTTATGAAGATTAAAAGTGTACGTAAATAAATATAAATAATTCTTAAAGAATAACATATCATAAATTAACGACACGAAATAAATAGATATTATCTTTATTCCGGCAATATTCGGACTGGAAATTCTTCTCCTTCGTACGCTTAAACCTACCATATCGCAAAATACAAAAGTACTATAAAAGTATTTTATCATGGAAAATGAGAGCAAATAAGCCTACAACGATAATATTATCTTGTTAAAAATACAGGACCAATGCGGTTGAGGTCATTGCCATTAATATTAAGGGCGAAACGCGATTAAAATTATATCCTTTAATGTGAGTAAAGCTTTAATTCCTAAGTATGTGCAAAGAAGTTCCTGTGGGTTGAGCTCAGTTAATTCTTGTATATATTTAGTGTTCAGTAAAATTTAATAATATTACTCTTTTGGCTTTCCGTTGATATTTATGGAATCAAATTCTATTACGGTGATCTTGCTACTTCTTTTGACGCAAAAGGACCACATACATACAATAATAGGTGCATTTCTTTCAATTTTAAATTAAGTTCCATCATACTTGACGTGTGAGTCCACTTGTACTTTAATAATTATGTATAATAATCGTTTCTGATAATAAATCAGTGATTCATATTCAACTGTAATGTAAAAAGAATTAAAGCAATATTCTCGAAAAAGGATACCTGAATGTTACAGATAAGGGATAGGATGGATACTAAAGCACTCAATAAAACACTTTCCACAGAAAGAATGCCTCTCTCTATGGAAAGTTACAGTTTTAATTTGAATCGTTAGAATGGCTACCTTACCCAATTCAGATTCAGAGTGGATGAGTTTATAATAACGTTTTCATAGGTTTAGAAATACTACCCAAGAAAGCTAAAAATGCAAAAGTTTGATAATCACATTAGTTCACTTTGAGAAAACAGTAAACACCAAAAGGTTAAGTGTAAAAATCTGATGAACCCGGGTATCCCACTTTTCGGGAGAATACACATACAAATACCCAGCATATCCTCTTAACCTTCTGATCTGCGGGATATCTCAATCAGAAAGAGCAACCGCCCAGAAAGTAATATATCCGTGGTTCAATCCCCGATCTCTATACGCATTTTCATCCCGTTTATCCCTTGCATTTTCTTAGGGGTTACACCATTGTGAGCAAATTCAATATCTTTCCCTTTCCAAACACTAATCGCATATGAAAAAGAACTTATCGACTTCAAGAGTGTACACGTATAATTACGCCAATAAATTACACTTGCTTCAGCGGACTAAACGCCGAACTAATCGATCATCCTACTTCTTCCGCAAGATGAACAGCTCACCTCACAGCGATACAATCGCCCACCAATAAACGTGTTTCCTTCCCATTAAATTGCGAACATCAAAGTTGAGACTCTAATAGGCGAGGAAGGCGGGCTCTTAAGGAAATAAGGGTATCAGATAGAACAAAAGTTTCGTTTCCGCGTAGAGCAACGTTGGAGAGAAACTTTGGAGAAAACAGGCGATCATTCATTCTTTAATTCCAACAGTCTATGGATTTCCAAGTTGGTTCTCCGTCGACCCCGAAACTCCTGGCAATCCATCAAAGTGTCCCTGAAGCCGGGTTTGCAATCCGTTTAATCCTCCGTGCGTCATTTGTCAGGCGGCTAAAGAAAAGATAAACCAATCGACACGAAGAGACTGAATTGGCATTTAGGCTAACAATCTGCATGTGCTTCCATTGCTATTGATCGATCTCGATATAAAAGACGCTACTTTTTCTAAGCGTTCTCTGTAAACATGCGAACGGAAGCTTTGAAGTGAATAAAATAGTCGTAACTTTTTCACGCTCTTCGCAAAAAACAAAGGATTGGATTCCACGTCTTTAGATCCACGTGATTCGCAATTCGAGTCCAATTTAGCGCGGCGAACTGCATGTGAATGAGTATGGTATAATTTCCTACATGTATATCTACATAAATACCCTACCACCTTTCGGCGTGTGGCAGAGGGTGTAAAAATGGAACTATTGAGGTGTTTCTTTACTTTGTTATTATCGCGAATCGTTCGCGAAAAAATAGCCCATAAAACGACTTTTCTAGTGACTATTTCTTTTATTTAAGGCTCGGAACGACTGAGGTAGTAGAGGAGTCGCATACTACCAAATACCTCCACTGCAAACGTGCTTCTCTAAATTTATTAAGCAATCGAAACGTAGCATCTACTCTTGAATTCCTCGAGAGCGTTATTTCAAACTTCTTTATTGGATAAGGCGTTAGTTTTCTTTCTGTCCGAGAAATAAATGAGACGCGATATTCGCTTGGTTCCCTGAAAACCGTCTTAACAGGGTTTTTTCTCTATATAGAATAATTTAAATTTTCTCTGTTACGGGATAAAAGTATACTAGCAGCCATAAGATAATCAATTTCCCTCATTTCAAGCCGAGTGTTAATTCTCAATGATACAGAAACCTCAGGACTTTTTTGCTTTAACTGTTTAGATTACTTCAGCTAACTGATTTGAGATGGAATTCTGGGAAAAGCTGCTATTTGAATGTGGTAAACAGCCCATTATCCTTATAAAACTAAAGAAGACGCCTAATGTTGTTTGCAATTAGAAAAAAATAAGAAGTAATTTTAGTGAAGATCAACAAGAATCGATTATTTACCAAGCCGAAATAGCTCAGTTGGGAGAGCGTTAGACTGAAGATCTAAAGGTCCCTGGTTCAATCCCGGGTTTCGGCATAAATTTTTCGTTCCTCCAGTCATATTTTTCTTCTAATGTAGGGTGGGAGAAATGTGTCCTTTATCAAATTTTCTGTCTTATTCCCGACTGTGACGATATGAAAGCTACTGAGGTGTGCGAGATGCTGAAGAATGGCGCTCAACTTAGTCATTCCTTATTGAACAATAAGAAAAGTATTGATCACAGGGTAATTATACTGCACTTTCTGTGAACATATTCCAATCATAGGTGGAGGAAGGCAAGGAAATTCATTGATGTGAAAAGCTGAAAAAGCTCGGAATAAACAATCGCATTCGTCGTCAAGACGACATGTTATTTACATGCTAAAAGTGATAAACGAGTATTTTATCGAATTGAAAACAATATTCCAGGACTAAATTAAGAATCTTCATTCTAATTGCCTTCTTTTGGTGCCTAGTTTGACTTTGTACGCATATTCTTTCTAATTCAATTCATCAAAAGAATTGAATCCTGAAAGCGATAGAAATGAAATTTACTTGCATTTCCTATGAGGAAGTTTTGTATCCTCCGGGCTTGAACTGGGACATATAGGAAAATGAAAAGCAGATACTATCTGCACAGACAGGACATTTAAAATTCCTTAATATAATATTCGTAATTTAATAACATCTTTGAAAGTTAGGCAACCTCTGGATCTTAAGCTTTAGACGATCATATAAACATTCGAACATACACATCCACCCTTGCTACGTAATATAAAGGATATCAGGAGTTTGTCCTTACACAACTTGTCTCGTTACCTCACACTTTCGACTATTACAACACAAAATTGCGGAGCAATGAACTATGTCAGTACCCATAGTTAATGAAGTTACGGCAAACTTTTTAGATGCATAAAAGCGGGTCGTAAATTTGGTAAAAGGCAGACCAGCGATTTGGAGCAGAATTACGAAAATTTCACAAGTATCGTAAAAAGTTTGGGATATGAGGGTATGAATGGAGGCGCAACCAATGAGGTGAGCCTCATTCCTGAACTAATCAACGCAAGATAATTATGTATCATACCGTAGCCAGTGTTTTACATAATTAAGGTATTAGTAAATTTATGATCTCTTACATTCACTGTCGTGTACATAAATATCCATCCGATGTCAGAGACCTCAATCACATATACTTTCGAAGTTCATTTTCAGCTATTTTTCTTTCGTAAAACTTAATTAGAAACTAGGGATAAAACAAGAAAGAATATTTTAAGGAGATGTTTATGTTCTCATTAAATATTGTTTTAGATTCGGATTCGCGAAAGTATTAACAAAAGAAATCTATTTATCGTAAAAATTTTCCATTACTGATAAGTCGTCTTCAAGATGACTAATGCTTACAGGTGTTGAAGTCGCAATTCCGCACATGTCCTTCTGCTACACGAATCCCTATACAAAATGTATTGATTCACTCATTCTAAATGATGTATGAAACATATAGAATCAAACGAATGAATAAACTATAATTATTATATTAGAAACTCGATTTCATGTTAGCTGAATACATCGCCGTATTATTATATTATGCTGTGAAGCAAATCAATATATATGATAAATTCCAAATTTTCATAAAGATTAAACTACTCAAACTACCCCATAGAGATACATCATAGAGAGTAAGGATCACCCATCCCTTTCTGATGCTAAGGACAATTTATAGATTTATATGCCTTAGTTAACTTTATGTGATGCTATTCGATGGTTTTATGCTTTCTTTTTATTCACGTCTGATTTAAATGTAAAAAATATACTCATTTACACAGGTCATTCTATTCAGCATTTGACGCTATGCCTAAGGATGTTTCAAATTTTCTTTATAAAGGAGGATGATACATGCATTGACGTTTTGAGTGAATGATACAGAAGTCTATCACATTATATTTTGTCTTAGATAATGATCTGAAAATAAAATTACAGCATTTCCTCTCTTTCCCAATTCCTCTTGTTAAGAAAAATGTTCTCAGTGATTATTTCCAGCTTTATTTTAGGGGAAAAATTAAGAAGTCAAAATTCGGCTAATACAGATTCCGGATACATCATCAACCTTAATTAAGATTATTAACTGAAATTATTTCCACGAATGTGATCAAGAAAAGGGAGACAAAAAAAGACACATCCGCATTCTAACATTAATAAACCTGTGATTTCATCAGTTTAACTCCCAAATTATCCGCAAGAGGGAGAATTTCGACATGGGCCACATCATTAACAGATTCAAACTAATCTTACATAAATCCTAAAATAACTAAGGAAAAATTCCATCCGTCTCACAAAAGCCTGATTTCACGCAATGTTGCTATTTTTAATTTTAAGAGAATCACAACCTCGTTTCTGATACGATTCTTACGTAAGTTCTTACGATAATAATATAAATTTATATATAAATTTATTATATTTTTTTCTAATATTTCCTTTTTTGAAGCATCACTTTTGGAGTAAGAAACCCCAGTTCTTATGTAGTGAATACGATTCCTCAGTGTGTATTTCTTTCGGTTTTTACTGGGTGAATATAGAAACTTCCCTTGGAGCGTTACTCTCCAGGGGAGAAGGATTTAAGACAATTTTCTTATGAACATTTTGAACTCATCTACAATTAATTATTACAACGCCATTTTGACGAGTTAATAAGGCGGTCTTTCCCCCAACCTTGGAGCCATCATGAAAGAGGAAATTACCGGGAATTACGTTGTTCTCGGTAGAATATAATTTTAAAATAATGTCATAAATCCATGTCATTTATCTGAACTATACCTTACGGAATTACTGTATATAACTGTATTCCATTTAATTAGTAGAATTTTACAAAGTGATTGTATATCTTTCCTGTAATGGAATTCTACAAAGTAACGGCGAAGTCAATAGATCTTTTATTCACTTCTGTTTATCTTCAGCTGTAATTGAGCTCTTACTGTATGTTTATTTATTTATTTATAAATAGATCCAACAACAGCCATGTCTAGCAATTTACGTTGGATACAGTAAACTGCGGTATAGTAAATTTAAAAAAAACAAGACAAAATAAACATAACAAATACGAGGGGGTAATTTAAAAAAACGAGCTATGGGTATGAGTTATAATAGAAATGAAAGTTGACTTGGACTTGGTGGATTTTCGTTAAATAAATAAACTTCGATGATATTTCACATAAGTGCTCAAAGAGCGACATTTCTCGCGTGGCAGTTTGGCGAACTAAAGTAGAAAAACTAACCAAAAACAAATAAAACCCAGCAATATTAAAACTGAAAGAACGACTTGCCCGCACAATCTCTTATTGCCCATTTTTCCTCATCCTGAGCCCAAAAATTTTGAAACACGGGGTCAAGGAACCGTGGAAAGAAAAAAATAAGAAGAAGAATATTCGGCAATTCGAGTCGAAACACTGCGAACGTTCATGTAAATGAATTCATTCCGATAAGTTTTCATTCGTCAAATTCGCTCCCCCGCCGTCAAGTTTCGCGCAACTTTTTTCCCTGATTTTACCCTCTTTATCGCTTTTTTATTCCCCTTTCCCCGTCTCGCTCCAATACTCTTTAACTCCCTCTCTTTTCAGATCGATTGTCTCCTCTTTGTGAAAAATATAATAGCGGAGAGATGCGCACGTGATGGGAGCGTAAAGGGAGCTTTCAGAATTTCCGCGTGGTGTCGCCACTCTCGATTTCTGCACGCGACGCTTTAATTATTAAGTCGAGAGCTGAATTGAGGGCGATAAAGGAGATTCCGCCATTTCATCGACCACTTCATTTTCATCAAGAAAGGATTCGCATCGTTTTTCTCCGTCGATGCCCAGACTTGGAGGGTTATATTTGAAAGCATTCCATTCGAGCATTCATTCAAACACTGACAACAGAGTTAGCGAGATTGGTAGCATTTGAATGTTTGATGTAAACAACTCCTTGGTTATGAGTATCCATTTATCCAGTGTGGGATTTAATTTTGAAATTGATTAAAGTAATTATCCTAAAGATAGACATAGCTCAGACTTGATTTTGTGATAAAAATGGTTTTAGCAATAATTCTCTAGATATGCACAAAATCATATTATTATTGATTTACAAAAGTACACAATTAAGTTAAGATTTCATTTCTAACATTCACACACAGTCTTGTCTTGTCAATTTGAGAATTCGCATGCTTTGTTTAATTTAAAATTATCATTCAGCGAAAGGAGAAAATTCAGTTACTTGCAATTGCTACAATTTTGACTTTTTCCAAAGTTGGTGCAAAACAAACAAAACATACGATTACAAAAATATTTAAAATCTATTTTCAGCTAATTATAGAATAAGCTCTTTTCAATGTATAATTTTGAACTTTAACGTTGTAGACTCAGCGGAAAATTTTGCTTACTTTCAAGGTCAATTAAATTATTGGTTTTCATTTGATACATTAAGAGAAGATGGAATAACGAAGTAAAAAATTATACTGTCAGAGATAAACTATGATAATGAGATCTTATTGGTCTCATGCAAAAAGTTGTTTCTAAGTTTCAAGTTAATCAAAGACTTATGGATTCAGCTTTGATTTCATACAAACAATTTACACCAGCCGAAATAGCTCAGTTGGGAGAGCGTTAGACTGAAGATCTAAAGGTCCCTGGTTCAATCCCGGGTTTCGGCATAAATTTTTTCTTCATACTAACTATAATTTGACATGTGAAATATTTTTCATGTCTTTTGACGTACAGTTGAAAAAATGTATCTTTCTTCTACTCTGGTCACACAATCAGTGTTCCTTGTGTTTGTGATAATATGAAAGCTCCTGGGGTATGAGTGATGGTGAATTAATTATTGTCTCTACTTGTTAACTGAAATGAATGGTATGGTAGACATATTAGGTACAGTGTATCAGATATATCTATGACTAAGACTAATGAGGTTCTAATGAGGTTAATCAAGCTCAATTCATCTTGTACGCCTAGAGGAAGTGAAATGATTCCACTCGGACAGCGACTAATAAAAACCTTCAGATATCTATCAAGTCAAACTACGATGTTAAATTAAAAATTATATCAATGTCCTTCGTTAGATATGTTTAAGCGATATCCTTCGTATTAGGTTTATCGAATAAACATGTCATGGATAAAGTATTTGTGACGGTTAAGTTATGAATGCGGAATTACTAATAATAATACTGTTACAAGTGCTCTGACACACATTTCGCACATATATTCTCCCAATGGGAATCAAACCTTAAAATTAGTATCAACAAAGACGGAAACGCTCCCCACTCGGCTATCCGGAGAACCCGTATTCGGAATCATTATCCTTTAAAATTATTTAAATAAATATCCTTTTGACCCTACAATATATCCTTTAAAGGAGTTTCGGAAGGAGGTAAAAATAACGGATGGTCATCCTGATACATAAATAGCCAACTTAAAAGGGATATTGAGAAGGGGACCATGCTCTACTAACAACACATCAAACGATGGATGTCAGGATATTTATACACGAAAAGATACAAAAAATGATTCTTTGCGAAAATTTCTACGAAATTAATTGATAAGGTCGTGGCTCAAGGCTCCATCAAGGATTCAATTAATCTTAAAAAGCTCAGGGAACCAGGGCTCTCATACGCTCGTATATCAATGTGGGCAGCGTGTTTGTTTTTGCTGAAAACAGTCTCGGGGTCGATTCCCGGTGGGAGCCCCCGTGCGAAATCACCTCAGCTGACGTAATACTTTTAATAATACTACTACGATACCCAGGGAAACACATGTACCTTTGATTTACACATTATCTTACTTTAAAAGAATGTTAATACTTCGTTTACTGACGATAAAATTCACTGCCTATCCCCCATACCACATATGATGTTGCGATCGGTAATACAATAATACGCGTTTTATTCCCAGATACTTTTCCGTAATCCTTGACCCACTATAATCTTTCTGCATGCTTACGAAGACTGATTTGAAGTCCTCGGGTTCTTTGACGCATAGCACAAAATTGTAAGCAAATGATTAATGCGTTTATAGCTTGAATATGAGGTTAGAAACGGAAGTGCCTTGAGGAATACTATTGTGGATTGTAGTTTCATCGTAGGCGTCTCGCCTGGAATTCCAAGGACTATCAGAACTCCTTCAAAACTTAGAGAAGGCGTTGTTCTAAAAATCAATTGAAGTTGTTTAAGCTCTACACAAGCTTCCTCTTTATCTTTCTCTATGAATGCTATTTTTATCTGAACTAACGGTTATTTTGGTCCTTTAGTGAATCATACTGACTATGAAAAGTATCGTTACTAATTATTTCTAATCATTACTAATTATCATTGCTAATTATCATTAATAATTATCATTACTAATTATAATTACTAATTATCATTACTAATTCCATAAAGAGTGAGTTTAAAGTTTAATAAGTTCCAACCATGATCAAGATCAAGGGAAGTAAATCTTTTAGGTTTTTGAAGTGGAAAGAGCTCTCGATTATCCGGGCTAATGATAGGGAGAGGATGCAGGTATAAACAGAAAACACGGATAATCCAAGCTTTCCCTTTATTCCTTATAATGTAGTAATCTATGTAAATAAACAATTCACTATTATTTGCGCTCATAGTTCATCATTTTCGATTGTTTCGCAAAAAGGCATAATCCATCAACGAATAATCGAGAGTTCACTGTAATTGAGAAATAAGTGGAAAGATGAAGTACGAAAGTGAAGAGATCTTCAAGCCCGCAATCTCACCCGAGGCGGATATCTCACGAATAATTGCGGGTAGAGTCCGGTAATTCACAATCATTTGCGAATGAGGATCAGATACGGATATGTAATATATGGATACACTGGTGTAATTATGGAAATCTGTATGCGTGCAAATCTCTAGTGAGAAATCCGCGGCTTTCGGGTCACATTCTGCTATTCCGGGGTTCGATGCGGCCTTAATCGGATTCATGACTATGAATAAAACTGTTTCCGAACTTCAATGAATACGACTGTATAGTATTCAGCGCTGAGGAAATGAAACAATCCACCGTTAGCCACCAAAAGCTGAGGAGAGGGAATAGGGCGAGATTTCCTCTCTGATTATGAGTCGGAATTCATTCGAATAAAGCATCTCTGTAATTGCAGTAATATGACCATATTATTAAAAGATTTCAAAGCACTCGATAAGAAGTGGACATCACGGATCATCACTATCACTCACAACCCAGCAGCTCCCATATAATCTTACACAGTAACAAAACTAAAGGAAAATATATAAAAGACACCATTTTCTCTACCTTTTTTCAACTGACACAAGAAAAATACTTACTCTACCGTGTTGTGTTGTGCTAGCAGGAGGAGAAAGTTTAGTATGACAAAAGTAGGTTAAAAATACATTTTTCTTTATCCCTGAATAAGAGAAAAATGAAAATTATTCATTCTATCAATATATGGCATTTGAGAAGAAAAAATTATGCCGAAACCCGGGATTGAACCAGGGACCTTTAGATCTTCAGTCTAACGCTCTCCCAACTGAGCTATTTCGGCTGATATGGATCATAATTATAAATACTAACATCATCACTTTTATTATTTATTTTGAAAAATTCTATTATATAGTCCTCGTTTACATAAACAATAATGACGTTGCTATGTAATTTATTCGTTGACAACGCAAACGGAATAAAAATCGGTTAGATAATTTGCCGTTTCTTTACTCGACGACCGAAAATGCTGAATGTGAAACATCCATTTTTTTGTCTACTCAGCCACAAATGTTGGTGCGACATGTTGGAATCATCTCATACCACCAAAAACGGCGACAGAGAGTTCAATTTAAAAAATTCCATTTAATTCTCAGGTTTAATATGAAAATTAAAATCTCCGACTCAGGCATTTTGAAAAATTTTCATGTATGTGATTTTTCTCCAATAATTTACGGCACTCCAGCCGTAATTTCATACGGAAATTTTCCCTCCGCTATACATCTTTTCACTTTTTTCATATCTATCTAAATATTCAGTCGCGAATGTCAATATCCGTGGTAAAAATTTTTCGAAATGAATCCATTGCGAACGTTCTCTATTCGATACGTTTTAATCAATAATTAAATATGAATAATATTTTGGTATCAGTAATCCATATATATTATTTATGCTTCTCTCAGAATATTTAATAATTAAATTGCAGTTTTCAGCTGAAGCTGGTAAAATGGTTTCAGCGTAAAACTAAAATATAAATACAATATAATCGCTAAAGACATTCAGTAAGTTTCGCGGGTTCTTCCCCTATTTCTAGCAGGGTTTTTCCTATTTGGGTATATTTTTTCTAAGAACCTCTTAAGGTATTTTACGAATACAAAATAGCTTCTTTGCACATAGTGTTAATAGTTATATCTTTCTCTTTTAAAACTAAACGATGGTTGAATGAAACAAGACACGCACTGGTCTCATTTTTACTCAAATAAATTAGCTTACTTATCATTGTTTATACAATCATAAGTATCATAGATAAGGTTTTTTTAACTTATGAGAGTTGATTTGTTCTCTTAGAAACAAAAGTTTAAACTTGTATTCTTAAGATATATGGATATGACGGTTGCCTCGACACAGGTTAGCCTAAGTGCAACCTAAAACATTAATTTTTTTTGTAAAATATGTATTTTTGTATACCATTTGTTAGACGGAAGCAAATGAATATATACATCTATCTATTTATGTTTATGCCATTACTTTATAAACCTATTTACATATTCATAATTATCATATTCATTTAATAATTATCTTGAATGAATGAAAGAATTGTCGATTGAAAAATTGTAAATAGGAAGATATGAACGTGAAGTAGTAAAATTAACGATTCAGAAAGTGAAAAGAATAATAACTTTTACTGCGTAAATCTGCAATAAAAACGTGGTACCGCAGCCTTAAGAGAGGCGATTATGTTCAAGGGGAAATTAAACGCTGAAACGAGGAAAGTTCTCGCGTACGATCGCAAAAGCTTCCGAATTAGAATAGAGGAAATTCGGATTTGGAGGCCGTACGCTTTTTTGGCGCGAAACAAAAGACGAGCGAGGGACTGCCGCTTTTGAGCAACGCCTCCCCATTGTGGCGACTTTCTAATTCGCGAAAAGATGAGCATCGCGATCCACAAAAGATAAGATCCTTTCATTTCATGCGTTTCCTGTCACTGTGGCGAAAGAGAGACTGGTGTTGCAGCTTTAAAAAAATAATCATCCGTGAGAGGGCAGCATCGTCCGGGAGCGAAAAAGTAAAAAAAAATCCCCTCCGAGGACTTAATTGGAAGTCGATAATTTTTTGTGTTAGCCCGTCTGGAGCAATTATCGTCGCCATTCTCATTTCGAGCTGAATTTTTCGACGTTGGACGAATTAATAAATGTCGCTTTAGAGATATGCCCATCGTGTATATTTCTCGGACGATTAATTGGCGCACGGATTTGCAAATTCAGGATATAGGACGTTGAAGCTATGCGACCGAGTGCATTTCGGTTAAAAATTTAGCTTTAGCACAGAATATCCGTAAGCAGCGGTTGATTTATAATTATAAGCGAAATTGGAAGAACCACATCCATATGGGGACCTCAGTAAAACTTTGATTAAGAAATCTCAATAACATACAACAATATTGTTAAATATTTTATAGATACGACGAGTTCATACATTCTTGTTTTTCCCTTCCGGTAAATATATATGTAAATGTCGAGTAAGTCTACATGACATATTTACAAGATATAGTACACACTTATGCCGCAATATAATGTGCAATATAACGATTTATCGTGCATAGTAATTTATAGTAATACTTCTTATAATTCAATATTTTTATTCTTAGTGAAATGACTGTTTTTTCTATGGCATACATTTTCATGTATTTGATAAAAAAAACTACAATGTTTTCTCTCATAATTCCTATAGGGGGCCTTGGTATATCTGTTCCAATCTGCTTGGAAGTCGGTTGCATTCTCATTCTTTTAAATATTTTACTCTTGTAGCTTTGGAGAGGAAATGAGGGTTTCAGACTCTCTCAGACGAGGAGTGAGGTATTTTGACTTTGTTATTGACGCTGCTATGACAGAATGCTCTAATTAAAAAACGTTTAGGTAAGTTGAAAGCACAAGGGGTTATTGCAGCACATTAGCAGTTCGTACGTTGCTTGAATACTGTTACACAGTGTAGAATGCACACGATATGTGTTGGATCTTGGAGGTAGAGCGCGTAGAACCGCTAATTTCGTTAAGACTACAGGTTTGACAGTGTATCAGATATGATCGAAAACCCCGGTTGAGAATCTATTGGGGATATAGGAAATGAGTGTAGGCATAAGCTATTCGAGTATTGAGTATTCTCAAGAATTCCTGAGTACTGATTTACATGATGAAACACGCAACATCGTGATTCCCGTACTCAGAGAATGCAATTTTCGAGGCCAGACGTCAAAGAGATTTAGCGAGAACAAATAGCTATTTCTGGTATCTCTTTCCAACCAGTATTAGGTACACAAATCAGATAGCAAATTAAGGAGCTAGGTATTCACACCCCCTGCCATACGCCATACGGCGTACCGCGGGTAGTAATCTAAATAAACCCTTGAAAAACGATGCTAAAACCATTAAATGAGCGACCTGAATGAATTCCAGGATCTATCAACATTTGTAGCACCCATGAACAGAACTGCTCGTCAAAATTAAATGAAATATAGATATACTTAAATAACCATGATAGCATTGAAATCTTATGGTATCTTGCTTAAGTTTTTTACAGACTTCTTACCAAAATTACCCTCTTTAGATGCCAATGTGCGATTATGCATAAAAGGGGCGGAATATAATCAAGCATGCCCGTTCAACGTCAAATCAGTTTCAAAGCTTTTTCGCTAGTTAAAATTGCTAACTATAGAAAAGTATTAATTGGGAACTTCACCAAGGGAATCAGTATATAGACGCCGTCAAGTAAGAGATGGGAGACAGGAAAAATCTTAAATTTCCTGAGTATTATTTTTCAGCAACTTAACGGAAATTCAACGGAAGGTTCATTCCACCCCATCCCAAAAATAATCCAAGGATTAATGTATTATTTCATAGGGTGAATTCAATAGGTATGAGCGTAATATTTACAACAGGATTAAAAGAGCAGGTGAAGTGAGAGAGGAATGGTTTCACCGACAAGGCATTGCCTTCAGTTTGTGATTGAATATATGAGAATTAAACAAGATACAGCGTGAGTAAATTTCACCAGCTATTTCACTTGAAATAATAAAGTTACTAGCACCATGATAAAGAGGGAAAAGATAATTAAATATATATAAAACTATTTCTGCTGTCATATGGGAGAAAAATCTAATATATTAAAGACAGAGCTTGTGAGCGAAAATGCCTCTTCTTCGTTGAAAGCACTTTCCACGGATTTCTCGAGAAGCATCGAACACTTTTCAAAGATTTTTTCAACAATTTCCCACCGTAACTTTCGATCATTTCCAAAATTTCTAACTCCAAGCCTTCGCTGTTATACGCCACGTTACCGAGTACGCTTTCTAATTCGGAGAAAAAAGGCACTTGAGGTTCCCAAACCTTCCACGAAGAATACTAACTGGGCAAAAGGTGGTCACTTTCTTAGCTTTCGATGGAGAGAAAAAAGAAAAGATCGGATGATAGCATCACTCTAGCCTCAAACGACACCGCATCGTAAAATTGCTGCTTTGGCAGCGATACAATAGATGAGAATTTACATTTTTTGTCGGAATATGCTAGATATAAAAATATTTTAAAAAACACTTGTAATAGGCAGTTACTTGAAGCCGTTTTTCGGTGAGAATTAGAACTGAGTACAAGCGTTCAGCAGTCAAAAATTATTATTTGCAACATGTAAATATTATATGAGACATAACACCAGGGATTCTTAGACTCGGTAGTCTTCCTCAAGATATGGAAATGCGTCTTACAAGTGCTCCCGGATAGCCGTGTGGGCAGCGCGTTCGACTTCAATGAAAGCGGTCCCGGGTTCGATTAATTTTTAATTGAAATTAATTTTTAAATAGACTTTATATATAATTTAATATTCTTAAAGACAGGGTAATTGTATGACTTGTTTTCTCTTTTTAACCTTCGAAGTAAAGAAAATGAATTTTGTATTTTTTAATTTAACTTTTAAATACTCAGATATTACCTATTGTCACTGATGATTTTTCCGCTCGTTTTCATTTTTATTAAAATTTGTAAAACTATCTTCGCAGTAGCTCTCTTTTAATGGAATCGAAGGAAACTTTTTTATTCTATCCCATCATAATTCTTACCCGTGGGCTAGTGATTTCAAATCCTGAAAACGTTCTCCCAGAAAAGATGCTCAATCCCCCCTTGACTCTATTGTTTTTCCTCCTAAAACACGAATGGACACCAGCACCAGAAAGGACGTGCTTCGGAAGAATCCGGTTGGGTTGGGCATCGGTAGTAGGAATGCGGCAAAGAAGACCTTACGCGGTACCAAAATCTTATTGGCATTGTTTCCAAGAGCGACGACCTCACCGCAGGCTCTAACCCTTCCTTTCAGTCGTTGGGGGTTGGATGTCCGAAAGATGACCACGTAACGATGATGAATGTGGATATTAAACACGGGAATGGCCTTAACTTAATTCATACATTCATTTCCGTCCTCATATATTACGTTTACTCGTTTCTGACACAATGGTAAGAGTTAAACATTTACATCTACACATTTGCCGTGCAGAATGTTAGTAGCAGGTGTATTACCACCAACATACCCAGCTATCTCACCAATCTGTTGGATATTCTTATGATCTGAGGGAAAAAAGACAGGAGTTGCTATCTGTCCTAGTAGTTATTTCCGTGTTGACGAGTTTTTACGAATCGTAGCAACATAGAGGATCGATGCTACCTAGAATCACATAGTCATCTATGAGTTTCAAATATTCATTTGAACTTCTGTTCTGATCTATTAGAACTAAGTTCTCAACTATAAATTTATGATTGGGAGTAAAAATCACGGTAAATTCAAATCTATATTGGCTCGTATAGGAACTATATCGTATATGATATTCATTCATTGATATTTAGCCTTCATTCATTTATATCACATATAATTAGCGTTTCAAATATTCCGAGAGACTCGATTTGTTATATCTGTGCTCGAACAGTGTTAGTAATGATCTGAGATAAACTAATAAACATAAAATTAAGAATTAAAAAATAACGCTATTATTATTCTGTGTCCATTGATTTTGTTCCAGTCGATGAAATTAAATTATTTGATCAATTACTATGCGTAGTTCTGCGGAGATACTTCATACACCATATTTTTTGGGCCATTTTTGCGATAGATACCATTTTCCTAAGTTGTACTCTTATATATATCATATCCATGTTTTCTCTAAGAGCTCTAAGTTCAGACTTCACTTGGTGGAGTACCATTTACTTTGCAATTACCTTGCGAAAATAACAATATTTGCCTTCAAGGTATTATAGTTGTCTATCGTTGCTCGTGGTAAAATATATAATTATATAATACAAAGAAAATGACGATTGGTTAGACGGAGGAAGATACTTTTCATTCCGAAATCTTGCCCAATCGAAGACATCTATTAATAATGTTGTAAATCATTCATTAACATTCGTATTTAATTCAGCTGTTTTCCGTAATGAATAATTCGTAATTTATTAAAATTTGGGTTTTCGTCCACTTTCAATACAACATTGGAACAACCATAATTCGATGGAACGTATTCATTTATCCATTATAACTCACAATCCTTTCAAAGCAACTGGCAATGAATAATAATTCAAGATGATAACAGGATCGTCCATGGCCTTAACAGTTATCGAACACGGAACCTCAAGAGCAGTTGGCTGTCACGCCAACTCCTTCATCACGGAGGCCAAGAGGTAAATTCCCTTTTATCCGCCATCGTCTTCAACTCACTACACTTTATTAACAGAAATAAATTCGACGGACATTTTCTGGGTTACTTGGGAGGTAAATCAGCAACGTGTTATATTCTTGGGTAACTTTTTCTGAGATAAAGTTGAAAAGAGATCAGAAAGGTATTTGCTTATTATATAATCAGCAGCGATCACGCAATTAACATACCTGATTCGCCAATATTAAATAACTTTTAAAACTGAGTTTAATTTTAACGCACTAAAGTAAACTTACAGAGATTCTGAATTTCTTGGCTAACCTGACAAATTTCCATTGATAGCATTGAGGCTCAGTGAGGAAAGCAAGGGCAAACTACCTCATCTTTCATCTTGCATAATGAACGTCAACTCCTTTCTAAAGCTTTTATAGCAAAATGTGGAGGGTTTGAAATTCGAATTAGTATCAAGGCTGAATAATTTTAAGACAGAATACCCAAAATCCGTCTTCCGCCTATTTAGAGATAGTCGATAACAGATACGAAGAAAAAAATCATGGAGTGAAGCAAATTACGAGGCTGAGCTCAATAGTGAGATCTTCAATACATTTAAACCTTACCTGATGCATTCCAACTCCAATAACGCAGAAAACGGTCTGATTGTACAAATTCTATCGCTCTCTCTATTTTTTTACAAATCCTTAAAGAGAATAAGTTAGATGTAAGAAGAGATTCGTTAGTCTCAATTTCACCCCAGAAACGACGCTTGTTATATTAAACTAATTATAACATTAAATCCCTCTCGAACATGATAGAAGTAATTTTAACTCTTGCAAAATACGTCTCTATATAAATGAATGCATTTGGTTCTTTTAAGCCAATTGGATTGAACTGTAAGTGTATTTTAATTTAATAAATACTTATTCTTACTTTAAAAATAGATGACAAGATATTATCCGTTAGATCAGAGGTGGCCAAACTACATTAATGTTCCATTACAACGAGCCATGATGAAATCTATAATAGTAAACAACGATATAGGTAAAATCGTATAAAAAAAACGTAGAAATTATAATAGGTGCACCCAAGAATTCATCACTGAGTTATGCTTCGAGTGTAAGTATGTATATGCATGTAATGGAGAATACATTTTATCCCAGTTTTATTCAGGATTGCATAGGCTATAATCATATAGCATCACGCATTTGGTGGATATATCATACGTTAGCTCTCTCTACGTTAGATGGTAGCATTGGAAATTGAAACATTTCCTGTAGTGCTAATTGGCAATATATAAAATATCTGAATGTATGTCTTGTTAGTTATAATTATGAAATCAATCTTCATAGACCTTCGGTTTTTCTTATTTAAAATAAACAATGACGAGACCGTAGATCAAGGTACTCTCCTACTCTCTCAGCATCCTTAAATACTCTAAAAATTCAAAAGGTGATACTTTTTCAGCATATAATCAATCCGACTTTTGAACAAATTGGCTTCAAAGTTCCTCTTATAGGAACGCACCGGAAGGCAGAAGCTGAGGGAAAGATAACGGGCAATAACAGGTCAGCAAGGAAACTTCCTTAAAGGCAAGTTCTCATTGAAGCGAGCGAAACGGTGTCTCCGATTAAGTATCGAACCCGGCTACGGCGAGGCGGAAAGGCCTGGAGAGCGGTGATCCGGTCAGAAGAGGGGAGGGGCTGCAGTTGACGTAATCGCGCGTTGTCCGTGGCAACCAGCTGAGTGGAGATATAAGGGAGAATGGCAGAGGACAAGAGGAAGATAAGGGAAAGAAGAGACAGAAATAACAAGAGAGGTTGAAATAAAGCACAGTTGAATCCGCTTACTGTGATCACTTAAGGGAATGCTTTTCAGGCTTATTTCTTAAAGGTATTTATCAAGGCAAGATTGAGATTGAAAAGTCTCTCCTTCCATCTAGCCTGTCATCAGAGTTATTAATAAAAATATTAATAATGATTGTATAAAAAGAGAGAGGAAAACTTAAGAAGGAGTTGTTTTGTAAAAAAATCCTAAGGTTATATCATAGGAAAATCAGAATACACCCACAAAGGAGAACCTGAAGAAGGTATGAATAACCTACGTAAACCTTACAATAGTGCAAGCTATAAATGCAAAGGAAAACTGTCTATAACACGGCACTAGAATTGCAGTTCTACAGCAAAAATTACTTAAAGTGTAAGTGTAAGTGTAATCAATAGCTGATTCAAAAGAATTTAATACTGATTGGAAAAAGAAAATACAATGAAAATCCATTTCTCTCTCTCTTTCTCTAGAGCACAAGCAAGTAACCTAAAATCTTAGAAGAACACATAACGATAAATTTCATAGTTATAGGCCAATTTAAAACAACTAAATAAGAGAATATCAAAGCAGTCTGAAAACATAAATTATATATCAGTGAATCCTATTCTTTGACTTCGGTGATAACGCGGCTAGCGAGAAATCCTGCGAAAGAATATTTTGGGGAACGTAGATTTTTTTTCTGTCCTTCCGATAGACTTTTCATAGCAGAAAATTATGGATTTGGCTAAAGAATAATTCGATTAAACTTAAAAACAAAGTTTTTACATTTTCTCTGGGATATACTACCTACTATGTCAGCTAGTTTATCACAAAGAATTAAAAATTGAAGAAAATACGTAATTAATAATTGGAAACAATGGAAATTATCGAAAACTATATAGCATTATATAAACTCCTTAACTTAGACATATAGATTTCAGAACAAGTCGTTTTCAGGGCTCGTACTTTCCACGAATGACGCATGATGACAACAAACTTAAGTCGTTCAAACGTTCACCCCTATTGCTATACGCCCAAAGGTGGTTTGCAGTGTATTTATGTAGATATAAGCCTAGAGCCGGACCTGTTTCTATCTCGTACTGCTGTGCACCAACCGAAAACGATTTTGTTTTCCCAGCCCACATACACCTGTTTAGTAGGCAGTGCTTCCTCATTTAATTAGTTCGGTCCAACACGAACTGCCGAGTAGAAGACATTCTCTGCATCGCAGAATTTCTTTTTTGTAGGATTTCTAACTTGGCAAAGTCTCCCGTGAGTTTCACAGCGCCCGGCTAGCTCAGTCGGTAGAGCATGAGACTCTTAATCTCAGGGTCGTGGGTTCGAGCCCCACGTTGGGATGGATATTTTTATGATGAATTTCATCCTGGGACCTAGGGTGGAGAGAATTGCCGTTTCAATACACTCAAACAATTGCTCTCACACCAATAATGGTGAGAAGGAGTCGTTTTAGCGATTTGTACTTTCCCTAAGCGTTAATTACCAGACTTTATTCGGCTGTCTTGGTGTAGACTATGAAGTTCGTTTTCCTACATCTTAAATAATATGATTCTGTTTTTCCCTATTAAGGGACATTCAATGCTGGTTAACCGTTACGAATCTCCATGCACTTAGGGCGAAAAGGTAAGGTAATAAGTAAAGAAGGCTATCTGTCTGTAAAGTCTTCCGCCCGAAGGCTGCTTGGATCATCAACCCCTTCACCATTAGCTACGAATAGCGCTGAAGAGGAAATGAGGCTTGTAAGATAAAATTCAAAGAGAAGGAGTTTGAAACTTGTTTTCCAAGCTGAACCAAACGATTGTATGGCTGAAAAAGTCGACGTAACGTTGAACAATGCTTAATTGACTATCACTTTTCATTGCTGAGTCTCTAAGATAAATTCCATTAATCAGGATCGCTAAAATCTTAGCAGCTTACCATAAACAAGAAAATGTTAATGAAAAAACATCTTCCTTTATCCTAGAACAAATTACTGATTAAAAGTATTCGATTCATCAAAACGTTAGTAGGATCGAGGGGGTAACTCCCCTAGTTAAATTTCATCCACCAGGGAAGGGCTGGATTTATAATAAGGTTGAGGGTATTCACATGAAGACCTAATAAGAATTAGCATAGAAACTCAATAAAATATTTCTTAAGAATTTCATAGTGGCACGTTCAAGGGTACTTGCTATTCAATTCAAGAAAGATGTGTCGAGCTATTCCTCGCTACTTATTTATAGGGTATTTTACATCATTTATACCTCTATATAATGTAAGTTTTTGTTTCATATAATTCTTACTATCCTTATTAATTGAAACTAATATGAGACCGGTTGTAGTTATTTTTTATCCCTCTAGCCACATTGAAGAGAGTGGATTTTCTATGTATTTGCATGTATTCGATGATAAAATCGAGTTTTTTGAAAAAGTGATTCATAATGGGACCTCGATTAGATACATTTTGGGTCTCCGATAGCATAAATTCGTCCCTGCACCAGCATCGGATTAGCATTAGTAACCTAACAATAATAGTGATATAAGTCTTCTCTAAGAAAGGACGTAAAAGTTATTAAGAATTTGCGCTCCATTACAGGAAAAGTTTGAGAAACGCTGCCTTATACTACATTTTTTTGTGCGAATGAGTTTCTAAAGAACTTCTTTCACTCGGTGAAGTTTTCGGTGAAAGAAAAACGAATACATTGCGGTTGGACAAAAAATAGGCTATTCTGCACTCGGGAGTTTCTAGTACGTTTTTCTGTACCACATAGTGTTCCAGTTGCAAAAACTCGACTTTCCTAATGTCCTTCTCAGTAGATGTTTACAAATATAACTGTTAGAGAGTTTAACGTTCATTCGTTAAACTATTCGATTATAGGCTTAGACTCCTGAGATAAAACTAGGTCGCAGGAGTTGGAGAGAATATTTGATCCATTTCGAATCAAATTAGCAAGGGCACGAAAGCGCAAGACTTATTTTTTCCTTCACATATAATATCTAATATCGATTTCATCAGGTAGAGCCTCTTTATTTTCAATAATTTCTCTCTATTGGTCTTTTTTCCCAAAATGCGACTTAAATTCATTGTACGATCCGATTTAAACTATACATTTAGGGTTTAGGCCTGTTTGAACCTCAAATCCTCCACTATTAGAGCCCAATAGCCTTGGAAAGGAAATGAGGGTTACTACTTAGACGACATGAGTGAAGTAGTTTGCCCTTGTTTTCATACATACATCTGTGCAACACAGTGAGCATATGAAAAAGCTATATAATAAGTAGTGACTACAATGAATGCCATCATTGAGCATCGCTCATAACTCAGTACAAATTATCAAGTCTTTAATCCAGGTTTTGACTTCTAGGATGTAGGCTTTTGAGAAAGAGTAAAATTTCGCTTGAGAGATAACTAAATATTTTTCACCTACAAGGACGCGCACTCCAGACCAAAAACAAGTAGCAATGTAAATAAATAATATAATAATCAATAATTTTCCTTTCCTTTATGACGATTGAGCCACTGTCCAACTTTTACCCAGTAATAATAGTAAATCAGAAACGAAATTATTTAATATCTTTCATTTGAAGCTATCTGTTATTGATATCTATCTACACTCGTTTCAATGTCATGAAAAGACTATCTAATTCCTGTGGCCCCACATACCCCACGTAGATTTCGTATTAGCACAATCACGAGCAAGACTAAAACTAAAGGAATGGTACGTTTTCCTCTATCTCCTCGTAAAAAAATATTTGTTTACTTCATCAGAATAAATTCTCACAGTCAAAATTAACTGCCGAAACCCGGGATTGAACCAGGGACCTTTAGATCTTCAGTCTAACGCTCTCCCAACTGAGCTATTTCGGCTCGATGTTCTCTAACGAGACTATAAGTGAATACAAATAACGAAATCTAAATTTTATTACATAGTTTTGTGAATTGATTAGGAAATTTATTATCATTATTTTCTACACGATTAAGGACTTTAATTGCATAGGCTCAGTGTGGAAATATTACCAATAAATATTCCGATTCAAAAGTCAAATTCCGTCAGGAAGGGCAAAGAAGATGCAATAAAATACAAATTCAAGAAGTGAAAGATAGGCCATACTGACCAATTAAAAATGCCGCAAACCCTCTCTTCCCTATAAGTATGAAACTTCCTCAATTTCTGTGAACTCTCCGTACACTTTTTTTCACCAACGATACAAATAAATTTATCTAAGCCGATCTTGAATTATTTCTTCATTGAGAACTTCTTCCGTCTTTACACAGGTCAGTGACTACACAAGTTCTCCTTATTTTCCTGTTTCCTGCCTTTCACAGTTTCCTGTTTCCTGTTTTCAGACCCTAATAACTCTCTTTGTTCCGTCTTAGCTCATATATCGACTGAAATTGCCAGTTGTTCGACTAAAGTTTCAAGTTCATGGCACGCGTGAAAGAGTACTGGAGGTAGGCAGCAAGACTTTCTATCTGCCTGCCAAATTCATACAACTCTTGGATCATGTCTCTTCACTTTAAGCATCATTAATAACAGAGTTGCCAAGTTTCAGGTTTGATAATCCGCTCTAATCAATCAAGATAGGTATCACCATAATGATCTTAGAATAAAGCTAAACACTTTACTAAAGGATTGAGACGGAGAAGACATTAAGAAATCTTAATGGAAATTAGATTTTGCATCTTAAGAAGTACATTTACTAGGTTATCAAAAGAATGGAACATATTTAGTACAATATTGATTTATTAACTAACTCGCACCTCGCTACGCATCTTGCATAGATGAGGAACATGGCGCTTTACACCTTACTTTTCCCACTGAGATAGAATACCTTCAACGAAAAGGCCAGGTAAATGTTGCATTATAAACTTAAGAACAGCACCTTTCATAGCATTTATTAAGAAGGGATTGGCATTATTGCTATTTTCCGATACTATTCATACCTTTCATGTTACCATCTTCACGAGTAAGACGGTGAAATGTCCAGTTCTCTCAATACTGAGCTCAAATGAAGTAACAATATACCAAAGATAAGTAAAGAAGTAAAATATGTAAGTATAAAAATGATCGAGGTTTGGTAGCGGGAATCCTGATTCAATGCTTTAAATTCATGCCTTAAATTAAATTATGAGATAAGGCTTATTATTAAGACTAATTTTTATGATTCAGGCGGCATGCTCTCTACAATCCCAAGGGCTTGAGCGCTTAGGAAAATAAATAAGTATTATCTTCTCTTTATGGACGTTGTAAATCCCATTTGGATCGTTCTTTCTCATTCTCTCACACTTCTTCTTTCCCATTTGGTCTCTTTAAATCTCCTCTTTCTCTTCCAATTCCCTCGTGAGTTCATCTCCTTTATTCCTCCGTTTCTTATCCTCTATATTTCCTATACCTCATCCAATTTCTCCTCTCCTCCATCTTCTCACTCTTTCCCCCCCTCGAAGGAGAGACTTTTTCGACCCATCTTTTACTAATAGAGACGCATATGTATCCATCTATCTTCTGTCCCTCCTTCCTTGTGTCACCGCCCGCAGACTGAGGCATACTCTTCTTCTAACTCATCAAGAACTTTTTCCCTCCCCACGGACCTCCTTACGAACAAATATTTTGGTGGGCATGAGTCACTCACTTTCATCCCAATCTGGAAAACTCCGCCGAACCGGAGTCGTGTTTTTCAAGTTATTCTTCAACTTCAATCCCGTCGTAATGATGCGTTCCCGATCTCCACAAAAGGAATGCTTTTCATTTATCATTTACTCGTGAGAAATTGATTTCTTAATGGCATCAAGTTGAAGAAAGTTAATCCTTATTTTAAATTTATCGATGTCCTACGGATTCGCCTTCTTACGATTAGATTTCTTTGTTTAAATCAGTGTATAGAAGTAGCAGAGGAGCTGGTTGCACATGTATTGAACGTGGATAGGACTACGTTAAAAAGTGATGACATGATTTCATTTGTTTGTATTGGTATTTTGCTACTAAAAGAGATTTAAGGTTAACTTTTGACTCACCCTAGTATAAGTAATGCAGAATGTCTAAATTTATACAAACGCAAAAAATTCTAAAGGCATCATATATTCCAGCATCATGGGCTGTGTAAAAATGTTTCCCATCTTCATTTCACCGTCGAAAAATTTGTGAATTGTCTACAAGTCATTATCAATTTATTATTTCTTGTTACTAAAATCAATCTAAAACTCAAAGAGGAGGTGTTATGTAGCGATGAATTAAACTATCCAGAAGTATCCAGAAGTAAACGATGAGAAAGAGATATTACTGCTCTACCCAAGTTTTAAGGTAATCTATGACTAACGAATTCAACCAATGAGAGAAGACCATATTCCGTGGAACACCGTTTAGTAAAAACAAAGATGGGACTATATACTTCAATAGTATCTTTTAGAAGAAACGAAGTTCCATCTTTTCAATTACTACCATGAATTAGGAGTTTATTCTTGCTGTTTCAGATATTAGCTTGTTTATCGTATTCTAAACGCTTATTATCAAGCCGAAATAGCTCAGTTGGGAGAGCGTTAGACTGAAGATCTAAAGGTCCCTGGTTCAATCCCGGGTTTCGGCAATTATTTTTCGATGAAAAGTACTTGTTTTGAATTGGGCATTTAGTTTCGTTCCTACTGCAATTTATTGATGAGTGGAATGTTTTATCGCGCACATTTAGGTACAGGGTAGAGAAAATTGTGCACTTAACTGACTCAAACGTGAACATGGCTGCAATTATATGAATTACTCAACGACGTAGCAATGGGGCGTAGTATTCTCGAAAAATAATAAGTTCCTGATACTATATCTTGATTTGTGAAATATTTACATCCGTATTTTGATAAAGGATAGTATAAATCTTTAATTCAATTTTGCCGCCATCTAGGTGATAGCTGTGATGATATCAAAGAATCTGATATGGCTGAGTAATGGCATTTATGTTGGTCACTCCTCATTGAATACAACAAAAAGGTCATTTACATGCTCATCATGCTGCACTCACTAGGGCTTTTATACATTAATAACACTTAGCGTGAAAAGAACGAACAATCTATCTCACACCTCATCTTGCTTAGATGAGTAGTAGTAATATCCAGACAAGGTAAGGTTTGAGAAAACTCCTATCCCCGCTCTAAAGGTTTTAGTAGCTAATGGTCGAGCTGTTGATGATCAATGTCTTTTGGGCTGGATACCGAAAGAATTTCCTTTTATACGTAAGCACCGACAATCATAAGAAAAAAGTGAACCACATGCGTCACAACCAATATTTTAGAAAAAATGCAAACAAAAGGGAAAATTAAAATAGAAACATAAAATACATTCCCCTTCAGGAAGAGGATTAAAATATGTGCGTAATGCTATGAAATAACAGTTAGCAGTTAGCAAGTACTTAGTGTAGCGCGTAACAAGTGAATAGAAACTTTCAGCAATACTATCAAGATCATTACTAAGGGATGTTTATTATTCTTCCGTTATGCGATGTTTAACAAAAGAACTTGGTAGAAAACAAATTGGTTTTTGGAATGTATTCAACAGTCGTCTACGATGATATATATGCAAAGGCTTTTTATATTTTCACAATTTCTTTTGCCTGTGTTTCTTATCTGCTAGAATTATCTAAAATTTAAGTTCGGAGTAACCAATCGATATTGTACAGATCTCATAACTGTCTACAGGGAAGCTTTAGGGGGGTTTCCCTCCTTACATAGGGGAAATACCAGAGGGATTGCAACCTTCCCCTCGTGCTCATGGCACCTGATGAATATCTAACAGTAGACACTGACAATAACAGCAAAAAGATGTCAAAGGAGAAAATCCTTGGATTAACATGGAAATACACAATATGATTAAAAATTTCTTCCTTCTAGAGTTAATAAAATACATGGATTTAAGCAAAGTAATGGAAAACACCTTTAAAATTCGATAAAATTGCAAAAGCGCGCGTACATCTAATAGGAAGACCACAAACAAAGGTGTATGCAGACGAACTCCTGAAAATGTCTTTCCGCAAGCGAGCGAACAATTTTCATTGAGTCTCTTTGTTTTCTTCCTTCCTTTCTCTTCCATTTCGCCATCCATTGTTCCAAAAACCCGTCTCCATTGCAACAATTCCGCCCCTCCTCAAACGCCCCCCTAATTTTCCCTCGGTGCCTTCGAATACACACATGTGCTCTCCGACTCCATCCCCCGAGGCATGCCCCCCTACCATCCAATAATACCTGCCCTACGAACAGAGTGCTCCTCCCGTATTCATCAGGCGTGCACCATGCTGCTGCGTGATGCCCAAGGAATTCACGGTGCATCTCTGTGTGTGTTCACGTTCGTATATGGCCTTTTTTTCACTCGCGTCCATCCGAGGTTTTAATAAACTTTGGAGTTGAAAATGGAGGGCGGAATGAGATGTTACGCAGGAAGAATTTTTCCGCGTGATTCTATGATGTATGGATAGAAAATGATGCAAGATTCAACAATTCTGCTCTTCTCTTTCGTGTATAACACACACTTAAACTAGTAAATTGAAAGCTTTCCTTGTCTGAAATAGTTCAAATATTAAAACTCAGCTCTTCATATTTCTCTTTCCATACATTTCCATTTATTCTCAAAGCTACGTACATGTACATCTCTTTTGTATTCCACTCAACCCATTGAACCTTCTTTATCTCACTTGAGACTATGTTCTATTTCATCTCACACTATTTTGGTCATTCTGCTTCCATTCTATTTATTCCAACCAGCGTAAAACACCCCTTCATATTGGTCGAGCATCCTTTCTTATGCATCTATTACACATCATCGCCTTTCCAATTTTATCACACACGCTCCTCGGGTAATTTATTTCAACGTAGGAATGCGCTAAACTCGACGTTATTGAATACGATGTTAGACGTGTAGAAGTATAGGTAATGTGTATATAGGACTTTTGTATACAGGAATTTTGTTTGTAGACGGTGTATTCCTTTAATCTTAACCTACAAGTTTTCTTTTATTAAGTAATAATAGCGATGATTGTCAAAATGCAAGATGGTATCTCCTCTAAGGATTGGTGGATCTAGGAGGAAGACAAGGGGGCGAGTTTCTAAACAAGCTCCAGTCTCTAAGTACCAAAAATATCTTTGTTACAAATTATTTTTCCCCCAGTTTTTAGAAATTTCATAATTGAAGCACCATGTAAATTACATTAAACACTTATTTTTTCTAAATTATAAATCAAATTTATTAGTGTCACATATAAAAAGAAATTGTTCAGCATTTTATCTCCTATATCTTTTATTAGTGCAAATAATTTCGATGAAAGATTAAATTTATATCTGATTTTGCTTGTAAACAAAACATACATATTTTTATGAAAACACAAGCCACATTGGTTATATATTATGGAATGGAAGTGTATGATAAGAAAAAAGAGGGGATGAATTACATCGTGAAATGCTGCTGTGGAATTCATTCAGTCATTCTCTTTCGTAAATAAATTTCGTCAACGCTCTGGGCCAGTTTGTAATGGTAAGCGAGCGAGGAAGTAAAAACGAAAATTCCACGGGTTAACATTGCCATCTCTCAACTAAAAATATAAGGTTATAAGTGGCACTTATGAATAAAGAGATTCTGAGATCATTTATGATTATTTACGGAGATAACAATCCCTGATATTGAACGCTAGATGAATAAAATAACTGATAGAAAATAATTATTGACGCTAATTAAACATTACGAAATGAGTTCGGATCGGAAAGGCAATAAAAAGATAGCGGATTAATCGTTGTTTCAAGGCGACTAAATATTTTTGCTAGTCATCAGCGCAAAACCTAAATATATCCCCACCCCTTCAACCATTAGCCATCAATATTTAGGAGAAGGAAGGCTTACTAGGCAGGGCGAGGAGTGAGGTAGTTTCCTATTCTCACTGAGCCAGTATACTATGAGTGGAAAACGTCCCAGAAAGTGCCGCTAGTTCGTTGCAATCTCTGAGTTATCTAAATCTATGCATTTTTCTAAATCTTTCATGCCTCAATATCATCTATTTTATCTTAGCCATGATCTTGACTGAGACTAAGCGAAATGAGATATAAGTTTTCCCATATCCTGAGCTAAAATAAAGATGAAGATTATCTCATATCGATGAGTATCCATTGAAGCAGAAATATGAAAATAAATGCCGAAACCCGGGATTGAACCAGGGACCTTTAGATCTTCAGTCTAACGCTCTCCCAACTGAGCTATTTCGGCTCGATGTTGAATGGCCAACTTAAATACAAGTAATCGAACCTAAAGATTAAATGATGCATTCTTAATTGAGTCGTTTATAACTTTAAAAGTTGAGGAACAGTTTTCATTACCGGTACCATCAGGAAATTTTTCCATATACTTTGGTTTTTTATTACTTTCCCTCTTTGTTAAATAATTAGTGGAGTAGAAAGTTTTTGTGTGTATTGAGAGACAAAGATCTTTAGCCTAACACATAGAAGCATTCATATCATTCTATGAACGAGACTGAGAAAAAAGTAAATGGGAAATATTTTTCTATATGCTTTAACAAAGAGAAAATGAAAAACTCTGAATTCTTCTGCCCATATAAACTAAATCTGAAGCTGATTCTACATAATGAGCTGCGGACTGATAATAAGCAGATTTGTTCTGAAAGATTAAGTTTTTAATAAGGACGCGACGTCTGGTCCATTGGTGGAGAATCTGGGGCCTTTAGGATAAATGTGGATGTTTCAATACGGCCATACCGTAAATTTCAGAAACGAACACTCGTGAGTAAATAATTTCCTTTCCCGATCTCATTTTCAATTCAAATAAAAATAATATAAAAGTTTGCTATCAATATTTACGCAGCAATTACTTTTTCCTTCGTACACGTATAATTTCGATGTTAAACTACGGTGATACTTCGGCTAACGAAGATAATTCGTTTAGGAATCACATTCATCAGCCGAAATCTTCGTTAGCAGAAACATGATTTCTCATAGGTTTCTATAGAAAATCGTTCAATTCGTTAAAATCAATGCTGTCCACAATTTAAAGACGAGTTTTATAAAATAGTTAAATTCAAACTATAAAAAGGCTGAGATGAACATATACTCAAACATACTGGATGAATAAGAAAATATATTGGTTGAATGAGAGTGGAAAGTAGAATGAGAAATCTCATGGACATAAAAACATTTCAGAGAACCAAGCAATCAATCCTCTTTTCCGATCTTATAATTTATTCTTTCACGCGATGGTCTGGAGCGAATGAAACATCGAATCCATCAAATGGTTCATCCGATGGAAACCCGAATAGAATCATTTACTTTCTCGGCGCGCTAAGGATGGAATGAAAAATCAAAACGTTTCATTCTGATCATTCGATAGAAGCAAACAATCGAATAATTCAATTGCTTTCAATCGATTGTTCCAACCTACACGTGCACTCCACTAAAACATTCGTAAGCCAAATTCACATCTGTTTGCGGAATCCGAATAACGAGAAATATCTTCGTTTGCCAAAAAAATCCGAGTTACTAGTAGGCCGAGTTATCATTGCATATTGCAAAGATGGAATAGCTTTATACATGAGATAAATGGCAATTTTTTGTAGCAATCAATGGGGAAAACGAACTTCCCCACTCCTCACCATGCAGAGTAAGCCTCATTCCCAGTGTAAAGCTTTTGGCTGCTAATGGTTGAGAAAATGGGATCCTACCATCCTTCGGACAGATAATTTTTATAGAATGGCAACTAAATAATAATAATACTAATAATTATTATTATTACTCCTATAGCACAAACAGGACAAACTCACTTAGTTGTGCTTTAATATACTATGGACAATACACACAACCATTCCTTGATCAGGGAAATCTGATCAGCCGGGATTCGAACCCGGGACCTTGGGGTCCGAGCGATTGGGCAGCTAGAACACAAATTGATAGCGGTGTCAGAAAAACAGATGAAAGATTATGTTAGCTGAAAAATCCGTTAGCCGAAATATTTTTAACCATAAAATTCGTTAACCGAAAAACTCGTTACTCGTAAGCCGACGTACGTGAGAAATACGCCATACAAGAGGAGCCTAATGAATTGATTTACAACCGAAAAGCACTGCATAGAGGCGACCTTCCGATGACAAAGGTTCCCCATTCGGTCTGGACGTTAAAGCCGATATAACAGGAAGACTACGAAGCAAGCCATGGCCCTAAGTTTCATCCCCATAAGAATCCGTCTCGGCCCATCAGTTTTTCCGACTCATTCGAAGAGAGGCCGTGAAAAGAGAGCGCACGGCACGTAAAGCGCACGGGGCGATTCTGGGCAAATCAGAGGAGCAGACGGGAACGAAATTCGAGGCCGCGGCTGCAACACAGAGGGGTCGTGATATTGAATGAGAGGGGACGGATACAGCGGGAGGCTGCGGAGATGATATTGAGGGAGAGAGAGGAATATTGATGTCTGGAGAGATGGATGTGGAAGGCGGTGGATATGATTCACAAAGACAAAGATTTCATACCGGATGGCGGCCTAGAAATTTTCAGCCGTTACTTTCCGGAGTGTTTAAATGTTAGAGGATCGCCAAGGGCTTTCTTGCTTAAATTTCAAAGCAACATTCACGGTTGGAGAATTCACGATTGCAGACAAGGCAGGCTGAAGACAGTGGGGATACCGCCTCTGGGAAACGCAATAAACGGGGCGTCTATTATTGATGATGTGAATCATAGACGCATTTAACAATCACAATTGGAAGCTGCTCACTTTATGATTGTCATTAACAATGAGGATTTGCTGAAGCGGTAAAGTAAGAGTCAATTGTTAAAAATCTTTGAGCATTGTTACATTGAATCATAGAGCGACAATTGTTCGTTACGACAAATGCAGCGTTAGCAAATAACAATTGAAACCGAAAAATGTAAATTGTGTCGAAAATGAGGACAATGGACGACCATCAACGGACTATACGCCGCTTCTGGGTGTCAACACAAATGAACTTGGCACTACTTCTGGAGAATATGACATATTAAGGATGGAGTGATTAAAATCTCATGAATAGAAAATAGAGAATTGTGTGAATAACGTAATAAATGGGAAGGACTTTTACATATCACCTATAAGTTTCGAATTTTATAAGAATTGTGACATTACTTAATTTTGTATTTTATTTTTATATATTTTATAATTTGTATTATAAAACAAAAACTCAGAGGTTATCACATAAATATATTGAATAATATTCGAGTTTTATTTTGTTTACAATTTTGTCGCCATGTGTAATTCGTTATAAAGGCCTCGTGATCTTTGTGGGTTTTTGTTAAATAAATAAATGAATGAATGAATTATCGAAATATATGGGTTATACCCATATACACGTATAATATGAAGCCATTATTTTTGGTTATTAGCGCAGGATATTAATTTTACAATGATTTATATATAGTGAATTATTATTAACGGCATCATGTTATGAATGGTATTAAACCTTTTCACATTCAAACTTTTGACTTGTGGTATCATTCCATGAAAAAGTGTTAGCTTAAGTTCGGATATACATCGAGCTGTTAACTTGAAAAGGATAAATAAATGGAATAGCTATGTGGAGCTCCATGGAAACATATGAGATCAAATTCAATACACTTGAATGGTGAAGTCAAAGAGATTTGCAAGAGTGTGCAACAGTTAAAAATCGTAGTATAAGCGAATATTGTGTTTCTAGACCACGTCCAGTTGCAACAGCAAATTTCAGCATGCATTCACCGACGCCATGTGCAAAGAAGGAAGCAAAACTTTAATCTGGCTCCCTTTCAATCCTTGATAAAAACGGCTTGCATTTCCTCATCAGAACCGGTTACCAATAAATATTCCACGCAAGAAATATAATATTTGTACTCCTCGTATAAGCCTCACAACTTGTGACGTCAAAGGTTTCCATGATATCCTTTTTATAACGTAGAGAATAACCCGATTGCCCCCTCGTTATCCGACGCCCCCTGGATATGGACACCCCGGGCGGTCGCTCTGGGTGCGGGGCTTTGATGAATATGATTAAATCTCCGATGTGAACTCTGAGTGAACGTTTTATTAAAGGGGCTCGGTGCTTGGCGGTAGCGTGGCGAATAGGAAAAACGTGCCATGTTTCCAAGCAACTGCTTAAATCTGAGAGGAAATCTGCTTTTCGCACGACTACTGGGGCACTACTCTGAATTCTAAAGAAATAAAATATAAATACATTTTTGTGTGCCTTGTACCATACTTGTATCTTATATCGATTACAATTTTGTTATTAGGTAATGTATTTGACACTGTAAATATAGTCATAATTATTAATATTATTGTAATGGTATTGTTGTGATAGCGTGGTTTATTATATTATTGTGTATGACGTGTTGCCCTCGGGAGGGTTTTAGAGGGATTTTCATCCCGACTGGGGTGAATGCAAGGCAGAGAATTTATTCTATTTGCCACTCCTATGACTGCCACCAGGCTAGATCCTATTTGCAGTCACAGAATATAATAAATAAATATTGTCGTGGATGTGACGGAACCATGGGTTCGAGAAATCACTTCTTCAGCATAATCGATTAAATTTCTGTATTTCAACCACTAATTACGATTAAAAAATTAACAGGCATTTCCCACGGGCTGTGTATGACAGGAACCTTTTCTCGTACTTGATTACCAAAACTTTTCAAACTACTCATGCAGAATTCCGTCGCCCTCGCCACCTGACACGTCTATCTGCGACGGTTTTGTATAATAAATGAATAATAAATTATGCCACTAAATAAAGCTGAATAAGTTGAGATCGCTGGATTCATTCTTAAAAGAATGTTCATATAAATATTCATCCGAATAATTTTCTACTGAAACCATATTTTGTATACATTTCTCTGATTTAGTCCTTGTTGATACATGTATCCATGTATATTTTCTCTAATCTTTTTTGCGTTTTTTATAGTTCGGTAATCACTATGAAATGGCGTCAGAACGGTAAATTATTCTATTAAATAAATATGTATGTACTGCTAATACAAGGAAATATTCAACTACTAAACCGTTATGTGTTAAGACACTCGGAAACTTTCTCATTAGGACGATCAACAAAGATTACAAATCCCGAAAAGACCGAGACAAAGTACAGAAAGACAGGAAGAAAGTGATGACCCAGAAGATGGATGTTGACGATGGAGGGATGATGAGAAAAGACTGAGTGGGATGAAGCAGAGAGTGCTGAGAGGGAAACATGGGCTTGAGAAAGACGGGAGGGAAAACAAAGAGAGACTGGGAAAAGGGTAGGAGTTCAAGGAGGAAGCTGGATGAGGAAAAGGAGAACAAAAGAACGAGGAAAATGCGAGAAATTGGGCCACGAAATGAATTACCAAACATTCTCATTTACCTCACGCTCCCGAGTAGAATGCGTACTTCGTTTTTGGACACTGTATTTTGGGAAAAATCGGAAAAAGATAATGCAAAAATTTTTAATGGGAAAAGTATCCGTCTGAATCTGAAAAATTCTGAATGCAATGGAGTGATATTTTGCTTTTTTCGCGTAAAACCAGCAGAACAACATTTAATAAATACAATGATTTAGCGCCTGTTCTTTGTCACGGTTACAGCTGGAAACGGTATCGACTGTAGGGGACGTATACACGTGAAGCAGAATACACGTCTCGTAATTCGTAATTAACAATTAACAGGAGGACCGAGCAATGGAAAGACAACACAGTAATCTCGGCCAGTATTCGCTGATACCGTTTTTTGTTTCAACGTAATCAAGTTTGATCGGAAACTAGGTAAATGCTCCCTTTGAGCTGATATTTTATACTATACGGCGTCATCTGTTTCGTAATTTTTATGAAAAGACACTTGTTTCTTTGGCAATAAATATCATTGAATCCTCATATTAGTCCCGCATCTATTGTTTGATGTTTATAAAAAGGATACGAGAAAGTTTATGTTTATAAAGTGGTATACGAGAAAATACGGCAAGTGAACCGATGCTTAAGGATACAAAAATAAAAGAATATCGTTCTTATCGGGCAAAACTAAGTCAAAGAAAGTCTGATACTTGGGCTAACAAGAGAGATACTTCCTATCGACTATAGATTAAATTTTTGTTGTGAGTTAAATTTCTACAAAACAACCCTCATAGATTATGAACGGTTGAAAATAATGGTTGTTGAACCAAATCTAGATTATATACAGCATGACGACGACCGTAATTTGTAAAGGATAATTAACGAACGTAAGCAATAATTCTATGAAACCTATTCACGAGACACATCGTATGTATTCATACTGATATTTGCATACGCTTACTGGTTTCTCATAGGAGGCCGTTTTGAGCGACTCCTAGATTTTGTATACAAGCTTCATCCGTAGATCTCACACTCGGATTCAGGTAAAAATATCACAAAAAACAAGTCAAACAAAAACCCCATAGAAAAAATTTCAGAGACGAAAAAGAAATAGGAAAAAAAAGTCACACAATAAGCAAAAACAGGGAAAGTGTCGGCATATCTCGAGACCCGTGATATTCTGTGTATAAGATATTATAGTATACTATATTATACTATATATACTATAAGATATTATAATATACTATATTATATAAGAAATTATATTAGATAAAAACAAGGCTTTGGCCATTTTTGACGGCTTGATTACTGCTTCTCTTCCCTATTGTACCCTATGATTCAGGTATACTTCCAATTTTTTCATAAAAATATAAAATTAAATTATATTAAATGAAACGAAATTCTATACAACTCTGACAAACATTAAATTATGCTGTACGTAATTTTGATGATAACGTAGGCTCGTTTAAATCTTCCGCTAGAATTGGCTAGCCTTATTTATGATTAATTTTTTCTATTCTTTACTATGACTTTCATCCGGGCAACCGTAAATGAGTATTGACTTTTTTCCTAGGCAAAATTGTGCTTTTCCGTGACTATTTTCCTGCGACTTCATTACAGGTCACCCTAACTCGCACGCCGTGCATCCTAGATGAGAGCAAATGCCGAGCAGAATTTCCGTGCGTCCTCTCCATGGAAATAATTTTCTTGAAACAATTCATGAAATTTCCCTTGGCGCCATTTGGCCTGATGATGCCAGTGCCTAGCAACCCGTTTCCAACGTAAATGTTAAACTGTAGGGAATAAAGTAGACGTGGGTATGCGCGGCTGATTGTCCTAAGGACGGTTCCCTCTGCGTCCCTTTGGTAGCAAGAACGTGACATCGATGCAAATGAGGAATCTTATCAGGGTCTGAGAGATAAGAAGTCTAAGGGATCCCGACGAATCCCTTGCGTTGGGCATGTGGGATTTTATCAGGATACCCGATGATTACTTAGCCATTACTGAGACAAAGTGAAACGGCTGCACACTTGGCATATCTACAGATGGTACGGCAATGAATTTCGAACACAGGTAAGAATGTTACAGGAAAAATTGCCGCAGGAAAATATGCCAGGGAAAAATATCACAGGAGCAACGACTAGAATTAATTATCGCGCAAGCATTTACCTATGTATAGCCATAGGCATTATTTCCTAGCAAAAATTGTGACGGCTGACGAAATTAAACAAAATTTTTACTCGTACCTCAGAATTTAAACGTTTTGTTTAATTTCGTCAGCTATGGCGTCCTACCATAAGGTCTTACCTGAATCTATTCATAGGAAAAACTATGGCATTCTTTTCATGGCATTTTATGATTGGACAATTTTACTGTACACCTGTATTTCGAGGCGAAACCCGTACGGTTGTGTGTCACGGATTACTGGATTATGGTGAAAAGAAGTTTTGATATATTTGTAATTTGCTACTGTACAAAACGCAAATGTGAAACAGTTCGGCAGAAAATAATCGATGTTAAAAGTTATAAACATTTTATTGATATTGAATGTTCTGCGGCAAACTTTTGCTGTCCAATTCGTGTTTCTGAGATTTCCCTCATCTTTACACATATAAATCATGCAAATGAAAATAACCTCGCTGAGCTTGATAAGGTCTTTTTGAGGGGAGATTAAATGTGTATCAGAATTATGAATTATAATCCACATCCGTCGCTGTACTCTGGAAGGCGCTTTTCCTTCCTTCACTGCTTCAGTAAAGATTCACCTTTTTCTATTGGATTTATTGCCCTTTGTGAAAAGGCATTACCATGATAACAAGCCGAAATAGCTCAGTTGGGAGAGCGTTAGACTGAAGATCTAAAGGTCCCTGGTTCAATCCCGGATTTCGGCAGATTCTTTTTTATTAAGAGGATCATATCTTGAAAAAAAATATATTTTTTGACTCCCGGATAGCAAAAAGGGCAGCGCATTCCGCTTCGGCGAAAGCGGTATCGGGTTCGATTTCGGTGGGAACCGAAATTACGAAAGCGGGTGCGAAATTACCTTAGCTATCGAATCACTTTCGAAATTACTGAAACCAAAAGCGCCACCCTAAAATGAGTGATGTGATGGCATTCATCATGGTTAATTCTTTGTGAATGCTGTGAAAATGTTATTCATTGAGTTAAGGTCGAAAATTCCAGACCATCTTTCCTTATGTATATTTTTCTGAGGGGCTAAATTATTAACGAAATTAAGGAATACCACATCAAATTGTATTTCTCGCAGCCGAAATAGCTCAGTTGGGAGAGGGTTAGACTGAAGATCTAAAGGTCCCTGGTTCAATCCCGGGTTTCGGCATTAATTTTTGAATGTGAGAAGTTCATTTTAATTTAGGCCATTCTTTGATAGAACGGATCGTCTTTTGCGATCATCTTATACAATAATTACCGTTATGTATGTATTTATATTTTCAATTTTTATCACTGCCGCCATATCTTGAAGAATATAATAATTTGGGTTCCCGATTAACCAATTGAATAGAGTATTGTATTTCGAAGACAGCGATTCCGAGTTCAATTTTCATTAGGGAAATTACCTAAAAAGCCGAAGCACTATTAAAATTGCTATTAATTTTACTAATTATACCATGTATAATTATATTTTCATAGCTTAGTCATCAGGGCATCGAATAGTAATATTTATCGTTCCGGTTATCAGTCCGGTTCAACTAAAAATAAAAATATTGGTTAGAATACCGGTTTCTCTCCATCTATGTTATCGCCTATCCGGTTTAAATCTAAAAAAGGTTAGCAACATTTGATTGCCAGTCGTATAAAAGTTGATGAAAAGTTCCTCCAATCACATTGAAGTCCAATGTGAAATTATAGGAACAGAAAACTACTGGAACACATTAAATAACGGTTTTCGGTTCGGGGTCAAGGTTTTAATCTTTCGTTCGGGATCGGTTTTCACTCCTCCAAAAATAATTGTTTTTTCCGGTTTTGATTTTTGGTTCTCTGCCTTGATGGTTATAGCCGACCCCTTAAAATTTTTTTACGTAAACTCTTCATTTAATAAATTCTGAAGAAGTCATTTATTTCCCATCATCCACAGTGGCGTGTGGGCATCGAAAAGCAGTTTGAATATTCTTTGGTTCTTCGGTCTAAATTGTAAAGGACAGATGTCTTAAGATGGCCCTATAGGTCGATTAATTCTACCCTTTGTAGACGGGGTTGCGACTGAGTGGACAACTTCTATGCTAATGCAAATGCGAATTTACATTTACATTTGCATGTGTCCTGAAAGGCGTTGAACAGGGATTGGTTGGGGTTCCTAACTATCCATTCAGCCTGCTCGTAGTTTTTTGTGCCGTGATGGAAGAGCGACTGAAAATAATTCTTGGTTCTTGCAGTGATTGCTGCCGCTTGGTGCCATGAAAAACATTCTATCATTCACGGAAGTAATAGAATACGCGTCTTCTATTCCAAACCTCATTTTGGGGATAGCAGATTATTTTTCCGATGCTTATCGTTCTCTACGATATAATCTAAGCAAGTGAGTCAAATTCTGAGTTTTAACAAAATTTAGCAAAATTTGCCATCATTGAGCGGAGGAAATGGTCACATAATGGACTGCCATATCTTGATAAATGGAATAATTTTAATTTCTTTTTGGAACGGGATGGATAAAAATGTACCTTTTATTTTGTTTTGCATTAGGTTTGTTTATATCTGCGATGATATGGAGCCTACTGAGGTTTTGAGTGATGCTGAATAAAGGCAAACTTCCTTGTCACTCCTTGCTGAGATCTTTGAAAACTGAATTTCATTCATTCATTCATTGCGCTTACGTTTTCCAATCGTTACATTCTAGCTCAGCGAGAAAAGCATGAGAAAACTACCTCACTCATCTTCCCTATTAATTCACCCCCCTCAAAAGCTTTGGGTATTTAATGGTGGAGGGGATGAAGATCTAACAAGCATTAAGGCTAATTTCTTTAGTCTTTACAGCCGAGAAACGAAACAATGATGCAATAATTCCACAATAATGGATTGATATCAACCGATTTTTTATTATTCTTCAATAATGCAACACAATAATTGATGCTGAAACTCTCAATAATCGTTCAAACTTTGAATCGTCGAACATTGTTACGTAGTGGAATGAATGTTTTCGACAACAGCCGTATGTTACTTAATACTTAAATTCTGTCAATTCTGTCATTTCTATTGAGGAAAGTAAGGGCAAAGAATTTTAAACCTCATAATGCCTAGTAAGCTTCAGACTCTTCCCTGAACTTAAGGTTGCAGATGGCGAATGGTTTTAGGTACGAACCGACCTCAGGGCATAACACTGCACAGACAGATGATAACAGTAAGTGCTTCTTTCACAGAACCCATTCCTTAATTCGCAATCCCTCCATCATTCCGAGCATATGCACGCCACAATCAACGGAGAGAAACTTCTTGAATTACATCCGACAACGCGAGGGCCAGCCTGTTGGCGCCCTCATCTCTCGAGAGCACTGGTCCGTCGTCCGGAGGGAAAAAAGGGAAAATGAGATGGAAGGGTAGCGAAGGAGGGACAGTAAGAAAGGGACAAGGGAAGATGGAGATAATTACGAGAGGTTTTTTTTTAAAGGGAGGAAGGAGAATGAGTTACACGCAGGAGGGGCCGACCCTCCATTTGGGCCCCTTGCTGTGTTCGACCACCATAAACGTGCCCTCCCCCCATTCTGTTGCCCTATACAACCCCGCCAGTCTGCATCCGTGACTGTTGAGGTTGCTGGGAGGGCTAATCTAGCGAGGGACGGGAATATTCGGGAGGGATATTGTTGAACGAAAACGTGAAAGTAGGAAGTTGCCATCAAGGATGGAGACCGCGTTTGAGTGGACGCTGAAATGAATTTCGGAGGAAACTCCCGCCGTGTGGGGGGACCCTTTTTACCCTGTTCCGCCCTTTAACCGGCTTTCGCTCTATCCGCTATTTGTTAAAGTGACTTTTTGTTATTCGGAGACCGGCTTTGGATGGTAAACAAGGCTGAAGGTGCAGCAATAAAATGGACGGTGCTAGAATGTCGGAAAAGGGCGTAAATGTGACATGATTACGGCGAAAAGACCGTTTTAAAGGAATGTCATATAAGTCGATGGAGAAGGATTTTTTGGCACTTGTGTCTTTTTCTTGGGCCTGAAAGCTCTTAAGAATACGTCATCCAAATAAAAACATTTTTTCTGAGTTGATATATTTTGGACCACCGAAATAATTACATTTAAAGTTAAAATTCTAATGAATCGTTTTACTATAAAATTTTATTTCAATGTGAACATTTTATGACTGAAAGAATTCTAAAATTGGCATCTTACAAAAATGATCGCAATCATAACATGCGCCTTTATTTCGGAGAGACTAACACTAATCTTCTCGCAATTAATTCATCGTTTTGATTCGGAAAAATGAGATAGAGATAAAATTTATTCACAACAATATAACTACGCAACTCCAAACCACATGATTTCAGAAATTTCCTTAAAGATTAATGTTAATCATGTTTTCTATTGGAGGAATCATGTCCTTTATTGCCCTTTAGTCTTACAAATTCGATTCGCATCTTATATCTTCACTATGAGAATATGGTGACGTGTATATAATAAATAAAGTGAAAAGGTACCTATATTTCGCAGTGCGTAGTAATGATATGCTTAATTGAGATGTAATTTGTGACTTTTTCCACGTATTGTGAGTCCATCTACAATGCTGCTATAATATGAAGAAAATAAAAAAATTATGTATGATCATTGCTACTGTTCAGAGAAACGGTTGGCGTAACAATAATCAACGAGAATGACTCATACCATTGTTACAAAAAATTATAGCAACAAACAATAATTTCGTGAAAAGTAACAATTATCAACGGTTATATTCTTGAAGTTTTACTCAAAGAAGTCAAGAATCTAAAATGGCGTGTAACGATGCCTCAAGATGGCCATACATCTGAGACCGGAAACACTGATTGGGAATACTCCTGGCGGCAGGTTTGAAGAGTGACAAAAGACTAAGCTCCTTCGCAAAACCGTCATTCATTTTCGACTGGCCTTCCTAAGTGGCTTTTCTTTTCCGGGAAATTTCGAAGGATTCTCATCATGCTGGAGTGCGTTGAGTGACAAGCAATAGATGGTTTCGAAAAGGAATAAAGCATAGATCGCATCTGATGATAAATACAAAGATAATACATTCTCTGAAAACGTACTTGATATTTTGCGAATATACTACGACATAAAACGATCACATATCTATAAATTTATCAGCTCAAAGGATAGTTGGATCCTAAATACCACCTCCCGAAAACCTACCCAACAAAAGGTGTGCTAAGAGGATTGAAACATACTTAGTTCTCCATTAACATTCCACATTGAGCGAGAATGATTGGAGTTGGAAATATACTCGTAAATACAGCACAATAAACCTGTGCATGGTACTTCTCATATCATTAAGTAGATTTCAGAATTTGTTCGGTTGAATAGTATCACTAATACCTCAGAAATCTTCTTGTTATAGCAGCAAAATAAAAGATTAAGTTAAAGGATAAATACTAAAATAAGTTAGTTCAAGATAAATTTTCCTCTAACCTGGCATTAGAGACATACATAAATTTCCATCAACCAAGATATTTTAAATAAGAATAAAAAAATTTGCCGAAACCCGGGATTGAACCAGGGACCTTTAGATCTTCAGTCTAACGCTCTCCCAACTGAGCTATTTCGGCTTACCACAACATCGCAAAGCGGAAGCATTGAGGTCTGCATGTTATTTACATATATTTATTTTCATCTGATGATGTTTTTTATTTTTCATATTTTGTTTAAAGGTTTATTATGGGATGCAGTTCGATAAAAGCAAGTATATCTCAGAGGAAAAGGATAAATCCTTAACCAATTATGAAAGAAAAATATATTATATAGCAACAGTGAAGATCAAAGATTAGGAGGAATATCATGGAAATGCATTTACGACCTCAATAAAAATCAACGAGCGATACGTGCCAGTAACCACATAAAATTGCAGTATATGCACCTCCTGCCATACGCCTTAAGGCTGGTAGTAGGATGTATTTTTATACACACGGGCAACTTCGTCTTTTTACGTGCATAACTTTAACCGGCTGTCACTTATTTACTTAAATAGAATTCGCGAGGATCTGCGTGCAGTTGTATTGGTGAGGTGAAAAAGTGAAACAAATGCCTTCCAACTTAGGCGCTAGGGTTTAAACTACGTTCATATTAACCGAAATTCGTTTCAATCGGCCTTTCTTTTGAAATTCTCGATAGAGCACTTTCGCACAGTTTCACTCCATGACAGTGAGATGATGAATAATGAGGATAGTTGCCTCTTTTTCCCACTTTAGTTTTAAATGGCTTTGACCGACCATCTGTTCGACCAGAGATTTTCCGCTAATCAACGAGGGATCCTTCCCAGGACCGGCTTCGAACATAAAGCAATTGGGGCAGCCGCCTAACAATCGAAGGGGCGTCAATACTGAAACATGGGAAGGTTGTGCGACCAGCTAGGCTATATATAAAAATTTAATACAGTAATACCTCGGTTAACGAAGATAATTCGTAATCACCTTCATTAGATGATGCGTAAATCCTCATAGGTTCCAAAGAAAATCGTGTAATTCGTTCTATATGCTGCCCACTACTTCAAGATAATTTTTGCAGTAAAAAGCACATAAAAGAGTGAAAAATCACTAAAGGCTGAGATGAACATCTACTCAATTTAATAATAACAGCTTACCGCTGATGGTTACAGTAGAATAAGAGTCACAGTTTCAAAAATCGCTTCTGTTTGATGGTTTTGGAACTGTGACTTGCATCCAATCTACTCAATTGGATAAACGAAAGTGGAAAGTAGAATTTAAAAGATAACAATATCACATTATAACATAGAAATTTTTCATGTTAAGTAAGCAATCAATTCGTCTTTTCCGATCTTCATATTTACCGTTTCACTCGATGGTGTGGATAGAGTTTAAAATATAAACTTTTTCCTCTAATTATTCCATAGCAGAAAACGATGGAATTATTCAATCATTTTCATTCGGTTATTCCCACCTCTATGTGTATTCACTAAAGCATTCGTTAGGCAAATTCATATATGCTAGCTGAGTCCGAAGAACTGCGAAAAATATCTTCCTTAGCCGAAAAATTTGTTAACCGGGTTACTCGATAGGTAAGGTATATTGAAAAGGAAGAATAGCCTTTTACTTTACTCAAACAACTGGTATTTGTTGCAATTAATGGAATAAACAAACTACCTCACACCTTACCCTCTGGAATAAGCCTCATTCCCTTCCACCTTTGGTGGAAAATAATGGAGTAAATGGGTATCCTACCAGCTTTTGGACTAATGAAAAGACGACGAAATTGCTGACGAGATTTTTTATATGAGTCAAATGAGCTTACAATTAAATCTTCGAATATGACAATAAAGGGCTACGACGAACAACTGTTACTGCAATTTTTTTAATGATAGTCGATAGAACACGTCAACCATTAGGGAATGGAAATTATTGCCTCAAGGAAGGTACGCATCTAAACTGATCCTTCATATCCATAAAGAGTAAAAAAGGGAATAAATCACCGGAAAGATATTGCGGGAAATGCTGGACGTTTACACAACCCTCATACAAAAGCAGCTGACTGAGGTACGGCGTGATGTATATAGCATGGTATACTGGGGGGATGCTTTTCTTCCATGAGGTTTCCCGAATGTTTTATATCAGGAAAGAAACAGTGAAAATAACGATCAATTTCGGTAATTCTGAGAAATAACGTGATAGTGGAAATCACGCTGATAAGGAAAGGAAGATTTATACGAACTGGAACCTACATATCATTGGTCTTAATTAAAAAAATGGAAATTTTACTCCGAAACACGTTTGACAAACGTAAAATAAATATTAATTGCCGATTTTACAATTGACCGGAAAAAATTTAAAAACCAAGATATTTCAAGTGTGATAGCCGTTCCTGTACTTTGTTCCCAATTATAATTTTTCCATTACATGATTCCAGCATCCATAGATATTTATGTTTATTATTCTACCCCATATTTTGATTAAAGCATATGAACGAAGTCATCTAGTGATAACATTTTCACTGAAAATTCCTCATTTAAATTTTGCGTTGCGAATTGAATATATTAAAGTCTGCATATGCTATCATCAGATGTTCAAATACGGGTATGGATGTCTGGTCATACGACGTTTGGCGACGTCTAGTGCGTTTGAATACAAAAACGTTAATGAATTTCGTAATTCATTTTTAATCACTATGATTAATCATAATTCAAAATCAATTCACTTCCCTTCTGGATTTCCAGAATAAGAACATGGGAATGAAGGGAACTGTCTTAATTTTGAGTCCTGTCAGATTCAAGAAATCACGGTACGGATTGGAATAAAGCAAACTGCATCGCTTTGAAGTTTCGTGAGAACGTCGGCCTTTTGAAATCTTCTGCTTGAATAAGTTCGGATTTCCATTTCTTCCCCTCAATCGAAAAGGGAGCGAACTTCAGCCTACACATTTGGAACTAAGAGTGGATGCGATAGACGCTGCAAACAAAGAAAATCTGAGGAAGGCAGCAATGAGGGGAGTCCAAGAAATAAGGGCAAAAGCAGCTGGATCAACAGATGTCAATGAGGTAACGGTGATGAGGCGATCTTGAGCAGCAAAAAAGCAGAGAAATAAATTCAAGAGTGATGAATAAATTGCTGCATTCGTACAGCTGAAATATCGTTCCATTTTCTGACGAAATTTTTATCTTATTTTATATAATTCCCGCCTCGGTAGAATACGAGCGATGTGCTAGCCTACATTTGCATTTACATTTACATGACTACCCTTCAAGTTTCCCTATGGCGTATGGCAGGGGTTGTGATAACATTTAACTCCCTAATTAGCTGTGTCTACCTCGTACTGTCAGGACAAAGAGAGAAGTAATAGCTATCCGTTGTTTATATAATCCCGCGAAATCTCTTTGACGTTTATCCTCAAAAAAACCTAGTAAAATTGAGATCGTGGGTTCGAATAATGGGGTTAGATCCGTATACTTTATATGTTATATCGCAAAGACTATATCCTTAGATATTTTCCTTGCAATATGATATTAAGGACTTACAATTTTTTGTGCTTTCATGATTGTTTAACGTTTGCACCTAGAGCCATACGCTAAATGAAACAGACGTTAAGGAAAGCTTTCACTTAAAAAGAATAGTCAGCTATGATCCACTGAGGGCAGAATTCAATAGGGAAAGACTAACACTTCTAAAACCATCCAAACTATAAAAAACAATCAATATTTAGGTTCCTCGAGGAAATGGCTCCTTTCTAAAGAGTATTGATCGTTTTAGAATAACTTAAATCTATGTCTCTTAAAATATTTGATTAATTTTTAGGCTCATTCAGTAAATTACTGAAAAGAAAATTACTGCCTACTTATTAAAACAGAGCTCAAATAGATGAACCTATCGCTTGAAGGGACGCAAAGCTGAATTTTCGACGTTTTTAAATGAGGCATAAGCTCCTCATGAATATTCCATTGTAATGGACAACTGATGTTCTTTCCAGCAATCGAAAGCACCATCTTCATTGAAAAGCAGCTCGTTTTCGAGCATAAAAGGGGTTAAATTAGTTTTTAATTAGATAAGAAAATGGTAACTTTCGTGGCATAGGTCACCTGGGGCTAAAATTACCTCAATCTTAGTTGTTTCTCTCTTTCTTTCGATACGCAAATGATCAGTCTCTGCTTCGGTAATTGTAAAGTAACGCTTCGTTGCAAAAACTTTCTTTATTGATTAATTTCAAGCGCAAAATAGTTTATAAGCGCCTCAAATAGCAGCAATGCATTCCTCAATCAGTCGAGAGGTAGAAACTACGCAGATATCTTCCCAGTCTCTTTAATCTCAATATTTCCTACTTTTCTCTTGTTCCAACGATGATATAATATTTGCTACTTTTGAAGGTATAGGTATATTAAAGAACAAAAACATCCCTTATGGTTGTGCTTTGATCTTACTGTAGAACCTGAAATGTACTGTACTATATATGACGAGATTTTACGTTCAGGTGCGCGAAGGGTTTACGTTCAGAAAATACCGTCATCGCTGAAACAAGTCCAGATTTTTTATGGAAAAGCAGAAGCTAGGAATGTAAAAATTTAAAAGGTATCATGATCGTGAAAATGTTTTGGCAATAATAAAAACCTAAATGAATATTTGCTATCAAACCATAATCATCGAAATTCATAAAATATATATGTTCGGGAAGAAATGAAACTACAGCACAATTCTTTCTGATAACTGCAAAAGTTAATTATGTGCTGTCATATTTAATCTTAGAGATTCAGGGCGAATAAAAATATCTTTGGGAAATAATTAAAACAATATTTATGCATGTCATACTATGAATACTCAAAGTATCATAACGCATATTGTGAGAATGTGTAACGCTCATATTTAAAATCGTGGTTTACAAGGGGTAACAAGGCATAAAGTAGTTACTTTATTCGGCAATTAGTCGTTTATGTATAGAGTGGAATTTATCGAGTTTAAATAATGTAAATGGAAAACCACAACTAATCATTTAAGATTCTTTTCTTCTTTTTTAAGGACTCTAACGTTGTCAGTTTATTTAGTTGGTGGCGCTAATACAACTTTAGCTATCGATTGATTAGTACAGCCTGAGGATACTGCGTCATTCGTTCATAGACTGTAGTAGGCCCATGTCAAATGCACAAAGCAAATGGTTTTGTGATTGATTGCTGCCAAGACCAGAGAGAGGCGGCCTGCGGCGTTGAGGTTTCGGAGTGGATGATGTTGATCGTCCGCCGGTGACGCACAGAAATTTTAAGCAAAGGACAAATAGAAAATTAGTTTCTCAGTCGCGACTTTTTTTAACAGTCCAGTTTTAAAAGACGTCGTCAAGCATTCAAAAGACCGGTTGGTTTGGGGAATAAATTGTGATGAAATAAATAAATTTATCCCCAACAGAATTTTCCATTAATTAATCGAGGGATACAGATATATATCATGGATCCTTATAGTACAAGGAGAAGGGTTAAGCTGACTAATAACATGAGGATAATGAACCAAGGAAAAATCGAGGAGAAAAGGAGATGAAATATGGAAAAATAGTCACCCGAAGGATATGGACAAATGTTCTCATCGCTTAGCATAGAAATTAGAGCAACCGACCAGCAATAAGGGAGACCCGACATATTCTCCCTATCCCGTCAAACGTTTTTCCGTTTTTCCTTGGGATTCTCGCAGTGCACTGACTCATTGTTAAACTGTGAATTTGCTAATTATAAGTATCACGATCCGGTAATTTACTCAAAAATAAAGCGATCAAACTGGATGAATGTAATTCTTCTGATTAATTCTAATCACGGCAAACATCATCCCTGAAAATTAAATAAATCGCTAAAGATATGGGATCTTTTCAAGAATATCTACGTGGTGCCTGAATGATTCCAAATCTCGGAGACTAATGTAATACAACTTACTAGAATGCCAAGAAGTGAGATGATATATAAATTGGGCAGGACCTGCCAGAAATAAAAGAGGAAAGCAAGCGACTTCTGGGCAATTTTGAGGGCGAAAATTTTGATTCCCAGTTCAATATACTATCTCTTGATGTACGGACAAAAATAACGAATTATGTTAAAGTAATGAATGTATGGAAGGCTTAAGTAAATGAATCTTAAAGATAACGGTTTAAAGTGGGGCAAAGGGAAAAGAAGAAAACTCTTTCATCTTTCACGCGACATTTCAAAACGATCAGATGTTAAAGTGTATTTATATAGCAAAACAAGGATTTTTCTTTCTTGCTATTCAGGTTATTCAATAATAAACCCTCCTCAAATACCATAACGAGAAATTATAATTATTAGAACGTTACCGAACAATATTGTTCTATCACATATTATCACAGAATATTTGCAATAAAATAATATCGACAGAGACGCTGAAAACACTTCTCGCTTAGATTGCCAATATATCCAGGGCCATCACTTTTTGGACGTCAAATTGTGAGACATTGCTTCAATAGAAATTCTTTAAAGAAATATAAATCTGTTAGCTATGATTCATTTATAGTGGCCTAAAATTCTGACGCCTCCTTCTCGGAATTTGAAATAAATTTTCGGAGAGTACCTCCGGAGGATAAAAACGGTCACGTATTTCAATGAAACTACGCCATTTTTAGGACATGGATTAAACATGAGGAAGAACAAGAAAATAAAAGGGCAATTATTTGCGAAATGCCTCCTCGGGGTGAAACGAAAGGTTACCTCTAAAACTTCAGCATGTAATGAAACTGTCATAGTGCGTCAAATAAGACAACTCAGAGTTTAAAAAACCGGGAATTAATAACCCAGATCCGGATGACTCTCATGAGTGGTAACGAAGGCGAATATGGAGATATAGAACTAAGTAACCGGGGAAGTACTTGAGCAAATTGAAATATAAGGCAATTATGATAGGAACCCATAAATTAGACTTAGTAACAGCTTAAGTATTTCGAGCTATATAATAACTCAGCAGGAATCAACTCATTTGCGCGCGTCCATCCTCGAAATTACTACATTCCTGCATTCGACTGATTAAAAAACCGTTTTGATTTTTTCCGAATCTCCGGAGATGAGGCTCGATTTTAAATAAGGTCGTCCTCTCTTGAAAGCCCTTCCCTTCACATTACTCTCGGTAGAAATACGGTGAAAAGCATATTCCGCCTTCCACTTTATAAATCTCTCCCCTTGAAAACATCTCTCCAATGTCTCTTTAACCCGTAAGCAGACCTACGCTGGAAAAATCCTCAGTCGCGACGGTGACGACCAAGTGCTGGAACTGGTTGTAATAAAATACTTTAAACTGCGGAATTTCGCGTGGATTATTTTATATCCGAGATTCCGCGAAGGTTGAAAGAGACAACTGCACTCTCGCCAAACGTTTAATATGCGAATTTTTATACGGCGAAATTTCGAAATCGCGAAATTTCCTTCTTCGCTCTCTTACTGAAATCGTTGAAATTTCGAGTGAAAAATTAGCTCATCAACTGCAGAGATTGCACGTTTTAAATGAAATAAACTGAAAATGATTCCGTCTGAATTTTCGGAAGGAATAAATTCTTGAAATGCTTTGGCTCGTATTTGCTTCCATGGATTTCCTTTTTGCAAATTCGTTACTTACATACGAGTTGAATATGTAGCTGTAATGCAAAAATCCACACTTCAACGAATAGATGAATTCAGCACACCAACCGTGACTCGAGATTTTGATGGGATTAATTCGAAATATTTTCCTCGTTACTTAGAATTCATGTTTCTGTAGCTATTTCATTGAGTTCTTAAACGTGGAGTGTTATTAGGCCATGGATATAAACCGGGACATTTTCAAGACGTATAGTTCAGGAAAAATTCACGATCGAGCAGTTTTTATTGGCAAAGGTTTTAACACCTTGCTTTTCCTTACATATGAACGCCAGGAGCTTAGAATAACCGGAATAACACTTCTGTACAACCTCATTTAGTAAAAAGCAATGCTTTTAACGAATTCTGTTAAATATCTAATGATTTAATTATCATTAATAAATAAATGTCTCGATGATGTTAAGCTACTTGTTTAATTCATCTTATTACATATAATACCTCTCACAAACAAATCCTTAAGGTGGGTTAATTAATCGTTTCAGATTTTTTTACGAGCCCAATCACCGACAAGCATCATCAGAGCCACATAGAATTTTTCGCTAAAACAGTTACGTTAAAATTTTTTTAAATGCAGTTCTCTCTCGATCCCAGATTCTTTCACACTAAACACGTGGTAAAAATTTAGTTCTGCTATCCGCTTATAAAGAGAAGTTTTTCCTTCCCTAGATACAATGCAATCTGCCATAGCCGATCTTCCACTTCATTTGATGGACCAAAGTTTGTTTACATTTATACCCTAATTTTTTATCTATATATTGCTTCATTGTAAGGTAAAAAATTAACAAAATTAAGTGAAAAAGGAAGACCCGTTGTTTGAATACTAAATATTGTCCGGAAAGCCGACTAATCTAAAAATATGTGACGAGACAGCTGCCAATATTACAGGACAATATTTATGACTACAGCAAGTAAAGCCAACTAAAAAAGATCCCCTTTCATTTTTAAAGTGTAGAGCAGCCATTTAATATTAAAAGGCCAAAAAATTCTTCCCTTTTATATTCTAGTGTTAAAGAAATAAAAACTTATAACATCTCCGTTAAAATGCTGTCCCACTGTTCAAAAGAGGTTTTCACTAGGTCCCGGGATAGCGTCTTAACCGGGTTTTACTGTAGTTACCTTGTGATATTCTTTTTGCGGTCTTGCGGTAATAAACCTCCGACTATAAACCACTGGTGGATTGCAGTAATTAAATATACGAGTATATCTAAAAATCTACATCTAAGGACGTAAAGGTGTAAGAAAACATCAGGGGCGAGAAAGTAGCTTTCCAGAAGTAGATAAATAAGAGAAAATAAATATTCTTCATAGCATGTATGAAGATAACCATCAAGTACTTGGGTATTCCTTCTGATTGAACTGAGGTCCCTAGTAATTAAAAGACATCCTCAATATTAAAAGACTACTAAAAATTATAATAAACGGTGAAAAAGCACGGCTTGACAAATTCAAAATAAACTGAGTTGGTGATGTAGGTGAAAGAGGAAAATAATAAAGAAATACAGTGCTACGATAGAAATTCCGGAACCAAGGTTTGGAAATGGGGAATATTAACTGAGTAACAGCGATGCAATTTACGACAAAATAGAGAGAAAAATAGACGCAAGGAAGAAGAAAAGGATATTCAGTAAAAACATGCGATCGTAAAAAAAGACAGTTTTGTACCCAATGAATCCTCCTTTGCCGTTTCCCATTTTCGATAAATTCCTGGAAATTTCGTTTATCCTCATATTTTCTAGCTTCATCCGGTCCCTAGTATCCAATCTCTATATATAGAAATATTATTTATATTACGTGAAAATACTTACAATTTTAAATAAAACTTAATACTCTCATTGTCAATGTCGCCCAATAAAGTTGTTGCCATAGCATATTATGGAAACTTGAAGAGAACGAACAAGGAAAGACTAACTAAAAGAATAACCTAATTTATTTGGCCAAAATCGCTGTCGATACATATTATTCATGAAAGGTCTAAATAAAAGGAAGGTAACGGAGGAAACATTTTTAATAGAAATGAATTCAGAAAAATCATAACTTTTCAGGTTTCCGGAAAAGAAATGTAAACTAAGTGCGACATTTACGGAAGTAAATGAGCAGGAAAGATAGTAAACGAAACAATCCTGAAAGGAGCAAGGGTGAAGGCCGTAAAAATGATATTTTAAATTGTCAGTAAACGCATAAAATCGGATAAAAGTGTGAAAAGAATGACTAACCAATAACATTCGTTCAAGATCAAAGCAAATTATCACCAAAAATAATCTCCACAGAGCTATTTAGTATTTGTTCCACCTGCTGTTAATTTGAGATAATTACAGCTAATTATTTCCAAAGGAAAAGTCCTCAAGGCTGTGCAAACACACTCTTTTGGACCTGTGATATTTACGTCTACTTCACGGAAACGATTCCCATGTATGAGAAAGTTCCGGATTCAAGGATTCGAAGGGATACCATATTTGTTTAATTATTGTTTCCTTTAGTGGCGACAGACTAGCTATGACGTGCGAGCGTCACGCGTCACTATGCTCGCAATGGGACACCAACCGAAGACCCCAAGGACAATATACAGAGGGTAAGTCACGTCTTTGTTCGAAGGCCGATGCCAACGTGGGCTTAATGCAGACAACAATGAGAGATGAAGAGTTATACGGGCAGAGGTTGTTCAGCGACATGCGACTGAAATGCATGTTTGAATTCGAGATTTAGATGATGAGGATGTCAAAATACGTTAGTGTAGGGATGACTACAGCTGACGCCTCGTACTTAATTTATGAGCGCTTCCTGAACATCAATAAAAATTTTTTAAATGAAGCCATTTGGAAAATAAAGAAGATAATAAATACCACTCAGAAATATCCGGGTTTGATTTAAGGAACATTCAAATTTAGCCTGATTAGTTAATATGGAGGTTATATGTAAAAATTAAGACATTTTTATCACTTGTTATCCTACCTGCATTTATATGATTTTGTTTCCCAATGCTGTTTCAAAAGAAATAAATATAATAAAATGAGAAATTTCCTATATAGGGGTTGTTTTTGTTCTAGGCTCGACATCCCTTTGAACGAAATGGCTTCTTTGACTCCGTGAAAATTAGTTAAATTTGTTACACAAATACAAAATTAATCATTTAAATATAATGATAACGTATTTTGGAAAACTGTAATTCTCTGATTATCTAAGGATTTGTATCCAAAAAGAAACACGAAAGTAATACAAGAAGAAAACCATTTTCTCCTTTAGTATCAGAATATATTAACCTCAGTCATGTGATTTGCGGATATTTGCATGATGTTTGCTGGTAATTAAATCAAATTAGAACGTCGAATCTCATTTAATCTCGAATGATTAGAGCTACGATATACAAAATATCCTATTTTTGCCTAGCGTTACTCATGATTTCGAATTATATGATATTACGAATTATATCATATCTAATTTTGATACCTGATTCGAATAATTATTATAGTAAGCGAATTAATGAGGATTTTCTGCATCTGTAACTTCCAGTTGATCCTATTAGCAAAGCATTTAGGAATATCTTTAATCGTTTGCGCGGTAAACGTAAATAAATTTAGAAATGTATAATATATTCATGACTATCATCCAAAACTTCTACGTAGTGTTATTATACGTTCTTATCCCTTCCAGGAACATTGAAAGACTTATAGTACTTTCTAATCTAAAAAAATCAAAACTATGCGGGTCCCACATCCTTTCAGGCGCATTCATTCTCCGTCGGTGTGATACGTAAGAAGGTTTCACTGATTTACTTAAACGATATTTCCTAATCGACTCACGAAGGTGATTTCAGAGGCCTGAAATTGGGTTAGCTGCAGATGTGTTGACATTAAAAAAAGAACAGACTGTTATTTCTAGTATTTTTGTAAACTTATTATTTCCGGATCGACAACTCTCTAGGAAAGATGAACTTATCATGTGGATATTTTAGAAATATTTCCAAGAGGAAAATATAAGCGATTTGTAAGTTTGTGTGAGCTAAAATTATTGCCACGTTCTGTTAAATTCGCCGGTAAATGAAAATCAGCCTCGTAGCAATATTTATATCGTTATTATAATACTGCTTATCTCATTCGTAAGATAGTCATTCCATTGTAGTATTCTATAACAGTATATTAGAATAATAAAATAAAATGATATTGATCATATTTATTATTAAAAAATTCACTTCGATTCCCATGAATCTTGATGAGATGCTCTTGGTGTAGAGCTGCATATTGCTGAGCTTGCAAATTATATTCAGATTTTGAATTTAATTTGCACAAAAAATAAAAATATAAAATACCGCAGCAACCGGCCGAATGGTCGATCCCAATCAATACAAACGGCGGATGCATTCATTGCTTCCAAACTTATCCTACATAGATTATAGTATTCATAGTTTCATAGCAGTGATAAACCCATAAATATAGTTAATTACATCACTGTGATGTTATATATTTCATTATATATCATACTATCATTCGAATTAGGTTAAAAGTGACTTTGAAGTATAATTTAAAAGAATATATTTGTCGAATGCCTTCATTTAATATAAAATCGATACATGGTTATAAACAAGCAAAGTCTTATATCTTTCATCTAAATAAAAAAGAAAAATGTTTAGATTTTGTTTTCAGTAATAATTTCCGTTAAAGGTGACAATTTCCTACGCTGGATATCCACGTCATCTCTCACATTTTACAGAAATGGCATCCATTTCAAATTCATTTTAACACTCGTTCGGTCCAAAAGCACGAAATCAAGAATGCGTCTGCAACGATATTTTATAAATACTTTTTTAAAAAATCCAATCATCGTCACATTACGAAAAACTAATTACTTCCATTGCCAGATGCTCGAAACGATGATTTGATAAATTCAGTGAATCTATAAAACTGCGATTTCATTCAGTGAATTTATTCGAGATGCGAGTCTGCTTCATTTTACAATTAACTCTCAATATTTCTCGTCGTATACAATTTTACTAAATCAGTTAACCGTTAATATTCAAACACTTATTACTTTTTGTGCCAGATTAAAAATTATGCTTGGCTGTTATTGACGGGATATTAAAGTAAGGTGGATATTTAAGTGGTTTTTAAAATGATGTTCTTTGCAGATTTTAAAAGGCTTCATATATATGGTGCATTTTGATAATGTTCACGGGTACTTGAACTGTTTGAAAATGGTAGATGTCAGCATTTCACGGATATATAATTACTTAATGTTATACTATACTATAAATTATTAACAATGTCATGGCTATATATATATGTTGTGACTGAAGAGCTATCACGTATTCCTCCATAAGTTAATATGCGCATTCTTCGTTTATACATTCCATCGCATATTCAAGAGAAAGGTTCACACGTATAATATCCTTGTTTAAATAGTCATGTATGTGTAGCATATGAATATTTGCACAAATTTGCCACCTAATGCAAAGCCAAATAGCGGCTTTATTGTAATAATAAAAATGTTTTTCCTATGGAAAAACAGCATAAAATATTACTATATGAAAAGCATAGTGTTTTATACCTCAATTGGTCCCTGATGTTTTGGCATAACATTGTTGCATGCACCCCCTGCCACACTCCGAAAGGGGGCTCGCAGAGTATATATGTAGATGTAGATGAAAAAACAACATAAAGAAGGACTTTATGAAAGTTCTGCTTGCAATGAAATAAAAGAGGAATTGTTGGAAATGGCGTTGGAAGAGAATACAAGGATACAGACATTCTTGGTTTTTCAGACGCCGTGTGGCATCTACGAGCAGGAGAGGGACAGAGACTCCAAAATATTGAGTTTGCTTTCAATTTAACAAGGGATGGAAGAAGCTTTCATGCTGACGTGACACAAGGGAGATTGCATCTCTGGTTTCCCTTATCTGAGTTGCATCTGTCACCAGCTGCATCTCTTGGCGGATATTTGACGCGATCTTGGTTTTTTGAGATTCCCGAAAATACGCGTATTTGTGTACCCAAACAGATACACATAATAAGTGCCAGGAAATTTTATAATAGTATTATTGCAATAATAATGTTTTGATGCTTATAAAATATCGGGCATTGTTAAATTTATTTACGAAATTTTTCATTTCTTTAAACGTGCTCCGGATATTCTTTGGTAGAATCAGCATTCTATTAGTGAAGTCCAAGAAAAACGATATATATTTTTGACGACACTCAAAGAAACACTAGGCGAGCTCCGCAAAATCTCTTATTATTTCTATATGACCGGTATTGTTACATAGTTACATCATCAGGTGTAATGAAACATATCCTGCAGATTAATAAAATATTTTGTGGAGCACACCATGTGTTCCTTTAAGCGTCTACTAAGTAACGCTGCGTTATGGGAAGTTTTTTAAAGAAATTTTTTAAACCAAAAAGTTCGTAGAAGAGTAATTTGTTACCTGGGCTTCGAATCGGAACCGAAAACCACTATATTTGTCGGAATGGAAGCCAAACTACTACCAAAATATTGCAATTCTTGCAAACGAACTGAAACTGAAAACATTTATTTACTCCGTTCTGAATTTATGTTCCATAAAACGTACATTTCACTACAGCAAACTAGCATATAGGTTTTATTCTAAAACTTGAATCTTAAAACTGAAATCTTTAATACAATCCGTCAAACCAGAACGAAAAATATTACGGTTCTATGACCTGATCGTCTCACTAGGAATCACTGTTCTTAACAGATCTATCTTAATGTTCTCGTGCTTTGATTAAGTCTGGATTTAATGTAAATAAAACACAGGACTCAAATTTTGCCTAATTAATTCCCCCCTTTATCAGCTTTACACAATTGCGAGTCCAAATTAAATCATACTTCCTTCGACGCAGGATAAATCAACCGCTGAAAATGCACCTATTGGTTGCGTTGAACTTTGTCCATATGGAGTGGTATTTAAGAGTTTCTATTCATTGGGAATTCGCATGCTTGTTTAATTTCGAATTAGCAGCTAGCGAAAGGAAAATATTTCGTTACTTGCAATTGCTACAATTTTGACAGGGCTATTTCCAAAGTTGGTACAGTGCAAACATACCATACGATTACAAAATAAAATTTAAATCTATTTTCAGCTAATTATAGAATAAATTCTTTTCAATACATAATTTTGAGCTTTATCGTTGTAAGCTCAAGCGGAAAATTTGGCTTACTTTCAAGGTCAATTAAATTATTGGTTTTCATTTGATACATTAAGAGAAGATGGAATAACGAAGTAAAAAATTATACTGCCAGAGATGAAAATGAGATCTTATCGGTGGTATCATTCATGAAAAAAAGTAGTTTAAGTTTTAAGTTCACCAAAGACTTATGGGTTCAGGTTTCATTTCATACAAACGATTTACACCAGCCGAAATAGCTCAGTTGGGAGAGCGTTAGACTGAAGATCTAAAGGTACCTGGTTCAATCCCGGGTTTCGGCATAAACATTTTGTTTCTCCGACAATATTTTTCTTCTGATGTGTCATTCATTAACTTTTCTGGTTTCGGGATAATTTTTTCTTCATATTACCTATAATTTGACAAGTGAAATATTTTTCATCTATCTTTTAACGTAGAGTTGAAAAATGTATGTTTCGTCTACTTCGGTCTCACAATCAGTGTTCCTTGTGTTTGTGATAATATGAGAGCTCCTGGAGTATGAGTGATTGTGAATTAATTATTGTCTCCACTCCACTGAAATGAATGGTATGGTAGACATATTATGTAGAGTATATCATATATATCAATGACTATGACTAATGAGGGAATGTTTAGTCAAGTTGGTGCAGTGTAAACATACTATATCATTACAAAAATTTTAATTGAAATCTCTTTTCAGCTAATTACGTCATACATTTTTTAATGAAAATTTTAAAAAGATATAAAAACATTAAAAACATAAACATTTTCTAGTAAAGTTGTACTCATGGGTAGCACAAAATTGCAATTTAACAATAGAGAACAAAATAACGTAAATATTAATTTTGAGCTTTATCGTTAGAACCTCCAGCGGAAAATTTAGCTTACTTACAAGATCAATTAAATTATTGGCTTTCATTTCATATATTGAAAGAAAATGGAATAACGAAGTGAAAATTTAACTACCAGAGGTAAACTATGAAAATGAGATCTTATTGCAGCATTCATTAAAGAAGTCGTTCCTTAGTTTCAAGTTAATCAAATATTAATGGGATAAGGTTTTGCAATATACAAAAATTTATACAAGCCGAAATAGCTCAGTTGGGAGAGCGTTAGACTGAAGATCTAAAGGTCCCTGGTTCAATCCCGGGTTTCGGCAATTATTTTCGTTTTTTCTATCACTATTATATATTAGAATATCGCTGCAGAATATAAAATGTAGATGGCAGTCTCCGACATCAACTCACAAACATTTTACATACATATTTCTATGCCCCTAAACCATGAATGTATTTAACGTATTTAGAATATAGAATAAATGCATATTTATAATACGTATTCCCTCTTCCTGATATCTTGATAGAAGGAATGTTTTTTTCTTTTTATTTTGGTTAGCTATGAAGAAATTTGTTTCTATTATTCATTTTGTCTCAGTCTTGTTTATGGTTGTGAACCATAATAACATACAAAAATTATCCATTTTATTTTGATTTTTTCCACTTCATTGCAAGATTTCAAGCCGAAATAGCTCAGTTGGGAGAGCGTTAGACTGAAGATCTAAAGGTCCCTGGTTCAATCCCGGGTTTCGGCATACGTTTTTTTATTCCTGCTACAATATCATGATTGATAAAAGATTTTTTTACGTATTTTGATACAAGAAAAGTGAAATTTATCATTGATTTCCTTCTGTCAGTCTTGGCCATAGCCGTGATAATACGAAAGACATTGGATTATGAATTATACTAAATACTTGCATTCATCCTTCCTTATTGGTTGCTTAGTATAATAGCGCTGAAGTTTATGTGGATATTTTCTAACCATAAACTGGCTTAGTAAGGATAGGTAGGGCACACTACATCATGTTGCTTATTACGCCTCATTCCCCCTTCAGTGATTTTGACAGCTGATTTTGCAAGGTCTCATTTTATCAGCATTCGAGCTGAATGCTGCCAAAAATCCATTAACGGATTCTTGACTTTCTTCGACTAATAATAGCAGCTTATCAGAATTTAAATTCGGCAGGGGCAGAGGACTATCGCAGAATCAAGCTAATACAGTTTCCAAGATCTTAAAGACGAGAGGAACAAACCGAGAAGAGGAAGTGCTTAGAGAGGGAACATAAAACGCTGTCTCTTCAATTGCTCGCGCGACGTATATAAACCACTTTAAGCGCCCCTCCCAAATTCGTCCACGCAATATGGCGAGCGCGCGCATAAAAAGCGGATTCGATAGCCCGGACTGTGAGGGATTCTCTTAACGATGAGATTTCAGAGCGTTTAATTGCAAGGAAAGTAGAACTCGTTAGCCGCTGCGATGCTATCTGGCGAGTGCGACGCTGTGGCAATCAATGGTAACATCAACGGAAAGGGTGAATGGGGGAGAACGGAAGGGGTTGGCAGAGGAAGGGAAAGGAAGAGAATTATGAGCCGTAAGAGAACAAGGAGAAGAGAGGGTTGCGAAACAATGAAACTCCCGTCATCATGCATTCTTAAGCCAGCCTACATTTTTGAGTGCGGACGTTTTTTAAGCGGGTATTTCGTGAGTTAGACAAACTGAAAGCTCCATGTAAAAATAGTCGAATGTCTGTTATACCTAAAAGTATCCGAATGCCCGTCTAAACCTCAAATCCTCCTCCTTTCAATACCAATAGCTTTGGAAATGGAATGAGGCTTACTAAGCAAGATGAGGAGTGAAGTAGTTAGTTCTTAATTTATTAATGATCCAAAATGCTGGGTTTGGAAGACTTGCACATAAGTTCAGCGCAATAACCATATTTAATTACACTTAACAATGCATTCAACTATGAGTGAAATAGAAAGTATCAGAGCAATTATCTATTACAAAGGAAGATTAATCCGTCGTTCGGTTATCAGTTAAGAGGTTAATGATGCGAGGTCAGTTAAGAAGAGTTATACTTTAATAGCTTTCATACTATAAAGTGCTAAACTTAACTTTTTTCAATGAATATTATTTCCGTTCAAAGTGTAAGTTGATCCTTACCAAATATGAGAACAATCACTTGGAAGAAAATGGAAAGTTACGATGGAAGAGGTAGATTAAATGTACTAAAAATATTCAAATTCGTAAAAATATTACTCATTCTCACCATAGCGCTACACTTAACGCTGCAAATCCTACGTAATTAATGTATATGCGAAGAAATTCCAGCTATGAATTTCGATTATATCAATTCTACTTTAATTCAATAAGCAACTTTCATTCGTAACTTCGATTATAATAATGGGCATAGATAATGCAGAACACATAGCCTTCGTCTGGATTCGGATATAATATTCTAATTTTTAAATTATTATTTACGCCTCCGATGAATAAGAATCACTTGAAAGCAATCTCTAATAAACGATACTGTAGATAAAGTCCGCAAAAGGGTTATGAGGAACATGTAATTACTAAATATTCTTCAATATAGCGAGCAACTAATCGAAATACCTGTTAAAGATGAGCGATTTGTTTACTATTTCAGTTTGTACGTTGTTCAAAACTTAAAAAGTGATAAATTGGTTGGTAATTGCTTGGAAAAGGCACCTAGCTAATTAACTCAAATGAATACAGGAAATAAACGGTTAATATCTCGTGATATTAAATTTGAAATACTAAATATTTACGGGAAGAGAAGGTATGAAAACCGAAACCTTACTGCGTCTCTTCTCTCTATGTGAACGTAGATAAATAGGTTTGTTAATCTATCGGACGGTTACGAGGACTCATATTGTTTATTTATAATAAAACATGGATTATTAGTAATCTTTTCAACAATATCCTATGTTAAGAAATAAAAGATATTGAAGCTTGAAAATAAATGCCCAGAGTAAGACATGATTACTAATGATAACAGTAAGTATACTCCAAAACATTCGCATTTCCTTTATCTATTAAAAAGTAGTCGAATCAACAGTGATTTTATTACCACCACTGTGAGAGTGTACAGTATACGTAAGCGTTAGTAATATGAGTTTTAAATTTCGTGTCGAGTGTTGTGTTTCATGGGATTGGCAAATATATTTCCAATTGTAAGTCATGCATAAAAATATAGAATATCGAAAACCTATCGCAATAAAGTGTAAACACACGAAATGTGTAAGCACGTAAGAGATTTTCTCTAAAGAAAAATCAATATTTTCAAGTATTGCACATGGCAAATGTAAGGAAGACCTTAAGGTAAGGTGTAATCCTGTATCACGAAATTTCTCCAAACGTTCTATTCATCCTAACAGCGTTAAGCGTTTCGATTTCGCCATCAAAGTACTAACGTTTATAAGAGTTCTCTTCAGTAGTAAGAATACTCTACTTTGGTAGAACTTAAAAGATTCCTAATTGCAAAAATTGGAAAAAAATTTAAAACACCGAAAGGAAAATTGTATTCCTAACAGACTGATGAATCTAACTTAATCTTTCCAACACTTTCAAACTCCTCTTGGCTCTTCTCACACGTTCTTTACCTTAACCAACGCAAAAACTTACTCCTGGGCGCGACATACCGTCGCTCGGGTGGTTCTCCGATGACTCAGCCGATGAGGGAGGGCAGGGGGGGTTTGGGGGGGACAACCTATACACCCTAAGAAGTGGACCGCCCCAGGCCGTTGTGACGTGCTATAGGGTTCACCTCTATGCCTAGAGGGCCCCCTGCCACAACTTCAAGGAGAAGCTCCGACCTCATAGACAGAAAGAACGAGCAGGTGAGAAGTGAGTGCTTAGTTACCTCACCCCTGCAGAAGAAGGTGAAAGAAAGGCCCCTGAAACAGATGCCTGCCTCTGTAGGCCTACAAGTAGGCTAGGTTTGTAGGGAATGCCTTCCCCACGCCCCCTACAGGGCAGGTGGTTAGTACATTTATGATTCACTTCTTAAGAAAACTACTGACACTACTTTAAATATTCATTGCAGCATTTAATTTTGATCTGACACCAGTGAACCACCGTAAATTCAGATAATTGTAGAAATTCTCGAAAGTAAAACTAATTAGTTAATTTGATGGTTATATTCTTGTCTTCCATCAATGCAGATGATATTTATATAAGAGGTCTAAAGCTAGCTCCAAGGCGTAAGGTAAATAAGTTTACTATTATCGTAGGCGTAATGCTTACGTATAACGTCTCTTTTACAAAGATTTGCTTGTTAAACTAGAGGAGCTTAGCCTTTAATAATATGAATATCAAGGAAATTGAGTACTCACGTTTAATTCAGCAGTTGGTGATGATAAATCATCCTGTGGGAGGAAAAGGAAAAAATTATCAATATATAGAATTCCTTTCGTACCTTCACAAATCTAACCCATTTCTATTTATACATTTAGAAAAAGGTACGCTTTTTTCACATCAATTAGCAATAAACTGAAGATAATGAAGATTATTAGAAGATTTCCTCATGGATAAAAAGTAAGGGAACCGCATCTGTGACGTATGATTCTCTAAGCAGCGATCTTCCTTTCTGTCTGAATTAGATAGATCGCAAAGCTTTCTAAAATTCCAATCAATACCAAATAACTATTTAATAAACCTCAAATGGAATACAGATTTAAGGTTCGCAAGTCACGTTGTCGCTATCCTTTTATGTTTCATTATTTAATATTTTACCTACGAACATTTGAAGTTGAAGCTTGAATATTACATATTGTAAAATCTAGAATAGGATTTTAATATCCTTAATGTATAGCATTAAAGGAATGTTCGTTTGATAATTACATCTCGGATTCCTATCCTTTCAGATCTAGATGCATATTGAGTTATAAAAATTGCTTACAACACATGATATACAATTGATATGTGTCCATCCAGACACATGTTCGAGGAAAGGAATACCTAGCGAATGAAAAAATTAAAACCTGATAAGTGAGTTGTTAGTGAAAATATTATTATGAAAGTAAAAATAGCTCCGAAAAACTCTTGTATGTAGGAAAAGTTTGCTTTCGATCTAATTTTAGGCGATAATGAAACTTCTTTGCCTTATTTTATATGAAATCGCTAATAATCGAAACCTATGTACCGATGTAATCGACTGCAATCACTTAAATAAATTTAATGTATAAATAATCCTCAATATAAATTCGGAAAATGTATATGATGGATGACTACGATAGCAAGGGACGAGGAAAATCCAAACTCCCGTTTCGTAATGTCACGAGTAAAAAAGGAAAAAAGCATAGCATGTTTCAAATTGGATATTACTAATTAGATTAGAATTCTGATCAAAGTGAAAAACACGATAAAGAATCCGGTATTTACGTGCAAAAAACCTAAAAAGTCTTATTTTGCGTCCTTTATCTATGCGAAATTATGTTTAAGTCTAGAAAATGATTCATGAAGAAAATCCGTAAATATTATTTTAGGCCTCACAGCAGCGTTTACGCGTTAGATGAAATGTTCAGGGAGAAAAATTAAGTTAATACCTAATAAATAGTACGTGGACAGAATGACAGAGAAAGTATGATACTAATAAATATTTTGCTTACTGTGTTTGTTTACAAAAATGAGTAGGAACTTGAACTTCAGCATAGATGCGAAGGTCAGTAACAGCAAGGCTATTTAGGTGCTAATAGCTTTATAGTGAAAGTCACAGAGAGTCATCCGTCCTTGGATAATTACGAAGTCGTTTTCCTAAATTATCGACGCGCACTTCACTATCCTCTCATTGTCATTGAAGGTAAGCAAGGAGAAAAAGATATTGCACCGTGTGAAAATGAAAGGAAAATTATATGACAGAAGTTACCGAAACATAACAAAAGAAACGAAATGAAAGTCTACCCCGAAACAGCTATCGCGTTTTAAAATCTACGTGTGAATCCCTGAAAAGTAAAAGGCTATCTCTACTTAAGATTACCTCCTTGTAAATATTCATAGATTTAAGATTTGATTGATTCATCCATGTCATGTCTTTATTTTCTAAGAGAAGATTGACTAAAGAGAGAACATTTCTTATGTCAGCAAATGCTATAGTTTTTCACATGATTTTATTGCAGTTAAACCTCGTGCGAAATCATGTGAGGATCAATTTATGATGAAACATAATGCATATGCTGATTCATATCATCGATCGTAACCAATCGTAAATGATCTTGGTAACCGAATTTCATATCCAGAGAATAAGTTGATAACACGATTTTGGAAATGAAAATATTTTATGTAATACAAAATGAAGATGATCGTAAGCTGACATCCGTTAAATGAGTTTAAAAATTAAACTCATAATTGATTATAACTCACCTGATTATAATATTTATATACTTATTTGTTAATTCTTCACATTGAACAAGATGGCAATTTAGAGTGAGGGCCTTGACATGAGCAATAGATGAACACATAGGACACATAGGACACATACACAATACATTCCCTAACTAGAAAATTCCGGTTAGCCGGGATTCGAACCCGGGATCTTAGTGTTGAAGTATTATTAAAATAACAATGATCAATATTTTATATCAATTAGCATCAGTAAAAGCATGATTAAGAAAATAATTGCTGAAAGCCGGGATTGAACCAGATAGTTCAAAACGTCAGTTAGACGCTCTCCCAACTGAGCTATTTCGACTTCCAGGTAAGGTTGGGATATAATGAAATATATTTAATCTTGTTTAAGTATGGTTTGATAAATTACTTGTTGATTAAATCCCACCGATAAGAACTGAAATCGCATAGGAAAATGAATGACTAATCTAATGTGCATTGATTGAAATTAAATAATTTCTGTGAATTCGATTGAAATTTTGGTTCTACTCAGCATGGTCCTTAGTTCCGATGAACTTTCAGGATTTTTAATTGAGCTCAACTCAACCTTCAAAGGGAGACTAAGTACCCACTCATTGCACTTAGATAAAATTTCGAAATATACAAATCAGATTTATGTTATCCTTGAATCGACAATCAAAATGAAGTTAAGAAATGTTAATGAACGGGAAGTCAATAGTAAAGAAGAACCTACTTTATACTATCTGCTCATAATCATGAAAATAGTCCCAAAATAATATTTATGTAGTGAAATACACGAGAAAATAACTTTCTCTTAAGTAGAGTTAACATTAAATATAAAAAATTTAAAAAGTGACTAAAAATAATTGAAAATCAAAATTGAAATTTTATAGATAATGAAATGAAACTATATGGAAAGGATATAATTGTAAATTTTGAATAATATTCAAGAACCCAGTTGCAAATATCGTACACGAATACCACTGAATCCTTATTACGAGCTACCTTTATGTTACAGAATTACACAATTTTAGTTCAAAACAAAATATATTATAAACTCACCACCAATGCTTCTCCGGGAATCCATGGCCTCTTCGGTGCCCTTTGATGATGACACAGGAGAAACTCGGATGTAAATTAACAGTCGAGAAGTGATGGAAGTCACAATCTGAAAGAATGGAAACACCAAATTAGTTCATTCGTAAACTGTGAGTTTAACCTAGGATAATCTGTATTGCGCATGTATAAGAGTTGGCGGTTGCCAAAGATGAAGATTCAATTTGGATTTTTGTCGAAATTGAACAATATCCCATAATAATAACATAATAAATATTATAGTTGAATTATTTTTAAATTTTATTCAATTGATTTAATTAAATATGAAGAAAATAAAGAAAAATGATTATACTTGTAACACGTGCCTCACCTCACGGAAATTTTACACTGAAGTGAGTATGGAAATTCGATCCAAAAATATATGAAGAATAAATTAGGACCTATTAATTTATCAAGAAAGGAATTTGTTTGAAAAGTAATAAATATTTAATAATTTTTTAAAGAATGAGATGCTAGATGCTAAACAGGATTTTAATTTTAAAACTCAAAAGCTAAATTCGTTGCGGTACGGTTTAAAACTCAACTGATGATTTGAAAAATTTTACTGCAATATTTACATAAGAAATATGTTCCACAAGGAAATAGAGGGATTTTTTCCATTTTATGACGCAAATTATTATTTTAATTGCGATATAGCATGCCTTCTTGATCAATAAGTGATAGCGATGTTTAATTACGAAAGAAGAATATGTTTAATAAAAATCAGTTCCCAATCGTTATAAAATGTTAAATACAGTTTCAGCTGAAAATTAATCGCCTTTAAGGTAATTTTAAAAAAGAAAAAATATTTATAAGTTATTCCAAAGTTAAGCTTAAAAATTCAAACAAAAATTTCTGATACAATTCTGAAAAGCAGAAAAGAATACCAGTAGAAAAATATTCTGGATCTAAACAGCCAATATTTAAACATTAATAGAGGTCACAGAAAAGTTTCGAAGTATCATTTTTGACATCATTCTGATAAAGTTTTCAAGATTCGAGACTCGAGATATGGCTACATAACTAAAATATCTACGGCAATCGGAAATTGGATTAAAGTAGATGTACGTAACAGGAATTAATCGTTCAATAATAATTAATAATAATAATTTAATGATTTTTGATAATCATGTAAAAGGTGAGAGAATCAAAGTTTGGAACACAGCTCTTCAAAGAGATACGACACGTAAAGAATTATTATAATTGCTAAGATTACGCCCAGATATTAGTTAAAAGTAAAAATCAAAATCTCACAGCATTAACTATTCCGTTGAATAACTGAAACATTTCAGGTAAATTAGAAAAGGTTTATTCAAGGATACTTACTAAAAATGAAGAAATCCTGAAGAAGTACCACGGCCATCTTGACGTCTGAAATGGTCTTTCTATCTCTTAATTTAATTATTAATAATGAAAGGAGTTTGAAAATTGCAAAAGTATTACGCACACTTATATTAAAATTCACGATTACAGGAATTCGATTCAACTCAACTCCAAGAAATTTGAATTCCAACGGTTTTTCTGGAAAATTCCATCATGACGTCTTCATCAGGCGATGTCTCCAAATTCTCTAAAAATTTTCCATTGCAAAACCAACGGTTCAAAAAACGGTGAGCTCTGATTGGTTGATTTCGCTGTTAATTTTTTGGTCACGCCCCCTGCTGGAGAAAGTTGTAATTTTCTCGGAATTTTAAATTAATATTAAACTAATATTTTATTTATTTTATGTAATTAAAATTCAAATTAAAATAATTCGGAAAAATTGTGCTCTTCTAAAAGTACTCACTTAAACCTGACGTGAAAATAGGTGATATTTCCGTGTGACGTCATTATGACGTATTTCAATTAATGGTATGCGAAAACGAAAGAATTTTAATTATTCGACTTCTTAAAAGACTACATGGAATTTTAAAATAAATGATGATATAAAAAATTGTAATTAATGAATAAAAATTATTACTATATTTTACTTTATATCTCCTACGATAAACCCAACAGATGATGGGATTTTGTAATGCTCCATGATATTCATTTTGTTATCACTTTTTTAATATTAAATAGCGATCATGATAAACATATTATTTAAAAATTTGTTTTGAGGCTTTCCTGAGACATCATAGCTTCTTCTGTACAAGCATCCTAATAATTTCGCGGAAGATTGCAAAGTAACGGCACTTGAGATTAATTCTGAATTTCTAAATCTGTTATCTTATTCTTTTCATTTCTTCTGCAGAAATTGAATAAAATATCATCGGGCTTAATGAATGAATCTATAAATGTATACCTATCGGGCGAAAAACTTAAATTGACAGCCCAAATCAAAAGAATAACTGAAGATAAATGCTTAAATTAAAGACATAAGCGACGACAGAAGAAAAACAGATATATGATATTATATTTCGAGAATATCCAGAGAAACCATTTTGGTATTGACACTGTATTGAATTTCTCTGCGTATTTATTGCCAAAGGTTTCAGACTGATGTTCAAGTTTCACAATAACGTGAACGATATGCTTGTAATTCCCTAAACAGTACGATCAACTTCACATTCTAATTAGCACGTCATACCATAGGATTTCAAGTAATATCCCAAGGAATATTGAAACTATTTCGGAACCATTGGAAATTCTGCTTACTTCTCATTCTATTCGGAATATGGCGTCCCGATTCAGTAAAGCTTTCTGACTCACCTTCGCATGCTCCTAGAGCTGGAGTTAATTTTTCAAATGCGAAGAAATAGCCCCTAATAGCTTTCCAAGACTTCTGTGTGGCCTTCCTCCGACTTCTTAGCTTATTTCGTACAAACGATTTAATACGTGACGTAGACCAATTTCTTTTACTGCCGCCATTTCAAGTGCTCCATACTCGGAAAAGACACTCACTACAGACACTGAAATCCTTCGATTCTCAGTCACACACTATTTACAAGGAAATCACCATCATATAAATCATATAACGCTGTATTACCACTGCAAAAACTCCATGTCACTCTTGGTTACATTTGTAACCCGCAGGAAAATTCATTCACACCATTTTGAACACAACCATTTTAGCGAGACAAAGAACTGAGATATAAGAAGGCCATGTGACGCGAAGAGTAAGTATCGTTAGTCAAAATTTTGTGTACCATGATTCCTTTTAAAACAGCGGAAACATGTCAAGACGTCGTGTCATCAGCTAGAAGAGATTGACCATGCTTCTATGAACTTAAAATCTCCGTTATTTGTCATTGGTAAGTGGTTTTGGAAGTCTTGTGATAGTGTTACCTTCTTGGGGAGAATCTATTGCGGTGAATTTAGCTTGTGCTGTGAGATATGTGTGTGAATATCGTGATAAAGGTGTGTTTGTGCATTGGTAGCTTTACGATCGGTGATTATTCGAAGTATTCGTCAAAGTTTAGCACCTGCAACAGTCAACGCTTGAATACTTCTTTCTTAATTTGGAGATCTGATGAAGGCAGAGGTTGATTTGTATCTGCACTACAGAATTCTAAGTCTGTAAGGCAAGTGTGCTAAGGTGGCATAGGAACCATAAATGCTGCCGGAGATTCATGGATACGCGGTTCTTTGTGCGTATCACATATAACGCAGTCGTTATGAATGACACGAAGGTAAGTACGATTACTGAAACAAAGAGATATATGAGCATGTTGAAAGAAATGAATGCTTAATAATTCCACAGCAGGTTGATTTTCCGACTAATTCATTCAACGGGTTGTCATCTTCAGGTGATTTTCTTTATAAGAGCAAGGCTTAAATATGAGGAGAAGGTTATACTTGGTCCCCAAGTTAAGCTTGACCGTATAAAATTAATTACATTATGAGGCATACGATAATTGTGATTTCTTTTCCCTTGCTATGTGAGTTGGGTAATATAAGGTAATGGACTGAATATGTTGATATGAATTCAATTGTAAAACACTTTATTTTTTCTTAATTTCAACTTCAGCTTGTAAATAATAGTTCAAGTACTTTTAAACAAAGTTAAAAGGCACAAAAGAATGAATGGAAGTTTATGCATCTTTTGGTTTCACATTTCTTTCATCTCATTTATAAATTAACAGCATTGAGATCTCTTTTTAGATTCGATGGGTACCTTATGCTACACAATTCTGTGGAGAGGAGATGAGGCTTGCAAGGAGAGATGAGGATTGAGGTTGCTTTTTGTTGCTCTCCTCACTAAACAATAATGCTTTTAGTGGGAAGTGTCCATGTTAGTGTGCCATAGCATAAATGTTTGTCTTAGAATCATTTGGAAAAGGGTTGAGATAATTATAATAATCAAGAATCACTCATATCTCAGTATATATCATAATGTCACAATGATGAACAAAACTTGGAGGTAATAATTATAATGATGATGTTCCAAAATGAGTGACGTATTCATAATTTCTTAATGTATGGTGTCATTAACATTATATATTAACATTCAGCATTACATTAATTTCCTTAATAATAAACAAGAAATTTCGTGCCACGTTTGCTTGCATTTTTGCTCCTGTGAATAGAAGAATACTTTGACTCCACAGGGGTATATTTCTTAGGAATGTAATACTATTCAATTGTCATAACATTTTTAAATATCTTTTGCAATGTCGTAGATAAAATATATTCTCCTTTTTACTATTGTCTTGAGCATGGCTGAGATGTAATGAAATTTTCCGAGGTATGAGTATTTTGAATCTATTGCTCTTTGAATTATATCATTAGTGTTTTTCATAGATTCATTGTTCTACTTTATATGAACAATAGTAACATTATGTCTCTGTGATGAAAGCAAAGTATCCCATACGTCATCCACCCTGGTCAGCCTCATTCCTTCCAAAAACTCATACAAAGCTCTGCATGGGGTACATTTTCCACGTAATGCCGAAAGGCGGCTTCCAGTGTATTTCTGTTGACGTATTTCTCAAGGATGTATTTCGTAACTTGTAAGTTTTGTGGCTCATTGAAGAAAGAATGAAAAATACCTCACTCTTCATTTTGCCATTTAAGCCGCACCATAATTTCAAAGGGAACTTTTTCTGAACAGTCAAAAGACGGATGTAACGGGAGGGATAATGAATAATCTACATAGGAAAGTAATTTTATGTTTCCTCAAATAACGTATCTGCATTATTGAAGATCAGGGATTCATTTTATTACCATGGTTTAAAATATATATAGTAAATAGTATGCATATATATTTGTAGTATTGAATAGGGAAACGTTTTAATCATAATGTATTTAGACTTGGAGAAAATAACTGGTTTGCTACATTCACGATATCTGATTATTTTTCTAAAACCTTAGGATAAGAGAGATATATATTAAAGAGTCGTTGCTTATTTCAAATGTAATGAATTTAATATTCTGTTTGATTCCGTATATTTAACTATGTTTACATCTTTGATATAATTTTATTGATTACAAAAGACGTAAAAACTTAAATACCCAAATCGTTTCTTTCGTTGTTACGTTATTTTTGTTTCGTTGATAAACTCCGTTACTCAAAAAATATATTACGTTCGTAGAATATCCCGTATATATAATATATATAATATAAATTTTTATTCTCCATTAGCTTTTTTTTATTAAAAAATTTAAATCTTGAATTCGACGGATTTCGTTATGCTATTGTTTAAGAGATAATAGGTGGCGAAGAATCTTAACGGGCATCCTTTCGTGATATATAGGAATTTGCGAATAATTCGTGTAATAAAGGCAATGTACTTAGTGTTAATGCTTTCTTTCCAAAAAATGTCAAATATTACTTAAATTATTTCATATCAAGTAAATTTTAAATTTTTTATAATTAACATTAATAAAAGTAATTGCAACTTTCTCCAGCAGGGGGATAAGAGGGGGGTGACCAAAAAAGTAACAGCGAAATCGACCAATCAGAGCTCACTGTTTTTCTGAACAGATAGTTTTGGAGGGAAAATCTTCAGTAACTTCGGAGACATCGGCTGATGAAGAGATGTTGCAGAATTTTCGAGAAAAACGGTTGGAATTTGAATATGTCGAAGTACGGTAGATTCGAAACTCACTGTTCGTGAAGTGCAATTTAAGCATAACGAAATGTTTTTACAACTTTTCAAATTCATAAGACGATTGATTAGTAAATTAAAATAAATTAAGTCTATTTCTGGCGTCAAGATATCCGTTGAACTTTTTGGGAGTTCTCCAGCTATGGTAAGTGAAATAAGTTAATACTATTTAAGTTATTTGATTACTTTTGAATATAAAGACTATCATTAATTTAATTGTTTTTTAAGTTCTATACATGTATTAGCTGTTGGTGAATATATTTTTCGTTACGCAAGATAAGCTAACATAAGCTATGAAAGGAGATTGTGAATGATTTATCTTTACAGGTGAATATTTTACTATCTTTTATTCTCCGATGACTTCATGTTAAATGTAGCTATTTTTATCCCATTTATAGCAAAGACCGATATTTAAACAAATAAAGCGATGATTCTTAACTTGTTGGACGTTATCTGACGTAAGCCCCATGCAATGCTTCGAATTCCTTCCGATACCACTTTTAATCTATAGATATTCCTTGTATTTAGGAAGAAATTGTTCGTCTATATTCTTACTACGGTGAGAAGAAGATACTGCAGACCGCTACCGTAATGGAATTTCGCGTTTAAATTTCAGATTAACTTTGAATCTGTTAATTGATTCAACCAATTTTAACATTCCCCTAAATAAATATTCGGTTCGAATTTAGCCTTAAACCATATTTAATATTTAATTTCGTTTGAGATTTCGTGTTTATTGATACGTATGATACTCGGAATATTTCGTCAAAGGCCGGCCGGCGTCTTAGAATTTTCTATTTACTCAATTTTATCGCAAATTATATGCTTAAATTATTACATACTATTTTCGTAGTTATGAAATAAATGGAGGGAAAGAATGTCGCAGGAAGCTTTGAACCCGGAACTTCCACTTACTGGACGGTCGATCGTTCTGGGTAATGAGGTATCCATGGCTCGTATTTTTGGGTCCTTTCTGTTTTCTTGTTGAACTGAATCAGCTTTGAATCCCGGAAATTATTTAACTGTGATAATTCTCGTCGGTTTCAGTGTATGCGATCGATTGATTTCGTAACGGACATTTGGAATTTGAATCCTCAGTACGGTCGCCATATTGTACTACTTCAACATGAGCCATTATGACAAATGAATAACTTTCTCTTATGATTTCTCTGCTTTATCGATTAATCTTTTACTATTAAGCCAACCCCGTTTTATTTTAATCATATCTTGTAAATTAATTCAAAATTTTGCTGTATTTTTTGTTTCATTCATTTAAATTTCTTCCATCCTACTTCGCGTTCAATAAAACATTTTTAGATTATGTCTCTAATTTACATTAATCAATGATTACCAGTTAGGAGTTCTTAATTTTAACAATTATTATCTTAGTATTAAGCTAAATTGTGTCATTCTTTAACTTAAGATAATTTATATTAAATGTATCAGTGGTACTGGTGTGCTTTAATTGCAACTGAATTTCGGAAAATTAATCAAAATCTTACATTAGATCCTTTTCATTAACTAGTATATCCTTTTTATAATTTATTATTAGATTTAAATTTAGATTCTCTTATTTTTAGTCCCTTGGCTAATTCTTGGTAAGGTTGGTCTTTTAGTGAAACTTAAAGTGAACTCTACTTTAACTTAATTCATTTTTCCTGTGAATTTCACAACTCAGATACAATTTCGGGACTGGTTTCGATATTGTGAAGAAATTAAATAAACAGAAATTAAAGATAATCGAGTTTGAATTTGAAAATTAACTTTCAATGATTATCTTTACTCAAACTCTAATTGTCTTCGTTTTGATTATAAAATCTGAATCTGATTCATTAAATTTGAATTCTAACTCATGTTTCGTAAATGACTTTCTTAGTCTAGTTCCAAAGACTGGCTTTCAGTTAAAAATCTTGGAATTGAAGGTAGCCAAAGCTCGTGCTAAAATAAATTGAAATTCGAATTGAATTCCAGATTCCAAATTCCAGTAATTGTAAATGAATTATAGATCGAGTTCCACCAATCTCGTTACAAATGTTCATTGTCCTAAGCAATTTCAGGTCTTATTAGTAGGATCTAATTAACGGTTAAAATATATTAATAATATATAAATGTTTAATTAACGGTAGCCTTAACTGAAGTTCGGTATTGCATATCAAAATGTAATTATGTATTCATTACTTTTCAATCAAATTCCATTTTCGATCAACTCATAGATCCCAAATTATTCTTCATATTTTTTGGACCGAATTACTGCACTCACTTCAGTTTAAAATTTAGTTAGGTGTGGCATACATGACAAGTAAAACCATTTAAACTTTTTGTTCCTCTTGTTTAATTAAATAAATTAGATATAAAAATAATCCAACATTAACATTAACAATATGGAATATGATATTTTTCGATATGATTGCGGCAAAAATCCTAATATTAATCTTCATCATTGTTAACTGCTCGCTCTTATATATAAACAGAACAGTATCCCCAGTAATATTAATACAATGTTATTATCATTACCAATGAATTAATTTTGTTGAATTCTATTTTTCCAGATTGTGACACCCATCCCTTCTAGGCACTATTTTTATCTCTGCGTTTCATGGAAAACAGTGTGATCATGGAAAGGAATAGAAGAGGACTAGAATATCCGGAAAGACATAGCTGGTGAGTTGTTTAAAAACAATGAAAATATGTATATTCTGTGTGCCTAAAATTAAATTCACAAAATCTTAATACGGTGGATAAAGGGTGACCTTAACGGAATAAAAGGAAACGTTGCATTGGTCTCTTATTCACTGGTAGTATCAGCCTTTTTTAACATGGAAAAGTGTTCCTAACAACGGGGATGAATATTGCTGAATATTTTTGTGCTAATATTAATAAATTAGACTGAATTCTCCCTAGAACAAGAAAAGGTATTTTTTGTGGAAATTTAATCAAAAAGTAACTTATCGTTCCCTATTTGAACAACTTTAAATATTTTTTAATTCAATTCCCAAATATATTACAATCAGCAGAGTATTGACTGTTTATGAGTTGAGTTTTTTAATGCATTTGAGGAATCTCAACTTAAAATCCTCTTCATTCTGGAATACGTTAAGTAATACTATTTAAGGAATAAAAATCGAGTTATAAAGTTATATACCGAATACGGAATTCGGTTACCGAGATATTTAAACATTAAACACTCTTGTTGATATAAATCAGGATCCGCGTAAAGTTCTATTACTAACTGATCCACTCAAGATTTCGTCCGATTTTTAATTTAATAATATATTTATAATTATTATACTATATTAATTACTATAATATATTAATATATAATTTATATATAATTTAATAATAATATTTGGAATTCTTAAGCATCCGCCGCTACAAGACATCTTCTCTCTTGAGTTAGTTATACTTTGGAAAATATATATCTGAGATGGATGTATCTATCAATTTTCAAATCTAAAAATATTTACAAGGCAGTAATCTTTAGTAAATATAGCTTTCTATTTTTTCAGGGATTCACACGTAGACTTTTAAAACGCGTCGGCTGCTTCGGGGTCATTTAGAGAATCATTTCGTTTCATTTGTTATGTTTTAGTACTATCTGTCAAATACTATTACTTTCATTTGGACACGGTGCAATACCCTTTTCTCTTTGTTTACATTCAATGAAAATGAGAGGATAGTGAACTGTGCATCGATAATTTAAGTAAACGACTTCGTCATTACTCAAGGACGGATGACTCTCAGTGACTTTCACTATTAAGCTATTAGCACCTGAAATAGCCTTGCTGTTACTGACCTTCGTTTCTATTCTGAAGTTCAAGTTCCTAGTCATTTTTGTAAACAAACACAGTAAGCAAAATATTTATTAGTATCATACTTTCTCTGCCATTCTGTCCACGTACTATTTATTAGGAATTAACTTAATTTCTCTCCCTAAAAATTTCATCAAACAAGAAAACGCTGCTGTGAGTCCTAAAATCAATATTTACGGTCTATTCTTCTTAAACTATTCTTTAGTTTTTATCATAATTTTGCATAGCTCCATCGCACAAGATATGGCTTTGTGGGTGTGTTGCACTTAATTTATAATGTTTTCCACATGGAACAGAATTTCAGTCTAGTTTACTAATATTCAATTTGATACATGCTATCTTTTTTCCTTTTTGTACTCGTAAATTCTCAGACAGGAGTCGGGATTTTTCATCTCTTGCTTATTGTCCTAGTCCGCTACGTGCATTTCTCAAATTTACATGGAAAATTTTTAAATTGGATTAATTTTTATACTTGCTATCATTTGCATTGGTAAATATGCATCGATCAGAAGCGTTCTTATAATAAATGTGCCTTATTAGTTTCATTATGTCCTAAAATTCATTTACAATCTACGGCATACTTTTGCTCAGTTTTTATACTTTTCTCACTCGAGAACTTGCGGAGGGATTATGAAACGTTTTTCATGTCGAAATTTCGGAGGGATTTTTTTTCCTTATAGTGAATTTTTAACTAACAACTAATACCTAAATTTATAATACTTTTATTATTATATTATTTATCATTTCTCTCCCGGAAATGTGTCTGGCTGTAAAATGTATAAAGAATGTCTGAAAAAATGTGTATATACTCAATGTGCATCCAGGTCTGGTATGATAGAAACCGAGATATATTTATAAAACAAACGTTTCTTTAATGCCCTACACTAAGAATTCTAAAATCCTATTCTTCATTTTAGAATTGGTGATATTCAAGCTTCAAATTGGAATGTTCGTAGGTACACCATTAATTAACGAACTATACTATAGGTAATGACAACGTGACTTTGCGACATCTAAATCTGTATTCCATTTGAGGTATTGTAGGTGGTTTATTGGTATTGATAGAAATTTCAGATCAGATTTTTCTCCTAGCTTTGCGATGTAAATAATTTAGACAGAGAGGAAGTGCGTAACATAGAGAGTCGCGCGCTACAATTGAGTTTCTCGTACTCCTTATCCCTGAGGAGATGTTCTAATAATCTTCATATAGATTCAGTTTCTTGGTGATTGATGTTAAAAGTTAAAACGCTCCCATATTTACTAATGTAGATAAAAATGGTATAATCCGTGAAGATATGAGGGGAATTCCATGTACTGATGTTTTTTCTTTTTCTCCAACAGGATGATTGATCATCATCAACAGCTGAATTAGACGTGAGTACTCAATTTCTTTTTTGTTCAAATTATTGAAGGCTAATCTCCTCTAGCTTATCGAACATCTCTTTATGGAAAGGAGATTCACGGAAACATTGCGCCTTCCATAAAAGATAGCTTCTTAACCTTACGCCTTCGGGCTCTTACTTAAATATCATTTGCATTGATGTAAGACAAGAATATAACCATCAAATTAAATAAAAAGTTTTACTCTCCAGAACTTCTAGAATTCTATGAATTAACGGTGGTTCGCCGCAGCCAGATAAACATTAAATACTGCAATGAATTTTTCAAGTAGTGTCAGTAGTTTTCTTAAGAAGTGAATCATAAATGTACTAACCACCTGCTCTGTAGGGGGCGTGGGGAAGGCATTCCCTACAAACCTAGCCTACTTGTAGGCCTACAGTCGCAGGCATCTATTTCAGGGGCCTTTCTTTCACCTTCTTCTGCAGGGGTGAGGTAACTAAGCACTCACTTCTCACCTGCTCGTTCTTTCTGTCTATGAGGTCGGAGCTTCTCCTTGAAGTTGTGGCAGGGGGCCCTCTAGGCATAGAGGTGAACCCTATAGCACGTCACAACGGCCTGGGGCGGTCCACTTCTTAGGGTGTATAGGTTTTCCCCCCCAAACCCCCCCTGCCCTCCCTCTTCGGCTGAGTCATCGGAGAACCACGATAGGCGACGGTGTTCGTCGCCCAGGAGTAAGTTCTTGCGTTGGTAAAGGTATAGAACGTGTGAGAAGAACCGAGAGGAATTTTAAAATGTTAGGAAGATTAAGGATAATTCAGCAGCCAGTTAAGGATACAATTCTTCGTTGGTTCTTATTTTCTTCTGATTTTTGCATATGCGTATCTTTTTAAATACAAAGAAAGTAGTTTATTCTTAAAATTTTGTAATATAAAGGCGATATAGTGAAATCGAAACACTTAACCGTATTAGGAACTTTTGTGGTAATTTTGTGATACAGGAATACATTTAATCTTAAGTTTTGACATGTGCAATATTTGAATTTTGTTACATTTCCTAAGAGAAAATACCACTCCTGCATTTACACGTCGCGCGCTTAGAGACAAGTTTGCGATATTCTATATTTTTCAGCAAGAATTACTATTGGAAATGTAGTTTCCTTTTTGATGAACGCAAGGAACTAGAAACCAAGATTGCCTACGCGTTTTCTTACAGTGCTTTCTCACAGTGATGGTAATGGCATCACGGTTGATTTGGTCACTAATAAATGGATGAGGGAATTTCTAATATATTGCAGGATCCTTCGTTTAATCATTAGTTATACCTGTTTTATTAAATATTACGTGTTATATTAATAATATACAATAATATTACTGGTAACCGACCGACTGTTTAAGAAGAATGTTTGCATAGAAAAACGAGATGCAATGCGGTGTCCTTTTGCATTCTCCCTTTTCCTATTCCTGTTTAGTATTTTAGATTTAAAACAAGAGACGTTAATGATTTCGCAAGTAGTAAGATGGACCCTTGGGGTAGACGGTTTCCCCTCCCCTCCCCCAATTTTTCCCACCCACCACCCCCTTCTGGCGCCACCCCAACCCAGGTGTAGGAGGCATTTCCAACCCAGGCTTCGTCCCAAGGGTCCATGTGACGTGGCAACCCCCTCCACCGGTTTTTCCTGATGACGTCACGATGTCCGAACCCGGTACTCCAACGCTGGATGCTGACGTTCAGAGACTAAGTCCTCGAAGGACTCCCCCCACCCCTTTGACGTCAGAGGCCTTTAAATTAAATTTTATTTTCTGGAAAAATTTTTCCTCCAACAGGGTTTGAATCGCCTGACATAGCGACCACGACACCCGCGCCATGCGCCTTAACCACTCGGCCACCACAGCAATTATTCACAAGCGAGTTAAATAAGCCATAAAACCTGCTCCGAATCAGCTCTGATGACGTCGAGACACCATTTTAAAATGCCTGCTGACAACGAGAATCGAACCCGGACCCTTATACTTAGGACTTGTAATTTTCCATTGACATACCATCTTTTCGCAGCCTACCCACACCGACAATGGGAATAATAATGTGCTTAACTTAGTCTGATATCGGGGGAGCGATGCTAAATGGCGACGGTTTGAATTTTCATCCGGAAAATAATGGTGAATTCTGAGAAATAAAAGACATGGTTCACATTGTATTCAGTTTATTAAATGTCCACACACTTGTTAATACACATAATCAACACTTAAATAATTAATTTTTCCAAGAGTAACTCAGGGTGATACGTGAGCATTTCATACATTAGTCTACTTCTTGGAATCTCATAATTTTGATGACAGTCATCATGTACATTCACGTCATTATATTCTAAATATTCCCGCATATGTTTTTCTACAAATTCAGGGGTTGAACAGTCGTGAATACCGCTTACACAAGCATTTATACAATTTCTGCACATTGATGCAATATAGTTTTTAATTTCACCCACAGTTTTTGTTAGTTCAGCATTCACATGGTCATTCCATATATTACATTCATCTAATGCGTCTTCGATACATCTCCTTAAACTTAGGAGTCCATCCCATGATTCACGTCCCAGAAGAACACCATATTTATTTCCTTTCGCTATATTAATTATTTTTTCACCATATAGTTTCAAGAAACGGATATTTACATCGTCACCAATTTTTACATCACTTTCAGGCAAATCAACTTCGCCGTGAAAGTACGAATCAATATAACTTCTTTGGTTGTGTATAAGCTGCCACGTACTCCCTGGGAAGTATATTCCACTATTCCCATTCTTCGCGATGAAAACAGTTGTTGTAAAATCTTCCTCAGGATTCAATCCGATTAAAATCTTTTTTGATCCTGATTTATTCAAACTGTAACACCGACTCAGCACTAAAGTGCACCGTTGTGGCGGTAGAATATAACTTATACTAACACTGTCGCTGAAGCCGTCGACACCCGCTTGATTTTCATTCCATGAAGTTCGGTTGGACGATGAAGATTCTTTCTCGATTCCGTAGAATTTCTTCCATTTCCTTGGACGAACGTATTTCTCTTCTACGTTTTCCAAGTCTCTATTCTGTTTCCTCGATGATATATGAGGATAACTTATGCCTTCATTCATCCTGTAGTTCTTCTTACACATTGCTGTATAGGGCGAATATCTTTTAACACTAGACATTATCCACTCGCGATGTTGATCACTCGACGATCAAGAACCAAATGAGACGTTTGATGTTGGAAATTTCATTTTGAACTTTGTTGCGTAATTTATCCTTAGAACTTTCACTAAAGACTCTGAATGTTAGCCCTTTCTCTAAAAGCTCTAAAAATAAATCTTAACTAACTGTTTCGCAAAATATACCCTAAGGGTATACACGTGTTGGTTAAAAATGTTGATATGTGGCCAGCACAAGAATTCATTCATACATTCATTCAACGATACTTCTACGTGTAAGTACGTGAGTCTACCTTTTAATATTCTATCATAATCTGTCGAGTTATTTATTTATTTTCAAAGGTTGATTGTATTAAGACAGATATAAAAAACCGCTATGGAATCGCACTCTGTGGAAGATCAGTATACCACTAGGACGGATCATAATCTTCAACATTTACTTTACGAAATACGGACGATCATAACACTCAGAATTAACATAAAGAAAGTCGAAGGTCTCAGTGATATATCCATCAAATACGAGCAGGATGGTTCGAATTTCTATCGATTAATTCGTTTAAGATGTCATAGAACGTTAACAAAAGCCTTCCCGTTGCTGCTATCAAATCCTGTAAAATGAGATGCGATTTCGGACTCCCGGTATTATTTCAGTCCTATCGAAAAGCAATATGTATATTTGAGGACAAAATGAAAACCTGAAGGATTTAATTTTATTCACGACAAGAGAATTAAAAATAGATAACCGCGATGGTGTGTTGAAACCACCCGACGCATTCGAATAATTTGAAGATAAAATTTTCGGAGATAATCTTTTACGATTCAAAAAGGAATTCGAATCCAGAAGTTATCTTATTGTGTTCATGAAGTCACATTGTGGCGATGATTCAGATGTGAACAATGAAGCAATAGAATCATTCCTTGATTCGTTAATCCTTGCACCTAAGACCCCTGGCTTGAATTCTCTCAAAGAAATAATACATCATGAAATAAGGTCGTATTTTAAAACAAGGAGATACGAAACTCTTTATAATATTTTGTACAAAGAAATTATGGATTGGATGATGCAACCTAATAAAAATTTGTTAACCTCTAAGGAAATAAGAGAAGCAATAGAATTAAAATTTAAGAGAAGAAGAAACTCTGTGAATAAACATTGATAATTCAGACGGGAGGAAAAGATACGTCGATGAGTTAGTTTTTCAATAGTTATTCTATGTTTAAATATGCTATGTTATATTGATTGGGGATATGTCACTGAAGAATACGTATTGTACAAGGTATTTCGAAAAATGGAATTTCACCATCGTATTGGAAAAGAGAAATTTGTAAAGCATTTAGTGGACATGCTAGAAAGTTTGCACGTTGGGTAACGCGTGTCGCCGCCTTGTAGACGCCTATTGAAAGCGTCCCTAACGCTTCACAGTGTAAGAATACATACCTAATTAGTCATTTCTGGTTCGTTAAAATTATAATTGGAATTTTCTTAAGATATGATGTTGACGGACAAACTGGCACCTTCAAATGGAATGTAAAATGCATTATACGTTGACACAAATGAGCTCCCGGACCCAAAGATTACAATTATCTTTAGCGAACCCCTTAGCCGCGTGTACACGTGAGAAAGGTAAAGGGTTTCACACCGTCTAATGACGGTTAATGACATGTGCCTTACGCAGGTGCTTTACATAATCTTTAGAGGGTTTTTCGTAAGGGAAGGGTCATTCTTAGAGTCTCTTGTCGCCTAAGGGCTTATTTCAGGAGACATAGCTGCGTAGGAGAGAGTTGGAGTAAGGTAATGAGTTTAAGAGGCGCCTTCAATTATCGTAAATTTTAGGTGAAATTAAGTATTTAGAAACCAACTATTGGGCGGAGGGCATCCGCATCCCCATTGGCTAAAGTAAGTACTAGGAAAACCAATGAAATTGTCCTCTTAGGTTTTATTTTAGACTTTAGATTTCCTATAAAAGAAAATTCAAGAAAGCGCTGTGCTGATTTTCCTCTGGAAGGTTTTAGTGGTGTTGTGCGTTTGTGCTCTTGAGTGTTGTGCGTTTGTGCTCTTGAGTATTTCGAATAGCATTTCGAACAACTTCTTCTATTGTTCAGTGCTTCTTGGTGTTGTGCGAGTGCATTATATTATATAATATATATATATATTATTATAATATATTATTTTCGATATGTTTTTCACGTCAACGATTAAAGTGACGACCGACGTTCTCGATCATCTGATCGCTAAAGAGATGCCGGTATACGAAATAACAAAGCGTATCGAAAAATATATGGACATGGTGGCACAGTTCAGGAAGAAGTGTGAGGCAGCGGAGAAGAAAAAAAGGGCTGCTGAAGACGATGGAGAAGCTGTTAATAAGAGGATGAGAAAAGAAATTCACGAAACAATTTCTTTCCTGGAAAGCGTTACATCATGGGATGAAGGTAAGCATTTCTTAGTTAAATAAAAGTGTGTTTTTAAAAATTGTGTTATGTGTGTAGTGAACATGAGTGCGGGTAGAAATTAATTGTATATTTTACCTTTAATAGATGCGGAACCGTCAGGGTCGGAAGAAAACCAAGATGTGCCGAACATACCGCCTGTTGTTACGCTAGGTAAAATCATTATTTCTATGCGAATCACACTGTATCTTTATTTTAATAAGCTTATTATTGCTTAAATTTGTGATTGTCGACAAACTGTTAACTTTAATTTAATTTTTAAATAGGATTAGATACGCCATCACCGTGTGCTGTGACGGGAACTAAATCTCCTGGATCTAATGGTGACATTATTAAAAACCAAGGTAAGATTAAAATTGAAATATGCTATTTAAAATAATTGCTTTAAATTATGTTGTGATTTTCGCTAGCACGAGTAGCGATTGAATTTATTTCAAAATGCAACCATTTTTTCTTTTTGGAATAATTATAGATTACGGCGACAGAGAAATCGAGGTGGTCTATCTGTCCGATAGCGAAGATGGCGATGAAATAGAGGCCGATCAACGCAAGGATGAATCATCCGACAATCAGGGTAAGTTAAAGAAATAATTTGTTACTATATTTAAACATCTTAATTTTATATCTTGATGTATCAGCGGTCAATCAATCACAAACTTAATTTATATCTGTTAGATAGTCCTAATGATAATAATATTTCATTATTATTAACTACAGAAAATGACGGCGAGACTCAATACGATGGTGAAGAAGTGTTACAATGTGGTGGTGGTGGTGGTGATGGAAACGGTTGTGCGGAAGACACGAATGCCACGGATATGAGCAACGCCATAAGCATCACGCCGTTCATCCCTGATATGGTGGAGGATGCTCCCGAGCAGGAGGCTGAGGTTGTGCAAGGTGAAGAAGAAGACGTCATCTCGAGCAGGCAAGAGTCTTTTTACTCTTTGATACGTGAGAATGAAAGGCATTACAAAAGATTCAACATGATAGGTAGGGAGATGCATGTTATGTTGAATCACACAAATGTAGGCTCTAACCCTCTAGCTTGGTTCGAGGAAGCGCTTGAGAGTTTGTTAGCATCTATTAAAAGTCAGAATGTGAGCGCTGCTGACTACTTAGGTTTAAGTATCGTCAGCAACGGCGAGACTGATAAAGCTGTAAACATTTCTTTTCGACGTGCAGACCAAATGAGCGCTAATGTTGTGACTTCGTCGATTGCTAAAGTCACCCAAAGCAACGCATTTTTTCTTTCCACATCTCCGATAACAATATCAGTGCACCATGTGGTTATGCCGAATGGTAAAGGTCGTTGTAAGAATTCCATTCAGATGAGTTCGTTCACTGATTTTTGCCGAAAAAAAAGATCTATTATCACCATTACCAACAATGATAACATTTGTCTGGCTAGAGCAATTGTTGTGGCAATTTCGCGACAAGAAGATGATGTTTCGATGCAGAAGAAAGTGAGGAATGATTCGGCATCAATTCAAACAAGTAGGGCTCGAGAATTGTGCTCAAAGCACTGTGTAAATTTATCTAACGGAGGCGGCGTGGAAGAAATAAGAGCTTTTCAAAGAGGGTTGAAAGACTGGAAAATTACTGTGTACAGTGATCGGAGAGGTCGTGAAACCCTATTTGAAGGACCCGATGAGGAACCGCCCAGAAAGAGAATTGATTTAATATATGGTGACGGCCATTTCAATGTCCTAGCAAGCTTACCCGGCGCGTTCAACTTTGGGTACTATTGTACGCATTGTAAACGAGGGTATAATCAACGCAGCGATCATGTGTGTGAGAAAATGTGCCGTCGCTGCGGCGCTCCTAGTACATGCAAAGGAGAAAACATCATCGCTTGTGATGCTTGTGGGAGGGAATTTTCAGGGAGGGTTTGTTTTGCGAATCATCTCAAAGTGACGACAACAGCTGGTGGAAAAAACTCCTTACCTATATGCGAACAATTAAAGAAATGTGGATTGTGTTGTGCAGTTTATAGAACAGCAGGCCGCAAGACACCGCACGCATGTGGAGAGTTATTTTGCAGTCATTGCAACCTCTTTTACACTTCTGAACATTTCTGTTTCATGCAACCGGCACATGAGAAGATGGATAAGGATAAAAATGGTACATTGTACGTTTTCTTTGATTTTGAATGTCGGCAAGATGTTCCTTTGCCTGGAAAAGCGGACACATTTCAACATGTTCCCACTTTATGTGTGATGCAACAAACGTGCAAAGCCTGTTGGGATATCGAGGAGAGTGTCTTTAATTGCAGTATTTGCGGTTTAAGACAGCATATATTTAACGGTCCCGATCCTGTGGGTGAATTTTTCGATTATTTATGTCTTCCGCGATCCAATTTCGGAAATATCATTTCTGTTGCCCACAATTTAAAAGGTTATGATGGGCAATTTTTATTGAACCACATCGTCAGTAATATGGATGTCACTCCCGAGGTACTAATGTCAGGGACAAAGATTATGTCGATGCAGTTTAAGAACATAAAATTCCTAGACTCATTGAATTTCATGCCGATGCCGCTAAATGATTTACCCAAAGCATTGAACCTGAACGATAATTTGAAGAAGGGGTACTTTCCACATTTTTTTAACACCCTGAAAAACCAAAATTATGTAGGTCTCATTCCGGAAAAGACTTTTTACGGGTACGGAACGATGACTGCGGCTCAGAAATCATGTTTTGACGTTTGGTATGACGACAGGAAATCACAACCCTTTGACCTGAAAAAGGAGATGGTGGAATATTGTGTTAATGACGTGCATATTCTCCGGAGAGCCTGTGCAACATTTTCCACATTATATGAAAAGTTAACAAATGTTAACATTTTTAAAGAGGCCGTCACCATTGCGGGAGCTTGTCTGCTGACCTTCCGGAGGAACTTCCTAAAGGAGAAGACCGTGGGAGTTGTACCTCCTGGTGGGTACAGATGGCGAGACAACCAGTCCCATATCGCTGCCATGTGGTTAGTATCCGAGGAAAAGAAGAGAGGCGTCACGATTAAGACAGCATACAACGGACGCGAAGTCAGATTCGCCGGAAAAAAAGTTGACGGCCTATATGAAGAAAACGGCACCGCCACCGTTTTCGAGTTCTACGGATGCTTTTATCACGGGTGTAAGCAATGCTACACAGATGGGAGAGACAAGGCTATTTACAATAATAGATCGGAAACGTTGGAAACGAGATATGAATCAACAGTTCTGAAAAGTAAAGAGCTTCTCAAGAGCGGATGTGAACTTATTGAAATGTGGGAGTGTGACTTCCAACATTACTTACGATCCAATGAGGAAATGAAATTGCACCTCGAGAAGCATCCACTGACCCTCAAGAAACCAATGGATCCGCGAGAAGCTTTTTATGGGGGTAGAACGAACGCCGCCAAGCTCTATCACCGAGCTGGAGAAGATGGCGGAAAAATCAAATACATCGATATATGTTCGCTCTACCCTTACGTAAATAAATGGAAAAAGTATCCCGTCGGCCACCCCACAATTTATGTAGGGGATAAATGCCCTCCTCTTGAAAAGTGTGAGGGCATTATGAAATGTACAATTTTACCTGCGAGGGATTTGTATCACCCGGTATTACCCTACCGTTGGAATGGGAAGCTGACGTTCCCTCTATGCAGAACATGTGTTGAGGGAAGTGTACAAATCAGTTGCCCCCACGAAGAAGAGCAGGATAGGGTAATCACAGGCACTTGGGTAACCGACGAAATAAAGAAAGCCGTCGAGAAAGGTTACCGCATAGTAATGATACACGAAGTGTGGAATTATGTGGTAACAAAGTACGATAAATCGACGAGCGAAGGAGGTTTGTTTGCAGGATACATCGATAAATTTTTGAAGCTAAAGCTAGAGGCGAGCGGCTGGCCGGAACACTGTAAAACAGACGGCGACAAAAAGGAATTCCTCCGATTGCTCAAAGAGCGTGAAGGCATTGATTTGGACCCTGAAAAGATGCGATCAAACCCTGGATTCCGTTGCATAGCAAAACTTTCCTTGAATTCTCTTTGGGGAAAATTTGGACAACGGGAAAACCTTCCAGTGACAACTATTGTAAATAATTATGAAGACTTCGTAAAACTATTATGCGATCCAAATACCGAGGTTAATGGGATTTTACCTGCAGGCGATAGTCTTTTTGTAAATTCGACGTCGAAAATGGAGGCTTTAAAACCATCAGCATGTGTAAGCGTGCCGGTAGCATGCTATACAACCGCGCAGGCGCGACTTGTATTGTATGGTTACTTAGAAAAATTGGGAAGACGCGCGATTTATTGGGACACTGATAGTGTGATCTACGAAGAAAAGGATGGTGAATGGTCACCCCCTACAGGTCCGTTTTTGGGTGAAATGACCGACGAACTGACGTGCTATGGTGCGGGGAGTTACATCACCGAATTTGTGAGCGGCGGCCCAAAGAATTACGCCTATGAAATAGCTTGCGGTGGTGATCGCAGTAATATTAAACGGGTTTGCAAAGTGAAGGGTTTTAAGATAGACGGATCCAATGAGAACTTGATTTCTTTCGAGAGTTTGCGGGATATGGTTAAAAAAGATGCCCCTAATATTAACGTCTCAATTCCTAAGCAAATTCGCCGTACTTCAGATCACTTAGTGATTACAACAAATGAGAAAAAAATATATGGAGTTGTATATACTAAACGGCGTAGGGTTGGGTCGTTTGAAACCTTACCCTTTGGGTACAAAGATAATTTATGAGATCTAATATTTTAACTTATTTCTGTATTTATAATATTTATTTTATTACTGTATTTATCTATTAATTTATCTACTTTATACATATGTATTTGTTTATTTATCTAATTTATGCGTATTTATTTATCTAATTTATAAACATTTGTTTATTTATTTGTTAATATTTTTATTTATATTTTGTTGTTACAAATTAATGTTGTTGTTATCACTTGGTTTTATGGATGAGTTCTTAATGACATATCATTGTTTAGCGTTATTGAATTATTATCACTATTGATATCAACCGATCAATCTTTACAGGAATATAATAAGACGGTTCATATGGATGAGAGGGAGTGAGACTGAGGAATTTCAATTGATGCATATGTCGAATTATTTTTGTGATCCTCAATACCCATCATCACCCTCAAACGCATAATTGTAACCATTGTTATATATATATTGTATTGTATTATTTATACCACACATAAACTTTCAGAATTGAATTTTCCTTTCTTTTATTTTAAAAATTTTACCGAAAATTACCTTACATCTCCTTTTAATTATCGTGCAGGTTTGACGATGAGGATATCGAAGAGTTTGAGATTTGCAACCAGCTTGGTGACAAGGCTTACTACGACTCTCCGTGGTTGTGAAACTTTAAAACTTAAAAATATATAGATATATATATATACTGAAATAATCGAGGTTTGTTTTCATTTGCATCATGTCCTTCCCCTTGATCGCTCCTTTCACGATGACCGTAAGTGGTCCAACCATGAGCGGTAAGTCGGTATGGTTGGAAAAGTTCATAGCCTCGTTAGATTCATTAGTGGGCACTAAGTTTGAGAGTATAATTTGGTGTTATTCTGAATTTCAATCAATTCCGTCGAAACTAAGAGGAAACCCTAAGGTAAAATTTCACCAAGGTGTCCCTGATTTAAATGATCTGTCCAATGACTCTGGAACGCATCGTCTGATTTGTCTTGATGATTTAATGATGGAGATTGATTCTTCAATAGTAAATTTATTCACAAAGGGTGCACATCATTGGAACTTGAGCGTAATTTTCATAACGCAAAACCTGTTTCATCAAGGCAAGGGTCGTAGAGATATTTCCCTAAATTCTCACTATATTGTGTGTTTTAAAAACCCTCGCGATCGAAGTCAGATTTTTCATCTTGCAAGACAAATTCACCCTGAAAACCCATTATTCATTCAAGATGCTTATAGGGATGCGACTTCTAAACCTCATGGCTACTTATTCATTGATTTAAAACAGAGTACCCCTGATGATTATCGGATAAGAACTAGTATATTTCCAGAAGATAAGTTTACTTATGTATACGTACCGAAAAACAAAAATAAAAGACGGGTGTTTTAGAAAATGATAAGCAGTCTTCAAATATGTCTCAAGCGGTGAAGAGCTGCCTTGATATGCTCAAGGCTCTCTGCAAAATGAATTCCGAGCAGAGAGTAGCCATATTGAAAAAATGCGATAAGAAATTGGTTCACGCAATCTGTGAGTGTGTTTTAAATGTCTTAAAAGGTAATGTACAACTAAAATCATGTCATAAACGCAGAATAACTCGTTACAAGAAGATCTTGCGGAAAATTATTAAACGCGGAGGGTGCTGGAAAAAGAAAAGACGCATTATTGCTCAGAAAGGTGGCGGTTTTCTTCCTGTAATTATCGGTACAGCTTTGAGTAGTTTGATCGGATCGTTGATCAAATAATGGAGCATGCTAAGAAAATGATTTTGGTCCCGAGCGAGGTTATGGAAAGATTTCCAAATAAACACGATTCGGAACACATTTCACGTATCGATGAAGAAATGAAAAATCTATTACACGCCAAGAGCGTTCCAGACAACGATAAATGGGACATGTACAGAGAGGCTCTCTTAAAATATTTGAATTTTGCGGATAAACAGAAGAAACCCGCATACTTACCCATCGTAGATATGCCGGGTATGTCTATTTCAGATGAAACCCCCGTTTCTAGAAACTTAGAGCTGAGGAATGAGAGTAAACCTGTGCTCGGAGATGAAATTTTAAATTCTGTTCCTCAAACTTTTAGAAGAAAGGCTCGTCTGCTATACGATAGAATCTTGAGAAGCGGAAAAATAGCATGGGATGATAGAGGGATGGTTACTATTGATGGACGAGCGATTCCGCAATCTAACATTACAGATCTCATCAACGATGCGATTAGACCGCGCAAAAATACTAACCCCGATGGCTGGGAAGCATTTTGTAACGCTTTGAGGGAACTTAACATCCCGCAAGAATATATTGGAAATCAGAAAAGATGGAACTTCATTCGTGGTTTAGGATCTGAATGGAAAGAGTCAAAACCCATGCTTAGAGTGCCATCAGAAAAGATTAAGGCTCGATATTCCCCTTATAAAACGAGGAGTTGGGTGAAATATAGATTATAATGAGTATAGGTGAGACTTACCTCGATCCGAGTAATCCAGCAGGCTATTCGGGTGCAGCCCCGTTAATAAAAAGTTTCAAGGGGAAGTATACGAGAAAAGAAGTTGGAGAATGGCTAGAAGGTTTGGACGCTTACACTCTGCATAAACCTGTTCGTCGTAAATTTGCCAGGAATCGATATCACATAACTAACATAGATGACCTTTGGCAATGCGATCTCATCGACATGCGTAATCTGAAAGAGCACAACGACGGTTATCGGTACCTATTAGCCGTGATTGATGGTTTTAGTAAATACGGATGGGTTATTCCGCTTAAATTAAAAACGGGTGAAAACGTTATATCGGCTTTCCAGAAAATATTTAAGAAAAGAAAACCAATTAGCATACAGACAGATAAAGGTGGTGAATTTACCTCTCGCATAGTGAAAATGTATTTCAAAGAAAACGGAATAAACTACTACGTGACGCAAAATCCCGATGTAAAGGCTAGTATAGTTGAACGTTTCAACAGAACACTCAAAACTAGAATGTGGCGTTACTTTACGGAAAATAACACACGGCGATACATAGATATTTTACCGAAATTATTACATGGTTACAATCATGCCTACCATTCAAGCATTAAAATGGCACCGGTCGAAGTTACCGAGAAAAATGTCTATCAAGTTTGGAAAAATTTATATGGTAAAGTGAATGATAAAGTTACAAAACCTAAACTGCGTGTTGGTGACATGGTACGATTATCCAGAATAAAATCAAAGTTTGATAAAGGATACGAAAGCAACTGGACAGAGGAAATATTTAAAATTAGAAGAGTAATAAATAGAAAACCTGTAGTTTATGTTGTTGAAGATCAAAGAGGTGAGGAGATTGAAGGACGGTTTTATGAACCTGAACTACAACGCGTAAGAGTTTCTAAAACGCGCGATTACAAAATAGATAAAATACTTGAGTACAGAGGTAAAGGAATCAGAAGAGAGGCGTTCGTCAAGTGGAAAGGATATCCTGATAGTTTCAACTCTTGGGTTAATATCAAGTATATTAAAAAGTTGAGATGAAGGATCAATTCTATATAACACTGCCGAGCAATAGTAGCATGAATTCATTTCCCGACAATACAACGAGTGGTTTTCGAACACAGTTACCACAGAGAATCGAACTTAATGGTGAATGGGAAGTTGCCGTGGTTGAATTCCAATATCCGTGTTCCCTCCTGACGATAACCAATGGGAACAATGTCATAAGGGTATGGAATAATCAGGGAGGAAGCGATAAGTTTCGCATCAAACCAGGGAATTACGAAAGCGTTTCGTCCGTCTTACACGAGTTAAATAGTATGGATAAAATTTCTTCTCACTTCATTTTTGTTATGGATATAAATAGCCATCACGTTTTTATTAACGCCGGTCGCGATTCCGTAAATCTTATAGAAGGAAAGGCAAAGAAACCATACATGACTTTTTCACCGAAGTTAGCTCTTCAACTCGGATTCGATCCAAAATTACAAATTTCAGTGGGTAGCGTCTCAAACCATCCTGCCAATTTATTCCTGGGATTCCCACATCAAATACTGATATACTGCGACATTATAGAACAACAGTTTATTGGGGATACGTGTGCACCGCTTCTTAGAATGGTTAATATGGACACTAGAAAATATGTTTACGGCTCGCAAAAATTAGTAAATTTCGACTCGCCCCATTACGTTCCTCTAATGCGACGAGAATTTGATAACATAGAGATTGATTTAAGGGACGACACTGGACGGCGAATCCCATTTGAGTTTGGAACGTCAATCGTGAAACTTCATTTCCGGAGATCAAATTGAAAATGGTTAGAGAAAAGTCTGTGGTTCTTCATGACCCTTACTTGGATTATTACGATAATCAAGCGGGTATGGGGATGTCGAACGTGTATAGAGGTGCCGAGTACCAGCGCGGACATGGTATTGGAAGTTTCTTGGGTGGAATATTTAGGGCGGCTTTGCCAATCCTCTCGAGGGGAGCCAAAGCTGTCGGTAAGGAGGTTTTACGCACTGGGGCTCACTTACTGGGTGATGTGGCTCAAAACAAACCTATCCGTGAATCGGTGCTGAGGCGTGTCGATGAAGCCGGTGATAATTTAAAGAGGAAAGCAGTTGATTCGATTGACAAATTAATGAAAGGTTCCGGTTATAAGAAGCGTAGAATCGTCAACCGTCGTCATTCTTCGGTAGTATCTCAGAGAAGAAAGAAGTCTCAGAAAGGGAGGAAGAAGAAGAAGATTTCTAAGAGGAAAGTGAAGAGGGGTAGTATCAAAAGCAGTAAGAAAATCAAAAGAAGGAGACAGTCTGCGAAACGCGAATTGGATATTTTTGATTAAGGATGTCATTCTTACATTCTCATTCATGCGAATGTGCAAAATCGGAGTTGGATCTATTTGCGATTCCTCCCACTCAAACTAGCATTCGTAATTCCCAATGGGTTCATTACAAACCTATTTCTACAATTAATGATGATTCGCCCTTGGAGTTTGTTGTCAGCGGGGCTGGCGATGAATATATCGATCTCGGTCATACGTTGATACATGTGGTCGCAAAAATTGTAAAAACTGACGGCACTGACACCGAAGAGGCACACCACGTTGGGCCCGTCAATAACTTTTTACATTCCCTCTTTTCTCAAGTGGATGTTTATTTGAATCAAAAATTGATTTCGCCACCTAGCAACACTTACGCCTACAGATCCTACATCGAAAACTTACTTTCATACGGTCCCGCGGCGAAAAAATCTCATTTAACAATGTCGCTATGGTATGATGATACAGCGGGATTGATGGATAATCTGGACGATAATAATTCAGGGATTGCGAAAAGAAGAGCTTTTACAAAGTTGAGCAAACCTTTTGACATGATTGGATGTATTCATTCGGACATATTCAATCAGGACAAGTTTTTATTGAATGGCGTTGAACTCCGTATTAAAATGATTCGCTCGAGGGATGCGTTCTGTCTCATGTCTGAAACGCCATATGCAAAAGTAAAAATAGTGGACGCAACTCTGCTGGTGAGGAGAGTCTGTATTAACCCAAGCGTTCTCATTGCACACAGTAAGGCTCTCGAGAAATCGACCGCAAAATACCCGTTGACGAGAGTAGAAGTTAAAGTCCTTACAATCTCTTCGGGGATACAAAGTAAGGTTATAGACAATATTTTCATTGGCCAGCTGCCTAAACGCTGTATCATAGGGTTCGTAACGAATACCGCCTTTAATGGTGACGTGACGAAAAATCCATTTAATTTCCAACATTTCTCGATGACACATTTGTCTCTCTACATCGATGGTCAGCAGATACCCTCTAAACCTCTTCAAACGGATTTCACGAACGATAAGTTACATGTCGCGGCATACCATACATTGTTCAGCGGTACTGGCATCCATTTTCTCAATGAAGGAAATAATATTTCCAGAGAAGCGTATCCTAACGGATATTGTCTCACAGCTTTCGATCTGACTCCAGATTTATCGTCTAACTCACATTCTCATTGGAATCTCGTGAGACAGGGAAGTCTTCGACTCGATGTTCGGTTTGCACAGCCGCTACCGGAAACTTTGACCTGCGTCATCTATGCGGAATTCGATAACATAATCGAAATCGACCGTTATCGAAATATTCTGGTCGATTTTGGTGGATAGTTATAATATACGCCTCTCGGATGATCAGTCTCGATTCGACCACCGCAGCGATAACATGGGTATTCTCTTCGTGGACTTCCAGGCCTGCGTTGACGATGGGGGAAAATTTGTCCTAAAAGAAGTTGCAGTACTCGACTATGAAAATAATTTAATACAACACTGGTTAGTCACTCCACCATTTTCCGAAGAATATTTGTGTAAAAGAGCAAAAAAACAAAACGACTGGTTGGAAACATACCACCACGGGATAAGTTGGGCAGACGGATACATATCATACCAGCTTCTGATCAGGAAGCTGTCCAATATCTGTTGCGACTATAAAAATATTTACGCTAAAGGATTGGAAAAGGCTAAATACTTATCAAATCTGTTGCATGTATCAGTTATCGATCTCGAATCGGCGGGGTGTCCATCGTTGAAGAAGCTGAATAACTTGAATATCAACGCTCCAAGGTGTTTCTATAAAAATCATAAAAACAATCGAAACTCTTGCGCAGTCGCAAATGTTTACCGAATCGCCTACTGGTTCTGTGAATGCGACATTCAGTGAAATATGAATTCGATACAACTCAGATTTGCACTGAGGACCTGCAAAGTTTTTCAGGACATCAATACAGACGTTTTCGCAGCTGATACGCTTCCAATACACGTTGAACGACCATGTGCAGTCATTGCAAATACTGATCCTAAAAACAAACCTGGTGAACACTGGGTAGCATTCTTCATCGATGAAAATAGTAAATGTGAATATTTTGATAGTTTTGGCGCGCCACCGGTCATCAGTTCTCATCGGACGTTCATCAAGAGGAATTCCAACCTGTGTGTGTACAACAACATTCCATTGCAAAGCTCTACATCAAGTGTATGCGGACATTATTGCCTTGTGTTTCTTTACTTAAAGAGTATTAATGAGAAATCGATTATTAGATACTTTACCAATGACAAACGAAGGAATGATGCTTTTGTAAAATGTTTCGCAAATAAAATAATAATGAATAAGTATGATACCTCATGCATCGAATATGAATGCAATCTTCAAACCTGTGCTAAGCGTCAATTGTACAAATAAAATGTAATGCATCTAAAATGGATATTTAATAAATTGAATACAATGTGAACCATGTCTTTTATTTCTCAGAATTCACCATTATTTTCCGGATGAAAATTCAAACCGTCGCCATTTAGCATCGCTCCCCGATATCAGACTAAGTTAAGCACATTATTATTATTCATTGTCGGTGTGGGTAGGCTGCGAAAAGATGGTATGTCAATGGAAAATTACAAGTCTTAAGTATTAGGGTCTGTGTTCGATTCCCGTGACGTCACGTGCGGTGGGATGCTTCAGAACGCTGGGGAAATTACAAGTCCTAAGTATAAGGGTCCGGGTTCGATTCTCGTTGTCAGCAGGCATTTTAAAATGGTGTCTCGACGTCATCAGAGCTGATTCGGAGCAGGTTTTATGGCTTATTTAACTCGCTTGTGAATAATTGCTGTGGTGGCCGAGTGGTTAAGGCGCATGGCGCGGGTGTCGTGGTCGCTATGTCAGGCGATTCAAACCCTGTTGGAGGAAAAATTTTTCCAGAAAATAAAATTTAATTTAAAGGCCTCTGACGTCAAAGGGGTGGGGGGAGTCCTTCGAGGACTTAGTCTCTGAACGTCAGCATCCAGCGTTGGAGTACCGGGTTCGGACATCGTGACGTCATCAGGAAAAACCGGTGGAGGGGGTTGCCACGTCACATGGACCCTTGGGACGAAGCCTGGGTTGGAAATGCCTCCTACACCTGGGTTGGGGTGGCGCCAGAAGGGGGTGGTGGGTGGGAAAAATTGGGGGAGGGGAGGGGAAACCGTCTACCCCAAGGGTCCATCTTACTACTTTCGCACACCGCGCCCGGTGATGATAACATTCGGACTTAATAGTGACGGGCTTTTGAAATTTAATGTTTAATTAAGAATTACGTTTGGAAATTAGTCCTCTATAGTCTTTAGGCACACAGGAGATTTTAGACCAATCATTTGACTATACCTTGCGTCAAATATATGTAATCATCTCAAATCCATATCAGTGCTTGTGCATGATAATATAAAATTATTATAATTACAGTTTGAATTACAAACTTAGGTCAGTAGCTAAAACAGAAGGAAAATAATAAAAGGAAGCAAACCTAGATATAAATTTATATCTAACGAAAAATCTCTCTAAATAAACTACAATAAATGTTCTTTTAAGGAATTTTTTTCTAAGTTGGCGAATAACGCGAAATATGAATAATAAGTTTTAAAAATATTAATGCAGAAATAAATACTATGCTGAAATGCAATTCTCTCGATGAAATCAGCAGATCAATGAGGTTAATTGAATAGAGGCGACTAATAAATAATCTGATTTATCCACCTTGTCAATCCCTCACTCCTCCTTGACGATCCACCTCATTTTTCAAAATAATACGTCTGAATCCCATCGTTCCTCTTAATGGCTAACAAGGTATGTTCTCGGTCAACACAGAAATACAGAGGGGGCAAAGCACGCTGAGTAAGCGGACCCTTATGTATTCTTAAAGCGATTCAAGGGACGGAACGACTTAGGTAAAAAGGGATGAAGATTTACCCCCTTTTGCGATACAAAATCTCGATGAAAAAATCATGAAGGGAAGACTTAAGCCTATTCAAAGAATATCCCCGAATCCATCCTTTCCCTCTTTTCGAATTCTCTTGTTTCATTCATAACTGCGTCCCTTCACCTGCAAGGAGCTTGGTTCTCGCTTGGGATTTCTTAGCAAGGAACTTCTATTATATCACCGCCTTTTCGCCATAGATGTGTCTCTGTCGTTGGAGAGAATATAAAGCCCAAGAGAGGTGAAAATTTGAGAGTCCATACGCAAGAACATCGATTATCTTGCCAAGTTGTCTATCCTATCTTCTACCATCTCATAAAATTCTAACAATAGCAATACCCTATCTATTTAGTATTTCATCTATTACGATTGATTCTAGCGTCTATTTCTCTGATATTTCTTGCAGTATCAGATCGTCCTATAACAACTTATCAACTTATCAACTTTTATCAACTTACTCTCTCTAGGTTCATTGAGTAAATCAAATCTCTGATTGAAACTTCTTTCTTCTAAAGATTTCCTGTCTCCTGAAGCATCCGATTAACGCTCGTATTTATTGTAATGCTATTATTTTAACAATATAATAACATAGAGTCAGTTTCAGTCCCAAGTATTTTGGCGTCCTAAGAGAAAAGTGTCTGCGGCGCCCTTATCGATGTTTTATCATTGCTCCCGTTCTAATGACTAATGGAACATTATTATTTGATTAAATTCAAAAATTAAATATTGTAATAACACTACATGTTTAAGGAGAGGCTATCAAACATAAAGAACCTAAGAAATGGAAAATTCTTGTTCTGCTACATAGTTAGACATTAGCAACTGATCGTTAAGAAATTTTTGCCAGGATTCCGAATTTTTCTTGTTTAGTCGATTATCTTTAAAAGCTATTTATTTCATACTCTCCCTTAATTTGACATAATGCCTGATTTTTGTGAATAAAACAAATGGATATTGTGTAGCGATTCAAAATTCTCAACCTCAAAATTTTCCGCCCCAAACGATTGCCTCAGTTCACTTGGGGTTGAATGGCCCTCTCTGTAACGTACACATTTGTATCATCATCATAGTAGAATCATCTTCGTTAGCTAAGGAATCTATTTATAAAATTCTATTAAAAATCAATTATTTATATAAACATAGTCAAATATGCAGCCACGTATTTAGTACCCTGTGGAGAAACATAACTACCTATTTATTGGTACGAAACCTGTTATAAATAGCGATTCAACCACCGAAAAAAAACCTCCTAAAAGCTTTTATGGGCAGTGCGCTCGATATATATTTGTAATAAATCTTTCTTTCGCCATTCTTTCCCATTGCTCCTTCGATATTTCCTTCTCTCTCGCTCCCAAAGAACATTTATCTCTCTCGTGATCTTGGTATTGATGTTAAAGAGGTACCAAGAAACTACAGTTTTGGTAGCAAACACACGATTACAGAGGACTCCAACGGACAATTACGAATTGCTGCTAAATTCAGAAATCATGCAATACCATTAAATAGTTAATTCTCGGGGGAAATTGGCTATCAGATCGCTTCTATGGATACTGACAAGATAGTAGAAATAGTAAAACCCGGTTAAGACGCTATTCAGGGAACCGAGTAAATATCGCGTTGTGAACTTTGTGACAAATTTTAATATCATTTAGATCAGAAAACAACAGGCTTTTTGATTCTAATTTTTAAGTTAGAGCTTTACAGCTTGAAAACGAAAAGGAATTTTCTTTAGTCTGCCTTATTAGCGGGAAACATAGCGTCTTAAGCAGTACGTATACTGTATTTGTGTATGAAAGGTACCAGAACCGAGAGAAAATCTTACATTGGGTTCTTTAGCTCCGTATGAGGGAACGTTTTAAATGGGTTTTCATCGAAACAGATATCGCATCTCATATTAATAAAGACACCATACATAAAAGAAACCCCACATCATTTTAGCCTCACTCGATTCATCCTATTTCTTATCTTAAAACTGAATTTTATATAGTGCCAAACCACACTTCTCCGATATCTAATTGAGTAAAAATGAGACGCCCAACGTGGGGCTCGAACCCACGACCCTGAGATTAAGAGTCTCATGCTCTACCGACTGAGCTAGCCGGGCACTAAAGTACGTTCTCTCTTAATGAATAAATTGAAAGTTTAGCGGTATTTTACCACGTGTTTAGTGCGGGATAAGCAGGGTAAAATCTTAAGGTTGAGCCTTTTAAACGAGTTTTACTGTATATGGTTCTACAAAAGATATACCAGGTTTTCGTAAGAAGGCAAAGAATCGGATTTTTTTCACAGTGTAGAAACATAGACCGGATATGATTTCTTAAGAATAAATCCATTACCATTTAACGAAATGATCTTGCCCACAAGAAATTTAATGTCATTATCACTTCCATTTCCACGGTATTTCCCATTTTCAAACAAATTGAATGCTTTGGGCTCCTCAACACCTTTTTTTCTGAGTGGCAAGGGCCTTGTCGTAAAATGAAGCAAGTATACGCTGTTCTATAGTACTGAAAGTGTCTTCTTTCAATTTAATATTTTAGGTTTATATTACCTATAAGGCGCCGTGGCTTAGTTGGTTAAAGCGCCTGTCTAGTAAACAGGAGATCGGGAGTTCGAATCTCCCCGGTGCCTTCATAAAATTTTATTTTCTAACCACCGAGTACGCTACGCGTAATCTTGGGTGGAGACAAAATTAAAGAATCTAATGGCAGACTTTTCCGTACTTAAAGTAGTGCAGTAGAATTTGAATTTATTTGAACTGGATTGAAATCTCTTTTGGAGTTTCAGTCGCATTTGAATTTATAAAGAGAGAATCAAATGGCGAGTCCAATTTTAGCACTGATGGTGTTTACCTCTAAAATACTGCTTTGTCTTTGTTCTGTCGTTTGTTTCGATTAAATTCCCTTCCGGTAGCGAGCTCTCGGTATTTTTACGATGCGTTTCGCCTAAAAGGGACCTAGACTGATAGAAAAATGCGCTTAAAGTAGGAGCGATTTCAACAACTGTACTACGTTCCTGCTTCCTTATCTGATAAGAATGTTTTTCATAGGTATTTTGGTGCAGTATAGAGGCGACTACACCTTTAAATTCCTTTCCTGTATATATAGTACCGATTACCATGGAAAAGACGTTATCATAGTGCCAATTATGAAAACAACTTCAAACTCAGCCGAGAGTCATCAATGACCTCACCAAGGATTTCTTTTTTTCAAATAGATTTCTTCCGTTAAATTAAACTGTCTTAGTTGAGAAATCAGCCGAAATAGCTCAGTTGGGAGAGCGTTAGACTGAAGATCTAAAGGTCCCTGGTTCAATCCCGGGTTTCGGCAATTATTTTTGTTCCTGATGTCATATTTATCTATTAGAATATTGCTGCAGAATGTAAAATGTAGGCAGGACCCTCCAACATCAACTCTAAAACGTTTTACATACATATTTATATGCCCCTAAACTTGGAAGATATTTAACGTATTTAGAATACAAAATAAATGCATATTCATAATACTTATTCCCTCCTCCTGATATCTTTTGATGGACGGAACGATTTTTTTGTTTTTATTTTGGTTAGCTATAGAGAAATTTGTTTCTATTATTACTTTTGTCTCAGTATTATTATTATTATATTGTATTAGTATTATTATTATTACTTACATAATAATAATACAAAATTATACATTTTGGTTTGATTCTTTCCGTTTTGTAATCAATAAGCCGAAATAGCTCAGTTGGGAGAGCGTTAGACTGAAGATCTAAAGGTCCCTGGTTCAATCCCGGGTTTCGGCATTCACCTTTTATTTCTACTAGCATATTTTGATGGACGGAATATTTTTCCATGTCTCATGATCAGTCTCGTTAATTGCTGGCATAATAATAAAAAAACTGAAGTATGAATGATGCTGAATAATTAATTGCACGAACTTTGCTTGCTTGTAGAAAAAGCTACGAACAATGTTATCCATAGGGTTGTTTTATAGCTCAAACGTGAATGTTTTCCTCAAATAGCACCTAGCTAGGTCAGGAAACCAAAGGCGAACTACCTTACTTCTTAATGTTTTTCGTAAACCTCATTATATCTCCAAGGCCTTAGGTAGTTAATGATGCTTGATTTGAGATTAAAAGCATCTTTTAGGGTGAATATCCTATACACATGCAGTAATTATTAGTGAACGAAGGCACCAATTTCCTGAGGTTCAAATATCTACAGTCCCATCATTTGTGTAACACGAACTGTATACTTGCCAAAATTTACTCTGTTTCAACATCTACAGGACGAAAATTTGTATATTCGAGATTTTAAATCACGCTCGTGCAATTCCTTAGCGTCCTGAAAATATCGTAGTTATTTTATTACGAAAAGAAAATTTTATAAACGTCACGTAGAAAGGAATAAGGCAATAAATATCAGTATTTCACCTCTGAAATTAAATCGTCTAAATAAAAAAAGAATTAGATAGAATATTTATCACGTTACGTTTTCTCACATAAAATGTTAAACTATTAGATACGTATTTGAAAACGAACATATGGCAGGAAAACAAATTAAATTAAACCTCTATATTCGAGACTTGTATATTCATCCGATTTGGATACGCTTATTTATAGATCAGTGATTAATCCAGAAATAGAAAATCATTTGATGTTTCATGAACCAGAGAAAATCTTGCGCTTTATTAAAATGAGATTGGCTACACGTGGAGGAAATCCAGGTGTGGGGAACTAGGGTCACATTCCGCTGATATTAATAAGGTCAACCCAACGAAACAAATTATGAAATGTATTTCTTCATATTAAGAAGGTAACTAGCGGAAACAAAATGGGTAAATAACGCCTTTATTTAGACAAGATTGAAACCAGGAAGTATCCTCTAATGACTAACCAATCTTCACGATGATACATTTAAAAGGAAAACATTTTATTTTCAAAGATAACAAAAATTAGACAGAAGTTAGTTAATGTACAATTATAAGTTACGTTGAATAAAAAATATACAAAACAGAACAACATCCACTAAAATGAGGAGTGAAGTAAGTGTAAAACCTATAGGTAATAATTACCAAAAGGTGTTAAAGTTTGAATTCGTCGTCGTCTCCTGGAACTATGATCTATTACTCATTTCCATCATTTGTGAAAGAAATTTTCCTCAATTATTAATCAAAATACAAATGAAAAATATTTCTGTCATCAATATGTGATCGCAGGAACCAATCTATGTTTATTATTTGGAAACGAGGAAATATAGTCACAGGAAAAAGTCACAGAAAATGAGAAAGCACTTTCTGCGTCTACCTTTAATAGAAAAGCTAACGTAATTTTCCTGTAACTGTCTCCCCTCCATTTCTTTTCCTAATGATTTCGGTATTAAGAATTTCCTTGTAGAACGTCATGTTCACCCCACCTCTCCTTTTTCATTTTTTAATTTTCATCCTTTCTCGTTATTTTCAATTTATTTGTAGATTTTCATCGTAAAATCAATCCTTGCATTGTGGTTCTCTGTTCCTCTAAAACCGCTGCTATTATTAATTCAGTATGCACATTGTCATTACATTAGTCCAAATTTCGCCCGTAATACTAAAGTCGTATGAACAAAACTTTGTTAACGAACATTTTATGCTTATCTGCAGTCATTCTTTATACTTTAGCATATACATATATTTTTTACTTCGATTTCTCAGCATAGATAGTCTCCGCTGAAATACCACTCATTTATCTAGCGAGGTCTCTACAGAATTAAAACTTAATACAATCAAACTTTTATCATTTAGATCTCAGGATTATTTTTCTCTCCCCTATAAAACACTCCAATGCCAGTAGTACATATTCATAATTTTTGCTTGAAAAGGATTAAAATTCTACGAAAAGTACTGCAATCTATACAGTAATAACAATAACAACTATTTATTTGTAAAGATGACGTACGCTCACTGACATTTGCTTCCCAAAACAGTGACTTAATTACCGACTACTGTTAATGAATTATGACCTTTTCGTGCCTTTTCCGTGACTTTTTCCCTGTGACATTATTACGGGTCACCATTACGTACTTATTAAGGAAGTGAGTAACTTTATGGCGATGGTTATTAGTATTACGTTGTTCGGGACCTTGCGGGAAATCACATATCAGCTAGAATAGTTTACGAAACTAAACACCTTCGTTAGCCGAGTTGTCACACTATTTTCCTAGAAACTTTCAATAAAACTATCCTATGACTGAAATCTTGCGTCAGCAATTTCTTTCACAGAAAAAACTCACATGCACAGAGTGGAATACACAAAGTTAAGGGTATTAATCAACTTAGAAGAATATCAATGACTAATCGCTTTAGATTGGGTTGAGTCTCGATCGATCCGCTGGCCAGGCCTGTTAAAAGATTATGATGAAATATGGTAAGGTTTCCTCGACCTCTTTTGAGAGACTGCACATCTATCATACTACACGAAGAAGGGTTTCCCTTGATCGAACGGAATCCTTGATTAATGGCTGAGATATGTTCGAATCCTTATGATTATGAACTCATCCAAATTTTCTTGACCAAAATAAGAACGAAGTTTAATATTAAACTTATCTAGGGTGGAGATTACATATGATTAACAGTCATTCTCAACCGATAGTCCGCGGATCCCTGGGGGAATTTTAGCGTCTGTTCAGATACAATCTAAACACACTTTTTTGCACAACAACTTTACAGATAATTAATGATAACGTTCATATAAAGTTAGGAGAGGGATAGAAACTTCACTTCTGTTATCAAACGTATGACGTATTTGCAAATACCAAAGCTGAAAATAAGTTAATTACTGGGTCCCGCGAAAATTCGAGTAATACGAAAGATCAAATAGACCCGTAAGGTTGATAAACGTTGAGAACGTGGATCTAGGTGGCTTTACTGGGAAATTTCACTCAGTCTGACTAAGGTCGGATAAGAGGACAGGGATTCTCCGAAATAAAGTCTGGAAAGAAGAGAAAATCACAATTTTTGAATCCGGGAAACTGAAATTAACCGTATAAACTCTTTTGTCAAAAATGCAGTATATAAGCCATGGTAGAAGGGTTCGACATAAAATCGGTACTAATTATTATTCTTTCAAAACTACTTCCATGATTGATTAAAATATTCTCTATTAAAATATACTTCTCCTTGAAAATAAATAATTATTCACAGGTAATTTTTAGAAATAAAAAAGATCTAATTTAACATTTTTCGTCGGAAGTATTATCCGTCGAAAATCAAAAAAATAAGTTTAAAGCCGAATAAATTCGATTTAGGGGCCAAAATGCTTCAAAAAATTATTTCTTTTCAAAGAGAAATCTTGAATCATTTCAATTAATCATTGAAATAATAATAATTCAAAAATTAGTATTAAAATTTAATGTTGAATATTTCATCTATGTATGGTCTATTCATAGCATTTTTTATAAAAAAGTAGAGTTTCTACGGCAAATCTCGAATTACCGGGGTCAAAACTTATGGTTCCCTTCTCCTCGACAAAATGTATGTAAAAATTCTTTACATCTACTAGACGATAGATGATGCTTCTCACTTTAAGCGCCACGAATGTATGATTTTTATTTAACTGATTGAATTTTGAAGAAATTTGAGCTTCTTAGAGTTTCGCATTATTTCCGGTTTCACGTTTACGCTCGAAATTCGGCCCCATTCTTTTTATGGCATCTTTGCAAATGATGACACACAATTTGGCATTCAAGAGATATTACTTTGCGGAGATTTATCGTGACAGCACAATCATTTTTAATCAATCACTTAAATGAAAGCTATTCATCTTTCAAGGCATTGTAAGCCGGAAAAATACACGTAATAAATAGTAAAGATTGTTTAAAGGTCGTGAGTTTGCAGCGAATTAAAGGAGACTAATGGGCATTATGAAGAGCTTTTACACGGCATTGAGTGCTTCCTGTGAAATATTAAACGGTATTACTGAAAATCGGGAATGAATATGACTTCAGTGAGATTCTATTATAATAAAACCTTTTTCATCAAATGGAATGCTTAGTTTTATCAGTAAAATCTATACATTAAAAGGATAAAAGATTCCAGTATGATACTTGTATGTTTTACATTTAGTTCCCCAAAATATTGCTGATCTTCTTAAGGATATATCTTGTCTGAATGCCCTCTGAACCGCAAATATAATGGTTCGCAGAAAGTGTAGGTTCGGAGAATTAAGGGATGAAGCGGGACAGCACCTTAGTGAATGAGTGGAATCAAATTTTGAGTTGTTTTACTGGTAGTAGTGCTTAGAAGAATAGTAATTGGAAATTGCGATGCTATAGGCAGAGCCGGTCCAGGATACGAGCTCGCCAAATAGTCGCCTGAGGCGCCGAGGTTTTGGTGCCGCTGAAGGTTTGAGGTTCGTCTATATTTTTGCATAGTTTTACAGCTCTACACCAATTCTCCGACCATTCGCTTTATAGCTGAACCCTAGATTGAGATTTTTATTATGCGTTTAATTAATGGAAGTAATCTCTCAATCACAAGAACGCTGGGCATCGGTAGGCTTTGTATGAGAAATTATTATTTTTATCGATTACAATTTAAATTTACCGTGCGTTCGTCATCCATGCAGCATCTATAGCGAAATACGCCCTTTACGGTATATTCCTCTCTCTATTAAGAAATCTTTTTGTCAATTTTTATTGAAATCGTGTTAATAGTTTTAGAGTGTTACTCTAAAACTATTAACACGATTACGTCACCAAATAACATTTTTATTATTAACACGATTATGTCACCGTCTTAAATTACTTCACCAAATATCATTGTTAGACCATTCTACATGAATGTACCGTTTTTATTCAAAATAAGCGAATCGTTGACAAAAGAATCTTTCAAAACATCTGAATTGAGGGGCGTCTGAATAACAACTAGCCCGAGGCACCGAATTACCTTAGGCCGGTTTAAGTTATAGGGTTTTTTGTTTCACATATCATATCTTTAAGAAAAACTCTCTTTTGCTCATACTACTTCTTCCTTCTATTGACATTTAAACTTTCTCAAAATAGTCCTCTTTCACTAAAATAACTGAGACGTGGCCTTTGTCGGACCTTGAGGTCTTAGCTGCTCTCCTTTGCTTAGTGGGTAGTGAAATTTCCACATTGCATCCATAACATTTGCCATGACATTTCAGCTCGTTCTAAGGACGTCAACACGCAATGTATGATATGGATGTGACATTTGTCCGCTTACACCAAGAGCCAGCGGCCTTCGGGCAACGCGTGTCCTTTTACACAGCTCAATGAGAACTTTTTCTTACTTTCTGTTACATAAAATTCAGATATGTGCATCGCTTTTTAGTAAATATAACCAATAATTTCGGACGAAAAAGAAACAAAAATTCTTACCTAGTGATTCTATAAAATCGATTTTCAAGTCAAAATCTCGGCGTTAGACTTAAATACTTGCAATAGAATTCGCAATTGCGGCCCGATGGTTCCCGGTTCGTCTATATTAGGCCTACTTATCGCCTGCTGCGATCGACTTTGATAATAATTTCATGATCACGATACATAGAGGAACACAATTTGGCACTTATAGAAACCAAAATCATTAATAGTCATATTTTCGCACCTTCTTCTGTGCTTTAGTACTCAATCTAACCACAACCTTCGGAACGCTATAGAAAATTTAATTATATGAAGATATACGTTTAAGTTAAATGATCAAGATAATATAATTATTCCAAAAGGAAAAAGCTTCTCGATGACAAGTCGTGATCGACTGAATTTCCCCTGAAGATCGATAAGTTGTCCTGTTGACCACCCCTGGCTTACATTGCCCTAAAAAGAAGGCAGATTCTCCATCCACCACTAGGAAAAACGGTGAGCAAACTGCAGCCCCTGAGGATAATGAATTCAGTTCCTAAAATAACATATGTGACCTTTGGAATTTTTCCCAAACTGCAACATTAATGATCTAAAGCGTATGAGAGGGGCCTCCAAGCTTATGGTCCCAGTGGGCTGCATTAGCATAGTATTAATAAATATTCTGCAATAGTAAGTGCAGAATTTCTTTTATCTCTCAAGTGCAAGGGCTGCACAGAATTAAATAAAGAGCTAGTTGAGAATCGCAAGCCGCGGAGTCCCTGGTGTCCAGTATATTTAACAACAGTAACTAACATCAGAAAAACGTTGCCATAAACAGATAGCAAATTGGCATACACATCTATGCAAGAATTAACTTCCTTATGCAAAGAAACTTAGCATATTACCGTAAGAAAACTAATAAGAAAATTTTCGTTTCCTTATATATTCTGTGAAACTAATGTATGCAGTAAATTCCATGAAAAGGTTACTTATACTTTCTATTCCATTAGAAAATGAATTTCATTATACACCGCACATGAAATTAATTCATCCCTTTCCTTTTTCTCATGACCACATCCTCTCTATACCAACAGCGATTTAATCTAGCAATCTAAGCCTCACCTCCTCACCTTACACAACACTTAAAGTAAAAGGATATCCTAAATATAATAGCAGGATCTTTACCATCTTGACCTCTTTTCCAAAAGTCTAAATTCTTACTCTTATCATCAGCCGGTTCATTAAATATCTTTGGTCTAACTACAGTTCAGATATAATCGTTTTATTGTTGTTTTTTAATGTTATGATTTATTTCTATTTTTGCTAATTTATATTACCTAATATAATTCGTGAACGATGATCATAAACATCAATTCAACAATAAGGCTACGGTTCCCTTATTATAATCTACTACAGATATTGACCTCCACCTTTCCCATAATAACTGAGGAATGGCTACACATGATAAAAATTCCCAACAAATCACTGGATTGTAAAGAACCATTTTCGTGATGGGAAGATGAGTTATCCCTCCGACCTCTCTTGTACTCTTAGGAACCATCTGTAAAGGATCTCATAATGTGGGGATGTATGAAGGAAAGAATGAATATCTCCAAATAAGATCAGTCTACCTAAGGCAACTTTTCTTGTGAGCGAACCGGTTTCTTAGCTACACTTTTAGGTTATCAGGTTCCCTATTCTCTGTGTAAGGAGCAAAAAACATGATGTGTGCGTAAGATCGGACGAGAAATAGAACTGGAAAATCGGCTTTGCGCAGGGTATCCTTAACGGAGGTGATTTTCGCCTCTTTTAGAGGTTTCTTTCCACTTCTCGTATCCGCGCACAAAAATTTCTTTAGGTTTCCTTCCGAAATTGCTTTCAGTTGGTTTCGCAACACACACAATTTTTGAGAACGTATTCCTACTTTGGAAATTTTTCCTATGTATCTCACTACGGATTTTCCATCCACACAGTAGTTTCTCATTTTCTTTTTTGTTTAATTTTTCTCTATTCCACATTTCTAAAGCTAAATTGAAAATCGGTTGGATGCAAGAATCCTTATCAGGGGTATTCAAATCAAGGGTCTGAAACGAAGGGCAGCATGAAAAGTAAATAAATATGTGGCTCCTTTATTTTTTGCGAAATTGAGATTACGTAGTCTCCTCTCCTATGTAAACTATTCTTAATATACAAGAAATCCAAGTAACAAGCACTAATAAAATATGAATTGAAATTAATAGAGTTAAAAGATAACCAAACTGGGGCTTAGGAAAAATAACTCCCAGCAAAAAATAACACCCACATGTAAGGGGAAATAAACCTTCTTAAGTCGACTGAGAGAGAGTTTACTAAAAGATGGTAAAAACAGAAAACCCTACTCATGTTTGGAAAGAAGTATTGTAGTGATATTGTAGAAATAACAAGCACACCGACACTGCCGAACAAACGCATAATAAAAATGATGGAAATGAAATTTTTGCAAAAATTGCTCAAATTAGCTCCCGATTACAGAGGTAAAGAGGCGTGGCTTCGTAGTTCAACTGGTCAGAATACCTGCCCGGAAAGTAGAAGACCTGGGTTCGAGTCCCAGTCAAGTCACAATTTTTCACTTCTCGTACAAATGCATAATTAATAACATAAAATTTAACTCATATGTAATTCAGAACTAATTAGTAATGATATTTTTGGTGGCCACTATGATTCTCTCACAATAAAATACCAAACTGATAGTTCTAATGGAAAGATATCAAACACACCCACAAATAGAATTATAAATACAAATTACACAATCTCAATTATTTGCAAATTCACATGTTTACTAGTTAACGGTATATAGGAAAGGAAAGATAGAAGAAACCCAGGTGAGGTTTAAAAATGTTTCTCTAAATTCTCTTTGTTTACTAATTGATCCGCGTATTATCAGAAAGCCGACCATAACCTACAAAAAAATTTCAAAATAAATTAATTTTCGAATGAAAACGCGGCTCCGAATTTTTCCCAAAACCGCATCCTGCTTCATGAGATGCGATGTATGTACTACATTCATTGAATTCTAACTCCATCTTACATAACGCCAAAGAGATGAAAGGGCATTTCAAATTGATATTTCCACAAAATGACTGCGGTTCCCCTTTTTGCGATCGGTTCAAAGAAAATGCGAAATTACGGACCATGAAACGCGATACACGGCGAAAGCCCGAATTCTGTCGTTCCATTAATCTTTTAAGAGGTCAAAACTCGTTTCAGAAGTGGTTCCCACAACGCGCGCTCGCTAATACATTCGAGGAATCCCGATTAATTTTTCGTGAAAACGATTACGGATGTATCTCTGATATATTGTTCGAGCGTTAAATATATGATATTCCTTTGCCATTAAGAAATTCTTCGTTTTCCCAACCCGAATATCCCAAAGAAAATCCTAAAATTAATATGTAAAAATAACAAAATGATGCCAAGGTAATTTATTAAGAAGAAGGAATATATTGGCAATTATTTAATTATTCAAGCATGCTTACTCAAGAAAGGACACGAGCAATCCATGACATATTCGTGATATTCTGATGTGGAAGATCATGATTCATTGGTCAAAAATATTTTTTAAGGATCTTTCGTTAACTGAGGAAACATTTCACTACGTTTTACAACGTTAACCAAAATAAAAGGGTTTCAAGCGATAAAGTTACATCATCTCGGTAATTTATGGAATTGGAGGAAGGTTTATAGATAAAACACTAATTACTTGTGTGTCATCAATGATTTCCGCCTTCGCTTAAAGGTATCTTACTAGTAGAATAGATTAGTTCTTAACAAATATCATTACAATACAAAACTAAAAACGAAAGAACCAGAGTGAAATGGAATGTAATCGGTGTTGAAGAAGGCAAGGAAGTTGCTTTGATTAAAATATATTAATGGTTAAGAATAAAATCAAGATCAGAGTACTTTATAATTGGAATTTTAAGGAGTTAGAGGCGTGATTAGAATTATGGAAAGAAAATACGTGTACGTTTGTTACCATAAAATATTAATTCTTACAATATGATAAGATCTAAAACTACCCGAGTATGTTTAGGCAAATCACTAGCCAGATATACGTAGAGTATGAGGGATGAAAGTGGATGAGTGATCAAGCAGTGATACTTGGAATCCCTGTTTCTTTTAAGCATATGTAAGGCCTCGAAGATTCACAAAGTTCCCAAAGACGCTTGTTGTTGCTCACATAAATCTGCCAAAAACCATACTTTCGCGTATTTTTGTAACTATTCATCATTAGATTCTTGCAATGGAGTTGCACAAGAATATCTCTAGGTATCATTTAAGTATGAAGCTATGTCAGCAATGATTAAGCTTTGGAATCATTCGTATATATTCGTGGATTAGCACATATACTATACACACACATTTAATTTAGTACTTCATTAAAGGTTGTTTTATCTTGACTGATTTACCCTAGTGACGTATGCTATTTTATTTTTGCCGAATTTAATCATCTATTCTTAACCGTACCACCATTGTAAAATGTAAAATCATTTTCTGAGTATAATTTTCAAGTGCGCTATAGACTTACTTCATTGAAACTTAGATGAAGAATCATAAGGGTTCCGCTGGTTTATCACACCCACTCTTAGAAGGTGTTTTCGTGCAGAAATATTTCTATCCCGATCGCAAACTTAGTTTTTTAGTAGCCTCAGGGTAGCTTTCTCCTTCCTTTTTCCTTTCTTTTTTTATAAATCGTTAAAGATAACGCTTTATTTGCAAGAAGAAACTCAAACTAGCACTAGTAAAGACTCTCCTTTATATTGCGACTGAATTAGACAGCAACGAGTAAACAAAGACGAAACCGTCCTCGCGACGAATCCCATGACGACAAACAAACATTCTCCTCTCGGAAGGTATCTCTCCTCCATCACGGACTACGCACGACTTCGAATCATGACGAACAGCGCACGGAGATTACGTCCACGAGAATGAGATCGGTCCGAGAGTCAGGTACAGCTGTGGGAGGGGAAGTAATGAGTGGAGAGATAAGGGGAGATTATACCGGCCACCTTGAGAATTCTCCAAACCGCTGCAGGCTACACCTTTCCTTCTCCCCACACCTGCAATTATGAGAACCTAAGGGATCCAAACCGTGACGCCCGCGCGCGCCTCGGCACGCCACCTATACAACGAAATTTTTCCCCACGTTCCGAATAGCTCTCGCCGGGTCGTACAGACTGTTCCTCAACTCATAATTCTCTTCCTTTCTCCTTCTCTGAAATGTCCGACTCTTTCTCTTGCATAGGACCGACCAAGGCGAATACAGTTTCGGGCGCTTTAGTTGTGCTGTGGGTACCTGAGCTGAGAGTGAATGCCTTGGTTTTTTGGCAAGACTTTCCGCGATTCGGATTATCCACACCCTCGACGGAGCACCGTGCTCAAAGCTGTAGGTTTTCATTTGTTCGACTTCGTTTCAACCGTCTTGGCAGGATGGCCGTAAACGTTGAATTTAGCAAAGATCGAATACAGACCGTTTCTTCAATGTGCATAGTTGCCAATTTAGCGATTTCCTCGCCAGATATACCAATTTTTTTCTTCTTTTAAGATCATTTTCCTCTCTAAGGAGCATGTTCTGTTACGTAGGCCCTCCTCTAAGTACTCTTAACATAACATGTTTCACTTATTTTTAAATAGAAACAGCATTACCTTCAGTTGATAAATGAAATGATATTCGCACTACATATATACTTTGTGTAATTTTTGAAGGGATGTAAAAGTTAAGAGGCGAGTTTTGACTACTTTATTGAACTCCCTTTTAACATTTTTTCCGAGTTTAGGGACTTATTCACTACTTTTCAGGGTGTCTCTTGTGACATTTTAAAAACATATTTGTTATCTCTGTCGATTTGTTTCTTGTCGATTTCATTACCTACTTAGAAAAATACGATATCTTCAAATATTGAATGTTCTGTGATGTTTAAAAAGAACTGCCGCATTTCACACCAATAATTAAAACGTGCGTCAGCGAATGCAACGATAAAATAGCATTAGGGTACATAAAACCATGAATTAGAAGAGAAAAGTGAAAATTTTCATCATTAGATTATAATACTATACATTGGTTTAATTTCAGGCAACGTGAATGCAACATGTAAGAAACGAAACTACAAATTCAGTAATCACGAAAATGTGATGCAGGAAAGAGAATAAAATTCTACTGTTAACAACGATATTAATTTAAGAACAGTAACAAACCAAATGACAAAGAGTTGAGCAAATTAAATTATATTTTTTATCCGTAAAACTTTCCTATTTAGAGTCTTTGAAGTCGTCAGGGCAAAAATTTCTCTATCAGTTAAATTTTCACAGCAACACCACTTAATTATAGGAATAAATTCGAAAAATGAGATACTTAATTTAATTGGAAAAGGACTAAGTATTTGTTACATTAGCGATTCTATGTCATCTTCTCCAAGTCCGAGAAGAAAAGTAAAAAGCGATTTTCTGTGATTTTCGTCGTGAAATTTCCGTTCTTCTCATCGATACCGTAGAAAATAATGAATATTGTCTGAGCTACTCGAAATTAGCTACTAAAAGCAGCAAAATATATCGTTAAGTGTGTCAAAATCATGGATCATAGAATAGAATCATTTAACGAAAAATATAATCTTTATAAAAATGGCAAGTGGAAGCCATATACCATCAAGGAGCGTAAATGTGGCAGGAGACGGCTGAAATCAAAGTTTTTTCATGACAAAATTACCTGTTTCCGGACTCCTCGGGAATTCTTTCGCCTGCTCTAATGGGTCGAGAATTCGATTCGGTGGAAGCAGTACCAGGTTCGATCTCGGTGGGAGGCCAATTCTTCCGAGAATAGTTGGCGGGCATCCGACAGAGAGTGCTAGAACGAAAATTCAGCATCATCAGCAATCATCATCTCTATTATATTCAACTAGCGCTCTGTGGGTGAATAGAACAATTTAAGTGGAAGAGATAGCAAATAGTATCCTTTTTCTAAGAAGAAACAAGGAAGTTTATTGAAAATTCATCGAGACATATTGTCCCAAAGAAAATCAACGAAACATTCACCATAGTAAAGTGGGTACGCTCCATCTCATAAAATTATAGTTAAATCTATTGTAGCTTAACTCATTTCTACCAAACCTTCTCTCTTCACACTCATTCTACGTATAAAATTGAAGGTTCACTAAATCATTACCTCAAAAAGTAAAATAAATCACAGGAAATACAAATTACGGTAATTTCTGTGAGTTTTTAGATGACTTTCCACAAAATCAGGACTGGAATTTTAATACCAAAAGAGCCTTTATAACCTCGGTTTTACACCCATACAATTCATTTAGTAAAATTCAAAAATCATTTTCAAAGTAATCAAAGACGCATTTTCTAGCTACATTGCGATCTAGTTTTACTAATCAGTTTCTTAGCTGAAAACTGTGGTCTAACGTATGCTTTGAATCGTAGTTTTAAACGTCAGATTGAGGAACAGCGATTAGAGACGACCTGGAATTAGGATATTCCTGCATCATGGATAAATTTAAATAGGATATCATTTCCATATTATCCATCATTACTGCCTGGAAAAACTGGGACGCAGTATAGGGTTTTCACAAATGTTCTCAGGATTCGTAAATTGAAATTCACTGAATATTTTCTTGGAAAATATCACATAATCCCTATTTTTGCTACATATAATGAGTGCAAAGACCCGATGGGTAAGGAAATTCTTAGAGCAACAATGTAGGAGATACCATAGGCTTACGAATCCATCCTCACAAGGGTCGCATAGCAACCCTGTTAAACTACTTTCTCATCCTCAGAGGAAAAAATAGACTAAATAAAACGAGGGTGGGAAACACGATCTATAGGAATGAAAAATAAAAGACGGTGTAATCGCGTAACCGAAGATTTCAGTGCAAATGCTAGGGACTGTAAACAATACCGCAGCGGATTTACGGTGACAAAATCACGTCGTGGAAGAAACTTCTTCGTGTGGGGATCAGTCGAGATATGGAGAGAAGTCTGCAGTGGAATAAAAAGTATATTAAAAGCGTTGGTAGTGAGAGGCTTCCCACACTAAGGAAAGGGTGGTGATCAGTAACTTTAAGGATGCTTTCTTAACTATTAGTGGAATAGACCTGTCGAGTAAACTACACTAGTTCTGGCGTTTTTATACCAAAGGGATAGAACCGAAAACCGAAACCAATAAATAATGTTATTTTATTCGATATTATTTATATTGAATATTTAAACGATCTCAATTATTTGCAAATTCACATGTATGATATTTATATTTATTTTAAGGTTTTTTTATCCGATACGAAAACATTTGAAAATTAAAAATATAAATAGAGATGGGATAATTGACGCCTGAACTATGAAATTTTGGGCACCTCTAATCTAGTCTTTCGGGGGTTTCGAAATTTGCCCTGGATTTCAATCACCCACTCCGTTATTCCGATAATGCATCAGCATACCCTTAAGGTACCCTCAGGGTAACGATAGAAAACTACGCATTAGTGTTGCATAGTGGGGTGAATATTTCCTTGCAAAAATATTTCAAAGTTAGATCTATGAAGTTATGCCGAAACACTTATTTTATTAAAAGAAAAAGGATAAAATTTTCATGAAACAAAAGGTAAATGTAGGAAGGAGCAAAATTTGACGTTTTTGGACGATTGGACGAGCAAAAAAAGTGCATTAAATTCAACTCCGCCAGCACAACCGAGAAAGATTGAGTAACTGAGGAGTACAGGAAGAGTCGCTTGAAAACATAAGATTTTCTGTTCTTTTTTCCTTGTTGATTTCATCTTCTTGCCACGCGGCAGTAAGAATGGGAATTCCTATTATATGAAGAAAACTCAAAACTTCTTCCGTCATTCAGATCTTCAGATTCTGAAATTTCGTTTGCTTTTTCAATGCGCTTAGATATTTAAACCCAACTACGATTACGAGCATGAAAGGAAACAGTTGAGTAATTTCCATTAACAGTAAACGAATATTATGTTTCCAATGAACTTCTGTTTTGCATCACCCACTACCAATTCGTTTCTTTCATTAAAAGATATTGAATATGAAATTTTGATAACGATTTTAGATGTGAAATGTATTGAATGAAACATAAAGTTTGCATTTTCCACCAGATTATAACTGATTTAGGGGCGAGGTGACAGCTAAGAAAAGTTGAAAACTTCGTCAGAATTGTGCCGAGGAGCATAATATATCACTGAATTCAGATTTCCAGAGCTATTGTAGGACCTTTCCTTTGCTGATTGCAATAGATAGAGATTTCTATTATTTACAAATCAACATTTTACAATTATCGGCAAACATAGCGACTGTACTTTCCGTGGTATAAATAGTTGTATATTTCAATGAAAAATTTTCCTTAATTTTTAAACTAAAATCGTGATGATAGTCTGTTAACCAAATAGATCACATTAAAGATCAGTCTGTTAAATAGTACGCAGTGTCTTTCAGTACCATTATAATAATTTCCCCACACAGAGTTCAGTTCATTTTTACATTATTTTCGATGAATCAAGGCAATATCGTCACAGGAAAAAATGTCACGCGAAAGAAATCATAGAACGCAAAAAGCAATAGGAAAAGTCACAGAAAATAGAAACAGATTAGGTTATTAATTACGCAAGGTTTTCTTATGTTGAAGGAATTCCTCGACCCCCCAACTCAACGCAGCTCGTAGAAAGTGCTGACGGGCAAATATTTCCGCATCCTATTTAGCAATAACAATAACATTTCAGAATGGCGTGAGCATTTATGATGATGACGTATGCTATTTTATACCCTTTGCTGATATGCTGACATTTGCTAGCCAAAATCATGACTATGTTCCTGTGAATTTCTTTCCTGTTACTTTATTACCGGCCACCGAAAATTAATTGTGACTTTTTTCCTAGCTAAAATCATGACTCTTTCTCCAGAGACTCTACTACCGATCAATTTTTCCATATTGGGCCTCGAATCGATGGATTCCCCCCGCTCTTAAAGCGTAAATTTGCATTTGGTTGCAGTCTATTTTAAATTTTATAGAACATACAAATTATCTGTTTCAATTATCGTTGATGAGTCGTTGGTTATGCGAACTTCACACCGATTTTCAACGCCGATTATGTACAGAAAAACCAGATTAAGACAATTCTCAGGAAACCAAATGAAATCCTCGTTATAGGCGAGATAACTCTATAACCGCATTGTGTAATGGTTGGTGCCTTTTCCGTCATATTTTCTTTTTAGAACTGACTGCTTTTCGTATAAAAAGAGGTTATTCGTTAGAAGAACTTCGGTTCATTTTATGATCAACAAAGAAATAATGTTTACCAGATAGACAATTGAGGAAGAATACGATTTTTTAACAGCAGTGAAGAGAGGCCAATACAGAACACGATTTCTCCTAGGTTAAGCACAACAGCCTACAAAGCACAAAACTCCCTTCTAGATTATTCGATGTGTTTAAAACTTGAGAAAGAAACCTAGGAAGACAACACCAGATCTTTCGATCTGATGTTCTGCCATCAGACAAAATCGATAGAAAAGGTCTCACTATCTCATTGTAAATCAAAGTTAGTAATAGCTCCGAACGTAGGATAAGATTCCTCTGCTTCATATCATAATATCCTTCTCACAAAATTAGTTATTCTAAATAAGAGACTTTTAGATACAAGGCGAAGCAGGAGAGGAGAGGACGGCGATATAGATGATGCAAACATTTTTTATAAATGATGTTGTCCATAGAGAGTTGCAGCGCATCTTGTGAAGAAAAAAATCTTTGTTATACGTAAGCGGGCAGCAGAGCTTCTTAAGCGGTATATTTACCATATGTTCCGTGTGGAAGGGACCGATACCTGAAGAATACCTTGTATTATGCGGGACAGCGTCCTATGCGGGAGCGTTTTAAACGGGTTTTACTGTAGATAGATTATAAAAGAAAAGAGTTAACTCAGTTATTCCAAGAGATGAATCCGTCCAAGGTTTCGAGAGGGTATTTTTCAAATATCTATTATAAAAACTTCATAAGAGCGCAGTTTTTTATGTAAAGGTGTATAGGGTAGACATAAAATGTTGCGCAGGCGAAGGGCTTCCCACACGAAAGAAAGGGTGGCGATAAACAAGTTTAAGGGAGTTTACCTAATAGCGAAGGAGACTTGTCCGGCCGACTATTTCATTAGGCGTGAGATCACGCCACAAGCCCAAGGAAAGGAATGGAAAAAAATTAGACAGGTGTAAGAAACATGGGTGAGAGAGAGGATAGCCATGGGAAAACAACCTAGAAGATCCGCCTAGATACCAACGAGGATGGAAACCGATAAACAAAGCTTTATGTTTAAATTATTCCTTAATGTCAATTCGACATGGCGCGACTTGATTCATCACTTGAATCACGTCGAATATTACTCGGAAGAACAATCCGCTTTCTAATAGAGACAATAAATCAGCCCTTTTATAGTCTTCCTTCAGAAGGAAACGCCTAATTATATTCATTTGAAGTTGATTTACGCCTTCACCAGCTTCGCCTTGGTTGTAAAATGATGAACAACCTGAATGGAAAAACAAAAATCAATTGGTTTCCTCGAAGTAATTACTTTATTGGCCTCTGAGAATATGATCACTGCTAAATGGTAATTAGTCATATTCAATTAATAGACAATAATGTTGAATTTAGCCTCTACAATGGATACCCGATGTAAACGAAATATAAATTATAGAAACCACTCAATGAGGCCATGACTTGATGGTAGAACTCCATGAAAGAACAAGGAAAAGGAGAATTTTAACCAACCATTTTATTTACCATCTATTTTAAAGGACTATAGTTTGACTTGATCATTAACTCGATTCATTACCTGATTTAGAATAAATAAGTTGTTTAAAAGTTCACCTTTTTCTTGTTTCTTTAGCATTTAAATGTTTAAAAGTCATAAGAACCTTGTTTTAAGTGGGTGCTAATATAAGAAGAAAATCAACCGCAGGTAAATATTTTACCGGAATGAGGTGAAATATTTACCTGCAGTTGCAAGATCCTCACTTTGATCGTTATAGGACAGTGATGGGAGTTTATCGATGCCGATAGTGAAATACCGATTTATTACTATACTATATATTACTATACTGTATCATTACTATTATCCCGAAATATACATGATACCCCGAAACCAAATTCTTACTTTGGTCTCCCAAATGTGACTACACAATCATCAGGTTTAACTTGAGTGTAATATTTTGACGATTTAGAATTGTACTACTGTCGTTTAGGAAGTATAATTTTTGAAGGGAAAGAAACAAAGTATCCAAGGAAAAAGTAATAAGTAGCGAATCGAGTGAAAATATTCGTTCCTCAACTCATCAATAATCCTTCCATACATTACGAATATCTCTAAACTTCAAGCTCCATAAAGTTACGTGATGTTAGATCGACATGAATTAGGATTGGGCAAACTTATTCTCCGCGGGTTGCTGAGGATATCATTAATCTTTCTTCAGCTCGCTTATAAAATCCCTAATTTTCTTGATAGGGAAACTAGAATATCCTGGGAAACTCCAAACTCATTTCCCTTGCTTAGCGTTGGCAAAGAGATTTTCAGGCTGCTCGAGTCGATTAGCAAGGAAATTAATGTTGCATTTTCCAAAGCTTGAAGCTTGGTGAGAGCAACCCTGTTCGCAAAACTAATGAGAGTAAGCACTGGAACTGAACTCATCTAGGGAAATTATTTAACCTTTCAGACATCTGCGCTAAATGAAGGATCACTCTGCAATAAATCGCCCTTAAAAGCTATGAATTTCCTAAGCCTCACTGGACTCAGAATACAGAACATAGACCATTGCCCACTCCCGCTTTAGATAAATTAAATTCCATGAAAACAGACGCTATCATCCTAGTGGTAGAGGGAAAAATTCCTTTGCTCTGATCCCAGCACGCGATCGCTATAAAGATTCCGGGAAATTTTGGTTGAGAAGAAAAGAATGAATTGGAAGAATCCGCTGAGTTAGCTTCTGAGATACGCGGTGAATAAACGGGGGTGGGAAACAATAGCCAAGTCTTTCTTTACTTATGAACACGAAACCTATACTTGTGCGATAATTCCACGTCATCTCAGAAATATGAAGTTTAGAACAAGTGAGATATCCCGATTTCATAACTGAGTTTATCCTGTGGATCAGTAGTGCCGAAGGGTATTGAATCAATGATTTAGGCTAAATTTTATAATATTTTATATAAATCTTATAATATATGACTATAATTTGATATACTAATACCCTCATTAGACGTCATTGAATCTTATTATTTCAATCTTTTATACAACCCAACGTCTTGATGTATTTAAGAAATACAAATGGACACGTATTATTAGAAAGAGAATAACTAAAAGACAGAAAAAGAATTCATTTGTGAGCAGATAAAAAATGACAGAGGATAATCTGCATTCAGTTCATACGCCTTAAAAAACAGCGTTGGATAAATCGGTGAAAATAGACTCCTACGGAAACTCATGTGCAGACAGAACTTAGTTAATTTAATTTTGGGCGGTATAAGAAGACGAAAAACCTCAGGCCAACTAAGAAGCATTCAAATATATATAGAAAACCAAACAGAAAGAGAGCTTTGTGGATACAGGCGGATCAAACCTTGTTTTAATAAAAATAATACATATGCCGTGAGGTAATAAAAATATAGACTCTATTGAGTTGAGCATAAACCGTCAGAAATAATTAGAACTCCGCTTTAACCGGTCAAGCATCGAATCGAAAATAAAAATCTACTGCGGAGGCTCACAGTTTAATTCAGTCATGAATAAAAGCACAGCAAAAGCCTAAAAAGAAAACCGTCAAGCTTTGATATTATTTTCGGTTTTTATGGATTAAATATCCCTTTGTCCACATCACAAAAAAATATCTTTCATAAGGCGGAATTCCATCAAAGTAACGCCAACTTTTAATGCATTTTCATTTGCTCAACGACATTAATGAATTTTATTTCAAACCTGTAAAGCGTAGTCCCTTGATTAATCTAACGAACGTGTTTCACGGGAGTAGGAAAAATAAAGGAAATGTTTCTACCATAAATACAACGGCTGTGAACTGGAATTGCTTGCCTCGTTAAATCTTACCTAAGTTCCTTCCTTGAAAACAAAGTCAAATGAAATAGAAATATTTTTAGATCATATATTTGTTAACTAAATACGTAACTAGAATATAAATCTTAATCATTCACGGTTCACAATATATTATAGATGTATTGTGTTATTAATCCATAATATATTTTTCGGGGTGCAGACATTTACAGAATTTACTTGTACTCCAAGTACTTGTATTGCGTGCAACTGTATTCCATTTTACTACTTTGATCGAATTCGTATAACGTACTATAAGCAGGAGAATGATAGTAAGACGAGAATGGCTTGAGATTTAGTACGAATTCCTCCTCCTGGACTTACAGAAACTTTGGACTTAATTAGTACAAACGGATTGTAACAAGTTTGAAAAAGAGCACACCGAGCTGGACTCAGCTTACTATTCCGCTAAAGCAAAAAGTCATTCTCATTCAATAACAACTACCATTGCATTCTATCATACTATAAGGTAATTTGAATCGACCAAGTTGTAATCCAAATCAAACTAACTTGCACGTAATTAACGCAAGGTAATATTTTAATCTTAATGATTTATTTGAAACGTAATACAACAAAGATGTCCTGACTGATGGAGGTTCAAAAGGAGTATTTACACGTTTATATTTCGCATGAAAACCTAAGCGGGTAAAAAAAGCCTTGACTGTAATTCAAAGATAAAAAGACAACCTTTTCGCTCCAATATTTCATTAGTTGCACTTTTATCAACGCCATCAAGTAATAGTTGCTAACAAAAAAGAGGACTCCCTTGAAAGTGTATTGGGGGGTAATGCTAAAAAAATATTTATCCATCTTCTGGTTCAGCCATTCATTTTAATATCGAACGCTTGCCTACATTGATCCTGAATTGAGTAGTAATGATAAAAAAATGTGTTATTCACAGTAAAAGCTCAGAAGCTTGCTTTCAAATTAGTTACGTAAAAAAAGATACCGTTTCATAGGGAAAAATAGCTGCGGAATGAAAGTTCAATAATATTGAGAAGGATACGTAAAGCACGAACGAAAACGCACAAAAAGATATAACGGAGATGAATTCAGAAAAAAAGGCAAGAAGGAGGTAGAGACGATAAGAATATTGAAAAAAGAACGAATTTATGAGATGAAAATTGATCGTGAAGAAGGCAGAGCGAGGAACATCCGAAAAGGGACGGAAAGGAATATAAAAAAGAATACTCAGGGGATGATGAAGGAAATTGTAAGGGTATTCTGTCCTCCTTCGCGCATGCGCTGCAATTCAAGAGCATTCGATATTGGACCGTACAGAGGCGGAGATTGTCCATTTTCCTTCGTCATTACTTGCTGTCCAATGAAGAGAATCCCATAGTAAACCCATACGGATGCTGCGCGTTTAAGGGGTTTCCTGGACCAATTGAAGTCGAAGTTATCTCCGAGAAAAGAGGAAATGCAATACAATACAAACATCCATCTTCACTGGGCTGAATTGGGAATGGAAAGTCCTATCTTCTGTATAACGCTTGTCAGATTGTTGTGTAAAACACAAAATGGATTTAGATATTTAGATTTATATTGGTATTTGAGGCGTATGGCAGGGGGTGTAATGACACCATCATAGTTTACTAACCGACCCTATTAGCTTTTCTAATAGCCAGCGGGAAGAACGACCAAAAATAGCTATCTGTCCTTGCGATTTCCTCCTTATGACTCTTTGCTGATGCCTCTCGGAGATCGCGCTTGCTACTCAATGGAATCAGACTTTCATTATTGAAGAATAATATAGAGCATAATGTATACAGATATTTTATCAAGTGCGATGGCAATATAAAAGAAAAAAGGAAAGAAAAATTGGCTCGGTGGAGGAAAAGACCGATATTTTAATCACAGAAAATACATCCACTTCAGGAAACGCCCATGAAGAAAATGGAGGTGTGAAATACAGCTATCGATACGGTCTGTCTGCGTTCAGCCCTAAGGAAGATTAGACTCTCATGCCACATTAGCTAACAAAAGATTTTGGAAAGTAATGCGGTTTTCTAGATAAAATGAGGAGTGAGGTAGTTTTCCTTTGAGACAGAATGATGAGTGGACAGATTACAAATAAGTGAAGCACAATAATACTATGAAGAACTCTTATCGTAGATTCCTTAGTATCACTCATACCTCAATCATCTCTGGCCGTACTTCGTGGAAAGCCACCACGAAGAAATAAGAATCACTTTTTCCACAAATGTTTCCACCGTACAGTCACTTACAAAAAAAAGTTACCACTTCCAAGGGGCAACTCGTCCAATAGACCCCTCGTTTCGGGCGAGCGAGCCTCCAGAAGAGAGAGAGAGAGAGAGAGCGAAAATAAAGATGGAGGACGTTGTCTGCTATGCAGGTCCACGTTGAGCGTTTGAAAGGATTCGTTATCGTTATTGTTATTAAAATAACTTATTTAAAGCGATTTTTTAGTGACATTAACATGGCAGAGTAATATTATAGCGATTCAGAGGTCGGAATGAATTAATTTGGTGATTTTAAAGTTGTTTTTTAGATATAGTTTTACTTTAGATTTTTTGCATGTAGTATAGCAATCGTGAATATATTCCAAGCTAAAAAATTTAGAAAAGAGATATTCCGCAGTTTCTGCTTGCAAGACCCTGAAACCTGGCGTTACAACATGAATTCTTTGACAATGTTCTAGTCTAATCCAAAATATTTTCTTAAACGTATCGGAAGTATGGTCATACTTTTTCAAGTTAATTATAAATCAAACTGACGCATTCTGGGCACGTTGCGTCTTGCTAGCTAGTTCTTGCGATAAATCACAGATTGAAATTACCAATTGCATTTTAATATAAGGCGTTAGGAAACTTCCTAAGCATCTGAGGATATGGACTAATTAATGGAATTACCGAACTTTAGTAAAGCCTTCGATTCTGTTGACGCGGATATATATTAAAAATTAAATTATATTAAATTCTGTAAACATCATTTATACGCTGATGATCTGCAGATATATCTCGATTCTACAGTTGTCTGCTTCCCTGAATGTGTTCAGTATGTGAACCATGACCTCCAGCGAATTCACAATTGTTGCAAGGACAATTTTCGGAAGATGAATCCATTAAAAGCCATTGTCATCGAGTATCCACTGTTATTAAAACGAATTATTGGAGATATTAATACAAAGCTTATCTTGAAAATACTGAGATCATATTCTGTAACACTCTTAATAATATCGGTGTTTGCATAAACATCTGAGGGGATGAATGGTAGAGTAAACTTTTTCAGAAATTTTCACGACCGTGCTCCGAAGCCGTGCCGACCATTTCAGGGAAAAATGGAGTGGGTAGTGAAGGACGGGAAAGGACTCTCCCCCTCCCCCTTTATCTGGGGGAGGAAAACAGCAATAAAGTTGAGGGCTGTTTATGACCTGCAGAAATTTAGTCTCTTTCCTTCTTCTTGGATGAACTTCTCTGGTAGAATCGCTTACATATTTGACCAAAGCCAGGAGGAGATCGTGCGAGCCGGGGGTTGCCCTGGGCAACGATGACAAGAGGGGGCAAGGTACGGAAAGTAAGTAGAATTTTTAAGGGAATGCGGCAAGCTTTGAGATTCTATATATAAACAAACCCGATGAAAGGAACTTGCGAAGATAATCAGCTGTATAAACGAGTCTCAGGATAACGCAGACATCCATATGTATATAATAATTTAAATTTTCATTGCTAATGACATGTTTTAGAATAACAGAAAATTATATTTTTAAGGAATTTTCCGGTAAACGTATTTAAAATGAAAATCTTGCATCAATTATGGCTAGTGCATTTATTGAATCAGAAAAAATCATGCTTGCCACTTCAGTGCAAATGCAATATAATTCATTAGGTTTTAATACCATATTCATATGAGTAATGAGTAATGGTAACGATTATAACTTGTTAAGTGTTATTTGGATTAAAAAAGAATTTTGCAAAGGTTATTCTTTGAAAATTAAAAATAAAAATCCGAGCAGTGGTGCACATAGAAAAGTATTCAATCCGTGTATGGCAAGGAGTGTATTAGAAAATGATTTGGAATAGAGCTAGACAGAAATTAAGCGATAAGGAAGAACTCCGCAGTGTCCTATAACCTCGGTCACACGGTAAGAAGAGGCATTTACGAGTAATCTATATCTATGAGTAAAAGAATAAGAAATCGACATATAATAGTTTGTAAACAAACAAGATATATTTTTAAAATTGACATTTCACAGCCTAACTTTGTGGAATGGTGCCATCATGCAAAGAAAAAAACACTTTGTAAATTCCACAGAAATAAATTAATCGGCAACTAGTTCTGTCTGTCTGTCAGAAATCATTTCAACTCCCTCCAGAAAACCCACCTATTCTGACCTCACCATCCCCTCTCATTCCTCCCATCCTTTTTCCCAGAAGTTACCCGCTTTCCACAGTATGATCCACCCACATCCCAATGTCACCCGCCAATTCCCTTTAGACTAAAGAAGTTTTAATTATCAAACAGATTGCTATAAATAACGGATACAGCCCAGATATGGTGGATAAACTCTTGAGGAGAAAACCAAACATCCTCTCATCCTATAGATTGGGACACATGCTTCCTAATGACCTGAGAGCAGCTTTCTATGTCCCTTGGAATCTACGAAGAGCCATCGGCTACCACAAAGATAGAAGACCCAGCGACTCTCTCAGCGGGGTGTACGAACTCCGTTGCAATGAATGCCCATCCCGACGCGTGGGGGGTGGACAAAATCCTTACCAACGAATACCTCTTCCACAAGTCCTCCCCTCCTTCCTCATCCCCTCAGCCCTTTTCCGTTGATAATTCCCGGTTTTTTCCCACCACACCTCCGTTGCCCTCGGTCTTTCTCATTTTCGATATTTCAGTGCCTGATGATTTCTTATAGACGAAACTAGTTGCCTTTAATATATCTGTATGAAATTTACAAAGTTTTTTATTTGCATGAAAATATACTTTATAATAAGTGAAATGTTGTAGCAATGCACCTCTCGAGTGAAGAACTCAGCGTTTCTGAGATTTCATCGATTAGAACGGACGAAAAGGTGTGGAAAACCCAGATACTTTTGGGAGAAGGTTCTCGAAAATGCATATTCATTGATTACTTCCTAGAAATACTACGTTCTAAAATGGACCTTCACGGCTGGTATCCCATTGACCCCATCTCTTCCCCCGCTGCTTACTCCTTAGACCTCGCTATTCTTTCCGAGATCAGCATACGCAGAATTCAGTGAACCCCTTTCGCCTACCTGCTACTCCCTAGCCATTCCATTATCTGCTAATCTTTCTCCCCTTAATCCCACACGTGATTCCGGGCATAAATTCTACGAAAAAACTTTTACCAAAACTACCACCAACAACTTCAGCGCCAGGGCTCACCCTCACCTCACCCACTATCGCTTTATTGTAATCTGGTCGCCAGTGGATTAAATATATATATTAAAATATATTGCATTAAATAGATCGACGTAATTTGTGGGTGTTTTAGTTGTAATTTTCCTATTTATGGATAATACCCATGGCATCCTACTTGCCCGGGTGCGATGCACCCATGGGACGGCTTAGGGTGAAAAAATGGCGTTCATTTCCCTCTCTTTATCAAGTATCGAAACTCATTTAAGGTTCTTCCATTCAGTCATAATGATATGTATTCGGAGAGATGAAATGAATATCAACGAAATAATTAAAAATATATTCAATACGGTTTCACTAATCTCGTTTAGAAATATTAGCCAACAGAGAAATAACGCATAGAACGTCTTATTCATCCGATGTGTTCGCTATTACGCATATGCGAAACAAGATCATCCCTGTAAGCGGATTTTGAAGGGTTAACGTATTCTTTCACTGTTACTCCATTTCTATTCTAATTACGTTTTCTCTAATTTCCCCTTCTTTTGACATAATTCATAGTATTGCATTTTCTCTTAATTATCATTTATTTAAGCCCTATTATTTATGATTTTTTTTACGGAAAAGTTCGTCCTGCGGGCATGTAGAGCATGAAGAAAAATAATGGAGTCCTTTCCAAACCTCCATTGATGAGAATTTATACATAAGCAGAAAATATGGGTAACTAAAGTATTTCTTGTCGAATTTTTTTTAAGAAGAGTGAAGTACGCGTGAGATTTGAGCCGATTTAAGAAAAATCCGAATTGAGTTCCTTTATAATACTATATTGCTTATACAGCATCCAAATGAATGAATTTTAGCCAGTCTTTAAAGATAAAACGTCAAACAAGCCTCAAAACATGCGTAAGAAGGAAGTCGAAACGCGCGCTAAAGGCAGAGCCGCTCATAGACTCGCTCTCATCGAGCTTCATGTCTGTTAAGCGGGTTGCATCCTTTAGTGGTAACTTTTTTTTTGTAAGTGACTGTACATTTGTGGAAATTACGAAGTGATTCTTATTTCTTCCCTCATATCTCATTAGCGTTCTTTTTCATCCGAATCCGAGGAAGGTAAAGCTGAGTTTAACTTGATTTAATAAAGTGAATAGATAAATTGTCACTGATTGTAATAAAAAGGTATCAGAGCGATACTAATATGCTATTGTAATCAATATTATGCGGTATCAGTGAACTCAGGAAGGTTAAGCGCAAAGGGTTGCTTCTTGTAAAATGATAAAACTGCAAGCGTTACAAAACCTGCTCTCCGTCGCAGATTGGGAATCCTTAGAAGGATGTAGATTAGAAGCCAGATTGGGATTACTAAATAAAGACGGAGAAAGTACGTTTAGCGTAGACGTAATAGATATTCATGCGACCTCCCCGTTACTTCGACCGATCCGGAAATGAGAGTCAAATTCGATTAATTAACACACTCGTTGAATGAACTCTTGAAATCGTGAATGATCCAGTGTATTTCGAATGAGAGAAGCACTATACCTTCGTAATATTTTTACGCAACCAAACATTTCTATGCATAGAATATAATGGTGAAAAATAACAGTCGGACATACTACATCCCAACTGAAAACCTTATGAAATACGATTTCATCCCTGCATAATACCGATCGGTGGCTTGCAGTACATAGATATAGGCGTAGATTTCTTTAAAGCATGGAATACAAACATTTAAGCATAAACAGTAAAGTCTTATGTAAAAACTTTCACCCTCCCAATCATTCAACACTGAAGTGTTACGTGACGGTTATAACTCATTCTGTGATTGTCTTACGAGTGTAAGGTCAAGAAAATAATGATTTCAAAGATTTGTACGTCTACTACTGTGATAAAGAGAAAAATCGAGAGGAAGTAAGGTAAATGGGAATACAAAGAATGAGGAAGCAATTGAAAGAGCGAAGAGCAAAAGAAAAGGAATAGTATCAAGCTAGATGAAAGGTGATAGATCAGTGTATAATAGTTAGTAGTAAAAAAGTGACAGCAATGATACAACGGAGGAAAGTTAAAGGAGGAATATGATTTGAAATTCAAAGACAGCTAAAAGTGAATGGAAGAAACGAGACATGGGGAGTAGGATGCGGAGAAAATTGGAAGGCAGTAAAGAGTAGGAGGTGAAAGGAGCTCTCAAAGCGTATGGAAAGTCAGAGAGAAGGGTTACCTTAGAGAGAGGACGTCATCCAATGGGAAACTCAGGAGTCAAAGAGAGAATGGGATACAAAGTGAATGGTGGTTTCAAAGTGTATGTGTAATTGGAGAGGGATAGAAAGGGGGTAACGGTGAAGAATGGCGAGAAAGGGGCTAAAGAAAGTGAAAGAGATAAAAAGGCTCAAAGTGAATTGAAGGTAAAAAGTGAATGGTAGGCACATATAAAGTGAATTGTAGTTGCAAATTGAATGTAAAACAAAACACGAATGAGTAATTCAAATAGGCGGAACGAGGGAGAGAAGCGAGCAAAAGGGATTGTGGGAAGAACAAAGTGAATGGAAGGGAGAAAGTGAATGGAAAGGACAAAGTGAATGGGATACAAAACACGAATGGGTATTTGGAGTACGGGAACGAGGGATGACGGAGAAACGAGCCGAAAGTAATGAAAATGACGAAAAGGCACAAAGTGAATGGAAGGCTGTGAGTAAATAAAATGCACAAGATTAATGGCAGTTGCAAAGTGAATGGGATACAGAACACAAGTGGCTAATTCGAGAGCGGCAGAGTGCGATAAGGAGGGGAGAAAAGAGAGGCTAGAGAAGTGAAAGAGAGAAAAGAGCACAAAAGTGAATGGAAGGAACAAAGTGAAAGGAAGGCAAACACGAAACGGATTAATTCCGAGCATTGGAAAACGGGTAGAATGATAAACAGGAAAGAGTGGGCAAGAGAGTGGAAACGAAAGAGAGTGAGAGAATGGAGAGGGCACAAAGTGAATGGTAGACAAAAGACCAACGGATAGCCGAAGATCGAGTCGGGGGAAGAAGAAGAAAATAAGAGGGGATAAAAGAACCTACGGGAGGGGCCGTCAATGGTTAGGTAGGGGTTCCTTTTTTTGGGAGGGAGGGTGCTATTGGAGTCCTTTGAAGGCATACACATAGAGGGCAGCTGCTCGAAAGCATTGAGAGTAGATGGATGGTGGGTGGGGGAGCATGCAGGGGGTATTGGAGGGGGGGATGGGCAGCGTGGGAGGGCGGCTGGAGGTATAAGATGAGAGGCTAAGGTTTCCCGGGGCGGTAATGCAAGGGGAAGGACGGTGGGAACACACGCACGCCGTCAGCTTTCTCTGTTGTCAGGTGCGCCTGTTGAAACAGAGCAACAGCCAGGACGGCAGAACCATCCGCCTACTCCCTCTTGCGGAGGGAAATTACCCTATCTCGCTGCAGCCAGTATTTTTCCACTCCCCTTTTTCACGAGTTTCTCTTGTCTCCCCTCGAAACAGTTGAGTTAGTATGACTCGCGGGACACAAACCGAGAACTCGGAATGCAGAGATGCCAAATTTCCCCTTTGATGATACGTTGTGATCTGTCGGAAGTCAGCCAAAAATTTAACAAAAGGAAAAAATCGGCAAAGTTGATTAGCTAAGGTCCCACTTACGCAGCTTTGTTTGTGTCGAATTTATTTAAAATTTTAATGACTCATTAATGACTCATTTTATGATGGAATCTACCCTGGTAAGAATCAAATGTTCCTCCTAACATATTTTGGTGAGCGGATTATATATATTTCGTTTTTTCTTTGGTACAGGATAGAAATATCTTTTATACAATAGACATGTCCCAGCCTAACTTTGAGGAATGGTGCCATCATGCTAAGAGAAAAACATATAGTACTTTGTAAATTCCACAGAAATATATTGAATGCAACTAGTTTCGTCTATCAGGCCACCCTGATGAAGATGCAAGAAATATCTTCCATTAACTTTCCTCTTACTATTAGGTTAAGTAGCTTATTGATCTATTAAAATTACTGAGGTGTGAATGAATCATTATAATAACATCCACTCCTTACCGAATGCTATGAAAAGTGTTATTCAGAGGGTCATAGTGCTGCACTTTCATGGGAGTCTTTCACTGATGGTAATCTTGCTCTGCGGGGATATCTAAGTAAACTACCTCATTCATCATCTAGGCTAGTAAGCCTTATTTCTCTCAGAAGGAAAAATCCTATGAGCAAAATCGCCTAACACCCCTTCCCTGTTAAAAGCTTTTAGTAGCTAACGCTATATGGACTGAGAAACCAACCAAACATTGGGCTGATGACCTCAAGGAAAGACGAATGTAACCTTCACAATCCACAAGGTTTTGAAGGCGTTATAAAAAGAAATGATGGTAGAATTTACCAAATTCTTGCAGATATAAATACATCAAAATCTTCCTACTCTCCTTCACGACAGCGTTTATTCATAGTTCCTACTTACGAGGGAATTTCGAAAATACATCAGTTGCTTCGGATCATAGACTTTTCGAAGAGAATTTGCAAAATTAATTGGAAATTATAACATTTTCGTTATAAGAATTCAAAGGGGGAAGGAAACGCTAAGTGCTAATTGAAACGCTAATGGAGAATCTTTTAGTGTAAGTTCGTAATATTTTACTGTTTTTAACCTCAAATCTACTGGTGAATTATGGAAACATTTACTTTCCATTACCCTAGCAATGTGTTAATATAAAAACCTCGGTAAAACCATTACATTTTTATAAGAAATAATTTTGCTTTAATTGATATCTTACAGTTTACATAACAAAACGGCATCTTAATTATACAAATTTGAGACTTTAAAGTATGCCTAAATATATCTTAAAAATTTTCTGATGACTGAGGAAGTATATTAGCTAAATTACAACTAGAATAGTTCATAAGGATAAATATTTCTTTCCAAATACTGAAAAATGTTCTCAATGTTGAGACAATATGAAATGAAAGTAATTCATAAGCGTAATATAAACCAGATTAATCTGCCATTTAGAATAAAATATAAAACGAGATTTCCAAATGGGAGCAACGAGTTAATAGCAAAAAGGGGAAGAATTCTCGATAAAAAATCCAACCAAGGCGTACAAGTACCAATGATGGACCTAAAAGAACTTGATCGTGATTGGATCAATGGATCTTTATATAATTAATTATATATTTAAGCCTCCAGAACTGCATACGAGAAATCATGTATATAAAAGCGGTATACGAATGCTCCACTCGTATAATTAATGTAGCAATTCAGATTGAATTCGTATTGACTCTGCAATTATCATATTTTCTTCTGTCAATCTGCCCTGGCATGTATGCGAGTCAATCCAACCCCAAACGTCGTGAGTTGTCGCACTAGCGATAACAAGAAGATAAAATAAGAGGAAGACAGCTCTCGCTATAAATTATACTTTCTTTGCTAACAATGAGAGACAACCGGTTTCAGCGATTAAACTTCATCATCAGACCCTGATGACCTTAAGAACCGGTTGTATTCTTATTGTTACTCTGTAATGTGTAATTTATATCAAGAACTGACTTCTTCTTCCAACGTGGTGGAATTCCATGGAATCAGAACCAAATCCCCAGATTCCGCGATTAGATTTCTGGAGGTATCATCCTTATAAGCCTCCGTTAAGGTTTTCGCTCTGGCAATTATAGAAAAGAGCAATAATTTCGAACAGAAGGTATAAGTAGAAAACACATAACTTCATTATAAATTTAAACATTAACATTCTAAACAACATCAAATACAACCGATAGAGCAATTTTCTCACAGTCTAATGATTCATTAAAAAAACTTCGATGTTATTGTTTACTTTTTATATAATCGATGTGTGTTCATTCAATCTAATAAATTTTAAAATAGATACATTTATTTTGTTAGCTTATAATGAATGACATTAATTGCTAATTAATAATCACGGTCCAACTCATTCCAAGCTAAAATTGATGATATATTAATTTCGTAAAATAAAAAGCCTTCGTGTTCGTTTTGTCGACATCATAGATGGTTATGTATACTATCTAAAACACGAGATTCAGAAGTTGCACATCTTTCAAACTTTCAATATTGTTCAAATTTGACGTCCCGCTGCTAACCACTTACATTATATTGACCTAATAGTCCCTGGTTCGACCCCAGACGATTCAAAGCTTAACAAAAGAATTGACTTTTTTATGGTTATTTCGAATTTCTGGTAAAAATTGTTCTCTCCTTCTTTATAGACATTCTTTCTAAAACTTTTTGTCCCAGCATAGCAAATGAGGTTTCCTTTTCAATTGGCAACCCTAACAATACTACAATTTATTTTAATTTTCATCCAATGAATTTTACCGACTGAAGCTGCAGAAATCCTCTAGCTTTGAGTTTATAAGTAGATTTCCCGCGGGAAAAAAGCACTGTATCGGAGCACCACTTCCGCAATTCAGTTTGTTAATAACAATGGAAGGTCGATATTCGCCCACTTAGATGATGAGGCATCGAAGATTTGAAAAAAGGTAGTCCAATTCGTGTTTCACGCATGGCTGACTTTTTCCTTATCTTCCACTACTCTCTCGTCCTTTTTTTCCTCTTCTTTCACTTCCATTATGTCCTTCTCTGTTATCAGTTCCCCCATCGCAACCAAAATTCTATTTCTCTCAACTTTCCCCCATTTCATTCTTTTGTTTTCTTTGCGTTCCCCCTTGTGATCATCGCGCCGGACCATCTCTTCAGCTCTTTTCCTGTTTTTCTCGCACAATCTCATTCCCCATTCGTACTCACAAATACACTGGGTCATCGACTTACCAACTTCATCCGTTTCCGGCCGTGGATTGAGTGCCGAAAGGTTCGCATTTCGAAACCCGAGTTTTTCATGTATAGTAAAAACCTCCAGATAAACTCCAGGTGTACTGGTCGAACTTTGTGAAACGCCATTCAGAACCAGACAAAAAATGTTTAGTATATTACAGAAATTTAACATGAATCTCCGGTTTTACCTGACAATGTTCGATAGTTAAGTTCGATATTAAATGAAATTTACGGAAAATATTAAGCATTGCTTTTAGTAGAAACAACCACCAAGAAATAGGAGATGAAAGAATAAATCGTACTTTTTCCACTTAAATTCCACAATTTATGTAGAAAAGTATGATTTGTTCTTTCATCTCCCATGATGGATTTCCACAACATCTCGCCGGATTCTGTGAACTTTACACCAAGATATCGTGCTTGTTCAATAATTTAATAGTGGAATTAAAGCTCATTATGCTTTTGCAAACCTTTTGAACCTCACTACAAATAAATAAAGTCCAATTTCCAACTAAATCCTATATAAAAAAGAAAAATGGAATTCTGAAATTATGCACAAATAAAAATGGTAGCAATAAATAGAAGCATGTAGCTGCTGCGGCAAGGCACAGAAGAAATAAATAGATAAATAATCTTTGAGTTACAGCTGGAAACTCATTTGAAACATCATTTTCGGTTTGAGTAAAGAATCCAAGTGACGAATGTGATTTCGGAACGAATTTTCTCGATCTCCTAAGTATTACCGTATCTCGAATGAACACAGAACGTATATCGAAAATGCAATATCGGAAACGGTGCGTAGGATGAGTCATCAGTGTAAATACATTTATTTCCCCCCTTGGTTTTTATCACTCTTTCCATCCCCTATCCACTCAACGTCCACCCCCTATCGAGGGTCGTGTACCCTGGCATAAAACCGGCATACAAACATTATGGTTTTGAGATGGTGCTCGTATAATTTTTAAAACCCGCACGCAACATAGGGGAGACTGCCATCACGGCATGGCCTCACAGTGTCGATATCCCTACCATAATGGCACAAGAGGTAATAGCTTCCAAGAATCAAAATCGTCTGAACTTTTTCCAATCTGCTTCCTTATATTTTCTTTCATTCGAGTATAAACAGAAGAAAATGAGTTTCATTGTATTATCTGCAATCGTATGGGTACTGTGTGAGAGAATCATCTTTGAAAATCATTGTTTAATTTGAAAATAATTCACAGCATGAGATAACATGAACAATGCTGGCTTCAGAAACTTGTAAGTGGTATCGACCTAAGGTATACAGGCACCCCTAGCAAGGAGTGTTTTGGGCACCCTTATCATCAATATGTATTCGAGATTGCAATCATTCTATTAGGAGATGAAACGGTATCGTTTAATAAAGAAACGGTAGAATTTTCTAGTTCTAAAATATATTTGTAGAAAATTTACTATGACAACAAGAAAAGACACAGACTAAAAATATTTCCACAAAAACTGTACACAAAAAGTGCTAATCTGTCTCGCTGTGGTGGATTTCCACAATATGACGTCTTCCTCCGTAGATTTGATTTACTACCAAGTTATACAGAATCAAAAAAGGGAAAATCTCATTCTACTGTATAGAAATACTGTATAGAAATTGACAATTGCCTGTTGTGAAACAATTGCAACGAATCCAAGAGGAAAGAATGAATTTCTTTATAAATGAATTTCCTCATACGAACAACGCTGCGTAATCTCAAGAATCTGCATACATCAAGCGAAGAAAGCTTTCGCAGTGAAGTTTCAATTTCGTCATTCGTCGTTTGTCCTTAAAAAATATATATCCTCAAGTCTTATGAGCGTTTTCTGGATTTGATATAATTCCTGGTTTCTGTAAGTATATCAAAAGATGGCTATTTTCTTGGGAAGAAACTCTCCTCTCCAAAATCTTTGTCGCCCCAAGCGAAGCATGGTTCGATTGTATTATCGGGGAGGACCTGCTTGACAGTACTTTTTACTTCAGTCGTAAATTTCAAAACTTTCAGGAATTATTTCTCGTATTTGCTTCGACTCGCGGTCTCATCTGTAAGGGCGGATCCAAGCTTCCTTCTTTCAGATATATTTCGTGAATCAATTTAATAATTTATTAATGATAAAAAGAATTGTCAAAAAGTGTTATAGTCATTTATAATTCCATGTAATACTAAAATTGATTTATGCATGACGCATTAAATATGGGAGAAGAATTATGATGTAAACCTATTAGATGAATTGCAGATTCAAGTGTAATACTTTTAAAGGGATTTCATGGCAAATTTACCTCGAATTGTCCAATTCCACACAGATAACTGATACTATCAGAAACTTCAAATAAGACTGAGGCTGAAAAATTACCAAGATAACATTTTTTATTTCAAAATACCTCTGTTAAGAAGAGTAAACTTCGCGATATCTGCTCTTTGCCACCTAGGTTCAATCTTTTACTCGTGACTTCAGAGAATTCGGGCTTTTCTAGTTTACTTTTAAAACCATCCCACCCATTCTACAATGATATAATAAATAAACAATAGTGAAACTCCATAGTCACACTCCGTTTTTCTGGATCCACCCATATTTTTTTAACTACATATATTTTTGAGATCTCTTCGTTATTTTGGTATAGAATCTGTATTAGAAATACTTTTAGAACCCGCCTTATGATTTATAGTCCTTCTAATTCGCTTCCTGCTGAATTCCTAACATTTCTGAATAGGTAAAAAAAATGTTTCCGCCCGGGATCGAACCGGGGACCTTCCGCGTGTTAGGCGGATGTGATAACCACTACACCACGGAAACGCGTAACGGAGGACAAATATTGGATAGCCTGTAACAACATTATATTATTCTTTTATTGTAGATATTGTGGAATATGTGAATGCACAGTACTCAGGTATTCTAATACTCAAGGAAGAATATCTTAAGTGTTAAAAAGAATCGTAGATTAGGCAAAATTTTATCTAAACGCTTCTACAGATACAAAATCATTAAAATTTCCTACCATAGTTTAATGACAATTAGGTGAGCTGCTGATCGTTGTATACTATAGTTTAATAACGTTAATAAATTCCGCAGATTGGCGAGTAACTTGGAACTTTTCTATGACAAGTAAAATAAATCATTAACATTTTTTACGAGTAAACAATATCCTTTTTTAACTCTATGAAAACTACTACACTGTATTATTATAGAGGCTTATTATTTTGTAAACTAAAAAATATAAACAGAATATAATTTCCTTGTGAAAATTGTCCCTAATTTTTATTTTTTTCTAATAAAGTTAATATTAATACAAATTTTTATTTAGGTACATGTTTTGATAAATTATTACACAAAGAGACCTTACATTTATTTCAATGAAGGTCAGTTTTTTGGAATAACAACATCTTCATATTTACAAATTTTCGGAAATTCCGTATTATGACTAAAATATATATTTCACGAAAACGGAGTATAGGATCTTAGCTAATGTCGTCGAGAGACTGTTTCGATAGAGCGATTTTCATAGCGATTTCGTATGCAGGAAAAATCACGATTATGATTATGACAAATTTAGCGTTTTATAAAAATTCAGGATTTATAAAATATCATTAGGATGAAAATATTTAAAAATTAAAGCATAAATCTATTACAAATAAAGAATAAATTTCTGAGCAAACAGGAATGATTTGGATATGACGGGTTAATTTGTCCGAGTCAGGTAAGGAATATTACGATATACTGAACAGTTGTCAGCGGAAGGTTGTGCCGAAATCGCTCGGTTCGAACACAAAAAAAATGTGGAAATTACGTTATTTTCTTCAATCAAAATTACAGCAATTTTCCGCTAATAACAAACTCCAATGGCATTTCAGCACAGTTTCGGCACCTCTAAGAAAATCGTGTCGAACCAAAAGGAAAAACCCTCCCAGAATTCCTTGCCGCACTAAATCGGCGCGGAAAGCGATTTAAAAAGTGAAGGGTATTTTACGAGACTATTTCCGAAAGCGGAGTCGGAAAATGCCATTCGCGGCCGTTTGAAAGTTTTGTGAGGTCACTCAATGACAACCAGACGGTTAAAAAATAAAAGTACGCCTCCGTGGTCAAGAGGAGAGTGTTCCTTTTGTTGAGGCAGCCGTGTTCTTATGACTCGAGAAAAATGAGAGAAAATGAGGAAAGAACTTTCGAGAGCGTCGCAAAAAACTGAACGCTGATACCTAAAGGTAAAGAGCTTGTATGTTGTATTACCTTAAACTTTCTTCGTGTTTTTTTATGCAAAGTTTCAGCCCGTAAGCCGGTTCGAACCTCAAACCCTCTACCAATGGTAACGAATAGTCCTATAGAGGGAATGAAGCTTGTTATGCAAGATGAGGAGTGACGTAATTTGTCCATGCTTTTTAATGAGCTACAAAGAGCTAAAAAGGCGTTCGAAAATATGGGGAAATCATACTATTAATAAGAATTTTTATAGAATTAACGAGGAGTGACCAAAATGAATCCATATTAGCATCTTGTATACCTCAGTAATTTTCTCGTTAACACAGCCAAAACAAGCTATAGTAATTATTATGTGCAAAATATTCTGTACATGTTCTTCAAGGTATAGTAGCAGGAATGATTGCGTGGGATCGTCGTGAAACGTGGACGTTCTCCAATATCTCTAAGTAAGGATCTCAATTCTCATATTGCCTAGTACGTCTGATTCTCTCTCAACGGATTTTCGTTTACAATGAAGGATGGGATAAGACATTAGATTTGCACTTTATCAAAAGACATAAAAAAATTTGCCATCATCAAAATATGATAGCAAGTGCGGCGTTACTGTATTATATATTTAAACCGCCTTTACATAATTTTGAATAAGGGGCGTTGATCCTTTAACATGAGCTCTTAAACATTTTACATAAATATTTATATACATCTTCCATGCAGCTAAAATATCTACCTTTTAAACTTTAAATGCGGATTTGCAATACTTATTTTCCTTTTCTGTCAGACATTTATGCTATTACATAAATATTTACAGGTAGTTCTGGAATCAAAAGTTAGCATTACTTCCCAAGTGTAATATTTTTATCCTAACAACTTACACTCAGTTATTATCACTATAAATTATTTCCAATAGAGTTGAATACATTATTATTAGAATAATTACTTATATTCAATCATATTGTAATAGGAACTATTTACAACTTTCCCTATACTCCTAATCTGTTTTCAGTAAGGGCCAGAACAAATCAGAAAATAAAGGTATCGAATTTATCTGTTTTTTAGTTGAATGAGCTCATATTGACGATACAAAAACTAAAAATTATAAAGTTTCCTTTTAATTGGATCATGAGGCTGTGGTAAAATGGCTCGGCATCGGTTGTATCTGATGTTGGTTAGAACGTTAATGTTAAAATTTATAGGGCAAGGGTAACATACTCCATCCATTTACCCTTCTATTTCATTTTAATTAGGCGGCTACTTCATTCTTAGGTAGGCTAGTAAGCTAGCCATTCCTTCACCGAGATCATCAAGTTGTGAATTTCGTATATGATAGGAATTTCCATCGGTAATAACGAGAATTGAAGTCGCATCTTTTCCCGGCTATCTCGGGCAAATAAGGAGACGCCGAAGGATCTCTCCCGGAAGCGGCTTTGTCTTCTCATCCTCTTCCATTCCCCTTTGATTCTTCCATCTGCCACCATCACGTTTCCCGGAAGCCGACGGTTTCCGCGCTCGAAAACGGGGGAAAACTCCGCTGATTGCGACCTCTGCTTTTTGCGAGCGCTGATTGGAATGAAGGGAAAAGGGATGGCTGATTTTCCGAGCATTAATTCGTGGGAAAATTGATTTCACGCTCTCCGGACATGTTTGCCGATTTTTCGTCATCAAATAATTCGTACGACGTTATTACTTCGTCGTCTTGTTGACTTACTCTCCGCAAACATATATTTCGAATATATTTAGAAGCAGGACTCAAAAAAGAGCCCTCCCACACGTATGCGTATTCAGGAGGGAGCAGAAGGGCAAATGTTTCCTTTTCAAAACATCGAGTGTTTTTACATCCTCTTTTGAGTCAGATTCACACTAGTTTAAGCTATATTAATCTTTACTTTCATCTTTTCATCTACGCATCTAACCTGTAAGCCACCATTAAGTATAGCAGATGCATTAAAGCCCTACCAAGATCTAGTCTGTAGGTAACTCATATTTGCCTTAGTCCACACCAGAAAGTAGAAGAGGGTTTAAAAGAAGTAAACCGAACTCCATCCATCTATTGACGGTTAATCCGTCCATGATTTTTTTTCTCTTGGCGGGGTTTTCCACACTTTTTTCATCTTTAGCACAAAGAAAATCCATTAGTATTTTCGATTTCTAATACAAGCAGGATATAAGTAAGACTTTCTACGGAGCAGTTGAGAATGCGACTACAACGATATTATATACAAGTATTCTACCTTTCGGTAGGTTCATATGCTCCCACATTCCCTATTTAATTCCCTCTCCTTCAATTTCTGTTAAATCATCCCACCCCTTATTCTGTCTGACAACTTTTGTCTTTGTCTACCCCTCTGTCTTTTCCCTAGCATTCTTCCCTCGATCTCTTTCCTCAGCAATCCCTCTTCTCTCAATACTTGACCCGCCCATTTCTTTTCCGACTACAACGACATTATCGCTGGTAAAAACATCTGCGTTATAGTGAAGAAAACTCTTAATGACTTCATGAAATCGAAAATGATGGACCACGCGCGCAAATAAAAATAATAGATCATTTACTAACGTAAATTATGAACACAATAAGAAATACTATAGAAAGAAAATTTGTATTATCCATGTTTTTTTATTCTTATTTTTCATCCGTCCTGATCCCTCTATTAGGCCGGATATTCGAGATTTGATTTTATATTTATTTTTCATAATCATGCTAAAATACTTCATAGTCCTAATATGCGCGAGTTATGATCGTGTATGCTCAATCAATGGCCAAAAGCCTCTAGTAAATATAAATTGTAAGATAGTATCATTAGCACTATACATAATAAGAGAATACTTTGCTCAGCGTTGATTCCTGTTTCATTATATGCGAATTAATGAACCACAGTATTTCACTACTGCGAAACAATTTCAGTATATTATTTTCATTTCATCAATGACTTACGACATGACTTAAATATCTTCCTATGTATTCCTTAACTTAATTCCTTCGCTAAAGTAATCGCTTAAAAGAACTATTACCTTAATATCCTTGTATATATAATCATTCAATGATGAATCATATTAATTTCAATGCGACATCACGTGCAATTACGTAAATCTCTTAGTAAATGCATGGAATGCTTCGATTTAATAAACACTCCAGCTGAACACTTAGGAAAAGACTGAAGAATAGTCGGCGGTGAGCAAACTGAAATTAAAACGTAAACAATGTTCCACTTTCTACCTTTGTTGGAACGCTAGCTAGAGTATGCATTCTTGCGTAACAACGTTAAATGACGTAAAAATACATAGCGAATCTCATATGAAAAGTATTAGAGTATTACAAAAAGAAAAATTCAAGAAGAAATTGGACATTCAACGACAAAATTTAAATATATCTTCTGTATAGCCATTCAAAATTTCTTCTTCCCATCGTTTTGAATTTATGATCGTAAAGTTTCTTCTGGGAAAGCGTATTTACACAACATAAAAGCTTAACGCAGGATTCCATGCAGCTTTCAAGTGTTCTTCCACCATTGACGCAATTCAGTTGCTTCATTCTCTCTTTCCCTTTCCTCTGATGCGATTATGTATAAAGAATCAGTTCTGGTAAAAAAGACACTATCGACCGATAACGCAGACTCGTTTACATAACAGACTGAGTTGACATAAACCTCTTTTCTCGTCACAGCCCCAAAGTGAATTAGCTACTTTATCTGAGTGACAATTGGCGGCGCCACTTCCCGTAACCATTACAAACAGCGCGCGAAATTCAAACGGTAGCACATTGAAATCATTTGCATAGTCATCAGTAAGTGATTATGGAATTTGCAACTCTGCTTAAGATTAAACACCACTAGTTTTTATTCAATGAATGTGGAATACAAACATTTTTTCAATCTTTTAGTGATATTGTATTATTTGAGTCGCACAACCATACCGTAAGGATGGTCAAGGGATGACTTTACGTGCCAGAGGTCTTTTTACACAATCCCGCCGCTGCCTATGAAATTCATGATTAATGTAACGCTCTCAACAGCAAGTTCAGGACTAAGAAGTCACGTTTTGTGTGACGATGCTCGCAAATTCTAACGATTAATATGGAAACTCTCACGTAACGAAATATTGCGATAAATTTTAGGCACACGAAATGAAATTATCCTATGAATGAAAGCCCCTACAATATTATATGAACAAACCATTTTTCTTTATTTGTAAGTTCAAAGGGAAAGTAAAATTTTCGGAAAAGCTCCTCAAATCAAATTTTACTGCTACTTCTAAAGTCTGACGTTCCCTTCCTAGCCGTGCGATTCAAACATGTTGATGATATCAAAACAAATATGATGATAATTTCCTCGGCATCTCACATCGGTAAAGTGATTCATATTTTATACTACTTCAGTAAGATATTTTCTCCCCCTTCTTGTGTGGGTGATTTCCCGCATGGTAGGTTTTCCTCCGTAAACCTTCGGTTGAGGAGTTTTTCGCATGACCCAAATCTTACTGTGTTTAATGGTATCTATATCCAATATCTATATTTTGTAAGTTGTTTGAATGCAGTGATTTAATTTCTTGATGCAAGCTTACTTTTCGCTGATTTTTATCTAATTCTTTGAATTTAGATTTTGTAGCTTCATAGCGCGGAAGGAACCATTTTGGCCTAACCTAGACGTAGACTTTAATGACTATATTATGACTATCCTCATTCATTTCTCGAAAGGTCATTTTAATTCTGTATCAATCAAACATTTTTCAATCTACGGATGTGGTCAGGAGTTTAAGGTCGGGCAAAAGTTTGAGGAAAAACCTTCATGTGATAGAGCTTGTCACGGCCAACCCTCTCTCGGCCTTGAAGGGCCTTTGTTCTACGATATCAGAGAAGGAAAAGAAAATTATATATAATAAATGAACTTCATCAATATCGCCGTTGGTCCGAGACCGCCTGGGTTGGGGTACAGTGAATGGCTGAGAACAACAGATCAATTTAATCAGCGAATGTCATAGGTGAGAAAAACGACTTTTGGAAATATAATGAAAAAGTGAGTAACCTATTTTAGGAAGGTTCGAGTAAAGGATATCCAAGCGAGAAAGCAACAGTTTGGAAGGTGTTTAACAATATCATTCTTTTAAGGCTAAGGTATAAACTACGTTACCTGAACGTGCGTAATTATTACTCTTCATAAAAAGTCTGAAATATTTAATATCGCATTCATCAGCATGCTTTTCATATTCCTCTTCCGTCTGTAAATAATTCACGCTGGAGGCCGATTTTAACCTAAAACCCTCATTCATCAACCACTGTTATTTTTATTCGCTTCTTTTATTATAAGCTTTCGAGAGGGATTGAGATATATTAGGTAAGATGAGGAATGAGGTAATCTACTTTTCTCTCGAAACCAAAGCAGAATTCTATTAGTAATAACGGCAATGTAAGTGCAGCCTAATTACTCTGACAGTTTTCATAGTATTTGTTAATACCAGGATGAATTAGATTTTTTAACATCGCTCATATCCGATAATAGCTTTCTTATCATCACAGCCATATACAGGTGTGTGCCGAGAACTTTTGCTTTGGGGAGGGAGGGGCTCAACCAAAGGATCTTCTCCAAAGATAAACTGAACGTGTTACAATATCAGCTGGCTGACATAATTGATAATTCTCGCGATAAAAAATGAAGAAAATGTTTACTTTTGCTACATTTTACTACCACTGTTCGTATTAATACGTCCTATCGTAAGGAAAAATAAAAGAACCAGGAAAAATTCTCACGAGGAAACTATATGTACGGGGACGTACTATCCATCGAAACTTGCCGAGTGGTGTGTTCTAAGTCTGCAGTGTATTGCAAAACTGTTCAACTGGGTAAATTTTCTCGTAAAATAATTCCTCCTTTATTTATTGTTCCTGTCACGTAATACCACAAAGTTACTCGGAAATCTGTTGAATTCATTTAGTCTTAATGTAGGATTGCGTGCAACCAAAATACATGATGTACTTGAAGAATCTTGGGAGGGGAGGCAAAATCACCCACTCCCCTCGGTGCCCGCCTGACCATATACAGACAAATAAATTAAACGTACGTTGTCCTCTCTTATCTTTTATTGAAAAAACTTAAAAAATAACATTAATCAACATTCAAATAACGTAGGACGTAAAATGTAATTGACCGTCATGAAGATTCGTAATTAACAGTTGTAGTATAACAATAGTAGTATAACAATGACTTGTCCTACGCATACTGTTGTATATCGTTGGATTAAGAAATTTATTATTATTATTATGGTGGCAGGACGAAAGAAATAAGTCAAGCAAAAAATTCGTTGGTGTGCTTACAGGTCAGTCATCTACTCAGTTCCCTAATCCTAAATACTTTTCTAGTAAAACAAAAACTTTGACTTCACGCATCACCTGAAGATGGCGATTTTTTTTTAAATGTTAACATCAAGAAATCCTCCTCGATTCTTCCTTGATTATTTTTCCCAATGCAATTCAAAGAACTGTTCCTGTTTTGGATTCGGATTCCGTTTTAGCCCCGACAAAAATAACGTCGATTTCGATTCGGCTTTGTTCGATACCCTGAGACGTCAAGTGAACAAGACGTACTAGTTATTTTCCACTAATCGGAACCGGTGAGCTAAGCCAGAAAGGGGAACTACAATCTTCTTCTCAGTATACCCCTAAGTTCTGCTATATCTTTTTCTATTTTCTACCCTCAGCGTTTTGTTCTATGGCATCCATCGCGCCTGAATTTGCCAATTAATTGATATTGTTTGTTCGCGGATGACGCACCGGACCTTATCAAAGGGATTCCCCGCTAAAGTGGCCGATTCTTCGATAGTTCGTTGCCCTTGACGACGTCCTCGGGGCGGTCGATCTCCCGATGACGTAAGAGAGGAAGGAAAACAATAGGGTCAGCTCCCTCACCCCCGCACCCCTAAAGCCCTTATCTTAACCGTCACCCACTTCTATTACGCATGACTAAGGGGCGCAGTTATTAAATATTATTAACGCCGAACTAGGTCAACTATTACAACACCCGAATTATTGCTAATCGTCTAATTCAATTTTCTTGGAAAAATGTCACTTCTGAAAACTGTTTTCATTGGTGGAACTCCGAATCTGCCCGTAAGAAAAGGGTCACTGTAAGAGTCGCAGGCCGTAAGATGTCCATAATGAATGCAGGACATTTTAATTATTTGTAAAAAGATGGAACTTTTAAGAGACGTTTTACATGGGGAAGGCGTTAAGAATATTTAACCCTCATTTACCTTCGAATTACAAAACTTGTTCCTTAAATAATGGAGTGCCATACAGTATCTTTCAATGATTATGTAATTAAAAATTCATATTAGATCATAAATAATAAGCTTCGTTTATAACTGACATAGTCAAGCCTGATAATAGTTTGGTATACAAACAAGATATATTATTAAATTGACATTTTACAGCCTAACTTTGTGGAACGGTATCATCAGCACAAAATAAAAACACACTTTGTAAATTACACAGAAATGTATATTATGCAACTAGTTTCGTCAATCTGACATCCTAAGGCATCGAAAATGAGAATTTAGTGTTTTTTTATTGTTTGCTAACCTTCGTTTACTTGAAGCTCCTTCAGTTCGTTTGCCGTCACATCTGTGCGGCCTATCCATCCTACATGCCGTGTAGGCGTACTGTTAAACCATCAACCCTTAGGCTAGTTGGATACTCAGCCCACAAACCATCAACTATCCAAAGCCCTAGAGATGGCTTAAGGCTTAAGGATAGGGTTAATGCATGCCATTAGTAGGCAAGATGAGGGCTATGACGGTTTTTCTTCCCTTTCCTCACTGAACCAGAATTTTACAAACTGAAAAGGTCCTAAATGCAACTACAAAACAAATGCAACAAATGAAATACAGTTTGCATAGCGTTCAATAAGGAGATACTAAAATGAATTCCATCATCAAGGATAACTCATAGCTCGGTAGCTTTCATATTATCAGAGACATGAACAAGACTGAGACAGGAATAAATTAAAAATATGTTTCCATCTATCGTGCACTAAAACTCAAACAAATATTATTCCATCCATCAAGTTCCGGTAGCAGGAACTTCCTTATATCAATGTATTAAAAATCCCTATTGCTCAGGCTTTCCAAAGTGAGAAAGTTAATAAATTCACTCCTGCGATAGAACATTTTCCCCGAGTTCGGAACTTAAGCTGTCGAACGGTAAGTCCTGAATGTATGCTCAAACATTAATCACGAGGAAGTTTCTGCCTTCCCTTCGCTCCAGCTTTTTTATCTTAATTTCCCGACTCCGGGGGCAAACGTTGACTTTCCAGGAAGCGAATCTCAAAGGAGGAAGACGTAGCAGTACATTCAGAGCTCGGCGGAAAATGCTTATTTTTTTCCTATTTTTGTCACATATATATATCTCTCTGCATATCTACTTCTCCCCGTATCTTTCTCTCTCTATATCCCGTGTTTACCGTTCAGGTTTTTGACCTCGATAAGTGCAGGCTCCTGGACCGCGTGTATCACAAGAATAATAACACAGGAAAAATATATATAAAGGAAAATTGCTCACGAGAATATCCTGTTTAATACTTTTTCTCGCGAAACATTTTCCTGATTTATTTATTTTTCCTTTCGAGGAATAACATAAAGTTACTTGCGAATCTATAGATATTATAATATCGCATTGATACACTCATACTCGTCATTCGCATACATTCGCGATTGGCATTCGTTCTCGAAGGAAACATATTAACGGTCATATGCATCCTTAGGCCGTTAGAACTCTAAAAACCAAGTTCGTCAGTACTACTTGAGTCTACAAGCGTTTTGGCTCGTTCCCAAGAAAATAAAGTAAATTTTATGCCATCAAAATTCAATACATAAAACGTTGAAATAGATGAGAAAGATGGAGTGTAGGTAACCTCATAGGTAAAACTGCTTTCAGCGTGATCTCCACGAGCATCAACATGAGAGACGAGGCGAATGACGAGTGTATTGACTAAGTATTTTCTCCGAAACTCTGCCAACGATTCGACTAGCTAATCGAGCCAATATGTAAATGCGGTCTAAAAGCAATGTGCTGAAGCACACATTCGTAATTTTTTTTTTCGGGCGAAATTGAAATTTTCTACATATTCTCTAAATAATTTACCGACACCAAACGGTGAGCTACTGAGCTATGACATGCAAAATAATTTTCGAATAATGCATCATATTATGCTTTATTGCGTAGTATACTATGTCATTTGATTCCTAATAACATATGTTGATGTACGCAATGTTTTTCATTTGTCTTGAGGCATGACAGATGCTGATGGAAATCATCCTGGTCACCCCTCATCAGTTGCAATAAAAATTTTCATTCAAAGAGTCATTTTCTGCACATATGCAGTCATTTTTCACATACAGACTTCTGGCTCAGAATCAGAAGTAAAGTACAGGCAAAATACCTCACTCATCATCCTGTCAATTGAGTCCCGTTCCCCGATACCAAAGCTGTTTGTAAAAAATCATAATCACAGGCTCTATTCATGATATCGTCCCAAAAGAAACAGAAACTATAAATTTAATATTTCTCCTAAACATCATTGCTATATTTTACCCTTTTTGCTAAAAATAAAATATTCATACAAGACTGAGAAATTTTGCTGCACAGTCGAAATTCTAAACTGTAATATTCCATAGTTAGTTCATAAAGTTTCATTTATTAGCGAGTTATACTATCATTTGTTCCAAGCAAAAGCGAAGTTTTTGAATTCATTTGTTATATCCATCCTTAACATTTGGTCTCCTAAGAAAGGCTGCATCCGAAACTACAGGCTACTCTCTTGCATGATTCCTGCACTCAAATAGTTAAGCAATGAAATTTTATATGGAAAACGAATTCGTTCGCTTATTAAACTAAAAGTGATCATTCTCCACAATATTACTAATAAGTTCTAAGTCAAGTACATTGAACATTATCAAGTTCTCTTTATTTCTAAAAAGGTTTCTTCTTTCTAGATCATGATAAGGGTTTTACTATCTTTTAGCTCAATCTCTCAGTAGGCTTGTGCGGATTTTTCGCACCCCTCATTTGTGGATATCACCCCTCATTTGCTGTGGATTATTTTCCCTAAGCTTCACTTATATTTTTATAAATCCAAAACTAAATTCATATTATCCTCTAGAAATTTTATAACACCTTTTAGTTGTACTTATTGAAACGATTTCTTTTATAACAGCAATGGGTTGAATGGAAAAGGTGACTTGATAGTCTCAGTTTCGCCCAAAACGAATACACCACTTATTTATGCATTTTCATTCGGCATCATTGGCAGGATTGGAAGAGTATCTAATTATTTTTAAATGCGGTCATTTGTTTCAGATAGTGAATAAAAGGCTGTAGTGAACGACCACAAATATGATTTTGTGTTGACTCTCAATCGACAGGAAAATTATAGCCACAATGAATTAATAACGCAGGTAAACCAAGATTTCCCTCTGACACTTGCCTGCATATAAATAGGAAAAAGATGAATCTGATTGACATAGATGAATGTCACCAGAGGGAGACTGCGTCGAATAATTCGAGGTTGAGAAACGTTTTGGACGATTCAATTCGCTAAATCGTGCCCGACAACTCAGCGTTGCATTCGATGAGGTCGCGAGATTACGCAGCTTTCAAAACAAATCCTTCCGAGCGTCCTTCTCGATGAAAGTCGGATGAAGCGAATATTTTGCAATGCCCTGCTAATAAAAGAGAACGTTAGAAGCCTCGCTACCCCGTATCAACGTATGAACGTCTTGGCTCAATGAAAACCAGAAACATATCGAACTGAACGGACACACGTCACGCATGAATTATACTGAAGGAATATTTAGGAATTATCAGGGATGGCCTGATAATACAAGCGAACCAAGCATTGCTTGGGGCGGCTAAATTTTGGGGATGAAGAGTTTGATTCCAAACGCAGTATCCTTACTCTGTAACTTTCAAAAAATGTGAAATTAAGTGAACGTATGAAAGACTCAAGGATAAAAGTTTATAGATATCGGTCTAAAACGCGGCAAAGGGGGTCATAAAAATTCTTTTTTTATCTTGGAATACTCACAAACATTTCATAATGATTATAGTTAGCATTGCTAAGTAGCAAGATCAGGATTTTCCTTTTTTCAGAATAAACCCTCCAAAAGATATTGCGTCACCAAGAAACTATTATTTAAATTTTATCAAAAAATATTGCAGTATTACTCATGATTATGTTTGAAATTAAAAGACAAAGAACGGATGAACGTAACAAACTTCATTCTCCACCAAAATACCTTGGGTCGGTACTGGATATTACTATCATCATTTATCTCCGTTGACGAAAGCAATATATATCGAATATAGCAATGACAATAGAACTTCTGTATTAGGGTGATACGAATAAGTCTACTTTTAAATGTTGGCTGAAGATTTAAACGAAAGAGAAGGGCGATATAAGCGAATAAGAAAGAGGAAAATATTTTGTGGACACATGAAAATCCTTATTCTAAACTAAGTTTCAAAAAGTACGTTATTTACAACAAACGTAAAGAACAAAGATAGGCAATATAAAAGAACGTTCACACGAAAATATAAGAGAGAGCCGATGATGAATTTTAAGGAAAACTGATGAGTGAAAGAAAACAATGCGATCAAATTAGTTTCCTCGTGGTTGGTTATTCAAATCGATTTAAGGCAACATTTGAATAATAATAATATCTGTTACATATAGAGACTCCGGGGATATTTATAGGATAAAAATTCTCAGCATGAACTTCAAGCATTCTTGACTTGAATTTTTTACGTCTTGCATATTAGAGTATAAATACATATAATATATTTAATAACATAGAAGAAGGAGAGATTCTAAATAATCCTCACTATTTTCAGCGGTCTTACACAAAGTTACGCCTAAAGATATAGACTACGCATCAAAACACATTGCAAGATATATGAAACTAGAGGGATTGTAACAAAAACGGAGGGGTATACACCTTCGCCAAGGCAAGAAGCGGACTTGAGTAAGACGGAATACTTTGACACAAACGTGACCCCAGCATGGGAGAATACAGTTAAGGAGGAAGCGGTGAGAAGGGGTCAACAAGTGTCCGAGAGGATGGAGAAATGTAGGAAGTTGAATGGGCCCGTAGGCAAGCACGCGCATAGTGCAACGACTACGACTCAACTCTATGGTATAGATCGATATTATGCAGGCGGCTGATTATTTCCCAACCCTTTGCGAATGAATGGCATATTTCGAACGGTGTTTGTGACACCTGCATCGAAAATAGTTCTTTGCACAATCATAGAGTGTGAATGGGGAATTTATGGCATGGTTAAGGAGCATAGAGCAGACCGAGGTTCTTAATTTTAAATTACTGTTGTGTCGTAAGCATCGAAAAATATCCCTATGTTACAAAATACTCAGAAATGCATTCAAGCGAAATTTTAAACCCTGCAACAAGATAACACTGCATTAAAAAAATCGATTTCAATGCATTTTCTCGAATGATGAAAGTGAATTAAAGAGAAAGAAAAGCTATTGCTTGTTGTATAAACTAAATCACGGACATCCAAAACACTTCATACAGCAACACAGCCGTATTATATCATATGCAAGTAAAATCATGCCCCTAAAACAATCCACCCAAGTTTTCCTTGCGCGTTTACTTACATTTAATTATATTGATAAATCCTTTCTTGAAAACACTAAGAAATTTCCGCGATAGATTTTTAATTCGACATGTTTCGTCAACGAGTCGACATCTTCAGGTGATGAAGTATGGAATATTAGGGCATATATATGAGATGGGAAGAGAAAGAGGAGGGGTAAATTGTGGAAGGACCAGGGTGGGTTGGGGAACATTAGGAGGGAAATAAAGTTTAAGGAAGGGAAATAAGTGGGGAGGGATGGTTGCTGCTAAATTCCACCCAATTCAAGGTTGACTATATTGATTTTATTTTTATAAATCCAAAAAATGATTGTCGTTAATAAACGAAGAAATTTAGAAAAAGAGCTATACCTTTATTGGGAATAACTGATTTATTTCCGCCAATTATTTTTTTTAATGTTGCTTTTTAACAAATTAGTTTTCATTAGCGTGAATGCGCTGGGAATCACTGTACTGTAAAATATTACTGAGAATTGCTCCGTTCTTTTCACAATGAAGTCCCACGAAGTATGTACTAGACCCTCAGAGATATTATTCTTTGTATACAAAATAGAAGGCGAAATGATAACCAATAATGACTCTAAATGTCCTCGGTAGTATAGTGGTCGCGCTGTCACGCGGGAGACCGGGGTTCGATTCCCCACTTAGGAGGGATTTTTTATGGTGTATGCACTCCTTGTCAAACGCCGAAAGGTGGCTTTCAGGGTACATATGAAGACGTAGATGTAAACAAATTGTGTATAAAACAGTGGATATGAAATATTATTTGAACTTACTGATTTTAGCTCAGCATGACGGGTTCTGTTGTATCCTTTTCGAAGCCTGATTTCGTTCACTCTTTGTTATCTTTAATAATTTTCAACTTAGAGAGTCTCTTTTTCATTAAACTTACAATTTAAAAAAGCTAAAAGACCGTAGATTGCAATAAAGCAGCCCTTACAACACAAAAAAATATTCCTAAAAGGAATTCCCCAATACTAATAATTTTTAATTCATACTCATCCAGATTCCATCCAGACGTACCTTATCAACTTAAGTTTCTCTTAACCTATTTCAACGACAAAACTGAAACAAAAGTTTTATTAGATAGGAGATACAAAAGACCTTTGTAGCGAAGTTCGTTGAACCTACTTGTATAAAAATATAGAGCGTGATAAGGTTCGCTCTTCATCAAAAACTTCGATAACAGTTAACTTTAGAGGAAGAGTTTGAACGTAATCCAACTATGAGTGAGTAGTTTCCAATTCTTGAGTGCTTCCTCCAGAAGCGTCCCTCGTCTAGATATCTGAGCAATGATCGATGTTATAAGATGATAAATTATGGATAATGTAATGGGATCGAGGCATTAATCCCGCATATTATTAACTTATCTATGCATGAGGATAATCTCCGTCATAATAAAATTTCAAGAGTAGATGTCAATGAACCGTTACTCCATCTCTTACTTTATAAGCTCTCCAAAAAGGTAATTTGTATTGCCCCCATGCAATCCTAATAGTGAAAGATTGAGAAATGACCCACGTTAACGGCTCAGGATGGGAAGTCAATTGATAGATAAAAAGCTATTGGGGACACACAGTTTGGCAATCGGTGTTTTAGGCTATTAAACCATTATTGCTCTCAATTTTAACACCGATACCGGTTGAAATGAGACTGGATGTGCCCAGGGAGGTTACCCAATGGGTAACTCCACCCTTAATGGGCGCCCAATCGGGCTCGGTGGAAATTTATATAAAAAGAAAACGCACTAAAAACAGTATGTATAGTATCAGATGATATGTGGAACGATTAATTAGAGTAGTATTGTTGAAAATGCTTCGACAGCTAATGTCACTCCATAAATGGGCTTCCATTGGGAATCGAACCCGGGACCGCTTTCACCAACTATTAATTGGATTAGGGAAGAAACCATGCTTAGTTAATGAAGTTATTGCAACAACTTCCCTACCATACAGTAGCAAAATATTGGATGATGACAAAGGTGATTCAGCAAAGCAAACAGATATGAGCATGCGCGACTCGGAGAGGGGGGCCTGAGGGGCCGCCCCCCCTAAATTCTGCAAGCATATCTTGGGCTTTGATTGCCCTCAAGCTTACGGTAAGACGTTTCATACATACAGTAGGTAATTTGTTGTAAAAGTGAATTTTTTCATTTCTACAGTAGGATAATAAGTTTGGCTGCCTACTGAAATTATAACAGGTTCAGCATATTGTTGGTGCCAATCATTCAGTTGAGTCTTCCGAGTGAAAATCCTACTTGGGCTTCTGCTGAATAGGAGATGAAATTTTTAAGATGGAGAAAACATAATACTCAATGTATGCAGATACTTATATACAGAATGAGTGTCCGTAGATTAAAAAGAAAGCTTTAAATATCTCCTACGAACAAAGACAACAAAAAGGATTTAGGAAACAAAGATTTTAACACGACAAAGTAGCAAACGAAAAAGAGATTAAGAATTAAAATTAACTCTAGCAGGATAGGGAATTAGAGAGCTAAAAGCAGTCGAAAGAAAGAAAAAGGTGCAGTAAAAGCAAGAGAGAATGTTGGAGTAAAAGATAACATAGTTATGAGCTGGAATTAGTATGCGGTCCAAACGAAGAAAGAAATTAAACAAGTCCTGTTTGCACAGAACTATGGTTTCCATAGTTGCAGATTAATTTTACGTAACGCTTTTCATTATAATTACGATAGGAGCTTGACCTTCCATTTGCCTCGATCCGTCACATAAGCTCCTTAACTCAATTACAAATTCCAAGTCCATATTGGATTGAGTAGAAAAGCCTATTATAGAGGCTTAAAGTTGGGAATACGCATGGAATAAGAGAGGTGTTTCCTGTTAAACGAGTGGAACTACGCATTAGGAAATGCAGTGAATGGAATAGTAGTAATATTCTCACGCATAGTTTCCACCTCTCTTTATCGTGACGCATTTGCGTCAGGTTCTTTGCTCATCAGCACTTTACGCGTATCACGAGCACGAAGTTCTACTTCTGTGAACACACGTGCATCGTAGGGTTCTCGCTACGTTCTTAGAATCGGATAAACAAACTCTATGAGTCAAAACTGGACTATAGATAAAGACTGTGCCTTTATACGAAATCCAGGAAATAATTTTTATAGAAGTTATTAAAATATGAATAAATAAATTTTAATATTGAATTTATCGTTTCTTTCAAGAGCAAGAATCATTTTTTTAATAAACAATCATTTTGCAGCGTTTTGTAACACCGAGCCATACTTTTTACGGGGATATATACGGAAAATGAAGTCCGCATTATACGCCTTTTGTAAAAACGCAGTTTTATACCTACATATTTTAAAAAATATTTCAATAATTTTTCTTCTTCATCAAGCGCACACAGATAGATGTTGACGCGGCGCTTGCCGTTTTTTCTTTGGCAATTATTTATGCTACCTTCGGTCATCAGAAAGATTTTCAGCCGCAGTTTTTTTCCAGAATTTAAACATTATTCAAGCTTTAATTAATGAGTTTTAACGCCCAAAAGGCGGGGGTTATTCATGAAAGGTATTTTGAGTACCATAATCCTACCTTATGTTATCAAATAGGTTTCTCAAATGTCTCGTCATAGGAATAGATTAATACTTTCTTGTTTTTCTCAACGATCATTTGAGTGAAAGACACTGTTTTTTTAGTTTTTCAAGCAATTTAGATAATAGTGTTGACGAGATGGGAAGAACCTCTTCTACCAGCACTATAAGATGTAACGTCAATCGATAATTTCATTACCTTAGATTGATTTATAGAGCACACGTCTAACCTTGATATGGCTCTAACAACTCAGCACATGAAGACAAGTAGCGCTTCATGGGTTGCTTTACGGAGTAAGAAGAAATGTAGCTCTTACTTTAAATTCGACTCAATTTAGTTTTCACAGCTGCTTCCCCTAAGAAAATCACATTTTAGGACTATAATGCGAACAATAAGTAGGAAAAAATCCTCTAAAAATGAATATATTAATTTCATTTAGAATGAAAGAATACCGTACAGACAGCTACTTCGAATACTTTTTCGTACTTCAGCATTATTTCTTATTTCATATTCTAGGGTTTATACATGTTATTTCCAAGACACGATATGCCTTACATTAATATATCACTCCTTATAAAATTTAAGTGACTGAAAGGGAAACAGAGTGGTTTCCGGTTCTTCAAGAATCAATGCTTGTTGATGATAAAAATGAGTCATCAAAAACACAATTGGGAATATTTTCAAATCTATACGGAAACTTGGGCAAGATATTTAAACTTCATCTTGTTCAAAAATTAAAGGCTCAGAACTTCACGCTTTATCTTTCATTTCTCCATCGTAATCTTTACATTTCTTACCAACTCACTGGCACAGGGTAGTAAGTAATACTAATAGTACTGCAATATTTAGAGAGTATGTAATGAAGGATGACTTACCAATTAATCCTCCAAGGACTTCTGAAGGTAGGGAATGGAGCACCTGCAAAATAAATTACCGAAATATGAAAATAGGATAAAAAATTAAACCTGTACATTTATCTTAGTGATTGAGTCACGAAATAGTTTAATTAAAAATTAGTACGGACTAAAAATAACTATTAGAAATAAATATTTCCTAAATGATTTTTTTCTTCCCAAAGAGTCAAGGTTAACGCTTCCTTGTGAACGATTACTTCGTAGTATTATTGCTCGTAAACAATTTGGTAAAATTTTAATATAAGTGTTTATCAAAGGATGATATTCTTTCTGTAGAGTAAACAGAAACATTGTTCATAGAAGGCCCTGATAGGACTTCAGTCAAACAAATGCATAAAAGAGATTTCATTGTACTCGGTTAAGGAGATATATTTAAATGAGCAGCTGAATAAGGCGATGCAAGCAAACAAATTATTTTAAAACCATTTCAGGCTTATCCGAAAACATCATACTGGTATCACGGCATGAATTCCCTGTTTGTTGTCCTCCTTACTTAAAAGAATCTTCCCATTCCATTCATCACTTCCACACGAGTACGAGTAGGCTCTCATTCAGAGCAGCTGCCACATCCTTAAATGGACACTGCGTTAAAATTAATAGAAAATCGCCATAACTGGTGACGGATAACTGAATAATTTCCTCATTAATTTTTCGCGGATGCTCTCTCTTCAAAAATCGCACACTCGAAATAATTCCATAAAAGGAAAGGCATTTGCGAATGGGCATCCTTGATACACAGGAAGAGTGTTTAGATTGAAGTTGGCGCCACTTGACACCTCAGATTTTCACTCGAGAAATGAAGGTCGTTTCTCTTTGACGATCGCGGAAATTCGGATGAGTTTACAGTTACAACTGGGACTCCTCTTTCGAGATACAAAAAGAGTTTCGGAGGAGGATCGTAAGCGAGATTTCACCCACGTAAACATCTGTGACGTCACACTGATGGGAAATGACGGAATCGCTCAACAACCTGCAACCATAAATGGGTGAAATATCGTGTGATAGAATTCAAGCCAAATACAGTAAAACTCATTTAAGACGCGGTTTTCTCACGTCCCGTCCTATCTCGGTTCCTTTTCACGAAACACATGGTACATATACCGGCAAAGAAGCTCTGCTACCCTCTTAAGACGCGGATTTCCCCCCTCCCCAGTTTCATTGCAATATGATATAGCAAATTGTTCGCTTCATCCAGTAGACCAAAAAAAATTTTGCATTATCTGTCGCCGTCCTCTCCCATTTCCTAGTATCTAAAAGGGTTAATTTTGAGTCTCTTCCTTAAAACAACTAATTCTGTGAGAATAAAATGAAGAAATCGCCTAGCAGGGCTATCTGTATCCCACCGTCACTTTTCTCATACTTTTTCTCATTTAGAACGTAGATTAAAAAGTCGCTTTTCTGCATTCCTTTTGTCTTAATCTTAAGATATATACATGTCGAAAAAATCAGAAAAGGAGTGTTTTGTGGGCTACTGAGCGTAGTCTCGGAGAGACCGTGATGCCCCCTCACCACTGCTGTTAAAAATCGTTATCCTTTCCCGTTTATCTGTAAACATCTGTAAAAATCGTTTTATTGTGAAGTGAAAAATCAGAGTAACTAAGACCCTCTCTTTGTACGGTAAGAAGACCATTCTTCAAATATATAATATAATTCAACCAGCATTACTAAATCCGGCTATAAGGCTTAAGGCGCAGTTATTGCTTGCCCCCCCAAAAGCGTCTTAACCTGGTTTTAATATATTTCAGAATATCTTCCATACACAGGGCCTTATTTTGAGATACTTTTGAACTTTATTTACATTTCTTCTACAACTTCTTCTATTACAATCTTTACAACTTAGAATTGAAACTTGGCAGCAATAGTTTCGTGATGCTTGGAAGAGGATCCATATTTTTGGTTCAGCATGTTTATGTTCGAATTTTATTTGGATTTCAACTTCATCTGACGGGAAATTCAGGAAACTGGAATTTTTCCTATGGAAAACTATAAATATTGGTGGTTAGAAAAATGACTGTTTCTCTGTTAGGTTTATCGGCCATTCATAATCGATTTATTATTTGTTCATGAATCCTCTTTCTACTCTATAACACAGATACACTGTTAAAGTTGAAACGAAACTTAATGAGAAAAATTATGGATACTCTTCAAGCAGACTTATCGGTTGATTTCCAAATTTATTTTTGCTTTATACAATTCTAATTGTGAGTGATTATTTCGATGAAAAGAAATATCCAGTTATGGACCAACATAGAAATATCTGAAATACCTGGTGACGCTCTGGTGTAAAATAAAATGTATATCTGAAACAAAATTCTGCGCTTGCTTACAATTAGAAGTTTTCTTACCAAGAATAATAATAATGAGCCAAGATAATTATATAATGTTGATTTATTATTGAAGCTTGCATCACATTATTATATAATAATGACTTATTATTGTATATTCAACAATGAATCATTATATGATTACTTAAAGATTAACCAAAAGCTGGAACTATACGGATTTTCATTTTGAATTCTAGAGCGAATATACTTTCCTACCGTCAGGTAGGTCAGGTAATAAATTATATTTAGTTAAATGAAACATGGGTGTAGCAACAAAGGAAAAAATGTTAATAATACCGCGCAATTGCAAACAAATTTCATCAAAGACCTCATTGGATGCTGAGATCTCATCGTGAGATTATTTAAATTGTATCTTCTTTATTAGATAAAAGTAGATGTTTTACCTACAGATGTTTTTTACCCACAGATGTTTTGGAATGAAAAATACATCTTCCTTACAACTAAGAATTTTATGATAACCCACTAGACACGTTGATCAAAATTTTCATGAAAATGTCATGTTTATGCGATGTTTACCGAATAAAATTTTCATTTTATTATCCACGAAACATATTCCAACATAATATTGCAAGATACAAATGAAAATTTCGATCGCAAATTCAACTATAACCGCTCGATCATCGTAAAAACCCATTAACTCTAAACAACTTTGCAAACTCATTCCGTCAGCTCTTCTTGAGACACATTTTATCGGAGCGATGAAAATGAAGAAATTTCTCGTTCATATTCGCACGCTGCGGTCTGACAGTTCTTTTTCACTTCAATTTGCCCTTGATTACTCAAGCAATCGTTTTCCTAAATGTGTCGTTTAAAGCATGCACGTTGGACAAACGCATGATCGACATTTCATTACCTATTTTAAATAGAATAATTACAGTGCCGTACTTGGAAGCATAGTTGAAGATTTCGGAGTATTTTTCGCAACCTTTACGTTCGAAGTAAGCGATACTGTCAGAGTGATATAGTAGGTAGCATCTTTATCAGGGCGAGACTGAAACTAAGAAGTCTCCTCTTATATGTGGGTTAACTTCGTTTCATGCTTAAATTACAGGAACGAACTATATAATAGAGAAAATAAAGGAGCTCTCCACTAGATTTTGGGTTGAGTCATGCATAAATTTTGTCATAGATACAGCGTAATTGTTGTCGCGAGGATTGCTTGAATGTTACTATGAAAACTTCATTGTTTTAAGGAGCGGATCTAGAAATATACTGATTGGGGGATCTTGCAATTGCAAAGACGGATAGTAATTGCCGGGGGTGCGATGTAAAAAACTCCCTCATGAATTCATCCCTAACAAATATTTAAAATGCCATTTTTCGTGATGAATGCGGCAAATGTATATAAAACTTTAAATCTGGTTTTAGACCAAACTACTTGTCAGGTCCTAATAAGGGAAATTGTCATCAGTTCAAAGAATATAAGAAATATCAATCGAAAATTGAAAGACTATAGAAAGCTATCAAGTTGGATATTCTTCCGAATCCTACAATGCTTGTATTCAGCAGAAATGGTAAGATATCAAGCAAAGTTTAGCAAAATAATAAGATAAGAGGCGATTAACATTGCATAACGACCCCTAGTACCTTAAAACCGAATTATCTTGTCGCTTCTGATATTTCTTCCAAGGAAAATATCCTTTTAATCTAAGTAACGGTTAAGGAGTCAATTTGCAAATTAAACTCTTTTTAAAGCTCTGAAAATGGAGAGTCCAGCATCATCAGCAAATCTGTCCCTAAAGGTTTCAAAGCCCGACTTAAATTTTACGTGCAGTCTAATAATAAACGCGGACTTTCGACACCTTACACCCCTGCTATAGGGGGAATGAAAGTCATAGCTTCCTAAGTTTTTTTTCACCTTTGAGTGGAAAGAAAATCACTATGTACTCTTGAGAAGTGAGCAATGATTGCTAGGGAAGAAAATCAATCACGAATTTTGGATATCCATTGGTTAAAATGTCAAATTTTAACACATAATCCAATTATAGGAATCACAAAGAGCAGAATCGCAAGGACATTTATTAGCAGTAGAGCTAATGGCTTTCAAATTTCTCAAAAGATGTACGACTAATCCGTTGGATGGCAGTGATAAAAGTATTGGTAGTCATTGAAGCCCATGCTGTCCAGCTTGTAGGAAACCCTGCCGAAAATTCGCCTCAAAAATGCCACAAAATCATTAATAATAGAAATAAAGGCGTTATATTTTTTGACTCAGTGACAAAGTATTAGTGATTAAGTATATCGTTGTGGTCCTGCTGAGCAAAAGAATGCTTGTCAGCGGGTTCCCTAATTGTGTTCTATCACCTCTTATATAATATTGTAGGGTTTAGCATTGAACCATAGAACACAAATAGAAATCAGTCGTCGGTTGAAAAATGAGCATTGTGAACATATATTATGGTCTATAAATTAATTGTACGTACATCAAAGTGCAGATTCTTAATATTTATCAAACAATAGTCTTTATTGCAATAGAATAATTGATGACTCAACCCTTACAGAAAATTAATTACTCCATATGAAGAATTAGAAATAATAGGGAGTCAATTCGCACATTAAACCGCTTTTACAGCTCTTAAAATAGAGAATTTATTCCACCATAGCAATATCAGCAAATCCCCCCTTTGGGTACAGCCTGAAGGTTTCAAAGTTGGACTAATATTTAATATTTCAATAAAATCACCACTAATAACAATGAAATTGCGTTGTAATAAAGCGCAGATTCAGAAAATTGGGCAAACAATAAACTCGATTGCAATATAGTAACTGATGGCTCAATCCTTATAAAAATTAAATTACTCTTCTTCCTTCGAATTTAATTGAATCCGCTTATCTCTGATTAAATTTCAAAGTTTCCTTTATAGCTTTCCGTCGCTGTATCTCCTCCATCGCCCGGAGGATGGGAGAGCAGTCGTCGTGAGAAGAGGTTAACGGAGTTTGAAGACAGCGTCCGACTGACCCAATTCGAGAGCCGTGGCAACGCTCGCGGAAATCTTGGGTTCCCATCGCGACAGAAAAGAGTCGTTGCTAGGTGGATTCAAACCCCTACTGAGATCATGTTCACCAAGGATTCCGTAAGTGAAAACGGACACATAAGTTCCTGGGAATGGGTTTGTCTCAATCATTCGAAAGCAACGGAGAGTTCTCGACAGAAAATTCGGCATTTTCTTTTATGAAAATCAGGGCCACTCTGCCGTTTTCCAGTTTTCGCGTTTACCAATTGACGGGATGACATTTTTATTTACTTTTATAGAGTAATAGAGCTGCACGTAAATATGACTGCGATAAAAAATTCCGCATCATGTGAAGTGTCGACGAAAAATATTATTATTAACCTGGACTGTTTTGCCGAGAATTATTTTGCGTTTTCCTAATTTTTGAAGCTAGCACGATATATCAGCATAACTCATGATATTTACGGTGCATTAATACTTCAAAAGAACCTTACAAACCGAGACTAACTAGCTCACTCTCTTATCTGTGTTCGAAGTTCGCGCTCCTAATAGCTACCAGCCCACTATGAGTAGATTTACCGTACGCCTCGTTATCACTGGGACTATTCCGATTTGAACACATCGATTACTGCTTCGATTTGATGGAAAAGACCGGAGAAAGAATAAAACGTAAGATACGGAGATTTCAAGGATGGAAATCCCTTAGGGGCATATTTACAAAATTAATGACGCTGAACACACTTATTAAGTCTTCCAAGCACATGAAATTAACTCAAACTAAATCATAAGGCAACGTTGCAGTTTCATCCCGGTTTTATCCGCTTCAAAATTTGATAATTCTCGATTTATAACGATATAATGGTAAAGAAGTCCATTTCTTTACCTCTACAAATGTAGCATAAGCAAATTAGAACGCAGTAGTAACTGAATCGTAGAGGAAAATATAAAACCGACGAAAAAGACGTAAGTAAGTAAGATTTACAATTTAAGAACGTATTCCCATAATAGTTTGCGAAGTGGTAAATTAAATTTTATTATAATCCGTGAATGAGATGACATGAGCTAGTGAGCAAGGGAAGCGGTGTTAAAAGCAGAAATAGGACGAAAAATGTTGCATAAGTTTACTTAGTCTTCATCAAGAGCTTTCATAGAAATATTTTCTTTTTTTAATCTGTATATCCTAATCACTACGGCTGCTATTTTTTCGATAGGAGAAATATCATCATGTCCTTTTTCTGCTGGTGTTGCATTTTGTTCGAAAACGGTTCATTAGATACAGGCAAACAACAAAAATTGATTCAAGCTGATTGATTCAATAAACAAACAATGAAATTAATAATGAAATGCGTAAATTCATGGAAAAACACCCAAATACGACTGAAATTATCCTGAAAATGCAGGCACGCTTGCATTAAAATTTTTTGAGGAAAATCACCAAGTCTTTATGTTCGGAAACAAAAACAATTTATTTAGTCAATATTTTATATCGAACGAGAGAGAATATTTTATATACATGTATTTAACTTAGCAGTGGGAACCGAAACTTTCTAACTGTCTAAGCAAAATTTTCGATAACCAGGAACTAAATCGAAAGAGTACTAATAAAGTACAATACAAATCGAGGGTTAGATGTCCTATGGAGGCAATCTTGACGAACTAATGTTAAATATGGTAGATAACACATATAATACCGGAAAGTTATATTATAGTTTCGATAAAATAATATACTCGCATATTTTTAATAGTAAAATAAAGCAGACTTGTACGCAAAATCTATGATTTTCATTTCTTGAAACGAATAACGTTGAAATTTCTCTTTTTATCTCAAAATTCATGACAAAAGCATCATATATCATTGCTTTACTGCTTTACGTAATGAATGACCCATATTTTTACAGACCAGTTTTGAAGCATGGATTAGCGGTTCTGAGCTGGTGTAAGAGTTGTATTAGTAACTCGTGAATAAAGATTTGCGGGAAGCAAATTATCGATTCCATAACTGAAAAAAGTACGAGTGTTAAAATAAATCATAATATCGCAATAAATTGATCCCCATAAAAGTTAATGAAAAACAGGAAAAAAAACTTGATTGGGAAATCAAAGTCTTTAGCGATTTTTGTGGAAATAAGTCATGTTAAAAGAAGAGAAGCGTTGTATTTTTTCCACATAATAATTTTAATAAAAAGTACACACGACAAGGTTTCAACTTTCATTTATCAGGTGGCATAGCATATACCTTAGGCATATTTTTGCATCGTATACATACATGCCTAAGGTTCAACTTCACAAACTAATTTGAGATTCTTTCTCATACGGATTCTGCGAAAATCACCTTAGTTAACGAGCACCTTGTCCATTCCCACTCCCCATTGATTCAATGCGTCCTACCAGCCGCTCTTAGTGTTTGTCTACCTTCCAGTTCTGTACCCCAAACCCTATCCTCTTTGCTCTCTCCTCCACGCCCTTCTTTCCATAATTCGTTATCTCTTCACCAGTCTTCCATGTTCATAAATACGCTTAAGGTATTGGCTGAGTCATCTGATGACGGTGATCAATCTCTGAAACCTGGTCGTCTGTTATTAAAATAATATAAATTGTTTATTAAATAACTCTGTAGAAAAAGTGCAACTATTCTCTTCTTTTAAGACTTTAATCAGTGACTTTATCGATATATGTCTTTCTTAAGAACATTTCAATCACATAATTACAAATTACACGATTAGTGGATTTTCAGTACCTGAAATTTAGTCTTTTGGAATTCTTGTTGTAAGACATGTTTAAAAACTGACCACAAATTCGGATTGAATACAAATTTGTGAGATTAATTTGAAATATTTTCCTCTAACTAATCAGCGTTGTCATGCAGGCAGAGCCCACCATAACTTTCACTTTATAACTGTTTTTCTTTCTGGCGGAGAGGAATAGCACAATAGAATAAGACTGTTCGATCACAAAGAACACTTTTAGATTATATAGTCACTGCAAAAAATAGTTTTCGGTACGAAAAGAAGCGACACTGTTAAATCTTCTTCTGTATAAATTAGTCAAACGTCCGATTTTCTCTTTAAGAGCATGACTATATGAATGAGAATTAGCATTCGCAGTCAGACACAGCTTCAGTCTATTCCTAATAACCGAAGACATATTTTTAAAAAATCTCTAACACCAGGCGATCTTTCAATAAGAAAGTGACCACTCGTTAGAAGCGCTTATCTGGGAAATTCCCGTTTTAGCTTCCATTTCTACGAACAACAGCAGCTCACTTGCTTTGAAAATGTCTCTAGCACTCGTATTCTACGTCGAAGTATCGAATAAACTTCTCAGAGAAACGAATTCAAATACATAAATGTATAAAAAATAGGGGAAATTAAGTATGAGTAACGTGGTACCCGGGGACAAGGATAGACATTGTAGATAAACGAAGATTTGGAGACCAACCCGTACCTAAGTTGCATCATAGAAATATGTAGGTGTAAATAACCAACCAAACCCAACTCTTCGTATTTATTGATATTTTAAATCATAGAACGATTTTCATTACCCTTCTACATTGACACTAGGATTGTAGCGAGCTATTAGCAAGTAATTACAATAACTCACATAAGGTGCGCTAAGGTAGTGATTGACTAATATCAGACCTAAGCCAAAGATACTATCGATTCGTCAAGGTTTAAAGAAGTAAGGGAAAGGGTGACGAAAGAATTATTATCTAGGAGAAACAATAGAGCGAGGAAGTGCGCTAAGGGAAAGAAAATTAGAACGAGTTTATGATGCCCTTATCGCGGGAGGCGCTAGCTCCCCCTAGCACTGAAGAGAAAAGGCGCGTCAAAAACAAAAAAGAAGCGTTATAATCGTCCTTATAAAAGCCGAAGCAACGTCGTGCGCAAGAGGAGAATGGGTTCAATTTTTTCAGCGAGAGAAGGACGGGGAAGTGGAAATTGCCGGGACAATGGAAAAACGGGAATATGCGGAAAAATTCGAAAACTACAAAGGAATCAGATACATTATGACGCTCTCTATCGTAACGATAACGCCAGATGAGCTCGGTAATGAGGCATGTTTGCCCTTCTTTTGGTGGAATTCGAATAAAACCGCCGAACATTTTGAGTCAAGATTTCCATAAACATGGTACAGTATCGCTTGTCCGAGATAGCGTAGACCAGGGCCAACTCGGATGGAAAAAAATCGGATAATAGGCAATGCGTGTTTGCGATAACCAGAAACACAACGAAAATAAAAGTACAGGTTACCAATAAAGGAGAGTTCTAGCGATCGGATCTTCGAATTGGAGTTGACAACTGTTAAATACTAACGATTTTTCAATCTAAACTATTTTCATACTCAAAAGTGGAAAATATGGGAAACATCGGTCTTCCTCAGCAAATTTTGGCTCATCAGGAGGTGTTACTTTGTACAACTTTACAGGGCTATAAATATATACGAGGACGAGTAAAATGAAAACCTAAAACATCTAATTGTGAAATTACTATCCAGTAAGTTGCCATAAGTGTTGGTAATAATTTATTAAATATTCAGCACAGGGAAGTAGAGTGTAGAGTTACAAGTGTGCTCACACTAGCAATTGAAAATTTGCCACCCCACTGGAAACGTGTGTCAAAGAAGGAAAGAACAGCATCCTGATAAATTTTTGATTCTTTTAGTGATAAAATCAATCTTAACCCAACTTATATTGTAAAAAGATACAGCGAAGACGTTTGTCAATGCAGCAAGTACACGATTGCAACATAAAATTCAAAAATTATGTGACATCTGTGGAAGGCGCTCTTCATCCCCGTAAAGCACAAACTTGTGACCCCTTAGGTGATGTTTACTCTATTTCGGTACCAAATAGACGTAATTTTGGAGAACTGGATGGCTAGGAGGTCAGTTGCCAGTGATTCTTATTCGGCAACACGCCGAAAGGCAGCTTGCAGGGTACATATGGAGGAATAGATGTAGATTTTGCAGTATCAGTAGCGGATGATGGATTATTTTACCAATAAAAAATTACGAGGAGAAATAACTGCTATTTACAGATCATCCTGTATCCCCATGGTATTCTGCTTATAGTAGGATGTTATATTCCCGTGTTCCATTAAGATTGGAGATATGGCACACTATTTGTAAGAGGGATTACATGCTGAGTAAAATCGAGAATAAATCCGGGAATGGGAAAAATCTCACAAAATCAGGAGAGTTGGCAATCCCTTTTCAAACGCGTGAACAAGGGAAACAGACTCGATCACGAGCCATCGGCATTGCGTGCACGCACAGTGAATTTCGACAGTTACGATTTAACCCAAAGTATGCCGAAAATTTATGCTTTCGAAGAATTATATGGATGGAATAGTCCCAGGTGAAAGTTAGTTTGTTTATGCAGCTTGCGAATTTTTCGCGTACATCTGCGAACACCCACTAAATATGAATAAGCTAAATCTATTTTCCATGGCCGAGTCCAAAAAACAGGGAGTGAAAAATCCTTTACCAGCTTCTCGTTAGGCGAAGTATTGGAGGAATTACTTCTGTACAAAAGTCGCGAATAGCTGATTCATATCGGTTCCATCCGAGTCCTAATCGATACACACGGGTGCGCCGAAATATGCGTTAAAAAGAATTCATATTAATCTTCGAATTGTCAACAGCTTCAATCGATGCGGGAATATTCTCATTTACTGCAACCGTTAATTACCAAAGAATAGCTATAAAAAATGATGGAGCTGGTAATAAAGATCTTTTCCTCTCTTGTCCCAGGGTATTTCGCTTCCCAATGTATCTCCCAAACTGTTTCATTTGACTACATTTCACCCGGCTAATGCACACACAGATGGGATACAGAATTAGCTTGGCTCGCCTCTGGCTCCATTAATTACATCGGGGTGCGTGATTCATTTCTTTTTCGCTGCAAGTAATTACAGAAAACGAACGCATTCACGCGCTGTGGTTTTTCGTAGATTGCCCATCGATTATAAAGCACGGAATCGGGGTGTGAGCATTAATAAAAGTATTCCGACATTGGTTATCTCCTCGGATTTTTCGATTACATGGGAGTTAATTCAGAATCCCGGATTCTCTTTCATGAATTCAAAGCAGAGAATAATTACAAAGCTGACGTTTAATAAATTGGCGTTAGCTTCTTGTAACAGATGCATCGTGCAAATTAATTCTTTCTAATACACGTATAAAATTGTTTCAGCACATAAATTCATCTTTGATAATTCATGCAATAAACAGATTGTAATATGATGATATTTTTGCCTTTGAAACTGTTATTCTCGTTCATATTCATACATGGATGCACTTTGGCAATGCAATTGCGACCGATTACCTCGCCAAATAACCTCCGAATTCAGATACGCAGCAATGTTATGGCTGAAGTGTTTCCTTTCCATTGCAAATTGAGTTAATATTGTCTTCCATTATATAACACAGGACGTCATCGAATTGGAGAAATATCTGATTTGATTGTTGATTGAAATTCAAATGAATACGGCACAATGCGAAATGCGCTTGCTCTGTAGCGGGGAAGCGCGAAAACAAAAAATATTTTTATAAATATATTTATATATGCATGGGTAATATAAAAAAGAAGCGTATAACGTGCTCATCTGAATCTTAATGAAACATATAGAGGGAAATTTGATAGAAATCATCGTTTAATATTACATATATTATGTACTATGTACTACATATACATATATATAGTACTATGTGACTAAAGGCTACTAAATTCACTATATTATCCTATTAAGATTAAAAATATCTGAAAGTAACAGTAACACTGAAGGTCTTCAATGTTGTACTTACAATCGAAAACCTGAGTAATAGCTACAGCGGTCTGCGTAGGGCACCACACCATACTTTTTTCATTTACAAATATGTAATTAACGTCAATTTGCCTACTATTAATTTGAAAAAGAGAAAGCATTTTATCTGGATACTTAGGGAGGAATTGACAACTTTTCTTAAGAATAAAACCTGTTATAGGGTCTAAGCAAACGAACCCCAATAGTTCTACCCCATTTAGTAAATCAGTAAATTATAAAAAATATAACTAAACAAATAAAAATAATATAAGTAATTATTAACTCGTGATTGAATACATAATTTTTGTATAATTCACTTCGTAATTTTCTTTTTCTTGAACCCTCTACATAGCTTAAGAGCATCTGGAAGAAGCTTGGAAGCTAAAACGTATCGCTGAGTTACACTTCGAGTCGCGATAATGTTTCTCTACATTAAGGTAGGGAAAGTCGAAGGTAAAATCAACGCATAGCTTTCGCTACCGTCCTTATGAATCCTCTTAATAGAGATTAAACGGCGAGAGAGAGAGAGTGGAGAAAAATCGAGAACGGCACTTCTCGATATCCCAAAGCCTCTCGACCGAAAATTTCGTGGCGCGTGATGCCATTCACGTAGTGGCCATTCCTTCCCTTAGATAGCTATGGTGAAAAAGAGAGAGGGACCGAAGCAGTGACACTGAGGCACGAATCCTCGTCCATTTGCCACGCCTCTCTGTGTGGCTTTATGCGATAGAACTCTCTCTCCCAGTCTCTCTCCTTTTCCTCCATTTCTCTTCCGCTATCTCCTCTCGTTTATCTCTCTTATCTCCTCTTCTCGTTCCAACTCCTGCTCACCTCTTATCTCCATCCATCCTCAGACCAGAGGGTACTGGAGGTTGCACGCTCTCAATGATTTCTTCAAAGATGTACTTAGAATGAGCGTAACTTTCGTTTTCAAGAGAGACAGCCTACCCATACACTCTCTCCAAATATCAAATTGGAAACTGATTTTTTTTAAATTACCTCTATATAAGACTAGTGAGCAAGAACTTCCGTATATGAACTTCCATATATTATGAGATTGAGACGGTTAAAGGAAGAAAACTTTGAAAGTTCCCTTTGAAAGAGTTTATTTTACCGATTCGGTCATCGACTATCATCCATTATCATAGAAAAATAAAATATTAAAATAAAAGACCACTGACAGATTAAAAGAAACCAATAATATTTTAATGTATAATCTGTAGCTTCTGCCGAGATGTGGTGGAAATACATAACTGAATACAGATTTTTACTTTTTTGTGGATAAGTACTATAAAAATCTGTATTCAATATTTTAATGACTTATTTGCTTCTCGTAATCTAACAGAGATAAATGGGTAGAGGAAATGTTTTTCAATATTTTTAATGGGTTCATTGTTTTTCAGTTCCTGTATGAGCAATAAAAATGCTATCTTTCTGTATTTTTACGACTATTAGAGCCTTAATAGTTATTTTCATTCGTATCACTTCAGCTGTAGCAACACCTCCGCATCGACACAATGTATTCCGCAAAAAAACAAAGTTTAGCTTACATTACTAACCAATTAGGAGAATATGATTTAATGAACTTTTATTTCTTAAAGAAACTTACTAAAATGACTGAAAAACGTATTTTTTTCTAACCAATTACCAAAATGATCGCATTGAAAAGGCGTGTAGACATATGGCGCGAAGAATTTAAGTACAATTATCATAACAATTCTTTTACTTCAATTTAAAACGTATTCATAACAGCAAAAAATCATGAATTACGGACAACAGCCTGGAAAATTCGCTTCGTGGAACACTCTAAAGCATTGATACAAATATTAAAACTAAGAGGCTGGGAGGATGCATTCAATTGAGTTAATTAATTAACACTCCACCATGGAAGAAAGGAAAAACCCCAACTGAAAGGAATTAGGCTATTATAGAAGACGTTGTACAGAGAAAAAGAATTGTAAGTGGAAAATAAAAAGTTTCGAGGCTCACTACAATGGGTTTAAAAAATTGCGGAAGATGATGTTAAAGCAGTAAGTGTAAAGACTTTCCGAATTGGGAACAATTTAATCACGCCTGTGAAAGAATAAATAAGAAGAGACAACGAGAGTAATTTTTCTTGATTAATCTTTAATAAACGATCTGTTTGGTTTAATTAAATGAGTATGTTAATGTTGAAAAGAGAAATGCCCGTAAAATTCCTATCAATAATATTACCACATAATTCCATGATTACCTTCCGTAAAAAGTTTCTCGTCGCAAAGAAGAATCAACATTCTTTACGAAGGGTGTGGCGGTGGGAAAATATTTGGCAGCGGTGGGATTCGAACCCACGCCTCCGAAGAGACTGGTGCCTTAAACCAGCGCCTTAGACCGCTCGGCCACGCTACCAGATATCAGAAGGTAGAAAGTCGAAACAATTCGTTTATTAAGGCCGTTTTATACGATGCGATTTCTTGCGCAATAAATTCCGCAATCAAAATTGCACCGTGTTCAACGACAAATTGCACCAAAAATTGCGTGCAATCACGATCGTGCAAGAAATTAGAACCTATTTTAATGCCGTGCAATTGCACTGTGTAAAACGGTCTCTTGATTTGGAAGGAAAACTAAATTGGAAACAAATGAAAAGTAGCGCAACCTTAATAAAATTAATAAAAGAAATTGTTTATGTAAAATGAGGACCTCTTATATAATTGCAAGCACCCTCATGGCCGCCATAAATAGTAAAATATCTTCTGTTTCCTTAATAAGTTCACAATTCAACGTGCAGAAAAACCCGTTTAAGACGCTCTTCGATGTTTCCTTCTGTTCATTTCACACGAGGGACAACGTAAAAATACCGCTTTGACTTCTACTTCCCGCTTAAGACGCGGGTTTTTCGCGTCCCCAAATGCACTACAACCCGCTTTAGCTAATAGCTTGCCTCATTAAATAGACCCAAATATTTTTACATCATTATTGTCGTTCTCCAACGATTCGACTAATCTCTAAAACGGTTCCTCGTGAACTTCTTCTATGGAATTACTAATTTTGTGAAAATAAAATTAAGACATCGCGAAGCAGAACGATCTCCATCTCGCCGTCGGAGATAATACGAACTCTGACGTGAGCGATCTTCTTTATCACTTTTGTATCACAGTCAAAGCAGAGAGAATAAAAATTCGCTTTCATCGCAAATTCTAGTTGTTAAACATACAAATAAAATAGAAAGAAAGTGCTGTGTTTTGTTGGCTGTTGAGCGCAGTTTTCAAGAGATTGTGCTCTATAATTCCATCTCACCGCTGCTGTTAAAAAAGTCGTTATTCTTCCTTTATTTTATATCTGGTAAATATTGTTTCATTGTAGAGTGATAGTTGACCAAATGGAATAACTAAGACACTCTTTGTGAGAAAAGCTGAAAGGTACTTCAGTATAGAATCTGTACAAGAGATACTTCTGAAACTCGCTTGATGATGCTTGTATTTCGCTGGTAAAATCTTAATATTACTGAATGGGTAAAAAAAAATGTTTCCGCCCGGGATCGAACCGGGGACCTTCCGCGTGTTAGGCGGATGTGATAACCACTACACCACGGAAACATGTGAGAGCAATCACTGGAGAATGTGTATCGAAATTGTATTATTCAGTTAATGTGGTTATCGAATATTATGTGAATGAGTAGTAGATTATTCAGGTATTCTGATACTCAAGAAAAAACTTCTCAAACAATAAAAAGATAGTAAGTAAGTACATATATGCACTTTCCGTAGAATTTCAACTTAACCCTTCCACGGATACATAATCATTAAAATTTCCTTTCGCAGTTTAATAATGTTAACGACTGATTTTTATAATTTATTTTTAAAACCATGCCACCCACCTTACAATGATATCATAAATATACAATTGTGAAACTTCATAGTCACACTCCGTTTTTGTGGATCCACCCATATTGTTTCAACTACATATTTTTTGAGGTTTTCTTCGTTACTATTGTATAGAATCTGCATTAGAATTACTTTTAAAACTTTTTTGAAGAAATGCTTATTCTACAAAATTAAGATGTAAGGGAGACAGCATTACAAAACTCGGTTATAACTCTATCCCACTTAAGACGCGGTTTCAGCTTTAGCTTAGCCCTGAAACGCGTTTTAAGCAGCTTCTACTTCATTTTGTTAATATTTCTTCGATTTAATTTTTGCTGACTCTATCTAATTCATACCTACATGCATATCCTCTGTAAATTTTTATATACTTCTCTTTCGAGTTTACTCAGCATATCGCCATGAATATATTAAATAAATGATGAATCTCACCAAGAATCACTTGATGATTTTCACATTAACCACATCAAATTTCGCGTAAAAATCTTTGGAATAATTTTTCCTTATTTAACCTTAGCATTTTATCGACGAACTTGGATTCCACGTTTTTTTTTTTTGAGAGATCTTCATGGGTGATAAAGATGTGCCACAACTCTATATGGTTTCACATTCTTATTCGCGACTGGAAATTGAGGACCTAGAAACTCTGTTTGGAGAACGCTGTCCTAAAAGTGAGATTTCCAGCGTCTGGGTCACAGACTAAACTTGGGACGCGTTTTGGCTTTCACATGAGTCGTCAGTGGAGAGCCAAAATCATTTAGTTTAGTTATTGGATGGTAATAAAGTAATCGACACGAAATCAGAAGGATAACCTCACAGGGTAGCGAGAAATTGTGATTTTTTGGAAACTGAATTGGGATGCTTGATCTTACAATAAGTAAAATCTTTTTCAGATGCTTAGCCTCCCTGAGACAGAATATACCACTGTTCAATTAGTTTAGTCTTTTTTAGAACTGTCTTATTTTTAGTTTTATTTGTTGATTTTCTTATTTAATATTGTTATGTATATTTGTTTAAGTTTGTTTTTTTTTGGAATTCACTTTAAACTGGCGGCACCGCTGTATGTGACTCTTTGATAAATAAATAAATAAATATCTATACATGCAATCTGAAAGCTGCCCTTCGGCGTGTGGCAGAGGATGCATACATCATGACTCTATCTTTTCTAATAGACGACTTTCGCGTATGATTTGGAAAAAAATTGAATTCTTGAATCGATTGGTTCTAACATCTATTTCTTTGATCTTCCTCGCAGTATTAGAATGGCCTATGTAACAAGGATGGCGCATGATATTGTCTACATATTCTAAAAACGTACTCCCACCGAATTAATTAAACAAACTAAGTTTTAGCTTGAATCATCTTACTGTTATTATCTACTTATACTTTAACTCATCTTTTAATATTCTACTTTTTTACTTTTACTTATACATTGAATTAGAGTTTAATATTTTAAATGTCAATGATTCATCAATTATTAATTAATATTTAATGATTTTTATCAATTAAGCATTTTCTGTACAGTGTTATGATTCTATTCATTATATATGGAATTTTAAAATTCAATTACATTTTCGATAATTAATGACGGTGCTTACTTGATTGTTTGCAATTCTAATCGCTTATTATGAATCTCGGCGTCGATCGTTGTTTTTGCTTCGACAGTCACTTTTTTCCCTTCACTCTTATGAATAACGTTACATTCGCTATTTTATTTCTCGTAAGTGCAAAATTATTGATTGATGCCTGAACAAAAATTAATTACTGCTTAAATAAGCCTTTGCAATCATTACGTAGATTTGTTGAGTTTAGTAAACACTTGGGTTTTTTCTATTAGTGATATTCATGAGATATTCTTCATTGATGTAGCATTCGGAATTTACTAACGATGTAGTACTATTTTATGTATATTTCATTTGTTTGCTGTCCATCCCGAATCTCTTCGCCTGTTATTCTTCTTAGATACATAGCTTTTTTCTCTTTTTGCAATTTGCAAAATTTCTTTCCGTAAAAGTTCCTCTCCAAAATTTTCGTAGTCAGCTTGAGTTGAGCATGAGGGAGGCTATATAGAAAAACTGTAATATATAAAAATTCTAACCAATTTTTCATTTTTAAAACACTTCCTTTTTATTCAAACGAAATTTTCCCCAAATTCATTTTTAAACATTTTTTCACTAAAATTTCATCTCCAAAAGTTTCGTATTTCGCTTGTCTTGAGCATGAGAAAGGTTATAGATGTAAATTGCTCTACCTTTCGGTGGGTTCATGTGCCACCACATTCTGTATTTAATTCCCTCTCCTTCAATTCCCGTGTTATTCCACCCATTAATTCGTCTAACAACTTGTCTTTAGAAAAATTATAATAAATAGAAATTCTAACCAAAATTTCATTTTCAAAAATTTCTTTCGGTAAAATTTCACCTCCAAAAAACTTCATTTTTTTCAGCGATAATTTCAAACGGGTCGGGAATCGAACCCCGCGCCTCAGCCTCGCTTTCCTTCACGTCCGTGACCACATTCGTGAAGATTCCCTTTCGAACCGTTCCGAAACCATTAAACGTGCCCAAGTAGTGGAGCTCCCCTACAAAGGAGTCCACTTTTAACCCTTTCTCCTCCATCACTCTCTCTCATATCTCCACGTCCCTGGAGTTTTTCTGGAGTCATATTCCGTCCCGTCTCTGTCAGCGAAAGTCGAGACTGACAATGGAACCGTAACTGGAAGGGAGATAGCGGCTAAGACACAAGAGGAAGTTTAAACTAGGGAAGGGAAAGATAAGAGAGAAACACGTTAAAGAGGACTGTGTAAACGCCCTCAGTTCTATTCTGCGGCTAAATATGAGGAATGACCCGAGGGTGTGGGGGGCTTCTTTGAAATTGTTTTTCGTGACCCCGGATGGCGTGAGTTATTTCCGGCTGTTCCTCATTGGAAGATAGGCTTTCAAAGGCTTAAATTCGCCCATAAAGAAAGACGGCATTATTACTATTATTTCTTGGTTGCGGAAGGTTCACTATCAATCGGAATTAAATGTGGGAGGATTATCGGATAACTGGTTGGTCCACAATACGGAATCCATATCTCTACAATCTACATAAGGGCGGGTTTATAATGTAAATAAATAAATTTCGTCCTTATTGAATTATTTATTTATAATATCGGGAACCCGAAGCGTGAGGATAAGTTCGAAGCCCCAGTATGAAATTATTAGATAGAAAAATGGATAAAAATACGTAACTAAAATAGCTTTCGCACATGCTACGTAGCTATGGTTATCGTAAATAAGGGTTACGTAACAAGTTACGTAGTTGTAACAATACTATAATAATATAATAATGATAATAATTACGTAACAAGTTACATTGTTATAATATATTATAGTATTGTTAACAATGTCAATAACTACGTAACAAGTTACGTAGTTATCATCATTGTTGTATTTATATATGGATACAATTAGATTTAATCCAGCTGAAAATATAACAATCTTTCATCCTCATTCTTATAATTAACAATTTATTCCATATTAAAGTTCCCCTTGCTACGGTATCACTATTTAATTACCTTTTTTAAAAAAGGGGTTTTTTAAATTTTTTTTAGGCTACGTATTTCCTTTGGGATTTTCGATCCCATCTTTGCACTTCGATTATTCTAAACCTTTTCCTAATTCTGGTAGATCATCGGCTTACAAAGTTCGGGAAATTAAAGTTATATCACTTTATCATACATAAAGATAGAGGTATCATTATTACTGTTGACAAAGTCAAGATTGTTTATAGTTACGAGTAGACAATGTGCCACCAAACTAAAAATGGTACGCCATACATAGTTTCTACAAACGAGTTCAGTTAGCGCATTTTCTCATAGGCGGTATTTCCTCGCTGAAATGAATAAATATGAAAGAAAATGAATGAATGATGGAAATTGAATGAATAAATATCCTTTGAAGGATTTAATTTATCGAAGACATACTTCTTGAATTATAAGCAAATAAATTTGTGTCTAAAATAACAATAATAAATAAACATTTACATTAACAACTTGATCTTAGTAATATTTAAATATATTAATTTAACTTACGTAGCTACGTAACTTAATTTAACTTACTTAAAGAATAAAAATACGTATGAAAGATAAGTCGAAAGGAAGGAAGGTCGAATAAAATGTAACGATAGGTAAGTACGTATTATTTCCGTGAATTACGTGCTGCTCACGAGGAAATAGCGTGATTGACATGTATGCACTAGTTGCCCTTGCCTTCAAAATTGTAGGAAAAATTTTCCGATTCAATTGATACTGTTTCGATTTTCCTTGATCTCATTCATGTATTACATGGTCTTCTTTAATAATTAACTAAAACCTGGAAATTATCAATTAATTTTTTGTTACAAAATATTCGTATAAAATAGTAAAACAACAGAATAGGCTATCGTTGCATAAAACTACTGAAATAATAATCGCCGACCAAATATTCATTTATTTCTTTATAGTTATATATGTATATAATTTTTTGGATTGATTTTCATCATTTAATGATTCCATACTCAGAACAGAGACAGCGACTATCGTTCAATTGAAAGTCTAAAGTAATTACCATCGTCTTTATATTAATACAGTACCTTAGTTTTTAATTTGTTTAATTTGTATTGTAATTTTTAATCTTAGCATAGAGATTCATGTAGTTCATGGACGTAAACGGAATTATGGTATCAGCAATAGGGATTGGTCGCCATGGGAACGATTCAACAAAGGGTAAAATTTTACGAAAAATCAACATGTTTAGTTAAAGTTTCAGAAAATTCGAATCAATAACAAGCAATATTCTGCGATGAAATTAAGAATCCCTTTTAATATTTTTCATGAGATAATCCTACATTTAATTTCCTATTAAATATTACGAAAATAGGTTTGAAAATGAAATGAATAACTAAATATACTTATAGGAAATGAAAGAATAAATGGTACTTTCTTTTTCCACATAAATTTTCCACGTATTTGATTTCATATATACTCATGTTTCTAATAAAGTCATTGATAGAGGGAAAATAAATCGCTAAATATATAGTCACTGAGTGTATATATTTACTTAATTACTTACATTTCCTATATTTGTGAATAGTAGATGTAATTAATGATTTTTTTCATTTTTCGATCCATTTCAGATATAAAAAAGTACCCAGATACTCGAAAAGATCCTCGGAACATTCCCAGAATACCTGGTCACAAAAAGAGAGTAATTCGGAGGCAGCTGAATGAATGGGGATAGAGAGAAATCCTGAACGGAAAACACGTTAGAGGAAGGCTGAGAGAGAGCTTGTTTTCGCACTCTTGAATTTATCGCAGGTCTCGCTAAAAGTTCTATCACATTTAATTCGTTTGGGCGAAAGTCTGAAAGGGGCATTGGGTCACTCTCGGAGACTAGATCGTGCTCTGTGATGTAGAACTCTTCACCATCACTTTTTCCCTCGAGAAGAACGAAGTTGAGTTGAGGGCAACGAGAGAGGAATTTCGCTTGAGTTTCAAGACATTTTATACCCTCAGCAGTTCAAGGAGCGTGATTTTGAGGAGGGCTTCAGAAACATGTCTACGAAATTATTACGAGAACCAAGAGATTGTTTGCTGGTTAAATAAATACCGTTGTATTCACTTATAATACAATTGTTTTTAATTATATTTATTTATAATACTCTGTATTTTACCGTCTCATCCATAGGAATCACTATGCAGAAAAACAGAACTAGCTTAATTGTATCTCGTTTCTATTTGTTGCTATATTACTAAAGGCAAAAATGAACAATTGCGAGAACAATAAAAATTCAATAAAAAACATTCCGTAGCAACTCTGTGACAATGAGACTATTATTGATATTTTCAACGATTAAAAGACATCATGAAAGTTCTAAACGAAGAATTTTCAGCAGCTTAATCGTATCCCGTCTCTATTTACTGATACATTACTAAAGGCCAAAGTGAACAATTACGACAACAATGCAAATTCAATAGAAAACATTCCGCAGCAACTCTATAACAATGAGACTATTGTTGACATTTTCAACAATTAAAATACTGCATGAAGCCTTCTTAATTCGAAGTATCTGCGGCAACAATAAAGCTCTACGAAACAACTATGAAGCTCTGCCAAGCAACAATGAAACAAATTTCAAAATGTCGCTCCCGATTCTATCATACACTGCTCCAATTGTAGAATGCTTATAGGGCTACATGATACCACTAATGTAAAATATACTGATTGGAAGATGATGTTTTAATGACTTTCACGTCTTCCATATTCGAAACATTGAAAGAATAAATTGACTTCGAAGAATAAAATAACAAAGAGAAATACAGATTAAAGACTTTTCTATTTTTTCTCGTCTTTAAAGAGAACATCTCAGGTTCATTTCCTAGCTCTGAATGCGTCACAAAGTATTTCCCTTCACAAGCGATAATTTTCTTATAATATAACATATATACACTGAAAATTAATTTTGAATCAATAAAGGTAAAGTTGTTTGCCCAGTAGCAAAATAATACTTATAGTTATCCGCGATAAGCTATTCTATATAATGCTTTACATAATACAGGCAGAATGAAAGAGGAGTCGGCAAAGCTAGTGGTGTTGCTCGCTCTCATAATAGCTAGACGTTTGAAAAAGTCACTCCAACGCCATCTAGTGTGTAGAAGCGGTACTAATCTATCGCCAACTATCGCTTTTCTGTTCATTCAGAAGCTATGTTCTTGGAATCGGATTCAATAGCTATCTCAACATGATCAATCGAAAAGACAGCTTTGGGCCTTCATATAGACAAGATTCGAATAATTATGGTTGTAATTCTAAATATCAGAAAGCTATTTATCGAAACAGGTTCGTTTAATCAATAAGCTTGCATCGTGATTATACCTTGGAGTTTTGTATTTTCGTAATTTTTAATGACTGAATGAGGGAAATATTGTGTTGTGTACTATGCAATGTATTAATGTACTCATATAATCTTCATTCATATTTTGCAACGGTTTATACATACATACGTCCGTACCCTCTTTAGAAGCTGCTCGTTTGTATATTATCGTTGTGGAAGAAAAGGAGAAATTATGGGAGACCTGAAGAGATTTTCATCAAAAATAAGGAATGGTATTACATAGTATAAAGGAATGGTATTACATAGTTTTCAATAAAATTAATAATTTAATGTTTTATGAACTTCGCTTATCGAGCTAATACTTATAAAAAATTATAGTGTGAAAATTTTAAGTGTTCAATCAATACAAATTTACAATTTCCAAGGAAAGGTGTTAAGGCATCTTTACACATATACATAGTGCACCCAGGAAAAATCCCAAGGATAAACGGACTTGAAAATTGTTCGAAGGGACCGGGGCACGAATCCGGGATTCCTCTATCTGAGCCATTAGCTTAGTTGGCTAAAGCAGCCTCCCTTAGGCTGTTTAACCCCAAAGGACCCGAATATTTTCTATGTAATGTTCACAATTGAATGTAATTTAAGTTCTGCCATAATTGATGGTGGAAATTTAGCGAATGCAATGTTGATTTGCTAATATTATCATTGAAATATATGTGGGATAAAACTCCACAAATGGAATTAAAAGTAAGAAGATGATTGCATTTTCACTTTAATAATTTACTAACTTTATTATTGGAAATAAAGATATATAATTTTTTTTAAATGTTGATTTCATGCTTATAATTGACAAAATATACCTTGATCCGTAAAACTAATTATCTATTTTATTAGAAATGTAGCCAGTATCATTCAAATACTCTACCGGGTGATATATTATTAACATTTTAAATAAGAAGCATTAAATTTTTAAACATTTACACTTTAGGCATTACGGCTTTGTGAAGTTTCATTTATACAATAAAAGATATTATTTTCTAAGTTAAATAAGATTCCGTCATCCTTAATGATGCAGATCATTAGTACAGAAATATTTATATGCATCTTTCAATAACTTTAAAACGAGTTTCCAAACATAAAATACACGTATGTATTGAGTGGGGCCTAGTTAGCTAGCTGTATAAAATGTATTGCGTACTGTAGTTTATGATGAAATGCATATTAATGTATTATATCATGCAGTTTATTTAATAATGTATGCCTTAATGTTTATTGATTTCATATATTCATGTACGAGTGTTATGCTAAGTCCAATACTGTTTTACATACATGTATTTGTTGAATATGTATCTACAGCTCTATAACCTGATGCTATCAAACAGTAACATGGTTAGTGAGAAAAATAAATCATTAAAATTTTATTCTACGTAATCTAAAGAACTGAAATTATCGTATGAAATAACATGAGGTGCCTTTGCAAACAAAAACCTTCGCTTATTGAGGAAGTAATCGCCCACAGTAGTAATGGCAAGTGAATTTCCTCTCACGAATTGAACTGCAAGGATGATAAATGCGAAATTCGTTTTCATAATGGGATCTTTCCGACAGCCCAACTTGGGTTGCTTTCCAATTCAGAGCCTCGTTTGCTTTGATTAACCAATTCATCGATTCAAACAAGGTCTGTTTTATGAACTGCTTTGGATGACAACCGTAACTATGAGCGCCCTCACGAAAATCACCGTGACTCATCCCGTGAAGCATCGTGAGTAAGCGCGGAAGATTAAGAGGACCTGATATGCCAAAAAAAACTCTGCAGGAACATTCACCGAATAAAAAACGTGATGGAATGATTCAACAGCACCAAAGTCTTATCCAGGATGTCATCCGTTATTTTCTTATGAGGAAACCAGTTTTATTAATACATCTGATAATGTCTATTTAGAACAAACTGAATGGGGCATATTTAATAGACCATAATTATTGCATCATATTTTTAACTAAACACCGCTTATGAAATTTTTATCCACACACAATCATCAATATCTATTCAACTCCATTGCTCAGACGTTTCTATGGTATACTATTAAAACAGGAAACGCTAACGAATATTTAATTGCCATCGCAATTATGTAAAAATTCGTTCTGTCTCTTTGTATCAGAATATTTTCTATGTATCTCACTGCAAAATATCTAATAATACGACATTTAAGTGAGCGGGATATTAAATTAGCATAAATATGAAAACGTTTGGATGACACAAAAAGAAAATAACAATTCATAGTATATAGTAGTGAAGTATAGTTACTATGGAAACTGAATGAATATTTAAAAATAAATTATTGTGACAGTTGAGTACAAATGGTGAATTTATCATATGTACCTCATAAAATATGTAAAATATCCACCCTGGAGATCTGTTTGAATCTCCGCAATAACCTGTTAAATACAATGGAGAGGGAATGAGGCTCATTACGCAAGATGAGGAGTGAGGTTGTTGTTCTCTTTTTCCTCACCAAGTCTGAATAGTAAGAAGGAAAGGCGCTAATGTAAAAGCGTTGCAATAATCCTATGAATAATACTTAGCATTCGACAGATTGTGACCAAAATAAATGCCATAAATAAGGCTGAGAAAAATTAAATGCATTTTTCCCTAACCTTTGCCAGAAGTCAACCAAGAAAAAAATTATTTGTGAGAATATGAAAGCTTGACCTTCACTCTGATAACACATCGGCGCCGTGGCTTAGTTGGTTAAAGCGCCTGTCTAGTAAACAGGAGATCGGGAGTTCGAATCTCCCCGGGGCCTACGGAAAATTTTTAACGTCTTCTGCAGAAAAAAATGATGATGACCTGATGGCAACTCTTTGGTCCGATATGCGTTTTTTAAAACTCATTCTTACACATTTCTTCACAATTCCTTATTCAACCACACTTTGGGGAAGTGGTTTACAAGTTTTGATTTATAAGGAATATGCGATTTGTTTTTGTTGGCTCAAGTTCTATGTGATGACATTAAGAATTAAGAACATTTTTATTCATTTTCCTTATATCTTATTGGTCAGCCTTCTCCTACCCATTCTTTTTTACGCCCAGGGTCGTTTCTTTTTCTGCTTGTTCCTTGGGTAGTTCGTAGAATAGTAATATCGTTAGAAGTGCTTCGATAGCTGAGGTCACCCGTGGGCTACCACAGGGAATCTAACTCGAGACCTGTTTCTCCAAAGTCTGCGCTGCCCACATGGCTATTCGGGAGCCCTCCTGGAGTACTATAGTTCGTTATCGGAGCGCAAATTTTTTAACGAAAATGTTTGTGCAAGTCGTTCAATATGTGATTCTCTGTACTTTTCATCTGCTTTTCGAGTCGGTTTAACTTTTTTACAAGTGTGGCGCCGTGGCTTAGTTGGTTAAAGCGCCTGTCTAGTAAACAGGAGATCGGGAGTTCGAATCTCCCCGGTGCCTCGGGAAAATTTTTGATTCATCTTATGCTAATGAGTTGTATCGTCCTGCTGCCATACCTTGATGAATGGAATTGAAACTTTCTTCCTGTTTTTGGTACGACATAAAGAAAAGTTTATCTTTCTTTTTCACTTTTGTCTGGAACTTGTACATGCTTATCATGGCATGGAAACAGGGTATTGAATCGGAACCAAATAAAAAATAAGTCCAAGAAATAATGACCGAAAAGTGTTACATTTAAGCGTGCTCTCGTTCCGCTTATAGCATTCTGGATCTATGTGGAAAAATATAGCAAACTACCTCACCCCTCATCTTGCCTAGTAAGCCTCATTCTCATCTCCTAGCTCTTGTTAGCTAATGGTAGCGGATATAGTAGGGCTGTCAACCTTCCTTCGAAATAGACACCTTACAGACGGATTTGAATTGCTATTAAACCAAAAATGCATTTTCATTCGGCAAAGAAATTGGTTGAAATAAAATACTTATTGGTAGAGTTTACGTCGGCGCCGTGGCTTAGTTGGTTAAAGCGCCTGTCTAGTAAACAGGAGATCGGGAGTTCGAATCTCCCCGGTGCCTTCGCAGAAATTTTATTTCATCTGATGCAAATAAACTCTATCGCCCTGCTTGCCATACTATGATGAATGGAATTCAAACTTTCTTCGTGTCTTTTGGCACGACATAAAGAAAACTTTATCTTTCTTTTCTTTTGTTTGAGTCTTGTTCTGATGATGATTTGGTAGCAAGACATCGAACCAGACCCAAATCAAAAAAGTATTCGAAGAAATAGTGAAAATCTATGAAAACTGTTACATTCCTCTTCACGTAATGTGTACTTGTTCCGCTTATTGCATTCTAGGTCTATGAGGGAAGTAATAGCAAACTACCTCGCTCCTCATCTTGCCTATTAAGCCGTATTCTCTTCTCCTAGCACTTTTTAGCTAACGGTAGTGCTGTCAACCTTCCTCCGAACTGAAAACCTCCGCACGGACTCGGATTTCTATTAAACCAAAAATGTTTTATTTAATGTGTATGGTAGCATTTAAAAATCCATTATAACATAAGAACCTTCATATATCCTTTGCATGTGTAAAACACGAAGTACTTGGAAATAATTGGATAAGGTAAACTTACACTTCCTCGAGGTAATCATTGCTAAGAAACGCCTGTTCTTCTTCCTTTCTACTATATTAATTTTACAGGAAATACTCAAACCTCTCCGTCATTGCAACGTTCAGACTAGTAACTCCAGATCCCTGCAACAATTCCCTTTAAAAGATGGCATCCCATGGGTTTTCTCCCGCATCCTCGGCCGACGGCAATTTCGAATTTCTTGACAAGGATATCGACATATTCTCGACAGATATTCGCCTGGCGTGATATAGGAAATAATTGTGAGAAGCGAAGGGCCGAGCTTATTGCTATAAATTGCTACAGAAAAGTTGGGAAGCCTTGCAAAGATGCTTCTTGATATGGGATGGGATCGTGAAAAGAATGGAGAAGAAAACATTGGATCGATCTACTCATGATATCAATAAAGGAAAAATACACCTTTTATATGGCAGGTGTTGCTAAAAGAATATAAAATATAAACACTAAAAGAATTTTGTTGCCACTAACTACCAATCTACTAATTTATTTACCAATTGGAATATAACACACTTCCTATAATCTCACTACTACCTGTTTATAGGAAGTAGATAATATATCCTGAAAATGATACCATCTAGACTTCTTGGAAATTATTTTCTTTGGCAAAAATTAAGTGATAAATGATGAGATTTAATAATAAAATCATTAAAGTCTTTATTAAAATTAATAATTAATTACTGTCGACAGGATGATGAAATAGCAATATATTCCTATGAATTTAAAAATATGACTTAAACTTAATCCTAACATATAAATCAATAATTGTTGGGAGGAGTTGGTAAAGTGAAAAAAATCATATGCCTTCCTGATTAATTGTGCAAGGTTAGATTAGGATTTTGAGGATTTTCCTACATGCACATAACCTGAATATATACAAATAAAGATTCATAGTAGCATAAAAATGTTCAATTCATTTTTCAGGGCATGACACTCGTCAAATTCACTAAAGAAATATTCTAAACATTTTATAAGAGAAGGATTATAGTGTATTTTCGCTTAAAGCTTAAAAAGAGACAGCCCGCCAACGCTTGCACTTATTCTCATTGCATTGCATGACGCATTCTAAGAAAAAGACTGTCTTCCACTATTTTGCAGAAAATTCTGAAGGAAAAAAGCGCGGGGATTACATGCAGGAGCGCTCTATAGCGGATTAAAGTCTTCTCTTCAAAATTCTCTAATGGTGTATATACCTAAGCTAACCATACGTCCCGATTTGCACAGTCCCGTTTCCAGCACTTCCGTGCCGTATATATCCTTATAAAAACGTACTCTGTCCTATTCCCCATAAATCGCTATATATTTTGCGACATTCAGTACCAAAATACAGACAATTGAAATTTTCGGCCACAGATTAACGGAGAATTCAAATACATAGTAAAATTGAAATCTAATAAGTAATAAAACAATTTAATTATTTTATGGATTTTTAACTTAAACAGAAACTCAATGATAAGACAGCGGTGAAGTACATGAGCTTCCAAAGATGAAGCCGTTTCATCCGTAAAATTTAATAGACCAACGCGCTTCTAGTTAATTTGCGCACAAGATTTAGTGGTACTTGGTCTCCAGATAGGATAAAATTTCCTTTATCAAAATGGCCAAGAATTCCTCCACATTATACCTTATATCATTAAAAACCTAGAGATAAATCGAGCGAAAAATATTGTCCCGTTCAGTCCCGTTTCACTGATGTGTAATTTTTCGTTTTCGGCTATATGTCGTCCCAGTTTTTCTCTTAAGATAATGACAATGCTTGTTGTTAATGGTGATCGATGGCCTTCCTATTAATAATAATAACAATAATAATAATAACAATAATAATAATAATAAAGCGTCTTCAATTGGTCGAGATTGAGACTAAGAAGTCTCTTCTTACACCTAACCTATCGTCAACTACCACATGAAAGAATAGCACAAAAAAACATAAAAAGATAGCATAAAAGGGACACAGAAGCAAACTTATATTTGGATTTTAAAACCTAAGCTAGTGCTTAGGACAAATACACCTTAGTAGGAAAAAACCCACACGAAGAGGAGTGAAAACCCTGCGAAACGTTTAGATAAAAACTAAAAATTAACGGAAAAGATAGACAAAAAGAAAGAAACAATACGCGCACACTTTAAATTACAGAAATAAAAACGTTTGCACGAATAAATGTAGTAATAATTATAATAAACAGAAAATGAATATTATGAAGCACACAAATTGGCTACAAAAACATGAATATAAAAGATAAAAAACGGCAATAAGAACAAAAGATAAAGAAGCGTTTGAATGATTTTCTTGGGATGATAATTTCCACAAATCTACACTCATCACCCATCGATTAACTTAACGCAACGAACCCTTATTGAGCGATCATAAACGGCGGTGCCTCTGAGAATTCGCTTTTCCTCTACTTTCTCCACCGCCCCCTCACTTTCTCACCAATCCTTAACTACCCCCTACTTTATTGGAGGCATCTTCCCCCCCTTTCTGGAGATCAACAGGTCCCACGATAACTCTGCACCGCCAAAAAGAAGGATCTGCATCGTGAGTCTTTTACTCGAGGATGGAGTTGAATCATACGCAAGAGTCTGCAGAAGGGTTAAATTAAAAAGATTGACGTGGGATAATCCGATTGCTCGGAACTTCTAAGGAACGGAAAAGCAAACGCGTCTTGAGTGGTGCCTATTTTTCTCCTTCCGTACTCTAATTCATCTCACAAAGAGGTTTTCTTCCTTCATGATGGATGTCAGATGGGCGGATGCAGAAGTTTACCAAGGGTTTAGGTTCACGTCTAACCACAATATTAGTGCCTCAATTCCTTTTAATTAACTGTTAAGTATCGAATTGACGTAAAAAAATCCAACGAGTATTATCTTATCATGGGGCCACTTCCCTATCAGTTATTAGCTTGTGCTCTACGTCATTTCCCAAGGAAAACTTTTGGTTTGTAATAACCATGGAGAGCGATCTCTATGGATACGCCGATGATGCAAAGGTCGGACAAAGTTATACTGGCTATCTGTGTGCATGGAGTCATTGCGGCACTTCTTTGTAGATAAGTTTAAACACAATTTTCAGAAAAATTCTTTATTTTTCCACCAATAATGCTCGATAATCACAAATAAAATAAAAACCATAATTAGTCAGCAAAAGAAAAGTCTACGCAATAATGATGGTAACTATTTCAATGATTTTATTATTTCTCCATTAATTATCGTTATTGTTGAGAGGATTTTTTGATGCCCTACTGTTTCCTTTATTCCTATTATTCAATTTGAAAGACATGAAAACACCAAACGAGGCTAAGTGGAAGTGAGGCCAAATATGTGAAACTAAACTTAAACTGAAACCCTACCCGGACCTAACCCCGCCGAATAAAAAAGGGTTGATCGAACCTAACTTTCGTTATTGTAGCACTCACAATAAACATAACGGAAATATTAACTATAAGCTGATACACAGTGATCACAGACTGCTACTATCTATTCGTTTGATTAAAATTTTTATTGAAAGAAATTAACCGATAAATCTTAACATTATTTAACTTATAATAATAAACATCATACAAAACTTAGCTCGAGCAATATTTAGTGGAAATTTTCCATATTTTATTCAACAGAAAAAAAAACTTTTCTAAGGACGCCAATTTTTATTTCTTCTTTTAAAGAATTCTTTCCAGATACGATTCATTTTCATAAATAGACTACTTTCATTATTTACTACAAATAAATTATCATATTCTAGAGAGTTTCTGACAGAAAAATTAAAATACCTATAACTATACATAGCCATAAACCTGCCTCCGGGCTGAATTCAGTGGAGAATCCCACTTATGAATCAGTACCTTATTTTAGGCTTTATTTGCATAGTTTTCAAGGAAGTACGCATATTTCTCCCGGCAGAAAATCTTTATTGACGGAGCAAATTAGCACCTCAACAGATTATTCTACCGCCGAATTTGAGGTACAAGAAGTTTTACCGCACTCATCAATTCCTATTGGTTAGCGTACTATGCGGATCTTTCTACGCTATATTTTTTCACTTTCTGATTTAAAAAAAAAACATCATTCAGGAAAATATGCCGACATTTGAGGTTATTCGCAAAAGTAGGCTCAGAAGTCTGAGCCCATTTCCTTTCAGGCGGTCATTCATGCATTTACTGCTGTATTTCACTATTCAAGTTTCTCATGCTTTATCTCCGCGGATTTTTCAACCGTGAAATCCATTAAATACGTTATCGCAGCTCTCTAATTTCCGCAGAAAGTTACAATCATATATCCGCCTTTCCTTTCATTAGCACATATGATAACACAAATATATATTTTCCGTTTTTCAGCACCGATTTCATATACGTATACCTGTACAGACATCAGCCTGAAATCTGTTAGAATGCTCTATCATTCCACAATTAACGACGAAGAGAACTGAGAGGGCTTGAGGCTTACTATACTAGGCAAGATGAGGAGTGACTGAATTTTCCCTTGCTTTCCTTTCTGTGCCATAAACGCGGGAGCAGTACACGTATGAATACAATAACCGCGTAAGTAACAGCGGATGAGATGGATGCCATGCATACCTCAGTATTTGTCATATCATCGCAGAGATGAAGACCATGGAGAAAGTAAATGGAAAATAAGTAATCTCTATCCTTTACCTAGAGATAAATGAATTATATTCCATTCGGCAAAGTATGGTCGCTTGAAATAAAATACTTATTGGTTGCGATCACATCGGCGCCGTGGCTTAGTTGGTTAAAGCGCCTGTCTAGTAAACAGGAGATCGGGAGTTCGAATCTCCCCGGGGCCTTGTGAAAATTTTTATTTCATCTGATGCTAATAAATTCTGTGGTCCTGCTGCCATATCTTGATGAATGGAATTCAAAATTTCTTCGAATCTTTTGGTACAGCACAAACAAAAAATGTGTCACTCGTTTACTTTTGCCTGCGTCTTCTTCATGGTTATGATGTTATGAAAGCAGGACGTCGAAGCGGAACTAAGTCAAAAAAATACTAAAATGTTACGAAAATTGTTACATTCTGATCCCCTCAGGAGGAGTTGTTCCGCTTATAGCATTCTGGGTCTATGATGAACGTTATTACATCTGATGGGGGGAAGTTCTCCAAAATAAATAACATTCCAAGATTCTAGTATCAATTACTTCAAGCATTAATTTGTGTTAAGACTCCATAACTTGAAGAAATGAAAAAGGAACGACTTTTAATTTGTTTCTTATTAACAATAATAAAAAATTAGTGTTAACAATTATGCCTTTTTCGTTTATTCAAATGCCATGATTTCATTGGTGCAGTAATTACTCTTTAACAATACATCTCGCCTTGTTACTTTGATAGTATATAAAAATGTATTATTCAGCATCACTTATAATTTAGTAGCTTCCATATTTAAGGCGATTAATGAAGTAGACTAAAGACAATTGAAGACATTTTTCTATCCTGAATCAAAAGGCGAATATGAAATATTCCATTCATCAAGAACTGGTGGACGAAGTTAGTTGCGTCATCTTATATTTTTCGAGCCACATCTCAAAACTTGTTGCGTTGCTTTGTATGTATAACTAAGTCACTGTCATGTATGAACTTACAGAGAGAATAAATGATAAAAGAAAGACGCACATGATATAATACACGTAATCTAGAGTGAGCAGTAAGGTAGAGGGCCAAGAACAAACTTTAAGTTGCCAGGTCTTAGAATACACCGAAAATGTGCTAAAAAAATTACCTTTTTCCTTTGCCAATTTTCTTTGCAAGTTAGAAGGGGCAGCTTCCAGCTTATTTTCGTCATTTTTATCTTTATTATTTTATTTTATCTTACATACGCCGAAAATATTCTAAGACCGAATTCGTTACCTAACTCTGAAAAATAGCAAAATACTTCGTTTGCTAAAATATTCGATATTGGAAATACCGATTGGATGAAACAACTCAACTTCTAATTGTGCTTTGATGCATCTTAGAATTCTTATGGGTAAAAAGTAACTTTATCTCTCACTATTTGGAACATCACCTAATAAAGTCGGAGTTGATTTATAATTTGACATTTCAGTTCGTTTTTACTTAAACTTTTCCAGAGCAGGCCGCACGTTATCAGTTTGTGGTTTTTATACAAACTGCGGGCTATCTCATAAAAGCCTCATACGGAGGCCTAAACCAATCTCATCAGCCACTGTCATTTTTAGCCGAGTCATTTATAAACAATATGCGAAACTTTCATTGATAACATTTCAAAGATACATTCAATAACTATCCGAAACTGAAAACATAATTCCCATTAAATGTTTCCTTAAAATGTTATAGCCCATCGAAATGACTCATGTTCGCCGATTTTTGCAAAAATCTCGAAATTTTAAATATTAATTACTTTTCAAAAAAAAATTTCTGAACTGAAACTTTGGCATAAAGGTTTTACACAATTTAAAAAATTTTCATCAATTTTAAAGGTCAATTTCTATCCGATTTTCCGTGGAATAGCCCAGATGTAGATAAGCCGATGTGCGGCCTGACATAAGCCGCGTGCGACTTCGCTTAAAAGTCGCAGTCAGAAGAAGCATAAATCTCTCTCCCCGTCTCATTTCCCACTTTCCTAACCCTTCCTCCACGGTCTGCAAACGGTTTTTTCGGCCGGTCGTTGACCATAGTCGTCACGAGGATGGTCGTCGCGATTGAATGAGCCTTTTCTGTGACCCGTCCCTTGGGAAGGGCCTTTTGGAAGTACAGATTGGCAGAGTTAGCGGAGAGGGGAAAAAAAATAATCCGTCGCAGCTTGTAAACGAGCAGTATCCTCAGCCCGGGACGGATTCAGCCGATTAAAATATAGGCTCTCGGGACATTAATTCGGTCGCACTCCGGTTTGATCTTTTTCCTGCTCGTAGTCCGAGACGATTGGATAATCTAAGAGACTGTTACGATGTGAGATTTGAGATAGAATGAGGAAATTTTTGGACAAAAGTTAAGATTTTTATTTCAGCGGTGACTTCATATAGTTCCTGCACAATAGAACTTACGCTCCTAAAGTATCGTTTGGAATATATAAATTAAGAGCGGATGAACAATCAAAACAAAGCAGGGGAATTTAATATGAATAATTTATTGGAGTATCAATTTTTCAAGCAACCAAAATGACTTTTATTGTTAATAGTATCGTTTCTGCGCGCTGTATAATTAGTCTATTGCTACTATTGTTAATATATTTATTTAATTATTATTATACATTACTTTATTATTACATTCTTATTTTCCCCTTGCCGAAGGGGGGATAGCAGAGTATTTATGTTGATGTTATTGTATTAATATTATTCCTATTATTGGAATAAAATCTTGATTATCCTAAACGAATAAGTACATATGCGTTTCCGTGGTGTAGTGGTTATCACATCCGCCTAACACGCGGAAGGTCCCCGGTTCGATCCCGGGCGGAAACAATTTTTTTATCTATTCAAAATACTAGGATTGTAGCAGTGAAGAAAAAGGAGAGAATTACATAACTCATAAAGCAGGTCTTAGAAATAACTATATTATAGATTCTATACTAAATTAACGAAGAACACTTCAAAAAAAAGTAGTTCAAAACAATATGGGTGGATCCAAAAAAGGAGTGATTTTAGTGATTATGTAACTGTGGAGGGGTTAAATTTTGCGGAAACTAATAATGTACCTTCTTAACGTCTGAAAAGTTTTTCCTAGAGTAATCGAATCCCTGAAAAATCTACTATTTAATTCACTAATTCCACGATATCTTTAATAAAAGAATAATCAAATGTTGATACACATTCTACAATTTTAATGCGTTTCCGTGGTGTAGTGGTTATCACATCCGCCTAACACGCGGAAGGTCCCCGGTTCGATCCCGGGCGGAAACAATTTTTTTACATTTCAGAAATATTAGGACTGCAGCAATGAAGCGAAAGGAAAGGATTGCATAAAACCCATAAGGCAGACTTTAGAAATAACTATAGTATAGATTCTATACTAAAGCAACGATTTTCGTTACAAAAGCAATAAGAACCTCAGAAAAAGGAGTTCAAAATATATGGGTGGATTCAGAAAAATGAGTGTGACTGAAGTTTGAAAAATGTATATTCATAATATAATTTTAGGATGGGTGGAATGGTTTTTGAAATACACTAGAAAAAGCATCGTTATTGTTATAAAAGTGTGGAGGGAAATTGTAAGTGACTATGTCTCTGTGGAATGATTAAGGTAAGATGTTGCGGAAACTGTTTGCGTATCTTCTAAACGCTTGAGATGTTTTTCCTTGAGTATAAGAATTCCACATATTCCACGATATCCACAATACAATAATAATATACTATTGGCACACATTCGCCAAACCTCAATACACGCGTTTCCGTGGTGTAGTTCACATCCGCCTAACACGCGGAAGGTCCCCGGTTCGATCCCGGGCGGAAACATTTTTTTTCCTATTCAGAAATATCAGTAATTGAGCAGAAGCGAAATAGAACTATAAATCATAAGGCGGGCTTTAAAAGTATTTCTAATGCAGAATCTATACAAAAGTAACGAAGAAAACCTCAAAAAATATGTAGGTGAAACAATATGGGTGGATCCACAAAAACGGAGTGTGACTATGAAGTTTCACAATTGTATATTTATGATATCATTGTAAGATGGGTGGCATGGTTTTAAAAATAAATTATAAAAATCAGTCGTTAACATTATTAAACTGTGGAAGGAAATTTTAATGATTATGTATCCGTGGAAGGGTTTAGGTAAAATTCTACGAAAAGTGCATATATGTACGTACTTACTATCTTTTTATTGTTTGAGAAGTTTTTTCTTGACTATCAGAATACCTGAATAATCTACTACTCATTCACATAATATTCGATAACCACATTAACGGAATAATACAATTTCGATACACATTCTCCAGTGATTGCTCTCACATGTTTCCGTGGTGTAGTGGTTATCACATCCGCCTAACACGCGGAAGGTCCCCGGTTCGATCCCGGGCGGAAACATTTTTTTTACCTATTCAGATATATTAGGATTTTACCAGCTAAGCGAAATACAAGGATCATCAAGCGGGTTTCAGAAGTATCTCTTGTACAGATTCTATACTGAATTACCGAAGAATAACTTGAAAAGTGGTTAAAAACATTATGGGTGGATCCAGGAAAACGGAGAGTGTTTGTGTGAAGTTTCGCAATTGTGTATTCATAATGTCATTGTAGGATGGGTGGGATGGTTTTGAAAATATACAAGATAAGCCAGAATTCTCTGAAAGAGATAGTCACGAGCATAAAATTGAGCCTAGGGGAACGACAAACAATGTATGATAAGACCAAGGACGAGGAAATAATATTTTAATTTAGAAGAATATCTATGCGGCCGGAAGTCCAAAGAGAAACAAAATGAAAAATTATCGACGTGACTGGGACTCGAACCCATGTCCCCATATTTAAGGTAAATTTCCTAACCACTGTATCAGTAGGATTCTACAAACAGTCTCAATCATGCCGATAATATTCCCCATCTGTTTCTCCTTTTCTTATGAAAAGATGTTTGGAAGAGTAAAGACGCATGGCACAATCACTGGCATTACTCCCTCGTCTTTCTCGAAAAGTCTCGCAAGTTAAGCATTGCACGTGGAGTGACTCATAGGATGTGTGTCATCAGTCTGCCCAATCCTTACCGAATGAATGGAAATTAAGACGGGTCCAAGAGTGGTAAGGCAGTGACTAAGAGCAAGCAAGGGTGGAATCAAGATTTTGAGAGTACTTGTGCGAATTCAGCCCAATCTTTTTCTCCAACAGCCATACCTTATAAAGCTCGAAATAAACTTTCCGATATAAAACCCACACATTCTCTCCATAGTATTAATTTACGTGAAAATTATTGTTAATCTCCCAAAACTGTCAATTTCTTTGTTTCAAATATACTTTGCTTACCTTTGCTTCAAAGGTTTTTGATATTTTTTCCTAGTGAAATTCGACAAGAAAAAGACTGTGTGTTTTTATCAAATGTTGAAATGTCAAATTGGTTAAACAGTATAAGTTATATTAAATTTTTGTTTCACAATATATACTATTTTGAATCTTTATAACCATGTATCTTCATACGAGGTTAGGTGGAAGAGAGGCCCACTCGGGCCTAACCTCGCCTAATAAAGGGTCCAATAAATAAATATATTAATTCATATATTTCGTAATAGTTTGTAAGATATTTTTGTTAAACATAAGTAAATTGATGCATGAATTTTATTTCTGTGTTAGCCTCACAGGTTTCTCTTTAAGAAAACCTTAAGTCTTTTTATATTAATATTATATTTATGATATTTTTATAAATTTTATTTAAATAATGATTTATTCTCTTTTGTATGGAAGTAATAAATATCAATTCTAGCTCGTAAAGTGCATAATCGGTGCTTTTCTATCAATTTGATGCTTTCTTACATGAGCTATTATCAAGTCGAAATTCGTACCCGTCAAAATAAACAAGACGTTTCCTAATCTGGTGGTGCAATATTGGTCAGTCTAGACATTTAATCATAATGACGCCACACTTGAGAAGTTCTTTATCTTATCCGCAAGGCAATTACATATTGAATGATAGCGATACCTCCTCTGGTGAATACGCAACTTATTTCTTTTTCCCTCGATTGTTTTCCTTTTTTCAGTTCTTCCTCTCTCCCAGACACAACGACCTACTTACACAGGTGGGATTTCTTAATGATGTCAACACAGCCGACTGACTGGTAGGACCTCTTTCGTTACCACGCGAAACCTCCGTTTCTCGGTGAAAATCTCGGACAAAAGCTCGCATAAAGCAGCACGTACACAGAAAATTGGGGACGATTTAAAAAGTACCAAAAAATCGGTCCGCTTGTAGACTTCCCAATGAATAAAGTGGTCAAGAGAAATACGGCTTCGAAAGTAGTTAAGACCGTGCAGTATTCATATCAGAGGTCGGTTTGTATCCCCAATCCCTTATTATTGCAACGAAAATCACTAGAAAGAGAATGAGGCTATTTATCTCAAGATTAGGAGTGAAGTAATTTGCCCTTCCTTTTCTCACTCAGATCCAGAATTATATAAGCCTGAAATCTCAAGTAGGTGCAGTACAATGACTGCTATACTACATGCTATATGAATAATGATTTCCATAACATTCAATGAGAAGATACATAAAATCAATAGTTTTTATGTTATCACGAATACTAGACAATACTGAGATTAGAGTAAATAAAAAGCATGCTTTTCCCTATTCCGTAACAAAAAAAGATAAAACATATTGTAACCAACTGTAAAAATACCTCGTATTTTCCACAATTTTTATTTATAGAGCATCTTCAGGCACTCCACAATCAGAAAGAGTAACTGATGATGTGCCTAATGATTATCTTTAAGATCGAAACCAGTCATCAACACAGTAAGATCCGGAAAGTACCAAGTATTTTTTCGTTGGTTCTGATGATGTTCTACAAAGTTCGACAAGAACTCCTTAAGTTTATGAAAACTATTCTGTTGCGATAAGATATGGCATCAGGAACAAATTTCCCGTAATGCACCATACATAATGAATAATAAAATTTAAATCCGTGCTCATAAAACTTAATGAATATTAACACAATCATTTTAACAGTAAATATATTACAGTAAACTCCGAGAATAGCCATTTACTCAATGAAATTTTTATCTTTTATCGAGTTTATCCATATCTGTATGAGGAACTATACCTTTAACACCTCCTTATATACTCGTACAGTAATGCTGTGATTCGTTACCAGACTTTGAGACCTGGTGAAGAAAATCGCAAAAATACTCGCACCTCTTGCTTGTAATTTCTGCGATGAAAACTACCGTAAAGTTAGGGAAATATAAGCAAATATAAATCCATTCCAAAGCACAATTATTCCGCGACCGATTTGTGACCTTTGGGTGTAAAGAAAAGAGGGTTAATGATGCCGGCTGATTGAATAGTTCTGTTCGGAGCATGACGAAAGGCGGCCGTGTGTATTTGAACATGTATGTAATTATCATTTAGATAAAACGATAAAGATGGCAGTAATACACACGAATTTCTTCATTTCTTCAACGAAATATTTAAAGCGTATTGTCGGTAAATGCGATGAGAAAGTTAGAGAGCGATGTTATTTCTCCTTGGTCAGGCCCCATCTCGAATACGCGGCAAGTATATGGGACCCAGCGGATGAAACGGGTACCCGCGAACTTGAGAAAATTCAACGCACAGCGATACGTTTCGTTAAAAAATGCTACGAGAAAAAGGTAAGCGTCACGAAGATGCTCTCAGATACAGGTTGGGCATCATTGAAAGAAAGGCGGTTAGAAGCTAGGTTGCGACTCCTTAATAAATTTAGAGAAAGCACGTTTTCCCATGACGTAGTTGATATTATGCGACCCCTCTGTTACTTCGGCCGATCCGACAATGAGAGCAAAATAAGAGAAATAGACGCTAGAAGAAGTCGATTTAAGAACTCATTCTTTCCGCGAACAATACGCTATAGTAATAGGCTAAAAAAGTAGCTCAATCGATTGGTGTTTACACCCCCTGCCACACGCCGAAAGGCGGCTTGCAGGGTATTCATGTAGATGTAGATGTAGAAATGTTCGTTTTTTTTCTTTGGAGTAAGTAAATACCGTGAAATTCATATATTACATATTTTAACTCTTAATTTAGCCACCTTCAATAGTAATAATACACTCTGACGATGTCAAGAGAACGTATGAATCTAAACAAAAACTTGGCGCAAGTAAATCCTCTTTTCCTTTAAAAAGAATGATTTTCCGTCCTCATTGTCTCGTCACGCTCTGAAATTTCTTTCTGTGCTGGTAGATGGTTTTTTCACAATCCTTAAGTCGCGATGCAGAACCTTTCCTAACGTCTAAATGTTTATTTCAAGCAAATAAATATATTAAATAGCTCATTGACACGCTTCTTAAGTAAAAATTGCGTGAAATTTCTGAAATTCCGCTGCTAGAATTAAAAATTTATTATGTTTTAAAATATCTAATTTATAATAATAAATTATATCTTGATAGCCGGCTAGCAATGTGGGAAACGTGTCCGGCTTCGGAGAGAGCGGTCCTGGGTTCGATTCCCGGTGTGAGTCCACGTGCGAAATGACCTCAGCTGTCGAAGCGCTATTAACACTACTACTACTAAATTATATCCTATAAAGTAAAAACTTAATTTAAAAACGATTTTATATAGTATTTTCCAAACCTACAAAATTTCTGATTTTTTCATGACTGAGAAAGACCTCACTAATAACTGAACCATAAATAAGACAAACACAAGAGAGACTCCAACAGCTCTCCGTGGACTAGTTCAGCTGTTAGGAATGACAACACAAGAAAAGCAATCTCGTTGTCGTTCTTTACTATAGACAGGATAGAAAGACAGATAAAATAGACAGCAGCCAGTCCAGCTGTAATTCTTTGCGTGTGTGGGTCTTGGCTGAAAGATGAGTTTCTTTCACCTAGACAAGAAAAACTTCCCGTGGTTATTCTCGCATGGAGATTAGTTTGACTGACTTGCCTCCTGTACCAGCTCTTTTCCGTAGACTTATACCATATACCAGATTTTTCCTTATCCCAAAATAAATTATTACCACCTGGCCTGGTGCCTACTTGTACAATGAATAAATAAAGAATAAATTTATTTATATTATTTGGTAATCGATCTTACATCAATAAAATCAAGGCTTGAATTCGATGAAATCAATATGTTCTGGCGCTACTTGGTGGAAAGCCATAATAAATTATACAACTTTGTAATTTTCCACGTATATTTCCACGGATATACGTGGAAAATTACAAAGTTGTATAATTTATCTTGAATTCGATGTTGCTCAACCACTCCCTCAGCACCACATATTTGAGAAATTGTAATTAATTGCTATAAATATGCTATAATCCCAGCGTCATTAAAGTAATGTGTTTCTTATGAGAACATTTTCGAGTCGTCCAGAGGAATCAAGGATATCGAACCAAGGATAATTTTGGTAGAAAAATGTCGATATGTCTTAGGTCACTGTACCTCTGATGAATCCCTAAATATCTATAGAAGTTCATGAGATTATTGTTCAAAATTTTTTCCAAGTATTTCTCGCGGGAGTTACTGACGTCGGATGAATAAATATATAAATATATTCACAACGGTAATTATTATGTAAGATAATAAAATTTCAATAGCTACCAATTGACACGAGTTGGTTAGATCGGGTGGGGGGATATGTAAATAATTTATTATTTCCCTAACACCATTAATAATTTTTACCCACTTACGATGACATCGACCTATATCAAACATGAATACAGATTTTTACTTTTCCACAAAAATATTTTTATTCAAGAACTACCGGTTACGGTGTACTACCATCTTCAGGTTCGAACAAACTGTCTGTTCAGTTATTGTATTCAGTTATGTATTTCCACCACATCTCTATAGCTATAGATTATACATAAAACATGTTAAAAAAACATTGTTAAAACTCTACTTGAGTTGAATTATTGAATTCAATTGAATTTTCTGCAATCGGAAACGATTATTTTGTTGCATATCCACGTTTATTATCTCATTCCCTTGCATTAAATAACATTGAAAACTACTGTATCTAATAGTTAAAACACGAAAATGATTACCAGCTCCGAGTGACAAAGAGTTACAATGTAAACTGTAATGCTTAATGTATGAGAGAGTGTGGGGTAGAATGAAAGAGATGCCAAACACAAAAGAGTGGGCTATTTCGGATCTGATCCCAAGGGTCTATCTTTAAAGCTCTCAACGCGGGAGTCTTATAGCTAGATGTATTTTCAAAAACCGCAGGAGGCATTCCCTTCTTACTGTAAACATCACATATGAGGATGAAGACACACGACGATATTGCATAGAGAACTAAGCAGTGGACAAAATCCATATTCAAAGCTTGGGTCCCAATACGAATTACGATACAAACAACACCTAAACAAAAATTCTTTCAGTGACAACCACTTAGAAATAAAATCACTCATATAATTATCATTTGGGGGATGATCATTTGTACAAATGCCATCTCTGACAGATGCCCTCGTCTAGGTCATCATAAATCGAAGTTAGATAAGAGCTATTAAGATTGAGCAACGTTTAACCAAAAGAACTTTTATATAAAAATCCACAATACTTCCTTGCTAGACAAAAATCTGAAGTTTAAGAAAAATAAAATAATGAAACACTTACATAGCATCAATTGATATCCATTTAAAAAAAGACATCCAATCACAGACATGTCCAACTAAGTTAACTGGATATTTGTGCTCAACATCCTTGTTTGTTTTCGAGCCAAATCGTTAGAACGGATAATATTAGGCTGTTTCTGTCACTATAAATGGATGAGAAAGATGCTTTTTATTTGTCTCTCGGTACAAGATAGAAGACAATGTATATTTGAATTGGTATTTTCTTTATTTTGTTGATGATTGAGGAAAATAAAACTTCAGAGATATGAATGATGCTGAATAAGTAATGACATTCTTTTAGTTCATTTCTTGTTAAACGTTTTATAAATTGTTATTCATAGGGTGTTGATAGAAAAACAAACGAGGAGGTGCTAAGTATGGTTGGGGAAACGAGGGTATTAATTGAAGTAATTAGAATTCAGCAAAGGAAACAGGTGGGTCAAATATTGAGAGGATAAGATTTGCTGAAAAAAGTGATTGAAAGAAGATTATTGGGAAAAGGCAGAGGGGAAGACAAAGACAAAAGTTGTTAGACGAATTAAGGGGTGGGATAAGTTACCAGGGACTGAAGAAGAGGGAAGTAAATAGGAATAAGAGGGCAGATGAACCTATCGAAAGATAGAACACTCATAAATATTCATAGGGTCACTATGTTGCCCTTGAAGGGTGAATATGATTTCGATGTTTTCCACACATAGCACTAGCTTAACGAGAAAAGTAAGCGCTATAGTAACTACCTCACTCCTCATCTTGTTTAGTATGCCTATTTCCTCTAAAACGCTTTTCATGAATAATGATGAAGATACTGTGAATCTAATCAACCTTTGGGCACGCACACACTTACTGACAGATAAATGGCGTTACCTGTCGAAAATTAACGACAAAAATATATGGTTATGTAGAAATTCAAGACTTAATTCAGCTAGATATTTTTGTGCAAAACTCAGCATGAATGAAATTTAAAGTATCACTTACGTGAGTAATATTTATCAAGGAGTCAATAAAAAAGAAGAAGAGACGTTAAGCATGATAAATTAAAAGAATTAAAGTATGAAAGGTGAGAAAGATACTTGGAGTTGGAGAGAAAGGAGAGGTCGATAGAAGGATATAAATCTTCATTAGTGCGATATGAAAACCCGAGGAAATCTCCTTTCACGCAGTGCTTTGAGAAAAGAGTGAGGTGAATCAAGAAAATGCTGCAAGAGAAAGTAACTTAAGAAAAAACTAAAAAGCTGCGGATTCAAGATAACTTCTTCTTTAATTATCTCACACTGCAGGTACAAATATCTTCCCCTTCTTTTTCACACTCTTTTTCCCTTCAAATCGCATAACTATTTTATGCATCTTATTCCGTTATGATTCTCCTTTTTCACTATTCCCTCCATAATATTTCTTCATTAGACATTTCATTCTAAATACGTGGCCAATATTTTTCCTATTATTTAGAATGATTCGAAGATCTCTGCATGAATTGGTAATCGTTAAGATCTTACGTAAGTGTACATACTATATTTATCACTCTAAAATTTCGGCTTGTTTTTCTGCTAAATCTTTTCCGAAGAGTATTTATTATTATAATCGTTTTTCACTTTAGTTGTTTAATTTCCACTTTTATGGACAATACTGTATGGCGAAGCGTTACTCAGATGTATTTCTCAAGCCTAGAGCTGTTCAGTCACTGTGGGCCTTGTGCCCACGACTCTGGGAGTTTAAGACTTTGTGAATCTCTAATCAAAAAATCCTTGAAATAACTTTGAAAGAAGTACATACAAACACAGTAATACTTAGTAGAACAATTCTTACAGTGGCATAGGCTGAAAGATTAATTTCGAAGTTACTTAATAATAAACAATTAAATTAATAAAATTGCTTATCATAGTTAGATAAGATCCAAAATTTCCCGAAAGAGACTGAAAGTTTTATATGTTTTTTTCATTTGAACACGAAGACGTTCATGAAGCTGTTACAGCAAAAATTATCGACAAATTTGCAAGTATCGAAGCTAGCAAAATATCTTCCAAGCCCAACGGTCTTGCTACTTTTCTATGAACCTTCGAAACCTTATCAGGTAACGGTACAATATTTTTCTTGCATTTAAAAAAATGATATAAATAAAAATCTGAAAAAATGCAATTAAATGAAAAATTTTTGGTGGGGTCCCTGGGTAATCCTCTCCATCGGATCCTACAGTTGGGTCTACTCAAATCTATTCTAGATGTAATGCCATTATGCCATTAAGAGATAAGTATCAAATGTTTCATATAGAACGAAGTTGAACCTGAGGTTACCCCTCCTGTAAGAGAATATGGTGACTGAACGTGAATATATATGCATTTAAGCCGGAGAGCCATTTACCTCCTTGAATCACATCTAGTGCTCTGAATGCGACTCTGACTGCAAATAAGAATGATCAACTTTTAAGATCTTAATCTGACTTGTGTTAAAGATATCTGTGTGGGTGTTCGCCAATCTTCATTTTTATAATCAAATCATTACTCTAGTTTCCAAGAACATTGTAAACATCAAAGGTTGACTTTTAAGAATAATGTTTGGGAGATCTTTCGAAAATAGGAAACGCGATATGACGTCCAACTTGTGGCTCCTCTTCTAAGATAGGTCGTTGCGTAGCAACGCGATTCTTCTTGCTGCACTTAGCACCCAAACACGACACTTCGCAGCTATTGATCACTCGCAGTAAGGCATTTATGACACGCATTTAATAAACGCAGGAAGGGAGAAATATGGGCAGAAAAAATATCATTGGACATGTTCCAGAACCGCAATATTATAAAGTAAAACCGTTTTAAACACTCCCGCTTAAGTCGCTACTTCACCATTTTTTCTCTCGGCCTCAGTCCCTTTTGCAAGAAAAACATGATAAAAATACAGCTTAAGACGCTCTGCTATATCACAAGCCGGACTTTTCCCGTCCCATACGCATTGCAACCTGCTTTGACCGATTGTCCGCCTCATTTTATAGTCCAAAAATCGTTTCCACATCTATAACTGTGACATCGTTTTTTCAAAGGGTTAAAGCCCTTTAAAAATTGAAGAATTGGAAAAAACGTTCCAATTTATTTTCCAATGTACAAAAATTAAAAAGTTGCCATCCCCCAGTCAAAACGCTATCCCTCATATACCGCAGTTTTCTCTCAATGCCCAGGGAAGCGTATTGATTAAATTTCTCTTTTCGTAAATCTAACGATGATAGAAATGGAATCACGAGCCATTAGATCTCACAAAATGTGTTTTCTCAGAACTAACTACCAAACTAAATCAGTATTAGTGAGTTTTGACCTATAGGATAAAAATGAACTTTCTCTAACAGTTTGCTACATGAACCTTCAAATTTGCCATTCAAAATGTATCAAGAAAAATAGCACCCTCTCAATTACAAATGAAAAATTACAGGAAATTAAAAGCAGGCTAGACAAAGATAATTTATTCGCATAAATTACACGTAGATGCATACTTTCTTTCATACTAACTTAAATAGGTCTCCCACCCCTCAGTAGGTTCCCTCCTCTTAAATTCCTTTTCTCTGGGCAACCAACCCCTTCTTATATACCACTCAAGAACTCTTGTCTTCCCCAATGTTTTTCCCCTCACACCCTACCTTCAATTACTTCCTTTAGTGAGGCCGCTTTTGTCTAAATGTGCCCCACTCATTTCTTGCCTCACTTTGACTTTTTCCATTAAAACCCTTTCCTCTCCCACCATTGCTGCCATTTCCCCGTTTGTCTTCCTATTAATCCAACTTATTCGCTCTATGCCACACCCAAATCTGAAAGATTTCCATACTTACATTATCATTGCACTGGGTCTGTTTCTCACCCGAACAATAAATACTACGAACTAAAGATATTATAAGATTTTTACTTTTTTCTTTCTTAAGACTTCGCTAGCAGCTTTCTTAGCCACCTTAGCTGCTTCTATTCTTCTTCTAACCCAATTTGTGCCACCCTAGAAATACTACCCAAGTCGAGAAATTGGCCCAACTACACTTCGTATATCTAGGTTGTTGACTCTGGCATATCTCAGAAATTTTATTTTTCTGACGTATATTTTCATCTTAAAATACATTGGTATACCATGTAATACGATGAGTTGAAATAGAAAAACCGTTTCTGCTGTCACAAAACGAAAACTTTGCCTTCTTCATATCACATAATTCCATTTACGCCAAAAAATTCTTGCCTGTAGAGTAACTAAGTAACTAGAGTTTAGCTAACAGCTTGTCGAATCAAACCCTACCAGGATTAGTTGCAGAATGCTCTGCCATCGAAAGAGGCTTCTTTGCCGAGATGAGGCGTGAGATAGGTTGTCTTTGTTTTCCACGCCGAATCAGAATAAACGGAGTAACAAGCAAGTGTAGCACAGTGTCTTGATGAAAAATAATTTTAATAGCCTTCGTGAAGTGGCTGGAGTGACCAGGATAAATTCTCAATTCAGAATTTTCAATATATTCGTTCGTTTATCGTTAAGATTCATCTACTACAATCATATATGTTCAAAGTTGGCAAGACCCCTCAAATCATTCTATTCATATATTTCCATATTTAACCCGGCCTGTAATGGCATGAAATATACTTTAACTTCTATCTATTGCCACCATGCTATACACCTACTTGGAGTGGAAATTTTAACAGTAATTAATTCGTAATAATTCCATCACTCATCATCACTCGTACCGCAGAAGCTTTAAAAATATCACACCAAAAAAAAATTGAGAATAAATAAAATATTCGAGAAAGAGAAATTTTCTAATAAATACGAAGTTCATAATATAACAAATGAACACGAAGATAAGTAATCACGTAGCTTTTATGAAAAAATGTCAACTACTTCAGCGCAATATCTAAGTTATTATTCCCTTTTATCTTAAAATGTTTTGAATTGTTGCTAAGGAACAATGTTTATTTACGTTAAAATATTAAAAATATATTTACGATATAAAAAAAGACACAGACGTAAGTAAAGGAAAGACATTTTTCCGTTTTGTACCATAAGAAAAATTTAAAACATTAATTACAATAAATAGCATACATAGATATGGCAGCAGAAAAATGCTTACTAACAAAGCATCCTTTTAAAAAATACGAGAATATTTCCTTGATAAACTCGACCTGATTCTATATCGCCAAACGATGAGGGAAGATCCCTGTCTATTAGGTGTAAAATGAAAACAAATAGAAGACGCTGAGAAGATGAGATATTGCCTTCTACGAGAAATGGATCTCCCCCCAAGGGAATTGGTAGATTAATGCAGCCGAGGAATATCCATGTGGGGTAAAGATTTTCCAACCAAAAGGTCTCTAATGACGTGACGAAGAGATTCACGGTTTGCGCAACGGAATGTCATCAGCGGAGAGATAGATAGCGAAATTGATGAAGAAGGATGGCTACCATTTGATGTTTTAATCATTTTTTCATATTTTTAATTCATACTGCCATTATTTCATACAGCTAAAATCTGAAATACGCATCGTGATGACGATAAAAGCAGGAAAAACTGATCCCGATGTAAATATGCGTCTGATAATATTGTTAGGTATTAATAATCATATTTCATATGTTTATGAAAAATTCATTTGTCATGACTCTTATCGACTCCTCTGTCACCCCCTTGAATACTCCTTTTAGTTATGATTTGGTAAACAAGGAATTTAGTACCCCGGATATATGAAACCAGTGAGATAAAATTTCACCGATATAAAATATTTTCACATAATGTAGTGACTGCGATGAATCTCGCCCCACGTAAGGCCCTCTTAAATACGAATGAATATACTGTAAATGCATGGATAATGGAGAGCATAAAAAGAAACACAAATTTTGAATTTGAATCCTATGAGGCAGAAATAAATGAAAAAAGTTTTAAAAAAACGATGTAGGCATATAATTGCCAATTTATCGATTTTGTCGCTTGATATAGAGATTTTTCTCTCCCTTCTAGCGACTTCCTTCTTTTTAGCGACATTATGCCCTCTATCTAGCATACTGTGGTATATTTAGTTCTGTCTAACATAAACTTATCCTCTGACATGTACTATACTTCCTTCTCAAAGAACTCAAAACATTACATGATTGTCTGATAATAAATGTAGCATTTGTTTAGTACAGAAAAAACTCAGAATTGATATTACAATTTTAATTCACGTAATATCTTCACTTATTTTATATTTATATAAGTGAGTTCAAGCCAGTTTACATGTTAGATTCTTCTTTGGTCTTTTTTCCTGGCTTTAGCGATTTTTTGGATGCATACCTTTAGCGACATTTTCAAAAATAAATCGCCCTCCCTGATAAATATCATAAATTACCATAATGATATAAATTTCCCAGCAAATCTACCATACCATATCTTCCATAAGCAATGCAATGGACGGTTCTTATAAGGTTTCCCAAAATCCAATAATTCTTCCAAATCTGCCTCTCAAAAAATCAATACTACACTTGACAAGCGAAATAATTGAGATTGAACATCAATCGTTTCCCATATAACCATGGAGGGGAGGATTCCTATCTTAAGATAAAGAACACAGCCTGTTTCCGAGCCTGTACGCTCACCCATTACTCAAAACTATGAATCGTGCATCTTTCAATAATTTGAAATTTTTTATTCGATACTTGTTGACATCTTAGAACTGAAATGCAATCTTTTACTACTACTTTATCCTGCGACTGAAGGAAATTCTCTGCGGAGAAGGACATTACCTAAGGATTCCTGTTTTACCTCTTAAATTACCTTTTTCTATCTTAAAATTCACAGTTTCAGGCGTTGTCTTGTGGAAATATTCCATAATGAGCAAGAAAAATTTGTACTTTTTCCACAAATTATTTTACTATAAATAATAAAAGACTGTAAAACACACACGACTAGTTTCGGAGATTGATCTCCATCATCAAGTCATTATTTTATTGTTTATAATAAAAATAATTTGTGGAAAAAGTACAAATTTTTCTTGCACATTATTTTTCTATCTTAATAATTAAGGAATTCTAAGAAACAATGATTTCTCGCCTGTTGCATATTTTTGTTGATATATTCGCTAGAAATCGCAGAGTTACTTTCAGAAGGAAGTGCGTTCTAAAATTTTCTTGCTGTGATATAATGAATGTGACGTATAATAGGAATAGCTATTTCACCAGGAAACATTGCCAATAAGGAAGAAGTCCTCCAGAATCAAAATATTTATCCCTTGCTTATTAATTTTTCTATCAGTTTTTTATATAATAGAATAGGCTTATTTATTTAGTATTTATACCATTTTGTCGAGATTCCGTAAAACCTAACTGCCATTACTTTACAAGTTGAAGATATTCCTAATCTGTAAATGAGCAGTCGCCAAACCTTATTCACCCTGAAAGGAAAAGGTCAACCAATTCTAAATTTGTCATAGCCGCTTCAGGAACGATCAGAATGACATATTCATAATGAGATAGACTTGGAAAACATCTCAGTCTTTTTCATGCTTGAGGCAACTTTTTTACGGGTTTCCCACGCTTATTTGGCTGAATTCCAGGTGGGGAAAGAGTGCTCTCATGAATGATCATTGAAAATGTCGAACTTACAAATTACAAAAAACTAATACCGTTATAAAAATAGGTTCGGAAATACAAAAAGAGTTGGTTACATCTGGATTTTGTATTGTGCTTTTCGGCGTGTGACAAGTGGGAGAAAGATTATTTATACTTCTCTACTCGATTGCCTTTGTTAGGAGAAAAAAATAGTTCCTTAACCTTAAGAGTTCTAGCATCTATTTCCATGTTTTTCTCGCAGAACGGCTTACGTAACATTGAGGACGTATAACATTGGATACATCTTCTACTTTCCTTGAATTCATGGAGTAAATCAACCTTTTTATTCAAATATTCTATCTTCCAAAGAACCAAATCCTCCGCCTCAAAATATCTGAGTAATGCTCACTGATTCCTTATTGCGAATCATTCCAAAAAGCTTTTCGTTTTATCTTTCCTAATTCGCGAATATGCGCAACACTTGGGAAGGTCGAAAATACCATATCCTCAGGACTAGGGTGAATACCAGGCAGGGATTTTTATTTTTCTCATTGCTCCTCAAAGAAATACCAGACATCTTGCCTATTGGCAGTTATATCATATAAATTAATAATAAATAAAGACCTTCAAAAATATTTGAAAATTATTGAAGAAATAATATTCGCATATATTTCTCATCCTTTTCTATTGATCTGATATTTAGAGCCTGCAATGCTTAAAATGATTTCACATCACAGATTTTTTACATAATATTTCCTTTCGTGTGATAGATGCATCTATTGATCTCTCTAGGAGTGAATTCACCTATATGCACTAAAGGAGCCGCGGACCGAATTAAAACAGTCGAGAGCCGCATGAGTCCCACAAGATTCGAGTGGATCACCTCTGACATTCAAGAATATCATTAGAAGATCAGTTTGTAATAAAAAGATCAAAACATGCAGAAATATCCACCTAAAATGTGCTTTTTTCTCAGTCGTATTCACTCCACGTTCCTCAACGGTTTAAAAATTTCGAAAATTCCTATTTCTGCGGTTGCTAAGCAGTGTTGTTTATTTTGATCATGCAAGCTATTCTGGATATGCCAAGAGAAACTTCGACGGGAACGCGGTTTATTCATTAGATTCTGAGTAACCCCGCGGAGATAATCACTGGAAGAAATCCCAAACTTTTAAAAGCAAGAAAAATTTTCCTTTTCGGGAAAATGCCCCAAAAGATCCCAAGTCGAAAAGTACATGACCCGATCATTTCCTCTTAAATGGTATGAAAGACTTTTCGTGATTAACTTTGGCGGTCGCTTTACATCCCACACAAAAGAAATATCCCAATGGATTTTTCAGGGTCTTCACGTAATGGCATAGACAAACAGCGAGTTGTCAACGTAATCATCTGAAATACAAAAAGAAATTCCTACCTTCCTTGATTCTGGGAAGGAATTCAAAACCCACGGCTGTGAATGCTTGTAAACAGGCGGTTTCGCATACCATGGAGTACTGGACGACGGCCAACGTGACGGTCCAATGGGGCGGTCCTCTGTTACGGAGGCTGCGAAAGAAAAAATAAAGTAAAAACGTCTGTCATCCTGTTTAATTTGAAACATCGAAAGAAAATATTCACATAGAAAAACAATGAAAACTTAAAGATAAGGAAAGAAGACCCACATAAGACACCAATGGCAATTCAAATTAGTGCAGAAAACCAAAGATATACAATTGTGAATATTTTCTAATAACTACATAAAATGTTTTGTTTGTATCGCTATTCTCCCTTTATCCTCATAACGTATCAAATACGGTATATTTCCAACCAATTATATAAATATGCTTACAAGTGCGAAGGAACTGCGAATGACATTATATACCGTGGCCATCTATTTTCCTAGACCATTCAAGTAGCTCTAGATGTATAAATAGGGATCTAGAAACTGGCCATAGTTTCACTTAAACTTTAAACCACTGGTTTAAAGTCACACCTAATATAACTATCTTATAATGACAACAATATTAATGCATAGATTCCCTCCAATTAACTATTAAATGCCATTTTGACTTAACATCCAATGGATGTAAAGTTCTTGCAGGAAAACATAGCTATTTCTTTGATGTCAGAGCTGTTCGTCTTGTATAAGGAAATTATATATTTTACGAAATCATCAAGGACGACGTTTGTTCCCCATTGGATTATATATTCTGTGAAGATTAATTCATTTAATTCGTCACTTCTTTTACGAAATCTTTATCGATGTTCTAAATTGTCTAGTAGACTTTAACCAAGGCGTGGTGCTGCAGCAGTAGACGATTTGCATAAATAAAATTCTCACCCTTTTTTCCTATTACGTATAGACCTAATTATTTTACTTATTTATTTAATTTCACACATACCTATTCAAAATTGCCGCCGCGTAAATAAAAATCGGTGAGGAATATGAGTAACGGAAGTAAGATCACTAAATATGGTGATCTGAGAAACTTATTTGTAAAGAAGAGAGAAATAGAAATGAAATCGGGGGACTGTCTCAACTGCTTTCCAAAACTAAGAGAAATATATCGCAAAATACAACTCGTATGTATTACGGAATTAGAGATGTATCACTCTCGCATTTTACGCAGAAAAACAAGTAGTTAGTCACGGCACACCGGTTGGGAAACATTAACTTATCACCCACCGCACTCTTTTCTCCGCCCTTCGCACTAATTCGGTCGTTTCTTTCCATAATGATCGTCCGGCGCCGTGGCTTAGTTGGTTAAAGCGCCTGTCTAGTAAACAGGAGATCGGGAGTTCGAATCTCCCCGGGGCCTTGCTGAATTTTTTTATTCCATCTGATGATAAGACGGACTGCTTGGAAATGGAAAACATTTTCTTCATCTGCATAAGGCAGTTGTCAAGCCTATGACAGTATGACTCATTCCTTTAATTTTGTTTACAAAAGCATATGGCTTATTTAACGTGCCGATTGTACATCTACGCGAGTGGTGATCACAGAAATCATGCACTTGTTCTCCTACAATTCCAGTAGTAGCAGTATTGGTTAAAGTGCTTCGATAGCTAAGATCGTTTCGCAAGTGGACTCCCACCGGGAATCGAACCCGGGACCGCTTTCATCGAAGTCGAACGCGAAATCTAGGGGCTCTACAATTCCACATTCAATAACATCAACCAACATGTTTACAATTTCACTTACTTCTACTTATTTATTTTACTATGCTGATTGTAGCAAGTTTGTGGAGAAATCTTGGAGCTACGCTATTTCGATGGTTTTATTACTATTACTGAGTAAATATCTTGATAGGGTCTAACTAACAAGTCCCTTCTACCCTGACTTTGAGGAATCGGAATTTCACATTTCCTAAATCAGATTTTGGATTTGAAACACAAAATGTTTGGGAATTGATTTGAAATACTCATGAGACATTAAAATCAATAGGTACTATTCTATTTGGATTTAGAGGAGTGGAAGTATGTGTTGAAGAGGTTGTTTCTAATTCCTGGGGGAGAAAAAAAGACATAAGATGAAAAAAAATTTTCAAGGCCCCGGGGAGATTCGAACTCCCGATCTCCTGTTTACTAGACAGGCGCTTTAACCAACTAAGCCACGGCGCCGATGTCCATCTTGCATGTAAATACGAAACATAGCGTCGAAAGATAAGTAATATCCATCAAGTGACACCGCAATCAGCACATCCGGGATGGAATCCCAACGGGAAAAAAGCTGATGCAAGTTAATGGTTGGTTTACGTACAATTCTGGCAACTAACGATTTCGATAAGTATTTTTATGTTCCGTTAAGAATAATATGAAGTGACACAGAAAGTAAGGAGGGAATTGGTAGGCGAAAAAGACCAATAAGGCCTTACTGTTACAGATCCTTGGAAGAATTGGAACATTTCAGACTAAACATTGTTTTTTTCAGTTTTGGCTTTCTTTTCGGTTCCGGTTTGATGCCCTAGACTTCAACTCTGCATTTCCCCGCTTCAAAACTTATGGTTTATTTACATTACGCCGAGAAGTTGGAGGGAAGTAAATCTCTATCGTCGTCAAACGTCCGATGGGCTAATTGAATTTCTCCGTGAAGAAATGGCGAGCAAAGTTTGATGTAAACACGGGTGGAAATGACATACCCAAAAACAATTAGAGCGCCGCTCCATTTGAATATATCGATCCCTTGCACCTCCTGCGGATGCAATTAGGTCTTCTCTCCTCATAATTAGAGCCGAAAATTTCCGCCTATCTTAACGTCAACGGAACGAGCACTCCATGCGAGTGACGTGAATTTGAAGACCATTAGTAATTCACGCTGAAAAGGGCCTAAGGACTGAATTGTGCCTGTCCCGCGTACGAGTAATGGCGGGTTTACTTGGATGTGAATGCACGCATCCTTTCCCAAGTGCGCGATGATTCATCGGTTCCATGGGATATATACATGGAAGATAAATGGATCTCTCTAGCGAGTGCCAAAGAAATGATTATGCCAATCACAATATGCTGGTCCTGCTTGCGTTATTTGATGAATGATATCTATTTCTTTTAGCGCAGCAAAAATGTGTCCCTCTTTCGTTTCTTTCACAGAGTTTTCTCAAACATACGTAACATTAAAGCAACTGACGCATCAAAATAGCAGATTCTACTATTTTTCTGATACGCCTTACAGAATTCTACGTAAAAAGTTTTAATTTAGAAGTAGGACGTATCCTGGATACGAACTCAGATCTCCCACTTGCCATTCAGTTACTCTAACCAAATTTTGAGACTTTGTTGGAGTACGGAATTTTTCGAAGGATTCATTAACTGTTTGTTTTGTTGCTTCAACTATTTTCTTTCGTTAATGTTTATAAAATCAAGCATGTGCACAGGCGTCTATCATCGTTTATTTGTTATTCAAATGGTCACTCTGCTGATCTCAGATTGCGGGATTCCACTAATAGTATTCCTACTTAATTAAGAAAGCAAAAGAAAACTATCTCACTCCTCAACTTGCATAGTCATCCCAAGCCTCTTCAGTGCTTTCGGTAGCTAATGGTGTAGACCGATGATTCTCGAGCTAGGGTCGGTGAATTATACCGAAGGTGTCCGTAATTATAACAGTTTGTCCTTATTGATGTATTATTCAACCCCATTAAGCTATATTTAATTTTGTTATATTTGCCTGTAAATTAAATCGATTAAAGCATTCTAATACCAAATTTTTCGAACTTAATTTTATCTAAATAACAGAACTTGAATATAAATAAAATCTCACTGTATGTGAGAAAGCACAAAATTTTGGGGGCCCGATAAAGTAATAAGAATAACTATAGGAGGTCCTTGGTTAACTAAAGTTAAGAATCGCTGGCGTACGATATATGTTGTATATTTAAAGTGCCAATTGACAGACAAACGAAGAATTCATCCCAAGCATTTCATTCGAAAAACTGTTATCTGTGCTCCTTCTATGGCAATTCTAAATGATTTTATGATCCAATTTCTTTAGCCCGTTCTAGAGAGGCAAAAATAGCTATGCAGAGAAATGAGGTATTTATTTCATTCATGAACGATATGCGACAGTATCAAACTAGCCTATGATATTAGGATGAACAATGCTCGTACCTCCTCCAGAGTAGTTAGCAGGGTACACATACAGATGCAGATTAAAGAGATTTATGGTTATTAGGGACACAATTTGTAACTTTTTCTAACTCAAATACTTGCGTGCCTGAAGGAGAGGAATTCTTCGTCTTAATTCCTCGTCCTACCTCGTTTACTAATGCATTTCGGTTGCATTTTTCGACCTTCTTCAGTAGTGGATTACAATGACTCCGCACTAGTAACAGTTGGACAGGAAATAAAAGAAAAACATCCACGTGAACATCTCATCACTTGCCGAGCAGCAATTCGCTTAATTAAAGGAATCGGCGCTAGAGCAGCGGCATTCCGCGTCCTTTTGAAAGAGGTGAATTAAATTGGCATCCTTTGAAAAACCCTAACTCGGAACGAAAGTTCGAACGTCGATGCAGTTGAATGATGAAACTACGCCGTTAAAAACAAACAGAGCTCCTTTAATCCTTCTTACTCTCTTTCTCGATTCTAACACGCGATCAAAAGCAAACTGTTGCTCGGTCTTGGCCCAGTCCCTAAACACAGACTCTATTTAATCCTATGCCCTAGTTCTACAAGTTTTCCTCCCCTTAACGACCGAATCGTTCCCGAAACAAAAGACGGTTAAGAATCGCAACGGAAGAAGCTTCTTCCAAGACGAACGTTAACTGTAACACTCCTGAGTAAAGGCTCGACGATACCCTGAGTTCTCGCCGAAACTTAAATTGATACATACAAAGGAAAATAACTTCTGTAATTCAACTTCCCGTCCGACATAATAGCTACGCTTCGTAGTTCTTTCCCTGAGTCAGATTTCATTCTTGCTACTTCACAGTATCGTACTATTTTTTTCTTTCTTCTTCCTGGAGAATCTGCCTTCGGACTGCTTTATATGAAATCTCTCTCCATGACTTTGTGCCTTTGATGCTTCTCTCGACTTCTCACTTCCTTCCTATTGCGTCTAAAATTAAATTATCATAAAACCTCATCTATAGTTCAATCTTGTAGATTGATCGACCCCTGAAATTGTTCTTACTTATTATCTACTTAAAATTGCACTTTACTTGCTTTAAAATTTTGTAGCTCTGTTTTAATATTCACGCATTTCCGTTATAAGCCGATTTTATGGAACATTCCATTAAATATTGCTGAATTCCAGCGGATTGCAATTTGATAAACTCGCGAATTAGTTTCACTATTAAAATATCACGGTAAACTAGGCTTACTTCTCTTTTTCACGTTTCTGTATTTAGATTATACCTATCACAACGTTCCATAATCCCAGGAATTGTCTGAATGGCGGAGGATTAGCGGGTTACAGTGCATCTGGGGACGGGAAATACATGTATTCACCTTATGAGCGGGTAAGATAGCGTCTCAAGTGGTATTTTACCATATTTTTAGCGTAGAAAAGAAACAGGACCGAAATAATCTTATATTAAGCTGGTTTGCGTCTTAAGCGGGAGCGTTTTAAATGGGTTTTCTTCCAAACAGATATCGTATCTCATATTGATAAAGACACCATATATAAAATAAATCCAATATTATCTTAGCCTCACTCGATTCGTCCGAGGTCTTATCGTAAAAATGATTTTCATATAGTGCCATACCATACTTCTCAACACATGCTTGAAAAAAATTTACCGCCCAACGTGGGGCTCGAACCCACGACCCTGAGATTAAGAGTCTCATGCTCTACCGACTGAGCTAGCCGGGCTGTTATGATATATAGTCTAGAAAAAAATCAAAGAAGATGAATAACTATTATTCGGTTATAACCTTAGGTTGATATGGCACAGGAATAAATATATATTTAAGAATTATTTCATAATTCCCTCTCTTCGGTAGTACAATCTCTATGGCATGCATATAACTAAATAAAAAATAGACTTTAGAGGATGAAGGAATTAAAATTCTTTCACAGAAATAATATTTCTCGTTTTCATTTGACATGAATAAATTTAAAGCCCGTTGTTTCTTGGTGTCTCCCAAATTACTGCCGCGAGTAAGATCAGGAGGGAATGCTGGGCACTTAACGAGACTCAGTTTCGTGAAGAGAATAGTCGGTGGAACCAAAGGAAGAAATCCGTGAGCAATGAGACTTTGTGCTAGTCGTACTCCATCTAGAGGAAGGATTCCTAAACTTTTTCTAATGATAATAATAAACTCAATAAAAATAATAAACTAAATAAATAATAAACTAAATAAATAATAAACTAAATAAATAATAAACTAAATAAATATTAAACTCAATAAATAATAAACTAAATAAATAATAAACTCAATAAAATTTGCAACGCCCCCTTCCTCCACCATGCAATAGAATTGCGGAAATATTTAAAGTTCATTTAATGTTATAATGTCACCACACAGCATATACTAGCCCTAATATTTATGACTGTACATTATATTTCGTGCGTATACCTCCAATACATAATTTATTTATGCTTACTACATTTTTGACACCCTCTACCAACAGCTTCACGACCTACAGTTTAAGTAGCCTTCCTATAGAGAATGGGACCCCGGACCTCCCAAAGAGCGGGGTAGTTGGTAAATATGCCTGGTATGCCATTGAAGTATTTCAAAATCTTATTTATTAGCAAAATTTTTAAGTTAATCCATTACAAATAAAAATAAGATTTAAAGTTGAAAAATGTTTCAGAATTGATGTATAATACTCATGAGACATTAAAATCAATAGGTATTATATATTATAGTATTCTGTTTGAATTAATAGGTGTGGAAACGAATGTTCGAGGGATTATTTGCTTCAAATTCCTAGGGGAGAACAAAAGACATAAGATGAAAAAAAATTTGAAGGCCCCGGGGAGATTCGAACTCCCGATCTCCTGTTTACTAGACAGGCGCTTTAACCAACTAAGCCACGGCGCCGACATCAGATGGCTGATGTAAATACCAACCCACAGCGTCGAAAGTGAAGTAAGATCGGTAAATGACGTAGCCCTCAACACATCCGAGATAGGCAGCTGGCGGACTTATCATCACCTACTGAATATATGCATGTATTTCAGTAATTTTGTTTCCCTATCCCGTTTGATATTTCAAGCGAAAAAATAACGCCAAGTGTTTTATCGTTTTCCCAAGGCTTAATGGGCAAAGATATTCATTTTCCTCCGAAGACCTTCAATTCTGAATTATTTGAATGCATAGGCGGGTCCGTAGTGCTTTTCAGTATTTCTATTCAATTTGATAGCTGAAAGTAATGTAAATTATGAATCGTGAATTCGTTCGCTAAATCGAAGGATACCGTATGGAGACGACCTTGAATGAGGCTATTCTCTCAGTATAGAGAAAAATGCACAGTAGATCACATAATTCGTTATTATTTACTAGAAAAGCGGGAACGCGCTACATGAATAAGACGAGGGTGGAGGCAATAAAATACAATTATGAACTCATATCCATCTGACTATTAAAATTTTTGAATCAGTAAAAACTTCAGAATCAGATTTTAATGCTCCTTGTAAGATCCTAGGGAAATTGCTAGTATCAGAAAATCTTCGAGGGTAGAGTTTCCCCCCATTATCTGAATGCAGAATATGTGACACTCAAGTGCAATCAAATGATTTAAGTGGTTTCTTATGTGCTTAAAGGTAATGCGACCACATGAAAAAAGGTTCCCTACCCCTGCTTTAGCTGGAAATTTGCCGTTATGTTTTTGTAGGATATTCATCGATAGAAAAGTTTTCCCACCCATCTAAGCGCAGTGAAGAAAGCGAAAAGGTTTCCCTTTTTACTCATTTTTTAAAAAAATTCTCACTTTTAAATAAAATCTCTGCCAGTTACATAACTAGGCATTTCAAAAGAAGATATCCTATTTTCGCAACTTTCTTACCGCAAAGTTTTCCATTACTATGATCCTAGTGATGAAGAAGTATGTACACACTGTGCTGTTTCTCACAAACATCTGTAAATTCGTTTCTCAGATCCCTTTTATGAGAGACACGTTTTTCTCTGTCGTGATTTCCTTAGGCCAATCTCAGGTCCACCTGCCTTTCCATCCCTCACAAACACTAATTCACAAACACTCCAATCCCCTTCTCGCCTAAGCATTAGACCACCCGAAGAGTGAGGGAGAATCTTCTCCCTCAAGGTCTATTCCCTACCCTTTAAAGGAATTTTAACCCAAGAAGAAGCTCTCCCCCTAAGTTAGCACTTGAGAAACTTCGTCTTGTATTGGAGGTAAAGCAGGTGGTGTGAGAGGCATTTCTCCTCGCAAGCGATTGCTTCCTTTTCGACTGCCAGCGTATGCATCATGTTCCGATATTCACAGTTTCTAATATTTTTCATCTCTGTATGAAAATAACAAGACTCTTACAAGGACTCACTGAATGTGGGTGAAGAGTAATGATGAGACAAACATCTTCCATAAGAACGCCTTGAAAGAAAGATAAAGATTTGTCTTTAAAAAGAAGCTATATTTACTTACAAATAATATTTCATTATACATTTTTACTTAGTGTGATGTATTTTGATATTTTCCGCCGATAGTGACATTGGTTAAAATCAAAAGAGCTATAAAAATGAATAAATTTGATTTTAGGGCCAAAATGTTTCGAAAGATTATTTCTAAACAAGAAATATTTCTTTTCAAAGAGAAATCTTGCTTTTTTTAAATAAAAAGTGGAAGTAATAATGATTTAGCAATAGTAATTATTATTTATGATTTTATGTTGAATTTGTCTTCTATGTATTTTCTGACAAAAGAATTGACTTTTTATGGTTAATTTCGGATTTACGGGGTCAAAAATTGTGGTTCTCTTTCTTTTAAGATGTTAACTAGGGAAATGTTTGTCTAATCATCCGACATCGGTCACAACAACTTGTTAGATAATTATTTTACGCAAAATTAAACAAGAAATATCGTAATTGGGCATTAGGGAATCTCAGCTTCAGAATAGAAGTATTTCTTAAGCCAACGTCTAAAGGGCATCATTAACAGCACCATGATTTAGAGATGTGGAAAGCCTTACTTCGGAATTCCCAACCTAAAAGAATTTCATTTGAATCTTGCAAATGAGGGGTGGTTTTCCGAACATTTTCCTCGAAGTATGTAACGGCTAAATACAAAACAGATTCAACATTTAAAAATGGATTCCTTCAATTGAATTCTTTTTCTGCGCGCAATTAAATAGAACTGTAACTTACTCAGAAAGAATATTTTCGGTTTCCCCAATTTTTCTCAACAACAAGGTTTTTAAAAAATATACATATGGAATATGACAATCATATTAAATATATATTAAGATTCGCAGAGGCAAGAATAAGCAATTCAGTGAGTCACGCAAGCGAGCGTTTCCAGAGGATAAGAAAAGCTAAAAATACCCTACATTCGTCCCTCTGTAATTTATTATTCTGAACAGATCTTTAACAAACGTCATTCGCCCTCAGCGCCCGGGGCGTTCGCCCGTGCCTTAGGCCTGCTCAGATTCCAGGTAAAGACTTTTAAAGGAAAGCAGCTGAGCTTTGAAGGCGTTTAAAAACCCAAACCATTGGGCGTTTCGAGTCCATTTCACCTCCTGAATGAACGATGGATGTGTTCCTAGAACTCAGAGAGAGGGTTTTACCTCGCACAGTTCCTCGAATAGTATACTCCCAAACTTTCACTTGGTGCATTCCTGCGGAGAATAGAAACAAATCTGCAAAACTTCAAAACTCCTCTACGCCGGATTCGCGGATCACAGGTGTCTGTAAGAATTTATTTATTCATTTATTTACCAACGTACATGCCCAGACTTAACTGGCATATTACGATGAGGGCGGAAAAAACATATAAATACAAAAAAAAACAAACATTGCCAAAACCAGGCTTCGAACCCAGGACCTCAATGACAGTGGATTAGCACGCTAGCTTTCTCATCGGTGAGGCAAATTTAACCTTCTGTTTAACCTGCTGTTTGCTTTATTCTATTTTCCTTCTTTCATTTTTGGAGGCAATTGTCTTCGAGACAGATATTTATATGTATTGAATTCACTTCTTTAGCATGGTACTTCACTTACAAGAATATACGTTGTTATTGATCCCTTTTTAAACCAGGAGGCTTATAGGTCGTACATTATTACGTCCAAACAATTAATGAGTTAATATTCGCCGATTAACCGACCTGATGCTTTTGATTATGCGATAAAACCGATAACGCGAAGTTTTTTCCAATGTGTTGATTCTTAAGTAAAAGCAAGGTAAGTGTTTACTTTGGTTTTGTATTCTGATTGAGTTATTTTCAGATGGAATATCAAAAAGTGTTATGCATGATCCCTTCAAAGCCAATTTCCAGTTTTTCGAGTACCCAAGATTTGTCGAGAAATTTTAAAACCATCAGCTCCAGTTTCTTCTCATATTCTCCGTAATACTGCTAATGGTGAAGACGATATAAATCCATAGCTCATTTTGCAATTTAAGGGGCAAAAATCGATATTTTTTATTCTTTTTCCCATGAAGACTACGTAATCTAATGTGAGTGCACTTTGCAATTTCCTTTCAGCCCATAAGTGATAGAAGTTTGAAGGAAATATGTAAGTATGTAAGATATAACTTATGTGAGGGTTTTGTAGAGTTAATCTAAACGCTTAAATAGTAGTTGCATATTCGATAACGTGATTACAAATAATTTAGCTCTAACATTTGGTCGAACTAACCATATCGCAGATAGCCATCAACTATCGAGACAATTCTTGAAGAGCTATAACTATTGGATATTCTAGCGTATAAGAATGCATTGCTGGCCTCTGATTGAATTGAATGAATACATACTCTCCGACTCAAACCAGAGAGAAGGTACGAGATCCAATTCGAGAATCAATCGAGAGTTCAATTCGAGATTTGATTTTAGATTCGATTCGAGATACGATTCCAGATTGGATTAGATAAACAATATTTGATGATGCAATCGAGCGTAGATAGCAAACCAGCGATTGTGTCACCAGACCGAACCAATGTTGCTTTCTTTTAGCGACTATTCTTTCTATTTCAGCGACATATTGTTCTCAGTCCAACATATACTGTGACGTATACGCTCTGATTTTCTCGTAGCTTAACATCTTTTATTCATATATGAATCAAAATAGCATTACTTTTTTCTTGATTTAGAAATAAAACAATCCGTTTAATTCAATTAATATCTGAACTGATACAACATACGTAAGGGCGAATTTAATCCATTTTAATAATTCTTTCTACTATTGCCACATTTTCTAGAGTTTATCTACATTTTAAGGTGAATCTAGCGGTATTATCTAAACTAAATCGGAACTCTTCTCCCTGATAGCCAAGGGGGTAGCGTGTTTTCCTTTAGCGAAAGAGATCCCGGTTCGATTCCCGGTAGCATAGGTAAATGACCTCACTTGGAAGAGTTCACTACAAAATGCACGTAATCAAACCGTTTGCTTGTCATAAAACACGTTTATAAAATCTCGGGCTCCAGGATAGCCATGTGGGCAGCGCGTTTGACTTTGCTGAAAGAGGCCCCGGGTTCGATTCCCTGGTGGGAGCTCACGAAATACCCTTAGCTGTCGAAGCACTTTTAACAATACTACTATAAACATTAAGGCTTAGGTGAGTTTCAACGAATGTACAGCTCAGCGATCACTTCAGGCCTTGTCTTACGAATACAATGGTGGACAAACATTCATTCAGTGCCGCCTACGCCATTCCTTCTAATTCCTCCCGAATACCTTTCCACATGCAACCACCGCCTCTTTCATCTCTGCATTCCTCGGTCCGCCCTTCCAAACAAACGCAAAGGATCGAAAATCAGCTGCGCCCACAGCATCCTCAAGTAGTATTAACCATTCGGTCCTCCGGAATTTTTTGTGGCACAGGGACCGGAAGTTATCCATATTCCGGCATAGAGAAGAGGCAGCCTATGACCACAAGGGCATCCTGTTTGGCCATCCTATCCATATGGAAGGAAAAAAGGATCGAAATTCGAGAATAAAATTAACATTTACGTTGACCGCTTTTGCGGTCTGAAGCCATGCTAAGGACGGTCTAAAATCTTCCCAAATGTTTCATGTTCCGCTCTTGTCAATGAAATCGATAGGGAGGAAGAGGAGTGGAGGTTTCCGAATCAACTCACACTTTAGACAATAAGCAACTGTAAGTAAGTGGGGATGGCTGTCAAGTCTGAGGACGCTGCAATCAAAGGAGAGCCAAATCCTCGACATCCTACAGCGAATCCAACTAAAACATATGAAATATATTTTTCGTTATCATACTGTTGAGATACTACTTAAAGATATGACCAGTTGCATCCCCACAGCAAGGCCCCTTTGCCCCCCTTAACTATATACAAAACGAAAGTCATTATCTTTCATGGGCAAGTCACAGTAACATGGTGACAGCAATTGGAAAAGTAGGAAAAAGGTGAAACGTCATTTTAGTTGAGAGTGACTAGACCAAGATGGAAGAAAGACTCTTTTATCTGTGTAAAATTGAAAATATACTTATTAAAATAAGATTTTGGTTAAACTTTTATCGGGCAAATGGGGCGTTTTATGCTAGAATCAGGCTATTATTTCTTTTCCCCCTATTAAAAATTTTGGGGTGCTCCACTGGTTATGGTTAATGGAGTTTGAAGTTTCCGTCCATAATGTTGTGCATTAGAATGAATAGATCCGAATAAAAGTCATCGCTGAGAGTAGTTATGTAATAATACTCGATGTCTTACTTGAATTAATTTGGGAAAGAGAAATAGTAAACGGTTAAGACTGACAATGTGAGTAAGCTAAATTAAAATTGTTAAATGAAATATATTGTTACGAAACTATTATATTGAATTGAAAATCAGTGGAAGAAAATGAGAAAAAAAGAGTTAAAACAGCCAATAGTTGCCTCAGGGATAAAACACGTTTGAAATCTGCGCTGACCAAACTAGAAAATCTGAAATGAAGATCCTTTGGACCTTAAGAACCCCAATAGCATCGCTGGCGAAACGAAATTCATACGGGCGACGCTGCGCAATCCCAAGAATCTGAGTACCACAAGAGCATAAAAGTTAAAAACGTAGAGATATTCCAAGAACATAAGGAACATTATAAAGAAATTAATAATGGCTGTGTGTAGCAAATACTTACATCGGCGCCGTGGCTTAGTTGGTTAAAGCGCCTGTCTAGTAAACAGGAGATCGGGAGTTCGAATCTCCCCGGTGCCTTATTGAAATTTTTTATTCCATCTGACGATTAGAATAACTGATTGAAAATGGCAAATATTTCTTCCTCTGCAGAAGGCATTTGTTAAGTCTATGAAAGTACTCTCTTACTCCTTTGAATTGGCAGACACTTACGAAAGAAAATGGCTTATTTAACGTGCCGATAGTACACCTACGTGAATGGAGATCACAAAAAATCGTGCACTAGTTTTCCTCCAATTCCATATTGTATAATATCAGCGAACATGTTTACAATTTCACTTACTACTACTAACTTATTTTACAATTTACTTTCACACTTAGTGAGAAAAAATCACACTTAGGATTAAAAACATAAAATGTTTGGGAATTGATTTATAATACTCATGAGACATTAAAATCAATGGGTAGTATTCTATTTGGATTTAGAGGAGTGGAAGCTTTTGTTGATTGAATTATTTGTTTGTAATTCCTTGGGGAGAAAAAAAGACTTGAGATGAAAAAAATTTTCAAGGCCCCGGGGAGATTCGAACTCCCGATCTCCTGTTTACTAGACAGGCGCTTTAACCAACTAAGCCACGGCGCCTTGAGAAATTTTTCCGTCTAAGGAATTACCAAGATATAATCCATTCCAGACTTATGTTTCCATCCCTGATAATCCATTAGTTTTTCACCAGTTAATTTTAATGTATTATTTGTATTTTCGATTCGATATCTTTATTTTCTCTGACGAGGAGTAGTGACTTTCGGTTTCCTTTCGAAGTCTGCTTCCGAGTACGTGACGCGAGTAACTTGCAAATGATTTAGTTAAATATGAAATCAGGATTGTGCGCTAAATTATTTACCGATTTACAAATTCTTCAATAATAATTGAAGTTTCAGTTACGGATATTGATATATCAATGTGAAGTCAAATGAAGGAGAAGAAATTAAGATAACGAAGAGCGTAGCTGAAGTAGTAAACAGTATTAAAATAGTACAGTGGAAAAATTTAGCCTTAGTGATCATATCGTTCACAAAAAATTCAAAAACAAACCAATAGAAGATTGAAACACAATTTCATGAATATTTATGAGGGGAGAAACATCACAGATGTATCCAGCATAAATGAACTAATGCGATTCTAAGTAATTTTCATTTTTAATGGTCGATAGTTTCCTTTATTAATGCATGAGAATCTTAATTACCGCAACACATCCTTCAAGATTCGAATGAGGAAACTCATTATAAACTTTGGTAAAATATTATCAAAAAACGAGCACGCTATCCATCGAAAACCTGTCCTGACGCGTTGGGGCTCGTATCATGGCGAATAGTATACGTATTATGCTAGAATAGAGTTATTATTTCTTTTCCCCCAGCGTGACTTCCAAAGCGGAAATAAAATAAATAATTTCCACCCTTCCTTGTCACGGATTTACACATTAAATCTCTTCTCTATCGACATTATTTATGACTTCCAAAATTTGAATGAGTCATAGATTAGGATGCAACTTAGATTCAAGATGATACGGTATGTTTACAAAAGGATGTAACAAAACGCAATGCAGCATTACTATAATGCGGTGTTATTATATATGATTGAAGACAGTAATTTTTCATAGAAAATAAACTAAGTACGTTGGAAAATACGAGTTACAAAGCAAGTGCTACTATAGGCATTCAAGTGCGGCCTGGTCGTCTTATGTGCGGCCTGATGGTGCGGCCCAATGCTTTCTTGTGTAGCCCAATGGTTCATGAGAATGAAAAGAGCCACCCCACCGCTGTCCTACTTTCTAGGAGGTAGTTCTTCCTCCACCTTTACACCCTATCTATACTACCAATGCATCTGCCACCCCAATATGACACAACCAATGGCTGGGAGAAAATCAGCCGTAAATTTTGCAAAGGCGGTCGGTCGAAAATTTTATCCACGATATACTGCGCCACTATTTTCGAGCCCGCCTCTTTCCTTACAAAATTTATGTCTCTTCTTCCTTTATCCCTCTCTCTCCATACATCTCTTCCATAATTACCACTCGATCTCTCCCATCCCTTCCATTAGCCTCCGACCCTCTACTTTTCCATCCCTCATTCTTCCCCAGCCAAATCCTCAAACACCATCCACACCTTACGCTGACAACCTCTCTTTCCTAAGAGCCTTTGGCCCGGCCCATTATTTCTCTGGAGGAAGTGACCACACAGGGCCCCGAGATCCATTGGATTGCCCCTCTTGCGTGCCTCTGCCTCTCTGGGAGCCGAACCTCAAAAACAAGTATTTTTAGAAAGGAGAAGAAGGGTTGGTGGGAGGTAAAGGGGCGGCTGAAGTGGGACGATACGCAGTGGTCCCGATTAACCGGCGACCCTCGGGCGGATACTTCCAATGCTGGTTGATGCAAAAAATTAAAAAATGTGCCTTGTAACCATAGGAGAATTTGAGCTATCAGAGGCCCTATGGGCAAGGACCATTTAAAGGCCCCACAAAGAGATTATTCATCTTAAAAAAATATTAAATGTAACGGCGAGGCCCTCAGCTTGCACTTTAATATATTTAATGGCAAATCCGTCCCTGACTGTGACGACCAATCCTTATATATTATTTCTAAACATCCGTTTTCGGTGACCAGCGCTTTTCTCACTTCACAAAGCATGCGAATGACATTCCAATTTAAAGAAAATGTTTTCTTCTTCCAGCAAAAAATGGACCGACAAATGAATAATGCACCAGTTGGTCGAAATACCGATTTAAAATTTGAATTTCCCCATTGAGTTTCTGTATTGGATGTGTAGACATCGATATCTATCGATAAAAACGAGGTATAACGAAACAGATACTGACACTCTATTCCCCCACGAAAATGGATTTCAACAAAAACTCCAATCAATGCAAACGAATACACAAAAACTAAAACACGGCTAAAAAAACACACCCCCGCACATAAATCAGTTCAATTGCTAAGGCAAAATTTTCGTACGGGGCAATTAGTAGGTTTAAAATGAGAAATCGTGATGGCATGAAATCCTTAATTTTTACAGCATTATTCTAAGCTTGCTTTATTCACGTTTGCCTTCTACTAACTCCTTCATTTCCTCTTTCTGCATTGCAAATGTAAGAGAGTTTGGTGTTTTCACACCCCCTGCCACACGCTTTGGCGGGGGCGGCTCTCAGGGTATTAATGTAATGTGTCATTAGGTTACACAGATTTTTCGCAAGCGCCCCCTTGTTTCTGTTCCTGTAGCTCCTTTCGGGTGTTTTCCTGTAATTATTCATTGTGAAACGCTATTTGGTACTTTAATTTCCACATCAACAATGATCGCGCCAAGACCTAAGAAAATTATTTTAGCAATAACCATTCCAATAACAGATAAAAGTTATAAAAAGATAAGGGATGAATGCTAAAATTATCTGTCAATACTGAATGATATCCTAATTCACATAGGCGCTGATATATATACGGCCGTGGCTTGCAAGTCTGCTATTCCAGACCAGGAGATCGAGGTTTCAAATATCTCGTTGAAGATACATGCATGTTTGTGGCTGAGAACTGCTCACAGGATGGTTATAAATAGCCACTGGAAATAAATATGCTCTAAAAAAGCATATCGCTACTCTCCTACCACAAAATACGAACGAAGATAGATTAGCAGAACGATTTAGGAGGTAAATAATAAAGTAAAACGTAAACATCAGTTTAGTTATGTAAAACTTGAATTAATACTTATAGAAAGACACATCGCATATGCAACGCTTAACATTTCATGTTATTTTGAGATGTAATAGTGAGAAAATCATATGCTATCGTAAATATTGAGAGTCAAAACGAAATTGGAACCTTTATAGATATATTTCTCTGAGTTGAAAAAGGATTTGCAAATACTATTTGTAAATCTAATCTGGTAGCCTAAGTTATTCGCAGATCTATTTTTGGTCAATATCAGCGGATTAAAAAAAACTGACTTTGATTCCATGGAAAAAAGTAATTCTTGCGTTTTCCTTTGCATATAGATTTCCTTATTGTTTTTATAGAATAGATTTCCAAAATTTTTTATGGAGTATACCAATCAATTTACATTGGGTATGCTTCCTTCTTTTCTTTAGACGAAAAATTTAGACGACGATATAACCGAAGTGGTTAAGTATGCCGCAAAAGTAATGGCAGTACAATATTGATATAAAGTATCAATATTGGTGTCAAGGTTTTCATTAGATATGATTATACGGCATAGAATTAAGAAGAATTGAACTTCCGATTCGTGTTTAATAGAAGAGCGCTTTGACCGAAAAAGTGTTAAGCAACGGAGCCGCATGTCAGTCTTCCTCAGATAGTAAAAAAATCCAATGCATTCAAGAATTAATGCTATCAGATATCTACAATGATTCAGTCATATTTAGCGTAAAAATGAAAAAGTCGGTCTATGGTGTCTATTATTCCTACGTGATTTTTTTTTTTCATTTTAGACGGTTTCATGATCAGCCATGGCTCGGTATATATTTTCATAATATGAAGAAACAACTACCTTTCTAAGTCTCATGTGGCGCCGTGGCTTAGTTGGTTAAAGCGCCTGTCTAGTAAACAGGAGATCGGGAGTTCGAATCTCCCCGGTGCCTTAAGAAAATTTTTATTCCATCTAATGATTAGAAGGACAGCTTGGGAATGGAAAACATTCTCTTCATCTGCATAAGGCAGTTGTCAATTCTATGACAGTACTCTTAATAAGCCATTCACTCTTTCCTTTAATTTTGCAGATGTTTACGAAAGCAAATGGCTTCTTTAACGTGCTGAAAGTCTGCTGCGGAGAAAGTGATTGCTTACCCGATGGAAACTCTAGGGTCATAGATGAGTCTTATTAAGAAATGCTTAAACTAGATTTGGCTCGGGAGATTTTTACTTTTTAGCTACCATAATTTGTTCTACATTTTAAATGGCATACATCAATGCACTTCTTCGTTATAGTCACTAAACGGCGACTTATATATGTAGTCGTCGTTTTACAGCCTTAAGGATGAAGCCAGCGAAACAGTCTGTTCTTAGGATACACTATATGGAAGGAAAAGAATTTAAATATTTCGTGACGAAATATATGAAATGTGCTCTCATCTTAACTACATTTTGTTATTTATACTGTTATCCTTCTAACACCTATGGGTCCGGACGTATGTAAGAACCGGCGAATTCGGCAATTTTTAAGAAAACTTACTACTCAATCATTCATACTAATAATATATGTATAATCATATTTTACTCGAAAAAGGACTTTTTAATGTTTTAAAAATAAATGTTGTATAGTTTTCCGTCTTAATAAGCATTGCAGTGTTCAATTTAAGCCGTTAATAATCTTGATCTCTACTTAGAAGACTATTAATTATTTTGTCGTTGTTGAAGATTCTACACACGTAACTTGAAAGGAATATCATAATTAAAACAATATTTAATCACAGAAAATTCTGATACATGGCAATGTCAGATAGCGCGGATAGAGAATAACATAAAGTGAAAACTAAACTAAAAAATCAAACAAATAACAAAGGTTGCTAGAGGAGTTGAAGATGATATTCAAAACCCGATATTTGAATCGCACCGGTTACCCGGGAAACAGCGCAGCGCATCGATGTATGTACAAAGGTCAATAAATCCACCATGTTTTGTTCCCGACGTTTCATATCCCGCACTACGATGACTGCAGTACCTCTGTATGAATGAAGTCTTGAAAAAACTCTCCGAGGGTCGGAGGGGATGAGCCGTAGAGAACGAGAGTGACTCTAACGAAATCCCGACACATCGATTCGAGCTCGGGCGGGTGCATCTTTTAAAGGAGACGTGCCCAAAGGTGATAAGCGCCAGATATTCGCTACGGCGGGCTGAGTCACAGACCATTGAACGTGAAAAGATGCTCATAAATATGGGTTAGACTGCGCGTCAGAGGTGATTGCTGACAATATGAAACGAAATTAACGTAAATTATGAATAATGTAATAATAATAATGTCGAGTTCATTAGATGAACGTCAGTAATCTAAACGGAATTTTCTGATGTTGCAAGTTCTCAGAGGCAAATCTAAATCGGACACTCATCTGAGATAAAATCAAGACGAATGCCTTGTACAGTATACGTCAGTGCCCGGCTAGCTCAGTCGGTAGAGCATGAGACTCTTAATCTCAGGGTCGTGGGTTCGAGCCCCACGTTGGGCGAAATTTTTTATGTATCGAACGGAATAGGAGACAATGGCAACTAGAAAAAAAATTTTGACTAAAATTAAATACCCTATGTAGCACATTAAGTATGAGCTGCTAAGCTTTCACATCATCACTCTGAATTTAAGCAAGTCAATAATCAGATATTTAGGACGTAGAGCCCTATTCGAAAGTTAAAATACTTCGAAGTTCGTTTTTGCGTGTAATTCTGGGAAGTTTTAAATGAAATGGTTCAAAACACTTTTAGGTTAATTCATTCGAGTCATTTTTTAAAATTACATTGCATAAAGTTTCTATAATCAAAATACACACGAGCTATAGTATGTTTTAATCGTACTACCTACTGCAAAAAATTACTCCAAAGACTATTCCAACGGTGGAATAAAACCTTCATACAGAGTTAATGAGTCAACATCACATGCCAAGCCAAGAAATCGCTATAAAAGAAAAAACCGCAGATTTCAACATTTCTAAAGTTATCGGGTAGGAATCCGCAGCAAATGTTCAGGTATCCGTTTAAGCAAATCGGTTAAGAGAGAAGAAGGCAATATACTAATCTATAATTCAATATAATAAATATGTACTCCAATATAATGAGTCGGAAAATATAGCCATAGCTTCTGGGAAATACATGGACTATATCAGATTTCTACGATATCTCTGTTCATCAGTAACTCCGAATACGAATATTTCGGCTAACGAAGAATTTTTCGCAATGTAGGAAGGCACGATGAATTCACGAATGTGTAAGGTAACAAAATGATTCAAAAACGTTCAAACCCAGTTAGATATTGAGCAGTTATACTTCTTAGTTAAAATATCTCGTACCTTTAGGAGTATTTATTTGTAATTCACGCTCTGAGTCTACAGAGACATCTTATATCGGAAAACGAAAGTGATTACTGAATGAAGTACTTCCTTCAGCCGAGATGACCTAGTAAAGTTTCTTTGTACTCCTGATCATGCTAATGCGGAAGAGTAAGGGGTCCAAAATATTATATCAAAAAATATCATTAAATAAATATAAGTATATAGATAAAGATTAGATCAATGTAACGGAAACACTAAGCATTCTTCAATCGCGTATACACAATTATATGAGCAAGTTCTAATCGGCAGAGGTGGAGTTAGAAGTGATTTTACGACACTTTCTAGAGGACTGAAACAGTAAAAATGTTGACAGGAATGCGACAATGTTAATAATTTTAACGTAGGACTCGATTAAAACTCCAATTTTTCAAAAAATGGGTACGTGAAAAAGTAAACTTTCACACGGAAACGAGGCTTTGGGTGTAGCAATTGTGGCGTAATTCGCAAATCGCCTTCAATATCTTTTCGCAAAGTTGCAAACAGAAGCGATCCAATATTATAAACGAACAAAAAATGACGCGGAAAATTTCTACGTAAGGTAAGGGTAAATTACAACCCCCAATTCCGAAAGAGAAAGTGTAATAAACACCTTCAGTCAAAAAGACTTAATGGAATTCGCTATCATTTGCAAAAAAAAGTCAGAAGACCGCTTCCAAATCTCTTTCTAATTTCTGAACGGTGACTTCTTACAATGATCAACATCTAGTGATTTCGAAGAATATGCTGAATAATTTTGCGCGAGTTAAAATTTCGCCCGAGAACTAATTAACGAATGCACACAGTTTTAAGTTTTTAAATAAAAATATTTTCAATTCAGGACAAATTTGCAAGGTATACTCCCAAACACGAAATTACTAGCGAGAGTTGACCACTTTTTCTTATTCTGCCCATAATAATGTATCCAATTACCATCGTTTGTAGCGATCACTGGTTCAGGCGGTAGTCATGACGACCGAAAAATGTATTCTCTATTAGCCTTCTCCTTTAGTTCATTGTACCGTTACTACCCCTTCTGTTTGTCAAGCATTTCCCTTGTCTTCATTCCTCCCCTTTCTCCATACACTCAGCAATTATCTTCAGAGTCCATTCTTGCCTCAGAAAATAACCCACCTACTTAGTTCTTCATTCTCTCTGCTATCATCTTCATCAGTCTTCTTTTCCTTGCGTTCCAGAAATCTTCCTTTCTCTCTCTTTCTTACCAAATATTCCTTTCCATCCTACAGCAATTCTGCACCTGGAGAAAGAGATCTTTCTCCAGCTTCGTGTTTCGAAGTTGTACAAGAATGCTTACAGCAGCTCATAAACCTCCTTTTCAGATTTATTCATAATTCTCATAATAGCTGCAAAATTTCGAGATTGATAATCCTAAGGCAAACAAAAGCAAAATAGCGACAATATTGGTATTAGAATCCAGGATCTGGGCGGTTATTCACAGTCAGTTTCAGTCATATAACTTCTCTTTAACGTATGTCTGCTCGTGCAAAGTTAAACCTACCCGACATCCTTATTTGATAATCCATTATAATCTTTTTCCTGAAGAAAAGAGCCAAGAATTTCTCTAAAGATTACCTCTAAAATGTTGATTACTGATTTTCTAGTTGTACAGATCTACTGGTTCAAGATTTCTACAAGATATAAAATTTACCGAGAACCATTGGCTACTCCAACACAATAGCCTCTTCTTAATGATTGCAAAACTAGTAATTTCCATAAATATGTATAAGGCTCCGAGAAGCTAAGACCGAAAATCAATAGCAAAATCTTATCTACTGGATTTTTCACGACGTTGTGGAATTTTATTCGGAAAATTCAAAGATAAAATATTATTATCACTAGATTATAGGTTTATAAATTTCAATAAAATAAAAAGGAATATATTATCTCCAGATATCGCTTGATAAGATACATTTTCACTAAACCCATGGAAATTTTCAAGATCCGACCCTGTTGGAATCAAAAATGTATAAAATACTCATGAATCCAATATTTCATGAAAATCTTCGAACCTATCCCAACAGCGTATGTTTTGAATGAATCAACTTTGGACAGAGCTTATTCTGTAATTTCTACAACATAGTAGTGACTTCAAATTATCTAAATCATATTATCTAAATTATAGATTTTTCCACCCTAACCCAAGAAATCTATCATAATAAACATAAGTAAAGACATGAATAACCCTTGATTTGTGTTTAACGTGAATAAATTTCACCAAACATCACGTAAAATCTTTCAATCTTTTATATAATGCTACACGTAGCTAAATGACGACAGATCTAGCAATTTAATAGCTATATTGGCAATACAGCTTCATAGACGTAAAAGTTTGAGAATGGATCTATCACATTTAGGACGAGATATTCCTACAGAGCTGATTTCTCTTTCCACGGAGAGATAAAATCTGAATATCGGAGAAAATGTTGAGTCAGTTAATTGAAAATCGGACTCTATATCTATATGCGGGACTGAATTGCACCCAATCGATAATCAGGAAAGTGCCCCGGAGCAGTGGGAGTCCCCATGGATTTCCAATATCCCGTATTCCAATAATTATCTCTGCCATCTTTCTTTTTGCGCTATGCCACTTGGTGAATAATGAATATATCTCGTTTAATAAGATGAGAGAGGATCAAATGGTGACATTTTTCTTCTTTGGTGTCTTAGCTGTTTATAAACAAGAGAGTTACCCTACTGTAATGCTCACTGTCTTCTGTTTACTAAATTATCATATCATAACTACTAGTATGTAGTATATCATAACTACTTCCCCATATATTTCGATAAGACTTTATAATGGTTATCATCGAGTTGCGAAAGCTAAATTGGACCAAAGTTTATTTAAAATAACAACTCACCGGTAGTTACCGAGGAATCTTTCTACATCAGAAGATGATCTACATCTATATCTACATCTACATAAATACCCTACAAGCCGCCTTTCAGCGTGTGGTGGGGATTAAGATTAAGCTACTTTTTTAATTTGTTGTTGTCACGTATTGTTCGCGGAAAGAATGAGTCCTTAAAACTACTTGTTCTAGCATCCATTTCTCTTATGTTATCCTCGTTGTCGGATCGGTCGAAGCAGCAGGGTGTCGCATAATACCGATTACGTCCTCTGTAAACGCGCTGTCTCTAAATTTGACTTCACTTGAAGAAATTGTTCATCTTGAATAGTAAAGTAGGATGCCATAATTAATATTGTTATCTAAACACATAGATTCATAATTTTCAAACTATTTCCTTCCCTGTAAGGAAAACCCATTCGATCTTTAGACGCAAATAGTAATATTTACTTCCAAAAGAAAACAAATATTAGAGAGAACTATAATCGCTAAGACTGGTTTATACTTGGAATAGAAATGAAAGAGAAGGGCTATACATTATTAATCGATGCTTATTTTGGTGTTGATGACTAAAAATATTCATCCGCTTCACGAACTGGTTAAACTTCTTTTAACCGGATCTTACTTCGCTTTCGAGGCTATGGTTCGGTATTTACATGCAAAAGCTCTATGGGATGTCGGCGCCGTGGCTTAGTTGGTTAAAGCGCCTGTCTAGTAAACAGGAGATCGGGAGTTCGAATCTCCCCGGTGCCTATCTGAAATTTTTTTGCATCTACTGGGAAGAGTGGTTTCCGCGAACCTGGCAATGGTTGGATCCGACTTCCACATTAAATGTATTGGTTTCAATAAATATTTTTTAAACAACACATACAACGTATTTTATGAGTAGAATTGAATTTATTTAGGTCTTTACGATTTCGTCGAAATGGTTTTAACCGTGGTGTCTCAGTGCCCAACAAATGATGATTACCCATACAAATTATAATATTCTAGAATACAATTTTCAACGTTGAATTACGGGTTTTATTAATGTTAATGTTTTAGGAGGAGTGGATTTTGATAAAAGCTGACAAAATATAGCTCAATAATCACCTCAATAAATGCGACAAAAAATAATTGAAATAAAATTACCAGAAAATGTAGTTGACTTGGGGTGAATTTAATTTATTTACTGTTGTTTTAGCTTCTTAACCAGCGTTAATTTCTAGTATTCCGTTTAGTTGTTTTACTACAGGAATCGTACCAGGGGGTCAATAAAAGGTAAATGCAGTAATATTTAAGATTGCTCTCCATGAATTTTGTTTAGGACTACAGAAAGCGAACGATAAATGTGGAAACGATACATAGGAATCTACTATAGTAAAATTAAGGAGTTTACGACTCTGAATATCGTCATTGTTTGATACAACGCCGCCACCAGACTTTTTGCCTCAAAATAATTAAGGATTGAGTATAAAATTTATAAACGCATTTGGAAGGGATTAATTAATTAGACACTCGGGTTAGTGCGGTAAAATCAGCGATCAGCCGCTCTAAAACGCCATTTTTCGCGGTCTAAAACACAGCGGTAAATTCATGTCGTTATTTTAGTTCAATTCCACCAATACATTCCACGCCCGAGGTGATTTTAATTCATAAAGACTCCATTTGAACGTCCGTCTACGTCCGATGCAGCCTCCGTTCTCAAACATGCGCGCGTTTTAATAAAACCCGTTCATATCCGCGAAAAAATAAACTCGCAATACATGCGCTCCTCTAGGGTGCACACCCAATCATTTCTCCCCGTACGAAATCGGTCGAAAAAAATATAGGAAAGGTTGGCTCCGATGCGGACCGCATGAGGCGCCACCGTCTATGTTTATACCGTTTACGGGCACAAAGAGAGGCTTGGAGTGAATCACGGTTCTGTATATCCCCTGCCATTACGCTCCTTTGTCCCACTGCTTCTTGTATATATCCCTTTGTAATGGGATTGCACGACCGCATGCTGGTGGCTATTAAATAATCCCCAAGTTAGCTCGCGGGAGTAGATTCGGGCTCATCGTATGTATTCTTTCTACGGTTGATGTGCTTTGATGGGAACCGAAAGTTTTCTCGTTAATGAAGTGCACGAATTACGATATGATTTCAACATTAACGTGCTCATTCGGTTACCTTCATTACCGTGAGCCGCGTGTTTTGATAAAAACAAGCCGATGGCGTATGCGTGGATAAAGATTAGTATACCATCAATAATTTATCATAATAAGCTCGATATTCATTATGAATAGCAGGTACCCATGCCGTCAGAAAAGGACGGCAGCATTTTCTGAACAGTGAGTTACATTTGCACGGTGCAGAAGCCTCGGGAAACAAATGTCCTCTTCTAGAAGAAGAAGGCTCGAACCCAGAAGTCGGTAATAAGTTAATCACACCTGATTTTTCAAGGTGCAAGACTTAATTTTTCCATTCAATAGAATCTGGGGCAGATGTAGTAACTTGTCAATAGGAAGGGCAGGCTATTTAAGACAATTACCTTAACATTTCATATCTATACAACTGACATGGTCACGCCATACCTTGTGGAACGGTGCCATCATACACAATAAAAAAAACACTGTAAAACACAACGATTTAATTATCCTGAGAGCCAACAAAGGGTTTTGTGCCATAGCTTTGGATTGACCCGACTACAAAGCTAAGTGCATGAATTTTATCAGTGAAAACAGTGAAATTCTCCCAAAAGACTTTAATGTTTTTAATTTAGAATATGTTTAGAATTTAAAAAGTTTTTTTATCTTTGAATTATTTCATATCCAATTGACTTTCTTTATTGTGAATTATTTCATATCCAATTGACTTTTTAAATGCCATTTTGATGAATTTAGCGGATACGTAGTTACCGAGGAAGAAATTTAAACTGATTGTATTCAAGTTCCTAGTCAGGTTGTTAGTGAACAAAATAAATGTCGTCTTTACTAGAAGCGAAATTGAGAGTATCAATTTATTTGTGCATTAAAAGACCTTAGTAAAGCTTAGAAAAACAAATCCACAGCAGGAAACGCCGCAAAGAAGGTAGGTGAGAAAGACCTGCACCTACTCACTGAGAATGTCAACTAAAAGATATTGAAACTGATAACCTTATCATGACCGAGAAATAACATTGTAGGAATAACAAATACTCGAATAATATACAGAATCGATCGAAGGCAAAGCAAATATACGCCATGATTTAGGTATATACATGGTTAAATTCTATGAAAAGTCAAGTAGAAGTGGAGAAAAACAAGTAAGAAGAAGTCATCAAGTTGGGGGCGATCACCCCCGTTCCTCACAGCACTACGGTCTTCCAGAACTTTCCCGATGCTTCGACTGGTATATACAAAAGTTATTAATATTTTTCCCAAGGTTCCCATAAGCACTAATTTATTGGACAATCACAGTGTAACAAGTTAACGATAACAATGGACAAAGCCATACAACTAATCTTTTAAAGAATAATCTGATTAGCTACAACTCGAACCCGGGACCTTGGGATCGGAGCGCTCGGCCCTCCAGAGCGATCAGTTAGGTTATGAGTTTTTTAACGTATAGGAGGGCTATCCGTATTTTAAGAGTTGTTGCAAAATAGTAAGGGTTACCCAGTTTCTTCCTTACTTAATAAAATAACTTTGAGGAGAAAGAAGATTACAACTTCGGCTTACATTAATCAACATATTCTCCATTGATGGAGACTATGGCAGGATGAAGACATAGCAGAAGTTGGATCCATCCTAGATAATGGATGAAAATTAAGAAAAACAAATGCTGGGAATATTACGCTCTAAATATTCAAGTTTTCGGCGAATGATGCGCGACATTATCATATTAGCGAGATAGACTGAACGGTGCATATACCCCATAACACACCCCGAAAGGGAAATTGTAGGGTACGTATGTAGATGTTTCATTTGCAAATGAAATTAGTCGGAAACGGTGGAGACTATCTATCTATATTTCCTTACTGAAATTCTCCAATTTTTCATAAGAATACAAATGAGAAATCAATTGGTTATTAATTTTAGGGCCCCTTCGGGAAATTTTCAGGAAAAAGGTTTCAGGAAGGCACGTTCTTACAATGGCAGGCCTGCTGATGATCGTGATTAAAACAATGCATCAAAGGCTGATGAGATGAGCTCATTCGTGACCCCTCAGAGAGCGTTATAGACCTTTGATGTGCGTTCCGTTGAAGCATCGGCCAATCGGGAATCCTGTTACCGCAGCCGTAGAGGGGCCTTTTGACATGCAAAGCGGACAACTCTATGTAAAGTGATGCTGTTGAAGAGGTCGGAGGTGAAATCCCTGTCTCCACGGCAAACATAGCCCTAACTGGGTAACAGTAGATTAACATACACAGGTCTATATGAAGAACAAAAGCGAGGGTAATATTTATAAAAAGTGCTAAATTTTGAATATTCAGGAAGATATTGATACCTTAGAGACTGCGAAATTGGGGTAGTAATACTTTATAAGATCGTTGACTAGATAGAAGAGATGAAATTCTGGTAAAAATAGGGAAAGGCATCATTGAACCGTACAAATAATTCTGGAATGGGAATTAGGGAATATGTTAAGGAAAATGTTTCTGTTGATCACTTTTATTTCACCAAAACTCATAATTTTGTGCGAGGTCTTTACATGGTATATTTTTAACAAGATAACAAAATTTTGATTCGAGAAATTTTATAGTGTCCGAATCATAAGACATTATGCATAGATTAGGTTTTCCCACTAGCGAATAAAATGACAAGGTAACTGAAATTCGACGCAATTCAGTTACAAAATGTCCATAGCCTTCATAACTCGAACATTTTTCATAACACCGAATTCTGCATTTCTTACACTGTATCCAACATTCACAAGATAGCTCCGATTTTTTAAAGTAGCTACAACTATCCTACATATCTTTAAATGTCATATTCTCTTTGATTATCTCTTGATAAATTCAAATATAACTGCAACTTTAAGAGGGATTTTCAACCCTACTCAAATAAATTCAAATACAACTGCAATATTCTAATAAAAGAAAATTATCGCTTTAAACTCCTTTACTCTGCAGTTATTCAAGATTATACAGAACATACTAAATGATTAGCAAGAAAAAAATTTGAAGGCCCCGGGGAGATTCGAACTCCCGATCTCCTGTTTACTAGACAGGCGCTTTAACCAACTAAGCCACGGCGCCGACATCCCGCAGAGCTTTTGCATGTAAATACGGAACCATAGCCTCGAAAGCGAAGTAAGATCCGGCAAATGACAAAGCACTCAACATATTCGAAACAGGTAGCCTGAGGCCTTTTGTCCTTTCAGTACGGCCTTATCTTCACTTGCTGAATATATCCATGTATTTAAGTCATTTTGTTTCCCAATTGCGTTTGCTTTTCAGGTTAAAAAATAACGCGTAGTGTTTCACCGTTTTACCAAGGCTTAACTGGCAAAGAAATCTATTTTCCTCCGAACATCTTCATACTATTTGAATGCATGAGCGGATCTGTAGTGCTTTTCAGTATTTCTATTCAGTTTAATAGCTGTAAAAATCTAATTTAAATTATGAATAGTAATTTTATTCGACAAATCAAAGAAGACCGCATGGAGACGACCTGGAGCGAGGCTAAAAAGTGAATCATAAAAGTAAATTGTATGAGCATGAACTGCAAAGTAGTTCAGCAGAAATAATGCAGCACTATATAAACTTGATAATGGAGGGTAACTTAGCTACGGCGCTACATAAAAAGTGAGCTAAGCGGCAAATTCAAAAGAATCCAAAAATATATAATTGATAAAGAGACTATGGATAGAATAGCGCAGCCCAATTTAATTATGCAACGGATTCTTTTCCACTCAAAAGAGATGCCGAAGAGACCAGAGAAGTCGTGCTTCGAAAGAGAAATATAAGTATAAAATAAGTGAAGATGATAAAAATTTACTACAAAAGGAATTTATAACGGAAGGAGAAAGGAGCGTCATGGCGCCGTGGCTTAGTTGGTTAAAGCGCCTGTCTAGTAAACAGGAGATCGGGAGTTCGAATCTCCCCGGTGCCTAGTGGCAATCTTTTTTAGTGCTGATTTTAACCAACCCACATTTCGGAGCGATGGTTGGTATTATTTACTTACTACTTCTGAGTGACCGTTCTTAAACGATATCAAAGGATTTCTGAATACCCTTCTCGGTCACAGTTCCCCATAGAACTGCCTACTCTTTGTGATACATTATCAGATATTCCATTTTAGAGAGTAACATAATTCCAAGAAACAGTCACATTGACTGATGAAAATTTCGATGAGAATGAATTGAATTTTTCGAGAGAAAAAATGATATCGATGATTTCAAAATTTCAATCATGAACATTCAACATTTATAAAAATTAAAGAAGCTACCCCTACTTTATGCAAGAAAAATATGGTATACTGGCGGGGACTGAGATTATTAGGATTCGAAAACATACGTGAAATGATATATCAGCTAACGAATAAAATTTCGGAGTGAATCATTTTTATGAATAGAACTGAAAGAAAATTGTAGACAAGGAAAAACGTGATTTTCTCTACAGAAAGTTAATTTTACTAATAAATTTAAGTTAAAATTTATTTTTTAATTTTAATATTATGTAAATTATTTGAATTTGAAAAGCACATTTGTAAAATTAGATTTTTCTTGTAATAAAATTGTATTATTTGTTGCATAAAATTGTCTCACAAACGTCTTGTGGAGATTTTCGGAGGGATTTAATTTTCTATTTTCTACTTGAATGACTACTACCTAGCCTGTTGCCTTTATGTAGTCAGAACATGTAACTGAATAAAAATTCACCTTCGCAAGCCGAGGCATCTACGGCAGCTCTTTTTACTTGCGTATGATATTCGTAAAGGAGCTGATTTTCTTCAGTGCATAAAAAAGGAAGTAAAGGAAGTGTTCATTTGTTGCCTTTACGTCCAGTTCCATGTTAGGACAAAACTCAATCCTGTATGACACACTTCTGGCGACAGAGGAGTGACGTCACCAAGGAGGTGCGTTGAGCGCGCAAAAATAGACGCAAGCCGGTGTTCATTGAAGTACAAACATCCACCACCCACCTTCCACCTACGAAGATGTGCACGGGGTATCGATTCCTTAACTTAAAAGGTAACGAAACTTACTCCTTCGAGTGGCGTTATTTCTAGAGTGATGCTGAGTAATGACATGCATTTTGTCAATCCTTATTCAATGCAATGAAAAGGTTACTCATGGGTAATTCTGTTGGACTAACGTGAAATTCTAAATCTTTAGGTAATGTGGCTCAATGATTTGGGAATGCTGTGGGATATTTGCTTTCTTACCCCTCATTTATCATTTTCGTTGGAGATTCTGATAAAAATTTCGTTTTAACTATGCTAAATTTGTTAATAATATGTATTGTTTGGTTTTATTTTATTTTTAATATTATATATAATATAAATATTAATAATTATATGTATGTAAATTATTACTTATCATCATCAAATATAGTAATATTATCTTCGATATTTTTCTCTATTTTAATAAAATTTTACTTTATTTTTGTCTAGGTAAGTAACACTAGAATTTTATTACGAGCTGAGCGTGGGATCGTAGAACCGGGCATCGAACCGAAACCGATAGAACCGTTATTTTTTTGCCGGAGTGAAAATCTGACCTGGACCGAAAAGAATACAATTCTTGAACCCGAACCGAAAACTGTTATTCATTCAGCTCCGAGTCTTTGTTCCCAATTCACATTTTACTTAGGTGTAATTGGAGGGAGGTTCTCTAAACACGTGTAGCTGACTTGCACCTAACTGTTCTTCTGTAAACTCTTTTCTAAAATTTAGTGCAATGAAGAGTTAATGAAAAAGATTAAATAATGTAAAATTGTCAAAGGGTGTAATATAATGGTCAAAGCGAAACCGGAGCAGAACTGATATTTGTATTTTTAGTTCAACCAGAGGAAAATCCGGAACGAAAAATGTTATGATTCGATACCCTGCAGAAGAATCATAACATAATCAACTCTTTTGAGCTAATAATTAACCGGCATTTCATTGCTCGTTAAACATTGGTATTGAACTGAAAGAAATTATGCAAAATTATTCGAACATAAGACCTGAATTGTCGCGTCCCTGAAAAGGTTTCAGAAGAAAAAAAAGGGATGTTCCTCTATATCTACATATGTATCCTGAAAGCCGCTCTTCTGCTTGTGGCAGGGAGTGCAATCACCATAACACTACTTCTCAAATAGTTTTCGCGTATTTTTTGCATAAACTTAACTCCGAAAGCGACTAGTTCCAGCATTTATTTCCCTGATTTTTCTGGCAGTGCAGCATTTTCGAAAGAATTTATAGATAAAAAGTCTCAAAAAGCTCCCGATTAAGCGACAATAATATGTAAGAATAAGTTTTTAAAGAATAACAAAAGAACTAAGAAGATAAAAAATAGAGAATAACAATAAAAATAACAATCATATAAATGAACAACCTAGGCAATGATAACAAAAACAAGAATTAATCACTAAAAAAACAATGTTCCTATTTCGGCTAATTTTCGACCACCTAAAAAACTCAACGATTCCTTTCATTAATATAAATCGACCCTGGTAACTATGAAAACTGAGAAATAAAAGTCTCAATGAAGTAAGATACACCAAGAAATTCATCATGACTCGGCGATTATCAACGAGTAATCAAAACGATCATGATGTAAATAGAGAGGGATAATCGTCCTTCTGACTGTTATTTCGAAATCGGTAGTCATGCTTGACCCCACGCGCGGCATTCCGCTAGTCATTCCCTGCGCTAATATTGGAACGCTCCAAAAGAAAAAAAATCTGCTTCGGATTCCTCCGAAAGCGTTCGGAAAGTGGGCGAATTTTTACTTTGATGGGCCGCTATGTGTATCAGCTCGGATAATTGGCATTTTTCTACCCTTTTCATCCGCGGACGACGAAGTTGGGACTCTCTCATCGACGATCTAACAAACGCTGAGAGGACAATTTGTCCCTTTAAAGATTTTTTACATCGAGATCTTTCATCACTCTACCCATTGCTTAACCCTTATTATTACCAACAACTCTGAATTATTTTTTATGCGTTTTCCGTTTGAGTCAAAGCTTTTATTAGTTCAAAATAAACTCAGCTGAACCGCATTCCTTGAATTTATTTAATTTTTAGATCGATTTGTAGATTATATATGGATATTTTATATTTATACATGGGATGTATTCCTGATCCCGTCAGACTTTATTCAAGTCCGTTTTTACTTGCTATTTTTCCTATGTGCACGCCCTTATGTGCAAAGTAACCTTTACTCATTCCACGAGGATTTAATCTTAAAAACACAGGATTGAAAACAACTTCATTTCGAATCGTTTCAGTTCTCTGTTTCGACGTGTTCACGCCATCGTCAGATCACACAATCGAAGATGACGTTAAAATGTCGGAACCGGTAGTCCCGGTAATAGTTTATTATTATTTCGAATTTTGAAGAAGCTTGAAACCATAAAACTGCTGTAAAGATTGCCAAAATTATAAGTTTATGTTCATCCAAACTAGCAACGTATAACTCCAGCGGTACTTAGTGGAATTAATTCATACTTTCATTCTAAAAGGTTAACAGAAATCAACTACGACCGCTGATTTACGTAACGATATTGAATTTTTTTGGGAGCTAAAACGATTACACTCATATTTCAACTTTTCGGTGGACGTTGTCGATTTTGTTTACTTTTTTGGATAACAAAATAGCAAACGTATGCTTAAATTAGCAGTGAAGTTTGATGATGAATTAATGCTTTACTATGTTGGGGAAGACTAAAGTTAGAGAAGCAGGGGCTTACTGCTATGAAAATCGCTTTTATCAACAAAAGCTTTAAATGCTTATATATCATTTAAAAGGATTTATTTCAGCTAGTTGCACCATCTGAAACGAAATCTAATCTAAGGCTGATCCTCTACTAATCTGATAATAATTGAGTCAAAAGTGCCAATCATTCTCTCGGGAAGCAAAAGAACAGATTTTCAAGACTTGGAGCCTTCTTTTAAGAGAATCATTTGACTAGTGTTTTCCGTGTGTTCTCAAATACACAAGTGTAAAGGGGGATAGTCAAGCATTTGTAAATAGGGCAGGCAAACGCGAGAAGCACCACGGGGTTGGAATTGTAAAAGGGAACTGCAGAATCCGACAATGGACATGACCCTGCGATGTAATTGGAGGGAAGACAAAAGGCCGAGGACAAATAGGAGAGAAGATCAAAGCACGCCCCCTTACGCCATGTTTCATACAGATTCTATTGACTTGTGCTTTTGGAGAAATAATTGCTAACTTTTCTTAAGAGGATGGAAGAGTTTAAAGGGCCAACGAAATTTAAAGAGAGATATTACGCTAATTCCTTTACAGGAAACTTGAGATGAACGGTAGGATGGAAATGACTCAAGGAAAATTCTACACATTTCTCATTTTCCTTCAGAAAATTAAGTTTTAGATGTTTATCTGTAACTTATTTGGGATTGCAATTGAAATATTACTTCTACTACAGCATTTTGATAAACAGAATGTTCTCCATTTGTCTACCAATACGGAATAAAGGAAAATGCTTCCTTCAATGACTTCTGTCAGAGTTGCTCATGGCTGTGATAATATAAAATCTATTGATATATAAGTGATGCCGAACAATCGCATTCATTTCTGTCTCTCTATAGGTAAAGCTATAATAATGCTCTTCATGGTATCAGAATAGTACACTTATGAGTCTATATTCCACTAATATTGGTCTGGCTCAATGAGGAAAGCAATGCTATCAAGTGATTCAGGAAAAGGAAAGCAATGGCAAACTACCTCACTCCTCATAACTGAATTATTATTAACTCCATTCCATCGCTTCCTCAGAATGTCCAACATCTCTCATTTTTCTGATTGCCAACTTTTTGTTTACTATACCCTCCCTAAAATTACTTAACATGATGCAGCGAATCAACTGGTGCAGAGACTATGTCATTCACGAGTAAGCTATTGATATTTCACATGGAATCCAAATGGTATTGAATTAAGACTAATTGCTGCCAGAAGCGACAAAAATCAGTTTAATTGTCACTTGTGGACATTTGCCACTCGTAGTATTGTGGCTCATGGAAGGAAAGCAAAGGCAAATTACTTCATTCCTCATCTTGCCAGGTAAGTATTATTCACTTTGCAATGCAGTAATACCTCCTATCCTGCTAATAGTAATACCTACTAACGAAGAAAACTCGTTCCGAAATCACATTGTTTAGCCGGAATGTGATTTTCCATAAGTTTCAATAGAAAATCCGTTGATTTCCTTCTGGTTGATGGCCACTATTAAAAAATATGCAGTAAATGAGTTAATTATCGAATGTTTCACTCAATGGAAAGGAGTCAGTGAAAAACCGAACAGAATCATTCCGCTGTTCCGCAATCTAAGGATAAAGTGGAAAAGAAAAACGTTTTATTCGAATCAATCGATGGAAGGAAAGAATTGAATTGTTCGATTGCCTTCAGACGGTTGTTCCCAACTCTACACGCATCCACAAAAACACTGGTTAATCCACTCTATATTCGATAGCTGGGTTAATCGTTAGCAGAGGTATCACTGTAATTTTTCTGGTTACAAGTGGAGGCGTTGAGATTCAAACAGGCCTTAAAACTGCAAACAGACTGGTCGGTTTCAAGCACAAATTTTCTATCCCTGCAGAATTTAATTCCAGGATACGGATTTCTTTGCTTTAAAATTAAGGGTGTCTAGAAAATCTCTAAATGATTTCAAAATTATTTACTTGGAACTCAATCTCCTATGTAAGAATATTGTCTAACTGGTAAAAACATTCAGCCTATCTACTTTACTAGCCTTGACGTTCATGAATAACTTTCTATTTCTGCACACTATCAGCAAACCGATTCCGAACCCAATAAATAGGAAATGAGGCGGAAATAGACTTTCCCTTAAAAAAAACTGAGTTCTAATACTCAAAAGACCCGTAAGGAAAGCGATATATAATTCTTTACCACAATTAATCCTCATAGACAGAACTGGAAAACGGCCAGATTAAAATTAACGCAGCGTGAATTTTTTTCTTTCACTTTTTCTGGAGGTTATTAATTGTTTTCGCGCTCGAAGGAGTTCTAATAGGTGGAAACAAGTTATATACTTCAGTGAGTAAGAATAGTTGTAAATCAAGCAAAGGCATGGAGATTATTAAGGAAACCGAAGACTTGAGACATCGCCATAGCAACATGATGTACACTATGGTCGCTAATTGGATAAAATATTACAGTAACCTAGACAAACTAACTCAAACATTAAACTTCATATCCATGCATACACCCTTACAGTTTAATCACCCTAATTAAAGTATTATTAGTTTATGACCCAACTTTCGGCTGTAAAGTACCGGTTTGTACCCTATCCCGTTCAACATTAGCTTACGAAAAGCTCTGGGGAGGGAATGAGGCTTCCCATGCAAGATGAGTGAGGTAGTATACCTTTGCTTTCACACTCAACCAGAATGCTATAAATGGATGTCAATCCTAATACTGCCATATTGGCCTTTCATAAGTTGAAGTTTTAAAGCACTTTTCATAGCAATCAATAATGAGTAAATTAGATGAATGCCATTATTCAGCGTCGCTCATAACCCAGTAGCTTACCTGTAAGGAACTATTATCAATACTATAATCAACAGAACATTATCACAATCATGACTTGGACCGAGACAACTGAATGAAAGATGAAATTCTCTAACCAGTATTAAAAGAAAAATGAAATCATTCCATTTTTCGAGATAAAGTTGCAGTAATTTATTTTCAGGAAGCAGAGTTTAATTCATACGAAACGAAAATACAACCTAAGACAAAACCCCGAAGTCGCAAACAATTACCATAAAATGAGAGAGGAAAAAATTAGGAAAATACCAGAGGCGAATTTTAGCAATTACGGGCACAGGGATCATTTTGAGTTAATTGAAATCTAAATACTCAGGCGTTACTTTGAGGAAACCCAATACTTTCTTTACTATTTGAGTTTATTGTTGGGTGCATCATTGCAGAAAGTACTAGAAAAAATACTTTCTGATTCTAATATATAAAAAAAGCAAATACGTGGAATTTCTCTCTCAATTCTCTTTTTAGTTAGTATGATTTTCTTACTTTGATTTGATTCGATTTTATTTCGGTTCATTCTTCCTTTTCTCTTGATCTTTCTCTCATTTTTTTCGAATCTTTCTCTCGATTCTTGATCTTAATCTTGATTCTTGAATCGAATTCTCGCAACACAATCTTGAATATTGCGATTATATCCTAATTCGTAGATGAATGATATTTGTAATTAGCATATCGAATTTAGAAATAAATAAGTATTTCAACTTTCATTTGGCTCTTAACATCAAAATAGATTTCCTTTGAGAAAATAGAACATGGAAAATACATTATCTCTAACCTGTGCTTAATAACAAACGGAAAACATTCCATTCGTCTAGAAAGTGTATCAAGAATACAGATGTAACATATAGAAGCTTATATTGATTAAGTCCCAAAATTCGCTGAAGTAAGTCCATAAACCGGAGTTAAGAAGTGGTATCTACGCTATTCTATCAAACAGTACGTTACGAATCGATTTCTTAAACGGATCCCATAAAAGCAAACCGAGTCCTCCTTAGTAAGCATGGAAGAGGGAGGGACTCACAAGGTGGAGTCGACATGAGGGGTAACGAGTACTAGTGGTACGTTGGGTCGATTTCAGCTAATGCCGGCGTCAAAGTGAAACCCATGGCAACGCAAAAGGACGGTCGTTAAGCTGGACTAATTGGCTGAGGAGGTCGTTAGACGAAGGAAGGGGTGTGGGAGATGACGCAACCCTTGACGACGGCGGATCCAAGGGGGTCGAACTTTCATTTGTTTCGGCCCTTAAAGCCCTAGCAATGTTAGTCAAAATGAGAGCAAAAGCAACAATTTCAAGGAAGGTTACAGTCTAGCATCCTAACAAAGGCCGATGACGCAAATCCCTAATTGGATTCCACTTGATTAAAATAAAACAAAACAGAGCTACCTCCTGTAAAATTTGCATCTCTCTGTATTATCGATAGGAGACTCTTGAACTAAAGTTGGCTAAGGATCTCAATTCGCTATTTTTTGTTTTGCAGACTTCCAAAATTTCGAGCTTTTACATGCATATTGAGATTTTATTCATATCTCAAGTATTACTAAGTATATAATGAATTAAGAAAAGTTTATCAATTAAATTCTCTAACTGATTTCATTAACGGGCAAATATAACATAATTATAGCGAGTTTGAGGACTAAATCAATTAGGACAAACATTTATATTCACAAATCTTTGGGGTCCGTGGACCCTAGCTTGGTTCTTTCAGGGTCGTGCTGAATTATGACGTTTTTAATTATTTCAACTGGTGATTAGTTCACTTCAATTTTTCGCTGAGATTAAGATGGCTCAATAGTCCTTAATGAAATGAAGAAATAGCTAGGCATAAAAAGATTATTTTAACTTGTTTCGAATTTAATGAGGCTATGGTGAAAAAGAAAGTGATCTATGAGTAGGATGACTCGTCTGTCTATGAGGACAGTGGCTCTTGAGACGAAGTTAAGAATTTGGTAATTCAGGATATTGAATATGGTAATTATGGAATATTGAAAGGCTGTTCCTTGGATTCCCTCATCCTGTGCTTCTGAGAATTTCCATCGAATCGATTAATTTCCAACATTTATTCAATCATGAATTAACATACCTTTTCTTTCTGTGCTTTATTTAACTCTAATATGCTATCCTAAATGGGGTTCTCTTTTCTACCACTTTGTAACGCCGGTGCTTCAATGAGAATATTGGTCGAGGAAGATACCCCATCTGGAACTACTTCGCTCTTGCCTGAAAGGTCCCTCAAAACGGCCAGATGTAAAAGACTGACCAGATAGCTTAATTAGCTAAAGCATCCGCCGGGATACTAGAAGACCTGGGTTTGAATCCTGGTCCTGTCAACCCTTTTTCATGTTCGTTTTCCCTAAGGAATTTTAGGGGCACGATCTTATGTGCTAAGTTACCTTCCACCCTTTACCAGATTTAACTAACTAACAAGTAGCAGATTGTAAATTCAGTCTGTTTCAATATTTTGTACTCCAAATTATAAAATAATAATAAATAGATTTTAAGAACGCAGGTTCCTGTCTACTGTCACTGAATCACTGAACCGTGTCCGTAAACACCTCTAGACTTATTTAAACTTGCTCAAAGTTACGGATGTTTTCCATTTCTGCGAGAAGTAAGAAACAGGAGAATTGCTGTTGCACAACGTTCGTGAAACAATTCCGCAATAAGCCACAAACGAACTTGAGCTATTGCGAAACATCCAGGAAGAACAGGAACGCTGATGGGATGCTCATCAAGAGTAAAAGAAATAGCTTATTTTTCCCTTATTCGACCTAATCTCGAATATTGCTGAGCGATTTGGGATCCACACGAGGTGGGTTTGGTCTCAGATTTAGAAATGGCCCAACGTGGAGCAGCTCTTTTCGTTACAGGAGATTTCAGTTTCGACAGTAGCATTACGTCCATAGTAGAATCGGTTGGAATTCGCTTCAGGAAAGAAGAAATGATTACAGAAGGAAACTTTTCGAAAAGTTCCTCGGTTCCGAACTTAGGGACGAGGTGAATGAAATTTTGATTTCAGTAAGTAATGAGCGCGATCTCCGAGAGGCATCAGCAAAGCGTTTTAAGGAGGAAATCCTGGGACAGGTAGTTATTTCTGGTCGTCCTTCCCGCGGACTAGTAGAGAAGTCAATAGGGTCGATTAGAAAACGATGATGGTATCATTACACCCCCTGCCATACGCCACTGGCGGCTTGCGGGGTGCTATTCTAAATCTAAATCTAAAATTGCTACTGAACATTGTCCAGAAACATTGTTCAGAAACATTTTTCAGAAACATTTTTTCAGAAATATTGTTTTGAAACATTTTCAGAAATATTGTTCAGAAGCATTGTTCAGAAACATTGTTTACAATCTGGACTCGGCCTAATAAGAACCAACTGAGCTCGTAACCTCCTACTCCAGGCAAGAATGTATTTTTCTATTCACCGCATCATAATTTCGCGCTAGGGACCTTTAAGTCAGAATCTCCAATGATAAGAGTCACTGCGGACGTTGGAGTCGGGGAGGCATCTTCATAAAAGAAAACTCTCCCTAGTGATAAGTGACATAAAAAACACTTCGCGGTGTAAATCGAGTGAGGCGCCGTGGGATTCGCCGTGGCGCTGCGAGAAAGACGTCGGGAGTAGACGCTTTGACGTCATTCGAGAGAGAAATAAAGAGAGAGAAAAGTGGGGGGAGAGCGGAAGTTGATCAACAGGTGGGCGGTCCTTATTAAAAGTCAGCAACGACGCCTAAGGAAGAGGCGTCGGCACAAATCGCCGTCGTTGATTTCTTTTAATTCAGCCCTTCATTCGAAGGCAGGAGAACGTTACATGGTGTCTCCATGGTGAAGTGAAGAGTGTTATTTATAAATATCTGCCGTACTCGAGGGATTATAGTAATCTATGATCTCATATAATAATCGCCGTGGTGTATATATTCATATCCATATTTATCTGATGTCAGTAACCCCGTACGATATGCATGGGAGAAATTATTGGAAATTAATTTCACGCGATTAATAGATATAGATAGAGTTACAACATTTGGGGATTCATTATTGAGCAAATGACCAAACACATATTGATATTTCTCTAGCAAAAGTATCTTTGGTTCGACGCTGAACTGGACTCGGAAATTCTGACAGAATAAATGCACGTAAAATTCATTTCAATCAATTGTAGACATTTTTTCTCTTGAAGAATTAAATTACCTACAAATTCGAGATAAGTGCCAAAAGAAAGAATATTGGTTAAAGATTCTAATCTTATATAATAATTATCGTTGTGTTTATATTTATAAATTCATATAACTATTCATCCAGTATACGTATAGTCAGTAACTCCAGTAAGAAATGCATGAAAGCAATTTTCGAAAATTTAATTGACGCACTTCCCGACGAGAGAGAAATATGAAATTAAGAATTTCGGCAGAGATCCATATGGCTATTGCATATCGATATTAATTTTCCCAAAGTATCGTGGGTTCGACTCGAAAATACTCACACAAGAAATGCACGTAAAGTTCGTTTTGATCGATTCTCATTTTATCATCGCATCGAATTTTCAATTTCATATCTTGAAATCTTGGACAAATTACATCTATTTTTGTAAAATTTACGAAGCAATATTAGTATATATTTGTGTTGCTATTACTAAATTCTTTAGAAAGTGAAAATCACAGCGTAAAATTCCACTTGATAACATTACTTTTTACAATGAAATAAAGTTATGGAGTGAATTTTATTTCTCCAATTATAGAATTTCAAAAGTGCTTCATCCGTAATTTAATAAAATTTTGATTGTTACAATAGTAGTTCATATAATCAACTCGTTATACGACCAATCGCTGTGATTTCATCTTTTTACCAAATGAGATTTTCCTTCATTTCTGTGTTACGAGCCTATATACTAAGAATAAAGTCCCGCTGACTTTGTTCACGATGAACACATACAGCTTATGGCCTTAGGGGTACATACATATTACTAAGGAACAATGAAAAACACGTCATGGAAATTTTTCCACCATCGATGCACCTGGGAGAAAACTAACTTCTAAATTTCTTAAAGCCCCTTCCGTTAATTGACACCTCTGCTCTGCCCAAGGCACATCTGGCATGTTCTTCTTCAAGATCAAACCCTTCATTCACACAGAAACAAAAACTTCCCGTGGAAAATTCCAAGGGAGAGACAAAGGACAAATAATAGCCTCACCCGAAAGAAAGGAAGTGCTTCTAGGGGTTCTGAATGAGGAATGAGGTGGGCAGAGGAGCATGCTAACGAAAAGATGTTCCAGACAGAATGAAGTGATAAAGGAAGTACAGGTGGAGCCAGAAATGTTCACATCTCAAAAAAGATTCGTCAGGCGCAGGTTTGGGAAAAGTATGATCTACGGAAAACACTGTAGTAAATTACTGTAAATCTTATATCAAAAGTTTTTATTTTTACTCTACTGGAGCCTATTTTATTTGTATTTGAAGCTGTTCTTTTATTATAGCTCTTCTTATCGAGGCCTCCCTATTTGAGTTGAACAAATAAATATACAATAATTTTAGATTAGCATTAGTTCCCTGCGAGTAACAGCTCGGTGTATAGCTGGGGTATATGATATTACAGCTTGGGTACATGATATATACATGTATATGATATTATGGAGAAAAAAAAATACTGTTCGAACCGGTTCGACGTTGGCAAATTTTGTTAAACCGGAGAGAAAACCGAACAAAAAATATTACGGTTCTACTTTAACTCAATTATACCTATCTTATGGTTCTATACTAATTCACCGACTATTCACATCTCAATTTATTTTATATTTCAATGTCAATAGTTCTAGGAATTTTATTATAAATTATAACCCATCTGTTTCTTGAGGTTTGGAAATATTTTTAAATTTCTTGGAATATTGACGCTATCAGCTAATTTCTAAGAATTTTCTGCAGATATCGCGAAAACCATCCAAAATTACTTCTCTCTGTAAAGTTCGATTGTGATCAAACATTGCTGCCGTACGTAATGAAGAATACATGTTCTAAGTATTTGAAGTTATGATCTAAACAATCACCCGGAATCCAACGGAATTTACTACTCTTGAAATGGAAAACTCCCGGAATCAACTCTGCATAAGCAGGCAATCCCAGAATTTGCCCGAAAGATCCGGAAACAAATAATATATATCATTTAATATTTTGTACAAATATTTCTTTCTTGGTTTGCTTGAAAAACATTCGTCAAAATATGGCAAGAGGAATCTAACCTTATTACAATTCTGTATACTAAGATTATAAGTGAGTTTCAACTTCATCACTCTAAATATGAATTTATTTTTTAATTCGATGCAGTATCTATCGGATATCATCATTATTCCGGTCATAACAAGTTTTAGTATAGATACATAACAGGAAACGAATTAAAATGCCTCATTCAGTGCACGTGTGCCATTGGCGAAGTGACACAAAAAGAAACAATACAATTGAGGGTCAGAAAGGCGTAAAGAGGAAAAAACCGTTCGATACATAAAATAAAAGTCGCGGAAGTTATTCCGCAAGTGCGATGCGGATTTCCGCTATCGCTGCGATTAACATCTCACTACCCTCTGACGGTGGGGAAGGGAATCAAAGATGAACAAACGTGTTTCTGTTATGGTAACCAAATTTATATTCGACAGCCATTTCAACGGTCTATGACGTCTTACGTGGGAAACTATTCTAGCCATTTTCTCTGTGTTCGGTTAGCGGGTACTAGAAATTTCCAAAATATCTTCGAGTACTCAATATTCCTGCTAACTTGAGTTTTATTTGTTGACCTATTTATTTCTATGATTTATTAATGTATCTGTTAATGCACTCACTAAATTATTTGTATGCATGAGTAAGTTGTTAATCAATTTAAGTTAAGTTAATTATTTCTTAATACCATACGAGCATCCTGTCACAGTGGGGTATCCAAAATCCGCTAACTAAAAAAAAAGAACTGGTTAACCAAGACTCGAACTCAAGGTCTTCGCGTTGGAAGGATAGTATTTAAATTGATACAATTACAAAATTGCTACAGCTACACTTTCATAACTGCTTCGCATGAGAAGGTATCCTCACACAAATATCGTCTGAAGTCTGGCCATTTTAACATTTAAGTGCTTTTAGATATTTTAGGAAGTATATTGCCGAGGGAATGGCAATCATATTACCCTACCAACGCAGAGCTACCGGGCTTGAGTCTCGGCTAATGCTTTGTTTACGATTACGCAAAGGGCGTTTTTGTTCTTCCATCGCTATTTTTAAGATATCAACTATAAACTGGCGAATTCAGTGGATCAACGAAAAAACGTGCATGACGCTCGTGGTAAGCGTTCCGCGTATGCATTTGCTGCATCTGAATCACATAGATGGATTGATTGGAGCATGCATCTCCTGCCGCACACACTCGCCGCCGGTAATTATGCAGATGCGGACGTCGGTTTCGCAACAATGCGAGGGACCATCACCTGGCAACTCAACGTGATTGAGCAGCTCTCTCCAAACGGAACGCCCCCTCTTTTGTTTTCGAAGTCTTCGCATAATCGCGCTTCATGTTTTTTTCGCCTCGTGTTTGCGTTTAAATCGGTCGCACTGTTTGTCTCGAGGTGCACGCCTCCCTTTTTCTCTCTTTTCGGGAGAATTATTTGTGGGTCACGGTCAGACTCGTGACTGCAAACTGGGGACACGTTCCATACGGATGCTGTGCTGGACCGGTCTGGTCAACGTGTGCGATATTTTTAGGGCAAATTGCGTCAGGGGTGTGGGCAGTGCCTGTCTATTGAAGGGATGGCACAAATTTATATAAGAATGGGGGAATCAGTTCCCTCTTTTAAGATACAATAATACGTAATTGATCGTAAGAAGAATTGAGGAAAAATTGAAAAAATGAGGAAATAAAGGACTGATATCGCCAAGTATTCGTTTATAAATAGATGGGTTAAATAAAGAAATGTGTTACCTGAAGAGGACTTCAAACCCTTACCGTTAAATAAAAATGAGTTTAGATGTAGGAGTTTGTTGTAAATTAGCGGAGTGAATGTGTATAGCTTTGTAATTATTTGCACATTTATGTGTTGATTGAGAAATTGACATGATACGCGGCTTGTCAAATGAGCGATGTAAACTGTGGCTATATGGAAGCTGTAATTAAAAGATGTATGTGGTTAAAATTTATTGGAAGGCGTATCAGGGGATGTTCTATAAATTGTCTTTAAGTGTGTTCTAATACTGTTTATAAATAGAGTGATGTTATATCAGAATGTGAAACATTGAGAGTTTTCTAGCGTAAGGAATTATGGTGTGGGTTTGTATTAGAATTGTTGCTTGACAACGTTTGGTGCTGCTATTTAAACTGCAGCAAATAATAAATAAAATGAGTAATCTTAGTAACGATGTTACACGGTTCTTGATTTTCCTCTCCCGGAAGAAACTGTGTCTATTCTTTTTCAAAAACGAGATGAAAATGATGCCAGAAATTGATCATGTCGCTCATATGACCGAAGGAGTTGTCAATATTACCAGGAAATTAGTTTGAAAGACATACGAGATGATCATCGTAGATGATTATGTCAAGGAACTGTTGGAATCAGATACTGGTAGTCAGGATCTGGAAATCGATCAGCTTGTAAAGATGTTGCCAAACCTTCAGTATTCGATATTTCATAGTTAGTCTACTTAAGAATCCGACATTTTAGACCCAGATCCAATAGAAAAGTTGAGTTGGAGAAGACTTACAGATATCAGGAAATATAGAGGAAGATCAAATCAAGGAATAAATAAATTTTCCTTAAACACCTTGCTGCAAAGAAATTCTACGTTGAGAAAAGATACTGTGCCGTCCGACGAGTTTCTTTAATGTTATGAAGTTATAGACATTTATGGACAATGATATTATTTCTTTTTTAAGTTACTCATTTACTTTTCAAAATATAAAGGCCATTAATTTTGGGAATATTTTCCGTCGTCGTGAATTAGTTATATTTATCAATCGTTCAAATACTCATGTGCATCGTATTTAATCCCTGTAATGGCACATGCTTTTCGTTGGGAATGAATTAACTCTCTGAGAATAAAATCGCAATCTGATCTCATCCTAGGATGAACCGATCTTGTTACTATTAGACTTCATACATATTTAAATATCATCCCATATTTAACTGATATCAAGAAAAGACATCAATGGTTTTAAGCCTATAGAACGAGATCATCACGTGGACCACACGGATGCTGCGGGATGTTTCGCGTGGGCGAGATGTAGGTGTCGCCATGTGAGAGATAGTAGATTCGGATAGAAATAGAACTCAGGACCGAAATGGAATGAGAGACAAAGATATGCCCATATAAAGGGCAAATAGATTTAGAAAACATCGGTCTGAGAGAGAGAGGTCCTTATTAATGACAAAGTGGGAAAAATACGCACATTGACTCACCAAAATGGACTCGAAAATGTGACGTAAGGACATTGGACGTGGGTGATATGGAGATATTCTGCCGTCTGAGACGATATTCAATATAACACGGTATAAAATCAGTATGATAAGGCGTGACTTCTTGGAAAACCATAAAAGAGAAGAGAATACACAACTTTGTAGTTTCCACAAGTGAAAAAACGTAAAATAGGTTTTAAAAGTCGTGAAAACTAAAAAGTTGCATACTCTCTCTCCACAATATGGCACGCTTATTCTGATTCCGGGTCATCTTACGTCAATATTTTAGAAATTGCCCAAAGAGGGGCATTGCAAATAACTCATCATAGAAAATCATCATTTTTCTGAGTAAAAGGTCTAACATTGAAAAAAATGACATGAATTTAGCTAAGCATTGCTGAAATGCTGCGATACATAAGCACGATATTCGTTCATTGTTTAATAATAACTACGGAATTTCCTCGTAAAAAAGGCGGAAATTAATATAATTTATAGAAAAATGTACTTCTATTATCGCATACATCTCGTGTATGTCAAAATACCCCGTCAAATATGGCAAAGATTAATTTTATATGTATTTATCATATCATCTGTCATTATCTGGCATGTCTACTTAACCAGCATTTTTGTTGAATCATATCCTACCTCGGAAATCATCGTCAGAATGGCCGAGTGGTTAGAGCGTCTGGTGAACATCTCCAAAAGTTCCAACATTTCCAAAGATTAATCCGAAAGTTAATCCTCAGTGGTTCGAATCCTGTGTGGGGCAAATTTTTTTCCGGAAAATAAAGCTTCAGATTTGCTAGGAAGCTTCATGAGAAGCAGCTAAGAAGATTTCGTATCTTGTTTGTTTTATAGTAAAGCAATTTTTTACTTGGTTACGCAATTGCTTATTTTAATGACGCACAATTACATTGGCGTATAGGTATCCATAATAACTTTATAATTTTCGTATATTTCGTACTCTAAAATGCATATAACGTTTACTTAAGTTCTCATTTCGTCTCATTTCTTCATACATCACGCGTTGCCACGGCTTGTTTATTATAACAAAGCAATCCCCCCCTCCCCTACTTATTAGATGAATTAATGTGTTACTTATTCATATAATTATCCGTATATCTACATACGTAACCATTTTGGGCGTATGGCAGGAGGTGCGCGCACTTTATTTCATTGATAGACTTTAAAAAATGAATCATAGAAACAACTCTCTTTAGCATCTATTTCCATTTACTCACTATATCATTTCGGCCTTTGTAACATGGATTTTTCTATATTTTCTAAGAATACATAAGCTCGGATTCAACAATCGCATTGGTCGTCAAGGGGACTAGTTTTGTATTTTCGTTTATTTTATCAAAATTCTCGAAATTTGGAATCTAAAGCAATAATTCATGACAAAAATAAGAATCCAAATTGTATTTCCTTTCTTTTGGAACTTATCTCGACCTATTCGAAGGACTATTACTTCTGATTAAATTCTGCGAAAGAAAAAATGTCTGCAATCGATCAAAATGAACTTTACGTGCATTTCTTATAGAGAGCATATTTGAGTCGTCCAGATTCGAACCAAGAATACTATTGGTAGAAATATATCGGTACGTTTTGGGTCAGTCATTCTCTAATGAATCTTTAAATTTCATACATCTATCTCGTCATGAAGTGCGTGAAATTAATTTTTAAAGATCTCTCCCAGGAATTTCTTATGGGAGTTACTGACATCGGATGGATAAATGTATACACAACGGTGATTATTACATAAGGATTACCGCTTCCCTGAATTCACTCAACAATATAAATGAAACTGAGTTGACTGAAATATTTGGTATTTCAGTCCATTGTAATATAAAATAATGAAGGGCATATATAGTATATTCTATTATACAGTATAGTATTGGGTAATAATATTTGAATAAGTATCTTATTCCTAAAAATAGAATTTCGGCCAGCTGTTTCCTATTTAACTGATTTAGCAGACGAAAGGCGACTTTAAAACCTTCACAGATATTTTTAACATTACCACTTCTCTGTTATATTATTTCTTGTTTAATTTTACAAATTTTAAGCCACCACCGCCTATTAATAATTAATTTATAATCTTTTTATTCCATTCACACGATTATTAACTGTCATTCTCTTTACTCTTACCTCAACTAATGCATCTTTCCCTGGGTATAGCTTCAGCTTCACAACACAACATCACACATAGCTTCACTTCACAACATTCTGAATTCACAACGACACTATAGTATCTTCGAGCCCTATGGAAATAGAAGTACAGATTGTTATTTCTTTGATTATTTTCGGGAGCTAGAATGATTCATTCATATCTTACCTGTAAAAATTTTCCACCGATGAACCTTGGTAGTGAAGACATATGAAAGAACCTGGATGGACGAAAACATAAGCAATTCCTGTAGTTTTTAGTAAAGGGTTAGTAATAACTGAGCGGCATCATGTAAAAGGAACAAGCCGAGAGTTCTAAATTATATAGCGCAATAGCCTCTTCCTTTTACATAATCTCACGTCCAGTTTTAAACTAGCATCAAATCAATGAAAAATGAAATCAAATGAAAATACCTAACCAGATTCCCTATTCGCGCCTGGCATTAAAACAATAAAACTTAAAAGTAAACTAAACTACATAAGTACAGCAATCGCCATTTTGTTGTCATTTCTGCTTCTATAAACAGCCGTTTCATAGAAACACGTCGTAAACGAGTTGGTAACTATGACAGTGTTTCAAGACCAGAAAATCAACCTAGAGAATCACGCCGAAAAATAGTTGGCATATTTCATTAAAGACAGCAAGAATTCAGGGACGCGATGACAATGAGGAGCGATAGCTGTTGGAAGTTAGTTGGAAGAGGGTTAGATAATAAGTTTCCTTCTACCTTTCGATGAGGAATTTCTTGGTCCATTCGGTGGGTGCGCCGTCTGCGAAGAGTAATCACTGACCTTAGGATTTATTAATCCATCGGCGGTTGAATCCTCTTGATATTAGGGGGTGATCCTGTGAACCATCCTTTGGTTGCGTCCCTGGTTTCCATGGAGATATTTGTCCGACCAAGGAGAATCGTGGTGCTCAGGGCTTCACCATTCGGAGTATCCGTCAGTATGTGGTCCCAGTAGACACGAGTTGCATACCTTAGAATAAGAAAGATACATCGTAAAGCGATCTGCGTTTTCTTTGGTTAAATGAATCAGCAAGTCTCCAAGTACAAATAGACGTAGGAGGATGTCTTTCTTGTAAGACTTGATTCAAGGAGGAGGCTTGGGTCTTATTTTATTTCATAACTAGGAAGATTTGGGAGAGAAACCTCTTAGAAAATAATACGCGGAAAGCGAAATTTAAACAATATAGATTTACTTGCAAGTATGCTAGTCTGAAATTGTTACTATCATAGCAGAAAACGAGGATGATATGTTTTCTTTTGTACTTTTCTAAATCATGAAGACATATTTATGCGATTTCCAAAAGCATATATTTATTTCCGCATCTTAATTGTTATACTGCCTTGCAAGTCGCACTTACTATGTCATTCATCTATTTTTACTTAAGGAATCAACGGATAGTTCCGCTAGTCTGATGTATATAATTCTGGTATGTATAGCGAGAAAAGCAAAAACAAAGAACCAGCCTTCTCTTTCCACCCCCATCTTTCTTAGTATCCCTTGGTCCCTCTCCAAAGATTGTGGTATTAAGTGGTGAAGGATTCAATCAGCTCTAAAGCACTTTACAGACTGCTCTGACAAGGAGAGATTCTCAGGTGGAATCGCGATATTGAGGTGCAGTATTAATACGGGCTATTAATGAAAACGTAAATGTATCTGCCATACTATGTCATTATCTGGTAGGCACATACAGTATCCCTACTTAACCAGCCATTATGTTGAATTAGAATAGCCTCTTTTATTAAAGGAAGATTCAACGTCAGAATGGCCGAGTGGTTAGAGCGCCTGATCCAGTTTCCTAATATCCAAAGCATTTCCGAAATATCCGAAGATATTCCTAAGTGGTTCAAATCCTGTTTAGGGATAATATTTTTCCGGAAAATTAAGTTCTCACGTCCTGTGACGTCGATGAACAAGATGGCTACCACCCATCTCCGCTGGTTAGTCAGTTTATTTTATTATTTAACCCACTGGGAAATCAGTTAATCTAATCATAATTTTATTTAAATACTCGTTGCCTCGTATGTTTAATAAGAGATATTATGAGTGTGTTTGTTTTGCTGTTATATACAATTATTATATTTCAGAATTAATCAGCGACCATCAGCGACCGATATAAATAAAGTTTACTCCCAATTATCCGTGGAAGTATTATCCGCTATGCGAACTACACGATGATTGATAATTTACTCCTTGAAGTTTTCCGCTTTATGAAAAAAAATACAAAGAACCTTAGTATTTTCGCTTTCTACTATACGCAGAACTTACTTTGAGTAAGGCCTCTTCTAGAGGCAGTGGACATACGACTACTGTGACATTATCGTGCATAAGAGTTCCGTGGTCGGGTAATGTAAGGCAGAAAATGTGTACACATAACTGTGTACACAAGGACTGATAAAATTTTATTTACATATTTTATTAAAATTAGGAGAATAAAAGGAAAATAATTTGGATTATCCGTGATTACTGATTGTCCGTCCTTCCTCCCCCACCGTTATCCCGGATAATTGATATTTCACTGAATACTTTGGGATTCTTTTGAAACCAACACTAATCTCAACACAGCGTATATCGCTTCGAGAATTTGACAATACAAAATCGTTGTATCCGAATTGTCTGCGAATTCAAACAGAAAGTTACATTCCATCTTAAAGATAAAAATCTCTATTCAATTCTCCTTCTCTTAATACACCCCCAATTTCGAAATACCATAATTTATGATATAATCCTACAAGATGAAAGAAAGGACTGAAACAAATGAAAAAATCAACTTATCTACGTATATTTCTTGCGGAATGAAATGAAACACAAGACTTGACTAATTCCACTAATTATTTACCTATTATTAAACACAAGACTTGACTAATCCCGATAATAATGTATGAATTATTCCAATAATTTCACTAATAATAAATGAATTATCAGTGGAATTAATCAAGTCTTGTGTTCCATGGATAAGTTCCACCTCGTATCGCTGAATTTAGTTAATTTTCTTACGGAAGTTAAAACATCGGCTGAGTAAATATACCCTCAACTGTGATTATTATGGTAGATCTATCCGATGGCCACTGCTGGAACCTCAGGTTACCCGCGCGTGGGCGGCGAACCGCTCTCAAGGACAAGTTTTGTTTTCGTTAACAAAAAAATCTTACCTGGAGGATGGAGGGAACCCGTCCAGCGCATCGAGATTTTCTTGCTTGGAACAAGTCCCATCGGCGATTTATAGATAACAGCTTCGATGGTTATTTGGCGAGCAGCAGGCGGGAATTCTTCTAGGCTTAAAAATGCCCCCATCAAGGCAGGGTAACTGCGCATTAGAAGAAGGGAGCATAAATTATTGGACATAAAACGTCGGGTTGGTGCCATTTTAATTTGCATTTCCAACTCATCAAAGTCCAGAGTAATGGATGTGAAGAGATGCGTGTTTATTCAATTACATTTATGATTAATGTGGTCGTAAGGTTAAATGGACACAATGCGGATCTCGAGTTTATATTCTAGAGTAAATCTTGGAGGGTAATAAAGTGCAGTACATGTAACACTAATCTTATATCACTGGATCATTTTACATTCGATGAGCGTTCCCTTTATTTCAGCACTAAAATCTAAACTATACTGATCCTTAAACATTAATAGTAGTCATCAAAATTTCTTCTGTTTATGGTGCGTTCTGGCACTAGAAACGTAAAATTTGGTTGTTCAAAACATTTCCCTTGTCTGCTATTGCATAAAAATTTCATGTATTCATTTAATGGCTCAGATTCGATTATGTGAATGAATAATTTTCGTATATTATATGCATAACTAATAAAGTCATCCCATCCGGTAAGTTCTGATTATTTTCTATATTTAAAAAATGGAACGTATGGAAGAAGCTACTTAAAATTCTATAAATTAATATTCTATATGAGAAACATACAAGCATAAAAGAAGACTATATCTACTATGTTATACTTTACCATGACAGGAAGTAGGAAAAGTTAATTTTCACAATGAAACTAAATAAATATTGCACGAATATTTCTACTTATAGTAAAGTTCTACATATAGTTAAGTTCTATAGTAATATATACAAATTTTACCCGACTTCGTTATTCCCAAGGAGGTCAGTATTTTAGGAATTGCTTTAAAACTTTTACCGAGGCTAATGAAACAGGATCTTCAGAACAAACAGTGAATTTTCAAATAGAAATACCCACATAAATAGCAGTAAAATAAACAATAGACTTGATTGAAAAATAATGGTATTTAAGAAAAAATATTTTTAATCAATTGTCCATTTTTTTATCTTTTCATTCATTCCTTTAAGCAAATTATAAATAAAGCCACTGTTTTTTTCGAGAAAATAGCGTTTCTTAAATTTCCTAACAGGTAGAATTATTATGGATTAAATCGAACACTATGCAGTAACAGAGGCCATAATTGACAACAATTAGAAAACAATGCGTAAGCACGCTAGGAAACCAATAACAAAGAAGTAACTGAATTCATAATAACAACAATTGACGTGCATTATTGCAGCATGTTCTGCTTGAAAGTTTAAAAAAACGATTTCCCTTGCTACCTTAAGGGTAAATGAATCTGGATGCTGAATCAAGGCGAATGAGGAAATCAGCAACTCTGCAGTCGCTTCAATAAGTGTTACTCTGATAGATTTCACGATCTAAAAGTCCTCGCTCCGAAATTCCATGCGTTCTTCGCGGCTTGGGAGAAGAAGCTATCCTGCCAATCCTTCAGGCTCTCCTGGCAACTAAGCAAAACTAGCTGTTTAAAACAACCAAAGGCCGACTGGCAATATTTGAAACTCGTTCTACAAAGTAATCAGAGAGCTGCTTTAAGAGTGGTCTCGAAGACTGACATGCTCATGAGGCGCGAAACACTTAATGCCTTTGGAAACCGATCTTAATACAACGGAATCTCAACGTACGAAAATAATGCTCTGCCATTCTTATCCATAAAAGTCCTCGAAATACGATATCCTATTTCAGAATAACATGGATCAATTAGGCAATAAAATTAAGATATCTGAATACAACAAGTTTACGGTGAATATTATAAGAGATCTTAGGAAAGTTGATTTAAGAGATAACAAAAACTGTGAAAAATTTATATTTGTCAACAATAAATACAAGTGTAAACAATAAGTACAACAATATGTTGTCATGCAATGATTGTAATGCAACAATAAGTTGTCATGAAATACATTGTTGCACTTGATGGAAATTGTTGAATTATGATTCGGCACTATTGCAACGTCAGATAAAAATGGATACAATTCCGGTAAAAATTAGTAGAAAGATATCATTTTATTGCCAATTAATCGAATATTAAGTGAATGCTAGTGGAATATTTCGGGACGCAATATTTTTTTATTATAATGGATCAAATATTCTTCGATGTCTCCTTGTGAAACTACTTTCACAATAGATAAAGAGATTTTTAAAGAAATCCGTGCAATATAATTGTAAATATTTCCCAGCAAGGGTGATTTCTTATATGTTTCCCATATCCAAAAATAGAGAAATATCTTAATGATAGAATTGATAGGATACTAGCTACCAATACCAATGTCCCGGGTTCGAGTCTCGGCAAGTCGGATCTATCCTTTTTAGAGCAATTGTGAGTCTATTCGTTCCTTGTTCTTTTAGGTTTTCCTTCTCATTCATGTAGAAAATAGGATATAAATAAATAAACGACTATAGACTCAACTGACTCGAATACAGAATACATATAGAAGAGTTAGTTAGTTAACCTGTATCCTTTGAGTAGATGTGTAGTAGAGGTATTACCCTTTTTCTTTTTAATTTTATACAACTAATTTTATTCAACGGCAAAGGCTATCCTCCCATAGGAAAAAAATGCATTTTTCAAACAGTGTCGTCATGAAGAGGAACAAAGACCAGCAATCATTAAAGAAGTACAGGAACTTATACAGTGCAACCTCAACTGTTTCGAAAATTCTAAGGAACGAAAACTATCTTACGAAGATCCGAGTTCAATTTTAATTAAACGAAAACATAGTTCGTCCCATCATTAAAAGAGAATTTCGATGTTATCCTACAAACCATGTCGAAGAAAAAACAAGGATTTACGAATATTTTCAAAACACAAAAATACAATGTAAAATACATCCAAACCAGGCTTGAGAGTGAAGTACGTAATGAATCATTTCCTTGTCTGTCATTCAGATGCTTAAACTTCGTTTTCAGGTGTATAATTCGCGATTGTATTTATAAATACGAAGACCAATGTAAACATCATTTTTCGTGAATTTAAACAATGTATACTTTATGGTAAACGGATAGTATGCATGAAAATGAAACCAAAAACCCTTAATTATGCATACACACAATATTTTTGGAGAAGCAAGGATAAAAACCCTTTTCTTTGTGCATTTAGATGTAAAGAAGCTGTTTTCTGGTGAATTTTCGTTTAATATTTTAACAACTTTTCACAATTATGCTATTGAGAATGCAAAGACTAATCGACAACAGATGTTATCGGGGAACAAAACTCAGCTGAGGCTTTGAGTTGGTTTGCTCGTGCACCATGCAGATATCTCTTTAGTACCATGCCTTTAGAGACTTTATACCGGACCACCCGCACAGGTATCTCTTAAAATTCCCTCGTTTTACTGCGTATACGATCTTTTACAACTAGAAGGCCCGCTACTGGGATAAGCAATTATCGTCGGCAGAGATACCACCTCACATAGTTCCCAATTAGCTTGCTTCTTGCCCACATATGGTTGATATTGTAGTTAGATGTAACTATTCAGTCTCAATCTCGCCCGAATAAAGACGTTTTATTATTATTTTATTATTATTTTATTATTATTATTTTATTATCATTATTTTATTATTATTTTATTATTATTATTATTTTATTATTATTTTATTATTATTTTATTATTATTATTATTTTTTTATTATTATTATTATTTTGTTATTATTATTATTTTGTTATTATTATTATTATTATATTGTTGTCACTTGGGGTCTGTCGTCTATCTTACACAATTACTGCTTAGTGTACGGGGAGTTCTCTCATAACTACAGTAATTAGAAATATATAATTTAATTGTGAAATGCCATTAGACTTGAATCTATTCAATTTCGATACTTGGCAGCGTAGTGTACTGAGGAAAAGGAGGAGTAATTTTACGAAGTAATGTGTATCTATTTCATAAAATCATTTTCTTTAATGCTATCAATGCTTAATGTTCCACACAGATTATTTGATAAGTACTTTTTTGTATTTTTCTCATTCTAATTAATGACTATATTAATACGAAATCAGAGATATGAGTGCCACCGGATTAATTTTGATCTCTCCTCATTGAATGCTATGGAAAATGTAATTCGTAGAGAAGTTGTGATGCACTATCGCGAAATTTTCCTGGTGTAGCATTCTGTCCCAAGGAGTTAAGTAAGAGCAAACTGCCTCATCCCTCATCCTACCTACTAAGCCTCATTTCTTTTGGTTCACTTTGTAACCTAAGGTGGGATGAGGTACAAAATAGCCATGGGGCAGAATACAGTGCAGACAACGTAAAATTTACAGAAGAAAGTTTTCATCAAAGAGACCAGTATCTTTCCGTTTCTAATGTTTTATTTATAAAAACAAGTAAATGAATAAGATAAATTAAGTGCAAAAATTTATGCTTATTGCACACTTCAGTGTCCTCCATACCTCCATCGAAATTTTAAACCTCATTCAGCGATTATGTTAGCGATATAATTGACTTAATTTCCATTGAATAATAATACCGACTGTGGATGCTTTTCCGTGTAGAAATCAATTACAAGGAAAAGTAGAAATAAAAAACCTTTACGTATTTCAGCAGATATTTACAAATACACAAACTAACTCAAGGTCCTGATGATGGCCGATCTATGCCGAAACCGGTAATGAATTTGTAAATGTGTGTGAAAAACACGTAAATGTCTCTTTTCTTTTGTCTGTATAGTATTCAGCCCGATGGCCATGTTGAATGTCATCCTCTAAGGGCTTACCCAAAGGAAATGAGACTTATTGGGCAAGATGAGGAGTGAGGTAGTTTGCTCTTGCTTCACTTATTGGGACAGAATGCTAAGTATGGAAAATTCTGTCGCGTGGACACAGCAATAAATAGCCCAGGTTGGCCGATTGACTGGACCTTTTAATTATATAAATTGACAATAATGATTTCGCCCGTAGAGGCCGTCTTGGAGTCCGGGGTTTCGGTGGAGAGAGCGGGAGGGCAGTCTTACGTCTGCAGACCAGTTCAGGTCTTGCGTCTGTAGACCGGGGAGGGCAGTGGTAGTTCCGGCAATAACAGCCCCCCCGGACGCTCGAGCGTCCGGTTTATATACCCGATTTACCGTTTACTTATCGGGGGTGAGGAGCTAGGGGCTCCTCTTGCGGGGGGTCTGAGGATGAGCCAGCGTGGAGGGCGGAAGGGTTAGGGAGGCTGGCTGGTCCAAAGGGCAACGTGACTCTTACGACCACGCGAACTGTGCTGTTGTTCACGTGATCGTAAGGCCTTCCGACATCACCCCCTTGGCAGTTAAGACCTAGGGGGGAGGCCAAAGTAGGGCTCCAAGGCGGCTCTCCGTGGCACAACACATATTTGGCAAATCAGCAAAAAAACAGCAACAAAAATCAAAAAAAAAATAAAAAAAGAAAAAAAATGAAAGAACAATTTTAAAAATGTACGCGCAGCAGGAAATACTGTCTTCGCCTCGACTAGGTCCACACATTCTCACAACACTGCACAAAAGGGGAGGCACACTAAAGCACATACCGCAACACCTTCACTTGTCTGGTCACTTCACTGAATATTCAATTGCATCTTACGTTCATACGTGGCCCAAAACAACAAAAAAAACAAGAAATCCCTTAAAATAACCTCTCTTTCCTATTTTCTATCACTTAATATTCTCCCTCGCATCTAATGTCATCAACATTGTACTCGCCTGACACTTGTCTCTTGTATTAGTCCGTTTTTCCGACAATTTGCTCTCTTCCTCGAGAAACTGCCGCGTCCCTGGACCACTGCTCTTTCCGCTCGCCGTGGGACGTCCCGCCTCCTCCGCGAAGATCCCCGTCAGCATCCTCAGCCACCGCGTCTGCGAAGAGATGATGTCCCGTACGTTGTGGCTGCACTCCTTCATTCCCATTGAGAGATTAATCCGGTTCAGGATTTGGATAATGAGGAGGGCCATGAAAGTTATTGGCTTGCAGCACGTGTCCAGAATTTCAGTATCTTTAGCCGATAATCCTCCTTGACCGCCGATTATTAGAGCCCTCGTGTTGGCGCCTTCTGCTTTCGCTCCGCCCTCTCTCTCAGCGATGACTCGGTTGGTTCCTTGCATCCCCTTCCTCAGCATGCGGTCCGCTTCCCTGCTCCGGTTGCGCGAATGCCCTGGTCCTTCAGCCGCGGAATCTCTGGATGCGGAAATCTTGATTGACACGCCCGACGCCTCCTTGCCATCCATGGAGCGTACTTGAGGCTTCGTCTTCTTCCTTTCTGCCGAATAGCCCTCATCCTCTCTCGTGTCGTCTCCGGTTCTGCACCGCGACGATCCCTTTCCCTGGGTTCGCTGATGATTCCGCAAAGGTAGACGCGACTTTGCAGTCCTGGAAGTCTCCGCCGATGTAGTCCGCGTGTCGTCTCTCTCACCCATCTGCTCCACGCCGATCTTCTCCCTCGGGTAGCCGGTAGAGGTAACTGCGGGATTCTGCATCCTCGGAGGTTTTCTGAATATAAACCTCTCTCCGCGGAAATGATTTCCTCTTTTGGATTGAATTTGCACCGTCTTGGCCGTCTCCCTTCCTCCAAAACTCGAGGGAACCTGTGGTCTTATTCTGGCTCGCGTTGATGGATTATTGGCGATCGATCCCCTCTGGTATGATGAGGAACTGCTCGATTGGGGGCGGCTCTTCCTGTCTCCAGGCTCAACCTTTCCCTTATTTTTTGGACAGTGAATAGGATCCTCCATGGGGCAGCTCATGGGCGTGCAACGTCGTACTCTGCGAGTTCCTCGCAAGAATAATTTGCAATCTTTTCGCAAATGACCCATTCTCCCACAATGGAAACAGCTTTTTAAATTCATAGTGCTGGTGCGAGCGAACCCCCTTGAGCCATTGCGGGAATAGTGCCTTTTAGTGTTTTCCGTTTTTCTTAAGTTACTTGCACTTGATTGTTGCTCAACAGAATTAAGTGTTTCAATAGGTTTTGAAATCGAATTTGAACTAAGCAAGTATGAAGGGTTTACCAGCGATCTTTCTTCCGGAATAGAGTTTTGAATACCCACATACTGACTTCTATAATTTCTCACGTTTGCTTCTTCCATCAAAGCAAATTTTTCTGCTTCCAGCATATTTTGCGGATTGCGCACAAAGGCAAAACGACCGATTTCTTCTCTCAGCCCGACACGGAATTGCGAATAAATCCGATTTTCCATCGTTAACCCTATTGTATCCGGAAATAAATCATTATACGCTTCTAGGAGCTGAGCTGCAATTTTTCGAAGCCTCGTGGAATACTCAAGTACTGTTTCTTGTGAACCCTGTACACAACTGATGAACATCTTTTCTAGAACAACGGTGGATAATTTAGGACCAAACCTGAGCTTCATAAATCTGGAAAATTTTCCAAAGGATTCCAAAATATATGGATTATATAACACGTACTCAGCCGCGGAGCCTCTTAATCGTAGTCGCGCTATGCACAATATTTGTTCTTCAGTCCAAGAACCAAGACAACTAGTTAATTTAACACATTCAAGGAACCTCTCGATGGGAATATTATTTTCCCCGCTGAAGCACGGAATCAACCTTATTAAGTCCCCTATACCGCTTGCAGAAGCGGAACCGTTTGATTTGGACTCTCCATACGAGTTGGTGGACTCGTCGGTAATATCATTCGAAGTGAATGGATTTCCCGCATCGTAAAGAAAAGGATTCAAATTTCCGGGAGCCATTTTATTGCTTAAAATACGAAACAGCTAATTTCAAAATATTAACTAATAATCAACGTGGAAAAATAAAAAAGACCTCAGAATTACAGGCTCCGATACATTCCTCAACCACAGATGTAAAGTAACACAACCATTCACGGAAAACTTACACACGAACATCTTACACACGTACGATATAATTCAACCTCAAAATCCTACGATTTTCCCGTTTACGCGATCAACCCAATTTAAACAATTCTATCAAAAATTTGCCTTAGTGGCCAAATGTCTCGTTCATTATTCTCCTCGCGGGAAACTACGGTCCGGATCGGGAAATCAACTTCTTTATCCTTAATATCTGATTACCCGCCGTTATCATCGCCTGTTTCCAATTTCTTAATAACGGTCTCTTTCCTCGCGGGAAACTACGGTCCGAGTCGAGACTTATGAATGGATTTGTATGCACAACGGATGACGAGTACAGGGAATGGAAGGCCATGACGAGAAGGAACCGATAAGCAGAATGCTCCGGCAGTTATCGAAAACAAAGCGAGAGAAATACGAGCAAAATACGGAGTCAGTCCTAATGAAAATATTCAAATAATTCTCCAACACGAGCGGATTTTGCCAATCAAACAACAACAACAAAAAAAATAAGAATAATAAATCAGCGGCAATATGAACGTTTAGCCAAAAAAACTTTTCCGCGGAAATTAGATCAATCTATGTTAATCTAGAGACATGACTTAATGTTGTAACAATACTGGTGATAATTGCAGTCTCACCGCAATTCACGTTACTCATACTAAGAACGGATTCAACCACATTCAAGGAGAATTCTGAAATTAATTTACCGTTTCTCTGACTTTGATTATGGCACATAGGAACGTCCACCAACACACCTGATAACAATATGTCGTGAGTACGGCACGTAGGAACGTCCACCAACACACCTGACACCAATATGTCGCGTGGACACAGCAATAAATAGCCCAGGTTGGCCGATTGACTGGACCTTTTAATTATATAAATTGACAATAATGATTTCGCCCGTAGAGGCCGTCTTGGAGTCCGGGGTTTCGGTGGAGAGAGCGGGAGGGCAGTCTTACGTCTGCAGACCAGTTCAGGTCTTGCGTCTGTAGACCGGGGAGGGCAGTGGTAGTTCCGGCAATAACAGCCCCCCCGGACGCTCGAGCGTCCGGTTTATATACCCGATTTACCGTTTACTTATCGGGGGTGAGGAGCTAGGGGCTCCTCTTGCGGGGGGTCTGAGGATGAGCCAGCGTGGAGGGCGGAAGGGTTAGGGAGGCTGGCTGGTCCAAAGGGCAACGTGACTCTTACGACCACGCGAACTGTGCTGTTGTTCACGTGATCGTAAGGCCTTCCGACAATTCTACGATAATACAGCATGACGACCCATTGAATTACATTTTCCACAGCATTCAATAAGGAGAGATCAAAATTAATTTAGCATCTCATACACATAAGGTTTATTAAATTTCCACTTTTCCTCCAACCTACTGCATTGGAATACCAAATTTATACTTTGGTGGTCAATTTTCCTGGACTCGCCCTGCAAAATCCGTGCGGGTGGCAACACTGGGAAAGGGGAGGGAGGGGGTGGAAGGTCTGGACGAAGTGGAGGAGATGGGCAATTGCGGTTTACGTCACTCACTGGGAGTAAAAAGGGGAGGGGTAAGAGGATTTTGGTGGAGAGGTCCTTTCTGTGGGAGGGGGAAATTTGAATGCACATACGGGTGGAAAACAGGAAGGATACCGCAGGACGAAAAGCTGTTTAACCACTCAAGCGAACATGGCGTGGATTTCCGTCATTACCAAATGTCATTGGCGTCTGTGTACGTCATTTCTTCCCGCGACAAACTATTTTCTCTTGCCTCCCGTTGGATATATTTCCAGAAAATGACCCTGAGGATTTTATGGTGTCGGCACAGAGGTCGATCTAAAACTCCCAGATCCACCTAGAGGTCTGCAGAGGGGCTAGGCAAGATGAGGAATGATGTAGTTTTCCATTATTTTTCTCACTAAAACCTTTTCTTAACATATACGAGTATATTAGATATTGAATTCTCATATCGACCATCTACTCTCTCTCCCTTTTCAGACCTGTTGAGATCCGACAACGGACGTATGTGCCGATACATCATCAGAACGGACAATACAAATATATTGATAATTTCGGCTTTATTCCTCATCAGTAATAGTGATTCAATTTTTACTAATATTCCTTTGTTTTCGCAGTTTTTTCACCTCTTTACTTGTGTGGGCGTTTTCCGGCGTCGTGGATTATTTTCCGTAAATTTTCAGTTGGGGAGTTTTCCTATACAACGCACATCCTGCTGTGTTTATTTTACATGTGTCTAGTATCTAAAGTTTGTCTTTTTGCATTAATGCATTGATCTAATTTTCTAGATGTAAATTTATATTTCTTTGATTTTGTATGATATAATACTTCGAAGTTCACATAATCCAACCCCAGTATTTGTGTTGAAGAAAGTTCAATTTGTCCTAAACTGTAACAGTGTAAATACGATAGTAATAAAACAGAATGCTGTGAGTAGGAAAAATCCATATTATTGCAGTATTACCCTAATAACAAATCTTCCCATAGCATTCGATATGGAGTGACCAACATTCACTTGGCATCTCATACCTCAGTTGCTTTCTTATATTATCTCAGCCCAAGTGCGGATACAGAAACTTGTCGGAGGAGGCGATTAAAGACCATTTTCTTATGAACTTATCCCTGATAAACTTTAAAATGCCATTTTTTACCGTGATAAATGTAGAAGACGTATAGTTGCCGCAGTTAAACTTTACAATCAAATTATAATACAAGCTCCTCGTTACATCCCAGAAAAATTACCAGTAGCACAAAGTCATCAAGATGATAGAGGCATTCACCCCTTGTTCCCCCTTTCCTTATCTAATGCCAATGCCAATGTCAATCTACGAACATAACTGACACAGGAGTAAGTGAAAGGAACATATGTTTTTCTCCATTCTGTACTGAAGAAATAATAGATAATATAAATAATTACAATATTCCATTTATCAATATAGAATAGTAGGTACAGGGTGATGATTGAGGTTTTATTAAAACAAAAAAGGATAAATACCTATGTTATTATGACAGTAATATTATCACGTTAAAATGTGGAGAAAACCGTTTTGTTATTAGTTAAGTAGAAATTTCACGCCGAAAGGCGGCTTACAGGGTACGGATGTAGTTGTAGATGATGAATACATTGCATATAAATTTTACAAGCTACACAGTGACGAAAAAGAAAATTGTTGAATCAACTGGTATTCATATCAATGATATAATAATCATATAATGGCAAACAATTCTAAAATTAATATAAACTATTAAAGTTTACAATTTATTGCGGTTCAAATTTAAACTGGGGAGAATGGTTTTTCATACAAAAATTGGACATAATTAGGAACATTGTCCAATAATTCAGTTGTCTGTATGATCTGATAACTAAACGGGCCAATTGCTAGAAAGAGCGTTCAAAAAATTCTCGGAATCAAGCTTCACCACGTCTGGGGCGATTTACACCATAAGATAACGATCGATGTCGTGCAGAATTGTTGCACGCATGTAACAATGGAAAGTCTTGACAATATCGCGAGCACGACAATAAGACACAACAATAGTTTCATTTGACCAACATAATTTGATGTAAACTCAAAATCTTGGATAAATGAATGGGTATTTGGTACTAATGAATGGGTATACTGCTATCCAAAATTATTTTACATTGCGCAGATAATATCTATCCCACTAATTCAATTATCCCTCAACTTTCAGCTTCCCGCTCATTTTAACCTTATACGAAACTAGCATTAAACTAACAATAAGTTGTCAGGGATATACCAGGTTTTGCCCACGTTTCACCCATTTCTCAATTTACCACGGCTCGGATGTATGCCCTGAGAATATGGTAACCCTTATAGTAGTGTAATAGTAGATAGTAGTTAACAGTACAGCAGATAGTAGTTTCGTAATTTACTCAAAAACTGACTTCATATTAGAAACATATTGTTCCATATCCTTTCCAATTGATTCACAATTAAAAAATGACATCGATAATAATAGCTTTATAATACTGAATAATTACCATTGAGTTCGTATTCGCTCGTCGATGATTTTCTCATTTACCATAAATCTAATTAGAGATACATCAAAATTTCATAGCGTAGACCAATCATAATTTTCATATTTTCAATCCGAGACAGGTCACGTGATAAGTGGCATAGGCAATGAAAATGTTTACTATTAAGGAGAACGCAATGTTCATGAGAAATATTATCTATTGACCAATGTAACATTTAAGGAATGATGTTATTAATTGGTGATTAACAGAGTAATTACTGATTGGTAATAATTCCGTAGATAGCTGACGGACTGAAGATAAATAAGAAAACCGTAAGCAAACAAATTTAGCATTTCTCACTGAATTGCATTAAATTTGCTTACTTTGCTTATGATGACGTCCAACAATTGATTTTAGTATAAAGCTGGTACACGCAAATTTCTTCACCAGGCCTAGTTTATCACTTAAGTAAAAATGTATACATTGATCCCAAAAAAACTCCACAATTGATGATGGATCTCAATCAGATTCCTTTTCAAAAATTTAACCCACATTCTCGCGAGGCAATCGAATTACGAAGAGCAATAAAATACTGAATGCGATAAAACGACATGCATTTCTTACGGGATTTTCTTACGAAAGGTACGAGTGACGCAATCGGAGGCGGGAAAAAATCCATTGTTGTCGATTCTGATTGTGAGTCCCCGCCGTCCTTTTCCGGAATGCTGATGGGCGCTGTGATCGACAGGGCTGACGGAGGAAAGGGAATATCGGTGGGTGTCACGTGACCCGGTCGCTCGCGGCGGGAAGCAGGTTATGATGGAATGAATATATAGAGGAGAAGGGGAAGGACGACCAGAGGACGAAATATTCCATGCTTTGATCCAATCCCGAATTCCTCCTGCTTTCTGAAGAACTGCGCATTTCGGCAGATGAGTGTTTGAGAAAAGGGAAGAATTTGATCGAGAATCTGCGTCCCTGCAACAATTTATCGATGACTATTTCAGACGGACGCTCAAATACGTTTCAACAAACCAATCAGCACAAACGAATACACAAACATTAAAGCATACCTAAAATACACGCCTTCATATTCTGTATCAGTGTCCGTTTCGATACACCTCGTTTTTAATTGATAGATATCAATATCTACCCATCCAGTAACTAAACTCCATGGGCAAAGTCAAATTTTAACTCGATCTTTTCACCAAATGGTGAATTTTTCATTTGTTTGTCTATTTTCAGCAGGAAGTGGAAAACCTTCTCTTTAAATAGGCGTATCATTTATATGTTTTGATGTAGTGTGAAGGAAGAAAAGCGCCGATCACCGAAAACGGATTTTTAGAAATTATACGTAAATTTTGGAATATTTTTCAAATTTGTCAAGGAATGAGAAAAATGCATCTCATATATATTTTTTCTCACAATCAGTCTTATTCCTTGCTGTGATAATTAGAAAGCTGAAGTAATCAGGACCGACCTAGAGGGAGATTCTGTGGACGCATTTTGATCTTCAGAACCCCGAGATACGAGGAAAAGTTTTATTTTGTAGATGGCAAACAATATAATTCGTAATCAATTTTGTTGCGCCCGAATTCTTGCTTTATTTATGAAAAATTACTCATTACGTGTTCTAAGGATTTCGAGAATGAGGCCTGTTGGACATATTTCCTTTGTCAGATAGCCGGCCCTGGCGTTATGAATGATGCTGCACATTTGGTATTTATGCCGGTAACTCCTTAATGAATGCTATGAAAATGAAAGAGTTAATCAAGGGTTATTGTGATTCACTTATGTGAATTTTTTCCACTAATAACAAGTCTAGTTGAGAAAAAAATTTCAGAAAAACAACACCCTCAATCCTCATTTTCCGAAGTCGCCTCCACAAACATGCGTGACAGAAAAATATTTCCAATTTCAGGAAAGCTATCGAAGATGATGAATTCCGATATCGACTCTAAATCCGAGATTCGAATTTCTAGAAGTAAAGATATACGAAAATAAAAATAAACACTGCCAAAAAGGCCACCCAGCACTTGTATCTTTCCTCTGCTACTAAGTGAATATAGGAAGTGATCATTTCTTCTGTTCATTCGGTGGATATTTAGAAAAACCTAAAAGATCGAGCAGAAGAGTTAAGAGGCAGTAAGGTAAGGTGAAACAGGCTAGATGAAATGATACCGATACATTTTATCCGCATAACCTTAAAAAAAATTTGAAACCCTAGAGATATATAATTTTATTATACTCTAATCATATAAAAGGAGGAAAATATGACACAACGTTCTCATGGGTGGTCATGGGATTAGATTGATCATCATTTGCGAAAACTGTTACAGGCAATTCATTGCACTTCTAAGCACACTAATACTAACTAAAAATGAGGGTCAATATGAAGAGTTGATTAGGTTAGTACAATCTAATATAATAATAAACCTTTCCCTTGAATTTCCCAGACATCAATAGTTATCCAAAATTGAGAAAATAATTTTTCAATTATGCCTCGTTAGGAGAGGTATCACTGAATCACCTTCTTCATGAAATTGGACATCTCCGGTCGAAATAATAAACCAACAACCTGGTACTTGACATTTTAAGTCAATGACGGCATCATCCTTGGAATTTCATTTTCTCCCCCTCATTTCCCATAATTCATTACAAATGGTCCATACAGCTGAAACCTAACTTTCCCATTTAAGCACACTCCAGTTTAGCAGGAAAAAATATTAAGATCGGAAATAAATTCTCGAAGCTTCTTTGAATGTTTTTCCCTCCGAGGAAATTAAATGCCATTATTCATTCAATACGAGGTGCCTTTTCGGCTTAACGGTACACAAAATTTTAGAGGGCCATTAAAAAAATTACGGACGGACTTGAAAACGATTACGATGCGGTATTGCCAAATTACGAATAAAAAAAGGACTTTTTAGGCCAACGCTCGAGGTTCACATTCCTGACACCTAGGCGGCGACAGCTAAAACTAAAACCATTAAGTAGAAATAACGTTTTCGAAAAATATAAAAATAATCTTCGGAATTTTTGCAGGCTGGAATCAAGCCGGGGAAGTTTCAGCCGCCGAATCACTTCCAGCGTTATGGATTTCCTGCATTTACTTTCGCAAAGAAATAGTCAAAGTTGATGTAAAGCCAAACCTGTCCATTCATCATATTTACGCTAACAAAAGACGTTGCTAAGGTGATTGGTTTGTTTGGCAAATCATCAATAGAGATACTTCGTATTCCAAGTTTGAAAATTTTTTGGGGAACTGAAGCTCTGCGTCAGAATAAGAGGAATTTCTGCTTAATTTTTACCTTTTTATGTTCAAGATCGAGTGAATTCTAAACACGAAAACTTTTTTCTCGATACTTAGTCCACGGACTCTTGGAATCTTCCACGGGGAACTGGAGGAGTATGTAATCTCCCCTATGAAGCTAAATACGATAAAACGCCAAATAAATCCTTTTTTATAAATATAATTCATATAAACATTTTATAACTCTATTTTCGTCATGCATTCGATAGGTTCGAATCCCCGGTTTATAAAATGGTTGATTTCATTTCTGAAATGATTTTACTTTGGGTTCTTCCGCTGTATTTTAAACGGCTATATTTGCTCCTATTTGCGATGAGTACGCCGAATCAGATGCTGAAGAGAAGAATGTACGTGTAGAATAAAAGGGAATGTTTGAAGAGATGTGTGGTCTTAAGCGACACAAACCACAAGAAAGATAATTATGGAAGAGTTTAATTAATAAATGAGGATATTTAAGAGCTTAGCCGTTGGAGGAATAGGAAATATTAATCAATAATTACTTATTTAAATTGCGACTTCTTCCTTCACGTCCTCGAACCTTATAATGTTATTCATCTTGACAATTTAAAAGTATTGCGGTTTCCACAAATGAATAAGTCATTAACTGCAGTTTGATTTCTGACCTTTCTTCCCCGATTACCATGCATTTAAATCGTTCTTTCTGATTTCTTTGGCCTGACGATGACACTGTAACGTAGAAACTACTATCAAATTCAACATTTTAAAGTTGTAGAAAAATTTTCAATAACATTTTATTATGCGATTGTACAGAAAAATTTTGCCAGGACAAATACTTCAAAGCTGCATTTTTTTAAAGCTTTTACGTGGATTTAGACATCTAAGATACGTATTCAGAGATAAGAAGCTCAACACAATGAGAAACATTCAACTCAGGATGAAATTGTAAACTTGTGCCGTTTCCTTGCAACTGAATTTTAAATATCGAGAAAGAGGCACGACTTCCAAAAAGTGCCGTTTTTAGCTACTTTGCTTGGTACCTTGGTTTAAATATTTCTTCATAGTAAATTTAGCTTTATATCTGCAGAAAATATACCACAGAAAGAATACAGAATTACCTTTAATTTGATTTAAGAGTCATTTCTATCCGTTGAGCATTAAACTTGCAATGAATTCAAAAAGGCCAGGGTTATATAATTAAGAATCTAACGGTAGTTTCAGAATAAAATCATTTTTGAGGAGAGCGCAATGCTGTGAAATTTATGAAGATAAATAACACCTATACGTGGACTTGAAAAATTTGAAATCCGGCACAGAATTTCGTAGCAGCTCCTTCAAAGAATCTTTGATAATAATTGTATGTGTATATATAAATTAGGGTCCAATTTTGCATGTGTATAAAATAAATTTGTTCGTTCACTTAGAGCGTAATATGCGATTTAAATGTGAGATGTGTGGCTTGTTATGTTCTACCAGAGGCATACAAATACCTTAGGGCAATCGCCAAGGGCACCACGATCTGGGGACCCCTCTGACAAGTACTCCACCTATTCGGCAATTCCATTAGAATTCAAACCTAGAAGCGCTTGGGGACACCAATTTAATAAATTATTTTTCCAGTTCCAATTTCTAAAACCTTGATTTATTTAAATATCGTAACGGCCTTGCTGTTCAAATATCGACTTCCATCATGACCATTCTAAACCATGACGCATAATTAGGCTGAAAGAAATGGAATGGATTCAGAGACGGCGGGATTTGGGTTATCTTGGATTCATCTTTATCTCGGAACACCCAGCGCTTTCCTTCTTTTTGTCACTTTCAAATTTCAGTAATCGATTCTCCTGGAACCTGTTTAACCCTTCCCTTCGCCCCTAATTTCCCAAAATACATTCGGAATGCCATGCGTGAATAATTGCGACCACAATCGCCACGTATCATCGCATTTACCTCTCCCTAGGAGCAGGGCCGGCCTAAGCAGTGAGCGAGGTAAACGAAGCCTAGTCATTGGCAATGAGTATGAATTCCTTTTTCTATTTGAAAAATAAAATTTTGGAAAGATGGACAAGGTCTTCAAAAGCCTAAGCATTGAGTCTAAGTACCTAGTGCCGGCCCTGAAGAGAAACATAGAAACATTCCCTGCTAGAAAAACAATCCTGAGTAAGTCGATATTTTCTGAGGACGCCAACACTGATATTAAAGAAAAGATGAAGTAGAAAATATCGACATGACTGGGGTTCAAACCCACCATTTTCCTGGAGGATGTTCTAACCATAGAACAACCACTCCGAAACGAGCTGATTTCATTTCCAGACACTCATATCTTGGAAATTTTCCTTGTCATCTGGATCCCACACACTGCGTTTAAACAGTGTTTCTCTCGGTCTTTCTCTCGACTTTCTGCAAAATAAATCTATCGTACTTTCCTGTGAATAGGCTCGGTAAATTTTAGAATTTCTTCATTATCACAATTGATATGGGGGCCGAAATGTATGGGCACCCCAGGTCTCTACTTTCGATCACCAATTCAGCAATGGAAGACACCATAAGATATAAAATAACTGAAGGCAAGGCTAAATATTTCAGCTAGGTCATGATAAATTTCTATTTATTTATTTCTTTCTTATGGATCCAACAACATCCATGACTGGCAACTTCTATTGGATATATTAAATTAAAGCAAAGAAAACAAATCGTTTCAAATAACAATACAAAGGAGAGGAATTAAAGAACCGAGTTGTTGGTATTACGAGGGTGGTCTGTAAAGTTTCCGAGTCCAGATTTTTCAGAAATCTCCAGAAAATTTTCAGAAATTTTCAGAAAACATGTCGAGAATGGCGAAATGTTGGAAACTTTTCAGACCACCCATGTATTTATAACAGAAATTAAAATAGACTTAAACGAATAAAGGTCCATGGAAGGTACTTGTGAAGTTTGTTAAAAGTGAGGTAAGCGGAAGGAAAATATTATATTAAAAAATAATTTCCTGAGATAAACCTGACGGATCCACTATTGAGTCCACGAAAATGTTATAAACTCTTCAGACACAGAAAGTCTTTGTTATTGTGGGAAGGAAATATTTCTGTCTCTTGGATTCTAGGGAGGCATCTAATAGGACGCCATATACAGTTGGAATACATTGTATGAGGAACATACGTTGTAGATATTGAAGTAAGTAATATCTGGATACATGGAAATTTAATACTAACTTACTTAAAAGTAGCGATTCTAAGTCACAGACAAGCATACGACAAACATCCCAGGCTTCTCAACGAATAAACATAATAATAATGAATGACATCATAGCAACGGATGAGGGCTGCAGTGTTTTCTTTTTGGCTTGTATAAATTTTATGGATAGATAAACGCAGAATGGTTACAATTCGAGATAAAGAGACTTTAAATGTTCTAAAGGAAGATCGAGAAAAAGTAGTTGATGATCTTCTGAGAAGATGCGAAGTTCAAAGAAGAAACGGGAATGTAAGAAAATATTTCGGAGTCTGAAACGAAAAATGATTACGAGGATATGAAAGTGCTGTTAAATGCTGTGAAGAAACTAGACGAAAGGCGTGTTTACACCGAAAGAGATACGAGCGATTTTCTTACGTATGTCTTATGAATCCGTCCCCTTGAGACCGTAAACAAAGTTTACTCTAGCTTACCAAATGAACAATGAGTGTTCAGAAGTAAGAAGAAGATAACAAGTCTCAATCTCATCCTTAAACGAAGCTTTGTTATTTCCTTTCTTATTGTTATTATTAGTTCTTATTATTATTATTAAATTATGATTGAATTTTGGTGTATTATTGAAATCATTTGTTTCTAGGTTGTTATTATTATTAGTAATTGTTGTTGTTATTATAGTTGTTTCGGGAATTGTTATTAATATTGTCGTGATCTCATGGAAAGTTGTATCCTAATAACAAGCTGTTAAGGTCGTTAAATCTAATCATCAACTTTTTTTAAGATAAGGCGCTACTTCCCGCCCATAAAAGATGATTTCACTACAAAGCTGTCTCTTTCACAAGTTTTCCGCCCCCGGATCGTAGTTAAATCCGGCCGCGTAGTTCGGAATGTTTTCACGGTCACGTCCTCGTAAGCTCTCAATACACGAGGCGCCTACGGTCTTCGTATTAGCCAGACGGTTCCCTTGCAGGATTTACCACAGGTTATTGATTCAACGCTTGCATGAGCCGGACTGGGAACCGCACGAGCTTTTCATCCCTCGAATTTCTCTGCAGGGGACTCCGAAACCTCGGTTGATTTTTCGGACTTAATTTCGGCCGGTTCTGTAGAGGTCAAATAGGAGGAGATACGAGGGAAAGGGGGAAAAAATACCCGTAATTGCATTCACTCTCTCCTTTCTACGTTGACAAGGTCGGGGGATGGAATTTCGGATGGTTCCCGTGAGAACCGCTCAGATGGAAGCATGTGTCATCTATGCAGTACCTCTGGCGGAGACGGAGAAAATTATTTCGGGTCTGGAACACATGCACACGGCCACGCCTTAATTTTGAATGTAGAAAAGCGTAAGGCGTTTCCTAAATAAAGCGAAACATATTGGCATATTAAATTAAATAACTTCATCTACATCTTAATAAGGAAAAATAAAAGATATCTTCATCATTATTTCAATTTGGCAAGTAAAGTTGCGATACTTTTACTTTGCTTTACTTTAAATGCCCGAAGAAAATAAATAAATAATATCTTTGTTTAGAAAGAATTAGCGCTTAGAAGATCCTTCTGTCCTAAAATAAGTCAACATTGTTTGAAGAAAAAAGATAACTAGTCTACGTAAATACAGAGGAAGAAATTGAAAAAGATTTTGAGGTTTGTCAAAATTGGCAATCCAGAGAATTTTCTTATGATTTCGTGTTTCAAACTCTCTTTCTCAATAGAATACATATAATATTGTGCCTATATGAGGCAGTGGGCATTCAATTAGAGTATGTTCCGAATGGACTGATTCCCATTTAGTTACGAGTCATTTAAGAGCATTTTGATTTGAGAAATATTACCACCGAGTCTTCATGACATTAATAGTTAAAAACGTTCTAGCAGTAAATAAAATTCATCGTAGTAGGAAGTCATTTCAAGAAATTTTTCCCAATGACTCAAATGACTGTTACCCATTTCCTTAAAAGTGTCATAAAATTATCCTTGAAAGCAGATAATTTAATTAGATTTTATTCAAAAGCCTTTCACTTTATCGAAAAATTTACTTTTTTCATAAAGGTAAGAGCTTTCATTTAAATCTGAATCTTAAGTTGTACTTTTATCAATATACATATATTTCATTTGTCAGAAACTCTTCCTCTTAAGAAATTCTTTTAAATTGCCCAATTGGCAAGTTTCTAGATCCAAGCTTACCTAGAATCAATTATTACTTTCGGTTGGACACTCTTTATTCTATTCCTTCCACAGATCACTTACGTATTTATTCGAAATTCGAAGAACGCTAAAACAAACGTTTGAGAGTGTTTATGGGTCTCATATGAGGCAGGTCTAACTTCAAATAGAAAGAGGCAAGTGAGGAATAAGATGTTACAGTGCGCGAATAAGAGCTCTTAAACGACAAAATGTTTTGTGGAATTGAATTTGGATATATTTTATGGAATTGGAAAGATGTTATACCTTCGAATATAAAATATATAACATCACGACATACCAGTAACCGGACCATCGGTTGGCAAGCGTTACTCTGATCATTAGAACATATTAGATAATGTTTCATGACCAATTAGAAGACTTTCGATTCTTATCTTTACGATATTATCGATATCGAATCGTTATGATCAGTCAGTTGCAAATGTGTGCCTGTAGGAAAATTGAACAATTTTTTGTAGCATCTCCAAATCTCTCTTGCATAAAAGACCAACTGCATTTTTCTAGATCCATATAACCGAGGACATCTGAAGGAACAAGATAGACCATCGCATAACAGATCCCAGGCCCTATATCCATGCTTCAAAATGCATTTTTCTCAATAATGATGTCACAGATACAATCGAAAAAATATTTGTGCAGGTGAATTTGTATTAAAAATTTTTGATTTCATTATGCTTATCTGGCCAGAAGTCATTTTAAAACCAATTCCTAAACCTCAAGAAATTACTTAAGAAGTAAAAGATCTTATAATATTCAAAGAAGAAAATTGGTGTGCCAAGTTTTTGTCTCCATGCAGTCATTATCAGGTAAGTTTACACCATATATTACAAAGTTCTTTTAGTTTTTAGGACTTTAAGTTTTTTAGTTCGTCTGTTGGTAATTCTCTCGATAGACTCTGTGAATGTTTTCCCTGTCGGACGTGATTGAGAGAGATACACTTTTATTATATTTATATCCATAATTATGGCTCCATTCCTCAAAGATAGAGCGTAATAGCTTAACTCCAAAAGTAGAAAAAGAATTATTTTATTTTAAAATAGAATATTTTTAAATATTAAACCATTTCTATCACTTCTAAAGTGAACAGACCAAAAAATTTCCATATCAATAAACCTATCTAACTGCCTAAATTTCTTTCAAACCTAAAGCAAGGTTTTAATTTCCTTCAACTCATCGAATGTACTAATAGCGAACTGAAATAAAACAAACAAGTAATATTGAGTTTTAAAACTTTACCAAACAAAAAAGTTTTTCATTGCGGAGCTAATCAACATTGACTAAAACATGCTCAAATAATGTCATACATAAAGTATATGATACATTTAAAAGTATGCGATAGATAAAGTAGACACAAATACTACTACTAATACTAACATTTGCACACTATCTCAACTATTATCACAGGGAAGTATTATCTTAATGAACTGAAGAGAGCATTCAAAAATTTATTTTAGCATAGTTCCCTCCATTGATAAGTTATAATCAATATCTAAAGTCTGGCTGACGTTTTCCATCAATTAGAGAAAAAATACACTTAATGCACATTTCGAATCAATTTTAAAGCATCAGTCAAAAAATTATACTATTTTCACAGCATAATGAATATGTTCAAGAAGTATCCGTAGGATTCCTATTATGATTAACCTTTCATATATGATTAAATATAAGCTTTTCTAAATATTTTGGGTAGTTAAATATCAATAAAATAATGTTAAGTGTAATATTTCTCTAATTGGTTTTTAAAAAATCTCTAAATTTCCATTATATAAAGCCATAAGTATAGTTTTAGTTTCCTTTTTTCACATCTCCGTTTTTTCAATGATATTATTCGAGAAATCCCAGACTTCCTTCAATAAATAACCAATCAACATGTAAAATAAACAGTATATTATGCTCTACATTTCAAATTATATCTCAAATCATTTCTCTCACACTTTTCTATTCAACATTCGTAAATCTTTGAAGAGTTCTTTTTTTGGGATAATACTGAATTATGTGCAAATATGCATATGAAAAATTCAATATAAGATTCCCTTACACACTGGCCACGTACTCTCTCTATGAGTATACATTCAATTACTATCAAGTATTACTGACTTTTACTGTCACTATCACTCCATTCTCCTGTTTTGTAGCACCTGTTCCCTATAGAATATATTTTTATCAGTATTCATTTTACTAAAGTTCTGCTCCATTTAAACTCAACTTCAACTATAGCACAAAATTTCAATGCAAAAAAACCTTTATGTGTGGCCATTTAAACCTCTTTTGACACTGCCTTGTATTTAATTCTAAACAACTTACTACTCTCCACTCTTCTACCTGCCTTCACATATTTTTCCATCTCTCTTTCTACTCAAGAATACATGAGCATCCACCATTCCAATATAACCACAATTTATGTTATGTTCAAATCATTTAAATCCTTTGTTCTATCAAATGCAGCAGCCTTTGTTTGTTAAACTTCTATCATCAGTGAAATCTAGATGTTCAGGCATTACCTTGTGAAGTAATGAAGGAATAAAACTTATAAATTTTCACCATTATTTCCACAATAGTGTGGAAAATTTACAAGTCATATTCCTTCATTACTTCTATCATCAGTTCCATTCCTTCTGAATTTATAGCCATACTATCAGTGATGGTATTCAAAAATTTTAGGAACAGGTTCCCTATCTACTTTTCCCTACATAGTATACATCCACTCACTGCAGTAAAATTTTTCCTTATTATTATTATCTAAGACTTTATAAACAAAGCAGAAATGTTTCATGATAAAACTTTTAGATTATATTCTAGCCTTAACAAAAATATAGCAGAAAACAACAATTTAAACACTGAACAATTACGGATGTCACCCTTCCTAGTCTCCTTTCTATGCTTGTACCATTCATCATTCTCACCATTCACTCAAAAGCTTTATTTCCATAACACAATACCTTCCTAACACTTTTCAGCAATACCATCTCATAACTCACTAGAACCTCCCACAATCCATTCCTGTTTACCTTAGCATTTCCAAATATACTTTCTCTGACACATTCCTACCCTTAGCATTTACTTGATAAAGAGCTAATATTTGATTGGTTTTTGCTGAGAATAAAAACCTGCAATGACTCCATATTTGATGACCATATCAGAAAATTAATCATAATCAGAAAATTACTGTATATTTCCCTGGTAACAAGGAAGCAAGTCTTCACAATCTTCATTGCAAATCTGAGCCAGTCTTTCTCATTTTTCATTCAGTTATTCTTTCGATATTCATTTACAAATCTAAATGCTCTCAATATATATTTCTAAATGTTTTCATGCTTGTTACCTTAATAATTAATTACTGAAATCATAATCACATCCTTTATCACTCATCTTAAATATCTCCGCTATACTGCACAAAATAAACTTAATTCCAACTTAATTAAGATTAAGACACTCCCACTTAAGATATTATTTACTCCCAGTCCTTCTCCCTTTCACACAAAACATATGATAAAAATACCACTTAAGATGCCCTATTTCTCACTTAAAACACTTAAGAATCTAATCTACTATATGGAAAAGTTTCTAATGAACCAAAAAGATAAAACATCCTCTAGTAATGCAATATAATGAAATACTTCATGATCAATATTCATATTCATGAATTATAATCATAATGGATTCCATGTTAAGTTATAATAAACTCAAACAAAGAAAAATTTCATCCTTGCTTTGCTATCATTTTTCAGTGATTCACTTCTTCAAAAGTACATCCAAGTCTTCTACCTATTATCTACTCTATCTAATACTCGACCCTAATTTTCCTCGACTGTCAAAGCAGCAAAATAAGAAAATCAAGAACTTTGCTCCCATGATTTTATTGCCCATGCTCTAAGGTATGCTTACCTTAAGCTTAGTTCCCTTGCATTGCCTCTTCCTTACATTCTCCCTTTTATATTCTACACACTCGTCATTCCCGTACTTTCTTTACTATAACCACTGCCTGATGTGCCTCCTTTTCATCTACTGCTTACTTGATAGTTTCATAGTACTAACCATCTTCTTACATCCAACTACAATCACTCCACTTACTTCCAATACTATAGTAATAACTATCCCCCTATTCCAGGCATTTACCACATTATTTAATAACTTTTTACCATTAACTTAATATCTTCTTTCCATTCACTCTTTATGTCCTACATATTACATTCTATTCCATTGTTTTATTTCTATCCCCACCCTTCACTAGCTTCTTTACTTTTTTCCTTGTGATTTTTATGCAATAACTCTACTTCCCTAACCAGTTTTTTTCAAGGACTCATTTTGTAACAAATGATCAGTCCTATGTTTTTTGATTATCATTCTACTCTTTACTCCTGTATTCTTTACTAAGACTCAGTAAATCACCAGATCTAATTATATGTCTATCATACCTTACTTAATTATTTTATGTATACATATTTACTTCAAGAAGAATTTTCATCGTCTTTCATCCATTACTGCAATCAACAGATGCCATTTAATTCAGTCTAACATGATAGATATATTTTAATGTTTCCTATTTCTTTCTTGACATAGAGTAGCAATTGAATTTTAAAGGAATTAATTTCTTCATATTATGTAACAAAGTGAGATTTTTTTCCCTAATTACAACACTGATAATTTCATATGGAGCCCAAATCTGATCTTTGCATCCTCAGTCTTTAATAATTCAAACTCATGGTCCAGCAACCAGTTTTCTATATCCTATCTGGTGCAATGATTGCGTAATGATAGTCCAACCAACCTTAGCCACCAACCATGGCTCTGGCCAAGATATTTAACATTATATTTGTAGTTTGAACAGTGTTAGACAACCATTAGTTTGCCAACCATCCACACATATACCCATAAGATGCATTACATAGGAATCCCTACTGATAAGGTTTCACCACATTTAATCACATCACTATAAGCTAATTTTTCCTCAATATTACCCCAAGACCTCTTGCACAATACTCCACAATCTTGAATATCTTGTTCTGAGACTAATTTCAAAGCCAGCATTTCATTGACCAAATCCAGCCACAAGAAGGTGAAATCGATGCAGCAAGCAAATCAATCAAAGTAGTAATCGATGTTATATCAAGTTCATTTTTATAGAAAACGTATAAATGTTACTAATAAAATGGTTTTACTATTGCAGAAAAAATAGTATACCTTCATTGGGATTTTTTTAACGATGTATACCTTAACTGAATGAGATTCTAACCTACTGATAATACACACATTATTTTTCTACTGAAAATCTAAAAGAGAATAAGTGAATTTTAAAGGAAGTAACTCACCTCATGGATTTATACAATGAACGTTTTGTACTGCCATAGTCATCAGTCATTCCTTCTAACTACAGAATAAATTCATTATTCATCTGAAATAAAAATTTATTTCTTTTAATTTTTCCATGAATAGGCTGGGAAAATAAACTGATTATGCTGAAAATTATGATAAAATACTTATCATTTTTATTTCTTTTTTAATACTCAAAAGCACCATAGGAAATTTCATACTTTCTGATTGTAAAATTTCATTGAGAAAAATATATCAGAAAGAGCCATTTTAAAAAATTCCATTAGAACCCATAATTAAAAGGGATTAACAATTTAATAAATCATTCATTTATTCATAGTTCATGAGATGTGGTCTCAAACATTTGCTTTCAACCTTACTCCATGGACTACTCAATATAACCTACAAGCTTATTGTTGGGCCATTAATTATAAATACATTCCCAATGTAATAACTATGTTATGCCAACATAGAGCTCTATCTTAATCATGAAATCTAAGTCAACTGCAAGAAACTCATAGAATTTGCTATAGGGTTTTGTATACTTTAATGTAAGATGTATATAATGCCTTTGGGGATATGTCACAAGAAAGAACTTTAAAATAATGAATTGATTGATATCTTTAATTAAAATTAATTTCGATAAAGGAAACTAGATTATGCCTTTGCATCATTAAATAACAAAGAAAATATAATAGAATATGATTTAATTTATAGATCATTCTAAATAGAGGACTGAGTACCTATAAGCCTGAACCCCGAGGATGATAAGGCGGTTACATTCCAAAATCCCTCAAACAGGAATATCAAATATTATTGTTTATCCTTACCCGTGAAAAATACATCACTGTTTTGTTAATGAAATTTATGATTCCTGACTTTAGCATTGAATGTTCTTGATAACTTAAAAACCATTATTGTGAAATTTCGAAAGCAAAAGATTATGGCAGGCGGGAAAAATTGCTATCGAAAGTAAACAACTATCGAAGGCTCATGGTATTTTAACCTTATGAGAAAACTTTAATCCATCCATGGAATCATCTAAATGTTTCCATTTACGCTCGAATACTTCATAGGATTAAATGTAGCTCTGGAATTTTCTTAGTCTATGGCCTTTTTATTGCTTTAGATATTTTAGACTCAACGGTTTAGCACTTTCGAATTGTAGGAGGGAAGAGAACGAATGGCCAGCGCCCCTTCTAAGCGGCAACAAATTATACTTCGAGTTAACTAATTGTTCTGCGTTACAAATGCGTATTTTACTGGTTGAATTTGAATTCAGAGCAACTATGATGCGAAATAAATACAGAGAATATATTTAATTCTTTCATAATCCATTTACAGTTTAAATTACCCAGCTAAAATTATAATAACGAAGTTTAAAAACAACCCCAATCTTTCTCAAATTTTTGCAATATTAACCCAGGTTTATCACCAAAAATCTGCTCTTTCAGAAAAAGAAGAAGAAAAGAATCCATCTTTGGCTTCCAAATGCGTCGCCAATTTCATCTATACCGTATGCTGCGCTATCTCGTCTGAATCTTCGTCCGCTTCTGTGCCTAATTCATGTTTGTTTTTTAAGAGTATGACGGATTGTCAAATCTGTGTTTCTACTACCCAAAGTTTTTGTGCTTAATTTGAAACAAAATAGGTTATAACATCCCTATTCAAAAATTATTCGTTCGAACTTATTTACTTGCTTTGTTTATTCGAAAATCAGATATTCCAAAGAAGTCTTTTAACTTTTAAAAGAGAAAATTGCAATGATTTAGAGATTTGTCAGTAGCATGTGCGACGACAATAAGATAGTTTTACTTGTGTAAACATAACGTTCCTTTTGCAAAAATTGTCCTTTGGGTGTTCACTGACAGAGCTGTATTTAGAGCAGTAGAGCTTGTTCTTTTTAACTTAATTTGCTAACGCTCATGATTTGACTCTATCATAGGATCGAAAATTCATTAAAATCAATATTCACAACAATAGACTCAACTTATTCGCGTTTAATAACGTAATGCTGTACGGTTGAGTTTATTTTAATTATCCTTCCCAGCTCTATCCTCTTCTAAAGAATTTCTTAAAAGTATCCTCTTCAATTTCAAAGTTCTAAATCCTTGAATCTAAAATTAGACTGAAGTATGATGAATCGACTTAAAATCCTGTGAAGTAATTTGCCGCCGAACTATCGCCGAAGCGTGTGAAATAATTGGAGGTTAAATATTGCATAATGTTGTCGGACGAAAAAGTTGAAGACAACATTAAAACTTGAGCTAGATTTTCTCTTAGATATAGTCTGCACCGATGAAAATTGATTGACGTTGGCCGCGCGTATAATGAAAATGCATTATCAGTCGTCTGTGAGAAGAGAGCAAGAATTCCAAAGAGAATTCCTTTTAAGAAAATTTTCCAAAAAAAGTGGACGAAGATAAGCTTCCTGACGTAATACATCAAATCCGGAGATTTGAAGAGACTGGGAACGAGTGGAAAAACCAAGATAGCTGGTAAATAAGACTCAAAAGGCAAATGTGTAATGTAATTCGCTAGTAATTTCCACAAATGAAAGTAAATAAATTGAATTACCTAGCTCTAACAAAGTCGTTTAAACAAAAAGGAAACACAATTCAAGGAAACGAGTCATAATCGTATTTTATTTCACAATCCTGTTTCAACGGAGTAAATTGTATTATTACATGATTACATCGGCGAAATTAAAGCGTAATACATTTACTTCAGCGTCACAAATTGTATCAATTATATGCAATAATAAATGAGAAGGTGTACTCTTTGTTCGCATTATATTTTTTCTCATTTCTTATTTGGTACATATAATTTTAATGATAAAATAGCTCCTACAAGTAGATCCACTTAAGTAATTTCTTACAGATTTGAAACAGGAATTTTTTACAATAAATTATCAATTTTCTCTCAACCAAAAGCTTTTGTATGTATAAGAAAAAATACCAACCATTTACAGGAACAAGCAAGATTTTAAAGCATGTTGATTCCTCTAATCCACTTGAAGGGAGGTGAAATGAGTGGTCTATTTGTCATGTGTGATGTCATGAAATTGTAATAATGGTTGTGATAACCAATAAGATGGACTGCTGCTCTGCCAGTCAAGGCCAATTATTTGGGAGTTCTCCCACCTCGGTTTATAAGCCTCTGGTTTGACCTACGTCCTTCTTTCTTGACGGGCATTGCATTGAAGATCATCCTTGCAAAGATGGGTAGCTCATTGAAATTGCTTTTATCATTTATTGTATGCTACTTTGGTTTTGTTGATGGCAGCATACAGTTTGATTCGACTTTGAATTTTACCATAACTACCAGAAAAAATCAGACTGGGCATGTGGTAACTGAGATTGATTACGATAAGACATCAGCTCAACTTCTTGAGGTATGGAAAGCAAACTTCCAGCAGAGTCTTTCTGAGAAAGATGGAGTACATGTGTATCGCCTCCAAGGAGTTATCTCTGGTAAGATATGAGAACTTGTAGATTAATACTGCTATAATACTAATTTATTTTAATGATTTTTATGGTTTTAATTATAATCTAATGTGTGTCTCATACAAGTGATTCTTATCTAGTGAAGGATTCTTGAATACATTTTGGGTGTCTACTGCTGGTCTAGATTTTAGAGTTTTGTTCTAAGATAGTGCTTCTGTCATTTTAATTAACTAATATTTTAGTATTAACATGCTATTAATTTGAAATTTAGATGGATATTTCTTTCATAATAAAATATAAGATATCCAAATGAGTATGTGCAGTACAGGAATAGATGTATAATGAAAAGTCTTAAGAGATTGAGAAATGCTCTTTCATAGGTCTTATAGTATAATCATAACTTTAATATTTTTAGAAATTATAAAAACTTTACGTACATTATTTTGAAATTCAGGGTATCAACATTCTCAACTCAGAAACTAGTTACTCGGACTCATTTACTCTTCCTTTGAAAGTAGAAATTAGAATATAATTAGTAGCAAGGGTAAATTGTTCAATTTGATTTGTTACATAGATGTAGAGCTTATGTGATTTAGAAAACTTAACTCAGAAATTAGATCTGAAATAGAGAAAAAAGGTTAAATATTCACTTCAAATATAAACTTAACTTAATGATGTAATCACATGCTGAAATGATTTTTTTTTATAAATAGCTAAACCACCCACACCAAGTGACTATGAGCTATTTCCTGGTGTTGGATATTACAAATTTCATAAAGATCTTGCCAATGGTTTTGAGGATGCTTCTTCCAAATGTGCGAAAGAAGGTGGCCATCTTGCAATTGTAAATTCTGAACCAGAGCACCAAGTCTTGTCAACAATATTTTCAAGATATCCTCAGAGTGAATTGAAAGCAGAGTATGCATATGTTGGGTTCCATGACAGAATCAAAGAGGGAGAATATGTCACCATCTATGGTAAGTAACGATTTATGATGCATCCCAAAATATTTATTGTAAGTTTTTAAGTATGTATCATCTTTGAATGATGATTTTGAAAATAATTGATTAGATAAATGAATATTAATTCTTTCTGGCTAATATCCAAGGAAAAATCGGACAACAGACAAGGTTTCTACTTTCTTACTAAAAGCTTGATAAATTCCTTCGATAAAAGAATGTTTGTAATAGTGTTTTTGAATTAAATTTGGATAAAAGTTCAAGTTGAAATATACATTACATGATTTTCCTCTGAGAATGAGAGATATGGGGAGAATGGCATATTTAAGAATAATCTTTGCAAATTATATTCTTTTCTGAGTTGCAGCAGGCCTATCATCAAATTATTTCAGCAAAGTAAGGACTTTGAAGAGTTTAGATGTACCAGAAGTAGAAGGAATTGAATACGGACAGGGCATTCTCGTAGTAGTAACATGACATTGAATGAGATAGTAAAGATGAATTACCTGAAACCACTTCATGGAGCATGTCCTGTTTGGTTAACAATGATTTATCAAACCACTTTATCTATGATTCTATTAGCTGTCTCTCCCCTTCTTAAGGGCAATGATTCAATGGCTAATTATACCATGTCCAAATCACTCTTTCAACCAAACTAAATCTGAGACCTTTTGATTAGGCAGAATAGTTGATCTTTGTGTTGGTTTATTTTCAATATAGTGATATTGCAGTATAAATACTTTGCGGCATCTAGTGGCCTACAGAGCTCAGTTTAGAGATAATGATTGTTTACCCAGTAAACCCATGTATAATACCCACCTGTTAGTAACACAGATTTTTGGATCGGTATTCTTGATCTATGATGATGAATTCACTGGACATTCTAAAACCTCCATTGGAGACATCCTGCTTTTTAACCTATTATTTTGGTGAAAGAAATTTATTTTGTGCATGGGTGTATACGGTATACCTAAGTTCCCTTCCAAACATGAACTTTCAATGGTCATTTGCATTGTTGCTAATGGATTATAAGTTTTTTGGATAATTTGTGGTCACAATTCATAAATATTGTAGTTGTTTTCCTGCAGTTTATGTGAATCCACAGTTGAAAATTTGTTGTCATATCTTACAGGTCAACCTCTTGCTAAAACTGGATTTACTAGGTGGGCAGCTTCAGCAGGACCTGATGATTATAATGGAGCAGAAGACTGTGGATCAGTCCATAGAAATGGTGGTCTCAATGATGTTCCATGCAATATTATGTTGCCGTTTTTGTGTGAATATGATCTTTCATGGTGATAAATATAGCAATAGTGGAGCCTTCAAAGTGAAAATCACTGACAACTATGATAACTAATTAGGTAATAAATTCTAAATGATAGGAAACTCTGAATACTTCCTATGAAGTTGTATTTAGTTCTTCTGAAGTGAATGTAAAAAGTAATGTGATTCTCTCAGTTGTTATCCTTCAGATATGATTTTTCTGGTGAATGAAATTCTTGTCTTGTGATTTCTATGTGAAGTATGAAATAAAATTCCAATCATCAATCTGCATTGTTTGTACTACCACAATAATTATAATAGCATGAGAAATTTCGATATTGCTGATGCACAATCATAAATTAAATTTTGGGAAACAGTTTTAGAAAAGAATAAAAAATTTACTATCACAAGATGATAAATGCAGTCCATTAGTGATTTGTCATGTTTTTCTTAAGGATGGTATTTACTAAGACTATTTTTGAAGTATATCTCCTAAAAGTCATTAGTCTCTTTTTATGGGTCTTACATCCTATATTTCATAAGTTTACTTGCTACGAAGCCCATTGATTCTCAGGTAGGAAAGAAAATTCTGGTGAAACAGGAAGAAGGAGGGAAAAACTATTTCAATGCAATGTATGAGATCAAAAGGATAAGGAAAAAGGTGGCTGAGGTTTGAGCATCTCAGAATTAACATGATTTGAAGATGGAATTCTGAAATCAGAAAATCTTTCTAGAAAATGCAGGGTTTGATTCCCAGTCACATATATTATATTTTTTACTTCCCATCATCTTTTGATTCATTTAACTATCAATGTTTAAGTCCTCAGAAAAAAATTAAGTTAGCATAGATAGATAGCTGGAAGTTATAGTAAAACTCTCATCATCAATAGCATTTATAAAAAAAGGAGGAAATTTACTTTTCGTATTTTGAAATAAAATAATAAAAACTAGTAGAAAACGTAACTGTAGTAGTAAGGGTGTTTTAAATGTAGACGTAAATTATTACCTTCAGAATATTTGCTAAGAATGATGAAAAAACTAGGTTTTTGTCTGGTCTCTCCAGAACGCTTTTGCCATAAGGATTATTTAAAGTAATAAATTAATTTGTGTGTAATTATAAGTCATTCGGAAGAAAACGCTGCTGGATATTGGTTTTGTAAAAACTGATAGTAAAGTAAATACTCCAGAGTATGATTTAACCATAAATCATTCAAAATATGTAAGCCCAAGTACCGATTGGTATGATAAAAGGCGGTTGCATTCCACAGATTCTTCATACAGCAGTATTAAATAAAGCTATTTATCCTTACGCGTGAGAATAATATCACCTTTTTTCAATATAATGTTTAATTCCCAGCTCAAGCATAGAATATTCTTCGATATTTGAAAACCAATAATGCGATATTTCGAAACGTTGAAAGGCTGCGTTGAAACTTGAGATGGAATTTCTTTTAGGTATACACTCTTCAATGATGCAAATAGATCGATGCTGAGCATGCATTCAATGGAAATATATGATCACTCGACATGCTATCTACATCTTTGCTTGTGGTTTAATTAGTGCGGGCGTGAGATGAGTGCAAGAATTCCAAACCAAACAGCGTTTTATTAAAGAGCGCATTCCTGGAAATGCACGAGATAAGTTTCCTTATGCATTTCTTCAAATCCGGAAACATGGAAATTCTAGGAATATGAGGAAACCAACGATATAACGGCAAATGATACTCAAAAGATAAATATTGCATAGCATTTGCTGGTAATATCAATGTAAAAAAAGAGTTAAATACCCTTAACAAGATCGTTCAACAAACCAATCAAGATAAGGAGATAATCTCAACTTAAATTTCATATTTCTATATGAAATTTAAGTTGAGATTATCTTCCAAAAAATTTACTAATTACGTCGGAGAAATTTGAACGTAATAAATTACCTTCAGCGTAAAAATTGTCTTACCTAAGGACAAAAATAATGGAGTAGGCTTAGTTCGCATTATAGTTTTTCTAATTTTTATCTGATACGTATAACTGTGTTGATGAATTTAACCCTGTGGTTGAAGTACTCGATTCTTCCCGTTAAGAAACGCGAGTTTTTTTTGACGAAATTATTAAACTTCTCCACAAAAATCTTTCATTTTCATGCCAAAAAATAACAGGGAATAAACGAGTTTTTCAATTACTTTGACTGCGTGACTGAGGAAGATGTTTAGAGTGAGTGTGATGTCATCAAATTGTAATGCTGCTGCTGAAAACCAACAAGAAGGAATGCTGCTCGTTCACTCGAGGCCAATTATCAGTAAGTTCTTCCACCTTAGTATATAAGCCTCTGGTTCAACCTACGTCCTTCATTCCTTGAAGGGCATTGTATTGAAGTGCATCGCTGCAAAGATGAAAATGTCATTCAAATTGCTTTCTTCATTTATTGTATACTCCCTATGTTTTGTTGATAGCACTTTACAGTTTGATTCATCTTTGGGTTTCTCTATAACAAGCCGAAAAAACCAGACTGGGCATGTGATAACTGAGATTGATTTTGATAAGGCATCAACTCATCTTCCTGAGGTATGGAAAGCAAACTTCAAGCAGACTCTTACTGAGAAAGATGGTGTACAGGTGTATCACCTCCAAGGAGTTATCTCTGGTAAGATATGAGAACCTGTTCATTACTACTACTGTAATACATTCAATTCTAATTTATTTATGTTTAATAATTTTATGGTTATTTTTATAAACTAATCTGTGTCTCATAGCAGTGATTCTTAAGTATTAAATATATCTTGAATATATGTTGGGTGTCTACTGCTGCTCTACGTTTTGGGGTTTTGTGCTAGGAAATTTTCTCATTTTAAGTTAATTAATAATTTACTTTTAGCATTTTATTAGTTTAACAGTTGGATATTTTTTTATTCCATGATAAAATATAAGGTATGCATATTAATATTAATGATAATAGATAAATAATTACGAATATATGACAGAACAGGAATATGTGAAGTCCCAAGAGGTTCAGAAATGCTCTTTTGTGATATTTGGTCTGATAGTAGAATCGATACTGCCATATTTTTTATAACTATTAAAAAGTTAACATACATTTTAATTTTGTAATTGAGTGTAAGAACATTTCAAAACTACGTCTATCTCTGAATCATTTACTCTTCCATTTCTATGAAAGTTGAAATGAAAATATAATAAGTAACAAGGGTAAATCATTCAATTCAATTGCTTACATAAGAAACGTAACTTCGAAAAGTTAACTCAAAAATTTAAATCTGAAATACAATAAGATAAAATCTGAAAAACTTGATTTTTTTACATAATGACATGCTGCAATGTTTTTGTTTATTTCTAAATTAATAGCTAAACCACCAACACCAAGTGACTATGAGCTATTTCCTGGTGTTGGATATTATAAGTTTCACACAGATGTTGCCAATGGTTTTGAGGATGCTTCTTCCAAATGTGCGAAAGAAGGTGGCCATCTTGCAATTGTGAATTCTGAGTCAGAGCACCAAGTTTTATCAACTATGTTTGCAAGATATCCTGAAAGTGAATTAAAAACAGTGTGGGCATTTGTTGGCTTCCATGATAGGCTCATAGAGGGAGAATATGTCACTACCTATGGTAAGTTATGATTTATGATAATTCCTGCCACATATATTGTGAAGTTTTATCCATGTATCTATACTGAATCTTGCATTAAAATCGAGTTAATTAAATTATGTAATTATTAATACATTCTGGCTAAAACTGAAAAAATGAACTATAAACAAGGCTTCTAATTTCATCCTAAAATATGTATAAATTTCTTCCCCAATGAATGTTTACAAAGGTGTTTATGAATTTAGTTTTGAATACAAGGTCATGTAGCTATAAATATTACATGATTTTCCACTAAGATTGAGAGATATTGGGAGAAATCCTACCATGGAATTTTCTCAGTACACCATGGATTTGAATATGAACAGGGCATTCTTATAGTAAAGAAGTGACATTGAATATTAAAGTAAAGATGAATTCAATGAAACATCTTCAATTCCTGATATAGGATTTTGGCTACCTGCTTGTTTTACAATGTTTATTAAACATTAGGTTGTATGTTGTTGGATAGTTTATTTCATAAATATTGTAGTTGTTTTTATGCAGCACAGATGAATGCACTGCTGAAATTTTGTTGTCATATCTTGCAGGTCAGCCTCTTAATACAACTGGATTTACTAGATGGTCATCTGCAGGTCAGCCTGATAACTATAACGGAGCAGAAGACTGTGGATCAGTCCATAGAAATGGTGGTCTCAATGACATTGGTTGCAGTGGCAAATTGCCATTTTTCTGTGAATATGATCTTTCATGGTGATAAATTTTGTAACTATACAGATATGGGAGTGAAATATCACTTACATCCATGGTCACTGTAAGAATGTATTAAGAATCTCTTACATGCTTCTCTCAGAAAATAATCAATTTATTATGATTTCTGGAATGAATATAACATATAATGCGATTATTTTAGTCAGTAATCTTCTGATATCATATTTGGTAAATAAAATGCTCAGCTCATGAGTTTTTTTGTGAAGTATGAAATAAAATACCAATTGTTCATCTGCATTTTTATACCACTAATGTTTAATGGTGTAAGACATTTTCAGATTGAAGGCTAGTCACTAGCCATTCTTGATGATATTCACATAAAATAAATGAAAGGAAACCTTTTCATAAAACTATGAAGCTTATGACACAGGGTGACACACATAGTCCATTAGTGATTTGCCATGTGTTTATTTAGAATGATATTAATAAAGCTCACATTTAAAGTATAGGATTGTATAAAAAGGTTGTCATAATTTTCTTTAATGCCAGCACATACTAGAAAAGCCATTTTACTAGTATCTAGTGGTAGGTTTTTTATCCAAGATTTTATAAATTTGGTTGTATTTAGACTTTGTGATGTGTGGATATTATGTGAATTCAAACAGTTCCATCTTTCGATCAACTTGAGTTCTACAAAAGCATACTATAAGATTAACTATATTAAGTATAATGCTCGCCCACTCTAATAGAAGAATGTCTTCTTAAAACTTTGTGAACATCTTTCAAATTACTGTGAAACGTTAATGTAGTTGTAGAAATTTTTATAATAATTTTGTTTTTGTCACATTTAAGTTTTGAAAATGCATTATCTACTCACATACCTCATATTGCCATATCATGCTGTTGTGAGGCAAAGACACACATTTTAACTTCAAGTGTTAGCAGATCTCTGCCCTTTATCCTTAGGAGGAGAAATTTTCTGAGATCAAATTTACGATTATTTCGCTTTAAAACACAGCCATCCTGCAATAAATTTTGAAGTAAATCTGAAACTTGGTCATGAGCTCTCTATTGTGTCTGTTGACTTAAATTTGATTACAAATATCTGCTGAAATGATCTTGATATATGATTTTCTCAAATAATTATAATGAATTTGATAATTCTCAAAATCTTACTAGAAATATATAAAGATGGGATGAGGGATAAGAGGAGCCATCCTCTATCTATTTTCTCTAGCAAATCTGTAATTAAACTTTCTTAAATTAAATTAAACTTAAATATAGACAAAAACAATTCCTTGGAGGAAGGAAATTTGCAAAGTAACATTTATATTCATGGATTAAAAAGGTAAAGGATTCCATGATTGCCAAATATTTTGTTTCCCTTGTGACATCTTATTTACATAAGAAGATGTACAAATAGTCTAGTATATTCCTGTTTAGATTCACCAAATTTACATAGTTGCATATTCCTCTTTCTGTAGACATTCAAAGAAGACATAACCTGGGTCTGAATTATTTTCAGGAATCTTGCAATCACTGAAAACATCACCTAATGCTCTGATTCTGAATTATATTAGCAAGATAACCACCTTACTTTGCTGAGGTAGAATAAGCTTACTCAAATCCTTGTGCTCAAATAATGTGTAATTTTTAATATCCAAATCCAGAAAACTTCATAGTCTAAAGGCCTTGGAGGAGAAGATAATAAAAATCATTATTTTTATTACTATTTTTAAAAGTGCTTTGACAGCTGAGGTGATTTCACACTTTTGGACCCATCAGGAATTAAATCTAGGGCTGCTTTTACGAAAAGCAAACACACTACCTACTTACCAATCCAGGACTGCAATCATTATCTTTATGAACTAGGTTATTATACTAAGAATTGCAGAGACAAACAGATTTTCCATTTATAAAGCCAATCAGGAAATGGAAAACTGAAAAATCATGATGCTCAAGTGTCCTTACTAGCAAAGATGGTGTCAAGATGGAATGTTTGTAGCCTATTTCCCTCTGTAGGTAAAATTAATGCTGAATTGCTGATTTCCAAATTTTATTTATCTGGGAAATTAGGCAGTGTATTTTCCAGTAATAACTGAGTGACCAAACCTCCAGTCTGATTTTTTTGGATCTGAATAGTCAATGACAAAGATGTACCTTCAGTTTGAGTGACTCCAATTAAAGCTAAGATTCCTATTATAAGGACAATTTCCCTATAAATGACGTAAATCAGAATATATGTTAGCCTTTCTCAAGCAATATCTAGTGTAAATATCTTATACACACTGCTTCAAATGTATGGATAGTCCATAAAAGTGTATGTTAGGAAATGCATCAAGCAAATGAAGCATGAAAATGGATACAGGTCTTCTTATCATTGACCTAATTGATTTGATTGATTTATCTTTGTATATATTAGTTTTACTGCATGTAAAATCAGTGACATACATTAATCTTGTTGTAATCCAACTGTTCCTTTACTGTTAGTGAATCTCAAACATTTTTACAAAAAAATCGTTGCCTCTTTTATTGGTATGTACCTACTACATTCTCATAAGAATGGTTATGATCAGCAATTCATCAGGAAAAAATCTTTAAATTGGTAATTTACCTCATTCTAGTATTTTAGCGCATCTTTGTTGACATGCTGTAAGTTATAATGGACAAACTTTCTTCCTCTCTGGCTTTTTTAACCTGACTTTCTCCGTTGAGTTAAAAATTTTATCTATCCATTTAATAAAAATGATATGCTACCATATTCATTCTTCATGGTTTTTAGATGGAATGATGACTTGATGTTATTTCAGAGTTTGTGAATTTTTGCCCTGTATTGAAAAGGGTAGCTCTCTCTTACCTCCCTATCCCATGGGGTCACCAGTTCCTTAAAATCTCTTCCTCAGGATGGTGATTTTTCTGATTCTTGCACATTGATCATTACTTCTAGAGATTGAACTTTAATTTTAATAATAATCTGTATAATTTCCATTGGAATGAGTTAATTTTTAACTAATATTTGTCTAGAATTCACAGTTAAAAGTTAACATATTAGTAGGAAAATGAAGATTGTAATATAGACTTGTAGGAGTCCTCCACATCTCTTTCTGTAATGGGATAATAGTAGATTGTGTACAAACCAGTAACTTTTATTCTACTTATGCCTTCATTGCTTCAAAGAATATTGTAAGCTATCATGAATCTTTAATTGAGTTAAGACCAAGAGTAGTTTACTTCACATATTAAGATAACCCAAGCATTAGTGAATGTAATTGAAAAATCAAAAGTATTAAAGCAGCAATCCCAATTCAATCAATTGTACAGGGAAAAGTTACCTTTTGTGGCAAGAGTGCCATATTTGATAAATATAAGGTAAATCCTGCAAATGTAGGGTCAAACTATATAGGAAATGCTATTACCTATTTATAATGTTAATGTTGGGATTAACATAATGTAATTGACTTAAAAATCATTGATTATAATTACCAATTAGCAGAAGCAGCATTTTTTCACTTTAGAGATTAATGTAAGAGTTCCAGGTATTCTCTTGTGTGCCACTTCGGGTGTAATGATTGAAAGAAACACTTTAATTTGCATTCCTTCACATATTTTTATCACTTATATATACATGGGTGGTCCAACATTTAGCCATTTCTCAACATGTTTTCTGAAAATTTTCTGAAAAATCTGGGGTCGGAAACTTTTCAGACCACCCTTGTATGTATGTGTGTGTGTGTATGTATGTATGTATGTGTATATGTATATATCTATATATATATATATATATAATCAACAAGATTAATTTTAAATTAGACATCCCCTAAGTGTAATAAATAAGATAATAATAATAATACATAATTTAATTAGATAAATTGACTTATAAAATTTTCCCAATCTACATTTTAGCTATAGGCCATGAAGATAAATTTGGTATCAATGAAATCATGATGAAATAAGAGATCACGAAATATACCATAAGCATAAAAGTTACCGCTCCTTTAATGCTTTAGAATAACTCCAGAAATATTCTGATTGATACCAAGGAGGTCATAGATGAGATAATTTTCAGTTTCAAGGTTCATTTGAATGACGCATTTGCTCTGATGGATCTTTTCTTACAGAAATGATCCTTCAGCTGATACATTCAATTCTAATTTATTTATGTTTAATAATTTTATGGTTATTTTTATAAACTAATGTGTGTCTCATAGCAGTGATTCTTAAGTATTAAATATATATTGAATATATTTTGGGCGTCCAGTGCTACTCTACATTTTAGGGTTTTTATTCTAGGATAGTGCTTCTATCATTTTAATTTAATAAATAATTTAGTATTAGAATGTTATTAATTTTAAATTTGGATGGAAGTTTTGATTCCATTGTAAAATATAATTTATACTAATAAATATTAGTTCTAGTTGGTAATAATAATAATATTTTATTACTTCCCAGGACATGTACAAGCCATGTATAGGCATATTCAAACAATTATAAATAAGGTACAGTTAGTACAATTTTTAAATATTTACATATTAAAATACAAAAGGCTTATAAATTTACAACAGGAAATATTGTAATAAAGAAGTCAAAAGTATTTACATATTCATTTACAGAATAAAAGCAGTTTTCGATCAAGTAGATTTGTAATAGATGTTTTAATTTAGGAAGTTTGTTGTATAATATGCTTCCAGCATAGGAAGAGCCTTGATTGTAGACCTTAGGGTAGTGTGGACATAAATTTATATTTAGTTTGTTTCTGGTGTTATGGTCGTGTATGTGAGAGTTGAGTTTTATGTTGAGTAAATTACCATTACATTTCACAAAGAGCAGAGTGTAGAATATACACATATTTGGAAGAGGCAGAATATTCAGATTCTTGAAAAGCTCTTTACAGCTGTCTCTTTTTCTGGCTCCTGAGCCCTATTGCTAATTTTTAAGTTTGAATAATCGAGTAGCATAGGGGGATTGCCCCCAAACTGCAATACCATATTTAATTCTACTTGCTGTGTAGGCATGGTACACCATGATTGCAATTTCTTTATTGGGAGTGTTCATTATTCTCCTCAAAAAGTAGCATAGGTCGTTAATATGTGTTTCCCATCTTAAGCATTTATTAATATGCACACCAAGAAATTTTACCTCCATTGATTCAACCATGTTATTACCCAAAATTTTTAAACTAAAATTGTGGGCAGTTTTCTTTTGGGGTAAGTGGAATTGCATGAATGTGGATTTATCTTTATTTATTAAAACCTTATTTTGGTGGCACAAATATTCCATTTTCTGTAAATACTTACTTAAGACAGTCTATGACAATACAATAATATGTAGAGGCTCACAAGTCTCAAGATATTGAGAAATGCTCTTTTATAATATCAGGTCTTATAGTATAATCATAACTCATCTTTAATAATTATAAAAATTTCATCTTCAAAAAATAACATCTTTAATAATTATAAAAATTTCAACATATTTTATTCTTTAATTTGGGGTATCAATATTCAAAGTTCAGAAACAAAGTTCTCAGTTTCATTTAATCTATGTCCATGAAAGTAGAAATTAGAATATAATTAGTAACAAGTATAAATTGTTCAATCTGATTTGTTATCTAGATCTAATGTAAATTTACATCTGAAATACAATAAGATTAAATCTTAAAAACTTAATATTTCTATATAATGACATGCTGCAATGTTTTTGTTTATTTTTAAATTGTTAGCTAAACCACCCATACCAAGTGACTATGAGCTGTTTCCTGGTGTTGGATATTATAAGTTTCACACAGATGTTGCCAATGGTTTTGAGGATGCTTCTTCCAAATGCGCGCAAGAAGGTGGCCATCTTGCAATAGTCAATTCCGAATCAGAGCATCAGGTGCTGTCAACAATGTTTGCGAGATACCCTGATATTAAAGAGTATGCATTTGTTGGCTTCCATGATAGGCACATAGAGGGAGAATATGTCACCATCTATGGTAAGTTATTTATAATAATAATAATAATAGTTTATTTACGGGCAGGGGTTGCCCTTTTCTAAAAGTACAAACATACTATAAAAATTAATGAAACCAGAGAACAGGAGATACAATAATGAAAAAACTACAACTAAGCTTAGGAAAGTACAAATGTGCTTATACATATATATACATGTATACAACAGTGGAATACACAAATACACACATAAAACTGAGCATAGCACAAGAAAAAGGCAAAGGAGATAAATAGCAGTAATTTCACAGATTAGATTTTATAGAACATTTAAAAGTGTTCAGGGAGAGATGGAAAATATCAACATTGCAACAAGTTCTATTAAGTGATCGCATGATACGGAAGATAGGAAGGTGGTAAAGGTAGTTTTTGGGTAGGTAGGGGACTTCAAATAGGTTACAGCTGCGGGTAGGTATACAAGGAACTTTAAGGGTTACAAGTGACAGGATTTCAGAGCAGGAAATCATGTTATTCATCAGTTTATAAAGGAACAGTATACCAATGTATTCTCTTCTGGCCAGAAGGGTAGTCAGGTTCAACTTACGAAGTAGGTTTTCATAATGTCCAGCTTCTCTAACAATATTGAATTTGAATGATACAACTCTGAGAAATTTATTTTGTACTCTTTCTAAAGAGTTGACATACTTACAGTAATATGGATTCCAGATAATGGAACAATATTCAAGTTGTGACCTTACTAGGGAGGTGTACAGTATTTTGTGGCAGTGAATATCCTTGAAATCCCTACATGTTCTGCCAATGAACCCTAGCATTTTGATAAATATATTATGATAAATCTTACAATATATATTCCAAAGCAACTTGAAAACAGATTCAGTATTTGTTTAATTTCATGACAGCTTGCGTGAAGGCCAATATGTATCAATATTTGGTGAGTCTAAATAGGAATATTTCAGACTTTCAATGCTTCTTCTTGTATAAGTAAGATGTCCCAAATGAAACCAAAATATCCAAAAGTCAGAAATATTAACCTCATGACACATTCAATTATACAGCAATTACATTTGATAATATCATTCATATTTATTCAAATAATTGACCCAAATAATAATTATGTTGAATGGGAGATAAAGTAAATTATATGTGTAATATTTATCTGAAATTTTACTTCGTACATAATCTTAATTTTCTTTATAATCATGTAACATAGTATCCATGGAAAGTGGAATGGAAAAATGTGATGATGTTAAAATAAAGAAAGAGTTACCATCACTTGGTGCAAAACTTGTAAAAAGCTAAGAGTGACAGTCTAAAAAGCGGGGTTGGCTCCAGGTCAAGAGGGAAATTAGCATATGTATTCACTTAACAACCTTTCAGTGTGCTTATTGTTTTCTTTAATGGTGAAATAGTGTTATTTTACTTTACTGTGGCTCTTTTAATGAAAAAGACTCTTATTTAGTTTAAGACTTATCCACCATTGCACTTTAGAACCAACCAACACAGCAAAAAAAATGTAGTTTTAGAGACCAACTTGGAAACAAAAATGGATTATGGCTGAAGGAGTCTGATTATAAATAGCTAAACCTAATAAATGTGAATAGAAATTTTGTTCTCATGTCCTACAGGTCAGCCACTTAATGTATTTGGTTTCACTAGGTGATCAACTAAAGAAAATTTCTGTTGAAAGAATGATTCTTATACTTTGGTACATCCTATATGTATCTGTTCCCCTCCCAAAAGCTACTTACAATGGCTACTGGCTCATTTTTGTTTGATTATAAGTTGTTGTGGATACTTTTTATAACTCTGGCAGACACATCCATGCAACTCATGTGAATGCACAGTTGAAAATTTGTTTTCATATCTTGCAGGTCAGCCTCTTAATACAACTGGATTTACTAGGTGGGCATCTCCAGGTCAGCCTGATGACTATAATGGAGTCGAAGACTGTGGTTCAGTTCATAGAAATGGTGGCCTGAATGATCTTGATTGTAGTAATGAATTGGCATTTTTCTGTGAATATGATCTTTCATGGTGATAAACTTTGTAATTATTGAGAATTGAAAGTGAAAAGTAGCCAATATTGATGTCAGCTATGAGGAATTATTTAGCATTTTCCTACAATTGGTACTTATCTCAGAAAATAATCAAATTATTATGATCTTTGGAATGAATGCAACAAGCAATGCAATTCTCTCCTTTGATAACCTTCAAATATGATTTAAGGTCAATAAAATGCTAACTCTACAAGTTATTTTGGAAATAAAATTCAAATCATCCATCTGCACTGTTTATTCTGCTGATATTTAATGAAAATGAAAGAAATTTTGAGATTAAAGATTTTTCTTTCAAATACCACATACTGCAGAAAGTCATTTTCTATTCTCTCATTGTGGGATTTTTTTCTAAGACTTTGTAACTTTGTTATGATTTAGACTTGTTGATCTATGGATGTGTAATGAATTCAAGCACTACTGCCTGATAATCAACCTGAGTGCTACAAAAGTAAGGTATATGTTTAACTATATTAAGCATAATGCTCTCTAATGGAAGAGTGTCTTCTTAAAAACTTGATAAGCATCTTTCGAACTATTAATATGAAATGTTAATTTAATTTTACAAGTTTTTATAGTCATTTTATTTTTGTCATATTAAAGTTTAAGATGCAGTCTCTACTCTCTTACCTCATATTGCCATATCATGCTGTTACGAGGCAAATATACACATTTTATCTTCAAGTGTTAGCAGATTCCTGCCTTCTATCCTTAGGAGGAGATATTTCCTGAGATCAATTATGTAACAATTAAATTTTCATTCGTTCTGCCATCCTGTAGTTTTTGATGGCTTGAATCTTTCACATGGCTGTGAGCTGTCTATTCCGTCTATTGACTAAATTTTCTGACAGACAGACATCTGCTCAAATGATCTTGATTCAAATATAAAAACTTGGATGCTTAACAGCTTCCTTCACAAACTTGGATTGAATTAATAAAATTATGAATTCAAAGAAGAAGTTGAGAATTTACAGTCAGGTGTTTACACCCCCTGCCACATTCTGAAAGGCAGGTTGTAGGGTATTTATGTTGATGTGGAAATTTCTTCTTTATAATATCATTTTCTTAATATTTTCTTGTTATGATTACTGAGATTCTTTGCATGTATGCATGCTGTGAAAAATTATAATTAATTATTCTTTTTGATGCTTACTTTTACCATAGCAATATGACTATTAAAGGTTTGCTGTTTCTTTAGTTCTTGCTTTAATAATAACAATTTTAATTATAGATATTTTTCATTTCAATTTCATTTTCCTTGTTACAGACTTCAGGGCTTATGAGTTTATAAACAGAAACATCAGCAGTATGTTTAGTTTATTCCCTTTTCCTCCACCAAAAATTGTCTTTATCTATTATTTTAAGCATTCTAACTAGGAGAATATATAATAACTAATGTTATCAGAAATACAGTTAAAGTTGCTTCAATTAATTTTCCTAGTGTCATCTCTTTACATATGTTACCTTTAACCCTATTCCTAACTGGGGTCATTTTGCCCACATGGGCCTCTAATAAGATTTAAATCTATTTGAAATGGAATAGACTTTAGGACTGCCACCACCAAGAACCTATCCTCCTTGCTGTATAAAGTAGTATGAAGAGGTCTGTGGATATCCAGAGCAAATTCCTTTTTATGCAAATAAACAATAAATAAAAAATACAAATTATTTTTATACAAAGACTTCACTATAGTCAGGACATGAAAATAAACCATGATCTTTGACATAATAAAATTTTCTATTTAGATATTATGGGAATCATGGAAGTAATATTTTTCAGTAAATGTGATAATTTCATGCCTTTTCAATTAATGTAAAAATTTTCAAAGTAATAGTAAGTATTGAACAATCCAAGCACATGCCTTCTAATGGTTCAAGAACATGTTTTCCACATCTGGATATCATTGCCCAGCCAATAAATTACTACTGCTATTTTTATTAATTAAACTTTAGGGAATTTGGTCATCTACAATGAGAAACACTAGGGAGATCATATCTAGATTGCTTAGAAGGATTAGGTACTGTACTGAATGGAATTCATTAAGTTGCTACAAGTTAGACACCCCTTATCTTTAGATATTAGATATTCCTAGCCCAAGATGAAGGCAGCCTGGTCAGAAGCCACAGTCAGACAGTTGTAGAGTTATTTATAATTGTTTAATAAACAGAATATTTAATGGTCTGCTCATATCAAGTGTAACCTATTTTCTACAAAATAACCATAATTTCTCTTTTTAATCCATTACTATTAAAGTATTATAATATTCCTTTATCTAAATATAAGTGTTAATATGCTATATCCACTAATTTGCATTTTCAGAATTAAAGTTTCCCACCACTCTTAATAGTGGTGGGAAAAATCACATCTTGATAACATTCTTTACATACTTGGGTTGTTCTTATTCTTGAATCTGTTGGAATAAAGGCAGAATTGAGAAAAGTACAGGATTAAATTTTAAGTTATAAATTTATTCAGATTACATGAAGTTAATTGAGTGTAGGAGAAAATATTCTTTGAAAGTTTTAGATACCCCTTCCATAAAAAAACGAAGATATTCATTTTCTTCGTATAGAAATTATATTCTTGCAAACTTCATTGCCATGACAGATCATATTCACAGAAAAATGGATAAGAATCACTACACCCAATGTCATTGAGACCACCATTTCGATGAACAGATCCACAGTCTTCCCTGCCTCCACCATCATCAGGTTGGATTGCTGATGACCATCTTGTGAATCCTGTTGTATTCAGAGGATGACCTAGAAGACATTCAATCCCAACATCAGCTTTAGATTGAAACAAATCTTTGAAATCAAAACCTCCAAAGAATTGCACTTCATGGATCTCTACTAATATAGTCATATTAAATTCTAAAGTAAGCCTCATTTAATTGAATTTATTCTTTTGATTTCACAATAAAATTACATTTCTAAATATCATATGTTTTTTGATTGTTCTCAAATCAGGTACCCTAAGAGAATTATCATTGTTGTATTATAATTGTTGGCTAGTGTAAATAATTACAAGCTTTATGTTGGTTTATAAAATTTAATATATGGAAGGATTTATATCTCTTGAAAAACTCCATTTATTTGTAAATAAGAAAGTAAATTATTCCAAAATATTATGGAATATTTTTGGGAAAGTCAAATAATTTTATGTTAAAATATACTTGATCTGCAAAGTAAACAGAAAGAAAGAAATTGATCTGTAATAATTAAAACAAAAAATGTGGAAACAACTCTTCAACAGCAAGGTATATAAGGTTTAAGGTGAATAAAGGCAAAAGTAAATACTTTTCTTTAAATGTTCAGATTTTAAACACCCAGAAAATACAGGAACTATTTAGATATCTAGAAAAGAATTACTGCTCGAAAAAGCATTCCTAAAGCTAGTGTTATAAAATTTCTTATGAACAAATAGCATGATAGACTTTTATGTGAAATATCATTATACTTTTTATAAATATCGTTAATACTTTCAGAAAGACTTTTAACTCTTAAATTATTCCCAGTATTGGCATTCTTTTCTTCTCTTATTTATGAACTATTATACTTTTTGAATGTTTATATATACTCTTTACAGAAAAGGTATATCTTTTCTTCTGAGCAATATCATATAAAATAATTGATCACTTCTTTTGCACCGGTAAACAATTGCATGCAGTGATGTGGGAAATCTCACATTAATGGATTTTCTCCATTTATAATTTTCGTAACTTTCTCACTTTTGCAAAGAAGTGTCCAGCATTATATCTGAAATTCTTTTATTATTTGTGTTCGTCAAGGCACTGGCAATAATTTTCAATCAATACCATTTATTGTCCTGATTGAAACAGGAACTTTTGTTTTATAGTGAAGTTAAGATGGTATACATTTTGGTATATCAGATTTTCTAATCATTGGAAATTTCTTCTCAAAAAATTATTATTATTTAACCCAATTCCATTGTAGCATACAATGTTATCTTTATTATTTTAGTAGTAGAGGTCTCCTGGGTAGCGCATTCACCTGTGGTGAAAGTGATATCTTACATGCTGCCCTGGGTATGATTACCAGTAGGGACCCATATGTGCAGAAAGTGCAAAAAAATGCGTAGAAATATAAATCAAAAAATTATCTTAGTTCATGTTTAGAGCTCATATTTTATTGAACAATTTTATTTTAGTAACTTCATGGAAATTATTTGAAATATGTATAAAAACTTACTACCTTATTCCAAGCATAAATGAAACAATCTACAACATTATAGGCAGAGAGATGAACAAACTTAATTGAAATAAAAATATTTCTGTAAATAATATTATGCTACAATGCTGTTGTTTTTCTGAAAATAAAGGTGCAAAAAGCTTTCATTTTTACGGTATATTTTATCTAGTCATAACACAATTTTATGCTAGGAAAATATTCATTTTCCCATTTTACATAAACTTTAAGGAGAAATACCTTTTACTCATAAAAATTATTTCTTTTATTGATATTGATTAGGGTTTCATAATACCTCCCCCTTGATTCCAAACAGTGCATACACATGCCATATAACCGATATCTATGAAAATTATTATCTTATACAACATAAATGAGAGAATAATAAGAAGCAAAATAAAAACTTGAACAGATAAAGTCATCAAGTAAATCATTAAAAGGCAATTTTATTGCTGTCTAAATAGGTAATGGAATAAAACTATTTTGCATCACATATACTGCTCTGACCATGATAGCAAACAGGGTGCAAATGAAGTATCCAAGAACAAATGACAAAAATAGCCACTTTTCTTCAATAAAGAACCCAGTGTACCAAGAACCAACAGTGCACAATATGTTTAGGCCCAATATTGTTACTATATATTTTCAAGTAATTTCTATTGCAAGCCACTAAACGTTTTCCTCAATATCACTTGTTTGTTGTTAAATGTTAGATCCAATTTTAAGTTACTCGCCATTATTCAGTACAGTATTATGGTGCCAAAAATTATTGTTGCTAAGCTAGCTAGGCATATAAAAATTAGAAGAATAACATATTCCTACATAAAAGTCCATACATGCCATTCAATCATTTGATTAGATACTCAGCCATGTATTATTTGAGTAAAGAGAGCCTAATGCTCTTCTCAGAAGAAGAGCTATATAAAGAAAGTTAAGATATTTCAGTTTAAACTTACCAAATATAGTGACATATTCTCCTTCCTTAAGTCTATCATGAAATCCAACAAAGGCCCATACTGTTTTCAAGATACTCTCAGGATATCTTGCAAACATTGTTGACAGCACCTGATGCTCTGATTCAGAATTGACTATTGCAAGGTGGCCACCTTCTTTTGCACAGGTAGAAGACGCATCTTCAAAACCCTTTGCCGCAGTTGTATGGAATTTGTAATATCCAACACCAGGAAAATATTCGTAGTCGATTGGCTTTGGTGGAGCAGCTAATGAAAAACACATTTTTCTTTTAATTAGGGAAATACTTTATATAATAGATATAGAAACAGGGAAAGAGTTTAGTGGCTAGTGGAATGTTAGTGGCTGCAAAGAGGCATCAGGAAACCTCAGATTCAGAATACAAGCATTTAGTAGCAAAATTATACCATTATTACTTCCTCTTCATAATTCAGGTGGCAAAACAACTCTACTTTCCAAATGAATTTTAGGTGAAAAGAAGATAATTGAAATTCCATGTATATCAAAGAAGTCTCTTTACCTGTAAATAGTGTAGCAAGATGAATTGTTTCTACTTCAACTCCCTCTGAAACTGCATGGTTGATTTTCATGTTCCACTGATCTGGCAAATGAGGCATTGACTTATCCATCAATAACTGGGTGACTGCATGTCCTGTTTGGTTTTTCCTACTATCTATTGTTAGCGATAGAGATCTTTTCACTTTCTGAACTGTTCCACATGAAACAAAAATCATGAGAACAAGGAAAATCAAATGAAATTGAAGTGGCCTTAATAACTTGTACATGTTTGAGTTACTTCCAGCATCTGTCATGATGTCTGGGTAAACAGATAATTTATAGAAAGTTTTCAGAAAGGGAGAACCAATCAAAGTTACTTGCTGGAAATGGGTCAATTCAATGAAGCATAAAAATGATATCTTCTTACCCCTGACCTCTTTGATATGGATTATGTACATTTTTTAATAATAAAAGATCAATGATATCTGAGAAAATATGAATGATGCAACTTTTACTTTGGTTGACTGCTTCTAAAATCAAAGCTCAAGCCTCAAGTGTTGTGTTCTTTTTCTTCCCTGTACTCTAGACATGGAAAGTAGTTTTTATGAGATTCATTAATCAGATAATCTTCCTGGAATAAATAAGACTGCACTAAATGTAATCTTTAAGTTACTTCATGAAGTTATGTAAATTTATGAAAATATGAACACAAAGTGTTTTTGTGTGTTTTCACTTCTTATCCTCATGCTGTCATTTTAATTGCAAGTATGGTCATTTCACCTGTAGAAGCCAGCAACACCAATAAAACATAGCAATTTTAATTGATTGACTATGCTGCCTACACCAAAAGAAGATACTATGCAAATATGAGGGAATAAGTCACAAATTTTGGCTGAAACTCATGCATTACTATACAAAGTTTGAGGGTTGATATTCCTTTATCTCATTTGATACTTTGATTCGGTAACATGGCTGGCTCGTTAGAGGGCCTGATCAAACTGTTTTCAATTTATAGCCTAAAATGAAATTCGGAAGCTGAAATTACTGAGTAAATGTTGCAGATGTAAAAGTTTGTTTTGCAAGGAGATTTTTAAAATTATGTTTTGGTTGAGTAATTCTACTCAATCAAAATGTAACTATTTATAATTTCATTACTTTTTATTTGATGAGACTCAAAGATTGTTGTTAGGGAATAGATAATTATTCATATCATAAAATCCATGGAGGAAGGCTTCGTGTCATGGAAATCCATCACATTGAAAGAAGAGAGAAAGGTTAGGTAGACTTCGTCCACAGTTTTATTTTCCACTACTTGTATCAGGGAGTAATTCCCATCATGAGGTGATAATGATTATCTGCTGTTTTAATTTCTACTTTTGGTTCCATCAAGTAATCACCTTCATCAGGTGATGATGGAAATAACTCACAGAAACCAGCAGTGGATTGAAACTTTGAAAAAATTACTAGTCTGTCTCTCTTTTGTTCGTTATATTATATTTTTCAACATTTCCTGTCTTAATTTTACTATGGAACCCTTGCAACAAAAATAAAAGTTGTGAAAACCCAAGTAGGTCTTTTATTTAAATGCTGGCAATTAAATCACTAAAAATCAAAGCCTTAAAGGATGATTTTAGAGCTCTATATGTATGAAGCTATACATCATACCTTGTGACTGGTAGGAAATGGGACTTCAGTAATCTGAAAAATTCCATAATTTAAGGATGGCCCCTCATTGTAGATAGGTAGACATTGAAAGATGAGAGTTTTGGATGAAAAGTACGATGAAATGTAGTCTTCATTGATATTTTGATATTGGACATCATAATAAACCACCAAAAGGGACAAGCAAGCTCCAATAGTTGCCATTTTAAGACCTGAAAAATGGTGAGGGTTGGTGTTAGGAAGGGCATATGGCTGTAAAAGAAAGCCATAACTAATAGGTAAATCTCATAAGAAGTGTTTCGGAGGTCTGATCCAATCGGAGTCTTATCAGTTTACGCTGATATGATGCAATTGTAGATCAATCAAAGTTTGCAATTAAGACGGCTAAATACTCGTATAATCAGTGCACAAGGTATTAAGTTAAGGTATTATCCGCTGGTGTTCACACCCCCTCCCATACGGCGTCTCGCGGGGTATTAATATAAATGTATCTTCCATATTATCTGTCATTATCTGGCGAGTGCATGGAGTAGCCTAATTAACCAGTCTCTTTGTTGAATAATAACCCACATTCTTTTAATGCTTTATGAATATGATGAAAGATGGCCGAGTGGTTAGAATGTCTAGTCCAAAGAGATATCCAAAGTTTATCCTCAAGGGTTCAAATCCTGTCGAAAGAAAATTTTTTCCGGAAAACTAAGTTTTCAGGCCCTATGACGCCGATGAAAAAGATGCCTGCCACCCACCTTTATGATTATTATCTTATGATTATTAGTTATCTTATCTAACCCCCACCCCACTGGTGAATCAGTTATTCTAATCACGTTTCTCTTTGCATACTCATTGTCTCGTACGTTTAATTAGAGATATGATAAGAGTGTTTGTTTTGTTGTTATATGAACGGCTTACTACTTGCACTAGCAAGGTAAACACACCTCTGCAGCGGCCGGCAATTTCAATGACGGTCAACTAAACTGTCCCTTGAACCCCAGGAGACAACTCCCTTGACATCCAGGGGATTCCTGACTGTTTTGACGATCACAATATTAGGCCTGCCTTCCGTCATTCATTATGAGACATTTATTAACTCAGAGTCCATATTGGTTCGCTCATATATTAGTACTATGCATTATGCATTGAGTAGGATAAATATCGTAACGACTGCTTATCATTAGAATAAAAGCTTGTTTGCATTGAAATCAATAAATTGAGGAGCTCACTTAATATCCGTCTCCCCTTTGATTATTTTAAGCGCATTTGTCATACATTACGTACTGCTCAAATGTAATGAGGTGGGCATAGAAGAAAGTTTCTTGAATTGAATTTCGTAAGAGTAAGAGACTATCGGCAGAATATTTCTACAAACTTGTCTATGAACATGATCAGTAAAATTCATATCTGAGGAATTTTTCCATTTAACCAGTTCCCACATAAGGGCGCAATTCACTTTTCGGTTTAAAGATCTCACGCAGGATAAGAGTCTCCGATAACTTCATTCTATTTCCGACACGTGTGTCTTTACTTGGTTTCGATTTTCTTAAAAATACAAAAAACTCGTAAATTCTTTCTTATCACGTAGCGAAGCACCCTATCTTCTCATTCCTTGGTATATAGTATAGTATTGTTAAATGTGCTTCGACAGCTGAGGCCATCGAGTCCGAGACTGCTTTCACCAAATTCAAACGCGCTGCCCACGTGGGATCCCCTTATTCATCGGTTTATTCAAACTAATGCAGGACGAGAATTTTTCCCACGGTTAATCATATAATTTGAATGAACAAATTTTCTTTTAATTATACTATATTGGGAAGGTAAGTTAGGTAGTTCATTTTGGAAACGTGGATGTTTGGCTGAGGTGGAACTGATCTATCTTCATAGAAGAGGTACGTGAATTGCAGTAATTTTTTTAATTTCACTTCATTACACGCCTGTTTTTCTACGCGTTCCTCCGTTCTCAAAACTGGCATTTGAAAAGAGAGAGGTCTGTTATTTAACATCTATAATTCATTATTCGCTGAGATTTTTCTGGCTATTGCGATACAGAAAATGACATTCAGTCACAAATTTTACCGTAGTACTTCGACGGTTGTTTTCCCCCAAGGTTTCCAATACCTTTCGAAATATCCATTCGTCGAAGATTCTCGTTTGCAAACTAGAACATCAGTTTTTTCCGGAAATTTCTCTTCTTCTCTATAGATAATTTACTTCGATCTAACCTTGCCTCAGCCAAAATACGTTTTAAGTCCAAGGAAGGTAAAGAATTTCCTCCAACAAGACCCCGAGTTGAGAGAATGGAAATTTCGTGGAACCTGAACTCGAATGAGGAGCATTTATTTAGACCTTCATTAAGCTTCATTTGATTTAAGGAGCAGGTAAAGGAGAAAGGGTCGACTTTATCACTATGGGAGTAGGACCTCGAGGAGGAGAAACGTATGGAATGGGCAGGTACTTCACCTTTTACTCCTCTCCTCCTTCCCCATTGTCCTATAGTAAGTATATATAGCTCAAGGGAAGTCGGGTACTAGTTCATTTTCAATCGAACAGTTACGCTGTCGGAGAATGGAGGCATCGGGAGAATTTCGCTGACATCTTAAACTTCCGCGGAAAACAATCCAGGTATGAGACTACTATTATAATACAGAGGATTTTCTGTTTAATTTAAGACAACTCGGCAGATTATTTTCAATCCATCTTCGAAAGGGCCTGGAATCTTCAAAGCAATCAATCGTTAACTCGCTGTTTGCTTTCCGAGAAATTCATCGATGTCTCTGTCGCAGCTGATTTGATTCAATATGTAGTATATTCTCGTTAAATTTTAAAATTTTGTTTCTCTGCCAATTGCATTCTATTCATGTTGATTTTATCTGTATTGTAGTTCGGTTGTTTAATTGATCATTTGCGAGAGGAACTATATAACCGCTTTGATTCTCAGAGTTTTCTTCAAGGTTAAGTAATTCTCGTATAACGTTCTATACAACTGCTTTCAGGCCACTATTCTACGAGAAGTCTAGTAGATTGTTTCATATCACCATAATTTAGTGCAAAATCACCAGGATTTCCAAATGGTTCATAGCTATTGACTCTGACCATCACCTTGTCGACGATGTACGGATTCGTGGGTTCCATACTAATCATATGGCTAGATGCAAAAAGAGACTCAAGTTTTAATCTCGCCCTGAATAAAGACGTTTTGTTATTATTATTTTAGAGGGATGGAAAGGCGATATGGAGGATATTTCTCAGTCCAAAGGGAGTTCAAACAACTTCTGATAGAGCGGATGTTCGCATGGTTGAGGATTCTACCCAATTCATCACATTTGCCATATGAAGCTTTCAAGAAGCTGAAAATGGAGGATTTCACAATCGAATGGTATGTAAATGCAACGAAAATATCCCAGGAAGACGATGATTCAGATAAAGTTATCATAGTAACCAGGTTTTATAAATTGTTTACGTGAAGAGTGAAAGTTTGTGATTTTTTTTAAGAGAAGGTTGAGGAATTCTTTAGCCTTTGGGAACATGCGGTATCTCCTTTAATGTGGGTGGAATACCCCACTAGTTTTTACTGCATAGTTTTTTTTACAATGAATTATTTGATACTACTAATTTTTAAGAAAATAATCATATAAAAATAATGTAAATATAATATGAATAGTATGATAGTTCTATTTTTTTTTTCGGTGATCGTTATTTTAATATCTCGTAAACTCATTACTTATACGTGTAATTTTTGTGTCATTATTCCCTAAATTATGCAAAGAATTTTTAAGTTGTTTAACTGACCTAATCCCTCTTAGAATTTTCCTTTACCAGAAAAGGACGGACGCAGCTTTTTCCTTAAACTTACATCCTTGCGGACTTCTCCCGCTCTCGAACCAATGATGCAGTGTATGGCGGATAAGTCCTTCCACCATGGTTGCAGCGTGTATCTTGTATGTGCGTTAGGTACCTGAAGACTTTATCGTCGGTGACAAAAATATTCTGAATAAATATTTTTGAGGTTCCTAAATTCTTTCCGCAAGCTTGCTAACTTACTATTCTTTACAGTTATAATTCATAGTTTCAGAAAATTATTGAAAATTGCTATCTGTTAATGTTGTTAAATTTATATTGTTATCATTATTAATGGTGCATATTGTTAATTCTTGAATCTCTTGGAATGGTAGTTTCATTGAGTACATTTTTCATTCTGTAAAATCATGTTCTTTATCTTTAGTGGTGGTAATTTACTAAAACTTGGTATATTTTATTCACAGTTTTGATGTTTATTTATCTGATTATGATATTATTTGTTACACAATTATATAGTACTCTTATATAGTTCAATGAATAGTAAGAAAATCTGAAAACGGTGTCCAATCGGTGGTCTGTAAACATTTTTGCACCACTATGCTGATTTACAAATTCTTTGATTTTTTTTTTCTTTTCTAGAAATAGGCTAAATCTAAAAAGAAATTTCCTTCATGATTAAAACAACATAAACAGCCCCAAGAATTCTTCTGTCAATTCTAATCTGGAATGTTTGTTTTCCTCTAGAAAAAGTCTTCAGCTGCCAGTGATTTCTCTTCCTTCAGCTGATAATGTTTGTGAAGTCTGGAGAAGCATGACAAGATTCGGATCCTGTGGCTTCCCGAGAAATCCGGCGTGGAATGTTGCATCATTCTTCAGATTCACCGAATTCTGAACCGAGGTTGCATAAAGATTTTTCATCATCTTGAACTGTGAAGCTGATAATTGAAAACCTTGATAAAGGGGAAGAGGACCAGGATAATCAAGAGGAATATGGAAATAAAGAGAGGCAAGATCTATAGTTATGCTATCAACATTTTGTTTACTTCCTTGTTAACAGCAGTGCGACCAATGCAACATCGTAAGCAATTTTAATTGTTCATTGTTCAAATGGTAGTTACATGGTTCCTATATTTTCTTTGCAATCTTTTTATCCTTCAGACATTCTATATTAAATTTTTTCTGTCTTCATGTTGTTCTTTTGCAAGATTAGCGATTCTTGCTCTTACTTTTAAAATTAAAAGGTAGTGATCAGGATCCATTTTTGCTCCTGTATAATATCTGACATTAACGAGGTTACTAAGATGCCTTGCATCAACCATATGATTGATTTGGTTGGCTGGTGGTGTGTTTTTATTTATTTTTGTGTGTGGGAATAGCGTTACCATGTTTTTGTGGGCAGCAAAGGTGATCATTCGAGATTCATTGTTGTTAGTATAAGCTATACTTCCCTATTGTTGAGTAATTGATATCCTCCTTGCAAACTTTGGCATTAAGATCTCCCATGATGATTTTTATATAGAGTTTTGGACATTCATCATAATTTTTTCCAATACTCTGAAATCCATTTTGATTTCGTCCTCTTTATCTTCTACATGTGTATTAATAATACTGTAGTTGAAAAATCTGCCTTTAATACATATGCAGGATAATCTTTCAGTTACGGGTTGGAATGATGCTTTACCCTCCTGTTTATCGTAAAATCTGCCCCAAATTCATGTTTTTTTCTAATTACAGCTGTAGTAAATATTGCATGCACATTTTTTCTAAAATACCTTGTCCTGTTCCTCAATTGCCATCATATACACATTGTTTTCTAATACATTAATTAGTTCTTCCATAGCTCTATATAGTAATAGCACATTTTATGTTCAAATTTGTGAATCGTTAACCTTTTTCAAGGCCAGGTCGTCATATGTTTTCCAGTGCATATTCCTCATTCAGAATTCACAACAAAGTTTCTTTCTGAAGTGGAATTTTTGGCTCCAAATCCAACTCCCAACCTGGAGGAACAGTGGTATTCTGTAGTTTCTCATTTGAAATTTCATAATTGACTTTTATCCTTCAGTATTTGAGGAATTTAATTGCAGGCTTTAACAATTTTCTTGTTTCAGGTAATTGAAAAGGACTACTGTGATTTAAGATCTTAGAGCATGGAAAATTTGTTGAATATTGTGGAAATTGTTGTTCTTAATGTTATATGTTAATATGATAATTCAATTCTTGGCAGAGGATGGTGTGAACTATTTGTTGATGCTGATAGAGCAGTGTTTTCATATTAAATAATGTGTTCTCCTTATTCAAAGACACATTTGTTTATATTTTGAAATTTTAAATGGCTAAAGCATTATCTGATTTATTTTATTTTTCAGGGGACTGTTAATTCAGCCATACCATTGTAATACAGCCAACAGTTTATTGAAATAGCTGTGTTTGTAAGTATAAAGGTTTATTTATGTTTTAATAGACATTTGAAAATTGATGGATTTTATTATAATTAATGATAACATTGATTGGTGAATAAATATAGCTTAGTAAACAATTTTATCCAAATAAGTAGGATATTTGTTGAGAATAAAGTAGATAGCAAATTAAAAATTTTAAAGTAAATGCAAGAGACACTAAAAAAAATGTTGAATTTTTCAATAAGATTTTTACAATTTATTGCAGAATATTCTTTAATGAATGTTTTACTTTATTTGACATATGGTAATTTTGTTTTCTTGAAAAAGGCTAGTGAATGTAGTGAAGTAGCTAAGTTTTGTTTTATGTTATTGAATTCAAACGCCTGTTGCTGCTATTATGGTGATTTAATTTTTGTCTTAGATTGAAGTGTAAGAAAATGTAATAATTATGGGTTTGATTGAATTTGATTTGGTATTTAAGTATTACTTTAATAACTGTAAAGTAAGTTTCTTTTTCTCACAGAAGATTTTTTCTATTTTAATGGTTAATTTTTAAAGGAATTATTTAATTTTGTTGGCCATTTCATTCCTTTCTTTATAATTATTTTCACTTTTAAAAAATAAAAATGGATACATTCTAATTGGAGCATTGTGAATTGTATAAACTGTCTTGAATGTGAAGGATTATATAATTTTTTGAAAATTACTAAGTTATTTATATCTTGTGAAATTTGTGAGGTAAAACTTTTGAAGCAAAATATTGAATTTGGCAATTTTATTTTTAGGTGGAGATAATTGAGGGAGGAAAAGGCAGAGGAATGGAGAACAGTGGAAGCAGCAGAAAGAATTGCTTTTTTTTTATATGTGAATGGTATATGTTGGAATGTAAAGTTATTGTGTCATACATAAATAAAGATGTTGAAAATGAAAAAATGCATTATTAAATTGTGAGGAGCAGCTGAATCTGCATGAACTGCTGTGGCAGTTCATGCAGGTTCAGCTGCTCCATGGATGAAAAGTGGTCACAAGGCCAGAACCTATCTCCAAGATTCTCTTGGAGATCCTGACGTCAAAATTTTTCGAAGTTCCTTGAAATTTTCGGGCTAAAATGCAAAGTTTAGGGTTTGTTTACATTCAGAAAAAGTTTGTTTACATTTTGGACTTAGAATATTTTTGGTGTTTATGTTTTGGACTTAGAAAAATTTCATTGTTTACACTCTGGACTTAGAAAATATTTTATGTTTATATTTTGGACTTAGAATTTTCTTTGCGTTTACTTTGGACTTTGAATAAATTTTAATATTTACATATTGGACTTAGTTAAAATTTTGAAGTTTACACCTTTGTAGTGATTTTCCTTAGCATTATACTCTTAGGGATATTTTCAGAGAGTTTGAGCAATAATAAAACTTTATTACATACTATTTGGCTAATTCAATTAAATTACAAAATATACAAAGAATTTAGAAATTATTATGAACATCATAAAGCTGAATAATTCTCCAAAATACAGTCATGTTAATTTATTACAAAGAATTTGCATGCATACTCAGTAAATTTTCTGACAGTATAATTTCAAATAAGTATTGATATCCAAAGGTATCAGCCAACTGAAAGATGTTGAGTAACTGCTTAAAGCTGAGACATCTCTGCTGTCTTCTGAGTCATCGATTAAAAGTCTTGGTTTTTGCTTCATTCTGAAGAATTTAACCCTGGATCTGTGAAAGGAAAATACAATTCAATTGCGTGAACATTAAATATTTCTCAACCATTCCTTGTATTCATTGGAATAAAGTCATGATCAATGAAGTACAGAGTGTAAGTTTTGAGATACTTCAATGTAAATAAATAATAAGACTTTATTCCAGTAAAATGGGATTTTTGGGTACATTTTTGGGAGATGATGGAGGATAAAATGCAGTACATTTTAGAGAATGTTAACCAGCTGTTATTTCTCATTTGCTACATTGCTTTAATAACTGTAATGGAAAATTAAATTACGAATGGAAACTGGAGGTCATTGAAGATGTTATTGTATTGATTAAACTTTTACTGATGACACTACTCATTTACTTTAAAATGTAAATAATTATTCACAGAATTTTCACTAAAAATGCAACAATTTCATTGGTGTCCTTGCCCAGTGTGCCTTTTTTGAATTAACAAAGCTGAAAACTCAAGGAAATGAAAAACCTATTTACAATAACACAATTTCAGAACTGTAAACCAAGGCTGATAGTAAAGGCTGCATCTGACAAAGATGAATGCACTGACTGAAAGAGTGCTTGGAAATGAATAAAGGAAAATGAATTATTGGCAAAGTAAGAAGAGGAAAGTAAAAAAAAAATACAGCTGGGTTCATGGGGAATATTAAAGAGAGAGAGAAGGCATTACATACAGAAGAAAAGAAGCTATAAATAAGTACCAGAGGCACAAAGAGATTATTAACTGTATAATTTTGTTGGCTCAAAAGCTTGACCATGAGCTCAGGAAAGCCTGCCTTTTACTAATGTTTGGTGCATTCTACACAACATGATTAGCACTTCTAGTGATGCCGCTTATGAGGAAGCTAACTGATGAAGAAAATTATAAGAGAATAACACCTAAGCTAGGGCAATATGTGAGAGAAGGAAGACTTCAAGATTACGTGAGTTTTCATTCTATGAAAGGCTCTATTGTTACTTCACTAAAGTCCATTTCACTCACATATCTATAATATTCTTTACAGGTTGTGCCATGCTTCCAAACTACCTGCAGCATCTCTTGAGACTTTCCATGGCAGATGCAAGCCTGGATATTGCATCTCTCCACTGCTGTTGAAAGCCTAGACATTTCATCTGTCATCTTCTCCTTACTCTTGATGACTCTCTCCTCATCAAACAGTCTTTCTAAAGTGATAAGAAATTGAAATGTTCCTCCAAATAATGTTATTACTTTTGTTACATCAATTGGTTTTTCCCAATTTCTAACTAATGATCAGGCATGCAATCCTATGAATTACTGTCATAAGCAACTCTAATAAAAGAACCAAAAGAAATTACTGATCATTTGCCCTTCTGTTGGTGGTTGATATGTACTCTGGGGTCCACAGACAGAATCACGTGCTCAACTTTAACACCATTATTATAAGACTTCCTCCTACGACAGCTACATTGCGAGAGAGGGCGGCAGCGCTTACCACCCGTATATATATGTACACAGAAACAAATGAAGATGTGCGCATAAGAACAAATGAAACTAGAAATACGTTACAGAACATATACACAACAATTCCTCCCCCCTTTAAAATAGCACTAAGTAATTAAATGCACTGTTCGCTATTTACAAACATAGTCTTTTAGGTACGCTGGAGGTCTTGACTCCCGTCTAGGCCTTCCTGTTGGTGTTCCATCAGCACCTCCATTAACAGGAGGCCAAGGCAAAGGGCTCTCAGGAGCAGGATACACCTCAGCTGGACATGTCTGAGCTGGGGGTGGTGGACCATTCTGGCAGACAGGAGGGAAAGGATCAAAATAAATTTGGCTGGTTACATCCTGTAAAACAGAATTGGGATTAGTAAGCAGTCTTTTACGTAGTTGATTGAGATGCCTCCTCACAGTGAGGCCATCTTCAGTTGAAATTTGGAAGGTGCGAGGTCCCTCCACTGCGGAAATTTCCCCAGGGACCCAAAGAGTATTTGATTTATAAACTCTGAAAAACACCTTATCCCCCACTGAAAATACTGCCTTGGAATAGTTAGGGGAAGACTGTAGGCGATTCCGCTGGATTTCATCCGCATTTACATTACCCGGATGCAACTTGTCCAATAACGTCTTCAAACGTCTACCCATTAGAAGAACACTTGGTGCACAGCCAGTGGCCATGCTTGGAGTAGTTCTTAAGGTAATAAGAATATTGCACAATTCTTTTTCCCAGTCACCTACAGGGAGCTTAGATAAAAGGTGCTTCACTGTCTGGACCATGCGTTCAGCAAGGCCATTGGATGAGGGGCTGTAAGGAGGAGAAAAGTGGTGAACAATTGCATTCTTCTGAATAAAATTCTGAAAAGCTTCAGAACGAAAAGCAGGGCCATTATCTGTCACTATCTCATCCGGAAGACCATGAGTGGCAAACCATAATCTCAAATGAGAAATAGTCGTGGAAGATGATAACGATCCACGAGTGGGGGCAATCTCTACCCATGATCAGGCATGCAATCCTATGAATTACTGTCATAAGCAACTCTAATAAAAGAACCAAAAGAAATTACTGATCACTTGCCCTTCTGTTGGTGGTGTAGCTGAGCACCAGATGGCATCAATTCTGTTCATTCTCTCCAAGAAGCTCCAACATCCCAGGAAGCTCTGGAGTCACCATATCAGTGAAATGAATTTTCCTTTAGATTGTGAAACCTTAACTGGAATATAAAATAAACTGACCTTCACTGCAACTATACACTACCACCTTACCTTTGAAGGGTCAATAACAACCACCGACTGTTATTGCACCAATGAAAAGGATGAGTTTCTCCTCCTCAGTGGTGTACCTTTTGTGTCTCCATCCCCTATGGTGCATGGCGCCACAGCCAGAAGCTTTTAATTAGTAGTAATTAGTAATTCAATTTTCCATTACAGTTATTTAACTTTGCAAAGATAATTAACTTGAGCATATTTATATCTTCTGTTAAGTGAAATCCTCCCATGTCTGTCTGTATAAGTGAGTAAAATGACTTTCATCAGCAGATGGAATCATAAAAATATTATACCATAATTATTAGTTTTAAAAAATCTTTATAGCTTTACATATGATAAAATGAGATTGCATATAGTCTCGTGACTAAATTTTAAACTCAGCAAACGATGTAATATTTCTAAAACGAAACCAGCTATACTTAACCACACTTTATAATGAATTTTCTCCCAACTGGCAATTGTATTCCTACAGTTATGATTCGCCCAAGGTACTTAAAATTACAGGTAACGAACTGCAAGTACCAACAGACTCGGATGAGTCGTAGAACACAATCGCTGATAATCGCTTCGTAACTTCTTATTCACGTTGTAAAATTATGGTAAATGTAAGCCGTGGTACCGTCGGGGAAATATTTTTATACTAAATATTGACGAATTTCCACTTACGTTTACCAAAGTCATTAATCTTTATGAGAGGTATTGTCACTACTTGTACTCCATTAAGTGCTAGTTGGTTGTTTTCTAATTTATAAAATTATATTGGTAAATTTTCAACAATAAACCGAAATGAACATGCGATTACCAAAAATACTTCGTTTGCTAGCCTTCCCTTTCTGCATTAACGGCATCTTATGACTATCGGTGGAATTCACCGACTCGAGCTCGCCGGCGCACCGATACTGTCTGTGCCATGATAAGAACCCTAGCACATCGCCAAGTTGAATGGGTTCCATTGGCTCGTTTCACTTGCTTATGGAACTTACGGAACCTATGAACCAGTAAAAGAGAGAAGCATTAGAAACTTTCAAAACATATTTAGTAATATGTTGAATTCCACCGAGTTAAGCTTATACATATTAGCTTCATATGTAATAAATTCAGTCTCTTGAGTAATGGGGATGGTGAATAAAACGTAAATTATTCATCTCACTTTCTAATGAGAGGTAGAATTGATTTCTCTATCAAGAACCGAATTTGAACTCATAGTATTACAGAAATTAAATACAAAAACTCAATACGTGCCAAACATTTTACACCACCCATCGCAGCAACATGTGTCTTCGCGATATCCATTCTACTCCAAGGCGGAAAAGAAACTGAGTTATTCCGAAAAAACTCTCCAATCACAGGCCTCCTGAGTCAGGGCCAATCTTAGAGCTTGTACTTTAGTTGCAGTCAGTCAGAGCAACTATTTGTAAGCGATGGTTCGCGAACCTCCAAATGTTTATAATTGATTATTAGCTTTTGTCCCGATTGAAGCAGCGTTCGACCTCACCATAATTGTAATTTTCATACTAATTAAATCCATTAAAGTATTACAATACCTAATTTTCGTAAATAATTTCTTAATAATTTACTTAATAGTACTTGAAATTTAAATAAAATCTCAATACGCATATGAAAGCACAAAATTTTAGAGGCTGCCCGAGAAAGGAAAAAAATACCATAAGGGGGTCCACAGCCTACTGAAGTTTAAGAACGGTTTAGAATGTTATGGAAATCGCGGATAAATGGTAGTGAAATTCTGACTAATTAAGGACTAATACCTGGATATTCCACTATGCGAGCAAAACTCCAAGCAAGACAACACTCAAATCCTTTCTATTGTCTGTATCGTGATCATCCTTATCTTTATAACTTACCTCTAAGCAGGGCTATCTCTGAAAGGAGACCCGTGTGCAAATTTCCATGCAGCCCCTTCCTCCACTTCCTCTGCCTAGGCGACATTTGTTAATTAATAAAGTGTGATACTTGTAAAAAAAAATTTCTTGCGGGTATGCTGTTAACCTTCTACAAATTAACAAAGTGATTTGTAAGAATGGGGTCGCCTCAAACTGAGGGCCCGGATTCGAGGTATCCACCTAACCCCCTCTTTGCCGGCTAACTCCAGAAGCTGCTTCTTGAGTTAGCCTTGGACCTAAGGGGGTTGGGCCTGAAAATCCGTTTGAAGGCTGTTTGCATTTACATCGCCACGGGGGCATGCGAATCGATGAAAATTTTTGTTTTCACTATTCGATGCTTGAATAATGAAGCTACGAACTCCATTTTGCCGTTTTTAGATTATGCAATTACGTATCGGAAAAAAATAATCATTGGAGAAATCGACCATTTTCGATGTAGCGGCACTCGGCTATAAAGAGGGATTTTGACCTTGTACGACCTCCAAATCTTTGAAAACGGCCTTAAAAAAGGCAGGCAAATTCTGAAAAGTGCCGCTGCATGTACCAGAATGAGAATAGAACTAAAACACACTTCCCCACCAACCAACCACTAATTACTTCAAAAATTTCTTCCTATCCAATCTTCCCCCCATTTAATGTCAGTGCCCTCCTCTCTTGTTTAAGTATATAAATTCTGATTTGCACTTCTTCCGGTTACCTGATAATGAGGAAGCTTCCTCAAAACCAGTAGCATTTTTAAATAAATTGTGGACGTAGTCAGATTGTGGTTTTCTCTCATCAATTCATGAATAAGTTCCACCAAATATTGCCTGAACTAATTAATCTGAAGGCAAAACCTGAGACAATCAATGAATTATATGAGGAGCTAGAGGGAAACCATGGAGATAGAAAATTGACAATATTTATGGGATCAAAAGATTATCCAAAGATATAACATCTATTAAATAAATGAAAGATAAATCTGGAGCTGTTTTGCAGGAGCAACAAAAATACTGAATACGTGGAAGAAGTATTTAGAGAAACTATTGAATGAAAAAAATCTGAAAGTTTTTAAAGAAGTACAGTCTTAGCAGCATATGATATTCATTTATTTATTTACTTATTTCTTGTTTCACATACAGCAAAGTATTTGGCTAAATATTTACTCTCTATATTTAGCAGGTAGCTATTTCTAGTCTACTACCCTTGCTATAAAGCAATCTTCAGTTTCCTAGGTCTAGATGAAAAAAATGGTAGTAGCTAAATAAAATATTAGTCTAAGATATCTTTGTATGTCTTCCTTCAAAACAGATAATGCAGAAAAGGATGATTCTGATGACTGTCACAAATCAAAGACTATGTGACTAAAGACTATATCAAAGACCTACGTGCTGAAGGCACATGTAACAAAAAGAGTTTGGTATCAAGGAGAGATTTTAGGTCATTGCTCCTTTGACACAAAAAATAACTTAAAAGGGCTCCCAAATCGATATCAGAGAAAAGGTCAAAGGGAAAATGGCAAATATTTTTACTCATTTTAAGTTCTGATTGGCTGCCTCTTTTAAGAAGTCTGTTTATACGATAACTGGTCTCATAGACTTCATTATTCATTCTAGCATCCAAAGCATAAACATGGTGCTGTATTCTTATTATCCACTGGGAATTTTCCTGATTTTCATACTTACTGCTTCATATGGAAGTACTCAAAATCTGAAAAGAGCTCTCTCTTTCTCATTGAGTAGCAGACTAAATGAAACAGGTCATGCAGTCACCCAGCTATCAATGGATAAGATATTACCTCAGTTTTCAGATCATTGGAACTTGAAAATCAACCACACTTTAACAGAGGGATATGGAATGCAAACACTTCACCTGGATACAGTTTTTACCAGTAAGGAAATTATGTTGACTTTTGCAAATTTCCAGTTTGTTAACTTTTCAACTTACAGTCTTTATATATTCAATATTAATTCGCGAACTGAAATGCATGGAATCTGCACTGTAGATATGTTTTGATAACTAGACTAAAATCATGATATTTCTCAAGCTCTCCCACCAAGGCCTAGTGGGTATGAATATTTTCCTGGCATAGGATATTATAAATTCCATACAACCTTTGCTGATGGCTTCGAAGATGCTTCTTCTAAATGTGCAAAGGAAGGTGGCCATCTTGCAATTGTCAATTCAGAACCAGAGCACCAAGTACTGATAACAATGTTTGGAAGATTTCCTGAGAGTGTTTTGAAAACTTCCTGGGCCTTTATTGGTTTCCATGACAGAATAAAGGAAGGAGAATTTTTAACCATACTTGGTAAGTAGTACTGGAATATTCTGTAATTGCTGGAATATTCTGAAATTACTTGAATTTTTAATTTTTAAAGCCAGATATCCACAGATTGTGAATATCTTTTTTTTAATCTCAGCAATTGTTATATCTCCCATTGAATTTGTCATTCCCTAAGGACAATTATCTTTTCTTTAGATTTAGTAATTTTTTTCTGGAAGATGCACGTTTTCACATGTAGAGTTATTCCTGTCTCAAACATTATGTAACATATGACAATCTCCTGCATAAAAATTCAAATGAAGAATGTTTCAAACAAAAATTTTGAATTCCTGCAAAACTTATTGCTAATGACTACAAGAGTGGTCTGAAAAGTTTCCGACCCCAGATTTTTCAGAAATCTACAGAAAATTTTCAGAAAACAGGTCGAGAAATGGCAAAATGACGGAAACTTTTCAGACCACCCATGTACATTTTTCCTAAAAGTCACAGTGATATACGAGTATTTTTAATATTTGGAATGGAACAAAGAGCCTCCCTTTACTTTATCCTTCTTATTATTCACCAGCATAATCATTAATAGTTCAATTATCTGCCAGTTTCAACTAGTTCTACAATATTAGAGATTCCATAGTTTAAAAGATTCCTTTTTGTTATAAACACAATTTTTTCTCTAATTCAAACTCTTCTTTAACTCTTTGAAATGAATTTTTGCCATTTTAAGTACTTTCTCACTAAGAGGTATTACCTTTTTAGAAATAGATATTATCAGAAAGTAACTAACTGATAACACACACAAGCAAAATAAAAAACAGTTAAAGCTGATTTAAGAATAACCAGACTCAGTTATAGACAGAAAATGATAAGAATTGGTTAACTAATATGACACCAGCAAAGGAGGCATGGATCCTTTATAAAACAAATTGCCATTTTAAGTATTACAATGTATCTCAAAACATTTACAGCATTGTTTAGAAATACTCAGAATTAAATTTTTTTACCTTTGCATGGAATTTCAAATGGCAATGTTCAATTTGTTTCATAGAGATAAAGCCTGTTTTGTAAACACAATTATTTGGAATTTATTTGGAAAACAGATATTTTTTTCTTAGATATCTCTGGGTTTTGACAATGAAAACCTTAAAATAGTTTTAATTCAAAAAAGTTATGTTTTGAATAAAGTAACCAGAGTAAGTACTAAAAATTCTTAATATAAGCCTATATATAGAGCATATTTTTTTAGCATGCTATCATATATTTTGATGTCTCATGTTTTGAAATACCTCATTTCTCACACATTTCTATTGTATATATAATTTTTATTTCAATTTAATATGTATATTACAAGTCCATCTTAAAGTAAATAAATATTATCATAATTTTCATTGACATGAAATGACAATTAACATTCCTTACATTGATAATATGTTTCTTAATGTGGATAGAGTCATTACTGAAGTAGATTATATCAATAAATGAACTTTTTACTTACAGGTATTTTGATCTCAAAGTCAAAATAACTATTTCATATATTTTTAGGCCAACCTCTTAACACTACTGGATTTCTAAAATGGGCATTTCCTAATCTGCCTGATGACTATAAGGGTGGAGAGGACTGTGGCTCAATTTTTCGATCTGGTGGCTTTAATGATGTGAAATGTAATGACACATTACCATTTTTTTGTGAATATGATTTAGCATGGGTATAGATTTTGCAAGAACTTCTTGCGATCATTAACATGCAGAACTTTGTTTGGCATTCGAGAGATGAATGCTTAAGTTGATATCTTCAAATCATCCCTTTATGCTTGTGACCTTTATGTCAAAATTGAATAAACAATATTAAAAATGAGTTTTATTTGTAATTTAATTTTTATAAATTCACTTTTAAGGAAGTTATAAGGTAAAATAGCAAATCGCTCAGCTGATAATCAAATGTCAAAAGATGCATTCCATATAGTCTCCTAATTTCCCAGTGCTCATCGTAGCATTGAAATAGAAAGGAATTTTGGATATGTTATCTAAGAGAAGGACCCTAAACGTTACATTTTTGGGAAATTTCAAGAAAGAATTAAAATTTTCAATTTTTCATGTAAAAGGATTTTAACCACAAAAAGGTATAAATGGTATTTGTAAAAGAATCAACTCTGTAGATGTCTATTTTTTTTCAAGATGACTTTTTGAGTTTTATCCTAGAAGGCCATCCCATAAGTAATCCGTTTAATTATTTTTCATATGCAGCCATATGAAGCACTCTTCTTTCACCACAAATTTTCTTTCTCTAGCACATTCTTTCACTTCTTAGCTATTCTTTGTCTTCCTTGTCTCCTCAACCTTCTTCTTTTACAACCTACTGCTACTACTGCAAAATCTCCCTCTCGTTGTAGTCTGTATTATGTATATGATAGAAATTTTAAATGCTTTTTCTTACATTCCATCAATTATGATTCATTCTCCAATAATAATACCAAAGAGCAATCACATTTGAGAAGTCTACAAACAAATATGCTGGAATTTTAGGGAAACATTCTCAGGACTAAGGATGCCTTGGTAGCAGAGAGATGGAGGTATTTAGGTAGTCAACAGCCTTTATGCTTTGGTTCGAAAGTTAAGGGGCTCCTGAAGTAAAGTAGGAAGCACATTTGCCTTTCATGAAAGTATTTTTGGGTTTCATTACTGATGGGAGCTCATGATCTGCAAAATGACTTCAGCTGTTGAAGCACATTCAAAAATAGTACTAATGATCCGAATGTTAATTATGTATTACTACAACTTTAAGATATTGAACTTTAAACATTTCACGAGATTATGAGTTGACAATGATTATCTCAAAAGGCAAGTAGACATTTCAATGAATTTAGTCAAGAATGTCTCAGAATAAAATTCAGAAGTCATATGTATCCCAGTGATAAATATGATAGGGAGATAGATGAGAGTCTCATTGCTACTAGAGGGTGTAGCATTATTTATGTTTTTCATTCAAAGTGGTACTCCTCATTCTCACTAAAATTTTATCAAGTAAATATAAGCACCTTTTTAAAATATTCCTTAGTAAATATAAGATAATGTAACAAAGATAACTGGAAATTCAGACAGACAGCTATATTAACTGCATTAAATTTGCTTAACAGTATGTGTATGGTCCAAAAAAGACTGCTTTCATTTTTAATAATTGAAGAACTGAAAAAATAAATCACAAACGGAAACATCTACAAGAATATCCCTTGTATATCTAACAGCCAGCTTCTGATTTTCAAAAAGAATATAAAGAATTTAATTCGTGAATAGATTTTATCAAAAATTTTGTACCTCAGAATTATTTTATTGATATTGAAACATACATCAAAGCTAAAGTGGAAGTTGCAGGAAAAAATTGAATATGGAAGCAAGAATTATTACGGTTAATCACAAAGATGAGGGTTGGATTTATTTCTCAAGACATTCACCAGCACAATCCCTAATTAGTGAATATAGGTTTATACATTGAATTCACCTTTCCTAATGATAGTCCACTAGTTACTTTACCAAGAGTAAAAATTTGATAAGACAGCTAAAAATTTTTACAAAAAAGAATGATACAAGATATTAGTATGGTATAATGACCACATTTTCTCTCTCACTTAAAAGAGAAAGAATTCATGCTCAGATATCAGGGTTTCTTCAGTCAATTTCACTCCTTATTTTCTTATTAATAATATTTAATTTGACCTTACCATAAATGATAATTATGGGCATGCTAATAGTCAACTTACAATTGGACATACAATTAGTTTTCACTCAGAGTTAAGTAAGAATAAAAGTTAAAGAATTGTTGAAAGAAGAAGAAGAGGAGAGAAAAAATGTATTATTTCGTTTCACATATTGAAGGTATTTCAATCAAAATCCCATGATAATCTAAGAAAAGAACTCAATCATGATATGGTTGCTTATCTCTCCAGTCAAAAATTTTGTTCATTAATGTGTAGTATTTTTTAATCCTGGTAGACAATGTCAACTTCATTATCTTCATCATTCATCAGTTTTGCACAGCTGTGGAAAAACACAGTAAATTAATGCGAGTTTTACAGAGAGTGTCAGAGGAAAATATCAAAGAGAACAAATAAAGTTATCCACCAGTCAACAAACATTTAAGATAAATTAATTTACAAAGATGTTAATGAGCAAATATATAAGATTAACAATTGCTGAAGTAAAACGTGTATATAAAAAATTAGAGTAAATGTCTACTCTATAATAACATGGAGTATAAATGATTTATATGAAACTAAATAACTTATCCTCAAATTTTTACTCTTATTTGCACTTAAAAGTATAGTTCACTTACTCATACACCTTAAAATTTGTAAGTTGCATTTAGAAACAGGGATTGATAAATATGAAAATCTGTAAACATGTGTGAGTTATTTTCTTTTCATTTTCTCACATAAAAATTGCTGGTGACAATACGTGGTACAATAGTAATTGTCTGGAAGTAATATTTCATTGCAAAATTTATTTTCAATTATGAAAATATCATTATATAGTGATGCTTAGGATATTTTCAAAATATTAATATTACTTAATCTGGGCTCAGAAAGGATATACCGTAATACTCTTGGACAAGTCCAAACAAGAATAACCAGCAAATTACCATTACTAGCAAATGAGTTTTCATTGGTTTTTTTCTTTCTTGGGAATGACCAATAGTAGTCAAATGTGTTGGCATGTTTAGAGTAAACTTATCATTATTCCCACTCGCTGATAAGTTTCTCTTTTCATTATCTTTTATCATCGCTAATACTAATTTTTGTTAAGAATTTAGATTCAAATATTATTTTCTGAATTCAGTAGATATTTTCTGTGAATGAAGCTTTCATTCGTCCATGACTAACACTAAAATGTACTTCTTTTATGATAAGGAGATAAACATTTTCTATTTATTTTCAACAAAAGAATAATGGTGAATGAAGTATCACATAAATATGTCAAAGGTTTCCCCAGCAAGATAAAGATGCACTACCATTCTCAAAATATCACTCTATAAACTCACCTGCAATGTTCTGGTACCCAAACAAGACCTGTGGAACAATCTTTTTTGGCATGGCACTGGCAATTACAATTGTCATTGTCCCAAAACCTCCCTGGAGTAGCATTGCATCGCTCTCTTTCCTCATCATTTATACAGTAGCACATACATTCTCCTGGTTTGTAAATCTAAAAAAAAAATAAAATGATTTGTCAAGTCTCAAGATGTAAGCCCATACCTATCAAATACATCTTACATATTTTATGAGTAAATTCTGATTTTCAGTTTCAAATTCAACCTCAAATGAAACCAATTACCTATAAATAATAATTACTGGTCATTTATGTATTTTGGAAATAATATCACAATAATAATGTTTCTCTAACCTGTTGGTCATTGCAATCCTCCTTCATAACAGTGCACTTGCAACTGCATCTGGAATGTTCTTCCACATAAACTACTCCACACTTTAATGAGTCATCCATAATATTCATCTGTTGGACCTGTGAGATGAAAAGAAATACATTTCTTTCAAACCAGATACAAATATTAGCATTTGATTATTAACAGATATTTTAAGGCTTTGGGGAACGAGAATTACAAGCACAATAGTAAATTGAAAAGCAAAGTTTCTTTGCCCATGAAATACAAAATTAATAAAAAGTATAATTCCATCACAAATATTGCCATCTATGTCTTACCTCAAATGCAGTAAGAGTTGAATTGGTTGCTAAGCAAGATTGCTTAGCATGACATTCTCCAGAACATCTATTGACCAAAACCTTACTGGGAATCAACTGTCATGAATTAAAATGCAAATTAAATCAATAACTCGCTTAAAATTTATGTCAAACATCAACAAAAAATTGTAAATTATAATTATTGTAAAAATGGATAGATTATATTATCATTACATTATAAATAAATAATAATACAATTTCATCTAACTTAACACTTGAAAATTAAATTACATTAAATTGTGTCTATGATGTATAAAGATAAGTGTTGGCAGGTTGTGATTTCCAGTTAGCTAGAGTCCAATTGTTTAACAGCAAAAAATGCAGTTTTCCAAAAACTAAGTTTCAAGCAAATTATACAAAAATTTTTCACTCACAAGCATGGCTGGAGAGTTAGCAATTAACTCTACAATAGTTGGACGAGGCATGCAAATATATTTCATCAAATTGCCGTGAAAGTTCTTGAAGAAAGCACTCTCACATTTATCTATATTGTGGATAAAAAGTTGATTTTCATAAGTAATAGTAATACAAAAATGGCACTTATTTATATAAAGATAAATACAATAGAAACAAATTTTCAAATTTGGGGTTTGCAAATATCATCACTAAAGGTAATCTGAGGCTGCTGAAATAAAAAAGTATATCCATCTTGATGAGACAAATAATGCAATATGTAACCGTATATTAAATTTAAGTATAATACATAATAAATACTTAAGCTAATTAATTTTTACCTCTAAAATTTAAAACTTTCAAATGCAGAAAACAAATGCTTGATGGTATGGTACATTCATTCATTAAAAAATGAAACATTAAAAGAGAGCTTATTCGAGAAATAGCCTTTCATTCTTGTACTGATGGAAGTTTTAAACATATATTTGTACGTACTATCACACCAACCAATATTTACAGTTTTTACTCCAACTTACGTTGAGTGTTAGTCGCGATAAATGAGTTGTTCTTACATAGTAAAATAGTTCATCATTTAGACATTTCTCTTCACAATATTCTTTTTGATATAGCGAAAATAACGAGATGCTGAAAGTAACCGATTGAAAAATGGAGAGGAATGAGTAGTTGAACGTCATTTAAAGATTAAAGGAGCATTCCCAACAAACTGCGGTGAAAAAGAAATATCTGATCGCTAGCTTCATCAGCAAACAAGTTATTCACGAGGAAGAGCAGTTATTATAATCAAGGAGGGCCAAGGGAGGGTTCTATGGATGTCTGGAATACAGGTACCCATTCTATAAAGGCAACTTCCTGGTTTTGAAGAATGCAAGTAGTACATCTGAAGAAAATTTTGATGTAGAATATCATACTTTATTTATAAAAAATTAGGTATCATAGTGGCATGGAAAGTGCAGAAGGAGCCCATATGGAAATTTAATACCCAGGCACCCCTTGCTGTATGGCCGGTCTTTATCGTAGTCGTATTCAGAAAGGAGGACTTCATTATGGCAAAATTGTCTTCAGACGTAATTACTTATGTCTATAAAACATGACACTAATTTCAAATACACCGATTAATTTTCAAGAAAATAAAACGATAAACAAAACAAACAAATTTTAAAGAGAAACTTACCATGGTGTTTAAAATCGTGAGGTTTTTCATCGTATGCATACCTTTTCTCGATTTTGAAAATGCTCTGAAAACAAAGGAATGCATTACTGCGGGGTGTGGTTTATGTTTCTTTGTAACACTGCATACAATTCTCAAAACTTACTCGATCTCCCCTACATTGAATTGTCTGAAAAAAACATATGGTGCAAAAGAGAACGAACCTCCCAGTTGCCTTCATTTCTTCAAGTTTGCCTCTCGCAGCTTAAAGAAAGCTAGAAAAATCCAGGTGGAAAAACCACTACCACATCCTGCACCGCACCCAGTGAATTCAGTACTACATCATCAAGGGAAGTAAACTTCCCTTGGTGATGCAGTAGTTGTGAATTCCTTCCTCATCGTTTCCCGTTACTTCAGCTTATAATTAAAATAACTGCTGAATTCATTGCTTAGCTCACACTAGTAATAATCCAATCGTTAATGATCTAAGTTAACGAGTTGTCTGTTTCACATGCTTTATTCTATGCAAACCAAGATTATTTTCAACTCAATGAAAAGAAGACACGATAATACCCATTTTAAATCCTTAAATATCATTAACTGTTTACTTTTCAAAATCTTGGAAAATGAGGTCTATTCTTTTCCATTTTCTGGGTAATTCTTCAGTAATGGGAAAGACCATAAAGCCTTTTTTCCTTGGAAATTTTGTTGTGATGAAAATTTAAGTTTTAAATAGCTCCTTAGCATATTCTGTAATAGTAATTTATCTACAGAACAGATATATTCTTTAGTTTTGAAAACCCCATCTAGTTTTGATTTTATTTTTCAGTTAGTTTATAAATTTGTTAAGCGAGCTCGGTTAGTTCAATACTCCTTGATTATCTTAGGAATATTGAAGTCTTAGTCCAGTTTAGCTTTAAATTCTTAAGGTTCAATATTACCATCTGTATATATTAGATAATTTTAAATATCTACAGGCAAAATTTCTTGCATAATTTCCTTTATCAAGACAATTAACTTTGGTACTGTTTTCCTCTTAAAAAATTTATTTCCTGCAAGTGACATCACTGGCATATTCAGGAAGCTTATGCCTTGCTTTGAACATTAACCTGATTGAATCAGATCCATGGACTATATCCATTAATATAATTTAAATATCAAAAATGTTTGTGTAATTCTATTAAAATAAGCACTATGGTCGTTATTCACTTAGTTGTTTTCAGGCAAGCAAAACACAACTATATTGTATCAATTATTATATTTAATTTGATTAATCTAATAATCGTTGATCTTTTAATTTGGTGGAGTAAAAGTTTGACTAATAACACAATACTTCAAGAAATGATATAAAGAGTAGAAATGCTCAGATCTAATTTCATGTCATGATTTAATCTTTCAAAAGTGATAATCTGATTGATAAGGGGATGCAGAACTTAATCCTTTTCTCACTCATCATCCTTTCTGCACATCACATATAACAGTTGTACATAACAGGTACTGCAAGAGTATCTCAACACATTAGTTCATTCCAAACTGAAGCTCGTAGAATGCATTACACATATAGATAACTAGCAGTAAATGAAGTAACATTCTGATGTCAAAAATATAAGATCCTCTAAAGATAGCATTATGAAACAATGACATTATGAATAAAATGTCATTCTCATTGGTATGAGAAAGAAGCTATACAATAATATGAAGAAACAGTAACTGTTAAAAGATATTTATCCTTCTTACAACAAAAATAACTTTCATTGAATCCACCACAGAAAATGTAACTTGTACAAGAGTGATAAATGAAAACTGAGAAGTAGAGGCAGGGTTAGTGAAGCACAATGGAGTATTCAAATAATCAAAGAATGCCTCCATCTCATTGTAATCTTGACCCTTAGGGGACACACCACAGTTGTGATGTCATAGTATCTCTATGCTGGCTATCTATGTGATTATCAAATAAGAATATGGAGATTTTTGGGTGTACATCACAGAAAGAATTAGTTATATCATTTCCACTAATGGCTTTCAGTAAGGGTTAATTTAAATCCAATATGATATAAACTAATAAACAATCTCAAATCAATTTATGGAGGTTTGACCACTTGGAAATCGATTTTAAGAATTCCACAAGCAAGAAAGCAAACACAATTAGTTTCAGTAAACTATGGTGTTATATCAGGTGTTCTCAGAAGGACAAACAGTAACTAAATGTACTAGCAAACCACATAGTAGAAAAAAACATTGCTGAAGAATTTACTTTCTTACTGTATTTTTCCAACTCCCCCTTGGTCAATTACACTTAATTTTAAAATACTCATGCTGAAAGCTAGCCTCTTTAACCAATGATCTACATCTACAACAATTTTACATCTATGTATGGAACGTTTTCTAGTTTGCTGATTCATTCCCAGCCAAGCCTACTCATCACTTTCAACTGTAGCACTGGTGTAAAACTGTGCTTGTATTACTTGAAAGTAAATAAATTGTTATTCCTTAACAAAACATTTCTTTTTTAACTTATGGAACATTTAGTAGCTGTTCATCCTTATTGCCATACAATTATGATGTTTTACAAACCAGTTTTCCCTTCTCTGTGTTCTGGTTTTCTCTACACTACATGGATCCTCTATTTTTTGAAGTGTTACTCCATCTGTTGTTCATCTATCCACCAATTTTTTTTTTGGATATACCTAAGACACCAAAGTTAAAATTATCTCAGTCTCTTTCTCTCTCCTTCTCCTAATGTCTACCAACGTAGCTCAACTATATTTATGATTCTATAGTTCCTGCAATATGTAGTTATAAATAGGTATAAGTAACTGATCTTAACATACTTTTCAAAATCATACAGAGATTTTTTTTTACTATTGATGGATATCAATATGTCTCCAACTCTGAATATGTATTTCTCATTACTCAAAAAAGAAAGATTTAAAAGTCTTTATTTACAGATAATGGATTGTCTGCCATGCTGAAGCCTGGAGCTGCCATTAGCCAGAATACTACTAAAGAGAAAAATTGCATGCAAAGTAATTTTGTAACATTTGGGAAATATAAACTTCTTTATTGCCAGAAAACTTTAAAATTATACTTTTTAAATAGAATTTCTTTATACTTTATGCATTTTGCATAAAAATATTTCATATTGATATAATGATTTGAATCAACAGGCCAATACTATCAAGTATTGGTATTTATTTAATGCATCAATAAACAATGAAATGTTTTCAACTGCAAATAATTAATAAAAAACACAGAATATGCAAAGGAGCTATTACAGAATCACACACTAGACATACATTCGGTTATTTACATATGCTTATCAGAACTTCCTCTGTATATTATTAATTGATAAAAATTATCATAAATATATATTTATCTTCTTCAAAAAGGTGAACACAAATTTTAGTAACCAAGATCTAAATTTTGAATCTCATGAAGTTAGTAGCTTTGATTTCTCTCTCTACAACAATTATATATTGAAATATGAAGTTAGTTAAGTTTGCTTAAGCTCAAATTCACAGTTTATATATCACATAATATGATCTGAAAACACAGCAGTAACATCCAATTGATTCCATGAATAAAATGCTTCATGTTTCTTTAAGTTAAAAAAAAATACAAAACATTTTCTGCTGTTCAGATCACAGATGGAAACTATTATAATTATATTACAAGGACAATATAAAAGTGCATCCTCCTACCTCAATGTAAAAATATATTCCTACGGTGTTATTGATTACTGTCAATTGTGCCCATTCAAGAATGACAATGTACTTCCATATCATGAAAGTTTCAATTAACATTATGCATCTCTTTCCATGATCTTCAGCCGTTTTCAAGAGGAAGCATAAATGCTGCAACATCAACTAAGTGAAAATAATTACTTTACAGAAAACACAAAATGACAACAAACCTTTAAAATGATAAATCTGGTGTATCTTTTTTTAAAGAGAGTTGAGAGTTTTGCATTCCCTTGGGTAATTTCTCTATTCTTCTCTTTAGATTCCATGATATATGAATAACATATAGATGTTCAACTCTTGGTAGACTTTTCACATTAAAATCATTTCATATATAATGCACAGCATGATGCAACCATTTTGAGCAGCAGGTTAATATTTTTCCAACTATAGCTATTGATTCTACATAACAGAACTTAGGAGGCAGTACAATTCCCCTTACAGGATCAGCAGTTATAGATCTTCATAAACTGCATAGAAATACAGCAAAAAGACGGTGAGAAAAAAGAAAATCAAAATAAGTATATCCTAGCTGGTAAACACTGTTGACAATAACTGTACTCAATCTTCATTTCCAGAGATATCCCTTAACCAAGAACCTCTTCTTATAATATGATTTCATGACAAAGAAATAAACTTCAAAATGATTTTAACACTTTAGCACAAATTACATGGAGTGAATAGTTCTCACACCATGCTAAAACTTTCTCCAATCACAAGACTTGTTTAAGACTTCTTTTTAAGATTTCACTGATAACTTCATTCACAGCTGCTGAGATTTGAAGGCAGTTCGATGGTTACATCACACAGTCAGCTTTTTTTCTTTCTAAAACAAAAGAGGAGGTGTCTAATCTTCTTCTTTGATTTTTTACCTGTAATTGAACAAAATTTGATTGAAATTCATCATTTTCAAATTCAAAAACTTAAACTTAAAATACTTCTAGAAATATTTTTATACAAATGAATAACAAAAAATATAGTAACAACTTGCTAAAATAACCCTTATTTTCTATTTTCAACAAAATGCAGGATTTGCTATTATTTCTTATCATCTAATGAGCGGAAAATTATAACTTTGTTTAACAGCAGATAAGAACACCATTTTACAGAATCACAGTTCAAAATATGACCCTCATACCTAGTATGCAAAGGTGTATCAATTTTTATGTTTCAACTGGTTACTACAATATTGTAGGATTGAGTTTACAATGACCTTTATTTGAGGATATGATAAGAACAAAATGTACAGTGGAAAGTGAAACTTCAGAATTAAGCAAAGGAATGACTTAAACAAAGTTATCAAAACCTTTTCCTTGAGTTTTCCTTACTGAAACAGTGGTGCGTCATATGTGCAATCAAATATTGTAGCTCCTATGGGTGGATGAATATGGAATTCTGATATAGATCATTACAATGCGCTAGTTACAAATTTTTATTGAGAGACAAACTCCAAAAAATAATGATGTTATTCTATGGTTTACCTAACTGGGCACTGAATCATGACTTTTTGCTCTCGTTCTATCAGAAATTCATATTTTGGCTAAGTTCTGGTTTCCATCCATTTAAAACAATATGAATCAGTTTCTCCGTTCTAATCATTAAAATCTGTAGGAATTTATCATGTGCAGCTTATTTTGATTGCATCACATTGAATAAAATTTTAGAATGAAACTCAAGATATTGAATAAGTGGTTAAAAATTATGTGAAACCTTTTCCCTATTTATAATTTATGGGAGATGTATTTGGTGAATATGCGATATTGCTGAAAACCAGGAATCAGAGCAGTATAAGTAGCAAGTTTCACTTTGAATTAAAAAATTAATACTTGATGCAAATAGATCCGATAGAAAAGATTATTATAAACTAATACTTCGAAATGTTTATTGCTAGCTTATTTTCCTGAATCAAGATTACTAATTGAGAAATAAGAGAGAAACGATGAATAGCAAGGCTAGAAACTGAATTAAAGAGAAAAATGTAACAGTTAAGAAAAGTAATGAAGCAAGGAAAAAATCTTCACTATAGCAGTATTTTTTTAAGAGTTCTTCGACAACTGAGGTTGTTCAGCAAATTTAGGCCCGAAGTGTGTTATGAACCTGGGACTGCTTTTGCCAAAAATGAACAAGTGTCCCACTTGGCTATCTGTGAGTCTAAAATCTTCAACAATAGGGAGAAATTGGTGAACTGGAAAGCTTAATGCATTTCAAAAAATACATCCTTGAAAATAATTATAAAAAACTGAATTCCTAGACTGATAGAAACCCAAGAAGCATTCTGTAGGAGTCTCCTTCACAGCATGAAGAATTTTCATCCTAATGGCTAATTACCCATAAAATATCATGGAATTGTAACAAAATGGCAATTTATGATACAATTTAGTGTGGTACCTTGAGGATAATTAATTTAAAAAATATAAGATAACTCTCAAATCTAAGAAAGCAATTCTAAGCATTGTTTCATTGGCTCAAATATTTAATTCAATTCTCATGGTTGATGAGACAATAGAGTTGAATTATATGTTAAATCACGTTATGAATTAAAATAGCCATCTTTATAAGAAATTACCCTTTACGTTAGAATTTGAAAAACATGTAGATAGGGTTTCAGGTTAAAGGATATGCTTTGGATAGCTACACCACATTGATGTATCTGTCAAAATTAAATTAAAAACTTCTGAATAGTAATCTAAAGGAAAATTATTGCAAGAACTGAAGAACTATGATCTGCAAATATTTCTTCGACCGAATTAATGACAGCTATATACAGTGTAATGACAGTATACAAAGAAAACACAACCAATTCACAGAAGTTGTGAGATAAACAGTAGCATTTCTTTCCTCAAAATCCAACTCAAACCTCTCCATCAGGGGCAAATCAAGAAACTTACTTTGGAGGGAGATAATTTAAGACTATTTCCTTTTCAATTCCTCTTTTAACTTGTAAAATGGAATATATTTGTGTCAAATGTACTAGTAATTTAAAACAAACTTCACAGTCAGATTTTTAGTTCAAGCTCCTTGTTTTGCAAATTGCTAGTACTACAAAATCATCAAGAAAATGGGCAATTGCCCCTTTACTCTTATGGATCATCCAATAGTTTCTCTCTACCAAATTAAAGAATATATGGTTTCAGTCCAAAGAGGTAGTTCAGCAACAAACATTACCATAAATTGACAGTGAATAGTATTGAATACAATTTTCCAATTTCCCACAACCTTTTTTAAAAGTGAAATAAAAAGTCTACACTTCTTCGACTATGAAATGGCAAACCCTTAACCCTTGGATAATAGCTATGAATAGATTATAATAAATTATAGATCGTTTCTCTCCTCAATAAGATGAAAAATTCTTCCTATAATTTCTGTATACTATTTACAGTGTATATTGTGCATTGTAGATATAACACATGATTGAACAGCATGAGTGGTCACAAGTAACACAAAGACAAAACACATAAGAGAAGAGGTGCTATAGAAAATAAGGGAAGTGCTAATATAGACAACAACATGGGCAGTAAAGTTAGAGTAAACTTGCTCTGTTTCCCCAGTGTGATAAATGCATTAACGATGGACAGAGAAAAGATAACTGAGAGTGAAAAAAAGAACTGCATAAGAAAGTATTTTCCCAAGACTAAGCATAAATCACTGTTGAAATTAAATCTGTCTGCACCCAAACTGTATGAATCTACTGCAGACTTCATGCATGGCACAGAATGATTATAACATATAATTTAGGATATTATAATATATTAGAATTAAGAGTAGTATTATATTTTTTCATGGATTTCTTGGGAGGTATTGAGGTTATAATGACATTTAAACCTATCATACTGTAATTTGAAGAGAAAATATAGCCATAAGTTATTCCTTAGATAGGAAATTGGATTTAGAGATTGCAAAGAGGCCAATTCATACAGGAGATCCTATATTTTGGTCATCTTGGTTTAAATATTTATGCGCAGTAAAAGAAGTTTTCTCTTTTGGCTAATGAAAGCAGTTATGTAGAGAACATAAAATCATCTTCAGTTCTACTCAAAATCCATCACTGTGCATTCATTTTATCTAAGATCTGAAGTTAATTCATATATTATGGACACATTATTTTAAATCTAATAAGTAAACATAAGTGAGAAAGCGTTAACTATTGAAACACATCTTTAAAGGATATGAAGAAATGTGGAAATGAAATCTGAAAATTTCATAAAAATGTATTTTTATGACTAAAAATGGGTGATAATATTAGTATCCTTAAAGCATTGACTTTTCCCGTTGAATACCATTAATACTCTTTCTCCTTAACCATTAAATTAGATTTGAAAATAAGGATAATTGAAAGGCATACTTGAAATACTGGGCACAAAAACAGTCTCCAAGACAAGATCTCATAGTATTGTTACTCTATAAACAGTTATTCATAGGGAATTGAAAGATTTTTAATGATTAATGGTAGTTGAGAAACTTTATTTACTGGTAGTCATTTCTTTATTCTCCACAATTCTGAAAGTCCAAACGTGAGGGCAAAGAAATAGTAACAAGCTTAGAAATGAGAAAGCAAGGAAAATAAGTATAGTAAGAATGAAAGAAAAATCCACTGCGCTGGTTCATATCTTTCCATTCTCAATAGGACTTCTTACAGGCAGGTGATAATTTCATGATGGAAATCAAGCCAACAATACAATAGCAGGTTTGAATAAGAAAAGGATCACATTGATACTGAGCTTCTCAACAGTAGCAATGCATGGTTTCTGAGAAATGTCAATATTTCTGATGTGTTTTATATACCCGCTTAATTTTTCAGGAAACATTTTTGATCTCTTGATGACATAACTATTATGAAATTTCTAAGATTAGCACTTTCTGGACCTAACTGCTCAAACTGCCAATCTTCAAACATAAGCATAAACAAGTACAGAGTATTTCATCAGGCTGGGAAAGAGTTGGAAAAGAAATGATTATGATACAGTAGCGAAGAAGGATATTAAAAATCTGGTGTGCTGAGCAGGAGAAATGACAAGGAAATTAAATTTATCAGGTTAGGCAAGCAAGAAAGGTTAAAAAAACTGAGGAGAGTGTAATGGAATGATACTGAAAGGAACTGTGAAATGAATGATCTTAATGGAAAGGTTTATAATGAAATGCAAATAAAATAACTTCACTAACCAAATTCAATTTAAGCTTGCAGTTACCATCATTAATTATCTTTCTCTAAAGCAAAGCCAGCTTTAAGCAGTAATCAAGGAAAGCAAAGCAAGGAGGTTCTCTTACAAGCATATTCTCTCTTGCTATTCATGTGGAAAGATAGGAAAGGAGCGAATATGATTCTATGTTAAGATGCATGAATACCTAAAGCAAGACTCAGTCTCAAACTGCACCCCTTTGTGCCCAAGTCACAATGATCTTTCTAACATAGGATCAAATTAAAATTAGACAAAATAAAAATAGATGTCCATTAGGTATTCTATAAAATTTTTGAAGTAAAAAAGATAATTATGGAAAATATTAAGCTATTAATGGAAGCTAAAAAATACTCAATGAATATTACATGTAATGTAAACTGATTTATAGTTCCATTCCTGACTATATCAGATTATGCATGTAAATTCCATAGCTGCCTCTCAAGCCTTGAAGTTCCCATAAATTTTCACCAGACACTGAGGTAATGCATTTTTTTCCAGGAATGTCTATAATAATTGGCAAACAAATATGAAATATTGAATATGTTTTAACAATAAAGAAAATTAATTTTTAACAAATAGTTCCACAAACCTCATATAAAGCTCATTAGTTGATGATTCTGAGGCAATGAAGGCCTTTAGTTACAATGTGCCAAAATAATAAGGGTTACGCTATAAAAATGTTTGAAATAAAAAGTAGAAATAAAGAATTTAAGTAAGTCAGAATGAATAACAGTTATTTAGCTATATATAATAATAATAAAATTATACATAATTATAATGTATGATATATAATAATTTGAAGTTATTGCATATACTTGTATATACGTTGACCTTGCATACTGGTTGAAACCTGAAATTCTACACTTGTATGTTTGTTTCACGTATTAATTTACTCCCATTGCATACTTAGATTTATCAAAAAGTATGTGCAACACCTATAAGATCTATTTAAATAAATCACCATTATAATCTTTGAAATTGATTTTGTAAAAGTTTTAGCAATAATTCAAATAATGTAAATAATATTTTTAGGCAGACTATAAATGACTCTCAAGTGTAGGTCATGTAGTTTTTTTTACTTCAAAATTTTACAAATAGAAAGGTCATCTGATATGCAAGTATATGCGTTAACCACTGAAGATAATCAACAGAGATTTTTCCATTCTAATCAAATAGACTGAAGTCTATTAATACCTCTAAGATGGCTTAATTCACAATTTTGAATCTCATGATCCACCAACATGAGGCTTTCAAATTACTCTATTCATTTACACCTCTTTAATTCATATCCTTCCTGTGCTATTGTTTACATGCTAAGGTGATTTTTATAACTCATCTATTCTTTTTGGCGACAAAAAGAAGATTCAGAATATAATGAATGGGCAAACTTGCAAACAAACAAATAATGACCCAATATCTTTTTTGATCATCAGTAGACCATAAACCATCAGTTGACAACCACTACTAAAGACAATAACTGATCCAGTTTTTTAACCAAAATGCAAGATTTAGTTACTCACTGACAAGATCACGAATGATTTTTATTATGTATTATATTTGTATATGATACATATGTTATAATAAAATGTAATACATGTTATAATTTAAATTATTCCACCAAATGCATTTAGATTGAAGGCTATAAACTAATGATAATATTTTATCTTAATAAGGAAATAAAGTAACTACATTTTCTGATATAAAACACTTACTAGGAGTGCTTAAATGGCCTTGAATTAAGCTGGTCTTTATAATACAAGGAAAGTTGAAAGGAGTAGGGCATTGCAATCACTGCATCCTTGCCCTCAGCTCCCATTCCTCTTTCCTCTGTTGAATGCCCTTGAATTGTGGCTTCACTTCTTCATCTCCTCTGAAGCCCAAATCAATCGTCTGGTTGGCCACTTCTGCAGTCCTTCCATAAGAATCATCTGGCTGGATCTGCGCTGCCCAAAGCGGCCTCCTTGGCTGCTCACCAGTGACAATGGCACCACGAAAAGGATGAGATTCTGATGGAAGGTTGAGGCTTATACCCCTTGGCCTCTTTTCAGGTGAGGGACCCTCCCTGCGTGGAAGACTACCACCAATTGAAGACCTATGAGTCTTTGGATTATCTACTACCTTTTCCCCACTGAAGACTGACTGCAGGCTACTAATTGATGAAGAGGGAAGGAGCCCATTGCTGGAGGGTATCTTCTGCAACTGAGGAGTGCTATCAATTGGAAACGACTTTGCCTGTGGATCTATTTCCTTGAGAAACTCACCCTTCCCCACTGAGTCCCTGTGCTTCTGGTCTTTATTCATAGGTAATATCATGACATCCATGACATTTTCACCAACTTCGTTCTCTTTGTCACTGTCCCTGGATTTCTGCTGCTGCCCAGCAGTATGATTCTCCCAAGCTTCACTGTCTTTGAGTTTAAGAGAACGTCTTGCAAAAACTTTGAACAGTTCAGGTTCATCATCTTTGTTCTGAGAGGAGAGATCCTTGGATGAAGATTTTCTTCTGGTTACCACCTCTGTTGTGGAATCCTCTGAAATTTTTCTCTGGGCTTTAGGAGGCAAGGAGGCATCTCTTATTCTGTTATCTACCACAGTTGTCCCTAAGGGTTCCTTGGTTGGAACCTTGATCTTTCCCTCTTCCCTGTCCTTCATTGATGTTATGGCAACACCTGTTTTGGTTACTGAGTCACCAGAAGTTTTCCTTTGTGTTCTGACAGGAGTGGAATTATCCTTGAGTTTTGCATCATCACTTAAAATATTAATCTCTGAGCAATCTCTCAATAAAGCTTTCTGAAAAATGTCTGTGAACTCAACCTTTTCCTTTGTTGGTGTCACTGGAACGTTGACAACTTTATCAACTGTATCTTCAGGCATTTTCTTCTGCTGCACTCGAGGAAGGGATATGTCTTTTATCCTTACGTCATCAATTTGATTTACCTTCCCAGCAGGCTCCCAAGTGGAAATTTTACATTTTCCTTCCCTTGACACTTCCTTTTCTTTGATGGACCCACTGTCACTTTCATTATCAACTGTCATGACATTATCAGTAACCCTTGCATTTCCTGCTGGAATTACATGATCTGACTCCTTTGGTCCTGACTGATTACTATCAAGACTATCAGCACTTCTAGGTCTCATACGTCTCCTTCCAGGAGTTTCTGCTGTTTCTGGAGGATTTATAGAAACTGGAACACCACCTGCTGAATGTAAGACGACATTTGTTGTTGGGCGGCTATCGACATGAATCAGCTGCACTCTGAGGAATTCTGGTACATCTGGTGGTTGAGTTAACGTTGCTCCAAGAGGCAAAGACTGTGTTCTTTTATACCTCTGAGAATTTGGAGGTGTTGTTTTTGCCATATTAGGTTGCCCATCTAGCTCATCATTAACCCTCTGGGAAGACATATCTAGTGTGCCATCTATCTTGATGGATTCCTCACTCCTCTGATGATGGAATTCTTCCACATTCCTTTCCAATTTTGTGTGATGGAGCATCACCTTTGGCTGTGAAGTTTCTACATTGTAAACATTCCCTTCATCTGGAATCGATATGCATGAATTAAAATGCATCGACTCCTCAGTAACTTTGGGTGGTTCCTCCCATTCCTCTTGGACCTCTGGGACATTGTTATCTACTTCAAAGTTTCCAGATGACTCTTCCTCTGATGTATCATGCATCTTCACCTCTGATGGCCCACTGAGATCCAGAGTTAGCAAACCCTCAACTGAAGTCATGAGGAAGGTCTCCTTTTGAGGACTACCCTTTTCAGTAGAGCACACATCCTTGATACTGACCTTAACTAAGCTGTCAGATGATGGAACTGGATGCTCAGGTTCAAATGAAGCCCTGTTAAATGAAACAGGGAGGCTTTCTGGTGCCTCTGAAGATGAGAGTATTGTCGACCCACCAGCCTTAAAAGCATTGAAACTGGAAGAATTGAAGCCAAAATCATCCATTTCACTTGGCATTCTGGTCCTTGATGAGCTGTTAAGATCTGTAGGAGTATGACTTTCTAGGAATCTTTCATCTGTTACAGATTTTTCCATTGCTTCAAACTGCATCATCAATGGAAGGCTATGAGGGCCACTAAAGCCTGAACCCCAGTCAGAAGATGTACTATTATCTAACTGATCGTTACTCCTTCCAGGTGGTATGTCACGGGTGCTAGAGTGACAGGATCTTGGTGTGCTATGATGCAAAGGTGGCCAAGAGGTCGCAAATGGTGATCTCCAAGCTGGAGATGGTGGAGGTTGATCCATCCCAGGAGTGGTGACCTCTGTCTCACAAATAACTTCATGCACATAGCGTCCATGGACATCCATGCGTCTAGCAGGAGTACCTTCAGCAGGTGCAGCATGGGATGTTTCTTGAGGTTCCTCGATCTTCTTCTTGCTTCCTCTCCAAGAAAGAATGCGACTTAGAAGTGTGGTGTTTCCACCTTCTGATTCTTCCATCTCTTCTTCAACATTGTTGGATTCACTTAACTCAGAGGCACCCCTGCCACTTTCTTGTTTCATCACTTCCTCACCTAATTCCTTTATTTCTTCCTTCTCACCAACTATCAATGATTCTGGGAGCATGGTGGCACTAGCTTCAGTAGCAGTGGGCTCAAAATTATCTGGCAAGCACTGGCCAGGAGGGTCAGATTTGGGACTTGCTGCGACTTGACGACCCTGTGGAAGCCTTTGTGGCATGTCAATGGCAGAAGACATTGGAACGTTCTTCACTTGAATATCTGATGGCACTTGGATGTGCTCAGTAGACGACGTTTCTGTAAAAGAGTATAAGCCATGCCAGAGAGACAAATGGCGATAAAGATGTTATTCATAAGCAAAAGGACATCTTTCTCGATTATTAGCATAGGTTAGAATTTTTCTAGCTTTTATGCAAATGTAACAAGAGTTATGAGCATTGACAACACAAGGGATAAAAACAAGTTAGTTGGAGAATCGACAAAGAACAATCTGATGGCTCAATGCAGAATAAGCAGGCAAACTGAAAAGCAGACATAAAATTAAAAGCTTCCTTGGAGAGCTCTGAGAAGCTTTCACTATCATTTGAGTATTTTAATCTTTGTAATTCATTATTTATTTGAATAAAAGAGCTTTCCCTGCATTGATTTTAAGCCCCGCTCTTAGCATTAAAAGCAGCTTTTAAAAATATTGTGATTGACTTAAAAATAGCACTGAAACATTTGGCAACATTTAGAAAGGAGAAATTATAAAATGGACAATGTCAATCAATGAAAAGAAACAAACATGCACTGATTAAAGAAACGGACAAGTCACAAATACTATGGCCAGCAGGATTATATTAGTATGAGGTTTCACGAAAATGATTAGTTATTGCATGAAAATAGCATGCTGCATCCTTTGACATCAACTGTCATGAGTTGGGTGAAAAAATCCTTTTCCATGAATTTGGCTTCTTTTCTTTTGGAGTTCCTGTTAAATTTGGAAAAACACAAAAGCTTTTTAATGCTACAGAGCTCTGCCAACTACTGGTAGCAGAAGCTTTCACTCAGGAGCATCCTTCATGAAATCTTTCCATTGTATTTCCAAATTGAAATTTTAAAACACATTCTTTGATATAAGTGAAAATGTAAGGTAATATTTAATGAAGATTAACTATGAAATCAAAGGATATGATTAGGCTATAAAATCTAAAATGCGTAGAGAAGATTGATCTCTATATAAAAATGTCCATGTAGGAGCTAAATTTGATATCCTGATGAACATGTGACTAATTTGATTTTTAGATACAAAAACAGACCAGGAACATTCCCAAAACATTCCATAAATTCCAAAAACATACAATGAATAAATGCCTTGAACATTCTACCTTGATTGAAGCTAACTTCAGGACTGCTGCACCGTCCAGAATCTTCATTTACTTCTGGAGTTGTAGGTAATGATCCCAAAGAAGTCACCTGAAATTTAAAACCAAGTTTTAATCTTCATAATATGAACTAAGTAATCACTTCATAGAGATCCACAGCTGCTGTCTATTTCAATCAAATCAATATTTGGAGCAAGTGCATTGGTACCTACATAAAAGAGTTAAATCATCACAGATGGTGGACTCTCTCTCAGAAGGCACTAAGATAAGTGTCGAAGTATTAATTTGTACGTAATTAATCTTATGTTTAGAAAACACTTGTGAATATCACTTAAGTTATGCTTGTTACTCTTTCCTTAAACAATTATTTCAATATGAATTCAGCAAAATGGCTTGAGAATAAAATAAAAGCTGGCCTGCAACATCTTGCTTCAGGTGGTAAAATAAATTTACACAGCCCTGGATGGTGATTCACTAGCTATTTCAGTAGAAAAATAATAAGAATATGAATAATGCTACATATGTACAGCAACCGAAATTAAAAGAATATTCCAACAAAATTATACACAAGAAAAATTGAAAGAACTATAATGAGCATAGCGGAGGGCCCAAGGATAAACAGAAATGAAAATATCAACTTCAGATCAGTGGCTCCAAGCTAGCATCAAATATTGTAAATGTAACCTTATGGGCACAATGTGAATGGAAAATGAAGAAATTTGGCTCAATTCCATTGATTTACCTCTTTCAAGCGCCTCGGTCTTGGAGCTCCATGAGTACGCTTTGGCCTAACAGACATCTTGTGTCTGGCTGCACTGTGACTGAGAGGCTCTGCCGTTGCACCAACATCCAATTCAAAGTCTATAAATGAATGAGATAAATAAAGATATACAAAACCACACAATTTCTATAGATGACAGTCGGAATTACACCAAATCTTGAAATACTAGCAGTGTATCAGATGCCAAATAAATTGATAGTTTAATTATTCATTTAATTAATTTGTCACCATGAAGACTTGAACAAATTTATATGAAAATGTTTATCACTATCAAAGAAATATTTCCTCAGTTAAAGTGTAAATTTTTTTTAGTAAAATACCCATTGAGCAGGACTTACAGAACCATTATGTCACAGTTTTCACCCTGTTATGTAAACTATTTGCAAGGGTCTTGAATAAAAAAAGCAATAATATTTTACCATTAATTATAACTTTTTAATTGCAGTATTTTGTCTATATTACTTTTAACTTTTATCCTTGGTAATTTCTGAAACAGATTATTTTCTAAAATATAGCTGGATAAATGGATTCATATCTTAATTAATTAATCTTAATAAATAAACAATAATCATCACAATCATACTCCAATGTATACCACATTCATTAAGATTTAGAAAGGTTTTGATGTGAAAATTAGGGAAGTACTGAAAACATTTCGAGCATTAATCAATATGACTGACTTTTGAAAATCTATAGACTTTTGTAGCTAGCTTTAGAATTTTGATTTATATAAGAAAACTTGAATTTTATATTGAATTAACAAATAAATTTAGAAATAGGCATCCAAAATTTCCACTAAGGATGAAAAGCTGGATTACTTTGAAATTCAGTTTCACAAAAGACTCACCACTACCGTACTGACTGCTTGATCTCTCATGCAAAGAGAGCTTAGAGGAGTGACCAGAAAAGTGCCCCTGAGAATCCTGTAAATTAGAATAATATAAAATCAATAAAACTGTAACAGATCATTTCTTTGTCTATCGATTAAGGAAGATACTATTTTCTTTCATGAGATAAAGAAAATGTTAAGTTATAACCTTCCAAAGGAAACACTAATGACTGTCAATGAAAATATGCACTGAAAGTAGTTTGAATTCATTTACAATCATTTATAAATAAAGTTACAAAAGACAGAATCTTTCCTAAGTCATCACTTAATACAGTTTTTATAATGTCTTTCTTTCAGTCAACACCAACATAGGTGGGATTGTTTTCCAGAACAAGTTCAAATGAATTATTTCCTCATCAACCTCCATTAGATCAACCTCAGTGGATAAAATGCATCATTTTTTGTAGACATAAATGCATATAACAAAGGTTGATAAATCAATGCAACATATAAGTTTATCGCAAAAATGCTGTAATTTCCGTTTTCATAAAAATCATCAATATTCTGCACGAGATATATGGTAAATTAAAAGGACCAAGAAATTAAGCATAACATCCAATGAAATATGAATGCATTCTTTGATGATACATAGAAACCGACAGACTCTGCAGAAACGTAAAATTTTCTAAGGGTACACTAACACAATAACAAACAAACATTGCTCTGGTTTGAAACTGAATCCTTTAAACATGGAAGCCAACGTTAGGAAATTTGTAGACTCATTAAACACTTCGGTACACTGCTTCAGGTGAGAATTTCCGCAGATATCACCGATGCAAAAATATGACTAATAAATCATATCCTTGGAGTTAATCTCCAAAGCCAACGTGAATTTACAATTTATCTAGTTAGGCAGAACCTAAGTTAGAACTTCTACACTCGTGTGAAACCAGCATGGCCATCGAAATTATATTACCATTGAAAAACGGAAAATCTAATATTCTTTATAAACAAATAATTATGTAAGAATATGTAGTAACAATATAATATAAGTATACGGAAGTTATGACGCTCGAAAGAAGTCGTACTAAGTACTAACAAGAGGCCTGTTATTCCTTACTCAGAAGACATGACTGAAGATAGCAAAACAGGTTTGAATTATTGATTAGAAACAAAAACCTTGACCAGTATTTTTTCGTCTAAGTTATTCAAGCAATTTATGAAATCGACGAGCTGCCAAAAATTATAAACCAGTATTTTTTCGTCTAAGTTATTCAAGCAATTTATGAAATCGACGAGCTGCCAAAAATTATAAAATGATTAAGTTAAATCGGAAGAACTGAATTTAAATACTTACTTCTTCACAAAATGCGATTCAGATCATTCCGTTTTAACAGCTGTGACTCTACTGATGGTGTCGATAAACTTTTCTCACTTCTACACAGAAAGTTGAGTTGCGACATCCCCTCACTCATTTACTAATGCTCCCTCACACAAAACATTACTATGTAACTATAAAAAATGTTACATTTGAAAGTGTTCCCGTTCAAAAGTGCTTCGAATTGAATGCAAAAACATTAAGTGTGTTATTGAAATGGCTTTGGCTTCGTTTAAAATTCTCTCTGAGTAACAAGAAAAATTTTTTTCCCAATTATCGGTGATATTAGCATAGCATTGAAACGAAAATGAACCGAAAACCCGAACAATAAACAACGAAATTTTCATAGAAGTGATTCTTAGCCAAAATACATAACTTCATATCCTTATTCTATATAAAATTAATCATAGTTTTATACTAAATGCTTTTCAATAAAACGTAAATCAACATTTTAAACTGATATTTATATTCAAGGCATTGAACCGAAATTGAACCAAATACGCGTGCCGAAGGTTCAATCAGGAACAATGATCCCGATCCGAATCAACTTTGATCAAATAAAGTGAAACTGTTAAAAAATTAACGGTTCGAAACCGCGAATAATTCATAGTTACTTCGTTCTTTAAAAACTTCAATTTCAACAAAATGAAAATTGAGCCATTCAATACAATCGAATTCTGCAAAAGATTACCTCTCTTCCATTGGAAGTAATCCATTTGAATATACCGGACATGTCTAATTTCCTAATTCGAAGGACGATCTTGTTTGGGCGATGGCCGCAATTTTACGTCGATTAGGGAAACCACTCAGTGAAATATTCAAGGCTTCGAAAGCAATCGAAAAGTAGACATCGCCTACGAGGTCATGAAATGGTAAACGGGAATGCTTTGGTAAGACTAAATCAGTGAAAGCGAGGAAATGATCGGTAAACTGTTGACGAAAACCAGTGGATTGAAAATCTTCGTTTGCGCTCAATTCCACGATTGATTGTTACGTTAAATCAACGTGGCGAAACAAATGGAGAATAGGAAGCCACTCGTGGTAAACCATTACTGTGGAGTAATTTCGAAAATAAATTCTTCGAACGAAAGAGCTTCACAACCCAGTGCATAAAGTTAGGCTGGGTTGTATTGAATTGTCCAAGAACTTACGAGTATTGTACGAAAAGGGGCCCCTTCAAACTGGGGGCCAAGATACTAGGCATACACAGAACCCCCCACTTGACCGAATATGGATTCAAGATTGTCTCAACAGAAATAATCATACAAGAACGAATATCAAAAACCGAGCAGTTTTATCAAAAATCCATTAGAGCGCATATTCCCTAGATTATAAATAATAATTCAGTCTATGAATTATTACATTCATATATACTGAGCGAACATAACGAACTATCCACTGTTTCGTGGTTTTATGAGTTGGCAGATTACAAGTAAAAGCACTCATTTGAAAAAAGGTTTATAAAGTATACGAAATCATTAAATTCGAGTGCTGGAAATTCTTTAACCATGATCTAAAGCTCTATTATTTCCCACAATTTCTGACTATTTCTTACATTACAGATTTCATTATGGATACCGAGGGCTAGCCAGTAGCTAAGTATAATGTTGGGAAAGGTGATACGCAGTCTGTTTGACCCAAAGTAAATGAAAGCAGACTTGCTGGATATGATAATACGAGATTGTGAACGCAATGAAGCACGGCGCCTTTATCTTTTTTAGCAAGATAAGGAACTCTATCAACCTCTTTCCTGCGTCAATTGTGACAGAAAGACTAAAAACTAACAAAAGAAACTAATGTGACAAAGTTTAGAATGAAGGGATATTTGATGAGTGAGAAAGCAAACGGGTATATAAAAATTCTTAATTTCAGAAGCAATATTATGCAATGTTTGGGGTTAAAATTGAAGATCACTCACCTCGTCCATGTCGGAACTGCCCATGCTGACGAGAGAACCTTCGCTGCATGTACTGTGGGATTTGCTTTGAATCTCCTGCGAAAAGAGTTCACCTCAATAAACAACTATAACTTTATCAACTGCTAAGTCAAGAAGGAATTTTCAGAACATAAAAACTCGGTAACTCACAAAACGTTTTGATTCTTTCTTGTACTGTGATGTCCAATAAATCAATTCTAACGATAGATGAAGAGAAAAATGAGTAATATTTTTATCAGATACTTCTTTTTTACGTTTTTATTCCAAATTAAAGAACTGTGTATCGAAATGAACAGGCCAACGACTTGAAAACCGGCGCGAATATTTCTTATTCTTGACATCAGTGAAATTAAATTAAAACTAATTTTAAAAATCTGGAAATTAAAGCATCGTTAGCCACATTTAGATCATAAAATAATTATGAATAAAAATAACCCGAAAAGGACTAAAATTAAACATAATATAATAAGATTGATACTAAGAAAACAATCAAAAACACTGCCAAAGGGTCAATAAATTGCAGAAAAGTATAGTATTTCACCAAGTACAATAGGAACAATGAACGAAAAAAATACTACCATTCCGATCAGCCAGGATTCGAACCTGTCTGCGCTAGAATGCTAACAACTCTGCCACCAAGTCAGCATACAGCAAATGTAATTCACAAACAAACATGAAATACATCTGATATTTAAAAAATTTACCCCTGCAGTATGCATTATCGATTTTGACGATGAAATACGTAATGACGTAGAAGGAATATAATGATTTCATTTTTAACTGCAGAAAAATTCCATATCGTGAAGCAGCGCCGGCCATGCAAAATTTAAGATCAAGAAATCAAGCAGTACCTACGAATAAAAGAAAAAATGGCAAGCTATGATGATATGTCAAACAGAATTCGAGCCTTGTAAACATGAAATTGATAACGATTCGATAACAGACAGTGAAAATTCTAAAATAGCGACTTTGCTATCTTCTGCAGAAATAAGAATGGTGGTATTTCGATTTCATTACCACTCTGTATACGGGGTATATACTCCACTAACATCACATGTCCTTGAATCACGTATCAAGCAATGAAACATATCGGTGCTACCAATTTATTTAAAACTATTATGCCATTTCCTTTCCTCCTTGGTAAATGATAACCCCTCCTTTTATATCATTAAACAACTTTTGTCTTCGTCAACAATTTTCCCTGAAATCTCAACTTCCATTAATTTCTTTAGCAATCCATCCCGACTCAGTAATTGACATATAGTTTCCATTCCTTTACTCGTTTTTTCAATTAAAACTATTAACATTCATAACACTAATACTATAGTCCGCAGTAAAAATGAATTTCTGAAGCGGCCAGTTCCAGCATCCAATTTTCTAACTTTCTTCGAATTATCTGGTTGGCCTTTGAAACTGGGTGGGCGTAAACTATCCACTAGGTCTTCCGAGAACGTGTTATCTCTAAATTTATTGGGCAAATTCAATGTAAAGTTTAATATCCTTCTTCCCAACGATTCCCATCATATGCCAAGTAAAATTTTAGCAACGCTAAATAAACATCCATATACCTACACCAGACTTTTACATTCTAAAGATTCTTCTCATTTGAATTCTAAAAAGAGTATGTAGAAATCATTCAGAAGGTATATATGGCCCCGGGATTCTGATAGCCAAATGAGAATCCAACTCCAGTGAAAGCCGTCCTAGGTTCGATCCCCGACAGGGGCCTAAAGGGCGAAGTGATCTCAGCTGTCTAAGCACTCTTAGCAATGCTACTACTACTAATTTAGAGCCGAAATCCATAATCGACGATGAATCTCCACAGAATTTCTTTCTTATGGAAAGAATTGAAACGAAAACAATTGTTCTAACTGGTCCTCATACTTTGCCTAATCATTTGAGTAAATGTACAGCAAAATGTTGTCAAATTTCGTTACTGAAGTAGTTATAAATCTTTCTCGGTATCCATCCATTGACAACCCATTCATTTTTGCTCGCTTAGGCAGTTGCCCCACTCGCTGGTTGTAGCAGACCTTGCTTTACATCTGTAACTCACACCGATATTTGAAAGACACAAGATGTTGGATGTCTTAAGGGGTGGGATAAGTTACCAAGAAGTGAAAGAAAGGGCACTTTATGGGGAATGCGAGGGCACATGAACCTACCGAAAGGTATATATACATACACACACCAAATATTTGCCAAATGGTCTAAGCTGTCGAACCACTTTTAAGAATAATTATAATGTAAATACCCAGGTTTCCCCGTGCCCGCTGTATGGCCCACTGGAAACCCTACGTTGACTATGAAAGTAATCAAAGGACGTCTCTAACCTTTTGATCCGACCGAAGACCAGCCTCTCCTGAAGAGGGCGAATTGCATGGGCTTCTGGGTAGTCCCAGGTCTTCCTCGTCGTCGCTGCTTCGGTTAGCCGCCGCGGCCTCTCCGGTCTCTCTGTCCGCTTCATTGTCTTCGTCCCTGTCTTTAGAGCGACTCCGCCATCTCCTCCGGCGAACCGCATCAAACAGCTCCGCCTGCACAAGAAATTGAGAAATCGGGCGTTGTTTTCAGGAAATCGGCGGCTTCTTTTCCGAAAAAAATCCGATGACGAAACGCCGTGATTGAAATCGCGGTGTCTCAACGATTGAAGCAACTTGGCTCCTTTCGTTAAACTATCAGAGCAGAAATCCAATGGACACAATGGTGGAAATCCGCACGAAATTTTGGTTCGATCACCCGGAAATGCATAATAATAATTCTATAAGAGTACTATACCGCAGTCACACGCATGGTGGTAAGAAAGGAGTAACGAGAAATACTGGTTGTCCCGTGGGAAAATTTCGCATACGGACACTATCACTCTATTTTCCCACCCAAATACATTTCAACAAACACTTAAATCACAAAAATCAATATACAAACTAAAACATACTTGAAAACACACCTTCATATTCTGTTTCAGTGTCAGTTTCAATACACCTAGTTTGTATCGATGGATATCCTTATCTACAAGGTCAGTAACGAAACTCCATGGGAAAATTCAAATTTTGACTCGATTTTTGACTAAATGATGCATTTTTATTTGTAGATCTATTTTTAGCAGAACGTGGGAAACTTGCTCGTTAAAACAGTCTCATTTATATGCTTTGATGGATCGCGAAGGTAGAAAAGCGCTCACCAAAAACAGATGTTTAGAAATAATATCTAAGGATTCTTCGGCATCATTTCCATCTCTTCAATCGATTTTAATGATAATAATCTCACACAATAGACCAAAACAAAAGACGCGGAAGTCCGGAAAAAATCCAAAAAATAGAATATGCCAAATTTTGCTTTCCTTTGTATAAAATCTACTTGAGCACATCGCTAAGCACTTTTTTTTTAACTTCTGAATCGATATGAAATTCCAAGAGAAATATCTACTTATTATCGACTTTAATAGATAATATTTCCATCAATATCTGATTTTTAATACGAATGATAAATTAGTAATTATTTATTTAACTTTCCTACGATATGACAAATGTCAGATGGTGGCTTTAAAATCTTAAAATCAACTCTTAAAGATTGGCATACTTAAATATTAGCATAGATTATTACATGCTCCTTATAACTTACTAGCTAACAAAAAATACGAAATGCATATTTACAGTACTCGTCGCCCCATCCTTTCAAGAATAGCAATTTACCCTAATACATAAATCTTTAAGGATAGCTCCAGAACCAAAAGTTAATGTTACTTCCCAAACCAAAAATTTATGAACTTCGAAGCTCATAATCGGTCATGAAAGCTATATATACATCTCCAATGCAAATACGTACATTATTATTGTAATATTATTAATTATATTAATTCACCTCGTAATAGGAACTTCTTACATCTTCCTCCAAATTCATTACTTATTTTTAGAGAGACTTTGAAGATTCTCCAGGTAAATATGGTGACATGACTGGGACTCGAACCCAGATCTCTTACTTTCGGGACAAGTATTCTAACTACAAAACTACCATCCGTTGCATTTATCGTATTAGTAAAAATTGTTATTCATTTATACATTTAGAACACGTTTTTGCGGAACTGCGTTGGTAATGTAATCAATATTTCCATATCTGAACTTGGAATCAACTTCCAGAAGTCAGAAAAACATATATGCATTAAGTAAAACGGATAATAAAGCTTGGCAGGGAGAAGTCGTCATAACAGATTGATTCATCATCTCTTAGTTCAATACTAAGCAAACTTGAGTAGTTAACAAAGCTTCAAAATGATAAAGGAGTTTTAATTTTTAATGCAATCTAATGAATAGCATAATAAATTTCACGATTGGCAACGAATTGCGGAATTTCTCCTGCCTTTACATAGCATGAGAAATTTGATACACTTCCACAACCAGTAACAACGCAGTATGTAGCTTAGACATAAACATTTGAAAACAACCACATATCTCTGAGAATCATAGGCATTTAAAGAAATTATTTCGGTAGTTTCCTTATCGTCATTAGTAATCAAGAGAATTTCAAGAAAGATTCACTAAAAAAGAAAAAAGCTGACAGCACATATTTTCCGACATTCGGGATTATTATTTGATATGAAAGAATGAAGCGTAAGTGACTACGAAGGATCTAGACATGAATAAGATATACCGATTGCATTCCATTAATCATAAAACAGTGATACGGAGATTGAAAGAGTAGGTTTGGTGAGATTGTTGCATTAAGCTAATGACATCAGTACATTGACTAAAGACTATAACAACAATAATTAAAACCTTAGCATTGTTTTGGTACAAAGAGCTTGTCCTTCCATTGTTGAACTTCATTTGGATCAACAAAGCCGATAAGATATGAATTATTGTTTACTTTGAAATTTTTTGTACCTTTTCTTACCGTGGTGTGTGAATAATGAATTATAAGAATGTATTAGCCGATACTCACTAACCAAAACAACTGCGAACGAACTCAAATCTTATATCAATTCCTGATAAGCAATATTTTTTACTGTCACAGATACGTTTGATAATCCTTTTATCTGGGTTCGGCATTATAAATCACTTCTATAAAACCAGTAAGTAGCTTTATTAACGTCAGTAATTAAAACTGAAAAACTTATTGCTGTGCTGTCACGGATTACGGGTGATTGCATCTTATCGGAGCACAGTAGCACATACGTCTTAACCACGTTAATATCAGACAAAGTATTCCTGCAACAATGGTTGTTTACTCGTTGCTACAACAATCCGTTAGTTTTCGTTTCCTTTTAGCCAATAGAAAATTTCAATTGATTTTTCCTTAATAGAAATTTTCTTCTTGACATCCATTCGTTTCTAGATACCAAAAAATGAGCCATTCCAAGCAGTGATTTCTGGTTCACCCTGCATAGAATACTGGTCGGCCATTACGATACCATGCTCATTTTCTCGTGGCTAATTTATAGCTATAACGCTTAAAACTTGATACCACACCTTTTACCACGAAATAATTATCTGCGATATGATTTATACCCCCCGGTTTAAATAGATTATATAAATGTTAAATATTTATGTTAATTATTTAACATAAATATTTAACATTTATCTAATAAATAAGATTATGGTTACTATGGTAACTTCGTTATTCTCAACAAAGATAAACATCTCTATCGCTCGATGATTAGAATTCATTATAAAGGAAGAAAACGATTTCTGAAAGGTACGTAAATACTCGCGAGAGTGAAATTTATTCTCGAAAGTTAAATTTCCTGAACGAATAGTGTAAAAATAATTTCTCCCTCCAAGGGAATTATCTCAGGAGGTACAATGGCTCAGTTTAAAGTTTGTTTGGTATGAAATAATGAAATACGTGCGGAAGTTCTTTTGATTTAAATGCAACGGTAATTTTCAGCAAAATATAAAGACAGAATGTGTTCGCATTTTAATTCATGCACGAGGATTGTATGATTAGATTATTAAGGCGAAGACAACCTGAAATCGCATCAATTTTTGTTCCTATCATATTTATAAGTGGCAAAATATTGATTTTTTGTTGATTATAAAGACATTTATTTATTTTTTATTATTAATAAATTTAGTTATTTGTATGATTAATGAATTTAACTACTGATAAAATTTAAAAAATTGAATCATCTATATTATCAATAAATGTAATGAACGATATTATTAATTATTTATTTATTTGTATCATTAATATATTTAACTATTAGATCGGTATTATTAATGAATTTAATTGTTGATAAAATTAATAAATTTAATCATTTATATTGTTAATAAAGGTGATGTAATTATTGATATTAAAAATAAATTACATAATTGTTATTATTAATACATTTAATTGTTGATATTATTAAAAAACAATTTGATCATTTATTTAAAAACCGTGATGATTTCAATTTAATTAAATTAAAACCCGTGATGAATTCCATTGTATTAGAGGCAAAGAGTAGTTCAATTATTCAGCATCACTCATACCTAATTAATCTTTTCTGACAATGAGATATGAGGATGAAGTACCTCTTCCGTATCACTCCAATGGGTCTCATGGTCTTTCTCATTATTTCGAGCATTTCTTCACCTCTGATTACTCTGTGAACGCAGGGTTACGTAAATGAAGGGATCTCAAACTTATTTCGTATTTTGACATCTTCCGGAACTTATATAACTATAATCACCCCAATATCGCTGTGATTAATTAGGGATGACACGAAAATAAATACAGCCACTCTGTTTTCCGCATTGCTCGACGATAATAAAAGAAATCATGCGTGGATTTCATAAGAAAGAATAAGGGGCGGATTTAGAGGCAGACTTGAAAAGGGGGCGGGGCGATTTTGGCAAAGGAGGAAGGTTTAAAACAATTTCCTTATGAACTCATCTCTAACTAACTTTTGAATGCCATTTTGTCGTGATAAATGTAGCAGATGGAGAGAGATCGTGGAAAAAATTCAATCTGATTTTATTTTTAAGCTCCTTTTCAGTTCCTAACCTAGGTAGGATTCATATCTAGGCCCTAGGATTCAAATCTAGGCCCTGGTCTAATTGCTAATGCATCCAAGTCATCACAAGGAAGGAGAAATTTCAACTCAACTTTCAACCCCTCCCATGGATTTTATCGGAACACAGTAATACGTACGTCTTAAACGCGTAAGTATCCGACAACATATTCCAGCAACAATGGTTGTTTACTCGTTGCTACAACAATCCGTTCGTTATTGTCTCTTTTTGGCCAGTAATAAATCCCAATTGATTTTTCCTTTTCGTGCATGAGCAAAGAATTCTCTAACGCGAAATTGAAAAAAATCATTAATTATCATCAATTACAACATATCTTAGAGGAAGTTCGGGTCTTAAGGAATAGAGGTGAAAAATGGAATACTAAGTTTCTCTTTGTTAAATTGCTGTCTCCACTTCTCGTGGTTATTAAAAGTTATCGTGATTTAATTAAAGTTTCGAGTAATTTTGAATAAAATAAAATAAAAATAATTGAGGAAGAAGATTCAACTTAAACAAACGGAAATTGTTATAGACTGAAATCAATAATAACAGCCGATTGGTCTATGTTGAGTAAGCTATTATGTTTCATTTCATTTAACCCTTCATGATTGGAAATTACATTAGCGAAATTAAGTTCAAAAGCTATTAATAACACCGGAAAAGGAAGGATGTAAATTGAGGACGAATCGAGATGGAGTTAATGGAAAACCCATGAAAGCAATAAACTTATCTAGCTAAAGAATAATTCGAGGTAGGATGTTAGTAAAAATGGGAGGATTGTGTTACTGAACTTAAGGAAATGATCAGATACAAGGAAGAAGGCGTGGTTTAAAAATTTTCCAATCTAAGGAAATCCTGGCCTACCTCAAGCTTATCTCTTATGTAAAGAATGTTAAAAGTACACAAGATATCAATATTCAGAGTTAATAGGAACAAACATGTGATTTTGGTTAGTCTTTCCGTGCAGTCGTCTGCTATAAGAGCAACTTAAACTTCAGCACATTTACTATAAAGTTTCAAAAGCCCCATAGATTTGAGGCTTACTAAGAAAGATGAGGAGTGAGGTACTTACTTTTCTCATCACGGAGGTAGAATGACATCAAAAGAAAACAACGACGAAAGTGGAGACAATGAAGGATTAAGAGTCACTCTCTTCATGCTATAGAGTAAGATTATCCTATAGATGAATTTCAACATTCAGCATCAATCATATTATCACAGCCACGTACAAGACGGAGTGAATGAAAGATTTATGCCTGTATCTCTATCCTGAACCAAAGGACCAAAAGTATTCCATCCATCAAGATACGGTGGCAGGTAAATCCCCCTAAATACTTCATTTCCTCCGACAGAGTATGTGCTCAAGATAAACAAGTTAATTTATTCTGATAAGCAGAGGGTGATGAAAAGTTCTTCTTAGCCACGAGGTTTCTTAAAACAGTAATTAAAGTTTTAATGTGGGGTTATCTAATATTATAACAGGTTCGACGAATAAAATTAATCTCTTTTTCCAAAAGATAATGTTTTTGGAAACGAACAGGTTTCAGCTTATTAACGATTTCATCGGATAACCAGAGAAGAAATATTACTAGCAAACTAGTGAATTCCCCCATCGAAAACGACGGAAATTAATTTAACTTATTGAAAAATACATTACTACTATCACATACATTTGGTGTATGCCAAAATACCCCATCAAAAATGTGAAACATTAATTTAAATAGATCTGTCATATAACGTCATAATCTGGCATGCAATAGTCTACTTAACCCGCCTTTTTAATTCATTATAATCTAAATCATCATTCTTCAACATCCTCAAACTGGCCGAGCGGTTAGAGTGTCTGGTTCAAATCTCCTAATGTTCCAAAATTTCCAAAGATCAATCCAAAAGTTTATCCTCAGTGGTTCGAGTCCTGTTTAGGGAAAATTTTTTTTCTGGAAATTAAGTATCGCATTTGCTAAGAAGCTTCATAAGAAGAAGCTGAGAAGTTTCCATAGCCTGCTTGTTTTAATACAGTAATTCTTTATTTGGTTACGCAATTGTTTATTTCAAAGTCGCAAAATTACATATATGTATTGCCATTCATAATAAATTTATAATTTTCGTATATTTCGCGCTCTGAAATGCATATAACGTTACTCTAGTTCTCATTTCCTCATACATCACTCGTTGCCATGGCTTGTTTATTCCAACAAAGCAATACCCCTCCCTTATTTAGTAAGTGAATTACTATAATAGGATACTTTTATCTTATTTAATTATCCGTATATCTACATACGTAACCCTTTTGGGCATATGGCAGGAGGTGCGCGCACTTCATTAATAGACTTTAAAAAATTAGTCCTAGAACCAATTTGCTTTAGCATCTATTTCCCTTCATTCATGTCATTACGTGGATTTCTCTAAGCGTATATTCTAAGAATGCATAAACTCTGATTCAACAATCGCATTGGTCGTGTAGTGGGAACGGTTGTGTACAACAGCAAAATTTCGCGAAATTTTCATTTCTTTTATCAAAATTCCAGCAATCTGGAATCCAAAGCAATGATTCACGGCAAAAATAGGAATATTTATTCAATTTCCTTTATTTAGGCACTTATTTCGATATCGTGGGCTCATTACTTTTAATTAAATTCTGCAAAAGGAAAAATGTCTGCAACGTATCAAAATGAGCTTTACTTGCATTCCTCAGGAAAGCATTTTCGAGTCGTCCAGTAGAACCAAGGATATTTTGATATAAAAATATCGTTATGTGTTAGACTACTGAACCTCTATAGAATATTTAAATTACATATTTCTATTTCGTCGGGAAGTGCGTGAAATTAATGTTTCAATATTTCTCCCCTGTATTTCTTACGAGAGTTACTGACATCGGATAGATAAATTTATACACAACGGTGATTATTATTAAAGATACACCAAACATGTTTCAATTATATACATTATGAAAAATACTATTAGTGAACTACTAATTAGTGAACCTGATGATACGTCGAAACCTGGTTGTACGCAATAAAAGTGGTAGAACAAGTACAAGTACAATATTTTAGCAAACTATATTACTAGCAAAAACTCGATAAACGTGCAAAAATGCAATGCAAACTTATGTAACTTTCACATTTCGTACAACAATATAATAGAAACAGTATTTTCTACAAGAGAATCTTCTTGGATCCAAACGACATTGCTTTGCGTCACTCTTTATGATAAAATAAGATCATTAAACTGAAAAATGCACTTTTCTGCTTCTCTTTATGATTTTTCAAACGTACACCAAAACTTTATCTCGATATTTTTTAGAGATAACGCATCGCAAACATGAAAAAGCGATTAAATCAGATGTTCGCCATTGACACATTCTTTGATTCCATCGAATATTTTTAAGGAGCATCTTATCTGAGATTAAACGCTGACAACAAAATAAAAAGTATGACATTTAACAAAAGGCGTTTCAAATTACGTTTAAATCGCAGGAACAGCATATAATTGAACATTCGATTCGATCCCATTGTAAACTCGATAACTTTCAAAAAGTTTCCGAAAGATGCTCATTGTCGCTAATAAAGACCGACCTTTAAATTTAATTGTCGCAAGAATAAGCTTCTTTACATAACTGATTGTTAGTTACGCGCAACAATGCAGCGTAACAACAGTGCTCTTTATTATTACAGTTCGTAACTAGAACAGATGCGGCTAAGCTTGATTACGGTAAGTTTATGAATCCCAAATGCACTGGGACTCAATTCAACAAAGGTTAAAGTGAATTACTACTATTGATTATTATATTATTTGATGATTTTATAACCAAGGAACCCACATAAATTTCGTTATTTATATAATAATCGGTACCCGACAAAAATCGAGTCCCAAATGCGAATTCTACATGGAATTCATTTCTTTCACTGACAAGGTCCTGTTTAGCGCTATTTACTATTCTGTTGCACTATTTACACGGATGTAAGATATCTATATTGTAGCACTACCTTCAACTCATCAAGCGCATTGGAAACGTGTTACTATTTTCTGAAATGTTTGGCTCTGAATAAGTGGATTAAGATACCAATTCGGAGAATTTTTAAGGAATTTATGTGACAATCAGTGGTTGAAAGATACTAACATAAGTAGGCAATTTGGCCTTCGTTTGGTATGTCTTGTGGTATGTCATCTAAAGAGTTACTCATACGGTCATAGTGCTATAATAACGTCGACGATTTCCATTCATTCTGACTCATGAGGATAGAACGACTGCCTCATCCCTCATCTTGCCTGATTAGTAAGCCTCATTCTCTTTCCAGCTATTTTCTTATCTAACAGTGGAAGTTCAAGCGGTTCCTATGGGGCTAATTACTTTGAAGAAAGAAAAACCATAGAGGGCCTTTCAGACTCAAGAGGTAAGTTAAATGGTTCCCTAAAAAGGGAACATCGTATTATGCAAGTATATGCATTTAAATAATCGTCACGGAAGCTTGACGAGTAACATTTGGATGAAAATTAAACTTCGTTAAACATGAAAAAGAAGAAATAAGAACAGACGTTACCACAAGATTTAATACAAGTCTTATTTCTTCTTTCATCATGAAGAACTACCACAAAGTCGAGGCCGAAACAGTGGATTTTATTCGTTATACATAGTCTTATCTCATACAAGAGAATATGTAAATCTTATGATAAATATAATGATAAATCTCATGATAAATCTTATGATGGCACCATTTATTCCTTACGGGAGAATAGCGCGCGCTGTTGGTACAGCTATATCAGAAATCAATTTAACTCTACGTTGAATGTCTTCAAAATCAACTATCGCAGACTTTAGTTTTCTATAGTCGCAAAAGCTTACTGTGAGTAATACGTGGGGTCATATGATTTACGTGGTCTCTTCAAGACGTTGGACGAAGTATAGGTATTCAATCCTTACATATATTATTTCTAAAAATACGTTTTTGGTGACCAGCCCTTTTCCACCTTCAAACTCCATCAGAACATATAAATGACACAGTGTTTTAAATAAAAGGTTTACCGTTTACCCCTACGAAGAGACCAAACAAATGAAGATTGCACCATTTGGTCAAAGAATCGATTTAAAATTTGAATTTCCTCATAGAGTTTCGTCATTGGATGTGTAGATATCGATATCTATCGATACAAACGAGTTACTGATTACGAGACACTGATACTCTATTTCCCCACCCAAAAACATTTCAACCAACACTACAAACGAAAACACAAACACTAAAACATAACTAAAAAACACACCTGTATAAATCGACTGCTGCGAATTTAGTTGGGTGAAATTTTCGCACAGAACAACTATTCACCAATTAAATTAGCAGTTATGAATCAGACGGGAAGGACAAAAGTTCGAAGTACAAACTATAGCTTTGAGGGAGTGTCATGCGTTACGCCATAAGAGACGAATCTAACTCGAGGCATTAAAACACAAGGATATGGGAAAGCTCACCGAAATTCTGATTCCGAAAAGAACTTGCCAACTTACCCAAACGCGATAGAACCAAGGTAAAGACGGACGTCGACCGACATTTGACATTTTCACGTAAATTCGCTCCTCACCAGGCTAAATACATCCTCTTCCTTTTCGAAAACAACTTCACTTTGAAAACACCACTCGTCACATATCCAGTCTCCCTGATGCACTAACCAAAGGAATAACAGATGGACATCTCCTCATTTCTTAATAATGAAATTTCTTAAGCAGAGAGGAGTGTTAAAGAGAGCGGTGACTAGAGGCGAGAGATTTTTCAGTCGCTCAGCGGATGCCGCCTTCCTGTGGAAGGAAAACCCGCAAGATTGCTTGGTAGGCCACGAAAGAGGAAGCACTGTTACATACATCTTTGAAAGGCAAGCAGTTCCTCATTAGAGGATCTCGAGTTGTCATTTCACGCCTTCTAAAAGAAATCTACATTGCAGGCGCTAGATGTAAAATCAACCCTTTCTTTCTACATATGGCATACGAATCGGATAGGAAACCAGTTACGTAAAACAGATTTTGAGATTGTTGAAAATATCGAATTGAAAATGCCATTTTCCCATCAGAGAAGGAAATTTCAAGCCGTATCAGGCATCGGTGCTAAAGTATTCATTATGTGGGGAAAAATAATCTAGCGATGCAGAAAATGGGAAATTTGTTCATTGGCTATGCATAAACAACCTCCGATACAATTTTTCATCTACATCTACATAAATATCCTGTAAACCGCCTTTCGGCGAGTGGCAAGGGGTGTAAACACCAAACGTTTAGGCTACTTGTTCTCGCATCCATTTCTCTTGTTTTGTGATTTTCTTTGACAAGTGTTTGGAGATTCTACGTTAACCCTCATTTACTCTTGTGTTTATGTGACTCCTTAAAAATAACAAAGGCTATTAAAAGATATTTCAACTATTCTTTTGACTACCTGAATTTTTTACCTTAAAAATAAATACTTGAGAATATGGTCGATTTTAGTGGAAGTAATGTAAGTGACTTACGCGGTTTTATAAATTTTAAATTTAAATATTTACGAAATGATAATCTCACGTTTGTTTATCTAAAGGTCTATCCTTCATTTTTGATCGACCAGGCATGGCCAACCTTTTACAGTTCATGCGTAAATTACTTCATTTTGTTATGAAATGCACTATACATCTAAAATGACACGCCAAAAGTTATAAGTATATCTCAAAAACTATATTAAAAATATTCATAACTGCGCGCTCTAGATTTCATTGCTGGGTTGTTTTATAATTTTAAGTTCCTGTATTTGTGAATATATAAGTAGGAAAGCAAGAAATCCATTTTTTAATATCTCCGAATTTAATGTGTCACTTGCAATGCGGCACTTTTGGCAGATGCGCTAAAGGTTAGCCATCTCTGGTTTAAACTGATTGCATTTTAGAGAGTAGTAAAAATTCAATGATATTTGAGGACATTTTGATCCCACGCGATTAATTCAGAACCTTTTTCGACGCGACACGACTTCGTTACACCCCATTATTATTATTATTATTATTATTAAGTACATTGTTGCAGATAGACTGCTAGTCTGGTGGCAACATTACAAAAAACTACGGTAACTTTCACAAACATATTTAAACAACCCAGAACAAATTATATAAAACCCTCACAAGATTAAAATACTCATGAAAGTACGTTAAGAAAATAGAAATAATAAGTTAAAAATGGAAGTTTTTTTAAATTAGAAAATGTTTCTGAAAATAATGATACGATACAAAGATCATATGCATTTACTATGTGGCATTACCAAAATAAATATGAAATCTCCTACTGAAAAAAACCTATTTTGCATCACACTAAATGCTCGATACAGTTACTAAAGAAGTTAAGTAAAATAAGAAAAATAAATGGGATGAGGAAACGGATAATCTCTATGGTAATAACAAACAAATAACCACAACAAACCGTAATTTAGCGCATATAATACTGAGCGAAATATATACAAATGAGCACTTTTAGAAGTTACAACGATACGGAGCCCGTATTTCATGAAAGACCCTCCACTTAAGCTACGTTTTAAAAAAGACAAAAGATAGAACTCCCATCGAAATCAACAAACGCCTCAAACCACATCTCGAGTTACATAAAACACAAGCAATATTATCACCAAGCTGTACAATAAACAACGATAAGAGAAATAAACAGAGTTGGACCTTCTTTTTCCACATTGGTGAGAAGAGGGTTATCCAAAGAAGAGGAGTTGCCGAATCCGAAGTGGTATGCACTGTATTGAACCAACGGTACTGAACATTGGTTGCCAGGAGAAGTGTAGATAATGCGTAAGGAAAAATTGAGGCCTATCACATATCTGAGAGAGGATATATCACATTTAATCTCTTCGTATCTAGCGAGCGCTCTCATCCTCTCCTTATCGCATCAGAGAGACAAAGAATGGAACTGCTCCATCAAAAAATTAAACGGGGAAAGTGACAGCGGGTGCAAATGTAAAGCAAATTCGGCTAAAACCCAAAAGTGAAGCAACTTCCTAAACGAGCAAAAATAAATGGGTTGCCAATGACTGAATACCGGGAAAGATTTAGTACTCCTTTAAGTAATAAAATTATAACATACTGCTGTTTATTTAATGAGCAATAAGGATTTTAGGCGAAGTATTCAGTCCGAAGTGCAGCCAGAACTTGTGTTTTCATTACAATTCTTTTCGTAAGAGAGAAACATTTTGCAGGCGGACACTGATCATCTATTTCCCACCCAAATACATTTCAGCAAACACTCAAATCACTAAAAACGAATGCACAAACGCTAAAATATACATAAAAACACACATTCACATTCTGTATCAGTGTTTGTTTCGATATACCTCGTTTCTAAAGCCAGATATCTACACATCCAGTAACGAAACACCTATGGACAAAATCAAATTTTAACTCGATTTTTTTACCAAATGGTGCATTTTCCATTTGTTGGTTAATATTTAGAAAGCGGGAAATTTTCTCAATAAAATGATGTGTCACTGATATATTTTGATGGAGTGTGAAGGGAGAAAAGCGCTGGATACCGAAAACAGATGATTAGAAACAATATATAAAATTCTGTAGAGATTCATACTTTCATCATCGATCATGAATTTGGGATCTAAATTAGTAGTAGTGGTACTGTTAAAAGTGCTTCGACAGCCGAGGTCATTTCGCAGGAGGGCTCCCACCAGGGATCGAACTCGGGATCGGTATTACCGAAGCCGAACGCGCTGCCCACATGGCTATCTGAGAGCCAGGCGCTAATTTATCAAGATTTAGATAAGATTGAAAATTTTCATTATCAATGACTTGTCCCATTGAACTAAACTAGGATGATAGATACAAGATTTTCTTCTGTACAAATATCTACCTTCTATTTTCCTCGTTGAGAATCAACGAAATCTTCAGAATGTATTAAATAAAAAGGAAATTCATATGATTAACAATTCCAGTGACAAATTTTAACGATACGGGATTAATTAGAATCAATGATTTCCACTAACTGCCGGCGTATCTGATAGAAAATTTTCAAAAACATTCTATTGATCAAGTTTAACATGTCGGTCAAATATTTAGGGTAATCATTAGTGTTTCTCAGAGGGATATGAATTAAATTTGGAGCAGATAACGACTATTGATATAAATATAAAGTTTCCACAAAACTTTTAAAACCTTATCAAATAAAGTTGGCGCGATAGCTCACAACTTCAGCAAACGAGGACTTCATCAGGATATATCATGAAAATCTTATCTTTCTTGGAATGGGAGTACTTATCATACGTAACCATACATAGATCTGATAAGGCAGCATCTTTGCGAGATGCAGTATTACAACCAATAGCTCAGATAAACCTATTGACTGTTTCTCAACCGGTCCAACATCGTAGAAACTTTGTTGTATACTTAAACTATACTCTCGTTGAAAAGTACCGTCCCTAATGAAATTAATACAAGCTAATACCTAAACAGAATTAATGTTCAATCTTCTATCATTCAGACTACATGAGCCTATATTCCTCATGTACTTTTACGGGAAAAGGCAATACCTATTGCAAACTATCCAAATGACTAACTTTCACTATTGGTAGATACCAAACTTTTATTTTCAATGCTCAATTTATATGGTAGTAAAATTTTCGTATTCAAAATGCAATAATCCGTCGCATCTTTGTTTTGTAGGTATTTACATATTCAAGGCGATTTTCAATTATTAAGCATAAAGCCACATAGGAACAAATAAATATATAAATTTATAATTATATAGACGACGATTATAAAGATAATAATACCATATTATATGTTGTAGAAGTACATTTCATACTAGTTGAAAAGTGTATTGAAATAGTCTAGGTTAGTAAATGAATAAAGCTAATACCTAAACAGAATTAATGTTCAATCTTCTCCTATTCAGTCTAGTTGGGCCTAAATTCTTCTTGCACTCTTATGGGAAAACGCAATAGCTCAGCTACAACAATCCCCTTGGTCGTTAAGCAGACTGGTTGTTTACAGCTTAAAATTTTACAGAATTGTCGTATATTTTATCAAAATTCGCGAAATTACGAATCGGAAACAACATTTCACAACCAAAATAAGATTCTACGTTCAATTTACCTTCTTTTGATGTTTTTCTCAACTTTGTACGACTATTCTTTCTAATTTAACTTTGCAAAATAAATTAATCCTGCAACCGATACAAGTGAGGTTTGCATGCATTTCTTATGAGAACGCTTTGACTCTTCTGGGATCGAACCGGGATCTCTAAGATGAATAAAAAGTAGCCTATTATCTGTACAGGGAGGACATTTAATAATCTCTAAAGTTTGAAATTTGTGCATCACATTCTCGAATTTTAAGCATAATCCTCTATTACATGAAAACACTGAAGTGATTAACATAACTGATCAATTCAAAGTTAATCAAGATTTGAAATCTTGGCGTTGTTTGCGATTTTTCGTGCATCTAGATAAAAATCTGCCCTAGCGTTCGGAAATTATTCCAATTCTGTCAGTTATTTGTTTTCAGCTTTTGTTTCCAATACTCTGATATGTGTGTGTGAATCATTTGCTGATCCTTATCATGATATTGTTCTTTCCGAATCCACTCGACCTACCATTGTCATCAAAAGCAAGAACTATGCCATTCCTCCGCAGTAAATCATCGTTGAGTTTGGTGTCGTAAGCAAATGATAAGTCTCCCCTAACAGAATGACCATAAAAGGTAAACGCATGCTCTCGAGTAACTTCATTTCCGTAAAGGCAAGTTGGACTGCAAGCTCTTATTCTCAAGTAGGTAAACAAAATTATAGAAATGTAAAAGTTTCATAATATTTACCAGTATTATTTCAAGCTACAAAATCCGAAAATTTCGTGAAAAGTTTAATTTACTTCCGAATTCAGAAATAACAATAATTATATAAGCTCTGACATTTATATAAGTTTAGAGAAGGAAATATAAATGTCAAAATCAGAGTGGAATAAAGTTACTCGAATTTATTTTCCACAGCTGAGGTCATCTAGCATTTGTGAGTTACCACCGGAAGTCGAACCTGCGATCGCGGCATAGGCGGAAATCATATCAACCCTACCATCCGGCAGTCCCTTAAATTTAGGTTTCATTATACATCGGTGTAAAGTGACGCAAAACCGCAACGCCGTATCTTTTCATTAAGAAGAGGAATAAATGGGATTCATCAGATGTTTCCTGAAAGCACAGAGTTGCGAAACTGTTTCGATGAGTAATTACCCTATTTCCGTCGCCGATTCAATGGGAATCACGTAAATAACATCTATACTCTATTATGACCCCCCTGCCACACGCCGAAAGGCAGCTTGTAGGGTATTTATGTAGATGAAAATAACATTTTAAACTATACACATTTATACTGTATTTATATTTTAACATTGAATTTCCAATTATCTGAGGGTGGATAATCGACAAGCCGGATAATCGTGTGTTTTACGGATTACCCTGTTTGTGGATTATATATTTTACGGATTATCCGGTTTAAACATAATCTGGTTTACAGCTTATCCGGTTTACGGATTATCCGTGAATTATAATTTTACTCTCCGTCGATATTTTCCGCCGTCTTAAGAAAAAAATAACATAAAATTAATAAGTAATTCCGCGTTCTAATAGAATCAAGACTTACGTTAGACCTTCTCAATTGAGCAGTGAGAATATAGTTAATGTGAGAATACATTTAGTGACATTATTCCTGAAAAAGATTTTCAGTTGGGTAAACTCTTAACGAGTCCATAAAACTGCGGAAAAAGACGGAGTATGTGCGCTATAATAATAAAGTGTTCCTTTACGTAAATTATGAACATTAGAAGTAACCGTTTGGGTTATCCGTTTTCTCTGGTTATTCGTGCATCCTCCCCGGGCATCATTAGCCCGGATAATCGAGATTTTAATGCAATATATTAATCATGTATAGTCTAAAATCTTTCGGAACGATCCCTGAATCACTACAAGGGAAAACGGTATATATGATTTTACAAATTAACTTCCAATTTTTCCGAATTTAAAACACTTCTAGCAGTCGGTAAAGTCATCAGCCTGAAGTCCGGTTGAATACTCATTACCTCGCTCATTGTTGTATCGGCCGAAATAGCAGGGGGGTCACATAATTTTATTATTAATAATTGAAATAAAAAATTAATTACGTCTTCCCCAGGCCTTCTTTCAATTTAACAAGCAATCGTATTTACTACGATTAAATTCTAATTTAATTTCTTTCAATCATCCCTAACCTGAGTATGACCCCATGATCTTTTGATTTTTATCGTGGAATTTCTTAACAAAATCTGCAACTTCTCGAGTTCATGAGGTGTGTGCTGGGATTTTACATATTTTTGTAATACGTGTCAACTAAAATCTATAATAAACTAAACTTTCATTATCTCGAAATTCACTCTCAAAAATTGCGTTTGTCCGAATCTGGATTTCCCTTAACGAAGATATTCTGTTTTTCGCGGAATTTTTACTTCATTTCTTATGAATTACAAATAAAGGTGATAACATACACATTCTTTTATCTTTTGAAATCGCAAATTCTGATCTTTTCTTACGGAAACCCGCTAAAGTAACCGTGTTTTATGTACTTGTTTTCTCACTTTGCTACCGATAACTTATATCTGTATAACCCAGTCAAGATAAAACGACTGTTATCAGTCAAAATTCCTTCGCTAAAGTTACCTCGCAAGGTCGAAGAGGTATCTTGCATATCGTAGTACCGGGTTCGATCCCAGGTTGTTTAGAATGGCGTAAGAAGTAATTATAATGTTTGTTTTCATCCCTTGCATGATTTATTTCTTTCATAGAAATTGATAGGAAAAGGTGGTTTTATTTATCAATTTCGATAAATATTCTTATTTATAAAGTTGAACACTGTTATCTACTCAAAATTATGAAACTTTTATGAAATCGAGCTAGGTACCAGAAGGAAGTACATTCAATAAATATTCTTATTTCTATCATGAAATACTGTTCCTGACTTTATTACGTTAAACATTATGAGAATTTTCACAAAATACACGAAAATTTTGTTTTTTCAACAACTCGTCCCCTTGACGACCAACTCGATCGTCGGAGCACAGCTGATTCACATTACAATTATAATACAGGGAATTTAGGGACATATATAATTAATGGTAAGAAGATCTCCCGCTTTTGCCTTAGTCCTTGCTAAGTAGATTATTGAAATTTAAAAATTGGCAAGTATAAAATTCTTTTTCATGGGACTGGGTAGAGAGTTAAAAGTTCCAAAAAAGCTGACCGGGAGGGAGAAGCTAGTAGAAAAATAAAATATATCGGAAACTAAATTGGATAAGTCATGTAAAATAAAGAGCTAAAATACGCTTCAATATTAAGCAACACTCAAGAGTTTACTTACGGTACACCTTAGTGCTGCTTCATTCTGGCTGGGAAGCAGTACAATAAATAACCAAAATACCTGTTTAATAAGGATAATTTTAGGAGCTTTGATAAAGAAATAGTCACGAAAGATAATCAACGCAATGAAGAAGCATCTCATATCTGTTTGAGCCACTTGAAAAATTTTCATCTCTATATTGAACTCTGTCCATCTCCAAAAATCTTCAAAACTTTTTGATTTTATAGCTACCTAAATTGATAAGAACAAGGGCCGATTCTTTTTCTCATCACAAACACTTCAAAATAAACCTTTAATTATCTCTTCCATTTCGGTAGTTTTAAGAGCATCAATTACCAAATTTCCTGATTCGAAGGACAAACTCAATCAAGCCGTAATCAAAGTGCTTCCTTCATTAAATTATCCATACACTGATTACATTACATTTATAAGTATCTGTTTTGGTTACAGACGTGGAACTCGGCTCAAAGATTCTATTGAGTACCTGACCACTAAGATATCCTTTATTTACGCCACTTCAGCATAAATTCAGAGAAACCAACGGTACTAAAATACACACGTTTAAGCTGTTCCCTTATCAGTTACCACATTATCTGCCTCGATTATTCAAATACTCCCTCATTCTTACATTTTCATGGAACGAGTTTACGTAATCGGAGTGCAAAGGCACAAAGTTCAGATCAAGGCGCCCCATTTTAAATTACAACAATGTCATAACTTAAATTATAACATAACTGTATCACAACGCTACAGCCAAGACATTCAGAGAAATTTAAATAAATGTATCCTCATTATAAATTCTTTACGTCGGTTAGTTAAACCCTGTAGTTAAAAACACTGGAACTAACAAAGCAATGGCAATAATCTGACAACGTGATTAAAAATGCCTGTCTTACGAGCATAGATTAATCAAACATTGATAAAAACATAATTTCTATTACCTTCCCGAGCCTTGAATATCAGGTTTTCTTATTTCTAACAGATATTCCGAAAGTTTAGCTAAAAAATTTCTGGTTTTCACATTACTTGTAATGAAATCAAGTAAAGCCCGCCATAAATTTAATGGAAACAACGACATCTTCATTGTTAAAAATAGATTACAAGATAAGTAAACAATGGAAAAAAATTAGAGTAACTCGATAACGAAGCAATCGTCGACGTCGAGAACGTCAGGAAAACTAATTTGTCTCGCCTTTATGTTTATCTCCGTAAGTAAAACTGTGAAGACGTTGGATATTGAATTTTATAGATAAGCAAATAGGATAAATGCACGAAGAAGCTCTTATCTAACACTAAGAAAGAAGCCTTTTTCCTAGAAGTGCAATCTGATAATCGTTTAAGAGAACATATTAATCTGCTTCCACGTGGAAAATTATACAGATAAGAGACTCCGAGCACATTTTCCGGCGTCTAGTCTTCAAGTTGTAGCTAGAACATCAACTTTAGTCGACATAGTGGATTTTAATTATTACTATTTCTCCTATAAAATGTATTTATCCCATGTGATGTGTTATTCATTTGTGTCTAGGAACTGAGGACACTTTATCTCCTGTTAAAATAAAATCTCCATCCACAAAATGGCCAAGAATTCCTTCAAATTACATCTATATTTAAGTAATGATAACATCCCCCGAGAAAAATTCAATGGGAAATTTTTTATTACTAATTTTGTACCATATTCCACATACCTGCACTATGGGAAATACTCAAAACAAATTGATGACACAGGAAATGGCTTGAAAATTTTGAAATAGATGGTTGACCAAATAAATCCAAATCATATCAAGACAAATTTTATCCTACAAACTTTAAACATGTGCCACTCATAAATCAACTATAACTTATTTCTCTAAGTCAAGATGAACATTCAGTACATATCCTAAATTGTAAAAAATTAAAATATTCCCTTAAAGGAAAATTCCTTGTCCAAAATATACATTGTATAGCAGAATAGAAATTTTGCAGTTCATTTTAAATCTCTTCTTTATTCCTTTTCTGGATTATGAGTTCCTAAAAACGGGAATTCTAAAATATCATGAAGCTTAATAACTGACATAAGAAGTCAGCATGATAAAGTATATGTGAAGCTGTTACATGATACAAAACACAAGCAAGGCTGAAAAATTCAGGAGGCTATAGTGGTTCATTGATTTTGTCAACCAGATTTGGCTAAATCAGATTTTCACTAGTGCTTCTTACCCAGAGAAAGATTTGAAGATCAAAATGAATTGTGAATTTCTATTTAGAGGTTCATACATACTACAGCAATCTTAGAGAGAAACTATACTGAGAATGAATTTTTAGATACTCCACTCAATTTAAAATATAGATAAAAAGAAGCAAATTACAACAAATAGAACAATTGATAGATTGGATCTTAATGATCAATTACGATCATTAAGATACCCAGAATCCAATTAAGCTGACAGAAAATGTCTAGTACTTGGGAAGTTAACTAATAACAGATAAAATAAAATAGAGATTGAGTTTGTTTTTTACTCATTCACCTCATAAACAACCATCTTCAGTGAATTATTATGAAGATAATAACAATCAAGAGATATAAAAAAACATTCCTGAACCAAGATTTACCCCAATGCCTTGAATGCTTGTATGCTAACCCATGATGCTGGCAAAACAGTCAAATATTAGAGGATATAATAGCCAAATTAGAGCAGTTTTTAATGGAAAAAGGAATACACTATGACATGAACATAACAAAAACCCTGGAGCCATTTGGTGCAACACAACAAATTAAGTTTTGCTTTGCTCTAAGTTTGACATGTTCACTGAAGGAAAAATATAACAGTCCAGAAATTATCAAATGATGGATGTAGAGAGGAGGAACTGGACTATGATTTCTGTCAACAGATCAAACAGTTATAAAAATATTTGAGATTAATTCAGAAATGAATGTATACGGTCAAGTCGAAAAAAAGACTTCTAAAAGAGATTAGGATATTCATAAGAAGAAGATCTGAAGAAAAGCCATCACCATAAATGAAAGAAATCTTCACAAAGATGACTAGAGGGTTGGAATATAAAAATATAGTTTATCAAAAAGTTTTCATCGTGAAACCAAAGGAAAAGGCAGTAGAAAACAATGGAGGTCTTGGTTTAGTATGTAATTACAGATCATCAAAAAGAGATTGCCAATTATGATGATAATAACATTTCACTTTTTCAGCCTGGTGAGATATCAATGATAAATTTAGATCCAATCTTAGAAAGGAAGAGAATGAAAATTTCCACTACATTAGATTCATTGCAGCTAAGATAGAAGTAAATAAACAGAAAGCTGAACAACAATTTCAGCACAGTTTTGAACTGTATTCGAAACCATGAGACTATAAAGTATCTCTTCTAAAGATCCCTTCTTTATAGAAAAATAAAAAAAAAATGAACCTCAACTAGCAGAGAGGGTAGGAGACAAGAGAAAATTTTAACCTTAAATGTGACTGCTTGGTTGAATCACATTGACTTCATTGGGTATATATATAAACTAAACTTCTATCAACAGAAGTATATTAAAACAAATATTACAAGAATTTTTCAATTGAAAAACAAGATGGAATAATAATATTAGGATATGATTTGGATCAGCAACTTCTACTCAAGTCTAAATAGTAAATCAAGTGTATTTGATAGCATGGCAAATAAAATCAGAAAACTTGGACCATCCATGATATTTTTCTTTTAAACAGGCCATATTTATATTTTATAATGATTATATGAGTAACTGAATCTATCACATTGTTCTAGTATACTGTTCTTTTATTTTATTAAGTACAAAAGAATTGGACCAAGAACTATCAACCAAATAATTTCATTTGTGAATAAATGAATAAGATATTCCTTTTTAATTTTGATGTTCCCAATTCATTAGTATATAATGTATTAAAAGAAGTATAAAAAATATATTACTTAAATAAATTATATTCAAGTACAAAGTTGTAAAGTGACGCACTACATTATATATCTCTTCAATCTAACTCAGGATGAGGTCTGACTAACTAAATATAAGTAATTTCAAAACAAAAATAAATGACAGTGAAAGGAGTAACTATTACTAAACAAGAAAATGTTAAGATTTTAAGGTACTGAAATGAGGCTCATGATTCTAATGAAACTGCATTTCATTTCTCAAATACAAAGTTGAGACAGTGAAAAAATTTCAATTTCAGGTCCCTTCAAAAGATGCAATACTCATACATAACCCAAATTTTCCTTTGTTCTTGACAGTTTATTTATGGAAGAATCAGGAAGGTTGTATTTTTATTCATACACTTACAATCACCAAGTTTTATCAGTCAATGATAGTAAGTATGCACATGCATAGTATAATGACTGATGCATGATAAATTTCTGTATATTCCAACTAGAGTATTTTTAAATAAACTACTAAACTACTCTACTTTTGAAATATTTATGCATTCATAATAACTTTTGATGACATAAAATAGTGCTGGGATTATTGATAGAAATAAAAGATTACATCACAATATTTCAATAGATGGAAAATCACATGTAAATAATTTTACACAATATGATATTGATTCCAGTCATGAAACCAGATATTACCAGCATAAAAATTGTTGTCAGATGTTGATTACAATCAAACAACTCAGATTGCCTGACAGATGTGAGATTTCTAGTGGTTTAAATAAATTAGCAATTATTTCTACTCTGTATACATATACTTTAACTCTATAACTGTATGAGTTGACAGTGCAAATATAACTAGCAGAAATTTGGAACAACAATAAACCACCAATCATTTGATAACATTTTATGTGGAATTTTAGAGCTTTTAAAAAAAGAGATTTTCCTAAATATTACTAAAACTAAAAGTATTGCAATTCTTTCTTTACTTGTGTATTTTTGCATTACATTTTCCATAATGTGCATAAAGAGTAGCATTTCAGAGCATACTGAAATTTCCTATCATTGAAAACCCTTATCTGATATATGTTGAGATATAATATTTTTCTAGCTTGAGTGTTATGAGGTTAAAGAATACTAAAATGTGTAACAACTCACCCTCACACCCTGGTGAGCTGCAACCTGCTGTGCTGATGAAGAGGGTGCAAGAGGAAGAATCGGTCTTCCCCCTCCTCCTCCACCTCCACCTCCACCACTGGAGACTCTTCTTTCTCCAGAGGAAAAGACGCTGTCATGGGAGACACTGTGACGCAGGCTATCTTGAAATAGCTCTCCTGATGCTATACCACCACTCCTAAAGACAGAAGATTTGGAAAATATACTTTAGAACTTGGAGTAGAGAGCAGGAAATCATTTTTAGAAACCTAAATAAAACCAAAATTTTTACCACATACCGTTCATATTAAAATCAAATCATATTTGGAGTTTAAAATCAACAACAAATGTTTAAAGTAATAGGATAATTAATTTTATTAAAATTATAAGATCATAGATAGGTATAGGGTACCAGGCTACCGACTCTATGTTCTGTAAGTTAATGCTGTTATAAAGGGGTTATGGCATCTCCCACAAAGATAAATCATGCTAAATTAAAATGAAGCAAATAAATATCATTGAATTCAATTTTCAAATACAAACATATTGTTAAAATAATATCCTCTTAACATTCAAATCATCAATTCAGCACAGGTTTTCCAGCATTGAATCTATTTTATTAAGTTGTCCTTTTCGATCTTCAATACACTCCAATTCTTCAAATAACATATCGTTTACTTCTATACACTACAACTGGGAATTTTCCCATCTGAAGGTTGCATTTATCATTTAGCTGCACTAGAAGCTATAACAAAGTTACAAGCAACAGTTCTCCTTCACTACATTCATTTATATTTTTCATAAAATGATTTAATTACTACATAACATCTCAAGAATATTTGGAGATACAAGTTCTGTATCAATCTTACCTAAATGAAGATTTGATTCGTTATTCATTTACATTGCCATATGTATGCCTTTTTAATGTATGAAAGATGGTATGGTTTATAATTAATTTCTATGTAATCAAGACTAGCAATGGATTACTGTACCTTAAATGATGGTTAGTCAGAGTCAAGTTTGAAATTCTCCATAACTTTTATTTCAAAAGAAAAACAGCAAAGAAAAAACATGACAGGACTGGGTCAGATTATTTTCACATCCATTTTTCCTTGAGAAATTTTCTAGGTACACATCTTTACAAGCTAAGATACCTTTCACCCTTTACTTTGTAATATTTATTCCTTCCTACTCTGTATGTGAGCTTTCATACTCAATAAATACTGCTTTAAGACTATTGTCTTTTCAGCAAATTGTTGTAAAAATTTATATTTCACAGAAGGACTGAAGCTCAATACATTTTTAGATAACTCAACACCCAAATTTATAACTACTTATCATAGGTTATATTTAGCTTTGAAAAAGTAGATTTACAGATTTTTCAAAAAATGAAACAAAATATGAAAAGAGATATAAAATGAATATTGAAATAAGTTTTAAAAATAAGTGGTATATACATTAAGTACGTACAATACTAGTAAAACATTTTAGAAAAGTAAGCAAACGTTATAGTATATAAGAATGTGGTCTAGCATATAAGTATCTGGTCTACCTTATAATGAAAACTTAAGCATTTAGAAACTGAATTCTTGCATCATAAGCTGAGAAATTTTCCAGATGAGTAATTAATGATGTATTTATAATAATACAAAATTATTTAATAAAATCCTATTGTGTACAATATCAAATTAGAAACAGAATAATAGATGTGCATTTGGGATTAAAATAAGTAAATAAAGAAAGCAAATCTGGATGAAAAAACATATTTTCAATGATTAGTTCAAGATAGATTTTAAATTAAAAGTAAAGTGTTTCCATGATCAAATGGTGACACTATTCCTGTTCAATAAAATAAATTATAAAATGAGAGAACATAGCATGCCTAATCTCACCGATGAATATATTGACTTTGAAGGTAAAAGTTACTTGCACATAGCACACTTACATTGTTGATAATATTTTAATTAATAAATCCACAAAGCTTTAATAGAATCTCAATATTATTATCAGAAGGAATCCTATCTTCTACAACTTTAAACTTAGTTTGACAATGAAACCATACCTAACTCATTTCTTAATTAAAAATTATTCACTGTTAACCATAATACAACTTTTCTAATAATTTACGAGATATATATCGTATATTTACGAGATATATATCGTAGATAAGAGATATTATAAGAGTGCTTTAATTCTTCCTAGTGTAAATATGTTTCTTAATATTTCTTTTTCTTTTTTCTTAATCATCAATTTACATTTCCTTTCCATTAAAAACATACTAAATTTTTCTTAGCTTGGAATGGTATTGAGTCCTTCAAAAGACAACTTATCAATACAAATTCTCTAAACTCTGCCAAGATCTATCTAACAAATGGAATCAATATGATGAATTAGAATTCTGATTGGTCACAAAAACAATTTTACTTCCCATGCATTGATTCTCATATAAACCCAAACTATTTAAATTATAACAAACTTTTCAGAAGAAGTATAAGTTTAATAGAAGCTATTCTTGCCCTAAGATTGAAAAGAGAATAAAATGTGTGATGGCCAACCAATTTTGCTGAGTTTATGGATTTAGAGAGAATTTTCAGCGATGCCAATTTCTAGAACAGCATGTTAAAGAATCCATAACGAATTAGAGTAAATTAAAAAAGTAAAAATTGATACATGCTATTATATTATCAAGAGCAAACAGTGACAATCAAATGTCGTGAAATTAGCTAAGTAGCTAAATTACGACAGGAGTGAAGCAAGGAGCTCTTTATTAGTACTGATCTTCAATTTATAAATTGAGAAAGCAATACATAAAGGAAAGACAAAAGGAGATATTCAAGACAAGGAGAAAAAATCAACATGCTATAATTGGCATTTGATGTAACAATTTTCACCATAAAGAAAGATGAGTAAACAATAACTCAATCCTCAATGAGAAATAAGTTGAAAAAATATAGCCCCAAAATAAATAAAAATGACCATAGGTATATGATATAGGTAGTGTATAAGCCAAAACTTAAGTTTCTGACTACTTGGTATTTAAACAGACTTTATTCATAATTATAGATATTTCTGTGTGTATTCATTAACATTTCAGACGTATTTCATTATTCATTATATCAATCTAATATAAACACAGATATGTGGATATTAAAAACAGACTGGAATGGTTTAATTTACAGGGATAAATATTTTTTGATGGAGATTGAGAAAGATTTATATTGACATAAAACATGATTTCATAACTTTTATTGTCATGAAATTCGGTTAATTGAATCAAAAAACAGTAATTTTATTAATTAATATTGATATTTCTAGCTTTGATATTAATGGAATTCATATAATAAGAATGGATTTAGATAACTCTAGGAATATTGATAACTTTAATTAATTAAGAAAGCCAATTGGATTGAGTTTTTAAACAGAACAATGATAGAAAATAGCTTTTAGCTAGATGCTTTAAAGGAGATATAAAGCTGTCTATTTAAGATTAGAGGGTTCATATAACCATTTTATGAGTATGCCAATGATCCTGGTAACAGTAATTGTCTTGTTCTGTCATGGAAACACACTGGAATAAGGCGAAATATAACAGCGTCTCCTGCGATTCTGAAACAAGGTATAAATGTTCCTCACCCTCTCCTCCTCCCTCCAGGGCTTTCCTCTTCTTCCTCATCCTCTTCTCCAGAGAGCAGCTCCGATGCAGAGCGACTTCTGTAAGCCTCATCCAAATCTCCATAAGCGGCCGCAGTCCCTCCGGAGTCCCTGCCCTCGTCCCTGGTGAGGGCGTTGGGACCATAAGACGAGGCGACTGTGGAGGGCTGCGGTAGGACGTCCCGGTCCCCGTCCTCCGGCGATCTCCTCGACTTTATCCGGAATATCCGCCGGAGCTCCCGTAAGGGATGGAACCTACGCTTCTTGCTCTCTGCAAATCGAAAGAAAAAGTCACGTTACTAATCGATTTAAACTCATAAACGAGGAAGCATATCCAACAAAACGAATAATATAAACCTTTCATTTCTTAAACGAAACAATAATACATGAATTGCCGTACAACTTTCTGCTGCTTTAAAAGCATATATGGGTTTATAATGGAGAAAAATATTCAGGTATTATTATTTATTTATTATTTACGTATAATTTATTAATTACTTGCCTGTTATTTATTAATTGCTTGTCCTTATTTATTAATTATTTGTCTATTATTTATTCATTGTTGGATATTATTATTTATTTATTATTTACTCATTGTAAATTATTTATTATTATATATTATTATTTATTAATATTAAATTTCAGCCTGTATATCGACATGTCTTTTGTCATAACAATTTCAGAACATTTAAGCATTTCACGACTAAAAATAATTTTTATAGGGGTAACACCGATATGGTAATAACTATTTCCGAAAATGAAAAATGTTTTTGCATACCGCTTTCATCATTAGTTTTCCCTAAATACTTCGTGAGAGTAAAATTGAAATTAAAGAAACTAAAGTTTTCTTTCCTTGCTTCTTTAACAGTTTTCGAACTGGAGTTATGGATGTTTAATGGATTAACGTTAATAACTATCAACAGGTCTAGTTACCTACTCCTGTGCTTAAACAATAAACAGTTGACACTTTCATCTAGTGGAGACTTGCTGCAGATTCGATAATAGACAAGTTCAAAGTTCAAAATGCACTGGATTGCGACATCGTTAACGTTAAATTTCAATTCGTAGGAACATATTTTCACTTATTTCTTACGTAATTCATCGCAAATATATCTAACATAAAATATCAAAAAATATCCATAAATTCTGGTATATTATGAAAGGAAACTTTTATTTCCTGAGTATATTTATTATGTATCTACAAAAAATTGCTTGCAAAAGACTACATTGATAGATAGGTAAAAAACAAAAGTAAATGATGAAGAAGAGAATGGTTGAACTTTTTCCACAATATGTTTATTAATACAAAAAACAAATAATAAAATGCACGAATGGTTTCAGCGATTACTGTGAAACAAAGTACATACAACGATTCTCCTTTTCATTGTGAATTATTTCCACAAGACATCGCCAACGACTGTGAATTTTAATAATGGTAAATGAGATTTTCTAGCAGTGTTATCATAGATAAAAGTAGCGTCGTTTCGGTACGAATATGGGTACATTTATAGCTATAAATAAAGATAAATACATATTCAGGGCGAGTCAGATCCATTCTGTTTCATGATCTCTATTTATAATCAGGTTGGTGATATGGCCGTTAGTGTCCTTGTGGGAGTGAAAAATAGACTGCAAAGAGAGAGTAACCGAATAGGTCGGGAAGCGGTCTCGAGATGCAATCCTCTGTGGTCAAATATTATTGAAAGAGATGCAACGGTGTTGAGTGTCTCGCGGCATGGAGACTGCGACTGAATGAACGCGGTCTGAAGCTGTTTTGATGGAGAGAGAAATGCACACGAATGGATTGGGTAATCGAATCAAGAGAATACCGAACTGGTAAGCTAAACAAGTAAACAAGGGGAAGATTGAATATCCACACAGATGCGACTGTTTGTCGCTGAGGAAATATCGCAAACAACCGCCTAACGGATTAAGCAGACTTGGGCTATTCATGTCGAACATATTTTCTCATTTCCTTCTTTGATTATTGTTTTCATTTGCATATTCAATAACAACTTCCACGGGTGTTTCTAAGAGAACGACTTCACAAGTGTTGCAGGATACATTTTAAAAATTATCCTTTTATTTGTAAAAGAACAATATTTGCACAAATGTACGCACTTTTTAACGTCTATCTTTTGATCAAAACCAGTATCATTTGTGCATAATGGCGCTTACATGTTTACATTGTTGCCTTCATCGCTCATTGTTTACATTGTTGAAAGCAACTGCCGCGGCCCACAATTTAGATAACAGTATGTTAATATTCATTATTTTATTATGATTATAATAATGATAATAATAAAATTATTATTGTTGTTATTTGCTATGCGCGTTTTTATTCAGTTCTGATGATGGCATAATATGCACCGAAACCGGTTGACAGCTTATTGTTCTTGTGGATTTTATACCTCTGTCTCTATTAAAGATTTTTCAGTAATGTAATTACACCAAGAATCGCTGAATGATATTCACTGACGGAGAAACAATGGACTACATCTTGGAAAAACACCAACGCAAGTGCATTAAAAGAGAAAACATAACTTTAAATAACTCATCAGTTATCACTACTACGCTAAAACGTTGCGTACACATTTCTAACTCCGTAATTGTAAATAATACAGCATATACGATGATTACAGAGCCAAATACTTAAAAATATTTACACAACTATTTCAACATCAGCTGGCGTTTGTGAATGTTTTCGTGTTTATAGAGGCAGTTGACAAACTGTGTCATCCTCTGAGATTTCCGGCATCATAAAGCATCAATAAAATTCAGAGTTTCCAAGAAAGAAACATAGGTAAATAAATAAAAAATGACAATCGTATCCAATTCACGGACACCAACTTTTTGTACATCTTCTTTTAATCTATTACGAATATCTCAAGGACCGCATGAATCAAAGTACTGCCCTAAAAGACGTGGCATGATTCAACCATTGAGACGAAGGTCGTAGGGAAGAGATTGTGAGAATTCGATCTCTCAACCTGAGACCGCAAGGTGATTTACAGTGATGACGAAGTGTGAATGGGCGCTTGGGCAGAACTTTGCTCGCAAGAGAATATGACAGATAAGACACAAATAAGTTCAGCATGATTCGAAAAGTACTACCTACCTAGATAAGTGAGAATTACTGTTTTATGTGAAGCATATACACTTTCAAGGAGTCGAGCTGTCGGCAAAAAAACTTGTGTCGGCATAATAGGAATGTCGATCAAATGAAGTGTAGGAGAATGAAAAGACGGTGGAATACACGTGTCGGCAAAACGGACGGAGTAAGAAAACGAATTTTTCCTCATTTTTGCCGGAATTAACTCAAATTTGACTCGAATGTGATACTCTAAGACCAAAATATGAATCTTTATTCGATTTCCTTTCTTTTGGAACTTTTCTAGATTGCGTAGGACCATTATTCCTGATTTAATTCTAAAAAAAGGAAAAAGTCTTCACTCGATCAAAATGAACATTACTCGCATTTCTTTTGGGAGAATTTCGAGTTATCAAGAGTCGAACCAAGGATACTTTGGAGAGGCAAATATCAATATGTAGGTCTTCTAACGACTCCCAAAAATTTATAACCCGATCACGTCGGGAAGTGCATGAAATTAATGTTTCAATATCTCTCCCAATGTATTTATAACGGGAATAACTGACAACGGATAGATAAATATACACGCGTCGGTGATTATTAAATAAAATACTAGATGATTTAGAATTGATTTATTTCTGTTTCTAAAAAAGGTTGTATAACTAGTTGTAAAGGTTGTAGGACTAAGCTTACCTTAGTAAATATATTTGTGTACATAAAACATAAATCTCATTAAGAGATCCTGATGCAGTTCACCGTAATGAATTAATCGACTAAAATGCAATGTAAAGGAATGAGGAAACGATAGCTGAAATAGTTTTTTTTTTCACCGAGTATTTCCGCGAGATCCTTCAAAGACACTAACTACCTCTAACGGATTTTGCTGCATTGCGAGAATTAAAAGAGAACCTCAAAGGATTTTCGGTAGACTGAACATCACTTTTTTAACGGTTTTATAATGATAGAAATAACTGTAATGTGGAGAGAAAAAACAATAATCTGGTAAACTAAGTCCACAGCGATTAACTGGGTATACACCAAGACAGATATGAACTCAGCTAGCATCATAACAGTATGGATACATTCTTAAAGAGGTAAATATCGAACCGTTAACTGTAAGGTATTCATGTTAATAGTTTTTTCTTCGTATCTTATTTTCTACTCTGTATCCTCGTTGTATTTTTCCAGCAGTCAACTTGGTTACAAAATAATTGTATATAAGTATCATTTCAAATCTCATTTTACAAGATTTTTTTATTTGGATGCATGCACATCAAGATTTAATCTTTTTAAACTAATTTTAGATGTTTTTGTCCCTAACGAAGTATTATTTAAACAGAGAATTATTATTATCAACTTAAGAGGCAACTTTATGAAAAAGAGTTAATTTCAGTAACAAAAGATCTCGCTGGTGATTGAAAAATGGTGAGTGAAGGCATATTCTATAAGAATTTTTTTTTATCCATTTCCGATTTCCTTTTTTTACCGATACACAGTGCGCTGAAATCGAAAAAGACTGCCGAAGATTAAAAAAATGGGTTTCTGGAGTTCTGAAACTTGGCATGATCCCACTTATATAAATTTCGCAAGCGAATCTGCAACGATAATCCTGCAACGCAGGTCATTTAGGTTGATTCTTGGTTACAGAAATTTTGCAGATGATCAAAGTTTATCAAATTTACAAATAGGTCTTGTATCAACTGCGAAATTATCGGAAAGTTATCGGAGAAAATTTAATTTATTCTTATAATATTTTCTTTCGTCTTTTATAATTCTCCGTCTTAATGAGTGTTAGCATATTTTATGCTACAACTTGCTGGACCCTTATTTTGGAGACATTTTCACCTATAAAGCGAAGAAAATAGTCCAAATGATGTCAAAAGACGCGATACAATATTCCTCTAAGTTAAATATGTATTAAAAAAGACTAAAGACAGGTTTAAGCTACATAAAAATAAGACTTTTTTTACGAAGCTTAGGATTTAAATTAACAACAACCTTGGCAACGAAAAGAATGTCCCAACCGATTATAATACTTAGGAAATCGTCGCAAAGAGTTTAAACTTGTTTATAAATAACAGTTAAATAAATAGTAAACACCGATTGCAATTACGAAAAGAAGGATAAGTAGCAACTATCAGATTCTCCATTTATGTAACTAATTCCTGTACAAAATTGCAACGAGAAAATTCAGTTATATTAAATATATGTGTACAAAATAAACGGTTTTTACATTTTCAGCCTACATTTTATACCCTGTTGTAATATGAAATAAGACCGATCAACCAATGCTACTACCCGTTTATTTTGGGCGAGAATTATGAAAAAAAACTGATTTCCAGTTTCGGCTATAAAGAGTTTGTATTCCTCAGTGACTCCCCGGATAAAGAGAGAAATTGTGTTCCTGGTTAAGAAAGAGGAAACTGGTACCACAAAGGAAGAAATCACTGTATCCGCTGAGACTATGGCGAACGATAGGGATGGCGTACCTTAATTATGAGGAGGATTTGATTAAATAATGAAATTATAACTGATTTTATCTATGTTATTACAATGATAACTGACCTAAGCTGTTGTTATTGGCATATACGTCATGAATGAATTATGATTAAATCCCTGAGATATGATTCCCAGAAGAGCGGTAATCCGAGGCTTCCTTTTTCCATTCGAGGAATTCACTATGCGTTCACCAGCATATTTGGCTATCGGGGAGATTTTCGAACCTCTTATTGAATCCAAATTTATTTATTTTGAAGCTTAAACTTCTTAGGTTTCACAAGTGTAATTATAACATTCTTAACAGTGCGTGCCAAAAAATTCTTTGGAGTGCCACTTTGTAAACGTGTGCCATAGGTTTGCGCCACCCCTGACCTATGACATTGGCGAATTCATAGGGGGTGAAGGTACGATTGCCCTCTCTCTCCCTTGCAAGTTTCTAGATCCGCCCCTGAGGGTGGGGGAATCTTTTTCTGAAAGAAGTCTGCATACATATAGTACCATTCAGCTAAAGAATCATTATGCTGCTTTGAATCGGGCACTGCCCAAATTTCAATATTTAACATACACATTCCACAAGAGAAAACAAATTTATTCGCTAAGCGAATTGAAAGAGAAAATTTTCAATTCTGTACGAAATCAAGACAAGTACCAATATCAAAGGAATTGAATAAAGATTCTTATTTTGGTCTTTTGATATTACATTGGATACAAAATTACGAAAATCAGGACAAAAAACGAAAAATCTGTATAATGTTTTATAAACAACCAGTCTCCCTGACGACCGAGGCGACTGTTGAACTCGACTCTCATACGAACACATGAAAAAGATACATGAGGAAGGAGAGCCACATTTTTCAGATGTATGCATTAACAGTTGTAAATTTTTTCCAAGTTGAATTTAGTTCCGTAATTTCCTACGGGGTAATTCACCAGTAGGTACACAGGGGCATTGGATTAGAAAATGACACTCACCATGTCTTCCTTGCTTCCTGCCCTCCGCCCCCCCTCCCGCCTCGGATGGGTCTTCAGCCGCCTCCTCCAACTCCTCCACCGGCGAAGACTCCCTCACGCAAGACATCAAGGTGGAGGCGATGTGATGGTGATGGTGCTGTTGGTGCTGCGGGGGAGGAGAAGGGTGCAGTCTGCTCACCGCCATCCACGGGCCTATGTCCACTCCCCGGAGGGAGTCCTTCTGGTAGAAAGTGCTAAGGAAGTTGATGACGGAAATGTGCTTTTCTTCTTGCGCGATTCAGAAGGATGCTTCACTGAGCGACACCTGTGCGGAAGAAAGTGGAACGAGTTAGTCGTCGGATTCTGCTTTTTTTCATACGAGAAACAAGTTGATGTTGGACTTTTCGATCGAGACTAATATGCCTTTATAGATATCGTACACGGAGAGCCTGAGAATCGGTAACTATAGGAGCACATTGTTGTCTAAATAGAATGAATAATAATTATTATTATTGATAAGGATGGGAAACAAAATAAATTTGTCAAGTTTCACTGACATTTATTACTAGGGCGACTAGTAAAGTATAAATATAAATTATAAATATGTATTAGTATTATTTGAGTATTATAAGTACTAGATAAATATAAATTTAAATATAAATAATAGATATAAATTATAATTATAAATGGTAAATATAAATAATAATAATTTATATAAATACAAATAAATTTCACTGAAACTTTACAAAGTTATTCTGTTTCTCAACTTGTTACGAAGTTTCACAAAGTGAACCACCTTCAACCATCGATTTAATAGCATTGATAAATTTTAATACAATCGGATTAAAACTTATGTTAATGCCTTTAATACATTCCTTCGTATTTATTTATTAACATTTTAGATCGAAAGCATAATTTATTACATTAATATAAAACAAACACACAAAATGTAACAAAAACATAATGAAACCTGTCATAAATATTGTTCATAATTAATTAATAACAAATAGTTAATTGAATTACCGTGTTGTTGTTATTATTATTACCATATTATTTGTTACGGTAATAAAGGTGTTACATAAATATTATTGCCTAAATGCATTCTTATCCTTTATTACAAATAATTGCACCATAGACGATTAATGATACAATATGACGATTTGAACGATATGTTAACGTAAAATGATTTAAAAACGAACACTTGCTGAAATTATGTAAAACTCGTATGCATTTACACTGGATATCGTCATCATAATAACCTTTGTTTACAAGGAAATCCAACAATAAATGCATAAAATACATGGAGAAACAAACATGAAGAGGATACCTCTTCCGAGGAAATGACGTGATCACAAAACACAGCTTGTTCATATGATGCGCTTTTCCCCTTTAATTAACTGCCCATTTCAAAACCCTTACTCAACTCATATGAGGGATGCCGTAACTATAAAATTGGGCAGAGAGGATCCAATGATGTAGAGGTAAGGCCATCCCAAATACGGTGTCAGAAAAGGAGGAAGGACATGGAAGAGTGAAGTCGGAGAGATTTACTTCGTTAATAGAGCGGCGACGGGAATAGAAAGTCCTCTATTCCAGCTGTGCAGCAAGGGAATGAGGTTTTTTACATGCAGAAAGAAGGAATCAAGAAAAGGAATCTATTACATGTTGCGATTGGTAGTGTGTCAGTCATTCTGTCCTCGGTGTGAAGAGATTTCACTTCCTCAGAGTAGATTGTTACTTTGTGCGAACTCAGAGCCGATTGAAATTTTAATCGCGTATTTTATTTACGTTTTTAAATCAACAGTTTGTTTAACGAAATTTTCAAAATTAAAACATTAATTTTGGGACTTAATGTTGATCATTTTAAAAAATTCAAAATCAATTTTTCACGTTCAAATCATTTCTTACTTTCTTGCATATAATGATGATACAATAATGATCATTTTTACAAAAACTCATCACCCGGTTCTAAAGTGTTTTCCATTATTTACAAATAAAGCCTTAGAGCATAAGTATTAAGCCTTTGAATTTAAAGAAAATAATCCATGCACTGGGTAAAACGATTATTTTTCCTTTTAAGCAAACGCTTTCATAAAATAGAATACGTTCCAATAGAATTGCTCTCCACCCTAGCCTAGAACGGATCCTCCCATTGAAATGCGAATATTAATTCAAAGACTTGAGAAAAGTACACAACTCCTCATTTTGCTTAGCAGGTCTCAACCTCATTTAAAGCCACTGTTAGTACCAAACACCATACCAAAACAATGGTAATTTAAAGAGCTTAGCATGTTTACTTATGAATTAAAAGACAGCAATACTGCAAATACAGTGATATTTATTTGAAGAGATTCTTCATGTGGATCATTTTAACGATTCATTACTCCAGAAAGTAAGATGACACAGAAAATTTGAGAAATATATTGAGAAATAAGTTTAATCGTTACTTAAATAATAAGAAAATTAACTGCTGCACTAGAAAACTATTTTGTAAAGTAAGCTATTAATACTGATACATTTTGATGCAGGAAAATTACTGCTCGCGAGCCATACGTGGCTTACCGTATCTTTAGTGTAACTGTTTACTCTACAACAACAACATGGCCTTAAATATGATATAATCATCCCTTAGCAATAGCTAAAATATTTCATTGGTGCATCATTCATTTTATTTTAAAAAAATTACCCATAGTAAATTTATTTCATACTTTAACATATGTGTGGGCAGAGGTGGCCTAGGGTTCCAGGGGCGGCTCCTCAACCGAATGTAGCCAAATTCGTTCTGATCAGGGTCCAGAAGAGGACCTCTATATATGAAGAGGGATTATATGATAACTGGATTACATCCCTAGAGAGTGACATCGCTAATGGTATTGACATCGACGTGTCAATTAAAGACTTTGCTGTAACTTGCTAAGTGGAGAAGGGATATTTTTAGTAAATTATACGAATACAGGTTACTTAATTATTGCTAAATAAACATTTGAGAGCTCTCAATAATTTTAAAATGCATATTTATATATCACTTTCTTATCCAAAAAACAAGAATATTTGGAAATACAAGTCTTAAGAAAATATTAATTTAATATAATGTTAATTTATTTCTAAAATTCCTCTTATCTAGAATCAAATGTTTTCGAAATATATCTCTTTCGAAATTGTATTATTGTAATGTTATATTAATTTATTTCTCAAAATATTCTTAATATTTATCTCTCGTCTAAAAAATCTGATGTAGCTTAAATCAACTTTGTGGAAAAGAGCACTAAAGTATTAAACAGAAATACTTGGTGATTTACAGAGTATAAATTTATTCGAATCGCTTAGTTTCATCAAAAAGCAGTACAAGATGGCAAGTACAACAAGTACAAGAGCCTGAAGATGTCTACTTGTATACAAAACGAGTTGTATCGAATAAATTTCTATTCTGTGGGAATTAAAAAGTAACTTTTCGTCCTTTACTTTTTCTCATAGAATTTTTTGAGTTTATTAAGTAAATCCTTTGCTCCAGTTATATCAGATTTTTTTCATTTCCATTTCTCCATGGGAATTTTCCTTATGTATGCTTTTACGTGCAAAGTCATCTTTAACACTTTCCCTCGTAAATTCACTCTTATTTTCGCAGTCTTACAGCGTAATAATATTATAATGGAATGATAATATTAACGTCAGTACGTCAATAATCACGCGGAGACAGGGCTAATCTATTCTCCGAAGAAAGTTCGCATGGAAAATTGAATTCTTAGGGGTTGAATCAAATCACGCCCGCGCTTGTAATTTTCACAAGCCGTCCCTGAGCGCAGGACATTCAAAAATTTCCCCGAAGACGCTAAATCAACACTAATTAAAATTTATTGTATCAACTCATAACTGCCAATGAGACTAGTTGAGACTTTTCATTGTAAGACACTTTCAACAATCTTTTAATGCTGCACAACAATATAGGCAATTGCGAGCTGTGCGATTGCCCAGGGCGTCGAGGTTTGGGGGAGCATTACGTTGGTAAAGTCGAAAAAACGAAGTGTTTGAAGTATTTTGATAATATCTTTTTGATTAATACTATGAATTTAATTTTGTAGTTTAATGGGAAGTTAAATGAACCAGATTACAAGTAATCATAATTTACGCAATAATTATACTGATATTACCTTAACAAGCATTATTAATTGGATTAATTCCAACGAATATCAAGAATAAGCAATAATAAAATAAGAATAGGCAATAAAGAAATAAGAATAAACAATAACAAAATAAAAATAAGCAATTTTTTAATTAATGACCTATAAATAATTTCACAAGGATATAAAACAAAAGGGGGAGCACCTATGCGACACCCTGCCAGGGACGCGAGTGCACTTCGGACCGACCCTGACTTAAATCCTGACGTATTGCCCTCACGTACCCTTGAAACGGTAGAATTCGATTTCAGGAAATTTCCTCACAATTCCTCACGTATTCTGAAGTTTTGAAGACGTGCTCCATTATACTTATTCCAAAAGATTCGTACGATGTATGACGATACTGAGTGGTATGTTTGACCATCTCTCGTACACTTAATGTAACGAAATAATAGACAGATAGATGGATATACCCTTTATTAGGCGAAGTTAGGCCCATGTGGGCCTCTCTTCCACCTAACCTAGTGTGAAATTGATATGTACAGATTATAAATAAATAAATAACATAAAAGAAATAGCAGAGTGTAGGAAAAAATCTTTGCAAAGAAGAGGGTTGTCAAAGAAAAAACCCGGGAAAACATCCACAAGAAGGGGGATGAAAAAAACCCACGAAAACGCAGTACATAAAACGAATATACATTAAAAATAATCAACAATAATATAAAAATACATTACAAATATGAATACATTAAAGATTATTACAATTAATAATCAAGTGATTAATGATACTATTTCAAATTTAAAAACTGCTTAGATTACTACGTTAATATAAAAAGACTATTACAATTAAAATTAGTGATAGCCAATGTATTTGAATGGTGATCACAGTAAAATGATAAAATGATGTTGAATGATGAAAATGATTTTGATGATGAAATGCGTACAATGTTTAATAGAATCGAAAGTAATTGAAAGAGTTTAATCCATTTAAGCACCTAAAAAAACTTAAATGACCGAGTCAGTGAAATTCATCTCCAATAACTTCAACAGAATCTTCGAAGAAAAATATTGATAGTCTGAGCGATATCTGAACAAAGAAATCAAAGCAAAGTCTGACTGAAAAAATGGTGAGATTTATAAAAACATCCGATTCAGTGCCGTCCTTATTCACAAACCCAACGTAACCGAGTGAAGAGGGCAGCGTAATAAATTCAGAGACGCGGAAAAATAGAAATTCAGTTCCAGATAATTATGGAGTAGAAAAAGGGCTTTCACACTTGAGGGCAGGAAAAATTTTCCGCAGAAGAAAACTCAACAAAAATTAGCTTAGGGCAAGAAACTTCATTAGAAGCTAAGTGGAGTCAAAACTACAACCTAATAAACAAGCAGGGGGAAAATGGGTTATCTTAATGTTGAGGGATGAGATTTGTCTAAGGGAAAAAGCTTTTTGTGTAATTGTATTGGAGAGCAAAAATGTATTTAAAATGCTTAATAATTTTGGAATGTCTGATTTTTTTGAGGACTTGCATCTCATAATTCACGGGAATTAATATTACATTACTCGTCTCTGATGTATATAAAAATGATTTCTTAGAGGATTTGTTAATATTTTCGAAAATATACCCGATATTCATTTGTAATTTTTGAGGATATATTTTTCGAAGAATTAATTTCATTAATATTGCTCCAGAAACTAGAATAAAGACATCAAAAGTTAACAAAATCGATCCAATAACAGAAAATGAAATTCACTGAAAGGTGATGAACATTTATTGGTATGGATTAATTCATCGAAAACCTCGTTTGAAACTGATGAGTTTCACCGAATATATATCCTCACCGAAAATTTTCTCCAGATATGTAACGTGTATAGGAATGTTTGAATATTTCAGCAGCTGACTGTCAATTCTAAAGAGTTCAACTACTGTTCGATATGATGTAATCTACAAGTAAGTCCACGCGGAAACTGGCTTGTAGATGATTAATTGATGTAGCTAACAACAGTTACTACATTTACTACAGCTGATGGAGCAGAAGGCAAGAGGTTATTAAACAAATCCTACAATACCAAAATTTTTGTTGCTCACAGAGCCCTCAACAATCGTCTATCGATATAATCGTATCGTCCGTGTCTCTGATTATAAATGCTATGTTTTTTAGAAAAGCAAGGAAGAAAGCATTACTGTATCTGACATAAAAGATCCTTTGGAGAGAAATGTGTCGGAACAACGGGTATCACAAACCAAATTGAGATCTATGGGTTTGGGAATCACACTACAATTAATCACTTACGAAGATGCTGTTGAAGTGAGATTTCCCAGCTAGCATCATTCGAGACTTATGAAAAGCAAAAGCGTCACAAGGAATTAATAACTAGGATGGACGGACTCTTGTGGTAGTTTTTTCCGCGATGTATTAGAGAAGCAAATAGTATTTTGATAAGGCTATCGGTGTTTTTACACCTCATGTAAAGTTGGCATACTAACGAGGTTAAGGGTGCTAAAGTAGAAGACACTAATTCTATCGTAGATGGGAAAAGGGGAATATGAGAGAAAACACGAGAAGTAGCGAAAAAAAAGGCGAGCGATGATCGCGGATAAATTGAGGAAGGAGAGGTGGAACACGTCGGGGTATGTTATCGATCTGCAGATAGAAGGATGGTGCACCCAGCAGTGCAGCCGCACCCCATCCTCCGCATTGGAAACCGCCGCCCTTCCAGACATGAGGCCCTCCTCAACACCACTCCGTCTTCATCCTTCACGCGTCTGCACACCCTTCCTCAATTTGCCCTCTCATCAACACAGTCTATACGACTAATTCTGCTATTTAAGTAGAAGGATTATCCGCTATGGAAGTAGCATTTCTTTCATTGGTTTGAATCAGGAGTAGGTCTAGGAGGGGGAGTTTAAGACAATGTCACTATGAACTCACCTCCGCTACATATGTTTTAAATCTTACAGGGTAAAATAGAACAGGAGACTTCATAGACTGAATTAAGCCCAAAATAAAGACGCTATTTACTTATTTATCTTATAAAATGCTGTTTCGTTGTGATGTTTGGATCCGCCAATACTTGATATGAGATTTATCATCCCTTAATATGACAATGGTTTGTTCGTGTTTTCCACACACTCCATCTCTTTGGGTGCTTTCCTGCTTCATAAGCTTCACCAAGGTTTTTTAAATCCACGATTAAATTAATTTTTTCTCTACTTGTATGAATTTACATAATATTGGTACTTTTGAAATAATTTCCATGAGTTAAATGGAAGAGAAGAAAAAGTAGCCTCAAGTTCTTACTCGATAAGGACGAAATTTATTTATTTATTTGTTTAATATTTCATAGGGAGACTTATGTATTTTGTCTATGTAATAGCTCAAGCGAAGAAAGAATTTATCCATAAAAAGAACAATATTAACTGCAATTAGTGCAAGTTTGGATAGAAGGAAATAGTTAACAGAATCCTATTTATTGAGTGTTCTCTTCTATGAAACATGATCTCAAGCAATAGTAGGAAAGTGAAGATTAAAAAGAAGTGACGTGTGGTGCTCTAGAAAAACAAAGAACATTAAAATTGTGAAGAAAAAGAACGATTGCCTGAAGACAGAACAGCCTATAGAGTTTAATGGAAAATGGATGGAAATGGAAAATAATGGATTTATAATAATTCATAATGAAGATAATATGCTTGAAAGCCAAATGTAATAATAAGTGATTCTGAGTATATGGGCAGAAACAATAATTTCTCTGCAAAATTGGAGAAGGCGAAGAGCGTAGTAAATAACCTGATAATATATTTTGATATTATGTATCTTATATATATGAATGTATGATAAAAATTTATAACATTCTTCAGCATTGGATAAAGTTGGGAGGATCGGTTCTACCATCGATGACATATTTGGACAATTTCCGGTACTACTACAGCCAGAGGCGACTTTCAGTAACCAAAAGTCGTAGGGGCAAGGATCATTTTGAGATCTTACAAAGGGATTATTCATCTTAAAAAAACGTCAAAAAGTCCATTTTTGGTCCCTTCAACGACGAGACCCTTAGCTTGTGCCTGGCGGGAAATCCTTTCTCGACTACATAATGATTCGAACTTGTATATAATGATCTACTACAGCTTGAACCCTACCATACATTTTTGGCTTTACCCAAGGACTTGTCGAAAACATTATCCAATGGAGAATCACAAAGAAGAATTATAAAGTAAGGCATTACACGATTATGATCGACTCGGAGCATATTATGGCAAATTAATGAATTTAAATCAAATTAATTAAAACATGATGAAAAGAGTTAACAGTGCATACTCCTGTTTTATCATGCTTTATCAGAGGCTGCATGTAGGAACAAAACTACAAGGAATCAAGGTAAGAGGGAAAAGTAGTAAGGTAGGAATCATACTGTAACCAATAGCAACCAGTATCCATAGTAAAAGGCGAGGACCTTAAACAAATCGCTAGTTGAGAAATATCTCCCCAAAGTAATTACTTTGTCACTATAAAAGCAACGCAATGGAAATTTTAAAAGGAAGTGTTAATAATATGAAACATTCGGTGGAATTTATTCATGTTTTTATCCAAAGAAAATAAACTGTAAGACATTTTTATGAAGGGAAATTCACAGATATTTCTGTGGTAAATAAAATCTTGTATTCCTGGGAATAAAGAGAAGAATACAAATATAGGCGATTCTAAACATTCGAAATTGAATTTAAAATTTTTAGAGCTCGAATCAAATCGAATTTCTACGTGAACTACCTTAATAATTTCTTTTATCAAACTGCATAGGCAAACAAATTCAACTTCCATCGATATCACCTTGACTAAAATGGGCGTGAACCGAAGAGTCAATCATCAACAGAACCCAGGGGCGTAGTGACCTAAACCTTACCAAGGGCAAAGCTTTGACAGTTGATTAAGCACATCTCCATTGTTCTGCTTCGAAAGGAAACACTGTTGTCATGCCAATAAATGAAGTATTTCAAGAAAATACACGATGTTGATTTTCTTCGCGAAAAGTTTTCAGAAATATACATTAGAATGTATACAAACACATTCGCAAAATTTCACGTGATTACCAATGTGATTTATTTATAAGCTGATATTTTCTATACCTCGTCCAACGTCATGAAGAGACCACGTAAATCTTACGGCCCCATGCATTATTTATGGCGCGGGCTGTCACGATTTTTGCATAGAAAAGGAAAGTTGGCGATAATTGAATTTTAAGGTATCGAGTATAGAGTAAAATTGATTTCTGATAGAACAAAACTAACAGCACCTGCCATCCCCCTGAAATAAATACACGGTGGCATAAGATTTACGTGGTATCTTCATGACGAAGTATTCAATCATTGCATAGAATAATTGATGCACTGATATGCACTAAAATTTGTGATGGCTTCTGTAACTTTTGCGATTTTCTATTATGCAATGTATGTTCACATATACTTCGCAGCTTTGTAACAGCCTTCACTCAGCTTCGAGCTCAAATATTTAACGAATATAAAGATAAGGAATAGTTTTTGAATACTGACGAGTCGTATTACTAGTGGTTATCTTAACGTTGTCTACATAGCATCGAATTTTAATGTTTCTTAAGTATATCTGTTATTTATTTAGTCGAGGCTTTCACAAACATCCTTTTCTGGACAACAGGAGAAGTGTTAACAATAGACGAACATATATGACCATTCCGTAATCAGGTTATTTCTGAAAAATCCGGTCAGCCGGAATTCGAACCCGGGACCTCGTGCTGGAGCGTTGACACGCTAACCATTCCGCCACTGAGGTCGGTAAGTTGAACTTTCCTTCGAATTTTCGCCACACTACATGTTTTTCTGACGATTACTTATAGTTCCATTAGGTAGATATATACTCGTATACGTTGACATCCTTAGCTAAACCATGGGTTAAGTATAGTACTGGTAACTATAGTATAGAGTAAGTATCTTACTCTATGGTTAAACTTCCTTGTAGTTCCATTCGGCACACATCTTAACATTGACAGTTTTAGTTAAGCTACTCCAACACGACAAACCCGACATTACTCACTTGAGGAAAACGTCATCACAGCAGTCGGCAACGAAAGAAAGGTTAACTTTAATCAAAGTCTCCTTTAACTCCCTTTCTGGTCTATCCACAAAAGCCGAGGACTCCGCGCAGTCCTCGAGGCGGAACAGATGGCTTATTAGCCTCGAAATACCAGTCGATAAAGACATTTCTCGCTGCTTTCCTTCAATTCCCTCACCAATTAAAAAATTTCGGATCAAAGGGAATTGGACGCGGGATAGAGACCGCGGTTACTGCAGCGACCGCGGGAGAAAAAAGCGTCGCTATGACGACGAGAACTCTGTTACATTATCCTCCGATGTCGTAAACGCGTCTTCCAATTACGCGTGCACGCCGCTGAAAAATCACGCCGCTCTTCGATTCCGGGGTAAATTACCCGTGAAGGCGTTTTCGGAGTAAAAAATCACGCGAGAGGTGAGTGACCTCCGATGAAATTAGCGCCGCAAATCTCTCCGCCATTAAAGGTAAGAGATTGAAAAAGAAAGAGGAAAGCAAAGGGAAATGAGAATCGAAATTCTAAAGCACAATTCACGACGGACAAGTTTTTAATCCACGTGTACCAAGAGGTGAAGTTAAAAAAAATAATTTACGAAGACGTTCTTTTCCCTACGAAGTATGCAACCTCGCACTGCAGTCTTAAATGTTTATTTATTGACAAACTTCCGCTGCAGTAAGACATATTTGGTGACAGCGTAGTAACCCAAATTATAATTAATTCATGAGTAATAATCATTATGTTTGTTACAAAATACTTCTTAAAACAAGGAGATCGATTTCCATACTTGGGCAGCCTTCTTTCTAAGGATGGGAGATGCTCAACAGAGATTAGAAAAAGGATAGCATTAGCGAAAGAAGCATTCATGAACTGAAGGGAACTGATGACGAAAGGACTCGATAAAGGAATCAGGAAAAGACTGATAAAACCCTTGGTGTGGAGTGTAATCTTGTACGGGTGTGAAACGTGGACTTTAAGAAAAGAGGATATTAAAAGATTAGAGGCTTTTGACATGAGGGTAAGGGGTAGAATGGAGAAAGTACTAGTAAGCTGGGTTGATAGAAAAACGAAAGAGGAGGTGCCAGAGATGGTTGGTAAGAGAATAGGGTAATGATTGAAGTAATTAAAAATAGACAAAAGAAATGGGTGGGTCAAATATTGAGAGGAGAGGGATTATTGAAGATAGTGATCGAGGGAAGAATGCTAGGGAAAAGACAGAGGGGAAGGCAAAGACAGAAGTTGTTAGACGAACTAAGGGGTAGGATAAGTTACCGGGAATTGAAGGAGAGGGAATTAAATAGAGAATGTGGGAGCACATGAACCTACCGAAAGGTACAACACTTATATATACAAAATACTTGAGCGATTTCCGATATCATACAATAATCACAAAGACGTTTCATACTCATAAACAGAGCAAATACTCATCACCGAGGATTTTACTGATATTTTCCTTTATCAAGACCATTCTTTGCCATTTTCTCTCGTTTCTAATATGCTAATATTTTCTTAACCTCAGAAAAGCATCATTCATAACTAGATAGAAGACCACTCGGGTATGAAAACTGATCCACCTGTTCTAGTTTTCCTCTATCCGCCCAGATCGTTAGTTTAGCTTTTTCCCCTTTCATAAACCTCATTAATTAGTTTCTTTTACGTTTATTTTCATTAAAAACTCCCTTGCTTTATCGCCTAATGTATGTATTAGAATTTGCAAACTTTGTTCGAAATCATATTCAACATATAACATACATTTTCACCGTAGTTGTTACTTCAAGTGTAACACTTTTCCCTTTTGGCTCTATGGCTTATATATAGTATATCGGTCCTGAAACCAACGCAGAGGAAAACTTTTTACGCTTTAAAAATGTATTAATAGCTTAAATTCATGCTCACAATATTGTCACAAATGTCAGATAAACGAGTTAAAATCGTTATTCATTCAACTTCTTGATTCTCAAGTCACAAACGATAGAATATAAAACACATGAAAAGTATGCATTAATTAGTACGTGATTATGTATATATTACTGCATTTTAATGAGTTCATTAATGTGATGACCCTGTAACAGAACAGCGTGATTTTAGTACGGTGTATATATGCATGCAATTACCACTGAATTCAGAAATCAACACTCATTTCCAAAAACTGGAGCGTAAACGAATAAATTTCAATATTTTGACTCCATTTAACGATTTCCATTTTTAATTCAAAAACCTTCTGCATCCATTTTTTCCGATAGAGATTAAATACTGGTAACTAGGGAAGAGGATAAATAGAAAACAAATGTTTGTTTATTAAGCTAGCAACGACTGCTTTCCTAAAAAATCCTCCCGAGCGCATTGGCTTTTAAAAATTCCGCCCGTGTCGTGGCATTACAAACATTAATTCCAGTTCGTGTTTGGACGGCCGAAATGCGTCACATCTAATTCACGTATCACTCAAGGATAGCGATTCTGGCAAATACCAATGCGGCATGGTGCATTCGGCCCGTGATTTTTCACGATAATCTCTTCCTGTTTTTCCTGATATGCATCAACATTTTGAACGTAGGGATGGGAAGCAATGAGAGAGAGATTTGCGGATGACTCTGTCAAAGAAATATAAAACGAAAAAGATTGCATTTCTCTATCAAACGATATAGTTCTTATTCAAAGATGGTGCAAAAAATATCAAATATGGCTCAATGGCAACTAGAGCTTTTCCTGCTATATTTTTATGAATGCAATCAATAAAAATTTGTAAACTGAGAGAAATATAATATTATAAATTGAAAATTAAGAGTATAGATTATAGTTTCGCTGCTAATTTTTTTACTTGGAAAAATATTGAAATTTTATTTGTAAATTTGTTTGAATTTAAAATATATTCTTGTAGTGTTTCATAACCATTGTATGAGCCCTCAAGAGATTATTCTGAAGAGGTATTCCTTCCGACTATTGAATACAAGGCAAGGATATTCATTTTTCAATTTTCCCCTCCAATGACAGTCATCAGGAAGAAATTCTACTTGTAACCATGACAATGATTAATAATAAATAAATAATGAGATTAAATGCTCAGTAGTTAATCTCTTCGAAAAGAAACTATTTGGTCAGAACTATTCATAAATAATTAATGGAATAAAGTAGTTAACAGTCGAATCAGTTGAATATCTTAGGATAATCCTTACAAATAACTTAAACTGGACCAAACACATCCGACAAATCTGCGATTAACGAAGTAAAACTCTCGGCTTGAAAGCGTATTGTCGGTAGATGTGATGAAATGTTATTTCACGTAGGTCAGGCCCCATCTGGAATCTGCAAGCACATGGGATTCAGCGGATGAAACTGGTACCCGCAAACTCAACATCAGTGCAAAGCGATACCTTTTTCAAAAAATGCTACGATAAAAAATTAAGCTACGAAAATGCTCTCAGACGCAGGTTAGGAATCTTTGAAAGAAAGGTAACTAAAAGCTAGGTTGCCATTGTCTGAAATTTTCAGAGAAAACACACTTACATCGGACGTAATCGGTTTTGCATAGCTTATGAACAAATTTACCCTTTCCTTCACCTCTAGAATATATAACTCAATATAATGAATAATATCGCACCGAGGCAGGATGAGGTGTATATTGAAATTGGCTTTTTCGGTGGGCTTAACTTGAGAAAATGGCATTTTTAATTCGATATCTTCAACAATATCGGAATCGATTCTTCGTAACTGATTTTCGATTCGATTTTAATTAAGTTTCTCCTTCACTTCGATCAGTTTCGAATACCCCAATGGACCAGCCTAAAAGATGGAGTTTGGGATTGGGACAAAAGAAGGTGACAATAACGAACATCGTTTAGCTATAAAAGTTAATAGTCTCCATAGTAACCGCACAGCAACACACAATCAGCGTGAGTAAACGGAGGAGTAAAAATAGATGAAGTTAAACGAGTAACAGCTGGCTGACCGACTACAGTAAAACCCAATGTGGCTAATCTCAGCTTTGTGGAAGGGAGTCATACTAAGTAACTATAAAAACTGTAATGTTCAATTAATTTCCAGACAATTAAATTTATCCGTATTGACTGGTTTTGTTTGCAAATAGACATCTTCAGGAAGTTTTATACCAGATGGGTGGGGTAAAAGAATAGAGGCGTCAACTGAAAAGAATGGAGAAAAGGTTATTCATTTATATTATTACTAACTATTTTATTCTTTAAACTGTAAAACCTGTTTAAAACGCTTCTGCTTATGACTCTCCAAAGCTTAATACGCGGTTTTCTCAATGTCTCACGAAATATACATAAATTGTTTAAAATATCTTCGCTCCGTCATTGAGGGAGTTAATCAGGCCTAATGATGACCTTTAGTGGCGAAAAATAATAAATTATTGGTGGTAATGATAGAAGTGCTTTTTAGTCATTTTTTCTTTGGAATGTATTTTCATTGCAGTTTTTACTTTGCATCTTATTATTCTCCGGATTAAGTCGTGCAGGTTATAAGTTTCACTGATGTAGATTGGGGTGCATATGCATGTATGCTTAGTATAGAACCCAAAGGGGTGGTAGAGTAAAAAAAAGTTAAAGAAACGCTGGTTTAAGGTTCCGGGAGCTATCAATCTAAGCGTGAGTGTACCATGGAAGAGGTTGGTGGGCTCTAATCAAGGCTGGGGTTGAGCAAACTAAATTAGGATGTAATATGATATACTTCTGTCATAGCTAATTCTTTTTATAATTAAGATTCGTTTCTCTTATGCTTTTCAAGGAAGATAAGTAGTCGCAAGCAGATTATCCCGGAGCGAAAGTTTCACGCGCATGAATGTATATTTTGAACGACACATCCGCTTTAAAAATCTCGTTTCCTGTTCAGACGTCTCCATTAATTAGGTAACGGTGAAATTAAGAGAGAGGGAATACCTTCTCGTAATATAATTTCGTCACACACAAATTAAATAAAATTAACAGAATGAATACGTCTACCTTGTATTATGTCAGAAATGATTGGTGCGGTTCTTTCTGAGATTTTAAACTTGCTAGAATATAATATCTGATGACGAAAATACATTGAATATTACAAATTCCTCCTTGATTATGAAATAAATTTAGATATAGTTGCAAATTAACAATATATATAACATTGAAAACATTGATATAACATTGAAATCCTGAACTGATTCCATGAAGGAAATGTGAAAAATGTTGAAGCCATACTTTAATCGAATTTATCCCACAGCAAGTAATTTTATTCAATTAACACACTTGGTTTTCACATTCTGTATTAGTTATAAGCTTAATCTTTGATTAAAGATGCACATTTCGGTGACTATGCCATCCTAAAAGACAATGTTTTAGTGTTTTAGAGATTTTCGAGCCTCTTATTCATAATAGAGTTCTAATTTATTTTCTTTCAATAATATGGGAAACTAAAAATAAAACAGCTCTTAAAGAAATAAAATTATTTAAAATCCCAATTCACAACGAAAATCTACAATTTTTAACCAAAGTTCCTTTTCCATTATCCTGTACCGAAAGATGAATTCCATTTTTTTAAATACTGAAGCAGAAATTAGTATAACATTTTCGAATTAAGTAAAATTCCACTATAAACTTATTTTACATGTCCAAAACAACTTCTGCATGCAGGTAGCGATTGATTCAGTCAAGAAAGAGAAGGAAGTAAAGAGAAACTGACGTGATTCATCAGATAAGCAATGATCGGATATTCCGGACGGAAATTTCTTAAAATCGCGTGTTTTCCCCGTAAAGGAAACAGTATCCGAGCTTCAAAATATCCCAAGAAAATGAAATGAGTCTCTCATTTTCTTGCATTCAGACATTGAGATAATTTATGGTATGAAGAGAAAAAGAGGAAATGTGAGCATTCTTTCCGTCCGTTGCTTAGCAAATCATATCCCATCAAAAATTAACTTGGGCGATAATATAATAGTTGATGCGGTTTACACTTAGTTCATCAGGGTAAAGACCCTAAAAACTTATATGCTAAATGAAGAATGTACTGAAAGACACAAATGTTGATAAATGTAAATATGTATTAAGTAATTTAGCTGTGTTAGCTGAAAGTTAGCTTTATATATTTATTTATTGTGTTGTGTTACCTAGGAGATACATGCATTGCAATCTTCTATCCTTGTATGTAGATGATTAACATATTGTCAAAGTGTATTGTTATGGATACTTGATTTATATTCTTTAAAAGCCAATAATATTCTATACAATAATTATAATTATAATAATTTATTTTACACAAAATTATAGTAATATATTTATTTTATTTAGGATGGTATATACGACTGCCAATGGTATTTATCTTGATCACTCCTTATCGAATACAACGAAAAGTGTTATTCAAAAGGTCATTCTGCCACACTTACGTAGACTTTTTTCAATCATGGCTTTGTCCTTAAGAAAAAGAATCAAAGGCAAACTACCTCATTCCTCACCTAGGTTAGCAGGCCACATTCCCTCCACAAAAAATACGTCCCGTTTTCATCGGGACTGTCCCGGTTTTAACGCTTGGTCCCGGTCAATCTTTCTGCTGTCCCGTTTTGACAGATAAACACCGAAAAAGAATATAATTCAGTATTTATTTAGAAATTATCCTTGAGGACCAATAGCCAGATGAAAAGGACTTTTACGATAAACAATCATGTGTGGGAATAAAAGAAAAATACAAAATACGGAGATTTCAGTGATAGAAATCATTTAAACGAAAATTTTCATAAGGCAACGACGCTGCATACTTTTACAATTAGTCTCGAAAAACATGAAATTAATAAAATCTTTGGGCGAATTCCTAGATTTGTCCCGTTTGTACCCACTTCAGGCTATGAATAGTACAGTTTCCTTATCATTAGAATATGGTAACCCTAACTTTAAAATTCTGACACTGGAAAACCACGTCTTGACTTCATCATTCATATTGTTTATGCAGCAAATACGATTCAGATTAAAACAGAAAATTCGTTCGTTGGCCGAGGTATCACAGTATAAATAATCTCTACATTATCCCAATACGTTGCCTCGGTGACCCTTTTTCCACTCTTTTTCATTGGCGCGAAATGTAGGGAACTGCGGGCGAGCGAGACTAGCGCCATCCGTAAGGGGAATTCGCAGCCAGCATAAACAAAGCTCTGCAGAGAGATGAAAGGAAACGGATTGGAATCCGCACATATTGCCAGAGAAAGAAAGAAAATTGATTTTCGCCCCAAGAACTAGCGCTAATGAGGACTGAATGCGCCGACAATGAATTTCAATTTTTCCTGACCCCATTATATCGACGATTCGATCCATTAGAAAAGAACTATGAAAAGGTAGGCCAATACAGACTCATCCCAGCTTCCGAACGTAATTACTTCCTGACAGAGGTTTGGGTCATAAAACCATATTTTGCTCTTTACACTAAACTAGTTGCCCCGTACAAAAATTTCGCATATGGACATTGATACTCTATTGCCCAACCCAAATACATTTCATTAAACACTCCAATCACTGGAAGCGAATGTACAAACATTAAAACGTACCTAAAAAACACATTCATATTCTGTATCAATGTCCGTTTCGATATGTCTCATTTTTATCGATAGATATAGATATCTAAACATCCAATAACAAATCTTTATGGGCAAATTCAAATTTTAACTTGGTTTATTGGCCAAACAGTGCATTTTTCATTTGTTGGTCTTTATTTAACAGGAAGCGGGAAATTTTTCCTCTTTAAAATGGTGTGTCATTTATACGTTTTGATGGAGTTTGAAGGGATAAAAGCGCTGGTCACCGTAAATGGATGATTAGAAATAATATACGAGGATATGATTTGAAGTATGCTATGTATTCCTAGAATTATATGATTCCAACTGATGATTAAGAATTAAAGTGAGTTATGACGGAATCGCATTCATGTCTCACATAGGATTCCAACAAAATTGAGCTTCCTATACTGCTGAAAGTCACTCTCGGATACGAGATACATCAGAGGGATCTTCTCTTCATTGATGAATTAGGAAAACTAGGTATTTATTTTCTACATCTATATCTACATATGTATGCTGCAAGCCACCTTCCGGCGTGTGGCAGGGAGTGCCAGCAATTTTTCGTAGCAAATGCTCAACTTAATTATGACAGTATTAAAAACTTATACTAGAATTAAAATATTCTAATACTACTTGAAACACTTAGATTACCTATTAGAATTAAAGTATATTAATAAAAGTGTTACGTTAAATACTGTTACATGATATTTTTTCATTGAGAGGTATAAGTTTCAATGCTAAGCAGTAATCTCATGATAAACGCTAAATTAAGATTAAAAGTCTTCCTCTTAGGAGATATTCATAACCAAAAGTAGCTCTGTAATTATTAAAAATATTATCTAAGGTATCGACTACTACCGTCTCAGCATCCAAGGGCAAAAGAAAGCAAAGAATCTGCAAGCTAAAAGACCGTCAGCAAAAATTGATAATTATACAACCATTACGCGTGGTCACCCATCCGGTCATTCTTTAGTTCCATCAACACGTAACTGGAACAAGGGCCTGTTATTGTGTAATTCGATTGATTCGAAACCAGTTTCAGCGCTTTACTACGCTTTCTGATGATATCCGAGATTTGAGAGATATCCGAAAATCACTTACTTAATGGGTATCTGGTAACGTAAATTGACCCATCCGTTCTGGGAATATTATCTAACTTTCGAGATCATGATATGCCATTGAGAATTTGCATTCATGTAGTCTGGACACATTCAGGAAAGTGATGTGGGGATAATTTTCAACTCTACAAAATACTAAGAATGTGGTTAACGTCACAGGATCTTTTGATGTGTCTCAGAATTCAACATCTTCTAATATAAATAAATGACCATACAATAAAACCCAGTTAAGACGCTTTTCAGCGGACCAAGTTAAAACCGCGTCTTAAGAGGGATAGTGTTATAACCGGGTTGCATAATTCTGGCTGCATTACTTATTATTTTTGAAGAATTGTCTTCTTTCTGCACAAAGAAAACGTCTTAGTTTCTTAATTTTGGTAATTTTTTTCTCAACAATAAAGCAGATTTTACGAGATGGGCAATTAGGAAAGAAATACGATTTTTTGAACTGTAATAGTGCATCACCATTTCTCCAAGACTTCGCTCAACAGCTCACAAACCTTTTCTATATTTTCCGATGCGATTACTTCTCGATATTGCGACGAAAGGAAACACAGAAATGCGACTTTTCAATCTACGTTCTGCTCCGAGAAAAAAGTCATAGAGGAAATATCATTTTATCTCAAGAGTTCGTATCGGTTCTGACGGTGAGATATAGATTGCTCTACTTCGCGATATCTTCATTTTATTCTCACGAAATTCGTCATTCAAAGGGAGACTTATAAGAAACCCTTTTAGAGACAAGGAGAGGATAAGATATTGTAAACATTTTTGGTCTACCAACTGAGGCACAGGATTGGCTACGGCGGGTTGCAGTGAATCTGGGGATGGGAATAATCCGCTTCTTAAGCGGTATCAATACAATGTAATTGGGATCCCCACGAAGTGAGATTAACATCCAGCCTTGACAAGGTTCAACGTAGGGCAGCTAGATTTGTTAAGAGAGATTTCAGATTTGACAGTAGTGTTTCAGCTATGATAGAATCCCTCGGTTGGGATTCGCTTAGTGATGGAAGACTTGATTACCATGGGAAGCTTTTTAATGAATTTATCACTACGGATCTCGGGGAGGAGATAGTTGATATTGTTATACCAGTTAGTAGCGTACGTGATCTTCGAGACAAAACGACGAAGCGTTACAGGGAAATAGTTGCCAGTACAGATAGTTATTTCTGATCATTATTTCCGCGAAGTATTAGAGAAGCCAACAGCAGTCAAAGGTAGATAGGGTTTTCGATTTTTCACACCCCCTGCCATGCGCCAGTGGTGGTTTCCAGGGTTTAAATCTAACTGTAAGCGTAAATACCATATGTTTCGTGTGAATTTGAATCATTTTGCGTTGGCATAGCCCAAAAATTAGGCTGTTGATGAAGCACTAACAGAAACTAATAGAATCGCAAACCCCTCATCGCATGTTCAGCAAAAAAGGACAGAACCCACAATTCGAATATGGACCACAAACACACGGATGGTTAGCCGATCCCGTTCCTTCGAGAAAGTAGGGTAAAAGTGTCGTGAGGAGACTAAATTTGACCGGCACGTGGTCAAAGAGTAACGAGTGCAGGAAAGAGCAAATAATGGCAATTAAATTTGGGAGAGGATTTTATGGTGAAAATGTATAAAACCTTGACCTTTTTTATGGTCTATAAACTTGAGCGCATCCTACAAATATGAAATTGGTGGAAATACCGTAAAAAACTTTATGATCAGATCTAACTCAAACATTAACCTGCTCTTTCACGAAAGAAAATATGCGAATCATATTGAAATGTCATGAATAAATGATCAACCTACATATTTGAAACCTAATTTCCAAGATCAAGATATGAATTATTTAAATCAAGAAATATTTATTCTCTCAAACTACCACTTAGATGCATTTCATCTCCCCTTAAAATTTTAATTTTAATAAATACCATTTCATATTTCGCTATCCGTAAACTACGTTTTCACATATATGGATTTTAACTCGGATGAATGAACGTCAAAGTAGAATTTTCCGCAGCTATTTAGCTTAGAAATACATTAAAATGAACCATTACTAACAAATATTGATATAAAATATTGAGTAAAGTTTAAAAGACTATCATTCTCCTCTTATTTTTGGCTACATCATAGAAAGTCGACTAAATTGGAAAATAATCCTTAAGTAATTATTAATTAACAACCGACATCAGGAAAAATAGCTAAAACATTTTTAAAGCGGAACTGAATCATTATTGTTTAAGTACGGCTTTATACTTAGATATTTGACTATACTTCTTTTTTCCCTAATATTTTTCAAATGCCTCTTCTGATTTGAGTATTCAGTATTGTTCAGGAAAAGAGTGGTAATGATTTTTTTAACTCACCAACATTCATTCTCTTCCAATTTCGTTAGATATAGCCCGTTATCAGTTATAATTTGTTAAATAGACTTCTTGGCCATTAAAACTGCATATGTACCTGAAACGAGAAAGAATTTAATTATTATTAATGGATTATGCTTGATACGTCGATAACATACCACATAACAAATATGAATACTAGGGTCATTTTTGGAAAATCATAAAAATTAGTAATATGCGGTAACATTTCAACGATATCGCACTCAAGATGAAAATTCTAATTCTTTCAACTCCAAAAAATTTCGTGTATTAGTATTAGCTTTATAATTCACAGATAGATACAAGACTAATTTAATTCATATACGATACACTGTTATCGATTTGAAAACTTGCGTATAAAGCCTTAACATAAGGTGAACTTAGGTCTATTCACCTATGAAATATAATTAAATTTTAACGAGTAATTCGGATTCAGAAAAAAACCTCTAACGAACAAGATGCATAGGTAAAACACAGTTGTAGTACATCTTAATGTGTAATATAAATTCCTTAGTAAAAAAGCCTTCAAAAGGAGAAAAATATCGACTAACAATCTATTATCACCTTAGATATTATTCCGTTCAAGAATTTGGAAAATTGGTGGGAACTTACGGTTGGAATGGGTGTATAATTAATTTTAATTATATATTTCGTCATAACCAGTGCAGTCAATGGGGCTATGTGTACAAGGACACACCCTGAATGATATGTTATATAGGTTGACAGTTACGATAGGTCCTGTAACCCCAAATACTCGAAAACCTTAAAGTCTCAATATAATCCAAAATAAAGACATTCATTTAATATGAAATCGAATAAGGTGCCTCAAGTATTACCTAAAAAGAGTATTTATAATAGGATCTCCCTCAGATATTTTTGTACACAAATTTATGTAAAACGTTCTAATTACATTTCTCAATATTTAAACTGAAATCCTTTAAAAATTTTTACGAGAAATTTCTGAAACTCTTTAGATAGATAAATAAGGCCTTTATTCGTGAGGTTTTGTCCATATTGGCCTCTTTTCTTCTTAACCTCGTATGTCATTAGAATATGCACCAATATGAACTAAAACAAAAAAAAGAGTGTAAACAGTGTAAGAAAAATCTTTGCAACTGAAGGTTGACAAAGAAAAAACCCACGCTGTGGGAAAACGCCTACAGAGAAGGGGGATGAAAAAGGTACAAACACAATCAAAAACTAAAAAGGCAATACATAGAGATAATGAATAAAAAAGAAATACAAATAAATAATAGGAATGACGAATTCGCTGAATTGTGATTTTTTTACATTTTGCTTAGTTTTGAAAACCCCGCATTTCATGATACAAGCCAGATATGAGTTGCAAAATGAAAGTTAAAGCTCTTAAAGGTCTTTATTCAGGCCAGATTGAGACTGAAAATTCTCTTCTTCCATCTATCCTATCGTCAATGATATCGATGCAAATATCACCCTAACCCATTCCTCAATGACATTGATAAAAACATAAGTAACGTATGCATAAATAGAAAAAGAGTGGAAAACTTTATGAGCGGATGCAAAAACACTAAGCAATTATGTTAGATAAAAATATCCACCTCTAAATCTTTCTTAGTTAACCCAGATAAATAAACGAGAACAACCACAATATACTTATATAACTGAAACAGCTAAGATTGTAATAAAGTTAACCATATGGTAAAAATGCCAGATATAAACTCATATATTTAATCTCGCCTATTTCAGCCACTCATCTCAAGCCAGTGCAGGAGGAATATCCAAGTTCTCAAACAACTGCGACTGTTACTGTAGATAACATTGATTCGAGTCACAAAAGAAAATGAACCAGACTAGGTGTGGTTCCAACACTCTCATAGGTCATTTAAAGAGGAGAGCATGAGAGATGCAGCAGTCAGTTACAGGGAAATGGCTAAGGCGATGAATGGAGTGTGTGAGGACCCTTGGCCCACACCTCCAAAGAGCCCTTCAGAACTAAAACAGGATCTCAAGCACGACTACGCTTCCCCAATGGAAACATGGAAACATGGCGCGTCCCTCTTCGTGAACGAAATGCTTATTAAAAACGCAGAAATTCGTATTGGGCATAAAAAACAATTATTTACCCCAAACAACTAAATTTTACCCTAAGATTCGTATTTGAAGATGGTTGAACCTGAAATACCACAAGAATACGACCAAAAACCCTTGAGTTACAGATTTTTTCTAATATCAGCGAGGCTCTTTGCAAACAACATCAAATACTGTTTCAAAGAAAGATACCTAGTACGATCGATGAATGCGGCCGTGATGTTGTGGAACGTCATACTTAGCTAGTTAGAGTTAGATGTGTACTTTTCCACATAAACTCCACACTGAGTTCGGATATAAAAAGTTTACATGGAAAATTACACATCAATCTCTAACTAACTATAGAGATACCTAGGTGATACATACCACACTGATAACCAATTTTCGGCTAGTAAACAGGGGTGGATTTACTATTAAGTGTACTTGATCTCGCCAGGGGGTCCAGAAAAAGAATTTTTGTCATTTTACCGTGGAGAATTATTCTTAGGTGTCTTATTATCTATTCTTAGTCTCAAAATAGTCCTGTTGCCTAGGACCTATAATTGTTAAATATTCGCAACTGTTTGCCAAGATTTTTCCTTCCATATCTATGACTAGATTAAACCAGGTCGGCTTCAGACTTTCTGTCCCTCTGGTGATACAGGTGGTTTGTGGCCACCCCCTGCCACTCTCCAAAATGTTGAGAGGCTTACATCCTCCTGGAGATATTTATTTATTTATGTATTATGACTGCAAATAGGCAACAGGCCAGGTGGCATTCATTTGAGGGGCAAAAACGAAGTCCCTGTCTGGCGTTCACTCTAGTCGGGAGGAAAACCCCTCCAAATAACTATGGAAGGCAGCACGTTGTACAAAAATATTTAACGAACAACACATGCAATTATCAGTACTGAAAAATCTTGCAAGATGAACTGTAATGACAAGTATAGTATATGTAAATTGTGTATTATAATGTAAATTAGTACCTAAACCATAGTATTTATATTCTGCCAAACATTGCCACCTGAATTTTAATCTACCTGTAGTGTGAAATGCACAATAAAAATAATAACAATAATTACAACCAATTCAACAATTCTCCAATGCGACTTATTGTTTCAAGTAAAACCATCAAAAAAAATTATAATTATTAGTTCTGACTTCTTCAACAATTAAATCTGCTCTTTCAGTTACTTATTTTAACTTAATAATGAACGAAGAAATTAAAGTGAAAAATAGCGATGGAGAATAGCATGACTGGGACTTGAGCTCAGGTGTCCCACTTTCCTGTATTCTAACCACAAAACTACAATTCCAATTCCATTGTTTTCAACTAATAGAAGTGAAATTGATTACTCCTGCCACTGCTAAGTTTATCACTTTTTCTCATACCTTATTAACGAATACTTAACACAGACTATTTTGTAGCTTGATACTGATGCGAATGATTGGAAATTTCATTCTAAATGTGTTGGAAATACTTTCCCTTAGACAAAAGTCGGACAAAACGTACTACGATAGCCTGAAAAGCACTGAGACCTGAGATTCCATGTCTTATTTTTTCAAATCCACGTTTATTGATTCAAAGTCAAATATTGGGTTGAGAGTTTTGCTCGTGATCAAGACTTGTGTGTATGAATGAGAAATTCTTGTACGAACATTGCAAAATGTATCTGCAAATCCTTGTCTTACATGTATATCCTGTTTTCGACGTGCTGGGAAATGACTATGCTAGTAAAGACTCAATCACTAGTAAAGCCCTCTCAAACCAGCATAAAATGAAAGCTAGATTAAACATTAAAATGCAATTAAGACGTCTTTATCGGGCGATATTTGATTTAGAAAGTTCCATATTCTATTTCATCAAATTAAATGCGATGCACGTAACATTATAATACAACATACGTAATATTGTAATACAACAATCGTAACATTATAAGACAATAAACGTAACAATGTAATATAACAATCGGAACATAATAATACAACGATCATAACATAATAATACAACAATCGTAACATAATAATACAATTATCATTATAGCACAATAAAGGTAACATTATAATACAACAAATGTATCATCATGATACAATAAAGGTAAAATTATAATACAATAAACAAAATTACCAGCAACAATATAGCAAGGGCGACAATGCAATAAGAACTTGGGTAAATCACCGCAGGAGGAGAGTGGAGATAAGGCAGTCTGATAGAGAGTATGAAAATGGTTCTAGATCACGGATTCCACTTTTTCCGGTCTACAAATCGCAAAGCGCTTTCTTCACTTCACGGTAATGCGCCGTTTCCATCAAGAGAGAAAAAATAATAATAATTAGGCACTCTCGAAGGAAATTCAGTGACGCAGAGGGAGCGGATTGCGAGTTTCGATTGTTTCGGATTTATTTCTTCCCCCGATCACGATTCGATTATAAAATGTTTCGTAATCGAAGGGGGAAAGTACTTGGGACGTAATGGGGTTTTATTCTCAACGCATTCTGCGAATCAATTCGGATAGCATAATGCGAAAGTTATTATGATATGTGTTATTGATGGCCATCCTTGTCAGTACTTACTAAAAACGATTTTTTTCATATATTTAGTTGTTACCTTCACAAACATCCACTTATGGACAATCTTAGAAGACTTTAGCCACAAACGAATATATATGATCATTCCTTAATCAGAAAAATCCGGTATTAACCATTGTATTAACTTTCTCCTACAGTAGTGAGATTTTTCGAAAATCAAAAGAATTATAAAACAATGAATTTGGTTGCGAAGACAACGAGTTTCAAAAAAATAAACAAGAATTATTTGATTTCACAAAAATTCTTGCTTAGAAGTAATTTTTGGCGGTCGTTTTGGTCCCAGAATCAACTTTATTCGATTTTATAGTTCTTTTGATTTTCGACATATATCACAACCGGTGGAAAATATTAAAACATTGCTTGAAATAAAAAAGTATCATTAAGCAGTATTTCTAAACAAGAATATCTTTTCAAAGAAAACTTTAATCTTTTTAATTAAATACAGAAGTATCTGTAATTAATACCTAAATCAACAGTAATTATTAAGATTTATTGCTGAAACTTTATACCATGGTCTATTTATGACATTCTTTACAAAAGAATCGAGTATTAACGTATCAAAGAATTGTGGTTTTCATTTTTCTTACAAGACGTTCCGTAGGAAGATTTTTCTCAATCTCCGAATTCAGTCGCATCAATTGCGGTTTCCATGCGAACGGTAACCACGCGATATCGAAACCTACATTGTCACCACCTCTTCCAACAATGGATTCCAAGACGATTGGAACACTTTCAGTCTGAGTGACTCAATTTCGGCGTAAAACACTCCCCATTTCGCCCCAGACGAGGTGTCGGCCGGAAGAGAGCCATTTTTATTTTCGTCGTTCGTTTTTTTTCCTCAAAAGCGTGCGTCTTTTCCCAGGACGTGATTTTTCGTCTCGGGCGGGAACGCCCATTCCTAAAAATAAGTCCCCTTTGCCGTCCTACTCATTCAGTGGAATCATAACAGGAGACCGGTTTTTTTTAAATGAGATTGGGGTTGTGGCGCATGACTAAGATGAGAGAAATGGTGCAGGAATACTGAATGTCGCTCAATTGAGTTATTATTATCCCGTCCCTGATCTGGATCCGTCACAATGCGATCGCGAGCGGAAGCGATTGTTGTGTCTCCCCTCACAACAATGGACTCTCATTGTTGAGCGCTCTGCCGTAATAATAAACCTCGTGGAATTAAAATGCGGCAGTTGGCGCGTTACGTAAAAATTTCATTCTTCTGCACCTGCAAACTTATCTTGAAGAATGGAGTATTTTTAGTTTGTATTTTAGGAAATTGTGGATAAAAATTTGCCTTCCATTTGCTTTCCTCTCGGTCATCTTCTTGGTTGTGATAAAATCAGAATTACTGAGGCATGTGTGATACTGAATAATTATACTTAATCTAGGTCACCACGTAACTGAATGCAATACAAAGAGAATCACAATTTTTGATACTGGAAATTCGAAATTAACAGTATCAAGTAGCCCGTCATGACATATGCTGAAAATCCAAAGAACCTCAAACTGAGTAAACTTGAATTTGCGGACAACATTTTTCAAAAAATTATATTTAAGCAAGGACCATTTCCTTTCAAATAGTTATTTAGAATCTTTTCAATCAAACAAAGAAGTAATAATGTTGTAAATAATTTCCTTAGTTCGTATTTGTGTATATATTTTGTCTTATTTTTATTTGTTGATTTTCTTATTTTATATTGCTATGTATATTTAGTTAGTTTGTTTTTAGGAATTCACTTTAAGCTGGCAGCACCGCTGTATGTGAATCTTTGATAAACAAATAAAAAATTAGACTACAATAATTTACGAATTCATATTGAAACTTTCTACTATGGCCAATTGCATTTTTTGACAAAAGAATTGAGTTTTAATGGTTAATTTCGAATTGCCGAGATCAAAAATTGTGGTTCTTTTCATGAATTTCTTTGGGAAAAAGTTAGTCGTATAATCCGACTTCGTAACACCATATGATGTTTCCTTATGAGTAATATACAACCAAAACCTCCATTATCATCATTCCTACCAACAAAAAAAGTTCCTTCCTCAAATTGGCATTCTTTCAAAGAGCCATACCGGCAACTCACAATCAATAACAAACGCTAAGATATCGATTAAGGTTGTGAATTGGTTCCACGAGAAAGACTTTATCTTCTGAAGCATTTATTTTCAGTAGAAGTTTCCATTCATCGAGATTAGAGAGAGAAGCCGTAGTAAGGAAAGAAAATTTCGAAAAGATTACCTCTACTACCCATTGACACTTCGTACTTTCGATGCATGGGTCGCGAGTTCACAATAAGTGAACGTATCTGTGAATGGAGTCACTGATGGGCTTCCGTGACACGTGAATCCTCTAAGGAAGAGTACGGGATGAGTTCCAAGTCTGGGGCTTTCTTATTAATGAAAGATTTAGGACAGAAAGCACTCTGTCACATTTAAATCGGACGTCCCTCAAACTCTAAAACGACATGCGTTAATCGTGCGAGATTCTCTGCCCACACCTGCCGTTAATATTTCCGGTACCAAATTTAGTAGGCGGTTAAAAATGAGTTTTTTCCATAAGTTCACGGGGCACGTAGAATCACGGGATGTGTTCGTCTCCCACGCTAGTGCTCACAGGAGTGTCTACAGCTATAATGGTCACAACTGACTATCTCGATCAATCAACTGTATGTAAAAAATGATTGAATGAATTACATGTTATTAAAAGGTACTATAAAGCGTTACGTAAGCGTAGTATCGTCTCCTATAGGTGGTTACTATTATGTTTTTCGTATTTTTTTTCAATTCTACCTAATATTTTTAGTACGTTACCCATCCTTATATCGAAATTTTTTGAATTTTTGAAAATTTTAAATTGATTTTGAAGCCTTTATAACCCCTTTTCCGTAGAGGTATACTCGTGGGTTTTTTCTTTGCAAACCTTAAGTTGTAAAGTCTTCCCCCCCCACTGCCTATTATTTCCATTTTCTAATCGATATCTGTATATATTAGGCGTGCTAAGTTAAGTAGAAGAGAGGTACGCTTGGGCCTAAAAACACCAAATCATCTAACTATCAATTTAAAATAAAGACAATGACTTTAAGGGATTTTAAAATGCTTTACAATATGGTAAGAAGGGTTAGTAAGTAATTTACTAGTAGTTGTCCATAGAAAATTATTTAGTAGTAATTTTATTAAAGTACCACGACAACTGAGGTCATTTAGCATCTTGCCACATTTCATAATGAGTAAATCCTCCAGAAATCGAACCCGGGAGGGATCTTCCAAATTCAAACGAGTTACACATAGCTATCATAGAACAACTATCCACTAATTTGAAAATCATTTATGTCACAGCAGATTTAAAATTATAAGTACCATAAGTTTAAAATAAAGGAGAATAAATTTTAATCAATTCTGAATCAAATTGTCAAGCGAGTTGGAGATTATAAAATTTTTAATACTCAAGTCTTTTTGAGGTGCCTGATCCCAAGCGGAACTAGTTTTAGAAATTCAATTCATTGGAAGTTAAGGTTCCTATGAAACCAAGGCAATCACTTTGATTTTTATCTCCAACCAGTCCTTCATATTGACGAATAAAATTTTAATAGCACCCATCACACCTCGTATCTCTTCCTTACTATGTTCTTGTTTAGCTTCCATTACTCCATTAACCTCTCTATCTAATGGAACAGGTAAAAAAACCCTTTCTCGTCCGCAAATTTCCTGGAAACAACACATGGAAGTTGTCGGTAAACATTTTTCCTTCATTGATTCGGCGGCATTTCTAAGCAACGATAACGTCTCCATTAGCGACGTGAGATTCTAATCTAAAAGTCGAAAATTGATCCGACCTTTTCTCCATTATTTTGTTATCTCGATAGCCTGAAATAATGAAACTTTTCGGGCCGCTATAAGGAAGTTTCCGGATAAGTTGGCTAACATAAAAAATACTGAAATTTCGGCCTTCGTTCTCTTATATACAGTAAAACACGTTTAAGAAGCTCCTGTTTAAGATGTTATATACGAGGTTTTCTATCGGTCCTGGTCCCTACCACTAGAATCACATAGTGAAAATCCCGTTTAAGACGCCCTAAAACCCGCCTATAGCGCGGACTTTTTCTGTCCCCAGATGCAATGTTACCTGCTACAGCCAATCCTTCGTCTCAGTCGATATATCGAAAAGAATTCATTTGATTCCTCCCTAATTATCTACTAGTAAATATTGATTCACAGTAGAGCGACATAAGACCAGAGGATTTTTTTCCTAAAAGCAGACAGTTCTTAATAAAATACGATAAGAAGGCGACCAGCATTACACAATAAGAGTTCGCGGAATCTTTAGATATCTAAAGTAAATCAAACTAAAAATATATTAATTCCCGTTTTAAGGTGTAAATAACTTAATTAAAAAATAAAAGAACAAAAACACTTCCTTTTATGTATCCTAATGTAACAGAAATTAAAAATTTGTAATATCCGGGTTATAATGCTATGAAAAAGGAATCGGGATGGCAAATTTGCAGATTTATTTTGCAATACAATTGCAGATATTCATTGAATGGATTGAATTCATTATTCTATTTGTTTTCATTCTACCATTTTATGCTGGGTAAACTTATTTTTCCTTGTTATCTTATGCTGCGGTCAGCATCACTTTTAATCCTTTTTACTATTACTTTAATCCTTTATACTACGAGTATTAAAATTTACTATGTATTAAAATTTGATAAGGTACTTTCAATCGTATGAAATAAAGTCTTATTTAATTCCATCATAATTCTGTTTTGTAGTTCATTTTTGCAAGTTCTGCCGACTGAAATTTATCCCACCAGTATGATAAGAAATCCTCCATATTTTTCAATGCCCCTGGAAGAATAGTAGGAGCAAAATTCGATTAATCAGCACTGCAATGGCACTGCAGTGAGTCTACCGTTTAGTCATGTGCGCACCATATGGAGTGTGTGATAAATGCACTGCACTTAATATTCTTGGGCTCTGCTCAGATAGCAGAATCTTCAGTTGGGTTGCCAACTTCGTTACAAGGAATCTCCTAAGATATTCTTATCTTCCAGACGAGAAAATGACGCTGAAGAGAAACTTTTTTTAACCTTAAAATGATGAGGCCCATAAGCTCTCCATGCAATGATTAAACATTGGGTTTGGTAAAATAAAATCTTGGAGTTAGTGTTTTTACCTAGTGTTTTTTCGTTCTGATGAACATGGGTTTCTTTCAACAGTGAGTATTGTGGCAAAAATTAATGTCAACAATCAAGGTTACGGTTTTTGTTGCTCAACATTAGATTGTTGCAGCAGCAATTAGTTTCTTGTTACTATATTTATCTCAAGAATGACATAATTAACTAAGAGTTGCCTTTAAAGCAACTACAAGAGTGAGAGGGTTAGGATGGGGATTTTTATTTTTTCATATTTTTTATTTCACCTCAAAAAACAATACACAATTAAAAATTAACTTATGAAAGAGAGTTTAGGGCACCCTTGAGGTAGATCTCATGTAAGCTTAGCCATCACTTAAATAACATCACGAGCGTGTTTTAACGAAAATCATAAAAATAAAAATCATATATATCTTTAAATACATACATTGATAGGGATTGTTTAATATGGTGAGGTATAGTATTCCATAAATTGGATGCTTAAAACAGGAATTTGAGAAATTTTTTGAGATGTGGAATAGGACATATCAAGTAATTAGGACCAGAGCAAGTATAAACAAAAGATACGGAACTTTTATAAGTGAAAATGTCGAAAATGTACTTGGCTACAGGTCCCAGAATAATATAACAAAAATAGCCTATATTTTCGCTTTATGTTTGGTTTTAGCCACTTCAAATCTCGGCGATAAAATATATAATCAGCCAAACGAAAATTGAAGATAAATTTTATACAATTGTTGAGGAAACGTAGCAACTAAGCTCCTGTTCGCAGGTCAAATCGTTGTAAACAGGTGCACTGTATTATTGAATATCAATGCGACAGTTTCTCCAACAATGAGAAGGTAAAACGTTATAAACATCGACAACAATGGGCTTTAAGGTGGAAAACCACTTGAATACCTCCTGATTTTCGTTGACCGCCAAAATCTCCCAAAGGAATAAAAGGTTAAAAAATGGGGCACAATTTCCCGCCGAAGTAAAGCCCCATTCGACTAGGAGAGACAACGGGGGAGCATTTCCTGGAATGTTTCCTTCCAAGAAGGAAGAAAAGATGCCTGGAAGATTTTTTCAGCCTCTGGAGGGAAGGGAGTGGCAGGGTGGGTGAGAAGTAAGGGGGAGAGAGTGAGTCAAGAGCTATTTGGGAAACCGATGCTTACACTTCACCAAGGGTTTCGCGGGAATTGGAAAGAAAAGCAACCTGAAGAGAATGCGCCAACTAAAAGTTGTTTAAAGCTAGATAAACTGAACTTTTGTTGTGAAAATTTTTAAGATTCTACTTCGGAACTTATATATCATGATCAGAAATTCGTTATTCTTATGAAAGCAATGTTTTCGTCATCCCTTTAATAATTTTGATGCTGAACTATTTGAATGAATAAATTACGCCTCTAAAGGGCGGTCTGATCGTAATATGCAATACGTGACAAAATGGGTTTTTATAATGTATGTAAATATATGAGGCGTTCTGGAGATAGGTAATTCCTCACCTCTTGTTCAGGATATGACACAGAATTCATACTCATAAGTAAATACGAAAAATTATTAAAGAAAAGGACTAAATGTATGTTATTTCGATAGAGCACTATTATATAGGATCACCATAGCTTTTGACTGAGACTGTCCCTGTTTAGAACTAAGGTCAACCTTCTCTGATTTGAATGAAAACTACGATTAAGTAAGTACAGGGATATTCAGGGATATAAAATAAAAATGAATCAAAGGGTAAAATGACACTAATTACTAACAGTGCTCTACAAATCTATAGGAACAGCTAAAACAAAGTCCCTGTTTTAATATCTTTAAAATTTAAAACACCGATTTTCTGTCATAAGGATACAACAAACATAACTAAATATGTAAGCAAATCTACGCTTACAATATTATATTTTTCATGGAAAACCGGAATTTTTCCAGCTAGTTGGAGAGAGAAAGAGCACTTATATTATTGTTCCTATGAAATGCATACGTTCCTGAAAAAAAATATTTAAAGACAATCTACTGCTTGATAATTTTCTAGACCCCCGTAATGGAATATAGAGAGAAGTTATACGAAATTAGTTTTACGTTTCACCTAGTTTTAAATCGTGAACCGTCCAATGCATGTACCAAAATGATAAAAACATTTCCCTAGTGTTTACGAAGAAATTTTCCGACAAATGCTAATGAAGACTTTTAACTGTTATACTGTAAAACAATAGAAATAACCGACGAAAGATATGGAGTATACGGTACCTACTTGCATCCCTTTGTACAGCCCAAAAAGCGCCTAAGAATTACTGTATGCAGATGTAAGATATCAATATTGAAGATGAATCAAATTAAACTTTAAAATTCATTACAATAAGTTCAATAAATTAACTTATTAAAAGTTTCAGATGTTTACTTCATGATGGTCTCTAAGGGCCGTTAGCAACGAAGAAAGCACTGGTTTGAAAGCACGGCCTTCACGTGGATTTATACGTAATTTGTTAAAGTCAGGCTAAGCTGCACGGCCGTAATTTTTACATCCTCACCTCACCAAATTCGTTTCAGGGACGCACTCGAATGCAGAAAGCCATTTTACGGCCAAATGGCGCCGTGCCTTAAAAGGAAAAGATTCAATTTACGTCACGAAAGGCGCGCTATGGCTTTCGTTTTTTTCTGTGTCGGCACATGACGTTAACGACCGTCGCCATGACGTAAATTAATGCGACTGAGAGATGATGCGATATTTAATTGATTTTGTTGACCATATGTTTAAACCTAGGATACTAATCTGAACTGAATGGCAATAGTAAAGGTAGTAAAGTATTACTTCTCTTCCAAATCAATAAAATTTTACGTTCATTGAATAATAAATTACACTTTACACACTTTTAACATTAATATAGCAGCTCTAGGCCTCAGATATACATATATCTTCACATATGTCTGTGCAGTATTAAACTTTGAAGCCAGTTTAAGCCTCCATCCTCAACTATTAGCTACCAAAAACCTTCAATAGAAAGGAAGAGGGGTGATAGCCTTTCAGATGAGATAAGCGTTATTTTAGGGAAAACAATAACATCATCCACTTCCCAGGATGCCAAAAACTTTTTAGAAACACAATATGAATAGTTTAAAGCACATATTTCATGCTCAGTGTATACAACAATATTTCAAGAAAAGGTTGTTGGTCTAGAATGTGAAAAAACGAATCGAAAAATTATTCTAATCCCTTGGAAGCCTCCTATAAGGATGACGACTGAAGTTTACGCCTGAAATTCATCGAAATCTAATGAATTATAATAGCTGCTTTACAAAAATTAAAGAAGGGAATTAATATAACTTCTATACGTGCCTTACCAAAGTAGGCTATCCTAATTTCACTCAGAAAGCATCTTATCACGCTTATTTATTTACGCTGCGGAAGACACTCCTTCAAATAATTATCAAAATGGATATTTTATCAAAAATTTTGAACGAATAAAGTAATTCGGATAGATAATTCTTATCGGAACAGAAAGGTTCAATTAAGGAGTGAGGGAATTCAATCATAACTTAGAATTGGAGTTTGTGTCTTACGTAACATGCTTGGCGGATTCAGGGTGAACGAAGGGGGATATTGCCCGCAATATCTCCCGGATGACTTTGTAGTACTAGTAATTAGCCAAGGAACTTGGATTAAAGTTAGGTTTTGACGTTCCCACGATCAGTATACATCTGCTACATTTACCGCGACAAAATGGAATTTAAAAGTTAATTAGCAGCGAATTCATAAGGAAATGATTTTAAACCACCTCCTACCCTTGGAAAATTCCTAATACCGCCCCTGAGTAATGTTCGATTTAGTTTTTGATATGTTTGGATGATCGCACTTGAATGCCCTGACTGTTCTACTGCAGCGGATCCCTTCCGTTCATTTCTAGCACTGATGTCAAAACTCTTCGTTGTCCTTGAACAAGTTATGGCCGTAAAAGACCCAAGGGCCTGGGTCCTAGGATAACAAAGCAACGCCCTATGACCTGCTCTTGAGAACAGCTGGATTTGGCTGGGAGAAGGCGATAATTGACTGAAGAACTTATATAGCGGTGGTAAAGTTCTCTGAGAGTGATACTAATAAGGAAAATAGTGCCTGAATCACAGTCAGGTGGGACAATGTTCACAATGAAAAATATTATCAATAATAGTGAATATATTCTTATACTATAGTTATAAGAAAACATTAGAACTAATTACTAATTTTAGTACTTAAATTACCAGTAAAATATCACTAAAATTGCAAAATTCATTAACATATACAAAAATACACGATTAATATCCATAAAGAAATACGAAAGATCTGCTTGGACTTTTGGATTACTCACAGAATTTGAAATTCAAATAAAAACTCATGAGGAGATCAATTGGTTCAAATACGAAGAGTCAGGTAATATCTATGGATGTTTTTGAGGAGTTGATAGCCGAGAAATTAGCTAGCCTTAAATACAAAAAGAATCTTTGAGGTAAAATATTTTGACGATAGAGGTGAAATTATCCGTCGGATACGTAACAGGTATTGTAAGCATCCCAAAATAAACCTAATTATCAATGTCCATCATGTTTGGTCTTGAAAATAATTGTGTCATAGTCATAAACGTAATCAAAACATTGTTAGAAACGCACAACTACAAACGAATCACCTTGGAAACATTACTTCTTAAATAGAAATGCACCGAAACTAAACACTCAAGGATCCCATAAAATGAAAGAATATTTTTACAACAGAGAGGATAAAAATTAGTCAGAACATCGCTTATTATAAAAAATGTACTCCCTGTACAATGGAAACAATGAGAGGAAAGATAATTCGTGATTATTTACTTTCCTTTGAACAATAAAGGGCACAAATTTTTGTTGTTGCTCATGGCACGGGATAAATAATAGTACTAGTATTGTTAAAAATTGTTCCTTCGATAGCCGAAGTCATTCCGCACGTAGGCTCCCACCGGGAATCGAGCCCGGGACCGCATTCACCGAAGTCGAATGCTGCCCATTTGGTTACCCGGGTTATGATAAAGAAATCTATTCTCTCAATTTTGGAACTAAATCTCTCACACGAAGACTTCACGCCGATTACAATTTGTAACATACATGTGATCACGTTCAGTGCATCACATTCAGCTTATTGAATTCTGAATTGAGTTGAACCAATCTTGATCGCCCTGAATAGCACCATCCCTTAAATCACAGAATGCCCAACAGCATTGTCCGAGAGAGCATTTAGAAAATCAAAAGAAGAGGAAAAACTACATTTGGAACCAAAGCATCAATCATTTATACGATCCAATTATACGAGCCTCACGTAAGGTTTCAGATTTATGCCATTCGATCGGTAGCCAATTGAGAAAGGAATTTAAATAAGGAAGAGCAGGGAATAAATCGAAGGAATGGATGTTTCTGACGTTTTTGCGATACAATTCGAGGAGATTGAAAGTGTCGGAATGATGGAATATTCACCGTGAACTTCTCTGTGCTGTGAAAGTGAGGCAATCGATATATGAGGCTATCATAAAGGGAGAGTATATTAAATTTTAGACGGGAAACGTATCGGGAAAACAGGATTCAGAAAAACTCGGTCGACATGGTAATCAAAGTCGTGCACGCATCAATCAAAATTTTCAATTTAATTATTTTATATATTTATTAACTTCTATAATATATCTTCATAATATTCAATTTATATATTTTAAAATATGCATCCGAGGCGAGTAATTTCCATGAAAATATACCTAAAATTCATGTTTAGTATTTTTAAAAACCTTAGCGTGTTTGGAAAATTCATTGGAAATAAATGCGATATCGATAGATCTAATTTAAGACTAAAAATTCAAATCAAATACTTTTTTGAGCGATTGAAACGATATCTCAAAGCCTTTAAAAAATTGTCGATTTTTCGAAATATCCATGATACCGTAACACAATAAGAGTCAGTTTATCAAATACGGAATTAACAGCTTACTATGATTAACTAAATGAATAGGTATTAAACATATAAATGACAAAGTATTAAATGCATACTTAGGCGATGGTATTTATATTAAATTATTTGATTCAACGTTAGTCTACGAGTCACTTACAAAATCAGAAAATAACTATCAACAACAATAAATAACGAATAAAAAAGAAATTAGTGAATATACAGACGGTAATTATTTTTAAAATTTCATTTAACATCAGTCTATTACATAAGTTATTATTCTATTACATTAGTTACGACTCTATTATTTAAGTGTTATAGTATCACAATTTCTGTGAATCACGTAACATAACGATATACTTGATAATTTCGAAGCTTTCTTTAATTGATAAACTTTACAATATGGAGAGAGGCAGAGAGCAAATTATTACAAAACATTCTTCAAAGCATTCCTCGAGGCAAATTCTGTTAGAATAATAAATAAAATAATCAACTTTTCCCCAACATTTGACAAGGGCGGTTTGCACAAGTTGATCATCGAATTTGAGGAAAAGGGTAGCACTGAACCCGGCCCTGGTCCGTCGCAGCATCCCAAATTTCCCTTCTTTCCAAGCGAGGAATGAAAAAGAGACCGAAACACCAATAGCCATGAAAATCCATTCTATATATAGCCATCTGGTCCGCTTTTCCATCGTTTTCAGCGGCGACAAAAGAAAATTCCGATTTCGACTCAAATAGCCACGGGAAATTGAATTGGCGAACCATACGTAATAAAAAAAGATTACAGCAACTCTTTTCACTGATTCACGAGGGAATATAAAAGGGAACGTCCCAAAATTTCCCACCTTATCCCAAATTAGTTCCCGGAGAAATGGTCCAGAATTAACAAAAGAATAAAGAAAAGCGAGTTTAATTAAGAAATCCGATCCATTTGAGTAATAGAAACCTGGAGAAACTCTTGTATTTCTATAACAAAGGGAAATGAGGAAGCGTGGTAGTGCACCTAAAAAAAGCTTGCATTTACAATTAAGACGGGCCAGCAATAAAATCCAGCGAAATTAAATTAAGGATTAATTATTCTGGGGATTCCCACGTTAAAATGTCACTCCTGAATTGCTTTCTTCGGTCTACATTTTTTTCGTGCGATTTTTTTTCTCTCGTAAGACGTCTCTTATATCGTCACTGTATACAATTCAGGTATGAGAGTAGAGCTGAATATTTATTCTAAGAAATAAAAGTGACACTTGTGTAAATCAGTACTATTTCAAGATTTTCCCTCTTAAAATACATTTACGATATTTTGAGAAATGTTACCATTAAAATACCAGGAAACAAACTAAAACAGCGGTATCCAATCCCATTATCAATTCTGAGCACTACTTGTACCTGAGAAACTTTTCTGGAACCTTTTCCTGTTATTTAAACCATAGAATTAAATTGATATAAGGTTAAAGCGTAGTGGAAAAAGTCTTTATTAAACTGTGTGTGTGAATGATTAAATTATATCCGCAAATAGCATCAACTTTTTAGTTTAAAATGCATCTTAAATATACTCAAATTTGGATTTGGAAAAATTCCACGTAAGCGAAGAAAAATTACCCTATGAAAAATATTTTCAAAGTATTCCATAAAGGAAAACTAAATGCATGGCATAATCCATGTCATAAACAGAATAAAACATGCATATTTATAATTTATAGCCTTAATTCCTCCCTTTACTTCGAGTGAGTCACACTAGAACTTACATCACGTTTATAGATAAAGCGACTAATAGTAACCTAACCATTCCTCGATCGGTTGGTCCACACGTAATTCTGTGGGAAGATTCCAAATAAAAGGACAGTCTCATGGATCTCACGAATCAGATCTTTTGAAATTCCTACCTGACCACGAGTCATCCTTAAACTACACAACAGTTAATGAAACCTTGGGGGCCCTGGCTCTATAAGGTTTGCATAAACGATCTCGTTATGAAAAATATATGGGATATAATGAATGCATAAGATTTACTCCACCAAAGATAGAATCTGAACTTCATTCCAGTTCCATTTACCACACCAGTATCTGAAAAAAATTTCCCTAAACTGATATCATAAGGTATTTTGGATGATATAAATGATACAATAGATTACATTCTATAAGTATATTATAACGATTAAAACACTGTGCCTAAAAATACGGAATTAACGAGTGACAGATTGAGTTGTAAGCTAATGAAATGATTTGGGCCGAGCGCTGAACCCTGAGTCACACACTCTTCCGAGTGGAATTTCTGGAGAGCTTGTCTCCCTCTCCGACGAGACAAAAACGGACTGTTAAGACGTTAAAAATACATGCATTCCTTCTCAATGCACTCGACAAGTCAAGCGACTCTATTTCCCTCCTTCCGGATCCTTACAGCTTCCTCTCTTCTCTGCCGCCGCATAATTCTCTTCCTTTGCCTTATTTGCTTCCTTACGAATGTGAGAATTTCACCGGAGGTAAAAAGATTCTGTAAGCCGCTACTGAGGGGGGGGGGGAAACTCGATCTGAAGATGCTCCTTTCACATAAAACCATTACCATTAAAATAACATAATTTTAACTGAGCAACTTCTCTTTACGTTTTACTATTGGTTACGTAGTCTCAGGTTTTCATGAAAAAATATATAAATAGCCGCAGAGGTAGAAAAACCGATATTCGGAAAACGATTTTAATTTTTATAGTCCGGTGTTTAGTAAAATTACTTTTCTCGATTATATCAACTTCCCGATTTATTTAATTCTAGTCTACGAATACTTTATTTAAATTGCAGTATTTTTCACTTTCCCACTTGATGGTGACATAATTTATGACAATATCTGTCGTGAGTATACTTTTAGTATCTTTAATTGGAAGTCATCTGTAAGAGTGTGCAAGTATACAAAACAAGTAATACATATGGAGGATATTTTCATTATCAGAATTCAATTCATAAATTTTCATTAGAGTCAAAATAAATGCTTACGCTTTTATGTGCACTTACAGAACACACTTCAATCACATCAGAAATAATTTTTCGAAACAATTACATTTTAACACTGCAATATCATATCAAAACAATACACATACGAAGCAAAATATACATACATTTTCAGTGAATAATTTTCCATTAAAGGTTCTCAACTGGTAGTTTGCACATCTCTGATTAAAAATATTATAAAAGCAAGCATAAACATGTGAGATGGAATACTAATGATATTTAATCGTAAACTGTAATTACTGCAAGGAATAACTTTTAATCATTCGCGTTTAAGTACGTGTTTAAAAAGATTGCAAACCTCTGCTTTAGAGAATAACATTCTTCTCCGCTTATTCTAGAAAGCTTTAAACTTGTTTCCTAGAATTTGAATTCTCGATCAAATGGATAGAAAAATAAATAATACAGTTAAAATTCCCTAAAACCGAAGATACACCTTAATTAGAAACGTTCGCAAAAATTTCAGTGTTCTTTCAAAGTGAAGCAGAGAGTTAAGCTGAAAATTCTCTTGGAATTATTAAAACTACTCCAACAGGCTTACATTGTAAAATAAATATTCCATCGCTTGTTTACACAACTTATCAATATCTAACTATAATTCCTTAGAGATTGATCAAAAACAAACGAAAGCATTCAGTTTCCATTAGACACGCTTTAGCAATTCACCTTCCAAGTCATCTCATTCACAGGATAAGCTCAAAGGAAGAGATATCCGAGTGTAACCTTGCTCTCTCTCTGTACTCTTTCTTTGTGCCGCATCTTTCTTCAAGACTCTTTCACAAGTGGGAGGCGAGACCTCCGTCTCAATCTCGACTTCATAAAGACAACAGCCGATTTCCTTTTCCGCTTTTTTCTCTTGAGCATCCCACTTCCTCGAAAGCAAAACCACACCGCTCCCTTTCTTCTTCTGGTATCGAAACAAGTTATGTGAATTCACGTTTTAATTCCCACAGCTTAAATTGGCATAAACACTTAAGTTTGTTGAACAGAACTAGAAATTATCAGTGCGATTATCTAAATATTTTTAGGTGCTTATCGATTCATTAATATATTCCATTGACGCTAACTATCCTTTCTTAAATCTTATCGTATCTACTTTAAAATCTCATCCCATCTACTTTTAAATCAACTATCATGATCTAACTCTTGTTGTTCTTTAATTATTTTTCTAGGATGTGAGAAAGATTTATTGAAGCCTATTTATTTATTTTTCAGTATGAAATTTACTATCCATATAGGTAATATCATTTCCTTTATAGGTTTATCATACTAAGTTATACATAATATTTCAACCCTCATTATTCATTATTTCTTAGCTATATTTTTCCTCGTTGAATATCTTTCGGAGTGAGAACTATTCCACGCCGTTATACCTTTTTCTTTATTTACTGTAAATATTTTCTTTCCGGTTTTGATACAATACCTTCCTTTTCGTTTAAAATTTAGCTAGTAATATCAGTAAGGTTTCGGAGGTTTTTCCAAGTTTTTATGTCTGTCTTAACCTTCTTCCAAATTGAAATAGGGTTAGATAAGAGATGAGAATATAGCCTGGCCCTAAATAAAACCGTTTTTATAACTTTCATAGAACATGACTAATTTTAACACGCGAGAAACTTGATGTAAAATGCTTTTTAAAAAAGTTTATTTTCCCCTCATTTCAAGTTGTTAGTTATTCCTATTCCTACTAGCATATCTTGATGGATCAAGTATATCTCTTATCTTTTGGTACAGGAAAGAGAAAATATATCCTTCATTTGATTTATCTCAATCTTTCCAATCGATATAATAATTTTGAATCTGCTTTGGTATGCGAGATCCTAATTAATAGTATTAATTTCGGTCACTTCATATTGAAAATCAAAAAGTTATGAAAAAATTGTTTGAGTCATTTTAGCAAACTTGCGAGTACTTGTTTCGATTCTAGGATTTCGTATTAGGCTAAAAGAAAAAAGCAAGGGCGAAACTTCACTCCTCATCTTACCAAGTAAGCCTCATCCCTTCTCCGGGACATTCCAAACGGACCTTCGGGCTGAATACACAAATCCATTGGTTTTATACTCTAGACTGCATCCGCCCTTCTTTTAGCATGACTCGTCCAGTTCCGCGTATGATCAGTATTCCCTTTTATCCTGTATCTTCCCTATTTCCTGGTTGATCTTCAAAGGGCAACGCGTCTTTTCCCATGACCTCCCTCTTTACTTACACTCAATTGATTCCAATCTTGTTGGGGTGTGCGGATGAGTTGTGAACGTGACCTTAGCAAAGGACCTTCCCACTGGACATTTCTTCAGTCCATTTTATTTTTTGACCTCCCTCCCCTATACGGTGCAGAGAAGAGCATTTGTGTGACGTCATGTGGGCGGTATATATAAAGCACTGGAGGACCTGACACTCAATTATTTTACGATGCACTCTTGTTATTGTTATAATTATATACAAAATAGTTCTAACCAAGATGGTAACACTTTCATATACTAATATAAAACATACATATTTATGCCATATAAAACTGTAAGAATACACAACAAAATATATGATAGTAAAATAATGCGTTTTTCACATTAACCATTCACTGCTACTAAATGCACTATAAATTATCATCTTACTGGAAAATTTTTAGCTAAACATGATTCTGATAAACTGAAACTGATTTATTTCTAATCCTACTGTAACCTGTTATATCTTATTTTATATAATAAAAATCGAGGAGCAAATCCCATCGATAATCCACAATAATACTGAGCAACAATTAATAATAACAATAATAATCGATAACAATACTTCATTATTATGTATAATATTATTAAAAATGCTTCGAACTTTATACAGCCATGCCATACTTACGTATGATTTGATTTAAAAAGAGATCGAGCGAAATAAAGTTATCGCAAACCGTCCATTGCATTATTCATTAAAGAATTTCTTTAATTCATTTATTATTACTCATTCCAAAAATACCTCCTAATAGGAATATATTTATAACTGAATATCTTATCTACTGATGTACATCTACATATGCACCATGGCAGAGAGAACATTGATATCTTATTATTACTTCCGTTGATAAAAATATATCAACCCTTAAAATTACCTTTAATCGATAATGCATCTATACTCCTACATATTGTTGAGTGTTTCATTTAAATTTTTGTTCATCAGAAGATCATACGCGAAGGTTTTCGCCTCAAATACAAACCATGGAAAAACATCATACGCCCGGACGAGAGCCCGGCTCGCTCTTCTATCCGACCGCGTCTGAGCGCGTCTTAAAAATAATAATACTTGCTCCCAAGAAATTAGTAGTAGGTTATGTTATGCGTGTAAGTGTATAATTGAGCTAAGAATTTTGATTTGAATTTTCCCTAGGATTCAATGCGCCGCATAAAATCATGCAAAAGTGCCTCTTATTTGGGATGCACCATAGGTTGGCCGTCATTGACATTGAGTTGGTGAGAGGGTTTAGTGTTGTTTGTAGCTTTGTTGGATATGGGATTGAGGATTTCAGTATGTAATAAGAATGTTTATTTCTTTGCAGTGATAAAAATACATATTATGGTACATCAACTGAAGGAATATAGTTACCCTATAAGTGAAGATCACTTGCTTTGGGGTTACCAACTCTTCAAGTTTATCGAACTACTAAAATATATTGCAACATCTATTAGAAAAGCGGACCAGAGAAGAATAGAAAGAATCCTTTGAAACTTGGTGCTTAAGGAGTATGTTGAAGATCAAATGGACAGATAAGATGAGAAACGAAGAAGTATACTGAAGAATAGAGAGGGTTAAAACAAAATGGAGCATCATCCGGAAAAGAAGAACCAGATGGATTGGACATATCATCAGACACAATAGATTTGTTAGGAACGTACTTGAGGAAAAATAGAAGGAAAAGCAGCAAGAGGAAGACCAAAGGAAGAATATATTAGCCAAAAAAGAGAGATATACGAAAGAAGAGATATTAGGATGTAGTAAAGTTAGCACTAGAGAGAGAGCAATGGAGGGCTGCAGTCTACCAATCTACGAATTGAATGACCTATGATGATGAATTAAATATTAATTAGATGTGTGCAGATACAATATATATTGTTCTCAACAACAACCAGGTATACCTAGCCTAAGATACTAGCTTCTCCACTACTGAGGCAGGCAAAAAATCCTGTTAGAAAATCCTACAATGCCCGTAGGACATCTGGCGCCTTTCACGCGAAACACAAAAGCAAAGCAAAAGGGAGGCTGCCCCGTGACGTCACTCAGATTCCTCCGCAGTTACAATTTTCCTAGGCGAGAACCCGTTTGTACGCATTCTTATGTTCAGGGAGTTTTCCTTGCCGACCAATCAACAAACGACGTGATATATGTGGATTAATGCAGCGGCGAAAGGGGCTGTCCTTGAATTCAATGAGTCAGGCGGAAAGGATGCCAAAAGCGAAAATAAATCGAATAGGAGCTGTTTCGATCAAAGCAAGGGCTCTTTCCGGATTCTGGGCAGAACTAGGTGACCTTTGCCAAGTCTTTCTCTTTCATAACATTTGCAGTCTCGAATTGAAAACCCATTTGGCTCCCGAATGCAGGTCTTGCCTAGAATAAACCCAAATCTATTTCCTAATTGTCTTGAGGAAATGGCTCGATTCGTTCCTAATCACTAAATGTAGTGGTGCCTTGGTTCCCAATCTCTGTGTAGGAAATTAAACATGATATATAACATTCTTGATATTTCTAGTGATATTTCATGAAGGAAATTTCAAGAATATTAGTTGTCCCGTGCGATAATTTTGCCCAACTAACTTAAAGGGAACTTGCTCATTGCTGTGATGCTATGAGTATTACTGAGGATAGAATTACATTGAATGATTAAGGCCTCTTATTTTGGAATACTACGTGCTTGAGTAAGTGTGAGTACTTGTAAGTGTTACTTGACATTGTGATTCACTTTCGTGAACTTGTTCCTCTTTTATTTATTGCTTATGATTGCATTTATTGTTTATTATTCTATTTATTGTTTATTATTGTATTTATTGTTTATTATTGTATTTATTGTTTATTATTGCATTTATTGTCCATTATTGTATTTATTGTTTATTATTGTACTTATTACTTTGTATTGTTGAACTTATTATTCCATATTGTACTGGTTTATGGTATTGTTTGGTGCATTTTAGTTAGGTTGTAAACTTAATGAAAGTATTTAATGTATTACGTGTTGCCACCGGACGAATAATCCAACTTTAACATATTTTTTACAAAAATAGGGGTACATAAACAATCAGGACAATATAATTGTTACATCTCAACAAATCAGGCTCAGCGCATCATGGATATTCGAATGCTGAGCCAATGAGGACTGCCTGCATCGAATCTCAGTGAACCTCCATTGTTACGTAACCAACGACAGCATTGCCAAAAAAGGGCGATCACGGAAAGTGCATCGCAAACGTGCAAAAGGTATTTCCGCCGAAACTTTTCGCGCTGAAGGAAACTTGGCAATTTCCTTTACTCTTACTCTCATGTTGAAAAACGACTTTCTCGAAGGAAATCTCGCTCTCTCTGTTCGAGAACGAGTTCCTGCAGATATGAAAAAGCTCCGATATTTCTTCCCCTAGTGAGAGGGGGAAAATCTCTATATCCTGCCATAACGGTATTTCTTCAGAGGAAACTTGACACTTTGCTGCCTGTGATTCCGCAAATATTATAGCAGTTTGCTACAGTAGACGTAAAGAAAGCGCGATTTTCAGAAATGTATCCTAAGAGTTACTCCTTATGCAGGGACGGATTTAACATCGCACTAGACGCTATCTGAGGGGATGGAAAAAGGCAATTTTTTGTTTTTTTTATTAATTAATTACATAATTTATTCATAATCAGAGAAAAGAAAACATCTTCTTAATATTTGTTAGATTGTGGTTACTCGAGAAAAAGGATTTGGAAATTTTGTTCAAGAAAATTGAATGATTGATCATTATTTTTGCTTACATAGAGTGAAGTTACCTATGTCATTTATATATCGTTCCGGTACTACTATACTACGTTTTTTCTCCTTTTTCGTTTCTTATTGAATATATTTTTGTACTTGAATATAAAATAGTAACGTGTTTTGTAATTTTGTAGCACAGTTTCTTATTATTGTGTTAAATTTGTTGGATAATGAAGAGTCGGTTACCCCAAGAAGGATATTTTCCTAAGGGCACCTATGTCCCTAGTTTAAATTATGTAATATATACTTATGTATGACCTATGTATGAGCTTACGCGAGGAAAAAATATATAATAATAATAATAACAACAACACAATAACATCAGCTATGACTAGCAACCTACATTGAATACAATAACATTGTAGCATTGGAAATAACAATTAAAATATACAAGAAAAAGGCATTTAAAATAACAATACAAGGGAGAAGAATTTAAAGGATCGATCAATGGGTATTAAGAAAGACTTAAGCGAAAAAGAAGTCAATGAAAGATGTGGGTAAGCAAAATTGTTAAAAAAAGTATACGCAATGATCCTTGATGGAGCCAAAATATGGTCTCAGATAACCGAAATCCGCTCCTGGGTCGAAATGGTTTTTCTATCGCTAGCATCCAGTTCGTAATAACTTGGTTTCAATGATTGAAAGAAGGTACAGAAACGAACCGAAAATAACCGTTTTATTACCAGAAAGGGGACCGGACCCAAACCGAAAAATTTAACAAAAATTATGTAAATTCCCGGAAACAGTTATTCATATAAAATCTTTTAACTTCAATTCATGATCTATGAAAGATACTGGGAATTTTTATTTATTCCAAAAACTCATATCTCGTTCTTTAAATATTCTACTTAAGTTTAGTGGTAGTTGCATTCATTTATCATAGGTAATAATGTACTGCAACATAATTAGCATATATATTTTAATTAGTGAATTCCAACGTCAAAATGACGGAAATTAATTTAATTTATTCAAAAATGTTCTACTTTTATCGCATATATCTGATGTATTGAAAAATCCCATCGTAAATAGCAGGATTTAAATTTACTGTATCATTCATAATATTTGTCATTATTTGACATGCAGTATTCTACCTAACAAACATTTATCTCGAATTATAACCTGACCCAACGTCTCCAAAATAGCCGAGTGGTTAGAGTGTCTGGTTCCAGTTTCCAAATATTCCAAAGATTAATCCAAAAGTTTATCCTCAGTGGTTCGAATCCTGTTTAGGGAAATTTTTTTTCCTGGAAACTTAGAGGTTCAGGTTTGCTAAAAAGCCTCATAAGAAGAAGCTAAGAAAGGAAAAAGTTACGGCAAACTCAATAGATCATAGAGGCTAAGAAGTTTCCACTGCTTCCTCGTTTCAATAAAGCAATTCTTTTGTTGGTCACGCAATTGTTGGCATTTGTATTCATCCATTTTTCTTCGTAAGAATCAGATTTTAATACATCTTATTTGGAAACTACTATTTATATCGAATTCTCGTTTACTTACGTATTTGCTTCTACCAGTCATTGTACTCTTTGTAGAGGATTACTTGGACAAACACCCACGAACTAGATTCTATTATTCACCTGAAAGTAAAAGAGAGGAACAACTCATTAATAAATGCACATAAATACTTATAAATAGAGGGAAATAATATAGTACTTTACTAGGAAATATCACTCAAGAATGTTATCTTGGAGGATATTCACTCCTGTTATACCAAATTCTAATAGTAATATACGTCATGAGCATTGAAAATAATATAGAATATAGTTTCCATACTTTTATGGTTAATCACTTTAAAAACCATGTATATAAATCTTTATAAAAACCTTCACTTCGAAACAATTATTTCGACGTCAAAATCAGCAATTTCGCAACTTTCTGTCTTTGCAATCGAAATACCACTGTGACTGCTTCATTCACCTAATAGCACCGAGTTCGACTCTAGCTCGTACAGATAAGCGTCCTTAAGCAATCTAAGTTCGTTCACATTTCTTACAGAATTTATCTTCTACAAAATTAAATTAAATATTTGTTTTCAGCAACCCGTCCCCTTGACGACGGACGCGGTTGTTGCATTTAAACTTGTGTTTTTTCCCATATACAGGAGGAACGTGGGTAAATATAGAATGACAGCTCTTGTCCTTGTATTTTAGACTACTGAAAATTCAAAATTAAAAAGTTTCTTGAACTGTCATAGTTTTCAATACTGTCATAGATTCAATTTCCTATATCTTTTGCACGCTCAATTTCCAATAAATGGAAATTTATTCATCAACAGTCTAATCATTTAGCAAATGACACCCTGTTGCACATAGTGTTAAAAAATAATACATTCAATGATAACTGATTTACAAATCAATTTCTGTTTGGTCACGCTTGAGAGGGTAATGATAATTTTAATTAGCATAGGAATGTCTGCAATTCCACGTCTCAGATTTCTCAAGCAACTATTTTCCTTTCCTTCATTGATTTTCCCAATATTCGTTAATTTTCATTAACACTTTTGGGGTCCTAACCTCTGACTTTCTCCATCACTTTTGCAACTTTGCCAATTAATTATCGTTCCAATCCCTTCACTACTACTTTTCAAGCTTTTTTTGCCATTATCTGTGCTGTAAGGTTCCTTGATCGCGGTAACCGAGTAAGGGCTGCAGAACATAAACCCTCAGTTATTGCTTTCCCTGACTTCTTTAATAGGACTGGGACCCTAATATTTTGCATCGTTTTCTGCACTTATTTTCGGATCATAACTTGAAGATATGACCCGTTATTTACGATAGTACTGTAACCACGCTTTAGAGTAAAATCTTAACCTACTTAAAATCATCGCTAAATTTTCATGTATATAACATTCAAGGTTTTTTTAAAAATTTCGATATTTTTTTGACCGAATCGGAAGTTTCGGAAAATGCTAATAGTTCCTCCTCCTACGAAAAAGCAAAAGTCTTACTGTGTGGTGGAATTGTGCCGGATCAAATCAGTTCGCATAAGCCGATTCTTAGAATTTTCCGGGTTCTCCGATAGAATTTATTTCAACACGAATCAGAAATAGCCTATTTGACCAATCACAGTGAATCATAAATAGAATTAAAAAACGTATATAAATACAAGTACAGATATAAATAAAAATATTAAAAATTACACATGGGTATTTACTATATTTATGAATTTATATTAAGCAAACAAGATGACTAAAGCTGACGAGTAGTAGAACTATATACGTGGATGCGCTACAATCCGCTATGTACGAGGAGAATATATTTTCAATTTAGTATCATGAAATACTTCTTTCGAATTCCATGTTTAAGTTTCGTAAACAAAATTTTAATTTCGAAAAAAGGAAGAATTAGGTACTCAGGACTTAAGTGCAAACTCCTTAGGATTAAGAATTTGTTTCTAAAATTTTTTAATCCCACCAGTGGACTTACTTCACTTTCAAACTAAACAGTTCAAATACTGACTTTCGGAACAATTTATAAAATTATAACGTTAAAATGTTTATTTTTCTCATTAAAACTCCTGTACGTTAATATCTGTATGAATGTTTATAAATATATTTTCTATTGACTGTTATTGGATTAAATATCGGATTCAGGGTGTGAAAATAATACTCACTCTCAAAATTCAACAGTCAATTTTACCAACGCATGCAGATTAGCGATTTTTTGGAAATATAAAATTATCAAGAATAAAAAACTAAGATTAAATTAAATTCACGCTAGTATTAACAGAAATGCAACAAACAATCTCAATCTACAAGGTATTGAAAGCAATTCAAAAGTATATGACCCCAGCTACGTAATATTAATTCAAGAGTATAACTGAGGGATTCTCCGAACCAGCCATACCATTGAGGGACACAATCGTTTGGTAAACTTCCTTCGAAAGAGGATAAGCAACGCATCCGATGGAAGAGCGCTTTATCACTTCATTTCGGCGAAGGAAATGCGTTGCCTTCCGGACTGAAGATATCCCGCAGCTGTGACCCATATAAGCATATTTTTTCGGTAGTGTTGTGTCATAAAAACGATGCAGAAAGCGCACAGAAGCATCCTCTTTGGATTTATGGCCACTAGGAGGCAACATAAACACATTGGTGAGCTATTTTAATGAATTCTAAAACATGATCACAAATTCGTAATAAAATATCTCATCCAAATGATCTGTTCCCAAACAATGAATCTCTTCTTACATCTAACCCTTCGACATATGAAATTTAGGAGAAAGAGATAACATAGAATAGATAGGAAAAAACTAACTAACTTTGTGGTATTAAAAGCCTAAGCTATACAATACAACCAACAGATAAATTAAGAACGTTTAGAAATGTGAACTTTTCAACACACTTAACAATGATGAAAATCAGCACAATTTATAGAACTGTTTGAGATATTCACATTTAAGAAATAGCTTTATGATATTCAGTTTATGCAATGTATTTTTTTACTCTTAATAAATGTAAATAGTTAGCCGGACAAGATTCAATTATGTAATCTGTTGGCTATCCCAAGCATTATATATACTTTGACATGTTTATTTTACATTTTTTGTGAATGGTATTTTTGTATACGATATAATTAAAATAAATTAAATAAATAACTCCGCAGCTGGATGGAGTAAAATAACGGTCCAGAACTGAAATTTGCAACTGGTCCATCGTTAAGCAACAACGAACGACATCGAGATTGTTGAGAACGATGGTAAACTAAACAATCAAACTTGCAACAATGAGATGCTTCCACTTGGCCATCGTCAAGTAACAACAATCGATATTACTTTTCTTACGAGTTTCAACAATAATAAACAATTAAGACTACTATTCTAGCCAAAGGGCTTTTACGCATATGATACCATTCTTGCTGGCATCAAATGTTTGAAACATTGTTGCCAAAAACAGTAGGCATATTCAGGCATCCAGTGGTAATTAAAAGCTGAAAGCAGTCCTTTGTTTGAAACCGCGCACTAAGAAAGGCAAATGGAAGATTGCTATTCCAGACTTTGTTTACATTATTCATGAGCGAGCCTTCTACGTCTGCACGTGGCCCTTGAGCTTCATCGCCAAGCTGCGGCCGTTCTTTCTTTATAGTTCATCATCTTCGCACTAATTTAGAGGGAGATGGATGGTCATCTTACTCCACTTTGGAGCTGATGATCTAATTTGTATATCAAATGCTGCAAGTGGAGCATCCAGCTAGGGTAGTTTAAATTCCTTTGGGAAAAATTTACTATTTATTTATTTAAGATCGACTTCTAGGTGGGAATTTATTTCATACCATAGTTGTAATTCCTTTACTTCATCTAACATATCGCTGTTGAATATCGCAAATTATTCTTTGATCAGTTAAGGAATTCTACACTGAAATGTGTAAACGTATCTTATGGAAGCCCTCAGATGGACCAAGGATGCTGCGTTTGACATATTACTACATACAGTGTCCCACATCATCAGATGAAAATTTCACTATGAATGAATTTTTGCTCTCTCAAGCAATAGATATTTTCCGAAATAGAATATTCCTTTGAGTATATGCCTGTATTCAAATTATATTACTTGAAAACACTATGATTCATTCACTGCGGAATGTGTATTAAGCCTTGGGTGAATTCATAATTAGCCACAATAAGGACTAGCTGAGGCCCTCATCATCATTTGAAGTCCTCAGTAAGACTGTATTTATGAATTATTAATAATATACTATAATATTTTCAAATTGTTAAAGACACGACGTGCTCACCGGTTCTTTTCTTTTTTGCTTCAGGAAAGAAATTCATGTAGACTCAGTTAAAATAACATTTTTGTAGAATAAAATCAATAATAATGCCACTATATAACGTCTATCCATCATTCATAATAATTTATGGAATATATACTAATATTTACGGAATATATACGATTGAATAAGTATTACTTAAAACACATTTTTTTCTTGCAGAGGTAAAGCACCAGAGTAATCTTTGAGATGCAGTTTTATGCATTTCATCTAATAAATCGAATTTTAACCCTCATAATTCATGATTCTTGCTCTTACAATTGCACTTAAGGCCTCTGATAGCTTAAATCCACCCCTGTTTCGAGCAGTGACCTGATTACGGGTCATTCCGTCCAGGAATAAGTCTCTATTTAAGGATCAAAATAGGTGGCACATCTAATCTAAGACCCCATTACATTGCCTTCAATCGGATCTGTTTGTATGTATGTGCTAGAGCGAAGATTCTCGCGAATGTCGAGATCTCAGCGTTGAAATCGAATTTCATGGGGACAATGAAATCGCTTCCGCCTTTAAATGGGACGAATCTTCCGCGATTTAATCTCTACGAACAGCACAGATTGGTGGAAAAATCCCAGAGAGAAATAGTCGTCAGAGAGCTCCCAAATTCTGGTCTTCCGCAGCACACTTCAAAATTCAATCAAACCCTGCAGCACGCTAAACCCGTAAGTTTATTGGATTCGAGAAATAAATACCAGAAATATCCGACTCAATTTCAAATCTGTCACTATTTATATGACCATTTTTCGTCAGCTATTTATTTTATTTTCGTTATTATATCCATGGCAACGCTTACATCAGTAAAAGGAAAGTAGAGGAAAAACCTTTATGGTACGGTAGAAATTAGTAAAACAAAGAAAAATTTTTTTATGTTCAGCGTCTAGATTTGAGGATTTAAATCTGTATTCTTTTAAGGATTGTATTTGGTCAACTTCAGTATCTTCATTTTCTACTCTCACAATCAGAATCTTTCGTTTCCATATTCCAAGTACACCATAAATTCAACAGCCCGTACGTTCGTCCATGAACCATTCGATCATGATCTCACAATGACGAAGCGACAAAATGTGCTTTGTACTGAGTCGATAGTTATACGTACGTCGCATTAGTAAAATATTTTATCTGTTTTTTACCTGAGAGTCCAGTAAGTTAACATTAATATGGTGTTAGCCAATGTAAAATGAATCATATGATAACTGAAATTCCCTAGTTCGACTGCCCTTTATTCTGTTATGACTAAAAAATCTAACTTTTAATCACGACTGATGTTTACTGCCTACATCTATCTTTCTTTAGAACTTTAATTTGATTTCTAACTCATTTATATCTGCAAGAGAGATCGGAGGAGGCTTTTATCAAAGTAACAAAGTCAATTACTATACTTTGATAGGTTTCTCACCGAGAATGGAATCATAGATTTTAGCGACTGATTACAACTAATATTACTAATACTACTATTTTTTATTTTAATAATGTAAGCCTCATTTCCCGCTTTCATCGTTTTCCGCATCTTTCATTTTTCCCCTTGGTCCCATCGAAAATGATAGATCGATGTTCAACAGTATACCTTGCACCATTTTCCAACTCCAACTACCATATTTTTCGTAAATACCACAATCTCACCGTTGCTACAAAGAACGAGTAGAAACAACAATGTAAATAAGGAGTAGAAACAACAATGTAAATGACTAATAGAAACAACAATGTAAATGCCGATAAGAAACAACAATGCAAATAACGAGTAGAGACAACAATGTAAAGCACATCATCAGTTTCATTGTTACCTTCCTTTAACTTCCGCTCTATTTTCCACGTCTATATCACCCCCATTTTATTCGATCCCCCCAATTCCTATTCCCCTCTCATTTCATCATATCCAATCTATTTGCCATCCCATCTCCGTTTCACTATCCTGCTACGTCCTTTCACTTTTCCCCCCACTTCACCGTTTCCCTCAGACTGTCATCTGTTTCCCCCTTCCATCATTTTCCCTTACGTCATAGTCCCCCTTCCCAGCGCAGATTTTCACTCCCCCACAATGATTTCCGAGAGCAGAAAAAAATCTTCGCCACTTGTGGAACAGAGGCTCTCGAATCCACAAGTGTACCATCGGATGGGAGGATGTGAGACTACGCGTGAGATGCAATTCCATGCGTGCGTATCGATGTAATTGTATAAAATGCTAATAAATGCACTATATGATAGAGAAAGGGTGTTTTGGTTTGAAACATGTAAAAAAATCAAAAAGAATGTGGCTAATGACAAGGCTTAACAAGTTATATTTAAGAATAACAATTATTATTATTACAAAATCAAAGCAGAATACATCTGGCGGCAGTGGTACAACCCTATATAGATACATTTGTACATTGTCAAGCAATTACATTATAAATAAATATATAAATAAATTCATTAATTAGCTATATACATTTGTGCACATACACAGATATTGAATGATTGGATAATATCGGCCAAGATTTTAGATTAATTTAAGAGAAAAACCATTCTGAAACTAATAACACGCGGTTAAATGCCCCATAATATATGTTCAATTTTGTTACAATCAGAAATTTAGGCAAAGAATATAGCTAGTCAAGTGTCTTATGTGCTTATTCAAAAATCTATACAGCATCATTACAAGCTACAAAAATATGGTGGAATTACATGTTTTGCCGAAGGGAAGGAAACGATTTTAATAATCAGGGTTGATTGGGAAAAGTAGAACATATAGGTCAATGCCTTTATCACCTGCACTTTAAATGAGGAAATGGTGAATTAAGTCGTGAGACCCCTTGTTTTGGCAGTAACTTTAACTTTGGTTTAGCGGACGTTGATCTTCTTCCCAAATTCTCCTGTAATATCATTAAAATTTCATATATCAGGTGAAATAAAAGAGTAGTAGTAGAGAGTCACTTAGTACACGTTGAACTTTTAAAAATTTGAAAATATTTGTACTAAAGCATTAAGAGTCTTACTGTCTACAAATTCAGACTTATTGACAGTTTCCGGTTATTTCCGCGTTCGATTTATGTAAATGTGGTCCCAGATTCGAAACCCGGTGGGGATTCAGGTGCGAAATGACCTTAGCTGTCGCAGAACTTTTAACAAATCTATCTTACTACTCTTATTGAGGCCTTCTGCTATCACTTATTGCACCTAATTATAAAAAATGCCTGCGAGGTAATTTAACCATTAATATTGATAAGGAAATACTAGAATATATGGAGCAATTTCACTACCTGAAGAGTTGTTCTTTCCTGGGATGAAATGCACACAACTAAGAGAATATGAAATAGAAGAAATATAACGTTAGCCAAGGAAGAATTCATGAAGCGAGGGAACTGATAACGAAAGGCCTTGATTGAAGATATAGGAAAAGGTTGGTCAAAGAGCCCTAGATGGAAGAGCTTTGCTGTAAGGATGTGAAACGTGGACCGTAAGGGTCACTCTTAAGGGTCAAGAAGGGCAGCAAAATCGAAGGATTTCGATACTTGGGTGTGGCATGGAAAGGATAAGAGTTATCCTGACCGAGAAACAAACACGGAAACCTTGGAGATAGTAGGGAAAGAGAGGGTTTTGATTGAAGATTGAAGGAAGAAGAAGTGGGTGGGTCTGACATTAAGAGGAGTGATTGCTAAAGAAAGTAATTGGAGGAGAAACAGATGGATGGGAAGACAAAAGCAAAAGATAAGAAGTAAAGGAAAGGTTGGGAACTTTAGGGCAGATGTACCGTGAAGTATAGATAAATAATGATGAATGTGCATAACAATTGATAACAAAACTACCGAATTTATTTATTTATTTATTATTATTTATTATCAAATCGCTGCAATTTGGCCATTTGGTCAGGTGGCAGCGGTGAAGGGGGACCAATCTATATTACATTTAATTGCCTGGCATTCGCCCAAAGACGGGAGGAAAACCCCTCCAAAAACCTCCCGAATCAATTATTCAACAATGCTTCAGAAGCACGGCTGCCTTGGAAAAACAATTGTGTTCATTGTTGACTCCCTATCGTTCAACTTACATAAACATTTTCGGTCGTTAAATTCAACTGCTCCTTAGCAACGCTGCATTTGTTGCAATGCGGTTATTTTAATCGTTCTAAGCTAATGAAAAGAGTATGAAACTTCACATGAAAAATATGGAAAAGTAATATTAATCGTTAGATTACATTCTACGGGCTTGGTAAACCTATTTTTTGTGCGGAATGAATATTACTGCCACATTTTTCCTAACATTCATATTCTAGGCTAAACGTAAAATATTACAGTTACAGATTCCACTTTATCTTTCCTTTCATCTTCGCCATTACCTGATGTTAGGTTTCATCTCTAATCGCTCCACTTTTGAAAAATGTCTCCCTTTATTAATACTGATGACTTAAACGGGATCTCTGCCCTCAATTTCAGAGGTGCGTCATGCATCACTCAAAGTATGTGCACCGTTTAATGCCACTCCACATGCAATCTTCTCGTACGGTTTTTTGCGCAGTTCAGAAAACGTTTCATTGCACCGAACTAGCCTTTACTTATTATCTTTGGATCGCCAGCATCAAAAAGACTTCTAAATTATCAATCTTTCATCCAAAATAACAGGTGAAGAAATTCCTTGGTAAAAGTGATCTTGGAATAAAAATAATATATACCTATATACAGTGATCATAAAGTTAAGGGCATAGGAGTGGATTAAGGAAATCGCTATTCCAAAGCGAAAAGATTAGATGTAGTTTCTCGATATGAATAAGCAGAGTTAATAATGTTCCTGTGTCATAAAATACGTAAAAGAAGATTTAGTCAATTCAATGCTACAAGAATAAAAAAATAGAACTATAAGTTATCAACTGCAGTAAACAGTGGACAAAATTTTAAGAGAAGTAGATGTATGATAGAAGCTTGCCATGGGGGAAACCAGATTAAAGTTATACCTTATCTAGCTACCTTAAAGCAATAAAAGTACTCTATAAGTACTATATAACGTAATGTAATTTAAAAGCATATTACGTAGAATTACTCAACTAATATAAGCTATTTTCACAGTAGAAAGAAACAAAAAACAAGAAGCCATAAAATTAATCAGGACAATATAGTATTAAGGCCTGAACCCACCGGTGCGGCGACGCAGCCGCATGCGTTTTTATGATGGTACCTGGTCCTTCCTCTGCGTTCGTCACGTACTCAAATTCAATGGTTTCTTATGGGGCCGACCCCACCGACGCGGAAAGCGCCGTCCGGCGGATTAGTTCAAGGGATTAGTGCAGCGTTTTCGCGCCGGCAAATACGCCGCTCGGCTACGAACTCTGCATGCACAATTTTTCGATTTGCCGCAGCCCGTTTGCAATCAAATATTGTCGTTATTTTGATAAATTTTCTCAAAAGGATGCTTGTACACGATACCTTAACAATATCTGTACACCGTGATAAGTTTTCAGAACAATCAAAGCGATAGTACTCCGTAGAATCTCGTCCCCGTAAAGTACTGCAAAAATGATACGTACGATGTGTTTTCGGCATACAAGTGACTGTTTTCGGCCAAGAGTTGTATAGTTTTGTCGGAAGACGTTCAAAATTATCAATTAAAATTCTTGCGACAGAATGTTTAATTTATTTATGTCAAGCATATTTACTTTACTTAATTGTATGTTTCCTCAATGTAATATATGCGGCAATTAAAATAAAGTAACAGGTGTGTGTTATATATACTCCCTGAGCATATAATAGGCTACTTTGTATTTACCTAAAGGTCCCCAGTTCGAACCCAGTCAATAAAAACCGTTCTCGTAATAAATGCACGCAAACCTCACTTTTATCGGTTGCAGATTACATTTCCTTTGCAAAATCAAATTAGAAATAATAGTCGTTCGAAATCGAAGCTAGCACCAAAAGAAATAAAATATGTTAATAGGAGTCATTAATATTCTGAAATTTTAACATTTGCAGTTACGAACAATTTGCAGGATCGATTTATTTACAGGGGACGATCATTTGGTTATCAGCTCGGGGTTTGTGTTCATTTTTACTTAAAACTCAAGAACAAGAATTAGTGAAACCTTAAAAAATGCATATTATGAAAATCCATCCCCTAAGAATGAATAAAAGTTTTTCGTCTGTGATATTGGTTCTCGTTTCGATCCCAGGCGGATCCAAGCGTAATGGACCGTAATAGAAACAGATGGAGTTCGTTTTAAGTTTTTCCTAATACTAACGATAGACAAGAACAAGTGTTCACGACTGGTGGTCGTTCTTGCCGTGCCGGTGGGGTCTACTACGCGGCCAGGGTGCATTTCTACGTCACCTAAGGGACCTTTGGCCCCCCTCCCAAGTGTCATAAAAACGCGTTGCGGCCGCCGCGCCGCACCGGTGGGTTCAGGCCTTTAGGCCCTTAAATGCGTCCTCAGCTAGTATGCCTAATTATGAATGGCCCATGATGAAGACCGGCCCCTCTAGTGTCCGCACTGAGGCGACAGCCTAAGGCCCTTTTCACACACAACGGTTTTTGCCGTACGGTCGGTAATCCCCACAGCTTATCAACCGTATCACGGCGCAATTCCTGAAGAAGTATATGGAGCCTTTCACACTAGCGACCGTACGGTTTTTTGCCGTCCATCGCCGTGTAGCAGCCGTGTCATCCACTGCCATTATTTTCTTACAATCCAACTTATAATGCTGATTTTTCAGCCAGATTACTACTTCACTAGCTTCGTAAATGTTCGACTGATCATTTGAATTGAGTTCATTCAATTTTCGCTTTAAACTTTGTTGTTCCTGCTATTGCTAATAGTTTCACCGTCCAACATTTTTGAAACTGCCATTACATTCTTAAAATCCAACACAAGAGGCTAATGTTTCTTCAATTGCTCATTGCATCATCTGGATGCATAAAAGTCACATGAGATTAATTTTCGTGTAACCACATCTTAGTAAAAAATTATTTAATTAGAACGTAACTTTAAAACTTTCGTCGTGCAGTATAATTTACACGTCGCCTAAAACTTTTTGATTTTTCACGCGAGGAAGAACTTTTCGCGAGACAAATCGAGATAAATGTTGTAATTTTCATTTACAGTTTGTTTCGTGATGATATCTTGAAGTGAACTTTACTTTTCTGTATTGTTCCCTCTCATGTAGTTTCCTGGTTTCTATTGACTTTTTTTAGCACATCTTTTGCCTATATTAACTATGTTCTTATCATTTGCATTTGAAAGTAACCAGTCATCTCTATCATCATTCTATTTTATCGCACAATTTTCTTTGTTTGACAAGTTCCCTACTTTTCTGGTAATGAAAACAAATATTTTTATTCCCAATTTTTCATTTCGATGGTATATTGACTAAATGTCAGACGCCTTTTTACTAAAAACAATGATTCATCAAATATTAAATAATGGTAAGTTTGAAATCAATCACTGAATCCTCCTGACTCTCATTCCTCTTTTTATTTCGAGAAAACAACAAATTTACCGATAGCAGAGAAGACTGCAATAAAATTCAATATTCTATATCCTTGTCACGGGTCAACAATTATATCGATGGATGATTTTTCTTTTAAATTCGCGTTGAGGTGCAGGTTATTTCATCTTCTTTTCCCATATCCTGCCTTTTCAAGGATATTTTTCTCTTTTTCGATCTGCAGGCACGTCCTACAATACTTTTTCCACCTTTTTTATTAACTGCAGCACGATTCATACTTTCCACTGTTTTAGCGGTATAGTACACAAGATGCACTCAACTGCCTTTCTTATGGTTAATATTGATACTAACCACATGATTTGTAAGTCGCTTTCCTGCATGGGATGATCGATGAATCTCTTTCTCATTGAAAAGTGATACTTCTTATCTCTTCGATCGTTATCTGTCACGGCACCGTTCTTTGCAGTCGATGACACGGCTGCTACACGGCGACCGTGTACTGTCTCTTTAAAAGGCAAGAAGTAAAGTTCTCTTCAAGATATCATCACGAAACAAACATTTATCTCGTTTTGTCTCGCGACAAGTTCTTCCTCACGTGAAAAATCAAAAAGTTTTAGGAATGGAATAATTGAATGGAATGATGAGAGAGATGACTGGTTACGTTCAACAGCGAATGATAAAAACATAGTTAATATAGGCAAAAGATGTGTTGAAAAAGTCAAAAGAAACCAGGAAACTACATAAGAATGTAATGGCAGTTTCAAAAATATTGGACGATGAAACACTTAGCAATAGCAGGAACAACAAAGTTTAAAGCGAAAATTGAATGAACTCAATTCAAATGATCCGTCGAACATTTACGAAGCTAGTGAAGTAGTAACCTGGCTGAAAAATCAGCATTATAAGTTGGATTGTAAGAAAATAATGGCAGTGGATGACACGGCTGCTACACGGCGATGGACGGCAAAAAACCGTACGGTCGCTAGTGTGAAAGGCTCCATATACTTCTTCAGGAATTGCGCCGTGATACGGTTGATAAGCTGTGGGGATTACCGACCGTACGGCAAAAACCGTTGTGTGTGAAAAGGGCCTAACTTCTCCATCGTCTGAAACCAGCCCTGCTATCTAGAAAACACCCAAGTAGAATCCCAGCAAATAAGGAAACGACCGTTTTCTTCATTCAGGACCATATACGAATAAACGTAGAATCGTCTCCAATGCTTACAATCCATAAACCGCGGCTTGCTTTGAAGCTAAAACTAACTGTATATTAGCGGTCGAAAGCAATCGACGATTTGAAGTGCTCCTACGTAAAATGGGGCAATTCCCCGCGGAGAAAACGGTAGCGAGTCGTAAAACGCGACTCTTTCCGCCTGTGGGGGATTTTATGAGGCTGAAAGAAAAGAGATTTGTCCTTTCACAAAGGGGGAAAAACGTTTTCGGAGTCTCCGTGGATGAGACCATTCCTTGCCGCCGCTCTTGAAGTCGCCGACGCTTCAGAATCGCCGTCGGCCGCCGAAAAGCACGTGAGATACCGATTCCCTCCCACTCATCCACTTTCCTCATCTGTAGAGGCAACTGGAGACCATTGTCATGCTAAAAGCTTTCTCGATTTTACTGCTCAAAATACAATGGGTTTTTCCTTCCGCAGAATCTCCTTCATTTCGGCGTTCATTTTAATTTGGAATCAGCTTTCCTATTAAGATGCAGTAAAAACCTGTTTGAAACACTCAAGGGTGTAATAAAGTTAAGAAAGGAGGTGAAAAGGAAAAACCATCGTTCGAGTGCAGGCAGTGCCAGATACCGCCAATCTTTTCTCCGAAAACCTTCAAAAAGAAAAAAAAATCTGGGCATACTCCGCGATTGCCCTGATTTCACATATTTTATGAATCTCTCGTTCCTAAGTGGTACAAATAATAGTGATAGTAAATATAAAGGATTCAGCTGTGCTCAAACCCAAAGTTGATTCCTCTTCTGCTTTTAAGAACTAGGTAGCACTCCAGCAAAAATTATGAGTATGTTAACTATTTTTTTCCTAAGATTTGGTTAATAATAAGCAGAAATGGAGGCGATTGCGTCTTAGATACATCTTTCAAGGGTAGAATGATAAAAATGGAATGATGAAAATGGATCTATTTGTAGGCCTTTTATGCGAGGAAAATGCCATCTGCCTGAAAACTGCTTTTTTCTTAGAGATTAAGATACTTCTTAGCTGTTTAACGCTCTTTTTTCATGATACGGAGCTTTCCTCGCGAAACAAGGTAAAAATACCCCCTTTTAGCCCATCGACTGCGTCATTAAATGAACAAAAGATTGTTTAAGAGAGTCTATCACTATCATCCGACTACTTTAAAAAATTGTTATCCTTCTTTGTCTATCAGGTAAATAATCACGGAAAATCCAAAGTTTCACTTTTATTTCTAATGGCGTTCATAATTAAAGCCAATGAACAATTTGTAATCATTTCCGCGTATAGTCTGTTATTTTTCGATTACTCCGTGGATTCGAGAAAAGTTTTCTTCATCGACCACGGATCCTCATAGCAGGAATAATGTAATTGTGGTCGTATTCCTACGGCTCCATAGAAAAAGTCTAGTAAGAAAGTAATAAATTAAGTACTGCTTGTAAATAATCATAATTTTTGTGTTTGAATTTTTTAATAAGACAGCGGAGAATATCGACGAAGGGTAAAAACGTGCAATGATATTGGATTGGAAGACTAATGTAACTGTAAAAATTTCATCTCTTGAAAAATTCCAATTATTTAGATTTAGATTTCGAAGAAACATTTTTCTATTGCACGAAGTAATCGATAACTGCAGATTTCAATTTCAACACCCCATACTGTTCGGAGCAAATTACTACTCCAAATTCATCTAGAGAGGGGCCCTCCCCTAGGATATTTCAGTGTTTTCGGAAGATCTAAAAAGGAAAATTCGGGGCTTTACTCCCTCTATTTGAATATAGGCGAGGAACACAGCGCTGCATTCAACAGACGGCACACGTGCGGGCAGATATTAAAGAAAGACCCCATGAGATGGGTCGGGATGCGAATGGAGGGCGTCGGGGTAGAGGGGGGGGAAGCACAGCGATGCGTGCTCATCGCCGTGATTAGGTGATTCACAGAGGAACGGCATATGCAGAGCTCCGCTTTTGTGCGAGTTGACTCATTTTGGGATTAAAAAGAGATGAAAGACTTTAGAGGGGGAAAGTAGGGGGAAACAGGTGGAACAAGAGATGAAGACGGATGGGGAAAAATAGACTATTCATGTGTTTAAAAGGCACGCCCACGCCTTGGGTTATGCGTGACCTCATAGGCAAAATACAAGCCAGCAACACGTCCGTTAAAACAACTGCCCCTGGAAATACCTATTACACCACTTTGTCCTTCACTACGAAGATAGCATTCTGGCTCGAGAAAGTCGAAAATGAAAACACCCAATTATAAAATCGAGAGTTGCGTCTTCCACTAGTATTCGTATTGGTATTTTTGCTTAAATGTTTAGACAAAGAAGCATGAGGTAGTAAATGCACCAGCATATATCACGATGGGAATCAATGTCTCTGTATGAAAGAGGGACAGTTTTTCTACATTAAAGAGGATACTTTACTAGGTGGAACTCCATTAAAATGGATGTTAAATAATATACAATAAACCCCAAGCCTAATCAAGGCTAACACAGAAGAGAGGTATTTATGCCCCTCATACCTGAAAAAATATTAAACCTATTTATTTTCTTATAGAGATAAACTGATAAAAATCTATATTTATTCAATTGCCTGTTTTCAAATAAAAACTTTCGATGAACATTTTCAATACTGTAATTGTCTTTCTAGGTGTAAGATGATTATTCTCTAGAAACATTTTCTCCTTAATGAAGATTCCAAATTACGGTACTTCATTTATTTATTAGGTTTAAAAATGACCGTAATGGAGCGATTAGCAACGATCTTACGAGAAAGAGTAGTAAAAAAGATCAAGGATATATCGATGTTAGGAGGATATACAGATATTATCAAGGATAATTTATATTACTCGTATAACATGAAGGTTGTATAGCTATTACTCGTGTAATATGACCTGAAATCAAGGAAACGCAAGTGCGTATTCGCCTAGCACAGAAATTCGATAGTATATCGCTAAAACTTACATTTAGCACACATAAAAGTACTCAGCCAGAAGAATCAATGAAAACAAAACAATAAAAACATAACAACAATAAAAACATAACAACAATTACAACATACCAACAATACAACAACAATAATGCACCAGTAACAACATAATAAAAATACTTATAATAAAATCTGTGAAACATACAAAGTTTGCTCTTCTTATTGGTTCATAACAACAATACAGCAAAACCCGGTTAAAACGCTTTTCGAAGAACCAAATGAAAACTGCGGGATTGAGTCTTAAACGGTTAATACTGTACATGTATCTTACAAGGCGATATATTGATGAATGGGTACTGATAAGAAAGTATTGACAGAACAAGAGTTAGATGAAAGAAGTTAATGAGATAAGGTAAAATCGTGATAGGGCGCGGAGGAGATTTTTAAAGCCCCATTCACTTGGTCGAATGGGACCGTAATTGCACCTAATAAATGAGACTTCATCATATCTCCAGTAGTGACGGCAGACCTGCCTTAAACGTGGAAATGCTTTTAGGAAAGTACACTTTGACTACAACGCTTTCTAGTTGATGTAACTACCCATCCACGCTGGTTGCAACGTAATTACATTTTGAAAAGTAGTGATTTCCTTTGTTTCTTTATGAAAAGCAGGACTTTGTAAATCGAATTTTTGTGTTTTGTTTTCGTTTTTTTATTCTGTTGAGTTTTAAATATCTTCTATAGAATATCGATGTAAGGTATAATACAAATTAAAGCCTTTGAAAAATAGGGCATATAATAGAGTATAACGTTAGAAATACTAGTATTTTATAGTTTATTATCATTATATTAATTCATAGTATTCCATTGATCCGTTATTTCTTATTACATGACGACTATCATTACTGAGATTATTGCTACAACGTTATTATTTATATGACAACTTTGAGTTACTGGATATTTCGAAAGATTAGGAACCCCTTGCTTAGAACATCTATATTTCCAATTTTTCTCGTCGCAGAGATTCATAACGCTTTCCGATACTCCAATATCGATTTCCTTTTAATTTCTGCCACCTTAGACTGTGCCTCCAAATGCTTAATATCTCAGCTCATATCTTACTCAGTCAATGAATGAATCTTTCGTTATCGGACACTACAGAGAAAGAGATAAGGAGCACACTTTGTGGTATACATATGTTACAGTCGAAGGCGTCGCGAAATAATGAGGAGTGACCTTAAGTAGTTCTCGACCTTGTTTCTCCTCGTGCATTTCCCCGTGACGATCCATTGATCGCCATACTTTTGAGTGCGGAATTTATTCTATCGTCTTTACAAGGTTGAGGGGTGGAAATAAATTTTTCAGATCGAGTTTTTTTTCCGAGAGGTTTTTAATTGAAACGTTGGTCAAATTTGAAGGTTTTACCGTTAGCGACCTTCATTCGAATCGATGATGGACCGCATTTTTTTGGCAAGTTCGATAGCAAATATAGCCAGCGGGTCTGCCTGCGTTGGCATCCTTATAGACTGCGAAATGATGTGATTCCGCCATAATCAAATCAATCCACACAGTGTTGGATATTGATTTAATCGTTGGATTTATTAGGCTTAAAAATTAAAATAAATGTTTAATCATTATACTAGGCATGATTGTCTCAGGTTATATTTAACGTAAGTTAGTACGCAAGTCAAGTTACAAGCGACGGAAATATGCGAAGGTTTGGTCGGATGTGGGGCATCTTTCAGGTCTGCGAATTGTATAATTAACATAAAGTTATACAAGAAGTGAAAAATTGTATGACTTTGGGTTTATTCGCACAACTTAATGTGCTAAGTTAAATTTCATTTCCATCATTTGTGTATAATTAATATAGTTAAATAGTAACCAATTATATAGTTATTGATCATAATACAACAATCATAATGTAACAATCATGATGTAACAATCATAATGTAACAATCTAATTATATTAATTGATGATTAGTTAATATAAATGATAAATAATTTAATATAATATCGTCAATTTACATACTGTGGGATGGATTTGATTGATGGATATATTATGTCACTATTTCTATATAATATACAAGTAGAAAATAGTATATATAACATGCTTATATATGACATTGAGTCTATCCAATTTAACTTACAAACACTTCTCTTTTCCAATATTTTGTTTATTCTTGCCGTTGAGAAGGGACTTGTTATTTCACCGGATGCAATACTTTAGAATTTTTATAATACAATAGTTTTCATTGATAAGAATAGTATTTATTTCATATTTTTAGTAAATACGAGTTGAATTTTGTATTAAGGGAGGAGGGAGAAAATAAACATGAAAAATTCCCTTCCTTATAAAATATCTTACAGTGTGAATTTCATAATAAGTTAAATCCAACAGAATTGCAACATATCTTTTGATCTCAAGAACAATCTACCATAATCACAATTCTAAAGATAATTACTCTATCTCAATCAAGTATCCATACCTCTATAAGGCATTTGATCACTTTGATGCAATCCAATCAACTTGAATTGCGTGCATTCTCTGGATTATCGCTCGGATGCTGGCATCAGCTATTTTGCACGGCTTTTTCACAACCTTCTTGAGGAGCTTTCATAAGATCGTCATATCCTTTTTGTTTGTCATATGCTTTTTTGTTCGTCATCGACTCTTATTAACGAAACACTAAACTGCAGAGGAATTAAATATATGGTTTCCTACTCTAAACCTTGAACTTTCCCTTGCTTACGACTTCTTGGAATTTCTAAGCAATCCCATTTACCGTGAAAAACGAGCAGATATTCATTATAATATAATTACAAAGTGTCTCAAAAGTCACTGGCTATTTTTGAACCAACGGGTATTATGGTAAACTGACTTAGGTACGGTAATTTAAAATATATTCTACAAAGAAGTAGAGTAGAGTGTACTCAAGTACAGCCACAAACACACTTTCGAGAATCTTAGGTGTAACATTTTGTATTGCATCTGTGAGAAGATGATGCTGTGCTGATTCTCTAATTCTTCCGCCAGTGTAAATAAGACTTGAGTAAAATACATACCGCGTCTTAGAGGGTATTTTTACCATGTGTTTCGTATGAAAGGGAGCGAAACCAAAAGATACCTTCATAACGTCTTAAGCGGAATCGTTTAAACGGGTTTTTCTGTAGTTTTTGAGGTGCCTGACTACATATGTTACAGGTGTAGTTAGCCCAAGTTCAACTATTCTTATCATTCCAATATATTGCAATAGCATTCCTCTACTATTAAGTATCTCCTGTGAAGGCTGAACTAACAAGCATTACTGTACAAAATAGGCAAAGGATTAACTTTTACTATTTCCCCTACTTGTTCCCCTTACTTGCTTTAATCACCTTTTTTTTAAATACCGATTTACATTCATTGAATGCTAATGCTACAGAGAGTATTTCCATATCCCGTAGCTACTTCGAGATAGTTCATCCCCTAGGTATTGCAATCACGTTAGATGAGGAATGTATTGCTCTAGAGATGCATGTGGTCAAGAGAGACGTGCGTGAGAGCACTAAGGGATTCATCCCGATCTCTCCAAGTATTTGGCCACAAGAGCTAATATTGAATTACCACGAAACCATACAGAGGATGGTTTAAAAAGCAGTGAAATTAAGAACGAGGTCGCGCGGTCTCTCTTCAGTTTAACGACTTGCATTTTTCGAAGATTATCTGCATCCATACGGAATTGCTCGCATCAGTACCGGCCTTGGAAATGTGGCCACCCTGAGGCGACGTTAACTGGATTGTATTGTTTACTTTTCTCAGTTTAGTGTCTCTTAGCAGCAATTGATTGTTGGTCCGTATAGCTGTAATTGTCACAAGGAAATCTCTGGATCCCGTGAGAGTAGTTATCCATTGAAATTATACCAGAAGCCTTCAGGGTGTGCTAATTAAAAAAATTTCTACCATTGCCATAAAAATTGCCTTTCGGAACAGCTTGTACATATTTATTTAAAAGATTTAGAAATAGTATTGACAACATCTAATGGTGAATACCAAAATATTTTAACACAAAAAATTACAGTAAATATGCATGAAATAAAGACAAAGCAACAAAATTAACTCAGTAAAATACATACTAAGTATGATTTCAGCAGTAAAGTTTTTACATGAATCTTTATGGAAAAATTGTTTTAGGAATGAGTCCACTGACAGTCCATAGAGGGAAGTAGGGAGTCTAGAGCAGTGGTTCCCAAAGTGGGCGCTACAGACCCCTGGGGGGCAGTGCTCTAGTTTATGGGGGCGAAAAGAGCCAAGTAATACCTAAGTATTATTCCTTTTGCATAAATGTGCTATGAAAACTATACATTTATTGGATTATAAATAAACATTTGATTAGTCATTGTTTTCAATTTAATTATTACAATGTTCCTCGTCTGGTTATTTAGTCTATGATTCTGATTATTATTTTAAAATTACCGCTTGGGGGGCATTGAGTATTGTTTTATGGATCCAAGGGGGCAGTGGCTCGAAAAAGTTTGGGAATCACTGGTTTAGAGGGTTTGGAAGTCTGTATATAGTAGTTGAGTAAGAGAAAATCTAAATGTTGGAAAATGGAGAAGAAGAGTCAATCTAGACGCCCTATGTGGAATATGATAATTAAATAGCGAAAGTAACTTTCAAGAATCATTTTAAGAGTTTAGACATTCCTTACTAAAATATATATGGGGTGAATTACTAAGAAACAAACAGTGAAGTTTCTTCATTTTGATTAATCCTGCTACCATATTAATGAGGAAGTTGTTTTTGAATAATGACATTCAACTTCGTCACTCCATACTGAATGGTAAATAACAAAGAAATTCGTAAATTGATAGGGTCAATATCGCGATACTTAGGAGAAGATTTTTCGTTCATAGCATTATGACTCCCTGCCAGCAAGACAACCAAATTAACTCGCTCCTCATCTTCTCAGCAAGCCCAATTCCCTATCGTAAGTTTCTGGAGCTAGATCTGTAAGGGTCCATAGACATGATGCATTTTTACTCTATCTTACTGTATCAAACCTTTAAAAATTAAAAAAATACGTTTTCGATATTGATAACTTTCCAAAGCGATACAAACACATACTAATACTGGAATTTCCGGTATTTACAAACTATTCATGACGTCAAGAAGCAACCTATATTTCACACACGCTACCAACAACAGATATACCATCCTTAAAATTTACTTTAGTAAAATCGTTAAAATAGATGTCAGGAAATTTCAATGCCACGTAAGTTTTAACGATGGTGCATTCCATTAATTCTCTTCCCAAAATCTGAACCCAGCACAGAGAAAAGCGATCTTATTCGCACTCTATGAGCACGAAAATAAGTGAATCAGAGACGAAAGAGAAGAAATAACAACGGAGAAACATGAGCGCCGCCGTCCGGAAGCTGCGAGAGTCTCTCCGCGAGCTGTTTATCTTCCATTCTGAGCGCACGCACGCACGGGAGGACGGGTTTCCGCCGCCAAGGGCATTTTTCCATTTAAGGAAGAAGAGTCTTCCAAGATCTACAGTAGAGCACAAATAGACTAAGCGACGAATGGTTTAAACGCAGTACATCGGAAGCAAATTTGATCTTAGCGAGAGATAAATGCTTCCTTTAAATATTGAAGGGCTATATCTTAAGAGTGTATTGGGATTTCTAAAGGAACAAATAGTATAAACAATACAAAGTTTGGAACCTTATCTGAAGCGATTGTCACTAGAAATATAAAGAATTTACTTCCAACAATCTACGACAATGCTTCATCCAACAATATTAAATTTATCATTATTAAATTGAGAACTACATTGTTGCTTACGGTCACAGATTTATCATTCTTGCCACATATTACGCCTTTGTTAAAAATCGTCACGACAACAAGCTAACAATGATGAAGAAGCATTTAATATGCCATTTTATACGAAAACTATTCGATTTTTCCATAGTGTTTATTTTCCACTCTTGAGAATTATCATTGAGAACTATCTTTTCTTGGAAAACGCAATTTTTATCACCAGCAGTTCTTTTATCTTCGTTACATACAAACTATAAGCATTAAAGAAATATTTAAGCCTCTATAACATCCTCTATAAGGGGGTTGCGCGTTCGACTTCGGTGAAAGCGGTCCTGGGTTCGATTCCCATTCGGAGCCCGTATGCGCTAAATACCTTCAGATGTAAAAGCAGCAAAAGCATTCAAAGAAATTAAACTTCTGTTTTACTCCAGGGATTTCTGAAGAACATGGTATAAGTTTCATTATAGAAAGCAGTGTATTTTTTGATTATAAATATATTTCTTTCAAATAATCGCTCAAATAATGCTTCAGCAAGTCCAGACTCTTAATTATAAAACAATAAAGTATGGAGCTCAAAGGAAGGCGCATAGGAAGGAATATTATAGTACATTAAATTTTTGATCGAATCACTATACTTTGCTTCCCGTTCAAAAACGTAGAAACTGATAAAAATTTAACAGCGGCTAGCTCCTTAGCAATGCAACCAATAATCATGGTATTATAATATAGGTATAATAATATACGTATAATAATATATGTATAATAATATATAAGTTCTAATCTAAATTAATTCAAGAATCACCAAAACGTCCAACAATGAAACGAAAAAATAATCGACAAGTAAATCATAAGTAAACTTGCACAACAATGAAACACAAAATTCAACAATTGTTACATTTATTCAGATATTGTTGTTCCATTATTGAGGACGCAGACTACTTTAAACGCGTGAATAAAGAGATGTAAAAAAACATGCTCTGAGAATCATCATCGATGGACGGTTTAAAAGAATGAGTGACGAAATACCTCGAATTAATTTAATTGCCTCTTCATCATACGTAAACAGCGTGGGCGAATCAAAGTGGGACGAATGGACTTTTACTTTGATTATGACGAATTGCATTCTGCAAACACTTTCGCCAATTTCATAATGGCGTTAACTTTCGAACGTGATTTCATGCACATACAGTCAATCACCCGAAATTTCAGATGTTTGAAAAATTCCTTTCTCTGAGTGAGGATCACAGGTTAAACTGACAGAGAATGAAGAGAATGTATTCTCGCCAACAGAACTCTTGACCTAAGAGACTTCCTGAAGATTTCTCAAGCTTAATTTCCCACTAAAAGACGTGTATGTTTATCATAGTGGTAACCTATCCGAATTTGCAGCAGTACTGAGTCGTTGTCAAATGTTGCAATATATAATTTGCTGCAAATGTACACAATCCCATAAAAATTAAGTGATACTTTGGTTAATAAATTTTAAAATATGCATATAATCACAACCAATAAATTTAAAAAGAATATCTATAATATTTTTCAGTCATAAGTATGGGCCTTCAAAATGACCCATGTTCGCAAAAATTTAGAAATTTTAACATCGCATTTCGCAATTAACGCAAAAATTTAGAAATTTTAAAAATTAATAACTTTGCGAAAAAAATTTTCTGAACTCAAACTTTGGCGTAAGGGGTTTTTTTTATTGATGTGCAAGTATAAAAAGTTTCATAACTTTTAAAATATAGGTCGATTTCTATCTGATTTCCCGTGGAATGGCCCATACCTAAATTATTAATTTAATATTTAATTTTTAATTTAATCAATTATTTAAGTATTTTAAAGGAAGGGATTTTGCTAAGAATATATGATAACATGAAGAAATAAATAATTAACAACTTATTACAGCCCTTACTACTTAAATAGTAATTTAATGTATTTAATCTATAATTAACCACTTAATAATCTTTAAAGCTCTACGGGTAAAAGTTAATTTTACAGATCTTCAAGTTATGGAGTCCTATCACGAAGTCGTGCATGAAACAATCGATACTTATTCTATAAATAGTTCGCAGCTAATTTTGGTCAATAAAGTAATACAACAAGATGATATAGTAAACTTTAGAGCAAACAATTTTTCCCGCTTCAAAAGAAATTATTGCCCTATAGATGGCTCTCTGTAACTTCATACACTCCGAAATTAAAGGTCCATCATCAATTCTATATGAACGCCCCCTAATCTTCAGAAAAATTGATAGTAAAATTGGTAATGACAATTCAACTTACCAAAGCATATTAACTTTCAGAATGGTTAGCGGAGAATGGTTAAAGAAAGCCGATTTCTTACTTATAAATCCTAGTAAGACAACTGGATGCATACCTGTAAAAGGTAAGATGAATATTGTTATTCACGAATAGTGCATTAATTTTCACTAGTCTATCTACTACCCGACAGATATTCCGTGATGATTATTGGAAAATAATAAAGTTCATTTTTATGAAATTAAATCAAATAAATGAAATCCATCATGTAACAAATTCACAGTAACCATTCTTCGTAAGAATTAAAAAAAAATATTGTGTTTTTTGAAGAGATATTAAAAAACCGCGTCCTTGAGGTTAAGATTGAAATTAAAAATAAAATTTCGACAGAAATAACCAGAGATTTCGCTCCGTTTGAAGGAAGTACTCAAGTTTATTTGGTGATTTCTAATGATCCTCCGATAAGACTTCGTATTATGAATTAAGGTTTTTAAATCCACCTCAAACCGTACAGTGAAACTTAATTCATTAATGGGATTTAACATTAATAAGTTTTTTAATTGGAGTAGATGGAATCTTCCATTAAATCATAAACCTCGTTATAAATTATTTCCCAAAAGAGAATTATTTCTCAATGAGACCATGATTCCGTTACCAAGCAATAAAGATTATCGCAAATGGATTCCATAACAACCCTAGTAGACTTAAACTTTATTTATTCCTTTGGATATAGCTTCTATGGTGATCAATCATACTATCGTATCCTAATACTAGGGTATTCGAATGTGTATTGTGCTAAAATCGTAGGTGTTGCTTGTCCCAGAAATTAAACATTATGGTAACATAATGGATATGTAAAAATACAGATAAACAGTCAATAGCTATGTATAAAGAACAATAGAGTCAACATAAATATTATTACCGCAGGTAACCCAATTCAATGCGTCTTGCTGCTTGTTTAAAATGATTTTCAAAATATAATACAAGGAAAGTTAATTAACTCCTGAAAAAACTCGCTCCTCCATAGAATCTGTGCAACTTTAAAAAATCTACATGATTACCATCAATATAAAGATCAGGAATACCACCGTTAGGATAACATACAGTCATTTTCTAAACTTCAGAGGTATTGATTATGTTTTGTGACAATTTTTAGTATTTATTTTGGTAATTGCCTTTCATTGGATTTGTGAACGTTTCCAAGGTTACCCTGCAATCATAATATATGTTAGGCTAGGAAAATTGGTTAGGTGTGAGAAGAAACTTTTTGGTCTCAACCTTGCCCTAATAAGGACGCTTTATTATTATTAATGCATGTTGGGCGAACTTAAAATAGAATAAAAAATGAAGAAATGGCAGTATACAAGTATAAAATATCAATGGTGTGTATATGTATAAAACATCCGAAAATAAAACGCGAAAACGTCCCAGAGAAGGCGATAAAACGCCTTTAAGAAAACATTTACACCGAAGTGCGTGTGTCTGGAAGTCTTGAATGATTCACTTGATCGCGTGTCCAGAAGGAATCTTCCTTTGCCAGGAGTGGATGGATGGCAGACAACGATGGATATCTGCAGTGGGAGGAAGTAAGATGAGGCCGGAAGTGAGGCAGGGGTTTATAAAGTAGGTTCCTCGCACCACTTGTCCCTTTCCATAATGAAGCCAAGCTACTGTTTCATTTTCCATCTCTCGTGTCATCTTCCTTTCTCTGCACCGAGTTCCGTTCCTCCCGTACAAAAATCCTTACTTCCGTTCCGTTCCTCCCGTTCCGATACTCTCTATAGGTTCCGTTCCTCCCATTCAAATACATTTCTCTTTCCATTTCAGCCGATATCTTTTTCAGTTCCTTCCTCTCCGGTGTACTCGTTCCGTTCCTCACTTTCCAATTCATTCCTCTTCCACTTCATATCGCACTGTTTATCTTCCTTGTGATTCATATCAATTCCGTCATTCATACTCGATTTATTCTACGGAACCTGTGATCTTAAACAACCTTTATATACAGTGCCTTTGTAAAAATGAAGAGTTTAGAGATTTAAAGATTTATTTATCATAAGTAAGGAACTATTTTCCTAAGGAAAAGTAGTTTTCCGTCTTTTTTACCTTTATATTTCCTAGCTTTAAGGCACTTTTAGTATAATCAATTTTTCTTCAAATCTCGGCGTTTTCACTTTACCGATGCGATCAATTAAAAACTGATAATCGAATATTTACGTTTGCAGTTAAATGTATAAATTTAGGTAAATATGTATGCTGACGAAGGGGATAGGTTCTAAATCACTTCTTCTATTATCTATGATATGCCAAAAAATGTATAGTAGCATTGTAGTAAGGCAGACCTAATGAGGAAAAATTATTTAGCTACTTAATAAAATGTTTGCATTTTTAAGAGGATTTTCATTGACATATTAACAATTTAAATGAGCTTGGGTGAATAAATACGTATTCATAATGGTCCGTGTTAACTATGGAAGTACCACTTACAGATTTACTGACAGTAAGGTACTAAACGGAGAAATGGTGGTGAAGTATATGGACACTAGCTCAGTCCCAGGTCATCAAAGTTTTCCCATAAAAATGACCATATGGCCTCTTATGAGGCAAACAAAAATGCCCAGATTAATTAAAAGTTATGGGAATAGTAAAAGCTCCTACTCCAGGCGCAATATCAACACTATTCATAAAGTGGATGACGAATAAAAAACATTATTTTCATAGTTAAGAGCTAACAGCAGATAAATCAAACGTTTAACGAGTATTTTACACAAGCGCAAATTCAATATTTTGACCAGCTGTACTCGGATTATTTTTTTACAATTTCCTCAATCGTCACAGCTTAAATTGTCATTCTCACCATACTATGGTCATATTTTCAATGTGCGGATATTTTAGGAACGAGAAAAAATTAATAATATTATCAATTATTATATGGAGACAATGTATCAATTAACAAACAGTGCATGACTTGCAACACACAATTTCATAGATGGAGTAAATAATATAAAAGGCCCAGGGTGATTTTCTGTACATTTTTTCGTGAAATAGCATATCCTATATGCCAGAAAGTACGCGTATGCTCAGTGAAACAGCCTACAGCTGTATGTAAACTTAATTTGTTGATTAATTTACTTGCGTGATTATTTATTAACAAAAATTAATAAATAATCACGCAAGTAAATTAATCAACAAAAATAAATATGTTACTGAGGAATGGATTAACAAATCAATTACGAACTAAATAAATGATTAATAAACACGAAATTTTATAAATAAATAACAATTAAATTGGCACATAAATAATAATTCATTGCCTATTGTCTAGCTAAGGAAATGTAAGTGAATATTCATAATCATCTGAAACTCTCTGTGCATTAGAATTTAAAGATTTCTGTAATGAACATGCAATTTGGTGGATTAGAAATAATTAAATTTGCAGATAAATAATCAGTCATTGCCTTTTGATCACCTTGGAAAACGTAAGTCACTCGTCGTAATCATTTGAAACTCTCTACGTAAAAGGACTCTAAAGAACTTTACTTTCAACTCCAAGGTATCTTCAATGAAATTGAGCTTCCTTCCATTCATCATTTCCTTGTTATCCTTCCGTTCCCACGATACCGTTCCTAACCCGTTCTCGATTCTGTTACTTTTCGACTTTCCGCCCCTAAACATCTTCCTCGAGTCCCTTTACTTCCTTCATTCCGCCCTAACCTCATTTACTCTTCACTCCTTCAAGATTAATAACCCTAACGGTTTCCACTGCCAACTCCTCCCGCTTGCTGCAGAAATTCAGACTATGGATCCCTAAAGAGAAACGTCATATCAAATGGTCTCGACTACAGTCATTTGTCACTCCTCTCGTAAAGAACGATTCGCTGTGGATAGATGAAGTATACATCCTTGTCTGAAGACAAACGAAAGGATTGTAAAAAACGTAAATGGACCGTTTCCATGGTAACGAACAAAGGATTTTAAACAAAGGAATCTTTTCGCCCATAAGAAATGCATGTGAAATTTTTATCATTTGCAAGTTTTATTTCATTTATAAAATTAAATCAGAGGTCCATCAAAATCGAGGAAGGTAGAAAAGTAAGGAAAACTACAAAAAACTACCAAAAAGAGGGATATCGAATAAAGATTCTTATATTGGTCGAATTCTGTCATCGATTGGAAATGGCGAGAATTTTGATAAAACTAGCGGAAATTTTGTAAAAATGTTGTTTATTAACAACCTGCCCCCCTTGATGACAAATACGATTGTTAAAGCCGATCTCATAAGATATTTTCTTTTATTCTATTATTCATATTCCTATTTCTATCATTCTTATGGGATATTTTCTTACAAGAATACGTTAGGAATTTAGGTCCATTTGAGAGAAATGGTAAGGAAATATGAATCCTTCTGATGAGGGGGCAATTTGCTGTAATTCTATCATTTGTTATTATGCCACACAATTCATGGAGATTGAGGTAGAACCATGTAAAAGTACTTCTCAATAAGACTTTTTTCGTCTTTCGTCAATGGACAGCTATATATTGTGTTTTCACAACCAAGGAAGATATAATAACATCATAATATTTATGAGTTAAAGGAATGGAAATGAGACGAAAGGTTACGTAGCAAAAATTAGTAAAAAGAAGTTTTTTTACTTCTAGTCTCACGTGATCCATAATATTCATTAAAACTGGATTTAGCCATCTTTCAGGCTCTCCACTTTCATTTTTTAGCTATAAATTCTTAGTTATTGATAGTGATAAATTTTACAATAATCATCGAATAATTTGTTGGTCGATTTTTAATAAGAAGAGGTAACCTTTATCCATAAAATGTTTTGCCATGTATATGTTATGACGGTATGTAAAGGGAGAAAAGTGCTGGTCACCGAAAATAGATCTTTGGAAATAATATATTAAGATATCTTCATTAGCAAAATGGCTATCTTTATCGTGAGCAAAAGCCAACTTCCTGAGAGAGACGTTTTTTTATAAGAGAACCGGCAGTTGACGAAATGAGATTAACCTGAAAATGTGGCTCTTTCATAACTGAACTGGACACCCGTCTTTATTAATTCCGAACATTTTTATTCTTCCTGTTTTACGAGGCTAAGAGTGAGCGCCCAAGAAACCGGAATTTAAGGGAACTAAAAAGACGGAGAATAAAAAAATTGAATGGCAAATTCTGCGCAAAGAAAGGTCACCTTGAAATGCACCACAATAAAATATTGGTATATTAAATTATCGAAAAATTTGCGTGTACTAAAGCCAGCAAAATAATCTTCAAATTCCTATTTTTCTATTAATTTTCTATAAATCTCTCTCAATGTTATACAAGAAGTGTAAAATTGTGACTTGGCTGGGACTCGAACCCAGGTCTCCCACTTTCCGGGCAGGTATACTATCCGGAAAGAGGGAAACCTGGGTTCGAGTCCCAGCCAAGTCACAATTTTTCACTTCTTGTATAACCTTGGGTTTGTTCGCACAACTTAATGTGCTAAGTTAAAAATAATTTCCATCGTTTGAATCTCTTTTATCTTAAAATGTAATTTTAAATAGATTTTTCCGTGCTTTAGGAAAATAATAGTATTATAAAAGTAAATAAATTGCCGTTAAATAAGATAATTTTTAGTGGGGCCAGGTAGAAAATGTGGCAAGAATCCCGCGATCCTACAGAACATGAATTTATAGAATACTCTAAAAATAATCTCAACTCTTAAATTTAAATTTTAGTTCCATTATCTGGGGCTAACTAATAACAGTATCAAAAAAACTGAGACTAAAAGACTCCCTGAATGAAGAGTTACGGAGAAGATATATGGAAGTTGAGTTTCAGGAAAATTAACCGCAGTTAGCGAATTAACCTCGGAAGTCTAACTAATACTACTAATACGGAAATGTTTTGCTGGTGATCCCAACAGGGAAGTCCTGGGTTCCATCCGCGACATTCCATCCCTCGGTATCTCGATGCAAGTACCCTTTTACTTGTATCAATCTTCCCATGAGCTTGATTGAAAGCATCCCCTCCGTCCCCTTGCTGTCGTGCATATAAAATCTCATTCACTTACGCCAACGGAAAAAAATTTCTCCGCAAAAAATTCCGCGATCCGTCTTCCGCTCCGGTCATCAATTGCTGCCGGAAAAAGGCAATAGAAATATGGGTTTTCGTGATAAGAGAGCTGCATTCATCCCATTGGGAAACATCTTCGCAGATTGCTCAATATGCACTTTCATACGCGCAACTCAGCCGATATAATGCACGGCGACCTAGTTTCGGCCTATTTCGTTTAATCACGCAAACGATATTTCATAATGATGATGTTACTGCGGATTTAATGTAATCTTCTTTTACGAGACGTAATAAATGACCCTGCGGTTTGCAAAGAGTTGGGTGGGGCGAAGTTATCGGGAAATCGTGAAAGGTGGATTTAAGATTGGTATACATAGAGCCGCGCATAGGGTGCAAGATACTTACTACGGTACCGCGAGTTCCAAATTATGTCTTATTCTATCTTCATTACTACTATTCATATGCACCTAAATAGAACAAAGCGATACCGATGAACAATTGAAAATATTACGCGGAAAATAAATTAATGTAAAGAAATAGAAACAAGGAATATTCCTCTTACATGAATTATTGTTTCAAAACATTCGGAATTTAAAGGGGTAAATTAGAATTATTTCATGATGAAAATTTGGTGTTGGATAATTTACCAACGTCCTACGGAAGGGGTGAATTTAAAAACTTGCCAAGTGGGATGGTTCAGTAATATCTCACATAATTTTTTTCAAGTGACTAAAATAAAAGAGCCACAATTGTCTTTCGTTAGTCATTAAAATGTCATAATGTCGAGAAAAATCCTATAAATGTAAACTTATATACTTTGTCCCACGTCATGAAGAGATAACGTAAATCTTATGGCCCCCTGTATTAATTGAGGGAGAATAACGCGAGCTGTTGCGACTTTTGCATAGAAAAGGAAAGTAATTGATTTCGAAGACAATCAGCTAAGAGTAAACTTTATTTGTGATAGAAGAGTGCGCGCCATTCTCCGATAAGGATTACACAGAGCCATAAGATTTACGTGGTCACTTCATGATGTTGGACGAAATATAATAGAAACACTTCTCTATTATATTTATACAAGATCTCGTCATCCCCAGAGAAAATTTCTTTTCCTGCAGAATCATCTACGGGCGAGGGGTGTGGCAGGCCCCTCCGGATCCGCCTATATCCTGGGGTAGAGTAATCACAAAGATTGGGAATTATGACTTCTTGTACTCTTAAAGACACTTCGCCTAAACATAGAGGGAATACACAATTCCAAAAAGGTCAACTCATGTTGAAAAGAGAAAGAGCATGGTGATTAACTTAATCAGCGACTTCCTCGTGGAACTCCCTCTTGGATAAACAGTCGGATAATAAGTTAAACACATAATTGTATCAACGAGATTAACACCAAAGGCGTTACCGAAGCAGACTGAATGTCTCGCATGAGTTTAAAAGGTCAAATACCCCGCCTCGAGATATTTCCCCTACGTCCACCATTCCCGGTCTATTTTAATTAATTCCCCACTTTCCTATTCCCAGTTTCAATTCCATTCTTAGACCGGCTTAAACAAACTCAAATAATCATGCGGCCAATTACATCTCCTTCTGAATATCTCTCTGCCATATGCTCCCCTTCACTTACTCTTTCATTCTTTATCGAGTGTCCCCTAATGCTCTCTCGGTGTGTTTTCCCTGTGTTATCTCCCCCTATGATACGCTTGCCTCCGTGTCTGCAGGCAATTTAGCTTCTGGCAGGTAATGGAAACACGCTAAGGACGGCTCCAACACATGAAGCCACTTACTTAAATATATTTAACTATCGCCAACTGCCCCCAGCGTTTCCCATTAATTAAACAGAGGATAATTTCGGAGTTTTATCAAACCGAATATTTTTCCCATAAATAAAGACACATATATCTTGCATGCATAGAAAATTACCTACAGCCCATGAAGTCATTGTGGAAGATAGAATGAAAGTGAAAACATGGGCATCTCTAGGGTAGAAAAACATCATTATCATATGTATTTAAGTGATAGTAATTTTTGTTATTATTATGATTAAACAGCAGGCTAGCCGATTTTTTCTTCTAGGTTCTAAGTTTTATTCCCATTCCATGAGGTCCCTCTTTCTAGGAATTTACATAAAAAATAAGTCCATCGAAGGGGCAATCATTCTTATCATCAAGCACGTATGTATTTGCTTCTGTAAACTTCAGGTGTTCTGACCGAATAACTATAACCAACTAAAAGCAATAATAGTATTTTTCACAAATTCTTATGTAAACGATCGGTTTCTATCGTAAGAATAATCGTCAGGTTATAATTTAAAATAATCATAACGATTATATGAGGTCTTTACGATGATCAATATGATCAAACCAGTCGTCTGAATAAAATTTGTAGAAAAAATTAAGAATCTTTCGCTTGTTATATGTGTGTACACGTATATTTTATTAAAGTGTTCTAAACTAATTTCGCAGAAGCCAATCTCATATCAATTATTAATGTCATCAAAGTAATTATCTTTTCTTGACTCCAAGGTGTTATCCATTTAATTCAACCTTTCTTCTTGGAGCGTGAAAACCTTGTTCAAACAAAGCGTACCGATAGAATTGGGGAATGGAGACCCCTGTGAAGCGGAATGGCTCAACTCGCCGCCGCCAGCTCGCCGCCGCCGACTCGCCGCCGCCAACTCGCCGCGGGCCCAACTCGCCGCGCGCCCAACTCGCCGCGGACCCAACTCGCCGCGGGGCCAACTCGCCGCGAGACCAACTCGCCGCAGGCCCAACTCGCCGCGGGGACAACTCGCCGCGGGCATATTTTAAATTCGTTTAGAACTATGAAATTACTCGTTCTTCGCAAGGGTTTTAATCATCTAATATCATAGATAGAAGAAACTAAGAGATCTGTTAAATTTTACGGTAAGACCATAGCACCACTTCATAGAAGCAATTAATCCTTGTTAACCCTTGATTAGTTTCGTGGGGTCGATATAACCCCAGGCGATATACTTCCTTTGATAAAACATAAGCTATTTAAGATATTTATATGCCAACTTTTTACTTATATAAATAATCTTGCACTACATTTATGATCTGATAATTTCGTTAGTTTTCAGAAACGAAAGGTATGCAATTAATGCGGTGTTAACAAATTACAATAATTAATTTAAGTAATTATATAATAAGCATATTATTTATTTTTAGCGGTGATCTACAAAGTAATTCAGCAGTAAATATCAGGTGCATAATGAAAAATAATATTTGGGAGTGAAATATCACCAGAATTTAAGTAATTCATTTGTAAGTAACATATTAAGAACAAAATGAGATCATGCATACCAACTAATAATTACATACAAATCAACTTTTCATAAAAAGATATCCCTTCCTAACTGATCTTTACGTAATACAGTAAACGTAATTAACCCTTAATTAGTCTCGTGGGGTGAATGTGACCCCAGGTGGTGTAATTCCCTCGGTAAAACAAAAACTAATCAAGGTATTTTAACCAAACTTTTTTGAAAAGATTTTTACCTTCTTACGATAATCTGAGAATTTAGTTAATTTTAAGCAATCAAAAGTATGCAAATTTGGCAGTTTCACCAGATTTCCAAAAATAAATTAGAATAATATTCAAACAAAATATTATAAAATATTATAAAAAAATATTTGTTTCGGAAATTATTTTTAGTTGGTGATCAGCATGATTTGATTTTTAGGGTTCATCGGTTAGACGGAGGAAGAAACTTTTAGTCTCAATCTCGCCCAAAAAAAGACGATTATTATTATTATTAAATTATTTTTTAACATTTTACTTACTAATGAATTACTTTACATATGGGCACTTGCAAAAAGCAGTAATATGTTTATTAAATAATGATTTAATTTATTAAATTTGTAAATTTGTTAACTGCTAAAATTAAGTGCTTTTTATCAGTGGAATTGACAAAACTGGTTTGTCATAACATTATATAGCAAAATTCTAGTAGTCCATTAACTCTCAGATAGTATTTTTCATTCTGCGCCTGGTACTTACTATGAATGAGTTCATTGATCATCGCTTAAAATAAATGCTTATTAAATAATTATTTAAATTGATTTTTGTAATTTGTTAACACCGCATTAATTGCATACCTTTCGTTTCTGAAAACTAACGAAATTATCAGCTCATAAATGTAGTGCAAGATTATTTATATAAGTAAAAAGTTGGCATATAAATATCTTAAATAGCTTATGTTTTATCAAAGGAAGTATATCGCCTGGGGTTATATCGACCCCACGAAACCAATCAAGGGTTAACAAGGATTAATTGCTTCTATGAAGTGGTGCTATGGTCTTACCGTAAAATTTAACAGATCTCTTAGTTTCTTCTATCTATGATATTAGATGATTAAAACCCTTGCGAAGAACGAGTAATTTCATAGTTCTAAACGAATTTAAAATATGCCCGCGGCGAGTTGTCCCCGCGGCGAGTTGGGCCTGCGGCGAGTTGGTCTCGCGGCGAGTTGGGCCCGCGGCGAGTTGGCGGCGGCGAGTCGGCGGCGGCGAGCTGGCGGCGGCGAGTTGTCCTAGACCCCCTGTGAAGAACTGCTACTTTCTTCCAGAAGAGAAACTTCCCATTTAATAACTCCCTCCTAACATTCATATAAATCTAAATATGAAATTAGGCGTGAATGTTTATTGTCCGCGAGCGGTCTAATTATCCACCACGCGGCCCCATTAGACCGCTTCAAAGCTGGGACAGAAGAGCATCGCACGGCGGGCCGTTTCGCATGGCTGCAAATCGGCCTACTTGAAAAAGAAAGCCGGCTGCATTTTAGGGTGGCCTCCCACACTCCGTGTATACCTCATCCGCCCACATAGTCCTTTCTCTACACCGCGAAACCACTTTCGCAGGTTTACCTGCCCTCTCATTCCTTTCAAAAGGTTTTCCATTGCAGCGAGACGTTTCTTGAGAGTCTCGGAGACTTCAATGCTTACGTGGATCCGCAATGTAGGCATTGAAATCTCCACATTAGGAACACCACGAATATAAATACTAAGCTGAGATTTTAGTCACAACATATCTCGTTATTTCGATATCGGATGGTTTTATATCTGATTCAAAGTCATACTGATGCCTTCAGGGGCGAACTAAAGTCCCATCCTTCAAAATCGTCAAACAACTGCTTCACGTCTCCTTTTGGTCTTCCAGCGATGAGGTCACTATTTTTCACTTCTTGGCTAGGGACGATTAAGGTAAGGTAGGTCGCACACTTTCCATAGCAAAGTCAAAACTCATTTCCATCAACTATCTATTTTAGATATGCTCTAATAAACGCGTAATAATTACAGCAGTATTAACTTCAGAGCTAAGAAAAAATTAGTCAACATTTTTTGTTAATATTCTTCATTCTAAATCCATGAAATGTATAGACCTTTAAATGAAGTCTTCATGCCCTCAAGATACCTACTGGATACTGCAAAGTCATGAACGGGTTTCGGCAAACGCAAAAGGATTTTGCAGTTCTTTTATTAGGGCTTATTTGAACTGTGCATATAAGAAAAGTAAAAGTCCTAATTCTGTTCGATGACTCGCAAATATATCGATTGATTCGCAAACGCATTGTTAGTTTACGTGCGTTTCTGCATTTTTGCTTCTATTAACATACCAGTACCTAATGGTATATTTCATAATGTGTACCCTATCTGCTACGATCAACTGAGTTTTTAGTACGTGATGAATTTTTATATTCAATCGAGAAAAGTAGGATGAAACTTCATAGCTGGTTACCCTTCGTGAGTTATCTTTTGTTTTGATTATAGGATTCGATATGAAGAAATACGTTAGCCGTAACTGAATATGTATTACTGAATTCAAGACTCACAGTTACTTTTTTATTATCGTTTCATGGGCTAGAAGAAACGGAGGACCACAGAATAATAGGAATTCCCGGAAGAAATAGAGGAGCTTTTGCAATTCTTGTAATAAAACAAACTTTTGGAGAAATGTAAGAAAATGGAAGGAAAGTGATCCGAAATCACAGAAAAACTCAGGAGATTCATGAAGAAAGAGGGGTGCACAACTTTGTAATTCGCACGAATTTATTTTGGCAACTATTTTCACTAGCGTTTTAGCACCTCCTGGAAATGATTATAGATATCAAAGCTAAGTAGGGAAAGAAGAGAGGTATACTACTATATGCCAGATCGTTATGATTCATGAAGAGATTCTGTCAGTATTTGTCTGGGGAGTAATCAGCCAGGAGGCCGGTTAAAATCCCTCATCAAGAGCTGCCAAAAGCCCAGGAGAGAGAATGAGGCATACTAGACAAGATAAGGAGTGAAGTAGTTTGTATTTTTCGTAGGATAAGTAACAAAACGATAGTAACAAAATATTTATGTATTTATTCGTCGCTCATGAAATAAACTCATGCAAGCACCTAATAACGAAGAATCAACAACCCAAGTATTTCAAATTAAAGTTATATTTCCAATCTCAAACAACAAAGTCATATATCCGACGTCTACTCTAATTTAGCAGAAAACCGGAGTATTGGATTGTGCAGAGATTTGAACGCCCCAACATTTCCCGATAATCGGCAGTCCACCGTAGATGACTGATTTACGACCCTGAGATTTGGAAAATAGGCGAAAGTCATTCGGAACGAAAAGTTACATCACGATCTAGAGCGACATGTACCGTACGGTTTTCACTTTCTCGAACTCTCTCATGAATCACGAACAACGAAATATGACTTGGATACGTTCTCGAATGCGTCCCTGCAGTTTCCCATTGAATCAGATGTTACCGCCTTTTTGAAATTTACGATCCATGGGAATCGGGGCAGATGCTTTGCAGATGTGTATCACTAGACAAGGAGGTAAGTTCATCGGGTTCATCTTCGAGATATACTGCTTCTCCTCTCCTGTGAGGAGTCCTATCATTTCCTACAGCAAGTCGTAGGAGCTTGGTCGTGGTGAAAGGAACAATGCATGCAGAGTCACGCAGTTTTCTCATCATCTACCACGGCGGCGTTATTCATGGTAGTCATTTATATTTCCGTGAAGCGGCGACAATGGAGTACAAAGGTGGGTATTTACACCGCAAACACATATCCTTTTTAGGTTACCGATGTCCGTCTGAAAGCCATCCGCAGCTGATGTCCGCGGATGTAACGAAAGTGGCCGTGAATGCTGTAAGCTAAACATGGGAGTAAACAGCCGGAATATCACGGAGCTTTCCTTAGCTGTACTGATTCTTTACCATGGACAAGCAAATGAAATGATTTATGCACGTTCATTGCTGAAAGTAATATTTCTTTATTATTAGTTAGGGCCGGAATAGACATTTGGGCGCCTCAAATCAATGACTTCCTCCAATTTCAAATTTATTTGATTTCCCAGCTGATTTACCTCGAATCTATTCTCATAATCAATTATACCTTTATACAGTTTCATCTCAAAATCTATTCACTCTCCATATCATCAAGCAAATTTCATAAGGAATTTAAAGTAACTGTTGCACTGATTATTAAACTTTTAACTCTGAAACACATAATCCTGTTAACTGAAACTTAATTATTTAATTGAAACAAATTCAACATACAGAGAAGCGGACATGGAAAACACCTGACAAGACTGAAACTCGAATTCAGATCCTAGGCGAATGCTCTATCCATAATTTGTCGTTTGGTACATATTTAAAGTGTGGTCTTAAAAGACAAGGGCTTGGTTCTTGGTAATCGTTCATCCAACTATGCGGCATTGTCCAAATCCAACGTTTTTTATTTATTATTTATTTTTTCGATAAAAAAAATGTTTTTCATTTTTCATTATTTTTTTCTCTCTGTGTGTTTCGAGTTTTTTCACTACCTTCTTCTGTGGGTGTTTTCAAGTAACATGGGTATTTCTTCATCAACCTACAGTTGGGAAGATGTTTTCCTATAAATCAATGTTTTTCTTTTTCTATTCCATTTTTATGCGTTTTTACCTCTCTCTCTTCTTTAAATTGTAAAAATATCATACGAGGCTATGTGGAAAATAGCCCCTTTCCGGCTTAACCTCGCCTAATAAAGGGTACAATATTAGTAATAAAGTACTCATTGAGGCACCGGTAATATTCATGTCCGTTTTCCTTGGGAATTATCCTAGTCGCACGACTTAACATGTTATCTTGATTCCTTTCTGTACACTAAATATAGTTTTACATACAGCACAAAGTACACTCAAGTACGTATACGTACAAATTGAGTCCTGGATGAAGACTGTTAGAGTGAATGTCTTACCTAGAAAAAAAGAAAAACACAATTAGACACTCATTGATAAATAATCTTAATTAAAGTTTTAACTGAATATCATAACCAAATATATCCTTTTCTTATCCTTATAGCCAACCAAATAGTCCTGTTGCTATAAGATTTGTTATGAATATAGTAAATGAGTATAAAAATAATGAAATCTACGTTTTAGAGATGTACATATCTACACATACTTTATAGCTGTATAGAAATAACAAAAAAGAACGTCGCGAAATAGTGATTGACTTTTGACATATCCTCAAATATAAGATGGCCGAGATCCACAAATTATCTCTCATTAATTTCGAACGAAGACATTAGGGTTTACGGAGCCCTCTTCGGCAAAGGATTGACCTCCCCTGAAGGCTGCCAAAGTTTCTTACCAGTTGAAGAAAGTTTGAATTTTCGGGTAACACAGACATCAAAATTAATTATGGACAAAGCCCTTTTGATCCTTCCAACCTTTCACTTAAAACAAAACAGGATCGAAAAACAGAAGCGTCCACCGCTGTTCCACCACTCAGAACCTCTGTTCTCCCGCCCGTGCGAATTCCGGTCCAACCCGTTTTGCGAATGCAATTATGAAATATTATGCAAACCCGTAGCCCGGCTAACTTTCTACCGAGTAATACTGAGCACGGTGCATAAATTTCCTATTCTGCAACCGCTGCTGGCGGAATAAGAAAACGTGACAATATTTTTCAGTTACATCAGGGATGCCCAACCTTTTCATATAAGCTAGAAGGCTTTATTGCAAAAAGGAGTTAGAGATGTATCCATGCTTCTGGGTGATAGTAAGTTATGATTTTGACAATTATTGATGTAAAAATAGAGACACAGTAGCAACACGAGACAAGAGTTGCTACTGTGTCTCTATTTTTATTATTATGAAAAGAGGCCCGGACGGACGGACGGACAGACTGTTTACTTTGAGTAGAAGTAAAAATAAGTAGAGAATGTAATTGACTGCATGATACAACAGAAAAGACCGATGGGTAGACAAATGGAAGAGATGTTGTTATTATAAAGGGATAGTAAATTGTACAGGAATAAAGTGATTTTACAATGGGATTTTAGGGCACATGAAGCTACCTTAAAGTAGTAAACCTAAGATTAATTACTAGAATAGAGGCATAGCGGAATGGAACAAAGTTACCTGGATCTTTCTTTATGCCCTTGAATAAAATTAATACATCGAATATTTCAACTCTTTCATTAAAAATGACGAATTAAAAAGCTGCCGTAAAAGTTATAATTTGGTAAAAATTAAATGTGGTATTTCATATATGTGGTATTTCATATATGTGGTATTTCATATATGTGGTATACCATATTTTCGACGCAGAAATAACTAAAAATAGTAGTAATATTGTGCAAAGTGCTTCGACAGCTGAGGTTATTTCGCACAAGGTGTCCTACCGGGAATCAAACCCGGGACCGCTTTCATCGAAGTCGAAAGCGCAGCCCACACGGCTATCCGAAAGCCCAATTGTAAAAGTGTCTCTATTTACATATGCTTCGGTACTAATAACGTCATCTAATCATCCACAGCACATTCTTCTAAGATTCTAAAAATACATAAGTTAAAAATACTAATCCTGTGGGCGTAAAGGAAGTAATCAATGTTTGCCAGTTCTCGTGATCAAGCACAACCACTATATACTTCACCACTATCTAAAGAACGATAACGATCCAATTAGAAATTTCGCAATGAGGAACAGAAAGACCTCTCAAAGTCCTTTTCATTTCGCAATCGTCCGCTTCCACGGAATGTTTTTAATTAGAAAACTTTATGCATATCAATTTCCGCGGAATGGATTCGCTTCCAGAACTCGGTCAGCAAAATTCGAACTCTGCAATTTATGGCGGAAATCTGTGACGTAACGAGCCGTTGATAACTTGAACTTGAAGCGGGCAAACTTTCTGAGGGGGCGAAATATGGAGCTGGAAATGTGTATCTGGAATACCAAGCGAACTCAATGTAGGGTAAATAACGTAACTTTCATGAAAAAGTATTTTGGGGTACTTTGCAGCTAAGCCTCTGAATGGGAGAAAAAAACTTCCAAATCTCTATTTATAAACTCCATCGAAACATTTTGCAAATTTATTCACCGAATGAAATGTGGAGGAATTACCTTTTTTTCATTTCTTTCTCTAAAGTTAAGGACGTGTATCATGCACCTTTAATCGTTTATAAATTTATTCTGTTTTTTAATTCGTTATTTTCCATCAATTCTTTTCTTGCCCTACTTAGAGCATGTTGGAGAAGGCAGATCAGAATCTCCATGATAATATTAAAAGACAAAATATGAATAAAAACAGAAAAATAATATTAAACAAGAAGGATATGATTATTAATCATCACAGGAAATATTTTAAATTAAGTTTCAATAATTGTTCAAAGATATTAATAACAAATATAATTAATACAATTACGATATTCGTATAATCTATCTATCGTTACCCCTAGTAAAAATTTCTTATGGATATCGTTTCCATGGTTTTACTTTTTATGTTTTAGTTTCAGTTTTTATCATGTTTCGATCTTTCTAACTCTAATGTAATTCGCTTTAAAGTTAGGAATACGTATTTAATAAACTGAAATTTCCACAATTTCAACCTGAAATAATTTCACCCTTTTTGATATTGGCTAAGGCATTTTAGAAGAGTGCTGGGTAAAACGCGTGTAATCGTTCACCTAATTCCTTTCCGAAATAACAAAAAGGTGTTGTTAAACCCTCGTTAGAGAAACTTATCCGTTGCTAGTGGCGAAGTCATATTCTTTGATAATGGCAAAACTCAATTTGGCCATAAATCAAGGAAAAATTACAATATTAATCATATTATAATAATTCAATATTAATGAAGAAATTATAGTACTGCGACATAAAGAATGCCATGATAATACGCCTTGAAAAGTTTTTTTGTAGAATGCTATAATAATAAAACATCAATAATGTGATAGTAATAATATAATAATAATAAGTGATAGTAATAATAGTAATTGGATAGTATCCAAACAAATAAATTTACAGGAAAGCTAAAAGAAAACAATTTTATCACCATGGTGATTGGAATAAGCAAAATATCTTTATCACAACAATAGTTTACGCGAGCCGATCACACTGCATCGTTTGATACCAGGACAATAAGAGAACGACGGTCTCTCTTTTTAATTCCGTACGAATGGTCTCTTGGAAAGGGTCGATTAAACCCCTTTTTCCCTTGCATAATAGGGAGGGGAAGCCATTTAGTAGTGGAGGGGAGAGAGGCGGTAACGAACCGTTATACGCCTGCGGTACTCGAAATATTTTTGGGCCGTCTGAAAGGAAAAAACCTGGGCTACAAAATAAGGGGAAATGGAAGAATAATGATTTCTCCGGGAAAAGGAGGCCGAATGGAATTACTTATACCCCTGCCAGAGGGATTGCTGCAATTAAAGCCGAATCCTGATTATCCGGGGTTATGAGGGGGTCGAAGTGGGTGGATGGCGGATAAAAGTAAGGAAAAGTTATGAGTTTATGAATCATTATCCTGACATTGACATACCGTATCCTTTACTATATAGGTGAATAAAAATACACTAAAAAGGAAATGAAGAAATGTAGGGGAAAAACTTGAAATACTTCTTCATAACCTAATTAACGACTTTTTGAATAGCTCTATACAGCATTAATCACGGAGCTATAGTCTGAAATACCATATGAAGAATGATTAAATTTCTACCCAGGATTTTTGCTTCAAACCTTTAGTAGCTAGGCTAGAAGATAATATAGGATAAGATAATTATGATGTCTTCATTGATAATATTTTACCTTTATTTTATCTTATCTTTATTTCTATCTAAGTTTTATTTTATATTTTTAATATTATTGCTATATTATTATAATTATTACCATTGTTGCTTTATTATAATATTTTATTTTGATTATTTCACTATATTGTATTGTATTGCAATTTTGTTGTGACATTACTTAAGTAAGATAAAAGAATACGCATTATTTTCGGGACACACAATTGATTGAGTGCTTAGGTAACCTGATCAGCAATGAATACGACCATCTTTAGTAATAGAATTTTTTCGGCCGCTAAAAAGTAGAAACTGGGCCACGTGGCTAATTCGAATAATTCTTGAATCCTTGTCGAGATGCAACTCGAACCTCTGCTCATTTCTATCAATTACGGCATCGAAAATCCCCTCTAGCACAACATTAACTCAATTAAATGCTGCCAAAGTTCTTGGCTTCATTCGCTTCTATCCTATCCATTCCTTTCAAGATTCCCTCAAATTCCTTTTGGAGATATTAGGCCTTGGATGATATTCGATTGATTTTTAAATTAATTTTGATTCCTGCCGCTATTATTTGATGAATGGAATGTCTTTCGACTCTCTTTTGGTGCATGGTAAAGAGGAAATATATCCTTCACATATACAACTCCCTCCTATACATTGCTTTTATAATACGAATGCCTCCGTTGTAAGAGTGATATCACTGAGTGATGTAATTCATTTTAGTAACTCTATATTTGATAAATATATTAAAATCTCTTTCAGAGGGCCACTGTACTGCACTTATATGCACCTGTTCCACTCCTAGCTTTGTGACACAGGAAAGCACTTCATTCCTCATCTCTCCTTGTAAACTTCATTACCTCTTTAGAGATTTTGGTAGCTAATGGAGAGGATGAGGCTCAAACTAGCCTTTAGTCTGAAGACTTCAAAGAAAGATAAAATTTTTCCTTATGATTCGCTCTTCGAAAGATGTGGTAGTAGCAGTACTGTAAAAAGCGCTTCAACATCTTACGTCACTTCGCACTTAACCTTTCACCATAGGCGAACGCAGTGCCACTCGGCTATCAGGAAACCCTCTTAAAGAATTTGTTATTCGATTTGTCTACATTATTTTCATTACTGAGTCTCTGACGCTGTAAGTGAGGAGGATTCACAGCTACACAAAAGAACACTACGTATTTACAATGAACCTTGGGGTCTTTAACACCCCAAAGGAATAAGGGTAATCCCTGACAGCTCTATTTAGTAAAAACGCTCCAACAATGTATATAGAGGCGCGAGCGAAGGAAGTGGATATCCACGGAGTGTTCACAAAGCGAAGCAAGCAGCTGCAGTGCCTCCCCTCTGCACAATCCACTTTCACTTCCTAGAAGGCGGTTCTTCAACAGCACCAGAACACGGCGGCGCTGTGTTAACTCAGCGGACGCATCCGTGGCCATTCCTACTGGAGTATAAACACCCCACGATGACCTTCGCCACACCTCTCATCCACCAAAGGTTGAGAAATCTCCCTTTTCCTCCCCTTTTTGCAGACGAAATCGGTGCTGTGACCACTCCGAGAGTTGAAATCTCTCCCCTAGAAGTTGCGTATTCAGGAGGTTTTACCCATTCCCCCTTTAAAAACGTCAATACCCCTTTCTTTTGGGTGTTTTCCAGCGGTGGTTTATTTATTTTCCTGAAAGCAAACTTGGGTTTCTTGACCCAAAAAGTAGATTTACTCTTTGTTCTTACTCGGCGCAATCTCTTTCTTTTCGGATTCCTAAATACGTTGGTTTAGACATTAGAAGGGAATCATTAGTCTCAACCTTGCTCTAATTTCGTTGCTTGTTATTATTAAAAATTTCTAAGAGATGGTATTACATTTCTTTTTCAGTTCACGGTGATATACACTATTTCAGTTCTGTACAGATGAACAAGTAATAATTCTTCTTAAGATGATTTCCTGAATTTCATCCACAGAAAAATTAATGATATATTTAGTGCTGCGGAGAGAAAAAAAATTTGAGCACTGCCTAGTGTTTCTTTGAGTATCGCTATTATACTCGATATAATGAAAATTAGTTGAAATCTCTAACTCCCTACTAGTAGATACATATAATTTAGTATTTTGTTGATAAATGATTATATATTCTTTATCTTTAGGATCACTACTTTATAGTAAAACACAAATATGAAATAAGGTCTCACCAAGTAAGTAATGAAGGGGTATTCCTTCAACGCATCAACTACAGATCACTTATATCCTTTTCAAAATGATGATGTAACAGTAGGATACATCCGCAAGGAATGTAACTATTTCGAAAATATTAGCTGCTTTTTTACGTTTTCTGGTACACAGAATGTTTTTTAGTTGCATCATTTCCTGAAAAATCGAATAACCTGTGGACAAATTCTTCCCGATTTAATATCTATGAGCAAAAAGATTACTTTCAAAAGGCTTTATCTCAAGTCTGTATTCTTATTTCGATATTTCTGTGAGAATATTAAACAAGTTAAAAATATTAAGGTACGATAGTAATGTAAACAGCAAACGACCAGCAAGTAGTACTAGTCTGTTCGCATATCTTTCCGAACAATGGACAATCAGACGTTATAGAATTGAGTCATAGATGAGATTCGTTGCAATTTAACTGATTGGTGCTAATTGTCGTTCCAAGAATTACTTAATTAAACGGCTAAGTCATAAATAAAATCCTGGAGAGGGATTCTTGCTGATTATAGTTCCAAGGAATGCTTGATTAGAATTTATGATAATTGCCATTAATTTTCTCTGAGCCTACTTATACCTATGCATTTATCAAGGAATCTAATCGGCAAATTCTCGGAAAAATAATAAACATTAATGAAAATCGAAATTGAACAGTTGTTATCCGTGACTCAACTATAAATATTCTTGAACATTTTTAGAACAATTATAAGGAAAAATAAAATCTAAAAGCATGTGTAAGTACACTAGGATATCCAGAAGAGTGGGGAGTATATTTAACAATCGTACTGACTGATAATTAAACAATGGACTTCTACAGCTAACAACTGTATATTATTGTACAATAATAATATTATTGTACTGTAATAATGATGTATGGATGTAGCTGCTAATCAAACAATAAAGACGTTGTTTCAATTTAAAACAAAACTATAAACTTTTACAGCTAACAATGAAGAATGGCTGTAGCTGATAATCAAACAATGATGTAAAACAGTATCTACGTAATTGAAGTAGTAAACAGACGTAAGGTAAGATAGAGCATAACTGTACCTACTTCCCACAGTCAATGACGTCTATCAAAAAGAATTACGCTGTCCAGAATACTTTTCGGGTGAGAAAGAAATCTTTCGTAACAGACATTGAAGCAGAAATAGCCTCATACAAGGTATTTCAAAATGTACATTTCCGTTGAAAACCCAAGGTCGATTTTTTGCTACACTTTCTCTACATTCCGCAGATGGCGAAAGTGAAAATAGCCCTAGGAAATGTTCCCTTCTCTATTAACCTTTAAAGCCAATATGATAATTTTCGCGAACCTTGGAACTATCATGCGCCTATCACAGACATGTTAACGGCATATTTTCCTTGGCAAAATTCGCAGTCCTTGGTCTGATTCTTGGCAAATGTTGTGTTTTCCTTCTGTGTTTGATTTGCATTTAAATCAGTCACGGAGAGATCATGGGCCCCGTTCTGAACTATTTGAAAAAAAACATTGAAAGAATGAACTTCTGAAAAAAACCGTTAATGCTTGACAAGATTGCATTTCTGTAAAGTTTTCAGTCCAATGATTGGCTAATCTTAAATCCTTCCACTATTAGATAGAAAAGCTCTGAAGATTTTATATATCTTACTAAACAAGATATAGTAGAGTGAGGTAGTTTGCCTTTAATTTCATCCAGTAAAGGAAATAACAACTTAAGAGCTGAGTAAAATGGTGTTACATATAAATTTCAAGTAAATTAACCAAATAAAGAAGAAAAATGAATTATATAAAAAAATGAAAATTTAACGCATAAGAAATAAAGTGACACAAAAATAATATACATGTATCAGAAAAAGCGCCAGTAATGAAATTCATACAGAAGTATGCTCTATATGTTGTACTTTTACTTGTACATGCTTCCACTACTTAAAGCAATATATTAAATATAATGGGATGACAATATATACTACAAAATAATTACATTCAATCCTATATATTTTACCATATACATATACTTCTGCTTCGGAACCAAAGTCCTTTCTTGGAAAGCTCAAGAGAGGGAATGAGATTTTTAAAAAGATGAGGAGTGAGGTAATTTACCATTTTTCTTCTTAAAGGCAGAGTTCTATGAGTGGAAAATTAACTAATCATAATGACTGTATCATAACATACATAATGACCATGTAAATAACTGTTCCATACCATTCTATAGGGAAAGAAAGAATGCCATCATTCAGCATCACTCATGCCATAGTAATTGTGTCATTACATGAAAAACAGAGCGAAAAAATGTGAATGAACGATACATTTTTCTACATCCCGTTCAAAATGACAAATGAAACGCATTCCATTCATTAAGATGTCGCAGCATCGCATACCATATAAGGTCATAAATCACCATAAAATACGACGCTTCGGGTAGTAATGCTTCCGTGAAGACTTCGACCCGAGTTCCCCGAATCGAGAGAGTCACGAATCACGGCTTTTATTGCTCCGATTGCATGGAGGCCGAACTTCAGACCGCTTTCAAGGTATAGCGCACTTTCGATTTCTCCTGTGGGACCGTTAAAAAAGGAGACGATTTTTAAATGTCAACGCGGTTTATTCCAGAGGTTGCGTCACGTGCAGTTGTTTCGGCGTTGCTTCATTAGCCCACTGCTTACCAACTTTGTCTTCCGTGGCAAGATTACGTATTAACTCCACATTGAAATTATTACTATGCACTTTATCACAGATTGAAGAATAGTCCGGAAGTAACTTCATGGTTAAAATCTACATCAGTACCCTGCAAGCCACATTTCGGCGTATGGCAGGGGGTGCATTCACCACAACACATAAATACAACAATAAACATATATGTTAAAGCTCAACTTTGTGGAAGGGTACCATTATAAAGGAAACAATGCACACATGGAAAATTAATCGCCATGGAAACTACATCTGTGGAAGACATGAGAATGTATTGTTTCATTTATTACAACAGCAATATAAAGCAAATAAATATAACAACAATGTGATACTTCATTAATGATCACTTCGAGTGGTTCATCATGACACAACAATAAAAGTTAATTGTTCCAATGAAAGTTAAACAAAACAATTAAGGTTAAAGAATAAAACAGATGTAACAGCTTTCTATCTCGAGGTGGAGGAATGCTAAGCACGCTCGCCTACTAAAGCCAAACTCCTAAGTTCGAGTCCCAGCAAACCTAGGTTTTTTTCTAGCTAGGTAACGGTTGCCTATGCTTACCAATTGTTGACCACATGACATGTCACAAAACTACCTCTCATCAGGGTAACTCCCTCGATGACCTATATCCGAACAAAAATGATACTCACACACAAATATTTCTGTTACATAATCTTTGAAGCAAAATAAACAACTGACGAATGACAATTTTTTTCTTATGCATGGAAATGTCAAGTGAGCCTCATCGGAACTTCTGGGAATTCCCCATTATTCATCCAAGTTCCAACGCCTACTCACAAGGGGATGAATTCTTTATATAAGATCTCTTGTAGAATCTTCCCCCGGTATGAGTCACTGGGAGGGGATCTTTAATTGAACCCATCAATACAACCCAAGATGTCTAGGAAAAAAAACAAACTATAGGAAATAAAGTTACTTTTCGTCAGCAATGCCAGAAATTTGAACCATAGTAACGACACAAGAATGACAAGAATTTTCACCCCAACGACATTAAATACTACCGGGACAAAGTGGCATTGATTGACAAAAGGAACTTACGAAATATTTTGAAAATATCGATTCCAAGATCACCATACCGCGTCCTGCCGCCATAAGCGTTGTCAATAGTAACTGAACAATTCAACTAAGAAAACTAACAACAATAATAATGTTCAACAATAGTAGGGTAGATGGAATTTTGTATGAAAACAATGGAGACTATGGAAATTTTTTCCACCATAACAATGGCTAAAAAACTTCTATTTAACAACAACGTCTCCGCCGGCAAAAAACAAAAGAAAGTTGATTTTGAGAACGCTATGAGTAATACAAGAATTTTCCAACCATTAGGTTGGAAATAAGAGTGCAAACTCTCAATACAGGGGTGTAACGGTAAATTTCGAGTCCTAACCGCAGAAAATAACGTGGGGATCTTCTAAGGATATCAAATTGGATCCATGCACATTGGGAGACTTCGTACATAGTGAAGGGTCAACAATCAGTAAGATCTTCTTGATACCAAAAGCGCTCAACAATACGAGCTCTTCAACAGCATGAGACGCTCTTCAACAATAACACGCCAACAATAACGCAGTTAACAATAACTCGCTAACAATATGGCGGTCTACAACAATCAGAATTCCGCCAACAATAGAATTACTCAAGGCGGGAAAATCAACAAAGACGAAACACAACGTAAACAAAATGGCGGGATCGCAAAGACAAAGGAAAGTGCTCCTGCAAAACAAGCTGCAAGTCTGAATGCTAGTTGAGATCCAGTTTCCCGTAAGGAATTCTTACTTCGCAGCACCGTCTGGAGGGAAAAAAACAAGGGCGATTCCTCCCGAGCGATGTCGCAACGTTCGCAAACACTTAATTTAAGCAGCAAGTCTCTCTCTTCGAATTGATCTTCATCTTGCAGCCGTTGATTCGCGTCCCATCCATTGTCTAAGACTTGCTTCGAAGAAGCGATCCCGTTTAGTTCCGCGTCTTCCCTAATGAGGGCGCTATCGTAAAAAAGGAGTGCAATTTTTCCTCCGGTTTTATTGGAAATGGCGAATCCGACGGTTGAGCCCCGTGACATATTTGTGGCGGAAGCGACTCTTGATTTTCCGGGAGATGGAAAATAAAAACAACTTTTTTTTAAAAGGGTTTAATAAATGATGGACGGAAAATTGAACTTTTCGAAAGCTGAATTCGATAATTGGAATCGGTGCGTCGATGTTTAAGGATTGATAACTGTGAAAAAATTGCAATCCTTTGATATAAAAATTCATCGAGCTTTAACGAACCAAGTAGGGTACTATAAAATTTTAACTTTTAATCAACCAAAATTTAACTCTCAATCAACAATAACCGCTGATAAATGGCTAAGCGAGAAAAATTAAGCTTTGCAATGACAGAAGTGAATAACATATAGTTATCATGATGCCGATGTAATGAATGGTCTTAAGGATATTCTCAGCTATAAAAAAACACCAACGGATATAAATTATGCGTCACAAAAATCATAAAATTATACGCAACATAACCTATGGTCACATGTTCGTACCCGTTAAAATCGTCGATTTTGAAAATCTGAATAGATATGGATTGATAGAGTGAGTTAATAATTTATATTAGTACCTCAGAATAAATAAAAAACCAGAATTTCTTCACAGTAAAGGAATTCCAATTTTGGCAAACTATTCCGACTTAGGTAATCAAACGATGCCTGAGGTATGGTAAGTTTCAACCTTTTAGATATGGATCAACCTAAGGACCAAAACATAAACTGAACAAGAAATGGTACTAAGAGTCTAAAAATAGGTATATATTTAACATTGATAACGCATATCACATGTATAATACAATGGAAGAACTCATTTTTCATCTCATACATATCCAACTTCAGTTATAATTCTACTTCGACAGCTTCGTATTTCTATTGACATTTAAGTAGCCTAAGATCCCATGATCTTTAAAATATACAACCTTGAAATTTCAAAGGAAATGAGATCTGAAGTTCGGGAAAAACATGTTTCACCATTTTCGCATCGACGCGTCATGACGTTTGTGTGGGCCTCAAGTAAATTATTGAAGGTACACTCATTCGAGAACTATTCGAAAAAGGCCCATTACTTCGAACTGGTTCAGAAGAGGAAATGGAATCCATTGGAATTATTTATTTGGTTCGCATGACTAAGAGTTGTATTCTCCAAACTTAGATCTATGGAGAAATCTAGGGTGACCAGATTTCTGAATGTTTTAATTTTGCTATTGGCTAGATTTTGGGCAAATAAACATTGAAATACTCTGCCTCTAAGTCTTGATCACTGGAATATTTTTTTGTGTTTTGATACTAGGTTAAGTAATATGTATCTTCCATGCTTTTGTCTCGGTCTCGTTCATTGCTGCGATGATATGAATGTTACTGTAGAGTATGAGTGATGCTGTATAACTGTACAGTAATTATTAAGGTATGTATAATGCTGTATAGTAGTATAGTAGTTATTAAGGTATTTCCTAATGGAATGCTATGAAATTCCCAATGGAATGCTATGAAAAGTATTACTCGTTGAATCTCTGCGCTTCAAATATAGATTTTACCCGCTCATTGCATTTTGGCAAATTATTTTCAAAAATATTTTTCACGATGTTTCACTTAATAGCTTAAATGAAATAAGAGTGCAAGTTTCTGCTCCATCAACCCAAAATAGTGGAATATTGTATCAACATAAATATCATCATAATATAAAAATTAAACTATCAATTTCAGTAGAAAATAAAGTGATATAGAATATTATTTATAGGATATTATACTTTGAAAATGTATGAAAAAAGAACGGAAGAACATTATCCGCTTCATGGGAAGTAATTCATAGAAGCTAGTGCAGCCTACTGAAGATAAAATGGGCATTCCTGGATATAATATTACTATTCCTTGCTTTTCCTGGTATCAAAATAAATTCATACAGTATTGTCCATAATCAGAGTTGGAAAAGTAAATAAATATACAGCAACCTCATACTTTCGTGTGAAATTGAGTTTTTAAAGTCTCATATTCCATTTATCACATAGTAACGATCCATCTGGAGCAGCAGCAAATGGAATAAAGGAGCTCGCATCTCTGACGCTTCAAGATCATGATATTGCGATCTCCTCTATGATAAAGATCATCAACCGCCTCATCTCCATTACGTTTGTGGTCTTGGATGGCATTTCCGCTTGCCTTAATCAGCATACAGATTAGGCCATGCGAGTGGGAGGGTGCAAAGTTTGAGGAGGAGTGAGTTACTCATCTCATTCTTAAGAAGAAGACCGAGCTGGTCGCCTTTCCATTCCTCCAACAGTCCACTTCTGAACTTGGTGGTTAAAAATCATACGGAAATACATAGACTCCCTATACAACTTCATTCGTTCCTGTACATGGGTTGTATCAAGAAATCAAACCATAGAAAAATAAGTCAGTTGATCATCGTCAAAAGTGGTCATTACGCTTGACGACGTCTGGAGAGTAAAAATTTAAATAAGATTGAATTAGTTTTACCCAGGACATCTAACCAGAGGCGAAATGTAAACCTAAACCGAAAATATCTTGTTATAATTCAATTGGTATTCATAAAAATTTTTAAAAACGCATATAATGATTTAATGCAATACATACTAATCTGGATCTAGATATGTCCACAGCAAGTTACCTTTCGGCGTATGGCAGGGGGTGCATGCACCATGACTCTACTTTCCTAATCGATTACTTTGGCGGAAAAAATTAAGTGCCAAAGAGAGCAAAACATTGAAAAATATGATGATTTTTACTAATTGCCAGAAGAAAGCAATGGATTTTACATTTAATTCTGTCATCTGAGTTTATTATGATAGAAAACATTTTATGGGAAGGAAATTAAACGTAGAAAATCCTAGCTAAAAGTATGAACAAAACCAGCGGTCTCGGAAAATATCAAGAGCTGAAATATTAAATTTTAACAAACATGTAATAATTTAACCCTATAACGAGCTTCCTTAATCCACATTCAAAGTAACAAGATGAACTTCATCCACAAATTCCACAATATGAATGGCAATGGAAATGAGAAAATTTTTAATTAATGCAATATAATTATTAGGGGTTAAAGGCAATTTTCAGCGATTTCTTTTTTCAAATAAATCAATTAATTCACTTCTTACCACCGTTCACGCGATGGGCATGTATACAAATATGTAAAATAAATTACCATGAGAGTTTCTTAGCACAATCTTAATTAGAACCTCAATAAGTTACCTCAGAACCTAATCCGCCTCAGAGGGTAAAGTATCTTTTGAATTGGGAGGTCTCATAAAAACAGGACGGAACGCACAGTTAGACCGTAGTTTACGGACCTCTGTTCTATATTAAAGACAATTTTCGTCCGATTCCAACATGCGCGGAATAATAACAAAGAAACAGCGAATACACATTCACGTTGGCGATGGAAATAATTTACCAGAAGCATCGGCAACGCCGCTCCAAAACCCCTTTTGTCAAGACCAGATGGCGCTTTTTGCAGTCTTCAGAACCCTTTCCCTTTCAGCGGGGTTTTAAACAAAAAAATATAAAACATTCTGGTGATTCATTAGACATGGGAGAAAGCAGTTTCCAACTGCATGATATGGGCCTCTCGAATAAGAAGGCTAAGTATGGGAAAACACATGAGCGGAAAAATCGCAAGTGCGAACTGCTTGTGGAATTGAGATGAGAAAAAAACACGGGGAATAGTTGGAGAAGAATGGTGGAAGGGATACTTAAGAATTTCGCACGTATTTTTTCATCTAGTGTTCCATTGAAGAATTCGTGCAGCATATGGGGCTCTTACAAGACATGCGTTGAGGTCGTGAATTAGGAAAGGTCCAGGGTGAATCCATACGTTTCGTTAAGTGTGGCTATTTGAAAATGAATTAAATGCTATCCTGTACTAGATTCATAAATTTGGCTTCCTTGAAAATTACATGCAGCTTTGATTGTAGACTGTTCTACATCTCATACAATAATCCACGTTGTACATACATGTATATTTATGAATCCGATGTCAGTAACTTTCCAGAAGAGATTCATAGAAGCGATTTTTTATAATTTCACCCACTTCTCAATCAGATAAAAATATGAATTTCAGGCATTCATTAGAGGATGAATGGACAATTAAGAATTGATATTTTTCTGCCAAGAGTATCATTGGTTCGACTCTGATAACTGGAAAACATTCCCATACGTTTTGCACGAAAAATAATTTATTACAGTTTGCAGGCTCCGTTTCATTTACAAAATTACAATGGTTCTACGAAATATAGCGACGTCGCAGATATTATGGGTCCTCGCTATTACTATGCCGATGAAATACTGCATGAAATAGAAAATGCTTCAACTAGCCACTTCAAGGATTCATTTTTCTCGCGATCTATGAGTCAGTAACCGACTAAAGAATAAAATCACAGTGAATGCACCCTCTGCCGGGCTCCGAAAGGCTCGCAGGATATAAGGGTAATTTAAAATTAAAATGAATCACTCGGTGCGTAACTTAAATTGAACAAAAGAAGTAGCTTTATGGGCATCTCAACAGCTGAGCACCACTTATTGAATAAATAAAGCTTGGGCAGTTTCGCATATTAATTCACGTTCGACGTCATAGGATCACGAATAAGCAATATTACAAAATAAGATGAATATTATGAACTCAGTCATACAGAAGATGGAGAAAACTGGAAAATAGTTTGAGAATTTTAATGAGTAAAACAATTTATTTTTGCAGTTTCAAAGAAAACTTCAAGCATAAGGTCGAACTATAGAAGTTCAAAATTCATTCCTAAGCGAAAATCACGCTCAGCACGCAAAGTTAACACGAAAATTCGACAGAATGACCAATTTTCGCTCGGGCCGCTTTTTGCATTAAGGGAGTGACATAAAAACCAATCGCATGGAAACACCGCTGGAAGGTTCAAACTCTACTTTTTCAAGATGCATAGTATAGTGAAAAAGAACGAAATATCACAAAATGATGGAAGATTTCCCAAAATTCAGCTTCAAACGCTATATTAAATATTCAGTCAAGTACGGATGATGATTTTTTGCTGCTGTACCTCACAAATGGAATCTTTTCGCTTTTTTCTGGTACAAGATATAGGAAAACGCATCTTTCATTTGATTCTATCTCAGTCTTGTTCGCGGCTTTGATAAAATAAAGCTACTAAGGTATAAACGATACTGAATGATAGCGTAAATCCTAGTTACTTCTAATAGATTGCTAACATAAGAAGGTTTTAAGGTGGATATGCGGAGTATTTACCTTTCCCTAACCCTTAATTTAGAGTTTTTTTATTCAGATGGAGATTTTATGGACACTGATATTCTATTTCCCCACCCAAATACATTTAAAAAAATACTTCAATCACCACAAACGAATAAAAATACCAAAATATCCACCTTCATATACTACATATATGAGTGTTTGTTCCGATACACTTTGCTTGTATCGATAGATTCGATGTCTACGAAACCCTATGGGTAAATTCAAATTTAACTCGATGTGTTGACCAAATGGCACATTTTTCATCTTCTTGTCAATTTTCAGCAGAAAGTGGGAAACTTTCTCTTTAAAATGGTGTGTCATTTATGTGTAATGATGCAGTGTGGAGGGAGGAAAGAGCTGGTCACCGAAAATGGACGTTTAGAACGTATGTATTAGGGTTGAGCATATTTTAATTTTATTTAATAATCGTCGTCATTTAGGTACATAATATAACCATGTCACTAAATGAGGACGATTATTCGCTAAAACTGTAGTCGTGTGTTTATCAAAACTTTTGTGGAAAAAGTAGTTCTTTTCTTCATCATTCAACATGATTAATGGTCAAGTACGATTAAAACTTTAAGTATGATTACAACTATTAAATATGATTATAATTGATGCACAAAGAAAACTCACATGGTAGAGTCCTTAAAATAAAATCACCTGATGATGTTACTCCATGCTCCTAGGTCTTTTTAATAATAAAGTTTTTATGGTCTCTACCAATTGAGTTTTCTTTGCGTGTGATCATGAAGGAGTTCCACCATATCTCATCTAAGTCCACCATGGTTATGTTTACAATTGTTAAGAATGATTACAATTATTAAGTATGACAACAATGATCAAGTAAGATTACAATTAATAAGTATTGATAATTAAGTATTATTACAATTATTAAGTGTATGTACGATTGTTAAATATGACTACAATTATTCAGTATGATTACAATAATTAAGTATGACAACAATTAGTATGATTACAGTTATTAAGTGTGATTACGATTAATAAGTATGACTACAATTGTTAAGTACGATTACAACTATTACGTATGTTTATAATTATTAATTATGATTACAATTATTTAGGACGATCACATTAAACTCCGTGCAATAGCCATCACTGCTCTTTGCACATCGATGAACTCACTGGGGGTAGAACCGTTTCAAATCCGACTGAATGAGGGAGTGTCTCTAAACTCGGCCGTCGCGAAATTCAATGATCCCGCATCCCGAGATTACATCTTCCCACGAGGGACGAGCAATTTGCCATCGGTGGCATCGATTCGCTTAAAAACGAAAAACGGTCCGAGAGAAGAGAAAGGCCATTGTTCTCCTCCGTCTCCCAGGTTACCAATTACATTGTTTACAACGCCGGACAAGGATGATCCAGACACAAAAGCCCCTCTCAAAAAAGAAGGAGGTTTACATATCCCCTTTGGGGGAGGGCAAGACCCTGCACTTTCTCCATTGATCCCGTTTCCACGCTCAGATCCGCTCTCCCTCAAAATAAAAAAGAATCCTCAACACTTCGCCCCGTGATCATCTCGCTGAAAAATCTCCATTTCGGCAATTAGAGGAAGCAATGGAAAATTTTTAATCTTTGCACTTCTTTTTTTGGTGGGAGCGAAAAAAATTGTTTTTTTGTGTGGTCAGAGAGAGATAATGGACTGGCGAAGGTAACGGTGAAATTTAAGTGCTGGAAAAAATTAATTACTCGAGTGACCTCGCGGTTTGAGAACAGCCGGGTTGGTTTTAGTGGGTCTCTGATTAGGATGTTCGAATTTAAATCTGGGCGACTCGCTGAAATTTGCTCTCTGAAGAAACATTTCGCGGCAGTTACCATGGCGATTCTTCCTGCAGCCGTGTCCTGATAAATGGAGCATTTTTCGTTCGTCTTTTATTACAGGACAATGGAAAACATTCTCCATTCAAATTCGTCTCATTCGTGATAAAAATAAAAGCTGCTGAATAATGGTGTTAATTTTAGTCACCCCTATTCCAATTTAATAAAAAGATTTTTTCATAGGGTCATCGGGCATCATTTATGAGAAATCTTACTTTACACCGACCTGGTGGAGTGAGAAAAGAAAGGACAAATAACCTCATTCCTTATCTCGACTTGTAAGCCTCATTCCCTCTCCTAACCTTTTCACGGCTTATGGTTAAGGAATAACAAACAGGCTGTCACGCTAAACAATATGCAGACAGACAATGGGAGATAATCTACAAAACAACGCAAACAATTAAGAAGGATCTCAAACTCTTACCATTCTTGCTTTACTTTCCTCTACACCTGACTTACTTTTTCCAATTTGTGCCTAATCATCGACTCAAAAACATCCGCTCTTTTACTGCCCTCCTTTTTCAGGGTCCATGTTTCACATTCATACACAAAGACAGCGAACACCCAATTTTCAGTGGGCGAATTATATGTGATTTTTTACCCTTCGACTATAGTTTCCGCTGTCTTTTTATAATAAGAATTCAAACGCATAAACCTACTTATTTTCGTGTTGTAATACAAGAAATCACTCAACAGCTTTTCTGGAGCAGTGGGAATACGACTGCAATGGCATTATCGCTTCTAAAAAGACCCGCCCATGGGGGAAGAAAATTTAACTAGTCCAAAAAATATTCGAAAATAACGGACGTGTGTAAATAATTTTGACACAAATTTATCTACCTAATTTGTGAAAATAATAAGGAACAAGGGTGAAAGTTTGGAAAATTCGTGTTTTTTGATCATTCATGCATCCTCTCTCCATCATTAGCTAGGATAATCGAGATTTTAAAATACTTCAAATAAAAGATTTAACGGACAAGGACGGACGCTAATGGACGCATGGTGATGCTAGTCATTTACCGAAATGATGCCACATTAAACTAGCTGCGGAAGTAAACGAAAAGCTTTATTTCATTATTATGGCCTTCCACGAAGTGACATCTTCTCATATGGAGTTACAATTGATGCTTTTCCTGATACATTTCCCAATGCCATTCGTCATTAATTCCCTCCACGTCATCATAACCTTAAGTTATTGCAATCGCTCCCTCTTTTGTACAACATCAATTCCAAGAAAAAGCATTAAACTTACATACGAGTATACGATCCATGATGATCGTATGCTCTACTTCTTCATGGTTTACTTCGTTTTATATCTCTTCGTGATAAAAATAATAATGAACTGATCTCACATCACTTAATTCTCTTTCTACCCCTCTTCATTCTAAATCTATTTCGATACTTGACAAAATCATTTCTAAATTAAATTTTACTTACTTTAAATTTTACTGTCGGAAAACCGGAACTCGACCATAATGTGGCATTTCTGTTGAACCAGAGCGTAAACCGTAACGGTTCCATATCGCACTATTTTTGGTTCCAAATGCTGTCTTACATTAATCAATTTCCCACGAACAATGTTGATAAGTGAAATTATAAATTAAAGTGGGGAAAACGGAAAGAATAATCCCTTCTCAAAATTCACCTCGCCTTCGATACTTTTTATTTATTTAGTGTCTTCAGAAACATCCACGTTTGGATAGAGAATAACAATGTAACAATATCGTTAACAATAGAAGAAGAAATTATTATTTTTGTCATTATTAGCATAGCTATTATTTTATCATTATTAGAATAGCATTATTAGTACGCTAACCACCAGTCACCTAGGACGGTACTTGGCAAAAGCAAACTTCTAAATATTCTAAGTCAAAATATTCCACCTCCATCAAGTGCTAACTCGAACCAAGAAACAAACTCGTGCAGTAACGAACTGCCAGAACTTCCGAAATATAGATACATCAAATTAATGAAAGAGAGCCATATGAAAAAACAAAGCCAGAGATGAACTCAGCATTTGATACACGATAATAAAACAACCCCTAAACTCTCAACGAGGAAAGGATCCAAAACTCATAGACCCGGATGTCGCCTTAAAGACGACATAAGATGACACCACTTCCTCCCAAAACAAATGAATGATGGCTGCTGATGACTCAGTGGGGCGAGACATAGTGGCAAAGGGTTAAAAGCAGGATCTCATCCGATACGAAGGCTCTCAGGATTTATCTCTTTCATCTGCACGAGTGATCTGCTCTTAAATGAAGATACACATGCTCGAAATTCCAAAGCTTTAACCTTTGAAGGAAAGGGTAAAAATGTGGATGCCAAATATGGTGAGACAATAGGAAGAGAGGGCTATAGAAGTTGTTGGGAGAATAGCCCTGTAGATGACAGGACGTAAATTACACGACACTTTCGTAAGAAATATACAATCTAATAATTTATCACCAAAGAATGTCTCGTTATTAAATATCAACTGGAGGGCAAGTGTGAGCCCCAAATCTTGCATCATAAGATACCAAAAGCAGTAGAGAGGAATTAAGTTTACAAATAGGAGGAGGGGTAAAGTACTTTCATTACAGAAGCTTTCCTGATCCAATATGCCATGGGAGAAAAATTTTAATGAAAGTTAAAGTATTAATTAATTTTTTAAGATCGATTATTCGGAAAATTTTGCGTTTTTGATAAATCGATAACTCTGGTTACCATTATGACATGCTGACATTTAGCAGATGTTGTAATTCAGTAAAAATATATGTGTAGTATGTAGTATACGTATTATATGACTCTAAGTACTAAATATATAATAGATAGGTTAATATAATAAATAATAAAAGACTATAAATTAATAATAAGGATGCAAAGGTTATATATACGATGATAATAAATACATTCGCTGATTTAATGTTAGTTTATCATAAAACACAACTAATATTTTTATGTGGCGTTACATAACTACATTTTTGACGATTTCCAGGTATCGATTGATTTTACTTTGCACCATCCAATATAAAAACGAGATATAAAATATAATAACTTAGCTTAGTTAAAACACATTTCAAAATAGTGGCTCGAAATTATCTGGTAATGAGGAAAGATATTTCAATACTCCTAATTCTCAAATGCACGAATGTTCAACCCCAACCGTAAACATCCACCGCCAGATATCAAAGTTCAAATTGACTGCGTTTGTAAACAAAACAAGTCTGATATTGATGCGCGAATGGTAAGGATGAACTCCGAAGACAAACATGATAACCGCGAAGGAATCATTTTGATGGGCACGAGCTTCCAAAGATGCCGATAAGACTTCGTTCCGGACCAAAGCGCTGATCCAAGGAAATGAATCACTTAAGCAATCTCATAAACTGCTGCTCCCGCATAAATACATCACATAAGCAGCAATGTTTTCTTCCCAGTAAAACCTACTTATGAATATCTTGTTTTTTTTCTCTTCGTTGGGATGCTGAAAATTCTACTATACATGATGCTCTTGTATTATAAATCGAATATGGTCAAGCTTGACTTGGTGGAAAGGTGACATAAGAAACAAAACCAAACACCTTTTATCTTTACAGTTTATTTCTCCAAAAGTTAGGGTTGATGATGACTAACTTGAAGAAGAAACAATCTGCTTTTTAATTCTCTTTTGTCTCTCAATCTTTTCCGTGAACTATTTTCCCCTATTAATTTACTCTTTTCTTCCCTTAATTCATTGATCTCTCGTTTTTAATCATTTTCCTTCTTATTATTTTATTGTTTTTCTATTTTTGTCTCATCGTATCACGTTTCCTTCTTAATATTATATTTAATTTTCCATTTCTGTTACGATTCTTTTGTATTGGTCAAATTGGCTGTTATTAAATCACTTAAAATAAAATATTTTTTAATTGCTAACGAGAAATATATGCTATGGAAGTTATAAGGTGTTTTCTTTTGTCTGTAGTCCTCTAATCTTCAGACTACAAACATCCAACCCACATAAGGACTAATCGTTAAATAATTTTCCCACAGTCAGACTCTCCCTTATGTTACACTCAGCCTCTCTCTACATATTCTATTTTTACAGCGGAGAATAATATATTTCATGAATCGCGATCTTGGGTGAAAAATCGAGAGCAGGCTCGGGAAATGGTAACAGAAATTGACACCCGAGGGTAAGGTAATAAAGGAATGGAATACATTATAAACGATGGTTATATAGGCTCAAGGTATTCATAAGCAAGGGTTCAATAGAAGATGGAACTATCTAGAACCAATTTCTCCCAATGATAAGGTCGTATCGCAAATTATATGAAAGTATAATAAAAAATTCACAGCACAAAAAGAGTAACCTTTGACACAAGTACGCGAAATATTTCAGCCTCTTTTTTCCAACTATTGTTGAAATTCCATTCAAATTACAAGTGACACATTCTTCCCAAAGTTGACCTGTTTTGGTTAGAAAGTAAATTTTGCGGAAAACATTCATTACGAAATTTCTTTTTTCGTGTCACCATTTACACATCTCGCCTTTGTGAAGTTTAGGTAAAAGTACAGTTAGAACTGGGGTATGAAAAAAAGTTGGAAACAAAAAAATTACAATTTGATTTCGACAGAGGCTACGGAACTCCATAAGTGAGACGCTTATCAGCTGTTTCTTCATCGATAAAAATGTAAATTTTCTTCGCGAGAATTATAAATGTTAAAATGGCCAAACATAACCGTACAGCTGTTGATTCTTCCATGGGAAAATCAGATAAGGTGACCTTTATAAAAATGGAGGAAAAACAAAAGAGGGACGCATTGCAAACGGCGTTCCTCAATTTTCACTCGTAAATCATGGTCCGTGAAAGCTCCGAAATGGCTCGAAGGCCACAAATCCTATTTGGACCAGCACCGGAAACGGCAATTTCTTCACCCAGATCTAAATCAAATTAATTACTGTATTTTCTCTCAAGAGACATACAATTCTACAAGAGAATCATATGAAAAAAGAGAAGAGATCTTTGGGTACAAGTGCATCATTCGATGATTGCTTGCGAAATTAGGGCAGGATGACCTGGGCCAACCCTAGGGGGATGAACGGGAAACCAGCAGATTCCTTAAGTGTATTCAGGTTATATTCATACTATGTGGTGAAAGAGGGACAGCGAAGTTAAGGTGGAACTGGGATTTTGTAAGCAAAAGTTAAGTTAAACGCAAGGATATTATAATAAGTAATTATGTTTTGTAGGATATATCCGATAATGGATGTCCTCATATTACATTCCCGATTATTCGTGGAGTGACTATTCAATTTGTGGATTAATCGTGCTTGATCTTTTTTCCCTTTCAACCACTATTCTAGGGGTTAATTTATAACATTATTTCTGGGGGTTAATTAATAACATTAGTAATTCTCTAATTTCTCTAATGGGAATGTAATATAAATGAGGTTGACGAAAAAAGTTTTTATTGAACCTCTGAAATTTTTTTCGCTTTGGTAAATAAAAGCAGTCTACCGATGACGATATTAAGTTGAAATTAAAAGTAAGTAACTCTGCACGAAAAAGTCACAATCATTATCCTGATTTCCACGAGAAAGCAGTTTCAAAAGTCAGAAAAGAAGAACTTCGTACTGTGAATACATCTGAACTAAAGAATGGCTACTGGACCATTTATAATGGTTTTGCAAATTGAATACGTTACCTTTAATTTAAGCTCACCCTCTATCAACCCCTAATACAAGTCTCCGACAGCGAGTTGTATCGAAAGTGCGTAATGTTGTCGAAGAATGAAAAATTTGTAAAATTAAACAATCCGAACCCTTTCTTCACGTACTTACCCTTACAAAAGTTATTAATTCATTTTTCAAATTATTCCCATAACAACCCTTCAAATTGAATCTCGCGACAGAAGAGCGTTCAATAATAAATTAAGGTTGCATTCACAATGAAAAACTGCCCAGTAGAAATAGTATGTGTCAATATGCTATACATAAAGTAGTTAGTGGACTTTTCAGATGCTCTCATTGAGATCTGTTATAGAAGTAGTGCTTGGTACAGCCCCAGCATAATTGCTTCATGAAAAGGTCATTATGATAGTAATCTCCTTCCAGTGTTGCTTCTCTACTCTGTTTGGATTAAAAGGCAGGACGTGATGAAGTGAAGGGCTTAACGATCTTTACTCTGATATGAACTAATCTGAAAATCGTGAGCCACATCTACTGAGCCCTAGAAAAAATTCTCATAGATATTCATAGGGCATGTAAGCCAGGGAAAGTGCTCGTAAAATGCACTGTAAAATGAGATCTGCAGGCTTTTGATGACGCCCATCTATGATATTAAGGGATTATGGACTTAAACCCAACCTCATCTTAATTCCAAACCTTATTATTCCATAAAATTGGTTAATAGTACTTCACTAATACTGCACTCTTGATCTGCAGGTATTTGTTGAGAGCACTGTATATATTAATATTTAATTCTAGAGCGAAAATATTAATATTTAATTCTAGAGCGAAAATAGTGTACGAAATGTACTATCTTACTTCCCATCTGTATACCTACCGATCATATATCATAATATAAAATCTTGAGAAGCATTCTAACCCTTTTTTCGATAGAAAAAACGATTTTAGATTATATCACATTAACATTCATTTTCCTGTTTATTTCTTACTGGCATCTTCTCCCAGACGTTAATCATAATTGAAATAATTTGCAATAGTTTGTTAAAACTACTGAAATTGACGAAATTAATTTACTATTGTGAATAAAACTTAGGATTTTATCAGATATCTAAATTCTTCATGGATTAAGAACATTTAATAATCCGGGAAAAATAAACGTTAACATTCTTCTTTTAGAATATGCTTTCGTAAAATTGTGAATCCTAAACTAATTTTGTGAGTTGAGAGCGGAAAATTACTCATATACATGCTTTGTTTCCTTTCGGACCTAAATTAAACACACACAAAATTTGAAAAGAGAGAAACAAACATGGCTTCAACAATAGCTTTGGAGGTAACAATGACAGTATTTAAACAATGGATGGTTTCTTGAACGTATTGTCACCAAATAATGAATGGTCAAACCTATGTTTAACCCCAAAAAACAGTCAACAATATCCTTCGATTATTTAAACCATGTTATTGTTGTGCATATCACCGTAGACCGCAACTGTTTATATTGTTTGTAACTGTTGTTAATTGTCATTGTTGTATTGTTTATAGAACTGAGACTGATTTTTAAAATAGTGTAGACGAAGGTCTAGTGATTGATATCATTATGACCTACAATTGTTTTATTAATCATCTGAAAGGCACCTTGCAGTCCTTAGCAAGACTAGAGGAAGTGTGCGTCCTTCATTTAAACGAGTTATTCGCTTAAAAGTATAGTAATTCAGAGCACATATACCTCCATTGATAAAGCTTCCTTTTTGGAAGTATGAGTAAGTACGTCTTAACCTTTTGCCCTTTAAGCACACTCCTATATTAGAACGAACTTAGCGATACATTAAATCATAAAGTACGATCGGAATACACATCCGAAGAGAAGGGAAGCTATATTCAGAATATAAAATTGAATCGATTTCTCAATCGTGATCTTTTGCTAAATGAAAATATATAATCACGAAGTAATGTGTAGATATGATGCAAATTTTAATTTCTAAGAAGGAAGAACTTCTACACAAGGAAAAACTACCTCAATCCTCATCTTGCCTAGTAAGCCTCATTCCCTCTCCACTGTTTAAGTTAAAGAAGTTTAAGTTAAGTTTATGCCAACGGAATATTGGGTTGATTTTCATACCGGTCTTTGAGGTTAATGCGTGTACACATTCGGGAAATTAATTTAACAATTTACCGTAAATTGTAAAGTAAACTGAGCTAATGATGGAAATAAATTTTGACGCACAAGAATGTGTGAGATTTACCCAAGGTTGAACATTTCTTTTTGTACACTCTCCGGGAAGTTATTCTAACCACTGAACTACCAAGTCACGTCTTTCTCACTTCTCTAAGTGGGAGACCTGGGTTCGAGTCCCAGTCAAGTTAATATTTTTCACTTCCTGTACAACCTAAATTGAGCCTTTTAGGCTAGGAATTCTTCGAGTTAAAATGCCTGTCACTATTTGATTATATTAAGGAGACAAATGTGGACCAAATTCTACTTTTTTATAATTAAAACGGCAAAAGAATATTGATTTAAATATGACGAAGTAATCTCTGAGGAAAAGCCTACACTATGACGTCGGAGAGTGACTCTCTTCTGAAATCGACGTCTGGACCGTATGTATCGCATGGGAAGAGGGGAATAGCAGCCCTTGAAAAAGTGACGCTACAAAAGAATGTGAGGAGGGTAGATAAGGTCGCAAATGAAGAGGTACTAAACCGAAATGGAGTGCAGAGATCCTTGCGGTGAAATTTGGCTAAGAGAAGAGATAGGCTGATAGGTCACAACTTGAGGTACTGAAGATTACTTAATTCCGTACTTGAAGTATGTGGATATAAAAAAATACAGGCGGAGTCTTATGCAAAAAACTGACGAAAAGAATGCACTGACACTATCGAATGTGATTATTACTTGGTTCCTAGTTACCCTTGAATGCCAAAGTGACGATAACTCTCGTTAGAATATATATTTATAAAATAAAGCTAGAGAAAATAGGAAATCAATAAATCCATAAAAGTATATTACCTTAAATTCCATTTCGTGTTCTTATTTTGTTACGTGAATGAATTTTCCTGAAACCATACTTCTTATGAATGTAATGTTTCATTAGTCTTTTAGCACAGGATAGAAAAACTTGTGTCTTTCATTTACTTTTGTACCAGTCTTGTTCACTGGAATGATAATATTTAAGCCTGAAAATTAATTATCGATGCTGAATAATTGTAATTCTGCTAACCTCGCCAAATAAAGGGTCAAATAATAATAATAATATTAACTGTTGTCTGCATATATTGGATACCTTGTTAGGCATGCAGTCATTGTTTTACACTTATGTGGTTCTTTTTCAGACATTCCGACCATTCAATTCAATTAGCAAAACTAAGGCTTAATACCTCACTCCTCATCTTCCATGGTATGCCTCATTCCCTTCTCAAAGCTTTCTGGATTTAACAGAAGAGGGGTAAAAACACATCGGAATGATGTGCTACTGATTTGCAACTGCATTAAGTCAGATATAACTAGTGAAGGTCTCGGCAAAAAAAACTGTGTTTTTCAACCAATGCCCTCAAGGCAGCTAGTTTTTTTACATCACGTGTTCAGATGTATTTTCTCTTTTATCTGGACTTACTCACGCAAACTCTCGAACATGCAAAAAGTCTCTGCGTTAATTTGAGTTCAAGGAATTCCGCAACACAGCGCGAATGACTTCAGACGGCTTTCCTGACGTTAGCTGAATCAAAACTGCGGAAATCATTGGTCTGACTACGAAAGGAATCATTCTGTTTACTTAGAATTGAAAAATAGTATATGTGATCATCGAATGCGTATACTTCTATTTCGTCAAATACTGTTGCTATTCTATTGGACGAAAAAGAAGAATAAAGAGATTATTTTCGATTTGATCGTGTGTTACTACGATATATTACTCATAAATATGTACTAAAAAACTCAGTTTGATGGGTTCATTCACCAACCCGATACTACCTTACTTTATATCGTATAAACGTAACGTTTACGTAGTATTATGTATGTAAGTAGATATGTACTAAATAACTCAGTTTGATGGTTTCATGTCAGCAACCCGATCCTATAATGTGATACTCATTGCAAGAAATTTATCACTTTTACCCATTACTTTATAGTTACAGTTGGAGCGAAGCGTAAATTTTTCATATGTACTCATTTTGGTACTCATGATTAATTAATAATTGATAATTGATAATCAATGCTTTTACAATACTTTTTTTTACACTTTCCCACATTTTTTGCATGTTTTTCACATCCATTCCAAATGGTATTTGAAAAACGATTTAAGTGAGGTATATACAAGATAATACCGTGGGAAAGAAGGGTAATTATACACTTATTTTAAAACTGAGAGTCACTTGAACGGTGCGTATATTAAAAACATAAATTAAAACTCAAAAAGTTATTCCGGTATCAAATATATTTATATTAAATTGCAAATATTGGGTGCAAATAAGTAATGGTAAAAACTTTAAAGTCGAATTTTTGTTTTTTTTTGTTTTCATACATAAATACCTTTCAATCTGTGTCGACTGACTGCTAGTCTAAATCAATTACTCAAAAAATCAAGGTGAATTTTCAGGATAAAATTATTCCGTCCATTTCATCTAAAATCTTCGTTTTTAGCGATGCGATCTTGACAAGGCCTTGGTTTTCATGCAGAGTAATGCCCTACGCATTCGTGTTTAGCACAATGTAGATGATTGGCATCGTACACAAGGCCGCATTTTTGAGGGTTTGTAAAAGTTTACGGTGTTTAAGGAATCACAAAACATGTCCCTAAACAGTTTAACGAACTCTTAAAAGGCTTAAGAATGCATGCATATCACCGCAAGTGAGGACAAATAAAAAAAACACGCCGACTAAGCGAAAAAAGAATGAGGTTACTTATTTATGTGCTTCATTGACTACTGTGGGGGCCATGTGTAATTCAGAAACGTCTCATTTCGAGAAAAATAATTATAGGAGAAAGGGGTGAAAAATGCAATGTAACTTACTGACCTTTTCACAAATTTCAGTTGGTCAGAGGTGACTCGATATTAAAAATTGATTTCTTAAAAGGAATTGTGCTCTCCAAACTGCATACATACCTGTAAATAGATAAATAAAGAAAATTATTCAATAATACATTTATGTTCATAAATTCTATCTAAAATATGATATATATAAATATAAATACAGCGAATTCCCCATTATTAGTGGGCGAATTTTCCGATATACGAATTATTAGTGAAGTGTTTTCTTTCATTTCGCATTTTCCGTTGGTAACGTGATCATTATGAGCATAACTTCAAATGAAGTCCCTCTGTAGATTTTCAAATAAATTCAACTCAATAATGCTTTGGTGCATAAAGTAAGACCTGTCGCATACATTCATTCTGTCCATGAATATATTATGTTACCTTTAATAATAATTAATCAATAAAAGATTATTTATACATAGGCCATACTGCTTTGGAAAACGCTTGATTCAACTCAAAGTAGTAATTATAGACACACAAGGATTCGAAAGAGAGAATATTTGTCATATGTTCTTAAAAATCTGTACATGCAAAAATGGCCGGCTGAGAACAGGTAACCCTCGATAAACGAGTTCATTTAACAGCAAAACTCGCATTAACAAAATTGTGCATATTCGTTATACACGAAAAAAGATATTAATTTCCAGCTTTAGCACGAATTCAGACGAGTCAAAACCCCGCTAAATCGAGTATTAAGTGCATTGAAATTACTATGGAAACGACTCAACATCTCCTTCATGGAGCATGTTTAATAATTCACCCACGTAATCTTAACGTCTGGACATACATAATGTTTTAGAAGTAATCGTCCGTTAAAATTACCGGCGTCTTCATGAAAAACGTGAATATTCTGAGGTCCCAGCAACATTTTGCTCTAAAAAAAAGCCGAAATTGTCACAAATTACCCGCTTCTTAAGGTCATAAAATGTAATTAAACCAGAAAAAAATTCTATACTTGGTCTGAATTTTCAATTTCTCACACATATTAGTGTCCAATGACATGATATTTAAGGATTTTAAATATTCGTCCAACACGAATTCCTTTTTTAAAAGTATTTCAGAAGGCACTTCTCGTTACAAACAGGGGGAACATGTAGCATGCCATTCACAGGGCATACGCCGACGAGTAAGAAGTTGAACACCACCCCAATAATGTTTGAAAGTGTATCCAGAATATACGAAGGACGAACTAACGCTACAAACCAACAAATTAAGTGACCTCCAACGATGAAACCTCATGATGAAGAGGACAGGATATTCCTGTCTATTAAATAGCGAATATTTTCCGAAAGCTGCTTCCAAATCTTCGGAAGTCGTTAAGGAAATATAGCCAAATGTATGATCAGAGATTTCACATTGAGATTATAACAATGCAAAGGTTAATGCTGAAGGAAGACGATGTTTCGTAAACAATGGAATTGAGGAAAATATTACCAATGAATGAAAATCGCCCACTTAATTATGACCTTCCTCATACGCGAAAATACCCCGATTCTGTTGTCAGTCCGAGGTCAAGAAAACCCAAAATTATACCTCACAATGTAATTATCGTCCTTGGTATAGTGGGAGTTTTTATAAAAATTGCTGTCTGCTTAAAACATAAAAAAGTAGTACCAAAAAATATATATCACGCTATTCCCATTTGGGGTAAGCTTATTATCCGCCTCGCTAATTTGCAATATAACTCCTAATTTTCCTATATTTTTTCCTTTCATCTCAAACGAACTTATCTTTCATACATAAACTCGTCAAATCTACTATATAATGCGTATTAACTCGTGGAGCCATTTGTGACTAATTACCTGCATATACTGAATATATAAAAAATTAAGACAAATAGAAGAATAATGGATAGAGCGCAATGCAATGCCAGCCTGATCGTTACTGACAATCTTAGTGAGGACCAAAGTGATATCTAAGTACTTGATAATAAGAAAGAGCAAAAATAATTGAAGCAAAATATTAAGATAACTATAATTATAAAGACAAATACAAATTAATAATAAAAATAAAATAATGAGTACAAGTAGTAGTAGTAATAATAAAAGGAAACAATAAACAATAACTGTGATAATGTAAATCAATAATGAACAATAAAAATTATAATTAAAGTAAGAAATAACATGAGCAATAAAAATAAATAATAAGCAACAATAATGAGAATGAAAGTAAATAATGAGTATAACACATAATAATAAAATGTATAACAATCTTGCAATAATGTCCGAGTATTAACTCATTTCTCCACAAATTTTAATGACATTAGAGTAACCGACTTCTCCGGATGAACATAAATTTTCCATCTGGATTATTGGAGTAAAACATCGGTGCAAACAGGAAACATTTATTTCGATATTGCGTCCAACCTTAGACATACAACTCTCTCTCTTTTAGAAGGAAACGGACCCTTTTTCGAAACACTTTATTTCGAAAAAGCTCTCTTCCTTATTCAACACCCTTTTACATATTAATGAGGATTTAATTGAAGCACCCGTTGCGCCATTCGTTCAGCCGACCATACACACACTTCCGCGCCCGTTTTTTTTCTTTTAATTTTAATCCAGAGTCAGTTCCTTATGAGTTCGCAAACCGCTTTTCATTTTCTGCCTTCGCTGGGGTAATTTCGCTGGCCGAACTGAGAATTGCTGTAGACACTTCATCGTGGAGAGAAATCCGAAATCCAAAGGTTAGAACGCAATTAAATTTAATGCCATTTCTTGACATTAACTAATTTCTCCTTTAAAAGGCGCGTAGACACGATGACAGATTTCAGAGCAGTAAAAACGAGATAGTATATTTGCCCTGGAGTATAGGCAATTTGCATATGAAAATAAGTATGCACCAAGTAAAACCTCTGAAGAAGGACTACAACCACGCGGCAGATGACTAATCAAATTATTCTTTGCATTTTAGTCATGTTTTCTTAGTTAAAAAAAATTATAACTAATTTAATTCTAAATTAATATTCAATTTTAATTTCGATTAGTTTTTAATCAATTATATATAATAGAAATATTATAATTAGTTCATTAATATAAAAAAGAAATGATGGTCCCACGATGTTAAAATTAGTACCAAATTAAAGGAAATTGAACAAAGATTCTTATAAGTTTGATAGGGATTTTGTCATTAATACACACCTTGCCGTACACTATTGTTAGCTTGCGAGGAAGTTATGTAAACATTAATTTAAAGAGGAGACGAATGGCAATAGATCCAAGACCAGGATTACAGTTAAACGAATCAATTCTACATAGATAGAGATACCACGAGAGCTATAGCGAAAAAATTATCAGAGGTTCCTATTTACATCACTGTATATTGTTATCGATCCGAAATATCGAAAAATTTGATAATATCTATCGATTTTTCGTAACATTTACTTTTTTGATAAGTCGTCCCCGTAATGATCAATGCTGAATGCTGAATTCCATTGTGATTCCGCACATATATGTATTTTTACATGTGCTACATAAATCTATTTATTGAGGATGATTAGATTAATTATTACACGATATTAAATACAAATATTTAATTATAAATGAACGAAAACGAATAAAGTGGATACGTAGACGATACTTATCATTTAGAAGTTTGATTTAAATTTAGTCTATCTGTTGTATTATTATTTTATTATAATGCATAAAATAACAATGTGTGTGGATAGTTTCAAAATTTTTGATTAAACTGAAACATGTAATACATAAATGAGAGGAAGGGAAAGTAAAACAACACTAATAATCTTAGGAGACAAGGATTTTTGGCCATTTTCGATAGCCTGAGAAATAAGTACTACACCTAAGTGTATATACAGTATAATCCCTATTACCCGGCTATCTCTGTATACTGTATGTTATGTTAATATGTATTCCCACGCGGAAAGAATTTCCAATGAACAAAATATGAAGAAATAAACTTTTTCTGGGTATTTATTCTACTATGTAAATATACACGCGTATACTCTATGTAATTATACATATGAAAAAGTTATATGTAAAAATCTAGAATTTTTAAACTAGAGATTTTTTAAAACTAAAAATTTTCAAATTATTTTTGTTAAAGAAACATTTTTTGAGAATTATACAGAGAAAAACGGAAGATCATCTTCATTGAAATGTTGAATTCATAATCTCACTATTATCTCATCTAAAGTACTAAATAATTCTTGGAAAATAAAATACATAACCTGAAATCACATTGTGTTAAGTCTTAATAACTAAAAATGTCCTTACTATGTCCTTTTTATACACATACACCTAGTAAATTAGCAAGTTAATCCATCGGCCGGTTAAAAGGAAATACATATCATAACAGTTGAACATATTAGGACTGGGAAAAAGTACGGGCAAGTGGCGACCACCTGAAATCGCACAGAGATAAGGTCCTTCGAATTCAGTGAACGGTATAGGCCACCCACGCTCGCATGGCGACCGTGTTTACCTGGAAGACGTCTGCCTCTTTCCCTGAGGAATATCGAAAGCCGAGGCCGTGAGTCACGACAAGGAAGCATGCACTAGTTCAACAAGCATTCATTGGAGCTTTCTAGCGTGAAGATCGGCAGGGCTCATTTATAAAGATACAAGGTTGCAAACAATACCTACTGATACTTTAACAATCGTGCTGTGACCGACCTCAAATGAACTTTTCTAAACGAATTTTCCTCTCTCCGTATTCTTTCTATTATAAATATCACCGTTGTGTATGCATTTATGTTTTTCTTTCTGTAATGTCTATAGTTTTCATAAAAAAACATATGGAAAGTTCATTTTGCGTTCAGTTGCTGGCCTGTTTTCTTTTGCAATACCTTGGTAACCAGATCAACGAAGGCGTAACGACGTATTTGGTTAGCAACGAGTAACTGTAATAAAAAAATTCTTGAGTAACGATGCAGGACTTACTTAATGACGAATCACGGTGGATTGCAATAAAACTTTCAAGAAGACATTTGAATGAGTTTGATCTGTATATTTGACATGTGACATGATTGTGGGGAGGAATTGGAAAAAATTAATAGATAATTAATAGATATTAGTATATTATATATTATATTATATCATATTATATGAAAATTGCAATCCTGGCATGGATTACCACCATTAAGTAAAAGCATCATAGTATTGGATTAGAAATACTGATCGCATGCAATGGAAAGAAGTCTCAAGAAAAAGAAACTTTGATATCTTTATCATCGAATGTTGCTTTCGATTTATAACAACTGAACTTAGAAAAGAGATCGATATTTCTTCAAATGTACATACCAAACAAATAAAATAATCTTTTAAGATACTATCGATAAAATTTTGGAAGCTGCAAAAGTTTCTGAAACGCTTAAAAATTTCTCGTTTATTTACATTACTTTAATATATCCGTCCCAGATTAGCTCTAACATAAGTTTTTCTCTTCAGCCACGAAGAAAAATTTATCAGACCAAAGGGATATTAAAAAACTAATCTCAAGGTAAATAAGTATTCTTGGAACAATTTTATGTAATGCTGAATTTCTATCAAAACCAAAATTCGCATGGGTTTCAAACTTATAGATAATCAAATTTCCCCTCTTTGATTGAGTTAGTAGGCTACTTTCTTTGAACCTGAAGTCTCAGTTCCAACTCCAGATCATTCAAATCTCTTACTTCAATGAATGATACAAAGATTAATTATTAACGCTTCCAGGTTTAATTTCATTTGCAAAATATAATCAAAAATAATGAGATAAGTTCTGCAGAAAATTGAACCTAATATAGGCTCTTGTAACAGTCATAGACTTGTTTTCGAATCGAAATTGCAAGAAATTTGATAATCCCAAAATTTCCTAAAATTCAGCATTGTTTGGAAAGCTTTCTCTTTGCAACTAGTACCATTACCTCCGGAAAAATTTTCTAGAGAAAATCATGGAAAACTCAATGTCGTCAACTTTAAATAAAGCACTGCTTAATGTTATATAAGTATAATTTTTTACTGTTCCAGTAAACTAAGTGCTAAAAATTACCTTCTCTACCATGAGCTGTCTTTTACGACTTAGAATCACTAGAGGTGGTAACCTTCGAAATAATACTACAGAAAAATAAGCCCATAGGACATTTCGAAGCCATTGATATTTGAAATAGACCTTGGGAAGGGTTGTTAAACACGAGGGATAAAAGTAAAAGATGACTCATTGAAAATAAAATGGCGAACAGAAGCAGTAGTAAAAGGACGCTAAAAGGTTTCCGTGATACTCCTTTCATGTAATTTCTCCGATAAGCGGATGAAATAAAACAAAATATCCCACTCAGCTGAGGCATCGATATGATTTAGAAAACTTCCGATAAAAAGCTTCCAAAGCCGGAAATTCGCTGGATTATGATTCATAAATAAAGCAACGAAAAATGTATATTGTCCGTTACTAATCTCATCAATAACGCATCTGGAAGCCTTTCAAGTTCCATATTGGAAACGAGCAATGCTCGCCATTCAGTTTCTACGAAATGGGATTCTATTCTTCCATGAGAGACTTCCGAAAAAACTGTTACTCACACCACTGTTATATTTCCCGTCTTGTATATATTTATCCTAATTCAGTAATTCCCCATATGTCCATCGAGGAATCACGCATGGCTGGCCAAAAGGGTAAATGTAGTGAGAGAATCAGCACCAGTTTCGGTTACGTGCCCGACCCGTAGTAACAATAATCTGATTCGATTATTTAAGCTAGTCAACAATCGAATTACTGATTTTTATAGTTTGCATTGTTGGCTTTTACAACAATGGCTGTGCCGATCTTTGTTATATAACGCTGCACAGTGGGGTAGAATCAAAGAAAGATCACCGAGAGACAAATAAAAATGTTTTTATTTCGAGTGTAGTATATGAAAGCTTTCACAGTTATTAGATAAAAATTAGTTTATAGGATGCTTTGAGTAATTAACGAAATGTATAAGTATAGTAGTGGAAGAAGAACCAATAATTCTATTTCTATCTTTTTACCTTCAGATCCGTCGTAGTTTTCGTACTCACAGCGTACTCAGTCTTTATAAGTATTTTTACGTAAAAATTTTATAGACTTATTTTTGGCCAATACTTGAGGAAAAATAAGAAAAAAAGTTGATAAAAATGTGCCAAACTATAGACTTTTACACCACAGCGTTTTTCCAATTCTAATAATAGAATCAGAAAAAGGTGTTTCAATTCACACGAAACCCTAGCCCGGCACAGAGCTACAGATACCCTGAATTTGCAGCAATCAGCAATCTTATATAAAATTTTTAGCCGCTATGATATTAGTTTTCCGGTTGACAGTTAGAACATTACCTCACGGCAATTTTACAGAATACTAAGAAATTTTTAGTAAGCGGGAGCACCTCCCTTATTACCAAGTAAACTTTGCCTATAAACCCTCTCCAAACCCTTTGATGGTTGATGTGAAGAAGGATCCAACCAACCTTCAAATAACTACACAGACAAACAAAAACCACCAAAAAGTAAACGATCACACCTGGTAAGGTCCTGAGAGATAAAATGTATAGAAGTGTACACATTACTTTTGATATTATTGGAGAAAGAGATTCTTGTTGATATACTCACCATCAGTTTCTCCTCTATCTTATTTAAGACAAACTAAAATAGCCAAACCGACTGGTATTCTTCATACACATTTTTTATCCACCCACAACTGCAATTAGCCTCAGGTTAACTTAAGCCACACCTGGCAACACTGCGTGCCTCTCCAACCCTGCTTTTCCACAAGCAAACACACCTAATGCGTGAGATTTAATCTAACACAGGTAACGCAGCGTTTAACGGATAAACAGTTACTTTACCATGAAATTAAATGCCGGAATGAGACCTAACGGCTTTCAAAATTCAAACCAGGCTCCTCTTTCGTAAGCCATTCACGTGCGTGCTCGCCCCCGCTTTTTATCGCCTGGTAAACGCGTGCGTGCGTGTGCTTATGTATTCAAATCCCACGCCTTTCCACGGCACGATGAGAGCATAACGTGACGACCCCGAAAGGCACTGTTTATCTCATACATCCATTATTTTTTCCCAATGATTAAGTGAACGAGATGGGACATAAAACCCTTGTCCTTGGGCAAGGCAATAAGACTGGCCCCAAAATCACACCTTTTTCTGGGAAAAACTCGGCTTCAATATAACGGAAAAAGAGGTTTGCGTTGAGGACAAAGCGATTGCGAACTGTTTCACAAACTTAGCAACTCCAGGGTTTTGAATTGATGTTTCAACACTCATTGACCCTTTGCCTAAGGGTGGCCAAATCTTATTATACTTTTCGGGCAGCAGAATGTGGTTTTTTCCCACGGAATGACGCTAAATAATTACTGTTTCAGGATAAAGAAATGGACCAAGAATACTTTAATACAATACATATTTCCAAGTATTGAATCTAAATAAATGCTATGCACAAGCATTTTATCATGCTCAGTTTTTAATTGCATGAATAGCAGCTAATTTTTCTTTTGTTTCATGCATCATTTTTTCCAGATGTCATTCCTTAAGCATTATCTTGTTATTCATTACCTGATATGCTTATATACTTATACGAATGTTTATAGCTTTTGTGATTTTTATAAGAAAAAGAACAACTTTCATTGGGGTGAGATTGAGACTAATCTCTTCTTACACCTAACCCTGCATCGTATGAAATTCAAAAGTAAGAGATAGCTTGAAAAAAAGAGCACAAGTTAAAAATCTGCTTTGGGAGTTACCAAAATTTTTATTCTTCAAGATGGCTGTGAAATTTCACGGAATCATGATTAAACATATCAATTTTAAGAATTACGCCTCTATAATGCGTCCTTATGGTAACTTATGCAGCCTTCTGATGGAAAATAGGTCCACATTCACTACTATAGTTCAGGGTAGGAAACTTAATTCCATCAGAAGGCAACATTTAGTATTCACATTGCAAGATTTGAAAACAAAATTATTAGTGGTATTTAGTATTTTTTAAAGTGCTTCTACAGCTGAGGTCATTCCGCACGTGAACCCCCATCGGGAATCGAACCCTGGACCGCTTTCACTAAATGCGAACGCTTCGCCTACACTACAATCCAGAGACCCTGAGAAATTATTTTAAAAGGATTATTACCATTCAGGAAGTGTCTAAAAGGTCACAATAAACGCCCAAATGGGCCACGTCAGGTCAAAAGGTTCCTCACCTCTGCACTAGGAGATGGATGAGACTTTCTAGTACCATTTCCGCCCAATAAAGTCGTTTATATAGTAAAGTGGAAAAACCTCCCCGACACTTAGACGACCGAGTGCTAATTACTTGGATAGTGGCGCCACTTAAGGGAACTTCTTCTTAAAAGCTTTACTCAGCTTCATTCGGTTCAGGTACAGCTTAGCTAACAGTTTTCTCTGCAAGCCCAGCAAAGGATTAAGGAGGTGATGGAGTGAGAAGGCGGCTCAGAAACCGCAAAAACTAGCGGTTTGCGCCCGCCCACGCATGCGATGAGAGAAAAAACAAAACTCTGGTGAGAATGAATTTCCATACAATGCCATCGCTTGGGCTACTCCCGTTTTTTTGTGCGTGTTGGAGTCGAAATTATTAACCTTTTCTTACGAAGGAATACGTGCGGATGTTTTCCTGAGGCCATCTAACGTCCGAAAGGTTTCTTCTACAGGAATGAATTGAGATGGATATTGCTGGGAGAGTCTGGATGCGTTTTTAAAGTTTTGAATGGAAGACTACGGGTAAAATTAATCGGGATGAGTGAATAAGTAAAAGTGTGAGCAGGGGATTTCATACATAGTATGGATCAGATCACAGAATGTGGAAGTAGTATTTTGAAAAGTGCTTCGACGGTTTCGTATGTATGACGGTATGAACTTAAGTTCATTTCGTACATTTCTCCATCGGAGATCGAACCCGGAAATGTACCGATGAAAAACATGGAGTGATTCTGGAATAGTTAGCCATAATCTTTTTAATGTCAAAAAATAGATAGAAGTATTCGTATTTTTGGAAATATTGCAAAAATACTATATATTTTTAGCCAACCCTAACTATCACTCCCATATGACGGGGAGATACTTCCAAATGGAATGAAGATGGTCGGCCAGCACTTAAATAAAAGCAGGGTATAGTTTTATACACTAATACAAAATATTCACAAAAATAGTTTATACACTAATTCATTGCAACTATTTATGCATATACCTAAATCAAGTAAAATAAAGGTTTTGAGCATGTAGCTATATTTAAGATGAAGCAGTAATACTGAAGATATATTTCTCTGTTTGCTTATAGTAATCGAAACAGTGACTGGTTTAATACCAAACCCTTATACAATAACCTACATAAAACGTCGGCGTGGGAGAGAGGTATCAGGCAAGATGAGTCGTTTTCTTACGCTTTCCTCATTGAGGCGGAATGCTTAAGGTGGAACGAATGCAGGTACGTGCTACACAATGGCTCTATGAAGATCACTTTTCATTATATTCAATAAAGATGGACTAGGATATATTCCTTTATTAAGCATTACTCATACCTTAGTAGCATTTGCGGCAATGTGTACAACCATATTATCACAGCCATGAACAAGACTGAGAGACAAACAATAAGAAGAAGCATTTTTCACAATTATTTAGGAGAAGGCATATGTTAGATAATCCCCAAAAAAATTAAATGAAACAAGAAATACTAATATATTTCAATGATATACTATTATGAATAAAATACCACAAAAAGAGCAAACGACCGGATTCATATCGTGAGATATTCCATCCATCAAGAGAGAGTAGATGAGACTAAAAATTAAAAATTGAACATTTGAAGTCTTTTACTTTAAAATCTCAGTTGCCTAGATACATTAACAGACCTAAATTTTCAATCACATCAATTCGATACAATCGATATCTTCCGAATGTCACATCAACCCATTCAATCGAGACTGAAACAAATGATAGTTGACTGACTGCACTTGAACCATCTCCTCGTCCTTGATCTCCGTTTCTAGCAAATTTCCAATAGTTTTTCTACCATTTTCCTCCTCATATGGCATCTCTATTTCCATCCCTATCTAATAAACCCTTCCATTCCGACATCTCTCAGGGATCAGTCGCATCTTTTTCCATTCAAATACACTCCTATCCCAGAGGCAAACATCACCATAGAGACAGACCCTTCCCCCACTCACCCAAATCCGAGAGAGAGATGCTTTCAGAAAAGTAAAACAAAAAGGAAGAAAAAAATGAATTTCCCCCCCAAGGTGCAGTCTCGGATCAAACTTCCAGTCCGTCTCGAAAAGAAAGTCGTTATTCGCTGGATATTATGGGAATTTGCCTTCCAGAACTTAACTCCGTCACGACATGTAAGTAGGTTTATTTGAAAAAAAAGCGGGTAAATGGAGAGACGTGCATTTGCTCCCGAGGCGTTCGCATCACGCGCCTTGTTTGTTTTTCGCATTCATCTGCGCTCGATGGCTTTTCATTTTCTGTCGTGGCAAAAGAGCACCGTGTCAATAGGACGAGGGTAATTGGCAAACTTGCGAAATTGCGAGGACATTCTAAATCAATACTATTAGCGATCAAAATAAACGAATCCAGTGACTGTGACTTGTTACTGTATGGTGAGAAATGGACGATTGTATCTATACCCACAATTACGAGTGGGAACAAAATAAAACAACCGCAAGACCTGTTACATTTTTTCACATTTCCTTATTTAATTTCCTCTACATAATTGTATGTCTCTTATAATATTTTATAATTAATATATAATGTTTTCAAAAGGATGACCTTCTTTGCAATTCTATGCTTTTATTTATTTGTTCTACTAGTAATATAAAGGTCATGTTTATACTAAACACAAACTTAAGAACTTCCTTTTAATGTTTAATGTTTTTGACAAAAAATGTAATGTTCTCATATAAGCTGTATACTTAAATTATTACTATAATTTTTGTTGTTTATTATGTTACAATTTCTCTCTCTTTTTATTCCACCATTTCCTAAAAATTCACAGACTTTTCACTCCTCCCCTCATTTCGCGGATGTTTTACTGCTGTGGAAATATTTTTTGTGAAAAAATATCTGTTTTTCATCTCCAGGATCTTTCTTTCCTTTTTCCTGAGCATAATATATTTTATACTACGGCTTGGTATACATGTATGTATATACCTTGTATTATATCGCAAGGGGCTCTAAATGGAAGATTTTTCTATTTAGTCCCAATTTTACCGATGATAAGGATTGTTTGCATTGTATAAGAAGTTGATTTAGAATCTACTTCAACAATAGAAATTACTTATCTTCCCAGAAAGAGAAAAAGCATGGAATGGCAGGTTCATAATTGGCTACACACCTAGTCATCTAAAATTGTATATAAAATTCGTCGTGATTTTTACAAAAATATTCTGAGTACGAATCTAGATGGGTTGAAAATACTCCCATGAGAAGTGCATTTAGAGTTCGTTTTTAGCTTTTGCAGATTTCAATTCTTTTACGAAATTGACTCAGAGATATTTGTTCTAAAAAATCTACCAAGTATCAAAAGAAGGGATATTGAAGATTCGTCAAGAACAGAGTAAATCTCTATCTCGGAAGTCAAGAGTTTTATCCTGTTTAAAAAATGGAATAAATAAGAGAATAAAAAACTGTATCTCTTAAGTCGAGAGTTTCATTCTGTTTATCACCTAACAATGTAGCTCCACTTAGAAACCATGTCTGTTAAAGAAACCATCTGTTAATTAAAATAATGAAAGATTGTTATATTAAGAAATACCATGACGTTAACCCTGAATCTGTATTGTTGAGATGCATCGAAATCTATAATATACATTGGTGGTCTGAAAAGTTTCTGACATTTCGCCATTTCTCTACGTTTTCTGAAAATCTTCTGAAGATTTCTGAAAAATCTGGGATCGGAAACTTTTCAGACAACCCTTGTTTTAGAATTTTTTTATGACATAGCCTACAAAGTCACAATAATTTCAAATCACATAAGGACTTTAGAGATACCATGTAAAATTCGATGTTCAAAGAAGACAAGAGAAAAGTTAAGATTACACGACTATTGAACATTCGGAGAAAGACAAGAGTACGGAGCCTTGAACAAACACCGAGATATCCACTTTCTGGAACATTCAACCTAACCTGGAAAATAAAAACGAATCTCTGAACCTTTTTTTTAATTCCTCAAGCGAATTCCAATTTCTCCTCTCCGATTCTCTCTCTAAAACAGCGCCGTCCCTTGAGAGATAGCGCAACTCCGTATTTCCTTTTCAATGTTTGCTCTTGTGAATGGGCACCTTTTTTCCTCTCTTTGAAGAAAAAATGGAGCTCTCGGGGGTCATGGATGGGGTGCCCTATATTTTAATTCGATCCACCTCACTAAAGCACTTTCTGATAGAGTCATCCATTACCGAGGAGAAGAACGTGACCTGCCGATGCATTAAAAGCGGACCGTGAAGATAAAACGAAAAAATGGTGACATTCGGACTGCAGATGGGATCTGCAATGCGATGGATGACTCTCTGGTTTTTTTTGGGATGACTCTCGGAAAAAAAAGGTGGATGTTGATGGACGGGTATTTCCGTGCCGAGGGAAAATTTAAGGTGTGAATTGGTGGGAAAATGTATGGAGATTTTGGCTCTCGAATGGAATGATGGGATAGCTGAGGACTGAGATGAGTGAGACAATTTCCACAATGATTTGAGCTTACACCGGCATGAGTACTTGAGTATGAATTACTATGTACCTACGTATGCTATACGAGCGGAAACCGACCAAAACAAAACATGATAAAACAGAGAATAACAAGACAAAACATGAGAGCACAGAACTCGACAAAAAAGAACATGATAAATAGAACAATCTTATTTTACATATATACGTAGAGAATAATGGCATGAAACATTTTCGCGAGGTATTCCATAGATCAAATTCCAAAATAAATATGTTTCGATAATATTTTGACCAGCTTAGTTTTTCGTCCTTAAATAAAATATTGAGAATTTAGTGAACATTGGTAGAAGCTATGTCTGTTACCGAATTTATTAAAATTAATAAAAACACATTTATATAATGATTTTTCATTTTTTTAAGCGAAATTGTATTAAACGAGTCACAAATAATAACGCAAAATGAACACAAGTGATACCAACATAAAAAATTAAATTTACGAATTAATTTATAAAAAGCACAAATTTATCACATTAATTTTCTTCAGCTAAGTATTATACCAAGTTTAACTTAAGAAAATCAAATTAAGCGAGCTGAAACGTGAATTCAATTGACAGATCGTGAATCGAACAATCTGGAGCGAATGCAAGTGAGAGATTCATATTAAAAATCCCCCTTTATGAAGTGTAAACTCTTTGTTGAAACCTTTCGGGATCTCGTCGCCATGGAAACCTCGTAAGAGATAATGCTGAACATCCTTTAGATAAGAGGAGCCATTATTAACATCCTCTCTCATCCACTAACACGAAATATCTCCCGTTTTACACTCAAGCAGTCTCTGGAAAATCTTTTTTTTTCGAAAACGCTCCGACAGGGGCGCTGGGTGAAAACAAAGGAGAAAAAGTAAGGCGAAACAGTTGAGCGGTAAACAAGAGATTTAACAAAAGGTCCACCTTGTGAAATGGGCGCTAGATGACATGAAAAGACATGGAAATCCTCTTCCGAAGAACTGACCTCAGGGCAGGAATGAAATAAACGAGACAAAAGAGGAACGAAAATGGGCTACAGCTGAACTTTACCTTGGCGGGAAGCTGGGATCTTCTTATATCACACCACGCAGATCATCTTCCCACAAGGAAAACTTTGCTATTCCAGTAACTTAGAAGAAAATATGGATAATAGGATTTCACAACACAATTTTAGGCATTTTTTTGGAGTCTGAATTATGAGGTCACGTTTTTGGTACGTTTTTATCGTATCACTGCACTTTAATATTTCCCTTAGTTCGTGTGAGGATTAACGTGTTAAAAGGCTGACTCAATGGCGAAAGGTTTGAACTATGTTTTTGCGTAATTTTTATCATCACACCGTTTTTATTATCACCGCTATAATGTTACATCTATAAGTGAACTTTTATTATCGTATATATAATATTCATATCTTTTATACTATACTATTTATACTATAATATTTTCTTTAAAGTTACTTCGAAATAAAGTTCATACGAATTCAGGACAGGCAAAATAAGCAGGAAAATTCAATAGAGACTCTCATTTTTATCGTTGAAAATTCTTTCCTATTAGAAATCGCCAAATCTTTGAAAAAACAATTCGATCTTTGTAAATGTTGCGTTTTTTAAAAACAGTCCTCATAACTACCTAAGGCGATTGTTGAAGTCAAAATTCGGATAGAATATTCTGCAGATTCTAATACATCATGTGTGACTATTCTAAATAAGGAATGAGCAAATTAAAAAAACAAATCCAAATGAACTGCACATAGATAGATAGATGATAATGTAGAAAATTAAATAGGTTGATGATAGTATTTATTTCCGTCAATTGAGTCAATATTAGCTCACTAACTCAAATCAATTTTATTATTTCTTATTAATATGGTCAATTTTGAAGAGGCGATGGGTTACATGGATGAAGAGGCTTTATAGCATTAATTTCGCCCAAAATAAATACGCGAGACATATATTTATTTACACTACTTAATTATTCTGTAACGAAGTGTAGCTGTAAAATATATTGTGATAATCGAATGCTTTTTTATAAACTATACCACTACAACACGTGAGGTTTTAATGAGAGCAAGAGCAACTTGGAATTTGAAAAAAAAATAACTAGTGGAGAGTTCATGAACAGTCTTACTAAGGTCCCCAAATGGATGAAGCTCTCAGCCATCGCCTATTGCCCCTTATGACTAGTTCCATCCGATGTTCATCCGATATCGAAAAAACCAACTTTTACAGAATCGACGCGTCAAGATGCTCGATACATCGGATCGATTCGATATATCGAAGAGTCGCTCCATTAGACGACTTGGCAACAGCATCATCGAAAAATCTCACCACCCACTCACACCCTTAACCCCTAACAGGTCGACCAAAAAGAACAAACAAAAAATCATCTTCCCCCCCCGCCGCCGATTCTAACGGTAACCGGTTGCGAGAGGACAGTTACAGCGACCTCTAGCTGAGGTGGGAAGAGTAACAGAGGTGACCGCCTCAGATCGGAGGGCGGCCTTCGTTTGATTTCGTGACTGTGACGGATAACGGTTGCGAAAGCAAAATCGTTCCGAAGACCACGTTTTAAAGTTTAAGGATTGATAGGGCAAATACTATATGAAATTGAAAGCAACTTACTTATACTTATTATTCCTGATCGTCAGTATCTATTAGTATAATTAGAAGAACTTTCTTGTTTATCCGTTTCATTCATTTTAATTGTGTATTATATGTTTTTTCACCTTGGTCGATTTGCGATTTTTTCTTACATGTAAACATTTGAGTAGCGGATGTGTTCCACTCATAATATTTTTGCTTATAATAATGATAATATTAATAAAACGTCTTTATTCGGGAGGGATCGAGACTAAAAAGTCTCTTCTTACATATAGCCCTTCCACTTATAACATTTAAAAGAAAGGAATAGCATAAAAATAACACAAAATAAAACTAATTTTGGGTAAAAAACCTAAGTTAGTGCTTAGGAAAAATACCCCCCAAAAGGAAAACGCCCAATCGAAGGAGGGTGTGATAAACCTGCAAATCCTATGCATACAAACTAAAATTTTACGGAACAGGCAGACATCTGAAAGCAAGATTCTATGCATGTACTTTGAATTGCTAATACAAAAGGAAATACGTTTATATAAAAGATAATAATAATAAACGGAAATGAACTTGTCAAAGTAAAAACATTAGAAGATGTCAGATATGAAAAATGGTAAAAAAAATAAGGTGAATACAAAAATATGATTAGATTTATGCATTTGAATTGTGTATGGGAAATAGTTTAATCGATTCAACAAGATATTATCACAATAAGTACTAAATATAACTTATTTCGTGACATAAAAAGGAAGTCAACTTGGATTCATGAGACATCGCGGTCAAAAATTAGAAACAGGAAGAGGTATAATTACGAACTAATTAAAATAACTTCCACTAATTTCTCAATAATAATATCTTTCAAGCATTGCTCGTTTCGTTTTATAAACTATCATAAAACATGTCGGTTGTGGAGCTTCAAAGTCAATTCAAGTTAGTCAATTTTAGTAACCGATTCAACTAATATTTGTAAGTTCTATCTCGTCCTGTAAGTTTGTTGATTTTGAATTAAATGCACCACAAGGAAAGTCCATAATTATTCTGATAGCGCTGAAAATTAAAAACAAAAAATTCTTTAACTTATAATTCAGACTTTACAATACTTTGCTTTGGTATAAAATGAGCACAGAAAGAGCTGTCACATGTGTCAGTTAGAGTATTTAACGATGACAAAAATTATGTCGATCAATAAAAAGAAAACAGAAAAAATTAGTATATAAAGTATAGTCACTGAATCTATAGCATAAGCGAAAATTACCTTAGAAATGTCAAAGCAAAATATGCGGAAATGTGATCTTTACATTTACATATTTACACTCCAAGCCGACACAAGCGAATGATAAAGTTTCCAGTGACACACATATCTAGCTTTACAGTCTGTTGCGTAGCGACAAGCAAAATTCATTCCCTTCTGTCCAGATATAACAGATGGAAATTTTTAAAATAAGAACGATACAAAGTAACGCCCCTTTACTCACTGTTATTTTTCAGTCATAAGTGGAACTCTATGTATTTACTCTGGTATGACACACTGATGGTTCCACAAAATGTACCAAAAAGGGGTAAGTATATGTACGGGTCTATAGCTAAAGTTATATACGAGTATCTAAGGGTGTTGCTTATTCGAGTGTACTGTTTCCTAAAGAAACCATCGTCATGGAAATGACATCCAAATTAAACCAATCAGCCATTGGAATTTGATGTTTTTTGACTATTACAACAATCAAGTCAAGCGTTACAACAATAGAACAAACTCTGCAGGATGAGGTGAAACAATGGCCTTGCGACAAAAAATGAGGAAATGTAACAGCTAAGGACTAATTTGGAGGCAATCAAAGATCTACGCAACGAACCGAAAACTTTAAAAGGTAGAGGAAGGATGTGGCTTTTTCATTTCATTTCCTACGATAATATCGCTAGACACCTGAAAGAAAGCTATAAGGAAGGATTTTCATGTTTGAAAGCAATATTGAGCTCTGAATTGATTGGTTCTAAAAAAAATGATTTGGCAATATCCCCAGGGGAAAGTTATTTAATAAGCTCCTATACTCTTAAATGAATCAATGCCAGAATATGTATGTTTAGAGCATGGGAATATCTGTAAAATTAATATCTATAGTATAGATCCTAATTTCGGCTAAAAATTGTATTAATATGAATTTATTTGACTAATTCTTGGGCAAATATAACATAGCAACGCTGCAACATTACCGAGTGTATAAAAAACTAATAGGAATGGCTTAAACAACCTTAGAACAATTCGGTTCAATATTTATATATTTAACTCAATCCTTAGAGTACCTAAGAAACGAATGATTCTATTCAATTTTTCATTTCCTCTCCATCGAGTTAACAATTTGACATATTCAATGAGGTAAACCATTCGATATTCCAAACATTTAATCGATATCTCTAAACAGTGGGCAGCATCTAGAACAAAATAAACGATTTTCTGTAGAAACCTATGGGAAATCACGTTTCGGCTAATCAAGATTTCGATTAAGATGTGATTCCAGAACGAATTATCCATTACTACCCATAGATTCTCTAATCAAATACCTACATTGAAATCGAAAATTGATCTGAAAAAGGAATGGGTAAAGGTAACTTTGCACATAAGGGCGTGCACCCAGGAATTCCCAACTAGACCTCAAAACGGCTTAAGAATTTGTTCTAATCGGATAGCTTAGTTGGTCAAAGCAGCCTCCCGGATAGAGGAATATCCCGGGTTCGATTCTCGGCCCCGTCAGACTTTTATCAAATTTTCTAATCTAAAATCTTTTTCCCATTATACAGAGAGAAAACTTCAGGTATCCATTTATGTATGTATTCGTGTACTTGTGATAATATCAGTGTGTTCAATGGCTTAGAAATCGTTATGGAAGTATATCATCTCCTTTGTAATCAGTTACGGCACAGAGTGGGTTTAATTAAGAGCCTAATGTGAAACACAGTCTGTTGAAGAGCTACTTTGTGCTCTGCAGGAGAGTCGTTTAGGCGACCCACCGTTTAGAAAGTTCACCCGTTCTACCTGCGCCAAACAAAGCACCTTTTAAGCTTCCGATATTCACTGTCCTCACGACTTCTTCCTCCCCCACCACATCCGTGCCATAAACTCAACCATCTCTTCCAGACCCGTTGCCCTCCCTCACTCGTCCCTCAGGTAATGCCTCGACAGATGATAATTCGAACCAAAAATAAGAGATGTTTCATTTTTCTTTCGACCAGTAAAAGGCATTTATTGTGATGATGGAAGTCTTTATTTTGGCAATAAAGACACGGCCCTAGAACCGGATTGACGCCAGGGGCGCCAAGGTTTATGGGGCGCACGACGTTGGACTATCCTCGAAGGCTCAGAAGAAGTTCAGATATTTAGGTAAGGTTGGTATAGAAGAGTGATTCTCAACCTTATATATTCCATCACGGTGTACTTGGGAATTAATTCAAAGCTTGTAGCACAGTGAAATCATTCTCAAGTAAGTTTTATTTTGAATTTCAGATAAGGAGAAAATATGAATGTAAATTTATACAAAATCCCACTGGCGAAGTATTTCTGGAAATAAATCACACATGGTGCAAATTTAGAAATAAATTACAATCTAGGATTTTATGCGGCACACCTAGGGTATGGTGTATCTTTATGGAACATCAGTTTCATGACACACAGGTTTAAAAACACTGAATTAGGTAATGTATAATCATAATAATATAGTATATAATAATAATATATGTAGTAATATAATAAAATATTCGTGGATAATTCGCGGCATACTATAAGAATACTTGTGGTAAACCCGTTGGAAAATGAGATAGAGCAATAGAAATTAAAGGACTTTGCTAACTTTATTATTTTTCCTCTAATGAATACTCTTACTCCAACTTTGGAGACTGAATGATCTTTTATACAACCTAACCTATCGTTATTGACATTATATAAACCTTATTAACAAAAGAGTTAATTTAAATAGCATTAGAGGAGTAAAACAGATATTACGATCCTAAAGGAACCTAAGAGTACTCCGAAAGCATAGGAAATCACGAAAAAAAAAAAAACATTCCACTAAAGGGAAACGCTGAGTAACCTGACAAAATCTACGCAAAGTTATCAAATACAGACCCAGCCTGCGTACACAATGTTATTTTTTTATACGAATTTTCATTGGAAATCGCTTAGGCTGCGGTGGCCGTGAGTGGAAAGGGTCAGCAAATGCCATTTTTAGGCGCCTCAGGGCTTTCCGTTGGCCCATACGAATTTCCGGGCGATTGGTCCGTTTGCATGATTCAGCCCTGCGGCGATTGCAGGAAGAGCTAAAGGAGAATAGCGGATAACGACAGAACAGAATGGAATGAGGAAAATGAAAACAACGTGAATGGAGGAAAGAATAATGATACGAATCCATCAAAACCAAAAGATACAACAATCAAATCCGGTTCTACGTAAATAAATAATAATATTTGGCGATTGTTGTAACAATAATTGAGCGATTCGGCTATATGTAGTTAGAGAATAATATTTGTCAAATATTGTTTCAATAATTGGGCGATTCAGCCCTATATAGGCACAGAATAATATTTGGCGATTGTTGTCCCAATAATTGAGCGATGATCCGCAGCAACAATCAAAAGTCTGCCAACAATGACGACGAATACATTCACATATGAACGGTGAATGCATATTACAAAGCAAGCATAGTTTTTGATCATTGAAATAAACATTGATTTAAAAATGACAGAAATTACAGAAAAAAACATTGGAAAGCGAGATAGAAAAAAAGCAATTTTCAATCCGCGGAGCGAAAGGTAAACTTTAAATGATACAAAGTTGAACCAAGGAAGTGATACAAATATCCATAAAGTACTATTGCATAGATATAATGCTACAACTAATGATGCGTCAAGATCATTGAAATTCAGGCGAAAAAGGTCAACAATAGAAACAGCGGAGACAACAATCGAATCAAAAAATGCGGAAGTGTAACTTGACAGAGAGAAGTCAACAATACAATTGTAAACAACAATGAATATTCAATTTAACACAATAAGGAAACTGCAGCACATGACAATGAGAGCATAACACTGACATGGTCGGACACAGATTCCCATGCCCTCGGTGGGAGTCGAACACGCGATCCATGCGTAGAAAGGCAGGCACGCCTACCACACCTACGCCTATATGGTTGGAGTGAATTTGGAGAGCTTTTCTGCATACATTCACAGCGGATGCATCTACGCAGAATTGCACTTGCGAAAGTCTATTGATTAGTTTAAGGAAGTTTTTAGATTACTCTTAAAAACGGAATCATCCATAGAGTTGCAAATGTAGCATCTACATCTACATATGTACCCTGCAAGCCGCAGGGCTTAGACTTGGGATAAATTGAAGATAATCTAAAAATACTGCGAATCTGAGGTTACTACCTTCGATGAAATGAATGAAATTAATCGAACGACAGTAAGTGGTGCCTAAATGCAGTGCTAAGCCTTCAGATGATCTTCAGCAAAGCATAACCATGTTTTCAATGTATGAGGGAGTGAGGGTTACGGTAAGTTATGGATTGTCTAGTGAAATTTTTCCATTTATCCTTTGGAAAGTACAAACAAGCTTACAACCACAATTATAGTTAGTAATGCATAGAAAACCAATCCGCGGTATTTGCCTCCCTTTTACAATAAAATATATCAATAATAATAAGAATATTAAGTGATTAATAAGACACTTAGTGTGAAACGTTGCATATATATTTAACGGTAGCCTCACAGTTTAACCTATTAGTCAACCTAGAGTTTTGATTGTCCTTTACTGTCTTTTCCTACGGTCTATTAGATATTTTTATGAAAGAAAATACATATCTATTTATTTGTACACGGTGGCACCTGGCTATTACCGTACTCTTTAATGCGCCTGCTGAGAAACTCCGCTCCTGAGTGAGGACAGATCTAGAAATTGTAATGCAATGAAGTTACGAAAGACATAGAGGATAGATTACAAGGAAAGAGATGAATAGGCAAAGAAACACAGATGATGCAGAAGTAGGGGATGGTTGGTTGGTTGGTTAAGAAGTAGAGGAATGATGAAATGGCACTAATAGGGGAATTTTAGGGCCTACCGAGAGATAGAAGACTCATCGATTCGTGGATGTGTCCGTTGCATAGAATGGAAGGAGGGATGGTAATAGGGCCGGCTGGAGACAGAAAGTAATCGGTGCGACAGCTTCATATCAATCAAAAGCACGTCGGTATAAGGGAATCGGATTGTACCAGACGAGAAAACTGAATCTATAAGCGTTACTCATTGTACATAATGAAAATAGTACCCTTAATTGAGTAGTAATTAGAAAAGTAATCAAGAATAAGAACAATATACCATTTAACAAAACCGGATCAACATAATTATAACTAATCTATCGATCGAATATCGAATGCATAGGTTCCGCATGAAAAATCGTCCTTTATGAAGTGTAAAGTCTTTGATTAACAGAAAAGCAATGAAATAAAATATAGCATTTCAAAATGTAAAGGCTTAATTTAAATGCATCTGTCATATAACCTGTCATTATCTGGCAAGCAGTTGTCTACTTAACCCGCCTTTTCGTTGAAATACAAGCTAAATCATCCATCATCAACATCATCAGAATGGCAGAGTGGTTAAAGTGTCTGGTTCTAATTTCCAAAATTTTCAAAGATCAATCCAAAAGTTTATCCTCCGTGGTTCGAATCCTGTTTGTGGAAATTCTTTTTTCGGAAAATTAAGTTTCAGATTTGATAAGAAGCTTCATAAGAAGTAGTTTTCACAGCGTGCTTATTTTAATTCTATCAATTCTTTGCTTGGTAACGCAATTGTTTATTGTAATGACTCACAATTACATAGATGTGTAGATATACATATTAACTTTGTAATGCTCGTATATGACGTATTCTGAAACGAAATAAAATATAGCATTTGTTCTACCAAAAATTGGTGTAACGAAACATCTAGTGAGTGAAATATAATTTTGTTAATTATGTAATTTTTGTATTCATAATGTTTTTATTGTAATGTAATCAATAAATTTAATTGCAATTACACCAATTTTTATCAGTTACTTTATACCGAGTTTTATCAGACTTTCACTTAACTAAAATTTACGCAATAATAACAAGGTTTAGTCTTTGATTGTTGCAGTTAATTAGCACAACAATCGTATCAAAACCGCCTCGGTGATTATACGATAAAAACAACTATCGTAACTACAGTAACAACTTTACAGCTCGCCACTAAAATTAATGCAAAGGTAAAAATAATTCCACAGTACGTAGTAGCAATGTTCGCCGATATTGTCGAAATCTAAGTCGAAATAGCAATATTACACTATAATATATACACTACAATATAGTACACTAGTCGACAGCTAGTGTACGGAAGATTGCATTGGACGTGGACGGAGGAGAGGGGAAGAAAATGACGAAGCGTTTGATTAGTTGCAGAAGGAAATAAGGTGGGAGCAGCAAAGTGGGTATACAGAGAGAGAGAAAGGTGCACACACCCATGGAGGGAGGCAGCGGACGGGAACGCCATGGAAACTGCAAACATCGCTCCGCCAAATAAAAAAATAATTCGCATGGAAGGACGCCTCTCCCGCAAACAACTACTACCCTTCGACACACCTATTGACCGTGGGGTCGCACTGCACCCCCGTGCTTATGAAGACACGCTATATCGAATGCACGTTTTACATGCACATACCTGTTTCAGAATCAAAAAGCGATTCGTGATAAAATTCGATCTTAAAAGAGGCGATTTTATACCCACTTTATGTTACTGAGATTGCATTTATTGTAATAAAATTTAATATATTATAATTTTAGTAAAATTTAATTTACTCCAATTGTAATAAAATGTAATGTATTTCAATTGTAGTAAAATTTAATGTGTTACGTAATGTGAAAATGTTATAAACATAAAATGATGTAACTATAATTAAATGTAATTTATATTTGTAATTACCAGTAAGTAAATTGCAACTATAGATTTCGTTTGATTAAAATCGCAAAATAAGTTCATTAACGAAACATGTTAAACTTTAGTACTGATAAAATCACATCAATAAATTATGGTGTCAGTAACCCCACATATGCTACCATGGAGTTTTTATTTATAGTAAATTGTAATCACCCATAACAATGACTTGTCCTTAATATGCCTTTACCCTATTGTATATATCGTAGGATAAATAAATTTATTATTAACATTATAATTAATACAAGCGCTTTAAGTCTTTTATGCGATCTATTGCATTATGAAATACTACCTATTTGTCGTAAGAAATTAAATAATTAAACTGAGTAAAGTGAATCTAGTGATAGAAAAGTCATCAGACCGATAGCTGGTTGGATCGTTAATCTCTCCATAATTACCTTCTTCAATGAGATAGAGAGGAAACGAGACTTACTAAGTACGGGGAGGAGTGAGGTAGTTAGCCCTCTTAGAGTAAGGCGTAACTTAATTGAAAGTAATATCCTGTGTTTGATCGAATAACGTAAGCTTGTATTTGATAAATTAAACATGTTCTCCGCATTGAAAACTATGCAGGATTGCAGAGACTTACGTTTATACAGCAGTGACATCGGTAAGACCTCTTACAACACACAAGATCGATATTGAAGATCTTGGACATGAAAACCTTGGTTTACATACCTGTAAAGAGAGAAAAGAGATAACGTTAGGCTATAATTCCCATTCAGAATAAAATATCAAATAAAGGCTTATCTAAGAAACATGCAAAAATTAAACACCGATAAAAATAAAATCAATACATAATGGTATCAGTAACTAAGCATATGTTACCATGGACATTAAATTGTAACAATTGTAACATTTATAAATTTTAACAATTGTTAAATTGTTGTTTAAATTGTAACACTTGTAACAAAGAAAGGATTTTAGTTAATTTCAAACTCTTCTGGGGAACCGTTGGATATGATGACCTTAGATACATGAGAATGTTAGATGCGGACTTAGAAAGGGATATATGTATGGTTCATTGGAAAATATTAAACCAACGCTTGGAAATACCGAAGCAAAATCGCTTGAGCGAGAGTTCGATGTATGCTGCTCATAGAGCACCGTTAGGTAAAGAGAAGGGCTCATAACTGCCAAGCTACTTGCTCCAGAGATAACATTGTGGAGCATAAAATACCACATGATTCACAGAATCAAGAGAAAGAAAGGAAGTTTAAATATGTAGTGATACGCTCGGTAAGTTTCACAATAATGAAAATTAAATTAAATATATGCATTTATTGGGATGATATTGACTAATGTGTATCTATTTACAATTATTTTTATCCCACTGCATTAGATATTTGAAAAGACAGACAGAGATAAAAAAGTGTAAATAAGAAAACTTCATCTTGGATAAAAATAATTTGTCTGCATATATATTTGGATAAAGAACTTGCCAAAGGAGAGGGTGGGGGCAAAATTTTAATGGGGGAGGATTAGGACCATTATCTTATGAACTCATTTCCAATTATCTTTAAAATGCCATTTCGGTGTGATAAATACAGTAATCATATGACTTCATAATCATAATATAATGTCATAGGTCAGCACTAATGAAAAATTATACCACTGAAGGAAAATACCTATAAGAAGACGGGTGTGGAAATGCTGCGAAAAAATTGATGTTACAACTAAAATTTTAAGGGAAGTAGTCAGTGATGAAACCGAAAAGTACACATAAAATATAAATACACTGATAATGCAAGAAATATCGGGCTATGCAATCCAAATATAATAAAAAGAATGACAACAGAACAATGAAATCCGTAAGGTAACTACGAAAAATAACAATGTAAAATATCTTAGCCATTTAAGTTATAAAAAAATCATAAGTTTTCCGAACACTGGGACAAGAATAGAAGCTATTAAGCAACAATGCTTCACAACAATGCAATAAAAATCATCAAAATTAGCGGTAATATAAGAATCAAGCAATCATTACCGCAATAATGCTCTACGAAAATGTAAATTATACCCCAAATAAATGGCATTTGACTTCCCAATTATCTTCCCCATAAACTGCATTCCAACAGTCATTGATAAGCTAAAGAATCACTCAAGGAAAGAACCACAAAGTCTTCCTTTGGAATTCCATAAAGCACGTAACGCGTATTACGACTGGACAAGTACATAAGCCAAAACAAAGCGCTAATAAAAACTGTTATCTCTCCGCCGTAAAATACCAACGGAATACTGGCTCAAAACACCCACGCGGACATGAATCACCGTTATAAAATGAGACTCCAAAGACAGTTTTCCTTGGGTTCGAAACATCGAGGTCTCACTGTGCTTCATCGCATAGCAATGTCCTTGAATTCCATTCGACATGCACGATCCATGTTCTGCAAACTGCTTCGACCTCACCCACCAAGTATTTTAAGGCGATATTTTCGTTTATCATAAACAGGGTCAGTTATTATAAGCGAGGTTTATTCTTTTAAATGGTATACGATAGAAGGATTAACTCGTTTCCTAACTCTATGACCACTTAATTCAGGTGTCCGAATGAATATTTTTCCAATCATACTTTGAAGTGAATTTCGAATATTTTTGTCTATGTGTTGGTTTTCTACAAGTGTTCTACCAGAGTGGAATTGAGAAAAATGAATCTATATTTTTTATTGAATTCTTTGCCTACATCTGCATTAATACCCTACAAGCTTTCTTCTGGTGTGTGGCAGGGGGTGTAAACACCGGACGAAAAGGATTCCTTGCGAGTTCATTAATTTGAATGAGTAATTTTATGAGAATAAAATTAAGATATCATTAAGCACAGCAAGCCTCATCGTTGGAGACGATAAGAGCTCTGTGATAAAATGAGATCTTCTCTATCGCTTTTTTCTCGGGAAAGAACGTAGATTAAAAAGTTCTTCGATTTTTCCTTTCACCGCAATCTCAAGAAATAAACATATCGAAAATACTAGAAAAGGATTGCAGATATTCGTTGGCTGTTGAGCGTAATCTCGGAGAGATTGCAATGCCCTCTCATCACTGCTGTTAAAAAAAATTTTTTTCTCCCTCAATTATTCATCTGGTAAAATCTCCTTCCCTGTAGATTGAAAATTTACCAAAATTAAGTAAATAAGGGACTTTCTTTGAGCGAAAAGCACACAATTAAATTAAAATTATGAAGTAATGCACACTTAAAAAATGAAGAAATGCAACCAGCATTACACAATCCAGTTATACCACTATCCCGCTTAAGACACGGTTTTCCTTTGGTCCCCCCAGAAAAGCGTCTTAACCGGGTTTTCACTGTATCTTTAATTTAGGAATCCAATCGTAGCACTGCAAATCCACAGCGTTGGAACAAACCGCTATCGGCTTGTTAGACATAGGCTTCTCAACTCGAGAGCACATATAATGGTTAGGGTAGAAAAAAATAAAAGAATCCCAGACTGGGAAAACCAGAAGGCATTCTCTTCCTAGGAAAGAGTTCCATCTTGGATGCATTCAACCTTCCGTAAACGTGATGTAAGGACACCGCGCAGAACGCTTAAAAGATCCGCTACCTGCTCCAAGCGACGCATTCCCGTCTCCAACGATACCATCCACTCATTATTGCTATGCAACGTACTGTTTACTGGGCCGCGGGTTTGTTAACCTCACTCTTATTCTTTCACCTCTATTATCAAACATGTTAACAATGAATTTATTTATTATTTTTATAACGATTTTTATTGTTATAATGAACGTATTAATTATTTTTATGACGAATTTATTCATTATTTTTATGATGAATTTATTCGTTATTTTTATGATGAAGTTATTGATTATTTTTATAACGAACTATTTTGTTATTTTATAATGAATTTATTTATTTTTACAGTTAATTAATTTATTATCTTATAATGAATTCATTTATTATTTTTAAAATTAATTAATTTATTTATTAATATACATGAACAGCCATAACTGACAGCTTATATTGGATACGATAAAAATAAATAAAATGGTATAATAAATTTAAACAAAGCAAACAAAACATAATAAACTTAACAAAATAACAATACAAGGGGAGTAATTTAAAGAATCGAGCTGGGGGTGTTTAGAAAAGAAATTATAGTAGAGTAGAGTGAATACATGCAGCCTAAATGCATTTTGGGCCTTTTAATCTATAGAAATTCCTTATCTTCTATTGATACTCGTTCTGGCCATAATCACTTAATTAGTTCAACTCCACACAGAAAGGAATTTCACAGCTTTCCTGTTTTCAGCATCTGATTTAAGGAGCTCTATACCAATCCATATAAAACAATCTCATCACTACGGACATTTAAAATTAGACTATTTTATTATCTATACCATATTATACTGTTGTTATTTTATCTTTTGTTATTTTTCTGTTACATTAATTTGTATTTATATGACATACGAGAGCTGTTTTCTTATCTTTTGCCCTTACGGGAATAGTCCAGAATAAATTACTAAATTATTATTATGTTAATAGAGAATTCCCTCGTCTAAATTGCAAGAAGTTAATTTAATTTATTGAAAAATATATTACTACTATCACATACATTTGATGTATGTCAAAATACCCCATCGAAAATGTGAAACATTAATTTAAATAGATATGTCATATAACATCATAATCATTAAAAGATGTAAGCATGATCGTAAGAACACTAGTGAATTCCCCCGTCAAAATGACAGAAAATATTTTGTTACATAAAAATTAAATCGAAATAACAAGGATTAATTTAAATTTATCCGTCATATTTTTTGGCATGCATTAGTCTACCTAACCAGCCTTTTGTTAAATAATAACATAAAAATCTAGGCTGCTCAACATCCTCAAACTGGCCGAGCGGTTAGAGTGTGTGGGTCAAATCTCCAAATGTTCCAAAATTTCCAAACATTAATCCAAAAGTTTATACTCAGTGGTTCGAATCCTGTTGATGGAAAATTTTTTTTCCGGAAATTAAGCTTCAGATTTGCTAAGAAGCTTCATAAGTAGTTGTTTCCGCAGCTTGCTTACATAGCACGCTTATTATATACTCGTAGAGTGCTTATTAGCATATAGTAATTCTTTACTTGGTTACGCAATTGTTTATTGTAATGAAGCACTATTATGTAGATGTATAGGTTTTCGTAATAACTTTATAATTTTCGTATATTTCGTACTCTAAAATGCATAAAATGTTTACTTTAGTTCTTATTTCGTCTCATTTCTTCATACATCACGCGTTGCCACGGCTTGTTTATTTCAACAAAGCAATTCCCTCTCCCTTCTCATTAAATGAATTAATACGGTACTTGTATTAATTAATTATCCGTATATTTACATACATAACCCTTTTCGGTGTAAGGCAGGAGGTGCGCGCACTCTACTTCATTAACAGACTTTAAAAAATTAATCCTAGAACTAACTTGCTTTTCGTCGTTTCTTAGCTAAGCTATATGTCCTTCTGTCCCATTGTCTATTATAAAACATATAATTTACAAAGAAAATTACAAAAATGTCCTTTTAATATCATTCTTTCACAATGAAATACTACATCTTAAGTCCTTTTTGTTATTCGTTAAGGGTATGCAGACCTATTCAGGCAACGCATTCCATTCCTTAACCCCTTTTTATAATAAAATGAAACCTATACTCGGCGTAATGTATTGGGGGCGCAATTTCTTCCAGATAAGACAGTATTCTGCAGAACACAAAGTTGGGCATTATGACTGGAAGATTGATCATTACCACACGTCCGTTTAATCCGGCAGAATTGTGGGAAATATTTGGCTGACTTTTGTTAAGTGGAAGTGGGAAAAAATAATTTTCTATTTCTATGAAAAGAAGGGATAGAAAGAACGGCATAATTTCCACATCAACGAAAATGAAATTAATATAAAAAAGAGATAACGTTCATAATAGGGGTTTCGCAAAATTCGCGAGGATATTAAATCCTTAATTTGATATCCTTTTAATAATCGCGAGAGAGAATATGAGGGCATTAACGTCTGGAAAAAAATATGAATAACTCTTGATTTACCGTTTTAATTAACTAGGTCCCCATACGATATTTCCTTTTGCATCAACGGAAACTTTATGAATCTCTGGAATTTATATCATTCGCCGCATTATGAAAGGCCAACTGGCTTAGGTAAAGAATTGTTCTCCCTGAGTTCTGAGTTTCTTTTATTCTCGTATGATATCAGATACTCCGTCCAAAATTTTGTGTTTTTATGTTTTTTTTTCAAAAAAGGTCCTTGGGAAGAAGATGAAAATGTTCCGCGCTGATTCCCGTGGACATATTTCGAGCAAAGGATGGCCTTTCCTTGGATTCGAACGGGTATTCTCCTGGAAAGAGTACAAAGAAGAGAAAGGAAACTTCTGGAATGGATGCATCAAATTTGGCAAGGAAGAATCTGAAGGAGAATGGTCTCTTGGCAAAGATTATCACTGATATATCATCGGGTGCAAGATAGAGAGAAGATGGGTTGGGTTTTCATTTTGTTATGTATTTAATTTATACTTCATATCCTGCAGAATTTAATACGTATGATTCAGTGTATGAGTAAGTACCATCACCCATAAACTCAAGAACGGGAGATCAGAGGATTTTAAAAATTTTCAAATTATCATACGGTGATACCCAGCAGATGACAAGCTACTTTTCATCTAACTAATCATTAATTCGATCCCAGGTAGTTCAGATGCCCTTCCATAAGATATACAATGCAAATCTGTTTTACCATAGTAGTACTTTATTTCCCAAGCAAAAATTCATAATAAATCATGTCACTCCCAGTTTGAAATTAAAATCGTTAGAAAGATGTTTCATTGTTTCGATTAATAAACAATAGATTAATAATTTAAACAATAATAAAAATAAATATGATAAAATAATCAATTGACTGAAAACTTAACTTGATTACGTTAACCGAAAACCCTATTCGCATCGCGAAACAATGCTCGCGGGTTGAATTCACGCAAAATTCGAGAGAATTGACCAAACGATATTTATTTATTTGTTTCCATGGCCCTGTGGTTTCCCTTGACGACAAATCTCATTGTTGAAATGGAGTCCATGTTGCTGAGGAAACGATAAAGGAAGGTTTTAATCCACGAAAGCAATAGCAATATGTTGAGGACTCAGCTAAAAGTAGTTGGAAAAAATTCCTTCGACAACGATAATAAAATTTGAGGAGAATGAGGGCACTACAAAACGTAATCCGGTTTTAGACTACAAAACGGAAACTATGAATATATGTTGGCAAGCGCACCTGATAATTCCATATCTGCGAAATTTCCTTTAACATTTCAATGAACCTTTCGATCAAGAAGGACTTGAGAAAATGAGCGGTCAATCAGCCTTGGAAGAGGACGGCTGCTCTCTTTCTGCAGGTGCTCTCCAATGAAGGGGTTTTCGAGAATACGTTATCTTTTCTGATTAGCTCCCAAGCACGCTAGGGGAATATTCCTAAAAATGCGGCAAGAATGCGGAACGCTAAGGAAATAAAAAGTTCGTGGATTACACACCACCTGGCGGATTAAATATAAAGGAGGGGATTAGGAGCATGTTTCTGGTAAGTGCAGGAAATGTGGGCAATCTAAACATTCCCTATCCTCTGGGGGACTCTGAGGTAGCATACCATTAAAATAGTTTCTTAAGGATAAACAGAAGAAATTATCGACTTTACTGGGGCTAAGCATGTCTCCCACTCTTCGGGCAGGTGTTACAACCACATAAATACCATGCCGAATCAATTCTAGACTATTATTGAGATTCTTTAGGAAAGGCAAGTGGTGCTCCAAATAGAGGCACCAACCAGAAGTCCTCATAGAGGCAGCCGACTCAAAAAATAATAATTTACGTCATCTAATAGTTGTATTTTTTTGTTTTGATTTTTATTAACGGGTATAGAAGTGCCCTTTTTCATTATACACATCATAAATACACATAATGTTTACACATTATTTTTCATTAGGTATAGATCAGAGAAATGCATTTTCGTTTACTTTCGCGAAATTTTCGCTTTGGCTGTGATGGTATGAAGGTTATGAGTAATGAGAGATATTTTGTAATAGTTTTCATCCTGATCTCAAATTATAATTCATAAATATTTATTTATAAATATAATTCAACTGTATACAAATATAAAATTATATTTATTTTTTATTACTTTTAATATCAGAATTTATTATATCTGACGGGGGAATCCACTATAAATAATTTTAACCAGAACAAATGGGTTGCATAATAGAATCCTGCCAGACTTTCCATACCCGTTTCCCCTTGAGATTCTTCCTAGCTGCACATCCTAATGTGTCAAGTAAGCTAAACCTTTTTCCTTTTTTTCACTTTTTTATAGGTGGTTCACGTCCTGGAAAGGAAAACCATAATCCAAAGAACCCCCGGTTTAAAACTTCAGAAAAATCACTTGAGTTCTTAATAATAATTCTTCAAATCATGAACTAAAATTTAGAGAATTCCAGCTTAAATCTTTGCCTAAAAATACACTATTCCCTCTAAGGTTGGGTATTGAATTCCCTCGCGTAAACTCGGCCCAAATTAATCCAAGGGACAAGAGTAACTAATAACGATAGAGGAGTCATCTTCACGAGACCTTGTTTAAAAGCAATTTCCGCCTCTGTTTACCGTAGACCACCGCTTGGGATTGGAGCTCTCGACAAACTAACACCTTTGTGACCTCAGATACCGGAAACCGTGCAAACACTAAGCTATATAAGGAACCTTAATTATAACAGGATAGGATTAACCAAAGGAAATCTGCACACAGAATTCAATGTAAACTACGTTAAATTTACAGAATCCAACGTTACGTTTTCTCACTAATAAATGTAAAACTGCCAATGAATTCTTTTCTAAGAATTATCGTTGTGAATTTTTGAGAGGGTAATTTTTCTGAAAAGGCATTTTCTCTTATATTAAATGTGTGTATACATATGTATAAGAAATACATCTTTACAGAGGAAGGCTAAATTGCACAAGTTTTGGAAAAAGTTTACTTCGGATTTTAAAAAGTAATAAAACTTAAGCATATAACCTTCCGTCATTTAAAGATATATATTTTCTTCTTTCTTTTTCCTTGTAAATTATTATCCCAAATAGAGCAATAAAATAAAAATTAAGTTTCAAATTCTTGCAAACTGCGCGATTTAGGCAACCAGTTTCTCAAATTGCATCCCTTTTTTCAGAATGCATTAAGAATTAGAATATATGAGAAGAAATAACAAAAACTGCCGTATAATTTACGCTCAAGAAATTAAAATTACCTATATTTTATATCCTTATGTAAATAAGAAAATGATAACTGAAGAGGCACTTTCCTTATAATTTAATTCTAACAAGTTGTAACTTCATTAGTAGTCTTTACTTTTATGAACTGATAAGCTGATTTGTTCCAGATTAATTAAGGTAACTTGAGATGACAATTCATATTGCAAAAATTACAATAATGAGTTTCACCAAAGGAAAGAAAGCCAAGTTAACCAACAGAATCAACTGAATAATGTTGCAAGGAACCCTTTCAGAGATAATGAGAGGAGAGAAGACTATGACAGAGAATATTTAAAATTTTCTGGTCCAATGACAGAGATGGAAAATTTGCTTTAGCGAAGTGCATCTTGGAATAATCCACGTCTTAAGCGGTATCTGTTACCATGTGTTTCATGTGAAAGGGACTGGAATCGTGAGAAAACCACCTCTTACGAAGAATAGTGTCTTAAACTGGTTTTAATAATTATGAATGTAAAACATTAATTTTTACAGCTCTTGGACGGTGAAAATTGCATTAAACGAGGATCTAGTTGCCAGTCAAAAAATTTCCCATTCTATACAACATTCTCCTGATTTGAATTAATACTTAATTTAAGCATGACCCTTTTTAGAAACGCCTTACTTTTTTCCATGACGTCACGTCCATCGTGATCTCCTGCCACGATGATATAAGGCTCCGTAAAAATGAGAAGTTTAGCTTTCGGTTGGGGCAATTATAGGGGAGGTCTAACCAAAAGCCTTCCGCGTCTCCCTTGCATACCAATAGCACTATCTTGGTGGGGAGGAACACGCAACGCATATCGATGAGGGCACTTCAAATGACACGCACTGGGGAGCTTTAAAAGGCGTCCACTAGGTGTCGCACCCAGTAATGCCACAATCGATTGTCATTAAAGATAGCTGTACGTGGGAGTACACCAAAGATAAGGGCGTGAGAACTAGGAAGGGTTGAGAAGGGGTCTGAGACAGTCAATTTGCTTAACATAAATAAGGTCAACCACTTGAACCCGCTGCCTAGATTTATCCTCTCTTTAAATCCATAAGATGCTTAAATTCTTCATTCTATTATGGTTACTATAAAAATAAGGGTTTTTATTTTACTTATTAAATAAAACTAACCATAAAAATTACAATGGATTGCAAATTGTGACAAATTAGAACATTCAACATTAAAAACAAAATTGAAACGTTCAAGAATCAACAATAAGTCAACATTGGAATCAACAATAAGAGTCAACAATAGAATCAACAATTAGTCAAAATATATTTAAAGGACAAGAATATCACAAGAGGGGCAAACGAAAATACGTATGTATCAAAACTATACTATCACAACAATAAAAGAAAATAATTTATAAGAATAAAAGTAAGAGAGATGGTATCCTTAAGATAGATGCTGTATTTTCTAGAGTAAGATTGCGGTATCTATCACAATATTATCATTGATTTTTCAATCGCTAAAAATGAATAACTATTTAGTTTTTTTTTTTGAGCTTACTTTTTCTTCCTTGATCGATATCAATAGATTTTTGTGCCGAATCCTCTTTTGAACAAATGACGGTGAATTTAATGTAGTCCATTTACTTCACCAAAGAAACAGTCATGTATAAAATTGTGAATAATTGCATTTTGCGCATTATAGTTACAGAAGGAAAAACGGATTTCCGCTGGGACCGGGAATCGAACCCGGGATCTTCCTCAAACAATCATCTCAGTCCCGACAGACTTTTTTTAAGAATGTTTGGCTTTTATATTTTTTCTTCAAGTATACCCTATAAGCTTCATTTATGATATCTGTAAACATTTATAAACTTCAAAAATTTCCATTGAAACACCTTATCTAAAGAGAATTATATGTTCGCATTACAGCTAGCATAGTTCAGAGTAATGCTACTATCTTGAAGTTTATGCATGATAGTTGTTAAGTTTCCTCAGAAAGCAATTAAGAACTTAGAGGACTTTCGAAGTAAACAGCAAGAGATACACAAGGAAATACTTGAGAAAGGAAGATTTACTGTTCACTGACAAGTAAGGACCGTGATCTTGATTATGAAAATCATTCGGCTACTTGTTTACAGCCTTCTTTCTGCAAACCACCGCATATTATACCCAACTATGTACTACAAAAAATAATATGCTGCTATACAGTAATTGTTATCTGGTTACTAATGACTCTGTTTACTGCTGAATGATAAACTGATAATTTTATGACCCCTTAGTTAGAAACCTAAAATGTGTTATCAGGGTTCTGTATTGCTGTGGGGTATTGTTAACCGAGTTTTAACAATGACGATACCATTATGATTATTGGACACCTGTTTTTCATAATAATAATAATAATAACAATGGAAATGTCTCATCCGGTTTGATTTTTTCTGGGTGTACGCCCTTATGTGCAAAGATATTTTAACCCTTTTCCTTGTAATACCAGCAGAATTTCTAAGGGGACCAAAGCCCCTTAAGAGTTCGATAGCAAATGAAACGTATGATCTTGAAACAAAAATCACACATCTCGTTACGGCAGAAGTAAACACTATGGAAAGGTGCGGGCAACCACACCGAGTGAAAAAAAAAGAACCCAAAGAACCGAAAAGACCATTCAGCCGTGTACCTTTTCGTGCGCGGCGTCAATATAAAACGAAAAGAAATGGGTAAAAAAAGTTGAGGATCGGGGAGCGTGGATATCTTTCGTCCGAGTCGAAAGAGGGACGATTGGGGTTGGATTTTCCGCTTGGTCAACCATTGGAATCATTCTGAAGAATGGCCTTCAACACGCCTTTTTGTGACTTACGGAATTGCGACTTCTTTTGTTCGTTTTTTATCCAAACGGGGAAATATTGGATCGGGGAAAAGAGATGAAAGACCTGAAAAGTTTGAATGAGGAGATGAATGTTTAATGAAGGAACCGGTGGGGGTAGAGAAAGAATAAGCTCAGAAAATACTATTCGGTAAAGAATAAAACATCCATGATCCTTTAATAGCATTTTGGCTGCGTGAGGAAAGCAAAGGATAACAGCTCTCTTACTCATTGTAGTAAGTAAGTCTCATTCTATTATTATATTAATTTATTATACAAATATTAATTAGTGTACAAATATATTGGCATGTATAGCATAATATGGTTAAGATGTTATAGGGATAACATTATAACAGAGTTGTAATTCCTGGCTTTCTTAGAACATATTTTTGAGGAATAGTCTGCTTTTTCGCACATATATAAAGTCTCGGTTACTTTATTTTGATCATTTTTCACTCTATAATGAAGCAATTTTTATCAGGTAGGCAATTGAGGAAGAAAAGCAATTTTTTTAACAGAGGTTTTGAGAGGGAATCATGGGAGAAAATCGCGTATTATAGCCTCTTAACCAGGAACCTTTTTAATTCATCCCCCTGAAATATTCCCCTACTTATGGACTCCTTGACCTTACATAGAATACATGTACGCTGCCCCTATAACACATATCTGTATACTATTTAACAACAATATCATGTTAATGACAACAATAATTTGAAAATTAACAATGAAAATTTCCAACAATTACAGCTTGTTTAAGATAACAATTAAAGGGCATTGTTGCAATGAGTATCAGTTTGCAATAATGTCAGTGTAAGTGCAATTTACGCCATAACAAGGAGAAAAACTTCGCAATGACAGAGAGGATGAGGTATAAATCAGTCTTAGAATAGAGTACTTTTAAAGTGCCGTCGTTTGAAATACATGACTTACAGCCGTATTCATAATCTTGAGAAGGGGAATTAAGACTTTTCACGATATATACCATAGACAGAAACTATATAAGACTTATACTAGCATAAAAACGTCTGACTAAATTTCCTATACACGAAATACAGGAAATATTTTGAAGAATTATAACTTGTATATTAGGGAACCGAAATGAATATCTCATCTCATCGCTTTAATGAAGAGACAAAACCGTCTCTTTGACCTTTTTAAAGAGGAGAATCCATAAGAATCCGTGACCGGATTTCACACTGGTAGAATAAGGGGACAATATGATAGCCCCTGGAGAGTAGGCAACTTGCAGTGTCGGCTTATGAGTCCAGTTCACCAATGCGAAAGGTATTCCCGGCACGAATGACCTCCAAGAAAGTGCTATGACCGCAGTGCCTGTGATATGAGTTACTAAATCAATCACTGCATTCAATGTTAAGAGGAGACAGGTGGCAGTGGGCCTAGTAGCCCATGACGGCTTAACCACAACACTATCGATGGAGATAGCTAAGGTATACCGAAGTTTTCTGACTATGAGAAGTAGGAGTAATTCTAAACCAGTGGACAGACTGTTTAAAAGTAAGATTAATCTTAATTCGGGAAATATAATCGGGGCGGCTCCCATATTGCCAAGTGGATAGCGCGTTCGCCTTTGGAGATCGGTTCTGGGTTCCATTCCCGGTGAATTATAAGTGCTAAATAACCTCGGTTGTCGAAGCAATTTTTAAAATACTAATACTACATTAAGATCTAATCGGGACCTATGCAATTTCGCTCACCAGGTGAATACGCCCATTCAGAGCTTACGTAGCACACACGTACGTTACCCTAGCAACACATATATGTACACTATTTTTACTACATCTCGATGACGATGATGACAACGATAATTTGGTTATGAACAATGAAAACGTCTAACAATGACAGTTTGTTTAGGATAACAATCAAACGGCATTGTTGTGATGAGTATCAGTTTCCGATAATAGAAGTGGGCTATTATTAAAACCATTACAATGGGAAAAAGTGTGTAAAACTTGTTCAGAATGTTGCTGGATTGTGCAAGGATTTCTTACTCTCATCTCATTCCTAGATCCTAGCGTAGCTACATTGGCAAAATACACTCCTGAAGCTGAATTCAACACTTGAAATGAAAATAGCTCGATTCTTTAAATTACACTCTCATATAGTTATTTGTTACGTTTATTTTGTTTTAAATTATTATACCGCAGTTTATTGTATCCAATGTAAGTTGCCAGTCATGGCTGTCGTTGGATCTATTAATAAATAAATAAAATTTAGCGCACAAGCTTTAAGGGCAGTACCCCACTTATAAATGATTAATTTCTTAAAGGATTAACCGTATCCGTAAGGTAAATCCTATGGAAAATCTTGATTATAGCAGATACATATAAGTTACGAATCCACGTGCATGTACCTGCAGAGTTGAAAACGCGGTCAAATGGGAGCAGTCGTGGGATGGTATGGGAGTAATGAACGCAATGGAAATTGTCGCGCGTGGGAGAGGTGAAGTAAAGAGGCCATAAGGAAATGAGGAGGATGACCGTAGTCCTCCCACGCCTTGTTGTTTGTTCTCTGCATTGATGGCCTCTTTCGATCTCATCTCACCCCCGTTGCCCATCGTTCCGTGCCCTCTTCTTCACCTTTCCTTTTCTCCCTCATCCGCTCTGTTTCACTCCCTTTTTATTCCGTCTTCTCCAACACCTGTCCTTTTACCTCCGTAAAAACAGTCCCGAATGGTCTTGCGTTGGTCCCTAAGAATCCAAAATGAACGCTGTTCCTAACTATATATTCTTGAAAAACATCATAAATATCCTCCTTTACACATAGTTTACCAACAATTCTTAATATTATTTATTTATATTTTTATTTATTTATTTTATTATTTATTTATTTTGTTATTTATCTATTGTTTGTTTATTTATTTTGTTATTTATCTATTGTTTATTTATTTATTTTTTATTTAGCTATTGTTTGTTTATTTATTTTGTTATTTATCTATTGTTTATTTATTTATTTTATTACTATTTATTTATTATTTTTTAGATTATTATTACTTATTGATTCTTATCAATACAATTAATTTTAAGTGGGCCATATTTCGCCGTGTATTCTTACAGGAAAACGCATTATCTCGGATACAACAATCAACTTGGTCGTTAGGAGGTCGGGTTGTTTCCAACCTCCAAATATTACAAAATTTTAGCGTTATTCTTGAAAATTCTCGCGATTCCGAACCGAAAACAATATTTCACGACCCATATACGAATCTATGTTCAATTTCCAGTCTTTGAGTGTACATCCGGATTTTATTCGAGCATTTTTTCAAATTTAATTTTGCAAAAGAAATATAGCCTACAATGGAGTAAATGAATTTTATTTGCAATTCTTATGAGAACGGTTTTTCTAGTCTGAGGTCTGACCAGGGGATACATAGGTAAATAAAAAGTTGTCTAAAAATCTGCCCAGGAAGGACGTCTAACTTTCTCCAAAGTTTGAAAGTCGTGCAACTTCTGGTTCTAGAGTTTTAGGCGAACATACATACATACCCACGTACAAACTTTCTACTTTATGTATTAGAATAGATAAACCGCAGGATTCTGACGGACCGAGGTTTGTTTAACCCTTAAGGATATGTATAGCTATACAGTACTATCTTATACACTTGTGTTGAGGGTAACCCCAATTTTTACTTACCAATACCGGCTTCGGTTGCCTTAACTCCCTGAAGAGACAAACTACCTGTCGCAATTGTTGACTTCTACTACTTGCATTCAACAATCACGACGTATTTTATTGTTACGAAATTAATATCATCAACATAATCACTTAAGACAAAATAATGTTATGACATTTTATAATTACCAATGCTTTTACTTTGCTAATACTTTAATTTTATTACTACTTCATGGGTTAAAATTATGCACATTGGTTTGCCCCATTTATTCTGGCAGTGATAAACTATGATGCATGCAATAGAAGAGTGATACGCGACTTAGGAAAGGCAAAGAATAGAATAGTAAATATTTCTACAGGAGTAAAACTACAGGGGCGTGGCAATATCTTCATCCGATAAGTTAATGTCGTAAATCATTAAATCATCGCCACAGCAACCAATTGTCACCAACAATCACAGCCAACACAGATCAGCTCAAGATAACAATCGTAAACAATCATAAAACTTGTTGACCGAATAATGAAAACTAAAGCCAGCGTAAAATGAACGATTCTGGAAAGGAGCTTTCATTGTTTTCACCATGGATACTTCCCTTAGAAACAGTGTCAGCAAAATTGTTACGGAAACAGAGAGAATAAGAGAAATTCTGCACACCGAATCAAGGTTATAGATGTATTACGTTAACATACGTGAAATGCGTATTTGCACTAATATCAATAAATTATTGTACTTCAAAAGACACAAAATTATCAGTTATACCTAGACTACCGTTAAATAAACCGATGTCATCTATAATTTACGTTATAGCATCAATTTAATTCATATCCATTGTTTCTCAACAGTAGGTGTTAGGCTCTTTCTCAGTTTTAGAGTTTTAAAAATCATGTAAGCGATTAACAAAGAGAAAGAGAACGAAAAATATATCACGAATAAAACATTTCTGTGGCATTTCAACGACTGAACATTCATTAACGGTTTAAAAAGACGGTTTAGGTTTGCAAACAGTCTTAATTAAAGTAGCTAATTGATTAATTGAGTAATAATCAATTATTTACACAAGTTAAACGATTAATTAAGGAAATTAAAACTCTAAAGATATTAAATAATTAAGGAAATAATTAAATATTCAACAATTAAAGAAATTAAACTTAATTCAACAAATTAAATCAATGAATAAATGTTTCGCTTTAATATTTCACATTCGGCTCTATTTAATGTGCATAATATTTAACAAACTCTAAAAAATACTCAAACCTCATACAAATGAAAAAGTATCACGCTTCGTGGTACACTAATAATGATAATGAAACAACTTTGTTAAGATAAGAAAATTAGTAAACCTCTTCTTACATTTCTAATGTAAAACTTAGCCTGACTAATTCGGAACTACAGTTTGGAAAATTCCGCTCACAAGGATTTTACATAACTGTACCCGAGTTCTCATTTAATTCTAGAAAGTTTTCAATCGTCCCAAAAAACAAGACCTTTCACCAATTACTAAACAACCAAAAGTTTCGCCGACGCAAAATTTAATACCGGAACTCCATAAAAGTACAAACGGTGCAATCGACACACATTTTTGAAACTCGGCGGTTTCATTCGTTCCGAAGAATTTTTGCAACAAAAATCCTCAAGAGCGCTCTTCTTTCTTTTTTCTCATAAAGCCATTTACGATGTCCATTCCTTGCGGAGATTCCTCGCATTCTTACTTTGTCTCTGTTGTCAGTGACATTTTTTCGCTTCCGTGGTAACTTGATTATTCACAGTTTATTCACCTCGCTCGCCCACGTTGATAAACTCTTTGCTCTTACGCCGTTCATTACTTTCGAATACCAAGAAACGTTACTTCGTGTCTCCGTGGCAACGCACGTTTCTATGGATACGCAGCGTTAATATGAATACGTTTCTATGGATATGCAACGATAATATTCCTGCAACTTCCTCTTTTTTGATTGGATTCTATTATTTTATTATCATTTATAATTTATTGTAATTTCGTTTTAATGTTTTACCTTAGGTTTTTATCCTATTTATTATTTTCTCGTTGTTTAGTATTGCAATTTTTCCTATCTCTGAATCTATTTTATTATTGGTTTTGTAATATCTTCATAGTACTGCTTTTGTAATTTCCAATTCCTATACAGTTTTCTACTAAATCTTTTAGCATGTACTATCATTAGGTTTGCGCAGGTTTTTCACACCCCCTTCTTTGAGGGTGTTTTCCTGCAGTGGATATCACCTTAGGTTTTTTTACATCCACGGCTAAATTTTTCCTCTTTATTTCTTTTCACCTACACAAAACTTTTTATGTATATAATAGCAATGACGAAAGGTTAGATGGATGAAGAGACTTTTCAGTCTCAATCTCGCCTTAATAAAGACCTTATAATATTCGTCTTTGCTAAAATTATTTCGAATTTATTTTAAGTTACCTCTGCAATAATTGTATATTATTTCACATTTTTATTTGTGATATGCTGATCTCGAAAGCTGGTTTGGACCTCAGGACACCCACCAAAAGCTTTGAAGATGGGGTTTACTAATAGGTATGATAAGACGTAAATATTTTTCATTGGTTTCTATACAATATTGAATGAGTTTCAAATTGTAACAAAGTTCTGAACTTTAAATAGAAGGGGAGGGGAACAAAGAAAACGGATTAACCAGGGGCGAATTATAGAAAAAAGAGTCCCAAAGGGAAAGGGGAACTTTTGAGACGCCATCGTGAGATTATAACCAACAAAAGTCACCGAAAAAATGAGTTTTCTTGGGCATCGATAGCAGAAATCTTTTCATTAACACAATTAAATCAGAACTAATGGTCCTACAAAATCGAGACAAGTACCAAAAGAAAGGAAATCGAATAAATATTCTTATTTTGGTCGTGAATTATCATTCTGGGTTCGAAAAAGAGAGAATCTGGACAAAAGACGAAAAATTTGTACAATTTTCTATTTATAAATAACAAGTCACCCTGACAACTAAAGAGATTATTGAACTCGACTCTCATACGAATATATCGGTAAGATAGACTCATAAGAAATGTATTGGGAAGGAGAAAGGACAATTCATGGTAAGGAAAGCATTAGTAAACTGAAAATATAAATTCAGCTATACATGTGCTATAATAGTATAAACTTCTACGTCATACATGATAAAAAATTGTACTTTGTTCATAAAAATTTAAGTAATAATTTTTTCATTTTCAAAATTATGGGAAATTTTACCGTCTGAATGATTTTTAAGGTAAAGAAAACAAGCAAACGCGATATTGTTTCAGTAATTATGAAAAAAATATCATATCAATCCAAAGTATGGAAGAAATGTAACAACTTTGCAAGGGATGTGATGGCAGAAAATTTTCAGAAAATAACGATTCAAATTCTCTTTCATTTACAATATAAAAAAAAATTACTGCTGTTGGAGATCGATCTTTTTTATTTTGGATTATTCAAAAGGATAAATTATATAATAAGAGCTGTAGATTTGTTTATAAGTTAGATGTAGTTCCGTCATTTTTGACAGGAGAATTCACTACTTAAATTCATAACTTCTATAAGCGACCTGAACCTCAATTTCAGACTTAAGAAAAACCTAATAAATCTCGACTCTGGAAATAGCTTTCAATCACCAGCACGCACTTTCCCGACCCCAAATTTCCCCCACACCAAGGGGTCGCAGAATTTGGGGCAGTCAAACCACAGAGTAGTACTAGTAAGGATTCGGCTCGCGTTGCACGATGGGAAGGGTCGATCACGGAGTGCGCACCGTTTCAATTATCGATCCAGTCACACTATTCTCTGGACGTGAATTTCATTTTCTTTCCTCCAAAACTGTTTGTGGAGAGTTGTTTACCTTACCTGCCCCCACTCCATCGAAAACGAATAGTCGCTCGCGTGTTGTTTCCAAATGCATTGAGCTTTTTTCGGATCCTGCGTGGGTTTGGAATGCGCAGAAGCGCCTTCCGTTTCTCTGGAAACCAGATATAAATATTTATCTCATTTCCCTTCCTCTGAGGAATTGGGTGGGTTTTTCCGAGTCCTGAATTGCTGGATTAAGGTTTGAATTTCTGCTCTTGGATCCCGATGCCGAATCTTGATGAATGGAATTATTTTCATTTGTGTTCTGGTGCAGGATGGAGAAAATGTCTTTCTAATTTATTTGTCTCATGATCATGGCTATGATAATAAGAAAGGCACTGATTTGCCTTTTAAAATTGAAAAAAGGAATAATATTGGAATATATGCTAATATGGTAAATTGTGGAATATTGTAAATTATGTAAAACTTGATATTGTTTATAATTAACTGCAGCTTAAGCCTTACCACAACTCAGACTTTTAATGTTAAAAGTTTTAACGATTAAAATTCTAAACTATTTATAATTTATGTAAAATTAGGCACCTCTTGATGAGCCATCTTCGGCTCAGGAGGACCTTACTGTGAAACTTATCCTTTGTAAAAAGTATGTTAGAATATTTCTGATATCTGTACCTATTTATTTTTGTAATAACAATAATGAACTATCATCTGAGGTATGAAAGATGCTGAGTAACGGCACAGATAATTGATTTTAATGCTCATTAGTTAGTTTATTCGAAAAGAAGCGATTAAGTCAGAATTACCCGTAGATAATAAATGGAATAAAGTAGTAAGTAGTCGAATATCTTAGGATAACTCTTTCAAATAACTGAAACTGTAGCACACATATCAGCATAGTATACAGTTAAGGAAATAAAAGTCACAGCTTTATAAAGCGTAATGTCGGTAGAAAGATGAAAGATTTTTGCGAAGAAAAATTGTTTAGAGTGTGAAATAAACAGAAGAAAATATATCTTTGGGAAATAGAAACACGGAAACACTGTAGATCAAGGAGATGAGTTCCGGGTGAAACGTGAAGGGACGCCTTAAGTTTTACTTCTCTCCTGATAATGAGATACTTCGAGCATTAGGTACAAAGCTACACATCGTACATATTTTGTACATAAAATTTAATTTCGTAAGATGGGTGATTCACTCCGTAAGTGAATTTTCCTATAATTATCAGAGAATCCGTGGAACACATTAATAGCGGTCGAGAGCTGCATGAGGCCCCCGGGCGACGGCTTGTGCACCTCTGGCATAATCCACCAATCGCAATTTAACGGCCTATTTCGCAGAGTATAACCAAAAGCTCTCCACCCACGAAGCGATCAGTTTTGCTTTGAAGTAGCACTTTGATTCAATCATGAGAAGATGTAGAACGTCAGAGGATCTCAAAGCCGCAACTGGTACATTCTGTCATGGTGTTTACTGCGTCATTTCCTCCCACACTCTGATGCAATATGGAAACACACTAACCTTAGAGAGAATATTTCTAGCGGCACATGTCAAACGCTCTAATATATGAAAATAAGATATTGCTCCTATATTATTCCCTATACTATACTTCCAGGAGTGCGAAAATAATCTCTCAAAGTACTAGTAATCCACCCACGAAGTTCAAAGACCAATGCAAAAAATTTTACATAAAAACCTGATTCGGTGCAGCGAAAATATAGAGGTGTTAAACATTCCAAATCGGGAGTATGTACTTTGTGAATTTTCCCTCTATAGCCGAGATAAATACACGCGTGCTAATGCGTGTGAATTAACACATGCAGCCAATAACGATCGAAGGAGCAGACGAAAAATTATTACCACTGTGCTCGCTAAGTACACAGCAGGACATGGATTATGGGACTTTGCATATTTGGAAAAAAGCTTCCACTTTCGCTGAAAGGAAGAATTTATGGAGCATTTACGGCGAAAAGGTTTAGCATACAAATGAAAGGCTTCGAGGAATTCCGTTTTTGTAGGTGCACTTATTGAATCACGACCGAAACAGCCTGTTAGCCAAAAATAGTCCTTTAGGCTTGAAAAAAATACAATCCATTTCCACATAGAAGTGGTTCCCCATCTGAATTATCCGTACATTCATGGTAAGCTTGTCCAAGGTGAATCCATGATTTTCCGTGTTAAACTGTAGTTAAATCTATGTTTACTTATTGAACATAAATTTAAATGAGTAAAGCATTTGAAAGCAAATCTCCTATTAAAATAAAATGTGATTTATCTGACTTTAACATTACGTACAATCCTGGTTCTAATCTTTGTTTCTATACAATTATAGACATGAAATCATGAGGTAGATATTTCAATTTTTCTTCGAATTCAACTATACATAAAAATCCTGAAAACAAGCTGATTTACTAGAAAAATAAGGGGAAAATATTTGCAACAAGAATGGATCATTTTAAGAAAAATGTCGTTGAAATGAAGGTGAATCCAATATAAGGAACAAAGAATCACTTTTCCTTTTCTTCACATCGACTACTGCACGGTGGGAATAAATGAATATGTATGTTTATCGGAGATATGAGAATCAGAAATGTAACAACTTTCAAACTTTCGCACATAATTAAAATGCCATACTTCCGCATACAAACATACTGCAAGCGTTCGAATTATTCCTTCAGCAAGGAGAGCAAAATAGAAGTGTCCAATCCAGGGCATTAGGATGAACCATTGTGACACTGGCAGGGAGCACTATAACTCATACATAAGCGCAGATAAAAACTGAATGGGAGTCGTTCGAGTTTAAAATATTATGTGGGTCGAGTCAAGTCGTACCAATCAAATAGGAGATTCCCAATAATTAGATCCTTGGGCAAACAAGGATGGAAACGACCCATAGAGAGTAGATTCTGCAAGTGTAAGTTCTACAGTGAATGTATGGAGTGAAAAATCAGGATGTGATGAAATCAGGAATATGTCTGATGGGTTCCAGTTCACCAAATATCTAACTGTTATTCTGATAGTGCAAGGTGCCCAAAAATACGCAATTCATGATTGATTCTTTTAGTGAGGATTGGTCCTATTTCAATAAAAGATTGTTTCCAATATCGAAGATACATATTTTTTAAGTAAAATATATATTTCTTAACTGATAACCCTTTGCAAAAATATGAAAGCAGAGAGGGCGCCAAGGCAGATTTGGCTCAGGGCGCCAGCCTGCCTTGATCAGACTATACTAATATCCAATATCTTATATGGATGTAGCTGAAAAATGTGACGGTAGCGACCTGTGGGACTTGCAAGAGGGGTATAAGCCCTGGGCCCCTGCCTACAGTGGCCATGAAGTTTGAGGGAGCCTCTGAGATCGCAGAAAGAAAAATATAACAACAAAAACTTAATGAGACGTGCACAATACACACTCAATACTATTCTTCTAGATATGTTCATTACATAGGAATGAAAATAGCATTTCGTTTACTTGACAGTGGCCTTAAATTTCATATTATCTAATTAATTCACTTAATTTATGAATCTGAATATTTGTAAAAGCAAATTAATGCAATCATAATTTTTAATTACTTTTGAGGGACATTTTTTATTAGTTCAGCTAGTTTTTAGCTACTTCCTAAGGTGCATCTAGCGACATCGTCAAAAATGAATTGGCATCTCTTCCTCAAACATGATGCCATGGTACCACACCTTAATGCGGGAGGTAACCACGGTAACGCGCCTGGAGACTGAAGGTAACAGAAAAGCGAGGACGTTCAGAATCGCATCGAGAACAGCTTCTCTACGATGAATATTTTTGTACAAAATAAGTAGTAAAAAAAGAAAGCGATCAATATCAACCGAAAAAGGAGAGCATTCGAAGGCAAACTGGAATGAAAGCAAGAGTTTATTACCTTAGGGTGGTGGCCTCGCCGTCAGTGGCTGCCCGATTAACAATTTATTGACGACCAAAAACAAAGAGTAAATTTTGGCTCGAGATGCGAAATCCCCTCCCTTAAATGGAGGACGAAATTTGCTTAAGTAAATGAGGAGGCACACATGTGATGTAGAAAATGATTTACTCGGAGAACACACTAACACATTGGAGATGTTTCTGGGATTAATTTGAGGTTAAAATTTAAAAAAATATATGTGTTCTTTCTAGACTTAAAAATTACTTTGTTGAAAAGAAATGAAGAAGAGTAAACTTTCTGGAAGGCCATATGAACATCATATCGCAAATATTTCCCAAGATACATTATTTAAACCGTTTTCTACCAACAGAATTCTCAAAAACTATTATTATTTTTGAATCTATTATTATAATTATTATATTATTAATTATTACTATATCTCTTATATATTATTAAACCATTGTTACATATTATATTATTAAATATATTAATATTATATATATTTTATATTATATTTCAATATTTTTTGATATAATTCTTTTGCGTTATTGATGTTCTGTCGACAGACCTTAGTCTGATGGAACGCCCCTTTATTGAATTAAATAAATAAATAAGTTTTAAAAATTACTTTTAGTAATTAACTAATGACAAATACAAGTTTAAATGACTTAGTAGAAAAGTTTTGATTCTGAAATGTTTACAAAATGATGAATCGTTTATTCTTGTACAGAGATAAATAAAATAACTTTTGAATTTTGAGTCTTACCGAACCTTAACGCCTGATTTTCGTTGTAATAGCGAATTAGAATTAATTAATTCAGGGATTAAAAAGATCGAAGATTTTTCTCTACTCCGCAAGAAAAGAAAAGTTTAAAAAATTCTATTCGTCAAGATATGGAAGCAGGAGCATTAAAGACAGATGTTTCAGTAAAATAAACCCCAAAAACCATTGCGATTATCGAAAACTAAAAACATTTTCTAGCACTCCTCTAGGATTGGTAGAATTAAGTTCGAAACATGCTACGTTATACAGGGGGTATTTTATAAGAAGAATATAATCGAGTACTAAAATGAAATTGAGTATCGCGCCAGCTATCAATCAAACGGTAAATGCTTTGCAGACAACGTCAAAAAACGATTTCTCCTGAAATTGAATCCATTCACCCCCATTCATTCACCCACTCCTTGAGAAACAAAAGGAAAATATAAATCACGAGATCTGAAAGTATCCGAGCGATTTTCGGTAAAGTTCAAGAACTGAAATCTCAGTAAGGTATAAATAAAATAAGATAAAAAGCTTAACTAAAGAGAATAATTCGTTACAGAATGACATTAGTTAGTAGAAATCCTCGTTAGCCGAAATGCTACTTCCTGTAAGTCGACGAATTTAATGTGTATAAAATACACCTAAACACCTGACACTACACGTGGTAAATACAATTTATTTCACTACTAGACTATAAGAAGCAGATCTCTTTACGTTTTTGATCATATATGAATTTCTTGCGCAACAACAATGATGTAAGCATAATTAACAACATTGGTTAGCCTTGTAAAAAATATAGCCAAAAATCTTTAATAGTTAGGTCACTCGTTAGTTGAGATAATAATTTTTTGCATAAAATTAGCCAGTGAAAACAATTAAGGCGCTTGTTAGAGATATGGATAAATTGATGGAGTAAAACTATAAGTTATTAAAATATCGATTTAAATCGATCTCTTTTTGGTGAAAAATTTCCATACTTTATTCAAATTATGTCATATTCAGTAAGATCTTCAGTCTACAATCCGAATAAATTAATTAATAACTCCTGTTTCACCTAATACTAATTAAGACAGAGTGCAGATGCACTATGAGTGAAATACAGGAAAGAGAGAAAAAGAGCCAGGTCGCCTTACCATCAACTTTCATCGAAATCAGCGTGATGGATCTGTATTTATCAGATAGCAATGAAAATCACACATAAGATCTACATGTAAGGAAATGGTTCCAAAAAATTGGTGCCCAATCTACGGCACACAGCATGAGGCACCTTTTCCAATCTAGGCACGCAGCTCATTAGCTTCTTATTTAAAAAATCACACTTTTTTCCTTTTAAGATTGACAAATTAGAAATCACACAGGGATCGAAACCAACAATAAAAGTAAAAAATTAATTATATCTCTGAATATATTGGCAATAAAATAAGAAGCTAACGATTTTAGACGAAGGGTATTTTTCATATTTCTATAGACTTTCTATAGTTTTCTGTGTTTCTATAGAATAAGAAAAAAGGTGCCTTTAATATACTTCTATGTCTTTTCAGTCTTGTAGATGGAGGTATAAGTATGAAGGCTACTGAGATGTGACTGATGCTGAACAATACAATTCACTCCTTATTAAACGCTATGTAAATTGTTCTTCACTCTGCTTTTGTGGTTGCTTGCCACTTTAAGCTTTATTTTACAGATTCATTTCTGCCAGTTTTCTGTCTCAATGAGAAAAGCAAAGGTTTAAATACCTCACTCCTCATTTTGGCTAGTGCGAAGCATGTAAGCCTCAATCATTATAAGATAGCTTTTAGTTACAAAAGGTGAAATATTTGAGGTTCAAACCTGCCTCCGAGCTGATACATCTAGCATTCAGACTTTTTAATCAAGAGGATTACTGTTTCACTCCTCAACCAATGTGCCTCATTCCCTTTCCAAAGCTTTTGATAGCTAATGATGGATGGGTCGAAGTTCAAACCAACCTTTGGGCTCCTTGTTCACAGAAAGTCATGGAATGAACCTCACATTTTCCTCGATTCACTAAGAGAAACGACCGGATAAATAAGACGCGCGGAGATTAAAAAAACGATCCCAAAATCCAGTGAAAATCATTCCGTAACTCATTTCAACTCTTGCGGGGTCACAGTTCCCAATCCATCAACTGTCATCAGCGGGAGATAAACGATCAACCGCGCATTCGGTTTGGAACCAAAAGCGATAGAAATGAGAATCGATGGACGGAGATGGATGCGGTCGTGACCGTGAAAAAAAAGATAAAATTAATGGATCCGTCGACGCTGATGAATGCACCGATTAGATGAGAGATAAAAACGGCGAGAAATGCACGGAGGATTCACGGATACGGGAAAATTCCGGCGGCTAATGGTTGGAGAAGGAAAAAGGGCTTTGGGTGAAAATAGTATCTTCTGGAGATAAAGTTGGAAAGTTGACTTAAGGGACCGAGAAGGGCGCCTTCGCCATCAGATTTTTGAGGGAAATTTTTTATCGCGAAAGAGCATCGAAGGTGGTATCGCCTTGGCCTCTAAGAAGAGCGAAAAGGAAGGCTCGGTTTTGACCGCCAACTTTCCTGAAACTCAACCCCGCTTTCTTCTCTTCCAGAGTTAGACTTTTGTTTGTTGGGAAGTACAGGAAAATATAACCCGATGAACGGTAATGTAGACTTGTTAATAAGTTACTCGGTAATGCCAACTAAAAACAATACTTGGCATTTTCCACTACTTTTATTTAAAACACCGGTTTTGACCGTAACAATCATCCTCAATCAAACTGAGGATGGTAATTAAAATATTAAATTTAAATTTTATTTCTAAAATATTTAAAATTAGTTGGTACTCCTCTCTATCATGGCATTTATTAATTAAAATGAGGATAAGCAAATATTTTCGTATCAGCATATTGTTCTTAATCAATATAATAATAATTTTAATAATAATAAAATTTATTATAATGTTTTATAATTAACTGAAATTCCTAGACTTACGAAAATTTTACTTTTATTTCACAGCTGAAACAATGGGAAACCTACTAGGGGATGATTTAAGCTAAATAGCAGCATCCGCTTTGGTCATTAATAATTTCTTTAATGGAAACAGGATGACCCCAATTACATTTTAATAATAATTATTAAAATCCTCATTTCTTATAAAGTACCTCATAAAATATAAAACTAGAAAACGTAGGGTCATTGTATTGCACATCAGTACATTATCATTCTGACTGCTCAATAAGTAGAGAACGGACAAATTACAGGACAAGACGGACAACAAACGGACAAGAAATAACTCACTCCTCATCTTACATAGTCACCTCATTCCCTTTTTAAAGCCTTAGGTAGCTAATGATGGAGAGTTTGCTGTTCAAACCTACCTCTGATCGGAATACTTCACGGATATTAGTATGGGCGCTTGGCTTAATGTGTTGCACGAGGTTTGTCATGAATAAAGATTACCAATTCTCGCTTTCTTTCAAGGAATGGAAATGTTAAGTATACGTCATGGAATCCCAACTGAGTGCTCTCAATGCAACTATGCCACAGCGAAGGTGGGGCAACAAGGGAAAGTGCCCAGGGCGTAACTGCGTTTGGGGCGCACTAAGGAGATAATATATCAAGATGAATAGAACGAAAATATCCTATAGATTTGGGAAATCTTTTTTTTTATAATTTTATATTCATTATGAAGGTCTTGGATATTGTTGGTTCCATTACTTGATGATACATGTAAGAAGTATGAGAAATAGCTACTACTAATTGGAGAAATTCGCAGTTTGAAACACACCCGAATACCAGAGGCATAGTTGGTGCAAAGAAATTCAGAATTTTTCAGAACTACAAAGCCTGATATATTCAAACTTATATTATTATACTATTTATATTCTTACTTATATTATTTTCTTTTGAATTTCATTATATCTCAGATAAACATTAAATGTATAATATAACGATGAAATTTATTTCCATATTTGTTTATTTGTACTCTGATACCTCGGCTAACGAAGATAATACCCTCCAGTATCACATTCGTTAGACTGAAAGCAATTACCCATAGGTTTCTATAGAAAATCATTTTATTCATTCTGGTTGTTAGCCGCTATTTAAGTACACTGAGTAAACGGGAGAAGTATCGAATGGTTCACTCGCAAGGGAGGAGCAAGTAAAAATAGAATAGAATAATTCGATTGCTTAGCATGTTAAGAATAGAGAAGCAAATCAAAGCGTTTTATTTTAATTAATAGATGGAAGCAAACAATAGAATTATTCGATTATTCGGTTGATCTCAAATCTGCTTGTATCCAATAATAATAATAATAATACGTCTTTATTCGGGCGAGATTGAGACTGAATAGTCTCTTCTTACATCTAACCCTTAAATCCAATCTCCAATGTAACATTCGTTAGCCGTATACGAAGAATAAAAGAGTCTTCGTTAGTCGGGTTACTCGCAAGCCGAGGTATCACTGAACTCAGTTAGCCAAGATAAAGAGGGGAAATTTTACACAAGAATGTTGAACGCCAAAGGAAAAAGAACATGAATATGGGTTACGTATTCCTTGATAATGAGCCATAAGGAAAGAAAAATCGTCCAAGAATAACCCATCTTAGCAATCCTCACACATCCCAAAGATTAACAGCTGTGACGATCCCACGAATACAACCCCTATATTTAAGCTTTTTTGCAAAAAATCCGTCCTTATTAGGTGCTTCGAAATATTCAGCCCTCCACGCAAGTACGTGCGTGCAGTAATGTGAATAAAAGATAGGATCGTGACACACGCGTTTTCTTATTCCCTCCACAATGCAGGCAAATCTTTCTTGGAATACCAATTTTATAAAAGACATCGAAAATTCTGCATTCCGCCGGACTCTCCCTCATCCACTTTCTCTCCCCGATGTCTGGTCAGAATTTTAGAGTAAAGTGGAAGGAAATATGAACAAATTACTAAATATCAGAATGAGATACGTTCTAAAGTATAAGACAAGGGCGCTAGCTTCACCTTTTCACCTTTCTTCCAAGAGGTTTCACCCAAAGCATTTCATCAAATAGAAGAATTTCGCCAAAAATCTTGTCAAAAGGTAGTTCCATGGATATTTATTAATTGCTATTATTTTTAATTTTTAGATTTTTTACTGTACTATTGAATATTCTTGTATAACTTCTTCCGTATTTTGAATTTCACTTATATTTCATAAGTGCATTTTTTGTTTAATATTCCAACTTAAAATATTTATAATACTTTAATTTTTGGATATTAATGTATCGTGTTTAAAATACTAATTGAGATTAAAAATATCAATTCGCTGGAAGATTTAAGTACATGCCGTTGAGAAAACAAAATATAAAAATTCATAAATGTAAAAATGCTGAAAAATTGAATATAAATTATAGAAATATGAAAAATAAATAAAAATTTAAACTTTAAATTAAGTAAAATATAATATATACCAATAAAGAGGTTATAATGAAACAACATCAAAAAAAATACGGAATTACTTGCAATAGTTACTTTTGAATAGAGAAGGACGTGTTATAGAAATATTTTTCAAACAAAAATTAATAACCCATAAAATTTAATATGATAAATTTACATCTTTAGCTACCATCGTACATGTGTTGCTTCATTAATAAAACAAACATAATAACACAAACACTTAACTTATTTTTAACAATATTTAGGGACATTTGTACATTTCGTTACCCAGTTATTTTGTGCAAACAACTATTCTCACTCATTACGTAAGGAAAACCGGAACTAAATTTCAGCAACAATGCGTCGGGCGTCGTTGACAACGCGGCATTGTTGCAGCAACCTAATTATCCCGCCATTCACCTACGCAACCCAGCAAATTAGACCTTAAAGTGTACATCACAGCGTAAAAAGGCCGTTTTCTCGATACGCATGTGAATGGAAACACTCAGTGCATTAGGAAAACAACTGAGCATTGATCCAATATAGCCGAAAACCCACAGGTACAATCACGCAATGCAAAAGACAACGAGGATTAAATGCCTTGGGGGATTATTTTCGAGCCACGGCTTGGGTGCGATTGTTATAAAGCCTTAATGACTCCGTACGGTCTTTTCTAGGTTTTCTTCTCTTTTTCAGCCGGCGAAGAATGGAAATCGGGATGCGAGCTAACTGCGGGAGAAATGTTACGAAAAAGAAAAAGGCTTGGGACGTTCCTAGCTGGCGAGAATTAATAGTAGAGGAACGAACAATGGGTCTATCAGAAAAGACCTCTTTTTCCCCAGCATTGTTACCTCATTCTACATAGCACCTCTTTGTCATGGCTTGTTCTTTCTCTCTTTAGAAGCTGAATTTCCCTTCCCTGTACATGTAAAAAAATCGTTAAAGAGACTATGATCACCAACATAAGTATCACATTCTCGCGACAATTACTTTTATTATTATTATACCTGTTTATATACATTAATCACCAAAGTAACGATTATTGTTGAGTTCGTAATTGTGGAAGAAATTATTATGAGAATCTTCATTAGCGCTATTGTTTAGGAGTTATTATACTCATATCATTCCCACTTATCACCGTTGTTATGGCCATTGTTGCCAGAATAATAGCCAACACGACACTGGCATCCTATTATCACCATTTCTATTGTTTCTACTATTGTTAGCGTGCTAGTCTAGCAACAACGAGGTCCTGGATTCGAATCCAAACAAGGGCACGTTAGATGTATTGCTAAATGTGCTTCGACATCTGAGGTCATTTTCCGCACATGGGCTCCCACCGGGAATCGAATCCAGGACCACTTACATCAAAAGCGCTACCCACTTAAGTATCCAGAAATCGTAGAGAATGGTTTAGCGTTCGTATTTAAAAGGATAACGGTAAGAATGATTTTATTTTAGGCTAAAAACTTTTTAAAACAATTTTCCATTGTCCCTAAAGCATGGAGAAATAGGAATGTGAGTCGAAATGAGCCCATTTAGCTTTCTGACCCCGTAATTGTCCACGCAATTATTGCGTATTATTGTCTTTATTAAGTTTTATTATTGTATTTATTAATTTGTATTATTGCATTATCACTATTTATTACTGTATTTATTCTTCTATTGTATAGTACTATATTATTCTATAAACTTTACGATATTATTGTATCGTTTAGTGTGATTTAGTTAGGTTAAAAATTTAATGAAAGTATTTAATTAGTATTATGTGTTGCCATCGGGCGAATAATCAAACTGTGACATATTTTTTATAATAATAATAATTCTTATACGCGCAAACGATCATATCTCGTACTTGATGATCCCTTACTACTTTATTTATGCATTAAAGTTTTCAACAAAAATAGAACAAAAGTTCAATGGAAGAATCATAAAAATTCATAAAAATTTCGTGATTTATAGACTCTTGCCCTGAATTGGTGATAAGAATAAGTGGTTGCTCATTCTTTTCGACTTGAAAATACGTGTTAAACAACGATACTTCCTCTACTCGCTGGTTAATGCTGAACTGAACATAGTACAGAAATACACCGTACGGCCTTTCACTGAATAGATGTTTCAGTACGTCCCTGGAGTGTCACCTGTAATTTTATGGAAACAGAATTCGATTCCCGAAGGAGTCCATAAGAGCGAGACGACCTTGGCTGTCGATGGATGTAAATATCGCTACCACTTTCTCTCCGGGGAATATTTGGATATCCGGTCCTCCATGTTTTTCTCCATTCTCATACACCCAGATAGAAAAACCGATATTCAGTCGGGCGATGGGAAAATTCTAAACATCTCTTCTGCTTCAAACCACAAAATACAGAGTAAAGAGTTTCTTTTTATGAAGTGTTTTGGAAATGATACTTGTCACTTAGATGAAGTAACTCCTGATAAACAGAATATTTTAATTTTTCTCTTGGAGTAGGATTGGGAAAAATAGAGCATTCATTAACCTTAATCTGGGTTTTGTTCATGGTTAATAATATGAGATGACATAAGGTAAAACTGATACTGATTAATGGTATTCACATAGTTACTCCTTCTTGAATGCTATTAAAAGTGTTATTCATTGGGTTATTGTACTGTTCTCGTAAGAAAATTATTCACTGAAAGCATTCCGGCTCTGTGAGGAATGCAAAGACAAACTACCTCACTCCTCATCTTGCCAAGTAAGCCTCATTCTACTTGTTAACGACTGGGTTGTTGAAGTTCAACCTCCGGACTGAATAATGTACTGACAATTATTAAGAAATAAACGGAATGAGGAGTAAGAGAATTGAGGTAGCATTTTTATAACAGTAATTACCAGCATTTTAAAACTGAGACAGCTGAGATCATTTCACATGTGAGCCCCTACAGGGATTAAAACCAAGGACCGCTTTCAACAAAGTCAAACAAGTTTCCCACAAGGCTATCAATATAATATAATATTGTAAGTAAGAAGATATATGTAAAAGTCTTGAATTTTAGGATTTATCTGTATCCGATGAAGATAGTGGTAAGAAACTCGGGTTTACGATAGGTTAAGTTAATGAGAAGCCAACTGGTGTCTAGCCTCGTCAGGATAAATGGTCCATTCATCAGCATCCCTCTCGATATCCATTCTCTTTCCCAACACATTCGTCTAAATATGCGATTCACCTCGTTTTTGTACCTTTTCCTTCCCAAAGCCTTCAACTCCTCTAAATCACCCGCCCCACCCAGTTGTTACACTGCAGCCATTCCCGATTCAATGTCACGCTCAATTCCACTCCCATCCATCTCATTCTTTTTCATCCTTTCTCTTCTTTTGCAATGGACCAATCCGCACCCAGTCTCTCCCGCCGAATACAACTGATGAGGGGTTCAATTTTCACCCAAATTGCTATCACTTTATAGAATCAGAATCCAACGTGAAATTGCAAAAGGCACACACCTCAAACCAGTGAAAAATGCGAACGACTAGTTTTAAAGCTCCTTGAAACAAGAAAAAACCATGGAGACTAAACTCCGTCGATAAATAAAAGTTTAAAAACCATGAAGACAGAACTCCGTCAATTAATAAACGCTTAAAAACCATGGAGACAGAACTATGTCACAAAAGAAGACCTAAAAGTCTTTTTTCAATAGCATAGTTGCCTTCACCAGAGGTGAACTGAAAACTTTTCACTTCAATTTGAATCTTATGAAGTATTTTTATTACTGTTAGTTGAGATTTCACCGTCCCGAAGCCTGGGTGGATTCTCATTCGGTCCACTATTAGCTATGGACAGGGAATTAGGCTAACGAAGCAAGATGAGGAGTGAGGTATTCATTCCCGAATTTTTTCAACGATCCAGAATGCTACGAAAGTCCACGTAAGTGCATCGAATTCATAAAATGAATTGCATTAAAAATTGATGATAGAATCCGATATTCAGCACCAAAGATATCTCAGCAGCTATCGGATTTTTTAGTCAATAATCATGATATCATAACTCTTTATTATGATACAGTTAGCTTATTATTAAAGAAATCAGCAAGATGCTCCTTAGCCAAAGATGGCTCATGATAATCTGTCTAATTATACAGGGAACTATAAAAAGTCCAGAATTTTAAATGTTTCAAATTAAAACCCTAAGTTATAGTAAGGATTAAGCTATAATTAGTAATAAATCACATCATATACTGAATAAATTACAATATTCCACAATTTACAATACTACCAACAATAAATTATCACAGCCCTGACGAGACTGGGAAAAAGTAACTAAAAGATACATTTTCTATCCTGTACCAAAAGATTTTTGTTACCATAACCAGTCACCCACTTCGATCTTGACTTTTGTAGTAGCTGCTTCCTTAATTAACGATATTTGAAAGTAACTGATTGACAACTTTCTTGCGATCGTCAGTTAGTTGTATCACAAGACTTGCCATTCTCATCGTCACGAGTATAGAATCCAGATTCCCTTCCGTCGTTCATAGCTGTTGGTTCAGTGAATACAATTTCTCGCGACGGAATTCGCAAGCGTTGACAAAAAAGCGAATATTACAGAGAGAGATTATTTTCAAAATAACACGGTCCTCATCAGCCTCTCGATACCTTTTCCTTCTCCGATGAATAAATTAATTCTTTCGGCATTTTTTACCTCATTTCGCTCCAGAGGAAGAGCTTCTGAACGGAAAATCAATGAGCGCTGCACGGTTTAATGGGGCAGGCGGGAGAGCCAAATGAGCATCGGGGCGCATTTGAACGTTACATAATGAAGGTTCGGAATCCGTAAGAATGCCTTTTAGATGAAGTCGTAGTTGGGTAGGAATATAGTTGCCTAATTGCTGGTGAAAATGGTGACAAAAGTGAGTCGCTACGCTTTCGACGATTGCGAATGGAAAAACTAGGACAAAAACGGTATAGGCCGGAAGGGGCGATCCTACTGCGGAGAAGGTGGAATATTTTGGCACACTGAACTATGACAGTTTGTTCTATATTCTATGCACAGAAAGATTATTTATAAAAGAAACTCATGCTCTATGAGTATCACATATGCTATGAGGTGAATTAAAGAATGTAAAGGGTGGAGTATCTCTAACACAAAATAAAAAAATACTTGCATTTCAAGGCTTTTTATAGCGTAGAGGTATCATTTTAAAGATTGTGAGACTGTAAATGCATATATCTCCATTTATATATCCCTGTTTATTTAGCTTAATATAGTTTGAGGTATCTATAAATATATACATAAAACTAAAACATTTACCGTGTTTTTCGACGAAGAAGATATTTATTTAGATGAAAAATATTTATTTAGATGAAAAATATTTATTTAGATGAAAAATATTTATTTAGATGAAAAATATTTATTTAGATGAAAAATATTTATTTAGATGAAAAATATTTATTTAGATGAAAAAATATTAATTTAGATTAAAAAGATATTTCTATATAATGTACAAAATGTAAAATAAACTGTAAGAAATATATTTCATTGTAATTGCAATAAATATATTGTTGCGAAGCATATTTTTGTGATTAAAATTAAAAATATATATAAAAAACAAGTGAGGGTGTTCACCTTCAAATTTGCTACCCTTCTATCTATCAATACACTACTTAGTCCCAAGTTCGCCCATAGAAGACATTACATTAAATTAAATACACCCTCAAGCTCCCCCACTTTCTGTTATAGGTATCAGTTCTCTTAAAAGATAATTCTCAAACAGCCATCATATTCAATATAAAGCGTGGGTGGTCACCATAAGCCTTGCTGCACCTCCATCCTTCTCCGGAAAATTTCATAGCGTCAATTTTCCTTATCATTCTCCTTCTACACTCCATAAAGGGGAATTCTCCATATTAAGACCAGCGACCTCTGAGTTAAACTTTCATCTCTTCGAAGGCCAAACTCTTCCTTTCGATATTCCCATTTGACTCACAGGACATCCATATTTAGAAAGCCGTTTGCAGCCTCGTTATAATTACTCGGAATCACCGTCTTTAAATTCAACCGATGTTATTCGTTTCGTCATTCGATTAAGCTTCCTCATGAGAAATCGCATCAGCGAGTCGTTATTCCTCGAATAATGGATGGGCTCATTCTAGTTCACCTCCAGGGTCGAATCTAGGAAGGAAACTTTCCTTAGGAAATGGTTCCCGGATTTTCCCGTGGAGGGGGGCGTGGTCATGAGCTGATTTAAAGAAAAAATTCTAAGGGAATAACGGTTACCGAATGAATAATTACCAGAACGTGTCGAGGAATAAACTGAAATTTCCACCGTCACGAAAGATAGACATTTGTTGGAGTATAAACAAAGGAGACTCGACGTTTCCCTCCTGAATTTTTTAGGTTATTAAATTAGGGAATCTTCTCCCGGGCTGGTTCTTTTCATTTTGGAAATGTCACGGGAGTTAACTTCATGGTTAGATAGGTCCTTTTAATAACTCAAGGTCCTTAATTACTATTTTCTTCGACGAATTTTCGCTTGGTTCAATCTCAAAATTAGACCCCTCTTTATCTCTTTTTTTCTAGGTTCCACATTGCTTTTAATGACGTAAACGGGATTTACTTACATTTTACAAGAAGATCACAACTGTAATGTAATACTGTAAATAATTCTCATAATCTCTGAAGGAAAACCTGCTTCCATATGTTGCTAAGGTAAACGAGTTTCTTAATCAACAACAGGAATATACCAACAAATGTTACCGCCCAGATATCGAGACCTAGCATTATTCCAAGTAGTAGCCCAATTTCTAAAGGTAGTTCATTAATGTCTTTTCAATGATCTACAAAAGTAAGTATATTCATTCAGCAGGCAGATAAAAATTTTTTTATTTAAGATTAAATATAGGCCGCAATAGCTGAAAACAGAGTTCAGTTTCGTTTGCAGATGTATTCAGAACGACCTGGAATCGAACCCGGGACTATCAGGTATATGAAACCCACACAGCGTTTCTCCACCTTGAAAAGTGCATATACACGAAATTTGGTTTGAATCAATGGAATGGTCTAAAAAGTAAAGATCTCTTAGACCATTTGAAAGGCAGAAAAACTACGTTGATGATATTATTCCTTTAATAAGTGGAAAAATAAAGTCACTTTGTAAATTCCACTTTAAAACTGAATGATACGATTGGTTTCGATCTGCATTAGTCCATCTTCAGGGGAATAAAAAACAGTGAATAAAAAAGTGAATTTATTTTTCTAGCAATGAAATTCCACCAAGTGAAAGCTTCATCTATATATTTAATTTACAACGAAAAATTTATAGAGGAAGCCTACTAACTAGCCTAAATTCATTTAAGGAAGGATAATATCAATTTTATCAGTTTTTCACAAAAATATATGGACATAAATCGCTAACCGGGTAGTTCAGCTTTCTATCAATACCCAGGGACGAAAAAATCGACTTAAATACGAATGTAGAACTAATTTTCAACATCTAGATTAATAGTAATTTTTCAAGAGGTCGAAATATTCTGGACATCATACTGTGGACCACATCCCCGAAAGGACGTGTTCATAATAACGGAACTCGCAAACATTCTCATCTCGATCCCTTCACTTTCAGGGAGGCTGCAAAACCCCATTCGCAAGATGCATCCGCGATTACATCTCCGTATCATTATTTAATGGTCTCCGAGAACGACCTTGCTCGAGTGAATTCTTATCTCGGCCTTTCTGTCCCATTTTCACTCTATCTCATCACCCATCCATGTGCTCGCTGCCCTGAGAGAATAATGATAATGTGGGCTCGTTATGGCATTTATAATGAAACACTCCCGAACATATATGAATTCTTTAGGTCTGCAATGTCCACCCTTTTACCTACAGAGGGTGGGATTAGGTCCTATAATGAAGGGTCTAGGACAATTTGCCGCGACTGCTTAGCTGCTGGTAAGTTTCGCCGCCACCGTTTTAGCGCGAATGTTGTAGATTTTATCGGTGAGTATAATAATGGTAATAATAATAATAATTCGTCTTTATTCGGGCTAAATTGAGACTTTGTAGTCTCTTCTTACATGCAACCCTTCATCATACAACACTCGCAAAAAATAGATTGAAAAAGAGCTTGAAAAAATTGCAAAGAAGAAAAGTAATTTGTAGGCTTAAAGACATAAGCTAGTGCTTAGGAAAAATACCCTACAGCAGGAAAACACACGAAGGGAAGTGTGAAAAACTTACGAAACATTCAGATAAAGAAAAAAACTAAATTTTACGTAAAAGGCAGGTTAAAAAATCTAAATAAAAATAAAATACATGTTATTTCACAGTACACTTCACGATGCTGATGCAAAAAGAAATACAGTTAAGTAAAAATTATAAAAAAGGAGAATGATCATAGAGAAGTTTATAAAAAATTATTACAAGTTATGTCAAATTGAAATTATAATCCAAGTCCGTGGGGATTTTCAGGGGGCTTTTTAGCCTACTAAGAATTACCCACCACCAAGCCAACTCAATGAAAGATAAGACCAGTTATGGAAAAGATTTCGCATTCAAGGTATGCATGAATCTTATAAATTAGGTCTGTAGGATCAGAAGAACACCATGTAGGTAACGAAAACAAAAATCTTATATAGGAATGAGGAGTATTTTAATTCCTAAAAAGTTCGCGACGGCGGATAATATTCATACATAAAACATAAATATTTCCATGAGCAATCCAAAATCTCTGCATGTCATATATTTTCTATTTTATTGACAGCATAAAATAGATTCCCCTCAGGAAAACAATGGTGATTTCCTAGGTACCCTATATTTGTTCTAACCAGATTTACAAGGCAGCAGGTTAACAATTTTAGAACATAGTGCAAAGTTTGTAACAGATTAGTAACACTAGTAAAATCACCTCATAGTATTCATTTTGCATTCCAATCAAATACAAACAAGTTTTATAGAGCATTTAATCTCTAGAATAAGGAAGTAACACCGACTTTGAAATCTTTTAAGCTTATAGTAATTGCATCGTCAGCAGTATTCCATTTGCTCTTGGATAATGCGTCATATCATATGTGAAGGCAAGTAACACCGTCATCTTCCTCAACCTAATACCTGTTACCAAGGACGTATCAGGACATGGATTAACTAGACTTTCCGGGTTGCTCAAGTTTAGCTGATGATACTCAAGTTCGAAAGTTCTCTGCTGAGAGGAATTAGTGAGGCTTAAATACCTCTGGGCTTCCCACTTCCGGAAGAGCCTTTAAGCTCGAGTTTCTTACCACTAACTTCATTGTATACAGATAAATCCAAACACTCACGAACTACCGAAGGTTTTATTTGTTTCTCTAATACTTTTGCAAATCGTAGTCTTATCTACACAATATCTTACGTGTGATATTTTTGCATTGCATAGTCTTATCGGCAGGTATATTAAATGTCTATAGCGTATAAGTTTGGGATTAACATGATAAAAATTAGACAATATCTGTTTGAAAACTTTCATCCAGCCATCACCTTAAATTATGTAAATTTTGATTTTTTTGCGGATAATAATAATAATAAAACGTCTTTATTCGGGCGAGATTGAGACTGAATAGTCTCTTCTTACATCTAACCCTTCGTCAATTTGTAAGAAAGATAATAACAAATATGAGTAAAAATAGTAAGAGATAACTTTTGCAGACCCTAACATAAGAAAGTATCATATAGTTGTTTTAGGTAACGATAGAACGAGAACAGAATATGTGGATTGCCAAGTGGGTAGCGCGATGCCTTCGACGTTGGTGCGAAATGACCTCAGCTGTCGAAGCACTTTTAACTGCTACAGAACATGACAAAGAATAAGACGTAGATTACAAGTTATGTATCTCTCCAGTAATACATGTTCGAAAAGAAATGTGATAATGGAAAAAACATTGTAAAATTGTAAAATGGAAACAAAAACAGACATAAAACTATACGAAGCTATAGTAGCACAGACTCTTTCATTAGAAACCTTTCCCAAGGAAGAAACGATGAGATCAGAGCACCGGAAATACAGTCTCACATATCAAAGACGGGTTATAGTGAATCCTAGACAAGGGGTTCCCAACCTTTTAGGTTCCCGTACGCTAAGGGCTTCAGGTACCCGACTCTTCATTCACAATTTTTATACGTATTCTAAATTCTAAGGTTCACCAAGCACACACAGAGATGGGCGTGGTTCTCAGAGAGTGCCTAAATGGAATAGCCCATCCTCACAAAACTAATCTTGGGATACCTCAATAGCATGATCAGGTTCCAATGCTCTTTGGAAGTACCTCAGGTAGGGAATCCAAACTGACAAAGAATAAGGACGTTGGGATAGAACAGGACATTCAAGGTGCCTGAGAAATGCAACGAAAGAAATATACGAAACGAGAAGAATAGGAAAACCGAAGTAAGTGGATGGAAGAAGATAGGCTACGAGAAGAGGTCCTCAAAGTTGAACTCTAAAGGCAAAAGGGTAGGACTATCAAAGAAAATGTTGGGGGTCACGAAACATTTGATTGCCCAGTAATGCTTTATACAGAAGGAGCTGAAAAGTTTTTAAAACTGAGAATATCAGCAAAACAGATTAATGCCCTAAATCATCAACAATAGCCAATATAGTATCCACTCAACACATGTAAAAGAGTTGTGTATCAGTAGGAATACAATTTCTGCAGCTACCTGATGAAAATCAACTAAAAGTCCTAACAGTTTAAATATATAGATCACGGAAAACTAACTCCGAACATATTCAGTACCAAAAATATTTACCCAAGTTAAAATCATATGTGAAGATAAAAATTTGAATTGACCGAAAAATTCTATTGGGTTATAATAATATAAAACATTCCACGTAAGAAAACTTCGCATAATCAGGCGATGTATTGTGGAAAACCACAATGGAAAGAAACTACACAATTTGAACTTTTTCCTCAATATTTGAAACAATGAACATCGATGTAAAAGTAGTTTCGAGTATATTTCCATGAAAGAAGTTTACCAGAGAGACCAGAGAAGTTTAAAGAAAATTTTTAATTTCTACATTTGCAATCAATGTATAAATCAATTAAAAAAGATAGGACTACATCCAAACAGTGTCTATGAAATGAATGTCTGTCAAAATGGTGTCGAGTGAAAAGTTTGTCGGTCATATGAGAGTCGATAAAATGGCAGTCGATCAAATGGGAGTCGGTCAAACGACCGGACGCCTATAGCAATTACGTCGTTAAAGAGCCTCCTAAGGAATAAAGCCGTTTGTTTGTCATTCTTTCCCCATTCATCACTTTCTGCGGTGCATTTCCCAGAATTCCTCGGACCCATTCGTCTGTCGCGTAACCTCGTTTGTCCGGATCGATGTGGTCCGGGCAGCATCCCAATAAATGAAATTCCAGGTAGCGAAGGATCGCTTCCAATAAGGGGAATGCTTCGTTAATCGGTTGGACGATCCTCCCCATAGGCTATCGTCGACAACGATGTAATGCGTTCGGCTTTAATAGAAATAGCTATCAGCGAGATTCTCGGGAAGGTAACTTTCACGATAAGGGATCCAACTTTCAATTTCAAGGTTGAAATCCGAAAAGGAATCTCTGACACCTCCTCCCGACTGACAAAAAGACGGAAATTCATGAGTAAAACTCATACGGTGTAGATGATTTTAATCTAAATTTCCTGTCTGTTTAGTACTCATCTTAGAAAACGGTCCAAACCACTTCTCTCCATTAATAGTTACTGAAAGTTCTGAAAAAGGAATGAGGCTTACTAGGCTAGATGAGGAGTGAGGTAATTTACCTCTGCTATCTTCACCGAGTCAGGATGTCAAAGTTGGGAAATATCCACGTAAATGCAGAATAATGACTAAATAAACAATTATTTTCATGGCTGTTAACAAATAGTTACCAGAATGAGCGGTATCACTCAGAATTACTCATACCACAGTAAATTTCATATTATCACAAGAACAAAGCTTAATCAGAAAAAAATAGAGAAAAATTTTGACAAAGGAAAGAGGAAAAATCTAACTTAAAGGAATGAAGTATTTATGAGTATCGAAAGACCAGGAAGGGAAAAAAGCAATGAATTAGGGAAGACTTAGGCTATTTGACGGGGTATCTAGGCAACCACATTTGCATTTAAAACGAAAATATTGAAAACCGACACTCGATTCAGATATGTGACACCCTTTATGCAACAATGAGTTGCTTCCGTAATTGTTGTCTTTTTCTCACTTTTTTACAATATAGGTCTCAATTACAGTTACATAATGCTCAATTAATTGCAATAATAATTTGGAATTTCCCTTTATAATTTTTTCAGAGTATCATTGGTTATGGACGTCTCGAAGAATTAATTACTACAAACATAATTTATCGTATTCTCTTTGTAAATTAAATTAAGTTTATTAGGTATTTGATTTGGAGTTGCCATATTCCGATTTCAATTAACTATTTGAGAACTGACCTGAACTCGGGGTATATCTATCTAAACTCTATCTATAGATATATGTCATAATGGCGATGATTACCACAATATTATGCCTATATATGAGTATCATTACACTATTTTAAATAATACAAAGACTAGAGATTTTCCGAATAGAGATTATGCTTTAATATAAGAGCTCGAAGCTGATGACAAGGGTCTGGATATCATCGAACCAGAGATGGCAAAAACTGGAGCCAAAACCCGCTTGCCAAGAGCATTTTCCTGGCAAGCGTAAATCCCAGAAATATCCACTGTTATTCGCTAATATTCCGTGCTATGAGGCATTATTCGCATGGCAAGAAAACGGCAATTTTGGAAATTGCAACCATAAAATAATGACATTACTTCATCACGTTTTCGAAAAGGCAAATGTTCCTCACGCTATCCTACGTATTAGCATACGAGTGCTAATTTCAATGAAAGTCTGATATATAGCGAAAGTATTACAGAATAAACGAATGAAATTATACGAACAAGATATTTTTCTGATTCTTGCCATATTTTTATAAACAGATTTAAGCAAGTCTTTTGCAATGTTTTACATTACTATATAATCCTTAATTGAAACACTTACCGTAACTTATTCAATATGAATTTCAAATAGTTACCTCTCCAATAATCCATGCAAAATCCTGCATTTTTTACGGAAATGATAAAGCAATCGTATTTTCTGTGAACAAGCTTCATACAAGATAAATTTGGAATAATAATAAAAATAAAATAATTTACCTATCGTTACAAATTATTTTTAAATTCCTTTACAGAAAAATAACTCATAGGCATCCTTTTAAAATTAATGCAACGATAGTCGAAATAACACGATTGCAAATGTCCTTACTTAAGCATTAAAATTTTTATCGTTACCAAACTAGCAACTCGACTTCCTAAAATTTTTTGTGAGCTATTCTATATTATTCACAAACGGCATTGTACGGGTATTGTTGAAACAAAGATACTTAATTCATGAACAAATGCAGAATAATGGCCCTATGAATAACCTTTTGATAGCTAAACAACACAAACTCAGGTTTCCATTCATGATACACACTAACAATAAAGCCATGACAAAATATTTACTACACCACATGAAAATACACAACTGGACCTTGATGAACCTGATGCTGTAGCTTCGGTGCGGAAACATAGGTCGATTGTGTATTTTAATGTGATGTAAATGTTTAGTAATGAAAACGTTTACTTTTAATAGCATTCAGGGAGAGACCTGAAGGAATGTCATTATTTAACATAAATCAAAGCGCACTAGTTTACATATAATCACAGCAATGAGAAATACAGAGAAACAGGGAAATAAAGGATGTATTTTCCTCTATCCGATACCAAAATAAAGCTTATAATATTACAAAAACAAAATAGATAAATAAAATAAATAAATTGAACATCTTATTCTTTATTTGAATAAGTTTATATTCCACCTTCAGGTAAAGAATGGAAAAATTCCACCGAACTTTGGATTATGGCCTATTCTTACTATTTAATTGCTTTAATGGAGGGAAGTTGCCTTTTACATTAATGCTGATACACCATGTCGACACTCAAACTAATATTTTCATAACTTTTCCTTAAAATTTTCCATACTCTTCCTTCTACAGCAGCAAGTATATTATTTATTTCCTTAACTATTTTTTTCTATGATTTCATTAGCGTTGGATCTAAATACTTAGTATTTCTTCTATCAATACAATCCACGGGTAGTTTAGTATTTACCGTTTATAAATATACATGATCACGAAAAGATATGATTAAGCTCTATATATAGTACTTATTAGAAAAATTAGATATTTTGTAATATGAATAACATGTAATTTTGTTTTAAATCTTCGTTTAACATTATCCTATGTATAATCGTTGCAGCTTGTATTCTACCCATGATACACGAAAGCTACTAAAGTTTCCTACATCTCTTGAGACACTTTCTACATTTACACCTCCACTTCTATGTATTTGAGATAAGGAGAGAGATAGCGTCTTCCTTTATCTCCAGTCCTAAATGCGTTGCAAAGACAAACAGAGTACTCGCTCAGTCGGCAGTTATTTTGTCGAACCCAACACCGATACTGCAGCATACAAGGGTAGCGATGTCAATCGAAACGAACTTCATTCTGTGGGATGAGTGCAGAATGACAAAACGTGGAAATAAACACGAAACGGCAATTGATCAAAAGGAAACCGGCGAGAAACGAAGGTGGGAAGACGTAGAGTGTGATAACCTTGAAATATGGAATGCCGGCACTTAGCGCCGGCTGAGTTTCCTTTGTTTAATCAAAGGAGAGCAGAGGAATGCAGCCCTCCCCCTCGCTTGGATCTTAAATTAACCGCATCCGCTTCTCTTCAAAGATCCCACGCCTAAAAATTAATCTGTCTACGATAGTACATCTCTCAGATCCAATTTTAATTCAGTGCAGATATCTTTTCGCATGGAGAGGTGCCTATATTTTGCGTATGGTTCCATGATCACCTCACTGACGAGGAACTAAAAGATGTAATCATGAATATTTGAAATGAATGTTGGTTATATAATGAATGTCTGCAGCTTGAATTATGGTTATTGGTTACTTGATAATCATGATCGAAATGAATTATGTTCACTGGTTTAGAATAATTTAAGAGTAAATGTGGGACTAAGTTGGTCAACTGCTGAAAAAACTTTTTTTGTTTTTAATTATTTTTAAATGTAATTAACTTTCTTCTGTATTCTTGGGTTTAACTTTGCATGATGACCAAGTTGTTAATTGCTTCTTTTTATTTCTTTGACAATTATAGTAATCATTATCATTCATTATATTATATGTGTTATGCCAAACACTGACACCTGGTTTTTAACCTATCCGTAGTATTAAATGTAAAAGTAAATAAATATCGCGAGAACAAGACATTTTACAAGTTCAGAGATGAGTTCATAAGGAAATTGACTTAAATTCCCAACCTCCCCAAGATGGTTAAGATATTCGATTCTCCCATATCCCCTTCTCTGATCGGGTTTTTCCCACAACCTGGGTCTTTCCTATGTCGACATTAACTTGCAAATATTTTTCCAAACCCCGTGTCCTATCTTTCTTTAAATTCGTAAATCTATACTTTGTAAATATTAGCAATTATTAAGAGTTACGAGTTTAGGTAAAAGAGGATTCATAGGGACCTAACTTCCAGGTTAAAGAAATTTTTTGCGAGGGTGATGATTTGGAATTAGAATTTTCAACCAGTATTCCGAGTACAACTCGATAAGACACACTCACCTCTTATTTAGGAAAATTTTGATTAGTTCAGAGAAAAAAACGCAGAAAACCTCTGAAAATTCGGTAACTGGAGTAAAATTAATCACTGAGGTAGATTGTTACGTCAAGATAAAAAGTAGTAAATGCCTTCAATTATCTAGATATTTTGTTTATCGGCCTTATATTGAACTATTATAAAATACAAAAAATTAAATCATCTAGCGAAAAGATTTTCATTTTAACCTGAAGATATATTTACTGTCTTCCAACATAGTATTAATAAGTGAATGCATCTTAATATGTCCATAATTGCAATTTTTTGCTGTTTTTCCATATTTTCACGCAAAAATTCAAAAATTTAAATTTATCGCTATTTATTACTATCACGGTCGTTGATTATTGTTAAAACTTGATTTATTTCCCTTAAGGGAAGTCAAATGAGAGGGGATCGTTCTTCTTATATACGTTAAATTGAAAACAAGGAATCCCATATCTATATAAACTCATAACAACGTATGTTTATTCGTTACCATTACACGATTGAAATAAGGGTAACTTTATTCGATAAAATAACGAATTTACAGCCACAATTCCCTGTTCCGAGACAGTGGTAGCGGCAAAACATATAGGAAGATTACAAATAAAAGAAGAGTCTGAGGAACACTTATCTCACACGAGGCGACATCCCATTCGAATCCGAATAAAAGATGCAATGAAACTTATATAATTCACACCTCGATGAAACCTCTTATCACTCCACTCAAACGCATTAATTTAATAGTAAACGCAAAGATAAAGCCTCTAAGCCGCCTTTTAATCCTAATGGAACCATCTCCCCCAAGATAGAGATGTTTATGTCCCCCTGTTAAATTCCCGACCTTTATCCTCACTCTTTAAAAAACTCCCTTCTGCATTATTGCTCCAAGGTCACCGTCAAGGACGTAACCATGGCAACGGGCGCCATTGGCAGGCACCACGCCCTCGCGCAGGCTCCACCCCCACCCTTTCATCTCTCTCTCTCTCACTTTCCCTCTACGTCATTTCCTCTCTCTCGTTATTTCACTTCTCTTTTATTCTTTCCCTTCTCGTTGCTGTTACTTCCTTTGACAACACCTTGATGGATGAAATACTTTTCGTTTGTCTTCGGGCGCGGGATGGATTCTTTTTCTGTGAGGAAATGAGGGGAAAAACTGCCTCACTCCTCGTCTGTCCTGGTGAGCCTCATTCCCCTTGATATACGTAGCTAAGGGTGGATGAGGAGAGAGAAAAAAACAGACTAGAACTTTTTCCAGAGTTTTATTTTCTCTATTACCGGTTGTAGCGGGTAATCGCCATCATCAAGGGACCAAGAATCTTTTTCAAATCTGTAAAAATCTACTTTTTTATTTAGTTGTATTCTTTAAATATAATTTTCAATTTTTATTTAATTCACAGAGTCTGTTTAAATTTACTTAGAAAAAGTTCTTTGTCACCTGATGATGGCGATTACTTGCTAAAACCGGTAAAGGAGAAAATAAAACTATGGAAAAATTACTAATAAGTCTTTTCTCTATCGTTGTGATGGATTTTCATAATACGACGCCTTCCGCGGCTGATTTTAAATTAAATGTGGATGATTTGAAGATGCAACCAGCGAGATTTGATTGATGGACCAAATATTTTCCTGATTATACTTTTTTCCGTCTAGTGCGGACGACAGGATAGCTGATGAAGTGCGAGGGATGCTGAATATTGGTTTTTAATTAGAGCTCTCTTTATCGAAATGTATTAATTAAGGGTCATTTTGCTGGTCCAATTCAGCCGTTGGGTTGACTGAGAAAAGCAAAAGAAACTACATAACACATCATCTCGTCCAGAAAGTCTCATTTTCTTTCCAGAGAGTTCGCTTACTTATGGTAAAATTTTATTATGATTCTATCAGAATTCAGATCTATATAAAGAAAAACAAGTTTTTAATTTTATTTATCTATTAATAAATTAAATATCTTAACTTAATCAATAACGATAGCTTTAGTAGGCCATTTATTTAAAATGCGATACACATAATTGTAATAAATAATTATTCACTCCAATTGAGTACAATCAAAATCATTATTCATAGGGTCATTCCTTCACTATGATTCGCTCATATGCAGCATTCAAGCTCGGTGAGGGAATCGAGGGCGAAGTACATACAAGTACCACACTCCTCATCCAGCCTTCTTCTGATTGAATTTAGGATTTGGAACTCACAGGGACAGAGAGCTGAATGCAAATAATCAGAGCTTCTTTGATCAAAACGTAAATATTCGTTCCTTTCCCTAGATATAAATACCATAACCTTTGATAGCATTTCGCATTACACCACGGAGAGGCAAATGGCTCGTAAATTCAACTTTATCCCTCAAAGGAGTTCTTTGTTTTTTCCTCATTCATATTCTATGGGATCATCCTCGCCCATGCTTTCAAATTACAGCTAATATACAACACGCAGAGCCTAATTCTATCACGATCCCTCGGCAGCATCCCGCTGGGTCCCTGTAATCCAGCTCGAGACGCATTCATTCCCCTCCTTAATCCCTTTCTCGCCTTCTTTCTTCTGCAGAAACACATTTGTTTCGCCGAGGATACGTAACGCTCTGTTCACTTAAGTGTTACACCGCCTACAGTCGCTAAGGTAAACAAAATCGCGGAAGGGATTAAAGGAAACAAAGTGAATCTCTAAATCTACCGACTATTTGATGAATTTAACCTAGTATACCGAGGAGATAAATTCTTTGGTTCAAAATTACACAACCTGAAACCAAAGCATATAATTTCCTCGCCTTATAAGCAGAATGATACATTTTGTAAACTGGCGAATATTCCAAAATCTGTAAAACATTGAACATTTATAAAACAAGGATACAGGGGCTATTAGAGGCCCTCGGCGCGAGGATTTGAGTCAAGAGGTTTTTCACCCTTAACGACGAGGTCCTCAGTTATCGTCTACTGCGCCTAATGGCAAATCCTTCACTGTAAGGATTATGAATATAAATGCTTACATAAATTGATATGTATGTAATGTGTAAGTAATAGGTATATGCCTGTCAAGTTTATATTCATATAGTAGTAACCATATACAATTATAAAAAACATTGAGTGGACTGCAACAACATTCGAATCAACATGTAACTAACAACCTTGCGCAATTTTTGTCCGCTAGTTTCTGTTTAAGCGACTAATGAAGTAAAACATTATTTTACTGAGTAACGATAGGATACCTTCATACATAGTCAAAGAAAGCAAATATGTGTCCTGAAAACTTTACAACTAATGATTTCGTCTGTTTCGTTTTAATGTATTTTTTTAAATGCTTCTAATTAATTTATATTTTAAATATTTTATTATTTTTTTATTATATCGCATGTAATTGGAATCATTTTTAATCTGTTTGTGATTAATATGTCATTACTAGTATTGATATCACGGATAAAACTCCACCAAACACCGCACCACATCTTTCATGTTTCTCAAAACAAATATTCCTTACGGCAGAATCCATTGGATAGCGCAATAATTTCCGAAAAATGAACTCCAAGCAAAACCTTGCATCCATCCAAGATAACAACACTCATCCCTCCACGCTGACGTCACTAGGCTATTATTCCGGGGATTTAAATTTCACCCGAGTCATCTCCCAAGATTTATTTGCGGTCTGTTGACACAAACTCTCCAACAAAGTTTCCATCAACAATTCCCTCCAAAATTCCATCGACACAATGTAAACTTTACCCAAGTGTTCCCCTATTTCTAATTCTCTATGCTTAACATCAACTCCTTTCTCCACTCGTTGTCAGACTACCACTCCAAAAATCTCTCCTCACACTTGTACTATCTACGCTGCCTCTCAATTCTTTTTCCCCATTGCTTTCCCCCGTCATCGTCTACCTTTCACTTTCTCGACATCTCCCCGAGCACCCTCGTATTCAATTTTCCTTTATCCCGAGGATCCGCGTTATCTCGAGAAATATTCCGAATTTCCCGTTTATTCTCGGATTCTAAAAATCTTCACCAGGGCATTAAGGCCTACACTTGTTTACGCGTTGCTAGGGTGAGAGAGAGCACGGTGTGATAAACCTTTTACTCGGCGTATCACAGTGATCGCGTATTCATAATGGAACAATGGAATGGTGAAAATTGTGAGAGATCATTACCCTGAAAGAAAAAGAAATGCTGGTAGTCCAAGGAATAGGCGGAGAAAATGTGATGGTCAGGAATAGTATGACACTGGTCAATCACAACCTCAACGTTACACTTATGAAAATTCGTAACCATTTGTAATAATCCCAACGGACCTGAGAAAATTCTGACGGGACCGGGAATCGAACCCGGGATCTTCCTTACCCGGTCCCGTCAGACTTTTTCCAAGTCCGTTTCTCCTTGGGATTTTTCCTGGGAGAACGCCCTTATGTGCAAAGTTACCTTTACCCATTCCTTGTATTTGTAGTAATATCAAAACAGAGAAAAATACAAAAGTAAAAAGTCTGCTTCGCCTTGAGTGGTTGCAGGTAACTAAGGTAAACATTCACGTAACCAAGTCCAACGATACTACAGAGGATGGAAAATTCAGAAATACGTAACTAACGCCCCTGGTTACTATGGTTCCCTGCAACGCTGGACCTCCCTAGATACGGCAGAGAGATCACAGCAAAGGAGAGACCTTTTTCCCTTTGAATTTCAAAGCTTTGAAGATTTTCTCTCTGCTTGATTTAATTCAAGCAACCGTCACTCTTTCTCTTTCTTTCCATCTACTTTCAACATTTATACGATCCTAGCGCATAGAAGTAACAAAAGCGATCCAATCTAAAATGTAATGCAACCAATAAATACGAAGGGTTGTTTTGGGCAAATCGCTTTTTAGGGAATGTAAATAATTTCATTATTTTCCAAAAATAAATAGAAGATTTTCCAGACTCTGGTCGTACTGAAGTCATGCTAAACATACATCGAACCAGTTCCATAAATTGCTAAAAGAACGGACAGAAAACCTATAAGAAGAGGAGACTAGTGTGTGTCTAGGTTTCAGACGACAAGTTAAGGAAGCAATCCCCTCAGGGACAATCGAGATGGGGGCGCCCAGATGCTATTACGGCTAGAATGGAGTATCTCCTTCTCACCAATTTCAATCTCACAGAAAAATCAGCAATTTATAAGACAGATATAGACTTACTGCACTTGAAAAGGGAGATTTATTAATAAATTCAAGAACGGCTAAATTTCTATAAGATTGTCGAAGAAAGGTTTTCCAAGCTTTATATCTCTAGTGAAAGGAATGAATGATCCTCTCAAGACATTTTGGAGTAAGATTTCGCGTTGATACTGAATTGGATCTAACGTATTTTGCGGAGACAAATATGGGCTTATCAATACAAAAAAATTACAATATTCGAACGAATAAAATATGATTTTCTACACAAGATGATAGATACATTAGAATCGTTAAAGTTGAAACATTGATATTTAAATTTTATTCTCCCATAATTTGCAATGCTACTATTTTAAAAACGCAGTACTCAGTAAGACTGAGATATACTCTACATTTTTGCCATTACCAAAGTTATGTTTAGTAACTTCTAGTTACTCCAACTATAGGGTGTAACATTAATTTTATGTTAATAAACCAGGGCTTGACCATACCCCAAAAATATTTCAACAGAAATAGAGTATTCCCTATCGCAGTATTTCCACCCTTCAAAACTTCCCTACTGAGGTTCGAAGAGAGCTTCAGATTCATATTTTTCATCGAAAAGAATAGGCCTCAATAGTGTACTCACATTTTATTCACCCATATTAACAGCTAATCCTTCAATTTTACACCATTGAGGACTACAATGAAATTAGCTCTGAATTTTAATGGATAAGAAGAGTTAGCTTGATTCTAAAAGTAGTCCCCACAATACCCTAAAGTAAACACAACTTTATTCACTAATGTCATCATCAATCCTTCAATACTTAATTGTGGAGATCACAGTTTACTCAAGATTTTTAATTATAAGAGGAGGCGTCAACTTGACAATGGTTTCCATGGTATTTCTAAAGGGATCACAACCCCACTCACTAATGTTGCGTAACAATCCTTTCCACCGTAAGACGACTTGAGAAAGGATATCGGCTCATTCCGCACCACCTCAAACTCGCCGCAGTCGAAGAGATTTTCCTTTCCAGAATTCTTTAGAAAGCGACACGTCAATTAGGAAGAAGAGTGCCTCCTTTTCAAGTTCAAGTGCACGAATTTTTTCGAGAGAATTTTCATAAATCACCAGACTCCGTATTATAATTCTCCATTAAACCGTTGAGTTGGCGCGAGGGCGCTAACGAGCGTATTTTGGGGTATGATAATGAGGTGCAAATGCGGTGAATGACTTCTCTTGAGACATGCGATGCGGCAGGAGGTCGCAAGGATCGTTCCAATCAATAAGTGCACCTCTGCGATAAATGGGAGGATTAAATCGCGCCTAGGAATCTGAGAGGTTATGGGACATGCCTGAGATTAAAACTCTAAAGGTCAACCAATACGATAATCGATTCTATACATCTATTTATCGAATTGGGCATCCTAACCAAGTGGGAAACACTATTTACTTTGGTGATAGCGGTATCGGGTTCGATTCCCGGTGGGAGTCCATGTGCGAAATAACCTCAGCTGTAAAAAAAGAACTCTATAATTATTAAAAATATCTAGAAATTATAATTATTTATTAAATTTCAGAGAGTTTTCCGGGAAATTGGATAGCATTTTTAATTTTTCGTTCCGGTTCAGTGAAAATGAAATTTTTGGTTACTCTGGTATCTCTCCTGAATCACCCCTTGAACCGGTTCGAACCGGTTTTTGCTCCGATATTATAATTAATATTAATATTAAATTATTTAACCCTTTAATCCGCGAGGTTAGGCCTATGTGATCATCTCCTATTCTTAATGTTTGGAGTTAATTTTGATACAGTCTTGAAATTTATCAGAAATATCAAACTCAAACTAAAAAGATAGCAAAAAATGTTATGGTGTCCCTAATGGTATAAAAAATTTATAAAATCATAGTAAATTCAATTTCAGAATGAAATTTGAGAGCATTAAAGAAAAATTAAATTATTGGTCGCTTATGACATGTGAATATTAAAAAGCAAGTTGAAAATCACAGTTACATACGATCAGTTAGCATACTTAAGCAACAAGAACGTGGACGTAAGATTGGAACAGAATGACGACTTATGATTTCGGTTCAAGTAGGTGAAATTAAACTTTTTTCAGTTCCAGTTCGGTTTTCAACCCATTATTTTCAGATATTTTTTTCCAATATAACCAAAGAGCTTTACTGTTACAAACTTTCTCAATAAACCTATAATGGCGAAGTTTCAGATCAGCAGAAATCTATGTTCGTAGAATGCCATTTTTTTAATTAGGAACAATCGAATACTTCGGCCTAAATGGGTCATTTTGTAGTAAGCTATTTTTGGGATAATGGCAACTAGAGATCTATTCTTATCATATTTTAATATGGATTGCATGCATCTTGACAAACGTACTAATTAAATTTCCAAATGTTTTTTTACGACTAAGTTCAAACATCCTTTTTTGCATAAAGTTGACTATACTACAGATTCATTATAATTTTGAATAGATAAACGGATTCCACTCTCTTTTGCGTTGTTATAAAGGTTTAAGATGGGTCATTATGTAGTGAAATATTATGTGCTAGCTTTCATAGGTTTACCACTGAGTCATACATACATTTGAGTACTTCATCATCACCTATGCGTGTATGTGAAGCATAATCTATACATGAAACAGAGTTACTTCCTCTAGGGGAATGGTTCTACATCAAATAATTACGTCCTACTGTTGACCACAAACTATCTACAGAGATTAACGTCCGATTCTTCGTGGTAAACATCTATAAATTCGCTTTGACGGAAGAATAAGACCGAGAGCTTCTGCAGTAGCGAAAGTAAGTCTGGCACGTTCGCTAAACCTTTGGCCGATGAATTACAGGAAATTCCAACAGCTAAGACACTTCCTTTCTTTATTTTATCGTAAATGTCAGACGAAAATGATCGAGACTGCTATTCCGAAAACTACGACTCAGCATCCCTCGCATAATATCTTCGATGAGTAAGCAACTCCTACGATGCGGGTGCTTACGTTATCGTCGGATTTTTCTCTTTTTTAGTCCTCGCTGCTTGCCGGGGACGAAGGAAACAGTTCCCATTGAGAATAATTGAAAAATAAGCTCGTTAACTAACTTGAATACTTATGACAAAATAATCCCTCATACCTTGATCAAGTGGTCCAAGTGTACCCATAGAATATTTTTCAAGAAGTAATGAGCATTCTTCGGCAATGAATAAAATAAATTTTACTTTCCTTGACACTGGAAATCATAAATTGAATGGTCTTGACTTGACTTGGACTTTATACGTCACTCATATGTATACTTTCGCACACGATTACACAAGTTGTTAAGAATTGTAACCAGCGATATACCATTACTATTTACGACATTCAGTTATAAATAACAAGAGAAAACTGTCAAAATTGATAGATAAAAATGGACTTAGGAGATTTTTCTTAACAGAGAAGATAAATGAAAAGTAAAAAGAAAATGTAATACACGAAAAAATCGATAAATTCTGATTTTCAGTAAGATCGACAGTAATGAAAATAGCGACGGAGAAGTAAAAAAGAAATTAAGAAAAAAGCAAAGGCAAAGAGAGCATTTTACTACAATATTTTGATGAAAAGAAAATTGCAAAATTTGTACGTAAGAAAATCGTCCATATAATTCTTCATAGGTAGAACGACAGTAATAGCAACCCAACAAGAGAATCAATGATCGACGAGTAGTATTACAGAAGAATTATAAAAATTGTTCAAACACAGGTAACTGATGAAGAATCGAAGAATAAATAAAAAGCCATCACAAAATTTGAAGAAAGAAAAGACATGATAGCCAACTGAATTCATCATTACAGAGAATAATGCTGCGAAGTTGGAACATTGGATAGAACTTTAGCTAGGAACTGAAATGGAGGCTAGGGAACGATGAGGGAATGTATTCATTGGTGAGTCGCAGAATGACTTGGAAGGCTCCTACAAACCAGTCCTTGGGTGACCCACAATGATGATAATGAAAAACAAACACAACCGAATCGCTATAGAAGGGTGAAGAAACGAAACTTCCAACCCTAAACAACTGCCTTCGATTGTTTTCTTATCTGTTGCTTCCATCCTTTTTGGCATAGTTACAGGAATTTTCCATATAAGTGTACCTCAAGGATACCCTCTTTGACCAGTTTGGTTCCTCAGAGATACGCGAAACTGCTGATTCCGCCCACATCTGGAAAAGGTCGAGGACCTCAAGTAAATGCTTATGGTAGGCGGAACAGAGGTTATGCCAGGAAGTGGCCAAGGAGGAAAAAGTTAGCAAAATATTACAGAGCGCGTGCGTTTCATGAATAACACTAAAGCAAGGAAAAAAAGACCACCAATTGAAGGTGGAGCGTAACGATAAATACGTTGAGCATAAAAGGTGCATACATACACATATGATACATGATTTATGGGATGATTTTCATCTACTACGAAAATCACTGATGGGGGAATAAAAAAAGTGAAAATGTTGATGAAATGGCACGAGAGTTGGAATAATTTTCTAATTATAGATATAATATTTTTATTATCTACATATTTTCCAATATAATTTTCTAGTTTCTAATAATGTTGATTTTCTTCGTCATTAGCTAGTCTATTTCGCATTTATAGGTGAAAACAATATTGAAAATTTGATACGAAAAGATTAATTTTTACGAAATTATCACGATTTTTCAATTCGTTTTTACTGAACCATCATTTTTATAGGCAATCAAAACTGAATTATATTTACGAGATTTATTCTGCAAGAGGTATTTCTATGTCACTCTTCATATAGATGAATTTCCCCTCATCCCTTACAATACACTCATTGAAACCAAAATCAATACATATTTACTAAAAGAATACGATAGTTTAGAAAAAATGCATGCATTAATACGGGCAATATTTCTTTGCGGGAAAAAAGCCGAGTTCCGATTATCACATCATATGGTCCATTCGCAACCCGAATTCTCCGACCCCGAATAATTAGAAACATAACACTTCCACACAATCTTTTTCTGAAAAATCGCCCCAATAAAAAAATCCGAGCGACCTTTTCAGGGCATTCATGCTGAGCGGTCCACTGAATTTCTTCAGCGGCCGAAAAATTCTAATATGGGTCACGTGCTTTTCTTCCGAAAAAAAAGAAACCGCCACCTAGTGAATCATCCAGGCAAAAATCTGACCTTTGGATAACGGCGAAAGATTCGATTCTTTTCCACCATAAAAAGACGTCTTTTTACATTTTCCGATAAAATAAAACGAACGGTGACAAAAGGGAGAGGAGATTAAACGGTTAACTTGATCGGATCCCAAAATGGATTCGTTGATGGGCGATCGAGAGTGAGAGAGTGGTATTTGATTGATTTTAGTGCCATTTCGCGAATTTTAAACCGAAATGAGCGGTCGTCGTTGAATTACGGGTGGAACACAATTGAATGAGCAGAGTGCTAAATGAAATGACGAATCAATTCGGTATAATTCCGATTCGTTTAACACGATAATAAAAAATTTAAATTAGGTTCAGATACATTGAACCGGGCTTTGACGAGGTTAAGCTTTAAAGAGCCTCTACTAATCTTGTAAGCGGTTTTAACATATTTTATAAAATTAACAAAAAAAGAAAAAAAATAGGACGAGGAAGAAAATGCACGCGACAATTGAATGAGGAATAAAACAACGATCCAATATATCAACCACGTGTGGTAAAAGAAAACTGCGAAAAAAACAATAAAATTCGAGCCTATTTCAAAAGACAAAATCTGAATAAAGAAGCAAAATACAGGCTAAAATTATACAATACATGTTTAGTATCTCCAATTCAAAATATTAATGAAAGAAAATGAGACAAATTAAGTGAAACATACATTTTCCTCTATCATGTATAAAAACACTAGTAAAATATTCAATATATCAACTATGGATGCAGCAAGGCTGGATTTAAATTAAGAAAAATCCTAGTCAATTTCAGTACCGATAGTTCTCTTCATTTCTGATGGATATTTCTTATTTATTTTCTCACTTTTATTACATTCGCAGGAAAACTGCAAAAAGAAGGGCGGTGTGAAAAACCTGCGAAACCTGCAGATAGTTAGACTTAATTTTATGGGTTAAGGCATCTGAATGCAAAAACAGTACTGTACACTTTGTATAGCTAATACAAAAAGAAATAAGCTTGTACACAAGTGAACAGAAAATAAACAAAGTTGTGCAAAAATATAAGGGTACGTGATGTCAGATAATGTGATAAAATGATAAGTAGCAATACAAAACTATAATGAATATAAAAGGAAATTAAAAAGAAAATCCCTTCTAGTGCCTAATATTGCCCATGCTAATTGATAACATTAATTTAGGAGTATAAACGTCCAAGGTAACGTAGCAAATACAGAATAGTGTAACCCAAACTGTAAGTCTAAAGCCTAAATGTTATTAATAAAAATAATCAAACATCTACAGGCATTCAGCTCAGTAATGGAAACAAAATAAACGACGCCGTGAAACGATGTTATAATCTTTATATAGTAAAATCCTTAATGAACCATTTTTTGTCCCTTCGAATAACATCTCAACGAGAAGCCACATTCGAGACGTGGGATGAGGAAGCTTAAGAGAAAATTGATATCGAAGACGAGGAATGCGGACGAGAAGAAACACGCGGAAAATAAAATACAGATACGTAAAGCAGGCGGAAATATTAAGTGGGATACCGAATTACGACTTGAAATATATTCGATTTGAAAAAGGAATTTCCTGAATACGAAGCCATTTGAGAGATTGAAAAAGGCAAGAAAGGTATTTGAAGGAGATACTTGAAATTGAACTCAGAGTTCAATCACCGAACATACTTCCTTGTGAAGGAGCAGATTTAAATAAGAAAATTCCAAATTCATCTGATCTTTTTACATACTATGTGATGTAAGATGAAAGGAAGTATATCACTCGTTTGATTTTATCTTGTTGATGCAGTGATACAAAAAATACTTAGGTATGATTGATTCTGAATAATCACTCCTCATTCAATGTAATGAAAAATGTTACGATGCTACAGAAGCTTTCAACTCATAGCATTCTGGGTCAGCGAAGAAAGAAATGGAAAACTGCCTCACTCCTCATCTTGCTGTAAATTCCCTGTCTAAAGATGTTATTAGCCAATGATGGGTGATAACTGAATGAATATCCACTTTCCAAAAATCCAATCACTATATTTTGAAAGCGAACATTTTATCAATGAACACGCTATTCATCTATAGTAAAAGGAATACAAATTTTTTTTATTACGTTTCAACGACAATGAAATATTTATGTAGCAATTACTTAATACGAAAGTATCATACTCCAATAAACCGAAAAACGGCTTGCTGTGAAGTATCCTCAGAAGCTATCAAGGAAAATAATAAAAGGCCCACGCCTAAGTAACAGAAAATGGAAGATTTTGCAGCTACTTTGAAGTATCAATCACTGTGACATCCTTGCTTCTGAATAATACTTATACTTACACAGCCATTTTAAACAAATTTCAAACAAGTGCGCGAAATATTATATTAAAGTGTATATAAAAACTACTTCAACCTCGATTTCTGCCGCGCAAAATTTATTTAAACATAATTTAGCAATCATAGAGAAAATCAGACTTTAAAAAAGTCGAACCGAGAATCGAACCCGGGAGTTCAGCATAAGTTTCGCATGATTTAAGCAGCACGTGGGTATATCTCACCCCAAAATCTTGGGTGATAATGACACCAGGTGGTCAGTTACTGAATTTGTTTCAGCATAGGTAGTGAATAAGTGAATCACGGCTGCATCTCTATAATACGAGCACCACACTCTCTCTACGCCAGTTCGCGCTTCTACGCTTCCTAGAATGAAACACAACCCACGAGAGAACAATGCAATCTCTCAGCAAGGGAGGGAAATTCCACCTATCATAGTAGTACTGCGGAAGCGAGCCCATGGAATTAAACATAAAAGCGTGAAAACGAAAACAGCTTTTGAAGACTATCTTCATTATCCCAACGGGTTGCATAACCTTAAAGGGGATCCCAGCTATCCAGGTCGTAAAACGAGCAACAGACTGATGAAATGCACCTCTTGAAAATCATGGCGGAGAGAATGGCGAGGGTTGTTGCGTCATTTTCACAATTGTAGAGGCCATTATCAAACCTCGACTAGCTTTAAAGTAGCTTAGCAACGATGAGTTTTCTCGGTCTCTAAATTCAACATGAAATGAAGGCATACATGGAAGGTTTCGGGTTTGACGCCGATGAATACAAAGTGAATGATAGCCACTTATCAGATTAAACATGCGCAAATCTTGAATTTTATTTTATTATAAAACAGATTGAATAAATTACAAGGAAGAGGATTAGCGTAAGCTCATTCATAGGGGCGTGCACCCAGGAAAAATTCTAAGGATAAACGGACTTGAAAAAAGTCTCACCGGACCGGGAATCGAACCCGGGACCTTCCTTTATCCGGGAGGCTGCTTCATCTAGTTAAGCTATCAAAAAATAAATTGATACGAAATAATTTTGAAGTAATCCAACCACCCTCGGAGGAGTAGTTATAAACTAATTAATTTACCAACACTGACGTCCCGAGCTCGAATCCTTGTTAGGGCATGGGTGAAGGGTTAATAGTAAGTTTGATTTTTAGTATTAGTTTGAATAGACTAAAATTTGTCCAATCAAGGCCTGATTATTATTATTATTATCTTACCTAGGATTAATAGTTGATGAGAATTTCAAGTTTAATGCACACATCAATTTTGTTTGTAATAAACTTAAAAAGGTGTCTTATCAAATGTATTTTATAAAAGATATTTTACCCATTAAGATAAAAAAGATTTTTTATACCTCATTTGCCGAATCCCTTCTTCGTTATGGCATAACTATTTGGGGGGGAAGTTGCTGCAGCTTTCAAAAAAATCTGGTCAAAATCCAAAATAAAATGTTTAAGTATATATCTAACGATTGTAATTCTGTTTGTGAAACCAAGAAATACTGCTCTCAAGACCTGGGTTTACTACCTTTAAACTTATTGTACAAATACATTATAATTTTAGAAAATTATTATACTAATAAATACAAAAGCCTAGATATTTCACTACATAAGATGGATACAAGAACAAGCATAAGATATGTTGTGCCATCATATTTTAATAATCATGGTAAACAACAAATGACAGTAACAGTACCTTTGATTTTTAATTCATTGCCTAAAATTTTACATGAAGTTGACAATTTTAGAAGTTTAAAGCATAAGATTAAAGACTGGTTAATATGTTCTCTATAAATTCTTTATAGAGACCATAATGGTTTTTATTTGTATTATTGTATAAAATTCATGTATATCCTCAACATCTGTACATCTATCTATGTAATTTTTCATCATTATTATTATTAAAGTGTTGTTAAATTCATTTTTATAGAGAGGCACCTGCTGACAAGTCTTTGGACTTAGCAGGACCCGAATGTAAAAATTTTACGTAAAGATTTTGTTATCTTATTTTTACGTATTTTTACGTCTGCAGTGTATTATTTTCTTTACAAACTACGATTGGTATGGAATGTGTGTCCAAATTTGTAAGAGTCTATTCTTTGTATTCAATTTTTGTACACTGTTATGTATGTATTTAATAAATCCTATCTATTTAACATGAAAAAAGTCATATTTTCTGCCGATAATGGTGCTGGTCCTTTTCATGGGCCCGAAAAAAGAGAGTTTGAGGCCTTTGGGGAATTGGTTTCTAGACCGTGCTGAATGCGTTCCAGTGCCCTATGGAGATACATTTGGAGGAATAGCAACGGAAAGGTTGAGGCCCTTGGGATCAGAGTGGTTTCTGGCACGGCGTCGCACGCATTCCTGGGTCTCCGAGAAGTCAATTTTTGGGACCCCAAAGTTTAGGCCCATTGGGAATTGTCGAACGAACTTGGGATTTGTATCACAGGACAGGTAACTTAACGAAGCATTCCAAATCTTGATACTTGGCGGAAATTTTGGGAGAATGCAAACAAGGTCATAATTTTTTAATAATTCTCGAAATCCTACAGGGAAGTGCTTCCGTGGGTAATGTAGTAAAATGTATATATTATAAAATAACTGTAATGGAGAATAAGTGAAAGCTAACTCGTTTTTTAGTATCTCTCAACATTAGAAAACAACATGAACCAAAAGATATCCTCTAATAAATGAGAATGAGTTTTCCATACAATTTTTTCAGCGACCGGTTTCGGTTAACCAGTCATCATCAGGTATGATGTACCACTACCATCAGAAAAATACCAAGTCCATGTCTTCTCATCTATTGAATAGTGTCCCACATACTAAGGTTGGACCATATTAATTTTAATATGTATTAGACATGCTCTAAATGGTAGTACTTTCACACAAATTCATAGCCGTTTCTCTCACTAGGCGAAAAACATCGTCGCTGACACCTTTTACAAGAATAAGCAATCGAATTGCGATGTCACGGAACAATCCCAACAATCGATCAATCGATCCAAACAATCGCCCGACATTGTTGGCACGCCTCCGGTGACAACAGCGCTCGAAAGTCGGCCGTCGAGACTTTCGTTCTGCAAACTTACGTCCGTGAATACACCAGTGACTTTGTTACGCATGTAAACTACGGATCCAAGGCACGAACGAGGTGCCAGCAGCACCTGCTGCCCGACACTCGTGAGCGCGGCCGTTAATAGCAGACGAAATCAGTGTTGCCAAATTTTGGTTGCGTCATGGCCTCCGGGCGCAACGTTTTTTTCCGGTTCTCATGCGATAATGAAGAGGAATAAAAAGAATGATTTCAACGCGAGAGCAGGAAAGGATGGGAGGTCTTCTCCCAGAGAAAAATTAACGAAAGACAATGAATGCGGAGGACACCATAAAGCTGACAACCTGAAACTTTGGCTTCGTTTCCGGTTGATAATTTCGAGGGGGAAATGTTTTGAATGCGACAGCTGCTTCTGAAGTATCCCAAAAAAATAGAGTTTACAGATAATGACGTCGATGGTGCTTCTAATTGCCTTCAAACAGTATCTTGTCGGTAAAAGTATTCCGCCCGAAGGACTGTTTCAACACTTTCACGTCTTTTGGTCTAAACAAATGTGATCTTAACCAAAACAGTTGAAACAATAACAATGGTGCGCGCAAGAATCTGATATTGTTGAAATGTAAGTGAAGAAAAGGTAACAATTAAGCCATGGAAAATGTTGTCTCAGAGTGGCCTTTAATATGAAACAACTGCTTTTGTAGTATTCTGAAATCAAATATAATAAAACTATGAATAAAAACTGCATTTCCTTATAGAGTAATAACCCAAATGAGGAATTGTTTGAATCATGCAGATTGTGGCAAAATTCCACGGAATCGAAGCTTGAGCTGAGTATTCATTCATTCGTAAGAATTATAAATGTGACAAAGTCATAAAAGAAGATAATAGTCGTATAAATAAATAATCTTGATTCGTCATAAACAGCTGTTGAATGACATAAAACAAATGTATTCACATCGTATGTGGTCTAGAACCAAATTCCAAATGTTAACTTTAACGAATTAATTACTCTTAAAGAAATGATACACTGTTTGTGTACTGCTGACATACTTTAGCGTCATTGCTTATTTTAAATTTATTTCTTAATTGTTGTTATACGTTTATTATTATGTTATATCTTAATTATTGTTGCATGTTTGTTATTATGTTTGAACTGTTTCCTTTTTGTGAGAGTGATTTTTATAATTTTGATAATATCACTTTCACTACTTCCCATGACTGTCTTCCGGACCAGGATTAAACCCAAACCAGTTAGCACATAATTTATTGATAAAATAAATGAAAAATGAGGGAAAGTTCAAATATATAATTTTGCATCAACCATCTACCGTTAAAACTTTCGCTTAGAAAGCAAGTATTTTTTGCTTACCGTAAGCATACATTATAATTTTCGAAACAAAAATCATGTATTTCGATAATTTGTAATCTGCACGGATTGCTAATGTTTATTTAATTAAAACAAAATTTTCAGTATATCAAACTATTACATATGAATACCAAACGATGAGTTTCAAAATTATTGCAAAAATTAAAATAATGCAACTGTATGTTTACGGATCCAAACTCACGCAAAAGATGGCAATTTCCGCTACCAAAGTAATTCCGGCGCATTTGACAATTCGACGTCAAGTGATGAATTCCCATCCTGAATGGATTTCGAGCTAGAGGGGCATCGCAGCAATGACTGAAAAACGTTCTTCCCATACTCCACAGTGACATGTTTTCGAAATTCCAATTACGGCAACTCCACTTAAGCTTAAAGTACTTCGATTCATCATCTTTAGCCCTGCCTTGAGCCGTCCTTGAAGCATTTATCGCGATCCAGTTGTTTTTCAACCAAAAAAAAACCAACTACGCATAAGTATTTTCCGGGGACTGTGAGCGAGGCTAATTCTTTTTCTATACGTCTCAGGAACAGGAACCTATCTTCCGCCTGCCCTGCTAGTACACCAGTATGCCCACTAATTAAAGATGAGCAATCATCTCCAATTATCCACAAACCACCGGGAAGTTTCAACGGAAGAGAACGAATCAGACGGTGTCTGAGGAAATTTTGTAGGGCAAAACGGTCTGGAAAGCATATGATTATTTCGCTGTTTGTTTAAACGATAAAAAACTGTTTGATTAAGGATACGTTATATGACTTCAAGTTGTTTTCGGTTTCACTTCAACTTCGAAGCAGCTGATAAGGAATTGTTAAACGAATATCATTCGGTGAAGATGTTTAAAAATGAAAAATGTACTCATATAACTCGGAATACAGAAATATTTATTTCAATTACATTAGAATCAGTCTTGATCATGGTTATAATAATATGAAACCTATTGTGGTATGAATGATGCTGTATGAGACCAATCATCCAGTCATTCCCAATGTCGTGAGAAGAGTTATTCATAGATTAATTGCAACATCTGGCTAAAGCAGGCTAACTACCTCACACCCCATCTTGGATGGTATGCCTCATTCCCACTCCAAGGCTAAAGGTTACTTTTGGTAAACAGGTTGATGCCCAAACCGGCTTTTGAGAAGGAAACTTCGCAGATATTTAAATAATTTGCAAACTTTTAAATAAGAAAAGGAAATAAGGCGGTGATAATGGGGAGGGAGCAGCACTTCGACAAGATAAAGAATTTTTGAAGGTTGGCATTACAAATAACTACTGTTGCCAATTAGAAATTACCTAGACGAAATCAATGATCATTTAATATAAACTATCTGCTGAAACAGAACTAATAATTCTAATATCAAATTCAAAGGTGTACCTCCATCTAATGTTTTCATGTTTTTTTTATAGTTGAAACACATTAAAAGATGTAAGCATGATCGTAAGAACACTAGTGAATTCCCCCGTCAAAATTACAGAAAATATTTTGTTTACATAAAAATTAAATCAAAATTACAAGGATTAATTTAAATTTATCCGTCATATTATCTGGCATGCAGTAGTCTACCTAACCAGCCTTTTGTTAAATAATAACATAAAAATCTAGGCTGCTCAACATCCTCAAACTGGCCGAGCGGTTAGAGTGTGTGGGTCAAATCTCCAAATCTTCCCAAATTTCCAAAGATTAATCCAAAAGTTTATCCTCAGTGGTTCGAATCCTGTTTAAGGAAAATTTTTTTCTGGAAAATTAAGTTTCAGATTTGCTGAGAAGCTTCATAAGTAGTAGTTTTCACAGCGTGTTTCATTTTAATATAGCTTGCTTGTTTTAATAAAGCAATTCCTTACTTTGTTACGCATTCGTTTATTCTTATAACAAATCTTTCCTTTCTAACGTGGATTTTTCTATGCATTTATTCTAAAAATGTGGCTTGGATTCGATAATCGCGTTGGTTGCGTACAAGCGCAAAATCTCGTGGAATTTTCATTTATTTCATCAAAATTATCGCAACCTAAATCATAGAGCAATAATTCACGCCAAAATAAGAATATTTATTCTATTTACTTTCTTTTTGAACTTATCTCAATTTCTTGGGACCATTACTTCTAATTAAATTCTGCGAAAGAAAAAATGCCTACCTAAAATACAAAATTAACTTCTACGCGCATTTCTTATCACAGCATTTTCGAGTCGTCCAGATTCGAACCAAGGATGCTTTTGGTAGAAAAATATCCGTATTTGTTAAGTCACTAACCCTCTAATGAATCTTTAAATTTCATATTTCTATAGCGCAGGGAAATGCGTGAAATTAATGTTCCGATATTTCTCCCCTGTATTTCTTACAGGAAATACTGTAATTGGCACATCGGATAAATATATATATATACATAACGGTGATTATTATATAAGACACTACGTGTTCCACTCTTCCACTTCGGTATCTATGGGAACGAATTTACAACCAATATTTCCTTTGTTTTACTCAGGTCAAACTCTACTTGGAGAGAAACACTGGAAAGCTTTGGTAACTTTGAAATGTCGATTTAGCAGGAAGATTAGGACGCAAGATAAAAACGTTGCGGCAAAAAGTCTACAAGGAAGCCAACATCGACGTGACAGCTTTTGACTCCTAAAACACCCAAAGCGTTGGTTTTTTGTACAGATTTTGGTCGTACATCGACCGCAGCAGAAAGCGTTTAGCTTTGGAAGCCGATAACATGTCAAGCAAATGATGGACAGAACGGTGAATAAACTTTAGACAAATCGCTCGATAAACTTGATAACTTGATCGATATAACTGCTTGTACTCAGGATTCTGAAAACGCCTACTCAACATTTGTTCTCCCTCTTTTTGACCAGGATCTAGAAGAATATATTAGATTTAAAGGTGTTTTCTGGTATATTTGTTATTAGATTCGAAGTGTGTATAAATTGATCAACATAGCCACCTGAGCTATGTTCTAACCGCCATGACCATTACAATTAAGGAAAATAATAATAAATAATAAGGAATGGGAATAATAAATAATGGGAATAAATAATAATTTAAATCAAGAATTATTATGCATGTCAGGGGATTTACTACTATATCCATAGAAATGATAATATACATAAGAAAATTAATAACAATCAATATAATAATAATTTAGATAAAAAATCATTAGGCTTTACAGGAAGTTTACTAATGGATCCATAGTAACAATAATATAAGAACAACAATAATAATAAAATAATAATTCAGATCAATGCAGAACCAATCGTTATGCTTGAGAGGGATTTACTTGTACATCCAAGTAACAATATAAACAATCAATAAAAAATAATAATACTAAATAATTCATACCAATAATCAATTAAAGGAAGTTTACTAGTGGATCAATAGTAACAATAATATAAGAACAACAATAATAATCAATAAAAATAATAAAATAATAATTCAGATCAATGCAGAACCAATTGTTGTGCTTGAGAGTGGTTTACTAGTATATCCAAGTAACAATATAAATAATCGATAAAAATAATTATAAATAATTTACATCAAGAATCATTATGCTTGACATGGAGTTAACTACTATATCCATAGCAACAATAATACGGGGACAGGCGTAGTTTATAAACGCAAGACGTGTTACTAAAACAATACAAGCAGGATTGGTGGCAGGAATTTCAATTGACGAGTATTCATAACTCGTAATTAGGACCACAATATGAGGAAATCGGTAGGATCGGGTTTTCGTAACGGGACTCACTTCATCCTTGCGCATCTGAATCCTGCCACAAACATGCAATCACCTCATGAGAAACTATCCTCCGAATGGAATTTCGATCTTCATCTTGTCTTTCGCATTCCTCTTATGAGTCTTCCGCTGTAAGGCGTTTGCGTAACGCGGGTTGAACCGCAACCGCACCCTTCTAAGATTACCAAGGATAAGCCAACTGATACTATTGCCCCATAAAAATTATCTGCTACAATTACAACTAGTGATATTTAGTAGAGACTCCTACAACAAAAATAACAAAGATATTATAAAAAGTAATAGTTTAACAATACAATAATAATTGAAAGCCAATAATAATAACAATAAACGGGCCAATCCCAATTCTACCAAGCTTTGACATATTAATAGAGATGACAGTTACTAAGCGATTAGTAGATTACCGAAATAGATATGAATTAAGATTAATATGGTTTCCAGAAGATAAAAAGTACCGAGCTTTTTTTATAGAATCTATCTGAACAATTTAAATTTACACAAAAAAGCACATTATATTAATATGCATTGATTATAGCAAGGCATTTGATACAGTATCTTACCCTATATAATAGATATATATATAATCATATATAATCATAGATATATATACACATATATAATCATAGATATTTTTGTTTGTACTAAGGGTGACTGGTAATTTTATATTGTAGTAAGTGTTGTAAAACGGACTGTGTTGACTGAATATGTTTTAAAACTCTGACATTATATTTTCTACATATTTTTTATGAGTTGCCACCGGACAGTTGTCCACTTGTAACTCCAGATTGTAAATAAATAAATAAATAAATATAAAGAAGAATAAAGACGTTTTATTATTATTATATGAACTGAAATATTAGAACAAATTGGGATTAGTCTATTATTAATAATGATAATCCCGAATTATTGCTGTTGTAACTATGATAAGGATTTTGTATTGTAGTATTGAAATAATTGAATGATTTAATTGGTTGTTAGTTATAAATATCGACGGTTAATTTCTTGTATCTTTTATTGTATGTGTTATTTTCTATGCTAAACTTGGAACCTCCTGACGAGCCTTTGTCTGGCTCAGGAGGACCTTAAAGTTTACAATGAAAAAAAATATTTTTATTATTACTGTATTTTGTGACAAAGTGAAATAAAGAATCTAGAATCTATTAAAAAAATCCATCCCAGAAACTTACAGGCTATGTTCCGATCGAATTATAATACTTGATAAACCAATATATTACGACGGATCTGATACTACTCTGTTACACATAACAAATAAAACTGTTACAGCGGACTGATATACAGCTGTTCCCAGATTCCATAGAAGGAATCATATTATAAGGGAAAAGCAAATATCAAAGTCTAGGAAACAAAATTTGGTGTTGAGCGTATTACTGTATGGGTGTGAAGAGTGAACCTTAAGAAAAGAAGATTTCAAACTATTAGAGGCTTTCGATATGTGGGTATGGCGTAGTATGGAGTATGTAAGTTGGATTAATAGAAAAACATGCGCGTAATTGCTAAATATGATGGAGGAGGATAGGATTTTAATGGAAGTAATTAAACATCGACAAAGGAAATGGGTGGGTCAAATATTGAGAGGAGAGGGATTGCTAAGGAAAGCAATCAAGGAAAGAATGTTAGGGAAGACAAAGACAAAAGATATTAGATGAAATGAGGAGTATGGGATGATTAACCAAGAAGTAAAGAAGAAGGCAGTGAATAAGGAATGTAAGGGCATGTGAACCATCCGAAATAAAGAATACTCATACATATAGCAAGCGAAATACTATAGATCTAAAGAATGCAAAAGTTGAAATAGTGCCTTTATAATTATCGACCACCGGTATAATACCCAAGTAACTATTCAACATAGTAGATACATTAAGTGTAAATTATTAACACATGCATACAGAAAGCAGTTATCATGGAAACTAGTCATATTTTAAGAAAATTTCTAGATTCTGGAACATTTATAACAATTTGAGAATGCTGAGAATGAATATGAGAAAATAATAACAAGGTACCAAAATAATACCAGGTATATAGAATTAGTAATGGAAACAAAAATGCCATGGAAGTTAAAATTGTGAGCATTGTAATATACACAACAGGAGAAGAGCCAAAATCACTGGAAGCCAATTTGGAAAAATTAAAACTCGGGAGTCAGCTATTCTTGATTTTCCACTCCCGATTCGTCTCTCACGCATGCCAATTGCAAGCTGAAAAAGCTCTCGGTTCAACAGAGAAAGACTTAAAAAATTAGAAAACATAAAGCCGAATCAAGAACGCATTACAGCAGCAAAGCAAGGAATAAATATTTTAAACTTTATGAAGCCGTCTACGTACATCAAAATAACTTGTTACTTAATTCACTAGTGTTTTAACATTTTATATAAATGTGTAAATAGGACAACAGTTTTAATTAAAGGATTTGCAACCTAGCCTATTGTTCATATTTAATTCAATTTAATGAAATTTGACGAATTTATATGCAAAGCTGTTTCCCGACATACACTGATTCGAAATATATAATAGAAAAACAATAAAACCCTAAATAGAATAATTAGACCTGCTTTAGGCTTCCAGCTGGCAATGTGGACAGCACGTACGCCTTAGGTGACAGCGGTCCCGGGTTCGATTCCCAGTGGAGCCCATATGATCGAAATGACCTGTGCTAAGATATGCTATCGAAATACTTTTAACAATAATACTACTACAGTCCTATTAACAGTTTTACAAAGTAAATAAAATTATTTACAAATGGAAAGTGCTTTATTAAAATATTTAATGATGAATGACAACTCTTTAGTGGAAAAAGCATGTCTTTTCTTAGTTACGGTTAGTCCTATTTTGAGAATAATGAGAGTTGAAAATGAACTGATCATATTAAAAATTTTTCCTGAAACTAGCCACTTTAAAAAGATTTATAAAAACCATTATATTTTCAATGTTGCTAATACTGCAACTGTGACTGCTATTTTAGTAGTATTTTTTAAAAGTTGATTTCATGATATTAATTGGAAATTATCTGCGAGGTTTCTATTGAGATCTAAGATTTGTCTTTATTTTGTTATTATCTTCGATTACTTTACTGGTTAGTACTAATATGTTTTATATTAATGTTAATAAGTTCGTTCTGAATGAATTAAAAAATAAACTTAAACAAAAGAACTTCTTGATGGGCTAACAATTAGCTAGGGAAGACCTTAATGCATAAAATAGTTTTCCTCCATATATTCGATGGATCTACAGTTCAAAGTTCGAGTTCTACGAATCTAAACCAAAATCCAAAGAAAGAGTCGGGACAAAATGCCAAAACATCGCAACTATCAATAGATTAACTAATATAAACTATTAATAAATAAATAAAATAAATAAATAACAAAGAATGTTGGAATGAAGTAATTATGGGTAAAGAGACTATGGTAATGGTTAAACGCCTCAAAACGATATGGTTCTTAAAAGAACTCGGTTCAAATTCGTCCCTATCACCGGGTCTGTTCCTCACCACAAACTGGTCGAAAAGGCAGCAGTCATCCAAAAGGATTGTTGAACTTGGGAGGAACAAAAAAAGAAGAGAAAAAATACTTGAGGCTTGGTTGCCACCTCCGAACTCGCGCAGAAAAATTATAAAAACAGCTCCGCGCTGACGCATCGAGGAACCAAGGTCGGTCTGGTAAATACTGGAACCCTGGTACAGAGAAGTGCAACCATGAATTTAAGCACGCATAATGAGAGTTATCAGCAGAGCAAATCATATGAATTATGTTACACTGCGTGGAGGAGTGACCGACGTTAACACTTTTCGAATGGCATTATTTAGTTCATGTTTGATAATCTTCTTACATTAAAAACCGCGATTCATTGTTGTGTTTTACATGGCAACAGATCTGCATTGTTACAAAAGGGGGCAAGATTTGCATTGTTGGACGAAAAATTCTACCCTATACTTTGCATGTGTGTATTTACTACTGTGTAAATATATAATACGAGTATTTATTCGTATGTATGTATGGACAGTCTGAAGGCTAGTTTGAACCTCATCCCCCACCGTTAGTTATAAAAAGTATCAGAACATTCTGCCTTGGTAAGGAAAAGAACAACAAACTACCTCACTCCTCATCTCGCCAAGCGCCTCATTCCCTCTCAAAGGCTTTTGGTATCTTATAGTTTATGTTCGAACCAGCTTCGGCCTGAAAACCTCAAAGACAGAACGTGTAAATAATGTGAATAAGAAATTCGTAAGTCGTTAAAGACGTGAGACCACATTTCCAAGTAATGAAACGAACTAAAAGGCAACATCCTGCGTCTGCCAGCGTAAAAATAACTTTTAACGATTTCGTGCATGTCGCACATAAATTATTAAACGGACGTCATTACACATGCGCTATTTGAGTAACCTAGCAGGATGAGTTTCAATAATTATATCATCGAATTCGGTACAGACTAAATTTTCACCTTAGTTACTTAAGCCTCATTGTCAGTAATAACCAAAACTTGGTGAAACTTCCACAGAATGTCATGGTAACAGAAAACTTTCGAATGTTGTCAAGGAAATTTATCATGAATAAAAGTATTGTTTACCATGATCAAGACATACAAGTATTAGCCGTAAAATGTTCTTTCGTTGTTAGTTTTCATGCAAATTTTTTATGCAAACATCTCTATTTGCATTATCTATAAAAACCGTATCTTAAGTATTATATAGTTTTATCATTAGGTGTGTCTTAACATACCTTTTCCTTTTAATTAAGTTAACCATGCGTAAGTTTTCTACTGTGATGTAATTTTTCTTAGTACATATTCAGGTTATTAAACTTACGAAATAGTTTAATTCTGTGATCTATCAACCTATCTCTTTCTTCTAAAGTTTACAAGACGAAGAGTTAGATAAAAGAAGATACTTATTAGTCTCAATCACACCCGAATAAAGTCGCTTTACTGTTATTAATATATTATTATAATAATATATTGTTACTTTATTATACTATTATCAAATTATTGTTACATTCCATTGTTATTATATCATTATTATTAGAGGACAACATTGATTTTTCTTAAGTAATTAAGAGAGTGTTTATTGACAACTTGTAAGCTTTTCCTGAAGTTAAAAATAGATAACGTCTTTCAATAAAATGTGAATCTTTGTCATTTCGGTTTCAGCCCCGAGTCATTCCTAAGTAACGAGAATAATTAACTAAAGTGGATTCTTCGGGAAAGTCTCCCTTGAATTACTGAATTTATTTCAGGCGAGTTGAATCCGAGAAATTTCTCGTAGGCTAAAATTAACTCGATAAAAAAGCCGAAACGAAAATACGAAAGTAATTCAGCAACGTATAAGACAATACTACCGATTACGACAGAAGCAACAAATGATTTGAGCTTAGTTTCCTTTCGAATACTGAATGTTCATATCTCATAGAAATTTGACAATACAACATAACTCTTAAAAAATGTTACTGCTTTGGTCCAATTGAATTTTACATGAGAGAACATTCAAGGTGGAACTCATTTTTCATCTTTTAACGAATATCTAGAGTCAATCGAGCCATAAAGTTACAATAAGGTAAACTTATGCAGGCAGAACGAAAATTAAAATTCCACACCCGAACATCTGATAAACTCGTGCATGGACTAAGTCATCAAGGTCGGCCCAATCAAAAAAGCATAACATTATTACATGGACAATAATCTCCTCCAATTTGTTCTATATATACACTGTAACTATACATAAAATATGCTCAATGATGTAAATGAAATTTAACTTAGCACATTAAGTTTTGCGCAATTTTTCACTTCTTGTATAACTGAAAAATATACTTTTAGAATGATTAAAAGAATAATAAATTATAATTATCATAACTGAGATTTTTTGTATCAATTGATGTCTTACTCTTTCGATAAAATATTGCTTATGGATATTTACCTATATTTTAATTTATTTGGTTGGAAGTGCTATCATTGAATTAACTTTCTATGAATTTTACATTTTCATATATGATTTGTTAAAACTCATATAACTGTATTTGTATTATTTGCATTTTAGTGACACAGTAAACGTAAAAAGTAAAAAAGTGACAATAGTAAAATTGTGTCAAATTAGTTTTCCTTATGCATGTATTTGGTCTTATTTAATCAGTATATGGGGCAAATCCCTCGATAAACATTATTATTACTATTAATTACTGTTTTATCATATTCCACTTCGAATACATACATTCAGCAGATTGCGTGCATTACAATGATAGGAAACATTAATTAGACTTCCCCAGAAATAGATTAATTAGTGTACTTTTGCGAAGCGACGAAATGGTGTAATGATCTAAATATCATGATTATCCTGTAACAAAGAAAAGGTTTGTGGGAGATTTGGCATAAGGACGTTCATCGAAAAGAATAGCAACCTTCCGAATAGAGGAAGATCCCGGGTTCGACTCCCGATCCCGTATTTATGTCCGTTTCTACTTGGTAAAGTTTCCTTACATTGTAGTTGAAAATGTGGCATAATCTATCTCTGTATTCCAATTATCTAGTCAAGTGTTCCTGTAGAATTTAACTACATAAGAAATTCTTTCCTGTGGAATGAGATAAACTTTTGAATTCCTATCCCTTGAAATACGAACCTATGAATTGAAACTCCCAGCGTTTGACATGAATAACTCCCTCGTCGCGAGCGAAAGAAAATTTTACTTTCCATCAGAGCAACTCCCGGTTGCAAGGCGGTGGAGCTGCGAAAATTCCAACTGATTCAAAGACAAGTTTGAATTCACACCATGGATCTCCTATAAAACTGAGAACAGGTATCGGAGGGTGCTGCTAACATATGTTAAAGAATGGGAAATGTATCTTATTTTCTTATGGTCGAGGATAGATAAACATGTATATTTCATTTACTATTGTCTCTGTTTCATGGTTAGGATAGAATGGAGACTATGGAGGTATGAGTGATGTTCAAATTAGACATTCATTTTAATAACTACTTATGAAATGCTATTAAAATTTAACCATAGGATAATGGAGGAGTGTTTACGTCTATGTTTTCCAGTATCACCCACAGCATTGTGATAAAAAGATACCTCATTCCCACTTCTGTGGCATAAGAGATTCTGAATGACACCTAAGCTATACATCCCTCAATGAATACAATGAAAAGTCTTACCCATTGAGGCCTTACAAGGTTTCCCATTCATCCTGACTAGGTGTAGAGAACAAGGGCAAACCACCTCACTCCTCATCTATCCCAGTAAACCTCATTCCCCCTTCTGGTTATGGAGGGCTTGAGGCCCAAACCAGCCTCTGGAAGAACACCGTACAGTACAGACATCGAAAAAGGAAAAATACTTTTCGAGTACGGCCACTTCACCTGTACCTATGAGCCGGTACAAACCGGCCCTTCTTAGGAAAAAAAAAAAGGATTTGGGAGATGGATGAAAGAGATTTTTACCTTGCCTGAGGTCGCTGGCACCACTCTCTCTCTATTCACACGGATAGGCGCGCAACAGGCAACATCACTTCCATCTCTTCCTCCTTCCTGGATGGGTCATAGACGACAACACAAACACACACTAGAACACTCGCACACACACGCGGAATAAATGTCAAGGCGATTTCCCAAGTTTTTTCACGCCTCTGAACGCATCTTTTTTTTCAAAACTTTGAAGTTTCGGCAAAGTCACCGAAAGATTAAAGACGGCGAAGACTCTCCGTGCATCACACTAGGTTTTCCGCGGGAAACTAAAATGATGCTCCGAGTCACTTTTTGGCACTGATGGAGGCTGCGGAGAATATGTCTGTATCTATCCTTCCTCCTTAAGATCTCGCTGACACTCCAGACCCGTTGCAACCTCGCCGGGCACTGGCCATAAAATCGAGCTTCAATTTCACAGGCGACGCTTGACAACCTCGCGGAGGGAAAAGTAACTGTGCAGAGGACTGGAAGTGTAGGAGAAGAACGGGTTTGAACTTGCGGGGGTGAAGGAATGGGACAAGCGGAGCGATCTAGCGGCCATATTAACAACTACTGAATCTTAAAAGCTATTTCGAATGATTTGAAATGTGCTTATACTTCATTAATGCTATTGAAAAACCTATAATGTAGGCTGAAAATGTAATAATTAACCATATTGCTCTTCAAGGTATAACACAAACTTTGACATGAACATTCCTTAACAAATCCTAAGGGAAAAAATCAACAAATAAATACAAGTACAATGCAATAAAAACAAAAACAAAAAATTCTGACGGCACCGGATATCAAAATTTTCACTATCGGGGAGATTGCTTTAGCTAACTAAGCTATCCTGCCTTAATGAAAACGTCATATCGTTCCGAGAAATTGTAAACAAGGGCAATTGTTGTTTTGTGCAGCTGTGCGGCTCTACAGCAATGACCTCATGGAGGCATTGGTCAGACTTTTTTTGAAATCTATTTTTCCATGGTCGTTTCCATAACCTTAAGTGGAAAGCTACTCTCACCCTTTTCTTGTGATTCCTGGTCAACAAATCTACTTTTAGAAAGTCACTGATCAAAAACAAATTTCATGAGAATGATTCATAAATAATATTTGTCAGACAAGGATTTAAGGATCTGATGAAAATTTAACAATTTTACAGGTACATGTCCTCACAATATTAAAACCAAAAAGAAGCATGTTGAAGGGTTTCAGCTGACTGATTCCATCATCAGAATTAATGCATCATCAGCATGAATACCATCATTGCATAGGTCTGCCAAAACAAGTTGACTTTTTAGTTTGTGGTTTTCATATTGTATAGAATTGTACAAGAATGTATAATTATTAAAGTTTCTTCATGTCATGAATTTCCATCAGGTATCACTGTGCAATATTAATGGATTTATTTATGGATCTTATCTTCTTAACTTAGGGTCATTGAATAAAATGTAGAAAAGATTATTAATGTATACCCTCTCAATTTTGGCCCTTTTACTTTCTGATTTTATGATCTACCACCCTTTGCTATAAGTGCATTTATATTTGAAAAACAACTTCCCATGACAGGGGGCCAAGTGAGCAGCAAGTTTGACTTTGCTGAAATTGGTTTAGGGTTAGATTCCTGGTGGGAGATCATATGTGCAAAATTACCTTACAGTACTTTAAAACTATTATTACTATTATTTACCATAATGGATCTCTGTAATGAATTTGGGACATTGAAAATAAAGAATATGAGTCTAATATTGAAATATATCTAAGAATAGAAAGAATGATAATAATAAACAGACAAAACTAAATAGACAGTAATGATACATGATATGGCACTTATTAAATGAAAAGTACACTCTTGAAACTATCTCCAAGGAAGTGTTATCCAGGAAGTATACCCAATATCAGTTACAAGAGTTACAGGTACCCTTGGTTCAGTAATTGATATTTTTTCAGGAAAATGAAGTTTGAGTGAAATTGATACATTTGAAGGTGCTAACATCTCCTTGTTCCCCTTATTAAAGTACTGTTATTAAAACAATTAGAATACTTACTACTTAATTAATTACATTAGTTGAATAATTAGTTATAATGTACTTAATGAATTTTCATTTATCTGTAAACTCATTGGAACTTTAGTTAAAAGTCAATCTGATTTGAATTGAAATCATCTCTTAGGTTAGCAAACGCCCATTTCTAATGTAAGAAATCCGTTTATTAAGAACTTACCCGTTCAGATCACTTGCTCATCTTCATACTCTTGAATAAAATATTCCTGCATTTTATGAAAAAGATGTTTCTTCCGCGTTGGATGCAAAGTAAATGAAATTTTAATTCCCGATGCCCAATTAAATACCTGATTAAGTGCCTCCCTTTTCACCTATTTACTTTTAACGAAGATATAAATAATGAGACCATATAAGCACAAATGTAACGTTTCACTAACTCCTCTAAACTGTTTGAAAAAATGAATAACTTAATAAGCCAAGAAAGATGTTCACATAAAAGTAAAAATTCTAAATTATGAAATAAATAGGGAACATATTTGGAAATTCACGACTTTAAATTTCATTTCATATTTTATTCAAAGGAAAAGTTCAATTTTTAAGATTCCTTGACCATAATATTGAATAAATTCGATGTGCGAAGGTGTGCCTTCGTGGAATATTGAACACGGAGCAGTCGTACAAAAGATGCGACATACACAGAATTTCAAAAATAAAAATATCAGATTTCAAATCGCTATCAATGAAAAAATACTGAGAGTAGTAAAAATAAAAAGCCCATAAAAGTGTTGAACCAATTATCATTGAAATCCAATTTGCGCCAACACTCAACTCGTGTTAATCGGGGACGCAGTATTGCAGATTCGTTTCCAATGATTGATAGTGAATAGATATTTTAAATTTTACGAGAATATATACATTTCTTTTTGCGAATCTGAACATTTCGACGTAACATATTCAATTTTAAAGCTCATAATTTATATTAAAATGCGCGGTAAACAGTCCTGTCGCTTTCTTAGCTTCCTTTATTGGGAACCGATTCGAAAGTGTTGAAATTAGGCGGCAAGTATTTAAGCTCTAATAACTGTAAACAAAGAATAAAGAAGCAGTAACTCTGCATTAAAGATTGTTAGTGCTGTTGCTAATTTGGAAGATTAATGGCTCAAACTCTTCAGGTTTTAAAGTGTTTTAAGTGTAGCGTGTTTCAGGTAGGAACATTAATTTTGTTTACGTTTGTTGAAGGACATAAGTGTTAGTACTGATTTACCCTATTTTTCTGTGCCTTTAGGTTCAAATTAAGAAGAAGAGTAAACGCTGGGTATGCAAACTGTGTGAAGAGAAGCAGTCCGTGATTAAGGTATTCATATTGAAAAATATTTTAAACTCTGTCAGCACAATTGCGTCTTTGGTTCTTCGAACTTTTCATTCTATGAGATGAATTTGAGCTTCAATTCTCATTAGACAAATAAAGTGAAGGCATAGACTTGTCCTTTATTTTCTATATATTATTTTCGTGAAGATGACAGAAGAACAATCTTAGATATCAATCGTCCCAACTAAGTTATCGCTTGTAACAACGACATATTCAATACTTAGCCGTTTAAAGAACTATCTCTCCACTTTATTCAATTTCTTCCTTAATATACAGCTAAATAAAACAAATTCAAGTCATACTATATTGTTATTTAGCCAAACACAACTGCCTCTCTCAAATATTTATAGTAGAGACTCGGTAAGTAAATTGACGAAATACTCCGTATCCATAACGGAAGATTTAACTTTGTAGATGCAAATATAAGATTGGTTATTTACTGGAAGTTTAACATTTGACATATTATGTTCAGTTCAGTTGATAAAAAGTCCGTTGTTTCCATTTATAAGGACAATTATATGTTAATTTAAGACATTAAAGTGCTTATAATGAATAGTTTGAACAAATTTCTGTAAATCTCCAACAATAACTAAGAATTATGCTTTAATTATTATTCAGGTAAACAATTACACTTACATTGCCTACAAGATCTTTAAATCTATTATTATATCAATAAAGATTTACTTGAATTTCAGATATATGGAGAAGGAAGTGGTAAAGATTGCAGACTGCATGTTCAAAAACTTAATGAAATGAGGGGCATGCAAGAGGAAGCCAAAAAGGATGAACTGTTGAATTTTGAAGAGGATCCAGAAGAACCCAGCTGGGATGATGCCTATGAGGAAGACGATAATCCTGGTATTAAATCATTCTAACAAATAAAATAATTTTTTATATTATCTCATGCATGTGTTATGGTTTAAATGGAAAAATAATTTTTATGATAAAATTTCATTCTTCTGGATTTAAGACCCGATGAAATGTTTTTGTTTGAAGTAAATGGTGGAGAGGCAAAAGAATCAGTCATTCTGACAAGTGCATTACCCAAAGTTTGGGAAGTTTTTATGCATATACATAACTATTCAATCGCAAGATAGGAATATATCTCATCTTCCACAAAGCTAATCTTGCAGCCAAATTTCATAAAAAGTATCCAAAAGCTGAGTTATTTTAAACTCAGTAAGAAATTTTCATAGAAAATATGAATATTAAGTTGATTTTTAGCTAAATCTCTTAAAGAGATCCTTACTTAATTGTGTATAAGTGCCATCACACTCAATTCCAAGATGATATAGTTAAAATTTAAATTTTACTTTATCAGCTATATAATACATTATTACATGATAACTAATGACATTTTTGCTTTGCTGACCATGAGATTTATATAGATAATGAGTTGTAGAGTAGCTTTTTTCATTTTAAAATGTAATGGAAGAGCCAAAAAAATAAAAGCAATAGTAAGTTGTGAAAGTTTGTCAAAAGTCTAAATAGAAAAGTACCTTTAGATCTCAATTAATATGAAAATTCTACAAGTGATCAGTCATTGTGCTCCCATGACTTTGCTTTGTAAAAGATTTCAGAAGGTTTAAGGCATCAGCCTTAGTTGCCACACATTTTTAAAATAAAAATATTCAATTAAAATTTACTTTGTTTTCTCTTTGATATTTTCATTGAAAGATTTTGTTATACAAATATCTTCAACATCTATCATTTCTGTATTCAAAGTTGCACATTTGGGTTTAAAATGTTCATTTCTACATTCTCATCTTCTTTATTGATTTTTAGCTCAAACAAATCTGCTATTTAGGTATGCTCCAATCACAATCTTGAGGCCGACACTGTAGGCAGATGAGCTGTAACCCAAAAAGAAAATAATTCTAGTCCAGCTCAAAAAATAGGAGAGGAAGCACTTTCTGACTAGTTTTCTACTTGTGGCATTAGTATGGAGGTAGGGAAGTAAGAGAGGTTCCCTTCTGAATCTGAAGTCAAGCAGGCTGATCTGTTCACAACCAGAAACTTAACAACGTTGTGCAATTTTTTTAATGATGCACTCTATGTAATGCCTAAAAAATTTGCATCATTCTGTAAAATACATTTAAATGAAAGGATTCTACAAGCAAGTCAAAGAACATGGGATCAAATACTCTCAAAAATGCAGTTTTTGCAAAGCTTTTTATTACGTAAATCAGGTACATTTGATTAGTCTCAGTCACTTACACTACCTATATAATTGAAAAAAAAAACAGTCACATCTCTCTCATCCATCATACATTCCCTTAAATGTATTTAGTCCCTAACTTATTCTTTTCACATATATCCATTCATTAACACAAACTCAATCACTTAAGCCTTTTGTACTCTTGATTCACTCTCCCTGTCATTCAAACATACAATCACACATTCCACCTCTTCCTTATCATATTTTCTCCAATCCCAATGTTTCATTAATCTCAAAAGGAATTCAGTATTTATTTAGTTAGTTAGTTTCTATGGTCCTCCTTTTTAGTAATGAATGGTGCTCAATCAACCTCCAATATTGTGGTACTCTTTACTGTGGTCTTTCATTATAAGCATGGAATCAGGCAGAATATTTAGTATCATTTACTTCTCAATCCATCTAATCTAACTGTCTGTGTTTGGCATGAATCATTATGCATGGCATCATCATAAGGTACAGGTATACAAAATTTCAGAGTATATAAGAGCACAAAGGTATACACTTGTAGCTGTGCATAGGTTGTGTACTTATACTTGAGATGATGCTATGCATCAAATGGGATTGGCAATGGCAATTTGATTAATGCAGATCCTTCATTTGACTTCACTTCAACTGTAAGAAAACAAGAAAATGTCAAGATAGAACATTTGGTTCCACATAGAAAAAATCACGTAAACAATAAGGTTATAGGCATCTGGGCTCACAAACAATCGTAACATTTCTTCCAACCCCTCTGAACTCTCTACCTCCTTCCATAGAACTTTTCAGACTGTCACCAAAATGTGTTCTTAAAAGAATGTCTGTATAAAGATTCATGTAAATAATTTTCTGCTTAAACCTTATCTTTAGGTATCTCTCTGAGAGTTTCTTTCAATGTGTTTTTGTTACTGCATTCATCCATATTTAAGGTAATTTTGTTGTATCATTTTGTATGTCAATATTAAGTATTCACTATAAAATATTTTCAGAACTGTGAATCTTTTACATAAATTAGCTACCAGATTAATAATCTGCAATCCTTGAAAGAGATGGTATTAATGTGGAACACAGAATTGCTGGAGAATTGATTTAGACATTTGAAATGTTCAAATATCTTGTCAGTGTAATTACAGAAGACATAAAATAGTCTTAGATTTAAAATTAAGAATAATAAAAGGAAAACAAGTCATTGACATTCATATTCTTACCCAGATAGCCATTTAATTTTTTTAAGTTTACAGACAAGAAGATGTTTATTTCTTTAGTTTATCACTATCATATATTCCACTATAGATATTTCCTTTCCACCCATCTTTCTACTATTATTTGATGTTGTACCTGACCAAAGTAGCAGAGAAATTTTATACTTTTCATGTATCCTATGAATGCAATTTCTCTGAATTTATTTTGCATTTCAAACATTTTTTCTCATCTCTTCCAAGGAATTCCATCCTGGATCAGGTAACATCCCCATAATGGCTTGTTTTCTTTTAAGCAATTCTAATAAAAGTAGAATTCCCCTTTAATTCGTATAAAGGATCCTATATACATGTCACTTGTCATAGATAAGAACCAACTCCATCATATCCCAACTTTCTTTTTCTATCAAGCCAACAGTGAATTAATTGTAATATACTGTTCTAAATCAGATTTATATTAATCCTTGGAAGAGCTTGTGAGTGGTATGTTACCGGCATGATTTTTATTGTTATCTTTGCTAAAAGATTGGTGTTTCTGTACAAGACCAATTTCAATTTCAGCAGACACCATTCCAGTTATGGCCAAGAAGAGCAAATGGTCTGATTACCTAGATCATGATTCAGAAGACGAGTCACCAAGCATGGAAGGAAACAGAAAGTATAACATTTTCCCCAAAAGGTGTGCATCAATGGATACTTGGACCTTTGTGAAAATTAAAGTTTAATTGCATAGTTCCTTCTAATTGAAGGTTATAATTTTTAATATAATTCAATGAGTATTTTTTAAGCCTTAGCTGTGATGATTCTGGTTAAGTGAGGAAAGAAAGAAATCTTACTATATACCTCATCTTGCCTAGTAAGCCTCATTGGTTTTCAAGGCGTTTGATGTTTAGCAGTGGAGGAATTGAGCTTAAAATTGACCTCCAGAATGAATATAGATTGCCTTTTGTTTCTTTTTCATCTGCTAGTAGTGCTGAGATCACAGTCTCTAATGTATAATCCTTTTGCATAACTTGTTTAGCATGTCCACTTCTTTTCACGGTGGATATACTAACCTCAGACTCTGAACGACTTTATTGCATAAATAAAAATTCAACGTTTATGGCACACTAAATGTAGTGTTTAAATATTTATCTATTCGTGTTCAATTGTGTTAGTACATTGTACTTAAAATTTAAGAATTACTGAAAGATAATGATGATGTGGTACGTGGTGTTAAAATAGATACATTTGTAACAGTTCTGTCACTGATAAGTACGAATGACAATATAAATTAATAACAGTACGATAACAAGAAAACTAAAGCACTTCATCGCCAATCCACATCAAGAAATTGATCTCTGCAATAACGCATAAGCACTTGCTTGATAGAAAGCTAGAAAAAGAATTATTGTCACGTTAATTTAGCGAAATATAGTTTATTTTATCACATACATATTTTGAAAGTCTCTTTGTTGTATTGAAACGTCGGGAAAGGAATTTGTCTGTCTCCTCCGAATTAAAATACCTTTTCTTTTCTCTTAGTCAAATACAGGAAAAGAACCTAGAGAGTTTAAACAACCCAGGTCGTGAGAATAGCTTTGAACAGCCATTCTTCGATACTGTCCAAGTAAACCGGCAACAGAAACTTCGTTTGGAGAATGAGTACAAGCACCCCACTTTCGAAGGAATAAATCCAACTTTGAACAGCGACGATTCAACAAAAGGAGCTCACAAGAAGGAAGAAATGGCAACCTCCACTCAGGACTTCAATGATGGAAAGTTAGAGAATCCAAAAACTTTGAAATCCAAGAGTTTATTTTGTGCTACTAAGAATGAGGAACTGGATGAATTACTGGAATTGTAGGAAGTAGAATCGAAATCTGGCCACCTGAGTACTAATTCTTCGGTAGGAATATAAAGTATTGTATATTTTTTAAATAAATGTCGTATTACTCGCAATACAACAGATTTTCAATTTTGGAATCCCTAACGGTTACCCGCACTCACATGTATGTTCGAAGTTAAGTACATCTTTTCAGCCAAAAGGTACAACGCATTCAATCCTTGTAACACAAATAAAGATCTCCATGTATTACCAAGAAGAATTAAATTGCAATAAGGGAAATTTAACAATGTAAACATCACTTGCTATTCTCGCGCATTTTTTGAAAACTTATGAACACATCTGCATTGTGGTGACATCTAAGTTGTTCCGCCTCCTTTGGCTGAACTACGTACATGACTCGCCAGCTTCCTTTTACAAGTTTTGTTTCAAGCAAATAATATAATATTTTAGAAATATCTCCAAATAAGAAAGACACTAAATAATTTTAATTTAATTTTTCTAAATTTTAAGCTATAAGTATTCTTTTTGTAGAGGAGATCTAAAATCTTTACAAAACTTCTATTGAAACCTATTGGAGGGAGAAAACGACGCTTTTCCCACCTACTCTATCACTTGAATTTGAGTGGCCGCAATGGAACGTTCTCTGAAGATCGGCGATTTGGTGTGGTAAGTAAATGTTCATTTTTAATAATTATTACAACTCTACATTGCCTAAAATTTTAGATTTTGTTTTATATTTTCGTGTTCTAATGTTGGAATATCGTTTCAGGGCGAAAATGAAAGGCTTCTCCCCGTGGCCGGGTCGGGTAAGTTGCGAAGCTACCTTTTCGACTCAACACAGTAGAGCTGGCCTGCGTGAGCCCGCGAGCGGGAAGTAAACCGGACAGTTACGGAACGCTGTCACATATCTTACAAGTAGATGTACATCTTTAAGCATGTGGCATTTTATCAAAATCTCTGAAATGATGTACTGTGAAGAATATTTGTGACCTAAAGTTTGTTAATGCTTCTAACGTTCAAATTAACAACTTTGCTAACGTGTGAGCATTGAATTACATCATGACACGAAAGAAAAGACGTGAAACATAATCACAAAGTGAGCTCATTTTCCGATACAAGTAGAATGTTAACGTCTAACTCAACTGTTTCATCAGAAGTGGGTCGAGTCCACTCAGTTTCAATTACTTCTAGAACTAATATTTGAGAAGTGCCAGAGATTTTGATGACTACATTCACGGAAGCGTCTGTAACTTTCGGATAGTCCATAGCGACGAGAAAGTTGTTGAGAAAAACGATAAGGTTAAATTTTATTTAACTTAACCTTCGTATTTTTATCAACCTTTCTTGCTAGTTTATAGTTAAAATTTAGACTTGAGGGTATGAGAGTGCATATCAAAATTTAGTATCTAATTACTTATGATCGTTATTATTTGATGTTTTAGGTTGCCTCCCCAGCGAAGGACATGAAACGGCCAGTTTCAAAGAAACATTCTTCCTTCATATATTTTTTCGGAACAAAAAACTAGTAAGTTGTGCTTTTTTGACTTCTCTTTAATTTACATGCCGAGATTGATTTTCATAATCTAAAATGTGGTAACGTGTTTAATAGCTTTAAGTCATAGCAAACGATTTTCTAATTTTTGTGCTGCTTAAGGGTTATTATAAGTAGTTTCTATTATTCCTCATACTGTCCCAATTTTTTATCATGCATTTTAAAGTAGTTCACTGTGCCTTGTCGAATTTATCTAGCATTTTTCAATTATATTACAAAGTAAACCTCCGTTTTACTTAACGAATAGCAAATTTAATATAGACTAGATATTTAAATAATACAGAATCTCAACAAGTTTAATTTGAAGTGCCATGGAAATCCATTAACTCGTTCCTGGTGTATTCTGAGATGAAACATTTTTGAGTTATCACGTTCGAATTCCATTACTGTAACGTGTAGGACAGTTTTCATTATAGTCGTCAATATTCTCGAAGATTTTGCTTATATTTTAAATTGTTATAACCTCGCGCAATGTAGCAGAAATCACATTGTAGATCAAAAATTAGGAATCGATTTCATTAAATGTTTTTTTTCTGTTTGCATGCTTATTGATTTACTATTAAATTTTACGGCTGTAGCAGCTGAATTATTCAATATTGCATAATTATTTAAATTATTTTCCGATTTGTTTTCAAGAAGAAAGCGTTAAAGTGAAGGGATTCAGTTCAAATTGGTACACACTCAATTGTTTTCTTTAGAATTTCAAAAAATTAATGTATCACATAACGAGTGACCTGTTTTCTTTATTGCTATCCACCATTCTGTGAAGTTAGTTGATAGGGCAATGCAGATTTATTTTAAGCAGTTTAATTTTATTGGGCTACAATGTCATCCTTTCTGTAAAAGCAAATCCAGCCATATTTTAATAGTTGTCCTAGAATTTGCTATAAATTCTGCAGATAGATAGTGACAATAATTAATGATGGAAATGAATTTCCAAAGTATCTTCCAATTATTCCAGTTCTATGGAATTCGCTTCCTAGGTGAATATAGTGAAACTTGAATTAAATAACCATTGTCCTCTGGAAAAATTGAAAAAAAGATCCTTTAATTTAAACAAATGTTAGGGTAAAACTTATTCAACACTTTAATTTGCAATTATTACTAAATATTTCTGTCTAATTTATTGTAATATTCATATCTTAACAATATTCCCTATTTAAATATATTGATTGTACTTTTTATTTTTTTTATAAATTTTGTTTGCATCAATTGATTCTTTATATTGAAAGGTTGGTTATGGATTTTTATCTTTCTGAATTATTATTTAAGGGCTCTCATATGATTACAATATGATTTGCTGATTTATTCCTTGATTTATGTATTCACCTTACATATAGTTTGGTGTATTATGTCTTGAATGGGTTGTGGATTTTTTTTGTAATTGCTATAATGCAAATTTTGATTACTTAGGTATTTAGAAGTTTATAGTTTTATTACACATCCAAATCCTTAATCTGTTCTCACAAAAATAATTTACATATGGAAGCATCTCATTTATTTTTATTCTGTTAAGTTTCCCAAAAAAGTAAATAATGAGTTTTTCAGTAGTAGAGGTTTTTGTTTAGTTAGTTACTGTATTTTATAACAAATGATAAGAAATTGTTTTAAGCATATAGTATTTCATTTGAGTTAATTTATGTTTTACATTAATCTTACTCTAATATAACTAATTGGAGTTGGAATGATAAAATTCATCATTGTTTCAACATCAAAAAGTAAGGATAGAGAAAGTGTTAAAAAGCAAAAGGTAGACTTATTATTATATCTTGAGTTTTATAAACATTTTGGAGTTTACCCTTTCAATTGAGGTCTTGCCAGTGTCTTCTTCAATTAACCTTTGATAAGATGGTACTAAGAAAATAGTTAACTTACCTAATGCAGTTGAAGTTCCTATATTTTTTCACCTTATAAAAGTTTCCATTTGTTACTTTGGTTATCCAAATGTACTAAATCAATGCACACAATAGTATTATCTCTGGGATAAATATAATCATGCTCCATAAGATTAGTCTGGTGATCATGATGTTGGATTTATATAGACCTTCTCGTTCTTAAGATTTTTTTCATCAATAGTTTTGAATTTTTTTTGTCGTATTTAAATCTGATAATTGTGGTAAGTATTATATTCATAATTTCCTTCAATCGTTAAAAATCTTGGGAGAATAAAAGGAATGAATGTATAGTATTTTTTATTTCTAACTTAGATGAAATTGTAGTGGATTCTTCCTAATATATGGCTCTATGCAGAAGCACAAAATTTGCCCCTGGATAGTTTTATGCCAGTTGGTATTAAATTAAATGTTAATACTTTTTATTATTATCTTCCATTATTTTTGTAAAATTGGGGGGGGGGGGTTCGGGGGTTTTGGTGACTCAAAGCATTATAAATCTTTTTAGATTGTACGAATTCAGATTGATTAGCAAGGAAATATCTGGTGAGGAATGAAACAGCACTTTATCACATCCTTTATTAATATGCACTTTATCTCAAAACATGTACGTTAAACAAAATTCAAATCATGTGCTGCATCCTTCTGGTTCACTGGTTATGCTATGAAGTAGGCGCTGTAGTTAGTACAGCTTACAACATTATTGTTAGTGCAAGCTGACATGCCTCTTTTGCCTGAGTCCACCGTGGCCATGCAGCCAGCATTGGGGGGGGTCATTGATATCTCCTAGCAAAAGATTTACCTTGAGGCAATGAAAACAACTTAGTAGTGATTCCAAATTTGGTCTCTTGTGAAGATGCAGACATTCTGGCAGTAGAGCCATTGTTTCTCCTTCAGTTCTGCTGCTGCTGTATATGGGATGTCCTGTTTCAACCATTGCCACATAGCCATGATGGACTAATGTGAAAGAGGCCTCAGGGTTTACGTACTTTATTATATCCTAGCAATTTACTGTATAAGGCAAAAGAAGGTCATGCTAGGAAGAAGCATAGTTGACTGATCCTTGTCGTAAAAAAGAAAGTTGACCTCTCTCCTTTGAACCACACCCCCTTTCCAGAACTGATGGTTTAGGTAGACTTCTCGAACAGCAACTAGGAGATGGTCATTCATGTCCATAGTTTACAAGGACTATAAATTTATTATTTATGACAGTAGCTCAGTAGTATTTTCTTTGTGCAACATACCAGTCTTCATTAGTTAGGTAATGTTCTCATTTCCTTTAAAGATAATCAGTTGAAATAATATTTTAATTGAGGCATGTCATTTATCTAAGCCGCAGATATTCCTATTATTAAATGCTCTTATCCAAGGTTATTTTTGGATTCATATTAACAATCAAATACCATGAATATTAATACTTAATGTTGGCTTATTTACCATGATCTTATTTTTTCACATTGTACATCAATGGGTTACATATAAAGATTTCTGTGGGTATATTTTTTCTGGTCAAGCCGCTGTGTATAAAATGTTCTCAATCTCTGAAGTTTGTCTTGAATTTTGATTATTCTAATTTAGGGTGTATAATAATGATTAAGAAAATAAATATTGATTGTATTTCCATAGTAAAGGTTACATAGCTGGTAATCATACTTTGAAGGGTTGTAGTTTGTCTTTATTTCAATATTTTTGGGGGGGGGGGGGGAGATTTTTTTTCTAGGTACTCAAAATAATGGAGAATTATTTAGTTTTCTTGAAAATATTTTTCTATCTTTTCATAGTTTCAGTTCAGAATTTATAAAAGAAAACAAATTTCAGTATTTAAGCCCAGGAATTTTACTTTTCCATAATAAACCTATTCTGTTTTTAAAAGATTGGTTCATTTTTTCCCTGTATAATATTGCAATGATTGTCTGTTAAATGACTTTTTACATTTAATATTGACTACTAGAGATGAATAGGAATTATTGTGAAAATCATTTATTCCAAAATTGATCAGTAAAGGTCATTAAAGATGTTCAATTTTGTGTAAAAAAATGAACAAATTAGGTGCTGTGATTATTTTAATCAACCTAATGAGCATTTTATTGTTAAATTCAAATCTTCTTTTAATATTTTTTTGGTAGAAGACCATTAGATCATTTTTCAGATTTATATTTCTCATTGTCTCTTTGTTGATTAGCATAGTTCTATTATCTATGCACTATAAGTAAGCAATTAAAATATGAAAATCTAAATACTATCATTTTGCAAAAATAAGATAAATTGTAATAAAAAAATTAAAACTTATAATACAGGAAGTAGGTATTTAAGTAATTTGTGCAATTAAAACTCTCATGATTGGTGATTTTGATGAAAGGTTGTCAACCTCCATTTCTGCGTTCGTATTTTTAAATCACTCGCATTTCCTGTAAATGCCTTAATAGTAACAATTATTTACTCATCCTCATTTATCACATCTATGATTTATTAAAATTAATTTTTAAGGGAATTTATGAAGAGTAAACTGAGTTGTGCTCATCAATGTTCCAATCGGGAGAAAGTCAAAGTAATTCAAATTATGAAAATGACAGATATGAGGTCTGTTTCTTCAATTCTTCAAAGGTGTAATCGTTGCTAAAGAAATATTTTTCCTGATACTGCTAGCAAAATTTGTCATAGATTGGTCACACGTTATGAATATTGAATTATACAAGTATCCAAAGAATATTTTAGAAATTGAAAGTCATGTTATCTTTACCTTTAAACTGCATGTTTACTGGAATTTCTTCTCCAAAAAAACCAAAATGTTGGTTCCCTGGCACTTGTAGGGTTGAATCAGCTCACCTGTTTTAGATAAGTGTTTTGACTGTTTAATTACCTAAATCTTAGCATACTAATTATTTAAAAGAAGATGACTTAGAATTCTTAGAAAAATATGTTACAGTTTTACTGATTCTTCTCTATAACTAATTGCCCTTTCTGGTGTTAAAATATTTATTTACTAAATTGTTTGAAAAACATCATTTTAACCCCATTTAACAAGATTCAATGTTATCAGTGAATTTAAGATTTGTTGGTGCTCGGAATAATATTTACCTTGTTATTCAGAATGTTTTAAGAAAAAAACCTATCGTAAGGAAAAGTTTTGTTTTTAGTTTTAACTTGTATAGTGATACAATAATTTTTAATCACATTATATGGCACTTGATTTTAATTTGAACGGTCTTGTTTATTATAATTTTCCCCTTCTACATTCAACACAACTGGTAACGTTTAGCTAACCATAACCTTCTAAATAGAAAAATGTTAATTTTAGTTATTTGTTTGCACTATTATATATAAACATTGCTCAAAGTCTCATTCCCTTGCCATAGTTCACATAGTATTGTTCAGAAGGATATCAGTTATGAAAATCATGAGGGATAATTTAATGATTAGGATAATGTTACATCCTGCCCTTGACTCTCTACTACTACTTTGATACTGTGCTGTAAATAATTGAGAGAAATTTTTAAATGCATATCTTTAATTCATTAATTGAGGTTGGCAAACCTTGGAGTAATGTGCAATGTGGCTTACTCAGTTACATGGTTCATTGACTTTGTTCTAGTTTATGTCACTGCATTTGTCAGGTACACTGTTAGAAAACTGCATGGCTGCACTAACTCACTCATGATTTTTAAAGCCAATTTAATCCATATTAAGCAGCTTCTTGTTCTTAGATTTCATTACTCGAGCTGATTTTAGTGGAGACAATAGGCAGCCATTGGGGAATGTGATAGATCTCTCACTCTCATCGATTCCCTTCTCGGTTTGAATTATAAACTGCTTAATTCATTGTTGATATCCTTATTCATTTATCACTGATCAAAATTTCTGAGCATTGATAATTAGTATTGTGGAAATATCAGTATGATATATTAAGGCTCATACTAAAATGAGAATGAGTGTTCAGAGGTGATCTCGTATCATTGTTTCCTGGGGTTCTCTATAATTTTATTTATATTTCTACCAAACAGAAGAACTGGAATGAATAAAATATCCCATAATTATTCAGCTTCCATTATCTACCAATTAATAGTTAAGCACTGATGTATAGATAAAAGAAAATAATCTCAATTTCCAAATGCAAGGTGTATATATGACTTAGTTTATGTTTTTGCCATGTGCATTCTTATTTAAATGCCATCTAATAGATCTATATTTCTACATCTAAGAAAACTCCGTCTTTTATTTTACTTTAGCACAGTTAAAAATTTTACTTAGAGCTTATATTTAATTGAAAAGTCAATGCAGTACCTAATCAGACAGTAATTTCATAAATTAATTGGCAATTAATATTAATTAACTGCAAAATTTAAATATCGATATTATGTAAAAATTTGTAAACTCAGTGAAGCATTAAAGTAACTCATACAGGTGCTTTGAAAATAAATTGGAACAAAGAAATCTTAGAAACTTAATTGTTAGACAAAATTGTGTATGGGTTAACCATGTCGAATATTCTTCATTTTTAATTACGCTTTGACATATCCACATTTCTTAATCTTGATCTTTCACATGGAATCAGTGATTTAGGAAGTCTTTCATGCAGTAGATTGTGCAAAGTCATTTTTATTTAAGTTTTTCCTCCTCAAGATGAGTGTAAATTTCTTAAGTTTAAATGTATAAGATAGCTCTGAAATAGCCCAGCCATGTGGCTCCCTATATTTTGGGTTGTTGACATACTTCCTAAGTACAGAATTCCTCTGCGTTTCAATTTTGCTTTGACTTTTCTGAAAGTATTTTTATACTTTTTGAGGCAAGCAGGTTTCTTCTATGATATTTTCTATTTCTCTGAAACCAATAATGATATAAAAATTAAAAGTTAGCTTAAAAATGTTTACCCAGGGTTTAAAGGTATGTAAAATTCCTGCATTGGGATGATTTGATTTACAAGTAATATTTGCCTAAATTTTCTGAAGAGTTGAGATATTATCTTTCTTACCTATAGAATTTTTTTAATAGATGGGTTAAACACCCAATGCTTCTCTGATGCGTTGATTCAATCTTCCTCCCAGTTAACATGAAAAGTAAATTGTATAAAACTCATTATCTATGTATTGATAAGGTTATTGTGTATCAATATAAAGAGTAAAGAAGTATTTCTCTAGATAGTCAAATTTTTAAAACAAATTTTTTTATAAATCAATTATTTACTACCTTGCATTTCACACACAAAAAAGTCAAATGGGGTTTAATCCCCTAGATATTATATACTAGGATGTGACTAACTAGAAAGGTTGGATGCTTAGGTTTATAGAAGTAGGCCAATTGGACATAAATACTCTCATCTTCATTCTTTGTAGTTTGGCCACATGCCTTTTAATGAATATTTAAAACTCTGGAATTTTTAGGAAAGTTGGTATTTTCAGTGTACATTGTTTCTTTTATGTCTACACTGTTTTTTGTATGTCGCACATTCTTTTCTCTAATATATTAAATTATATTTTTTAGATTTAAGGATGGTGTTCTTTTTCAATTTAACAATTCCAGATACCTTTGTTTTAGTTGAGCTTCAATTGAAACTTCCAAATCGAAAAAGATGTAGAAGTATCATTCTGAGGCTTAAAATTTGCTGCTATAATGTAAAAAGTATAAATATATTTTGTATATTCATTAATGGAATTCAGATGCCTATCTAATTCAGAGATTAGGATTGTTGCTCTGTTTCTGTTGTGCTTTCATCTAACACCAACACAGATATTATACTACTTTTAAGAATGAGTTTTGTTTTGTGAAATCTTGTGGGAGTATTGCTTAGTAGGAATAAATCCCTGTAGGCTCTGACCTTTGTTCTTTCAATGTCACTCGATAGACGTATTGCTGATTTTCTCTTTTCCACAAAAGAATTCCTAGCAAAGCAAAAAAGTTTCATAGTAAGCATTAAAATGATAACTCCCTAAGCAGCATACAGAGAAATGCTTGATTTACTAAAACAACTTTCACAATTACATATTTAGAAGGATGTCTTTATAGTTTTTGATGTTGTGTGTGACATCTTAATTCACATTTATACATTTCTAGGTATGCTGATATGTGTATAACTTACTGTTCTGATGACTTTGATAGACTTGGTTTTAGGATAAGGTATGATGAAAGGAATTCTTTGTATAGCTGATCAGCTTTGCCTTTAGAAGTAGTTGAGTTTATCCTTGCTATTCTGCAGCTAAAGTTTACAAGTATTATCCCTAGATGCTCCATTTCTTCTAAACTGGTCATTGGATATTGATAAGTGTTTTTTTAAGTATCATTCCAAAATTTATGATTAAAAGAAATTTTTTCCTTAAAATTAATGTCTTTAAGTAATGAGTAATTTATAGCGTTTTCTTGCCCAAATCGTGTAATAATCGTTATTAAATTGTACGAAAAGAACGGTTCGACCTTAGCTGATGGAATGAAATTGAAAGAATGAAAAAATTTTCCACTGAACCAAATGGAAAACGTGGAGAAAGATCTGTCACATTTCCATTGGCTAAGTTTTATCGCAATGAAGATACCCTTGGCCATCTAAGTCGCTAACTTAAAATCCTGACATTCTCACGACAAAATCTCTTCCTATGAGTATGTAGATACTCGTAGTGTAGGTGTATAACCCCCATGTGATTCATCCATTATGATACAGGCATTACATGTCATTGAACAGCGACTCTTGATGTGTACCCCTTTCTTCAATTGTGGGTATCCGCTATACGTGAACGGGTCTGTCGTAGGGTGTCGCGATTCATTTATGTATATATCCAATGGGAAAGAATCAAGCGAAGCTCATCGCCTTTCTACTTACAGCATTCGGTTCGTCGCCTGCTTGCATTTATCGCGGGTTTCAATCGCATATCTCGCTGCGGATGTTTGTTCAGAAGAATTTCCTTGCGGTTATTGCGTTTTCAGCCCCACGATTCCGAGGTTATTTTGAAAACCGCGAAATAATTTTAAAGCTCGTACTTGTCATTAGGACCTTAAGCCGGGGGCTTCGGTAGGACCCGACTTATTCTTGTTATCTAGCCATGTTTAGCGTAGTTTTAGAAGACAAATACATTTGATACATTTACTATGATCGAAAGCAGAAAAAAGGCCGGCTATTTACCAAAGGGAGCACGGGTGCAAACGTCCGAACTCGATCCTTATGTATTAAGTAATTTTAATGAATCATGATTGGGCGTAACGGAATTTCTAACAGATGCATTGTGTACTATCTGCGAAATAAAAAGGTTGCACTTGTTAATTCAGCCCGCGCAAACTGGAAGCTCAGATGCTGGTCTCTCATGGACCACCCCCTCCTCTCGGCTGGTCTTGTCATCGTCCGGTTTGACTTTGGTCAACAGATAAAAGGGTACAAGGCAATGCTTTTGTCACATTTTTCAAATTCTAATCTTAGCATAAAAATCTTACTTCTGAGTCTCCGCATAACAGACTTCGCTTTAGAGATAAAAGTACAGAAGGCGTTGCTTTGAACACGTGTTTTTAAAATGTAAATATTGGGAAAAACTCACTTCTTATTTATAAATCTCTGTATAACTTATGTCAGCGTGTTACAAATTTAAAACTTAGTTTGATCTTTTTTTTTAACCTGCAAAACAGATATTAAGTATTAGCTCGCTGTTACAGCTATAAGGTCGTTATTCTTTCTATTGGAGGGAATTAAGACTGTTGAGTGGTGCTAGTTTTGATTTATTGCCAGTAACTGCGAAAGTATTTTTAGTGTTTACCTTTTAAGTGTCTTGTGTAAAGATATCGTTACTTTAAAGGGTTAGTTATTAGGTCGCCATGTTTCAGTTTTTTATCTAGAGTAGGTTATTGCTAGCTAAACGCAATTTACCTTATCTCGGCTTTGATTTCTTAAGAGTAGAGACCAAATTGACTTTCACGGCACGCTCTTATTATCCCTAAATGAACCTAGCGGAACACTGAAAGGCACGTTTGTTTCATTCCGTTCTCAATTTGAAAATTAAAACACCAAGTACACGTAAAATTAAATGGCTTATCTGCAGGAATCGAAAACTAATACAATTAAAGTACAATTTCTATTTTCCATAGCTTCAATAAGGGATTACTTAATTTTGAATAATAATCCATGAATATATTTTAAATTGAAACACTTGAAATTCGTATATTCCGTATGCAAAGAGATCACCACGTGGAAGGTCGAAAACAAAGGTCTAAGAAACTCTTCGTGAAAATTATCTCGCTTGATGACTTCATACGCCCAAGATACTGTGAATAATGCATTCTATTGATCAAAATTTGTATTGTGCAGTTTAGTATCATCCGAAAATTTTGCTTCTGTTATTAAGTAGTTTGAAAGGAAAAAAAGCGTCTCTTTGTGTTGGATTGGTACGAACTCCCGAAGCGAAATGAACGTGTCGCTAAGTAAGAGCGCGAATTCTCATACCACGCGAAATGTGGGGAATATTTTGCTCTCTGGTGCGCGGTACGCAGAGAGCTTACTTTAGGCGCACTGCTACCAGAGAAAGGGTTGATTCAGAAGCATAAGAAAGGACGTTCTATCACGATCTTATGAGTTCTTGCCACCGTTTACACCAGAGTAACTGAAATAAATAAGTGATGTTGTCATAGTTGCAGATAAGGCAAATATTCGGGAAACCAGGCGTGTCAAAAACAAACCCATATTCAATCACTGTCATCTTTTAAGGTATGAAAGTGCTTTAATGTGTCCCTTACTATTTTTGTGAATATTAAGTTAAAAATGTTCGAAAAAGTTAGCAAATTTTTAGCAAAGTATCCATCCAAAATTTAAGAAATCAGTAACTCATTGTTAGTTACAGGAGTTATTAGTAAAAGAGAACTAAACTAACCTGATAATGTTATACAATAAAATATTCTAATAGTATTCATATCCATCCAGGACATTTAATAGTTTCGATAACCTTTATAGAACCACAGATAAATTCGTGTACGAATCCAGGGAGATTGTGGTGTTAAACTCCGTTCACCTTCATGAAAGCACTATTAAGAATACATTGGTGCTTATATTCCATACTGGAGAATATAGCGCGCAGTGTAGAGTCGAACAAAACCAGAACAAAATCTTGCCTCCCTAGGAATTGTAACAATTTTTCCCGCAATTATTATAAATTTCAGATCAATTTTAACCTACTTGATACCCCTAAGCAGTTGGAGCAGCTCGCCGTATTCCCTCTTGAAGAATACGCGCATCAACATATTTACAATAGTGCATTCATGACGGTGAATGGAGTTTAGATATCCTCTTGCTGACGATGAAAGCTTTTAACTTGCGCTTATTAATCTCTGGTCCAGCTAACTGCAGATAACCGAGATAAACTAGAGGATGGCAAAACAAGAATGTTTGCCGCCCATGAAAGTTGTGCATTAGTGAAGGTCGAATGATGAATGATGCCTTGTTCTGCCACACAGTACCCTCTGGCCGACTTTAGTCACAGGGCAATGGAATTGGGGAGTGCTTCTTGTCCGCTGAGAGAGAGGAAACGCCTCCCAGATGCTTTTATTGTTAAGGCATGGGGTCGCCAGACGTTGCGATTTTGGCGGGAGTTTCCCGACTTGACGTGGTTTCCCGCGCTTCAGCTTCTCCGAGTGCCCCGCTGTTAGATCTTATGAACGATTATGCGGATGCTGGAGTGTTAGCTCTCAGGCAGCAGCATGGAGATTACGCCGAAGTCGACCGCTGTGTTCTCAATTCGAAGTAACTACTGTTGCAATAAATATAATTCTTTCTGATGTAATTACATGGGCGTACGTTCATATCTGCACTGTGTATGCGGCAAAAATGTGATAAAACGGCGTTATCAGGCTTGTGTTGGATGTTAAGTTGATTACGTGTCGCGTTTCGTTTTCCAGAGAATTAATGTTCTTGAACTTTTTCAGATTAAATTACAGTTACTACTAATATGATTAACTATCCGATTTTTGGAATCTGCCATTGCATAGACATACTTGTAATTCACTGGCACTGACTGGCAACCCTCTTATAAGATTGTGTTAAGTGCATACAATATTCATAGCATCATTCCGCTTGTATTTGTAAAGCTAATTTTTACACGATGTTACTCTTTCGTAGACACCAAGAAAAAGATTACAGCTTTTGTGAAGCCGATCATTTTGAAGACAGTACCTCGGCTAAAGAGAACAATTCGTTTTTGATGCTGCTCACTGTTTAAGGTTAAGTTTCATAAAATACTAAAAAGTGCTCTGTAAGAGAGCAAAAACGCACCAAAGGCTGAGATATACAGCTACTCAATAGAATGAAGGAGAATGGAGTGTAGGAAGAAGGATATGTTATCAAAAATTTCGTTATAACATCGAAAAAAAAATAATTAACGAAGCAATCGATTCCTCTATCAATATTCCTATTTATTCTTTTTTATTATTCAGGAAGACGTACAATTTATGATATTTTATAACGCCGAATCAGTTTTATTCATTCAGAAGGCGGCTGGATTGTCCTAAAAAAAATTGTTTCTGTATCAAAGTTCGAGCAAGAAAAGAAAAAAATTACAGATGTAAGTTGGGATTTACAAAAGAATGTTACCGAAATCGAGCAGAAACATCTTGTTGGCCAGATAAGGTTGCTTGCTACTTTACATGCTCCTAAATCATTCAGTTATCCTGAACGGATTAATAATATTATTGTTATTCATTTTAATCAATCTCTTAGAAAAAATCTCATTCAAAAATTCCTTCATTCCATCTTCAATGGCCTCAGATCTCTCCTACGTCTCGACCAACTCTCACCATCATTATCGCCGCATTTTCTTTTACCTCCCTAAGATTTATTTTTTGCGCTTACCTCACGTATTTAACTATTTTTCTTCTCAAACGCCTTCCATTCATATTTCTTCGCCTAAGTCTACATTCATTTCTATCTTAAGTCACCTCAATGGCTTGCTTCTTTAAATACTCCTTCCTCGTCTTGTTATTTTAAATGTTTGTTCTCTTTCACGTTGTAATTTATTTGTTCTATTTTTATGGTATCCAGTATAAGTTGCCAGCCATCGCTGTTGTTGAATCTGATGATAAATAAATATAAATCAAATGAATGGTACTGGATAAGATAATAAATGAGTAGTTCTGGGTAAGATAATATCGTTATTGTTGCTCAAGTTATCGTTTTGTTATTTTAGTTTAAGATCACAGTTATCACTTGCGATCAATTGATTTGTTAAACTTTCTAATCAGAATCGATTTAAGAATTTTACTCAAGATGTTCCTGACCACACAGTCATTTCGACCCTACCAACGTCATGAGCCTTCCCCCAAACACCCGGCGCCCCGGGCAACCGCCCGGCCTCTGTATCTCGGGACTGCTCTTAACATGATGCTAAATTATACATAATGATTCTAAAGAGACGCTTGCAGAATGTAACCAAATTGATGGACATTTACTTGTGTTTTTGTTCTTGGAATGATTTGTCGCGTTATTGTTTAACAGCTTCGTTTTCAATTGTATTATGTGGTGGATATTCTCATCTCAGAGATGTCTGAGGACGCGTCTTAGCATCAGGTGGTTCTCGTGGAAGACATCGAGGCTGGCACCGGTGGCACGTTTCCACCCGTCATGGCGGCTCGTCTACTCCACGCACGCCGGTTGATATTTTTGCTTTAAATTCGTGAAGCATGCAGTCACACAAAATGCTCGCGCCACGCTTGACTTCCCTCGGACTTTTTTTTTTTAGTTGCGTGCATGTCTTATTTGCCGACCCTTAGTTGACGAATCAATTGAAGTGTCGGCTTGCCGGAAGTTGTGGATTAGTAAGTGAGTAGCGGGTTTCTTTAAAGCGTATCGGATGTTTTTCAATTCCCCTTTGTGATCCTATTCGGCTGGAGAATGGGTCAATGATTTTCTTAGTAGTTGACTGAGACTTGTCTCAATACAGTTAAGATGAAAAGGTGGGTGTCGAAGGCTTTCGAAGTCCTCGAATTATGTTTCGTTGCATTGGTTGTGGCTTGGTTCTACATATTCCGATTGGTGGTTTCCCTGTGTAATTAACAACCGAGCATCTATAATTGTTAACAGAAGCCTCTGTCAATATTATACTGCCTTCGAACCTTCATTACATTTTGAATTTCACCCCGCGGTGTGCTGGTGTAAAAGTAAGAAAGTTAGGATTATGTGCTGGGTAAATCTAAAGAAAAAACTGGAAAATACCAGACTGATGATGGTTAGCCAAGCGGAAATTAATGCCCGATTAACAAGTAATTTCAGGCAGCTTCAACCTATTTTTCCAGTTTGGTTTTCTAGCACTTTCTCTCGGGAGTTTGACTTTTGTATTAGTTTTTCCCTTACTGCTGTTGTTTGAGGAGATGCTGTCAAAGTTACATGCTTATTGTACTTATATATTTTCCCGAATATATGCCCCAAACTATATCTATATACTTCGAAGTATCATCAAGCATTAAGAAACGTGGTGGTGCTATTCTGCAATGATATTTTGATTACTAATGAACTTGACTGATTTGCAGCTAAAGTTTCTTTGAATATTAAAGTTAAAATTCGGAATATTCCCATCGAACTATCATTTATTCTAAGTTCGATCTAATATAATAAAAACCTTTCTAATCCGATGGTACTAATAGATATTAATTATTCGAAACAATGTAGTGCAGAAATATTATTGGTCTCCTAAAGTCTTATCGTATTGTTTATCCAGGAAAGTTACAGTTGTTCGTACTTACACATTACTAAATCTTTTTGTGATTTTATTTCCTTGATCGTTTTAGCTCTTATGATGTTGGTTTTCAGTTGTTTTTCATAACTAACAAATTTATAATGCCAAAGAGTAAATCTTCTGTTGATTGGTCATAAGAAGAGTGGAAAGTATTTCCTAAGCCATAAACATTAATTTACCATGGAAATTTTTCAATGTTACCAGTTTTCTGTTTTAAGAGTTAAGGTTAAGCTTTCAATGTTACCAGTTTTTCTTTATTAAGAGTTTTTAAGGTTAATTTCAATAGTCAAACTGCATGATAAACTAATGGTTTCTCATGCATCACCAGTGACAGAAAAACCAGGTCTTTTAACCTCTGTAAATAATGTTTTTATCTGAGAGAGATGCTCAATCAATATTTTTTCACTTTCAGTGCATGGATTGAAGATGTTAACATCAAACCATATAAACCTTTTAGAGATCAGTTTGTCAAGACAAATAAGTCGGCCGTATTCAGAGATGCAGTGGAAGAAGTTGAAAATCTTGTAAGGAAAATGGACTCTGTAAGTCTTCTTATTGATTGCTCGTATTTTGTAATTGAAGACAGTGTAAATGTGTTCTATTTTCCTTCTACAGGCAGGTGTTGACATGGATGATCCTGATGCAGAATTTAACAGGTTGAGAGAATCTGTGAGCGAACAGAAGAAAGAAACCAAACCAAAGATTAGGAAGGTGAGCAGGAAATTCTCTGAGAATTCTGTTTGGTGTGTTGTGCTGCTTTCCTATTAGTCACATCATTTTATTATGTTTAGGACCATCCACCTAAGGCTGCAACAAAGAGGACCAATTCAGAGAGCAGTTCTGGCCCGACCACGCCAAGCAAGAGAGTTAGGTCCAACTCTTTGAACGAAGACCAGATATCTGGTATGAATTCCATAACATCCACACCAGCGGCCACTCATAGTCCCAGACGCGGCGTGGTTTCCAACCTTCTTGATCGTCCAACTAGTGTGGCAAGGCCTGTGAGTACCACTATGCATTTTCAGTCCTGTTTAGGAATTCCTAACCTAGGTTTATTTGCAGTCTGTATTTATTGCACAAAGACCAATAGTGGCACATGTTCAGATGGTAGTAGTTTTTCAGGGAAAGTTAGCATTTAATAAATAGAAAGAGAAGGCTTATTTGATCTGGTGAGCAAGTGTGAAATTCTGAAGTAACTGGCATAATTAAAACCAGAAAGGCATTAATTATAGCCTGCCACATACTTTCATGTGGTGCATGAGGTTATTAGAAGCATAATTCATAAACAGTCATTAAATATTTATGAATGTTTTAATTTGTACTGTTGCCCTGGATGATTAACTTTCTCTTGATTAATTAATTGCAAAGCTTCATGAGGCTTTTATAATAGGATAATGAAAGAATTTCAATAACTGGATTACATTCTTAAAATAAACAAGTTAGAGGTCTGCGGACTGCCAAATAACATGCCTTGGAATGAAAAGTTATGTCATATTTCTTAAGAGAATGGAAGGGAATATGAGGAAGAATATAGGGATAAAGGAAAGGATATTATGATAGGAACATATTGCAGATAATTGTGAATGGAAAGACATTAGTGTGCTTGCCCTAAAGGTAGTGTGTAAGCAGTGTGATTCCATTTATGTGGGGTAACTACTCATAAAATATATCACATACTGACTTTTCATATGTATATGTATATAATTTATATGGAGATTATAATGACTAAGATGTTATGTAAGTAGCTTCTTGACCAACCGGGACAATTTACTGTGGATGTGTCAATCTATTGCTTGACCCTCTCATGACCTTGCAAACTTTTCCCATAAACAATAGAATAAATAACCATGGAATGGGAGCTCTATTGAAGGAAATTAATGATGAATGCGTATCACATAATGATGGATATTATGCGAGTTGTATTATCCCATTTAGTGGACTTGTTAAAAAAATTTCATTGCAGTTCTTTCATGTTACATGAAATCAAATGGGTAATATCTTATTTAAGTAATCCCTTATTACTATATCCAGATTAATTTATTATAGTTGTCTTATGCTATAGTTATTTGTATTTTAGTCAGTCAGAGCAGAAATAGCATTCCTTGAATTTAGGAGTCTCTCAATTCAAAAGTACTATTTATTCAGGATTTTAGTTGTTAATAAGTAATTCTGTTTTTAGCTATTTATCAGAAATACTAATCTTGTCTTTTACATATATTTGGAAAGTCTAGGGTCATTCATAAATATCTTTATTTGGCTTTTTAAAGAAGGAAAACTGAAACATATGCCACATACTTGCTGTTTATTTTCACTTTTATCAGTCATTTATTTAGGGCTTAAGTTTTTAGGGGATTAATTACTTACTATTATTCTTTCTCTGTGTAGGAAGTTATTAATGTCCTTTCCTAGATTCATCTTATTTTTCTGCCATTAACATTTTGTCAGTTACTTTAGTTGTCTTCTAGATGATACAAAAACTAAGAAATTGTCAACTTCAGATAGGTCTGAACTTTATTGTAGTCATTAGAGGTTATTAAGGTGTTACATCTACCACTATCTACATCAAATTCACAGTGATGGCTATGCATGTAATTTTAAGATTATTATATTCCATGAAGAGGTAGTAAATTTTGTTATTTTTCCCTAGGAAACACCTCCGTTAGATCTTGAGAAAGTTTCTAACACTTTAAAAGAAAAGAACATCCTTCCATCTTCACTGAAATTTGGATTCCTTGGCCTTGGAATCATGGGGTCAGGTATTGTCAAGAATCTGCTGAATTCTGGCCATTCTGTCATTGTGTGGAACCGAACACCAGAAAAGGTAAATGATCTCTTGCCTAAATTTTTTATTTTCCCCTAAAATTAAACGCATCACTTTAGCTAACCAGAAATCGACTGGATCATACGAGTTAGGTTTCTCTAGATTCAAATTACAATGTTTAGGTTGAATGACATCCATAGTAATCCTTTGATAAATTTATTTATACCTGCTGCAGTTTTTGTACAGAATCCAAATAAAGATTTAGATCGATTAGATTCAGACCAAACAACACAGTTATTAAACATTATCTTCATTTATACACTTGAATATAACACAATGCACACCAAATTTTTTTATAAATATGTTTCGAGTTTATGCAAGCAAACAGTGAGTTCAAAACTTATAAAAAATTGTCTTCCTTGGTTTTTCTGATCTGCCATACTGTTTAACGTTCTTTAACAACTTCCAACCCATCCTGCGTTATGCAACCTTTAACACCTATTGGGCGAGTTTAAAAAAATATTTACAAGACAAACATCACAGTCTTCAATTATTAAAGGAAACCATCATTAGGCTCTAATATTTTATTTGAGAAGTATATGCTTGAAAATATAGTGGTATAGACTATACATTGGAGAAAAAGGCAGAGTAAAAGTATTTTTCTGTCTTGTTTTTAGACCTAATCTCCTACCTACTCGTCAGAAAATATCATCCTTACATTAAAGATGCCAATTAAAGAGCAGTGCTGCAGCATCTCCAAAAGCAAATCTTTTAATATATTCTCTCTCCTGTGTAAATGATAGACAAGTAACAATTTTAAAGTCTTACCTTCACAGATTAGGTAGTCCACCACAATTTTAACAGTTGTTTACTAATACTTTCCAGTGTATTTCACTAGCCTAGGAGGATGAAATCCAAGAGCATTTTCTTCTATCACAGGGGCTTTTTTAAAATTATCACACTAATCCTTATTGGCACTATAAGGCAGTTTCACATTTTATATTCTGACCACCATCGTTATCACTTTTCACTGCCACTTCCATGCTTACATCTGCGACGACTTCCTTGATGTCTTGTCCCTTTCTTTCTTGTTCAACTTCACTTATGGCCTCATCTTGGCCAGATGATAATCCTGGAGAGTTGTGTTGAGATTGGAAAACAGAACAGGGCTCTTCATCGATGGAGAAAGAGACCGAACTGCCTCGCTGATGTTTGGATTTCTTATGTGGTGTGACGACTCTCTTGGCGACAGGGGTGCAGTAAGGAGATGTGTGCTCTTCGTAGGGGGGAGGGTCATCCCTATCTGCTATCGTTCCAATGGCAGATCTCTCGCTCTCTGGGGAAAATGTCAGGCCATCAACAGAGAGCTCTGTTGGTGTGTAGTAGATGGATAGGCGGCTCTGGGTGTCATCTTCTACCGGAGCAATGTCTCGAAGGGCAGCTGCCACTGCTGCAGAGAGGTCTACTGGAGGTTGGTTTGGAATAATGGGGGCTGGTACTCGTGGTGGGCGGAATTCAGCGAAGTCAGCTGCATCAGGATGGACCCCAACACCACCTCCAGTGCGACAGTTGTCTAAGTAGAGGTTGGGTAGGTTTTCCAGGAGTTTGTTGAGAGTTTGCTGCTGGTACTTGCAGGTTTCTCGAAGTCGTAGGACCTGGTGTGCGCTAAACTTGCGGATTCGGTTTCGCTGGAAGACGTAATTCTCACGCACCCAGTTAAGTTGACCAGTGGAATATTCTCGCACTCGTTTTACCTGTAAATTAAAAGTGGCATTAGTAGATGACATTGCTTGACTTATATCAAGAGTTATTACAACATCAAGAGTGATTACATTATTTACCTGGTCGTAGTACTGATCCCTGATGGTAGTTAAGTGCTGAGTTCCGTAGTCTCTGATGTCTTTCAGGTGCTTCACTTGTCCCTGATAGCTCTCTCTTATCCATTCAACCTGCTGAGTGCAGTTTTCTTTTATCTTGTGAACCTGTAGAAGATTATTTCAATTAATTTAAATAGATTTAGTGTTTTTTATTAGATAGACATTAGAGAAAATTTTACTTGATGAATTTTCCATACCTGATCGGTGTAGTTCTGTCTCAGTCTTTCCAGCTGTTGAGATTTATATTGCTCAATGGTCTCTAGTATTTGGTATATCTGCTTGGCTCTAGGAGACACTGTATCATTTTGGCAACATAAGGTCCACCCGCATCTGTAAATAGAAAAGGTGGTCATTAGTGAAAGGGCACTTGAATTACAATATAGCAGTTAAGTAACATATATAAAAATATAGCTTACCTTCGGAATATGTAGATGACTAATTGTACGATTAAGGTTATGAGCAAAAATGCTATTGCTGCTGCAAAGCCCACAATTATACTCATTACCTTAATCTCGTGTATTGTGACAGGATCAATACTGAGTTTCACCTGAACAGATATGTTAGATACTGGATTTGAGGCAAAGCATGTGTAACGACCACAGTCTAATCGCAAAACACTTTCAATGAATAGAGTTCCATTATCTAGGATACGCACTCTTGGATCTTCTATTTCACTCATATTGGAATAATGTGCTGGTGGATGTTTGGCATAAGGATTTGGGGACAGTTCTGCATTTGGTGTCCAGTGGAATGTTAAACCTGTAGGAGTCTGCCATGTCACTGATGGTGCAGGCCAGCCATCAAGGTGACATTCAAGTAATGCACTGCTTCCAATGCGGAATTGCTGACCTGCTACTGGTGACACTCGTATCAAGTTCAGCCTGGCACACTTTAAGTTCCGAAGGGTTTCTATCATGTTGGGGGGTATTAAATTCACTTGCCTGTTGTAGTCTAACATACAGGTCAGATCACTGGGAACCATTGTGACATTTCTGCCTGGGCCCTCCCTCCAGTCTGCAAACCACTGAAACCGACAGTCACAAACCCAAGGATTTTCACCAACAAAAACTTCCTGAACCAAACTTAGACTGGAAAACGATTTCGGTATGTGGGTTAAGTTGTTGTGACCCAAGTCAAGGTATGCCAACTTGGGGGTCCTGTCAAATGTATATTTCTCTATTTCTTTCAAGAGAGGGTTTTTCCTCATTATCAGCACCTTCAGACTCGTTAGGCCTAACACATCAGTATCTTTCAGTACAGTTAAGTGACTGCCCTCAATGATAAGAGTTTCCAGTTCGAGGCAGTTGTGAAAAGGTTTGATTCCCAGATCAGCTATAGGATTCATTCCAAGATTCAGCCACAGTAGATGCTCCAGATCACGGAATGAGTTGTTGGGAAAGAGAGAAATGGAGTTGTTACCAAGGTTGAGGTATTGTAGGTCGTTGAGGCCATGGAAGAGACCTTCTGGTATCTCAGTAATCGACGCATTGGAGAGTTCAAGCGTCTTCAGGTCACGTAAATCCCCAAATGTGCGAGTGGAGAGAGCCAAGTTTTGGTTCCCATTGAGCAGCAAAGACACAAGGTTTTTGTTTGGGGAGAAGAAGTTGTCGCTCAGATATGTGAGCAGGTTGTGAGAGAGGTCAAGGGTGAGAAGATGCCTCAGTGGCGAAAACAACTGGAAGGGTAGGTCCGTCAGGGCGTTCCTAGAAAGGAAGACGACTTCGAGATGATCCAAGCCTGCGAACAGATCCCGCGGGAGGCTTCGGAGCAGGTTTCCAGTGAGATTAAGGGATCGAATTGAGGCGAGGCCCTCAAAAGCCTGGCCATGGAGCTTTTCGATCCGATTGTTGCTGAGATCGAGGTGTTCTAGGAACCGTAGGTGCGAGAAAGCCCTCGAATAGATCTCTCGGATCTCGCTGTGTTGCCAGGAGACGAACTTTAAGGAATCCAAGCCCTGGAAAGTTTCGCGCGTGATCTTGCCGTCGACGAATATGTCCTCGAACACGAGGTGGACGGTGCCTTGAGGGACTTCGATGCCCTCGTACAGTCTTCCGAAGCAGGATATGGTCACCGGTAGCGATTTGTGCCCTCGCAGGCAGTGGCAGTGTGCGGGGCATGGGTTGTTGGCCGGAGGATGGTGAGCATGGCGTGTAGTGGGTGTCGAAGTCGGAGACGCCGAGGTGATGGCTGAAAGGAGCGCCAGTAGGAGAAGAGCGACGAGTGGCACCGGGCACCACCCCCGCACCCCGGCGCGCCGACCACCAGTGATCATGGTTCCCTCATGACTCTAGTTCCATCACATCTCACGTCAGGCACCTTTTTTGGAAGAGAAAGAAAGAGTGAATGGTTGCGCAGCGTGTTGTTATGCCGGCGTCAGCTGGCCGTCCCACTCCCGTACGCTAGGACGGTTTTTTCTCTCTCAAGCGCGGGCGATAAAGACGTACGTTGACCCTTGACCCGAAGCGGATTCAATTTTCTGTTGCGAGGGAGGACTTTCGCGGCGGAAGGCTCCTGGATGAATGTCGATTTTGGGCAATTGTTTAGAGTTAAGCCAGCTATCGGCGTATCGAACTTTCGATATCGATCATTTCAGCACCTTATCAAAGTATAAAAGGAGTACGCGTAGCATATCTATTGGCTAAAGTGTCTTAAGACACTCCTCGCTCGGCGTCTCCTCCCATCGCGATAGCCGGCGATAGCGTATCTTTCACGCACCGAGAAACTTCGCTTCCCTGTGAGACACGAGGCGGAAACGTGAGAAATGCCGCCGTCTGCGGACGACGAAGATCGGACACCGCACAAGACACTCGAATTTCGCAAATTCGCATGGCGAAACCTCAGCGAGAAACCATCCGCGTCTCCCACGTTCGGGGGCCTTTATTGTCACGTCTTGGCGGAGAGCACATACGAGCCGCGTTTACGAATGGCTAGGATTGATTTTCCGGGGGCGCGGTGTAATTCGCAACGGCGCTCTCTCACAACGGTTTCCTTCGAATCCCCCCAACGAAATGTCCTCCCACGCGGGGAGGCGCTATCCCTCCCCCCCCCCTTCGTGCTCTTCGGATCGATAAGGTACACTCACCGGCTCGGGTGCATGGTGATCCCGCTCGTCTGTGTGTGTGTGTGTGCGAATGCGCGATGGCTTATATGAACGTCGCTACGAGTCACTTCCTTCGGCACGGCCTCTTCGCGAGAGAGTGGTGCTGGGCGATCGCCGTGCCAGCGCTCATGAGCAGAAGGGAAAATGGCGGACGCTTCCCCCTCCCCTCTCGCGTCACAAGACTAGGGCGAGTCCATTTCAGAAGCCCGGGGGAGGCTCAACCGGCGGGGAAGTAGAGAAGGTCGCCGAAGGGGAGGAATGGGGCGGTAGGGGAGGTGGTTCTCGCCTGGCTGGATCGCTTTTGTGTACTTGGGGTGGTAGGGTATGACATAGCCGGTTGCGGTCTTTCGACCACCTCGGGAATTTATATCGGAACGCGGTGAGAATGCTGGGCCGCCATTTTAGGGTTCGTCGCGAGGTTGTCGTTTGATCTCGTTGGGTTTGAGCGTAAGATGAATCTCCTCCATTGTCAGGGGCCATGTTTTCCGGCGTTTTTTTTTTTTTTTTTTTCGTTTCAAGGTTGGGCTTCCCTCGGGAGGCTGCAATTGATGCGCGCCAAGTCGCCGCGTTTTTCCTTCAGTCGTTCCGGTTGTTTCTTGTAGTTGAACCGAAGGGTTAATTTGCAGTAAGTCGTTAAAGAAGTTGGAGTTAATTAAAAATTGTTGGAGTGGGCTGAAATGATAATTACATATTCTATAGGGTAGGGATGCTGATTCTGTAAAAGGCAAACTTTTTCCTCCATGGCTCCTTATTAAATTCGAAATCACTGCTCACCAGTGAAGATGTTTGCTAACATAAGGAAAACTTCAAGTTGAATTCGAAGAGACGTAGAAGGAAATCTTCAATATTTCGCAAAGTAAACTTAATGTATCTCTGAATTTTAAGCTCGTATACGATGTGTATTACGATCTATAAATGTGCTTGGAATCCAAACAAAGCAAACCAATATGTTGAAATTTAGAGGCCCACGTTGGTTACACACAGATTTATACTACATGTCTTTCAGTTCCAAAATTAAAGTAATTTCCCCACGGTTTTCCTTAGACGTCTTACGAAGGCTTGGTGCTATTGATGCTAATTCGTGATTTAAAGGGAAAATAAAGTGTTCCAGAAAGTTTATTACAGAACTTTTATGACTATTCTGAGTTACGTGACAATTTTATCCTGCTTGCTATTTAAATTGATAGGATAAAAACGTAATTTCAACTCGATATGTCTCGCTGACATGTTATTGATGTTAATGGGAAATTATCACTGTTCATGCTGCTCAAGCAACATTGAATTCAGCTGCTAAGTTATGACACCTTTTTTTTGGGAAAATATCTGTTTGAATTCGGAACTTTCCTATATATCGCTAAGTTCTTATTTGCTGTGGGATGCGGGTTACGCAAGAGATTCTGCGATCATTGGCGCGGAAATCATTATTTATGTAAGAGAAAGGTTGACTGCTTTCTGCTGCTTTCTTGCCCACTGCCGACGTGCTCAAGGAATTAAGCGACTGGAACAAAATTCCATTTTATGTATTACAGTTATATATGTGTGGCGATTAAAAACATGTCTATCTGTATACCATGCAGCCCGTGGGTCGGGTTAAGCTAAATCAAGCTTTGGCTAAGGGTTCAGTCGTACTTAGTACGAGTTAGCAAAATTAGCGCTATTATCCAGTATTATTCGTATCTCAGTAGCCTTTGTATTATCTCAATCGATATAAAGAGAAATGAATATGAATGAAATTAAGATGAAAGATAATTTTTCTCTGTTTTGAACGGGAAAAGTAAATGAAAATGTTCCTTCTACAAATACATGGTAGCTGTAAATTGGATATGCTCAAGCTTAATCTTGTGTAACTCAGCTCGTTGACTAAACTAGTCGGTAACAAATCTCGTGGAATTATATTAAGATCTCATTTCTTCTCCAACAGAATAGCAGGATATCAGCCCTAGTAAACGTTCATTTGAAGTACAAATTCAGCCATATTCACTCGTGTTTACCCAATATTTTGATCGCTGTACCGAAAGTGAGTCATGCTTCGCAGCTCGTGAAATGATTTGGCTTTCCTCAAGGGATAAATTCGAGTATGGAAATCGTTGTGCATACAGTTCGTTAATGAAGAATTATCCTCATTCTAGCGTACGATAAGCGGTTCGGAAAGCCGTTGCATGAGCTTGAAAAGCGTTCGGTATGATCGGATAGGTTCTTATGCTTCTGTTCCCCAAATGCGACTATTAACCGATCGCCTATTACGGCCCTGATAGTCGAATTAGGTTTCAGGTAAATAGAGCAGCCATTTTAGTTCCAGTCGAACCATTTACGCTCCGGTAGAAAGTGGCGTTCGAATTCACTTTCTCATTTCCGTGAAATCGAATTTCCGTGAGTTATTTTCCCTCTTCTTCAAATGCAGAACGTTGCAGTGCAGTGACGACGTGTCTTGTAAGGCGTAGTCCCTTGCATTAGTTTCTTGACAAGATGCAGATCTGTGGATGAACTATTTTAAATGCCGGATGCTTACTCATGTAATTTTTTAAGGAAATTAATAAGTGATAGAGATGCTATTATCTTTCCCGTTACGTGCCTATAGTTTGTTAATTGTCCCCATATAACACGGATATTTAATAGCCCTATTCAGATTATCATCAGTCATTGGCTTTGATGGTTATGGGGACGATTTATCAGAATAGGAAGATTGTATGAAACATTGCCGTGTTTTGTTGAGTTTTTCCTCGACCTTCTTTACCTTTCTCGAAAAATTTCGATGAGGAAATAAAGGATCTCTTAAATTCTCTTTCTTAGTGTCCTTGATTTTATGCGAACGTCATACCATTGGAAATAGACATTCGTGGTGCATTATCCCTATTCATTATTTATCTCCACCCAATGTAGGCTTTGGTTGGTAAGGTTTCAGGTATTTTAGTTGTCACATTTACAAATGTAAAATGTGATAGAATGTAATTAAACTATAACCGCTTCTGTTCACCGTCAGAGCTTATTAATTCAAGATTATCATTTAAAATTTCGGTGTAGTTGTACCAGTTTTTATTACATTTTTACTTGATGCGAAAATATATCGTGAGAGTACATCTGAATGGCTTGGTATAAATTTGAGGTAGATTCAATAGATTTTGGCTATTTGTTAGAGTGAGATTGAGAGGATTTTAATTAACATTTAAAATGAAGGGAAATTGGAGATAGACTAATAAATCTATTTAGCATACATAAATGCAAGTATTAATGGAATAAACTCCACTTTTCTAAGGGCAAACACCCATATAAGAAGCTGCAAGAAACTTGCGAAAACAATTTGTAGATGAGTCTAAAATTTCAAGTTTCAGATTGTTGTTTCTAGGAAGTAGACATTGTTTTCCTAGGAGCGCTTCATGGTCTCCTTCCAGACTGTATCGCGATGGCATCTTAGCCTCAGAAAATTTGGCAACATCATGGATGAGCTAAGATGGCGGCAGCCGCTTCCTTGATCAATTAAGCCACCCCCTCATTTTGTCAATCAGGATGTTTAGCATATTTTTAATTGGATGAGACCCAAGAATTAGCGAGTATGAGCGAGGCAGCTGTTCAAACGCCCACATAAAGAAAACATAAATGTCTTGAAGGCATGCGGCGTAGTAAGCAGTGGTCTGTGAAGCCAACGTTCTAAGGGGATCCTCGCACTTATTTTTTTAAGTTTTTGTTCGAGCGTTCACCCAGAATGGAACACATCCTGTCGACCAAAGCACTTTTCGCCGACCTCTTACCAGTCTCTTCACCTCGCTTTTAGCCCATCGCTACGTCTTTATCCTTTCATCTTCATTGAGACGTCTCGCCGCCGAGGGTCGTACGACCCCGTCGTTATTTTCGCCAATTTTTTCACCCTTTTATTCTTTCGTTGAGGGGAGGTTGGAATAATTCGTGGGCGAGGGCAATCGTCCGTCTCCGGATTGTCTGAGATGATTGTGACTATAGCTTTCTCCGGGACTGTCCCACGTCGATGTATGGACTTGTAAAGGATATTTATATCCTAGCTATTGGGTAGCTAAAATCGTCGGTGTTTTGAATAAATCCTTGTAAGAGAACATTTATAGTAATGGGATTTTTCGTAGGCGTGCAATTACACAAAAACGACATTTTGTAAAGAATTTTATTTAATGTTTTGTCGGAAAATATAAAGCATTCTGGCTAACATTAGTATCACTCTGTGAATATTAAGATTAAAAAAATTAGAATATAATTAAGTGGTTACTTACAAAGTTGAATTTATATCAAGTGGTTGCATGTATTGAATAATGTGTAATAAAATAATTAATTTTAAGTCTTTAGCTTGCCTTGGTGAGAAAGAGTACCAAATTAATTGGTTAAAAAGTTCTTGATTTAATCGTGATAACTATGACGATTACTATCCAACTTAGCTGAATATTTTTAGTTAGAACGAGTAATATTTTCGGCGTTTCTACCGAGTATTTATTTGTAAAGCTCAGTTTTTCATGTTCAGGTTAAGTTTCGGCAAAACTGTTATTGATGTGTCCCTTGGTATTCCATACGAACCTGTGATATGTAATATTGATTTTTTACATGACCTATATTTCAGGAGGAAAAATACTGTAGAACAGATTTGTGCTGCATTTATTCGAAAGTATCGCTGTAATTCCGTGATAAGTTTCTAATTGAATGTCCAACCGCGATAGCAATTGGAGCATCGCTGGTTGCGAAGACCTGAAAGTCGCGTTTGCCTCCATTTTGACGTTTGAAATTTCGCTATCATACGCGTTTAATTGCTTATTTTCTGTATTGGATATTGTATGAATCTGGATATTGTTTCTACCCACGTCTGCGCAACAAATGGTTGCAACTAATACAGCACGTTCTCAGACTGTTTAAGAAGGTCCGCAACCGGCTTCTGGAAAGTTCGAATCCCTTCACTCCCTCCGCAGATATAGAGGGATGGGATCGATCCCAAACATACGCTCGCTCGTAAGTGAGAAAAGCCACGGTGATAATCAACGAGAAATGTATCGCACGAGGAAGAAGATAGCGTGAAACAAAATTCAGAATAGTCTCGTTGATTTTTTTTCATACGTTATTTTTAGCCCCCTCGACTTTGGAAATAGAATTCCGCGGATAGAAATTCTGATTCAGCTGGTAGATCCCGCGGATTATGAGCAGGAAATTGATTCAGGAAGGGATCGTGTCATTAAATTGCCGCCTATTCGGAAATAGGCGTTGCCGATCGGTGGAAGTTCCATTTTTGGGTTTCTGCATCTTATGTGCTCACGTTATCGAAGTGGGACTACTTTGATATCTCGCGCGGTAGCGTTAATGCTTGAAAATCTGTGAAAATAAACGAGAGATAATGTACCTTGAATCTAAATTTACCTTGAGATTTCATTTAATTATCTTATCGAAATAAATCGCCAAATTCTGGGAATCGCTTAGTACGTGACTAAAGTCGATATTCGCTGACGTGACAAATTTTGCTTCATATTTAATATCTTATTTTACGATTCCCTCAAAATAACTCTTTTATATCGTTTGATGAAGTTAACCTTTAATTTTTGAACAGTTTTGGGATATTCCCTCTGCTCTGTCTAAACAAACGTGGATTTTGATGAAACGGTATGGTGGCTGCAAATCCAATGGAGCGGAACAACTTATAACACTAGTTTCATGCAATTTTTAGTTTTTCATAACAATATTTAACCCTTCTTTGCATGGGCTTCTTAGGAAGAAGTATGAACACATGGTGATTTAAAGACTACATTGTGCTCTGTGAAAGAGGGGAGTGATATTTGTAGCTGCGATAAGCTGGCTTACATTCAATGCTATTCATGTGACACTTCGCATGACGTCATGTACACAATCCTTTATTGTCGCAACGGTTTTGTTTATGTCTCCAAGGGACTGACTAGCGTTCCGTAGAAAGAGGACTTTACTTTGATTAAAACTAAGAATCTTGCGGGAATTCTCTTTCAAATGAAATGTTTCGTTGATGTGTCTTTTACCTAGTTGATTTCTGGATGCTGTTCTCTTTCTTAATTGTTTATTTTTCCGATTTTTCGAAAATTTGAAGTAATTCATTGAGCACACAGGAAGTACCCCATTCATACATGTAATAGTGAGTCATATAAAACATCAAATAGTCAAAGAAAAACTCACTCATGTCGGATGAAATGATAATAGTCAAGGAAAATATATGTTTAAAAATGTCAAACGTTGAATTCGTCTTGATTTCTCAATAGCATGGCCAGCGAATCATTGAAAAAGCTCGCCTTGAACGTAGAGAATAATGCTTTCCCTCGATATTCCAGGGATGGAAAAGTACTTAAAAATATTGATTCTCGAGACGGGTACGTGTAGCAATGCTACGTGTCTGAGATTTCTGTTTGCTACCTAAGTGCTCTGTCTAATAGCTTTCGAGGCAGCTTACTTTTGGGAAAGTAATGTCGTGTTATTACATAGCAACTCTCTTTCAAATTCATAGGATTGCGAACTTTAAAAATTAGACTTTACGCGTTACATCTTGTAAATGGATATAGTCAGTCAAACTTAGATTTGGGTTTCTTACAACCAAGTATTTCATGGGATAATTTAGGATAGAATTATCGCTTTAACATATTGTATATTATTATCATTATATACGTTAGAATTAAAAATGTCTATATTTATCATCACAGCAAGTTGATAATATTGTCTTTCCTCGTAGAAAAACCAACGAACGCCAAGTAGCTTCTTACATACAATCCAAGTTTTATATGTTTCTCATTGTCTGAGATATTAATGGGTATATATAATAAAATCGCTTCATTAAATACGCAGAACTTGAGTAAAAGAGAAGTTACCAAATGGGACATTAAAGTTGCTTATCAATGCAGTCGTAAATTTTATATTTCTTGTCCTTATCGATTTTGGACTTCCAATTCCGTTGCGTCAGTTTTATTACTGTTTGCGAGTTTATTTTTATCGGTGTCGATTGCAATCACGTCTTTATGGGTAGTTTGAAGTTATCTAGGAGCTGGGAACGAATTCAGTGAAAGTTAGATGTTTTAAATTTGTTTCCATTACGACCGAAAAAAAGAACGGGGAGCAGATGCGTGGGCTACCGGACGCACCTGGCATTGGAAATGACCGTTGAAATTGTTTCACGTTTGACACTTTTCATTAATTGAATTCTACGAGAGAATGATATATCTCTGCTTCTGAAGGTTCTGTTGGAGTGGGCCATAACTGTCATTGGGCTGTGATGCGTATCCAGTTATAGCAATCTGATCTTGATTTTTCGAAATGTTCATCAATTCGGTGTTCTTTCATAACGAAGAATAATCACTGAATGGGTGAAACTTTAATTGTATCGATTGAATTTGATGTTATGATGCTTGACTTGCGTTCATTTTCTGTTGTTCACCTTATGGAATTTTTGTGATTGATTTTTCCAAATATAACGGAAAGAATATGTATTATTCAAAATTTTATTACTCTATCAAGAATAAGTATTAAATATGAATGCATAACTTCGTTAGAACGCGTAGTAATTTGGAATCGCAATTATGTTCGTCTTTATTTTGGTCACTGCTGTTGTTGCATTAAAAATTTGTTGATTGCTCTCTAATTTAATATCGTGTGCGAGGAAAGTTCACATTTTCTGTATTTTATTCTCTTATTATTCCCGTTTTTCATCTGATTGACATATTACGAGCATTTATAATGCATTATCAGATGTTTGTTGTAGTTAGTTACATCATTTGTTGCTAGAAATTCCAACAAAAGCAAACCTAGTATAAAAATATTTACTCAGAAAAAGAAGTGACGTTCTTAACAAACAGCATACTACAGATTGAGTTAATTGTTTGGAAAAAATCGTTCTTTATCGTCGACGATTTCAGAAAATACTCCACCATAGTTGTTGCATTCCTCTTATATTTTGTGTAGCAATCTTAATGTATTATAATTTGTATGTTATTTTTTTGTTTTTTTTTCAGCAGTCTGCTAAAAAATACGTGGACGTTTTATTTCCAATTTCCCGCATTAATTTGTTTACATGTTTAATGTTTATATTCTCTATTTTAAGATGGCTATTGAAAGAAAAACCGCGCCTTCTACCTCTCGAATTGCCGTGTTTTAAATAATCTAAATGCCCCTCTAGAGAAAGGGTATCCACTTGGTTGGACTCTCTTCCTGAAAGCTACCCAAACTTTGGTAACGAATTGGAGAACGCGCTGAAGAGTATTATTTTAAGCTCCGAATGCGTGGATCCCTGGCAGAAATGCGTGGGGATAGCAGCTGTCCGATATCTAACGCCAGCCGTGTGAAAGGTGACTAAAGACTTAGTCGTTTTTATTGCACTGCTTCAATGCGCTATAGGGTTTGAATGTACGCTTCGAGTTGGAAATATATCAATGTTGGGAAATAGTTAAGTGTTTATGCACGTGTGAGGATCGATTAAGGATTATTTTCTACACTTGTTTCATTAGGAATTTGCTGTTTTGGTAGTCGTAGGTCATGGGGTGTTTCCCCACGGAGTTGTTCTTTCGCGAAGTCACTAGGTTAAATTTAGATACCCGAAACGATGCATTTCTTACTTTTGTTTACACTGAGAGCTGATGAATACTTAATTACCGTAGTTTCTCAATTCAGTTCTTAACTTTGATAGATATAGCGGTAAGAAGCATTAATGAAATCATTGTTTACAAATATCTATCAAAATATAAGTATATAACTCTCAAGTGAAGTGGTGCATGTATTGATGATGTATACACGTCATTCTTTGGTATAAAAGATTCCCTCCATCATTTGATACCAAAAGACCTTGGAAGAGAATTAGGATCACAATTCATAATGAGGAGTGAGGTCATTTACCTTCGCTTTCCTCAATTAGTGTCCCTTAATTCTAAATAATTCGTGATTCTCGTCGGTTCAGCATAATTACCATACGAATAAGTTGTCAAAGTATTCGATAAGGAGTGAATGAAATTAACGCCATTATTCAGCTTCAATAACTTTCACATCAGAGCCATGAACGAGGCGGCTATGAAGTAAATGAAAGATACATTATTCTCTGTCATGTACCAAGGGACATGTGTTGCTAAGGAAACAAGAGATATATTTCATATTACTCTTCGTTATTGACGTTCAGGGAATTCCTCACTAGTTTCCTCATTTTCGAATACCTCTTCTTTCATATTTGCACACATGTGTGATTTCCACTTTTATTTATTCAGGACAGATAGGTCTAGCTTCAGAATATTCTAAAAGGTATAAACAAGAAAGCCTTTTTTCTTTTAACTTTTCTCTTATTTTCGCCGAAAAACCACATCCTTAAACCACTTAAAATTTGCAATTAAAATGATAAATATAGAAGTATGAATTTCATTGCAGTTTTCTTGGAATAACGATCGAATTTCCTCGACTTCTTCGTGTTTTAGCATACGTTTTATTTCTCAAGAATTTTCATATAGTATATCATCAATACTCAAATTTGTGTTACTTCCGTAAATATTGCTAGATGCAATTGAAAACAAAAACTAATTTACTGTACAATTAATCTCTTCGACGGTATTTCATGAGACAGATATAGGTTTCGTTGTCGATTAATAGAAAACTTGCATTGAGAACACTCGGAAAGCACTGCTCCACATTGTTCTGGTATAGAATAGTGTAGCTGCTGGTGGTCTGTTTCCCTCTATTGCTTGGGAGGTGTTTGTCCTAAGAAACGGTTGCTCAATCCTCATGTTCAGTCGCTCCGTCGGATATTTCAAGACGTTTATGGTCGAGGCAATCGTAAACACTAACTACTCTCCTGTTAGGGGAAGCGATATCTAGTCGCTTTCTTTGCTCGAACATGGTGCATGTTAAGTAGGAAGTTTGGTTTAGGAGAATTCGATATGGAATTAAAAGCGGATTTCCTTATTTATCTCAGATTAACTTAGTGTGAGTAAACAGTTTATCGGTACCGTTAGAATTTTTTTTACCGCTCTAGCACTCCTTTTTTCCAATAGTCGCTGATTTATAAATTCTGGTAATATTCGCACTTCTGATAATTCTTTATGAGCCTAAGCGTCGATTTCTACGGTACCTGATTTGTACGGTTTCGGTTTCAATGAATTGCCGCAACATATTGTTTTGTACGAAGTTTCGGTTCATGCTTTTGAATCAGATGTATAAAAATGCGCAAATGTATGCCGGCTGTTTGTATCTGCTCCTTTATGTGTCTGTGACACTAGCAGGAAATACACTGATAACTCTGTAGCAAGAGTGATGACGACATTGAGGTTGGAAAAAATGAAATACAATCTGTATTAGTAGGTCGTAGTAGAAGCTTCAGATTAAGTTGCTGTTATTGTCAAATGGAAATAAGTATCTGAGGATATTCATTAGTGTTTTATAGCTTTTTGTTGTTTACCTATTCATTAGTGATAGAAACTACGTCTATCGGGTTTAAAAATTAACTACACCTGCATTTCATAAAGTCTCATTGGAATTACCTGGCGTCGTACATGGTTGCACCAAAACAGGGGTCGCACATAATAAATGAAAATAATATTTTCCGGAAATTAATTATATTAGAATACCGGTTTTGGCTTTTGAGTCATCCTCAGGTAGAGCATAGAAAATACTAGGAGAATTTATACTATATTTCATATTTTGAGGGTTCACCAACCTCATCCCCACCGCCTACTAGTGAGCTATATATTTTTTCGGGTGGGCGTTATAAGCCTTCTGGCGGCTCGTTAGTATTTCTAGATGATAAAAAGAGATTATGACGTTAATGTAGCAACGTGTTAAACTTTCGAATCGCTCTGATATGTATTATAAAATATTTGAATCGGTAAAGCTTAATACTAAAAATACAGTCACTAAAATGGGTTGTGTGAGCTAAAATTCATAAGGTGTAGAAATTTAGTGATATGGCAAGAATAAATAAACTTCTAGTTCGCCAATCTTTGCTGAACATAAATTACGTTAAAATGCATATGTTTCTAGGGCGTAGTTCGCAATAGATCTTAATAAAAGCATTGCAATGTTTATTAACATGGTGACTATAAAGGTGGCATTTTACGTGTATGCATTGGAAGAAGGTTCATTCATAGAAGAGAATTAATCCTTGGCTTAAAAGTTGGCAAATGGAATCTAAAATGTGCCAATCTTTTTGCGTAGTCTTGCTACCACACCTGGTGTTTCCTACTGCTTGTTTGGGCGCATTGCATTGCAAAGGATGAAATTTATGGATGTCCGAGTTTTCACAAGTAGATCGAGAAACCGCGGACTGTAAAGGGATCGTCCTTCATGCGCCCCACATTCATTTACTAAGAGAAAAAGTGCGCTCAAGAAGTTGTTCGAAATGGGGTCGTCATGTTCACTTAATTCGCTCCTTACACTCGTTTCTATTTCTCTTTTGGTCATAGACTTTTCTTAGATCTTTGTCGAATTTACCGTTAAAACCGCCTTTTATTTTTCTCATAAGAAGTAGTTATGAGGATATTGTACTGAATCCACAAAGTTATTTCGAAAGAATAATCACTATGGGTGGTCTAAGTAGTTGAAAGAATTCATTTCTAATTTTCTTGGGTCCTTTACCCAATGCCCTTTCCGTTAGTCAGGACAAGCATTACCTTGCCTGATTTCATGCATAAGAAATCTAATATGTATGCAAAAAATTTAGAGCCTAAATGACGTTTATTCCATCTATTTATATATTTAGGATTCATGCATTCATATCCTTTAGATATGCAGAGGAAAATTTTAAGAAAATATTCAATTTTCTTTTTTATTGCATTGTTTCGTTAATGAGGAATTACGTTTCGTTCTAATTACATTGTTTTAAATATGTTGCGATTTGTTATGTGAGGTTTATTTGCTCTGCTTCTTTTCTACTGAAACTCTCTTATTTTTACACGGTTTCGAGCTAACTCTTCATCTTTACATACACTAGTATTTTTATATAGTGTTTTGAGGAATTTTTTCCTTATTTACAGTGATAACGTAACCTCACTAGATATCTCCATGGATATTTTTTGTAGAGATACCGTTGAGTTCAACACAACAATGATAGTGCAACGTTTCGAAGCTGGAACCTTGCTTCTTTTCTTTAGTTTTTGTTTCAGCTATGCTGATTTCTTCTTCGAAAAAATTCTCGCGCATTACAGTTCGTGAAATTTGGTCGTGTTGAATAGAGAGAAAATGTCATCCTCGGTGATTTGCATACTTACGTAACCGGAAAGTACGGCATTCTCATTTGCTTCTGTTAATTGGGATGTTGCCTAAACAGGTCCAAAGAAGACCTTGTAAACTGTTTTAAAAAATAGTCTAAGAGTTTAGGTTAGTTTTCTCCTGTATCTTGTAATCTACTCCAAGGTATCTGTGCATTGCTATGTATAAATTTGCTGGCTATCAGAAGATACTTTGGTGTAAACGAAGTGCTCAGAAAACGTATGATGTTTCGTAGATTAGAAATGAAGAATGTCCATCGTATTTAGCTTTCATTGATTTCTGGATTTCATTGGTTGGCTTGCCACTACATTGTAAAACCACTTCGTGGCTTCATGTTTTTAAATTTCTTTACCTCCTTCGAAGAGACAGTATGCGCAGTTACATTGTACCGATTTCTCGATCTGGTTCTTACAGTTGCTTAATCTCGGATATCATCCAAACGAACGGAACTTTTTTCTAGTCTCCCGTTAAGAAATTGGATACCTCATTTGACTAAAAGTGTCGTAATTCTGGTTGGAAAAATTCTTCGTGTCCCACGGGTGTGACGATTTTATCAGCGTAACATTTTTTCAAGCGGAAATATTCCTAAGTCTGGAAATATCGCAAATTCTCTAATTGCGCTTACGTGGCAAACATTGCAAAGTTTCTCTTCCCTTTCCTTAATTCTCTCTTTTTAATATTTGCCTCTGAATGGCTAATTTTCCCCTTTCGAAATTTCTGAGTATGAATTTAAGAGGAGCCATTAATTTAGGATTTTTCCATTAATTATAAGGCGTCGATAAAAGCTCGAAATTTTCTGTCCGACGCACAGGAAATTGCAAAAACGCTCACTCATTTCTGCTCGTAATTTATGACCGGTCCGAAAATTGGGTCAGATTTTGCAAATTCATTAAGTTCGTCACTGTTGGTGACAGCTTTGACTCGGAAGGTTTCTTTTTTTTTTGTTTCCTCATTGAATGCCGAGTCGCATTCGTTTTATTCGCGAATTTAGTTACACTAGCCCTCTTTTAACTGTGAAATGAGGGCATCGAGCGTAAGAATTTTCAATTCAAGGTAACAACGAAATTTTGATCAGTCTGTCAAGCTCAAACGGGCGTTTTCATTTTAGCCATTGAATGTCGGAAATATTCAATTTCATTTTATGTCTCTCCCTTTTCGATTCGTGTATAATGTTGTTTCTCTTCAATTACATCAGGTTAAATTAAATTTCGGAATAATTATTACAGTATTTAATAATAATGAAAATATCAGAACAGATGCATGTAAATGTCAGCAGGTCTTTTCTTTACATGTAAATCACTTGTACGCAAATCTACTTCAGATTCCATAATTTATGTCGTAAACTGTTATTGTTGCATAGCAATTAACTGAGCGGAATACATAACGCCCTTCGGTTACAGTTTGGTTTTCACTCGTGCAATAATGTATTTTTCGGTTTTCGACTTGATTCTGGAAAGATGGCTAAAATTAGTCCCTATATTTCAGTATAAGGGACAAGTCAGTGAATTGCACCTGCTTCAAGGACGATCCTTAATCTTCCTGCTGATAAAGAAATATAAAGATACATAGTGTATATTTCACTTCAAATTTTATCGGAAAACCAGTATCTAATTTTTCGTACCAAATTATGAAGCATCTATCTTCGTTATCCTATGCTGTTTATTTCCAAGTATTTATTTTTGGCTTATTTTCCGTTGCCTGAGAGATGGACGCTCTTAACGCCACTTATCTCGATAATTAGATAGATAGCTGCATACTCGTATCAGTTTAAACGTTCGCCGTTTCGAAAGCTCTGATAGATAATCCCAACTCACAATATCGATAGGCAATTAAGTAAATTGGACAGAACCCTTCTGCCCTTCAGTTTGGAGTGGTTACGTTTCATTAAATCGGGAGAACGCGTGAATTGACCCCAAAAAATCTCTGGTAAAGAGTCAATAGGTCGTATTTCGTATTTAGTTATGAATCGCAGTTCTCCCTGTCGAAAAAATTTGCGTGACTTCTCATGAAATGAATGATTGGACATTTTGCGATTTCAAATTTTAAAACCCAGCTGAATTGATTGCCAGGTTGAAAAATGAGTTTCATTTTTACGCTTTCAGCACTGCAGCTCGTTTCGGTGTATGTTGAATAACATTTCTGCTAGAGAACTCATGTAAATCGGTTACTCACTAAGCGGTTTTATTTCCCTTTCGGGCATGTAAATGATCATGCATTAAAACTGAAACACCCAAGCATGAACTATACTACATTTGTTTATTTACGCAAAGGAAAGAGGATCAAGCAAATAATATTTTTCTTACCATGAGTTTTTAGCCCGAAACCGCGAAAACGTTGATAAAATAAACGGATGTTTGGTTAAATGTTGTGGCTTTGGAGAACTGTCCCTTTGACCATCCTGGGAATAGTTAATATTACCTCTCAAATTAATATACGTGGACTGTATAGGACATGAAGTTAAAATATTAAAAAATTCGATGAAATTATCTCTTGTACTACTGCATTGGTTTTTCGTTCAATTGTGGTTGACCTCATAAAATAGGATCTTTCAATAAGAAAAATGAATTAATTACCACCAATGACATTGTAAGACTTTAGTAACCAATAATTTTTACTGATTACATCATGGAAAAGGAAAATAGTGACGTACTAACGATATTGTGAGTTTTATTTCTTTATCTGAGAAAAATTGACCTAATTTTCTTTGCTAGCAAGGCCTCTTACTTCACCTTTCAAATAAATATGGCATTTTATGCGTTTATTATCTTGTATTTCATAGTGGTATTTAACTGTTCAATGCCTGCTAGTATGGTTAATTATTCACATTAATGTTATATGCCGTTTTTCGGTTGCTAAGGTTTCCCTTCAGAAAATAGTTTCCTTTGAGTTTAAAGATAAGATATCAATAGGCTTCTTAAATGGTTCCCTCTCTTTTTCTATTGGTTTTACTGCAGTGGAAATTTTTCCTAAGATTTTGACTTAGAAAATCGTTTAAGTCCCTTAGTTGAGTAGATCCTAATTCTCTCTTTTGATTGCCTACTTTTCCATTGTCCTTTCTTTCTGAAGCCAAAAAGGCAATGCTTAAGGTGTAAGAGATGATTAATTAGCCTCAGTAAGATGCTAATAAATCAGCTTATACTTCGCTATCTTAGTCAACATCTCTCTTGGTACTTAAATGCAATTAACCGTTTCCGCGAATCCTGTCATAGGCACAAAAAGTTCTGGGGCTGGATTAATGGTGGAACCATGCACTGCGTCGAACTTGGGATTCGTGATCCCCGTGAACTTCTCTACGGAGTCGCATGCATCCCAGTGGGTCTTAGATAACACACCCGTGACCTAGATGCCGGCACATTTTCGTTTCGATTCTACCTTCCAAGTTCTCGATTAGATCTCCTACGGCCAGTCGAGATAAAGCTTTACCGAAATTAACTTTTGCCCCCTCCAAGAGATGGTCGATTTCAGAGTGTGTTAATTGCGACTCCGAAGAGAGCAAAGTTTGCAGAAGATTACTTTTGAAGAGGTGAGGAGATGGTATCGTTGGTGACGGTGGGGTTTTTCACGTCGAAATTCGTCGCTCTCGAATTATTGCCGATTCTTGTTGCTCCAGTAACGCTCTCCGATGAGTTGGAGGTCGTTTCCTATCGTTTTCTTAACTGTATCGCTCGATTATGAGCCGGCGTACTCTGTGACCTCAACCTTTAATCGCCGTGTATTCGGACTACGAACTATGAACGATCGCCTCTAGACTTCGTGTGTATTTTGGTGCAAAATGACCAAAAACGTCGATGCACCCTAATCACAAATGCTATTCTATTTTTTTTTTCAATCTCCTCTAATGTGGATTTAAGGATTTTCGTCGGGAATAGCGTTGTTGAAATATATTTATGCAGGGGTATTGTTTTTTATAATCATGTGCTTTGTCGTCGTAGCTTTCTTTTATCCCCAAAATTCGAGTTTTGATTTTTAGCTGATAGTCGTAAGGATTATTAGATGTACGTTTTAATCGTCTCATTTTAATAAAATTAATGTTTTCAATGTAATGGTTTCGCAGGGAAATTTGGAATAATCGTGTTCTTTCTTTCAAATTTCTTCCTAATTTCCGTTCATATTAAACTATTTACCTCTTTAATACGCCATTCTTGCGTTTAATTGAACTATTTATTTCCTCCATACCATCTGAAATGATCGCACCTTTATTTATGCAAGTTTTCTTTTTATTACTTTTCTTTCTACTAATTATTAATGTCGAAGTGTTAGCGTGGATAAGCAACGAAGCAAATTCGAAATATTCATAGACTGCTCTATTTTTCATTAACTCAGAAATGTCATTCATTTTTATACTTCCCGGATTCGTGTTTGGTTACTCAAAAGACGTCTTAAGTTAGCCATTCGACGCTATTAATTTGACTGAAATTGTTGAAACAGAGAGTATATAGAACAGAGAGTATCAACCTTTTAAATTAATATTTGTCGCAGTTATATTTAATTTCCGTTGAAACAAAAAACATCCGTTCTGCGGTATTCATTCCTAATTTGCTTTTCCTGACTAACAGTCGTAACTTATCAGTAGTGATGTATTCCTTATGCCTCAATGGAATCGGCAAAAATATCGTCGGAATGATCATTTGCATTTCTTATCGAGAGCCCATAAATAGTCCTTCGGGGCCTACTTATATTTAATAATAAATGTCACGGTCAAATGTTATCGTCGGCCTCCATTTTATGCGGGTAACGTTCTTTGGACTGATATATGTTGGTTTATATTACCACTGTGATTTCTCCGTCGATAGTTATTTCGCCGGTGTATAATCTTTCATAACAAACCTAATTCGCCCATGCGTGTGTTGCTCAGATCAAAGTTATGTTACGAAACTTTTATTTCACTTCTGAATGCTTCATGAGACTTTCTCACATCATGGGATTGTTCTGATCGGATAGATATACTTTGTACAACGTCATGAAGAGACCACGTAAATCTTATGGCTCCGTGCATAACTTATGGGGAATGGTGCGAGCTGTTGCGACTTTTGCATTGAAAAAGAAAGTTTGCAATAATTAATCTTGAAAACGTTCAGCATAGGATAAAATTATTTCTTAATGTAGTACGAATCATTCTCCGGTAAGGAATACACGGTGTCATAAGATTTACGTGGCCTATTCATGACGTTGGACGAAGTATATTCGACCGCAGAGCTTGTAAAATCTTGAGACTGGGATTTCTCATGCCGCATTCTAGCAGAATTCGCACCAGTTCGTAGGCGGAAAAGTAGGAAGGGAACCAATAAAGATGGAAAATCTGATAATCCTCTCGACTAATTGAAATGGGAGTTTCGAAAATGTCAGTCGAATGTTGCTGGATGTCGTAAAAGTATCCTATTTTAATGAAGTTGACCTTTATCGGAGATTTAAAAAATCGCAAAGTTTATTATAGTTGTAAATTGAGCTTTTCGACGCAGATATAATAGTTCTCGTAATTTAACGATTTCGATTTGTCCTTATTATTTATTCTGAATAAATTGAGGCGTGGCCAATTTTAATATTCATAAGTAGAAATTCGGAGCTTCACTTTCAATGGTATTATTCCAGATTTCTCTGCTATTAATTTTATTATCTTGGTTGTTTGGTCTTTGAGGAATGGAATTGATGATACATCTCCAAGAGAATTGTTTTATTTACTCAGCTGCTTGTTCTTTTGTTTATATTGAGTGGTGCGTATGCCTGAAGGAGCATTGTGTCAGAATATCTCTGTCAGCAACTCTCTGGTTTCAGAGACGATGGCCTTGGTTGCTGAGATGCGTGGGTTAGACTGAGATCGGCTAATTTCAAAATGGCTCCATCGTTTATAAGGGAATTGCTTGATCGTGCAATTTTAACAGCTTCCAGCGTTCCCGGTTAGCCAACTCGGGGCCCGGGTTCGATTCTCGGTGGGAACCCACGCGCGAAATTACCACAGCTGTCGAAGCATGTATTTCATCTTGAAAAGAAAATACCCAGTAACTTCCACAGTAGATTTTTAATTCGATATTCGACAGAGTACATTTAATTATACTACTTTAACCACTTATATTTTTTATGTATTACTTGCTCATGACCTGCAATCTTCGAAGTAAATATGGATCTTTGTTTTATATTAATTAATAAGTAATTGCTACACTAACAACCTCTTAAGCAAGTCGTTGAAGTGGAAGCATATGTTAATATCAGCTTCTCACGCTATGGTTTGCTATTCAATTAGGCACGCAAGTCCCTTGTTTTTACTCAAATTTTGCTCTTTCGACGTAAAATCCGCCTTCTGTGACCTTTGCGAGGTTACAGCCCATTCTTGATTTCTGGGAAAGAATATATATGCGTGACATTTTGGTAGTTTTTACTACTTCAGAATTCGACAAAATACGGGAAATAGCACATCGGTCAAAGAAAGTGTTTCTGGAAGTAATAGTCTTCGTCGGGTACAACTGTACTTGTAAATACAGATGTTATGTTATAGTTTAGTTTCACGCTGTGACACTCCCACGTTACTCCTTTGTGCAAATGTTCGTATAGTTTAGTTTCATGCGAACGCCCTCGTCACTGGTTTCTGTGCAAATGTTACGAAAATATTTTTGTATCCCATTTCTGTGAAGGAGCCTATTCAGTTTATCGTCACCATCTTGTTTTGTAACCTTCTCCATCGTAAAGCGATACGCGGTTATTGCTCCATTCTAAAAAACGTTTAATAGCCCTTTTGTTTATTCTTCCTAACACCGACCGTCGCCGCATTCAGCGTAAGAAATATTGTTTGTGGAGCTTTCACGCATTGCCCTTATCTTCGATTCGCCCACGAGTTATTTGCTCGGTGTTTTTATCTTTTATCAAAAAAAAAGACGATTCTTTTTCCTCCTCCATCTCTATGGATCCCTCTCCCGTACGGATGCAAATACATCATATTTAATTCGCATCGGAGCACTTTCTTATTTGCCTTTCGTGTTCACCGAATCAAGACCCGTTTTATTTCATTGAGCATCGGTTTGTCTCCTCGTCCTTGGAAGCCTCTCAGAATACCGTTTAACATATTCGTGCTAAGAGATTTCTCTCTCGCTCACTTTTATGGGTATTATTTAATTCATTTGCATTGATTTGCGTCACGGGAGTTGTGAAAGTTTAGTTGGCAACGTGACGGGACTAGTTTCATTGCGTAGTTCTATGTATCCTTTAGGTCTAGTATGATCAATGTGGAGGGATGCCCGAATATCTTTTTTGGGGTGTTGGGAACAAAGGAGCTTATAATCATGGATCCCAATGTTCAATGAATCGGATGCCTGCTTAGCTGGGGATTTTTTTGCCTTGAATGGTCCGAGATATCAATGGAAGCTCGCGAAATGGATTGTCCCGTTACAGAAGATAATGTATGTAGGGCATAAGGATAAGCAGGAATTGACGCATTGCCTTTGCTGTATTCTCGTCTGTTTTTCGTAGTTATTTGGCTTGCGAATATGCATGTACGCGTAAACATTTTGTTGCTCAATTTTCTAACAAAAGATATTTATGCTTCAGTCTTCTTATCTTATCGCGTCATGGCCGTGCCTAATGAATTTTTGAAGCAAAGAGTATATATCTCTGATTTTTCGATGGTGATATAAATTTTCCCAAAATTCAACGTAATAAATGGTAATTTTACTTCTATTACATCCGTTTCGTTTGATCTCCATTCGTATGATAAAGTGTTTAGGAATTAATCATCCATTTGTTTGCCATGACAGTGATGTAGTTATGGAAGTGATTTGATAATATTTATATTATGTCCGTTTCGGTAATGCTTTCTTTACCCTCTGAATTCGATAGCGGTCGAAATTTGATGCAAAATGGGTCACAGGCTGTCAAAATATTTTGTTTATTCATTCACATCACGGTGCCACCACAAATATTTATTTATGGGACTATTTCAGTAGAGAATGTAAGCAGAAGTAATAGACCAACGCATTTAACCTTTCTCTAAAAAGAAACCGTGTCTGACGGTACTATATCAAAGGCCTTTTTGGTAGGTAATTCAGTTGTTGACATTTATTGATTTTAAAATCATTCGTAACTTTTTCCTGAAACCCTTTATGGAACTTTTTGACAGCAAAGAAAAATAAGTACAACTGCCCTTTCTTCTTTTTTAGGCAAATTTTAGGTCAGTTGTAGCAAATCGGTGTTTCTAACATTTGGGTAAATTTTCCTCCTGAAACTTAAATTCAGGTCGCGTTACATTCGTAGGTTGATGTTCTTAGAATAATTAGTGTAAAGTAGGAAAATTGATGTTGGAAGAGGAAATGGTACAAGTTCCTCTCTGCACGATTTCAGCACCACCTAGATTTAACAAGATTAGAGTCCTTTTCAATCTGGAAATTTATCGCAAAATAACCCGACTCTTCGGATTGCTCGACTTCAAAAATTTATCGCGTTACATCACTCTTCGACCGTATCTGTCCCCAACGGGCGATCAATAACATTTTAAGGGATGGATTCCGAATTTTTCTCCATCGAGATGCTCCCTTCCCACACGTACAATAATTTATGCATAGTGGTACGGACTGCAATGGATTGAAACTCGATTCATACTGACCTAGGAGAGGTAACTAGGTCTAGAGATACATTCGCTGGCGATTAAACATGTCAGGGTTGCAGATAGTGTTTTTCGCTCCACATCCAGAGCTTCCAGAAGGTAGGCAGGAAGTGTTGGAAAAAATTGGTCACAATGTTTTCTTCCTCGTAGAATTGCTGTAATTTCCTTTTTGGTGCTTTATGTGATGGTTGCGATCAATAGAGACTAAAATCTGAACTGTTTATGATTTTTATCTGGTTGGAACAAAATGACTGTTTTTGAATTAACGTTTATTAACTGTCTCTGAGAGATACCAATGATGTTTTTCTTTTATCAGCATTTATATCTCTGAAATCTCTTCACTTTTCTAATGCTCCTTAAGTAGAAAGAGCACAATTAACTATCCGTATGCATCCTTTTAACTCCGTGTCGATTTCTCCCACTTTTTGCGATCATTTCCTATTGGAGTCTTATAATCATCCTCCTCGTATGTGTTCTGTACGGATGATATTTCAGAAAATGAATGTCTGATACCACGTCGTTGTTAATTTTCTCAAATGAATCATAATTGCTTCTTGATCCGGACCTCATTCTGAACAAAACTATTTCGTTAAAGTTAAATTTAGGAATAGCTATTAGGGCGAACGAACATACAATAATTGGGTATTACATGTAGATAGTAATGAATTCGCAAAGATTTTGGACGTGGGGAAAAACTCCTCAACTGAAGGTTTTACAGGATTCAAACACTCCTCGTGAAAACTAACACACTAGAAAATATGATGATTCTTTGTTACACAGATATAATTTTTGTAAATTATGTAAAATCTGGAAATTGCTGCTCGCAATTTATTAAGTAGCTTTGAAAATTCGATGATTTGGGTTTAAATTTGGCACTATATACTGATATAATTAATGTTAGATGTAAGCAGAAACTTTTTAGTCTCGATCTCACCCGAATAAAGACGTTTCATTAATATCGTCATTATTATGTAACTCTCCGTGGCATAAACTTCTATGTTTTCTATGACAAAACGGTTTCCTCATTTTCTCTATTACAATTTCTAATGGCCACCTCAAACTCGTCTTTCCTCCTCAGGCCTCTCTTGAACTAAATGTAACGCGGTTGAGAATAAAGTAAGTTTCCAAAGGTTGGAATATGCATGAGTGTTGAAGAGGCTCTTGGCGACTCCCTCGATTAGGGCCACGTTGATGAAATACGGCAGTTAGCAATATGGCTTCAGAAACGCCGCTGACGGAAGTAAAAAATGGCCATCTTGGGATGGGATTACTGTTATCGGTCTGTGTGGCCCACATTGAGTAATCGAACGGATCGTAACTAGAGCGCTCATTCATCTAGTTCCTCATTTACGTCCTACACTGGCTTTTAATTACGTTATCTAGTAGACCGATTCTATCGATCAGGAGAAATGTCTCTCCCTTTTTATGTTACTATTTGTGCGTTGCGATAGCTTAATTTGATTGTCCCTCCGAGAACTGGCTCCGCTTGAGATATAAATGGTGCAGAAGTTTAATGTTTCGAATAAAACTGCCTCACGAGTTGAAATTATTTCCACCCTTCCGGAGAATATATATTCAGCTTTAATTCGGCTGATTTCCAGGCGATCGTTATTTTCTCATGACGAGTGGAACGCTTTGCATTTGTCTTTTGGAAGAGGAAAGAGAATTTCTGTTTTAGAATTCTGCCTTTTTCAAGGTTGTGATAATATGTATGTTAATGAAGCGTGAATGATGCTGATAAATCGAATTTTGTTCATTCAAGTTTTATTTAATACTATAAGAAGTACCTTTCGTACTACACTAGCTTGTACATTGCTTCTCACACCATTCTGCCTTTTGCGGCAAAGAAAACTACCTCACTCCTCATCTAACCTATTAATCCTCATCCCTGTTCCAGTAGTTTATTTCATCCTCTACTGAAGTGATCTAAAATTGACATGATTTATGATGAATTTTGTCACTCCCTCCATCCCGGCGAATTGCAGCATATGGTATTTCCAATTTCTGTAAATTTTATGTAAATTGGTTGTTTTATTATATTTTGGACCCTACATACAGGCTCTTGAAATTCAAATTATCATCTTTACGAGATCCATTTCTATTTTGATTGAAACTCATTTCAGGACCCACGTTATGCGGAAACTTTATTTCCTCATTCCTGGAAAATTTCTGAATTCAGCCGTCAACGTCGTTTAAATGAATGTGAGCTCTATCTTGATTGATGTAGATTAATCTTTTATCAACCCGTTTCAGGTGATAAAATTCATCAGATCTCTTCTTATGGCTTGCTGAACTATGAATTTCTTGAATATGTAATCTATCTTAATCACTGCGCTAGCCGATTTGATTCGTAATGGATAAAGGTTGAGTTCCAACAAAAAATTCTCCGGTTCGTAAACTTCAGGCGAAATTCCTTCTGATCTTAATTACTCCGGAAATTAAAATCTAATTTTCTGCGTTCGTTTCGCTATAGATCGCTATCTTCTCCTTAGAGGCTCATAGCCAGAAATCCTTATCGTGCAGCAATGTAAATCGTACAGTTTTGAGAATAAATTTATCTTCTTTCACCCTAGTCATTTAGAACTTTAATTGCCGCTATCTATACTATACTATTCGATGACTCACTGCAAAATTTTGCTATGGTTGGTCGGTAAAATATAATGTCTTATATAACATTTTTATAGTTCTTCCCTATGCATGCACATTTTAGAATATCATACGTCTCTTACAAGGGTATCCGTGCAAATGTTATTTTCCAGGTTTGTTTCTTCTTGGAAACGACCACCTCGTTCATATTATGTTGGTTATGTTAGAGCACGTGCTCTAGCGTGCTATTTGAGATATTTGGCAACGCTGTGGGAAATTTGGGGGTTTAGTGAAATGGAAGGCCCCCTGAGGCGGACACTTTGATTGTTTAGAACAGGAAATGGGTAAGGATTTTGGGTTTGTCAAGGTCGGACTGACCACTGGTTTTGGAGATCTCAAGGGAAAGGAACATGGGACGACTCAGGGTATCTCAAAAATTTTAAAAGGACTCCTCTGCAGACCTACGATAAGATTTCTGTAGGAAAATCTTTATGGTAGACCAAGGCAATAGTAGGTTTTGTTAGTATGGGAGTCTTCTGAAAAATTTTTCTCTGCTACTTGAGGTAGTGATTTACATCAGGTGCTTAGCAATGTATTCCTAAGACTTTTAGACTGAATAATACCAAGGTATGGTTTATGTAAATGTTATGTTTCTGGTGACGTTTTCATTTTGCTATTGATTCCTATTTTTAATCTTGGTAGAGTTAATTGCGGAAAATACTTGATAGCGCATTTCAGCGAAGCCGAATCATGTTTCTATTTCAAATTGAATCGAAATAGCTTGCATTTATACTCGTATATAGGAGTACTTCTCTTATTGAGTTTTGTGGATTATAATTTCACCGCTGCTAATAACAGGTTATTCAGAAGCCATCTGGGGCACGAAAACTTCGTTTATTAGGAAACTTATACGATATTATATCAGTGCTTCATTATATTTTTCTTTAGGTTACATTCAGGAACGAAATATTATATCCTGCTTAGTAGAAAAACTCTGATATGGATAATATAATATATAATAATACTTCATAATCACTGCAATTGTCAAATTTCGTAAACATAAAAAGTAGGCCCTACTACAGTAAGTGCAGGTTGCTTGTCAGTAGGTTCCAAATCGTCAAAAATTGTGGTACATATAAACGAATACAAATAAATACATTATGATAATAATGGTGATGTTTATCAAATGTTATACATATATAATTACGTTTGAATTTTTTATAAGAAAATATTTTAATTGCACATCATCATACTAACATCACCACCTAAATAAACAAAAACAAATTAGTAATAATGATGATTATTGTATAAAATCCTTAATAATAATATTTCTTGGGCGATATTGAGGCAAATGACAATCCTTTCACATCGTCCTCACCTTCGTTGGGATTAAAAAGGAAGAGATGGCAATAAGAGGTCTCTCTTAACCTTACAGTAATCCTCCGGTAATGTCATTCATTAAGCTTAAAGAGCAATAGTGCGTGGTGAGGAATAGACGTAGGAACAGCGCAGACTCGTGTTGAAGCACTCGAGTCTTTCATTGTTCAAGAGAGGAATTTCTAATGGCAAAGGTTGATGCTTTATGACCCAGTTTTTCGCGACTGAGCGTAATTGGTGAAGAAATATGGTCTCGTTCAGAGCCGTAACTAGGTGAGAATCCGCTGCGAATTTGAGCGATAATTTCATTTTCCCCGGGAGCTTGTCACAGTTACTCAATTTTTAAACTGATGGAGAGCTTAGAAAACTCATTCTTAAATGTAGGTTATCAGTGATAAGTATTCTTCTTCGGGTAAGCGTTTGTTTTTCATGTTGGTAATCGACGCTGGTACGATTGAGGCCTTTCATACCAATTATATTTTTGCCGTAAAAATGCCTTTCATAATGAACAAAATTAGATGAAGTTTTGAAGTTACATTCGCTAACGAACTGGTATTTCTCGAATTTGCGAAGTTGCCAAATTCTGAAGCACAACTAAACGTCACAGAAAGGAGCGATTTCGTGACCTTAAAAAAATGTTGGCAGTATCCCTTTTGCCTTTCTCATTTCTAATGTTTTTACCCTCATGTATGAGATAATCCTACAAAATATTCCTTTAAAAATGCAGAAATATATATTCGCTGCTTTAACAATTTGTAAGCTATGTCAGACGTTTATTAAATTTATTTTGGAAGATGTCTCGAAAATATTTTATCGTAAACCATACAGACATTTTAATATTCAGTTAATGCTGATGTCAAAAATATGATTTAGAAGATATAATGATAATACATCGATAGTTTGGATCTTGGATGTATTAAGGTTTACCACACTATGGTAAATACTGTTCGAATCTTAACAATACACATTTTAAGAGATATTAAGTGGAAGATGAGCAGGCTTGATGAATTCACCCCCAATCGCTAGGGATTGAAACTGCTTTGCTCATATCCGGATGAAGTCTTCCGTATTTTTCACGATTCGTTTGGCAAATCTCCATTCTTCATTTTACATGCTCTTTAGTGGAACCAAAAGAAGGAAGTATCGCATGAAATCCTGTCTTTGTTGGTATCAGCAGTTTTTATGAAGTTTCTGATGATGTCAGCCGAGATCATGATATCTCACAATCAGCTTTATCCCTTACGTCAGCGTACTACTGTACATCCTTCTAGGCCTTACATCTTCCAGTACTCAAAAAATGAATGGTATTGAGGAGCGTCACACTAAAATTTTATCTTCACACACGTTGTACGAACATTCAATAACTTTTAATATTTTCAATCATGTAGCTCTGGAACAATTTTGGAAGCATTTTCCCGCTGGAAATACTGAGGTAATTCATTGAGCAGAACGTATTTTTGATGTGATATTATCTTCTCACCTTAAAAAAGATTTTGGCTGAAATTTCCCGCGTATACTTAAAGAAAAATTCAACGTAAATAAGTTCAATATGTAAATTTTCCCCTTCAATTTCAACGAAACTTGTATTAAATCAAATTTTAAGTCTGTAATGATTGAATGCACATCTTTATTCGTTCTGTGTTTTACAAATCTAAATCAATCAATTTATAGTGAAACATATCAACAAAATGCCAGGAAATAAATAATTTTAGAAATACTGTTAAATGTTATCCCTACTGATTATTTTTTAACTTATAATCGGTGTTAAACAATTTCTAAAGGAACTGTTTTTCTTGAGTGTATTAGTAAAAAAATGAAGTTATAATTGCTTCATTGCTGCTTTTGATTATTTCAACCATATTGTTCACAAATGACCCATTTTAGGAAGTCTAGGTGGGTCGATTTCGACAAGTTTGGAAAACTACGTGTAAGCTCTCGGTATTTTCCATTCACATGCGCAGTACAGCAGCAACTAGATTCTACCCTTTAAGGATTACGTAACCTGGAAGTATCTCCTTCAATGATTTCGAAAATTGTGTAATGATTTTGGACAGTCTTTTCAACTGTTATGGCGCCGAGATTCTGCAGTTATGAAACCTTATGAATTGCCGTAGCTCGCGAAAGTTACTATTCTCGTAAGTTGCGGGAATTTCTCAAAGGAGTTATTCGAAATTCTTTGATAAGAATGCAGCGATTTTCTGAATGTTTATAGTACTCCATTTTGGCTCCGAAAAATAGTTTCTGTGGTTTGTGTATTCGAGAGTTGAAAGTTGTCTTATCGGTTTATCCGGTAGATTTCTTGATCTTTCTCCCTTTGAGGACGGAAATTCTCGGAAACTTTCAAAAGTTTGCTCGTGGATAAAATTTCCTGGCGGTTGGATGAACTTCTCAATTAATTTATTCGAAAAAATTGTTTTAGATTGTTTCCTTCTTGACGGGCTAGAATCGAGGAGTTTGAGATTTCCTCACATGTTTCCCTTTGATTAAACATTAATTTGTAGATTCTGAAACATTTTATTTCTTTGTGCAATAATCTACTATAATAATTCTGCCTGCAGATCAATTTTCATAGAATTAAATCATCGTTTAGTTGCTAATAGTTTTGGAATTATGCTTTCTATAGAAGACGAAAAGTGATTTGTATTTGCAATCTTATCGGACGGAAATGCTGACACTCAAACAATATCTCCTTAGTCAGCCCACGAATTACTTTATAGATCCTATGTAGGAATGGCCAATGTAAATTCCATTATTTATGAGATTTAGTATGACCAGGGTATAGCACCGAAACTGAAAGAACCGTTATTTTACAGAATGCATGTCGGAAGATTTTTATTCATTATTTAGGTATAATAATTTTTAATATCCTCGCCTTCCGGAATCGCTGTTATTTTTAACATTTTCGCTCGAGCTATGTTTACATTTAATTTTAATTCGGAACTAAGCAACTGTTCTTTCTTTCCATGGTATTTAGAGAACGCGATCCTTGTTTCAGTTTCAGCAAAATTATGCGCTCATTTTCCTTCTGCCGAATTAATATTTCCCAGAATCCTGTTGGAAGATAGAGGATGGGAAACGCCACGTAAATAACGCAAAGTTCATAGTTCCCCCTCAAGCCTTGGCTTTTACACTATTTAAGAACTCCTGGCTTTACCTTGTTCCTATTCCACCTTTAGCGAGCTTCCTGTTCCACGATGTCCTTATTGCTTATTTACCATTCGCCACTGACGCTCGCTTCCTAGAAATGGAACATTTCCTCGTTTTTTCACCTCTACAACTTTTCTTCCTCATTTGCTTTCTCTTTACAGACAAATCCATTACGAAGGTGAATCCGTTGACAACCTAAGGGAAATTACTTTTACTTTCTTTTCCGCCATGTACGGATTGGGAGGCAATGCATGGTGGATTCTCACACGGTTTTTTTTTGCTGCGTACGTAGTGAAAGTATTTCATCAAGCGATTTTGAAATTTTGTTGAATGAAGGTACTCGACTAGCAGAAACTTCACTTCGGCATTTATTACCTAATTACTATTTCCGAGTTTGAAGTTCTACTAGAAGCAAGTAACGATGATGGTTAAAGCTACCTCTATACCCTCCATTTTTGTCGACAGTTCTTCACGCAGTCACCTCATCCGAATACTCCCAAAATTAATGTTTTCTACATGGCGGGGCCTTGCTTCCTGGAACTCATTATAGAATTTAAATTGAAAAAGCTCGGATGGCGCAGAAAGATTTAAATTATAAACGTATGCGCTGTAGTTGGTTGCCAGATTGGAAACGGGTTCGCAGTGAAAATAACGCTTTCCTGCACATGCTTTTCAATTTTACTACGTTCATTTAACTTTCTAATAGAACCTAGATAATTCTTATATGCCGGATTTCCACAAATAACATTTTCCCTTCGGGACTTCCGGAGAAAGGAGGTTCGTTTTACTGACGGAAACAACATCCTCAGTTTCTTGTGGAGAGCAAGTATCATGTTGGATTTAGTATAGTAGATGTGAGCCGTAGTAGAGATTTTAAACAAACTCTTAAATAATTATTTTTTAATAATCATTTCGTTTATATTCGATTAAAAAGATTCACAATTTCCTTGAAAATCGTATTGCTGATAATTAATACTTTTATTTTAACTGAATTTTTAATATTTTCTCGAATAGTGGCATTGTAAAAAAGTCAAGAGCTACAGAATAATAAATTTGGTTTTGTGGTCACAATGTTTCAAAAAATTATTTTTAAGCTAGAATTCTTTCTCTGAAATAGAACTCTTACATCTTTTTAATCAAGCTTTGAAGAAATAATGATTTAACAATAAATATGTATGATTTTTGTTGAACCTTTCTGCGCAGCTAACTGCGTATTTTGGCAAAAGAATTGAGTTTTTACGGTTTATTCCGAAATTCAGGGATAAAAAATAGTGGTTCTCTTTCTCTCTCAAGACGTTCTTTCGGAAAAAATTGTTCCCATCATCCAACTTAAGCCACAGCTCTTGAGCTTTACTTGTGAGTATTGGGTACTTATTAGGTCTCTGCAGGTACCATTCTATGGAATACTTTCGAGGAAACTTCTTAGGTGAAACTTTGCCATCCATTCCTTTTATATTTTCTATAATATATACTCGTAGTTTCTATATTTGATCAAGAACAGCAAAATCCATATCGGAGGCTCTTGCGGTCAGCGTGTTTCTCTGAAGAATAAACCCGGGATATTCCAGAGTTCCGATTAAAAATGAAATACGAGTCACGGTTATTACGTGCGAGATCAAAGAGAGAGGATGGAGAAGTTACGCATAAGGGCGGCACTGCGGAAAGATCACGGCATTGAGAAAGCTCGGGGGATTGGCGGCCTTTTGACCTTGGGCCAGGTGACCTCACGAAAAAATCCGATATTGGGAGGTCATGTTCTCTGGCTTCTGTGATTCCTTCCATTCATCCAGCACATTCCGCTAAGAAAAGGCGGGGACGGGTGATGTAACGCTACAAAAACCGTTACCCCGCCATGTCCTAGGACAATAGATTGCTCTCTTTTGAGTCAACACAAACGCCCATTCAAAAATTACAGATAGCGGCGAGCGAAACGGTTTTTCACGAATCGATGAAAAGTGATTGGAGAAATAGGAATTGTGCGATTCCGTGGCCTAAATTTTCGCCTTTAACGTGAGTCTATCGCATTCAGAGCGATCTTGAGATACGCCTGCCCATCGGGAATGGATTCAGATTATGGGCTAATAAAATAACGCTAATAAAATGATAAATCTGTCAGCTTTGATATATGGGCAGGTCTGACGTATGCGGATTCAGTGATACGTCGACTAAAGAGTGACCCGGCTAACGAATATGGTTTCGGCTAACGAACGAATGAATGGGCGTAGAATTTAGAAAAAGCTATTCTAAACGATCGTATAATTTGTTTGCTTCTATCGAATGATTGAGTCACACGTTCTACCCATCGAGTAAACTAGTCGATGGATACGATATTTCACTCCCAATCTAGTGAACCATTCTGCTATATATACTAGTATATTTCACTTATTTTCTCCGTACGCGTTCAAAACGAATTGTTTTTTGTATAGAGACCTATGCGAATCAAGTTTCGGCTTATAAATGTTTCCGGAACGAATTATGTTCGTTAACCGAGGTGTCACGGTACAAAAGTATCTCCCTCTTTTGGAAGAATAAATCGCTTCATTAATAACAATAACGTATCTCCCGTTGAATTCTGCCCGCTCTTCTTGGTCGTCTTAAATTAATTTACGGTTTGTATAAATTTATGTGCGCGTGTAAGTTCACTTATTACTTGAAAACCAGAAGTTACTAAATTTACCAGCTTCCCACATAATAAATCAGTCGGCAGTTACTTTCTATTTACCTTTTACCGAATTCGAAAATTTTTCATTTTTCAACTAGAATCGCCTGATAATCGGTTGTTCAACTTGCAGCATTATTTTCTTATAGAAAATTAAGTTAATAATTTAGCTACCAACTCCCAACAGAAACCCTAAGAATGGAAATTTGTACAGATTCTTATCCTTCCGAAAACGCGGAAAGTATTTTTCGACTCTAAATCACTGAAAGATAAAATGAAATACCAAGAAATAAATGTTCAAAGTCTGCTGTATTGAAAAGTTCTCACTTTGAGGATCAATTAACAAGTTTAATTAATCGTATTAATCAATTAATTGGATGAATCAAGTTTTATCTGAATTCACGACGAAGATGCGTTAGGAATGAAATAGTATCATTCGATTGCAAAAGATATTTTTTCCGAGAATCGCTACAACTGTAATGATGTTAGTAGTGGCAATGTAATTTTCTGCGGAACATGAGCTGGTGTTGTAGATCCAAGTTCACCGGGTGGTACCGAAGGATGAGTTAAATCTAGCGTGTTCTAGGGAATGATCCTGCGAGAGTTCGCCTCCAGAATGAATAATGCGTTTTCCCCGCAGGTTCATGAGTCATTTATGTTAATGTGTATGGACGGGTGGAACTGCCACCAATGTTTCCCCCCTCAAACTCACGAAAATCTGGTCTTTTACGTGCGAAAGAGCATCACGCAACGCCGTCGTTACGCCAGTTTTCTTTTTCTTTCTTTATAGAGGAAAATGATTCGCAAGATGGATTATTCGCCTGAATCGCTTTCCGGCATTGTTTTTTTTACGACGCAACTCTTTTTCATTCATACTTGTTAGTATATTACGAGTGGCTGAATCACGAAGAGCCTTCGTGTTAGTTCTTGCATTGACCTGATATTTGTGTTTTAATGATTTATTCCATTGTTTTGCTGGGTGTGAAACGTTGACCGAAAGGAGGACATCTATTGTGTGGAGGAGAATATAAATTTTTCGAACTATCGACTTTTCAAAACCAATTCTTTAGACTTAGTTCTTTCGTTACCAATTCTTCGAATGACGAATTCTTCCAAGTTTGACCACAAACAAATCTGAAGCTATGCGAATTTTACATAAAATTAACTAATTCGGAGTTACAATCTATTTTGAGAGGTATAACCTATCCAATGAAGGGCCAATCTACTGTTTATACCATTTATTTAAGCCATATTTGAATATACACAACGAGACAAATAACAGCGAAATAATATCCTGAGAGATTATGATGACACGATAACTAGACGAATAAAATATTTTGAAGATGAGTTGTGAAGTAAGGGAGTAGTGAGCCCCTGGAAATGAAATAAGATTACGTTTTCATTAGAATGGGAACCCCACCCTCCTGATCTTATTTTTATTGTAAATATTAAATGTATTTTTAGCTTTCTTTCAGAATTATCTATCCGTTCGATTTTATTTTCGTGACGTAACTCTCCAGTGACGTGCATCTTTCTTGGGGTAGAATGATATTCGTCTCTGTTTTGATCCTTTGAATCGCTTGATGACGCTAGACATTGAAGTCCCACTATTTCAAAAACCCTTCAAGTTTTATCTCACTTCCTATCTCGCCAGTAAGTGCACAGTAAATAGAGGAAGGACTCCCGCATATATTGAAAATTGTTTTGCCTTTATTTTGTACTAGATATTAGTTCAATCTTTGACGGATATCTTTCTGTTGTTATTGATGCAATAATGTGTTTTTTTTTCTGCTGTATTCTTGTATTTTTCAAATGGATAATAAAATGTAGGCAATATATCGTGTGTGGGATTGTAACCTGCGACCATAGAAGTGGAAGCACTCTAACCATTATAGCTCTGATATAAACAGGATGATTTAACGATGGGGGATTCCTTTTCTCGTGGAAACTGTTTACATAATGATTGGGCTCCAGACAGTGAAAATATTTTGCGCCAGACAGGGGTTAGTATTCTTCAATACTGTTAATATAACATCTGCATATAATGAATCACATTTCGTTTATTATTTCATTTCCGAGTCCTCTCGATTTGAAATCGCTAAATGAATTTAAAAATGAAAGCATATGACGATACGATATTTATTTCACACTATCGGAAGTATAAGAATTTAATAACTGTATATAATCTTCCTTATTATTATTGTAAACTATCAAATTAATTTATTCGTTCGAGAAACGTTACGTACGAAAAAAGGTAACTGTAAAGTGCACCGATATAGTAGAAAATTAGATAGTTTAGGTAAGGAGGTGTGAATCATAATATCCATCAGATATTCCAATTAGTAGTGAAATTAAATTTTATATAAGCATATATTTTTTATTATAAATTAAGAAACAATGGGAAATTTATAACTTGAAAACCTACTTCATGTAATGTAGCTGAAAATTCCACAGTATTTACTATAGTTATGGTTGTTCTATCATATTGCGTACTACAGCGCTAGGTCAATACTTTCGCTTTTGCCCCTTCCTTAAAAATATCTTCCTCCAGCCGGCCAGCGTCCATTCAGTGTAATTTCGCCTGGCGAATGATCCACATTTTCCCTTGGATTTTAATCCGATAAACTGGCTGCTTAATACGCTTTGGATTTGTGAATGGGTGAAGCACTAGTAAAGCCGTGGGATGAAGTGGTGTCTGGGTACACAGCCAGAGGCGGTGCTGCAGCGTACGTGATTAGAGTTGAGAGGGGAATATGTCCCGATTGAAGTTTTGATGCGGACTTTGAATGCGGTAGAATAATATTCTCTGTCTTGTAGAGAGTCGAGGAGGTTCGCGGAACTTTTCTCCACTCTAATAGTTGTTAAGGCGGTCTATTCCGCTATAGAGCATATTTGCGTCGGTATGAAAGGCTGAAGTTATTTAAGTCCTTTTGTCTTTTCGTCTATGAGCGATGGGATATTGCTTCAGGACATCGTTTGATCTTTTGCGTACAATAGAGTTGTTTATTTATCTAACTGCTGCGGTGACTGATATAGTGAGGCGTTTATTGGTGCCTGTGGCATTTTCCCTCGCGCACGTTTCCTGATTGGAAAATCGGCCATGAAATTGGAGACTCCTGATGCGGGGAAGATATAAATGCAGTTTTCCTATAGATCTTCGTTCAGAAAGAATATTTATCTGTGGCTTATTTCAAGAAAGGATAAGCTTTATTGTACTTTAACATGCTCGGGTATAATTTAAGAGAATCAATCGTATATATTTCTTTTTACTTGTAACTATGCGCATAATTTTAATTTCGAGTGTTATTTTTATAATTCTGGGTGTTTTTCAATCGCAAATAATTACATTATTAGAAGTTTTAAAAATAAAAGTTCATTAACTTTATTCTTGATTTGAAGAAATTTCACCCTTCCTGGGTATAAAATTCGCAATTTCCTTTTAATCGTAGGTTTCATTTTAAAATGTTTTCATATTGCTCTTATTTGTTTACCATGAAAATAACATGCAAAATTCGTCCGAGTGGTGTGGATGTAAAATAATCTATTTTTCCATAATGAGTTGTTTTTATACATATAAAACAAATAAAGTGTTGTAATTACTTATTTTTAATAAGATTGTTGTCCTTTAAACCCCTCCTTCTTTAATATTTCAAACTTTGACTCGAGGTTCTTCTAAATTAATCGGTTTCATTTCTATTTACCTTAAATTATTCATGTTTTATTAATATCATCACGTAAGGTTAGATGGAAGAAGAGAATTATGAGTCTTAATCTCGTATAAATAGAGACTTCTGAGGTTTAGCTTTAAAAAACTGTGATTGTGTATACGAGGAAGGAGGAAGAATGAAAATTTTTGTCAGGAAAAGATTAATAAGTTTTAGCAGTAAACCAGCGTTTATTAATAGATATTTTATTTCATATAGCTAAGTGCATTATATGGCATGGTATGTGAAAAAGAAGTGAAAGCTGCCCAATGGAGGTAAAAGTTTCGACACCCATCCTCTATGTTCTTCAGATTCTCCTTTGTCAGAATCTGCATTTTTTTGTCTCGTAGTACGTTATTTTCTCAAGGTTAGACTCGCAGGTTTTTTGGCTAGTTTTCTATGCAAGTTCCTTCTAAAAAATCATTGAGAAATTGGCTCTGGAGGCATGCACTGAATGACCGCACCGCGTGCATAGTCGCTTTTTCTTACCAGTCCGCCCTCGGCCCCAACTTAGTTCGCCGTGACTGTAGTTTGTGTAAAAGCAAGTTGGCTTCCTTCCAGTTATCAGAGTTCACAGTTCGAGAAGTATGGATTTTCGTCCTCAACATTGGGGATATCCCTCTGCCTGTCGGTTTCCGTAAGAATTAGCCGGAGAAAAGTTGTGCTGCATTTGAAAAGGGTGTCCTTTGACATTGGCCTCATTAACCTTTATCCTTGAAGCTATAAAAACCTTCCTATTCGGCAAGTTCTGTAGGGCACCTGTCACGAGCTTCTGGATTCCTCCATGACTAATGTCCCGCCGAGGAGATCTTGCGTGCCGAATCTTCGAGAGGGTAATTTATTAATGAGGAAGCTTATGCTACTGGGGAAAGCGTAACTTGGTGGAGGCTCTTGAGAAATTCAAGAGGCGCCGCGGGAAATGAAGTGGGTACGAAGGTGGACTTTGAAGTATTTTTTAGCGGAGCTGTGCCTTTCAGACCGTTTCTATGAGTGACATTTAGACGGTTGATGCTTAGAAAGTGTAAAAGGATGGGTTTTTAATAGGTGAAGAGTTAAAGAATAGAAAATGCGGCAGAATTAGGTTGCCTCTCTTCTGAAGCGTCTTTGAATTCTTAGAGCACTTTCTCGCTGTACCCTTTTTTAATGAATTTATTTTAAATTATTACTAGATTTGAGGGCATAAAGAACTCACTTTCTTTTAAATTATAGCTAAAAATATGTCCAAGAATCTTATATGCGAAGATTCAGCCTTTTTTACCGTTTTATTTGTTTCTGCAATATCGGAAGTAATGTGATAGAGATATCGAACGACCTAGATCGATTAGAATGTGTGATTAAAAACAACTGAAAACAAAGATTTCAAAATTAAAGGGAACCATGATTAAAGTTGGTGAGCCGCACGTTATTATGCATCTTTTAGTATATCAACTAGCATGAGCTATGGTCTATTATATATTTTTCGTCCATATGAATCCGTGACAATGCTATTAAAATACTTAGCTCCATAATCGGATTTTCCTGTTTGAATTTGGTTAAGACGAGCTGAATAGCGTGTGTTTATAAGTATCGATAAATGTATTAGCACTGCTATTGGGTTAAGCATCACATCACATAAAATCGCTCTTATTATTAACATTATCATTTATTAATCTTTATAGCAATATCGCTGAATTCAGTCATGAATTTGCGGCGTATTTATGTGAAATTATATTGCTCAATTTTCTATGCATTATATTTCGTTTTACCGTAAAAGTTACTATCAGAATTTTAATACTTTTGGTTTCCGTCTTATTGGTTTACTATTGCGTGGCAATTCTAAGAAAATCCGGGATTTGTGACCGTATATCCGACGCACATCCGACTGATGCGACGCACGGTAATGACGGACACCGCTGCTCAGATGTTGATGGGTTTCCCAATTTCAATATGCGCAGGAAGAAATATTTATCCGTCTTCTTTTAAACGAATATTCGGTAGTTCTTCGCAGGAAGTGTAGGAGAGGTGGCGTGGGTAGCGCATTAAGGAAATGCAATCGATAGGCGGAAAAAAGTAGTTCAAGCGGCCAATGGCGCCTGATTGCGTCGTTTTAATTCCTTCAAGAGCCTTCCCGAGGTGTACATCGATTCGCACATCATCGGTAATGGGAGTTTAGAAGAGTTTTCCTTCTAATATTTTGTGGAATAACTTTTTTATGAAATATGTAATACTAACACGGCGTATGGGATGACTACCGGTAATGGTATGATCTCTTCAGATTAAAATGTATCCCTATGAAGCCTAAAATTGTTCTTAATAGTGACGAGATTCCACTTTAATTTATCGTTAGTCGATGATAAGGGTTAGATGTATAGTCTCAATCTCGCCCGAATAAATATTATTATTATAAGATCGTAAAATTCATATTATTGTACTCCAAATTAATCGAATTATGATTTTATAACAACGACTGCAATAAAGACAGATTTTGGTAACTACAATCGAAGCCTAGATTGTTGTACTGAAAACAGAAAAATCCAGCAATAAATATTTATGATTGTTGTGTAGTGACGGTTAGCGTATTATTATTACAACAATAAGATCGTACAATTGGTAGCATTGTACTCCAAATTATTTGAATTATGATTTTATGGTTATTGCCGCAATTAAAACAGCTTTTAGACTGAACAATCAAAGCACAGATTGTTGTATTAAATATCTAAAAAAACAACAATCAACACATTATTGTTGTCTCAGAGCTGTTAGCATCTGAAGCCGGTACTGCAACCAGGCAGTGTGAAATTGGTTTAAGGCAACTTCTACATCTTTTATATCTCGACAAAATTTTAATAGTGACACGTTAAGGTGGTCGTGAGCATAATGTAATTGGCTTTCAGTACCACGCTTACCTCATTAATGTTTCTTTAATGTCCGTCAGCGTGGTTCTTAAATCGGCTCATAAGACGTCACCCGAATCATCCAACGCACGCTATGAAATTGCTAGAGTACGGCTTCCCAAGAGGCCGTTCACTCGACTGCCTGCGGAGAACGTGGCTTCTCCTACTTTGATCGACTCATCTACATAGAGAAGGAAAAGGCCACCGCATTAGCTTTCCTACCCGACTCTAGAATGTCTATTTTTCTGCCTCCAGCTTTCCCATTCCTATATATACACACCCCCGTCTGCATAATGTCATCCTGGGATGTCTCCGATATGCCCCGATGCCTACGTCTGAATATGAATTCAGTCTATTAAAGCCTAGAACCCCAGTATCTATTCGTCAGACCCTACTTGTTGATGCATGGTTGTGATGGAAACGAAAATTACTTCTCTGCCTTGAAGGCATGTTTCGTATTTGTTCGTGTTATTTTCTACCCTGATAAATTTCAACATTTTAATGTCTTCGTACGTAAAGTAATCATCTTTTGTTTGCCTAAGTGATGAAAATCGGAGTTCCCCGTATAAATGTAATAATCGTGTACATGTATACTTATCTTTGTGGTGAATAATTCACGAGTGTCTTCCATTGTTTCTTATGGGAATTCTTCGTAACATTGCCATGTTTAGCATCTTGATATTCCCGAGTTCTCATATTAGGGAATGACTTAATTGTGCATACGTACATGTAATTTAGATTTCCAACATTGGGGGATTATGAAATGCGTTATTGCGAGTTACTTGGAGTATGATGGGCAAATGTTTGAAGACTTATCTAGCGAAATTGAGCTCATAAAGACCCTAATCCTGGACAATTCATCCATAGATTGTAATGATAAACTTATTGAAAATTCAGATGATGTAAAGGCAGAAAAATTAACTGATAACAAAATTCATCTTGAAGTACGCCTATTCAATTGCAGTTTTAAGATGATGGAGAGATTATATAAAAGGCAATTGTATTCTACATATTCAATAGAATTGATTATTATCTAATATACATTAATGTAATTATTTATGTGTATTAATATTGTGCTATCATGGGAGAAAAGCAACCAGGGGTAAGTTGAAATAGTACGAAAATAAATGAATATAAAAATATCAAAAATAAGTAAACAGATAGTAGAAATGTAGATTTAAGCGTATTAAAAAGTAGGGTTCAAAAAATTTTCATTTTGAGGAAACTAGCTGAAACAGTAGCAAAATTCTTTATTAAAGTTGATGTGTGAATTAACTTTGTCAGTAATTAATTCAGGTAGCGTCTATACGAGAGATTAGAGATAAATTATTTAAAGCAGCAAATTTTCCATGAATGAATCGTTCCAAATTTATTTGGGAGGTAAAATTCCATTATCTACGAGGTGTTGAGTAAATACTATATTTATAATCAACGTCATTGCTTAATTCTTCTTTTCGAATGAAAATAGTGAATAATTCGTAGATTCTGGTAACTAGAAATAGCTTTAAAGCTTGTATGATTTTCTCCAATGCAGGCACGTTGTATAAGGAGAGGTTTTTAAAGGAGCGTGAAATTCAAGTTCCCGTTGGAGAGAGCGTTTTCATTTTCAAAAGAGCGTGTATTTTCGCTATCCGTGCACATAATTATCACAAAGCCATCGCGGTGCACCTCGGGAAGACATTTCTCTCCAATCAGATCCCCGGAATCGCCTCAGGGAGGGAGATATTCTTTTATTTTTTTTTTGGAAACACGCTCTCAGTAAAGTTTCCCGCGATCTTTTTCCTCTGAGTTTTATCGTCAAAGAATTCCTTTCTTTGGGAAGGAGGAAGTAAACTCCGAGAGGATCGATACGGGGAATTATATAAAAGGATTCCGTCGAGTAAATGCTCCACCTTCCACCGCCCTCAGCTCTCGGCATATTTCCTCATAATTTCGGTGAAATCCTTAAAGTTCCTTCGCAGATCCCGCTGTTAAGGTTTGGCCAAAAAGGTTGTTGTTACAGTATTATTATGTCTTAATCACCCCACGGGGCTTTGCCGCTCGGAGAGGTGTTATTCAGATTAAATGTTAACCGCTTCCTTAGCTGGGTTTATTCTCACTCGCATTGTGAAGCTTTGGCTTACTCCTACTGAGCTATATGCTTAGATATTGTAAATATTATGTTTATACTAAGCAAGGGAGGATCCAGATGGGGGCGTTACCCCTTGACTTTGTAGGACCAGCATTTTTCCTAGATTTGACGTGAAGCTTAACTAATAATTGGTGGAGAAAGGGTTAGTACTCTCTTACCATATTTATCTCGAAAAATATGTTTTATTATTGCTTTTTAGACGCTAAAATTGTTACCTAAAGACTAGAATACTAGGGCAATGCTTTTGGTCCCTCTCCGTGACAAGTATCAGGACCCACACCTGATAGGATGACATTCTTCTGTGCAGGGTGTAGGTAAATGTATATTTCATCTACTAATGTATCCTTCCTGGCTGTGGTGGTCTGAAAGCCGCTGAAGTATCAATGACACGGTGTAATAGCTTCTCCATATGGAATGATACGAAGTGATATTCATAGGTTCCTTGTGTTGTGGTTACCTGGGCGTCTTCCACTTTCCGCATTCTGGTTCATTGAAGAATTCAAGAGCCAACTACCTCACTCCTCATTTTGCATTGTGAACCTCATTCTCCCTACAGAGGTATTGGTAGCTAATTGAGGAAGGAATGGTGTTTAAACCTGCATTAGAGATATGAACAGATACAAAAGGTGGTCCACTGGTTTCATATGCGATCTCAGTATTCAATGCTCCACTCTTGGTGTATGACCTTACGCATTCTCATCTAATGCGTATTCATTCTCAATTCTCCTTACGGATAGCGGAGGATAGGTCAGATCTCCTTTATGTAACGCCTGATGAACTTTCTTAGGAGCTTTGTTAAGGATTATTAGAGCTATTTTTTTACTTGGTATTTCCGTACGCTTCGATGCTGTTTCAGAGGAAAAAAATTTCAGCGTGCATTCTCCGGCATTTTTTAATTTTTTTTTTTGTTATCCGAGTAAATGGGATTCGGAGATGCGATACAAGTTTCAGGAGTGCTTACGTGGACCTGCAATATCCTGAAAGCTTTGCGGCGGTTGTTTTACGCAGATGTCCCTTTAAGAAAAAGTCTTTAATGGAATGGACGTCCCAGAGTCCTCCATTTACCACGGTCCACTTTCAGCGAAAATTGATGCTTTCATACCGCTTCCCTTTGGTGCACATGCGCAGTGGCATTACAAGTGCCGTGCGCTAAATTTTTAATGATAGGCGCATTAAGTCGAATATCAACATGCGCAGAAATAGCAGAAAAAGGCCGGGATCGCATACCATTTTCCGATCCAAGGACGAGTTCCGAGAATGTGAGTTTTGAAAGAGTAAACGATGTACAGAGTGTGCGGGAAGTTTTTTGTTCTGTTATTACAGGGATGCTTTGAGCCCAAGCAGACCGCATTAGCTGCTGTAATGATTAAGCGGGCGGCTGACGTTCTACCTAAAAAATTTTAGTTTGGATGGTAATTTTACAAAAAATTATTTGATAAAAGCCATAAACAGCTCGAGGCCTTTATAATGGTTTACTAAAGGTAACGAATTGAAACATTTATCAGTGATTCAACTATATTAGTAAAAAGTCAAAATATTCGTAATAGAATACAAATATCACTAGAAAGGACAAACAAAAATACCTATCTATCAATACTATACTACCAAAACAGTGCAGGAAAAGAAATAATAATAAATATCAAAATAGTATAATAATAGTAGTAGATATCAATTACTATCACATTCTTTTTAATAAAAAAGAAATGTTTTGGAGAAAATAGAATTACATAATGTTATATTGTGGAGTTCATCTTGTAGTAATTAGAAATCCCAATTCATAGCATGTTGTAGGGACAAGTTACTAGGATACTTAAAATGAGTATAAAAATTCGATTTTAGAGTAGATTCTAATTCCAATTTCTCACTTTTTACCTCTTAAATTATTGCTGGCAAGCGTAGAAAATTGTGTTACGTAAAAGGAAGAGAAATCTATTTGTACTCCTGGAAGTAGTCTAAGGGGTGTAGGTTTGACTCTTCCCTTAATATCAGGTGCCTTATTCATTCTATGTAAGCAAAAAAATTAAGATTTCCGAGGACTTTATTGGAGATGTGGAAGATTTCGGCTTCATTGGTGTTATCTTTACATCTACATTGTGGAAGGGACTTAATTTTTATCCCCATCATGATAAGAAATGTACAGGCGTTATCGCTGTGTAAGCTTGGACACATCTTAATCGAGATAGAATTGAGGAGTTGCGTGAAATTTGTTTTATCTCATCTAACGTTTACCTGTAATGGTTAGCGTTATGGAAGGGATACACACTTGCTGAAGGTATCACAATCTTACACGACAAGGCACAAGATAGTGATTCCTCAGGGTACATAACATTCTGAGATAATTATGTCATTATCCTAGATTTAAGCTTTCCTGTTCTCATTTGTTTACCTAATTACTCCAGAGTCTTCTTTGAACAAGTCTGTAGGTTTCTTAATCTTTTACCAGTTAATGCATAAATATTTTAATGAAACGGACTCACTATTCTCAGAGGAAGATCCTGGGTTCGATTCCTGGTCCCGTCAGTTTTTCAAGTCCATTTTTCTTGGGATTTTCGGAGAATAGTATTGAACTTATAAAAAGGAAAATTAAAAATCGGGTAATTCCATTCAATGCCCGAATTAGTCTAGAAAAGGGGCATTTCAATTGAGCCCTACTTAAGAGGTTAAAAGTTTATTTGCAGGGGTCGATTGCAATTTCTCCCGCATAAATAGTGTTGCTTCAGAAGAGTGGTTTCAGCATTTCTTTTAGAATCTCACCGACATCTCCCTCCATTCTTTAGCCGCACCTTATACCGTGAACGGAAGCGGTCCCTCCCTGCATGCAAGCACTGGCAATCAGATAACCTCTGGAGGGAGAGGGATTTCTTGGCAGTGCACGTTCACAATGCACTGGCGTGAACGGCGTTCGGTCGTTGGTTTCGGAGGATGCTAAAGATAAAGCACGGTATGCAGAGCTGGTAAACGTTTTGCAACTAACAAATTCACGGAGCCTAACCTTATCGTGACTAGGTTAGTGACGCTTTCGCGACGAATGTTTTCTTCTGCTATTTGTCTTGGGTCGTTTCCGTCGCTCTCAAGAATGTAATTTTCTCGTGAGTTCTTTCGAAGGTTTTTAATATGCGTTTGGCGTTTATGGAAATCGTGAAAATGTAAAGTATCTGAGAGAGGATGTTAATTAGTACAATTTTTTCTGTAAGTAGCCCTCTATTTATAGTATAGCCTTAACCTTATATAGTATAGCCTTTACCATGTTCTAGGATGAAAAGGGCAATAGCGGAATAAATTAAAGTAAATAGAGGGCGATAAAAACTTGGTTTAAAATTAGATCGTAAAATAATGAAGATAACTGGTGTTTATTACTTTTTAACTATTGTGCATTCAAGAGGAAGGGTATGAAAACTTTTATTTTGTTTATTTATTTTTACATGGGAAGTTGGAAATTTTTGTCAACATTAAAGTAACTTTCGCAAGCTTTTCAGTCTTGAATAACTTAAACGATTTCAGGATATTACCTTCGTAAATTTATAAAAATAAGAAACTCGTTTAGATACTAAAAAAATCCCTTAACTTAAAGGTCGAGGCTGAACAAAGGATAGAACATTCCTATCTAGGAATCTCTCTTGAAATACAGGACGTACCCTCACCGTATCTATTTTCTTTAATTTTTGCTCGCTGCCGTTCCTCGTTAGAGTTTCGTTACGTTTTGTTGGCTCTTTTGTTTTGCTTCAGTGTGTTTTTGGAGTAGCTTTTCGCTCATTCATCTGTGCTATCGGAATGAAGGAAGATATAAAGAACCGTCCACGAGGAATCGAACCCGCATCAATGACCTAACGGGATCCAGTCACGTTCTCCGTTTTTTTTTCTTCCATTCATCACTTTTTCATTTCCAGCATTCGGGTGCGGAATACAATGCGATGTTTCTGGATGCGTGACCTGCGTGAAAGGGGCGTTTTGCGTGTTTTTCGACATTCGGAAAGGATGAAGTGGGAATTCGAAGATGGTGTGTAGTGTGTAGTGTTAGTGGTACTCAAAGGAGAATTAGGCTGAGAGAAGGCTGGTTGAGGATAGCAGTTGAAATCTGAGGAAAGAGACGTAATATAGGGAAAGAAGAAAACGAATTGTGTAAATGTATGTATTAATATAAAAATGTTATGGAAGTATATATTTATCTGAAGCGGAAGTAAGAGTATGGTGTAAAATAAACCAGACCATTAGAGTTCTTACTTCTTAAGGGAACAGTAGGATAGGTATAAATGCAGAAATTATCCATATTTCATACCTATCATTTTCCTATAAGTTTCTCTTTTACTCATTCTAACATGTTCTCCTGTCAAGGTTCATTTTTGTTGTTATTCGATTTCATACAAATGTAAACATCAAGGGAGGTGTATGTTTGTGCGTTAAATTTACTTCTTGGCTAGGGGGTACAAATGCTCCAAAGTATTGCCATTAACCGTACTTACGTCACTGAGATTGTGTTCCGAAGGACTTAAGTTTGTCATTAATAAAAATACTATTTTTAGGGGAATGATATGAATAGGAAATATCTCAAAGAATTCATCATAGTTGCAAGTTCGGAGATGCTTCCGCCAGATTTAGCCAGTTATTCCTTCTTAAATTGGCTTTTATTTCGTTTCAACAACGTCTAGTACGTGCTGATATGTAGAGCCTCCGGAAGTCCTTAGATCAAAACAATAGAATTATTTACTAGTCAAATATCAATTGCTCAATTTATCAAGGACTTAGAAATGTTAATATTATTGTATTATTTCTTGTGATATCTAGACCGATGTTATATTTATAGAAAGGAAAGAAAGCTGTTTAATTTTGTGGCTTTGTTTTTGGGGGTTTTAATTTTTTAGTTCAGCGACTTCTTAGTTACTTTTTATTCATACAGTAGAATCCTGCTTTATCCTTCCCCTATTTGTCGTATTCTCGCTGAAATTCTCTATCTCAGCATTCTCGGAAGCACTACTTTCTTCGGAAAAAATCCCTCTACACCCATGACATTGAAGCTTGGACTTAGTCTATTGATTCCTACTTTCAATTCTTTATCTATCTTAATAGTTAGATATTTTCGTATTAGTTTAAAATGCTAATTTCTTTGTGATTTTTATATTATTTATTAGTGAATGATTTCAATGTGTCCATTATTGATTTTACTTTGTATTTTTGGTCATATTGTTTGTTTTCGATGCCCCCTTACACACTTATATTAAATCTTTTAGATAGTGCTATCAGGTTTATGTAAGTTTTTACACTCCCAATTTTGTGGGTGTTTTCATGCCGTGGTTATTTTTCTAAGGTAATACCTTAGGGTTTTTACACTATCTCGTAAAGTTTTTCCATTCTATGACTATTTGCCCTTATTGATTTTTTTTATGAAATACTTTTGACGACAGGTAAGTTGGAAGAGAGGAGTTTTTAGTCTCGATCTCGCCTAAATAAAGACCTTAAAGCTACTTCGTATGCGAAGAATTATATACCAATCAAATTAAACGAACATGGGGAGAGGGAATGTATGCGCATGACAATGTAGTGATAAAGTGTTGCACACTAAAACAGTAGTAAAAATTCATTACTTCGTCTCTGAATAAAGCGGGCTATTTGCCCTTCTTTCTCGTTAACTAGTTTTAGTGTTATTTCCGTCGTTTTCGGCTCTCAAAGCACCGCTGATCCCTCCCCAAGATTGGCTCTCGGAAGCGAGTAATCCCGGTGACGGACATAAATAAGACTTGTTTTATTCATGCGTCGTAAACAAGTCGCCGTGGAAGTTAACCCCTTTTCCATCCGAGGCTTAGCCGCCTTTCGCTAAGCTTTCGGCGAGTTTAGCTTCCATAGGTTAGCCTACAGTTTCAACACGGAGGTGAAATGTCTGTATCAGTAAAGCGCAGACGTTCGGAATATCTTATCTCAGATGATTCTCTCTTCTACATCCGGTGTTGCTGTAGATATTGACTCAAGCTGTCCTGGTAAGGGACGGTGGCATAGTTTGTCCTTGTTTAGTTTTTCTTTGTTTTGATATTAGAATCAGAATGTGTTTGTCGTCGCAGCAGGTAGTAGGGGTCATTAATTATTAACGGTCCGTGTCTAGAGTAGGAGACTTTCGCATAATGGATGTGATCTTTATTTACTTGAGAGGGGACCTAAAATAAACTCGGAGATCCTCCTGAACCAATGTTTTGTCACCGGGAGCAGCCATGGTGATCACTTGTCAAGCGAATGTATATATAAAGATATTTCACCGTAGTGATGGTTACTGATATAATGTTTACCTAATAAAACAACCAAAAAATACTTTACCGAAGTAAACATAGATTTATATGCATTTTTGCAAGTTGTTGAGTAAAGTATGATAAAATAATTCGTGAGATAATTATATATCTAATCCAATTGTTAATCTAAGAATTGTGTAAAGTAGACATGCCGATAATAAATATCAGAGGCTTAAATTAGGATCAGACTAATCTTTAATTATTCCTGGTATCATTAGAAAACGTTCAGTCGATGAATTAGTCTATTGCTTTTGGAAGATATCCACTCTGAAAATTGAGGAACTTTTCGTTGTTATTATAAGCTGTGCAGCGTTATTTAAGTATGATATTTCAGACAAAAATAGTTTACTTTTCTAAAGCAAAACCCGCTGAGAATTTGAACAGAAATTTCATCCTTTTAAGATGCAAACACTTTTATAAATTGCGAAATTTAATTTCTGTTTTCCATTAACTAATCAGAGCAAATAGTAAATGTAGGCATTGGAATATACCAGTGACGTTTTCAATAATCATGAAAATACTCAAATAAATGTATGCAGTACTTCATTCTTCGATGTTGTGTAACATCTTTAAATGCTTTGAATTTTTCCAATATGTTTTGCTATTCCTCGTACAAGGATAGTATACGGTGGTTTCACCTTGACCTTCATACTATGCAGACAGCGCTAGGATCTTGCTGAATTCGCCTTCCCCCTGTCCTATATTTACTTATGTCAACCGTAGCCAGAAAGTGCCTCGCACGAGGGTCGAATTCTTTTTTTACTTTTCTCCTTTACCGTCTGGCGGCGTGTTTTTTGTATTGCGAAGGACTTTTTTATAGCTGGGACGGAATTCCGGAAGTTTATAGTTTGCTCTCTACTTGACGTCATTTGCCATGAATTACATTGCGGCTAAATTTCGCATGGTTCGATGGCGAATGGCGAAATTTATTGCAGATGCTCCTTACGAGCTCTGCAACATTGGTTGATTTCAGTTTTTGGAATCTTGTTTGTGTAGGCCTTTATGATTTTCCGAGTATAAATGAGGACTTGAAATTGCTTTTGCAGTTGCAAATTACATGCATATTTTATACCGCTAGTGCTGCTGTACGGGTTAATTTGGCCATGGTTTATCGCAATATTACGCCGTTTTTACTTGTCATAGTAATTTAAAGAATCTTTACGCTTTCCTTGTTAAACTTTGTAAGTTTGCCTATCACGGCGAAATTCAAAAATCATTAAGAAATACACCGATAGAAAAATTATTTAATTCGGTTAGTTTTACTCTCATTTTATATTTTAAAAATTTAATAGTGCAAGGAACTGGAAGAAAGTGCGATAAAATTAGTCTACAGGAAAAACTTGAGGTTCCTGAACAAGCTACTTACCATTTTACACAATTCAAATTTACAATTTACATTTTCAAAACACGTTATCAAGTAATCAATATTATTTTAATTGCTAGCTAATACATAATTCATTGTCAAAGCTAATGAATGAAGCTAAATGTAATCATCAGTTTGTAAAATAATAAAGTATATTAATTTCACAGTGGATATGAAGCTTCTGAATAAATGGAGCATTATCGATGTAAAATATGCAGCTTAATTTTCCGCGGAATGTAAATTATTCGATATATTTTCATAATTATACGTTAACTTATTTAATGATGTTAAATTAGGCAGTTGATTGCTAGTTTAAGGAAGCAGTAATGGAACATCATTACTCCAAGTTAACATACAGTAAATGTGTTAATGGATTATAATTAAGATGTATATTCTCATGTCTCTATCAGATTCGCATAAGTGAGTCAACAAAAATTATTTTTCATTTCGACTCAGTTTGATTATTTTTCGGTCCTTATACGAACTTGTTCCATTTATCCTCCATGTAACATTTTCGCAATGATCTTCGTTTTTCGCGAACCTGAATTGGCTAAGCTTGGATTTCTCCTCACGTTCCTCTATTTTCGAGATGCGGTCGTAGAGGTGGAACGCATGTCCCAGATGGTCTTTGGAGATGAACATGTCTTCTCTTTGACCTCAAGATTTCCATTTGCCGTCGTCGCTAACTGTTGTTGCAAGTTCCTCTCATTTTGTTTGAAGAAAATTATGTGGTAGAATGATTCTGCGAGATTAGGGGGAGTGTTTCTAGTGTAGGAAATGATGCGATTCAAGTAGGTAGAAAAATCTTATGAAAGAATTAATTCTTAAGTGTATTTTTGTTCGCCATTTAGCTTTTATAGTGTGACTAAGCAATATTAATGTGTGACGGATTGCTCCTAGTTGTTAGTAGATTAAACATACTATGAAGACTATAACATCCCGAAAATATCCTATGTTGCAGAAGAAACATGATGGAATGAAATTAACTATGCCAATTCCCCAGAAGGTTCATTATTATTTTCGATATTTAATGGAAATTGCATAGTTCATTTCATTTCCTATTACGGAGTTCTAAAAAGCTTCTTCTACCATTGTGTACCATTCTCTTTTTCTTCTATCATTGAATTTAAGTTGCATTGATTAGGAATTTCAATACCTAAATCGATAATTTTTGCATTTTTTCAATTGGTCAGATTTAATCTTGAATTACCTTCATAATATTCATGTCTTACCATCTTATTATAAGCTTGAGAGATAGAGCTTTGAAAAAATAATAATTCACTTTTTTAGTAAATGAGTAATTTTCATATTTTTCTTGGCCTCTTCCGTATTTAAATCTCGCGCATTGTCCAATTGTAGTCTGATGATTTTTGTTCGATAAGCGTACGTTATTGCATTGTGTTGTAGGTTACATATGTAAGTATATAATATATCATGTTTGCATTTCCTTAGCTATATTTCTCGTGCCGTTACGTGCGGTAAGTGTAGCCGCTCGGATGCGTGAATCGTTTGTGAAGATGTGGCATCTTCGGCAGAAAATCAATCTTCTTCCTCTCTTGAGCGACATTCGAATGACGAAATTCGCAGCCGCTCGCCGAACTAATTCTCCCGTCCTCTTTCTGCACATTTCTTATTTCCCGTAAAGCTCGCCATCTTCGGGATGAAAGAGCTTTCCCTGCTTTTAAAAAGTCAAGACTCGACGTTTTTGCGAGTTTATCGGAAAGGCTTACAGCACCTGCGCAGCAAAATTCGGACGGACGAGATTCATAATTCGGCCGTCGGAAGGGGAGTAGGGTTGATGCTGAAATCTCGTTTCCTTTTGTCCTTCCTAAGGTTTCTATGAGCTAATTATGGAAGTTTAGGCATTCGCGTTGTTTTTGTTTTGGTTAGGATGAATTCCATACATATGTAACGTTATTCGGGTGATAAATATTGGGCGGGTCTGTTTTGAGTCTTTTCTGGTAGGTTCGGCACGAGTCGGTTGTGTCAAGGTGATGTTTTTCAGCAAATTTATATACAGCTTGCGTATTTTTAAGGAAAGTGCGTTTGAATAAATACTTGAGAAAATATATAGAATGTAATATTTGCTTACGTGGCATTCGGAGATGTCTTTTCATTTGATTGCTCTAATGAACAGCGAGGTTGGTAATAAATTTTCTAAAACGCTAAAACACTTTCTAATGGTTTGAAGTAGAGCATGCAATGTAATATACCAATATAATTAAATAGGTATATCTGTGAAGTCGTCCCCTGAAGGCTAGTTGGATCCTCATACTATCGACTAATAGTTACGAATAGCTATGGATAGGGAATGAGGCTTCCTAAGCAGAGAATGATCACATCTCAACGAGTAACGCGCCATATTATTTGATAATTAGGCCAAAATTATTGGTACTATTCAGCCTTACTAATACTTAGAGAACTTTCATATCATCAAAGTATATTGAAGATACATTTTTCTCTATCTTCGGCTGATAACCAAAGGGAAAAATATTCAGTTCATCAGTATATGGTTACAGGAACAAGTATGGCCGTATATAATGCAGTTTAAGCCATTCCTTAGCGGTGGTAGAGTACATGTACTTGCTTTCAGATAAAGATTCATCGTCTAATGAATTCTTCTCTTTTCGCTATCAAATGTTAGGTTGGTGCATTGGTTTCTCTCTGTTCTTACAAACGGTGTAATATTCACATCTGTTTTAGGTGGTTTCTCTATTGTATGCTTAATACCCAGGCAAAAAGACCTTCACTTTATTCTTGCGATAGATTAAAGAGTACCGCATGGTAATGTCAATAAGCTCTCGATCTTATCGTAATTGTCTGATATCTCATCGCGCTCTAAGTACTTCAAGTTGCTCTCTAGCTAATCCATGCAATCAGATTTATATGTGAAGTTTTATTCTTATGAAAATGCGCGGTAAACAATTAATTGTAATCACACCCCTCTTTCCGAGTACCGAGGAGTCTGAAAATAAATTGAATTACTTATACTTCTAGAGACGTCTTTTGGTATGACTGCCATAATATTCATCCACACTTGTGTATATTCATCTACTTGCTTTTTATACGGTTAGCGTTTCACTTATCATGTTTTACTTTGATTTTGAGAAGGAAATGACATAAAGAATGGAACCAGCATACGGAAATCCCGTTTGAGTGAGAACCTAATTTTTATCCTATTTATTACTCACATTTTGAAATAAGTTTATTTAAATTCGTGGGTTGAGATACGTTAAGGAAATAAAAAATTGACGTAATTAATATTCAGCCCAGTTACGGCTCTAAAAGTGATTTACGACTTTCAGCAAATTTATCTGTCAATAGCTATAGTACAAAATAAGAGACAACACGAAAATACTGTTTAGGGTATTTATGTGCTGTAAAGGAATAATCACCAAGAGGCATTAATTGGCGACGAAAGAATTATTTTCGTTTCCATCTTTATTCTTCGTATCGAAAGTCAGGGTTTGTATATTTCTAAATTTGTCTTTTTTTAAACTATACGATTCAGTATACATCGCTGAATTTTATTTTTTATCATCTTTGTATCATCATATTATTAATAATCGACCTACAGTTTAGTGCTGATCGTTGTAATTTGTCAATTTTTTCGAATAATCATTGAAAATATTAGTACTCCATTAATAAGTAATTCGCAGCTTGTCCAAATAGAATTCTTTTCTAAAAATTATTTAAGATTTTAGCGCTTAAGGTATATTTAAAAATACAGAAAATCTTAGCTGTAATGTTTTAATCTCTATCACCATGATATTGCAACTACCTCGTTTATACCTGGCCTAAGTTTAGTCTTTTGTTTGCTCACAGAAGTGTTATATCTTCTCGAGATAAGGTAAACAGATCACCACCTCAACCTCATTAAGGCCATTACGCAAGCTGATGTATTCCTTCGGAAAATACAGGATTAATCACCAACACATTTCATCCATCAAGGATTCTGAGATGAACGTGGTTTGCTTCGAGATGTAATGAAATAAATTTCGCAATGGCCCATCTCACAACGTCGAGCGAAATTTTTCGTTTCGTGTGAAAGCTGTCAGCTTAAAAAGCAGGAAAAATCCTTTTACTGGTAGATAATTATGAATTGTGTACAATAATGAGGATTTCCGGCAATAATTTCCATTGTTCTGTGATAATGGATTTGTGTATTTTTTGCCCAAGTGTTAATCGCAATCACAATGCTTTCATTGTTAAGCTTATTATGCTGATTAATGTGTATTGTTGGAGTAAGTTATATCGACAGGTGTTTACAAATAAGATCCACCTTCTCCAAATGGATACAAAATGTTAGATATTTAGAACTAACGTTTCACGTGATCGAAGCACCCACGTAACTTTCACACTTTTGTTATGTTTTCCTATGATTTCTTCTGTTCAGAATTAAATTATGGCTTCTCTTATGCCAATAGCCTTTTTGGGGCCGATTTCATCATAATATATAACATTAACTATTTAACGAAGGCACGCGAAGTAATGTTGAAAATTTGTTCAAAGGCACGAGAAACATTAGACTTGGCACTTACTTAGTTTTTCTGCAGTGCAGGATGAGAAATATCTCAGTCTGAACGATGAACGGAAACACGTCAACCAAATTAAGCACGTAATCAAGCGTCGTTAACGCAAGCGTGCGTCGTTACTAAGAGACAGTTATTTTCTCACAGCCACTCGACGCTAACCAAGCACGTCCTTATCAGAGGCCGTCGTCAAGGTAAAAATCTTAATGTTTTCAACGGGAATTACCAGTCGTTCTTTATCGAGATTTCTTTGCTTCTCTATTTTCTCGGTTTCAATCATTGTATAATATGGCTCCTTTAAATTATTTTACCTTCATTTATGGTTTGCTTTAATCCGGTAGTTTTCAGTGAATTCTCAGTGTCGTAAATCCTAATTCTCATTCATTTGGTGAAGTATCAAACTTGTATAAAGTATGGAGAAGAAAATTGGGGTTTCAGCATTGTAAAATTATGAAAAAACCTGAATTGGTGATGCAAACCCCTGAAAAAACTTCGCAATAAATGTTTGACTCATGAATTCAATGGTGAAAACATTTACTGTATGGAATTCTGTCATAGGAAGCATGGTGAAATGAAAAGAAATAAGAGATGAGTTATTTTCTGTGGAATTTGCTTATTTCTTTCCATCGTACTTCCTAATATTTTTCTCCTTTGTGGCTGCTACTGCATATGAGCAGTTCCTTTTTCCTACTTGATCACAATGTCTCGCACCCATAGAGGTGTATGCACCCTAGCTTATTTTATTTCTTTTAGTAGGAATCCCTGCTCGTTGTTGAGCGTCTGAGTAGATTTCTAATACGTATTATGAATTTCGCCGAACCAGTTTTCTGACTTCGCAACATTTGTCGAGAACTATGAGTATGCTAAGAAAGTCTGCTGCTATAATTTTCGCAATTACTTTTAAGGATTTGCTCATTCTGAAGACTATGGTTGGATAAAGTCGTTTGTTTTGCCTTGTAACTAGTGATATTCATAAGTTTGCGAAATGTTCCCTTGATAAGTGCAGCTTTCTATGCCAGTACGTCACGCAGTGGTGTGGAAAATGAGGGGCACTTTTTGTAGTGTGTGGGAAACCGGGATAAGGTGAAAAATTATATGAAATTGAAAAAAGCTGAAATAATGAAGGCTAGATAAACATTAAAAGTAAGATTTGTTATGAATAAAGATTGAATTCCCTTCGTATTTTTATTGTATATTTAACACTTTCTGCCATTTTATAAAAGATGGAATACGCAAAAAGTTTCAAGCTTCCGAGTGAAATACCAGATAGGTTAAGACAAAAACAGCTTATATATTTCCAGTAAAAATAATTTTATAGAAAATTTTAAAACAAAAATGTTTTTCCCTACATGTAGCGTAATCGTTTCAAGTTTATTTTGGATATGTATTTAGTGAAGTGGTAAACTCCGGCGTCGCATGAGTATACACTTTATTTTGCGAAATATTTTTTATTGACAGATGAGACTTTGAAAGCTTTAAAATAATTTGTTTTCAATTGGTGCTTTCTGTGTCTTAATAATATTGAGAATGAAACTAATAAAGCCACGGTTTAGTGCTCCGCAAATCTCGAGTACTTCAATAAGTGTGCTGTCGAATACAAAAGTTAGAGAAGCACTGCTGAATGCGTCTATATAAATTCCCTCACCGCCCACAGAAGGAATTAATTAAAGGAAATTCGGCCTCATCTCCGGAAGTGGGCAACGCCTCCAGTATTCAAATGTTTTAGAGTTCTTTGTTAGGAGCCTCCGTGGTTCCGGTAGAGGATAGTTCCTTATCGAATAGCGGTCGACGTCAGCCGTAACTTAGGCGTCTATTTGCGGACATTTTGCACAAAATACGTCAACTGTGTTCTCCCCCCTCTTCTACGGAATGTGGATGCTAAGAAAAAAGTTGCCAAGGGATTCGCTTCCTTGAGAAAGAACAAGCACCCATCGCAAATTTCAGGTTCCCCAACGAAAATAGCTCGTATTTTCCTCGGAAGCCTCATTATTTTCCTTCCACGAAAGTTACAAGCCGGTCTTCCAATGTACAGCTAGTTCCAAAAAAAACTTACCACCTAAGCCGCAACCCGCATAACAGACGTGAAGCTCGATGAGAGCGAGTCTAGAGTTTTCCACGCATTCTATTGGCTCTTGGAAGGAGGAGCATTCTGACGGCGCCTTTTTAAACCGTTGTGAAACGCGTTGAAAGTATTTGTACCGTCTTTATTAGCACGAAATCTAGTTTAAATTTAGTGTTACTTTTCACTATGTCAGCAGCATAATATTAAAAAATGAATGAAAATCGGATTTCCTCATTTCGGCCAGAGATTTCTGCGTAATTCACCTTTTTATGGAGGCATCGGGTAAACTTACTTTAGCTGCTTCTATTATCAAATAAAAAATTATGTCATTGCAAGATTAAAAAGGAGTATATTATTACGTTTTTAATGCTCTTGACGCCTAAAGGACGAACTTTTAAATTTATTTAGAGGAAATTCACGACTATCACTCAAATAGAAACATGAACGAAAACTCTGTAAGGAGATAAAGAATAATTATGAATAAGAACACAATCAACTGTATTTCAACTGATTTATGTTGCAGAAAAATGCTATCGAGAAGGGGAGCATGAAAAAACTTCGAAACCTACTAAGGAAAGCAAAGATGAAAAGAAACTTTATCTGGGCGAATACACTGAGAAAGAATCATTTTAAGTCGACCTGGTAAAGAGCTCTGAAAATTAGACCCAAAACTTATTACAATAAAGTAGACCAAGTAAATTACGATCAACTAAATCAGATAATTACATCGAATATCATAAAAATTTTAAATATCACCAAATCAACTGATAGAAAGTAAAATATCAATTGGTGTGCTATCATCATTTTCTAAGGCAATTATTTAAAATTCAACTTGCTAATTTATTTTTTTTAGAAAATAACATAGATATTAGAATAGTAGCACTCTTAATTTAAATACTGAGAACTACAAAATTTTTTCACGTATAGAATAAAAAAAATTGTTTACGACGAAATTAACGCCAGCATCTCGTAACACTTTTCCGAAAATATTGTTCATTGCCAGTCCCAGAAAAACTATCCCTTTAATTAAATCAAGTTCACGTTCCTTGCAAAATTTTGCTGTCCCAACTTTATCTGATGCTAAATGTCTTTCTTGTCCCGTGGTGCAAATTTTGACTCGATTTCTTTGCTGTTGAATTATTCTGCAATACAGAGAAGTATAAAATTTGCTTGATACGACAAATAACGGAGCATTAGGTATTTTAGAATATATGTGTCAACACGTCATTCTGTTCCTCCACCAGGCATTCGTGATGACGGTATCAGATGAAGCATTATGATATTGAGATGAGGTTTGGCTGTTTCTGTCAAATTCGCGTCTGAGGTTTTACTAAGTCTTTCAGAGAGAGGGGAGGCCCTCCACCCTGGCCCTAGGAGTATCCCCTATTCATTCCTTTGTTGTTTCTTTCTCTTTTGTTTCGTCCTTCGGAAGGTATTGTCTATTTTCTCAAAGGAACCATAAAACGGCCGATGGGTGAAGGTGAACTCCTCTCTGAGAAGAAAAACCCCCTTTTCGGCATATTGTGGATGGTCGTATGTATGCGGGGTAGCGAATTTGAAAGCGCTAATGAGGATTCCCGACCGCACCCCTGCTGAGCAGGTATCTAAGGTTAGGGTATGGTGGCGGCGACCGATCACAAGTAAGGTGGGAAATGGTGGATCCGCGATTTGTAATCTTCGCCGCGGGTATTCCCTTAGGGAATGAAGATATTCAACTCTATTTTTGAGGTAGACGACCTTTCAGGACTTCTTGCAAGGAATGCAGTTTAAGATGGTTAAGAAACAACAGTTAGTATGGAAAATCAGAACCTTAAGACTGATTTGCATATTGCATATAAATTCCAGGTTTTCTATACTTGCATATTGCAGGTTTACATGTTAACACCTGGTTTATTTACATTTTCATTAATACCCCGCGAGCCGCCGTATGACATATGTTAGGGGGTGTGAAAACACTCACAACACGATTTCTATTGTTATACTAAAATGATTTTCAGAACTATGCGCTAGGTGAAAGTGAGACTAATGATTAATGATCGCTGCTTCGGTTTCTGAATGCCTCAAGTAAACTATATAACCCGAATTGTTTGAATGGTGCATAATATGTATAATGATTAAAAGAAAAATCACCGCCAATAATTATGAATGATGAGTAATATGAGTCATGGAAGAATACGTTAAAAATAGAAACCAACGGATTGTAAACAGACTTACATGAGAATATTCCTCTAATTCTCATGATTCATACCTTAGCTGTTAAAATATTCTTGGTTCCATATGTAATCCATTACTCCAACATTCACTCCAAGGACCTCCGTAACATCCTTCATCCTAGGCACATAATTCTCTACGAACTTTGCGAAGATGTTTCGAATTTTAAAAAATAGTAATGCAAGGAAGATCATTCTAGTTGAAATAGGACCTTCGGAAAATCTGAACGATAACATAAAGTAGACAATGTTTGGGTGTATCATATCAGAATTATAGTATCTCTATATTCTGCTTTTAAAGTGAATGGCATAAACTGTATTAGCTTATACTAAATAACTAATTCAACAACAAAAATGAAAAAATAAGTAATGCTGCCTATCGTCAATTTATATGAATCAAGCTCCTCGTCAATGATTGTTTATTTATAAATATTGTTTTTTATGCTTTATTTTGTCTCTATATTGAGCTCAAAATTTCGTAGTTTGAAATAACTTGAGAAATGAACAATGAACTAGAGAAATGCCATCTAATATTTATTCCTTACGCTTACGAGAACCAAATCGTTTAACTTCTCTTACAAAATCTATAATACAAAGTTGATAGAGCGTTGAAGATGATCTTACTAGATCGACTAAAGTTTCTATTATAATGTCACTAAAATATGAATTGAAGCGTAAATACGGAATTGTAGACACTCCGCATATTCAACGTCGCAGAAACTTGAAGTTTATACGCCAATTACCGATAAATTATATCTCTAAAGTTATTTAGAATAAACCATTGGCTTGCATAGATAGTAATACTAATGTTAGCAATTTCTATCGGTTTGAAAAGACCTCGGAATCTCTTTCCAAAATAAATTGCTGATAAGAAGATGATTTAGGTACTGGCTTAGTGAACTACTCGAACTTTCTTATAGAATTAAAAGAAGGTTGCTACAAAACATTGAACATCGCTATTGTATACAATTTCGGAATCCTGGGAATGAACATGCATCAGAAGGAAATTTCTAAAAGTATGGTATGCCATCGACGTTATATTCTGTATATTTGAATGTTAACCATGTTTGACTAAGATATTACTTAAATTGGATAAATGAGTAGTTTCTCTGGAGGCTGTCATAAACGGAAAAATTATGTGTTGTATGAGAAAATTGAGGTGAGTGAGTGCGTTATACTTTTAAAAGAGGTCGTTGCTCCTACTCAAAGTAATCAGTTGGTCGAGGAGGAACGCAAGAAATGCAATTACCTATTGTGATTTATCGAAAAATCTGGAATTAACATACCTCTTACACTTCAGGTTGTTAAATCCATGTGAGTGTATGTATTACTGTTGCCGTTGCTTCTCAGTTTCCTATCTCTATCAAAACAGTCCCCCTCTTGAAATCCTGATGAATTCATTGCTTTATTCACTTCTTCCAATCACTCCTGTATCTTGCTTTTCAAATTTGTCATGGAATGTGGAGAGATAAAAAGTTTCTCATAGCCAATATATACATATTACATTTTAAATACGAAGGAATATTTTCAATATCACCAAGCGATAAATATGTAGATAGACTACCCATAGCAAACCACCACCCATTCATCTCAATCATTAAAATTCTGTCGAAAAATATGAGAGTTACGTAGGGCCAGCCATCAACCGAGGGGAGCAAAATTTCAATATGAGCCTCATATGCACTTCTTTTCCCCGTGTGATAGTTACAGGGTTGGAGTTACGGGTAAAAAGGCCCTGGGAAAAACTATTTCACTACGTCCCTATTATTTTGCGTATTTTTAACGTTTTCTACATTATAATAATTGTAAACTTCATAATAAACAATTGAAATATAAATAATGTAGGTAGTTTTGTATACATTTAAAATTAATTGAAAATTTTACATTCATAGCTAACAGTAGCATTCAATGGGCATTATGACCAAACCTCATTCGCACCTCATCTTTTTGTCCATTTTAGAACTTTTAAAGGTGTTAAATATAACGAGAAGGATGTTTAAGAATGTAATGGTTTTTGACTGCAACCATTTCAAGAGGAATCCACAAAAGAAATCACGTTTATTTGATTCACGCTTCAATGACACCGAAAAAAATTAATTAATGAATTCAAAATTAATGTGAAAGATGGTGGTCTCGTATCCGTCATCTTTATTCATTCAGGAAAATCGATCCTAGCACATTTTCTCTCAATTGATTTGGACGGTATAGTAAAAATTCCAACTGCATAGATGATAAAATTTACTGATTTTTTAACGATCGAGTTTTAATTTCGATGCTTATCAAATGAAGCAAAATTTATCTAAAATACACAGAGAATGCCTCAAGTCTTCATACTACATATTTACTTATAGATTTTTTAATGTATTTAAAGTAATAGTCTAGATATGGCCATGAGTTTGCCTTACTTTACTTGTGTAGATTGCATTCACATACGCTGTGATAAAACAGGTGATCGATATGGACTCCTTACGTATATAATTTTAAAGGCTAATAACTGCTCTCTTCAACGATGTATAATATTACTTACTATTATATTATATAATATAACCCATTATAACCGCAGAGTTTTGGAAGCAAAGGCATCAAATTCGAGGTCTATTTATTTTTGGTCCGACAATGATTCAAACAGCGCGGAAATTTTCTTTCTCCCATCTCAGTGCTAAACATAAGCTCAGAGCGGCTCAGAGGCAGGGTTTGCGAAAATTTCCTTCAGCCTGCTCGTGCCTTTCCTCTCAGACTCGAATTTTATGACAGGAAGGGAAGGGAAGGGGGTTTGCCTCGGTATCCTCGGAATAACGGGACCTCGTGTGCGACGTCTCCCTCTGTGCGAGAAGCAATGCTAGAATATATACTGATTCGTTATAACCATTTTATAATAACTGAATTCTTGCATTACAACATCCGTATTGTTATAATACTATTCTGCTAGGCCAATGCTACCAAACTCAGGATACTAATAAATCTTTGCAATATTAATAAAGCAAATAAATCCATTTCAACTCTGCAGGCGGAGTTATAACTTAAGCAGACCATCTCCGCCATGTTTTTCCTCTCTCTCTCTCTCTCACTTCTTAAGGCTCGCTCGGAGGAAATTCACTGCCTGTTATGCGGGTTGCGGCTTAGGTGGTAAGTTTTTTTTGGAACTAGCTGTACGACGGGGTTATTAGTCAAGATAATCGATATACATGGTTGCTGGGATAAATAAACGAATATCGGTGCTCCATTGTTTGGGGACGAATTTGCTTGGAGTAGATGACGCAAGAGAGCTTTTTGGAACTACTTTTTTATTGGAGGTATTCCTAGAATCCTTCATTTAGCTACACGGGTTTTTTCCTTAATACCATCGCAGGTAGACGAAGGTGGGAGCGTTATATATACTATTCATATGAAAAAATAATAGTAAGAAATAATTTTCAGTACGCATAATCAATTTAAATATGTAAATTACAATGCATTAAACAATACTTTATTACAGAAACGATTTTAACCAGTTGAAAATAGAGGAAAATAGTTGTGGAAGAGTTCAAGTATCAATATAAAATTCAATTAATAACATAGTAATTGAATTTTGGATCGACGTTGCCGGGTGAAAAGTATAATTTCCGATCCCCAAATAATCACTTCACGAAGTTAAAATCTCGAGGCAAACGAGTTATTTTGATTTCTAAAATCTTTTTATCTCAACGATGAGTTGCAGATTTTCAAGATAACAGTTTCGCGATTTTCTATAAGAATCTTATCTTACAACTACCCGGAGTCAGGGTTCATTAGCCAAAATTCAGATTTGTCACCATGGCAACGTCAATTGCTGGTGACTAAATTTTACTGCATGTTTTCTTATTATATAATTTGCTTCTTTATTCTTTAAAGAGCTTTTTTTTATGCGAATAAGAATCAATCAGTAGGACCTGTTTCATTAATGGTACTTTGTCGTATAATATGGAGCACGAGTAGGCTGTTGTGGATTTATCTTATGATTCAAATAATTTTTAAGTTCGTTTTTTATTGTTCATGATTCATTCAGATTGTTGGTATCCTATTCGTTCAAGAACTTGGCTACTAGTTTATCTCAGAGTGATCTCATTGCATGTTAATTGAGAAGTAACCCTAATTGCTTAATGTCTTGGTGGAGCATTTTCCGAAGGAATGTGGGAGGCAGCACTGAGAAGGCTGGGAACTACTGTTCTATCCTGTACAGCGAATTCCCGAAACCGCGTTCACAATTAACCCTTTGTGTTGTGATAATCTTTGTTCGAGAAATAACTCGCACAATGGAGCCAATTCATTTCCTGTTTTTCTATCTAAAGAATATCTCTGCTATTCGCATACGTTATCAGATTCAGTACTATCGATAATTTTATCTATCCTTTTAACGTTTAAAGGTCTAAATACCACTGTGCGTAATAATCGCTTGTACCCGAACAAAGAAGGGGCTGAATTCTTCGCAATCATCGGCCGCTTGCGGATGTGTACATGTGACTCGCTTGTTGATTCAGCTTCCTCTCCATTCAAAACCCTACGATTTTTTTTTTATCTACCCTCACCGAAACCCTTTCAACCGACCAGCGAATCCCAGGATGCCGTCCCATACCAACGGAGTTAATATATGGAGCCCGATGACGTCCCCTGTTTCGAACTGTTGTGGGGAAAAAAGGCGGGAATTGGGGATAGGAATCTCAAATCATCTACATTGACTAGTGATGAGATGATCGAATCGTAATTCGATTTTTATTCGATTGTTATCATTTATTCGATTATTTTCATTAGAATGAATTCGCCTACTTTAGTGGGCCAGTGGTTTTTTCGGGCAGTTCAGCTCCATCCATGTTTTATTTTAATTTTTTAATGTTCCAAGATATTTTTATCACTCGATCCATATGCTGGGGAAGTTTATCGAATCTTCATCCATGTCTTTTAGTCATTTTTCCATGTTATCGTAAGAATTCAATCTTGTTTTCAATGTTTTAATGTTCCACGATATTTTTAAATCGCTCACTTCGAATGATCTAGTAGATCCATTCGGTTTTTCATTCGTTTTTTCCCAGCGAATGAATCAATTGATTCGAACTGTCGAGTATATTCCTTCAGTTAGGATAGAGTGAATAATCGAAACGTTTTATCCGAATTATTCGATTGAAGCGAATGATCGAATTATTCAATTGTTTTTATTCGGTCTTCCCCACCAGTACCAGTATCCACCAATGCTTTCAGAGGGGGAATGAGGCTTATCGTATAGGCGAGATGAAAAGTGAGGTTCGATATACGTCTAAAGTTCACAGACGAAATCATCTTAAAAGTATGACGACCCCAAAAGGTCGTCCCGGAAGGTTCAACACGTTTCCCTCGTTATCTTTTTTAATTTCTTAGCGGAGTTCCTCTAGATAAATAATAGAGCGTCGCGGATTTTCATTAAAATGAGTGCCTCTTTAAAAAGGATGAGAATGGATGGAAAAAATTTAAATTTTATCGCGGGTGTGATCCGGGAGTAACAGGTCTCGTAGTGTCTCTATGATACTCTGGCCGTGGAGGGGGTCTGCAATGCCACGGCCGAGGTCCATGTCATCTCATGTGGGAGGACGATTGGTGCACTGGAAGATTAGGGAAAATGAGGGTTTTTCCGCCCCACGGAGGATGTGTTAATGAAGGGATTTACGCTCGTGAAACAATCGATGAGGTATTGCGGCGGTACCAACGGATTCCCTCTTTCGAAAACCACGCCTTACGATAAAGTCTCGACGCATATCGTTTGAAGGTTCTCGTTTATATAGTTTAAATGGGTATAACACATCGAACCATACCATTTTTCGTTCAGGTTTTCCCTCCATTTCTGCGTAAGAACTAAATTCCGTTTACATTTCACTCCATCCAACGTCGAACCGGTTCATGCAGTTTTTTTCGCCTAGATCATTCTATTATATCCATCCTAAAGTTTGTTTTATTTTTTTATTACTATTTACCTTATCTTTATCTCGCGCTAAAATTTTAGAGTAAAACTCATAAATATATTTTTTTGGATGCCATAGTTACGCGTGTTTGTTTAATATTCCCCCTAGTGAATTATAATGTACATTAGTGTCGGGAACCGAATATCAAACAAACAGAATAAATAATGTAAAGATTGTATAAATGTTCGCAATATGGCCATGTAGTATTGTTTTAGCTTAGGAACTGTAGAATTTGAATGGAATTGCGCCGGGAAATTCTAAATAACATCCGGAAATTTCAAGTAGCGTTCGGATTTTTTGCTGGAAGATGATTCTAAATTTTAGTTTTTCAAATTAAAGGATCTGGTTATTTTGGTAATAATTGTAAATGCAGTAATTATTGATATAGAACACGGTACGTTTTAAGATGTAATTCCACACTTTAGCATTGACATAGATTCTTAGAATTTAACTCGCATAAATAAGTATATCGCAACTTATTTTGTCGGTAATCATTCTTGAAGATGCATACTCCTCATTTGCGTATCTTCGAACTTGGGTCTTAAAAAGGCCAAGCAACTAATCGGCACAAAGTGATACTTGAAAAATATCTTAATTGACAAACATTTCGTGGACTTTGGTTTTAATGTTGTAATTAGTCTCTGCTTGCGTGTATCTCTGTAGTTGTTTGCGTGGTATATATCGTATTAAAATTCTCACTTGACATTTTTATGAATCTAAAATCTCGTTCTTGTCTGTTATCTTTTATGGTTTTAGAAGTTTATGTCCTTAAGATACCATTATTATGCCTTATCAATGACTTTTTATGCTTTCGAAAAATCTTATTGTATTGCGTGCCAATGGTATTCCACTTCTTCGATGTAACAGGAAATAATGTTGAAATGCCTGAAAACTTTCGATTCTTAATAAATGGGTTGTAAAAATGCTTCCAAGCAAGCGTTTTTGTGAAATTTCTCTCTGATTATCTGTGTCAGTATCGATTAAATAGACCGTAAAATCCTGAGAGGAGAAATAAAGATGGAATAGATTGCTCGTCTGCATCAAAGTTATCAGAGATCGATGTGTTCCTATTTCCTTTAATGTCATCCCGAAGTCGAGATTGGCAATCCCATGACAACGCTGATAAATAACTGATTTGACGCCGTTTGCAAAAAAAATCTAGAATATGCGGTAGTTCGCGAAATGAATTCTGTGTTATTGGTTCAAACTCTAATTCGATATCATATCTACAGGAAACCAATTGGATGACTCGGGCGTAGATTAAAGATACTGCGAATCCCAGATTGATAGATTGCAGAATTCTGTCCGATAGAGCCGAATCCATTACGTTTTTATACCAATGGAGAGAGAGAAATTTTTAATGAACATAGCTTTCAAATTGATTTTTCCTCGTTGAAATGTCAAGGAAAACCAACTTTGTTAAAGGCAATCGCAGTAGTACTTGAAGGTCAAGGTGCATTGCACCTGTTGGTGGATGTATATGTGAAGCGACACTCGTCACTTAAATATGTTGCCCGTTGCCAAAATAGAAGACTTGATCGTTCTTTTAGTGGCAACTTATAATTACAGGACGCACTATATGAGGCCATTGCTGATTGGGTTTCTTTATTATCTCCACATTTACTTGAATATAATACGGCTATCTCTGACTGACTATTTTCTTTTTTTATGGTTTCCATACTTTCCTATCTTTTTATATTGACACGGAGATAAGATTAGTTACTTTATAGTTTTCTGCACGAGTTCTTCGCGAACCATAATTGATTTTCCTTTATAACAGTATTCCGTTTTCCTAATACTTATAGCATCGGATTTGTATATTGTATTATTTTCTGCTTTTCCCTTGCCCATATATTTTCCGTGTCATTCGTAGGAATATTTGGAATAGGATGGAGAAAATCATTCGTTTTCTTGCCTCATTCCTGTTCACGGCTTCTATTGTGAAGAAGAAAATGAATTACTACTTGATGATGGCATTAATCCTGGTCTTTCAGTATTGAATGAGTTTATAATTGTTCTTCAAAAGATGGTTATGCGTGTGAAATTTCCACTTTATAGTATCTTAGCTCAGTAAGGAAATCCTAGCCAAACTACCTCACTCATCATCTTTTCTATTAAGCCTTCCACAAAGCAATTGAAAGAGGGGATAAGCCTCTATAACAGGCTTTCTGGATGACTGTGCGTAGTCATAATTTGTCGGTATGCGTATGAATGCATCCTTATATCACTATCTTACGCTCCCCAGCGCCTAAGTCGGTATCTTTTCCCGCCTAAACATTTATCAAATTTTCTCAGAATTAGCGCTTTTTCTTATTTACGTATACCTTGTTTGCTGATGGCGTAGTCAACATAAATAAAAAGTTGTTTACTTAAACGGTTACTAGGAGATTTAGTCCCTATCGACGTTGATAGCGTAAATAAATGGTTTTAGTTTAAATATCAATACACTGGCCGTATTTTGCGTACTTCATTTGCGCGTTGACTTGCATTCTATCCTCGTGATCATGCAACGATATCTGTAACGGTAATTTTTGTTCTTACGAGAGCAGCGCCCTTGAGTGCCTTCGACAGACCTCAATTGCCATGTTTCCTCCATTTTTTATCTCCGCCGTTGAAGCGTTGAAGACTCGCTTTCCTTTTCCTACAGTAGATCGCTAAGCAATTCATTCGTCCAACCGGAATCATTATACTCGCTATATACCTCACCATTAGGAAAATGAGCCCTTAATAGAACGGGCTAGCCGATCAATTTTAATCAACAAACTGCACGTTGATAAGTAATGCCCCTTGATGAGTTTAGTTTTTAACTAAAATCAACCGTAACTATGTCGGAGAGCTTCTTTTTATTAATATCAGAACGTCTTCGTCGATCAGAACGTGGCCACGCTTCGGGTAGCAAAGAATCGGTCGAGGAGTGTCTTAGGGATTGGCCCCAAGGTGGTTTATAACGGCGACGGCACTGCCATCTGTGGGCCCGATGCGCCAACTGCTTTTCCTGGGTCGACATTTCCCCCCACCGCGCAGCCCGTTGTAACGTATTTATCTCCACGCGGTCGGTGCCTGCATCGTATTCTTCCCACCGCAAAGTGTCTTATTGGGTTTTCGTGCACCAACACCCTGGTTCGAATTTTTTTATAACTGTCCCTACGGCAGCGCCGCCTAGTCAACGCATCCGAAAACTATGAGCGAAATAAAACTGTGATTCAGTCTCAAATAATTCGATCAAATATGCTATGACTGGATGATTCAAAGATTAATCTTTTTCCTTGAAAATATGCGAAAGTCAGAAACAGATCAGAAAAATAGACTTATGATGCAATCCCTGCCATTCACCGAAAGATGACTGAGAGGTTACATCACATATAGGAATTATGAATGATCCACTCTTGTAAAATTAGTTGCAAAAATGGCGATAAATAATAAGAAAATAAGAATAAGTTCACTAGCCCTAAGTCAGATTCCAATGCTCTTTAAGGTTAAATCCAGGCAGAAACTACATGTCATTATTCTGTTGCAGTGTTTCATTATTTTCTCATTCCTAGCTCAAATAGTTACAATATTTGTAACTTGAGCTGCTATCAGTAACTGTCCTCTTGTAAGATCACTCATTTTAAACGCAATTAAGTACATTTACAGTGTTATCATTATAAGAGAAAAAAATATCTAACGAATCAAAGCTAATCATTTCACATGATGGAATTTTCCTTTGCTGGATCAATTAAACATCTTCATTGTGTAGAGGTCATATTTCGTATCTTTCATGTAATAAGTTATTCTCTTCTGCATTTTATTCTTCATTTCCAAGAACAAGAATTGCCTATTTCTACTTGGCTATCTTCCTAATTCACACTTATATCTCCAAAATAAAACACTCACTCCTCATTATCTGAAATAAATTAACTTGAAAGATACCTTTTCTAGCATCTGGTTTTACTTCATGAAAATGATTATGGATGTCATTCTCTCAGAGTTGTAGTTTGAAATAAATTATGAGATCAAATAACTTAGTGATATGCGTTACATCTTATACTTAAAAATTCTGAAAATGTCTGTTGATAATCCATTGGTATAACAAAGTAATGGAGCAACCAAAGAATGTTTTTATGATGTGTTTTAGCTATTACAAATTTGCCTGATAAATCACTATTTTAATATGTGTGAATCAGTCTTTCTGATATAATAAGAGTATCTTCATGCATTCTGAAACTCAAAACCAAGATAATAATTTGGTAGATTAAAAAAATACTAAATTGCAGTAGACCCAAATTGTGCATTGGATCTTTGCAATGTGGGTTCCAAAATATTGAATCACTTTTTATAACAATTTTTTGCTAACTTTTCTACCCTTATATTTAATATTGTGATAATTATAATTTTAAAATATCCTCACTATTTTAATTTACTGCTCGCTATACGTAATCTGAATGCTATTAATTGCTTTGATAAAAATTCTTGGAATCTAATTGTGACTTCATTCTTCTTTTACAGTGCAAAGAGTTTGTTAAAGTTGGTGCAGAAGTTGGCATGACACCTTCCGACGTAGTGCAAATGGCTGACATTACTTTCTCTTGCGTAGCTGATCCTCAAGCAGCAAAAGATGTAAGTACTTTCCCAGTCATTCAGAAATGCGTTTTCTTTATCAGTATTTACCGTTTGTTTTTATTTGTGACTTCTCAGTAAGCAAGTTACATCATAATGTGTAGTTATTTATCAGCATCATACCATTAAAAACTGCCGATCACTTAAAAATCTCAAATGAATATTACAATATAATATTAAGTCATTCACAAAGTATATTTACAAGGCAAGCTTAAATATTTGATAACTACCTAGATTAAGCAGATATATATCAAAGGAAAATGTTCAGCAAAATAAATTCAAATTATGATCTACAAAAGTGTGGCTCAGTTAAAAAGATAAATATTTCCAATTTCTTGTATATTCTTCAAATCCTGAAGTATATTTTTCATTTAGAATACTAAAGAAATTTTTTAAATTGGTTATGATAGTTTTTATTTGTAAAATAAAAAGTTAACTTCATTCAATTGGCCTTGTTTTTTTGGTATCATATTCTCACGTTATATGGAGTTCTAAAATATTTTCATTTCTTTTGCAGATGGTATTCGGTAACTGTGGTGTTCTCTTAGAGATCTCATCCTCTAAGGGATACGTGGAAATGACTGGTATTGATGCAGAAACTTCTCAAGATATTGCAGAGGTGAGTTTAGTTACTACTAATAAGATACCTTAATCTCAACATACATCACTGTGTGTAAAAAGTAAAAAGAAACCTCCAATGAATGACATTTTCACATATTTGAACTGAATAACAAGGCAGTGATTGCTGTTGTCTCCATAGTTTTTTTGATGAAGTCTGTTTATTTACAAGAAATTAATTTTTTGTTTGATAGATCTTTAGTAAGATTGAGTAATATCCATTGTGACATTTCATTCTCTTCAGTATTTATGTAAAGGATTCTGAAGGATTATATCAGATTACTTATTTCAAATACTAGTAAATTTAAAAATAAATGTAATATTAATTAACTAATAAGTATATGGCAAATAAGTAAACAGATTTAGAGGTACAGATAAATAATGCTTTGTGCTGTTTATTCAAATATTAGTTCTTTTTTCTTCCTTAAATCTTTAGTTACACTGTGACCTCATTCTACTCCTTGCAAACTCCTCAATCCATTCTTTTCTATCTATACATTTTAATATAATCTTTTTAATCTTGTGGAAGGATACTAAGTATTCTATGTAACTGTCAACTGTCCCTCAAAGTTTGTCCAGGACTCAAATTTTTACCATATGCACCAGATTCACTTTTTCAAGTTGTTTCAAATCCAAACAAATGGGTGTGGCTGCAAGATAATGCCAGTATGAAATTATGTTACCGAATATTATAAATTGTTAATATTTCAGCAGTATAATATACTCATTTACCTACTGATCCTAATTAATATCAATGTTTTAAGATTCCTGCAAATTTATTTTATTTCACTACTGGTTTTGAGGCTAAGAATTTCATCAATAAATTCATTATATATTCAGGTAATTTTCTTGACCTGATTATGAAGTTTAACAAGTTATCAATATAAATTACTTTGTAAAGTTACTCCAAATGCAGTTATAATTAGGTGCATAATTTATTCATGATTCACCATACCCCCAGGACAAGGGGGACTTACTTTTATCCCTGTTTGAGAACTTTGGCATTTGTAGGGCTATAATGATCAGGAAGAACCTCTGATACCAATTAGTTATAAATAGAGGTCTAAACAGGTTTGGGTTTTGGGTAAAGGTCAGGCTCTGGTCACATAACATAGCTTAGGCTATTGGAACAAATTAATAGTTGAAAAGTGACTAACCTATTACAATCTAGCATACATTAGCTGAGTTTGATCTAAAGACAATGTTGTATTTGAATTGCAAGGCATCAGTCAGGCTTGGTTTATGCAAAATATTTTAGCTTGTGCAGACATATGGCTCTAATACAAAACATTCCTTGTAATGTCGACTTCAGTAGCAAGAACTTCTAATAATTCGTTGAGGCAGTGGTGAATGTTTTTCAGGTTTTTTTTTCGTTTCCTAATTTCTTGGGCTTGGATTTGGTTATTGTGAATATAAAAGAAAGATAGTTAATAAATGAATAATACATTAATAAATATTTATAGGTATTACAGATTATTCATATTTAACGCCCTGACATCAATTAACCTACTAAAATATAAGTAAATGTAAAACTTACTGCAAAAATTATAAAATTACTGAAATTTTCTGTTGAAGAATTGTCTACATTTTATAATGACACTTAAACCCGAAAGTTATTCTTAGTAGTTGACAAGGTAATTTTCAAAGAATGAATTCATTACATGATGGTTACCCAAATTTGTGCTCAGTCAAATATGACATACAACATGTAAAGAGATGCATGTAAAATAAAATGACTTAAAAATAAGGAATAACATTATGTATAAAAATGAGTATTGATTACCTTAACTGGAGGAATATTCTTTCAACTTCTACAAAAATATGTAGGAAGCTGAGCTGATGTATTATTGAGGGATTCAAGAAATTTTTTCTGCCAAAATGAATCAATGAAATGAACTTTAATACAAGTAATTTCATTAAAATCAGTTCATATAGACCCAGGATCCTTTTACGAAATGCAATGGCTTCTCAGGAAAGTCTTTAATGAATTCTGTCCATAATATCTTTGGACTCCATGGATGAATTCATGTATAGATGTTTTCCATCTATATATTAGCATAATGAAGTGTAGTCATCCATTCATGTCTCTATTGCAGGCTATACAAGCCAAAGGAGGACGATACTTGGAGGCTCAGGTTCAGGGTAGCAAGACCCAAGCGGAGGAAGGAACCCTGGTCATATTGGCAGCAGGGGACCGCACTCTATTTGACGAATGTCAATCTTGCTTTGAAGCAATGGGCAAGAATTCTTTTTATTTAGGTGAGTCCTCCCAAAGATAAAATTTCTACTAAAAGTATTCTTTAAATTTCTGTTGACAATATCCAGTTCTTGTTCGTATTTGCTATATTCTTTTCAGTTTCTTATTTCATGCATCATAATATTTATGATCATGTCTTTGGTAATTTTGATATTTTATCCTTTTCTATAATATCATCTGTGCTTGTTTAAATCTCTTACTGTTAGTAATTTATTTAGGTTTAATGTAATATTTATGTAAATGTATTGAAAATATGTACTTTTCTACTCATCTTGTTAATTTACCAGCCTCTTATACATCCTCAAATAATTGAGTTAAAAGATCCATATTTAATAGAATGTGGGAAATAAGAAAATGCAGACCATAACCCTACTGTATTTTATGAGGAAATAATTTAGTCATATTCCCCTATAGTTCCTTCATTAATCCGTTATAATTTTCTTTCATCTTTATTGAAAAGTATTGGAAATTCTTTTTTAAATGTGGCTTAATGGAGGAATAGCAGATTGGTGGAGTTGCAAGACATTTTTAATACTCCTATGTTGAATTGATTACCTTTTATAATATGTGTTACTTCTTTTGAATGCATGATAGTATTGGTTCACTGCTAACTTGCTGATTTCTTCATGAAATGGAAAGTATTGTAATGTAAAGTAGGTAAAAAATAACATATTAGATGCATTCAAATCAGGAACCATTAATTTTAGTGTTCAAATTTCTGAAGTTTGATGACTCTATCCATTCTTAGAATGTTGAAATAAGTGATAGGTATAATGGATAGGCATTTATAGTTGGCATGCTGTCATAAGCCCTTGCAAAACTTTCAGCTAGCAATCATAAGCCTCTTCAAATTTTTGCACAATTGGTCACATTCTTTGAGTGCAGCCACTGCACAGAGAAATCTATTCTTGAATGACATTTCTTGAGTTGGTTTTCTTGTTTTCTCGCAATGAAACCTTTCCTTCCATTGAATTTCATCCTTTACTTTGGGTATACTATGTAGGTTGTTATCTCAGGTTGGTTTATCATTGGAATATTTATTTAGATTCTGCTTAACTGTTATTTCCCTTCTTGGCAGAATGGTTTTGATCCATTGCATGGTATATTTACTTATCTCTCCCAGTGATTTTCTGCTATTATAAGAACTGGCTTGCTAATTGCATTGGTTTGAAACTACCTTAATGGAAAATACTTTTTTAGTGTCACTAATAGTGTAGAAGGTGATAATAATATGTTTGTGATTTTCCATTGTCTCAGGATTTGAAGCTAGTTTTCAATGTATTGCTTGTTGCTTTAGATATTGAGGCCTGAATCTTAACTTGTGACTGGATATAAAGAGCTATATCATGAATACCATTTTTCAATGTCATAATAAAAGATTCACTCAGAAACCTAAATATACTGTCTAATGATTAAAACCTGACTTTTTATAGAATTATATCCCACCAGATTTCACAGGAAATGATCAAATATAATATAAAGTAATGTACATCATAAAATGCTTCAATAATGCAAATTTGATGCCATATGTAGCAGATCTAGAATCCTGAGTTTAAAATTAGGAATATTACTATCCTTTCCAGTAAAACTAGCTGCATAGTCTGCTAGCAAAAGTCCCTGCTTTGCCAATCCTCACCTGTTTTCCCTTGCTGAAATACATCTACTGTGTATTTAATAAATTATAAATCGATTATCATTGAATGCTATTGCTCCTACTGTTACCAAAATGACTTTATTATGTGAAGACCTTAAATAGAAGTTTCTGTCAATTATTATGGTCCTATATATTCTAATATTGTCACTTTTAATAATGGTAATTTAAGCTTAATTTTAATAATTAAATTTTAATCATTTTTACAGGTGATGTTGGAAACGCTTCAAAAATGAATTTGGTACTGCAGTTGATGGCAGGAGTAACACTTGCTGGATTAGCTGAAGGAATGGCTCTTGCTGATAGGGCTGGACTTCAGCAGAAAGATGTGCTTGAGGTTCTTGAGCTTACATCATTATCTTGTCCAACAATAATTGAGAAGGGGAAGTGTAAGTATAATCTAACTTAGAAGTATAAATTAATCTGTTGAGTTCTGATGCACTGATCCAAGTTTTCAGGATGCAAGATGTATCAGTTATTTGACTTAAGAATTAGTAAAAGTATTATGCACTTTAATTAAGATAGGTGGAATGTGCTATGTTAACATAATACATTAATATGGGTAAATCAAAACTTTTACCTTTCACATACAAATGTTATCTTGAGTTTGTGTATATGTTTGTGGGCTTAGCATGTATTGTAAAAAAATTATTTTTTGTTAGATATTTTTAAATATTAAAATATTAGTGAGAAAAAATAGTTCTGGTGTGGATTTTACTGGATCCTCTCTAAATTATTTCATCTTATGCATTGAAAGTTTAAAGTCTGGCATTTCTCAGATATGAATATCCTGAATAGGTAGTAACTTGCCAATTTTGACTTGTTCATACTTATTATTTTAGATTATTATATTCCAAATGGTATGGAACACTGCAGTATGGTATTGCTAGAGGTTTTACATTTGTTGCAAGAAATTTGATGGTTGTGTTGATGAAAAACTTCGAGAATTAAGTAAATGATTTCTCTGTGTTGTATGTTTGCATAAATGTGAAAAAAAGTAGAATAACTATTGATATTTACAAATTTCAGCCTTATATTTCTCACTAAAGGATGATACTATTTTATATATAGTATGAGGAATTCTTTGATAGCACAGACTGCAGAAGATTTTTGAAACAAGCCAAGAATTTCACTTGGGCTAGGGAGCTATAAATTTTTTCTCTTTGTGTTAACAAGAAAACAGCTGATGTGTACTTACTAGTTTATGTAGTGTTGATTCATGAATTCATTTCTTTTCTAACCTTTATATCTACCATTTATACATGATACCATTATTTTAAAGCTTTTATTTTGATTAATTATCTTATTGGTGATCAATATGAAAGACAACAATAAGTAATATCTGAAAGGAAGTCAGCATTTCACCATTATTGTAAAAGATGGTTTTTCTTATCGGGTATAATAGTTATGCTTTAGCTACCTCGTTATTTTTTATTAAGAATGAAGTATTTTACTTGGTTATGATCCTCATAATTGTATAAGATTGTAATTTTTAAATTTTACGGTAATTTTTATTATGGGCCATTGAATATCCACTAATGATTTTTCTCTTTACAGGCATTATCGAAGGTGGTTTTCAGTGTCATCTACCACTGCAGCACTTACAAAAGGATCTCAAACTTTCTCTGTGCATGGGAGACCAGTTGGAGCAGCCATTACCTCTCACAGCTGCAGCAAACGAAGTTTTTAAACATGCTAAACGTCTTGGGTATGGAGATCACGATGCCTCATCAGTGTACATAAGGGCTCGCTTTTGATGGGCCTTCTCAGTGGACTTGTATGCATTTGGTTGGGGACTATGGGTGAACTGACTTCTGGGAGAAGGTCCAGTGCGTTCACTTCTATACCTCGCCAAACATCAGGGTCCTATTTGACTGATCCTCACCTACTCCCAGATCCAAACTATCTTCTGTTTGGTCAAAACCAAAATTAAACAATAATGTGTCGAAATTGTTGAGGACTCAATTTTTATCAAAAGAAATGCCCCTTCCCCACCCCCACCCCAAGAAGAAGGCCTCAGTTCTTCTTTCGACTGACAGTTTCTGTGTCACATAAGTATGTTTGGTTTGTGTAGAGCCAATAAACACACAGCTCTGCAGATGTTATCACGAGACAGTCTTGGTGGATGTAGAAAAATTGAGATGTTAAACGAGAAGTGCAAGTGTGTGCCTGCCTTCTATCTGTAAACATCAGTGGCAAGGTGTCAATTGACTATCATCAGTCAAAAATGTTTACTTCTGATTTTTTTGTGTGCTGGTTGACGAAGTAAACATATTTCATACTATCTTGTGGTTGAGCCTGAAAAATCATTGACAGCTGCTGAAATTTATTCATTTTTATTTTGTTCACGAAACAACCAATTATAGTATTTTAATGGTTTAAAAATTATGCATTTTGTATTATGTGAAGTTTAAATGTCCTTATTTCACTGAGAAAACCACAAGGGACCATAATATAATTAGCATTGTCAAACCAAAGAGAGATATTGATTCTTAAGTGCATATTGTTATATTGTAACTGAGGAAGGTTTTAAATCTTATGAAAATTTCATTGTTTTTAAAATATTGAGATGAAGTTTGTTGAATTGTAAGAAGTTTTGTGCAAAGTGTGATGTAAATGCACTTTAATCTCGATTATTTCATTTAATCCATTCAGAATCTAGCATTTTTCTCCAGATTTGTTGGATCTCTGCTAAGTTTGCTCTCATTTGAAAATGCTAATTTTATGCAAGGTTTGACGTGAGTCTTGAAGTTTATTTGGCTCGTTTTTAAAATTGTTATCCTTAGTAATTTACATAGGCAACATTTTATTGTATTCTTTGAAGAAACTTGTTTCTTGCACAATGTCATCAAGATGATTAGGTTATTGTATACATATAAATATTGATTTGTCAGGATACGTGGAAAGATGATTTTTGCAGCTGAGGTTAATTTCCACTTCAATTTTTAAGGATAATTGTATTATAGCCTAAATATTTTAGCACAAAAGTCATCATTTGAGATGTACAGGCATGCTTAGAATACCTTTTGTTTTAATATAAGGGTAATTAGACTAGATATATACCTGTTACTAACAAATAATTTTGGGAAACATTTTTTTGGCATTGAAACCTTCATCTTGTTGTCAAACACTGCAAGATGCTTATATTTGTGTGTTTAGAATTTTATTAAAAAAATAAAAATCTTAAGTAGACATTTCTGATTATTATTCACTGTATGCATCAATCAAAAGGTTTTGAAGTTACATGTTATATTTAACAATAGAATATTTTCTGTATCATTGAGTGACCACTGTAACATAACAGTTAATGCTAACTTGCATTTAATGTTAAAGTATAGTTTCTTCATCGGGAAGCCTCAGGAGAGAATCAATCTTTTCTAGAAATTATACTGTATATTGTATTAAATGTTGACACGGCATGAAATATTTTCTGCAGAGTTGAATGGCACTGCCACTTTACCTTCTCTCTGGATTCCTCAAATTGTTTCAATAATTTAAAAGATTTATTTGAAATCTGTGTAATGGAAAACTGCAATTTCTCAGTGAAGTTTTTATGTGATATCAGCATAATCCAACCTCTCCAGAAAGCAATCTACAACTGTATGGCTGATCAGGTACAATTAAAATAGGTTTTGTAATGATTATCGTTAGTCTGATGTGTATGTATGTTGTTTTCGCTATAAAGTTGCCAATCACAATAATACCTGTATTCAAGTGAAGGAAATGTTTTATTTTTAACAGAATGGGAATGTAATTGAATGTGACAAAACTGTTTGTCCCATTTCATTGAAATCAAACTGTTTGCAAACGAATAAACTACACTATTAATAATGTTGACTCATTGCATTTGCAATTCGGTTATATGTAACCATTGCCGATTGCTTCAGCTTCGAGTGAGGTGAAGCAAGTTATTATTATTTTGCTAAAAATGAATAAAAGAAACACACAGAGAAGTGTTTATTTGAAGCAGGCCTGCTCTAACCCTTTGTACCCTTACAGTAGCATATCCTTAGGATGGCTTTCATATGTTGAAACTACTGCTAATGATTTCCTTTGAATTCAATTTTATGCCGTTAAATAAACATTCAAATATTTTGTAATATGACAAGCATGGAGTATTAATGTAGCTCCTTTCCTGTTGATATAAGTTTCAGGCAGCATTTTCCTCTGTTAAAGAAACAGTTCTATCAGTGAATATTGTTTTACATTCATTATGTATCTATGACTTAGAATTCAACTTCAGATGTAACATCTTCAAAACCCATCTTCATTTCAATATTCATAGTAAATCTATAGGGAAAATTTTCCTTTTGAGTAAAGAAAATGTAGACTTGTGTATTTCTGAAATCAATGTGTCTTGATTAAGCTCATTTTCAAAAGTAACATTGATGATGAAAGGTTGATAACTTGCTCAACATGTAAGTTATAGATAGCGTGTAATATCTGCGGTTTAATAAATATCTTTCAGTGAAAGAGCTCATTATGGACTTGATAATTGGGTATTCGTTTTTTAGGGTTGGTTGCTGTCATTTTGTTGGCCATATGTTCATTGAATAATTTTTAAACATCTATGAACTTCCTAACTGTTGTGATAGAGATCATGTTTCATCTTTAGAATCCTTGGTTTAAGCCCAAGCATCTTGGATAGATGTCCAAATATATCCTCTTAGAATCAATCAAAAACAAATGTTTTTCAGCTTTGAGTTAGTAATAGAGAATATAATATATATCCAAAGCAGTAATCTAACATAGTTTTAATTTTTGCATTTTATTTTTAATGTGATTGTAATTTTGTACTACTGTACATACTATATTGTGTGCAATATTTGGATATATTTAAAGAAGGACGTTTTCATGCAGAGAAACACAAAAGAATAACCAAGCAAAATGCAAATACTTTCAATAGTGTTAGAGCCAACATAAGCATGTTTGATTCATAAGCTATTAGAGCTGATTAAATGTAATAAAAATAGTTCATTTCTTTCAAGACACTAAAACTAAAAACAAAGTATTTCAAAATTATTCAACTCTTTTGTGCTGGTTTTTACAGTACACTCAAAGAAGTATAGTAAGTTCCCTATTATCTTGGACGGTAGGGAATAAATTAATCCTTATGATTTTTCCTGGGTACAGGTCCTTACATGCAAATTTACCTTTACCCATTCCCTGATATTATCATCCTCAAAAGATCTTGAATTGAAAAGAAGAATTGAGATTCAAGTATGGTAGACTCTCTGTTAACTAGGATCAGCTTAATAGGGATGGAAAAATATTAAATTTAGAATTTTATGAAATTTATGCTGAAAATATTGTAACGAATCATTGTTAATATTTATTTTCAATATTATAATGATTTAGCAGCATCCTCTATGGTTTTCAAATTGTATGGGAATCATATGAATAAATAACCCATGTAAGCGTATATCAAATGGACACTAGAGAACTCAGGATGAATTTATTTCCTATCATCCCAGATAATCAAGAACCTACTGTACTTCTTTGTGCATACTTTAAAAATCAACACAAGAGTTGAATAATATTATTATATTGTGTATTTCACTTTAGGTTTTTGAAATAAATGAACTATTTTTATAACGTTTATTCAACTCCAATAGCTTATGAATCTAACATGCTTATGTTGGCTCTAACACTATTGAAGGTATTTGCATTTTGCTTGGTTAATGTTTTGCGTTTCTCTACATAAAACGCCCTTTCTTAATTTATCCGAAGATTATACAACATGGCTGATATTTATTATTCACTTTTACTTCTATCACATGTGATAAGGAAACAACTTGTTCAAAAGAAAATGAGGCTGTAATTGTCTTTAACCAAAGGCTGTGAGAATGAAGCATTATTTTGAATATCTGTTTTAAAGCGATCTAAGCGCGAATAATTTGACATAAAAACTTTTTCATACTGCAATCTGGCATTTTATTTCAAGATACGAACTTTCTGAGTTACGAATGGAGTTTATACATTGACGTCCTACAGTAGATTACTCGAGGTAGAAGTCATACTTCTTCTCGCAGAACAGAAGGTAAATTGATGCTGTACGTTAAATGTCATTACTTAGGTAACTATATAATTATCATATAATTCTATTTTATGTTACGTGTAATGGAAAATGCTCAGTAGTAAAAAGTTTCTCCAATGCAATCTTCACCCTCATGATTCACGACACAAGGAGAAAACGCCTTCAAGAAACATAGAAATGAAATAGGCTGATTAAACTAGATAAGTAGCGCGAAAAATATTTTTAAGCATTCAAATAAAATATGGTGCAAGGAAGATGTTGTATAGCTTTTCAAATTCACTTTTATACGGGGGACGACTTTCAAATGTTCAAATGGAAAACAAAGAATAATTAAAGCTAGCGTAGACGTTATTTTTGGTTTAATGCATATTCTGTACAATCATTCAATAATACTCTTATCCTGGTTGTTGTAGGAGAAATAATCTGTTGATAATTTCAAGACACGGTGATTCCAGGCGTTTCTTGGCATGGCGCCACAAATTTGTAGCCGACAGCCATGACGTAATAGGATTTCGTTTTTTTCCTTTGTTTCTATTTTGTTCTATGTTTTATCCAAAATTATATTAATTAAACTGAAATGTGGCTGATGTTACAAAAAATTTCGTTGAAAATTATTTTACGCTTTATATAATTGATTATTGAATTATAAATAATTTTAACATTTACGATGCCATTGCTTCGACGCGTAGTGATACGACCTGTTAAATCAGGGGTATTATACGTCTGTGTATCACAATGTTGATTGCAATTATTTGGCAAGATATTTTACCTGTAAACTTATTGTAATTCCTTATTGTCTTTTAAGATATATATCAATATCCTTTCTCACATACAGAAAAAGAAATGTGAAAGTGTATCTATTTTGTGAAAAGTGTTAAGAGTTCTACGAAGTTTGTAATTTTAAGTAACATTTTTTACTGGCAGGATTTTTTTAATTAATTATACACTGCAAATCAATTGACCACAGTTTTATGTAGACATTTACGTTGGTGTTCCAACCGAAAAATATCTACAGTGAAACCAATGGTCGTGACCTAAATTAAGAAGTAAGTACCATGCAGCATTTATTCTTTTCTAAATTAATATGATGATAAATTGTTTAACCGAGTTCGCTGTACTAATAACTACAGTGTATTTCTTGGAAATTTTATATAACGATGTGAAGGTATCAGTGGCAAATCGTGAATAGCCATTAATCGGTCGAAATTGTTCCATCCTATTTTTAGTTTGTGACAAATTTACTCGTATCGTATTACTAATTTTGTACACAATGGTTAAAGGACAACATGCGGAATTATATTTTCAGTTTTGTACATTTATCTGTGAGTCGTTGTTCTTGCTTTTTGAATAGTTTTTGTTTGTTTGTTATCGTGTCTTGAGGTTCCATTTTCTGCTATACCTTACGAAACTTTCCTTTCAAACTACGATCGGTATTTTTCTTGAATTCATTTATTGGAGCAAATATTGTATTACATTAGTATCAGGCAGGCAATATTCGGTTTTTGTCTGTAAATTTTATATTTCATTAATTTGTTGTGAGGTTTGAAAATAGGCGTTGACCGTTGAACATGTATATGTTAGCATTTTTAGCCTTTGGTTGTGTGTAGTTTGCTAAAATTCTGTCACGTTTTGAATAATCACATGTAGCTCCGGTATGATAGTAGTATTATTGAGTATTCTTTACGAGTCATATTCTGATAGTACACTTTTTATGAAATTTGACAGCGTTGAGGAATAAAGAGAATTTTTAAAAAAAATCTTAAAGTATGTAGCCGTATCATCAGTACCGATTAAGTTCGTTGAGCTCCCTATCATTTCCATTAATTTTTTTAACGATTTTTGTTCTCTATTCCGTTTCTGTAATATATTGAAACCAACTATGGATGTGAAAACCGTTGCGTTCAAAGCCGTTGCTCTTATAGAGCTTTAAATGATTAAAGTAATAAATCATTTTTTATCTTGTTTCAATTCTTCATATTTGTATTCTTAGGGTATTATTACTCCTTAGTACCTTAGTTTATTTCAGAAAATATTTATGATAGCCAGTGTAATTTTTAATTGCTATATTTCCGCCGTTTAAATATGTTTTTATTTCTACAAAATTATGGCACAAATTTTATGCAGTTTTTTAATGTTGTTATGGACATTATCGCCATCTATAAATTTTCAACTGTTTCCGCTTTCAAATGTAATTGTTCTTTAGTCTTTTGTTTAATTTACCTTCTTTTATACCTTTGTCAGAGTTTTATTGTGTAAAGTTTCTTTGAGTGCACATTACCGACGTTTAATGGCTATTCGCTTTTTGCTGTGCGAGAATGTACATCATGTTCATTAATTGCCATGAAAGGTATTGAAGTTTCTTTATAATTTTAATTCAGCCTTCTGTAACCTTATGTTCTGATCTGTCTTTGTTCTGATCAATGTTTGTATTAATACCGACGAAACAGAATTTTAGTGAATTGATTATTGATATTATTTATGTTTATTGGAAAATTAACGCAAATTATCTTTTTTACTGTAAGTTAAATTCAGTTTCATGCCTCTGGATAAGCAATTATTATTAAGTGTGAAATGTGTTGACTTGGAGAGTTAGAACTGGTTTAATGTTCCATATCAAATTTTACATTAGATATATCTTATAGTGGAATAAATAATATCTATCAATCTTTTTTCAGCTAAGGTGTGGATAAATATTTCTTGACATTTAACCTCAAGAATAATTTTCAATTTTATGCTTTTATCCTACCTAGTATGCAGTAACTCGCGCACTATTAATGAAATTCTAATTTTTGTCTAATCTCTCTTACAGCCTTTGTTTATTTTAAAGTCTGGATATGTTGAATATATTTGTTGATTTGGAGCATCTCTTTGTTAGTTTTACAGGAATTGCCATTTAGCTCATGTCATATGTACTCTTTTTGACATCCGCTCACTATTTTATATAATTCTTAAGTAGAAAAAAGTTGAATTAGATTTTGAAAATTCTGCTCATTTAACTCATGTGCACTGTTAATTGTGATGTGATTTTTGTCTCATATTTCCTATCATCAGTGTATGATGAGGCATATTGATGTAAGATACAGTTGTGGAAGATGTTGAACATTTGACAAAGCGTTAGAATTTTTGTTCTAAACTATAAAAAGTATTTGGTAAAGCTGAGTGAATCAATTTATCTTCATGTGGTAATTTTTAAACCCATTCCATTAACACTTTTGCTTACCTTTCAGAATGTTTTTATTAATTATTGAACAGAGTATGTGTTGCAGGAAATGTTCACATAAAATAATTCAAACCATTTCTATCGTGGTTTCAACAGAGTCATGTTTTTCTTCACATGAAACACCTTGTATTAAAAAGTTGATTATTCTCAATCAATTTTTTAACTGGACATAGTTCCCTCTAAGCTGCACGGATGGATATTGCTTTTAAACTTGCTGCATGTTATACCCTCCAATAGTTCTCCTTGAAGGATATAGGATATGAGGTTCTGCTCTATCTCTATCAGCATGCAGAGCATGTATTACTTGCCTCTTTTGTAATATATTAGAGAGAACCATGCCAATCATGCACCACACACCAAGTCTACATTACATATTTTATCTATTTCTGATTATCTCTTCCTGATTTTTTTGTATTTATATTTTTTTTACACTCATGAACTGCTGATGATAATGAATAACCGATGTAGTTTTTTTGTCATCCTTCTAGAATCAACTAAATTCTGGTGTTCAATTTTTCTCTAAAAACCATCTTGATAATTTTTGTATTTTTTTCGTATCGTTTAGCTGCCAGCTCTGGCTGTAAATTTTAACTCAACATCTAATGCAAATCAGGACTATAATTCAGCAAACAAGTGTTGGATATTAGTTGTTGTTGTAGGAAAATAATTCCTAAAGGAAAGTCTCACTATCTGACATCAAGAGCCATTTTAGTGGTTGTTGTACTATCAGTTTGTTCTTGACTTCGATAATTCATTTTTATATTCCTCTTCACATGGAGAAATAAAATTTCTTGTTTCAGATGTTACGGTGATATGTTGATATACTCATTTTATGAAGGATATCAGAATAGTTTTAGTTTATGATTTCAAACAGTTCATTGAAGTACCTTCTTTTTCTATTAATTAAAGAAATGTTTATGGATGAGTTTAAATTTTGTTTTTTTTTTTCATTTTCTATAGGGATTATATTATATACTAATTATAGAAATTTTTTAGAACTATAGGATATTAATGAGTTAATTCCAAAACTGCTAAGGCAGCAGACTACCTTTTAATTGTTTCATCATAAATTACATTTAATAAAGGTGTAATCTCATATATACATACATTTTTTTACAAAAATTAATATTCTCTGTATTGGGCAAGAGACATACCTACATTTCTCCCCCAAAATATCATTCTCCAACAGATCAGAGCAATTCCTCAATCATTATGAAAGTTATCTTAAAGGTCTTGCTTTAGGTAAGACTTTTTACACCTAACATTATCTTCATTTAACTGATTTTTTTCTAAAGCTGTTTGATGACAATTCTTATATTCTATAAACTTTTAATCTACACTGAACTTTCAATCTCCTAATTAAAGTGCTAAATACCAGAATAATTTCCAGTAGATAGCCTCAAAAGTTGGTAAAGGATTGTGGTATGTTTATGAATTATTATATAGATATATGGATGTTTTTATTCATGCCTTGTAGTAATTAAATGGACCAACTAACTCAATATTGAGTTTTCAACATGTAAATAGCCTGAGGAAATACATCCTCTTAGATTTTGAGTGCTTGGTTTATTACCTTTTGATCGTGTTGTTATTGCCCTTTATCTAATGAATATGCATTTTATCTTTATCTATTAGTGTAATAGGATGTTTGGAACTTCCAAAGCGTGACTTTTCAGTGCGATATAATAAGTTATTTGTTCTGACATTTATGCTAAAAGAGTTTGTCTTTTAGGTTACTTTGTTGTGTTTTATTGTCACTGAATAATGATCTTGGTTTTCGGTTTTTATGCACTTAATATGGTAGGAAAATATATGACAGTTAATATCTTATTCTTCTATTCTAAGATCACAGCACTTGTATATTTTTAATATTTATGGTAGGTTTAAATGTACATTGCCAGGATTGGGTCTAGGTGCTCAGGCACCCCAGAACAATGTCTGTGGAAGCCTCCTTCCTACTTTTGCTTTCCACAGAATACTATGGAACTATCAGTTATTCTGTGGGTAGTACAAAGTATTTTTTTTAATTCTTTAGACCGAATATCAATCTTAGAGCGTATGTGTTTTTCTGCTATCCATTCTCCTCTAGATACATTTTTAAAGTATTTATTATTTTCAAATTATTCATAAATTTGATGAATTATAACATTTGACTTACTCCAGCTTCTGATGCTGCATAATTTCATATATTGTTATAATTTTATATAAGTTGTATCAGATGATGTATAGAAATTTCGGTGAGGTATCAACTTATCATTTCCTTATTTTTTTCTTTATACTTTGATGAGTTTCAATATCTTTTTGTCTAATGAGGTTATTCTGTCTTTATAGATTATGATTATTTTTCTTTCATATCGATTTATTCACATTTTATCTATTCATCAAAAAAATTCATCAAATGTTTTCAAATAAAACATTGTTTTAAATTTGACTTTTTCTTTTAGATGAATTAGTGTCATTGGGCTGCATTGTTTTCCCTCAATGTTTTCTACGTGGAACTAATAAAATTCTTGCTTTTCTCCAATTAATCATTTTTGCCATCGATATATATACCCATAAGGATCAATTTATTTCCATAGGGATAAGGATATCTATGGATCATCACCATTGTTTCTCCATTTTCTTATTATACTGATGAATTTCATATTAAGAAATTTATGCCTAGATTATCTGTTCTGATGAAGTGAAATTATTGTGCAGGAAGTCTTCTCTAGTTTCCAGTTGTATCACTGCTTCAATGTAGATTGATGTATCTCGTGGTATTGTCAGGATTACATGCTGCACTTTGTTGCAGGCACTGAAATGTTGATATACTTTGAAGCAGTGTCACAATCGAAAACGCAAGAAGACTTTCTGCATAATCTGTCCCTTGAAAGTACTAGAACATTCTAAGGTTAATTGTGTTAATGATACCTTCTGTACAAGGCAAGCTTACATGTCTGATGGCAGTAAAATATTACTTTTGCCAGTCTTGCGTTCAGCATTTTTAAGATCACTGCCTTGGACTGTGAGCTTGCTGTATCCAGGTTTTCGAGAATACTTCATTCTTTGTACTTTGGATTGTTTGTTGTTAAGTGTTGTTAGTTAGCGTGACTGTTAATGAGAAAGAACTGAATCAGTGGTCTTCGTTGCCTGTGCATGGTGTTGGGTGTTCCAATGACCATGTTGTTTCCATCCCTCTCTTTCTTGATGTCTCTACATTCTCTCTAAAGGAATGCTCTTCCATGACAAGGTGTCCTCTGTCTTAAATATTGTACACTCTGAGAATCTTGTGTCTCGAAAACTTTCCAACCCGTTAATGTTGGCCTTGATCACCCAGTGTGTTGGTCATCCTCTGTCGTTTCATTTGTTGTCATTTCTGCTGTTTTTGGTTCTGAGTATGTTTTATTTTCCTTGTTTTTGTTGCTGTACATGGTTAAAGTTTGCTTGCTGACTACATTGTTGCTTTGTTCCCACAAGCTCCCTCTGTTTTCTGTCCTTGGTCCAATCCTTTTCCTGTAGTAGTCTCTTTGGAAGACGCTAGAAAATTTGGAATAATAAGGGGAATAATTATGAATGAAAAGAAAGAAAATTGATTTTTAATATTAAAGTGGGTGGGGAGAAACTTGAAATATATTTGGGATCCCTGAAAATTGTGAAATCTAATTTTGAATAATGTGGTGGATGATACATTATTAGTAGTAGGTGCACATTCATTCAAGATATCAGGCATTGATGAGAATTACATATACAAAAAATGCTCACCATATACTGAGGCCAGTGTAAAGTCTTTTTAATCTGAGCTTCTTTGTCTATTTTAATACAGTTAGCATCTTTATGTCCTATATCTGTTGTATTTGATAGAAGCAATGGTAATTATGGCTAGTATTTTCCTACCTGTTATCTAATTCTGATATTCTGTGTACATTTAAAGCACAAAAATCCATCATTTCCTTCGGCTGATCAATTTCTAGAAGCATCTGCATCAGCAGCCCTAATTATTTATAAATATTGCAGATTGCTATTACAAAAAAGATTCTTTAAATATTCCCTGAAAATTTAAGTCTTAAAAACTTAAACACATTGATGGGTTTCACTCCTTTTTCAAATCACGTTCATGAGAATTAAAATCATTATACTATTTTATCTAAATTTTTTATTTGATGAAGGTAACATTCTTATAAAGTAGTTTTCCCTTAAGTAGGCAATGTTAATGTCATTTTAATTTGAAGCAGAAATAAATCTGGTGTTACTGTAAAATTAACGTTCCTCTACCACATATATACTGATGAAAGATTTTATTCTTGATACTAAATATTAAAAATATGATTTTTGGACATTGGAAAATATTAGGAAAAGTTTGAAGTGGTTATCCTATCATTATGAATGAACGCCATGAGTTAATTCGAAGTGAAAAATAGATCTTGAAGCAAAATAAATGTAATACTTACCTGCCAAGTACCTTTTGTGATATGTCTACTCATTAACATTTAACTTCATATGTGCACCTATTTTCGAGAGTATATGTATATAATATTCATATTCTTTATATAGACTTCGAGTGTTTAATGGAAATACATTTTTATGGATCTGAGTTGTAGCTGTCTTAAAATTCCAGTGATATTGGTTAGCCGGATGTTTTGTCTAAATCAAATACCTTCAGATACTGTAAAAACATTCTTTGAAAATTTTATGTTTCAAAAACCAATTAATTCAGTTTTCACCCCAGAAATTGTAAAATTATTTTAATTCACCTTTATTTTTATCAGAATCAATACTCGGTCATTGATTATTGGCTGATTTAATAGTGTGATTTAGTAGAGATAATAGTGTGTAATTTAGTAGAGATTTAAAATGGTTTCGTGATCAATGATCGTAATGAATGCATTTCCCGCAGTATATTTTTGTAGCAGGGAATGAAAGTAGCGACTGTAGTTAACATTACAGCGCTGTCAACAAGGCAATAAAATGATTTGACATATGTTAGACAGGATGTTTTTTTTTACGTTTTGAATGGATAGGATTCAATAAAAATTTATATATTGTTTTAAAAAATTAGTTGCTTCAGTGTTTATCCTCAGCTTAGAAATATGTTAATCTTTTATAAACCGTGGGGTTTGACTTCGCCTAAAAGCTCTGTACCGATGATTTTTTCGGAATGCTTCCGTCAGTAATCTGATCTCCTCACCTGGAGCGAATATCACCCGAGGGTCTTCACATCAGAGCCGTAACACTGCTGTCGAACCTGAAATCTCCGCTAACGAAACGAGCTGTTGGGAAGCATCTTTAAATCTGAGCCCCACTTCACGCGGATCCCAGACCGTGCGATGCAGTATTCTAGTAGAGGGCGAATGAGAAATTTTAAGAATAAGTAAGAGAGATTTCGCAACCTACAGGTTTTTCTGGAACCGATCTAAGTTTATGGGATGGGGAAGGACTTTTTAAATAGAACTTTCTTTGCTATGTTTACTCCCTGAATTACCCCCGAGAACGGCTGATTCTCGCTTGCACGACATATCCGGTTCGAACTTCGAGAGAAAGTTCAGATCTTTCGACTGATTCGACGGCTTGGGCTTAGTACACCGATCACCAGGGCTGTTCTCCATGGAAAATTTCTTACCTTTTCCCCTGGACTAATTTTAATTCGTATTTTGAATCGCTAGTTTTGAAGATTCCTAGCTAACAGAAGTGATGCTACGTATGTCTCGCGATGTTGGAACGGGACTAGTTGAGGTTGATAGAGAATAGAAATTGAGCGATACCATATTCTTTTATAAAGGTTTCTCTCCCCCTGCTCAGGAGATATGTTTGAAAACTACACGCTTTTTAAATTTTCTGCCAAAAATCCACCTCTCCTAAATCTATTTACACTAGCCCAGACTCTAATCAGCAGATGTGATATGGAATTTATTCCTATATCTTTCGTTAATTCCAATACAATTAAAAAATGCTTTAGAAAAGCATTCTCTGTATATCAATGAGGTGAATAATTTATTTTGCTCATTTACAGTGTTCCATTGTAAACCTCTATTCCAGGACTCCTTAAACTGAGGGTCGCGACCCTCCTTCGCTATTATTTTTTTTATTTATTCTTCATGTTTAATATTTTATTAATTTTAATTGTTTATAAACCATTGTTAATAATTATTTATTATAAATAAATTATTAGAAATGTGCAAACAATAATATAAAATCAGACTAACTAATGTTAGGGCTAGGCGTACGGTGTGCTGTAACATTTTTTAAGATCTTTAAATATTTACGCTATGTCGTTACATCTTGAGGCGGATGTTTGATATTTTATCAGGCGTAAGGTCGTCTAAGAAAAATTTAAAAAGACCAGTTCTATTCCATCACCAAAAATTTCTTCGTATTATTGAATACAAAAATAAAAGGAGTTATATAGGAGTTATACTATCAAATGTATGGGCTCTAACAATTTTACTCTGTATATTCAGTAGCCTACGTGAAGTATACGACTTTCACAACATATAAAGACTGTTTAATGAAATATAGATTTGTACATTGCAGATTTTATTGCTACGTATAATTATGCGACAGTTGGTAATGTATATTGTTATTGTTAAGTAATTAATCTGTAGTAGGTATTAAGATTCGTATAGAAAAAATTCCATTCCATTTACAAATCACAAGATATTCTCGGTAATCTTCCAACAGTTGTTACTCTTCTTTTATCGGGTTTCAATGGTTTTTGTTAGTACGGAATCTTCAAAATCGATCTTTTCCCATCCCCGTATCAATAAACATTGTTCTTTACACCTTCAAAACAAAAAATAATCTCAATTTATCTTTACTTGCTACAGCCGTAGATATCCAGACACTCTTCGAGTTATCGTTGTTTAATAGTGGCATTCTCGTCATATTATTTTAAAGAATGGTCTGCCTTTCATAAAAACAGAGCGTCTTCCTTTTGTTACTTAACTTAAATCATTTTTCAGTCATCAGTAAAGATATTTTATCTGACTGACAATTAAGGAAGAATAAAAGTAAACATTTTTAGTTGTATCGACTGAGGCGGAGAATTGACTGTAGTAGGTTGCAGTCCATTTGAGGACGGGAAAAATCCGCCTCATAAGCGGGTTGATGAGCGTCTTAAGCGTTATTTTTACCATGGGTTTATTGTGAAAGGGTCAGGGACCGAGAGAGAACCGCGTATTTAGCGGGAACTATTTACAAACATTTCATAACCTAGCGCTGAATTTTAGAGCGTCTTTATCATAGTTGATGGCGCATTATTATGGTTTGTGTGACGTATCTAGAATTAAAGATGAAATAATTGGCGCATGAACTGCAAAATGTTGGCCACCTTTATTTTAAACAGTTGCAGAAATTCTCCAGGAGTTCGGATAACCACGTTATTTATCCAATTGTCATAGCAACTGCATATTGCGCCGTGTTTACTGTCTGAAAATCCGCCAATGGCCGAGCTTCGAGAAATACTCTCTCCTTGCCCTTTTATAAGAGTAAATAGAGAAATCATTTACACAGATCGTCCTTCACCGATATTGTAAAGGAAATGCTTTTCTGATTACGTCAAAGTTGGTTTACTGAAGGATAAGATGGAGCCATTTCAATAACTTTGATTTCCTTCTCAGCAAAAATCATACATGTGACCAAAGTGTTCCCGATGAACCACGTGAATGACAGCCCATAACAACATCTTCCGATTCGATAAGTAACCGCTTATCTCCCACCAGCACTTACTATCTGAGTTTTATTTCTCTTGCGCTCGCCAAGATTCAACCCTAACGTCAGAGATTAGACATTTAAAAACAATAAAGCCATTTATGTGTTCGTATGCGGTTTTTTTTCGAGTCTATTATCTCTATCAGGCTGTGCACAAATTTCTCTGGCGCTATAGGCGGTTTACTCCTAGAATTGGCAGGGATTGTGTGGTAGCAAAAAAACTTTCGTGACATAATATTTTCAAGAATTTCTCCACGAAGTCTTTACCCCCGAAGTTTAAAAAATTCGACGATTTCGACTATTTTTGTTTCCATTTACCAATTATTTGATCAATCAGCATAAACAAGTAATGTTTTTACCACAAAATAGATAACCTTGCTTCTTAAATTCGCCGGTATAATTTTTCCTGCGGAATACCTAATACAGAAGATTCACGAAAATGTCGTGCCAACGTTTAAGCACATACAGATTAACAATAACAGTACAGTGATATTTCTATAGCCAAATTTTTGTATACATCAAAACTTTGTCTTTTAATATCTCTTTCCAATGTAACAAGATGTCTTATTACACCTCTCAATTTCTTCAATTGGTAATATCGCAATTATAATCTTTAAGCTCATTTTATTCGCACATTGATTGATATTAGTACTTAATTTAAATAGTAGATAGAATCAAGATCTGGTAGCTGTGTTTTCGTGCTCAATTACGGATTCACACCACACTATGCAGGACAGGTTTATTTGAAATAATTTCAGAAAAGCGCCAAAGCTTGCGTAAATCGAAGTTTCCCGCGAATCAATGAATTCCCGTTATAAATGAAAGATGCCTAAATTTAAGCAAATATATAATATAGGATAATCTGAGACACAATAAAACATGATAGTGGCACGATGAGGTGGTTCTTGAGACCTCAGTATGTTGGTGGAGGCGCACTAAGTCACTCGCGGACCACTAATATGTTTCTCGCGGCACACTAAAAAGATTCTCGCGGCACACTTTTTCAGGAGCACTTCCCTGACAGATAGCCAAACTTTTCAAACATACTCGTTGCGTAAAAAGCCATTCACCCCCTGCATGATGTATCAACCTGTTGCGATTCTCATTCCGGATCATATGCCTTCATTTTTTTCTCATTGCTCAGCATTGAATTTTTATGGGACGAATGGAGCATCACGTGTCTCTTCCGAATCGAGCGAGGAAATTTTTCTCCCCAGCGGATGTGTTAAGAGGAATTGTACAACTGCGTCGAAGAATTGTCCATTCAGCCATTCCGAGCAGAAAAGTCACGGCGGCCGAGAATTCACGTGATTCGAACAGGAGTGGATCAGTCGAAACAGGTTCCGAGCGCACGGCCAATAAACGCTGTTTAATGTATTCAGAGGGCCTGCCGATCCCAAAACAACATCACGGAAGACGGGAAATTGATAGAATATAAAAAATCTATGAGGAGAAATCAATGGAAACGTAATTCTTGAAGGATTCGTTCTATTTAAGCAGCTATCTTTTCGATGGAGTATTTTTCATTTGTCTTTTGTTACAGTGTAGAGGAAAATTCATTTCCGTTCGCTATTTCTCAGATTTTTTATGGTTGTGATAATAAGAAAGTTGGTGGTGTATGAATTTATTTCAGACATTCCTTCTTGATTTCATGAAAAGTAGTATATATTGGTTTTCCTTTCACTCGAGGTATTCTGGCTCAATGATGCAAAATAGCTCACTCCTCATCTTGCCCACATTCACTCTTCATAGCTCTTGGTATAGGATTAGATTGCGCGGTAACCTGACTGAATATTTCGCAGAAAATTTTGTCAAATTATTGAAAAATATTGATATTATCAAATAAATCTCCCTTCCTTAAATATCTGTAAAAATGCAGCAACCGATGTCTAAAAAATGAATCAATAAACGGAAATATGGATATGGAATAATTTAACACGTATTGCAGTGCGGCTTAAAAAATATATCGACTCGACTGGGAATCGAACCAATTTTCCTTTTTCCAGGTAGACATAATGATGACACACAGCAATGATTACAACGTGGTATAATTTACTTAACGTATTATCTTATATTTACCTTTTTGTTGAGTATTACCTGGACATACGTGCTCATTAGGTGTCTAATGTTAAAGCTTGACTCCTAAACCCTATTCCTACTGATTTGTGTCTCAGTTAAATATCTCTTCACTCCTCTATCTAAAATGGTTAAGTGAAATTAAAGAAAACTTTATAATTTCAACACAATGTAATTTAAAATAAAAATACCGGTTTAGACTATGTTGCCATCCTCAGGTTCATTGAGCCGAAACAGGTCGTTTCATTAGTTTTTCAATTAAATTGTGTGGGAATCACAAATATTTTATCGAAATTCATCTATTCACAAAGTCCGGCAGACGATGATAGACTAAGAAAAAATTTTGGATCGAAGAAACCGACTCGAAAAGGAAAAGAAACCGATTCCAAGGGAATGCTCGAGACGTGGATCATAACATTCCAACGAGACACTTCCAGTCTTTTCCACCAGCTATTATCGAACGAGACACTAGCGCATCTATTCGAGGGAGTGGGAGAGACTCCACAGACGGCTTAGCGTGTCCGACAGAAGACCTAAATCGCTTTGTTGCGCTCGCTGCTTAAGCACCGATCCTTATTTTCGTCTCCACCAAAGGGCGGTTGGACTTTTCGCTTATCGTTTTCAATTGGGGAAAGATTTCAAAAGCAGGGGATCACCAGGTAAACTGCGGACCTTAAAAACTGGCCCTCAGAACGGCTGGAAGAAATCTGACCGAACTGTCGCTCGATTCTGAATTTGTCACTCTTTAAGTTCTGATGGGAATGTTCTTAGAGAATAACCTTGGATCACTTAATAGGATTATTCATAAATAAAGGAATCCTTATATATATCATTTCTAAACATCTGTTTTCGGGGAGTGCTTTTCTCCCTTCGCAGTGCATCAAAGCATATAAATAACTATTTTAAAGAGTTAGTTTCCCACTTTCTGCTAAGATAGATCAATGTATAAAAATGCACCATTTTGTCAAAAAATCGAGTTAAAATTTGAATTTCCCCTTACAGTTTCATTTCCGGATGTGTAGATATCGATATCTATCGATATAAACGAGGTATATCGAAACCGACACTGATACGGAATGTGAAGGTGTGTTCTTTGGGTATTTTTTAGTATATGTGTATTCGTTTGTATTGATTGGAGTGTTTGTTGAAATTTATTTGAGATGAGATATAAAGTATCGTTTCCGTCTGCGAAATTTTCGCACGGGGCAACTAGTATATATATTTACAAAAAAAGGGATTTCGGTAGATGGTCAAGAAAGGACTTAGATTCAAACTGTCATTCTTATTGAATAATTTAGATACTATTAATACTACCGACTGACCCGGGATCGAGTACCTGGAAGGAATAAGTCTAACTGGATTTATTTTGTCCGTTCTCCTTGGGAACTCATTATTATAGCCTTTGGCAAGACTAAGACAAGTAAAAGTACATAAATATATATATATATATATATATATATATATATATATATATATATATATATATATATATATATATATATATACTATACATGTAAATTCATATTTATCAATCCATCATTCCTCAAAAGACAAAAGATATTCAATCAAAATATGTTAGCATAGACGCCATTATCGCTTTGGCGGCCATGTTTAAATTAGTGGTCACTAAGGTAAACAACGTCGCTCATTTCTCTATTCATTCCAACAGTTCCCAAGCGAAGAGTGTGAAAACCTCTAAAAGGAAACACATAATAGTTAGGTAGCTCTACCACAGGTATTTTGCTTCTCTAGAACGGATGATTTTACTTTGTAGTGTAGAAATTATGCGCAAGCACGCTTTTCAAGTCCATTACTCGCTCCACCCTCCATTTTCGCGAGTGTAGAAATGTCTAATTTACGGCCCATTTGCCTTTCCTTCGTTTAATTCGGGAGCAGTCTCTTAGGGTTCTTTATCAAGCCTTGGTGTGTACAAAGGATCTATCACTCGGGTCGTTATGACAGTTACCTCGCGTGCTCAACCTTGTGTTTCCGCTGTGATATCTCGTACGCATCAGAGTCGCACTTTAATCCAACGTCATTTTTCGAATGGAATCCCTTATCGTCAGGAATCGTCTCGTCTTCACTTCACCTCGCTAACCTTTTATCTGCCATAAAAGTCTTACTGACTTCGCTACTGGATCCCATGTGATATTCCCCTTCCTCTTTTCGCGCATCTTATTAGCCTATCTTCCTATTGATATTTACAAGGTTGGATAGTGGGTGGATTTCATCTCCGTAGCATTTATGGGAGGTACGAGATCTTTCGAGTTGCAAACAGTTCCGTTACTTTTCGGAATTGGCTTTAGTGTAATATGTGTCATACGCTATATAATTTTATCTCGTGCATCTTCACCGCAAGAGATGATAGCGCCTGATGATGGCGATCATCAGCCGAAACCGGTCGTGAATAAAAATTAATTTATTTGAAATAAGAAATTGTTTTTAAATAAAAAATTAAATACAGTTCATGTTTACATAAAATTGACATTAAAATATAATTTAATTCTTACTTAAAATCAGTCAATAAATTTCCAATTGATAGGCAAAACATTCTATGAAAATGTATGTAATGTATCGTATACGAAGTTTCCTATTTCTATCCTATTTATCTCACGTCTGTTTAAATTCTACTTTAATAGTTTTGACATTATTCAACAGTTTTTATTGATGCTTTAAATTTTCTTCAAATTAATCGTTTGAAATTTGACAAATTCGTCCAAAAACGTTGAAAATGGTCAGATACTAAATCTTTCCATAGCATTGAAATTACAGAAACATTTAAGCTATAGCATATGAGGAATTCTATACGTTTACTTCCTTCAGTGCGCTAAAAATTAGAATTACTCGGAATGGAATAATATTAATTTATTAAGAGAACATGCCGTTTTTCACGTTTTCAATGGGCATGAAACCCCGTCACTCACTGCGTTTACACTTCTCATTCATTATCTATGCAGTCATCTCTGACCGAATATTATTGCTATTGAATTTAAATTTAGTTTTGATTTTCGTCTTGCGTTCTTACTCGTGTTAACAACCATCATATTCTTTCCTTCCTTATTAAATAAATTTCAACATCTATCATCGTTGGTCGTGTAACGACATAATAAAATGAAAGTAAAAGGAGTTACAGTTAAATAATACCGAAGAAACGAATAAATTTTTCTTCACGTATTATATTGAAATTCGATATGCTGATTTCAGATGAAAGCTGCCATAGTCGGATTCATTAATATAATAAAATGATTCGGAAAAACATTTTCTTGCAACGATCCGATTGGAAGGTAATTTATCATTGCCATCCCATGAAGTTTTTGTGCATTTCTTCCAAAAGCGCAAAATCCCGTCAACCTGTGACTACATCAAAATATCCCTTCGTGAATGATGTACTTAGATTTTCACGACTTTTTCGTAAAGCTTTCTCTGTGATATTCCGTCTTTTCCATGGAGAATTTCTTGCAAATGCATTTCTATTGTTATTCAAAGTCAAAATAAGCTACTTGTTAGCTTGCTATTTTTTAATCTCAGCTTATAGTGCAGTATCACCCAGAGATTTGAATAAAAGATCTCAGAAAAGAAAGAACGATGCTCCCTATTCGCGTAGTTTCTTTGGAGGATAGCTTTAAGATGCTGAATATCTTACCAAGTCCCAAAGCAGATAATGCAAATTAAAGAGAATTCTTAAGAGATGCACTTCTTGCAGCCTTGTTGTGTTTTTTGGTTAGAAATATGTGGTTCTACGATATATTTTTTGATTGTATAAAAATTATTTTTTCTGAATTTTATGTCTTGAGCTTTGTGCGTGATGACTTCTCAGCCATTTTTTTTCTCTCGAGAGTGATGGATTGCCCTAATGGTGCTGTACGAGTCGATCTCCTGACCCGTTTTATTAGCTCAGGAAAAAAATGCTAACTTCCGTCTCGAGTACTACCGGAAATTCCCCATAAAGAGGACCAGAAGATTTTTTTTTGTTTGGTGTTGTAGCAATAGAAGAGTGCTTATCGAGAATATCGATGTTAGTTGCGAGTTGTTGTTATCTTTTCTAACATGTTCTGTCGATTCCAAACTTCATCACCGAAAAAAACGAATTGAATTACCGATTTATTTTGCGGTGGCTGAGTCATTGTTTATTTAGTAATGGACAAAATTTATTGCTGCTAAAGTGCAATCTGTAGGTAAAAGTTTCAACCCTAAGGTCTGTTTGAACCTCAACCATAAGTTGGAAGGGGAATGAGGCTTCCTAGGGGAAATGAGGAGTTAGGTAGTTTGTTTTTGATTAGGTCATCAAGCAAAAGTAACTAGGGAACATCTTCATAACCTCTGCAAAATTTCTCCATGCTACACAACTTAAGATTCCTGTAAATTCTAATTCTAAAGTTCTAATTAATTGAACTATAAATGAATTTAGTTCTAAAATAGAAATGAAACAAATTTTTATTCGGACGAGATAGAGATTTCGTCTATTTTTCCATCTAACCCAGTTCAGTGAGGGATTTAGATGAATGCCTTCATGTCACACTCATACATCTGTAGCTTTCATTTACTCTTAAACATAATAAGGCTGATTGTGAGACATATTTAAATAAAAATTTATATAAATCCTGTTCCAAGAGAAAAATGAAAGAATGTTCCATTCATCAAGATATGATTATATGAAGTGATGTAAAGTGTTCATAGAAAACCTTACTATTTTATTACCTATAGTGTATCTTAGGCAAAGTGTTTGTTTTTCAGATTTACGAAGGGTCACTTCGAATCCCCCTTCTGAATCCAAGAGCGACTCATTATAACCTCGCCCCATTAATTCCTAAAATCTGCGCTGGTCATTTCTTCGTAAGAAAGAATCTTATTTATAACCGTTATTCGTGGGGCGCTAGTGTATGATTTTAGATAACCAAGTTCATATTTTCGTTGCTAGCGGTTCCGCGTTTTTTAATGGAGATCTGTTTTAATTTATGGGACTTGTCGCTACTTAGGCCGCTTCGTTTATCATTGTCAGACCTTTTTCGAGGTCCTCTGAGATCCCCCGGAAAAACGCAGCTATGGTTTTTTCATTACTCTGATATTACGGCTCGAATTGTTCGTATCTTCCAATGTTTACTCATACGCTCACGAAATTGCTGTCTACATTTTGTCGCAGATCGTTTAACTAGAAGGAAATTGATTTCAATCTCATCAGAATTGTATTGATTACATCTTCAATTATTCTCTTCCTACTTCTTTGTCCGCCAAGGATATTTTACGAAAGGCTGTTGCGCAGTTAGTTGCGTTGTTAGTTGTGTTACCGAACTGTTTTATTTACACTAGAAACGATTTGTCATGTACGGTTGTGATTTTATGGTGGCTAACAAGTTCTTATTTAATCAAATTATGATTTAACCAACGCTGGCTGTTCCTTAAAGTTGACATTTCTATAGCAGGTTTTAGCCTTGGTGTCTGCAGGATCACTGATATAAATTTTGAAAGTATCGAGTTTGACTGGGTCTATTTTAAAGAGCAATTCACGGAGGGTACTCTTTATTTGCTTAATTTTTTATATGGGTAATATCAAGTATGGTAGATTCGAATAATTTCGTTGTGGCAGTGATATAGAACTCATAATCTAATTATCCCTCTTTGCGAAGTAAATAGCACTCTCTGGGCTCCCTAATTAAGCGTTCGTTCATTTCCTAGATTTATATTTGCTAGAAAGGAAAAACTACCACGGATCAGTATAACTTTTAGGATATAATGTCGCCTTAAGTTGACCGATAAAACACTTCTAGGATTTGAACAAATTTCTAGTGTAGCATGACTGTTACTTTCAACTACCGGAAATCATGCGGCACACCTGTTGCGAATTCCTATAGTAATACTTCGGTTTTAGTAAAACTTGCTATTCGTGCAGTGAAACAGATTCAACAGTCAACATTCTCGGAGGCAGCTGATGTCGTTTTCCTTTTAATGGAGCTATTTATTAATTTTTAATTTACAAATCAATTTAGTATACATGATACAACTGTCCTAAATATTATTTTTGATTAATTTTAATTCAGTTCAATTGATGGTCCCCTTATTTAGTACAGAGATTGTTGGCTAATATAAAATACAATGACTAATATAATCTATGTACTAATTTACTTCTTAGTTATCTGTTTGTCATTATGTAATTTGATAATTAGAATGAATTTTTCCATCAGAAGTTCATGTAGTACGGAATTACCAGTTAAACTTTTTGGGTACGTTTAGTTGAAATTTCACCAAAAATCTTTGAATTACAGTAATGTTTTCGGGTCGTTCTATTGAAAAGTAATCGATGGTAAAAATAAGATTCTCGTAAATTTTCTCTCTCGAGTTGCTTTCCTGCTATCGGATGACTATTACATCTAATTATATTTTGCAAAGGAAAAAAGGCAAAAAACAAAAAGTAAACGTTACCTGTATTTCTCGTGTTACTATGCATTAGATAAATGTATAAATTTATAAATCCATGAAGATCGAATATGCTCGGTATCGTGAACAAGAAAGAAATACCTTAGACTCGTTATTAGGTATGAACATGAGGCTGCTGTAATATTTAAACTCTGTTAACTCGGAGGGCCAAAGTGGTTTGGGCGTAACGTTAAGTAATAACGGAAATATTTGGTTTACTTGTACGGAGAGGTTAAATTATTTCCTCGAAAGATTTACAAGGAAAACAGATAAATTAAGTCTGTAATATAGTATATAAATAGTGCGGATCATTTTTCCTCCAGGTACCTGTTCGCGAGCGAAAAAGTGTACCAAAGTCGTGCTTTCTTAATTCCGGTGTAAATTGATGGCCAATTTAATAGCTACTTGTGATAATGTTTACTGATATTGGTAACGTTATAGTTCAGGAACCAAAAGTGTGTTAAGGACAAATCAATCGGCGCTTACTTAAAAATTTGCCAGTGATACACTAGCAAAACTCGGATTTGTAGTTACAGACACAACACTAGTTTAAACTATGTAGAGCGTATGTATATTGTGGGTGAACATACGTATATACATAATAGTATATATATATATATGCATAATCGCATATAGACATACGTTTATGCAATTTAATCATACGTCCCATACTTTAGCTTACATATCTTAAAATTTATCCCCAAACAATTCGTCAATTTTATTTTATTGCAGAAGGTTCTTTTCGCTGCAGTTTATAAGGAACTTACCCCGTTTTTAATCAATTAACCCCTTTCAAATAATTTTACAAGTTCAGTATATGGAATAGAACGTTAAAACATGTCCTTTAATAGTTTTACATTAGTCGTGAGTTTTAGAAAGGAATTCAGACTGTAGATGCCACTGGCAGCGGTCGAATGCGTCGTACTTTCATTTGTTTGTCACAATTTCCGCCTCATCGAGACGAAAGCGAATCGACATAAACAATTCGAATTTCAGTAATTTCCTTCCGCTTTGCAAAACGACGCCTCGGGCAAATAGAAAGCGCACTCCATTGATGATTCCGATGGAAAAAACACAAACATCGCCGGAACGCGAATTTTTCGTCAACAAAAGCGAAGCGCTCCCCGTAATTTTTTTGTGATTGGCAGAAGAATGCAAAAGGAATCGTTTATCCCAAAGAGAGAGATGCGCTGTTTTCTCGCTGAAAATTGATCAAAGAGAGCTATCATTCGCTTTTAATTAGTCCGCGGAGCTGCCGTCGATTGCACTTGACAACGGGCGCTGCTGCAGTTGTAAACGATTTTTGTTTATCGTTCTTTCAGTGGCGGCGTGAGGTCGGTACTTGCGTTGTTGCAAAGGGTATTGATGAATTGGGTTTATTAAAGTGAACGTCGGTGAAACGGTTGCTATCGCGACTGAGTAGCAGAGAATATCTTCGAAATCAGGTCAAGAAATTAAATACGCGCCTGATTTTAGAGAGTGAATGATAAGAATGTTATGCTGTTTACTCGGATATGTTTGCCAGCCTCTTAGTCGATAACATTTACTTAATGTTTCGAGAAACCGAAACCGTAATTACTCTAAATTTATTATTTTATCTGTAGGAATTAGGACTTCGGAAACTGACGGTAGTCCTAGAACAGATAACCGTTAACCAGAATTCCACTCTATTGACGATAATTAAGGCAAAGTGCACACCAGCAAACTCTGTGATAAAATCTGTGTAGAATTAAATGGAAAAAATGCTGTGAACTCAATAGAAGACAGAAATATTCGAGCATATATCCTTGTATATATTGTCCATCCTCCTGTCCATGTCCATCATTAAACCAAAACACGTATTTCAACAGGATGTAATAATAGCAAATATACCGAGCCTAGGTCAACAAAATTAATCAGTACAATAGTCATTAGAACATTTCTATAAATCAAATGAGCTCTGCCGTAGATTGAATTTAATTCAAGACAGTGCGAAATACGGAATAGCATAGTAATATCTTTGGCCCAAAAAAGAGAAAAAATACTTCTTCGAAGCTCACAATATAATATGAAAAATGGTCAACTGGTTAAATAATAATATTTGAAGTTAAACTACTTCCAATATAAAGTTTCCAAAATGCTGAGTGTACCAATACATCAATAGTTGCGTGTATATGCGCAGTTGCTCGTTTTCATTAGCAGAATATGAGACTATGTGAACACCACTGACAGTCTCATAAACACGACTTACCTGGTGATCGGGGTGGTGCGGAAAGTTCAAAACTCAATCATTCACCAATCAAAGTCATCGATTGCTTCGTATTCCGCGAAAGTTCGAGAATTACAGGTGTTCATCTTCATCTCATTATATAAGTTATGTAGCTACTTTGCCCGGTATTTGCACTCCTGAATTGTGTTGCAGCTTTGAAAGGGGAGGGAGTCTATTTTCAGTATCATTGCAGTTCATTTTCAGTTCATATTCAGTATATTTTCAGTATTTTAAGGTATCAATCAACATTTTTCTAAGAGAATCATTAAATCTAGTATTTTCCACTGAATTTTATCAGTCGACTGGTTTCGATCAATTACGGTCATCTTCAGGCGTAATTGGGACTAGCGACTAATGCAAATCAGTGGAAAATTTTTGATTAGATTTGAATGCTTATGATAGCGTTCCACTAATTTCGGCCAGGACACCTTAATTCTTCTTCACAAACATTATTAGAATGCGTTGACTTTATTTCTATGCATTACAAGAGCGGTAATAATATTGCTTCCGGGGGAGGGACAGTCTGAAGCGGTTCCTGGCAGGATGCTTGCGTAGCACGGATGCTGCGACAGAAAATCACGGTGACTTGCGTCGCATCTCCGTTTTTGCCTTGCATCCGCAGAGATTTAAGACGAACTTCCTTCTCAGTGCGAGAAGTTCCCTAGTTTGCACGGGATAAAAATCTTCTGAGCAAGTTGATTAGAAATTCTGATACACTGAGCACGTGAGTGCATCTCTGGAGTGTGATATTTTCCTCGGAACTTCTTCCCTCAGCGCGAGATAAGAGTTTTTCAGGACTCAATTCACCGCGCGGTTTGAAAAGGGAGGAATTGCTCGGGTCGTTTCGCTTTGGAAGAGTCGAGGAAATAGGCAAGGTTATTTCCCTCGGACATTAAACATCCGGGTATTGCACGCAAGGATTTCCGCTTTCCGAAGTGGTTTTGCGGACGGTACTACGACGGTGTTTGATCAGTGATAATGTACGGAATGATTTAATACGTCCAAATATAATTACCGTCATGTTATACCCAATGCTGCCCATTCTGGTTTTATTTTATACCACTTAAAACCCCGTCAAGCATGGGTTGATTTAAATTGCATTTAAGAATCTGTCATAGCAACTCAACATGGGCGGATTTATAACTGGACTCGGTAGATGATAGCTGAGGTAATCCATTATCCTCAATAAGACTGTGTTTATGAATTCTCAATAGTATCCTACAATTTATTTCAAATTTTCAAAGGTACTACGTGTTCAAAGGGACTTGTTTTCTGCCTCGAGAAAAGTTTTGTCTCGTAGATCAAGTTGACGTAGCGTGTTTATAGAACACTTTTACAATACAGTACTTTTTTCCGTTGAGAAGCAATCGATTTTTACAGGGCATGTTTTTGATTTTTGATGAAAAAATCGAACTTTAACTTTCATAATTTATATTGGTGGGCCTCGGTCTCATTTTTACGTTTATGACCTCTAATTGCTTAAATCCGTGAGTCAGCAATAATCGTATTTATTACCTTTTATACTTTTAAGTGAGATGACGATGTATTTCTCGCGAAATGGTTTTCATGATAATCGGTGAATGTCGAATAAAATTTTTTATATGTTTATTATTGATTGCTGCAGTTTTACTGTCATCAAATGGAAGTCCCCACCACAAATTCACTCCACAATCCCTTACTATAGAAAATCTCTTTCAGTTTAGCCGTCCGAAATAAAATCTCCGTAATAAATATATAAAATTCTCCCAATATTAAAATACAATCTAAGACAGCAACTAACCTTATTTTATTCAACATCCCCTGGTATCCTCAAATGGATATCTCAATATTAAAGATACATAAAATATACATATAAATAAATAAAAATACATATACATAAAATATAATAGTTATATGAATATTTATAGATTACATAAGTTTTTATATTATAATTTTAAAGTTAATATTATAAAACATACGAAGCATCCATTTTTCAAAGATGTGCTTCGTAAGAAAAGCTATCTCTTATGAATATTATTTAAAGCTTTTACAGAATCGTATAAATTAAGTTGAAGAGGTGATTGCTTCTTATTTTATTTTCCGCCCGGAACTCACAAAAGCAATTCTTATTTTTTATACCTTTACGTTAATTTTTAGCTTATTTATTTATTTGATTTTGGTTGATTCAAAGAAAGGCCAAAAGCAGTTGCAGAGTACTCATGAAACTCGTTGATTTGGAGTACGGGAAGAATACAACAGGTGGCGTCAATGGCTTTTAATTGTTAAAAATTTTCGGTTTGTTACTCTACCGAGTATTATGAAAAATTCCTGTAGTGTTAGAATTAAGATATTCGGAAGAATCTCCGCAAGTGAAATGATAAGAGGAAACCCACGTTGTGGGGAAACGACCACACAATGGGAAAATTACTGCGAAAAAGTGATAAAAATAATCCTTTATCATCTTTCCGATGGAAAAACTATTATTCACATTACTGATAATTATATTTATATATTACGTATCATGAAATACGTCTGTGGCGTAGTTATGAGTATAAAAATCGTATTGTTGCTGATAAGCTTTTCTTTTTTATACATTTTGATTGTTGAGTTTTTATTGTTTTGTTATGTTAAGATTCCTGTCTTTTATGTTGATTACTTTCATGGACGGTATTGTTTTTGACACTCCTATAGTGCGAAGAATGCTGTTATTTTCTGTGAACCACGGTTAATGACTTTGGCTACCATCCAGGCATCAGGAGTGAAAAAGTACTGCCTGTGTCGTAACGCCGTATAATTTCAAGAGGTATGTCATTTTATTATTTTTATCGCTATACTAAAAGTTAGGTTTTAAAAATTATGCTTCTCTAGCTTGTCGTTTTTTGTCTGCGAATGACATGAACGGTATTCTAAGTGGTACGAAAGTTTAATTTTATGCTTGAAATTAAAATCTCGTCCACTACTGTTTTAAGAGTGTCTTGATTTATAATTCAGCATGCTCATGTGCTGGAGATTTTTTCTAACTTTTTTTTTTGTTTTTCAATGTCAATGAAATCTTGCATCAAAGTGATATGTGGACGAAAATTACTCGCAGAAATCTTTCTACGACTTTCTCGAAGTCGGTGATTGAAAGAGAAACTTGGTTTCGCGAACGCTAAATGAGAAATTATCGCAAAAGGTGTCCCTTTGCGAATTTCCAAGTTTCCGCCTCGAATTTTTCGTCTGCTTTGCTTCCTGTTTATTATAAGAAAGTTGGTTTGTCTGAATTCTAGTCATGGTTGCCTTCTTCAACTCCTGGTGAGCAAACGAAACTTATATGCCCCATCGAATAAATTTTATATTCCATTCTGAGGTTTAACCTACTGAATGTTTTAGCATCGTTCTAAGAGCTGAATTTATACTGTAGAATTTAATATTTTTTGTGGACCTAAGCTGATACCGTTTCTGTGGGAGATTGGTGCATGCACCCCCTGCCACACGCCGAAAGACGGCTTGCAGGGTACATATGCAGATGGGATCTCCTGATTTTCTTATTATCTGAGTTATGCATACATCTCTTCGATAGGTCTGGTCATAAATGCTAACTTAATTTTGAAATTGTTGCTATGTGTATCCTGAAAAGTAGCCAGAAAATTTGCTTAACGCAAAAAAGATATCGTTTAAGTCATTTTATTGTGTAAAAACACTTATTTAATGATTAAAAGGACAAAAATTCCCTTCTCTTTTTTACAATGCAAAGGAAATAAAAAAGTTTTCATAACCCGGATGTAACGCTGTCCCCTAATAACATTGCTTGCACTCGGTCCATTGAAAAGCGTCTTAACCGGGTTTTACTGTAATCTGTAACAATGGCCGGCTTATGGGTTATTAAGAATTTGATTTGATCTGTCTAGTCCGTCCGTCCGTCCGCGTGCGTCTTGGTAGCCAATTATTCTGAAATGGAATAAGGTATAATATTACTGCCACGATTTCTAATCGCAACTCACACCTTCAAGACATACCTATACACTATTATGTCACACTTGGCACTCCTTCCTTTACAACTAAAGTCCTTATACTGAAAGCACCGCCCCTAAGTTTTGTAAGCCCTTCTCTGGGCATAAAATCCGCTTATCGTATCACTCCCCAAAACCCATAGCAACGCGTTAATCACGACGCCCTGGGCAATCGCCTGGTTGGCTTTGACCACAGTGATTAATTTTCATGTCACTCCATGTTTCCCCCGTACTTGCTCCCTTAATATTTACTCGCATTTGTTCCTCTGGGCGATCGCAGTCCACTTTCATATAAATCGGCGAACTTCTTTTTGCGAAAATGCCGGGAGCGAGTCTTTTACCAAGGTTACTACGCAAGTGACCTTCGCGGTCGTGCTAAATCGGGATTGCTTTTAAGGAGGGGTAAAGTAAGTAGCGATAATGTAAGTAGAGAATACACTGGAATAGACTTACCTCTTCATTTTGTTCGAGTGATTATTAGAGATCTGTCAATTCCACAGCTCTGCGATTAGATCCTATAACGAGATCCCCTTAATTATCTATTTTCCGCTCATCTCTCTCAGCTCTTTTCACTATTTATTCTTTCGGAGACGATATTAATTAGTTGGGACTTCTTCTCGGACGTTTATCCGATTAGAAGTTCCATTTCGTGTCATCATTACCAATATTTCTCCAGTTTGATTGAGGGGATTTTATTTTGATTCACCGAAGGAGTAGAAAAACGTATATTATCCAGGATCAGTGTTTCTACGATTTATTTTCTAATAATCGTAAATATTTACCTTTCAGTTAAACTTTGTTACAGTTGAGCTAATTCAGTTATCTCTAAATGTTTTAATCACCTAAAACGCAACATTTGATGCTCTTTTTTTGTGAAAATTCCCATCGTATTTATAGTCTCAATTTCTCTCATAGTAAAGACATTATTTATTTATCTCATGTCACCGTTCACCTAGGTAACGCTTACTGATTTATCATACCAGTTCCGTCCAAAACATCCTGCTTGCATTATTTTTCGCTGTAGTTTTTTTATATCTTTTAAATTTCCATGTATCGCTAGCATTACAAGTGAAAACGGATTCCGTTGCTTGGTATTACCTTGATAATAAGTCCCCAGTACCTAATTGTTTGGTTATTTTTTTTATCTGTTTCGCGAACTCTGCTAACGAATGCGAATTCTTTTTGGCGAATGTGACGAAGAATATTCGCTCATTTACGCATGTGCAAAAATTTTCGGAAATTAGGAAATTAAAGCACTTAAGGCCAATTACTGCTTATCAGCGAAAAAGAGTGGTCTTTCTTTTGTCTGAGAAGTGTTAGTTTGGATTAACTCTGAGCGTACTTTATTCAGCTAGGAAACCGGTTAGAAGCCTTCCTCTTTTAGTTACTCACAGCTCTGAAGAGAGTGAGGCTTACTAGGCTAGATGAGGAGTGAGGTCTTTTGCCTTTGCTTTCCTCCCAATGCTGTGTGGAAAAACGTCCGCGTATTCAACATTATATTTTGATAATTGAAACGTGTTTCTTAGTAACAGTTATATAATAACTTGCATATTATATCTTTGCATTTATTATTAATTGTTGGCAGAATAGCTAGCATATTTTATGATTATATAAATGATTCCAAAGGAAGAGGAAGACTAGTTAAAAGCTTGCTTAAGTTGGTAAATGAGATCATAAAGAAAATACATGGACATGAAGGCTAGTTTGATCCACACCCTAATCACTCTTACCTTAAGTCCTGGAGAAGGAATGAGGCTTACTAGGCAATATGAGGAGTGAGGCAGTTTGTTCATGCTTAACCAACCGATTCAGAATGCAATCAGATAGGCGTAATAGGCTTAAGTAGGTGTAAATGTGACAAAATGGTTAATGAATAACTCATTTCATTGTGCTTAGTATAGAGTTATCAGTATGAATAACAGTATCCAGCATCCCTCATCAGTAGCATCACATAATTCAGACTGAAAGTTAAGTTAAAGAGAAATATACTTCTCTCGCTCCTTAGATAATAGACAAATGAATGTAATCCATTAATCAAGTTCACGCCCATCTTGAAAATTCGGTAACTTATGCTCAATAGCCCTCGTAAGACCATGATCCCGAATAATCTTCATCAGTAGAGCCACAGTTCCATTATCTTGCCAAGCATTTAGAATATAAATCCGGGAATTCTTAATCCTCTGGAGAACAAATTGATTCTCATTGCAGCAGCTCATTCTTCGTGAAACTGCAGATTATACAAAGGAAGAGATCCTTGCTTGCTTAATGGCGTCACATAATGGCTCCTGGAGTAAAATTAAGTCGACCGTTGTTTTTTTTCCATCCCGCATTCGACCTACTTTTTCATCTTCGGAAGCGTCCCACTTCACGGTGCTTTAGGATACGGTAACCCTATCTTTAACGGATTAGTAAAAGCTCCCGCCATGCGTTTTTTTAATGGACCGCAACTCGGTGGTTGGAGTGGCTGCGTACACAGAGCCGCAAATGGCGTACGGAGGCAAATGCAAACTTTCTCCATCTTCGATACCTCTCCCCCTTGTTTTTATTAGAATCTTCTTGCGCGGGAGGAGGAAGTCTGACATTTCATAGCTTTCGAGTTATTTGACGTGAGTAGGGTAAAACCCGTTTAAGACGCTTATGTTGAGCGTAGTATCAGAGAGAATAAATCTCCATCCACCCCGTTGAAGAAACGAATTCTAAGATTTTTTTATCACTTTTTTCTCAGGGCAGTGCGTTGAATTATAAATTCGCTTGTTGATGTTTCCTTTTGACGCAATTTTAAGAAGTAAACATCGAAAACATTAGAAGGGAATTACATTATTTCGTGTGACGTCGGTGAGCGTAACTCTCATACTTCAATAGATAGGATGGGAAGAAATGAAAGAAGGTCCAATCAAAGACTATATAGGAATGAAGGAAGAATGGAGATGATGACAGATGTTAGAATCGATCTATTCGGGAGTTAATTATTTTCCAAGAACGATACGCGAAAATAATCGATTAGGGAAGTAGAGTCACGATGCATGCACCTCCTGCCATACACCCTGAGGTAATGAAACTAGATTAATCTAACCCTGGTTCCCGCGAACTCGACTTTATGAAATGGTGTTAAGCCTTAAGTAAATTTAGTTTAATTTAGTAAGATAAGTAAATATTTAGATAAAATATTAGTAACTATTTCGTTATTCAGAATAATTTGGTACCGGACGTTCAGATTTCATGAAAGCTTTCGAATTACAGTTCAAAATATACTCGAATTTTTCATTCTGGTTCCGAAGCGTTCGGATTTAGGTATTGTATTACGTTCAGTATTGTATTACATCTAAGAAGCTAACCACGTTCGATGAGTAAATATTAACTGATAATTTTGATAATAATAATACCTCTTTATTCGGGCGAGATAGAGACTGAATAGTATCCTCTTACACCGAACCATTCGTCGTATAACATTTGAAAGAAAGAGAGATAATGATAATGGCACATTATCTGTGGTCCTCGAAGTTCTTGTGGGAGCAAATGTATCAGAGAAAGGATAAATAACCATACTTTCCGTCGTTGAACCTCAAATATGGTCTTTATTGCCAAAACTAGGATTTTGTTTCAGAGCTTTCACCTCTGAAATAGCAAATTCCAATTTCAGAAACCAATCTGTTATAAAATTTTCATTTTATCGTTTATTAGTCTTAGAAAGTGTTAATAGTTGGACAATAACATCGTAAGAGTCCTTTCTACCTTGCGACAACGTCATTTTCCTCGAAAATTTCCTACTCAAAGTTCTGCCTTTTATTTCTTGCCTATCACGCCCCTCTTATCATCCTACGTCTTTTGCCCTCTCTTTACACTTGCTTCCTACCTTCAATTACTTTTTAAGCAATCCCTCTCCTCTCAACAACTGACCCACTAATTTCCTCTGGCGTTGCTTAATTACTTCAGTCAAAACCCCCTCTTCCCCTGCAATCTACGGCACTTCCGTGTTTGCTTTACTGTCAACTCAAATTAAGCTTACTCCTCGCTGAAATCGAAACGTAATTATTGGTCATATACCTTCTGGTGTTTGGGACGAATTTTTCCTCTTTGGTTACGTATTTTTCACGTTGCTAAGAAACGAAGTGTTCAAGCAAACCAAGGGGTAGTAATTGTAGCAGATTTAACTCTGGCTAAGAAGGAATAGCCATCCATGCAAAAATGATTTTTTCAAGTATGGAGTTAGACTAATTGAACTAATGAAAAAAATCATTGAATATCGTGAGAATAATTAGTCATTTTTCCTTTGAGATAATGGAATAACTCCCATTTTTGAATTACCTTTTTTCCTTTTTTTCTTATGGAAAAAATTTTTAGGAGTTACCACATTATCGCCTTTTTTATTATGAAAATAATTTTACGAATTTCAACATTATTGCAAGCCCAAGTTATTGTCGAGATAAACTATTCAGAATGTATACTCTACAGAAGGGTCATGTTCGAGTTAAAATTCAGTCAGTGTTTCCATATCTCTAAATCTTTATGTTTTCCTAGTTTAGGCATCTTCATGATCGTGGTTATCATACCTCATCTCGAGGCCACGGGGTTTATCATAATTTTTTCGTAGTTGAAAGAATTTCATGACTGACCAAACAACTGCGAAACAAATACCAGAAGGAAAAATGGTTATATTTTGTGTACTCACCAATTTATTCTTCTTTATCAGGTAACGTTTTCCGTGTTATCTTTCCCTTTCTTCTCCAACGAGTTATAAATTTGAAAGGTAAATAAAGCCAAAGTCGTGAATCAAATTTTGTTATTATCCCGTGCACTCAGCCGTTTCAGCCGTCACTGAATTTTTCGTGCACTCGTACACGTACGAGTATTCAGCATGGCATTCGGTTGATGAAAATTTGGTTAGCGCAGTTAGTTATTGTCTCTGATTTTCTTGAATATCATTGTATACCTTTTCTGTATTTATCCTTTAGTGCCACTTTGCAGAGAAATATTCGTGTCAGTAAATTAGTTATTCTTTAGAATACTAATCTTTTAGCATAGAATGCTGAGTATTTATCTCGTATATCCATGATACCGTTTTCGATAATAATAAATTATGATGCCAGAAACCCAAATTTATCGATTTAGTATCAATTTATGTTATCAATAAAAATGATGCACTTATTTATCGTATTTAAATTTAGAGAAAGAAAGTGTAGGTGAAAGGTTTTGCCGTAGTCGGGACTCGAACCCGGATCTCCAACTTAAAATTAACTTTTACAGCTTTAGAAATTAAAGGAGTGACTTTTTTGTCATGATAGCTTAATTGGTTAAAGCGGTCGCCCTCCACGTTGGTGACGCTGGTTCGAGTCCTAGCTACTATATTTTCTCTTTCATTTTCTTTCTCAATATCAATTTATGTTTGACTCCATGTAAAAGAGTAGTGAGTGACAACATACTGTCCCGAAGTTTGCGGAAAGTAAACAGTCGCAGAGAAAGGGGGCATACGTTATCTTCTATCAACAAGGCGTACCACGAGTATAATTGAGTTCATTAGAAATTTCTGATCTCCCTCGATCGGTCTCCAAACAGAAAAGTACACCTTTGTGCAAGTTATTTCGCGAGATACCGAAAATAGCACAATCCACATTGATAAGAAGCGGTGGGGCGATGTGGGCGAACTCTGCAATTGGGGCGAGTAAACAGCCTTTCTTTCCGATACATATCGACTCATATGGGCTGATCTCTGCCTAAAATAACCCGATTAAGATGTATTATTCGGTGCGAAGTAAACAGTACGTTGGAAACGAGGTTGTCATGGTGAGTTTTAAAGTTTTTTTTCCGAGTTCAAGTCAGTAGGTACCAAATAGGAAGAAATGAGATGTTTATGATTGAATTGATAAAAGGAAGGCAGAAAAGAGTGAGAAGGATAAAAGTAAATGTGAGTTTTCTCTTTCTTTTGTACGAAGCATTGGCTGCTTAACTACTTTTGTCTTCCCTTTTCTTTGCTAGGAAGTTAAAGATGAAACTGCGGGGTAATTTTTTAGTAACTATTGACGTTACTATGTTACGCTGATTTGTGCAATTTCATAACTTAAACGTATCAACAAAGAACCTTTGCAGTATCAAAATAATTTTGATAGGTACTCCTGATGTAATTATAGCTGAAAATGCCCAAAAATATGATTATACAACCTACGAAAAAATACCCCGATATATACGTATTAATATTTGCGTCAGTTTTGAATAAAAATCCGCAATAGAGCAAAATTAATTTAATAGACCGCGTTAAATACAGGCTTCTATTTTCTCCATGGATAATTAGGCATTTTATAGTGAGGGATACGGAAACACATTTTGAGAGTTCAAGGCAAAGAATCAGCGGTATAAATTATCCAAGAAATTTTTTCTCGTCAAAGAATTAAAAATTTATCTTTTCTGGATTGAATTTTTTCTATGACCATCAATTATATGGCAAAATTGCAATTATCAGCACCTGACTGCTACGATATTGAAACACTCTTTTTTATACCATTCTAAATTGCTCAAAAGGATTAATTAATTCAATTATTAAGATTTTTACACGCCATATAATTGAACGTTAATGGAATGGAACGGCTACGTCGTGAATGAAATTCTGTGAAATTATTCGTATCATTTTTCATTCTTGGTGGTTATCATAGTCTCCCGAATCTTTTTATATTCTCGTAGATTGTATTGCGTTGCATTTAGGGAAAATAGCGCGCATAATGCCACTCGGCTGTTTCTTTATCTATGTTTTTGTTCAGTGTGGAGATTGTTTTATTCTTCTCAAGTTATGGCGTCTTATCAGAAAGTCAAGGCCGAGGCAGTTTTTTGGAAGTGATTTTCCTGTGCGTTCTTTTACTGAAATCACCTTAATAATTTCTTTAAACAAAGAGCTAACTGTAGTTAAAAGAGTCGATGCCTCATTCAAAGTGAGGTTTCTTTGGTAATAAACTTAGTGAGTTATCATTCAGTAGCGTGGGCGTCATTCCACAAAATTAATTTGCATCACATCAACATCGACGTACCCTGTAATCCGTTTTTTGACGTCATGCAGGGGATGCATACGTCACTAGTCCATTTCTTAAGTCAGTTACTGACGCGTATCGTCAGCGGAAAAATGAATCTTTGAAGCGGCCATTTCTAGCATCTGCCCCCCTGATTTCTCTTGCAACATCTGATCAAACTATGTAGTTGGGGATACTCAAGATATCAACGAAGTCATCCCAATAAGTATTAGTTCTCATTTTGTCGAACAATGTTCAGCTAAAATTTAATCTCCTTTTTTATAACAATTTTCCTTCATCTTCCTCAGAATTACAGGTACTGATTGGTTAGAAATAGACCTAGAGTAAAGAAAGATATTTAGGATTTATTTAGCACGAAAATTCCGTGAACATCGTACGTGACTGGGGCTCGAACCAAGAACTCTTGACTTAAAGTAGACAAGCTTTTGATCTAGATCGCATACTATAATGCGTTTCCAGTTTTTCTATTCAGTAATGAAGGATTGCATGGGAATGGAATCCTTTGCATTTTTCTACGTACTGTGAGAATAGCCTCAATTTAGCTCGTCTCTATGCGGTGTTCCTCAATCTGTGAATAAAATTGCTATTCGTAGCTTACCTAGGGGCGCGCTATATAGTCGAGCGCGCCCGACTTTGGTGAAAGCGATCCCGGGTTCGATTCCCGAAGGGAGCACACGTGCGAAATGATCTCAGCTGTCAAAGTACTTTTAACAATACCAACAATATTCGTAGCTTACGTTAGAAGATTTCGAGTCATCAGCCGTCACCTGACGAGAAAAACTGGAACGCAGTATAGGAGGATTCTGACCCTGTCTGTTTGTGGCAGAGATACAGGAAACATACAGCATTTCATTCAGCAGTTGCGCATAGAGATGGGACAATTGAATGAAAGAAGAACGATCGAACTGTTATTTGATTGTTTTGGCATTCATTCGATAGATTTCTTTAGAATGAATTTATTCACTTTCGTGGGCCAGTTTTATTGCTTGGGCAGTTAATCGAATCTTCATTCATCTCTATTCATCGCGTCTTCCTTATTACTGTAAGAATCTAATAAATTTTGTTCTCAGTATTTCCGAAAAATTTGTCACCTCATATTTTCAATGTTATATTGTTCCACGATATTTTTAATCTCTCGCTTCGAACAATATTCACTCGGTTAGGATGGAGTGTAAAATCGAAATACTTTATTCGAATAATTCGATGGAAGCAAACAATCGAATCATTCGATTGTTTTCATTTAGTTGTTCCCTCCTCTAGATGCACATCTTCCAAACGTTTTGGTACAGCGCAGCATCTTTATCGAAACCGCTTATCGCGCTTGCCTCGTGCAGAGACGAAATATTATCGAATTCTCGTTTCCTTGAGTTGACCTTCAGTGACCCTCCCGAGGAATATTTGCTTTCCAGACACTCCCTGCGCGAGGCATTGGCCTTTCTCAACATCCTGAATCCTTCAGGTATTTCTCGTTAACATGAAACCAACTGACATCATTCAGTTTAAAGGCGATGCTTCTATCCGAATGTTTCGGAAGACAGCATCCGTTGTCGGAGGTGCAGAAGAATTTTCCGGACAAAATTTTTTGGGGTATGGCATCCCATATATAAATTCGGGGATGGCCACAGTTCTGTTTCGTTCGATTCCGGCAGCCACGTATAAATAAACTGCGAAGGTTGCCGACCTCACTGCTATGGAAAGATTTTTGAGGGAGCGCCGTCACAGTGTTACTTGTTTACCCATCATCCCAGTTTTGTTTTCATTCTTAGGAGGTTTCTTCTGCCGAAATTGATGTTTTGAATCGTTCGGAGGCCTTGAACAGATAGTGGGAGGTGATTGAATGCTGTCGTGCGCGTCTTCGCTGTCGAGAATTCGTGGCGCATATTCGGTGATTTTGTACGCTTTATGATCGGTTCTATTTAAATGAGAATGGTGATTGTGCGTTTCGTCCCATCTTATGTTGCTAGGTGATGATGATTGTTTATTCGTCTCCCTAATCTCTTGTACTTTTCTGTGGTATCGATTGGAATTTTTCGTTCTGTAAAAGTCTCCTTTATGAAAACCAGGGCATCAACCCCTATTATTTTTCGTATCGGTTTTCGCTCTGGTCCAAAGAAAAAATAAGTATCAGTTTGTCTCTAAGGATAGAACCGGTTTTTTCTATCTGACGGTTATTATATTAAGAATTTTTCTATTGTGACATTATATCCATCTGAAGCTTTGTCTTATTATTTGTAGAATTTTCTTTCTTTTTCACTAGATTTGGAATAAAACTTGGTCATAGTTACTTCCATGCTACACATGTTTAGTCAATTTTCCATTAATTACCATTAAATAAATATGTGTTAGGAAATGAAGCAATTTTTCGGCCAGGATTAGTTTTATATTCCGGGGAAAATAACGGTTTCTCGGTTTCGGTTCGAATCCCTGGTGGCAACTTATTCATGACATCATGCACGTATTATTTTGTTTGCTTTCTTATTTCAAATGATTTCGGTGGATAAATCCCAACTTAATTGGCATACCATTAGAAAAGTTATTCCTAAGAAAAACATTTTTCTCTCTTGTTTATCAGAAAACAAAAATATCTCATTCATCATATTAAAGTGGCAGGAACAACGAAACCCGTGTTTAACGTACATCTTCCCTTTGTTAATTTGTTCAGGTTATCGTTCTTTCTTTATTAGGATAGAGCAACCAGGCTTAAATGGCACAACGATTAGTCTCGCGACCAACTCGGAAACGCCAGGACGAATTTCCGTGTAACAGAATGTCATTTACCGCTCTCGAAAGATGCGACTCGAGCTCTCTTAGGAAAATTCCACCTCCCGCATTCATTGTATTTCTGAGAAGAGCTCAGCACTGAGAGAGAGGCGCCGCTACTATTTTTAAACAGCGCTTAAAACCGCATCGTCCTATATACCTTCCCTATGGACCTATATTATCCCCCCTATTCCTCCGCGGATGTATTACGCGCAGTTATATCACGATCGGATCCACCATCTGCGCTTTTCCTGCGCTAATGGTGCTTTGTTGTATTCATCTAATCAAACCACCGCGCACGATGAGAATTTCTTTGTTATGATATGCAGTAAAATCCGTTAAAGGTGCTGTTAAAGGAAACCGAGTTAAAACCGCCTTTTAAGTGGGATAGCGTTACTGCTGTAATTTTACATTTTTTATTTATTTTCGATAAGGGTGAAAAGGAAGGATTTTTCACTATTTGACATTAATAAATTCTTAACACGACAATAACCTTAAGTTATCTTTACTTGCCGGAAATATTGGTATCTAGAGAGTCCTCAAAATATAGCTGTGCAATACAAACTGTGGTTGACTTCTCGTCATATTTTTGGTCTACGTTTTGTTCAAAGAGAGCGTCCTATTTTCGTTACTAAATTTTGGTCGTTTTCACTCAACAAGGAAGCAGTTTTCAACTGATAGGCAATCAGGAAAAATTATGTAAACGAATTTCGGTCCATCGACTTGCTATGCATTTAGAGATGGGAAAATCCGCGTTATATGCGGGTAGTAGAGCATCTTAAGCCACATTTGTATACATCACGTTTTTTAAATTTTATTCTTACGTTTGTTTCTATCTTCTTAGCATTTTTAGCAGCATTCATTTCTCTAAAAACGAGTTAAATCTAATACCAGACTGTTAGGTCTCAATTTAGCCAAAAATAAAGACGTATATATTATAATAATTAAGCAGGATCAGCAGGTTTCTGTTTCTTCGTCATTCATTTACTCCCACATTGTCTTTTGGGAATTTTTCCCTCTCGGCGTCCTTTATGGAGCTTAATTTTTTACCTGGCATTATTTTTATTTCGTATTAATTTGGACTTTCATTTTCTCTATATATATCTCAAAGCGTCCCTTTGAAGGTCCTGAATCTCTCAGAATTTTCAATTCGAGGCGTATCCATTCGTTTGCTATTCTTCCTCACAGAGTATCTAAATGATGAAAAGCGAAGCTTTTAAAAAGCTTCTGCTTAGGAAGTTATTTCGGCGAATACGGTTTTCTACCGGACCCAATCCCTGCCAGACGAATCACATGGTAAAAATACCCCTTAAGACGCTCTACTACCTGCTTGTATCACTAATTTTGCCCGTCATTGGACTCAACGCAAACGTGCTCTCTGACGGCTCTTATCACTGTTGTTAAGAAAACATTAGTTATTCTTCCGTAACTGACATTCTGGTAAAAAGTGCTTCATTTCTGAGTGAAAAGGACCAAAATGAGGTTACATCATTGCTCTTTGCCAGATTGGCAGAACATTCTTCAATAACGGCAATACTCCGCAGACTTTCCAGGTATCTTCAACTGTGACAAATAAAGGATACTAAGGAAATGCAATTTTCCTGTTAAGATGTTTAAATTAAAGAGATCCTTTTCCTTTCGTTTTACATTCTAAAAAATATAATATTTTCATAGCTCGGTTAAAACGCTATCCTACTCGTAATGCAGTTTTAATTTGTTACCCTGAAGAGCGTCTTAACCGGGTTTTACTGCATTTAAATGTTTAAATAATCATGTAGTTGATTTTCATAATTATTTCTTTCTCGTTGACCATCGTATTTGGTTGCATTATTCGTTTCCTTATTACGGGTTAACGTAAGACTTGAATATCAAATCTCAATATAGTCCGAATTAAAGAGGTTTGTGTTTGCATGTTTAAATCATCATGTACTTTATTTTCATAATAGTTTCGTCTAGTTTACCATCGCATTCTTTACATTGTTCGATTCCTTAATAAGGGTTTAAACGTAAGTTATCAAACGTCAATATCATCCGAAATCAAGAGGTATGTATATACAGATTTAGTCAATCATATAATTAATTTTCATAATCGTTTCTATCTTGTTAACCATCGTATTCCATTATATCATTAAGTAAGGGGTTAAATCAAATCTCGATCGAAATAAAGAGATATGCATATAGGCGTTCCTTCCGAGGAACTCCATTTCCCAGTTAGTGAGCGATCCCACGTCTCTGAATGGGAGATGGGTGTGGTGTAGCTGATGCTGGCTGCTCCTTTCTCCATGGAACCACCACCACCACGTGGTCGCTTCCCCCCACGCCCTACCCCCTTATCCTGCGCCCTTATCGAACCGCCAGACCATCGATCCTCCTTCCCCGCACCCTCCGTCTCTCTCCCCGATAACCTCTCTTTGTCTTTTAATCCTTACCTTCAGTATCCTCCCTCTATTTTCCCTCCAAGTCCTTTACGCATTTTTTCCTCCCATTTCCTCAGTTTTGCTCTCTCAATGTCCTATCCACTCGGATTTGTTGCTCTCCGTCCATCTGGGAGCTAAAAAGCTTCCAAAACTGAGGGAAATCTTTCCTCCGATGGTATTTCTCTATCCTTTTTTTCGTTTCGACTAAACTGGGAGTGATTTTTTCTGAAGTATTTTAGCTGTTCTTACGGACACCTCCGTGGCACACTTACACGTAGTGCTATGCGGCGCACTAAGCGATGAGATTCTGTGTTTTTGCTCAGATGGAGGAGAAATGTCGCCCTTTAGGGTGAATATTTTTGTTCAGAGACGAGGAAATTTATTTCTTCAGAAACTGAATTTACTGTTAGGCTATGTGTGAAGCTATTGGGAAGTATAAAAATTCATGAGACCGTAGTTCAGCGGTTATTGCATATACGCATATATAAGCAGTTCAAAATGGAAACTGTCCTGAAAATTTATCCCCCTTAATTCCTCGAAAATAGTATTTCTCATTTTATTTACGCTCTAAGTCGTTATAGAGGCCAATGAACGGAGTAACACAAACTCCCGAATTAGTTTCAGCAAGAGTAAAGTCCGCTCACTGTCTCTCTACTTCTTCATCATATTTAAATAGAGCATTTTCAAGGAAATTCCCTCTAATAGGAAATATTGATCGCAAGTGGGTTCATAATTTGAAATCTCAAGCTTTCGATATTATGCGGTATACGTTAGGAAGAGCTATATTTCAGCACTTTTGATAGCTAGATATTTTTCCTTTCACGATTCACACCCCTATCTCTTCATAGTTTCTCAGTAATCCACTCTCACGAAGAATGGTACTTAAAAGTCTCAAATATTTATTTTTACTCACGTATTAATTTCTCATTTGATCCAATATATTCCTCATATCCTATAAAACAGGAGTTCCCCATTATTCTGGTACGTGAGGTCAAGGTTGTATGGTACTTTTTAGTCTCGGCATATTCTTACTGTTCATTTCACCGCTTTTTGGTCCCTTCTTCATTTCATAATAGGCTCAGCTTCCGTCAGATTCATTCCTTTCCCCGACTTCTTTATCCTCGTAACTTTCCAAGGGGTAAATAAAGATTCCTCTCCACTCTTACATTATCCTTTGTAACCCTTTTGCCCGTCTTTCCTCCTCTTCCTTTAATATACATTTCCTCTCGACTTTTTCCCTTATGTATTATCCTCTTATGCTGCTCCATCTTACATGAGAAGGGACTCTTTATAGTAGTCTTAGATATCCTTTCGTTTACAATACATCCGATTCTCCACTTCCATCGCCTGTTATTTGTGAGAAATATGCTGATACTTCTAGGTCTCATACTTTCCTTTTATGGATTGTCAACTGGTTGGTTCTGTCATCTTCAGTTGCTTCTCCCTTTTCCACATACAGCGGGGAATGACTTTATGAGGAGACTCTAAAGTCCCATGAACACGTTTTAGGTTTTGTAGCGTTTTCATATTAATTCTGTTGTTTGCTGTGTAGAGGGACTTGCAAATTTCAAGTTCCCAATCAAAAGCTTTTCCTTTTACATTTAGTTATCGTTTTCCGTAAGACATTTTTCCTTCGCCTTTGATAGTAATAGAATTTAATAATGGTGTGAGAGAGACTTATAAGTCTCAATTACTAAGGAGAGACACCTTAGCTTTTTCATTCCATTTTTAAAAATGTGGACCATGAATTTAAGGGTGAGCTGAAAGAAGAGGCCATTAAGTCTCAACCACGCCCTTTAGTTGAGAAGTATCATTATCATTTTATGTTTTAAAACTCAATTCTAATGTAACTTGAATCCAAACTCCGTGGTCGTGCTAATATGGTGGAAAGGTACCTAAAAGTCTCATTCCAGGATGTCTCTTTTAGTACCGCTTTTTGTTCTCGTCCACTTTCATCTGGATTCTAATATAATTCGAATCAAAAAGTTGTAAAATCATGGTGTATAGGTACTCGAAAGTCTCATTCCGGAATATCCCGTTTATTCCCATATTTCGCTCCCCTCTTCACTCCCCACATCCTCCCGGTCCAATCTCTTATCCTCTCCTTTCAAATCAGGGTTCCTCCTTCCCCACCGCACCCTCCTCTCACATCGTCGCTCGTTTGAAGGAATTGTCTCCATCCTTCTTTTTTAATCATCAAATTAAAGGGAGCAACTGTTGTGCCTAGCGAGTGTTTTTGTGCGCGAGGTATTTCGTCCGTTGGAGCCCTCCTCATTTCCTCTCTCCATTCACCTCAGGGTCCTCCAACGACGCACGCAGATCTCGCCTTCTTCCCCTCCTGTCAATTTCCCTTTTTGCCTCCTAAAGCCCCTCTTTCTTTGCCGTAAAAAAACCCTATCCCTCTTCCCTTTCTTCACGCCTCGGTGGTCGGGTTCATGTGTATGTCAATCGAAAAGGGCTGAGCGTATGGTTCGCAATGTCCCTCTTTTTTCCGTCTTTGATGAAAGGTGCTGCTGACCGGACGACGGTGGGCTATAAATCGGGGAGCAATTTGCCGGAGAGATTTGTGCCGAATTCGGCGGTTGGGGAGGAAATTATTGATGAGATTGAATTCGCTCGAACTGTGCTTGCGTACCCTTAGTGTTCTTCTCTTGGAAGAATACATCGCGGTAGTCTTGGGATTCCATTTATCCTAAGTGAGGCGGATTGTGCATACCCAACGCTATCGTATCAGTCCTTTAGATCGGTCATTTTAAGAGGGTGGACGCATAATGTACCTCTTCTAAAGAAGTGCTCTTTGTGAAATTAAGGAAGTAGAGCCCGATATTTAATATCCTATCTTCTATTATCATCTTATGTCAATGAGCATTTCGGTAATCGTTTCTTATATAAATACAGTATAACCCGTTTAAGACGCTCCCGCTTGATATTCGGTTTTCTCCCGATCCCAGTCACACGAAACACATGGTAAAAATATCGCTTAAGACGTTCTGCTTCCCGCTTAAGACGCGGATTTCGCTTGGCCTCCTGATAAGCGTCTTAACCGGGTTTTACTGTAGTTTGCCATTGTCAGAAATTGTAGACTTTGAAAATTATTGATTACATTCATTCAGCCAAAAATTGTACACAGATTTTTGGATAAGAAAAGCTTCTTTAAATATCTTAATTCTGAATTGATTGATACATTATGAGATTTATTAAAGTTAGCTATTTTCCTCCTAAAATTATAAGGGGTGCTGAAAGTGGTTGGTCAGTTAACTCAGGATATTTTTCAGCACGGTAAACTACTGTGTGCGTTACCATAATCGAATTATTCATAGAGATAAATTGCGCTCTACTTATAATTGACGTCTTGGAGCTAATAGCCACTATATTAGGAACTTCTTTTAAATGTAGAGAATGCTTTTGGAAATAAACCTTGTATAAGTACTTCAGTATAAAATTTCTTGAGACTTCAAATAAATATAGTAAAGATATGCATGTCCCAAAGCGTTAATAATTTTCTTGACTCGATATTTGTCTGCCAATGATGGTCACAAGATCTACGCTTAGATGATAAGATGCTGAATCAACGTTTTTTCATATTATAAGAATTTCCTCATTTTATTTCGAACATATATTTACTCTATCGGTATAAATGGCTGATTTTACTGTGAGATTTAAAGAAACAGGAAATAGGTTTGCCATTCTAGCCACAAAGAGCATTAGGCCTCCCCTTGTAGTGTATGCGCTGAGGCAGCTGGATCACTTGCTTACCGTCTGCAGCCTACACAGATGAGATCGAATCCAGCAAGGTACGTTACGAGCTTGGCCTTTGTGTTCTCTAATAGGGATACGTGTCTGAGGCAAGACATAGAAGCAGGAGAGTATAGCGCGCTGCTCTTGATCAAGTAATTTTACATACAACTGAATGTGAGTTAATGCTCGATTGGAAATTTTCTTCCGAATCAAAGAAGAAACTTATTACTCCCCGCAATCTTTATTTCGGTTTCGCTTTTGCTTAAGTATCTTCAGGCATATTCATCTGAAGTGAAACCGGTGGGTAGAAATAAATATTTCAAGTCTATTCTTTGATATTTTCTTCTCATGGATTTCCACCAAATCTCGCCTTCGTATATTGGTATTTATTCCTATGTTAATTCAATTACGAGGATGTGTAACGATTTCTCAGTGTTGTATAGTAAAATACAAGAGGTTTCGCTGACTCAGCCGTCGGGATCTTCAGGTAGAAGTTCAGGTAGCATCTTCAGGTAGAAATCATCCGTCGGTCGTAGACACCGGCCAACGGACCAGACCAACAGCTGAAAGCCCAAAAGAGGGGAAGGGGTCTTGGGTCGGCTATATGGAAGAAATGTCCATTTTTTCTATACAAAGATGTGAATGCCGTAAATATCCTTGCCAAAATGTGGTACTTAATGTTATTTATGGGTCCGGAAGTTTAATAGAACCAGAGCAAGTAAAAATGAAAATTTCTCTTTATACTTGTGCTCTCTCTTTCCCTCAGTCCCCTATCGTCAGTGTGGGATGAAAAGGTTCTTATCCTTATCACTATGGTAACAAAGCTTTCGTACCGCTAATCAATCTTCGAAGAATCGCATCAGGTTCACGAATCGAACACTTCAGTCTTGCGAGCAGGTGGTTATGCTCGTTTCTACCAGAGATCAAAATCTCCGTATCTTAATGTTATATTTTTAAGTATTGAATGACGAATCCAGGTGCAATGTTTACCTGGCCATCGAATCGGTCCTAAGACCGGAGGAACCGTTTAATTTTCGGAATGAGTCTGAAAAGAAACATTCAAATGTTAGAACCTAAAGCGGAAAGTCTTTACATACTGTACTACTCTTTCAGGTTTGTATTCTTATGAATTTTTGTGAATTCCATCAAATATCATTTAAGAAGTTTAAAATTACTTTTTGATCGCAACATTTATAGGATGCTAAAATTTGCTAATAGTGTAATATGATTAAAGTGCTTCGAATGCTGGGATCTGTGGGCCCCCGAGAGTAATTGAAGCCAGGACAGCTTTTAGCAATGGCGAACGCGCTACCCACTTGGCTTTTCGGAAACCATGAAGTTCTGCTGAACCTCTAATTCTTCTTTCTGTGTACACCGAATAGTTGATCGAATAATAATTTACGGAAAGTTGCTTATTTAACTATTAAGTTTAACGGTCGCTCGTCAGAAGTAGCGATTCCTTCTCTATACTCATTTTATAACAGTATATTTATTTATTTTATGGTAGTACTTAAAATAACTTACTTACTCTATGGTACTTAAGATTATAGTATGTGAGTGAAATTGTATGTAGTGACTTTTCAGACATCATGCATTTTAATTAATGACCTCATAATTTGCAATTGCTCTCGATCCAGAGATCACGATTTCTATAATTTCGCGTCAATAATACAAATATTTGGGTAGGGAATCTTTAGACTCATTGAAGACCGTTAAATTGCGCAGGGATGCAGTGTTGGGTATATTTTATTGTCAGCAATGCGCGACAGCAGTGAGTACGGTAAGGAATTTGTATTAAACTAAATCAGAATATTTTAATTTCATATTTATTTGACGGGACTCATGTAGCTTAGAAGCCAATCGATTAAATCGTCTAAGTTTTATCTGAGAAGTTTAAATAAGGTCTAAAGTGTTCTTAAGGCTTCCAACTTCTGCTCTAGAAGATAATTTTACCCGATGATGTGTGTATTTCCTTCATATGCTACCTATTTTCATCACCGTTATATTTATTGACGAATCTTTAGAATGGTCGAGAACAAACAAGTTTCAGGCTTGCCTTATATAGCCCTACCGGCCTAAGGCCTTTTCGTCATCCGAAGGAGAAAAACACATTTGCTTCCGAACCAATGTGATGACCATGTTAACAACCGAAAAATAAACTACGTGACCGCGAATGTGAAATCAAGAAAGGGAACTCGAGAGGATTTTTAATGACATTGACAGGTGCACTGGGTTATCACGATTTCGAAGGTGAACGCCAATCTCGCCAAAGTGTTTGGTCACTTCCATATGACTTACATGAACAGATGATTGTCACGAACATTAATTTGATTAATTTAGGAAGGATTTAAAATGGAACCCCATTTCAAGATATGAATTTAAATGATCAAATAAATAATTTAAATGAAAAGTAACTATCACTTTGATTTAGCAAGGTTTTAAGGTGAAGCTCCTTTTAAGAAATAAAATAAATATTATAAATATAAATATCTTAAATAAAAAGCAAATATCTTAAATAAAAATTTGATCAATTCAATATGGTTCAGAATTGATCATTTTGGGTAAAAAATCCAAAGTAATCAAATAATTATCTTAAATTAAATGTATGTATCTTAAATAAAATATTGACCAATTCAGTAAGATTTCTAATTGAAACTGTCTTCAAATAATAAATTTTAAGTAACCTAATAAATACCTTAAATGATGAGTAAATATCTTAAATAAAAATTACACGATACCCGACCCGCCCAACCGCTTGCTTGTTAACTCAGTTCCCAACACAGCATCTAAGTGTCACTTTCCTCTTTCACTATACATATTCAACTCGGGAGTTAATAGGGAGCCATGAATATATCTCTATTGTATACGATTTTAACGCGCCCAATTTCGCGTAAGATCAGTAAGCTAGGGCTCTTAAATGAGAAGCCTCATTCTGAAGGTTATTTTACTGATGACGTCTTTGTTACTGTCGGAAACCCTTTTAAATTCTAAATATTGGTAAATTTAAATCGTATAAAGCAACGAAAATTATTTGATTTTCCGACAGTTTTAATTTAGGTACGCAACCATGTCTTTTCTATTCGTTTTTAGTCATCTTTTTGTAGATTGATTTCCTTGCGCTCTGCTTGGGCGTTCTTGTGTACTTGTTTTATTTCAGTATATGAGCGCTTACGTAAAAACTGTTTGCACTTCAATGAATTCATTTTTGAAAACTAAATCTGGTTTTTAAATCTGTACCCACGCTCTTCCAGTATTTTTAAAAATAATGAATTCGTGAAGGTCGCGTTGTTATGTGTGTTTGTATAACAGATTTTGAGTGACAGGACACTGAATGTTATATGCCAACTGACATAAATGAAAATGTATTAGAGGTTATTTCGAGGCCGTAAAAATGTATTTCCATTGAATTATCGAGGTCTAAATGTTTTCTATGTCTCTTAAGAATGCAATGAAAGCTGTAGCTGTGAGTAGGAAGGGTTTTGAACCTGTCCTATAATTTAACAACAGTGGACTGAATAAATGTCTGCAGTTCCACATGATTTTGCTAGTTAAGGAAGGGGTGAATGAATTATTTCACGTTACATTTCATTGATAATATACTGTTTGTACTTTGAACTCAACGAAAATTTTCAAAATAAACGGAAAATAAGTAAATACCTAATAAAAGTATGGAATGGATGCTTATTCAAACATTCACAGGAACTCATACCTCAAAATATGGCATAAAAAGTGGAATAAAGGTTCATTTGTTCTCATGGTAAATCTGGCCTTTAAAATTGCATCAACGTTGTTCTCAGCTTTCAGCTTATTTTAAATTCAAATACGCCTCTTACTCTTTTATTTTTAGGACAAGAAGTTGTAAGTTTCTAAGTATAACACTTTTTATCTTATTTTCATCCCTATACATGAGAGTGAAGATTTGAATTTTCTAAATCTCTTCCCTTGCTATAATCTACACACAATTACCAGTGTAAACAAAGCAAATTTCTCATAATACGAACTTATTTTGGTATGGTTAGGTTCTCTACCACCACAAAAGTTTCTCCATTTGTCAACGTATATCTTATTACTTCGCTATACAATAAGGAATCTGTACACTTATTTACGAAGAAATGCAAAGTAAACCTCCCATAAGAAATGCATTGAGAAATTATTTCAATAAATAATTTACTACAATTCCATATAAGAAAGAAGTGTGAAGTTAATGGTCCTAATTGGCTATCGTAATTCTTCGTTTCTTATATAAAAGTATCCTAGGTTCAGTTTTAGACAGCTTGAAAATACTCCCATAAGAGATACATGGAAAGTTGGTTTTTATCTCTTACATACAGTTCTTTTACAAAATGTTATCAGTTCCCATGAACAAAAAAATGTTTCACTCTAAGTTAATATGTTGATTTCATCACCAACTATATTTTAAATGTCCATCAAAATTCATTTCCTGTATTATAAACTGTATCATGTGGGTGGTACTCCAGTTTCGCGGAAGTTTATCTAATTTTACCTTGAATTTAGCATTTTTCGAATGATAAAATATAATTTATGAATTTAACCTTCAAAAGAAGTTGTAACGGATTTTATATGATGTAAATAAATCATAAAAATATGATTTTTACAGTTTCATGACAAATCATCCTCTATCCATTATCTGTAAGATCAACTCCATAGGTTATAAAATTAATTTACAGAGTAACTTACACATCTTAATTCTGGCGATATATCACTGGGATCATGACCGATTAAAAGACACAAATTTGGAAAATTTCGAGTTATTCTGGTTTTTGGTTATTTTGGAACTTAGGAAGTCGAGAAGGGGCAAGGCACGGTTGTTTTAAAGGTCAAGTAAAATTGAATAATCAATCGGCGCCGTCTTTGCTTGGTCTCCAGGAGAGTTTCGTGCCTTTCGAATCCTCGTTAGAGATTGTCGGGTTCAAAAGTAGCCGAGATTCGATTTGTCAAAAATGGAAGAAAACGCTTTCCTGGAGTTGCGTTATTCAGCATTTTATTGGGTTGTCCCGACGGAATCGGGTCAAGACCGAGGAATTTGATTGCGAAATGACCTCGCTTGCCACGCATTCTCCGGATGAATTTTTTAAGGTAACTTTCTCGTGTGACTTTTTAAACGCGTGAGTAAAATCACATACGCTGCCCTCTGCAGCAGGAAATCATATCACGGACGAGAGTGGAAATTATTTGCTGCACGATTCCATTCTTTCGGTATATGTCTCGAAGGTGAAGCCTGCAGTACGTTTATTTTTCATTTAACGGGGTTTGGGGGTATAATGGATAGGCATATGTATTTATTATCTGCTACAGTTTGGCGTTACATTGTCAATTACCACTTGAATGCTTGAATTAATGACACCAGCACACTCCAAAGTACTTTAAACAAGGTCTCATATATTTAAATTCCGAAATAACATCGCTATATTTACCAACGGGATTAGATCACCCCTTTAAACAACAACAACACTAAATTTAGGAAAACATTCCCTAATTACTCCTCGTAATATATTTACACCATATATATTCGTGGTAATACGGTCGTGAACTCAGGGTAAATACAGTTTTGTTTCCTCAAATTCGAGGATCTCTTATGCATCCATTTCATTTTGTTGGATCACAGTTACCAAAAGGATATGTTAAACCTTGTCCAAATTTTAATATCCTAAGATGTTGCCATGCTAACTATCAACAACGGTCGAATATCAAAAATCAATTAATCAGTTATCGAAAAAATTTATAGTCCAACATTATATTCAATTACTTTCTTAACTATTTCTCCTTTAAGAATTTTTAATAAGCATGAAATAAAACAAATCAGTCGTCGAAGCTTTGACTTGCTCCTTTTTTTTACCATGTTTCCTCAATAAAAAGATACCCTTATAACTGCAAACAATTTCATCATATTAAAAAGCTCTCTTTATTGCTAACTGCTGACGAATTTTCTATATTAATGTCTCCAAATGTCAAATAATTTACTTGGTTTAAGGGAGTAACCATCCCTCTTTTATTTGCATCAAAAACAATGTAAACCACAGAAAATTAAAAACGTACGGCAGAAATATTTTGGGAATAGTTTAACTGCCTAATGAATGAATATTGCAATATATAAAAGCATACAAAAAACAAAGTATCTGTATCACTTTACAACATCGCCATACTTTCTTTTATTTGGCCTTTCGTTCTATGTACATTCTTTCTAGAAAGAGTTTCGCTTTAATATCACAATGGATGATTTCTTTTTCTTGAAAGACGATTTCCCTACTTGTATCAAACTAGGGAGATTTTTTCACCTGTTATTTTTATAGTTTTATGTAATGTAAATTAGACGGTAAACGACTTTCTCATAATTAGAAATCATTGCATCTTCAAGATAAAAAAATAGCGACAATTTTAAGTGGACGTGTATTCGAGTGCAAAATCACGCATCGATTATGCAAAATCATGTCTTATTTCCTTTGAAGATGTTTGCCCAGCCTGTTTTACTTCATTCCTAAATAATAAACATGATACATAATATGTATGCTTTATGAATAATGCTTCCACAGAATACGGGGAAATCAAAGGTAAGTTGTCTCCTTTCACATATCGGTGTCACTTTGATTTCGTAAAGTAAGAGAGTTTTGGTTTCATTTGAGTCTGGATTCGTTATTTTCGCTAATGGTAGTCCTATGTTTGTAGAATTATATTTGGTTGAAAATTAATTGTCAAGTGCGGGTAACCTATGATTGATCATCGATTCAAAACTTAAACTAGTAGAAGAATTCATTCTCTTTATGGTGCAAATACGCTTCATTTTTGTTATATGTTTAATCAAATAATTTTTTCGATGTAAGTCGTGGGTTACCTGAAATTCTCTCACGTATCTGAATCTTTTCCATTTGTTAATATTTTAGCATATTTTAGTTATGAATTGTAATAGCTGACAAGTAGAATTTCTTTTCAAAGATAGTATGTGTGTTTTTAGTGTAGATGATATTTATTTTACGATGAAATTCAAGCGCATGAGAATAGACATTCTCCTGGTTGGTTTTATGTACTCGCGTAAGTGGAGTTGATGACGTGGTTTATTTTTATATATACTGCCACATTTGAGGACCCATAAAAGTTTTGTATGCCGGTTTGTAAGCGATCAGAAATGAATATCCTGGTTGAGTTATGCCTCTGATAATTGAGTAAATATGTGGTATTTCTGGGTTCTCGACGAATCCAATGAGAATGTAGGTTGTAGGAATAATTTGGACCATCCTAGACTACGGTCGTTAACGTCAGCTGTGATGAATTGTGATGGTGAAAATATCCCGTTTAGAATTCCTACTGAATATGTTTATACTGATATGACAATTGACAAGTGGTAAGGAGATTATAAATTTTGAATACTTTGACGTAGTTAAAAAAATTGTCGATAAGTAAAACTTCGAACTTGAATTTAAATAACTAACTCTTTAAGTATCACCACTGTATCGTCGAATATTAGTTAAGGCCGCATTGATTTATCTTACAATTCATTCATTATAGTTAATATTATTTATATTAGTATTCATTATACTTACGGGTTTAGGTCACTCTGGTTGCTAAGAAATATTAGTACTTTTTTATTCATTGATAACTTAAAATTTTAACTATATTTGAAAGCAAAAAAATCTTCGATGTTTTGAGAGTTTCATGGTTGCCTATCCCATTAAGTGTAAATTAAATAAAAATTTTATTTTATTTATTAAAAAATCTTCAATCTATTCCACAATAATAAACATTGCGAATTTTTAGCGCCTCAGTTCCTATAGCAATACATTCGTTCATATTTATTTAAAGTTAAATTCAATTGTGGTTGTTTTTATTTACTAGCCAATCGAATTCCTATGTCATGTTGCTCTTCTAAAAGTTTCGGCCTCTTTTATTCAATTATTTTTATGAAAGGAGGATTGAATTTGTTTATCATTTTAAACCATTCCTGGGGCACCTGTCTTTCCATACGAGATTCATATTTAAATCCCAATTTTTTACAAGTTTACGTTTTATCCACTCCAAAATGCAATCGTTTATCCACTATACTTTTATTCCTCGTAGCGTAAATACTTTGCCATTGGCGGTCGTAAGGGTCGGAATTTCCAATACATCGATTTTATTTCTGCCATTCCTTTGAACCCGCGAACTTTCGCCGCATTTCATTTTTTTTCCTTTCGACGCTTCCAGGAAGAGGCTGCATTCTCTGCCTCTCTTTCTATCCATTCAGATAAAAATTTCTTTCGGAGTGAAAAAAAGGTCTATTGGAAAAACTCTTTGCCTGCGTTGGAAATTCCCGTTACCTCCGAGATGCATCGAAGAGATTCGCGACAAAGTTTGCGATTTTCATTTTTGGGAGTTGAATGAGTCTCAAATCTTGCGGTGAGAGACGTGCTCTTATATCTTCGGATTCGGGGTTTTGATTTCTCAGTCTGTCGTTCTCGAGAACGGGATTTATCGTCGTCCTGAATTTTCCTCTCGAGAAATCGCGGATTTTTATATTTGATCAATCACTCTCAAGGATCTTCTAGTTTCATCGTGGAAATAAATACATCATGGCGGGATTTTTTAAGGAAAAATTTTAGGAATAGGTTCTTATCCCTAAGGAGTATGCAACCTGAAACTCTTTAAGTACATTCTCTCTTATTGGCCTAGTTAGAAAGTTATGTACGATACTTAAACGCGAGATTAGAATGAAGTATTTTATGATTTAAAATTGAAACTATGTTCTCCTCGTAAGGAGCGGATTGTAGAATCTCTACTATACGTATGTAATTCTACTACTATCTTTATGAACCGGTTCGGCTAACTTCGGAAATTCTAAGAACCGGTTCGCGCGAATCGGTGGGAACCGGTTATCCCACCGCTGATCTTGAGTTAACAATACGATTATTGTTTACCTACAGCAATCCAGGTCATCCTGTCTTCTGCGAATAGCATCGTCTTTTAAATTAAATCCAGAAGGTCAGCTTGAACCCCAACTCTTAACAATAAACAACCAAAAAAGAGGGAATGAGCCTTTATAGGCTTGAGGAGGAGTGAGGTTTTTCCTTGCTTTCCTCACTGATCCAGAATACTATGAATGGAAAAAGTCCATAAATGCATACTCTATGAATGACTCTATTCGTAGTATTCAGTAAGGAGTGACTATGATGTGTGCCGTTACTTAAGTATATGACTCATACCTCAACGGCTTTCACATCATCCAAGTCCTGAGTAAGATTCAGCACAATAAAATTCTACTGTATGCTCTGCCAAAAGACCAATGAAAAATATTCCTTTTATCAAGATACATTTCCATGAACCTTAGTTCAATAATCAGCGAAAAACATGACTTTATAAGTAACGGCATAGGACAACATGTCCCAAAGCTACCTCAATTACTTCTTGCTTGTTATTTTGATAGTTGCTACTATTTCTTTACTGAGTTTAGGTTTGGCGCATTCAGTTTAAAGACCTTCTATTTTATATTCTCTTATCAATATAACGAATGCCTCTGGCTGATATAATAACCACTTGTTATAAGATCATAGTCATTTTATCTATGTTAATTTATATTGCTATTTTATATTAGAATTATTAATTTTATTCTGATTATTAACCTAACTTTTAGGTATAACATTATCTTTACTTTATACCTCTGTATTTGAATTTAATTTTAATTTTTTATTTTTCTTCCTTTTATATTCCTTAATTATTTTTTACTGTTTTTTCGCGTTTTTTCTACCCCCATTTCTCTGTGGGTGTTTTTCCGAAACATGGTTTTTTTATCTGTCAGCAAAGATATTTTCTTACATGTACTTTTTCTACTTGCTTTACTTTATACTCATGTATATTTTAATGACAAACGAGGCTAAGTGGAAGAGAGGCCCACTTGGGCATAACCTCGCCAATAAAGGATCTATCCGTCAATCTATCCGTGAGTTTTGCTATTATCACACCGCCTGCCATGCTCCACCTGCAGATATTTAAATTTTAGCACGATACTCTCTTAAAGAAGCCATTTTCTTTTTCCTCGGGAACACGATCTCCGAATTTGCGAAATCCCCCTTTGCGTTTTTAGTAGTTGGGTTTCTTGGCTCTACCTCAATGCATTCTGGGGGTTTTACCTTTTGGTTGTGTCCGTTGGTGAGTTACGTAAAAAAGGAATCCGCGACGCCGTCCGATTCATGCCTTCGGTATGAGATTTCCGGAAGTCGCTCTCGTGGGTTTTCCCTCCACAGATGCTTTGGCTCGAGCGACTGTTCGGTTACGGAATATTTACACTTTAATTAAGTTGCAAAGTGGCTTACGTTAACAGCCATGTTTCCATTTCAAGCCTTTCCCTTGTTTAAATTTCTGTTTGGAGGCAATTAGTGAGGGATGGAAATACCGATGTTTCTAAGATTTCTCGTTTGTCATATCCAAAAGAATTCGAAGTTGGAATTTTAGTTTGAATTTATGGGGTGTTTCAAAATTGACTCTCAGTTTCAGTTGCAGTTCTTTTTATTATTTTTTAAGTTTTTTACTTTCATTAAATGTGTAATGATCTCTCTACACAATGATTTACAGTTAGTGTGTGTACAATCGCTAGTAATCGCAAGTAATCGTTGCCCAGCAACTGTTGATGTGCCATCGTTGTTGAGAGTTTGTCCATATGCTATCTTAATTAAGTTTCTTGGAGTGTAAGATGCAGAAGAATGGGATATTTAGCAGTACTTCGGCATCCTATTACTGGTGCAATTCAAAATAAAATGCCTGAAATACAGGAGTCTGCTTCATGAGGCTTCTCGTTTTGTAGAGACACTGACTGTCGGCACGTGGTATATTAGTTCTCTGTGGTGTATACTTAGAAAGAAATACATTTTACATATTGAAACCAAAAAGCCTTTTCAAAATTCTCCCTTTTTTCGTGACTTCGAAGAATAAATAGCGACTTTTGATACATTCCTGTTTAAAAAAGTAATTGCTTATCTTGTGCTATGGTTTACAAATCTCTTACGTAATGAATCCTTCGGGAATCGATTATGAGAAATCATCTTTCCAGAATTATCAGGAATTCCTGAACTAATCTTTTCAATTAATTTTGGATGATCATCTGTGTAAAAAAGCTGCAGATTAGGTGTTAAATAGGAATAAAGCTGTAGAGGTTGGGCGGCCTGAGTTCGTGACCCGGTAGAGTCATTCTTATTCTTGAAAAGTTTACGCAAAACGTAATAAAATTATATTTGCATATTACTGGGCTCTGATTCTCTTTTATTGAATTTTAATAATAAAATAGCACAAATAACAGTTATTTGTTATTTTTAAAAGAAATCATTGCAAATCATAGGGCACCAATTTCCACCAATCAGACAATTAATACCTTTCTTTTGTAGTGAATTCACCAACTACTATCTAACGACTAAAAGAACATAGAAGAATGTATATTCAAATTGGGAGTAAGAAAATGCGTTGTTTCATACAAGCTACTTTCTTAAATTTCTTAAAAATAAACAATAAGCAGTACGCTTATTTCTCATTGTGGGTGTAACAGGATTCTATGAGCCAGTTGTTCTCAGTTTGCCGACAAAATATTCTCGGGATTCAAGATCGGGAAATCGTAAAAAAAATCCCGAGAACCGGCAAGAAGGATATCCCGCTTGGAAACCCAATCTCTATATAATTTATTACCTTGATGCCAAACGCAATATAGGATCAATTTTATTACTGTTATTTGCGTACTTTTCTTAGTCGGTCTCCCCTTCTGTTCAGAAATATAAATGAAACTGGCCTCCTGCATCGTTCCAATGATTTCAGCCGAATTTTGCATTCTTAACCTTTGGAATACGGAAGAAAACGCTTTTCTGGTTCCGCCCACCTAATAACATCGGGCACGACTCCATATCGTTTGGAATGGTATCCATAATAAAACATTCGAAGCTCGTTTTCATCCCTTGCCGCTTTTGTTGCTTTCACCAAATTAAATTCAAAGTAACAGTCCCATGAAATCGAGGCAAGTTCCACAAGATGTGAAATGGAATACATGTCGTAAGCCTAGTCATGAAATGCTGTTTTCTGATCGAAATTGTGAGAACTTTGATAAAATGCACGAAAAGTTTGGGTTCTCGGCAACTGGTCCCTGGATGACCACGGCAGTTGTAGCGAAATCATGAATTTTCCATTAAAATAAAAGAGGAATTCATGCCTTACAGACACTTAGAAGATGGTAATCTTATCTCTTAAATGGCGTATTTCGAAAAACATAGGAGCAAAAGAATTTTATGATAGTTTATTTCATAGTTATCATTTGCAATACATGCGGTTTTTCCTGTATTTATTTATCAACTAGTTTTTCGATTTTTATCCAGTATCTTTAGAACCATATAATAATATTCGATTATTTTAGATATGCATATATATTATTTATATGAATTTCCATCATTCTTAATAGGATGGTTAAACTAGTATTTGTGTATGATTTTTGCTGTAATAACTTAAATCGACACAAATAACTTACGATATAAACTATATTTTCCTTATATTGTAAGAGTCATATGTCAGTTTTATATACAAGTATTAGCATACAGGTATTTGACGTATATATTCAAAATGATGATTCTACTATAAAGAATTCTGATTTGAAATAATCAGTAGCTTTAAGTTCGTCAAGTGCTACTCATTCCCTTTCATTGTTTTAGGAAGTTTAACCCGATCCATTTCATAAATTTCTAAGCATTAATTCATTCCAAATGTTCCCTGAAGGGTCGGCCTTATCACAGGATTTATTATGGGATCTAATAAGTTCCTCACCCTAAGGGACACATTCATGGAATCCAGCCGAGTATAAACGTTTTTATCCACTAAAGCAAGAGAAAATTAATTCCAGCTATTAAAGTCGAACTTTATGTTGAGAATTCCAAAGGCGGTCGTTGGTGATGGTTGAATTCTCGAAGAATTTATGGTTGTAACTATTCCTCTCGTAGCCGATCGGCATTTTTATTAATTTATTTGAGGAAGTAATTAGTTAATTCTAAAGAAATTATGGTAACAATATTTTAATGAGATACATTTTATCCAGATAAAACATGTTAGAAAATTCTCACGTTAAAGCCATATTCATTTCACTGAATTTGAAAAGAACAGGAGTCGTTTTGAAAAGGTTAATTTGTTCGTTTTCCTCAAGTAGTTAGTATGAGTTCAAAAACGTCTCATTTTTACTAGAAATATAGGTATTTCATGGATAAGAAGCATAAATAATTTATCAATGGATCCGTATCACTCGCAACATTAATACGTACTTTTTTCAGTTAAATGCATCTATGTATGGATATTTCAATGGCTACAGTAGGTGAGGTATATCTTTAAAGTATGTTGAATCACAAAGCTTTTTGGTAAATTTTTGTGCGTAATTCATTAGTTCGAAATTTAAGGAGACTTAAGCTTGATCAACCACGTTAATTATCAAACGACGAAAGAAATCGTCAGCATAGTTGCCATTTTAATGATTAAGATGCTCTTGGCAAACTTTTTTCCTATTTTTTCTATAGTCATACTCTATGGATTTTCTGATACCTTAACACTTTCGTAATTAGTCTTCAAATTCCGTTTTTGAATAATTTTAGAATCTAAATAGCATTGCATTCAGTTGTTAAAAGACTCGATATTCGTACTATCAATTTAATTTGGGTAATTTATAGTCTGATATTCTGTTCATAGAAGCGAATTAGAGTTATTTTTTCATTCTACTATTTTAAGCAATTATTTTTTCTGGTCTTTTTTTTCTTACCTTTTTGGCTACTTATCGGTGTATATCTAGCGATATTTCAATTTGGCATCTCCGAATCTCAGCTCAGATTTTCGCCCTCTGTTGACTAGGGTACCGTCTCCATCTTTTAATTTTTTAACGATCATAAGTGGTTATTATTTAATCTAGCAGGTATGATTAGACGTAATGGAAAGAAATCCACCTCCAGTGCATGAACAAGGGCTTTTTATAACGAGAACAAAGCCAAATACTACGACGCTTCTCCTTGACCCCGTTTTCGAATAAAATATGACGTCCTATCCCATTGTGCACCGTATGGGCATCGGCGGAAAGTCATCTCGATTTAGCAAGCGGAAAATACCACCGCAGTCCATCGGAAATATCCTTTTGTAAGACTGCGCCATCAACAAGTAAATCCCGTATTTCTGGAAAGAATGGATTCAATGATAAATCTCGCTCTGACGTGTGTATTACCCTAGGGAATTGCCTTTCTTGATGAAAGTCGTCCTAAGCATTTGGATTTTCGCCGCTCTCCGCTGTTCTTTTGTTTTGTCGATTTCATCGCGTAGGTGTCAGTACTCTATAAAACTTTTCGGTGCGATTCTTTTGCGATTTGACTTTTCGCGAGAAATTCTGTTTCTTTGAAGGTTTATTCCAGTGGCAATTTATTGCTTCTAAAGTCATTTTGTCGGAGAAATCAAATTTGATGATTTGTCGCGATACTAGGTGTTCCGTTTAGTGCGGACGGATTAATTTCATAGTGCGGTCCCGTAGTCGATTGTGTCCGGGTATATCCTTCGGGACAGTGGTAATCCATCGCATTCATAAAAACAAAGTTCTCTAATTGAAGTCCATAATAACTAATAAATCTTTCAGTAGATATTCTGTATATGAATCTAATTAAATGATGGAATATAAATATTTTTAATTGAAATCATAACCTTTACTCTGTATTCTTCCGGCATTTTGAAATTAATATTTCAATTGATTTATTTCCAGTAGTCATAAGAAAAATAATGTTCATCAATTCCTTATGACAGACCACTTAAAGGCAATATTAAAAATTAATGAAAATAATATAAATATATCAATCGAGATCGAATAAAAAGAAGAATTAGGGGAAAACATATATATAGATAAACACAGAGCAAAAATACAATAAAATAACCACTTTTAATTTATAATAATTGATATATTTCACGTATGAATATAAGAAAATAAAATACTGCAAAATAACAAATTTCTTGTAAACAACCATGGATTAATAACTCAATTTTATCATGATATCTTTTCAATGCTTTGCCCATTATTTCAAGCATGATTGTTACGCTTGACTTGACTTTGTTGAATATTATTAGTCAGCTGATTTCTTCATTGTTAGTAGAGATTGTTGGCTTATATCAGCCCTAATCTCATTGTTTACAAGCTGTGCTTGATTTCCTCCTAATTGTTGGATCGCCAACTCGTGCGAAGAAGAAAACGGTGCCGTCAGTTGATATCATGGGAGGCTCCACTTCACTCTTCAGTGGAGATTCCAGTTCTCAGACTTTTCTCTCAAGGTTTCCCTTTCTTGAATATTTCCCTATACACTCAGCTTTACCGGATCAGAAATCTCTTTTCTCTTCCTACAAGCTGTCCTATTTACGAAATCTCTTCCAAGACTTCCTTCACAAACCGGACATGGTCACTAATTAATGCTATCTCTTCCTACCTCTTTTAATTTCCTTAATTAGATCCCCCATTCTTCGCTTGGTTTGCAGGGTTTATTAGTTCAGGTGTTAAGTCGCGTTGGAGGAAGCTGTCATACCTTTTAATGAGTAAAAGAGATGACGAGTAGAGTAATTAATGCTCTCAGTTGCATTGGTTTCTTGTTAATTGGAATTGTCATTAGCTTAAGCTAAAGTAAATGTTTTGGAGACGTCGCTGGTATTAGCTCCTCTTCTATTAGACAGAAATAGGCATACTCGGGGCGCTTTGAATCCTTTTTCTTGAATTAGAATCCAGCTCAGAATGTGTTTCATAGGTCTGTCTGAAGTTCCTGCAAATATCGTAGTTTCATTTACTGGAGCATCAAGGAATTTTATGACATACTGGTAATCGTAGTACATGTTCCTGTACAACAACTTTGTACAACCTTTGTCCATCAAGGTGCTGTACAAAAGATGTTTTTTAATCTTACAGGCCGTACTCAAGAAAAGGTTAATAAATGAAAATCTTCGTATGCCTTCGTATTTTCCTCCTGCCACACGCCGAAAGGCGGCTTGCAGGGTACATATGTAGATGTATTGCATTATCAGATATATTCATGTAAAGTAATTGAGAAACAAAAATCAGTGTTTCGAAAAACTTCTAAACTTTCTGTCACTAAAATTCTAAACTAAAAATTCTGACTAAAAACAAAATATTCTATCACTCAATTCAAAAAAGAAAATTAAAAATTCGAAAAGAAACCAATCATCATGTATTTTACTTTTCCTTTTCGAATAATTTGATACTGAGCACCTGCGTTGCTTAGAATGTTTCACAGCACAAATATTTTGAACATGAAAATACATTTCTAGCGATTGATGCATTCATCGGTACCTTTGCAAGTGAGTTTCCCTATAAGCACTAGAGGAGTCGCTTTCAGCCATGAGAGACTCATTTACAATGCGAGCCATAGCTTGTGCACCTCTGCAAAGTCATGCTTGTATTTTATCATGCTTATATTTGTCATGCTAATATTTGTATCAAATATGTCTTTTAAGTTTTCAACCAGAAAGCTTTGAACGTTCCCCTTGATCCATAGAAAACCCTGGGAAAAAAAGGGTTCGCAATCCCCGGTAAAGACTGATTCAGCCATTGAAGACACCAATTTATTTGTAATTTAGGGTAATGCCTAGCTCAGTCAAGTCTTGGTAATAGAGTGATACCTCGGCTAACGAAGATAATTTGCATCGGATTCACATTCATTAGCCGAAACATGATTTACAATAAGTTTCTATAGAAAATGGTTTTATTTCTTCGGATCGAGTATAGAGTAAATGAGTGAAATATCGAACGGTTCACTCGATTAGGAGGATCGAGTGAAAAACCGAATAGAATCATTCGGTTTTTCGACTTAGTTACTCAGGACCAAGGTTGTGCTAAGGATTGAGTGAAATATCGAAACGTTTTATTCGAATCATTCGATGTAAGGAAACAATCGAACTATTCGACTATTTATATTCGATTGTTTTCATTCGGCTGTTCCCATCTCTACGCGGATCTATAGAAGCATTCGTTAGCCGAATCCGAAAACAGTGAAGAATTCTTCGTTATCCAAGGTATCACTCTACTGTGTTTGGATTGTGGGACCGTTAATTGTACCATAAAACTCCGCCAATGGTCGTGATTCCTCATCAGCTGTTGAAATGGTCTTTTCCAAGTCCATCGGCTTCCGAAAAATTCGGTCCCTCCCCCAGTTTCGCATTCCATCCGGTTGGAGGCGCCGTTATCGCCCTCGTAAATTCCATCGCGAGATGTTTTGTCACCCAGCATAGACACAACACAACTCTCGGAATACCATCTTTTGCATAACCTCCCACTCTCATTGCTGAGGGCGCTTTAGAAGGAAAAACGAATCTTCCTTTCTTCTCACTTTCACGAGACTCACTCGGCCGATTCACGGCGATCATTGGTGATGCACGGCGATGTCACGATCTGTTTTCGCTCTTTTTTCGTTTTTTTTTCCGAATTATAACCCTGCATTGACATTCCCTATCCCGTATTCGACGTTTTCACCCATTAAAGGTCTATCTCTGACTGTACTAACATATTAAAGTTTGAGCATTGGGTATACTGCCTTCTTTATAGGTTCACGAAGCGTCTTCTAAGCTTTGATACACCATGGATGTGTCAATGAACGTAATTTGCTGATGATGAAATGGTCAAATTTCATTATCATGCAGACATGCTTATAGTGTAACCATTTTGCAACTTTAGACCAATAATCGCCTTTCAGTATAATTAATATAATAATAATTATTATTATTAAATGTATATAACCCCCAGTGTCTATAATGGTTGCTATAATAATGTCGATTGTTTCAAGTTCAATAGTCGTCGATTGTTAAATTGAAAGCAAATGGAAGAAACAATTAAATTTGCTGTCAAGAAATACATTTAATTAGTTTCGATGCAAGCAATAATAGCTTAACGAAAACCAACCAAAATTCAAATAGATGCTCGAAATGCATGCATGCGAACGGTTTCAATCAAAGGAATTGGTATTACCTAAACATGTTTTACAAAATTCCCCCTTATTAGCAGCACACAATATGGAGTGGATGATATAATTAAACAGCAATACTTGTATGAGAATTAATTTGTTGATTCGTAAGGGAATGGCCGATATTTCTATATAAAGAGGGAACGTATTTTAGTTTAAATAGTTAGTAGTACTTCTCACAACAGGTTCATTCGGAGGGCTGATCAAGTTTGATCTTGATTCCAATGGTAATCATTCAACTGCTAATATCTCTACTGTTAAGATAGTAACGTAGTGTGTTTTCTATTTTTCCATGATTGACTATTTTTAGTTGTGATATTAATAACCCAATCTTTTCAACCTTAATTTTGCAACCGAAGCAGCTATTCTGTACGCAAATACTAATAAAATTCACTGAGGAATGCCTTGTGTTGTGGAACGCCATCACGCGTAAAGAAAACAGGATGGCGATGACGATTATTCATTAAAACCGGTTGTGTCTCAATAAAACAGTGAAAAAATTCATCTCTTCCTGTTTTCTTTACACGTAGAAAATATTGCCAAAACATACAGTTTTTAATCTTAATATTGCTAGTTCCATAAAGAATACTTTGTTTTGGATAATTGTGTATAATATTTTGTTGCTGCTGTACAGTGTTTCGTATCACATAATCCCTTTCTTAGTTGCGCTTTGAGTATTCATCTGCACCCTTACTCAACCAGCCTCGTAACGTCGCATTCGTGCTAGAAAATCGTCTCTCGATCGAAGTTTACTACGCTTCAATGGCAATTCACACAGGCGACTGCACGGCGACAGGTCGTGACGTCGCAGATACGTCACCGTCTTTTGAGTACTCCATCGCGTACAGTAACTGAAATAAGGGAAAATAACACGAAAGGTCGGACACGCGAGACTTTTTTTCTCGAAGGACATTCTTTTTCATTAGAATATGCTCGAATGCTGTGAGTGAAAGGTGAGATCCGACGGACTACTTTCTCTTACCCGCCGTCCATACCAAAGGCAGCGTCTCGAATATTCTGCGGGCCCTCTCTCACTGGAATCGTCTCTCTCCATTTTGAGAAACTAGTACTTCTCCATTTACTCTTTCGTTTTTTTCCACACCGCCGCTAGAGTATCTCACGCGCGTTCTCCGTTTTGAGGCGCCAAGTTCAAATCGTGCTTCAGAAGTGCGTATGTGCTGCTGTGAATGAATGTGAATTGGATCTCCGTCTTGGTTTTGGCTCACGCGCGTGACCTGGACGCCTATTTGTTTATGTTGACAACGAGACAGCGGAGAAGTACCTATCTATCACCGTGGTAACAGCACAGTCGTGTTTATCTGTCGGCAGTGGTTATAATGCTCATTGCTTGTTTACAGACTTGTGTACCTGATGAATATGCACTTTATATCTGTAAATTTATCAGATAGAAGGCTGGTTTGAACCTTATTACTCCACCATCAGCTACTGATGTCTGTGAATGAGTATTGTTGGTTGAGGATTGAGGTAATTTGCCCTTGCATTCCCCTCAGAGTCAGGATGCATTTGGGAATAAAGCCCGCACGGCCTTATCATTCGCAATTTTGTAATATCCTACAAGAAATGATTATGATGAATTCCATAAATTAGCCTGGACTAAAACCTACATACATACGACTAAATTATTATAGGCGAAATTAGGGGTAAATAGTTCCAAGTCTTACATTTAATCTGTGTAGTATATGTAAAAATATAAAAGAATACAAAATTATTAGGAAGGAGGAAAGAAGGAAACAATAAACTGGTAAAAATATAAATTCAGTACAATAAAAATTAAATAATTACGTGATAAAAATTGCATGTTGAGATAATAATAGCATCAAATCCACAATAAGAGTAAAAGCGAATCACAATATAAGCATTGATTTTACTATAAAAGTAAATAAATAAACAATAAAAATCTATAAGGGGAATGAGGCAAGCTGTGGGGCGAATTAGTCTACCCTTATTCTCAGGAGAAGATTCAGCTGAAAGAGCGGCAACTCAGTGGTTTGAAGTACTTGTACTCTGCATTAATATCCCGGATAACAAGTTACCTTGCCAACGAAAACTATTTACGAATAGCGAATCCGTTTTGAGCTAACAAACATTTTGATGGTTGTTAACACTACTAGGAGAACACAGAGAAATCATAACAAATCGATTAACATTGATTTTTAGTTAGAGTGAGTGGTATTTTTATGACTGCACTCATTCGCATATTCCTATTTGTTAGAAGGTGAAAAGTCATTTCTAAAAAAGAAGTGAGTTAACGAGTGTGTTTAACATCGTCCGTAGTGGTATCGCAGTGCATTTGTGTGCCTGCTATTCACTTCCCACACATTCTTTCACTCTGTCACTATGCACTTTTTCGGTATCAATCATCCGAATTGAAAGGGGTATTGCGCACTCCACTCATGTCGCTTGCTCTCAGCCGCCACCTCGCGAGATCCACGTGAAGCACTTGCGCGCGGAAATTTTTTTAATTAAACGTTTTTGAAGTCGGCATTACACGAGCACGATATAGAGTATAATTAGCGATTCAAGGACGCTGGAGGATGGGATTGCGAACGTCTATTGAAAAGCCCTCATTGCCAGTTACCGCAGTGGATTTGTCGTTGGAGTAAATTACAGCGACGTAGATGAGGGAAAATTGCTTTCGCTGTCATTTCTTTTTTCGACGTCTGCTGGGTTGTTTGTTCCAAAATGCTGTGCAGAATCTTGAGGCGCTGGGTTTGGAGTTAGAAAGCTATTGGATTGTCCATTATGTCGCTCGGTCGTGAAGCCATTATTAAATTTACCGTTGAGGAGTTACTATCACTTGGTGGTACTTCCTGTGAAGATAGTTTCGTACCTGAAGATACTGACCTCACATCAATCAAATAAAATACGAGAAACTTATCTGGATTTCTAAGACTGTTTATTACTGTCTAAAATTTTATAAAAGACAAATATTGTTTGTCTAAACTAGGGGCGGTTCTAGAAACTCTGCTAGTGAGGGAGTGGACGAACTTACCAAAGATATAAGATCTACCCCTTATAGATTCATATCCAATAACTTTTCATGTCTTTTAAATGACTAAATTTCATAATGAATAAGTTTAAACTCATGGTTTATAGATGATACTCGTTATAGATTTATAGTGATATTGGAAAAACTTCATAATCCTATTCTAATTCAAGTTTTTTGTCCGATCCTAAGCAAAATTTGTACTATTATCACAAATTCACCAGGGTAATCTTAGTCTATATTGAGTATACAGTCATTGGCCCCAAGGCTGATTGAATCCTCTTTCCATCCACCATTAGCAGCTAATAGTTTTGGAAAGGGAATGAGGTATACTACTATACCTCTAGTAGATAAGATGAGGTGAGTCCTTGCTTTCCTATATAAGCATTAATGGAGAAAATGGAAAAAGTCCACATAAAAGCAGCATGATGGCTATATGAATAACACTTTTCATATCATTCACTATAAGGTAGCTTGGGTGAATTTAGTATTACTCTTATGTGACTGGCTTCATCTTATCGTAACCTAGAATGGGTCTTACACAAAGATAATGAGATATTCATTTTCCTCTGCTAGAATACAAGTATAAAACTACATTCATCAATATACGATGGAAGGAAATGAACAGCAGATATATCGGCGCGAATTAATCTCTCCTCAAATACCTCGCCGAACTAAATTTTTTTAAGTAATTGAACACGATCTGTCGCATGTGCTAAATTTGGTTCATGAAGGCTCTCAGCGACCGTAATTTCGTCCTCTTAACACTTGGATTTAACAGTTCTTTCCATAAGATGTTCTTAGTCACTCCGGCTTAATATTTTCCAATGTATAACTTCCTACAAAGAAAAAATGGAAGATCGCACAGGATGCGTAATTAGCCATGGAATCACGTTTTGATTTTCATTTTTCAAACATATATAATACTCGTGCAGCAAGTGACTTCCGGTATACCTGTTGGGACACCAATGGCCTCCGTGATTGAGTTGTCGTCGGGACGGAATGCTCTCGATGGTTACTCAACTTTTTTTCAAGACTGCAAGTTCTGCGATTGTATAAATGGCTTTCTAGTCTCCGTGCGTGTCAACAGCACCGAAGTGGAAATAAGAAAAAACCTATACTTGTTATCAGTCTAAGGAAAGGAAAGATTGTGTGTTATTCCTGTTACCTTTTCCTCCCGCGATTGGACTCCGGAAGTTAGACCGTTTTATTTATAAGCGCCCAAGCAGGCTCTGTGGAAAGCTTTTCTACTCTTTTTTTAATGTATTTTTTCCGCCGAGTTAATTGGGCAATTAACACCTTTAGTAATGTTCTAAACCTTAACATGTGTTCCTGGCTAATTTTCTAAATTTCAGATCTAAATCGATGATAAATAAATTATTTCCCAGGACTCCTAAGAAGTTTCTCGGGAAAGTTTATCTAAATATGCGTATCCTTTAGTTTTTTAAATAAAAGTTGACTCCTATAGCTCCTGCAAAATTTTCTTGATTAATGGAATATTTGTTATGTCTCTTATGGTTCAAGATAGGGGTAATTAATTTTTCCCTTACTTATGTCGTAATTTTTTCATGGATATGATATACTACATTAGTGGAATATGAAGGTTTTCATAATAACGTTAAAATAACTCGAAAGCACTTTAACTCTTTTACCACCAGTAATTTATTAAGCTACCATGATTTCGACCACAATACAATGTTGTTGGTAAATGTTGGTACTCTCTACTCATTTTTATTTTTTAATGATAATTTTTAATAATAATTTTGCCCGTTGCAAGGGATGTGTCATTCTGTGAAAAAGAGGTATTTATCCATCTTTGAAGAGAACTCTTATATCAATCATATACATAATCAACTGTAGTTAATGTAGGAACGTAAAGTTAATAGAATCATAAAGTATTGGATAAAAACTCTAATTACGCTTACTGACAGTACCCCTAGCACTACTATTCCTTACTAATCGTACATTTATACTGCAGTTTATTTCTTCGTCGCCGTCACCCCTTTCTTGTTATTGCGAAAGCTCGCACCACCCCAGTAGGTGCCTCAAAGTATCAGGATAATTATCTTTAGCACGTCGCGTCCGCATGAATTCGTCGTAGACTACTTTACGTAGAATGCTTTCCCTCCTTAATAATCGCACCTCCGCGTCAGTCTTTCTTCGTGGTATCAGCTAAAATGACTCAGAATCTCCTTTTTCTTTGAGACCGCCGCAATTATAAACCGACTTTGCATTATCCGCTCTCGACAGAAAGCGCCGCTATTCTGGTGGGATATTTTAGAGACATTTTTTCATAGATACATTATTCCACGTTTTTCCCGTAAATAATGCGGGCGCTGTTTCGTAACTGGGAGGAAAAAATGAATTTCGAAATGAACGGAAGCATGTATGCACATCTCTCGTTGCCCGTGACGAAAAATTTTCCACTTGTCCCCGCATAGTGATGGTTCCGCTCGGAACTCTTGAATAAATGACGTATATTCGTGATGGAACTGTAAGTATTGATTACAATCACAGTGATATGTGACGAATACAATTCATTCCGGAATCACATTCGTTAGCCGATAAGTGATTCCCAATAGGTTTCTAATCTAATGGAATTTATTTATTTATTCTTTCCTGCGATTTGACAGTCAGGTGGCAGCCCCAAACATTGTCAATTAATACTTTATACTCTAAGACTCTCCACAGTCACTTGTAGTACTAGAAGTCCTACACAGAATAACATTCATATATTTACAAACAGAATTATTTTTCTAAAACTTTATTCACATACAGAATTTTTAAACACAACACGACTTAATTTAGAGAAAATCCACCAGATACCCCTTCTAATTCATTTACACCACATTAATCTCATAATTACAGTTTACATTGTTCCTTTACCAAATCAAATATCACTTCATCAGTTTCTCAATCACCACATTTATAAACAGATAAATTATAACAAAAAGCTCACTCACTCCACTATTTCACAGCAAACTCCAGCATCTACTTCTTAACTCCTTTGAATAGTTTGCTTCGTTCTGGATGCTGCCCCCTATTTAAATATGCTTTATAAAATAGTAAAAAGCTCACTATTAAAGAGCTAAGAGTCGCCAAAGGCTGAGATGAACGTGTGACGAAGGAGAATGCCAGGTAGAATAAAAAATACCATGGCCCATATAGCAAAGAAAATTTTTCATACTAACCAAGCAGTCATTTCATCTTTTCCTATCTTTATATTTACTATTTTTGCTGGAAATTAGCGAAATAATTTATGAAATATTGGAGATAAGTTGATAATGTGAATTCGAAGCCTAAATCGTTGTGTAAATTTAAAATAAATATGCATTCTGGAAATAATTACATCATTATCTTATTTAACTTATCCTAGAATGCTAAATATAGGCTAGGGGTTCATACAACAACAATTTAAATATACTAAGACCTTTGCAGAAATCAGTATATTTTGTTTTTGGGTTTTACATGATAGCCGAAAAATTGAAAGAATATCGATTTTTACGTGTATATAAAAACAAGGATCAACATAGATAATATCTTGATAGTGAAACAAGGGTGCAAAAACTTCTCTTTTATATTTGTTTTAGTGGGCATATGCCTCAGCCCGAATACTCCATTACACACTTTATGAATAAATGATTTCTAATTATCTATAACGTTTCAAAACATAGATTAGCATTTCAGATTAAGCGAGTTACGCCAAAGGGCCCCGTAATAGGAATTGATATAGGAGAATCGCGCCCTGTAATCCCAAAGGAGCGGTCATTTTAGACTCAAAGGGAACTTCTTAGGCGGTGAATCACCGGTCCCTTCTGTTGAATGTAGAACTGTTGAGTCACTCCTGAGGAAGTCTAAGAGTTTTCCTCCAAAATTATTCCAGGAGTTCCGTCCGTGTTTTGATATTCGCAAATGAAACATTCTGCATTCTGTTTCTGAAAAAACACTTTTGTAAGCGGTTGATTCATCGAAAAATTTTTTCACGAATTTCAAGCTGTTTTTTTTTATCCCCTCTGGAATCCGAAGAAACTGGTCTTACGAAAAACGTAAGGAAAATCCGGGACCTCAATTGAATTGCACAATCGTGATATATGCTTTTATCATGGGCCGTATTTATTTACGCAGTTGCTTTTAGCATGTAAATGAAGTCATGTAGCGAAGGCATATTCAGTAGAAGTTCGGATTTAAAATTTTATCTTATTGATCTTTTTGTAGTTTAATATCCAAATAACGAATTGTGAATACGAATAAGTATGCTGGTATGTACTGTTTTCTGCAGTTTTGTTTATATGCACCTAACGTGAATGGAGGTAATTCCTAAATAAATATTTTCTAATTAAATAACTCCAACGATATGTGGTGGAACTTATTCATGTTTAAATGAAATAAAAAAAAGACTTCAATAATCCCTCTATGGAGTTAGTCTGGTTTTTTATTTCACTTATGTATATATATTTTCTTTTCATTATAATCATTTACTATCTTCGGTATAAATTTATTTCTCTGGTGAAAACCAAAGTATGAGAATCGTTCTATAATTATGCCTTTCTTACATACGTTCAAATAAGGTATTTTAAGAATAGAGGAAATAGAATAAAAGAAAAATCCTATATCTTCAGTAAGCTCGTTATAAAAAATTGATATTTATACCGCGATTAAATTACTGATGGATAGAGCTATGTTAAATTCATAATTTATCTAACAAAGGACTTAAAATGGCAAGCATCTAATACTTTGTGTCTTTATTTCATAAGACGAATCATATTGAATTCACAATGAAAATAAGATTGTTAATACTATCATTCATTAATATGATCGTCATCATCGTTGAATGTTGGCATGAAGGTCAGGTGGTCTTGACACACACGGATTGATTTGAATTTAAATCCTACGCTCTGCTTGCCGCAAACACTATAGAGCAAATGGACGTTGAGACGTTTGTTATAGTTTTAAATCTGGGTGATTTGAATGTATTTGCAAACGAAAAAGGTTTTGATTGAACCGTTTCAAGGTCTATCTCGTATGATCAATGGCAGCCTCAATAGACACCGTTTTCTATTGCAAAGTTTTCCATTCGATTAGAAGTTCAAGGCCTTTGCGAATATAATAAATCGGAACTGGTTTCCATGGTGAGAGTATTTCTCCGTGTTCCTTGTGTTACTGCGGCGAAAGCGCTTCTGGCAACGGAGGTGTTACACCGTTCTGTGATAAGGAAAGCCGATAGGAGACCAACGTTATTTATTTAACGTTTTTTCCAATTCTGTTGTGGATCACAACCGCAGTGATATCTCGCTGCCTTTTCATTCAGCGACTTACATACCTCTTTTTGTAAATTATATAGCCTAAAGACTAAAAAAGGACCTCCAACCTTCCATTATGAGTTATCGAAAGTTCTGCAGGGAAAATGAGACCGTATAGGCATGAGGTATTTTGTGGTGTAATGATGATCTGTCCACTTAGCCATCTCGTAGACCGGTTTGAGCTTCAACCCCTCAACCATTAGCTACCAAAAGTCCTGCACAGAAAACAAGATTCTATGAGCATGAGGTATTATGTGGAGTAATGAGAGTTACTCTATAGTCACCTTGCAGACCGGTTTGGACCCTGCCACCATCTGCAGCGAATGATTTTGAGAGGGAATGAGGGTTACCAGGCATAAGGATGAGTGGGGTATTTTGTAATTGCTCTCCCCCAGGGGCGTGCATCTACATATGTACCCTGCAAGCCCCTTCCGGCGTGTGGCAGGGAGTGCATGCACCGTGATTCTCCTTTCTTAATCGATCATTTTCGCGTATCGTTCTCGGAAAAATTAATTCTAGGGGCTCTTTGTGTTCTTTACATAAAAGATTTGTTGTTATCGTTCTCTTTTAAGACTATTATTCGGATAAGAAATTCGTGGTTATTCTTACTATTATTTATCCAGAGTGGCTAATGTCTACTTCGGATAGTATCTGAAGAATAATGACTCTTATGCAGGCTCGTGTCTATTGTAGGTGCAATGTATGCTTTGCAAATGGGTGGCATAATGTTTGAAGTAATTGTGAGGTGATTTTTAGAAGCGGTAATTGGGATTTAAATAAGTTTCCTGTCCAATTTTCCTAAATATAAGATTGAGAGAAGTTATTCATTTATTTATTATTATATAATTTTAGACAAGGTGAAAATGTAGCAGTAAATTAGTTGTTTTATACCAATTGATATTCTTTATACCAAAATATATTTCCTTCTCTATGAATAGCATTTACTCAAATCTCGGTAACTTTCAGAGAATAACATAAATTTGACATGACTGGCACAATAGTAAATGAAAAATAAATCTTTTTCTATAGCGTATCATAAGACCAGTCAGAAATACCATTTAAATAAACGTAGACCTTTCTAGCTCCTGCAACTATTTCTTGAGTAATGCAATATTTACTATATCTCTTATGGCTCAGGATGGAGGCATTGTAACTTTCCCTTATTCATGTTTCGATCTTTTCCAAAGCTTTGCTCTATGAAACTTACTGGTTGATTTAAAAATTAATGTTCTTCTGTACTGTATCATAAGACCAATGAAGAATTCCATACTTTCAAGGTATGATAGCCGGATTTATAAGGTGTTAACTGACGCATACGGCCTGATATGACTCTTATTTTCTTTTAGGCCAAGGGTATAGCTGCGTAGTTAGAAAAAGCAACTCTTAAACTTTCCGTTAATATGGAAAATATGGTTATCAACCTTCCACCCCCATTTCGAAGGTGAAGTTTGTCCTACATATGAGTCTCGGATATTAAAATTCTCATTGGTCTGCGATGTGGGAGCCGATGCTGGTACATTATTCTTTGTTATTCTTTCAGAGTTGACGTCCGCGATTAGATTCGGCTTACATTTGTAGAGATTTATGGGGTTAGATCTCAGTTTGTTATTCTGTAAACTTTTCTCGATGAAGATTGGCTATCCGACTGAACGGTTCCCGGTTCATCGAACCGATTCCACTTTGTAGGATTTTATTTTCATACTGTATTTATTGCAGTTATTGATTAAAGTGGCATAGCAACAGAAGAGTGGTTACTACAATTTATCCTGTGTAAGTTTCAATTTCGGTGGTCCAAATTAATCTTTTTTAATGGATATAAATGACTGGGGTTCCTTTTTAATAAAACCAGGACTATTGGATCTTAAAACGTCGTTTATGCTATAGAAAAATAACGTTTAACGTAGAATAGAATTTAAATTACTATAAAGATATTCAATTTTTTTCTCACTTCGGTAATGTAATAATTACGACTTTGCTCGATGAAAAGATTTATTCTGTGCCCCGCTCTCTATTTTATACTCCGTTTGAATTTAGTTTTGGTCTCTTGACTTTACTTAACCTTATTTTTCAAGCGATCAAAACTGCTCCTATACTTTCGATGTACTTTTTTCCTATCTTGCGATCTCCCCGTCATATTCTCTTTGTTTTTCAGTTATCGCAAGTCACATAAATATTTCACTTTATTCCCTTTCTCTTTACGTCTCCATGTAAACGTTTCAGTTGATTTCATTCGATTGGCTGGAAAATAAAAAGTGAATGTCGGCGAATTTTCAGTGACATTCGTCCATTCCAGTTGTCTCACTTCTGTATTAAATTCTTCCAGATTTTTAGTCATTATTTAGAGGGATCGCTTTGTATAATAATTGAAAAGATTCTTCGTTATATATTCTTATCATTAAGCCCTTAATAGTATGACCAACGTTCAGACTTCTGTAGTGAATGGAGATTTAGGGTTTGACGGCTTTTAAATTGAAATTTGTCACTTTATTAAAATAACATTCTTTTTAAAATTATCGTTGTATTTCATCAAAGTCCTGTCAATCTGTGATTGAAAACAATTCGATTGCAATATAAATAAATAAATTGCAAACAAATTGCAATTCAATTTTCCTCCGCATGTTTCTTCTCCCCATTTGTATGAACACTAATTCACAATAGAGAAAACATTGCTAACAAAATCAAAATTGAACTTTACGTGTATTTCTTATGGATGAATAAATATTTAACGCGACGGCGATCATTTGTAGTAGTTTTTACTCCCGTCTGGGTCGATGAAAAACCCCAACTTCTTGCGGTGTGTTCGAGCTTCAACCTTGAAGGTACACTTTTCCTGAAATTCTTTCCTCTTATTTTCCTTGTACACTCTGCCGTCGTACAGATGTATTTAATTCCCGCGCAGAATATGACCACCGAGAATGAAACTCGTGAGGACACGTGCCTACTCTCTCTCCCTCTAACCAGACAAGGAAAATGTCTTGGCGCGTTTCGCAAAATCTCACCCGATCGGAGAAAGTCATGAACGAAGAAACGCTTTTTTTGTTTTCTTCCAAAGCGAACGCGCTGATTACTTGAGATGCGAGGGGCACGATTCCTTCGATCTGGGCTATCACCCTTCACGTCCCGCGCACGCCGTTTTTCTACTAAGATATCCTTCTTTCTTAGTGCAGTGTTGCCCACTTATACCTTATTCTACCACCTATTATAATATTCACCGTCATGAATATCTTTACTTTATGTATTATTTCTAAACATCCGTTTTCGGTGACCAGCGCTTTTTTCCCTTAGCACTCCATCAGAAACTGTAAATGACATAATATTAAATTAAAAGTTTCCGGCTTTCAGCTAGGAATGGAGCAACAAATGAAAAATGCACCATTTGGTCAAATAATCGAGTTAACTTTTGAATTTGCTCATGGAGTTCCCTTTCTGGATGCGATATCTATCGATATTAAAGGATTGATATGTATCGATATTAAAGAGGTTATCGAAACGGACACTGATACTCTATTTCCCCAACCACATACATTTCAATAAACACTGAAACCCCTAAAAATGAATACAATTTCTAAAACAACATAAAAACACACCTTCGCGTATGAATCAATTACATTCAATTTAATTGAGTGAAGTTTCCGCACGGGGCAACTAGTGTTTGCATATTTATATTTCTGACGTTAATAACTTCCCTGAAAATGCATGTACTCTTCCTTTCTTGTTTTCCTTGCAGACGTTATTTCGTGAGTAACATGTTATTATAGTATATTAGAAATAATTGACCGTATCAGGCGAAGTGTTGTGAAAATCTATTGCGAAACAATAAGGAAATTGAAGCTGGTTCTTTTTCCACAAATTTATTGCCTTCCTTAGAAACAGCAAGATGATTGGTTTCTGCGAATAATAGCCATGCTTAGATCGTTTACTTCCTCTGGAAATAATTGTTTCTCCTTATCGAAAGAAATAAAACAACGAAAGGAAATTCAGCTTAGAATATTATAGAATCTGAAATTGTATTCGATTCTGAATACTTATAAAATTAATCGATATTTCGTTAAATTTCGCATTATCAATCAAACGCGTCCGTATATCGAATGTTTGGATCAGGGGTAGTCAACCTTTTATGATTCGTCCGTCAGTTGTTTGATTTTTATTCTAAATGTGCCACACAAACCATTATATTGCGCCATAAACTATGATAAATGCGCTCTCTAGAATTCAGCTGTAGGTCAGGTCATGTGTGTATTTTAGCGTATATTTATATTTCGTGCGATGTTTCTTATTATTTCTTTTACTTTTATTTCCACTTATAATCACGTGAGGCGCCACTTTTTGGCGGATGTTTTATCGGTTTAGTTCTTAATTCCGAATTATCTACTGTAGGTTTCTCGGTACTAAGTAAAGGTACTTGGTAAGGAATGACAAATACATTACAATAAGTCTTAATGGGTTACGCGTGGCTTTTAAAGAATTAAATGAATGTGAAGACGTTAGTATTTTTTATTTAAGATTTTCGTATGAGTCTGTGGAAATCAGGAATCAGTAAAAAACAAACATTTAAGCTCAATTAAACTTTAAAATCTAAATGATTAATTATACAATTTCGCATCAGAGTTTGCTATTCATCTCTATACTCCATCCTTCATTTGGTTTTACTACTTTTTTATTGCTTTTCGTGCCCAAAATTTATATATATCATGTCATCTATGTGCCTTACTTTCCCTATTCCGGTCACTTTTTAATTGCTCGAGCAATGGCTTATTTCTCAATTCCCATCGAATTCGTCACTGAAGTTGTAATGTCTTCTTTATTCGGTAATAAGAGCTTTAGTTGCTACCTTTGAATGAAGTATTAAGTAATACTGAAGTAACCGTAAATTCAATTAACTCTCCGTTCTTTGCTACTTGCATTCTTGCGTATCAAAATGTATGGTATCATTTATCCGACGCCGTCATCCAACGGATATTCCCTTTCCGCTCAGAAATTAATGTTGAAGGCTATATAGTATCTCTGCCCAAATGGTATTCTCAAAGCCTACTTGAATTCTTTCCTTATTTAAAAATTGAACTCATTCGTTCTGAACTTTTTCTTAAGTTTTTACTTTCCTTTCATGTTCTGATTACGAAATCTCTGATTCTCTGTACCTTTTTCGAACCTTAGTTTTGTCACGATTTGAAAATTGTTTAGCCGACCCCTGGATCCCAGTTTAAAGAAATGTTAACGCAAGAACAAAATAATGAGCTAACTTTCATTATAGAAAATGCTGAACGTGAAAGAGGCGTACTACCTCGGCTTACGAATTTATTAGCTAATTAAGATGTTTGGCTACTTTTTGGATTCGGCTTGCGAATATTTTAAAGGGAAACATTATATTCGCGCATGAACGTGTTAAAAAAAATTGATTCACAATTGACCAAATGAAAATAGTCACCTAGGTGGGGCGAAGGGGACCATATTCAGCCCCTTTCCCCCTAGATTACCCTGTAGTATCACTAGTTATTTGTCTAGGATTTGACAAAAAACTTCAAAACCTGATTTTAATTAACTTAAACTCAAACGATGAAATTGAATTTTAACTTAGCACATTAAGTTGTGCGACCCAACCCTAGGTTATACAAGAAGTGAAAAATTGAGTGGCTCGGTAGTTCAATGGATAGAATACCTGCCCGGAAAGTGGGAGACCTGGGTTCGAGTCCCAGCCAAGTCACAATTTTTCACTTCTTGTATAACCTTCAACTTAAACTATAATCAGGTTTTGATCCTTTTCCACTATCAATATAAATCTACTATTTTTATGAAGACAAAGAAGCATTAAAAATGTTAATTGGAGATGACTAAATAAGAAGATTATCTTAAATAACTTCCCTTGGCAAGTTTCTTGATCCACCTTTTCCTTGTAAATGTCCTAACGCCAAAAGTCGTAACTTGATGTGCCGCGAATCATTAGTTAATAAGTAAGTGTGCCGCGTAGTTGGAAGCACTAATATGGCCACTGAAAACTCTGCGAGGATTCTATACCCATATGCCACAGAGTACTGTTTAGAAGGGACTTGATTGCATTGCTTTTACACGGTATCATTCTAAGCATTATCGTCTGTCAGTGTTTTTACTCTTTTGAAATGTTTCCGATCAAAAAGAAGAGAGCGGAAGGACTTCCTGTTTTCTCACCACAGTCCGAAATGGCTTTCCTCCGTATCTTTTATGATAAGGCGTAAGAATAGTTCAGCTCTCCGAAGGACTTTTATGGTCCGCCTTTTCGGTAATAGAAAGGTTGTATCCGGAGTGAACGATTCGCCCGTCGCCATGGCATCGCAGTAATTTAAGTGTTCCTCAGAGGTAAACTACCGTCGCCCTCAGGAACAAGCGCTCCCAACTTTCATTTCTTGCGTCATTGTGTACATGGACACGTTCCGCACAGCGTTCCAGATCTCTCGCTTTTTCATTTGTGCAGACATGAGGAGCGTGAAATGTACCTCTCATATGCTACTAGAACTAAGTTCGCTTCCGTATGAATTGTTTCTTGTACGTTAACTGCAATTAGGGTCTTATTTTATCTTAGTCCTTCTTTTCTTTAGAGGCGTATTTAATTTCGATCCCTCTAGTTTGAAATGGTCCGACTTTTTGGGGATGCTCGAGACTGCGTAAATTGAAAAATATTTTCACTTAAAAAAGGAATTCAAAATTTAGGGTGAATTCTAAAACAATTTGATTGTAATATAAAATTTGACTTGGTTTTAAGATACTCAGCCATTGAACTCTCAAATATCCTGCACTCATTTTGAGATCGACGTAATTTTGATTCACTATTGTTATTATTCACTCACTTTACAGCGTAATTGTAAAGTATAACGTGCATTTCTGCTTAGTTGTTTTGTTAATTGCCCTACATTATTATTTTCTATTTGTCGTGAATATATTAAATGTTTTGTTAAATTTAAAGCTGATTCTTTTCTGAAAATATTTCGTCTGAAAATTTCAAACATTCCATTTGCTTATAATTAAAATTATCTATGCATCATTATTCTTTCAATCACGATTCAAGTATAGCATATGTTTAAAATAGCTCTAAATCTGTTTAAATGAAAATATGTTGGGAAAATTTCCATATACACATTATACAAATACTAAGTTACATTTCTATACGTAAATTATACAAATACGAAGTCCGAGATATCCTGAGACATTAGAAATAACAAGAAATTGCTCGATGAAAGAGAAAATAAATGACTGACAAACAAGTGACATAAGTCAAGGAGTTCAATAATCAATCATATCCAGATAATCCTGTCCTGAGTTTGAAACTTTCTATGAAGTCATTGACGAGCATGTTTAGCCTATCAGCTTCTGAGTCGGTTCACTTGTTATACATCTAATTTTGTAGCAATTACTCCAGCAGGTTGCAGCGTGTTTTCACAGGTTGTAGTGAAGTTTTCTGCCCACCATTCTCTCAATAGCTGCTCTTCCATTAAATGGAAACAGTGGCGAATTGCTGAGAATTTTCCAGATTAGCTACGCTGAGCGTAATCGCACTTCAGCTGCATGCATGGTGTTAATTGGCTTTGTATTAAGCTATCAAACGCCTGGGATTTTGCTGATAATTAGGCGAGGTTAATTGCAGGCTGAAATTAGCTTTCGTTCATCATTAAACTGAGATCCGAGATTTTCAGATGCTGAACCTCGTGGTCTTTGGCGGTCCTCGAAATAATTGCTAATCATATCATGGCATTGCCGCTATTATTCTGTAAATATAAATATCGACATTAACAATCTAATATTAAAAACCAAATTAAGGAGTATAATGTGGAAAAAAATTTACTTATGTTAATTTTTTCTGGTTACGGTTTTACCTAACGAATGTAATTTCTCCGGAATCATATTCGCTAACCTATGCATACGTTAGGCTATTTCCTTATAGTTTGCAAAATCTAAATACCCTGAATGCTGTGAATTAACTGCTGCTTTCTTTTATTAGTATGCCGAAATGTGCGATAGCTATTTTAAATCGCAATTCGGCTTAATCAATATTTGGCTCAATTTTGTGTTCTATCAATCGTACATATCCTAAGCATACTCTGAAACGTAATAATAATCACAAATAAATGTATAAAATTAGCACATGATTACTCCTTGCTTACAGTATCGGCATAGCTCTACCACCATTACACCATTTAATTTTTTTATCAGTGAGTGAGGATAAACCTTGATTTCATTGCAATCTTATCAACCTTCCGAGAGTAGATACATATTCAAGTCTTAAATTAAAACATATCCCCTCGCGATTTACGGTCTAGCGCTTTTATCTTCTTGGCCGTACACCTCGAAATTCTTAGCGGAGAAACCCAACGAAAATGGAAAACTGCTTTCAGACTCTTCAAATCTTTATCGACGAAATGAGAAAGTGGTGAGTGGCAGGGGAAGCAATCGCACCAATTCATTTCGAAATTTCAAGGCACATTAGTATCTCTAATTTTCTCGGCGTAGGAATTGCTCGAAATAACTGTGTTTTGGCAATGATTTCTCCTTAACGTTTCGTCTACTGATGCCGTACTCGGGCTCTCAGCTGGAATAATGATATCTCCGATACATTCCATTGAAGTAAATAACGGTGATTCTTTTTCTTTCCTGCTGATTGATTTTCAAATCTAAAAAAATATATATCATTAAAGTTATTTTCATGTGGTGTTTTCCGTTCATCGAATCTTTTGTCAATGCTGGACGACAGCAGATACCCGATTTTCCATCGATTCTAGTCTAATTCGCTTTTAAAATACATACTAAAGCATCAGACACTCCTGTAGGTTTGACAAGTATCCGTATTTCTCTTCATAATAAAAAAAATTCCATTGAAATTATACTATTAAACCCCTCCTTTAAAATTCCAGTGCTTCATCAGGTTTATAATTCAATGATATTCTAAAAAATCGTTTATTGAAACCGAAATTCAGATACTGAGATATCGCACGCATTTTGTTTCATCGACTCTGGATGAATTTCTAATAAATTTGCTAAGATGTAAAATATGCAAAATTACCCTGTCAGTTATGGGTATGGAAACGGTATGCATGTTACTTTTGCTTTTCTGCTGTACACTGAATGAGGTATAGTTATCTTCTTCATTCATTCTGTAACAGCGTCTATTACCTTTATGCTTTTTTCTAAAAAATGTTGAGCTCGTTATTGACAATCACGATGGAACTGGTCATAGATATCGGGGCAGACCGACAAAGTTTGGGAAACTATACTTATGATATCTGTTCAAATTATCGACTTATGCCGTAGTTTAAATCAGACCAATTTGGAGTACATGTGCGAAACCATGCAAGTTTCAAAGTTTGGCCTTTATCGAGTATGAGCTCGGCCTTGAGACAGGGCCGAAATACGTATGGAATTCGTTGATTCGGGTCTCGAAGGTAGACACCGGTTTCGACCGGAAAACTCTATATAGTTTCCTTTATGAAGTTTCAGTCTCACTTTATCTACTAAGTTGTGGTGTAGTTAGGTAATACCCAAGTGTACTGTGGAAGAGGAAAGGTTGGGAACAGAGATACCAATTTAGAGTTGATTATGTTGCCAGACGTACCTTAGAAAGTCGCTAAAACGTAATTAAGAATTATTATGCCTAGAATTAACTTTAATGAGTAGTAATTCGGTTCATATATCACGCAAATGAAAGGTATAATATGAGCTTAATGTCTTTTATTAAGTGAAAGTAATGTTATTTTGATTTATATACAAGTAAAACACGTTATTGCACGTTGACCTAGAGGAGTGTGTATGTAATACCTGACTGAAATAGAAAAAACCAAGATATACCTAGACCGAAATATCTCTGAGATAGGAAAAATGTCGTCAGAAGAAGGAAAAATCGCTAGATCCAGTGACAAAACCGCAGAATTGTCATCTATAGTCGGGAAGTATTGCTCCAAACAATTTAATAATTTCTCCTTATTTTTTCTGATTAATTCACCATCATCATATTGCTGCCCCATGAGCTCTAAATACCACCCAATTTCGACTGCCTAATTTTTACTTCGACTCTTGATATTTTTATTTTTTCCTAGTTTTTCTCGTTGCCCTACCATTGTACCCTTGACTATTACATTTTCCCATTCTGTCTTTCCTTCCACCGCAATCAGCTGAGGATAATCAAAAGATATGCTGTGTTGCTTTCACTATGGTCATGGATAGCCAAGTGTTCTCCAAGTTCGTGCTCCCCAACTTGTCTGTCACGGCGCATTGTCCTTTCAGTAAGTCCTTGGTATAGCTCATGGTCTCCTTGGTAACATTTATCGTACTTCAACTTTCGCTCTATATATGCGCATTATTTTGAATAAATACTAATGTGGTGTTGAGAATTCATACTGAAAGTTTGTCGGTGCGGTCTAGGATCAGTTTGAATCTCATCTCTTCCAACATCAGCTTCCTATAACTTAAGAGGTTAAAGAAGGCTTACTAAGCAAGATGAATAGTGAGTGAGTTTGCCATTACTTTCCCTACAAAGCCATGTTGCTGCGAATGAATTAAGTCCACGAAACTGCAGCAGACTGATCCTATGATGAGAAACGACTGATTAGGGTATCTTACTTTTTCTAAAAGAAAAGTTCCATTCAGAAACGACCGGTTTCGGCGATTGACCGTCATCATCGGGTGCTGCAGATGGCCATCGATTGCTGAAACCGGTCGTAGTTTGAATGAATCTATCCCGTATTCATTATTTGTTATTAAAATAGACTTCTTCATCATAAAGACCGAATCGATTGAATACATGACGAATATTTTCTTCAGCTAATATAATCAAAATTTTTGGGCGTTACTTCGTGGAAAGCCATCGGTGAAAACAGAAAAAATAGTAAAAAAGTAAACTATTTTTTTCAGGTTTCTTTTTTCTCGATTTTCTTCAGCTTTCTTGGATGGGTGATCCAAACGAATAGATCAGTATTACTGATATCTCACCAGCTCTCTTATCATCACAGACATGAACAAGACTAATGACACGAAAGATTTTTTTCCCTCAATCCTGTACCAAAGGTTGGATTGGAAGATATTCCATTCATCAAGATGTGGTTCGAAGTAGGATGAAAGTCTTTACTTCATCTTTTAGTTTCTTCCTCATTTCTGTTCTGAATTCAGCAGAATTATGGTTTCGTGTGCCGCGTATTTCGATTCGTCACATGAGGAGGAGCAAGGTCGGCCCCACCGCCAAATGTTACCATCTCTCGGCGTGTGTGGCCAAAACGGGAAAGAAGATAAACTCTCTTTGTATCTGGGCTGTCCATCACTCCATGGGCGGCGACGTTTCCGCGGATGACGTCTCCATGGAAACTGTTGATTCCTCCGTATCTTACGCGCCGCCACCATTGTTTACCCCGATGAAAACACCTGTAATTGGGCTCACGGTCCAAGGCGTGCATCATAACTCCCTTTTCATCCCATTAGAGGACTCACCTCGATGGCCAAGTGTGCTACGGTGGGGCATTGAACTTGGAGAAACTTAACGGATTCCTTCCTCCACCTCTTCCCGTGACTATTCCGGCATCCTCAAGCCCCCCTCTCCCCCCCCCTTGAAGGATACCCACACTGTGTGTGCCGGTGTCCGGTCGTTCATGGACCTCTCTCTCTAAGTTTCTGCGTCATTTTTTGAGTCGGTGCGATTCTCGATCGGGGTTTTTTTCCTTGAAAGCAAGGGAGCCAAGGCTTTTTGACGAAGGTCGGGGAGATGGAAATAATGGAGAAAGTGCCCTCTTCAAAGGGATTGTGTTTGGAGAATCGAAGGAAGTGTTCTGATTCGTTCTGATGGATTCCGATTTTCACCACGTCTCGTTTGGGATGCGTAGCCGTGGGCCTTTTTCATGAACAGACGCCTTAGTCGCTAATTTTCACTTGTCAGAGTGATCTTCTCAATAATAATAACTTATCGCATACATGCAAGATAAGAAATCACTTACAAGTGATTCCATAACATACATCAATAAATGATGTTTCAATAATAATAATAATAATTTCAATGTTAATAATAATAATTCAATAAAAAATTAATAATAAGCTAAATAAAATACAGAAAAGGGATAATAAAGATGAAAAAGGACAAGGAAAAAAGTAAATTAAGGGACAGAGATTGAGAGAAATTTGCAATTTAATGTAGTGAGGGAGTCGTAATATAAATCTATATGATTGATCCTACTCAAGAACACAAAAATTAGAATATTTGTGCTGCCAGTATTATCTGCACCGAAAGCCTTTAAAATCCCTCTAAAATTTTGTTGGTTGTGATGCTGGGTTGTGTTAGGCGTATAAACATAGCCCTTTCACATGCTGTTTCTTTACCTTAATAGATAGAAATTTAATATTTATTGTACATTAGTTTCATAGTAAAAATTTTTAGCTGCTTAGCTATATAAACTTCTTTCATGCGCCTTGAAATCTTTATTCAAGCGTCATGAATAGTGCGCTTTCTATCAGTTGAGAACTGTAGACTAACTCAACAGTAGAATCAGGACTTGGATCCAGACGGTCGCCAGTTAAGCACCTGCTTCCGGGCGCCGGAAGAATTTTTTCATTCGTTTCTCCATCCACGTTCATTTGTTAGCATCACAAATACCTTACCCAATTCTATTGAGATAGATATTTTCATCATTCTCAAGAGTTTATCTGATAGAATCTGAGCTGTGACTTATCAAATGGATTGACCTTCATTACACATGTCACCAAAATGTCTCTAACTGATTTGGTAATTTAAATACACATAAAAGGACTTCCAGTGGTTTACCTTGAGTTATTTGTAGCGTTAAGTATCGTCCACACCATGTGGCTATCACGTCTGACGTGAGGCCCATCACGAAGCTGAAAACATTCAAAATTTAGTATATAAGATCGTCATATCAAAGGAACCGGTTTTTGTAATGCTTTTCATTGAAGAGGAAGTACTTATTATCCATAGTACAAATATGCGAAATCCGGATGGCATCTTGTTATACGATTACAAGCATAACTATAAGAACGTCTTTTTACATTAGCTTGAGTGTCCAGCATTGTACGTACAGTAAAATCTATATTTTCAATTGCACTAAGGAGATATAACATTATCGCTATAGTAACACACAATACAAATATAATAAAGAAATTCAAAGAATGAGACTTTAACTAATAATTTGCTTAGCGTGAGCGTACGTTATTTATTTTGTATTACTGGAAACTGTCTGTTTTATGGAAATTACTCTTGTTAAGCCATTCTAGTTTACAGCGTTCTACTTAATAAGGAAAATTTACCCACATCTCTCCTGTGGCCTTTAGTTAGAACTTTCAAGTTGTGGTCAATTTTCCCCATAAAACAAGAAATTATAGAATCACTAACACTGGAGAAAGTTTTGAAACTTTTCTCAGTCCATTTTCTTTACACCATGCATAGGATGAGAAAAGCCATGATACTTATATATTTTGTCTGGTATTTGATATTTTCGATAATCTGGTACTGGGCCTGAATCCATTTTATCCATAATCCATTTTATTGACCTGGATTAGAGTTCCAGTCATGTAAATATGTTTCACCAATGTGTTTCAATCCGTTTATCCTTGAGTTTCCAGATACACTCTAAAACATTCAAAGAAAAAACCGTCGAAACCTATTATCTGTTAGTTAAAAATGCGGAAACCAAAATATTTTGAGCAATTTTTCTATAATGTATGATAGCCAGGTTCCACGAATTGCAGGCCGTGGTTGTCGAGTTTATATTTAATTTATCTCTGGGTCTTACGCTCATAAAATACGTCACTTTTTGAGGTTCCTCTATCCCCAGTTTAATTAGAACTCGGATATTTCGGAATGAATTTATTTTATTCCAAAATTGTATGCTTTTTCATACTCATAAATAAAATTTACGCACATCTTTCCTGTGGCTTTTATTTGTATCTTTGAATTGGTGGTAATTTTTCCCAGAAAACAAGAAATTACAGAATCACTATCACTGGAGAAAGTTGTGAAAATTTTGTCAGTCCTTTCGAATTGGTCATATCCAGGCTTCACTTAGTACAAGCTGAGATAGTCGAATTTATATTTAAATTTTCTCTGGTTATTATGCTCATGTAGTGCGTCACTTTTTTAGGTTGCACTATCCCTAGTTTAATTAGGACCCCGATGTTTGGAATTCGGTTTATTTTTGTCTCTCGAATTCCGAAATCGTATGCTTTTACAGAAGACTGTAGAACCTTTGGTCATCCATGGATGAAACTGTTCTCCCACCGATGGGGATGTTTTAATCCACCGCTAAACGCATTCCCGGTTTCGCATGAGAAATTCTGATGCGAGTGTGCGAGGTAGGTCAAGGAAGTTTTACATTTCATACTGTTAGAACGTGCGGAAAGATAGCCGTTTCTTCGGATTCCGTGGGGATTTTTTTCCGGGTAGAAGTTGGACCCGACTCCATCTCACGTCCGTCGAGCACCTGCCGCGCCGTGATCGAAACCATCTTGAAAATGTGACTTTCTAACGTCTTGCACCGACGACCATGTTTTTCTCGTGACAAAGTGGGACGGTATCGAGGGAAATCGAAATTTTCAGAGTAACCCCCGCATTCCACTTCTGATTGTTTTCCATATCTCCTCGGCGTGTTCTCCAATTCTCCCAGTCAAGAAAGAGGATTTCATCTTTGATAATTCACTGTAGTTAATTCAAAGAAAGTGGGTTTATCTAAAGTAACTTCTTAGGGGTGTTAGATCTAGAAATTTAAATAGTGGGGTTTACCTAATCCATACAAACTATGCAGAGTATTTCGGAAATATTTACTGAACACTTACCGTAAAAGAGTACATACGTTTATCTAGAATTACTTCATTGGCATGTTAGATCTAGAAACTTAAAAGGGGGAATAATAGCTAATCTATACATATTATGCAAAATATGTTGGGCTTATTTACTGTACACTTACCTCAACGAATACACAAGCGTCACAATTCTCGTGTATCGTCCTTCTTTCACAGGAAACTTTTATTAAGAACACGACCTGTTTCGGCGATTATGTTCCATAACCATCCAGCCTCTAAAATATGCGGAAGCAATGATATTGTATTTATTGAACATACATTTCGATAAATTTAATCAATCGACAGTGAGATGAGAGATCTTTAAATGAGATTTATTTCGAGATTTAACCACCTTTGATAACCTTCTCTATGTAACTGACGTCCAACTTCATGAAGAGACCAAGTAAATCTTATTATGGCATCGTGTAATTCTGATGTTAGAATGGCACATGGTGTTAGTACTGTATTATCAGAAATCAGTTTTACTGTATGGTGAATGTCTTCAAAAATAATTATCACCAACTTTCTTTTTCTATGTAAAAGTAACAGCAGCTCGCGCCATTCTCCGTATATGGGCCCAAATGATTTACGTGGTCACATCATGACGTTGGACTAAGTATACATATCGTTTAGCGTAACATTTTTCATCTCTGCTTCGTATAAAGTAGTTGACTTATACCCTAATGTACAGGGTAATACTTACCTTACGTGTATACAAATTTCATCAGATCTAGAGAAATTCTTAAACTGGTTATAGAGATCATACTATCTCTTGTTAGTGTTACGTTTCAACGTAAAACGTTCCGCGATCTTTATATCTTATCTTAGTTCTCAGCCTCTTTGTGATCTCTAAATATTTCCATAGTAACAGCTTCTAAACGCTCTCCTCTTGTGGTCCCCATTCTCACTTTATTATCTACTCCTCATACTTTCTGGATTTTTTCTCGGATGTCATCTGGTGTTTTCTCTAGCCCAATTCCCTCTCACAGCTCTTTTTGTCTCTTGCCCTATTTTTCTTTTCTACGCATTCTTCCGCTAAGGTGTAAACACGAGATATTTTTGGATAGGATTTGTCACGCGTATTGTGCCTGACTGGCTTTAAATTTAGCGCTTTTATCTATGTGCGGTTTCGTTTCAACGTCCTCTGCTTTTTTTCCTCTGTTTCTTTCGGAAGGAGCCCTCACTTTCCCTAATTCATCTCCATTCTTTTTTATGTTCATGTATATTCATCAAGTTTTGGTGTAGAGCAAAGTCGGCTTTTGAGGATGAAAATATAAAGGAAGCAACAGCAAATATTATGAGTAGAACACAACCCTGTATGTATACTCTCACCCTTATCATGAGTATAGTAGAACCCGGATCTAACGTTCCCGCATCTGTTCTTTATCCGGTTCTATCGTTTGTTTTCGTTCGTAGAGATCGTAAGGAGTAATCTTGAAAAATAACGCATTCATCGTTCATCGCTTTTCCTGATTTTATGGTCCTAATTTCTTAATCCCAACATATGCAGAAGCAAAGAATGCTTCGATAATAAATCCGTTTTCAACACTAATGAAATTTTTTTTTAATGACAAGAACCGATGGCAAAATATGGAAGAATCCCTATTTAATTTAAAACGAAAAGTTTCTAGATCTGATATCATAACCATCACAATTTTACTCGAGGATAAATAAATTATATTCAAAGTAAATATTTTAAAATCTTCTATTTTTGCTTTTTTCTCGATCCATATATCTGAATCACTGCTATAAAATTTAAACGTAGTCGTTGCTTTTAGTAATACATCGCACTACTCGAGATCGAGACTGTTTAGTTTATTCACATAAGCTATGTTATGCTGCTTTCTCATATAGGTTATGCACATTATATATATGTATGCAAAAAATTACTCAATTACTCAAAAATCCAGTCGTCCTATGAAGAAACATTGGTAGAATTTAAAAACATTTAGTCATGACGTGTGTTCGATAAACTATGATATAGTAATTTTTACAACTGTAGAACACTGATTATTTTTATATGAAGATACAGTTGTATATTAAAGTTGACATTTCTTCATGAGACAATTCGTTATTTTTCACTTTAAATAAACTAGATATTTGAGAACATACGTGAATACTATGCAAGGGCTAAGTTAGGTGAAAGATAAAGTGATAATATTGTGAAAAGAAAATTTAACTTAAATTTTAATGGTGCTCTTATATTATTCCAAATAAATTTCAAATTAAGAAATTCAATAAATGATTTTCCATGACAAAGAGCCGTGAAGCTAATTCGTCGAAGCAGTTTTATTGTATGCGATCCAGACATCCGTCTTTTAGGCGCCGTCTGCTTTTTATCGTCGTCTTTTTCCTATTAATCTCATTTCACCTTTCATTTTCCTTCCCATTTCGTCCCAACTTTATCCGCCGACGTCGCTCTCAAAAGGCCCACGTATATCTTTCTGCAAAGTAGTCCGGAAGCTCTCCCATTTTGATGCGGAGTAACTGGATAGTTCATACGAGCGGCTAATTAACCGAGCCGCAGCGTTTCAATGAGTCTGCCATGATAAAATAACGTCGGCTCTCATTTCGTTCCGCTCAAGGATTAATCACTTCCCATCCTCGATTCGATCCGTGGCTTATAAATTTTCTGGCGTTTTTTTCGTCCGTCCAGAGCAAAAAAAAGTGGGATCTGATTTTCATATTCATGTCACTATTCGCTTTAAAAATATATTGATGGAGCATCGGATGTGTTCGTTCTATTTTAGCGATGTTTTAATTCTCTCAGTGTACGATTATGTTGTTGGATTATATGTTATATCTGTTAAGTTTTTATTCCGGTGGTCGGTTTGAATCTCAAAACAGGGTATCAAACCGGAAACCGATACCGGAGAAGCTTTTATATTTGCGGGAATGAAAATCGAACCCGAACCGGAAAATTAAAATTCTTGAACTCGGAACAAAATAGTATATGCTTGAAACATGCATTTTCAAATGAGATTTTTTTAGTATTCTTCATTATTTAATATAGTTTTTTAGGTATTCATATTCATAATAAATTTCAACAGTAGCATTAGTTAGGACAATGCCAATATTATTGCCTAAAGTATTATCATTTTAATGTTAAAACAGATAATATCGGTTGATTAATAGAGAGCAAATGCATATCTTATATTCAGCGATTACTTTTGGCTGTGATTTCTTTGTGAAAATTTTCTTTGGAATGAATATTACAAAACGTTTTACAGAAAACTTTCTAATGCGTATATTTTTACGATTCCTTGAATATTTTCTCAGAAACTATCAAATATCAATTCTTATGAAAATTGTGAACCAATTACCATCACTTGTCAAGTGAAGGATTCTCATGAATTGTTTCATAAATGGTTGGACAATCGCGAAGGTATTTGCCCTTTTTAAAAACCTCGGACTAAGGTCAAGCGGTTCCCAGACTGATTCGCCCCGGGCGGCCGCCCCTTCCTCGGGATGGACCTGCCCCTACCACTTACACTCCCCCGTTCCTCTTCTTTAATATTTATTCCGTGCTCTCATGCTTCCTGTACTTAATGGTGCTACTCCGATAAATTATACAAATTAAAATTAAACTAATTTTCTCTTTTAATCTATTATTCCAAGATTTTTGTCTTCAATGTCTTCAAACGAAATTTATGACATTTTAACGATTTTAAATATTTTTATAGGAAAGCAATATTTATACTGCTAATTGCGTATTTATAAAAGGGACCAGAAAGGCATTAATTACTGCTTCACCTAGTATAGTAGTTAAAAAAAGTCACTCCAAATGGATGAAAACCACAAGTGGACCGAGTGCCATCTGCAGAATGTCTGGTAGGAGAGAGAATGAGTTGAGGATTCTACCCCAGTAGCGAAACCGGTCGCGAAATTAGAATTTGTGTGGAAATTTCACCAAGTTTCCTTTCTTCTATGCCATCTCCTCCCACGCCATATCCTGCCTGGTCGTATCGATTTCTTTCGTATTATCGTTCACCCTTAAACAAGGCCGAGAAGAAAGTAAATGAAAGTTAAATTTTCATCCCGTACGTATCAAACAAGTGGGGCAGATCTTGTAGTACCTTTTTTGGCCTTATATGTAAATTAGTTGTATATTCTTAGGGACAGCTTGTTTCTCTTCCTGACTTAGGTTTTCTAAGGCTTCGGAATGACAGGGGGATTAAGTTGGGAAAATTAGGAATTATCGCACGAATCTGCTTAGGCTTACATTTCGGTACTTGTTACTCTAGAGGGTGAGTTATTGCTTTAATGCATGTTGAGGGCAAGCTCTAACATTTTCGGCGGTCCTTGAACTCGCCTCAATGGCAGGAAATGATAATCATCTGTTTATACGAGCGAATTTCTATGGTTTCCGAGATGTGGCGTTCGGATGTAAAGAGCTTAGAATTCCGCTTCACTTTTCTTTTCTTTGTGACCTTTGTGTTTTGCCAAAAGTTTTTTTCCAAGGTCACCTAGTGTTTCCCAATCAACACTTCCTCATCAACAGCTGCATTGGAATCTAATTAATTCGTTGCTTAGTGATGAGAAGTGATTTCTAGTTTGAATCGAGAGCAGTTCCTGACAGATATCGTTGTAAGTTGTGCACCTAAGGGCTTGGATCTTTTAAAACAAAAATAACAAGCGTCTTTTGATGGGATAGATAAAGGCTCTAGTCTTTTCAGTTATCTAACGCATCGTATATTGGTATTTGAAAAGTAAGAGAATAAGAATAAAAGTCTAATTTTACTCTTGGTAAAATCTAGTGTCGCTCGAAAAATGTCGTTTTTTACCGCAGAGTTTTTGCCTTTATTGGTGTTTACTCACATTACTATCTATACTCTTCTTACGTTCTTCGTTTAATTTTATATAAAATTTCCAACTGTATAAGATTCCGCGAACTATTAATATTAAAACGTCTTTATGTGGACGAGTTTAAGACTTAATCTTCTCTTCCATCCAAACCATTAGCATATTTTATACAGTTAAAAAAATTAGAGAGATAGAGAAAAAGAGAAGTGTTTATATTAACAAACCGAAGAAATTTATAGGGAAATATTATCCGCTATAGGAAAACTCCCACTGAGAAGCGGGTGTGAAAAACCTGCGCAAACCTACCGATATTAATAGCTAAAAATGCGAAAGAATATGACAAGAAAATATACACAGTGGACAAGAATATATATTATGGTACATCAGCAAGCATGTCATAGTTTTCAAGTAAGATATATTAGTTCATCGCACGTCGTGATTCCCGTGAAGCAGAAGTGATAAATCGGTATGAACTTCCTCTAGCAGTAATCTAGTTTTAATTGCGCGTTTGATTATCTAACCTTTAAAGATTAACCTTCAAGCATCATGACAAAGTTCAATGACTATATGGAAAAACCATCAACGTTGGGTTATTTTAGTTGAGATAAAGTCGTATGATATGGAAACTTCCTATGGGAGTCTTTGGAAGAAATCATTGGTGCATCAGTACTTGAATATTAGAACTTAATACTTCAAACATTAAAGATACACAACTTCTGAAGCATATAATTGTTGATTGCCCATAAACACACAAGAAGCAAAATTAAGGAATGATTCTAAAAATAATTATTGTATCTAAGTTGTAGTTACTATGTAGAAATAAAGACTGGAAAATGGTGGTGGGAATCAAAGCACCATTAAGTGACATTAGTGAAGCATATATTGAAAAATTGAAATTTTCGCGATTGCCTTCTGGCACAGGATAGAGAAAATATCACATTACTTTTGTCTCACATTCAGTCTTGTCTATGGCTATTATTAGGTGAAAGCTGCTGAAGTGTGACAGATGCGAAGATCACCCCTTTCTCTCTTTGAATGCTGTGAAAATGGTGTCATACTACGATTATCCTTAACTTAAGCATAATTTTCCTCTCACTACTCTTTCTCAGAGTCAAACTTCCTCACTCTTGACTAGTAAGCTTCATTCTCTCTCAGAGTTTTTGGCAGCTAATGGTGTATGGGATGAAGTACATACCGCCCTCCTGGCTCAATACTGTGCAAATAGTCGTAATTAATGTAACTTTATATGGCAGTTAGCTACAAAAGTCAACATTTATTAATCCAGTGTTGCCTGTGGGAAGACAACTAATATTTATGCGAATTATTTATGTGTATGTGAATCATCTATAATAGATGCAGAATGAACTATGAATGTCATCGCAGCCTCTTAAAGTATTCGCATAAGACGGACCAATATCCCGTTTTAATATGATTCTATCTTATTGGCAATTAATGGGATACATAATAAATTTAAATGCTCGTTTTTTAGAACGTATCCCTTGTCTTAAGCTGGGTATAGCTGTATTTCTTTTCTAATGCTAGGGAATCGATATTCAATTTCGTGTTCATACCTTTAAAGTCTTTTATTCGTAAAACTTCGAGACTAGCCCTTACCTAAACAGTTCCTTGGAGTTTGTTCTATAGAGAACGTATTTCCCAAATATTTATCTTTGAGCTAGGTTACCCTGTCATTAGTTCAGTGTTGAACGGTGGCTTTGTTCTACTATATTATCCTTTGTTCAAGACGTCTATTGATTCGTTTTGTTTCCGCTATACTAAGAGGCAACTGTAAGTTTCGACCGCGAAACCTGCTTCTCTTAGGCATAATTTATTCTAGAATATTCTAGAGGGTTTTTTTAAAATTCATGCCTTGGTTTATTATGCTTATACCCCTTGGTTTATTAGATTCATTCGAATAAATTGCTTTCGTTCTCATGATTTAAAAACGAATCATTTACTTATATTAACCTAATGTAATCCATTGCAGACGCTAACATGATAATGAATATTATTTAATCGAAATAGTTAGAATATTTTCGAAATTTAATCATTTTGCGTGAATAAAGTGGTAGACTACAACTCACAAGACAAATGTTTAATTATTTCAATAATGTAGAGGCAAAGGATCCCTATTTTTTTATTATTTAACTATTTCTTGAGAAAAAGTAAAGCCTTGATCGCCACTAGGACATCAAAACGGCTCTGAACCAAACAGAGAAACCAACAATAACCGCTAAATTTTCCGGATATGCAGCCCATACCGGAATATTCGTGAACCGGAAATAAAAATGGTTGTTTATTCCGTTCTGATTTATTAATTTGAGTTGTACTTAATTATTATAACAGCAGTAATATTTAGTAATCATGTGTCACGGCGATTGCAACTCTGTAATTAACGTTTGCGTTTATATAACTCTCCCGTTTTGATTATCTCTTCAATATTTTGTGTTTAATTCGAAAGTTTTATTAAATGTCATGGTTCTAGGTTTTTTATCACAATCAAAGAATACCGAAAGGAATGTTTTATCAAAGCGAAAACCCCGATTTTAACCGGTTCAAAGGCAGCTAACGAAGCGAAGTTAAACCGAAATTTTGCGATTTGACCAAATCGAAGTAACATTCGGAACGTAATTACGGTCCGTAGCGTCTGTTCCCAACTTATCGAAATTAGGCCGCTATAAATCTTTACTCAAGTTATATTGATTAAAATACAGCGCCTTAGATTATTTCAACCGTGTGTTTATTGTAGACTCGAAAATAATTTGATGAGCTGTTTTATGAAATGGAAATATAGTGAGTGAAGTGATAGGATATATATCCCAGTCTCTTCAGAGAATATATTCTAATGAAAATTGATCGAAATTCAATGTTTATTTTAATCCAGTCTGAGTGCGAAATTTATCGAAATATCGCCCTTCATATTTTTATTCCGAATTTTATCGCAACCTGTTAAATCGCTTCTTCTAATTGGACTTTTCAATTTCGCCCGAGTGCCAAAATGACGTCCGCGATCGAAGTCAAATAGCAATAAAAGAAAACTGCAATCCTGGCCCCATTTTCCTCCCCTCCCATTCACAAAGTATTAATTACCGCGTACGGGCGTAGTATTAATGAAAGTACTACGTCACGAGCGGAGTACAATCGATGGAGTGTGGAATTCGCGGAATCGGCCGGCATCTCCGCTGCGTATTTGCGCGTACGTTTTCGGTTTTATCGAAAGTGCAAGCAAGCAGCTCGGCTTTTCACTCAACTAGTTTTTTTGTCGATCGGCGAGGTGGGCGGAGGAGCGGTTATCAGCGCCGCGCCGAAGTAGGCGGCGGAAACCCGCAACAACACCTTCCTCTCCCCCCTTTTCCCCCCCTTCGGAATGGTCGGATAGAGTCAGTTCAGGCGACTTTAGTGTCGGGTTCGCATCGCGTCGCAGGAGGCTGTGAAACTCCTCCACCTTCCCTCCGGATTATTTTCGACGTTTTTACTCTGCCACGTGACCGTCTACGCTCTGGTGTCACTTGTTCTCATCGGGTGCCTCAAGGATCCATCGTAGGTCCACGTATTTTTTCTGTTCCGAGGATATTTTTCGGACCATAAGTGTGGATTTGTTGTTTTTTTTCTTATTGGGTACCTCAAGGATCGATCATAGGGATAGTTTTGTGACATCCTCCATGGGACACGTGGGGTGTTTACGCATTCCATCTCGGTGGTGGAAGTTGTCATGATCCCTTAGTGAGGGAGAGAGTTGTCTTTCTGGGACGTCCTCGAACGCGGTCCTCGAATCTCTCGCACTCTTGGCGGAGTAGCGGAGGTTCGAACCCCGTGGCGGGAGGGCCCATGGAAGGCGGAGGGTTCGTGGGCCCCGGAGGAGGTATCCGGGGGGCGTTGGAACGAGACGGAGCAGCGGGGGAGGTTGGGGCTCTCGCCCCGGATTGATCGGGAGCGTGGTACTGGCACGCTTTATCCCTTCCCCCTATCAGAGGCGTCGTTCGCTCACCAGGAGGTGTCCCCGTGCTTTGTTTTGCTCCCCGTACATTATTCGTGTGTTGTGTGTGTGAAGAAGTGTTATCACGAAACGTGAACTTCTATTTTTTTGTTTTTCAACTCTAGAAACTTCAAGAGGTGCCCGGCCGATCTTCGTGGGGGGTAGTGTTATTTAAAAAAGAAAGGAAGTAAAAGTGTTGTGGTTTGTTGTTGGTGCGGTGGCCGTGGCGTCGAGCGGAGGAGGCCGCGAGTGGCGGCGGGTCCGCGGTGATGCCTCTGGGAGAGAGCTCTCGCTGAATGGGAGGCCGGGGTTGACTCCCCTCGCACCAAGATGATGGGCGGTTACTACGATGGACCCAATCCGCTTCTCAAAGGAACGCTCTCCAGGTACGTGCTTTTCCTATTCTTCCACTTAGGAATACTCCCCTCCGTATGGAATCAGTCCCGCATCGGTTTAAAATGTCACGCCTGTCAGCTATCGTGAATTTTGCATTCGACCCCTTACCTATGTCTGACGTAATGTTACGCAGCTAGCTGATCATCACGGTGATATTGGTGGTGTTCAATTAAATGAGATGCTAACGCTGGTTAAGAAGTTACTTCGTATCGCCTCTACGCTTCGGATAAACCTGTCTCATGATTTAAAATATCGCAGTGATTAATAGAAGGAAGAAAAAGAAACTACATGCACAATTAGAAAGGGTTAAATCTTGGAAGACTATTTCGACATTCAGGCATTGCTCTTTTTTCGTATCTTTTTAAATATGTGCTCCGCCGTGAATATTTGATCAACCGTTGTAATGAAATGTCAATCATCAGGTAATGAAAACTTCAAAAACACTCTTCAGCATTTCTGTATTGCTGGTATTAGTAGACAAGCTGAAATATTGAGGGAATAAAGATACACTCCTAAGGATTTTCCTGTATAAATTTTGGTATGTTAATGCGGAGGACAATTTGAGCTTCAAACTTTCATTGGCTAACACAAGCTCGGAAGAGGAAATGATGCTTAATCGTGAGAAATTAGGTAGTTCTTTTTAGCCTTAAAGGAGGCATGTTAAGTAATTCCACGGATAAGAAAAGTTTAGGGAGTATTCTTTAATGTCTTTTAACGTAATCCCTAAAATCAACGAATTGAGTATGTTTTTAGATGGTTAATGCCTTAAAAATCTGATATAGTAGAGTTATGCGTTTAATTTTTACTATGATAGAGTAACAGTTAAGGTTTTAAAACGAATTTCAACCCCGAAAACTCGTGAATAAGTTACCTTTCTGATGCATTTACGTATGTTAACTTAAAAGAAAGGATTCCTCAGCCACAAATGCCTTTATCTTGTTCATTGTGACCGTGTATATTGAATATTCGTCTGGTTGCGTAATCTTTTGTAGTATGTCTGCTCGAAATGTAAATGTTGTTGGTGTTGGATTGAAAAATTCGATTAGTTTATTAGTGAAATGAGAAAGGTTAAATTTTGGATGAAAAATGTGGATATGGAGTGACTTAGGGGTGGAAGATACTTACAGGAGCACATATCGCTGAGAGAGTTGATATTTCACGTTGAAGAAGTCATTTCGAATAACATTTTAGAGAGTCATTGTCCTTGTCTTATGCGATGGACGTGCGATGCCCTCCTGGAGATCCATGTAGTCCTTGAGAAACCCTGCTCTGCAGTCAATTGTTTTGATAGATCATCAGGTGCGTGACATGTGTATGTTTAGTGTTTCCCCAGATTTCAGCAATCAAGTGTTGCCAACGGCACTATATTCTGCTGTTTTTTATTTAGACAATCAGTTTAGAAGACGTTCAGGGATGAATTGTGTTGTGCTAACGATATTTCAGAATTATTAGCTATTATTGTGTGTTAGGGGCGCCAGTGAGGCTAATTTCTAAGTTTTGATTTTCGAGGCTATATTATGGCTAAACGATCCAGTTTATGCTTTCAGTTTGCACGGTTTAACTTCGCAGACGAGGCTGCCTCAGAGATGCGCCGTCCTTGTGAAAGTGCGTAGACGTCTCATCCGTTGCTAGGTTACGTCTGCTCATCAATAAGTGGATTAATTTTCTCGCTGGTGTTTGAAATTCTGTTTTCCGTGTTCGGTCAGCTAGTGTCGCTTTTTTGTCACTTTAATATGAGTGTTGGGATGGGCTAGGGAATTTTGTAGACAGATATTCTAATCTGTCGTTTTAATTAGACGTAAATTATAAAAGAATTTATTGTAGGAATGAATTTATGAGTCTTTATTCAAGATGGGTGTATGCGTAAATTATATGAATGCTATTGTCTTTTGGTGTTTCGGATTCTACGTTTTGAAATTGGAGTGTTTCCTGTATCTTTGATAAGAGCGTGAGGCACCTGTCGACGACCTGTTAGTTCTTCGGTTATCTTCCTTTGGCTTGAGGTCGTTGCTACGCCGCTTATTTGGGAAGATTTTCATTAGTTACCGTTCTCTTGGAGAGTTAGAATAAAAACCAATCGATATAGGGACGTTTTCAACGCATTCGTAAATCTATGCTGGAATGTATGAAGTATTTAATTATGTTTTGAAGCATATACTAAAAGCTATATCACGTTACTTTTTCACTCTTTATTGTATCTTAGGAAAACATAATAAGTTCTTTAATGGAAGGTAAATCTAAAGTTCGCTATAGTATGTCCGTAGTCTGAGAGGTAATTTATTTCATTGTGGTAACATTTATACAGAGTTTAGTATAGGAAACTTATGGACTAACAGTAATTTGGGTTGTTAAAAACGTTGTGGATTACAGAACTGAGTTTGTTTACTTATTCTTCGTCGTAGCCAAGGGTGATTCCATTGCTATTTACATTAACGTATGTACGAAACGATCTGTATCTATTTGTTTTAAAGGATTTACCCACCGCCTATAGTGCGTTCCAACTTTTCTTGTCAGTTATGATGGATTATATGGAAATTAAATCCTATATCCATAAACACTTAAAAGACAAGTACTAGGTGAACTATCAACTTAATATGTTTTGTTGAGGTAAATAGGTTCATAAGAAGTCAAAGTTTAATCTGAGAACCTTGATTAATTCGGGTAACATCATAGCAATATTCCTACCACACGATATTCTTCATTTCTTCATCAATTTTACCAACGTTCACCTAATTTTGCCATATTTGATCAAAATTGTCCAATAAATCATTCAGCTTCTTTGAGTTTTGTATCTGTAACTTAAAGTATAGCTGAATAACAGAACATTAAAATCGGAAACATAATTTAGGGACACCCTGTATGTATCTAGGAAAGTACATTTTAAATTACATTATCTTATTCATTTGTTCGACTACGTTTATAAAGTCTTTGGTATCCTCTCAGCGATTTCGGCCGTTGTTTTCTGCCTGCTCCCCTGACGTCAAGAGAGCCTCTAATGGCATTAAAGCAAAGCGATTATCCCTCGCCGAATGTTAGTTCACACGCAATAGACTCCATTTTCCTCGCTTTGTCAGCCTTAAACGCGGTCTTGTTTTCCTAAACTCGGCCTTCCGAAGGAGATTTACACCGCGGAAGAGCAAGTCTCTAAACAGGAAGTATCAAAACAGTAAATGCAGAACTGCTTTGGTGTCGGAAATGAGGAAGAAGGACCGGATTCTCTTATTAAGATGGGCATCCGCTCAGAGTGCATGGGAATTAACGTAAAGGATGGTTTAAAATTTTTAAAATATCAGTATATGTATCATGAAAGATAGCTGAACACGAAAAAATTATATCGCTAAGAAGTAGTTAAACATAAAATAGCTTGAATTTGCTTCTAAATATACGATATAAGTTTCTTAAAGTACTCTTATCAAGTGTGGAATATGAATGCCAATTCTTTTATCAACTGAACGTAATACTATAGGTTTATAATAAGTCAATTATGTTAAGTAAAGGAAAGTCAACGTAACAATATTTCACATAGAATGCTAGGTGTTGCTAAAACAAAACGGTCGCTAAAGAAGGAAATAGTCTCTAGATATAACGACAAAATATCTAAATTGGTAACTATGGGCGTTGATGCTCGAACATTCAAACAAATTAACATACATTTGTCTTAATTTGGAGCTATATCGAGACTTAAGAGTATTATTACATTTTACCTGTTACCAATTCTTTGAATAATACAAAAGAATACGGCAGTTAACTGGTATGTAAAAACATATGCAGTTAATGTAAAAGAATAAGGTATAGTACGAATATAGAAACAGGAAAAACGTTACACGAAACATATCGTGAAATATATATGGCTGCATTAAGAAGGAATACGTTAGCGTAAAAAACTGAATAGAGAACACTACCAGAGAGAACGCATTGTAAGATGAGTTTAAACAAAAAGGTATTGATACATGAAACGTTGTACCGATAAAACGTATTGTATATAATATTTTCGTAAATAAAATATAATTTATCAGGTGAACCATAAGTCTTATAAGATCAAAACTTTGTGCCATAATATCGGAATTCTTGGTAAGCTAAGAATGTAAATATGAGTGAAAATGAGCGACTCGTAGTGAAGTATTTGATATGTTTACGATTTATTTTGCTTTAAAAATGAATTAAATAACAGATAACGAATTACTGCATCCACCAATGTATTCTTACGTAACAATACTCGTCGTCTAGATTGATAACGCGTTAGAAACGGAGACAACAATGGAGACGGCGGGTTTGCTACAAACGCAGCGTTACGAAACTGTTTGACACCGATATTGTTGAAATGTGAGTCGAAAAGTCAACAATTAAGACAGCTGCTGCTATCTTTTGTCTCTAGGCAGCCACACATCTATTCGCGGTTATTAAGGCAGAATGTTTCGCAGTCGCAAGTTACAAATGCTCTCGAGAAAAAGTATTCATTCCCTTTAAGGAATGATGCACATTCTTCATACTGCGTCCAGCACCTGTAGCGCCTCTACAGTCTGCAAGTGTATTTCCTGATGATGATATACATTTTATAAGAGTCTGAATTATCTCCTTTTTTCATGTTTGAATGAACAATCATTATCAGCAAAATTTAATACAATTACCGCCCAGATTCATTTAAGTTTCATATGAAATATGAGGAGTTCATTTTTCGTCTAGCTAGTGAAAGTTATTTTTTAAAGAAAATCAATTAGAAACAATGAGAGTACTGCAAGAAAAAATTGATGATCTTATTTTTTTGTTATAGAATGATGTTTTTCGAAATATTTTCGCGAAAACCTCGATCATTTCATTTAATTTTTCATTTTTTACAAATAGTCCGTATAAAGGCCAATGGCAATTGTTGAAGTTGATTGTTGAAGTAAATCCGCGTTATTCCATTTTCTATATATGTTCTGAAAAAAATAATGTGTTATTTCAATCGATCTGAATCATAGTTATTTCAATTATCTGAATCGATCAGATTACTAATAAATAATGAACTAAATGAATGTATATGAAGTTAATTATCTTTGTGGTATCAATTAACGTTAGTCTATAATAGTATTATAGACTAACGTTAATTAATAGTCAATAATGTTTATTATTATTGGACCATAACAACGTTTTTCGAAACTCAAGGATTTAGTTAATTATTAAACCACTCCATCCATCAAAAGAATTGGATCAAGGATAATTCAGACGACATCAGTCACCTCTGTAATTCTTTCCATCGGCAATGGGAACCAGTATGCGTTATAACAGCTGTTCTTCAAATTAAAATCCCATTTGAGGCACTTTGATAGTAGCAAAGTTACAGCTGATACGAGATCGCTCGATGGATTCGAGTTGCGGAGGCAGCACCCGTAGAAAAGTTCGAGTTAAAAAAAACCACAATTGGACGGATCGGAATGCTAACGGTAAGAAACTCATCTCTGGAGTCGGTGGTTTTCCGGTGGCCTCGTGGCGTCGACGCAAACAACAGAAAACACCTCGACTTTATACAGAGTTGCTGCTCTTCATGCCATTGCAGTTTCTTATATGCGTTGTTTAAGGAGATTTAAATTCCCAAATGTTTGATAGCATCGTGTTCTTCCTCTTATCAGTATTAGCAGGTTGTGTACTTGATAACAATGCATTAAGTTATACATATTCATAACAATAGGGTCGTAGGGCGGTCAAAAATGAGATGAGAGAGGCTCATTGTTGTTCACAAAGAGTTACTGTTAAGGATCAGATATAAGATTAGGATTTTTAGTCTCAATCTTTCCTGAATAAAGACGTTTTATTATTATCACTGTTACTTTACATTGTTACGCGCCTGCTATTGTTGACAATATGTTTTAAATAATGATAAAAATGCTCCTCGAAAATGTCGTTCGGTTATATTTTAATTTTAGACTACTCCAGAATTAAGGAAGTTACATTAGGAAATTTTATGTGTGTGGCATAACCGGTGAATCCGGAAACATAATGCTGGGAACTATTTTGAGACGTATTATATTGTTGCAAAAGTGTTAAGTAGACCTTTAAGAATGAAGTATAGGTTTCTTGACGTAGTGGTAGTTGCTTTTCAAATATATCAATAATATTATACTATATAATGAAACCAATCTAAAGATCTTCCTTTAAGGAAAAGAATTTATACCGGTTTATTATCACTGTAATAATCTTCGTATTTTAGAGATTAGTTAGTGATTCTCCTTTGATCTTTCTACGAGATTGTTAAAGGAAATTAGAAGTTTATTTCTTCAGATTTTTTGTTCGAAATTTTATTTCCTATTCTTACTATTTTAAAGCTTATTGCGCAATTGTATTAAATATTTTCGATTGTTATAGGAGGAACAATAATGAGTGCTACTAAATGCTTCATCATTTGAGACTTCCACAATTTTCTGATTAAAATCAATGAATTTTCTTTATTGTATTCCATAATAGTCCTATTGAAGTTACTTGCAAACTAATTGAAACCTATATCGAAGTAATTAAAATCCATGCATCTCTCGTTTATGAATGGTATGCCTCAGTTACCAAATCGCTATGAGAACGCTTCCATCTTTTAAAACGGTATTCCACAAATAGCCTCCGTTTCTTTTGCGAAATTCTGTTTCTGATAGAGAAAAAAAATGAACAGGAATTCGCCGTCGTGATACTGTTGTGGAGAGACCGCAGACATTTCAAACATACGTCACGCTAACGGGTTGCCGGTGACGTCACCGATAGTCTAATTCGTGTGATCGATGTTGGGGTAAGTTAAGTAATAGAGAGCGTTGGAGAGAAGTGCCGAGAGAGGTGCTGGAAATATCTTCCCTCTTCCAGATGCGTCGTGGGTGTCGGTGATTGTTTTATCGCTTTTTTTTAAAGGGTCCCTCGATGGCTTCGATATTTCCTCGTAGACCACTTTTGTTTCCTCCATGCATTCCGCGTTAGATGGGCTGGTACGTTTTATGTGAAATGTCTACTATGAACGTAATTTTATGCAATGGAAGTTCTGATGAGGGTATGAGGCGAGATGAGGAATGAGGTAGCAAGTGAATTATGTACGAATTGCAATTCCTTTTTTTGAATTTTAGATTGCATTATTAAGGAAAGCAAACTAGTTTTCAGGATATGGTGATTTGGAAATTTTCAGATATCTAATGAAAGGTTTTTAACGAAATATTAAGGATTTTTTTAGAAATTTAAACGTTGGGAATTGATTTAAAATTTAAAAGACTTTCAAAGGAAAAGTTTAGCAATTGGAAATCATTGAAGCTTTAATTTCAGTTACCTGCTGGTATTGTTTTTTGATATATTTGTGATATTTATCTTTGCGCTAAAACACTACTGTTAGATATTGGAATAACTACATTGTTTAGCTTTTATTTGAATTTATTAAGCATGTTTGCATTTTATAGTGTTTTTATATCGTACTCAAAATAATGAGAGAGTTACATAGGCTTTAAAAATGTTTATGATGAGTCCAAAACGAAAAGTGAACAAGTTCTGTCTGACTTATTTTCTTTTTTGATTTTAGTCTATCGATAGGTGCCAAAGCCGACCAAAGGGGAAAATTTGACTTGATTCAATCAATCGTTTCAATAATAAATTTTCAATTTTATATCTCAGCGAATATCTTATTTCCTTTAAAATTTGTAGGTGATATTAAACATTGAGATATTATGTATTTACATCTCTGAAAGTGAATAACTCCATTAATTCGAATTTCGAAAATTATGTTATTTATCATATTCATCTTGATAGTAATTGTTTCCATACACAACAGTCTGTAGGTGCTTTGAAAGTTATTTCAAACAGTTTTGAATGACACAGTTGTGTGAGAGAAGGTTAAGAAAATTGCACCCTTAAAGGATTTTAGTACCCAAACAAACCGAGTGGAAATAAACTTATGAATGAACATCTTCGTTGGTATTCTGTCCTCTAGACAGGTTCGTGATTATGTTACGCCGAGCTCCCCATTGTATGCTATTTCTGAACCCTCCTCTCGATCTTGATAGCTATGATATGATATCTCTCTTTTGAATGCGCGACTGTTAGCTGAAACCTACCCATCATGCTCTCCTCTCCTCTTTTGCAATCTTTAACTCTCCTCTCAGATGATGACCAATTATCTTGCTTTTCCTCTTCTGTGTTTAGTTGTATACGGAGTGAATATGTCATTTGTTTTGCGTTAAGCGTATATATTGTTGATGACTTTAATAATAATGATAATAACAAATTCAACAATAACAAATTATGATAACATTAATAATAATGATGATGATGATAACAACCAAACCAATAATAACAAAAAACAATAATATAAATGACAACGATAATAGTACCAATAACAACAACTATAATAACAATAGTAATAACATTATCAACAATAATAATAATAAAAGTATTTACTGCGGAATGCGTGATTTTTTTACGGATTACTACCAAGGTGCCCCCTCATCATAATTCTTAATTACTTTCTTCCATATATTTATTGAACCCCCATTCATGGAAAGCATTAGACGAATGAAATAAATTCACAGGCGACAGTAGCGCCGATGCGCAATTCGCATTGCTTTAGCACCCCCATATACACACCCGTTTTTCTTTCTCCTATTTCGCATGCCCTTATTACCGCAGTGCCTTCCGTGGTAGCGTAAGGAGGTCATATCAGCAGCTAATTGCCGATGACTGTGGCGATAATTACTTTCATCTTCAATTCTTCGAGAGTCCTTCGCTAACCGGAATCATAAAAAAAATCCGCGAAATCTGCGTGCAGATCTGGCCGAGTGGAATGGCAATCGTGGACGCCTCTAGAATGCAAACAGTGTCGAAATCGCCTCTCGCATCTCAATGTGTCTCCGTATCTTCGGTCATCAGAACAATGCCTACGTATGTATTTAGGTTCCTCGGATGGAGGCGAAGAAGCTTCCAGACTGGGGTATTTTTACCGGCCTCGATTGCTTTTCGAGAAGTTTCTCGGCCGACCAGAAGCTCACCTGTCGATGGGGATTTAGAGTTGTGAAAGTCGTGTTTGTTTCAATCAGTGAGAATTAGTGGTATTTTTTATACATTAGTATATTTTCCGACTTAGCTGCCCTTAGAAGGTCCTACACAGTTCTAGTTGTAGGGTCTCAGGTAAACGTAATCCTGAACCTATACTTAAGGGCCCCAACGTTTGGGACCTTGAATTAGACCGCCATTTATCGTTGTAGACAGGGGCGGGTCTGAGAGTGCAACCTGAGGGTCTAATCCATTTGAGGCGTCAATTAGTCAATTATTCCACAACGTATAGGTAACATTTTTTTTTTAGAGGTACGACTAGTTCACGGATACTTGTTTTTTGCTTAAGGAAAGAATTTTATTAACAGTAAGTTTACATTTTTATCGAATATAATACATAAAAATGACACTATATAAGTCTGTTAATCATTCATAATAATTTATGTAAATACTACATGTAATTATATTTTTTTATGATTGCCGTAGTGCAGGATATGGATTTTATATTATTTTCTTAAACAAATTGAAGTTTAACTCTCCAAATTCATAGTGGTCAACCTCGATCTGATCTATGCAACTTTCATAGTTTAAATCCGCCCCAGAAGTAACAATTTAATTATGCTATGATGCTAGCTATATTTTCCAATACAGTATAATGTGTAATTTAGTATGTAGTATGTAACATACAATCAAGTAAACGTAATACAACTACTGCAATAGGTTCCAAGTTTGCCTAATAAGTAACAAGTCCAACAGTGCTGGATGTGTTATCAGGATCAATCCCGGTGGGAACCCAATTCCCCGGATACGTCTGGCGGCAGGAAGAGCATCCTGCAACTCAATTAACTCTCTCTACGCAACCGAATTCATCATCATTCCTAATCATCTTTGTTATCTGCCGAATTCATAAGTAATGACAATAATAGCATTTAGATGAATAAAATTACGGTAAACTTCAGTTCAATAAATACAATAATAGCCTCGTCATCCATTTTTTAATGCATCGAGTATCCGTACTCAACAATGTTTGATGATTCATTTATTAAACAGTCCCCATTATTTATTTATATTATTGACTTGTAACTGGCGAATAGCTAGGTGGCTATCATTTATCAATATTTACCTTCTTCGAGTATCAATCATTAATGATGTATTTCGACTTGTACTAGTATTGTATCGGTATATTATTTGGCAAAATTTAACATTTATTTGCGATACACAGTGAAATCTCACCGTTAGAATGATAATCAATAGCTTTACGAAATCGCATTTGTGGAATGTGTGCAGTAGTTTATTAAATTATTATTATATATAATTTAGCCTCGTTTTCTAGGCTTATTCATACTTTATCGTGCTGTTTCCTTCAAACCATCCTCCCATGACAACACTACAGTAAACAGTATCACCCAGGTTACCTCCACGTCTCGAAAACAAACGGAGGTTTCGAAACGCGTTTTAGGAAAAAGTTTGCTCCTGATTTAGCAACCGGTTCGCAAACAAGACATCCATTTCCTCCTTCTCTTGTTTTTCTATTGAAATGATTTCGGAACGCTTTCGATCGGACCAAGAGTTTTGCACGGCGATTTTGGCATGCCGTCGCCCGAGAAATTTCGGGTGCAAATGCAAATGTGACCGCTGTCGATGTTTTATTTCGGCGCTCTGGGTGCAGGAGCACTCGACTGCCTTCGTGCCGCACGTACGTGATTCGCGGGATCGGCTGCTTCATCCAGGGCGTCCCATTTTACTGTATCGATGCGCGGTCGGTTCAGGGATTCGAACCGGAAACTTAAACCGAGAAAACCGTCTGAAAACCGAAACCGAACCGGAAAAACATCTAATCACGATTTAGGTTAAATTTCATTTCATACGTCAGTGGTACACCGACCTTTGATTCTGTATGTCGCATAACGCCTTAACCAGGAGTCTGCAAGGCTATGTTTATCTATACTGCTTTCCTCTTCTTATTGTAAGTTAGGTAACTGAAAATGTGCTAGAAATCTTCTAATGTGTGCTATGAAACATTATTTCAATCTATTGCTCAAAGAACACCGTATAGAGAGGACCCAGACTGAGGCTACACGTGCAGCACGGAGAAAAATAACATAGGATTGCATTCACATATCCACCATTACTGTTTGGAAAAAGGTTTTACTTTTCTTATCCATTACGCCTAATTCTTCGATGAATTATCGCTTTACAGTCAGTCCAGTCATAGGTAAGCAGGAGGGACAGCAGTATTGTTTCGATTAAAAAATACGAAAGATAGCTTGGGAGTTTAGCAAAATCAAACGTAAGAAACTTACAATTTTCCTCCATGGTCCTCCTGAGCCAAACAAGGCTCGTCAGAAGGTGTTAGGATACATAATTAGTGCAAAATTTTATATATTACATTTTTGTACATAAGCCATGCCAAGGACACACATTTTTAATGATAACAACATTGATACTTATCGATAATATAATAATTGACAGTATTATGTATAAATAAAATAATAATGTAGAATTTTGTATTTTTTCCCGCACGGTATTTGAGACTAGTCACACTATCGATTTAGCATCTTCTGGCACAGTAAGGGAGTAGAAGGAAAATAAATAGTGAGGAGGGGTGGGATTAAGAGGAAATACTCAAAGGAATCTACTGAGGGAAGGTATATTTGTTGGTTACGGAGCTTTATGAAAAAATGCATTTTTCGGTAGTTTCAAGAATATTTTTTGGAACTGTCGAAGTAAATCAATAATGCAGTTTTTATTAATGCCTGTTTACATATGTTGTATGTCAAAAAATTTTCTCGTATAAAAATTCTGAGCCTCATCTAAGAATTTCTAATCTCAAGAGATTCAGAGATGCAAACGACATATCTTCTTCGTTATTTCATCCAGCATAATTAGCATTCGATCGGAGTGATTAGTTGTTTGTTTTTGCCCATAATTATGAAACGATATGCGTCGAGTTATAAAATAACAAGGACGGAGTTTATCAGCAATTTGCTGTTTCCAGTGGGGCAACTGTGGAAGTTAGCGATTTTATTGGGTCGTACGCAAGAAGTATCACGAAGTCCAACTGCGAAATGATCGTTATGACCGCTCAGACTCCTGATAACTGTCGTCGGGAGGGCCTTATTGATATGGGTCTAGATGCATTCAATCACGTACAGACTTGTGCCCAACTCAGAGAAGAAAAAATCCGTATTTTCATGATATAGTCAAGTCTTTTAAGCAGTGCATAGACTCAATGACGGCGAATCGATTTAATTCTATGCGACGTCGATGCTGTTAGAGCAGTTTTCTTGATGTTTATCTTTGTATGTTTCGATAAGAGATTTTTTTATTAATTATATCCACAATACTTGAAATTATAGGATTTCGTTCGAATAATAATTGGGTGGTTCGTCAAGTTTGATTTCCCAGTACCTCAACGTTGTTTACCATGCTTCTGCTCTGTGGATTGGACTCCAACGTACCGATCTACTTAAACATTCCGTACAATTTTCTATACTCAAGCCATGAAAACATTAATGGATTAAATAAAATTTTATTTCATCATGTCTACTCTTTAAATTTTTGGGATTAATTATTTCTTACACGATTTTAGAATTCATTTCAATAAAGCAAACTAAAGAATGAAGATAAACAGTTAATATTTAAAGAGACAGTGAAATTAAGTTCTTTGTTTGTTTAATGAAATAGTTTACTTAAAAATATATAAAATATTGGAATCTGTAAAGCTAGGATATTATTGAAAATTTTTAATCTGCCAGAAGTCTTACAACTAAGGTACTCTATGAGGTTCTTTATAGTTATTATATCGGCAAATGTTGTAATCCGATTGCTTCTAGTAATGAAATTCATTCCACAAATGGCCCCAATTCGATATTTCATTTTTATATCTTTTTTCCAACATAGCAGTATAATAAACATCTTATGGAAAGTAACTTATATATCCGTTTATACATTCATGCGCAAACATTTTTAATTGTATTTTAGAGTTTATTCTTTGGAAGTAAATGCTGGAAGTGTTGATAGTTCCATAGCTTGCAGAAAATATTATAAAAGTCGTGCATCAAGGCTAAGTTTTCTTGCAGCAGAAAACAGTAGAGATCGATTATGCAAAATTAGCATAAAAGTTCAATCGTGACTCCACACATTCACGGTATTGCTACGTACGTGCATTGAGTATCACTCGAATGCATGTACAAGATTCCGATGACTTTTGTTTTTTCCTCGATGGGGAAAAAAGGCCAATTGCTATGCCAGGATCATCTCCTACGTTTGAGATGCTCTTAGGGTTTCGAAAAGACTGTGTTTTTTTAGGCGCTTCATATCTGCTATGAAAACGTGTCGTAACCGAGCAAGTATATTGCTGGGAGATTGTAAATAAGTTGTCGTCACACAACGGCTCGTTTGGCAATCGAAGGAAGGTGGCGCAACGATCGCTTAGGGTGATTTTCTATCATTTCTAAGCATTTATGTCGTCTTCGTGTATTATTTTTCTCGAAATGGGCTTTTCGAGATCGCGCTCCGATGTCGTGGGTGGGTTCCCAACGCTATGGAGTTAATCGAACCTCCTTTAACTCTAGGGGATGAATTTTATGGAGATGGCGGTTTAAAAAGTATAGTATCATATAAGTTTACGATGCTATGAAATTGAGATGTTTCTAATGATTTAGTTACTGATAGTACAGGTAGGTGGCCATATCGTGGCAACAAATCGACTCGTCCTTAATTGTTGACTTATTATTATTATTTTGTTTTTTTTTATGTATTAACAATTACGATAACATAATCAACAATCGCTTATTGTGATTTAATTACACCCTAGTTGCAACAATCATTTGTCTATCATTGTTACATTCATCTGTAATGCAGCATTGTTGACGGATGTCTAAAATATTTCCTTTTAAAGACTGTCATCTCTTCTTTGATCTACGCAATGAGTAGTTTTTAATTTTTATTAATTCCAAAGTTGTTTTGTTATTAGGCGATCATGCGACCAATTTGCAAACGTCGGCTAGTGTTCCGTGAGATGCTGGTTTCACTTACGTTATAAAACCGGCCGTGGTTTCAGAATTCATTCAGATTCTGTTTTGATCTTCTTAATTTATCTCACAAATGAATTATTTTGGAATGTATTACGAAAGAAGTTATACATAAACATACAATTTTTATGCAATTTTAATGGAAAGTAAATTATGGAAGATTCGTTGAGGTGATATCGCTAATGTGGAAACCATTGCGGACTTGATTTAATCATTATTTTTACGTAATTTTTAATGTAATAGAAGGAAGCGATGTGGTCCTTAGGTATCTGTGAATTAATATCTACGGATAGATTCAGATAAACACAAGTCTGACGTTTTTTCAATCGTTTCAATTTCGTAGGCCTATTTTAATTGATTAATGATCCTATTTATATGATAAACATTCTTTTATCGTCCAATTTTTACGATACCGATGACTTCGTATTTCTATTTTGAAAAGGGGAAATCTACCAAGTAACCCCCTAAAGGGGTTATCGCCAAGTTCAAATTTAGTGTGCATTTTATCTCGTGACTCTCTGCTGATTAGTATTTTTTTCAACCCGAAGACGATTTTAATAGCATTTCCCCCAGAGAATTGTAATCAATGATTGGGTGTATTTAGATTATTCTAGTTGGAAAACAAAGTATCTACAGACAGCCTTAAAATGTTTACTAAATCGCAAGATGGTACCAAAACACTACTATCAGTGCATTGGCTGTCTTTATTAGGCTGATCATATCCCATTAACTTCATCCTAACTCTTATATATAATTTCTAAACATCCCTTTTTGGTAAACAGCGCTTTTCTCCCTTCATAATCCATCAAAACATATAAAACAAATAAATGGCGCATCGTTTTATGGAAAAAGATTCCCATTTTGTGCTGAAAATAGACCAGTAAATGAAAAATGCACCACTTGGTCAAAAAATCTAGTTTAAATTTGAATATTCCCTTGGAATTTCGTTTCTGATTATGTAAATAGAGATATTGATACTGACGAGATGTATGGAAACGGACCCTGATAGAGAATATGAAGGTATGTTTTAATTTTTTTATTCGTTTTGAGTGATTGGATTTGTTGAAATTTATTTGGGTGGAGATATAGGGTATGAGTGTCCGTCTGCAAAATTTTCGCACGGGGAACTAGTCAGAGTATATAGAAATAGCGATGTATCCTTTTCATCACATCTGTCAATATTTTCATTTCAATATTGCATCAATATATTGCCTTTATTCTGTTGATTAATTGCATGGGATAAATCCGCTTGTATCCATTATATCAGTTCCGGCTGCATTTATTTCTCAGATTAATATCCGTTTCATGAATTCACATGCACACGCATTAACCCTCCCCCCTACTTAGCTACCCCATTCTCACAATGACCTCCTTCCCCCCATTCTCGTTGGTCATGACCTAGTGGTATGTCCTGAGACACTGTTGACGACTAGGTCCTGACCGGCGTCCCTCGGATAGGTGTCTCTTGGAAATAGGTGAATCGGAGATTTATTTTACATCCCGACCTTCGGAGGAACATTGCTGTTAATTGCCTCTTGGACCTAATTAGATTCGGTTGACTCACCCAGTTTCAGTTTTATTTCCCATTATTATTTTGCCTTCTTTTATGATGATGCAATTGTTATCATTATTATTATTATACAATTGTTTGATTAGATTCGCTTATTGTTGACGAATGTCATTGTTGGAGGTATCTTTATTTTATCCCCAAGCAGATTCATGGATAATATTATTAATTCGATAACTATGTTAGAATTTTTTTATTTATTATGATACAATTGTTTGATTATATTCGTTCATTGTTGATGACTGTCATTGTTGGCATTATCTCTATTTTACCTCTTAGCAGATTCGTGAATGATACTATTACTTCGATAACTACGTTATAACATTTTTATTCACTACTATAATCCATGTTGCAATTACAGTCTCAATTCATCTATGAGATTCTTAACTGAAGTGTAAGAATGGAATTTTAAAAAAAAAGCAGCAGTTCACGAGATGTGTCAAGTACACATTGTAATCACTGATAACAAGGAGGAACTACCGTCGTTTTGTAAAGAATCAGGAAGGAAATACAGCGTTACCATGGATAACGACAAATTGCCGTAATAAAAAGAATGTCTTGGGTAAAATATACTAGCTTTGGTTTACGACTCCTGACCGATGGGTGGTAAATTTCAATGAAACTTAGAAGAAGAAATTTAAACTAGTCTTACCTGAGTATTTGAAACTTCTTATCTTACAGGAACAGTTAGAAACTATAGTAAGCTGATGAATTCTACCTCAAATAAGGAATTGTTTTCAGTCTTTAGTTCTATATAGTCTAACATAAACAATTATTATAATCGGTTCTGTTACTGTAGATTTTGAATTCTTCGCTAATTTATATCGAATATATCAACAAATAACTGTCACATCAAACTGTACCTGTACTGTAGCATCAAATGACTTCAAAATAACGATATCGTAACAACAATCGTAACTAACAAATAAATTTCGTAGTATCATTACTTTTACGATTCTTAACTCTAATTTTTTATGCTACAATTAGATGTATTCGTTATTTCAATAATCGCAATTGCTGTCCTATTGTTGTATGTTGAATAATTCGCTATTTTATGTTGAATTTGACATATTGTTATAATAGCAAATAACAACAAAATAATAAATATCATAACAACGATTGTAACTAAAAATAAATTTCGTAGCATCTTTATTTTTAGTTTTCATAATTTGATGCATTCGCTTTCCCTGATTTCACTGGTATAAGGCGGTTACCGCATACTGCCTCAAGCCGGCCCTGCTTGTCCCCACCGGCGAAGAACTGTTAACGAAAGAAAGTACGCTTAGAGCTTCCCCGCAGCGTTTGAGGTCGGGAAGATTATTATAGGGAGAGACTGGAAATTTCGCGGGTTTCCTTCCCCGCAATAACTAATACCGTTCTCCTTCGCTCGGGAAAAAAATAGTCGCAATTTTCTGCGAAATAGTTGCACCGTTTTCCTCAGCCGCGAAATGTGGTCAAGGTCTCAATGCGAAATTAAGCGGAGGCAAACCTTGCTCTCGTTAACGCCGAGTTAGATTTATGTGTAAATGAAAGTTATCCCTTCTCATTATTCTCACCTCACAGTATTGATTCTCTCTCCAGCCGTGAAGCATCTTGTCAAGATAGGGTTTTCAGATCACTTTGAACTTCGGGATGGATGGAAATATCTCTCCGTGAAGGTCACTTCCTGCAGATCTAGCCTCAGATCGCTCTTGCGTTATCACTTAATGATTCTATGGGTTGGGTTTGAATTGTAGACGCTGTTGCAGTGTAAAGACAACGATAATTATGCGTATAAGTTCACTGCATTATATACTAGGTATACGCAACATGCGACCTGCTATGGGTTTAGGATAATATTCGCAAAACTTGGTAATTATTATAGATGGAGAAGACGGCTTTAAAAAATCAGGCCCTTGAAGATAAATTCTATAAATGTATAGAACTCGAATTTAATTTCTAGTTAGAGGAAGGAAGAATTCTCGAGTATGTAGCGGATCTCAATTCAATGAAATTTCGATCGGAATTCGATGTTTTTCAATATTCAGAAAACAGCGTTAAAAAAAAACAGGTTCTTGGAGAGACATTTCAAAAGTATTTGATTCCTAGTTAGAGGAAGGATGTTGGTGATAAATATATTGGACCCTATTGGTTACATATTTTATCATTTCCTCAATTAAAAATCCTTTTGTATTAAGTAAAATTAAGTCACGGGGTGCAAGATATAATTTTGCCACACCCATGTAGTTTTCTACTTCTTGTAGTTTGAGGATTTCCGCCATACATACATACTTTATATGTTGTGTACTCAGGAGTACATACTTGAGTAGAAGTAGCTTTCATTTTGTAAGCATTTTTCATAAGAGTCAAGATGAGAAATGCTTGGTTTAATTAGGAAATCATGCGAAAATTCCCAAAGGACCTCAATTAATGAGCCCCGTAAATGAATCTCCGCAATTCTGCACGAAGATACCATGGAGGACCCTTGTACGTGTGCGACACAATTCCAGAAGCTTTTCCGACCCAGAAGGGTCCCAAAAAAGGATCTTCTGACTTCAAGGGCACCGGGAGGGCCCTTGAGCATATCCAAGAAACATACAAGCAATGCCGACGCAAATGGGGCCCTGCTTTTCCTTTTCAAATGAGCTGCAGCACTTGTCTCACTTCAGTTCCCCCGTTGAAGTTACTCATCTTTTACAAATGAAAAAGTTATTGTTACCTGGCGTCGAACTCAACACCGTTTTGGTAAATGATCATGCCGTTTACACCACAAAATCATGTTCTTTATCAATAGTCATCAATCTATATGGGAAGTGCATCAAAAGAATTTCTGTTATACACCTCATTGCATTTCTTGTGGAATAAGTTTGTCGAGGCCTGCCGTCGAATCCAGGACTATTTTGCATTCCATCACTTCTGATTTCTGCTTTCTAATATATCTTTAAGCGGTGATTACTCTTACTGTTTAGGATTTGAGACAATGCAACCTCCCGGATATGGTAAGATCCCGGTTTCGATTCCTGGTCCCGTCAGACTTTTTTCAAGTCCGTTTTTCCTTGGGATTTATCCCGGATGGACGTCATCATGAGCCAAATTACCCTAACCCTCTTCCGTATTCCGCACAAGATGAGTTTCTAAGCATTATCTCTTAGCGGTCGAATTCTTTTGTATCAGCAGAAGTCACTATTCATTAAAGGAAAGAATCCTAACACTGCAGTGGTCCATGCCATTGCGTTGAGGCCCTTACCTACGTCAATTAATGCACTAGAAGGGGTTCCCTTTGCTGAAGAAGAGAGAAGGATTCAACTCCAAAGTGGGACGGTTTTTCCGGGCTTTTCTCAAAGAATCTCTTAGCAAAAAAGCTTTTTCAGTACGTATGGACTCGAGATCCGCGACTCTTGACGGTGCGTGCTCCTGACATCCCGTTACAGTTTCTTTGCATATTTTTTTTGGCGTGCCACCTCCTGTCCGGGGAAGGACTCTCTAGAACGTGAAAGCGAATAAAAAATGCATCTTCTCTCGTGGTTCAATGGATGCCTCATTCCTTTGGTTTCTTAGAGGACGTCGGTCTATTTTAATCTCCTGCACGTGCGATTGTAGTACATTTTTCGTTGAGGTTTCAAGGATGGATGACCTTACGGAATATCGACGTATCCGTCAGTTATGCACTATTTAATTAATGGACTCATTTCGAATGTATACGATGATTCTAATTACGCTAAAACACTCATCATTATAGATGAGATTTTAGCATTACCTTAAGTAGATTAAAATCCATCAAAGTTATTGATTTTCCTCATAAATGGTATTGATAAGTAATCAGACAATTGTGAAGGTTGATAACCGAAATGAAATTTCATCATAATTGTTCAATTAAATTGTTATCGATTGCTTTTAGTTTTGTTGTATTGCATTTATTAATTTTTCTAATCCAAATATTGATAGCAATACCTGTTTTTATTACATCATTCCAGTTGCGAATTTTCTTTGCAGGATGAAATCATTCCAGTATTCCTTCCGGGTATATTATTTCATTAGATTACAAGGAAGGAAAAATATCAAACCTGTTCTAGAAACTATAATTCTTCACTTCCTCATATCATACTGATGGATTCAGAAGTATAAAGTCTTCGAATATTTTAGGATATCTGAAAAAAATACTTCCATATATTTATACATCCTTATCACACTTACGCTTTGACTAACTTTACGGCACACTAAGCTACGCAACTTTTTTTGTGAGGATTTTAATTTATTGGTTAGAGAGTATTATCTCCAGAATGGAAAATTAATTTTTCTTTAAATCTCTTTGAACAGTAAAATATTTCGGTAAAATACCACGCATGTATTTTTAAAATTTCTTGTATTCCGCGGTACTCTCTCTACACGCATGGTGAAGCTCTAAACTGAATTAATGAATTAATTGTGTAATTAAGTCGTGGTTAAGCCCAAATTGGCCTTTATTCCATGTAATCTCGGTTAACTGAAGGATAAACGGAAGCAAAACAGTGGCCAAGATATGCTTTCGATATGTCATACATAGATTTAGAGGTGATACCGTACGTTTGTCCAACTTTATCTGTATCCATGATACCAATCTCGCTCCTTTGTTTTCCCCAACAATGAAACACCCCGATAATCCCATCAGCCCCCAACAATGGCAAGAGTGTCTCCGTTTATCGGAACACATTTAAATCGTTGAGCACCGTCTTCATTATTGCGAATTGAAGTGTGTCGATGATCTTTGTTCTCACGCTAAACGTTCCCAAATCGATCCCTAACGCTCCATTTTCATTTGAGAGCGCTGTAATCGCTGACCCCATTTCCTTCGATACCAACCCGTTTTTTTCTCACCAACAGCTAACCCGGTTAATGTCAACAGTTTTGACTCGATCCACAAGAATTTTAGCGCTTTTTCACTGGTGGATTTTTTCGCGAGCACCTCGTAATTGTTTCGGCCGCATGGAATTCGTGTGGGCAAAAAGTAACCATCGAAGAGGATTATGGAGGAGTAAAAAAGGGGTTTTAGTCGCGAAATAGGGTCGGATGATAAACCTGGAAAATGGTTATAGATCTTTTTTTATCATCTTATGAGTGAAGCGTTTTTCTTGTCAATTCTTAAGTTCATATGCACGATTTCTTTAAATGATCTATTTATCTTCTTCAAAGAATAAATTACTATATTTTTTCATTTTTTTCCTTAAAGATTTTCACCTTTTTAAAAATTATATTTGAGTGTTTCATTTTAATATTTTTCTCATTTTTTATATTTCATAACGTATACGTATTTGATTGTCTATTATATTTTTAATTACATTGTTTTATTTTTATATATTTCTCTTTTTTATTGTGATTTATATCTATTTAGTTTCCTTTATATTATTGGAAATAATACACTCCTTGGTCAAGTTCTACTAAATTAACTTTAATTAATAATTTAGTAAACTTTACTTAATAATTTAGTAAACTTCAATTAATAATTTAGTAGAACTATACTAACTAACTGTATGATTTACTGTAATGGAGTTCTAACAAGTAACGACTACCTCAATTGATTATTTATATTATTGATTTTATTTTTATATTTTCGATTATTTAGATTTCGTTTTTTTACATTTTTATATTTTAAATTTTCGATAATTTTTTAAATATTTTTATATCTGTTTTCATTAGGGTCTTGGTGTAAGGTAGAGCAAAACGTATCTGTTTTTAACATAGAACGATCTGAATTCTGATTAATTTAACCCTAAGTGTGAATCGAAGACTTATTTTACGAATTCGTTTTCCGTTCCACCTCACGAAACGCTAATGTTCGCCTGATATTCGCGATACTGCGCCGTTCTAACGTGCTTGTTTTCTTAACTGGTAACCTGGTTACCGGAATGGACCAATTTGGGTATTATTATTTCGCGTTCGACTGATAAGAGTTAAATATATACATTCGGATCTTATTCTGTGATCGGATGAATATTTTGATGGGTTTCTGAAGCCCAGATCTGCGTTGTTCCAACGTAATTACATGTTTATAAAGTGTTTTATAGAAATGAGTGTTAATGTGATATTGGTTTTGGTGATGTATACGAATTTTATCATAGTCCCCGTAATCTTTGGTGGGGCCATTTGCCCCCGTTTGGCCCCACATCTTTCACAACTTGGGGGCTACCAAATTGCACGACACGCCCTTAATACGTAATAAATTTAACTTTAAATAGGTTAATTAATAATTAATGAATTTTGAAAGTATTATACATGCAAAAAAAGTTATATGATTAATTTCACTGCCTATATCTTGGCTAACTGTTTATTGTGTCCCATTGTTGCAATTTAGCTTCTGAGAATGTGGAATTTATTAAAACAATAAAAATTTACCACCGTTTATACTTTTATGCTACATTCAGTTTGTGATATCCTTAAGCTTTGGAAACTGTAGAACTATTTCAACGTTACGAACCTTAGTTAGTAATTTAGGTATTTAAAATAATTTTGTATTCTTGTGTAATCTCAATGACCAGTAGACGTTCCCTGATGTAAACAATGCTTCGTTCAGAGTCGCATAAGCTTCTGCAACGTTTTACATTGTTACCAATAGTTTTAGTGACAATAATACTCTTCTTGAATCTCATCAGCTCTTCCAGCACTGTCCATTGTTGCCAATAATTTTACTAACAATTAAGAACCTGTTCATAGGCACGTCAATTGCTTGTAGTCTGTTGTTATTAGTAGTTTTAGTAACAATGATACTCCTTTTCGAGTCACATAGGCTCTGCCAATATTTTTAGTAACAATAAAGCCCTGTTACGAGTCGCATCAGCTTCTCCAGTGTTGTTCATTGTTGCCAATAGTTACACTAACGATAAATCCTTTTTCAAGTCACATCAGATCTTCCATTACTATCCATTGTTGCTGATAGTTTTACTAACAATCAATGCCCTGTTCCGATTCACATCAGCTTTTCCGATATTTCCCATTGTTGCCAATAATTCCACTGGCAGTTATCGATATTTATTCCATTGCTATCAGACCGCCTATATCTGCGAATATGAGGGTCCAACATGACGGACGCTTACGTCATAAACACACTCTGGTGATCGCTCGATCGCATTCAATTTTCCCTCAGCCGTTTGTCACCGAAAGAACGGTGGGCCGAAGTGGGTCTCGTGTGGTCGATTTTCACTTTCGAAAACTGCTTGATACGGGCTGAAGAGAGAAAATCGCCAAAACGTGACCCGTTGGTTTATCCGTGCAGGGCAAAAATTTTTCAGCGCATCTGAGGGGTTGCCTAGAGATTGGTTCCTGGTTTCTCTTGGCCCCGCTCATCCGTGGTGGAGGGAGATTCCGTGAGGAAATTGGAAATGTCCCTGTCGTCGAGCGGACTTGGGTTTTTCCAACTCATAAATGAAATGGGTCTGAGAGAGAAATGTGTGTGAGGGGATTAATATGCCGGAGATCTAGCGTGCACACATTTTATGGGTCAAAGGCAGGCAAAGTGCAATAATTCACAATTTAAGCGCTAATGGGAGTACTAGGCCGATGCATATGATACCCTTGCTCTCGATTGTAAGTTATGGAGTAATATCAGTCGGTGTAAATCACTGATAAGTAACGGGAAATAATACTTTATTGTTGATTGGGTATAATAATATGGTACGATCGCGGGTAACATTTCATCTGACCATATTGCCTTATATATCCAATCTTTTGCAAGTCCGTAGGGATATGGGTGACTAAATTTGAAAAATCCTGATGTTTTTCATTATTTACCCACTATTTCGCGTTCTTTAGTTCGAATTCGCTCGGTGAACTCGTGGAGTATATTCTCTCTTTAATATGAGACTTAAGGGTTACTTTTCATCACTTCTAAGTTCTTAGGACATGTGCATTTTTTCATTTTAATCCCGATACCCGCTAGATTGCGTATTATAGAGAGATTTAGTGGGGACGGTCCCTATTTTCGAATATGTATGCATAATAGAATTCTGAATCTTAATTAGGTATCCTGATAATTTTACGAAAAAAAATTAGCTTAATATTACTATCGATTTTCCTGCATTAAATTTGTTTGTATTTTTCCTTTTCTCACTACTTTTACTTAAGCTGTGAATCTGCAATGGTAGTACGATCAGTACTATTCTTCTCAAGGTAAAGGGTGAAGCGTCACTTCGCACTTAGCTTTCTACGGCCGTACACATAGTACAATTTCCAAGGTGAAACGGACATAAATTTAGTCTGAGAGAACCCGGACTCGAACCCGGATCTTTCACTCACTCTCACTCTTCCAAGAATCTACCTATTATTCTAAGGGGAAGATACAAGTTCGAGACCCGCACTGTCAGACTTTTTTTACATCCTTTTTCCTTGATAATATCTTTCGTTTAAATTCATCGTAAATTTATTTTGTCTTTGGTACCCATGAAAGGATTATTTTAAAGAATACACGAAATACTTCTACAGTGGAACATGTAAAATGAAAAAGTCGCACAATTTAATGAAATGTATGTGTTTAAATCAGGAAAATTGCATATTATATCAATCGGAGGAAAAGGACTTCCGTATTATTTTTTTTCGAATTCCTAGGTACCTCGAAATTTCGAATTCGAATTAGGTACCTCGATTTAATTTCATTTGGAGATGTTGTCTTCTTAATTTAAGAAATCAGTATCTCCTCCATAGCTTGCGGTTGGATTATTCCTTTGCTTGCATGGCCCATTTAGCAGTTTGGGAATGCGTTATTTCGGTCTCCGTTATTTCCTCAGTCCTGTCGTAATTCGCATTCTTTTTCCACCGGTCTCTTCGCGGAACCATTTTCGTAATGTATTTTTGCGCCGTCTACTGGTAGTGGAGTATCCGCTGCTTGGCTACTTTCTTCGGATTATTAGGTCAGTAGGTCTTGCTTACATCGGAGGCCACTGCGTGACTGTGATTGCGTCCTACCCTTTCCTGGTGCGCCTTACTTGTTCATGTAGCTTGCCTTCGTTAACATGGAGTCACGAATCATTTTTTCACCTTTTTTAGAGCTCTGCGTCTATCTCAGGTCTCGACTGCAGCCCGTTTCCGCACCTTACGTTACCAAGGAAATGCGCCGTCGAACTTCAGCTTTTTTGAAGGAAGACTTCTCGGGTTTCCAGCCGGGTGCAGTGTTGGATTGAGTCCGACGTTTCGGCTACTAACAGCATAGCCATCTTCACTTCCCTGAAGATGGCTATGCTGTTAGTAGCCGAAACGTCGGACTCAATCCAACACTGCACCCGGCTGGAAACCCGAGAAGTCTTCCTTCAACATATTCACCGGGAAAGAACCAAATCGTTCCTTCTTCAGCTTTTTTCTCCAGAGGGTGCGTTGGGTGCAAGAAAAAAAATCATCTTTCGCTTAGACGCGTGTCTTAGTCTTGCTCCTCGGGGTTGATCATCTTTGTTTTTCAGATGGTTGGGTTCTGAGAGGCAACAATCAACTTGTTGCCTCAATTGTTGGCTCTTTACATCTTCACTTCAACTATTTAGGCTTCCATTGTTGTCGGATACCGCCTCAGTTATTTTTCAACAATTACTGTGAAACCCGTTTTCTTATTTAAGTGTAACAATTTCACTTCAACAATAGGGTTTCCATTTTTGCCATACAATGCATCGCAATTTTAACAATAAGTTCTATTTTTTCTTGTTCATTTAAGGTTTAAAATTTCAGACCAACAAATTCGGCTTCCATTGTTTTTCGGATAACGCCTCAGTATTTTTTAACAATAAGTTCGAAATCCGTTTTCTCGTTCATTTAAAGTTTAACGATGGCGCTTGCTTTTTCTAATAGCTCAATGATCACTACTTAATGATGCTTTGCCTAAGTATACAGAATGAAAAGTTCTAGTGCTCCTGTATAGCCGTGTGGGCAGCGCGTTCGACTTCAATGAAAGCGGTCCCGGGTTCGATTCCCGGTGGGAGCTCACGTGCGGAATGACCTCAGCTGTCGAAACTCGTTTCACAATACTAATACTACTATGAAAAGTCCTGCTTAGACTACATTTTTGTTAAAGGCGATTACATATCTTTCAAAATTCGAGTTACATAGGTTGGCATTCGTTACTGCGCACTTAAGTTCTCTACTGGCCCTGGCTATGATATGAAAACTACTGAGGTATGAATGCTGAAATATGAATGATGCTGACCACTCCTTATCGAATACTATGGATTCCTCTCATAGCATTGTGGTTCAGAGTGGTAAGCTTGTGTAAAGTCCTTCGCCCTTCATTTTGCCTTTAAGCAGGACTCATTCCCCATTGTTTCCCATTGATAGAGGGTTTTGGGTTTAAATTTTTTCTTGGTTGAATATCGTACAGACAGGTTTTTATTACCCGCGTATTTATTCTTGCGTTTATCACTTAATATACAAGTTAAAGATCTTGTTAAGCACAAGTATTTCGTGAAAAAAAAAACAAATTGATTCTTGGCTCAATACTGTACAGGCAGACTATTATCACTTATACTAGTATCCTTGCATTTATCAGGTTTTATAAAAGTTAAAGATTCCGTTAAGTAAAAGCATTCCGTAAAACTTTTGGTACCTTCTTCACACCTCGTCTTGTAAGCCTCATTCCTTCCTTTTAGAACCTTTTGGCAGCTGGTTGTGGTTCTAAGCCGGCTTTTATCCCTAGTACTCCACAGTCATAGAAGGTGCAGCTTACCGTGAATATACCCAAGTAGTATTCAGAATGTCTCGACGGCAACCTTTCACCGCACAGAATGCCGTGGTACGGCGATGATGTAATCGCAGTTTTCTCTGTCGTTAGCAGTCGGATATGCCCATTGCCTTAGAATGGTCACGGTTGGTCGGGTTCTGCTTTATTTCTTTTCGAAATCTCTCTCTCTCACCAGTGGTTTCATTTGAGATGTTGTTGCCCGGATTCTTATATAGGATCTTTAACGTGCTGTTTGCGAAATTTACGTTCCTTACTGTATCTTGATCCGTTTTATTGCTTTATGTAGCGGAGAAAATTTTTAATTGAATGTTATCCCTCCTGGTTAAATATTAAAAAAGGATGAAAAAACAGAATAAATTTTAAAGTTATTTTGTTTTTTCATCCTTGTTATGGAGTTTCACATGGTGACGGATTCAACCATCGATTTTAATAGACCAAACAGTTCCATCATCTTTTAAAAGAATGAGATAACTAAGAATTTACTACATCTTGTAGATATAATTTAATATTCTTGTGCTTAAACAGGATTATGTTCCAACAATTGTTCATCAAACTTGTTTGTGATGATTTAAATATTTCTTTATTATTATAAGTAAAAACTATTTAGCAGGGATGGGGTGTAAACACCGAACTTTTAAAAGCTCCTTTTTTAGTTTATTATTATCGCGTTTTGCTCGCGGAAAGAATGTATCTTTAAAACTACTCGTTCTAGCATCTACTTTTCTTATTTTATTACTTAAATCTTTATTTTTTAAATAACATGAAAGAAGTTTAATACATAAAGAAACAGAGTTAAAGAAAACGGAGTAATAAACTCATCAAATAATGGGATAAAATACGGAATTTTTAAGGAATCTATGTATAGTTTAGTTATGACAACGTTTCAAAATATCATGCTAGATAGTGTACGGATTCTATTCAAACTATTTATATTATCAAAAATCCAAAGAGTCTGATCTTTATCTTATATAAACATGTATTGCATTTTGCAGAATTAGTAATGAGTTGAGAGAAGCACTCAGCAAATTTCTAAGGGAACCAAACCTCCCGCTAAAAACACCGCAATGGCAACGCTGTATCCCAAGCGCGTCGCACGTACCAGGAAATTATATTTCCAGTTTCTCCTGATTCTCACTCCTCTACTCGCACGAGCGATTTTCGTTTTTAAAGGCAATTATGCTGACATTTCTTCTCATGAGAAGTCCTCTCAGTTACAGCTCTAATTCTGGGTGTAAAGTCATCGCATCGAAGGCTGTGTCCTCAATCCTTTCACCGTTAGATACCGAGAGGCTTGAAGAGGGAATGAGGCCTATTAGGCTGGATGAGGAGTGAGGTAGCCTGTTGAGCCAGATGCGAAAATTATACAGCATCACACATACCTCAGTAGCTTTCATATTATTATAATCATGAACAAGACTGAGAAAAAAGTAATCGAAAGAAAAAATTTCTCCACTCGGAACTAAGAGGTATATGAATGTTAGATGAATATGTTGTTTTATTTATTCGTCTGAACGTTAAGTCTGGACCAATCAAAGTAGCCACAGCGGAAAGACTATATGAATAACATTTTTCATTCAACTTGTATGGACCAGGATGAGTATCAACATTCAACATCTTTCGTACCTCGGTTGCTTTCTAGCTATCAAACTCATAAACTAAACTGAGTTTAAGGCAAATTATAGGTATATTTTCCACCAACATAAAATACCTGTTGTAAAAGAAAGACTGGAAAGTTATCTATTCATCGATATATTGTATCTAATATAATGCTCATACTATTTTTTATGAATATGCCATCCAAATATTCTGTATTTCACACTACTCATAAGCATCATTTCAAATTTCTAGGCCAACTGTACCTAGCATTTATATGTTTCAGTGTAAATTCAGGTCGATAAAGGTGAAAATACAGACTGATTTACTTGAGTATCGTAGTATCACCATCAGGACTGACCCGAGTTGTACTGGCGCCCCGGGCAGAGAGTCCTTCATTACCCCTTAAACTTTATGTATTACTTTAAAAATGTTCATTTTTTCTCCTAGTATTCTAGAGATAATTTTTTGATCTAGTAAAATGAATTTCAACATTAGTTTGTATTAAGAAATTGCCAATATTATTTCTCTAATTATGATCACTTTAATATTATAATAAAAATGATGTATTAGATGAAATGAAATCATAACGATGTAGTATTAAACGAAAACTAGTACTGCCAAATATCATGTTTCTGGTTCGTTGGATTAGAAATATATGACTCCCTCACATATTATGCAGCACACTAATAGTTCAATCGCGGCACACCAATGGTACACCTATGGGAAAGCACTATCTTATGTGATTTTCAGTGTAGCGTATCCAGCGCACAAAAAGAGGCTTGCTTTGTATTGCTCTGTTTCTTTTCGGAGATTAGTTCATCGTGACAAACCAATTGGCAACGTCGCCAGAATCCTTTTAAGGCGCAGTCAGGTTAGAAAAACCGTTCGGAGGCGAACAAATTACTGTATTATTCGCACCGTGAGCATCGTGAAACAGATAACGTTACATTTCGCGCCATCCTTCGCCACATTCACTAACTCTTTATCAAAGCTTTCGATTTCCATGTCATCGGAAGCACAATGGGAAGCAGGGCTGGCTGACACAACGAGCGAACCAAGAAACGCTTGTAAAATTTCGAGGGCGAAAATTATGATTCGCAAAACAATGTATTATTCTGTTTCTTCGACAACAATCAGGAATTATGCCGAATCAATAATAATAATAGTTATCATTGTTTACAATATATCATACCGCACACTTTTCATTACATCGCAAGAATACAAATATAATTGATGTAGCCATCCTCAAAGACGTCAATATTACAAGTGAAAAACAAGAAAGGATTACAAAATACACTCCATTAGCAACAGTTTTAAATCTCTGGGAACAAGAAATAATTACTATAGTTACAATACTAGAAGAGGGGTGTGAAAAACCTGCGAAACCCACAGATAGTGAACTAGTTTTCGAACAGAAAACAGGTTAAAACAGATCAAAAAGGCAAGCAAACACAATAAATGCAATCTGAAGGATAAAACACGTGGAAATATATTTGCGTAGAAAAATAAACGCAAATCAAGGAACCTATGAAAGAATTAAGGATCAAAGTTTTAAAGATATTGGGCTAAAACTTTAAGTATTCGAAACCTCTGTAGGATAAGGATGGTAGCTAGTTTCAGCTATAAATTAAAGCACCCTGGTTAAATCATTGAGACCTTATAATTTCTATATTATTCCTTTTTTTAACTCTTGTAAGAACATTCTCTGTGCAATCTAATTCAATATAAAATTACAAAGTATCTAAGCTTTGTTTGTTTAATGTTAACTTATTCATTGGAATTGATAGAAATTCCACCTGTTATTCGATCCTATTTTGCGATCACATTAAATTATTCTATTTAAATCGATTCTAAGTCTCGTTCTTCAAAGCAAAACATACTTTTTCGTGTTCTATGCCAAGCAAGAATTTCTCGATGTCAACTTAATTCATGTGAAATGCGTATGAAAATATTTCAAATATCCATGTAAAATATATAATTTATTACAGCATCCGGAAAAACCACCTTTGCTTCAATTGAAATTTCATGTTATTTCTCGTCCTTGATCGTGATTGGGTTTTTCTTGGCTTGTAAAAATCTGCGTATCTTTATAATGTTTAGGAGATATATTTTTTCTTTTTTACGTTGTTAATTTCCAAAGGGATCGTATATTTGGGCCTCCGATTGTCTGAATTCGCTTCCAATAATGCGATAGACAGGCTTTTGATTCCATCAGGTGAAGTGGTCCATCGAGGAAGAGTTAGTTGGGCGAAGGCGCTTAATTGGATTGATTAGCGAGATGCAACTCTGCTGAGTGAAGAGGTTCGCAAGCGAGCATCGGATGGCTCCTTTATTTGTGGCCTACGATAGCTCTTCGTGAGGTGCGATGTGGCACCACGGAGAAGTTTGTTTAGGACGTTCGCGTGTTTTATTGGAATGTTGCGAATGGATCATTTAGCTGAAATTTAATGAAAAAAATATTCATTTTTACGGATACAAAAACGTTCAGTGGCTGTTATAGATGCGCTGCTTGATGGTTTTAGCTTTCGATTGATATTTCAGATGTTATGGGCGACAATAATTGTTTTATAATATAATTATTATTTTATTATTTATGTATTATTACTGTTTAATATTTTATTATTTATTTTTTATTATTATTGTTTAAAGGACAAATTAAAAAAAGCCTAATAAAGCTTCAATCAAAGACTAACAATGGTGTAATAATAGACATTATCGTTTAATAATAATTATTGTTTAATAATACACTCGATTGTTGTGGCCCGGCTGTCTTATTTGTTGACTCTTTCCATTCCAATCACTATGTAAACAGACTCGGCGTCTTTGATTGTTACTCCGTGCCATATTAGTTGGAACATAAATTGTTGATGAACTGTTGGTATTGAATATGAAATTGTTATTGAATGATCTTGTAATGAACATTCCTAACGGTTGACTCAAATGCTTCGTAAATCATATTTTACTGCAGATGATGATCATCACTATGCAAAGGTATCATTTCTAATTTTCGCTTGATGTGTTTCAATCAGTCTTTCAATGAGTTAAATAATCTTGAGGTAGATAATTGCTTATTGCTAGATTGTTCTCGAGCTCCCTCGGGAAATCATAACGGATTCATTTCGAATTTCTTTATTTCAAACGTCACTCTTTCTCTATGTTATTGTTTCTATTATTACTTTATAATAATTGTAATAGTTTTTAAAAGCTGTGGTTGTTACTATCTAACGGAAGAGTATGTTATAATAATTAGAAAATCTAAATAATTGTTTCAGTTGGAATCAATAGAGAACCTGAAGATGTTGCTTAATTATTGTATACCAAAAGGTGTTGCGGTATACCTGAGCGTCACATGGTGTGCCGCCTGATTTTGCATTAATAGTTTTCTTCTAGTTTCAATCTAACATCATCCTCGCTCTTTATGCTGGAGTTTATCCGCTGAAAATATAAAAGAATAGTCTGTGTTCTTATTAAGTACTTGCTCCTTTGTCAGCTCGAATTCAGACAAAATCTAGTGAATGGTATATTGTACTGCTCGTAGTATATACTAAAACAAGTGTGGCATGAGTCGTCTGTCTCAGAGTATGTACGCCTACCCATTTGTGTTTGATTCGAGCGAGCACCTGATATGGCAGTACCGTTCATAGCGTCCGAGCCTTATTTTTAAACCGCGAACTTCAAAATGAGAAAGTGTTTGCCTTCCTTTCTCCGTGTCTTTATTCTCAGTGGATGAATCAGCCTTTCACGAGAAATTCCTATCTCTTTGTAGTTTCGATCGACGTGAGAATAGAAAGTTGAGCAGTGAAAAGTGATTCGATGACATTTAGAGAAATGATGACTATGGTATTGTACGATTTGTTCATGAATGTTCGTCTTCCCATAACGTTTATGCATCTTTCACTTTTTATACTCGGTTATACAATGAGTATTTGCGTGTGAAGTAATTTTAGGCAATAGAAATCTCATTGAGCAAAATTATATTCCTAACAATATTTTTTTATTTGACAAAGTTGATGGAATCTGCTCTTTTTATTGTGTTAATGATTACTAGCAGTAAAGTAATTACCAACTCGGCATTCATAATACTTGTATATTTTCCAATTTTAAGCTCTTTATATTCTAAGGAAGATTGATATCACCATCTAACCATTAATTCTATACGGATATAAATCCCGTGTATTCTAATGGAAAAGTACATAAGCTCGGCTTCAACAATCTCCTTGGTAGTCAAGGGGATAAGTTTTATAAAAGTCTAGATATTACGAAATTTTCCTCTAATTTATCGAACTTCTCGCTGTAGATTATCATTTTAGATTCGAATCGATATCATTTGGTATTTCTATCGACTTTCTTTTTAAAGTCGAACTTCCTGGGACAGAAACTGAATTTCCATCCATTTTTTATGGTATTTCGAAATTATTTATTTATATTTTTTATCGGTATTTCGAAAGAACTAGAGTCGAACTCGGCACTATTAGCTATATGAAACCCGCACACCCTTTTAGTATAAGTTCAGAGAATTATGCGAAATTTAATTGAAATTGGTAAAATGTCTTAAAAGAAACTTTCATATAATTAGATTAGCAGTCAGATAAACTACGAAAACTTGATTAAAATTTTCTGCGGCTCATTTTTTCTTGCTATACTTCATGTTTTTTAAATAATTGTATCATATCTTTTATAATCGTTCCTTGAATAGTAATCTACCCACGATTGATTTAGAATTTTCATTGGAATAGGCTTCGTACGCCCCACCCGTAAAGTGAACCGCACAACTACTTTCCATACGTTTGTGTAGCAGGAAAAGTCGGAGAATACTTTAATTACAGGAAACGACACTAAGGAATTACGGAACGAGCGACGTTGCCGTTCTTTACTACGCTACTATCTTCTGGCACGAGCATCGGTGTACACGTGAGATAGAATTGGCAACGCTCTCTCTTTGCCTGCTATGTGGGCGGTTGAGAAAACTCGGCATTCCCTTTACAACTTAAGAAACAAGGAGCGTTCCGCAGCTCGAAAACGCGTGATATATTATTTGCGAACGTAAGCTGCGATTCGCAGCTGTCTTGACACTCGAAAGATTTTGGCGAGATGGCATATTGTTTAAATATACGCCAGTTGAGTCATGAACTGAATAAATGGGTCATCGGAGGCCCTACTTTCTTTCGGGAAACAAATACTGGAGGTATTTCGTCATTGCCTGTTCAATAAGTCTCACTCCGGAATGAAGAGATTTGCAGATTCTTTTCGTTTAATAGTGTCTGTCGATAACCTATTGGTACTTTTTATTGACTACAGTTTTGGAATTATACTAAAACCCGTGTAAGATGCTAACCTGCTTAATAAGCGGTTTTCTCTCGATTCTAGTCCATTTTATGCTATACACATGGTAAAAATACCCCTTAAGACGCTGTGCTAACCGCTTATAAGGTGGATTTTTCTCTCCCCCAGATACACTGCAACCCGCTATAGCAAATCCTGCGCCTCGGTAAATAGACGAAAAATTATTTATACCATTCTTCTTTAATCGTATATCCAGTAAAAATTCCTTCATTTTAGAGTGAATAACTAATAAAAATAAGAAACCAAGTTGGTTGTTTCCTTTCTTCGAAAAGGAGATCATTCTAGAAAAAATATGACGTGAAATCAATCAGTATTACACAATCGCGAATTCTTAAGATATCTACAATTGTGGCGTAACAAGCAAACTTAAGAAAATTCCTTTTCGTTTTTGAGAAATAAACCACTTGTTTAAAAAAGAGTCAAAAAACCTTATTTACCTTTTGTTTTCTAATTTTAAAGGATAAAAATTTTGTAATATCCCGGTTTTAAATCTATAACTCTCTTTTTACCCGGTTCTCCGGAAAGACTCTTAACCGGGTTTCACTGCACATTGAGAATTATGTAGAAATAACAATATCTTATGTGGGTGGGACGGAATGAGGATTATGGCTGATGATACATTTTCTTCGAAAAGAAAAGTTTCCCAATCGGAAAAAATTACAAGACAGGAATACTTCTTTCGCTAAGAATCTAGATCTGGTTTCTAATGAAAACTATTCTAAGAATATAAATAAGTTAATTTGCTACGGTATAAAGTTGTATTCTTCTCTTGCGGTCTCCATATTCTTGAAATGTGTAAAAACTAAGTTTTTGTAAGCATCGAATGGCATTAATTGCTATATTTCATTCGAAATGTGGGATTTTTTAATATTGATTATTGAAATTTGAAATAATTTATTCAATAAACAGTCAAAATTTCTCGTCGAGATTACCGTTAATTTCTTTGAGGTACACTTAATATATTTTGCGGCACACTTTTTATGGCAGTTTGAGATACAATGCTTTATGGTATTTGTTCTCTTACAATTAGTTCCATTTTCACTTTCAGCTTTCAAAATGTCATATCTTTCTGGGACCAGGGCGAAATTTGTGTCATTAACGCCTAAGTTAATTGAGAAAATTGGGGCATTGGCAGAATAAATCGGATTAGTAATTTACAATTTGGGTTAATCCTCATTAGAGAGGAAATGTTGGTTCACTCGACGACATTGACCCAAAAATAACAGTGAAATCTCCGTAACTCGAATTCTAGGAAAAGAGAAACCGATGGAACTCGAGAAAATTCCGATCATGAAAGTTTTTATCATTCTCGATTGTGAGAGAGCAATGTGCTTCCCGATTGGTGGGATTCAGGAAACTATTTTCTTCTGTCACTACGAAAGAAGTCCAACTATGTGGCCGTAGATTTGATTTTCCTATGCGTTTATACTAGGTGTCTTAAAAGTCCCATTTTATATTTCGAAGTTATGGGAATCGTGGTTATTTGGCTTAAGTGTGAAAGATTATTTTATGGCAAAGTATACGATAGAAAGAATTGCCTCCACATGTCTACTATAGTTCCAATGGATAGAATACTGGCCCGGAAAGTGGGAGACCTGGGTTCGAGTCCCAGCCAAGTCACAATTTATCACTTCTTGTATAACCTTAGTTTTTGAAGTGTTATATTTTTAACTGCATCAAAAATAAGATGTAAAAGTTCTAATGAATGCCTTCTTCTACCAGTTCACCGATTAGACTCAGTGAAACTTATGACTGTCATCAGACAATTGCTTGACAACAATCGGTCAACAATAATTACCCCTCAACAGTCACTTATCAGCGATCGCTCGCCAACAATTGCTCATTAACAATTACTTGCCGCAAATATCGATTCTGTGGAAAATTATTCTTCAATTTCTGATCTTAAATTTGATTAAATATTTAGTTACTCTTTTATCTCAGATAATCGTGTAGTTAAGCGTAATGAATTTTCTTATATCTTTAGCACCTAGTACGAGGTGTGTTTTAGGTCAGTCATTAGTAAGGCGCTGTAATTTCCGTACGGCTCGGCTGTTTGAAAGCAGCTACTTTCTCTGGCAATGAAAGTGGACGGAAAGTATGGAAAGATGGCTTGCCGACTTTGAGTGAAAACTTGATTTTAAAAGAGGGAAGTATTCAGCTTCGGTGCTCACTCAGTTTTATGGCCCATCGTATTTTTTTGAAGATTTATCTTTGCAGTGAGTTTAAACGTATTTTATAATTACTTTAGATAAAAAACCTATTGGCCGATGTTGTTTCTGCCATGTTTACTTGGAATTTCACTGTATTACGATTGGATTACTTTCGTGATTGAATTATGCTAATAAGATGCAGAGTCGTATGGAAGAGAATGAATATTTTGAAAGTATTAACATTTATAGTTGAGTACAACTCTTCATATCTTTTTCTAATGAGTCATTTTGAGTTCATCAGCAATATATAAGTTCTAATATTAGATACAATATTAGTATAATCGAAAATCATCTTTCTAATTCCTATTCGTTGAGCCTCTTTCAACTGTTTACGATACTCTTCCATAATGTTAAAGTAACGTTATTCTTTACATTTACACCGATTATACGTGAAAATTTCCTCATTCATATAGTTTCTTCGTTCCTATACACTTATTGACTTAAAATTTAATTCGCAGTAGATATTTATGTTGCCATTACTCAGTATCGATGTATCGATTTCATATCGATTTTTATCGATAAAGCGATATCGATATATGTATTTTTCTTTTGAAAACGGTTTATTCGAATTCATCCATCATTATTTTCACTCTTTTCTATTCTCTGTACTTAGTCGTTCAATATTTTCACCTCATAGTCATTAAATAAGCATAGTCGTTTGATATGTAAATTCGATACATCGAAGCGTAGGTTGCCAGGAGACGAAAGAGATCTTCATCAAATACGGAATATGTTAATTCCCCTAATTCTTTAGCATTTGAGTCCTACGCACGCCATCGCCTTCCCTACCTGTCAGTGGCCACTCCGTTTAGCAGCGCTCTCTACTATTTGTCCGCTTACAGATAGCGGACCTGAACGTTTCGGTAGAGGAGTGTCCTTGTCCAGGACCTTGATCCACTACGTAATGGAGTTCTCGTTTGACGAGAAATCGCTAATCCACGCCTCCCCAGCGCCCTCAGCTATGGAGCGGTGGTACCCTGTAACCACTCTCTTTCTTGCAGACTGGTTCTCCATTTTAATTTCTAACCGCAGCTCTCCTTTTTGAGTGAAACTATTATGGGCGATTTGGAATGTTCGGTGTTTTGAACAGAGGTATTTGATATTAGAATGAGAGGCTTAGTCTCGATTTGTTTCACTGCTGCTAAAGTCACCAGGTAGCGTGGCGTAGGAGTGTCCGTATGTTTATAAATTACAGATAACTGGTGTATTTTAACAGTTTAACATTTTCGCCTAAGTGGTTTTAGATGCGTCCTCGAAACAAAGTTAACTCTCTGACTTAATTATTAACTTTTTTGGCTTACATTCCAACAGGCCATTGTTGAAGCGTCCGAATTATTATTGTGCGTTTTAATATTAGTTATGATTACATTGTTGGTGACTGAGCTCTGTTATTGTTGCGGCTATTGTTAAACGAATTAGTTTCAACAATCATTTGCTCTTCCTTATTTTATCTCTCCTGCAGCGTTGTGATGGATATCTTAAGGGCTTTACTAATTGCTGCTTGATTTAGCATGCCGTCTTTAACATGTATTTATTATGAAATACATCTACATTTTTCAAATTTACCTAGTTTGGTTTTCAACATCTCTGGTTGATTCATACCGCATATCGACTGTATAATATTGACACCCCCGTGATTTTTGTTTCCCTTTCTACATTTTCTACTATTAAAAAGTCCTGTCATATATCAGTTACTCAGATGGATGTAGTCTAGACAAATGACAGCATAAGAAGCGTAATTATTTTCAGCCGCTATGTGGTTGAAAATTCATTTTGAAACTTTTTTCTTAGTTTTGGTCATAGCAAATTTTGCAATTCAGATCATCACCATGTATCGGCTTCAGATCAAAGTATGTCTGAAAGCAAAATTTCTGCTTTCTTGTCAACCCTTTCGTCTCAAATTCAAATATTTCCCTAGTTAATCATCATTTCTTAACACAATAATTTTACAGAGTCACGGGTTTGATTTTAGACGCTTTCAATACAGACTTGAGTATCTCTTCGTCAATGAAAAATTGTAGTGATAATCAAATTTTCGTGTATTGACACATTGTTTACAAATTGATTGTTTATTTCTCACCTCCCATTGTTATTATTTGTGGCTGTATTTCATTTTAGAATTTTTATTATTTTTTGTTTATATTATTTCTTTATAATCATAATAAATAAAAAAAAATGAAGTTTTGTGTGTTCCCAAATCTCCATGGTGATCAACGCACTCTTTATTGCCGTACCCTGAGGCAATTGCTTCACTTGCTAACTGTTTGGATCCAACCCTCACCTCATGTGTTATTATTATCACCGAGAATTTCAGCTGCTGAGGAAAGCTTAGTTCCGTTTCTTCGCCCTAGAGGTCGTGAAAGGTGCGGATTTTTATGACAATGACTAATTTGGGTCCATTATTTCGGAGGGATCCTGGCAGGCGCCTTTGTCCGGACAAACGTGACCTTCGCAGCCCTTGACCAGCTGCTACCCATCCGTTCCCACCGTGACTCAGGTGGAGCCACGTGTCCCTTCTTAACATCCTCTAATATACGGAATGTCCACGTACTGTTAGGATTCGTATTCCACTCTTTTTTACATCTATATCGGTCGTTGAAACGGACATTTTCATTGAGCTGTTTTTGAGGTGGTATTTTTCTGTCCCGAAAGCAGCTATGTTTGATCTTAACTATCTTTGTGATTACCTATTTTATTCATATTTAGATCCCTCGTTAGGTGTGACGGAGCTTTACTTAATGTGAATCCCAGGTCTATAATTATCAAGATTATTGATATTTTTACTGTTTATCACAGGCATAGTCAGTTGTACGCTTTCTTCTTCTTACTATTAATTTGTATCTTCTTAGTCCCTTGTGCATTTCTATGATAACACATAATCTCGCCTTTAAAAATCCCTGGTCCTCATGTACAGGCTATTTAACAAACAGGATTTTACCAAATTTTATAGTATTTTATTAAAATTATTGCCAGTCGAATCGAAAACAACATCCATCGGACAAAAAAATTATCTTCTTTATTTCCAATTCAATATGATTTTATAATTTAATCTCGAATGAATGAAAGTTATGGCAATTCAATAAATTTTAAACTGTTGTTACGTAGCATTGTCGGTAAACGTAACTATAGATTTGTTATATTATAAAATTTTTATAACCGATCTTTGATGATTAAATATCAGCATTATTGACAAATAATAATCGATCAAACCGGAGCTAATAAATTCACTTATATCGTTAGTATAAACGGAACAAGAAATTTATTATTCATAGTTTATTCATTATTCGTTTATGGAAGAGAGATTCGAAAACTTAGTTCGAGAAAACGTATCCCTTGATTCCACGTGCCCCCTTATCCGTCCAGGCAGGTGTCACCCACCGTCACATTCCTTACAAGTGATGGAATTCACGAAATCTTAAAAGAGCTGGGCGAGCCCGTGGCTGGTTATGAGAAGGCTCACCGTTGCTTGAGTCCCTTATGAATCGTGTAAGCTCGGAATTCGAAACCGTTATCCGAAATCTCCGAAGCGAAGGATCATCATTAATGCTCAGCCTTGCGGTAGGTTCAGATTTATTCCGTTACGATTCATAGAATAGGCACTCTCTTTCGTCTATAAAAATCTTATCTCCTAATTGCTGTTATCTTATTAATTCGTGCGGTTGAGGTATTGTGTTTGTAAGGATTGGAATTTTTCTTCGTAATCTGCCTTAGAAGGCTGGTTTGGCTGGCCTTATCCCTTCTTATGTTAGATATCTGGAGCTATGATAAGGGAATGAGGTCTTTGAGGATTGAGGTAGCTTTGCTCATTCCAACCCCCCCCCCCTTAATGGATGGAAAATCTGCATCAGTTAAGAATTAGAATTGGCAGGGTAGTATTTTATTTCTGTTTCCTGGAAACGATTTTAAGATACGTTAAAATATTGATGTATTATTGTTATAATAATCATGACAACAAACATACTTTTATTTACGTCTCATATCAGACTTTTGACGTAAGATGAATAAAATGGTAACAATAATAATAATAAAATTTCATTATTGCGCTTTTTATAACGTAATTATTATTTTATAATTTACCATTCAACTTTGTTACTAAGGCTGCCATTTTTTCAATTTTCGCCAAGATAACGTTTCAGAAACATATTTGCCCAAACCAGTAGCTGTCGCCGAGGATCTTACTACTATAAGACCAGGTTTCCAGCATTTACAGATGAGAATGTGAAAATTATTATTTCTTCTATTATCAAAGGCTAAGAAGTATGGATATTTTTATGAAGACAGCGTTTTAATGTAGTAGACTCGTTTAAATGAAAAAAAAGTTGCAATCGATTCGTGTGATTTACTCACTATGCTCACAATGCATCCATGTGTTTCTTGCTTCCTTAACGTTATCTCTAACTGGGCTTAAGAAAAGAAATATCATTTCTTCCAAAGTTCCGGTTGAATCGGACTTTCCAGTTCTTTCCACTCAGAAGCTAATTAATTTAGTCGTAGATTGGCCGGTTCACAGCAGCGCCATCTTGCATCGAATCTTCGAAACACACCTATAGCACTTCGGACTCCAAGAGGCCATGAGGATTATTCAAATTCCCTGTAAACGATTTTAGGAGAATTGGTTTAGTACTGTATTACTGTATAGGCCAATGTAGTCATTCTAACCCTAAATACATCTCGTTTGAGCATACTTTCATGTTTTACTCTTATTTACATTTACATTACTGGCCCTGCAAGCTGCCAAAAGTGTATGGCAGGGAGTGCAAATACAGATATCCTTATCTAACTCTAGCTGCTATTATATTTTCTAATGCTCCGTGGAAAAACGACCAGAAGTAGCTTTTATAGCGATTATTTTCTGATAACACTTTGTCGTTTTCTCTCGTAACTCGCAAACGTCATTAACTGGAATAATAAGATCAACTATATCCTCGACGAAATCTGTACTAATATATTTTTCGAATAACATCCGTATATAATCGAGTCTTCTGTCCCATCAGAGGGTCTCTAATCATAGCCGGAACAGTGCTGTCGAATCTGAAATCTCCTTTAACAAACCTATCTGCTCTACATTTAACCATCACTAGATCGGAGACTAATCCCACCTCATGAGGATCCATAATTATACAGAAATATTCTAGGTGAGGTCGAATTGGGAAAAATACGTTGTTTCATAACCTCTCGAAGAGCATCACCTCAGAATTATACTTGCTAATCCTTACATCCGAATCGTGTAACCTATGAAGCTTCAGATACGTTTATTCTGTTTATTTATATTAACACTTCGCGAGCCGCCGTATGGCGTATGGTAGGGGTGTGAAAACACCGTACTCCCTAATTAACTATCTGATTTATATACCTAATACTATTAGGAAAGAGAGGCCAAAAATAGCTATCCGTTCTCGCTATAATCTCACGAAATTCTTCGACGTCTGGCCTCGAGAATTGCGTTCGATAGCAACCATGTCGCGTATTTCATAATACAATTTCATAAATCGTAGTATTTTTATATTTATAATTGGTAGAAGTACTTCTATAGCTGGGATCATTTCGCATACGACTCCCACCGGGAATTGAACCCGGGACCGCTTTCATCAAAGTCGAACGCACTGCCCACATAGCTATCCAGGAGCTCGTCATCATGTAAATCACTGCTTAAAAATGTATCCAATATCTTATGCCTATTCTCATTTCTTCTATCCTGAATAGATTCTCATCTTAGGGACTTGATATTCTCTGATGCACCGTTGTCGAACCTGATAGTCTACCTTAACTAAAAGAGCCATCCTTCGTTGTACGCATTCTAGGCTTTAAGATCATTATACTATAAGGAAAGAGTATCATACCCTTCTCGTGTTGATTCCACAGTACCGAAGCAGTTGAGTTCGCATTGGTGAGTCAGGATATTTACGCGTGAGCGTAATGGAGTGTGGGCTGAGTTTTTGAGGGTCGAGCGAAGCCAAAGCAGGTTGAGCTAGTAGTTTTTAGAAAGAGATAAAAAGGGACACGTGGGGAGAGGTTCTTCCGGGTTTAGGAGAGGGGAAAGCAAGAGGAGAAAGCGAGAACGCATAGAAATACCCAGAGCGACTATCTCTATTTAAGTGTGTGTAATCATACAATAAAACACGGTTGAGATGCTTTACAAAGTACCGAATGAAGTACACGTTATGGGCGGATTAGCTTTATTACCGGGTTGTGATAAAACATGATTTTTTCGTGTTAAAGCAATATGAATATATTGTTCGCTTTGTTATTTAAAGGAAAGTTTTGATTTAAAAGTAAAATAGCTATACAAATCCCTCAAGAATTTCTTAACACTGTTACTTACTGAAATGTTATCTTAGTAAAATGAGAATTGATTCAATCGATTTGAAAAAGAAATGTCCAATTGCCTTTTTTCTCTTTACAAAATAAGCTAAATCAACGTACGAAAAGTATAAATGAGGTAATTCGGACAATTTATATAAATTTTATCATCAAATTTTGTTTCTAATTCACTACTGACTATGTGACCGTTAATGTTAAAATCAAGTTAACTCTTTACTTGAAAATCATTTACTTATAACTCAGAAATTGCTATATACGAGAAAAAGAGCGAGAGAGCTGTTTTAGGAAATCAAAAATAAGTGGGATGGATTCCTAGAATGAGGATTCTTAAGTTGAGGCTATCACAACTTTTTATAAGCCTTTGGTGATTATACATGGTGTAACTCTTTCCATCTTTCCCTATAAATTTACAAGCCCCGACAACAAATCGCTTTCCAAAAGTTGTTGCTATACTTTTCTTGATTAAAATTTACTGAAGTAAGGATTTTCATAGACCTCAAGGGTGCTGGAATTGATATATTTAATTTATTACAATTCACCTATGAAAACATAATAAGATCATTAAAGTATACAGCTAGTTTTCTTAGCGTCTATAGTGATTGATAACTACATCATGAATTACTGTTATATGCAATCTTAATTTCATTATTGATTGAGAAGGCATATGTAAGATTGGTGTGGGTGTTCTTGTTTGATAAAGGATATTCCAGGCTCGCAAACTGTTTGCCTTTTATGGTAAGGGATCTCGGAGCTTATTCTCTTCAGAAGGGAAGATTGGATTGCCGTCGAAAGCTCTCTGAAAAATCAGCTCAGAACTCATTGATCCAGTAAGTGTATTTGTAATTCCACTCAGCAAAGTTAGTAAGAAATCGACGAAATGGTAGTATCAAATACTAATCAATCGACTAATATTGCTAGGAAACGATTTTTAGGACAGGTAGTTGTGTTTACCTCCGAGTATTTGGGAAGCCGTTCAAAGATTGAGCTAGTATGGTTTTGATACACCCCCTGCCATTCGTCTCGAAGTATGGATTATTGCTTTTCTTTTAGGAACATCAATTTGATTGCCTTGGAAATGTTTACATACTTCAATCTCAACAATCGTACAATCATAAAATCATGGTAGACAACAATAACAGTCACAAAAATGAGATTTATTCGAAAGAATACAAAAAACTTATCTCCGCAGACAATAAATTAGCTGTCACGGATAGTTTCGTTTGAAAGCAGTCTTTTTCAGGCTGTAAATGTCTACTTTTAGACGAATCTAGTCGTAACAATTAAATTTACTGTCTGTGGAAATTACTAAAGTATTTTTAAATCCTTTAGGAAGGCTCCTTTGCACGAATTTGAGCTTGGCCACATTAAAGATTGCTTTAATGAGGTTTATTTGGGAATAAGTGAAGTGCCAAAGCGTATCAAACTTATCATGGATTTCATCTTGATAATGCAGATAAATCCCAAATTTCTCCAGCTCAAGTAATCCCTAATGTGTGGGTGTAAACGTAAAAACCTTCGGGGGCGTAAGCTCGAAAAATTCGCGGAACTATCCCCTGGATATTCAGGAGCCCCTTTTTATTTTGACGGGCTCTTGAGGTTTGCGTGGGCGTCTTGTATAATCCCGGTTACATAATCATCTCGCCGTAACATTCAAAAAGTCCGTGGTTACTCGGATACGACATTGTTGGATGTGATTCGAAGCACTGGTCGTCATGCCGACTTGCATTGTCCATCGGTTGCCATATAATAGGTCCCCATAACCCATTTAGTGCGATGCAAATGTATAGAATATTGTGGGTGGCGATCACTTGGAAGGCTTCTGGGTAGCAGGAAGCGAAAGGGACCTTGGAGGAGAAAGTTGGTGCCTAAAAAGCCCGGACAGTGAAATTGGGGTCGTGAAATTGGGCAGGTATGTGATGTGGGGAGGGGGCGGGTGTTATCTGCAGCGGGGCGCGGTGCATTGCGGATGAATGGCACACTAGTTAAGTCGGAGCGGCGGTATTTACAACAGAGCTTTGTCTCTCAACTCGGCTACTCATCCAAGGATCAGGGTCTTCGGTTCGGTTCCTTGCGTAATCAATAACACTACGTCTTTATTCGGGCGAGATTGAGACTGAATTGTCTCTTATTACACCCAACCCTTCTTCATATAACATTGGAAAGAAATAAAAAAAAGTGTACAGAAGAAGAAAACTAATTCAAAAATCTTTGGATTTAAAAAACCTAAGTTAGTTCTAGAGGATAAAATTCCCTAAAGCAGGGAAACATCCACAAGAAGGAGATGTGGAAAACCTGCGAAACTTGCATATAGTTACTGATGAAAATTTTCGGATAAGTCAGTTTAAGATATCTGAAAGCAAAAAACATTATATGTACACTCTACATAGCTAATAAGAATAGAGGTACGTTTTTACAAAAAATGACGGGAAATCAAGGTTAATAAGTGCAAAGAAATTAAGCTACATGATATGTCAGAACGATAAATAGCTGCAGAAAACAAAAATTAATACAATTCACATTCGTGCTATGCCAGAGGAATGTCCAATTTTAGTTACGAGTGGAGTCTTTCGAGTATCTTTTTTATATCATCACAGTAAGCACTAAAATAATGAAATACTGAAGTATGTATGTAGTGTTATTTCAACAACCGATCGTTCTTTAAAATAATTCATTATTACCCGTAGAAATAAAAGAAAATTAAAAATAGCAATGTAACAACAATTTTAAAACCTGGAAATAGATAATCGCTTAGCAACGGTAGACATGTGACTTGAAACAAGAATTAGCGAGAGTGAAAAATATTGACGTGACTGGGAGTCGAACTCACCCCTTCACTTTCGGGAAAGATGGTAACACCAATGAATCCCAGCATAGTAGCAGTTATAACTCAACAATCGTTTGATAAAAATCACAAAAATACAATCATGAATCCAATAGTGTGTATGGCAGTAGTAACATGAATGAAAAGTCATGAATCAATGATAAACAATGCAGACTGTAGTAGCATCATGTTCATAATATCATAATACGCTGTTATAATCCGATTATCCAATTATCAGCCAAATTAAGGTCATTTGGTCAGTGACGTAACAGATGCGTCTAATGTGACGACAGACTGCTTTGAATCACTCATTGTTGAGTTTAGGAAGCCATTACCTCATAAGGATGCAGTGTAGGTAGGTAGCGATTAGTCATCCTTTGTAAGAAGGACTGGTATTGTGTGTGTGTCATCGCATAGGGATTAAGAGGGTCGTATCGTGACACTGAAAATAGTCACTTGTTCTTTCGATGACTCTCTCTGTGTCGATATTTACTTTCGATTCCATGATCTTGTTCGAAAAAAACCAAAGATGAACTCCGTAGATGACCATAAATGTACGGTTCGGTGATTGTATCACAGTTTGTACGAATTCAGATGTGTAAGGTAGACTCTGTTGACGCTAAAAATCAAACCCTGCAACTATGTGTAAGTTTCGATTTTTAGTAATTTTCTCCGATCATTTTTTTTCCGAAATTTGCGAGTTCAAGTTAATGTATATATGCTCATTAACTTCAATGAATTATCTCCTAAGAATTGAATATCTCTGAAGGTCGTTTATGAGACCACGATTTCAAAATGCTCGTTCTAATATTTGGAGAGTTAATATGAATGTGTACTCAGGAAATCCTGCATCTAAGGGCATGAAAATCTCTTCAGACAACATATTCCATCCTGTTTTTCTCATTGAGCCGGGATGCTATGAGCGGTAAAATTCTTTGCACAATAACAGTTTGAGTAATACATTTCATAGCATTCATTGAGCAGTAAGCAAAACAAATGCCTTGCATCAGAATTGACCTTACCTCAGTATCTTTTATATCACCATAGCTACTAAAAAGACGGAGAAAAACTTAAATTAAAAAAACTATCCCTTATCCTCTTCTTTAAGACGAAGTGATAACATTCATTGATAACAGGGAGTAATTACATGCATATTCATGTAAAAATTGTTTAAATAGTTTTAATTGCATACATTTTATTATTTAAATGTTCTTTCTCCACAACAATTTTTATTAAGTTTAATACTCGATTATTTTCAACGAATAATGATAACGATTATTCAATGAAACTGGTCGAGCGTTTATTGGAAACTGTTGCTGGAAAAATATAACATCTTCTCTTCATTCTTTATATGTATTTCCACAATACATCCCCCTTTAATGTAAATTTTATTTTCCTTGAATTCAATTTAGATGATTAAATTCTCAACCGATACCTGTCCATTATTTTATCACCGGCATGTTAGAAATTTTCGCAGAAATTTTTATATCGCAAAATCTAATCTTAGAATCCATTTTAGCTCCCGAAGGCATTTCCTGCTGATCGCAAAACTTATATTCTTTGACATTTTTCACGCGATCTCATCAGACCAAAACCCTATTCCCTTCCTTTACTATAGTTTGGGAAATCTGGCAGCGTATCGCCTCAGTCTTTTCCGATACCGCACGACCTTTACGTGGGCTCGTACTAGAATTCAGCCAACGCACTTCTCCCGACGTCGAACTTAAATCCTCTATTAATGAAAGCGTAGGGAGCGAGCGTTGGCGGCGTGGGTGTAGTCCTAGGAGACGTGGTCCAGGCGTGGGAGGCTGCCCTTTTATTTGATTTAGGAAAGCCATTAATCGTTCGGAATTCGCTGCAATTTATCCTCTATCTAGCGCAGATAGCGTGTTAAACATTAGTTCCCATTGGGGTTGTTTATCTCATTATGGTTTCCCGGTTAGGTGTCTGTGGATTGTGCTCTAATGTGTAGGTGTAGATCCACCGAATGGGTGTATTTCGTGTGAATGGTAATGCATGCACGTGCCTCACATTTTGCTATTCGTAGGTGTTTTCCTGATTTGCTCTTTTCCTTGTATCTCCTACCGTATTAATGTAACCTTTGTCTTTTGTTAAAGGGTAGGGAAATAGGTGAAACGCTCCAGATTAAAAAGCGATTTTTCCTCGGTTCCGGTCCCTTTTCGATTAAACGCATGGTTAAAAATATCGCTTAAGACGCTCCGTTACCCGCTTAAAAGGCGGATTTTTCTCTTCCCGTGATGCTCTGTAACCCTCTATGGCCAATCCTCCACCTCAGTAAATAGATAGAAAATGTTTTACATTTTTCTTCGCTAATTGTCTTTATGGTAGAAATTGCTTATCTGTAAAGTAGAACATTAACGAAATTAAGTAACCAAGAAGACCCTCTCTTTGACCGAAAAACAGACCGTTCTTAAAAAAAAATACGACGAAAAGGCAACCTGCATGGTTCGCGAAATCACTGGATATCCGCCATCATGACAAGCTAATTAAAGATTCTTTACCGAATTAAAGGTTTAAAGAGCGTATTTATAAAAATTAAAGATCCAAAAACCCTTCCAGCTTGATTTTCAACTGAAAAGAGGTAAAATTATCATAGCCCGGAATTAACGCTATCCCGGTTATTTTGCGGTTTTCACTTGGTTCCCTGAAAAGCATCTTCGCCGGTTTTTTTACTGTATGTATGTCCTATTTTTCATTTTCTCAATCTGGCTAGTTGCTACGGTGATATGAAAGCTGAGGTATCAATGAATACTCTTTTATCGGTCTCCTCTAGTACTGATAGCCCATTATGGGCGTGGTGATCCTTCATCACAACTTAATCCGCGTTAAGATCTTAATTAAGTCTTAGTTGCAATTTAAGAAATACCCTGATGCGAATTTAAATCTGATGTGCCAGTACCTGTGCTAATATTTTCGTAATCTATTTCTTCTTATGTTCGAAATGTTCTTTTATTTTTCGTGTTTAATTTTCCTGTCATAATATCGAATATTACTCTGCTAAATGATCGAAATAAACATTATAGCTGCAACAAATACATCTTTGCATAGCAATAAATCTTTGCTATTAATGTTGAAACATGAGCCGAAGCAAAAAAAATTACCAGTTGCTTAGACAACGGAAGTGAGTTTGCTACCTCAGGTCGTCCAGACATCTGAAGTTGTCATTGACTACCATCTCTTCGGGGTCGCTAAGTTTTTTTTCTCTGTTCGCCGAGAAGTTCAAGGTAATTCCAACAAGCCAATCAGCCATTTTTTTATTTTCTTTATAGATCGAAGTTCACTTTACAGATTTTTGCATCATAGGTGGCCTGATAGAACGCACTGTAAACAGCGTCATTAAATGTAAAGCAGAATAAAAGATGATATCAATGAAGCCCACGCAGACACTTGCATCTAGAGATTGGGTCACGGGTCACCGACCCTCCCTTTGGGGCTAGTCTGTCTGGCGGGACTTCGGGATGGAGAGAAAAAAACGGAGGCAGAATTTTATGCCTGTAACGTCATAGCGTGTCTTCGAATCGTTATTTTGGAAGTGCGGATAAGTGAGCTTATCATCTAATGGAGGTTATGCAGTCGTAAAGAAGTCCTTTTGCATTAACGTTGCTTACAGTAATAATCATTATTCATCCAAGTAAATGTATGTACTTTGTTTAGCTCCATGACTTTATCTTAGAGTTGGCTATGTAAAGAGAGGTAATCGAATTGTCGGACGTTGTTAAATTGATATTTTGATACGTGAGTTGATGTAACTCAGTTGCTAATGACCAAAGCCAAATTTAAGAAAGCGTGTAGGTTTTTGCACAAACATTTCTTTATGGAATTGATAAATTATATCATTTGTCATATGCGTGTAAGGTGAATTTAACTTACAAAAATTGAAATTTGAATATTTTATAGGAAAATAATAATTAATAATACTATATATTAAACCAGAGAGTTGATATCTCATTTTCTGCACTTAATGGATATTCGCGACATATTAAATTGATAGATTCCTTGAAAAATGAAGAAAATGAAACTGTCTAAAGTTTTACCAATAAGCTTATATTTCTTTCCGTAGCGAGCCCATTTGCTCCTCAGGCCACATTTATGTTTTAAAACATAGGTAGAGAGCCTGCGGCCTTCAGCATATGTTGCCTTTCTGTCACTTCCTAAAACAAATAATCCTGTTTGAATAATTTTGTTCTCCAACCTTGGTAATGACGCCAAGTGAAAAGTATAATGGAAATATTCTCTTTCAGTTTATTCTGAGAATGAATTGGTTTTCTTATGTAAAATTTCGATGTTTAACTATTTGAATATAGACAGCATGCAACGCAAGAGTGGCTGAGTGTTTTGCATACGGCCTTTCTTTTAAGATCGAATTCTAAAAGTGGCCTTCGGATGAAAAAAGGTTCCCCACCCTTGCCTTCTTAAATGGAGCATTCTTCAATTGTCTTTCGGTTCGGGACAGAAAAAAATCTTATATTTTTTATTTCTTCGTCTTTAAATTTAGCCACAGTCTTCTTCAATCTATGATAATATGGAAGATACTGAGGTATGAGTGATGCTGAATAATGGCATTCAGTTTAGTAATTCCTTCTTGAATGTTTAAAAAAGTGTTTTTCATAGAGTACGGCTTATGCGTGGATTCTCCTAATTTAAAGGCTTAGGAAACCTGAAGGAAATTACCTCACTCCTCATCTCGCCTAGTAATTCTCACTCCCCTAGGGCGTTTTCTATCTAATAGTGATGGAGGAAAAGATCGAGCCAGTCTACGAGGTGTGTACACTTTAAGGAAAGGTAGGCAGTCATTCCAGTATATCTCTCCCGATTTCATAGAATGTTGATTTTCGTTTACTTCCTCGAATTGTTCGCAGTGCGCGGAACTGCGTTGGTTTCTCCAATGAGATGGAACTACGCAAAAAAGGATATATCTTCCGCGAATACAGAACAATGGTTATATGGCGGGCAATAAACCGCTGACAGAATCGTCAGAGATAAGCGTCAGGCAGAGATTTTTCCTCGTCTTCCGAAATTGGAGCAGTCCTACGATTTGAAATAGGAGGTTTACTATTTTCTGTTTTGAGTGGAGTTTTCGCTCTAAAAAACGCGGAAACGGGCCGAACCAGGATGTGTCACGTCTGAAGGCTTAGGAGGACGTGGGAATTTATAGCTCCAAAAGTTGCCGAATTTTCGGAGTACATTTCCTGGCAAAGAGAGGGAAGTCTCCCTTTTTGCTCTGAGTACCGTCTTGCCGATATGACTGCGATGAGGGTTTTTTACCTTCTATTTGACCGTGTTGCGAAATACTCTCTTCATTAATTTTGCAGCTTTCGTTTTGTCAATATTTTATAGGTGTGTTTGTTCTAATGCTCCAATTCAGTTACTCAATTCCAGTCTTCTTCTTGCTAAGGAACACAGTTATTTTACATCTACATCTACGTAGATATCCTGCGAGCTGCCTTTCAGCGTGTGGCAGGGGGTGTAAACACTAAACAATAGAGCTTTTTTTTAGATTTTTAATATCGCGTATCGTTCCCGGATTGAATGAGTCCTTAAAAAGACTTATTCTAACATCTATTTCTCTGATATTATGCTCGTTGTCGGATCGGCAGAAGTAGCAGGGGGGGTCGCATAATACCGATTACGTCTTCGCTAAACGCGCTGTCTCTAAATTTATCAATCTTAATCTAGTCTCCTTTCTTTCAAGGATTCCCTACCTGTGTCTGAGAGCATCTTCGTGTCGCTTGCCTTTTTTCCTAGCATTTTGTTAACGTATCGCTTTGCGTTGAACTTTCTCGAGTTCACGGGTACCTTTTTCATCCGTTGGATCATATATTTGCTGCGTATTTAAGATTGGGCTTGACCAAAGTGAAATAGTATAGCTCTCTAACCTTAACATCGCATCTACCGACAGTACCCTTAATAAAACCAAACTTTTTACTTGCTTTACCGCAGATTTTTCGGATGTGAGTTCCTCAGCTTAAGTTATTTGTTAAAATTATTTCCAAGAAATTCAACTGGTTCGATTACATTCATATTTACTCTATTTATTATGGGCGGGTACTTCTGAAGCAACTTTCTTTTCGAAGAAATTAAATACGGAGCACATTGAGTTCTAGTTCCCATTTTTCGCATCACCTTTAAATGCTAATTGAATCGTTTGATTGGAGAAATACAGTTGTCTTCGTTCAATATTTTTCTATATATTATTACAGTATATTAAAGTCTTACAGTCCTGTAAGTTGCAGCGAATTTTTATTTATATATCTGTATAGTAAACTGTATAGTGATGAAGATCCTAACAATAGATAATTGGATATGAAGAGATTAAACAAAACAACTGAATTACCAACAGATGAGAACAGGGCCCTTGTATATCGTAAATTATGCACCTCAGATACAAAAAAAACAAAAACTCACCGCTGGGATTGTTTCGAGTTATCATACCGGAACATCCACTTAAGTCGAAATCATTCCCTGATTACTTACTCCATCACACCAACAGACAAAAACAGGGCTGTTGTATGACTGATCTCCTACAGACTCATGCACACAGAGATCGTTTCGACCCTTATAGGAAAACTCTGGTAAAAACGAAATTATACCCTGATTTCGTACACCATTATTCCCATTCCAGGTCTGATCTATGAGAAATAAATGCACTCTCCCACGTAACGGTGATTTCTTGTCGGCCTAGATGGAAATATCTCTGAATTTCCTTGCCGAACCTTTATATAACCTTTAGCCGTAGGATTCATTTGAAATCTCCCTTGGGAAGCGGCAGATAGTCGGTCTGAGTAAAAGTGAGCGAAAGCTGATGCTTTTTTTACCGGCCATTGTTTTTCGCTCCGTGACCTAAATGCGTCTCCGCCTTCACTTGCAGCGCATCACTACGGAGCATTATCTCGGCGACGCAAACTTCCAGTCATTTGTTTTTTCAACGCCATGCAAATGCACCAAAGACGTCGTTTTGCTCCTCTGTCAAACTTCAAGGTAAAGTTACGTCGTGCGGAGGATTTGGCTTTTTAATTTCCCTCTCCCCCTTGACGATGAATTTGCGTATCCTGCGATGACATTGTAGTTCCCATAGAAACGTCCTCGTTGCCTAATTAGGCAAAATATCCGGCTGTGGGTTTCCTAGGTCTCCGTACGGAGTTTCCTTTATGAAATGCACGTCTCAGAATTCGTCGAGTGGTCCAATTAAGAGGTTTATCTTTCTGTCATTTTGAGCTTTAATTTTTCATTTAATTGCTTATGAAATTCGTGGATTATCGATATTAATATTTCGCATTATTTGACTATAATTATAATAAAAAATATTAGAGAAATATTGTTACTGATGAGTTGTTTATACCTCACTAATCGTCATGTAATATATAATCGAAAGAGGTAGCTCGAAAGAAATTGCATAGAAGAAAACCGCTTTGTGGATTTAAAAAAATACGCTCAGGAGAAACTATACCATAGCGAATGACCCCCAAAAAAGGTGTTGTGGAAAAACTCAGAATCCTATTCTATATTTAATTAGATATTTAGGAGAAAGTAGATTAAGACAGCTGAAAGGTAGGAAAACAATACAGATGGACTATCGCTATAAAAATAAACAAAAAACATTATGAAATACAAATAGGTTCTAAGATAAGCATATTAGGTCACTATAAAGAAATTTTTCTTTGATAAGGAAGGAAAAAATATCAAAACACATCAGGTGCGGATCATTCTTTTCATGGAATATTTCTGGTTATTTTTTTATATGACGGACTGCATGGAAAATGCATGTTAGCCAAATAATGTTGTTCCAGAGTGGATTATCGTCTTTAGCAGTGGAATCGATGGTCAGCTTTCCGCTTATCAAGTCCCATATTCATCTCATTCTATTGATTTTATTTTCTATGCGTGTATTATATAGGGCTTTTATTATTTCATGAAGGTTAATGGTAAGAATGGTCTAATAAGGTTAAAATTCGCTTACTAAAAAAAATGTTATTAAAAGGACTGTATATTCATTATATTTGAGTATCCAGTTTTAGAAAATTTTAGTAAATTCGATAGTTTCAGCGTAAACTATATTTTTTATTCTAGGAGAGCTCTAGGTTTGAAAAAGCTTTCTGTCGAAAGTTGGTTAAAGTTTTGCCGAAAAAAAAGTATTGCAATTGCAATCAATTTCTATCCATGCATAGTTCACGGTCAAAGTTAAATTTACTAAACCTTTAAAAAAATCTATTTGAACCAGTTTTGAGGTCCCCATGACGACCAGAGTTGTTTCGCAGAGTCGAGACCAAGATTTGTGAGATCTACATTTTCGCTATCCTTTATTAAATGAAAGACAGTTGAAAAATGCTCTGTGCGTCAAGTTATGGTTAGGTAGAATATAAATTAATGTTTCTGTAGAAAAACATTTACGAGTCCGCCTTTTCATATAGTTCATATACCGTTGGTTCTCCGATGGTTGAAAGCTCTCGACGGATAATCTCCTTTCCGATTCTTTTTAATCTACGCGGAATGAATACCGCATTTCATAAGTATTTCTTCGTGTTTCGTTCAACTTACACTCCCTTCGGGTAATGGAATATTTCCGTTCGATACTCAGAGAAAAAAAAGGAGATCGCGACACTTAAACGTTCAGGAGAGAGGATAAGAGATGAATAATGCATCGAAAAAGAAATAATCTCGGGGGAAAATCGGTGGAAATAAAAGTCCGTTGCCCGCACCAAATAAAAGGAAGGAACTGGTAATGACGCTAAAGTTTTCGAGCGGTTGATTGGAGCTGCAATTTCGAACTTTTCGCATTTTTTCTCCCGCAATCTTTCGCGGAGAAGCGTGAAGTGGTCTGTCATAAGTATCCTTTCTCCGGAGAGGGATTATGGGAAGGAAGATGGAGTTCCCATTGTGTTGCGTTCTCGCTCCGATAAAGGAATAGAAAATGGGGGTGCAAATGAAAGGAAGGTGTTGAGAATGTGAAAGCTAGGAATATCTTTGATAGTCAGAACTTTGTCTTCTGAAGTATTGATCAAACGCGTCTTCTGTATAGGGTGATTTCTGTCTAAGTTTGACGCAACTACCTGCAATAAGATACATTTATGTCTTGTGTATTCAAATCGTTTTGAAATTGATATTCATACATATTATTATTAAACAATATATATTCACGTTGAAGTTTCTCAACGAAGTAATACTTTAAATTTTTTTGATTCTTGAAGGGGTAGAACCCATGGAATTGATTCTGTAATTTCCGTTTTTATTGTTTCTCTTTTTTTTACTCAACATAATTGTTTACTTGTTGATTTTATTTGATTGTGTTTATTCAGCCTTGTGTATCGTCAGCTTTAGTAGGCCTCGTTTTATGTTTAGATGCTTGTTTAATAATTAAATAAATAAATCTTTTTGGCGTGATGGTTTCTCAGGCTTTGTTTTTGTGAACATCTAATAGTTATCTATCCATGGCCAAGGATTATAGCAAAACGTCTGCTGTATTAATCCATCTTATTTGTCAGGGATAGCCAATATATCTTCCTCTACTATCGATAACTCTTCCTATCAACTTCGATAAGCCTGAAGGTAGAGTGCTGTCTAGACGGATGGGATATGATGAGATAACTCTTGCGATTTTATTGAACCTTCCCTAAATAATATTTAGCTATGTATGGATTAGTAATCTGCTTGTGAATATCCTAGGTGATAGTTTCCATCTTTCCGCATTCTCTGCCCTTCTCTTAATCTGTACTGTTTCTTCAAACCATATTTTTTTGCTGCTATATGATCTTGAGGATCCCCCTGTGAAATATTTTAGCGGGCGCTTCTTTATTAATGTATGGTCAATCCATGTTCTTTTCCTTCCATTGATTGATGTATTTAGCATAATTTCCATGTCTACCATCCTCAGCACCGCCTCCCTTCTGACTATAACGGTCTATTTTTATTCAAATTTAATTTTCATTCCCAATTTAACAATTTAAGCAGTTGAAATTATCTGTAGCCTGTTTTGGAATTAAAAATTGCATTACTCGTCACATTATGACTTTCTTAATGAATATGGGCATTAAAAGTGCCGTTTTGCGTGATATACGGCGTTCTTTATCGATGACAGTTCAGAATCCCTTAAAAACAGTAGTCGCTTCAATTCTTCATCTGAGGTCTTTGTTAAGTTCGCGACAGGATAATGAGAATGCCTCTCAGGAATAAATATCCCCGTTGAAACGCTTATCTTATGGGACGCATACGGGCCTCGCGTGTAACGCACGCATTTTTCGCACCGTGTGTTTGGAGAACACAAATAAATTTCGCACTCTCCGCTTCAAAAGCGGATTCTTCGTTTGCGAAACGCGCTGAGCCACGTGACCTAGGATCGATAATTCACGGTTGAGAAATAGAGCCTTTTTAGCATTTTTGTCTCGCGAATTTTCCTGTCCCTCATGGCTTGTTTTTGTCCCATTCTAATTCCACTGAGGGGGAAAGAAAAATACATTAAGACCCGTTTAAGACGCTCCCGCTTAACACGCGGTCCCATTGACACGAAAAACATGGTAAAAATACCACTTAAGACGCCCTGAATTCCGTTTAAAACGCGGATTTTTCCCATCCCATATGCAATGCAATCCGCTTTAATTGTGCTTTTCTTATTATTTGTACTCATGCTTCCCCTTAGCTCTACAATTATTCCTTGTTAATTTTCTCTTTGGAATGGCTGAATTTGTGAGAATTAAAGTAAGATATCGCAAAGCAAAAGAATCTCCATCCTAGTGTCGGAGCTGATACGAACTCGGAGTTAGACGGACTTTTTCTTAATCATTTTTACTTAGGATAGAACGTTAAATTAAAATATCTCTTGGCAGTGTTTTTTTTCGTCACAATCTCAAGTTTTAAACATCGAATAAACCAGAAAAGATGTGCAGTATTTTTTAAGCGTACTCTTGGGGAGATCGCGCTATGGGATGCTCTCTCACCACTGCTGTTAAAAAAATTGTTATCATTTCCAAAATTGTCCATCTGAAAAAAATTTTAATTATAGAGTGAAAAATTTTGTGGAAAACACAGGCCATTCTTCCATAATAATGTAAGGCATCTAACATTACACCACCCGTTATCCCGCTTAATACGCGGTTTTCCCTGAATAGCGTCTTAACTGGGTTTTTAATGTAATTCTAGTATCGCATGTTTATCTCGATTGGAGAAATGTTTTGCTCTTGAGGATGGAAGTGTTTGCGGATGAAATGTGGGCGTGTCAATCAGGTGCGTTGGGAGGCGTGAAGTAAACATTTTGATAAATTATTGATGTCGTGGAGCCCTTTGTAGTCTGCAGAAGCTTCGTGTTATGTTATGTGAGTGTGAAGCAATCTTTTTACCTCCTCACTAAGTTAGAAGGCGTTATCATTGAGAACTATTCCCTTAGTCTATTCCCTTAGGGCCGGTTTCGGCTAGCGAGTGTGACTACCGACTCAGGGTGCTGCGATCAATGAGGCGTCTGTAGGAAAGTATCGGAACATTACATGCATTCCATATGTATTAAGAAAGCAAATGTTGGTAATAATGAGACATGCTAAAGAAATCCATAGTCAGGGAATTATCAGAAATAAATAGTAGACCAACATGGATCATAACAAAAAGAACTGATTGTCGCAGATAATTAAAGAAAAAATAGCCGACGTCATTCAGTTAAAATGCAAAAATTGTTTCTTTTCCGTAATAGAATTGCCTTAGCTCGATAAGGAACGAAAATAGGCAGTATTACATAATTGCATTCGAAATTGCGATCTGTCACAGATGACGATTAGTTATCTGCAAAAATCAGTAAAATTAACCAGTTTCTATCATAGAATAGTAACTCACTTATTAATTTTTAGGATATATATCGATGATAGATTCGCTGTATTTGTTCATACCAGAATTGTTTTTTCCTTGTCAGTTACGTCACCATCCCGAAGTTTGGTTGAATCCCCACAAGAGACGTCTTCATTAATTTCTTCGGAGTGTCTTCCTTCTGGGTCGTATCTCTTCATTGATTAAGTATAATTTCTCAAGTGCCGAGGTCTGAGAACTTCTGACCTCGTTTTTGGGGAAAATACCAACTTTTTCATTATAAATAAGTTCAACATGCTTTTTTGCAAAATTCGAAATATCAAGAGGAACCTCATTTTTAAGTGCTCTTAGTCGATTAACTTTTCGATCTAGGTTAATCTTCCCGCTCCTGAATTTCTTTTTAATCCCGCCGACGCACTGTTTGAACGGTGGATAAAAAATTAATCGCTTAAAGGGCTCTGCTGCGAACTTGATAAGAAAAGTTGAACGTAATAACTCACCGCCTGAGACGATTCTCATCAACATTTTATCCGAGTTCTTTTTTAATGCTAATGATCTCCGTCCTTTGTTACCGAGTTCGTAAGTTTTATTTTGACCGAGAGTAATTTTTGTTATACATCAAGTTCTTAATTGACTTAGGTTTCTTGTCACTCATATCTTTAATCAGTTAGCTGCATTTGACATTTTTTGTAGCTTCGCCCTCAACTTGCTAGTTCTTTGATTAATTTTTGTTGCATTTTTTTCGAGACTAATGCGTAGTTATCAAAAACTAAAACACATCTTTCGTATACAATTTATTGTCCGTCCTCCGTGATCAACATCTTAAACGGTTGTAGTCGTAACTAACTACGTAATTACGACTTAAATTAGCATGAATTGGACGAAAGAAAATGCAGTACATTTATTACAACTTTTTAGTTATCAAGGAACTCTTTATCATTGATAGAGAGGGATGCCAATATCCCATGGAAAATGTAGGAGGTTTACCCTAAGGTGCGACGTTCCGAAACCAAAATAACCATTACATCTATAATACGTATATTAGCTAAACCAAATTATGAGTGAAAAATTAAAATCCACGAACCTGAACGAAAACCAGAAACCTCTAATCCCTTCTTATTCGCATTGAAATTAAGTCTAAGGATTACTATTTTTACCAATCGTGTACAAGAATGTAATTCGCTAAGTAACATTGAATTCTTTAATAACTAATATCCTGATTCAATATGTCTTTATGAGTTTTAAATCTTTATGAGTTTTTAAAAATTAAAAATGAAATTCCACTTGGAACCACTCGGACGTTTTCTGTACTGGCAAATGAACGTTGGCATGAGGCAAAGCAAAAGAAATTTGGCATGTTATGGAGCCGGAGGGAACAAGGAAGAAAAATAATTACAATTGAAGCTTTATTACGAAGGGTACTGCTCCAGTAAGTATGGAGTACTTTTTCCTCGAGTATGAAGATTAATCAAGTAAATGCATGGATGTGTAAAATTAATCATAAACCGAATGCGATATTAACATTAAGGCGAGTGAGACTTCAAAGGCAATGCACCTGACGGGATGTGACATAAGTCGATGGAATTTACTCGTAGAATAATATGCCTCCAGCACGCGAATACACCGTGGGTGTTCTTAATGTTTCATTACTGTAATGGTTTCCTTATGCCTTTTGGTTGATATACTTTTTCATATTAAGGGCGGTGTTTTATTATTCTAAGGCGCAGATCAGATGAAATATAGTGTGGTCTTAAATCAAGAAGTTGATACTGAGAATTGTTAAGTTTTAGATTCTTAATAATCTGATATTGAAGGATCTGACATTGTCTGGGCCTATGGGTATTGAAATTGCTTTTTTTAATTAATCTTTTTCTCGAGGAATTTTTTCATCTGCATAGTGAGATAGTTTGATATAGTTATTTTTTTGCTGCTGTGAATTCACAGGAAAATTAATTTCCCTCAGTAATCTAAAAATTAATTGAACTATTTGCTATTTCATTAGCCGTTTAGTAATTGTTAAACCATATGTGATCTTTGTTAATAGTAGGGGTGTTCAACCCTCGTATAACATGACGAATGCGTCCCTTTGACTATTTTTTGCGTCCCAGGAACTTATCACTACCCTGAGAAAAGCAAATATGAAATCCAAAGACAGATATAGCTAGAAATGGGTAATGTAAGGGATGAAGATCAAACTGACCAACTGATTTGTATAGACTTCCTGCGATCTCCATCGCAGTTCTGGTAACGTCTTGATGACGTTTATCGATTGTTCGAAGCATTTCGTATAGAAACCCTCGGTTTACGCTGGATCTTTCCTAATACACGTATACAATGCTTGTCTGCAGGATCCAATACGGTTCATCCTTACTCTAGATTACATGAGTGTTCTATCTTTCGGTATATTCATGTGCCCTTACATTACCCATTCAGTACCCTTTCCTTCACTACTTGGGATTTTATCCCACCCCTCAAGTCATCTAACATATTGTTTCCTTCTGTCTTTATCCTATCATTTTCCTTCGATCACTTTCTTTAGCATTCCCTCTCCTTTCAATATCTGACCCACCAATTCTCTCCATTGATGTTTAATTACTCCTCTTCTCCCCGACCTTCTCTAGCAGCCATAGAGTAAGTATTAGTACCCATAGAGTAAGGATTACATTCCTTATCATCAACGCAGCGTCAATATACGTTCGCTGAGTAACTTCCTTCGTATCAGAGTACTTCGTTGCTCCTGCTGAATATTCCCTTGAGACCTGTCGAGGACGTGTAGATTTTCACGTATGAAGCAGAACGCGTATTTTGGTGTCTTTCTCCGCATTGCCCTATAATTATCTCGAAAGGGAGGCGACCCGGAGGTGTGAGAGCGTCACCGTCAAAACCTCCCCAAAAATAAGTCCCCTCGTTAACTCTGCCGATTATAATTACAGACGTCACGTCGTCTAAATTTGGAGGAGATAGATTAGGGTACATGGCGTGGGATCAGAGTGCAACAAGTGCCTGTGGAATAGGCCCAAGATGGCGTCTTTTTTATCCCCCCTCCCTGTGACGAGGCCTCTGGTACGTCAGTGGAAAAAAAGCGGGTTTTTCATCCCTCCTTTCACGCCCCCCTTATGACGTATTCGGAGTGGTGGGGATCCGTGACGTAGGGGAATGGCGTAGGAGCTGCGGTGTTTTGGGAGCGTTAAGATTGCGGGGGTGTTTGCAGATACGTTCTTCTTTCTTGAATGGCGGTCCTCCGCGGAGAATAACTCGCGGATCCGGTGGGTGTATGGAGATGCATACTTGGCCCACCCCCTCTTTTAGAATCACGGTGACGTAAAGGGACTACGTCACGAGGCGAGGGTTAGGCGCGGGTTTAAATTTAGACGGTCCCTCAGGCGATGCGCTTTTTCTAGTGAGGGATTATTTTTCGTGGTGTCGATGTGTTGGGTCGATAGAGGTTTGGCTCCGTAGAGGGAGGTTGCGTCTTTGTCTTCCCTCGGATTAGCGGCGTCGTGCGTGGGAGGATCTGTTGCGTAACTCTATCTTTCCTATCGTAAATTTTATGACGTGATGATCCTCGTAATGTACGAAGATGAGTGATCGGTTTACTACGTAATTCTTGCAACGTTTACTTTGCTTACATTCGCCTGAAGTAGTGGACGCTCTTATAAATGAAATCGCCAAAGCGCGTTTTACTATTTCCGTGTATTTCCTTAACTTAACGAATGTGAGCTCGTTTTATCTTCGATGTCATGTCATTAAGGATTCCACGTGTCGAAGGCGTGATTTTCTAAGTGAAGAAGTATGTGGAAAGTTGAAATTAATGTCGTGATATTCGTTCCCGAGTACACCATATGTCAGTCGAGAAGTTAAATTTCGTGTTTAGCTCAAGAGAGGAAGATGATGAATTTTAAACTGCAGTGGTGCTTACAAAAAGAAGGAATGAGGATAGACATACATATTTATTTATACGCTTAATTTTCTATTGTCTTTCCGCTATAAATTAGTCTTTTTGGGAATATATACTAATCGAGGCTAACTATTGAAAAACGTCTTCAAGGAATAATGGGATTTAAATACACCTTTTATGTATTTTAAATAACTTCTTTATTAGGAAATCTGTATATCATTGCATTGCGTTTACCTATTCAAATTCATTACCTTTATACAGGTCGATGAATCTATTAAATAAGGCATCCACTTAATGGCTATCCTAATAAACGTATTCCAAGGTATTTCTTTTCCAATTACGAGGCAAACATCATTTGCGGTGAGGAAAATAGAGGACAGAATGAGGGAAGTCGCTCCATCTAGCTTGAAGCTTGACATTAGTCTGCGATAAGGCACGTGGACTTTTCTCTCTCCAAGACACCAGGAAGCAAATAGGCTATCTTTCTCTCTGTCTGGCTTCGCTCCGTGATTTAGTTGGTATCTAACGACTAAGGTGAACAAACTCTATAATGAAAGGCGTTTCCACGAAACGTTTGTGTACGTTGAAGGTAAACAAATAGCAGTATCGATAAGGCTCTTCAGGAAAATTGCATATTGGCACAGTTACAAGGTGATTCACTTCTCTGGATCTTTACGTTCCTCACAGTTGTTTACTTCCCAACTTGTCTTCATTTATAAGTGGCAGAGAAACGGCGCAAAGTGAGATTTACATAATAAATTTTACTCTGGGTGGGAACTTTTCGTCGCTCGGAGAGTTCGTTTCATCAGGTGTCTTGCCAGTGGTTTGTGAAGCAGGGCTCCAAGGAGCTGTTGGCAGGCCTGTAAAGTATTCAGCTCGGAGGCATGAACCTCAAACCCTCCCTAAGTTATCTAAAGATCTTCGGAGAATGAGGTGTTCGGTACTTTGTCTTTCCTTTCGCTACCGAAACAGAATTATAAGGATTAAAGAGGTGAAAACCTTCTCGCAGCATAAGGACACAATGAGTGATTAATAAAGAAATTAATCAGCATCACTGATCACATCATTTACTTATGTAGCTTTCATATCATCACAGCAATCAAAAAAATGGGGACGAAATTTACCAAAAGATATACCTTCCTTTACCTTGTAATTTTAAAAAGTTTCTTTTATCAAGATGTAAAATTTTTATACTAAGATAAGGAGGAAATTTGATATAATTTTGTTATAAATTTGTAAATTAAGAATTTGGTAATTATCGGTTAATGATTAACTATATTTATGAATTCGAATGACTCTATTATCTTTACAACAATAACTCATTCTTTCCGCGAAGAATACGCGATAATAACTGGCTAAAAAATTAGCTCAATCGTTGGTGGTCACACCCTGAGCCACACGCTGAAAGGCGTCTTGCAGGGTATTTATGTAGATTATTTTCACGGGTGTTATATAGCCGTCAGAAACTTACCACAGATTTCCTACTCCCCGTATTTATTTTGTAATTGCACCCATCAGTTTCTCCAAAAATATATTATTAATTCAATTTTCGGGCAAGGAAACACAGGCTCTTGTAAGCAATTATGTGATACTTCCATGACAAAGCCATGAGATTATACGAAAACACGTCGAAGGTTTCAGAGCAAAGCATCAGGTGACGAAGCATTCGAGCTACTCACACAAATAAGAACCAATGAAAAAGGTGAAAGTGAGCACTGTCCGAAGAAAAGCCAGTTAGGGAAGGCAGAGGGTCAAGGCGAGGAAGGGGGAGTTGGAGGAAAGTCATTAGGTATTGTTAAATATCTTACATATTGTGTCCAAACATCCATTTTCGGTGACCGGCCATTTTATCCCTAAAACTCCATCAAAGTATATAATGACACATCATTTTAAGAAGAAGGTTCCTGCTTCCTGTTAATTATTGACCAAAAAATGAAAAATCCACCATTTTAGTGAAAAAATCGAGTTAAAATTTGTATTTGTTCATAGTTTCGTTGCTGGATGTATAGAGATCGATATAAACCAAGTATATCGAACCGGACAGAGATATTCTATTTCTCCGCCGAAATAATTTTCAAAAAACAATCTAATCACTACAAACGATTACACACATACTAATGCTTACCTAAAAATCACGCCTTTGCTAAAAAATATCAATTGTTATTATCAGTTATCTGAATCTCCAGGATATAAATGTGTATCACGTTTATCTTGGTGATAGCGGTTCCGGGTTCGAATCCCGGAAGCATTTCTGGCAAACCGTAGCCAAACCATGCAGAGGTACGCATTTCTGAATTCAATTATTTTGTTCAAGAAAAGACGACCAAGTATAGAATTCGTAACTGAATAGCACTTCTCATTTCCATCATTCATTCCAAGGATCGCTTCATGAATAGTTCTCAGAGGAATTCCCCTTTCGAGAATAGGTTATTTCGCTTACGGAATACTCGTCACATTGTGGAGGCGGCGTTCGGCGTGGGTGCTTCTCTAAAGGTTCTCGGAATATCTGAATGTGCTCTGGAGCTTTTTGTCCGCTATTCTATGAAATACATTTCTCGGTTATTGGTGGAAATATATTTTCCTCGATATGACTGATTAAACTCCTATACCTGCGTTATCCTTCATTCACATAATTTGATTTTATGTATTCACGTGGGACTTGAAAAGAAAAGTTTCTTCGAACTATAAAAATCAAAGCTCATTTTCAGAATCGGGAAAAATATTCTTCATCTGTATACATCATTTCTTAAAGTTAGTCTCCATTTCTTTCTCCTTGTAACCGCATAGGTATTTTTGGCAAGATATTCTTTAGTCCAAAGTCACAGCAATCTCTCGCCAAATTCCTGTATCATTTTTTGGCTAGCTACGGAACAGCAGTGGGAATTCATTAACAAATAAACACACTGCGCGACTAAGCTATTATGTTTTACATTAGTAAAGTATGTTCGTTGAAGGAGGACAATAATTCATGATTATGGGTGTATTTGCAATGGACTAATGATTATGTGTAGCAAAAGTAATGGACGCTGTTGCTGAGATAGTTCAGTTCTTCATTTTTTACGAATACTTGCTAATCTTACCGACCTAACTCTTTAGATACCCTCTAATTATCATAAAATTACAGTTCTGCTGAATTTCTCTCGATCTCGATAAGATTTTCCATGCATTTAAGTACTTTTATTCTTAAGTTTCATTCAGTCACTGAAAAATAACAATACATTTCAGTATATTAGTTTTTTTGGTATTTTTAATAGATCAGTAATCATAACGTCTGTATCAGGCGGATTTTAATCCATCTCTCAAACCTTTATCAACTCTCGCTCATAACAAGCCTTAAATAAAGGATTTAAATTCAGTACTTTGTTATTAATAGGATGCATGTAATCATCCGCGACCAAAATCGCAATATTATTTATAATAATAAAGTTAAATATAATATATAATAATTAAAAATAATAATAAATTATAAGCATCTGCAATTGTTGAAATTTATTGACAGTGGGATCAGTTGTATAATTTAATGATAAATAAATATCAAATATAAATCTGAAATATCTTTACCAAAGCATAATGAACTTCCAGTAATTTTTTAATCCAAATCATATTTATAATTCTTAATTTATTAAATATAACCGTAGTTTATTTCACCAAAGAAATCTAATCGCTACAGTTTATTTAAACTGCATGTAAAGGAATATTAGCAGAAGTTTCGACGATACAGAGATGAAAGGGGTATCTGCTAGGCTCGAAGAGAATAGAAGGACCGTGTTTTAGGCCGCGGTAATTCAATTTCATGCCATATTTCTCATGTTTTACAAACATGCCCTTTCTTTTCCTCATTCACGGTGTTTATCGCACACTCGAGTCAATTCGTTGCGCTTTTGTTTACGTTTTGCCCTTCCTATCTTTATTACCGTTTCTTTGTAAGCAATTCGTAACATAGTGCTTCTTTGACTGGTACGTTACGCTGTCGACCTCCTCATAACATCTCTTGTTATGTCTTCGAAATTTTTATCGTTCTCCGTTTCCGGGCAAGAGGGTTTCCTCCCTCCAACCGTGGCTATGCCTTTGCGGACTGCTCCCTTTCTTCCCCCCCTCTCTTTTCGTTTTTGCGAGATGCATTTTTTGCCCGTCTTTGTCAAGAGCGCTGCTCCTTAGAAAAGATGCTGATTCCGCTACGCCTCATTTGGCGCCTGCGTGAACTTCGCTGTATTAATACTATTAGTTTGTTGAGTCGTTTACTGCATTAGCTTCTTTTTATTTTATTTATTTATTAAAATATTTTATTTATTTATTATCAAATTTTATTTATTTAATTTTATTAATTTTTATTTGTTTTTATTTATTTTATTTATTTATACTTTATTAATTGTTAATTTATTTATATTTTATTCAATCGTTAATTTATTTATTTTTGTTTTATTTGTATATTTATTTTATATTATTTATATTATATTATTTATTTATATTTTATTTATTAATTTGTATTTATTTACTTAATTTATTTTCCTTAATTATTTGATTATTTTATCGTATTTATATATTAACAATTTTAGAATATATTACATTGATTATTTGGGAAATGTATATTCAAAGAATTTAATTTTAAAAAAAGAGAAGTAATAACGGAAGAAAGAGCGGCTTAGCTCAGGCAAATCAGAAACATGATAGGTCTCATATTTATAAAGTTGCAACATCAATATTATAAACATCAATAAAACGTAATAGCTTTCCAATAACAGTACTGGTATAACAATATACAGTTAAATGTCACTTAAATAATAAATCAGAAGGAGACAATAGGCATTAAAAATTTACCAGTGCAAATTAAAAATGATAGTTATAATATTGATCATTTATCTCATTGAATGACACAAAAATTTATGCTTATAAGAGTTAAAATGACTTTAAGACTATCTCAGACCCTATCGATCTTTTGTCTTGAATTATTAGTTTTGAGTCTATGTATATAAATACGCTTCTTGGATGTTATTAAAGCAATAGTGCCATTTTAAAGCCTTATTAAAGTTCGTGCAAATAAACGAGAGTGAATTAATTGAGAAACACCTCCCTCCGATCTGCTATTTACGGAATAATCCGATCTGGGAAACTTTCGCTGCACTACTACTTCCTATTAAAGAGAATAGTATGAAAGACGAGTCCTTATTCAAGTGATACGAGACGGAGCGCTTGAATGGAAACTGAAATTTACCTCTGAATCGAATTTGAAGAGCGGCTATGCAGCGATTTTTCCCCGTATTAGTTTTTTTCCTTCTCTAGAAAAATTCCCCGTCATATCTTTTTTTAAATCCAAATTCTCGGAGTTAGAAAAGTGGATTTACATTTTCCAGGAATCCGCGGCTTAGGATCTCGAGAGCTACCTCTGGAAAGAATGTTTTCATTCGATTATCGAAAACTTTCTCTTTTCAATCGCCCTGTTTACATTGATCTTCATGGCAACGGAGATCGGTATGATGCTATTGTAAGTTAATTTCCGCGCTTATATTTTTCTTATTGTAAATGAATGATGATTTATTACACATTTAAATAGGAGGAAAAGTGAATGATGGAAGATGTTTGAAATTTTTCTCACGAAAAGAACTGTTAGTTCCTGTATAGCGATGAAGAAGTAAACTTGTAATTTTCCACACTATTTTTTATTGACGACCGGTTTCCCTACCCGGAGTAACATCTTCACCAGAAGATGCTGGAAAATTACAAGTTTACTTCTTCTTTACCCTAATGGCTTCCTAAAAGGTAACGCCTTAGCATGTAGATTTCATTGTAAGTTCTTGTTATACATGTCTGAAGTGAAACCGGATATAGGTTTTGCGTTTTTAAATTCATTTCTTGAAGCGTAATGAAGGTAAATTTGTTTTTAACTTAGATGAATGTCAGGAAATATTTTTCTTATAAGACAGGTTCCACTGTATTTTCTCGCACATCGTTGCCTGTGTCCAAATTATAGTTCACGTGAAACAGATCGAAAACGGCATTTCTTCTGACTGCAGATCGAGAAAGTGAAGATTCCGCTGCAGTTAACAGATCTCTTTCTTTGCCCACCTGCGTCCGTTTTTTCCCGCCATCCTATTGCCCATTCCGGAAACTTAATTCTTCCTTTCCTCAACCCTTTGTTTTCCATTCATTTATGCCACTTATAAATGTATGAATTTTTCCTCGCATTTCCTCTTCGCCGAGGAAAGAAACGAATGTAAGCGAAATTAATTCTTTCGCAACGTAATTCTTTTTCCGCTCGATCCTCATGAGAATATTTTTTGCCGATCGATAAATATTTACCACTGGAAGGTGATTGCATCTTGAGGGCACATGCTTAACGTGTGGGGTTTATTTAAATTTATTCCGAAAAGGAACGATGGATTCATTCGCACTGCTTGGAAGACATCCTATGAAGATTAAAGGAAAGTGTTTGGGAATATTATCTGTCTTCTGCTTCATGATTTCTTTACCTCTAATTTCCCCAAGTATATATTTCTCTCCATTGGTGCTTCACTTAAATCTCGTATCTATAAATTCGGCTTCGAATTTATGGTAGGTCGCCATTTTAAAAAAGTGACTAAGAGGCTAAAGTTATACGAGAAGTGAAAAATTGTGACTTGGCTGGGACTCGAACCCAGGTCTCCCACTTTCCGGGCTCGGTAGTTCAATGGCTAGAATATCTGCCTTGGAAGTGGGAGACCTGGGTTCGAGTCCCAGCCAAGTCAAAATTTTTACTTCTCGTATAACTTTGGGTCAGTCGCACAACTTCATGTGCAAAGTTTCTTTACATTCCATCAATTGCGACTAAGAAGCACTCATGCCTTCACAACCAGTATTTCATTTTGTTACCAAGGTTTCAACCCTTGAGTTCGTCATCAGTCGCTAGGACATATCTGGCACCGTGTATGGATAATAGAATTGGAAGGGGAAGGAGAGAAGGCGGGGGAGTGAGATGGGAAGGTTAGGTTATGGGAGGGATGGAGAATGGGTATAGAAGTTTGACTCCTGCGGTGAGGATCGGAGGAGGGGAGGGAAAAGGTTGTCGTTAATGGTTTTTCCATTGAATTCAAAGATACCCTTTCTTTTGAGAATGTAAAACTTTCATACTCCAGGAGCATTGATGGCCGTTCTAAAAGAGGATATTTCTTGTTTCTTGGTTGAAGGGTTGAGACCATAGTAGCATAGTAAAATATTAGAAGTTAAGTTGTAAGTGCTTTTTAGTAATTTCTTCCCTCAGATTATTTTTACAATTTCGGAATATGGTTATCGTTCAGTTTACGTTAAGTTCAGTTTACCTTTTCTCAATCAATAAGCTATTCTGACGCAGTCTCTTACTCAGTATTCGTCTTAAGGGGGACCGAGGATTTTGTTTGAGGCTATATATCCTGGATTTAGAAATCTAAATCTAAAATCCTGGAAAGATTAAAACAAGGAAGACAAGCCTATAGCGCATCCGCCAAAAGTGGCACATTTCATGCATTATAAATAAAAAAATTATATACTTTAACTGCATAAATTTTATAAATCCTAAATAAAAATTTAGATAATCTACCACTGAATTTTAGAGAGCACGTTTATCATAGCTCACAACATATATTATTTTTGGCGTATTAGGAATAAAAAATAAATTATTGACTTACGTAAATTTGTGATGACTGTTTCATTTTTTATTTCTTGACTTCCCCTTGGTCTTTTGATAAGTTGAGAAGCAGTGATGTGGAACGGTTTTCGTTTCTGCTAGTCGCGCGGTTATCATAGTGTCATGCACAGCCCGAAGGAGCGTTTTCTGCCTCTTCAAGTGATTCCAAGAATTAGATGTCTTTGAACTTGAGGAAATTTACAGTTAAGCACGGTATTTTAGGACCAAAAGACTTAGCGGCTTCCGAGAATAAGCCTTTGTCGATTGAAGTATATGTTATCTTCTGAAAATTGTGAAAGGGATTGTGTAGCGATTTTTTAATCGTCTGACGTTGATTCTTATTGTACTCTTAATCTTAAATGTTTCGCTCATGCGATATGATTTCGCATCAATCTTCTAGATCACCAGATGTCATTCCTGTATATAAATTATTGTAGAAGTTGTGGCTTAAATCTTAGAAAGTTTTATATTTCTTGGATCGTTGCAAAGTGCGACTTCGCTCATGGGCTTTAAACACCTCTTAATTTCGATAAACAGAGCTCAAGGAGTTGGTGATTAGATAGCGCAAGGTTGAAATGGTACCTTTGTTTTAGACTTGCTCGATTAACGTTTCCGATTGAATTATGTTTCATCTATTCGTATGGTTTCCTTGGCAGATCGAGTAAAGGCTGGAAACTACCCAAGGAACCGATAGCTACGTCATTTAGTTCGTGATTTTATGATTAAATAAACAGATGAGGAAAAAAAGATATATACCTTATGACTTTAGTATTGTGATTATCAATTTTGAAAGTTGATTTTCAACACGCACGATCAATTTTAACTGGTATTGTTCTGTATTAAAAAGGGGTGGAAACTTTCATTGGAAGGTCATATGTAAAATCATTAGACCTCGTGCGAATTGCACGTTTCCTCTCTTTCAATAGTCGGAAATAGAAATTATGCTCTATCAACTTAAACATCTGAACTAAACGAATAGGGTGTGTTATTATTTGTTCTTAACATGATAGATGACCGGAGGAACACATTAATTCAGCGAATGTCCGTTTTCTGGTGAAATACGTAGAGGGAAAGACCTTATCGAACGGCTGGAAAGACCGCTCGTCGCCTGAAGGACGCACGCTCTCCATCTCTGGATTAAAATATCAACGGTTGAATTTTTTTTCAACGGAACGAAAGTCTTTTGGGTCTTTTTATCTTAGCGAACTTCGTAATGTCTTTAATATTATAGCCGATATAGACCCACAAAATCCAGCTCGTATGTTTCTCCTTTCTAAGTCTGTCTTCTTGTAATATCTCATAGCTTTTTCTCAGATGGAGAGTTGTGAGTTATTGTGTATAGGCTATCAGAGGTTTATTGTATTGGAAATATTAAATTATTTAGACGAGGTACGCTGTATCTGAAATTTCTGAAAATTCGGCTGAATAAGTAAGTAAATGAGTAACTATTTTGCCTCTAATACCTTCATTGCACCAAGTTAATATGTGAGAATAATTCACCCTCAACGATCATGTGAACAACCCTTTTTATTGCATTCAAGTGACCATTCAGAATATATAAGAGCACGGATTGTACAGAATTATACTCAAAATCTCCATTAAACTATCAAAAAAAAATTGTTTATAAGTTTTTACCCACCCTTAAACCATCAAAAACATTTTTGGTTGGAATTTTTTATGTATCTAGTGACCAAAATGAATACCCTTATTCAGCATCACTCATACCTCAGTACTTTTCATAGTATCACATGATCAAGATAGAGGTAAAGGTATATGAAATATACATTTTTCTCCTTTACCAAAGGACTAATAGAAATTTCAACGAGATGTCACAGCGATTCTTACTCTGTAGGCTTAGGAATTTGGACTTGAAGAACGAGGAAATAATGTGTAGAAAAACGCCAAGAGGTGAATGCAAAGTAGGTGCGCGTTAATGGCCTAGCATTGTCCTCCTTAGGGTCATCCGAGAGCGGTCATTCCACACCAAAGTCTCCTTCCCCCTTGTTTGCGTGTTCGACCTCTTCTATACCGATTTCCTCCCATGTTTTGGTCTTTGGTTTGCATCTGCTACCATCAGGGCGGCGCTGGCTCCTCACGTCCGCCCCCTCCCTTCCTACTTTCCCCTTCGTTTCCCCTCGAAACTCCGCCGATTGCCAGTCAGTGGAAGGACGGGGTATCTCAACATGGCTTCATCGTCGTGTCGTAGTAGTGTTTGACAAAATGGACGGTGGTCCCCCAGTGATATGGTGCGTGAGAGACCATTGGATTATCCTCAATACTCTAGTGTTTGTGCCTAGTGATGAGATCCTAAACTCCGGTCGTCTTGGAGATCATTAAATAGAGAAAAGGGAGCGTCGACTCCGGTGTCTTTAGCGGTGAGTTCGAGTTGACTTTTTGCCTTTTTTTAATGCTGTCCGATGGCGCGATGTGCGAATATTTTTTTCGCATCCTTTCGGTGAATTCCCCATTGCGCCGTGACGTAGGTGATCGTGCGCGGGGTGGGGGAAGAACCTTCGGAGTTCTCTCTCTGTATCTCTCTTGCTCCTTGTAATGACAGTGTTGTGGGGTCGGAAATGCCAACCGCACGGAGTATGATATTCTGATGGCTCGCAATTTCGCAATGGGGAGGCTGTTTACTCGCGAGACCCGGGTTTGTTTTTCGGTCTCCCTTTGGAGTCATCTCTCGACCCCTTTGAGGATTGTGGGAGGTGCTGGGGCAGGTCGCTTTCCTACGTGCGCGCTTTTCAATGGATTTGAGTTTGTCTTCTCCGCGTTGTATGCTCGTTGCTAGGTAGATGTTGTTTCAGAGAGTGGGATGGCTACTAGACCGTGTCGCGCGGTAAATTCTGTATTGTTATTTTATCATTAGTCATTGTTGGCTGTCATTGTTTACCCATTACCATTAGTTAATTTGTCTGAACAATTATTTTTTATTGTTATTTTGAATGATTTGAATAATTAATATATGATTGGAACTCTACTATCATTGCACAATTTTTATTTTTACTTTGTTATGATAATTTTTAAGTGTTCATTATTACTCTATAATGTATGTCAATCAATTAATGTAGTTATTCAGTTGTTACTTTCCATAGGTCTTCAATTCATTTTCAAAGTTATTGAAAGTTTTAATATTAATTTCTTTGTACAGTTATCGGTTAGTTTGGTAATACGTCCTCCAAAAACATAAATTTGCAAACGCGCGGATAAGCTCCCAAATATGAAGAGATTATATAGCTTACGTCTCTTGATTTTCAATCACAACTATCTCTGAGGAACTATCAATGCTATATTAAATTGATCGAATTTTCCGGTGTTTTTAATTTAACGTGAACAGTTTGTTTAAAAATTCTTGGTAATATAAGATTTAGTATATTTTGCTTGTGTCATCCTTCATTTCCCATAACTCCACAAAGTAATTTAGGCAATATATTTCTCAATTCTGCATGGTAATAGACTCAAAGAGTGAAATTTAGAACGCTTTCGCTTAAGTTTATTTTTGAATAAATAAATTCATTTAAGTTTAATCGTTAAAACTCACCAAAGAATTCATCCTTAGTTAAATCCACGGAGCTTCCTCAGTAAGCGATGAAGAAACCATTATTAAATATTCAATTGACAAGATTCCTAGTGAAATAACCGCGCTAAATGAGACGTGTAACTCTTTGTTTACAAGGCCGAGTTCATTTCGTCACATGGACGCAGAATTTTCTCTCATTTTTCTCTGATTTTTTCAGTCAAGGCTGAACGCATCTTTTTGGCTAACTTGGCGCTACTTTATACGGCGCGATATTCACCACTTTGTTTTTCGTACCTTTTGAATGCTACGGAGACATCTCCCACGGTTTATTCCTTCTCGTACCCTGACTGCTCCAAGGGTTTCGCCTTTCTCCCTGATTGTCTCCAAGGTGATGAGGTATCCATGGCAGCCTCATTCATTCATTTTTAAATAATTAATATAATACTTTAATTCATATTATTAAATTACAGTGAGGCTTGCTGCTTGATAGCAATATCTTACATACATTTTGCCCTTATATAATTTGAATTTACATACATAGAACTTATATACCTAATATATGCAAACCTAATTCTACATAGGTTAGATGGAAAAGGAGATTTCTAGTCGCAATATCCTTCTAATTAATTTAAATTATTATTAGTATTATTTTAAAAAAGCCTTCCTTTTATGTCATGAACTTAATTTAGTATTTTTCGGGCTGCATGACAGGTCTTCCTAGCAACCATTGCGGAAATTTCCAGCTGCACATAACTCTGTCAGTCAATCCTTTACTCCCTCCAGAGCTGTCGTCATTACAATATCATTCCTCAATACGAATTCTTTTATTATCTTATCCATATCTTACCAAAATCTCATTTTTTAGAAGATAAAGCATTCTCTGGCTCTAAAGATTGATACGGGTAATTTATTCCATTCTGAAATACCTTCCGAGAAAAGAATAATTCGCTACATTGGCTGGTTCTGTTTCTTTACCTTAGGTTTGTTGCTATGACTACGATTTCCATGGAATTCCGGCTCGATTAAACTTAATTTTAAGAGGAATTTTAGACTTCGTTGCTGCAATTGTTCCATTCAGGCTATCTTAAGAGTGCGCGGATTTTTATATCCTCTTGGTTTGCCCGTTTTAAAGTTGCCCATGTCAGGGTGATCTGACCGGCATTGGCGTAGCATTTTAAATAGTGGATAGGTCTCAAGCTGAGGAGCTTACCGAATGTATTTATAGGTATGTTTGCAGAAAAAGTTCAGGATCGGATCTGGATTATCGGGGCATGTTCTGGATGATTTTGCTAATTCCCGAAGACTTTTTGAACCGGATTCTGAGGAAGCCTTATGATGATGAGGAGCGAATTAAGGTTCTTAACTAATCTAATCAAACCATCAGAATTCGAAGTCTCCGTGATCTACCACAATACGCATGCGTCCAAATCCCGTCTCCGCGAACGCACCTTGCATTTTCTAGCGGGACTTGAGTTAGTCTCCTCTTTGTGCATCGATTCTTCGTGATCATCGTTTGCTATTGTCCCTCACTTCAAGCGTGAACGTCGTGCTCACGTTTTTCATAATGTTTCTCTTTCGCGAGGATTATGGGCGATTTATGCACTGCCCGATGGCACTCACTCGGTGCTAAGCTCGTTTAATTGACTATAAAACGAGAGGAAAACGACTGCATCAACGCCAAAGATAAGGCCTATTAGAAACAGTGGTTTTATCCTTTTTTCACCTCTTTTTGTAGGTGTTTCCCTGCTACTTGTCATCGTTCTGTCACAAAGATTCTTTCCCTCGCTAATTAATTAACCTTTGTAAATATCGTTATGGGGTTTGGTGGAACTGAGGTCACTTCATCAGAAGAAGGTCTGCCTATCTATGTTAAACTGAAAGTAGAATTTATTGTATCGGGGTTAGTGAAGAATAGAAAGAATGCTTAAAGTCATTTATAATCACGTAGTTCCAATGAATGAGTTATTTGCAGTGAGCATTCAACAGCAATGTGGTGGATCAAAAATCACTTAATTTCATATAATAGAGTAAAATAATATACTGGAAGATATAATGATTGATCGAGAAAGGAGGAATAATTTATGTATCTACTGAATGAAGCTTTTTAAAAATATGTTTCCTGTTAAATAGAATAAATACAACGTAAGGACCGGTGATAGCTTCGCAAAAAAATTGAATATTTTATTAAGCCCATCGTCAATAGATTTTAAGGGATAAGCATCTAATTGCCACGAAGAAAAGAAAATATTCCCGATTGTTGCTCTTTAAACTTACTTTTTGACATTGTCGTTGTCAATTGTTGCTATGCACTAATATACAATTGTTGCTATGAATTATTAATAAGTGTTGCTATATGATCGATTTTTCAAATTGAGCTTTTTAATTGTTGACCTTTCTCCTCTCTGTAATATAATCAACTTAAGCGCCAATCAGTAACTGCTAGACATAACATCGGTACCGGAAACTTTATAAAAAATAATTTCAGCGCTGTGTATTCGATCAGCATATATTTCCCTTCACCATGTATTTCGTATACGTATGTTATTCCCAGTTTAACGTCTAGCATAAGTTATTCAGTCTCCTTCGTGTGTAGTTTTTGGCGTTCATGATTGCTTTCACTCCGAAGCGTAGGAAGAGACAATGAGATAGGGAGGATTAACTAGGAAACAGGTTTTCCATTGGCCTGGCAAAGTGAGAGTTGTGGAACCATAGTATTCCGTTTCTCCAGCTTCTTTGTATTTCATCTTTCGGGGTAGATGAGTCAAGGTCACGTCCTGGCCTTCATAAAGAAATAAAAGGTTTGGGGATCCCGAATTTTTTTACCTGGAAGGCACCTTCACGTTTCCTAAACCGGTGGCTTAAAATCCATGCGGAGGGTCTCTAAACTATCAATCAAATGTTCTATTGGTTGAAAATCAATTACAAGAGTTTTAATACATGATTATTGATAACTGGAGATTGTAATGATCAATATATTATAAGTATTAATTCATTTAACTAACATTAATTATCTGATATTTTAAATTAATGAATTATTTGATAATTTTTTTACTTGAGTGTGTATATGCATATTTTTTAGTCACACACAGGGCCGTAGGGTTTGTCGGGGCAACATGGGCACATGCCCAGGGCGGTAGTTCTTACGGGGCGTTATATTGGATAATATATTGAATGGAAAATGTCTTACCGCTTCCTCGTCTTGCATATTACAAGGGTATTTGGGTATATTATGACATGAATTATATTTATTTAATTAAAAATCGTAACTTTTACTATTTGAATGTGATACAGGAGGATATTTTAAGTCTCCCCTTAAATCATGGTTGCATACGTAAATTTTATTTTAATAAATAATGTTTCAGAGGATTAATTTGAAGTTTGAGATTTTCAATTAATTATGGGAGAGGAATTTGGATTGTGGAAGGAAATGTCTCCAAATATTCAGTGGTCCTTTTTTAAATACTTATTTAAAATCCCGAGTTTATAACGATTAATACTGTACTAAATTTATCGTTTTCCTGAGCATGAATATTTATATATACATATAAGGTATAAAAAATGCGTTCTTTTGGTTGGTGGTTAAAGTATAATACAAGACTATCGATTACCTTTTGATGACCTCAGATTTCAAAACTTTGAGGTCAAACGCGGAATCACGTCCTTCACGTGCCGTGCTTAGATTCGTCTTGTAATCGACTGTTTACGTATTGCATCGGAGTTTCTTCCGTAAGAAAAACGGCGTGTAATTTGTTTACAGTTTACCGGGCGTGATTACTCTCGTACAGCCCTCATCGGAATCAATTTCTCCTTGCGTAAGTCCTCCTGTTCCGTGACCACGCGTCCCTCATCATTCCGTGACATCCCAACGCAAGAAAAGGTATCTCCTTTATCCACTTAATTGGATCGGAACGAAAAAAATGCAAATTCCGCGCTGTTTATTTTTCCGTTTCCTAGGGAACGCCAGATGGCGCCGCTCTCGCCTCAGTCCATCCAATAATTTCTTTGTCGCGCCAAATTAAATTTTCCCCGAAATTCGATTGAGGCGTTATATCGTTTTGCGGGTAACGCTCCTCCTTTGTTTCCTCCCTGAATGGGTGGGATTTTGGTCGATGAGGTAAGCGAATGTGTGTATGCCTTGCGTTTTCCTTGTTCCTCTTCGTTTTATGAGGGGCTTTATATATGGGGATTTGTATGCTTAGTTACGACTGCAAACAAAGCCATCCTAAGAATTGCATTGAGAAAATAATCCGAGAAATTATCTGCCACGCCTCCCTATATAAAAAAGACTAATTGTCTATGAAGATACGTCGCTAATTCTATCCTGGATTAGCCTTAAATCGGCTTGAGAATACTCCCATAAAAAACGTGCGTAAATTTCGTTTTTGTCTCCGGCAGACTTTAGTTCTTTTACTCGATTAAATTTGAAATGTTGGTCTTACGAAGTCGAGATAAGCATCAAATCAAAGGAAATCGAGTAAATATTCTTGTTTTTGCAGTGGAACATCGTTTTCAATTCGATTTTGTGAGAATTATGATTAAACAGAGTAAGATAATGTGAAATTTTGTGTTTGTAAACAACCCGTCCCCCTGACGACCAAGGCGATACTTCAATCCGATCTCACACACTTTCCCTTACAGAATACAGAGGAATTATAGGACCAATATCAGAAATATATCTATTTAAGTGTTATAAAATCACTCTTAGGGCTTCATGGCTTAGATCTGTCTTATGCATATATATACAATAGATTTACATTTTTGTATAAGTTGAATGGGAGCTCACTAGTAATTCGTAATCACAGGTTTTCCGATGTGGTGTAGTTGTTTTTTCAAATTTAATCTCTGCTTGCACCGAATAGCTGTTATTATCATGCTCTGTAAAATCGATATCGATTTCTATAACTTCAGTATATCGACCATTATAATCTCCAGTTATCAGTCTTTGTATCATCGATATTAGTTCCCCTTTATCGAACATTGTAATCTGTTAAAGACGTAGTCTTGTTATACCAAACATTGTAAGGGGTTGTTCTTGTAATTATTTGAATGTGAGGTCACACATTATCTGCGATTTTGAAGAATGAAATTCTTAAATTAAAAAAAAATTATTTGCTTTACTTTAGTATTGATCTTGAATCATGCAATATTTATAAATAAAAAACACCTGTGTACATCAAAGTTAACAAAGCTCCAAGAAATTGTAGTTCGCTAAGAAACTGCGGGGTTTTTCCAACCTGCAGGTGATAGAGTTGTCCATGCCCTTGGCAAGGTTATGATTCCCAATACGTAATTCGGCAAGCATGTTAACATCTTCTAGATGCGAAGATAACACGCTGTTCTGGTTAGAATTTCCTCTTGGTGTTAGCTTGCAAATTGCCGTCTTTTGGGTCATTTAAAATCAATTTTAAATCAGATAGTTAAATCTACGTATTATCATTGAATTGGACGTATAGAATTACAGTGAAACCTCTCACTTACGGACATTAACGGTCCTAGAAAATGTGTCCGTAAGTGAGAGGTGTCCGTAAGTTAGAGGTGATCCAAAGAAAACCTTATTTTTATGCATTCCCTAGAAATTAAAGGCAGCTGGAAGAAATTTCTTTTATTTCAAATATCGCTTTTGAATAATTAAAAATAAATTGGAAATAATAAAATAACGTAACATATTTACTCAGATATGTATATTTAAAATACTCGGATCATTTTCACATGTCAATATATATATATATATATATATATATATATATATAGTATATACATACAATATACTTATGTGAGCTCACTTAGATGTGAAGAAATCATTTATTTTAGTTTGCTTATTTCTATTTATGACAAATTCTTTTTCAAAATTTATCTGTACATCAATAAGGCTACTTAAATGCTTCGTTGTTGCCTTTTAAAATGCAATTTTTTTTTAACAATTCTATTTGGTGCAACGCACCGGCATACGATAGCACAGGCATCTCATTCACCATAGTCTCAGACTCACTGTTATCACTTTTACTAATACCGTCATCTCCTTCTTCAAGAGTATTTTTAACAATTTCTCCTATGCTAACCTCGTGGTCCACGGTCAACAGATTAGAGTCAATGCTCACATATTCGGTACTTTCGCCTGCATCATACATAATTTCTAACTGCAAGCCATCTTCCACCTCTGGTGACAATTCAGCGTTGCAGAATCCTGATTTAACAAAACTATTGCACACCGTTGAGCTTTTTTTGTTTTTGACCGCTCGATCACTCCAAAATATTACGTCGAGAACAGTAATCAATTTCCCCGCACGAGTTCGGGGATGCCCCTGGTCAACTTTGGATAGCATATTTTTGGGATTAGCATTACCAAGAACTCATTCCAGGGCATCCTTTTGTTTATTGCCTCTCTACGAGCTCTGTTATTTGTAGACTTCTGCGTACGAATCATAGGCAAATGCTTTCTCGAGGATCCTACGCGCGTCTGATCGAGGTGCTCTTTCGTTTTGGATTAGCATTTCCAAGAATGTATTTCAGGACACATTTTCGTTCATTTCCCTATATGCACATTGTCCATCTTCACTGGTTTTACGATTTTCGCTGTCCTCTTTCCACCAGCTAGTCATGAACGCTATTTTTAAGGGGAAAAACATTCCATTTTTGAGAGATAGGTCAGAAAACCCAAGGGAATGGTGTCCGTATAAGTGAAAATTCTGCTAAACAAAGTGTCCGTGTCCGTAAGTGGGAGTGTCCGTATGCTAGAGGTTCAATCCTTATACAAATGCATATCCTTCTGCCGGGGAATTGAATACTGTCCTTAAGTCAGAGGTGTCCGTAAGTTAGAGGTGTCCGTGAACAGAGGTTTCACTGTATTTTGTTCCCAACGATTTAACTTAAAATGTTTCACTTTGGTAATGTTTGCGCAGTTGTTATTAATTTTCACGAAACGCGTTTCATAGCAGCGATTCTATGTACAGTTATCACCAAATAAAATCAGTCACGGACTTTTTTCGTTTATACAATTTTTCCGGTGATGAAGGCAAATCCGGATAAGAAACCCTATATATGGTTATTCGTAAGAGTAACTCCAAGATAATTTCACCGATTATGCCTTTATAATTCCTTAAATAGTATATTCGATAGATCATTTTAATGCAATTTCTTCATTTTTTTAAAATTAAAAATTCACATTTTAAAGAAAGCTTAGCACGCCACCTTGGTGTGATTTTATTTCCCCATAAAATGTGTCAAATAATTTACGACATTAATTCTCATTCATAATTGAGTATCAGTTCACAGTTTCCACTTCACAGCTGTAGTGATTTCCTCCGCTTTTATAAGATTTATTAATTTTGAAAGTGGGAATGCCGTATCTCGAGCTATCGCGTGTACCTTGACCCGCGTCTATTTTCTTCCAGCATATCGCCATGTTAAACGCGTTTTCCCCTCTTATCTACTTAAAACACGTGATCTGTAATGTTTCTTTTTTGGATATCCATCTCTTGTTCCATCTATCTGCCTACTTTTTTCGCTTCGTGTACGCAGGAATATACCTTCCATTACTTAATGCATTTTACGTTTTTCTAGAAGTATATGGATTCAGAATGTATAATTTCTCTAGTGTATCGTACTTTTCCAAGCTGTATGAATATTTCTATTCTTTAAAGATGGAAGACGATTAATTTATTATTGTTATTACTAACAGCTGACTTTTTAAAGGAATTTCATCTGAAACAGCAGTGTTTCAGCTCTTATGTGAGTCCCTTCGTCGAAGGATAGAAAACTCATTACCGAAAAAAGTCATTCGGAAAATTTATGAGAACAGATCTCGTCGACGAGCTTATTTTGTTTCTTTAGTTACGATAGTTTGCGAGCTCAGAATGAAAACAAAAAACCGTTGCTAGGAAATAACCTCAACTACAGATAGCTACTTCTGGTCGTTTTTTCCGCTGAGCATTAGAGAATATAATAGCAGCTAGAGTTACATGGGGGTATGGGAGTTTTTACACCCCCTGCCACAGGTCTTTGGTAGGTTGCTGAAGGATGGAATGAGAAATCAACCTTGGTGTTGATAATAATATGTAGGAAAGTTATGTAGGAGAAAGGGTCTTCGCTTAAGGAAAGGATTTAATAGGGAGTAAGTCTACAAATATGTTTCTTGAATATGCTCTATAATTAATATTATTATAAAATTTATAAAAACATATGAAAATACTACCTATAATTCAATATTTTGTTTATTCTTGCCGTAGTGAAGCATCCGAGTTTTCTGTGGAATGTATTTTTTATGTATTTTACGTAGAAATCGAATTATAACTTTTATGATTCATAATCTGATAGATTAAATCTATTAAATACCATGAGTGTACCAAGGTTGTGGAAAGGTACCGGAAGAAATTAAATCGATTACCATTAATAAATCCGTGGTAAATATATTTGGAACTTGGATACAGTCAGTTTGGTTTAAAACTAGGAAGCACTAAAGAATTTTTAACTAGTCGCTCAAGTGACTCACTTTTTATTCTTTTTACTCATTAGATAGATAACGTATTAACAGCCCATGCAGAAACGCGGCTCTCAGGGTACTAACATGCGTAGATGAAGATGTTAACAAAAAAGCGCTGTAACCGGTGTCAGTGAATGGCAAATGACGCGTGCATTACGAAACCGTCACCGTGTCTGGAGATGCAGTAGTGTAAACATGTAGAAGGATTCGCAACAGCGATTCTAGTTCTCCATTCGCACGTGCGTGGCCTTCGGCTGACAAAGGAACAACGGCTTGCGTTGAGAGCGCCCTAAGCGATCCCCTCGAAGCCAAACGGTGCTCGTTATGGCTTGTTTTTGTTTTCCTCTTTTTAAAAGGTCTGGAAGTATCATGAAATCTCTTTGTTGCGGGTCCAGTCGACGGGGTCGTAAAACCATGCGGAAAATTACAAACAGCCTTACGAAGTAAGAAATATGTTTTTCCTTAAGAAATGAAACTGAGCTTTTCCATTTACGAGGGCTTGGGGACTTTGTCTTGCCGGCGCCGTATTGATCCCGCGTACATTCTATACCAATGTGTTTCAATTAAGTATCCTTATTTTCTACGGGATTAATTGTTGGTTAAATTTTACAGCTATATTTTCCTTGTGCTTCTTATTCTTTTTATATACCAGTAAAATGTTGGTTACGAAATCAAACAATTTTGCTCTTCCCTATTTGAGGATTTAAATTAGAATTAGGTGATCAAATATTTATAAATTTTTATCCTATTTTAAGGCCCTTTTAATCATATTCTATAATGCTTTTCAGTTTTTCTTGTCAGTATCGGTAGTATCTGAGGGATTGAAATTCTATGTATTCTTCCCCATGCTGGGAAAACAGCCTAATCCCAACTCGCCTTTATGTATAGTTTCAGGAACGGACGAGTAAAATTATGATTCCTCGTCTATATTCATAGATTTTGAATGCAGTTTTCATTTACAATACTGACGAGACAAACTGGAACGCAATATAGTCTCATATTGGGTGGTCATGACTCGGTGCCTGAGACTCTAATCGTTACTCTAATTTCTTTTGAGAACGTTGGGTGATTTTGCATTGCTCGATAACAAGATCAACCTCTTATGCTGCTTGCTAGGGGAAATCGAATACTTTCTGTCAGTCGCATCATTTTGATTGGAAATTCATTGCTACACTTCCGTGGTCTACAGAGATGTAAACCAGAACCTACATAATATATCTACATAACTATCAATGATTATAATAATTTGTATGTAAGTCCTAACGACATAAACGCATATTTAAAAAGAGAAAACATATACTTTAACTTGGCAGCTGTGAAATTTCTAAAATTCGGTTATTTTTTGCAATATGGAAATTTATATAATTTTATAAAGAGTTTTATAATATCAGGAAAGTAATAAGAAGGGTTATAGAAAAACTAGCACACAAGAAATAGTAAAATTAAATCGGTAATATCCGAAAATATTCATCTATGTATTTATGTGATGCACGAAATTTAACGCCAACATTAAATCGAGTATTTATTAAGTTTAAATTACTTTTATCCCATCGATTTTTTCGAGTATCTTTCCTCTCCCTTTGTAGATTCGTTTGGAAATGTACAGTATCAGGTAACGGTTTTCGGATGATTTTTCTCCGTCGAAGTTTGTGGATATTCATCTTTTGTTTGAGTCTTCTACAGCTCGTATTTTCTCCTAAATTGATATTACCTTACTTCTGATAGCATCCTCCTGGGATTGATTTTGGTAGCGTTCGTAACTGCTGTAATAAACCTTTCTGTCGGTGAAATAAAAATGTTTGTCTATCACGTAAAGTCTCTCTTTGGGAAATGGCTCCCTAAAGATGTTCCCAGACAGCTTAAACTACTTATTCGTGCGTTCCTATAGTAACCGTTGCTGTAAATATTTCGTCCCTAGCAACAAATATTATCCTATCGCTTATTAGAGTTTGTATTCGCGTGTTTATGTTCATCTTTCGGTTATGTGCGAGATATTTTTTCTTTTTAAAGTAATAACTCAATGAGTGAAATAAACCGTAAAAGTATTGAGTCAAAATTAAGATGATTCTTCATACAGTGTGTTAGAAACTTTATTTCGTCTCAAGCTATTTCACGGTCGCTTTTTTCTTGTGTTTTCTAATATCGTGTTTTTCATTTCTTATCTGTTTACTGGATTGGAGTTGTGATTAAACGCCTTATTTCTTCTTCTTATTGGCAATAAATTCGCGAGATAACTCCCAACTTAAAATCGCCTTTAAAATAAGCTCGCAAATCTATGAGGGGCATAGCGAATTTTTTTATTGCAAGATAAGGAATTAGAACTGTAGATTTATTGATAGCTCTTTTCTTAGATAAGTTTTAGTTCTCATTATTTACTGTATCAAATACTATATGGATGGAAAAAGTTGATATTATTATTTAGGCTGAAGCGTAGTTTCCGAATAAAATTTCTGTAATTTTCGTATTAGTATTTTAAATTTGTTATCATTAAATGAAATCTTTTATTGATATGCTCTTGCAAGAATAATGATTCTGTATTGGTGTAGAATATTGTAATTTTTGATCGCTTGAGCTTGACGTTAACCGGATATTTGATGATTCCATAATCATATTTACAATATTTTATTCCCAGTCCTTTCATTGTGCGTCCTTACCTTTCTTTATGGATCCAAACTGCATTAGTAGACTTGATCTGACTATACCACACCGGTATATCTGGTTTCAGTACTGAATATAATCACCCTTATAGAAATCTTAGGATTTTCATTAGTAATGGTTCTCCAGGTTTACTTGTTCTTTCATGTGGTTTTGTGAATATTTGTCAAAATCGAGAATATAGTTTCGAATGTAACCAAGTGGAAGTAAACAACCGATCTTGGATACATCGCATATCGGTAGTTGCTATGCGCCTGTTATTTATCCATCATAAAGCGTTTGATACATCGTGACAGAAGTTTAAAAATGAACTATGAATGATCTTCCATCTCTTTGATGCGTAGAAATCGACCAAACTGCGCCTTACTCTGGGAATCCCGTCTCTCGACACAATTTTCGGTTCTGGAAGAGCAAACGGTCAACATTCGCAATCGAAATCGCGGATCGTAACAGGCTGTATGTGTGTAAGGTGCGAAGGTTTTCAATCGCCCCAAGACGCAGCTCGGAAGCCGTCGCTAAGCGACAATAATTTTTGCAATTAACACCTCATTCCAGGTCGTGAGGTGCGACGATTACTCTCCAAAGTTACTAAACTCCAGGAAGGACTTAAGCTCGGATTGGCTACTGATCCTACGACTTATGGATGCAAAGAAATATTTCGGTTTCGCAACGGTTTCATTGCGTCTTTTCGAGGAAAGCGACTATTCTAATGTTTGGTCTATGTCGAGATACTTTCAAACCTGTTGCTCATGGTGCGAATGGTGTAATCCAGAGCTTCTCAGCCGGTCTGCCACAAGATAGCTCTTGGTCTACCGCTTAAATTTCCGATAGTCCCCGCTTCTTAATGTGATTGGGTTATCTTGTTGTTTTATGCGAATAAGCGTTAATGTTTTTACTAGTTTGTGGTCTAACCTTGTTTTTTTCCTCTATATCTAAAAGTTTTCTGATTGCATAAATGTTTGTTTTTCTAACCGCTGGATCTGGGTTAATGTCTGTGGGTCTAACATAACAATAGTATCTCACGAATTAGCTGATATTTTTCCGATAATTCTGAGTAATAGGTACTCCAAAGGCAATTTTATAACTGCGTATACTAATAATTTTTCATGCACCAATACAAACTTCTTCTGTTTTTGTAAAGGATTCTCTTATATTACATTAATATCTACTTAATTTTTTTCGTATACTTGGGAAATAAGAACTTCATTCAAATTCAGTAAGTTATTTTTTGCAGTTACGTTTCCTCGTTGATTGGTTGGGAGGATTCGCGTGATTTTCGTTTGCCCTGTAGATTGCAATTTTATTGTTGATTAACAAGGCAGATAACAGGCAAAAGCGAAACAATAGACAAAAAATTATGGCAAGCCTTCTAATCACACTCGTCCAATATACAGAGTATGATGGAAGAATTTCATAAAATTTAGAACTAATTGTAACTCGACGAAAACTAAAGTATTGAGTGGAGACAAATTATGTATCTATTGCTAAAGATACTGTTAGGCTCGTTTCCTTGGATACTGGACTGATAACTTACCTATTCTAGATTGGAAGTAGATTAGGACGTCAGAATTTGACTTTTAAAATCTCATGATTTCCTCAGAATGTTCACTCACCTGTGGGAAACACGTTTTCAACATCTTTCTGATTTGGATTGCTTTCGTTCTTAACAATCTTGTAATAGCTTCCATTTATCCTATGAAAATGTATGTTGATCTGATTTATATGGCGAAAGTTGGCAGTATATCAAATTTTAAACCAACTGATGTGGATAGATAAAAAAGCTCGTCATATCCGCTTGCGACAGAGAGTTGCAAAAGGGAATCAGAAAGATCGCTTAAATATTAATCGAATATTGGCCTAACTCATCTCTTTATGTATCCATTTGGGAGTGTGGGAGTGATAATTTAGTGCAATGAGATTATCTTTGCATCAGGATTAAGATGTTTCGCGTGATCAAAAAAAAACTTGGAACGGTTACTTGAAATTTATTTTTCCAGTTTTTCTCTCAGTTGTACACTATTGTAAACCGTTTTACCTGTTACTTATCTATGCTGAAGATTGAGTCATATGTTACTTATGCAATGACTCATTTGAATGTTGTCTGACCTGAAGCTATCAGCCCAAAGGCTTCTTGGTGCCACCAACCCCCATCATTAGCCATCGAAAGCTTTAGAAATGGGATGAGCCAACGAGGCAAGCTGAGGGTTGAAGTAGTTTTCCTTTGTTATATCACTCAGCCAGAATTTTACATGCGGTAAAAGGCTACGTTGATGCAGCATAATGATCCAATGAGTGGCACTTTTCGCATAAATATTAAGCAGAATATTCAGCATCATCACTACTGTGTCAGTATTTTTTTAATCATTACAGCCATGGATAAGATTGAGACAGACGTATATAAAAGATACATTTTTCTCTATCCTGTGCCTAAAGACCAATCCATGTATCTGTACATGTTAAAAGAAACAATGTGATGCTAATTGTAGTGTTGTATCTTCACAGTTTATTTCACATGTAGTTCTGCATTCATATATTACATGTACATACACTTGAGAAATGATCGTCAGTGCCGACAATTGTAACCGTGTCAATAAATCATTATTAATACTTTAGTTATAACTATTTTGTAATGATCGAGATACCCAGAACGCAGCAAATTTTCTTTATTTTTATCTTATAATATTGTCATTTTAAAATAAATTCCCACTTTAGAGAACGTAGTTCAACAAACATGAAGATTAACCTCTGATTTTCGTTGGTTTTATTCATTATCTAGTGGTAATTTTCTATCCGTGGCTAAATTAAAAGTTCTCGGAGCTTTGAATATCCTGGTGAGTGGTGGTTTGTCCCAGATAAATTCAGCCAGACGACTTGGAGTACACATCGCAAGTAGTTTATTGATCTATGCCGAGAGATGGGGTGCTGCGACAACAGGTGGCATTTGACTGTGGGGTTAGTAATGGTGGACATTGCGGGCAAAGCTTCAGTCACGTTTGCTATAGAATATCAGGGGATCTATATGTTTATTACTGTGCTTTAGATTAATAAAGATAAATGTTTCTAGCTACTTTTAGTTAGAGCCTTTATATGTGATATTATTAAGAATTTATAAGATGAAGATATGAAAGATTGCAAAGAAGTTAGGAAGTTGCAATTCCTAGCTATTCTTGATACATTATTATTGTCTTTTCCAAGGGATGTTGTTAGAAATGCTTATTTCTTGGGTTTTAATCGGAAAATAACTGAGTTTGATCATATCCGTAGTAATGAAAGATCTAAATGGAGATATATGCCCCAAGTCTGATAATGCAGCCAAATCTTCATCAGTGGAGTTTTTCGTTTGTCTATTGGTTCACGATGGAGAAATTTACATTCCCATTTACATATTTCTCTGTTTTTACATTCGGCTATGATAATAAGAACGGTTCTGTGGTATTAGTGATGCTAAATAAATATTCATATCGGTAATTCCTTTCTGAGTTCCACGAAAAGTATTCTACATTATGGACACGTTCCATTGATCTACTATCACCCATCTACCTCACTCCTCATATTGTCCTTTAAGCCAAGTTCGCTCTGCAGGGCTTTGTCTAACTAATCGTGGTGGGGCTTCGCATCCATACGGTCTTTGAGTTGATGATTTCACTGACAGCTCAGTAGATTCAGAAAATTCCTTTTGTCAACGTTGCATTGGCTTCCTCTTTACAACCCTACGATCAACCACGAATTATGTCGAATCTCCATAGACGTAACACAAGAGATGCACATCATTGTAACATTGGTGGAAATGATCGATTCGAAAGAAATTCTGTTATTCGTAGGTTTAATATAATTGATTCCAGGACCATATTTCATACACCATTTTACCTGATTTACATGCTAAATATTTTGTTGGAATTTGAAGAAATATGACACAAAAGCATGAATTGAGGTATTTTAATTTTTGCTGCGATCATCTTGTATATAATTACATTAACACTGTTTTACAGAGCTCTAACTTTCATTGATTTTAATCTATTCGCCCAGTTTTGGATTGGGAAAATGGTTACCATTTTCAGTGATTTTTCTCTCCTCTATTGCATTCTTTTGAATTGATTTATATTATTGCCGTTTGAGAGGTCCCTAAGCATATCGAACTCAACACTTTTTGAAATCCATCATAACTCAGCTGTTCTGACTTATTGCAACTTCTTTAAAAGATGTGTAGTATTGTATTTTGCCGTTGATTCTGTTTCTTATTGTCTGTTATTAAACGCTACTTCGCCTCATCTCACGTTTATTTTCATTTGAACATGTGTCCGTTGTCCGAATACGTAAATCTTTCTTGTCCGTTTCGTCCGCAGCCAGAACTTTCGTTTACTGATCACCCTCTTTATACGCAATGCAAAGTCTCCATGGTTACCAGCATCCAAGGCCGGTTACACCTCTCAATTTTGAACAGGCGCTATTTACTGTTTTGCTACACCTCGTCTCGTATGATTTTGTTTTACCCTGGCTCGGAACCTCAAAGTAGATCGCCAGCCATACTGCAAGGGTTAAATATACTGCGAGTGGAATCCAAGGATGTATATTCGTGGTAAACAAACGTATCCATAGAGATCGATAGCCGTTCGGAAATACTTTGGGTAGGTGGCTCTGCGAACCGTAATCTTCGAGGAATTGAGCATATTCTGGCACGGGTTCAGATACTTTGGCAAAAGTTCTCGGCGATGGTGAGAAACCGGACTTGATCTTTTTGTTTCATTCCTTGCTCTTTCGTGGGGGCGTCGGTTGGGTTTTTTGCATGTAGGGGGAGCGAGATCGGCAGTGCTAATTTTCGGGTGTTGCAGGATGCTCAGGATGAGTAGACGGTTCGTAAATAAATCAGCCTGGTTCCTAGTTCAAGAATGTTTCACGATACGAAGCTTAGTAACAGTGCATGTGGTGCTGGTTGACGTAAATATTACATAAATCAATCCAGTATGTAAATGAATAGAGGTCTTGTGTTCTATGACGTAATTTTTACTATGGCCCCAAAGAACACAGTAAATGTTTATTTTGAAATTAAGTTTAGGAAGTGATCCAAGTCATTTGGTTGCCTAGAAACATAACAATGAACTCTTGCGATTGACTGAATATAGAAATCGATAGGTTGATCGAGTATCGAGATTCCATTCGATAGGTTTAAATAAATTAGTTGAGTAAATGAATATTTGTTTCATATTCCATGATGACTTACTTCGGGTTCAACAACGGTTTAATCTGTTACTTCCAAATTTTTATTTTATGGTTAATATTTTAATAAGTGATCGAAGTCTATTAGTTCCTTGAATGTTTCTCGATTATCGTTCGCTTTCGATAGGTCGATCGAGCATTCCATATGTCGCGATTCGATTCTATCCTTGTGTATTTTTTCTAAACAAATATCTCCCAACCGAAATACATCACAAAAAAACACTATAATCACTACAAACGAATACACAAACACTAAAACATACCTCAAAAACTCCCGATCGCGTATAAATAAGTTACTTTCAATTTATAGTAAAGATTTTCATAGGCTGTTCTTGCCTCCATATCTTGATAACTGGTACTACTTCATTGGTAGTTTAATAAAGTATAAAATTTTAAAACTGTGAACTGTATCACATGTTTTATTCGAACATAAATGCATAGAAAAGTTCTAAAAGGCTTAGTTAATGTAATAGTATCATGAATTTCGTTAGCTGTAGAATACGTTGAATGAAAATGCATAACGTAAGAGATGGAATTTTTCTCCTGTGAATGATCTATGACATTACGTGGCGTCATCTGAGAAATAGTACAACTCTAGGACGTCTATTCCCGTAGATCGTTCATCCCAGTGGCCTCTTCCTAGTATGACGAATAGGTATTGCCGGGAACAATGCGCGGAAATGGAATCCAAATGCAGTAGTTGGAATTAGAACTGAATTGTCTTCCGCCCCCTCAACATGACCTCCTCAGGGGAAATGATCTTCCGCCGCGAATTTTCCCACAGGAGAAGGTGTTTTAAACTCACTGCGGAGATGGATCTGTTAGCCTACTCTTAGGCTTCTTTTTTTTCTCTTTCGAACTGGATCACATCCGCATGCATGAATTCTAGGAATTTAGATCGATGAAGCTCTTTCGGTCGGAATATTTTGGCTCGAGGACTTATTTTATGGGCGTTCATGGTTGAATCGAGTTAATTCTTTTCATGCAGTTTTTTATTTAGTGGACTATTACCTTAAACCTGTTATTTTAGTCGTCAGGAATGATGGAAAATTCTTCAGAGATATTAAATATTCGAACTTTTAAAAATTTAATTGTTTAAGGATAACAATTGATTATAAAATTTTTATGATCATTGTTAAACTTGTCTGATCAAAGGAATCATTTTATTACTGTCGTCATGGTTATCATTTAATCCTTGATTGTCGATTCAAATTTATGATAAATTGAATTTTATGATTTAATTGTTCTTTATTTAGTTATGACTCATATAGCAAATGGACATATACAGAATCATGCCGACAACAATCGGGATTGGTCGTCAGGGAGACGTTACATCAAGAAAAACTAAATATCAGTGTTATCACGATGTCGAATATAAAAATCTCTGCTCGATGATAAAAATCACTCGTAAATTTTCTGTATCATTATTCCATACTGACTTCTTTTGATTATTATTTTACTTTAAATTTTACGTAAAAAATAAAGTCTATTAAAGAAAAGAAAAATGAACTTTACATCTATATCGTATGGAAGTTACGGACGCATAAATATTTGTTTACTTAATGTATCGTTATAATAGATAAATTACAATTTTTGTTCATCATTCAGACATTGTTCAGGTAACTTATAGACTCAGTTGAAGTTAACTAGTTTCTTCACTGACATTAATTCTTATTCATTGTTATCCATATATCGTTGTCATACAGTATTACTAATTGTTGCACCTAAAAATTTTGATTCCATCATTACACATTCTTGTGGACTTTTCCGTTACTTTTTAATCTCTTAGAAGTCTTACGTTAGAGAAGTGAAAACTTAAATGGCGGAAGTTGATTTATTTATGTCTTCTTCCAATGGATGTAAAGAATCTGAATGTCAATTGCGGGAGAATGGCATAAGGTTAGCGTCGAAATGAAAGCTCGCAATAATTACAATGAATTGCCTTATCGAGCACGTTTTCTTCTCTTTTCAATTATAAAACTCATTTACGGAATGGTTTTCACGCATAAATGAAGAAGCGGCTTTTAAAAGCGAGTTCGTGCCACCATAGCAGTTTCAGTTGTTTACTTTTCTCTGAGGTTAAGTGTTTCATTCATTAAGTCTCCAATACCGGGAACAATATGCATATATACGTCTGTTTTCCTGTTACTGTGATGGAAGTGCAAAAGTTTATTACACATCTTTCTTGTTAAATTGTATTTCCCACAATTCTCATTACCCATCTTTCTTACTATCGATGTCTTGAGATTCTATCGAGTAGGAAATTGTGAATATTTATATGCTTGCATTAGCTATCCTTGCTGTTTTCCTTTATGTATGCAGAAAAGTTAATTTAACTAAAGTATTTTATTGTTATCATATATCGTTCATTCATAATCATTAGCTTCAATTCAGGTTATTAACATTTCGTTCATTTGGGAAGGATCAAAAACAGCTAATAACTATATACTCATAATTTTTTACTCGATTGAAAGTTTAGAGATCGATGAAATGGAATATGTATGGAATTTTTATCACTATAGAGTATGAATTGGTTCTAATAGAGTATCTCTAAAAATAATCATCAGTATTAGAAGTATTCTTCATCAGTATTTCTCTGTTAAGAATTGTGTGTAGTCGCTAGATACCTTAACTAAAAAGGTCACAAAAATACGTAACAATCGAATCGCAATTGTTGCATTGCGTAAAAACAATACATAACAATGATCAGAACCATAGGGAACAATAATAACAATAATAATAATTTATTAAACACATACTGGAAAAAGTCCTCTCACATGCGTTATAATAAATCGTTAAATGAGAGACGCATAAAATCAGACATGATGGATACAAAAGCGGTAGAAAAAGACACACAAAATTAAAGAATAATAATAAAAACGATTAAATATCTTCAACACATTAACAGTACCATAGCCCAGAAAGATACGTTTGCTCTAGTCTGTCCTGAGGATGATCCTGCCTCATCTTTGGTTTCATTTTCCACTCGTCGCAAGCAGAAATATCCGAGCTCATCATTGCATTCGGGGCACCGGAAGCTGTCGGCATAATACCGCCGCTGACAAAAATGGCGGGCGCTTCCGGAGAGAAGATCGTCAACCGCAGGGGGCGTCTCGACGGAAAAAAAGACCTCCTTTGGAATTAAGACGCAGACGGACCTACTTTCTGCAGTCGATAACACTTCCAAATTCAACGCCACTAGCCGATTTGTGGCCATTGCAAAGATAGAGGGAAATTCTAAAATTTAGCAGCGAATGCAAGATTCGATTTTAATCCAGACTGACACGTGCAAATTATCCCTTATAATAATTATAGTGGAGTATAGATTCATATATTTATTTATCCGATGTAAGTAACTCCTGTAAGAAATTCATGAAAAAATTTTTAAACCTTAATTTGACGCACTTCCCGATGAGATAGAAATGTAAAATTTAATGATTTTTTTAAAGGGCCGGTGTTCTTACAGACATCTATATTTTCCTTTCAAAAGTTTGCATAATTCGACTCCAGATAACTTGATAATACTCTCATAAGAAATGCACGTTAAGTTCGTTTTGATCAATTTCAGACGTCTCATCTTTGGTACAGCTAATTCAGAGATAACGATCCTAGGAAATCGAGACGAGTAGCAAAAGAAAAGAAAGTTGATGTTGATTCTTATTTTAAGACTGATATTCTTCATGATATTCTTTCACTCATTCCTTCATGATAATGCTTTTATTTATTTTAAAGAGTCTGCTTGATGTAAATTATAAGAAGTATGGATTTACATTATGAATATAAAAGCCAAGAGATGTACTCTTAGAGAGGAAAGAATTATTCAAAGATAGAAAGAGGCTATGAAAACCTATTCTTAGTAAAAGTTGAATAAGTAGAAGAACATGATCATATATTCGCAATCGAAATGTGTATAAAAAATAAAGGCAAATAATCACTCAAATATGTACAAAAACATACATCCACACATCAAAATTTCTTTTTCTTGCTTCCTTCACAGCTTCTTTTGATAAATTCGAAAATCTCCTGCCAAAAATTTCCATTTTCGTTGAGGAATCCGTTAAGGAGAATTCAATCTCCGAATGCCCCTTTTTTAGACTTTTGACCATATTCGTGCATTGTGACTGTTCATCATGACCTTTCTCGTCTTGGGATCGAATCCCCTTAAAGAGACACCTCTTTTGCGTTTAATCAGAATGTGCGAGTACTCGGCTTGCCCTTGTCCTCGATATTCGGTAGGCAGCCAAGCGAACGCGTTATTCCTGTCCTTTCCTCTCCCTTACTGATTCACATAAAGATTAATTAAGGAGGATTGTCCATTTGTATCGCTTCTTAGGCTGGTTATCTTTGGTTGCTTTGAGATGCGGTAAACAAAGACCTTTCTCTCTCTCTCTTCAAACCGAGTGTAGTCTTGCATACGAAAACTTGACCTTTTTCCTCTCAAGGATCTGTCGCCTTGATTAGCTTGATTGCAGTTTTAAAGGTGCTGGAGCCGTAAACTCGCTGCTAAGGGCTTGCCAATTGTTGTTTGTTATGATTCGTTTATTATTGAATAATATACACTTAACAATCATGAATGAGTATTATTGGAATTACTTGTTGCGCAATTATCAACAATGGCCATAGCATGTCGCTTCGCAACTCATAAGGCATTTGTTAAATCATAATAAGATGATTATTAAGTAAACAATGTAAACTCTTTTCATAAATTTTAACGATAAATAACTGTTTCTTATAAGTAAGATAAATTTTGTTTATAAGAACAAATGCTACGCAAGTAGATTCATTTAAGTCGAACTGTTAAAATAATTGAAACTGCTGATATAATTATTTGCTGATTCCGTTTCTAATTAATTTAGATTGATTAGATGATTATTAATTTATCTCTTATCAATTACGGAGTTTCACAAAGTGTATGATCATGTACAGATTCAAGTCTTCAGCTGTTAGCATCAGTAAATCTATTGACTATACCTCATATAGGCAGAGTTTATGGAAAATCAATGAAGGAAATAGAAATATCAAAATTTTCACGGTTTTGAGTCGATATTAATCTTTTTAGAAAACTTTAATAAACTTTATTGTGATTTTCTCGATTTAATGAGGCGATTATGTAAAGTTTTATTTAGCAAAAAATAAACCTTCGCTTACGAAAAGAACGATAAACTTCCCATGGATTTCTTACGGAAGTTACTGGCATCGGATATAAATAGAAATACATGTAAACATGACGGTTATTATTACAACAGTTTATTATCGATCGCTATAAAGTTTCGAACAGGTCTGGTGGAAATCACTCCATCCATAAAACCTTATGAATAACGAAAATATACACCCACGGATTTTTTTCCCTTTCATTTAATCATTTATTGGTTTTTGTGAAAATTTTAAAGATTTGTTTCAGGTTTTGGTTCGTTTTCAATTAAACGTGGGGGTGGTAAAATTGTGGAATAGCATAGCGAATTACATGTGGTTTCCAAGGAGATAAATCGAACCCTAACATTTTATTTATTTTGTTTATTTACGTCACTTGGAACGGGAATTCCCGCTTTTAAATTTGCAAATCAATACATCATTGGAAAGATGCTGTAGACGGTAGAATTTTCAACGTATCAGCAGAAATCTTATCTCTTGCTATTCATTCATACACCGTTGACTGTATGAGAGACAAACTTTGGATGCATTGATAATCTTCGTATTGACTTGGCGTTGTTATGATAGATTTTTTCCTCGTTTCCAAGGTTTTCAACATGGCTTCCGCGGAAGTGGTTTCGTTTTTTCCTCCAACCGTAGAACGCTAACCTTCTGCGAGCTTGCTAAAGAAATACTTATTAAACCACGTTTCGATCGTATGACTGATGTTAGAAGCCAGTTCTTATAGAGCTTTTAATTTAAAGCTATTATTATTACTAGATGAAACCATTATATCATATGAGAAATATATAATAGGAAATTATTCAATTAATTTTTTGTATTTTATTTTACGAATATGAAATGCGTTACAATAGGACCATCAATACCATGGAAACGTGATACATATTTTTGCTGATAATATTAATTGTTAAGCGGTATCTTAGTAACTTATCTTAAATGTCTTCCTTAGCTAAAGACGCGTAAAGTTGATAAGACCACTCAGAATGTATACATATAACAATAAAAACTAGTAGTAACTGTGTAACAACTTTTAGATTCAACAGAACTATTATGGCATATTATTTATTATATTCCATTCTTGATGATAACTTCTTATACCGCCTGAGCATAAATTGCCATGCATTATTATGTCGATAACCTCACTCTCACGTCCAACTATACATAGTTAAATTCACTCATAGTTAAACATACACATAGGCAAATACAATATCTTTTCTAAGTAAATTTATTTTTACATGCGTACAAAAAGTTCCTGGAAATTATTTGCATCTTATCCCGGATAATTTCGAACTCGGAAAATCGGAGTTCTATTGTTGTCATCATTGTTGCTAGCGTCTAACAATGAAAAGTGAGATGCAACAATAACTTCGGTGCTATGAGATCTAACAATAACTCTTCGCAAGCAACAATGAACATCTCCCGAGATCCTTTAGAGCGGCTTTCTTACCATTGCACATAGATTCATAGATACATTCATATCTTTGCAGACATGTTCCTCATATGATTCATCTATCACATCATTCAAATTTCTCTTCGCATAGCGCTGAAATTTTAATCACAACTAAGAATTGCACTGCGGGTCGATTTCTTTGCGTCACCCTCCTTTGATTCATTCTCTTTGTAGATAAAGATCATCCGCACGGCGCGTGATTAACCGGCTACGAAAGCCAAGCACCACTGCTTAGTTAATCGGGTTGCATTCGCCCCTTTTCATGTTGAAAAGGAGGGTTTTAGGGAGTTCGCAGAATTATGACGCCTGTGCGCTTCACTCGAAGCTTCCCAAGGCCACTTTTTGCGAGATCCATCGAGCCTGCTGCTGAACATACAATTTTAAACTTGGGAATCATCAAGGGGCCCCTTCCGTAGCTCTCTGGATCCTCTTTTGCATCTTCCTTCTTTTCCTTCCATCTTCATTTTTCTGAATGGAATATCGCACTTAGGGCCTGCTCTTAAAGCACCACCTTAAATAGATGCGGATTTCTCCAAGGATATTCCTTTGTAAATCTGATTGCAGTCTTAGAGTTGTGGAAAGCTGCCATCTTCCGAGAGGATAAACTTCTTTAATAAGCCAAGAAATGGATGATGTACACTTCCTCAATTTTTTGTATAGTCAATATTATCCTATATTTTTTTATTTCAAGTTTTTCAAAATAGAATGCCCCCAGATATCTCTTTATGAGATTCATTTTAAGAAAAAATTCATTTTTTTGCCTTTTTTTCCTAAAATATAGTTTCCTCCTTAGATAAGTAGACATCAGTTATTACTAGACACCGTCAGCTTGATGCCTACGTGTTGACGAATTCTCCGAGAAGTATTGGGGGAAGTACAAGGGTTGTTTTCTTGTCGCATTACGACATTCCTTTGCTGAGCTATTTGGGGAGGCTATTGTCCCATGTTTGCCTTAGTAAATATTTGGATGAATCATTTCCTGAATGGTCCTATGGAAGACGCTGAAACCAATAATTATCTGAAGAGAAGTTGGGAAAAAATTACCTAAGAAAATTCATTGTAACGACGACATCTCGGTTGATGAAAAAAATATTTTAGTGAATTATCCTTGATAGTTTATGTACCACTTCTCATATGGTCCAGGATCGTTAGATATGCACATTTATACATATCCTGTGCATACGTGCATTTTTCCAAATCTTATGTAGTAATTCTCACTTCCTTTCCAGAAATCGTTTTCCTTCGTCACTGAATAAATGAGTTAAATTTAAAAGAGTTTCTTTAATAGGTTTATATAAAAAAGTTTCCATTAATAAAGATTTAGATTGTTGGATAGAATATTAGAATTAAGATTTGTATATTACAGGTTAGATTTTGAACTATTGAATAAGTTAGACATGATTAATTTGGAAATCTCTTAATGATTTCTTTCCAGCCCTCACGTCAAATTTCTAGCGTTCATACATACATATATAGGGACTCTATTTGGCGAAATTGGGACTATTTAGTCCTATCTTCCATTTAACAAAAAAATTACAAAATATCAAAAAATACAAATGTCATAATAAAAAAATAATAATAAACATTTAGGTGTTTATGCGACTCAGGTTCACTTAAAATGTCAAAAGACTCTGAAAATTGAAATAAATTACGTGAATGGAAGATTATATGGTATACATATAATATCCTTATAGTATTCATAATCACTCTGAAGCTAGTGCTAGAATCGCGAAACTCATGTATGCAATTCGTGGATTGGTAGTTTTAGTACATCATCCTCTCGAAATTTAGTTCCATTTCATTCCCTTCCTTTTAGCATTGCAGTTGAATCAAGTTACAGGTCAGATCTCTCCCAACTTCCGAATAGGTCTGTTGCGTTGCAATTTAAACGAGGCTCTTGACTCCAATACCGTAGTCAAATTATACTTCTAGGTCTCGTATGAATTTATTTCAGAGGAATAAAAGTGATGCTCTAGAATTCGGTTCGTTATTTGGACATCTCTGGAGACTGGGCTGGTCTAGATTTGGTTCTCAATCTTTTAAATGACCTATTTTCGTGAAATTCGTTTGATCAATGTGCTCGCTTCGCTGGTTGGTCCTGCAAAAACATCACAGGAATCAAGGTTTACGTCTAAGGAATATATTTCACCGACAATTTTCGCTTGACACTTGCAAAATATTCGATATGATAACTTTGGCACATTAATGTCAAATTCTTTAACTCATTGAAACATCGAGTAAGAGAAGTTCCGCCATTCATTCGTTTATTTAATCAGTTATCAGAAAGATTAGATACATTTTTCGTTTAATTTTAAAGAACATTTTCATTAAGGGATGGTAGGTTTCTTTTATTTATTCTCCATGGCCCTTTTCACTTAATTATTTAATCGTGCAGGTATATTTATTTATATAGAAACGCAACATGTCAATGTGTCACCTTATCGTAAGACATAATCAAGGAATTAAATTAAGTAGTGTAAAAGTTGTTTAATTCCTTTATTTATGTATTGTTACCTATGTTTATCTTTGTGAATCCATTCCTTTTATAGTTACAATATCGGTCCATAAATTTGTGTTAATTTTCCTGTATTATTCTCTTTCATTAACATCTAACTATTACGTAACATTAACTTCCCTATAACCGCCGTCATATTAATGAAATCAATTAATTATTGAAATCTAAACAATGCATTTAGATATGTTTTCATTGCGATAGTTAATGCATCTTTTTTGTTGGCAATAATCGTGCGCCATTATTGTCAGCTCCAACAATGTACCGCAATTACTCTCCGGCTGTGGCGGAAATAATGTATGAATCAATCCAATGCTTAGAATAGCTTCGTCGGCGCGAATTCATGATTCATATGGTTGGATGTCTAGAAGTTAACATTGTCGTAATGTCGTTACGTTTGGTGGGCACAATACTACCGTTTCCTCAGTCACATCTAATCGGAAATTTGGGAACAGCGGAGGTGTTTTGATCGCCTTCGGATCGCTTCGTATGGAGATGGAAAAGCAGTGTTGCCGTTCTAACGCTTTCCGGGTTTCTCCATCACCTTACGATTTTTCTAAGCCTAGTGGGTTTCTTTTGATCTCTTTTTTACCTTATCTACTCCTAAGTGTTAAACGATTAATCGATTTTAGTGAAGTTTAGGAAACAAGTTATTCTTTCCGTATAGAAATATTAATATTATTATCATGCGTCATTCATTTTCATAGTTGAAATTCAGATCTACTTAAAAATATTATATTTCATAGGTAATGTAGCCAGATATCATCGAACGATACATGAGTTAAATATCAGCTATCTTGGATATGAGTGAATGATATAGTTTAGCCAACATAGAAATTTTTCACCCTTAAATTTGTTGGGAAGTATAGGGTTTGATTCGTTGTTTTTTCATTAGTAAAACCTTCTTTTACATAATGATGCCATGAGTTTTTTCATCTCCATATATCCTTGGATGACCAATTAATATCCTGTACCAAATGATTAAAGAAAAGTATTCCATCCATCATGATAATAATGGTGGCGGGAACATTAGTTGAGAAAGATATTCAACATGTTTCCAGTTTCATTGTTGAATAAAAGGTCTTCTGTTCAATTGTTAGATTATAAATTATTGAATCAAAAGTCAGTTAGTTGTTGAATTACAAATCTTCGCTTCAATTGTTGAACAAGTCTTCAGTTAAATTGTTGAATAACATTTCTTCATTTTAATTGTCGGATATCAAGTATTCAGTTTAATTGTTGGAGAAGTTCATTAATCTTCGAGGTCAAGTTGTTTTACTCTAAAATGGTCGATTTTAGACAAAAATATACGTAGGATACATCTTTCTCTAATCCAAACCGAAAAACAAATGCATAATTTTCATTTATCCAAATTTTCTAACAGAAAATATTCGAAACTTATCCATGAAATATATTAATAAATAATATTCTGAGTTCTCAGAGGCATTAATGAGGTCTCAGGACGCAATTAAGGTAATTAAACAGCAATAAATACAGCTCCTTTTCAAAGGTTCATGTAGTGGAAGCGGCAACGCTGATAACCGGCATCTTTGCTCGTGTATCTCCCGAAAGCGCTCTCTTTCCTCCTTGAAAGTCTTTCGCAAGATCTCTGACGTCAGGAGACGGAGGGGAGTGGAGTGGCACCGAGATGATAGCTGGGATTGTATAGTAATGAGGGGACGAAATTTACCAACCAAATTCCCTGCGAATCTGGGCGACGTGTTGACTTTTCCAACACTTTTGCGGAATGGCGTAGGAGTTTGTTTTTCTTTCTGTATTGAATGTGCGGCTTGATCAGGGGTTTAAATTGTATGATGCTCATTCCCCATGTGAATAGGTTCGAGGTATATTGGCGCCCCAACGGGTCATTCGTGATAATTATTTATCGTAGGACTTACTAGAGCATGTATAGGACAAATCATTAAATCTATATTACATTAATTTGAACTATATCATTTCCTACAACTGTTACAACAATTACTCAATAGTCATCTCTTTCTTATATTCACTACTATACATTCAATTCTTTTACTATTGGAATACATATACATTATCATTCATTCTAATTATACATTACATCTTCTTAAGATTATATTTTACAATATAGTCTAATTAAACATTTTCGTCATTTATTTCTTCATCGACGCTATATTATATTTTATTAGTAGATATTTCCATGTTTTTTTTTACTAAATAGTACGTTAGTGCTTTATATTTTATTGGGCCATATAGAACGATGAATTTTTTAAATTCTAACTCATATTTAAAAATCTCTGCAATGCTAAATATATTCATAAACAATTTCATGATCGGTTCAGAGTGATAGAATGTTCAATTATGTCCTGGTGAACTCAAAGTTAAACTCATTTTTCGTGACCTCAGTAAACATTTTAGTTGATTAATCATATCGATGATAGGCCAATATTGTATAGATTCGAGCCCAAACATGTCATCAAATGGACTATCATCGTGTGAGATAATATCCTCAGGGTAGACGCTACTGACGCTAAACAGTTTTTCAGCTTTTTTTTATTACAGTCTTTACCCCTAACTAACATTTCAACTTTAGCCAATACCCCTATGATATTCTCCAGTTTCTGTATCGTAATCGTAAGGTAGAAGTAGCTGCTACGGCACCTTTTGATAATTCCTAAAAGTAAATGCAATGATACACATTTATTATCTTTAAGTCTTCCGATCACCTGCTTATCGCCTGCTTAGATGAGCCTATCTTTCATTATCTCTGAGGAGATTCCTCCCTCGCTTCTTTTATCATTCCTTCACAAATAAGTGTAACTGTTTGACCGATCAAGACGTCGATATTACAACTAAATACCGCTGAAGGTCATCCGTCTTCCAATAACATTCGAATGGGCAAGAGTACGAGAAACTACCGTTTGTAAGTCATTGCGCATAGTATGTTCTAATAGTATTCCGATCAAGGAAAGTAATTTGTTAGAGAATATTGTTCCGAACCGAAATTTTATGTTAGTAATGATATTTTCGTGAGCTGAGGTAATTTCCCACAAATGTGCCCCCGCTGGGAAACGAACCCAGGATCGGTATCACCTAAGGCGATCGCGCTACCCACTTGGTTATCCTAGAGCCCTGAAATGTATTTTTAGTTGGAACTGTCATCACTACTGCAATCATGTTGCATTTACAAAGAACTCAAATACTCTCAGTAGTAAATCAGAACGAAAAATTACTGTATAGCAACGATTTTCGATTATTTTGCACTTTCTTACGAACGTGATATACGTAGGGTAAATTAATGTATTATTTTCAATGAAGAACTGTCTATTATACAGAAATTTGAAGTCTTTAATATTAGAATAACAGTATATAGACGATAGAGATATCCTTGTGTAAATTGAAATGTTTAGAAGGATCTGTAGGTATTATTAAGGCTATAATGTATACTGAGCAAATACTTTGTGAAATTCCTCCATGGAAACATAAAACATTCGTAAAACGAGTGCGTTAACATGCCTTCAGTATAACCCGTTGTCTGTCATTATCTGTACATGCCTCAATTGAGTGCACTCAGTCTCAAGTAATCTCTGAAATCTGAAGCAGGGAGTGGAAAAGGTAATCATCTTTCAGCTAAAAATATAATCAACTGTCGCACTTAAAAATAGAATTATGCGAGTTCGACTCTGCGAAATTTTTATTGCCTTTTACGCTCCGGATTTATAGCTGTATTCGCGATGTTATGAAGCCGAAAAAATGAAAATGCCATCGCGTTTGCCAAGGTAAACAAGGTACGCGGGATCTTCACGTACTTGTGGTCAATGCTTCTTTTGTAATTTGAACTTTTGAATTCCTGAATGTTTTTATTGCTTTCCGTTCCGGCTTGCGAATGTTTCAAGTCTTGTAAACACTTCTTTTTTATTTTATTATGATCTTTTCCTGGAAGAATTTGGTTTAAAAAAATTTTATTAAAGAATTACCCCCCCGAAACTTCCGATAAATATGTCGACCATACTAAGTCTTTTTTTTTTCATTTATTGAATGTCGTAAAGGAATAAAGGTCAAACCACACATTCTATTCCTAAATGCGTATATTCTACAAAATGATTTTGTTTTTCTAAATTATTGTAGTTTTTCGTCGTCCTCGATGTTTCTTTTACATAAGTATCCGTATGGCTAATATATACATTGCACGCTAAAAAACATTTTCGTTTATCATGAGGGGAAATTTTCTCATTTAACCGGTTAATCGGTTTCTTATCAGGTCGTACCGTAATTACGTTCCGGCTTGTCGAGAAGCAAATTTCGGTTCAGTTCCGGTTTTTCTCTACTTATGCAAACTTTGAACCGGTTTGAAACGTTTTTTCCAATTCATATTACATTTGAAAATAATAAGAATCAAAATTATTTAATTTTGGGAACAGAAAATCGGGATAGAATAAATAAATGTTAACGAATTCGGTTCAAGAATTTTAATATTTCGGTTTTCACTCTCCGGCAACAATAACGGTTTCTTGGTTTCCGGTTTCCATGCCCTCATCTCCATGGTAACGAAAACCCAGTTTTTCTCGGAAGGCCCTAATACAGTGCATTGAGTGTCTTACGGGAATTTCCAATTGCATCCGCAGCGAGTAAATCATTTTTCAACATCTTGCGCAACCAATTATCGCGCGGAGAATATTTTAAGTCCACTAATTTAGTTCGTACCCAATGGGGGAGTTCCTTATCCTAAGGCGGAGCAAACTTTAGCAATGAGACGTAATATGTGATCAAGGTAACTGCTTCCGCGCCACGGTCCATCGTAAATAGTCGCCCCTGGCGGCGGATCGCGGAACTGTTCTCCCGAAGGATTGCCAATCCTATCGGAGCTGCATTGCCGCACTTAATGGGATAGACGTTAATGAAGCGGAGTCTCATAATTTTTACTTTCCTATTGTCTCGAGAATTGGAATCTCTAAATAAACGCGGAAATATCAATCATGCTGAAAGGATCGTTTTCCCCGTGGATGGATTGATAATTCTATCATCAGTTGATTGGTAGGAAGGATTAAAATTTTCACATTGATTGGTTGAAGATTATGGCGCATATTGGGATAAAATTAAAGTAGGAAGTAAGATACAGGCAAAAAAATATTTAGCATTAATTCCATAGTATGTTACATCTTTATTTGGATCGAAAAATTTTCCTTATGTTGATGATGCGAAATAGTAAAAGATTATGTTGAAGCATTAAAATTATTTTCAGGATTTTTTGAAAATTCATAGTTTGGAGGTATATTTTACTATATTCATATGATTGATTAGTATCTTCATTTTGAATTAGGAGTGTATCCCAAATTTCTCGAAAATTTTTAAACATATTTTTGGCCTATTTTTTCATGGAGTTTTAGATTAAACTACTACGTTACCCATTTCATCACGTATTCCATGTTACATTCACAAGTACTATTGCTATCAAAATACAATATTTACAACAGTTCCATAGATCAACTATGTATAGCTTAACATACGATAGCTTTGGGTTTTTTCATTAAATGCCCTTTCGTAGGGAATAGGGAATGGAAAACATCCTCAATTTATGCATTCTTGGATAGGTGGATCTATTTCATAATACAATAATCGCGTATATGGCATTTTAGTTTAGTATAAGCGTGAACTTTATAACCTTCTTCGTTTTTCCCCATATAAAACGAATCTTTCAGTCCAAAAGAACAATTTTTTCCAATACTTTATCTAGTATTTCAAGCCATTCCCTTTTCTCTCATGTAATTTTATTCTAATCAAGTCTTAAGATTTAATAACGTTCTTGTAAGAATCTCTTTAAAGCACGCCCTAAATCTCCCATTGCCATTTTCTGGTTTAGAGAAATAATTGAATTGAGGTCTCCTATTGACGTAGCTCCTAAGTTTGACCTATCTGTTCCGTAAAAGAGAGCAAAGCTCGTGAGAAGATGTTGAAGTTCCTCCCGATGAGTTCTTGTAAGGAAGAGATAATGGAAAGAGAGGTCTCGTAGAGTAGAAATAGGTCAACAGGTGATGGGATTGCTGTGGGAACGGAGGAGAGGGTGGATTTGGACGTAGAAATGCGTGTCGGATGGACCTTCTTTTTCTTTTGAGATGCCTTGCGAATTGTCCTAGTTACCGCCTGGAGCCTCAAGTCCTAAAGATCCACATAAACTCAGGGATATGCAGATTCAGTCTTGCGAGCGATGTCTGCTCCGGAAGCATCTGCGCCCCAAGGGCAACAATACTCTTTATTGTTGATTTTTCTCCATTCTCCGTACGTTTTCAACAGTATCGTCGTCCATTGTTGCTTCGTAATGCCGCATTTGTCGCAGTGTGGGTGTCATCTATTGTTGACTCTTTCCCTCCGCTAAAGAGCAATCGATTCCTTTATCATTTATTAGTTCCGAAGGTTTACTTTAGTTTCATGAATTATTTTTCTGTTTTTATTTTAGCCATTATTTGTTTCATACGTTATCGTTCTCTGTATTCTCACTTCGAAATTCTAATCTTTCCCCAATATTCCTGTAGTTAATTGCAATTGATTGTTTGAGTACTAAATAATAATAATTGTTTTCATTAATTAATAAACGAAGATTGTAAAATGATTAATAATGAAAAAATTACAGCTAATAATTAATTCATAAGAATAATCATCATCGGTGATTATTTAATAATAAAATTATTATTATTGATTGTTAAATAATAATTGTTAGAGACCCGCGTATTCACAGTGTTCACATAACCTTTGTAGAAATATCATTAAGTATCCTGCCATAGCGACGAAAGCAAAGGTAAACTGTGAGATAACTTACTGCAATTACAGGGATATCTTACTCCCAATCCTTTCTTAGTGCTCCTTCCCCCCACTTCAAAGGTTATCGTGTCCACCGATGAAATAAATCAGGCCCTGATTCCAATAATGTTTTATTCGCTATTATTGGAATGCGATTCGAAATTGGTGAAGATTTAAGTTGAGAAAGAAATCATCGGAGACTAAGTAACATGTAAAGAAGTCTGAAAAAAGATTGCTGCCATTTGAGATAAAGGCTTAACCATCGTGAAAACTAAAGAGATACAAGGGTATGAATGATAAGGCAAGATAATATCTCACTGACCCCCGACTCAACTCGGGAAGGTCACCTCGCAGCTTCCCTAAGGATCTTTTATCCTTTTTTTCGCCAAACAATGTGCGGTCTGGCTATCCGATTCCTGAATTGCGGTTGTGGTTTGTCGAGAGGCAGCCTTGTCGCACGAACCGGCTTCGACGCTCCATCGACTCCGTTCGCACCTCTAATTATGCTGAAAGCTTCCTAATGATTTATTACCGCGAAGGTGTCAGGGTCGCCCTTTACGCTGTTCGTTCGGTTTATGTTGTCTTAAGAAGGGAAATAGCTTGGTTCTTGTATATCATGATCATATCGGCACTGGACCATTGATGCTGAGGAGTTGATGTTTGTGTTTTTGGGATGATAAAAATGTTCTGTTTTACCGACGGTTACTTGACCCCTACCAAGTGGAAGATCTATTTTGATTGACAATCTTTGCTGGATATTCATTTTTAAATACTTTAAGGATTGGTATTTAATATAACTTATTGGAGCACCAATTAACTTTTCTTTCCTGGAATTATTGATGTTATACACAAAAGAAATTAAAGATAAGTTTAGGAAACTTTAGTTTATTTTAATAAGTATAGCCGAACCATAACTTTTAAGCCATGAAGTAATCTGTCATCTTAAAAATAATGAAAGTAGTTGGCGAGTTTTCTCTGACATTGATTTTAAACTAAAATGTTAATTTTCACATGTAAATATTTAGCCCGAAGGTCTTAACCTACCCACTACCATTAGCTTACGAATGTCCTGGAGGAATAATTACAGATACATATAAATATAAATGCATTTTCACTTTTCACATAAATTTTCAATATAAAACAACCCTTTTAAAATGCTTCAATTTTCGTACCTGAACGTACAACATTGTAGGATTCCATTTTTTAAAATAACTACTTATTTGATAATATATAATAATATTTTTCTTTCCGGATCAACGAGAAACGAAATTTCGGTTACGTCCCGGTTTCCATCCTTCTATCAACGTAGAACCAGTTCTACTCGGTATCTTCCTATCCGATAAATGTTATTAGAGAAGTATTCCTAGTTACACATTTAGTAAACCCTACTACAGTCACACGTAAAATTTGCATAGTTGGGAACCAAAAATCGGAACGTAGTAGATAAAAGTTTTCGGTTTCCGTTCAATAATTTTAATGAATTCGGTTTGGATTTCACTCCGGCAAAAAATAACAGTTTTTTCGGTTCGATGCCCTAGTTGATGCCATAGATTGCCCTTTTCTTTTCTGGTGTCAACTTTAACTCTGCTCGCTCTTAGTGGTCGTCGTGAATTATCTCAAAATGAAACAGTAGGAGAGGGAAAATGGACACCTTAGTCTGGTCCAAATTGGAAGCATGGGAAAGAGATAGCATTTCCAAAGCATTTCTTCTTTGGCTCGTGTCGGGTGCACTCCATGGACGCCCTTGAGGCCTCCACTTTGCCCTTTCACCCCAAAGACGTGTGGCGCCACGAGTGGAAATTCCGGAAATGGGCGAGAGGTGGCAATAGGATCGTTAAACACTTTAACGACGACAAATCTTACGACGTTATGAGGTTAAAAGACGTCTCCATGGAGACGGATTTTTTGGCGGTAATTAAGGATTGTTTTACGGCTCGGTGAATTTAACGAGAAATCTGTGATTAGGATGTGCTTTTTTGTCTGTGATAATAGACTTTTATGAGTTTTGAATGATTTACTGAGCTGGTTATAGAGTGGGCTGTTTAGACTGCGGCTGGATTTGTCTTCAACAATCATACATTGTCGTCTCTTCCATTTAGGCATTCTTGTATTTCTCGATTCCGCTTTGTTGCTCTTTTAAATACATTATTGTCTCCATTGTTGCCAAATTTCGGCCATTTTTGTCCTTATCCACGCGTGCCGGGGGGGGGAGTCTTGAACACCCCCCCTCCTCTTACAAGAACGATTTGTCTGGCGTGGATGTTGGCGAAGTTTCCATACCCTTCGCTTTTTTAATACCGAATCAGTTATTTGATAGAATTTTTATATCTCTCGAAAAATGCATTGCATATAGAAGCATACAGCAAAGAAAAATAGAAATTTTTAGAAAAAAAATCTAGAAAAATGGTAATTTTTTGTACATATTTCGTTAACTGGTTGATTTACTCTCTCCCCCACCGCAATTAAATTTATGTGTTTCAGCTTTTAATCACGGGGAAAAAGTATTATTGCAGTTATGGTCATTGATACTCATCAGAGGTTAGACAGTAATTTACTGCCAAAATAAATTCAATTAGTTTGTAAGGGATTTATAAAATGGTATTAATTTCTCAATTTTGTCATTTTCAGATTACATGTAGTGTTAAATTGTATAAGCTATGATAGGCATCGGTCATTAATTTATTTTTGCTGAGCTATTAATGACGGATACCTCTGATATATCTTTATAAGAAACCTTTCTGGAATGAAGATTTTTATCGTATGTTAAATGATTCAGTCTATATTACCCCAACAAATGCATATCCATACATTTTACAGACTTTCAATTTAGTATAAGTTTTTCTTATTCTCCTATATCTATAGTTAATTTCCCTCCAGTTATAAGTTTTCGGTCAACTTTTAAGTCTGACTTGTGACATTTTCCCTTCATTAAATAATTTGGGAAGAGAACAATTTTCTCGTTATACATGTATCAAGAGAGATATGTCTAAAGAGTTACTCCTCCTTAATGAAAGGCCATGTCTCTGCAGCATCCTCGTCTGGGATAAGTAAAGAGCTGCTGATGTAATCATTTTCTTACGCCTCTGTGTCAGCTATGTTTGAAGGAAGTCTCATGGTGTTTGTTTGGGTGAAAAACTGCTTTTTTGCTCGTAATATCACTGGAAAATTGCGTTTTACACTTTCCTGTAATTTTGGTTACGAAATCGGATAAATCAGAGGAAATTTTCGAGTGATTTTTTTTTCTAAAATTTCGATGAATTAGGCTAAGCGGTTGCAATGCTTTTGTGTTTTGAATTTTCACTATCATAAATAATTAAAGTGCTGAAGTTGTTTTATGTTGTACTTCATTGATTCTTTCCATGTTTTTCTGAATGAAAAAGAGGCCCAATCTTGAGGTAACCTCTAATTTGCACGATGGTGTTCAGCTCAACTTCCTTGTTACTCTGTAATTTGATGAGGCTTAACATAAAGGCATAAAGTTGAATAGACTCTGTAGCTCCTAGAGAAGCCCCTGAGTTTGTCGCCACACTCAATACACGCCAAACAAAACATCAAAGTGATAGAAAGAAAAAAGGATCTTTTGCGTTTAAAATTTTTTATCGTTAATTAAATTTTTTACTAGAAAAAGATAAATTAAATTTTTGCAGTGTTAAACTGGTGATTCATTGTGAAGTTTGACAGTAATGGCATATACTTCGTATACTTAAGCATATATTACGTTAAAATATAAGTTTCTACATCTACATAAATAATGCAAGACGTCTTTGTAATGTGGCGGTTTGTTCACTTTCCCCATTCATCATTGATCAATAACGAACACTATAGAAGTGGTTGCAAAATTCATAAAAAAACATTAAAATTTCACAGTAAAAATAAAGCTGAACTAGGAAAAGGCTAGATGGATACAAAGGAATCCTAGTATGAATCATTAATATTCCAATTAAATGAGGAAAACGAACAGCGGATGTTGAAAGAGGGAAACCCGTATTTTGGCTTGCAGATTCCATTATTTTACGAAGCTCCATCAAGTTCAAGTCAGCTTCATGAGATCTAAATATAGAATTGCCAAACCTCGTTTGAGAACTGCTTTCTCCCAATGTTTTTCTTTACGTTTGATACACGTTCTGTCGTCACAATGGGAATCACGCTTGTTTCCTGGTTTGTCACGCCCTCTCTCGAGGAACCCGTTTCATATTGAATGCATCGAGGGCTGCTCATGTGGAGAATCGCGGTTTCTTTCGGTCATATTATTCTTTTTTCTGAGGCTAAGCGGTCAGTGATTAAAAGTTTAGTAGGTAAATTTTACCTCACTCCTCATATTACTTAGTAAACCTCATTTTCGGTATATCGCTGGAAATTTTTTTCGGGTTTCTTTTTTTTGTGAGAGACTGCATTAGTTTGAAGTAATATTTGGTAGGTGAATTTTACCTCAACCCTCATCTTACTCATTAAACCTCATTCCCCATTTCGGGGAATTTTTGGGAGCATTTTGCTTGATATTTTATTCGGATTTCTTTTATGTAGCACTCTACGATGGTGTGATCAAAAGCACAGTAGGTAAATTTTACCTCACTCCTCATCTCTCTTAGTAAACATTCTCCTACCGAAGCTATTGATAGGTAACTGTGGAATTTAATTAAAATAAAATTTCATTTAGCCGCATAACCTTTGCATTGTAATTCTCACCTCATGGGTTTATGGTGAATAATTTGTCCAACTGTCCTTGAGGTCACGTTTAAGTTCGTGAAATTCGCGTCCTGTCTCATAATGATCTACATTTTTATATCGGTGTGAATTCCTCGAAATCTTCGATAGACTAACTTGCACAAAGGAGGAAAACCACGGCGTAACGTGACTCGGTCATTTCAACATTTCGTGATAATCTCGAGACCTCATACTATTACTCAGAGAAAAGTCCAGCATTATAATCGATAAGAATTATTTATTGCTTTGCAAGAATACGCGCCGTTTATAATTTTCTCGGGTTTTACGTCATCCATGTTTCTTTCTCGAATTTTAATAGTTTTCTTCGATTTCGACCTTTTTGAATCGATATCGATTGAATGCCTCCACAGTCCCCAAAATAAATGCAGATGTATGCATATATTGACTGGTATACGATTAAAAAAAGTGTGGTTGCACCTGAAAGGGACTTTATGCTTTATGCTTTACGTTTTCGCATGCATTATTTATGCTCACCGAGATTTTACTCTGTTTTCAAGGTCGTGTTTAAGGCAGGAGGGTGTAATTAGCACCCGTTCGTAAATTGAAGGGGTTGGAAGTAAAAAAAAATATCTCAAGAGATGCATTCGCAGGATTTCGATATATGATTAGTGCACGTCGTGACTTAGTTCTTCAAGTTGCAGTAATGGTTTGAATACGGGTATTTTCCGTTGCCAACTGATGGCGATTTTTTATCCGTGGTTACCGTAGTGCAGTCGTAACATAGCAACCAAACTGACCCAACCCAATGCAATTTGAGATATGACAACCAGATTTCAATTCAGTAGTTTTTTAATATTTTTTGTTGATTCGTTTGTTTGACAAGTTTTTCGTTACGGTCGCCGTTGCTATGCCCTATTAGAGTTTTTGTCGCAGTACTATCCGTGTACTGATAAAATTTTTCCATTGTTATGTATAATTATGTCCATATCATTGTTATCATAATACCTTTGTTGTCATGGTAGTTAGTCTCTTTGTTATTATACCCTTGTTTTCTTAATTAGAAAAGCATTAATTATTGCGTTTTTTTAATCTTCTATGAAATATCAGAGCTTTCTTTTTTTTATAGCAAACTCCATTTTATATTACCGAAAAATTGTTAAGTTTACAAAACTTTCGCTGAGTGCTTCGAAGGTACGAACTTTATGTATTTTTCGGAAGACTAAAAAAAAAAAAATAATAATTCATAAGAATCGAAATAAAGTTTGAGATGAAGTCGAACTTTTATTTTATTATATGTGTGCACCAAAAATAGTTTATTTCCTATATATCACATCTAATATATTGTATGACTGTAATTGAAAGTTTACAAGTAAGTAACAGACTTCACTACAGCAGATAGTACTGATTCTAAAACAGAGAAGTACCGTGTATTTAGCTGTTAATAAAAGTACTGCAATTCATAACTCTGTCTTATGTTAGGAGATGCACTATTACAGCTGTTCATAAACAATTGGGCAACTCCGTTTGTTTTACATAAACAATCGAAGTGCATTCTAGTGCGGTACAACTCATTGTTGTCAAACATCTTAGAAATTAAACCTTAAATCATAAATTGATCCAGTTAATCCTTTTAAAGTATGAGTGGGTGTACGTTTTAAGCTATTATTTTCGGGTAGTGTGTTTAAGCTAATGCAGCGCTCGCTCGCTTAATGTCCAGCGACCCGTAATGGTCTCAGAAGGGGAGATATGGCTCCCACGATGAATACCATTGACCTAGTCCCTCTTGCCTCTGCTGAATCTTTACTCGACCGTAAGAGGTCGTTTCCTCAAAGAACAGTAAAAGGACGTATTCTGTTTTCCATTCGGCAGGATCCCAGTGTTGGCTAGCGTAGGTAAAGACATGAATTTTCTAGGAATTGGTTAAAATTTTAATTAAGTCGCTTGCTGCACTTGATTAGTTCTCAGCCCGGCTTTGTCTTTTACGAGAGTTAATTTCCGGGAGTTAATATCGATCATTCTCATGACTTCCTGATTGGTTGTAAAAATCCTAATTAATAAATTAAGGAATTCAGTCTCGATGGTCTGTTATTCTAAATAATGGCTGCCTCCGTTTAAAATTGGATGTAATGTGAATTTAAATTCAACGTCGATCTCGGATATGGCGTGATAAAAGAAGTGTCATCTTTGTAGATTTCACCGGTGTATGCACTCTTCAACATGTAGAGGTATTCTGTACAACCTTTTGTAATCTTTCACTGCAAAACCTGAAATTGGCACCTGCTCTGTACCTATCTGCAGAATTATGTAATAATAAATAATTATATTCATTATTATCATAAAAAAGATCACGCGTTAGCCTAGCAACAATACGTTAACCCATGACATCAGTATCGCTAACCTAGCAACAGAGACATTGTTGCTTTAGATACGGATTTAAGTGTAAATTGTCAGCGGTCTTCTGGGACTGAAATTCATTTTTACAGTCATCTAATAATCTCAAGTTGTGTAGTAATGGCGAATGGCAGGGTATGTCTTAACATTAATTTTTCTATTGAATCACTTGTTAAAGACGATATGATCATCATCGTAAGGTAGCAATTCTGAAGACATAGTATGTTTAAAGTATTTATTATTAAATATTGAATAACTGTGAATAAAAATTAATGCATGCTGAATTTCGAGGATTAATAGTAACATGTAGTATTATGAAAATGCAAAAGTGCATTCTTGAGGCATAACTATAGTACCAGTGATATAGACTTAATTGACTTTCACGGTAGCTTTTTTTCGTGATTTAGTCGCGCTTTCGTCGAGATAAAATTTGAATTTGTTTACGTTTCAGTGTTCGGGAGCAGGTTTTCGGGAAAAGTGGGACATGTAACTTGGGATAATTCAAATTGATGCAAATTATTTTTCGGTGATTTTTGAGGAATAATTCTGGAATTTGACCTTGATCTTCGTCGCTGTATCTGATCTGAGCTTACTTTGCTCTGATTTTAAGGAAACTTGAGCATGAAAGAACTGGTATCCATGAATTAATTAAAATTGTAGAACTTTGGCTATAATCACAGGATAAAAATATGGTATTTCATCTTATAGTGTGTTGATTTAGGTTAAAGAATTGATAATAAATAGACAAATATTCGTTTTTGCTGGAAATTGTTGCATGACTAAAAAGTTTCCAACTTTATTCTATATGAGAATATATTTCTATGGGTTTTTCTTTAATAGAAACTATTTATTAGGCCTCGACTTAGAGATAGGTCCCCATTATAATGAAATTTCTGTACATAATTTGAATTTCTTGGACTCCAATAATAAATGATAATTCAAATATTTTTACTCCTAGTTTTCCTAGGTTTTCCCCAACTTCGATTTTTACAGCATACATAATTCCATTGAGATTTATTTGGCATACTCTTTAAAATATCTAACATACATTCTCATACCTTAGAAGGGTCTGTATTATCACTGCAGTGAATGAGCTTGAGAGATTAGTAAAACTAAGTAATATTATTCTTTATTTATCACTTAAAGTTAAATAAGAAAGATATACAGTTAATATAATGGAGCGGTACTTGGTGGAATTTCTTTATAGAAGAACCTTTAACAGTGTACAAAATACAAAAAGACACCTGTACAAAATCCGCTAGAAAATATAAATTAGAGTTCTGATGACGTCATACATAGCGTCGGAACCGGTTAACGTATTTATTTTTCCTTATCTTTTTTTTAAGTGTCTTTTAAGAAATATACCACCTGCATATATGTGGTGACAGGAATAAGTACGAAATTTTCCTCTTGAACCAAAGATCCGCATGTTAATCTCTCCTGTTCGTTAAAGGAAACGACCCAAAATTCCTTTCAGCAAGCGATCCACCCGAATATTTCGATCAGGCGCGCTTGTCTTAACAAAGAGGTCACTCTCGAGCCATTTGAGATTCGACCGCGTTAAATCGACCCCTCTCAGTGCCCTAAGTTTTTGATCGGGTATGATAATTAGCACCCTTTATTCCGTACGGGTTAAAATTTATCCTCTGGTTCGGAAGAGCACGCGATCTCATTATGCCTTTTTAATCCCCCTGTTTTTCATCACCTTCGAACCTCGGCGGGGGCGGTTTTTAAACCCTTTTTTCCGCCTATCTGCATCTTTACAAGCCAATCTATTCGTTTGCCGGATCACATAATCCGAGATGAAAGAAAAGGCTGTATTTACGACAGCAAAGGTTATGTCGATCTCTTTGGTAGTTAAAATGTATAGCTATCAACTCCGAGATCGGCCATGTTTATCTGAAATGGGTTGCTATAGTTATGGGTGTTTGTGAAGGAAATAGAATGTTTATTAGTTCGGGGTTTTAAATTTTGAATGATTTGGGATGAATAGTTTTAATTTTCGAGTTGGGATCATTCCACGAATTATTTAGGATGCGATTTCCCAATTTAAGAGGATAAGGCTATAAAAATTGGTTTAAATTGTATCTATGAATGCATTATTTAATTATATATACATTTGTATATGGTCAATTCCTCTAAGTTTGCATGTAGAATAATTTTGCATTTGTGATCTGTGAAAGAAAATTTTAACGGTTTGAATTTGATCACTTTTATTTTTGTATAATCATAAAAATTGTCTTTATTCGAGCGAGATTGAGACGATAATCCTCTATATATTATTTTAAAACATACTTTTTTGGTGATCGGGGAATCTGAGGAGAAGGCAGGTTAAGGTCTGAAATGTAAACAGAAACAGGTACACTTTACATTGAGATTACAAACAGATATTTTAGCATAATAATAAACACTTGCATATAAAACAAAGGAAAACGAACACTATAAAATACATATTTAGGTCACATAGGTGTGTATGAGAATTAGCAATAAAAAACTAAAATAAAAATAGTTATAAAATGTAATTTGCTGAGTTTGTGAATTTCCCATGTCCTTTATTGCATTTACAATTATGTAGAAGTCCTGAAAATTAATCTTGAATAAAATGCATTTTTGTGATGTACAAAATTACCAGCGCACCACGATTGAATAGGATAAATTTAGGATTATTTTATGTGCCAAAATAACCCGTAGATACGTTATTTTAAGTCGTGCATCCATTGAATACGAAGACTTCAATCTTACAGAGAATGCTTCTGTGCCTCACTGGGCATATAAAGATGTTGTCCTATCTCATTGATAAGATTTGTTTGTCGAAGATCTCTGTTTATGAAGGACTCGGGACTGATTAAATAATCGTGGAAAACAACTGAAAACTGGGTTGATGCGTTTTAAGTTTGAGTCAGGAATTTTCGTGGAGAGAAATAGCATTTTCTTACGAGTTCTCTGGAGCATTTTTGTACTACTTTGTGCTCGCAGTGCCCCCGTGGGATTGTTACATTGTTAAGACTTCCTGTGAGACATGCGGTAGATGTTTTCGTCTTATTCAGCTAGGCGTCTGTATTCCTTTCTGCAAGCATGATTCCTCGCTATAGGAAGTATTTAGTATGGCGTCATTGGTATGTAAATCGTGAATTTTAATTGCTGATTGATTGTTGTCTACAGTTGTATCAAATACTTCTTTTGTTGATGGCTGAGGATGTTTAGATTGTTATTCTTTTGTTTTGGCAGCATTGTTTTCTTAGATCGGGATTAAATGTTAGCATTATTAATGGTTTGGGCAGCAATGTTCAGGATTTTCATCATATTATATTTTATGGCTTAAAGAACCAGCTATCGTACGTCACCGGATGTTTCGGGATAGTTATGTTTATGTTTTTGTTTTGAGTTTGCTATGTTTATAGAAAAACGGCGGAAATGTATGTAATCCAGTCAAGTCGCTTTTTTACAACTATTATTTGACTTTTTATAGTTATGGTATTGTTGTAACAATTTAGTATCATTATGTAGCATTGTTATTTGCGTTTCATTTTCGAACGAACAGCAATTGGTTGCAAAATTCACTGCTTCAGTCTTCAGTTGGTGGTAGATAATCATAACTAAGGAATAAAAGTACAACTTTACTTCGATGCCACAAAATTAATATGGTGTTATCGAGTAAAAGTGTCGCATTGTTATCTTTAACTATCTTTTGATCTGTTGCCGTTTGTAAATCCATTATAAAGCCCTTCCGCTGCTTTTATTATTTACATAAACATTAAATCGATGAAGATATTTCAGTATCGTTTATTGCGAATACCTCATCTAATGGTGATTATTTGACTCGTTACTGTTTTTCTACAATCTTACTCGCCCAAACAAAGACGTCTTATTATTATTATTATTATTATTATTTCTATTGTTGCTCAACAATGACATTAATTGTTTTATTTTCTTCTTATCGTAGCGTGGAGCGCGACCGGCTGCGGGAGAAGGAGAAGCAGGCCCGCGCCCAGATGTCTTCACAGGCTGCAGAGGACTCTCTCATCCGGCACCACCATGACCTGCTGCCACAGCCCGTGGTGGGCCCTGGGGTGGTGGGGGTCCCGGGAGTGGTCGGAGCAGGGGTTGCGGGGGGCGTAGGGTCTGTGGGGGCGGGGTCGCTGGCGGTGGATGCCATGTCCCTCTTCGAGCCTCCGGTCAGGGTAAGTGCTTCCCTTTTTACTACTTCTCGAGGGAGTTTTCCGGGGTCAAGGTCTTTTATTGCTGGGTCGATGTTTTCAGGTGTTCACAGCATCTCAAGAGGAAATGATTTTCAAGGGAGTGTAATGGAACGTTTATATATATAGATTGAAAATACGGTGCACGTGTTGCAGACGGTTTATTAGTAGTTTACAGGCTATAATAGGTTTTTGTGAATCTAGGAAATTTTATGCAACTCTTGTAAAATCTTAGTAATGCAGTATTGTGAACAGTTGTATTATAATTAAATGGAGACTTTTATGATGAGCGTTTAAACGATATTTTTCATTTAGTAGCGATTATCTTATCAATTTATCGTTGGTATTTCTTGCACAAATGACTCATAAGTCTTTTCTTTTAGATTGTATATCATTTGTTTACTTAGATTTTGGAAGAAAACCGTGAAAATGTTCGTTTAGACATGACAATCCATTACAGAAAACGAATAATTGAAAAACTAAGCACGTAAATATTTTTCTCTTTTTAAAAAATGTTACGATAAACTCTGTATACTGCATAACAATACAATTACTTTATTTTGTCAACAAGCTAAAAAATATTAAAAACAAAATAAGTTTGTATAAATTTTACTTTTCAAAACAATGTTACCATAAACACACAGCGTAACTATACAATCACGTTTTTCTGTCAACAACGTGAAAATACTACTTCAGAGAAAGGAAATACCGGTATAACACCGTCAAGTTCTGTTTTTATCATATTTGAGGTACGTTTCTTTGGCGTTGAAACTCAATTCAATTGTCCTCAGAAATAAGTGTCTTCGAGAAAAATGTTCACCTTCTGTAATCATTCACGTATCATCTACGCACTCTTCTCGTTATCACGCTGTGATTAAAATAACTCTAATAATGGGTTTGATTAATTGTTATCAGCTTCAGATCATTATCGTTCTACCTTTTGTGATTTTATGATAAAAAGGGTGAATATCTGTTTTGCTTCAGATTACTATCTGGAAGGCTCCATGTGAAACCATGGCGACGAACCGAAATCAAATATAGCTTACATCTACATATGTTCACTGCAAGTCGCCCTTCGGTGTTTGGCAGGGGGTGCAAGCACCATGACTTTATTTTCCTAGTCGATTATGTTTGCGTGTCGTTCTCTGAATAATCGAATTCTAGAATCGACTGGTTCTAGCATCTATTTCTCTGATCTTTCTCGCGGTATCAGAATGGCCTATATAACAAGGAGGGCGCATAATATCGGCTACGTCTTCTATAAGCGTACTCTGTCTGAATTTATCTAGTAAATTAAATCTCTGATTGAGCCTTCTATCTTCTAATTATTCCTATCCTGCCTACTGAAGCATCTGAGTAACACTTAACAATTTATCATGGCAGTTCTTTACAAAACGTATTGACTTAGCTATATCTATATAATATACTACATACTTAGCTATACACAAAGATAGTAAATTTACCATTCCAGTGATGAGTGGGCTTTAATTCCACTCATAATATGACTATGATGTGCCAGAATATATTGTAATGCGTGATCTTAAAAAACTTAGTATGAAAACGGAAATTTGAAAATAAACTGAACGATATCTAAATTTTCAACTGCTCAAAAATTTTCACTAGTTTTCCCAACTGAAATGAGGATGCGTCTGTGTTATACAAATATTCCCAGCTTACTATTAAGAATCTCGTATAACATGCGAATATTTTGACAGCTTTTTATATTCCGTCAAGTACAGTATATCGACTTTTGTTTGAAAAAGCAATCGAGACAATTCAATCATAAATTAGTGATTTTCCAAATTTTACCCAATTCACAGCATCCGTATCCATGGTTACTAGCTCGGTCATCGATCGTATCCTTAGCAACAAATTAACGTTGAGCACAAATAGCAACGCAAGCAATGAAATTCGCAGTGCAGCATCGTACGAAAGGCGTTTTATCATTTAAGAGTTGTCTCGCAGCTGTAGCAGTTGTCTTCTTTCATCTCGGCGACAAGTGCGCTTCAATTAGGAAATTATCTCGATCTCCGCTGCACATTTGAGAACGTCTTCAGTCGCCATCGCCGTGTTTACTCACGTCGAAGATAGAGGTCAGCCCAGTCTGGTCTTTTTTTGAGTGCAACAGTGTGTCTTTGTAAACAACCGTCTACATTAATTGTTCCTTACGATATGGCAGTTTTTATGCTAAACTTAAGCTTATTTTATGATTCCTTCGATAAAGAAAGATTATTTTCTTATGTCGTGCGATCTTTTTGGTTCTTCGTCAGCCCGCAATGGCGTGCTAATTAATTTTCGGAAATGGGAATCTAAAGCAAGTTTAATCAACAGAATTATTCTCTTTAAATATTGTATATAGATGAAATTTTGTCCTAATAATTACCTTTTTTTTAAATGGTACAATTTTTCGTGGTGTTGTTCTCAGTTTTACTTCGCTTTCTCATTGTTATGTTACGCTATGATATCTGTTGATATCCCAATGTTTTAACCTTAAACATTTCTAAATACTTAAAAATAAAAATACTTTTATTCTGTATATTCAACGCTAATTATTATAAGTAACCACAAGTATTATATAAATTATAATATATTATCTTAATATTCTGTGTTTACAACCCCTGCCACACCCCGAAAGGCGGCTTGCAGAGTATTTCTGTAGATTTACATAAGAGATACCTAACTCATAGCATACCAGAGTACCTCAGCGTCATACTGGAAAGTTATGAAGCTCTGTATAAAGATATCTCACAGAAAACCATCTCACGTCTACTCCTTGCCGATTCCGTTTGGTTCTTGCCCTTGGTACTCCCGTCGTATCGACGAGTGCTCTTCGAATGACTGATATTCCTGACCTAAGTGTATATACTATATTAGTAATCCATTCTGGGAGTTGGGACGTCAGGCTGCCAAAGTGGGCATCAATATATCATATTCGCTAATTCGTATTCGACTGGAACGCGTGGTTTATACGACCGCAATGGAACTCGTATAATATTCCGGCTTCCAATCAATGGGGAACAGCGGTGTGTGCCCCTTGAGTTTATTCGAGCGGCAACCCTGCAGTGCAGCTCCACCCCTGGGCCCAGTTTTTAACGCTTTGTACTGTAAAACCAGATAAAGACGCTCTATAGTGAACCGAATGAAAGCTGCATGATAATCTGGGTGGCGTATTATTAACGTTATACCGGGTTATGACGATATTTTAATTCTTATACATGAGAAAACATAAGGGAAGTGTCATCTAGTTCCTTACTTCTTAGGTATGTGCTTAATGCCTTAAAAACGAAATTAAATCTCCTTTTGTTTGGTTCAATCGCTACAGTTGTGGATATCTAGAGAACTTTTGTTGTTGTTCTACAGTGAAGTAATTTTTATGAGAAAGACAATTAGACGACACAGTAGACAGGGGAAGAATAATGTAATAATAATGTTAATTGAGATATAAATTTGGCTATTGCAGGTTGCAGTGTATTTGGGTGGGAAAATTAGTCTTATAAACGGGTAGCAGAGCGTCTTAACCGTAATTCTTACTAAGTATTTAGTCTAAAAGGGACGGAGAGAAAACCGTGTATAAGGCGGGATAATGTCCTATGCAGGAGTGTCTTAGACGGGTCTTAAATTATATATAGTAAAAGAAACAGACTTTGATTACGTGTCTAGTTATTATCTATAATTTACGATCAGGAATACAATGGAAGATGCGTTAAGTAGATTTTCGGCTTACGAAGACTTCGCAGTATGATTCCGATATTTGTTATCCGAGATAAAAACTTCTCATTCATTTTGTCAAGACTTAGTTTACAAAGGTTATGTCCCAAAAACAATGTAATCTAATTATACATTGTTCATCGTTGGAACTTTAAGTATAGGAAATTGAAATCTGGTTTTAGATAAGATAGCAAAAATATTTTGGATGGAAAGGTTTAGCTCGGTGTCATTCCAAGTTCCTAGTAACAAAAATTGATGTGTATAGTTTCGTAACATAATGAAAATCTTCATATATGTATATCATGATTTTTCTCGATTTAATTACCTTATAGTAATAATGCTCCGTTAGTAAATATCTTGATTTAATGAGTTTTATTTCTAACGAAGATTTAATTAAAAGGTGAAAAAACGAAACGGAAAATGTTTGCGATTCAGAATTTTTTTGCGGAAGTTCCTGACATCAAGTAAAGACTAGCATACAGTAGAAAACTACAATTTTTCGAGTTTTATTCCATTTTAGATTTCCGCAAAATACCTCCTGGTTCTGTAAAGTTTATACATCGAATTTCGATTCATTTGTTTTAACATTCGAATTACCATGTGTTGCGTCAATGGTAAGATGAGGAATATGTCATCTGTGGTACCCCTGCGTTCATCTTCTGCAGATTCATTCCGTGGATTCGTACTATATCCACCGGAAGACTGGCTGTCATTTTCTTTTCATTCACCCCTATCTCACTCTCTTTCCCTCTTTGTTTTCCTCTTTTGTCTTCCCCCTTGTGTGTGTGTTCATAACGCCTTTTGTGTATGAAGGAAGAGAGTAGTCTTTCCATCCCTCAGCCCGTGTCGCTTCCCATTGCTGTTCTTATTTTCGGCCCTGCAGATGTATTTTCTAGACCGTGAATGAGCTGGAGAATAGGTAGATACAGGGTGCTTTAGATTTCTATTCGATGTCACAAGTTTTAACTTTTTCGAGTTTTTATTGTTTTAATGCCGTTGTCGGGTAGACTTTTTTGATTGATCACTTCGTAGCGTGGCGTATTTGATTGTGTTTTCTTATATTAGAGGTGAAGTGTGTGATGAATTTACTACATTTATATTTTCTATTATTTCATTCGATGAGTTTCCATTATTATAGTGTATAAACTATTCCACCTGGGTATCGAGTTAAACCTCAAAAGTTCCGGAGAGAGAATGAGGATTACTAGGCAAGATGAGGAGTGAGGTGACCTGTTTTTGTTCCATATGTAAGATAGCAAGTGTTTCAAGATGACCCTATAATTAATAGAATTCAATAGAGAGAGACAATTTTAAATGCCGCCTTGCAGGTTCATTCATACATCACTAGTTTGCTCTTTGTTTCAGCTATGAGGAAAACTGAGAAAGAAGTAAATAAAAGATTAATTTCTATGTATCTCTTATAAATTAATGAAAAATATTTCATCTGTCAGGATATGGTGAAATAACAGATTATTTTTTAAAATGAAATGATGGTAGATTGGATTTGGGAGAAGATTTTTGAATATCAGTCCCAGCTTGTTAAAGACGAAATATAATCCTAACTGATTGACTTACAAAACTGCAGTATTTTAACAATTCCAGAAGGATGTTCATTCATGCAGTAAAACCCGTTTAAGACGCTCCCGCTTACTACTACTATGTTTTCTCCGGGTCCCTTTTATATGATAAAAATACCGCTTAAGACCCTCTGTTTATTATTAAAGAGATGAGATAAACGGTAAATGAAGTATCGTTTAGTAATGTAAAGTCGAGGCGTAGGGCAATGAAATAGTGTGATGTAGTAGGATTAGTTGTATGTTTACCTAAAATATTACAGTAATCCAGTTGACGTCAATCTAAGTTCAAGGAAGTAATAAGAAGGAAGCGATACTTCCTGTATAATATATGTATTTGTATCGTTCAACTTTATCCACTTAGAATTTACAGAGAGCTATGAATGGCCGAGGAAAGCGGCGCACCTTGACCTAACCTGATTCCCTGCATCCCCTGAGGGCTTACAGTCCTTTTCTGCACCCTGCAAAGGTTTCCTTCATCTCCATCAATCCCCCCAACGTATTTCTGCAACACCCATTTCTTCAAGTCTTCCTCAACTGAAATCCATCATGGTTTCCCCAAGGATTCCTGTTTCCATTTTTTCTTCCTCCGTGTACTCCTGAGACAAAAAACGGACCGGTAACGCGTGATGGTGGAGGCTCGAAACGAGCCCGACCTTGGGAAAAAAAACTGGAAGAAGAACCAGTTGGTGACGAAACGTTTTCGTTTTTATGGCTCATGGCCGTCATAGCGAATTGCATCGCAGACCGTTTTGTAGCGGAGTTGGGATAATAAGATCGACTTCCATCACTCATCTAAAATGGCGGGAGATGTCGTTGATTCGATTTGCTGAGGTTCTCATTTGATTGGTCTTTATTGTGAGTTTCGTTAACAGTGGCATCCCTTGTGCTTGTTGCTACGTAGTGTTTGAATTTATAACAATATTTTCCTAACAATAATAAATTAATAATAACAATTATTATTATTAATGCTGTTATTGTTGTTTCTATTGTTACTATTGATTACTTTTAATAGCAGTAATAATTTCTTGTTTGGTATGCTTTTATCGTTGAATCTTGTCATATTGTTCGAGAATATCTAGTTTTTGTCTGCCAATTATTATCTCTGCTGTTATATTGTTTGTTATTGTAATCAATACCCTTTAATAATAATAATATTTTTATTCGGTATGTTTTGATTGTTGAATCTTGTCATATAGTTAGAGAATATCTATATTAGGTCGGCCAAAATGGTAAGAGATGTGTATCTCGTTGTTGATTCGATTGACTGATTATTTTCCATTGTTTGGTAGTTTCACTTCTTTGTTGCGAGTTTCGACAACAATGGTATTCGATATGCTCCTTTTTGCAATTCATTTGGAAGTGTAACAATATTTACACAATAATAATTATCATTCAGAAGGCAGTCATTAGTATACCTTATTATATTGTAAGTAAAATATCTAAATTTTGGTTTTTAAATGCCAGTTTACTCGGGAATGGTTGGTATATAAAGGTCTGTGCCCCTGGATAATCCAACAGTTTTTAGAATTAATTTTACATTATTATTTCGTTTTCTAAAAATGTTTCCCTCTAATATTTTATCGATGAAAGTAATTAATTAAGACGCATTTAACCAATCTGTTCTATTGCACACCGAAAATAATCTGTAAGAAGTATAATACTTGAATACCTGGAATCAGTAATAAGTCCCCAATTTCTTCGTGAGCTAGGTAATGACTGAATGAATACCAACCAATTTTAAATTAAAAAATGATTGAATACAAAAAATCATTTGTCTTAAAAGTTATAACTACTGTATCAATATCCATTATAGATTTGTTGCTTACTGACTCCTTAAAGGATATAATTCCAACTCTTGTGGGAAGCATTGTGGATTTCCTTGCAACTATAATATGATTCTGGGCATATATAATGGTTGGATAAACATAAATGTAGCAGAAAAATGAGGTAAATCATCTCTGTTTTCATCCTTGGGATTTTTCCCTTCCTTTCTTATGTCCCTCAGATATTCCCATTTCCACTTCTTTTGGCGATTACTCGGGAGTATCTCTTTCCTTTTGCTCGTTTATCCTTTACGCTCTCATAACCACTCTGAGAGCCTCTCTCCGTCGTTTTGTCCTTCATCTCGCATGCTCCTGGACCCAAGGAAAGTTTTGCTGATTCACCGATTCCCAGAATCGCACATTCTTCGCTAATTGCAGAAAAGATTGCGAAAACACCCGGAAGTGAAGCTGTGGTTTCCTTTATGTCGCGATCTATATTTGCGTCGATTTAAAAGCTGCTTGTTGTGGGAATGGTATAGAATCGAGTCTAAAAGCGAAAACACCGTTATTTTTACTGGAGTGAAAATGGTATGGAAACAGAATTTTGTGAGTCAATCTTCTGTTTGCCTTCAAGGGCAATAGTAATTGTGCTTACTAATTCATTGCTGTGATGACTCACTATGCACATGCATTTTAGTAACAGATACTTTTAAAATTTCTTTGATATTACGGTTTTAGTTCTTGGATGATATTAAAAGTTCGACAGCATACGAAACTTCCAAATTTATGAAAAAAATAATTCTAGCAGCTTACAAAACCGGTTCGACTGTGGCCCCCGGAGCGAAACCGGAACGAAGATAACTCCGGTTCGATGCTCTTGTTTTGGATTTTTGTCAGTGGCAGAGGGTGCTTGTCTGACTTGGTTTCACCTTTAAGTATATCAAAAATCGTCTTTCTTCCTATTCATTTTTTTGCAAAATGATGCTGATATTGCCATTTTCCTGTTGTGCTGTGAGAATTAGTGCGAATTTATGCAAAAAAAATAATAAGCTTTCAGACCAGCCGTATCTACTTTCTAGTCTATTGCTCCTATTTAAATTGTTTTTATCGATTCATAGATATCTTTTTGATAATTTATTGCAATAATAACAACAGGTTGCTTGAACTAAGGGTCAAATTTTAATTTTTGCGGAAAACTCTTGCTTCAGTTAGGCAATTAACAACTGTAAAAAAGCAACATTAACTTCCCTTATCATTGATACATACATGTCATGTAATAGTTCTCTCGAAAATTATTAAATTTTACGGTAAAGAGGGATTTGGTAACTTCTCTATACCTTTTTTTGGTAAAGGCTAAGGAATACGTATCCTCCTTTTACTTATGTATCAGTCTGCATGACAAGCAGCTATGAAAAGTGTGATTCATAGGGTTATTGTACAGCACTGACGTGGGCATTTTCCGCGTAAAGCATTCGTACTCATTTGTGAAGGAAAGGTTTACTGTGTCACTCTTCATCTTCGTTAGCCTCATTCACTCAGGAGGGCTCTTGGTAGTAAATGGTGGAGGTTCTTACCGAATACCTGAGATACAGAATCAAGTATTTATCTTTTTACTTATTTATAGATTCAGTCATCACATAAAGCATAGCAGTGCCAATTTACGGTGAAGATATATCAAGTAGAAGCATAGAAATGTAGCAAAAATATTAGCAAAAGACTAACAGACTGGAAAAAATAAAGGTTGTACGAGAAGTGATAAATAGTGACTCCAATAGGAATTTTTCAATATTGTACAACCATGGGTTAGTCGCACAACTTCATGTGCTAAATTTGAATTCAAATTCATTTGTTCTTCCATCATTTGTGGAAAAAATAAACAACCTGTCCCCCTGCCACACACCGAAAGGCGGCTTGTAGGGTATTTATGTAGATGTAGATTTAGAAATGAAACAATTACAAGGATCTGGCTTGGGTTAGAGGAAATTTTAAACTTAATATGCAAAATCGGCTCTTGTAATGAATAAGTTTTCCATAAAAAATATACATATTTTAATGAAAAATGCTACATTTTGTTCGATACCATTAGATAGCTCCTTGGAACCTTTAGTTAGACTTTAGATCGGAGACTGAAAGTGTTTATATTCAAGCAAAACGAGACAGAACCAATTCCGCTTCTTTTAATTTCCGTGATCCATTCCCCCTCATCTCGTGAAGCCCCATTCGACCCTCCCCATTGGCGGGAATTCCCTATCCGTGCACAGCGTCACGTAGTTGAGCTTCCGAAAGAAAGTGCGAACCAGAAGTAGTCGGCTCTACTCCTGTGATCCTCCTCTTAGCTCAATAGTATAAAATCGTGTTCTTGAGGTCTCCTCAGCCATATGGGGGAGCGCCGTAACTATCTTAGGGAGAATAAACGCAGCGGTGCCTCTTATTGAAGTTTGAAAGCAAAAAAAAACATGTCCTTTACTGCGCCGCCATGGCTGAAGAACTTCCTTGAAAATCCGTCGCGGGACCCGTGTCGCTGTCTTCCTCCACTCAATCGAGACTCATGAAAGGAAGTAAACAGGCGGTTTTGCGCTCGTTTACTCTCCTCTGTTGCCTCGGCAACGTATTCCAAAGAGGCTAACAAGTTGATGGGACCTGCGTATGTGTCTCATGGAATCCACATCGATTTTATCTAATCGGATTCGAATCGAGAGGTCGAACTTAATCGGTGTTGGTTTTTTGATGTTCTTTTTGTCTACTTTTATGTATTCTACGTCCGCTAAAATTTACGTAATCACTGAGAGTAGCAATTGTTTTGTTTTTTCCATTTTCTACATGGTTGTATGTGGTTTGATGTAGTGTTTTATTCTCGAAGTGGCAAGTACCTTACTTACTCTTAGTGTGCCGCATATCTGAGTACGAATTTTCACATTTGACTCAAACTAGGCGAACTACCTCACTCCTCATCTTGTCTAGTATACCTCATTCCCTATCCAAAGCTATTGGTAGCTAATGTCGGAGGAATTAGGTTCAAACATGCTTAGTACTGAATACCTTTCAGATTACGTTAGCACAATCACTTTACTTCAATATTGCGGTAAATGTATAATTATTTTTTCGTTATTTTTCTTTATAATGGAGACCAAACACAGAATCGAGAACGAATTTATGTTCTATAAGGCGTTGTTTTCAAAATCAAAACAGTAAATATAAGGGACGTTCATCCTTGCTTATAAAACAAACTACTCGTATGGTCAATTTCGTGGTTTAACATCTGTGGCACAATTACAATGATGTAGTAATGTAGGAATCCCGTAAAAGATAGCAATTTGGGCCCCTAAATCTTGGGGGCCTCCCCGCATTGTGGGGGGTTACCGGGCCTCTCATTGCTCCCGAGTATCAAGTGTGTACACGACCTTGCTGCTAATTCCAAATATAAGATTCAGTCTTCTTCAAAGTCGAATCACGACGATAAGCAGATGCGTGCTCCTTTAGAAGTAGGTGAGAAATAGTGATGTGAAATGCACTGATTTTGTGGTATTACTCATCTAAAGTCAGCTGGGGAAAATTTGGTTTGATTTTCAAAATGTGGATTGTATCAAAGATTATGTGAAGTCAGTGTTTACATCCAGGAATTCGATCTTTTTCGGCTCGATTTTCTATTATTTCTATTAATAACTAAATTTTATATTAAAATTATTATTATTGCTATTATGATTATTCTGTTATTATCATTCTATTATTATTATTTAATTATCATTAAATTAACTGTTAATTTTATTATTAACTATTTTCTATTTCAACGGTTTGGCTCATTTTAGTTTTCTTCTGTTCGGATAAAATGATAGTTTTCCCCAGACCTATGTATGTTGAATTATGTGAATTTCAATTTTAAGCGATCTGTAGTTTTGGAAATAAGTTTCAGATCATATTTTTGCTCATTTAATTCCCATCACTACGATGTCGAGTTACTCCTACAAAATCGATCTTTCACCCTAGCAGTATTTATTTAATATAAATATTTTTCTGTCAGTTAAAAATATCATTTCCTCACTTGTATTGAAAAGTAATATCAATGTATTTGACCTGGATAATAACGATAAACGCCCTCAGTTAGGAGAGATGTTTATTGGTTGCCACGCTCGGTTGCTACGACGCAAATATATATTCATTCTCCATTTTGTTAAAAATAAAGCCTTTGTTTCTTTAATTTAGCGTTTTATCGGTTTAATTTGGCCTAGTTTTAGTCAATCCCCTTGAGAAGTTAAAAATTATATCCAGGTAGGTCAGTATCCCTTTTTATTATGATGAAAACAGATATTTCTCATTTAAATTTAGATTCGCAAAATGATTTTTGGGTCGAGTATATTAATCTCCTTGGAAACCATCAATAACAATAATAATAAATTATACTTGGTTACAAGAGACTGAATAGCTTATGATACGATAAATAAAACAACTACAACATTCCTTTAATCCTTTATGGAAATTTATTATTCTTCAGTTTTATACCGCATTTATAGGGAATTAGATAAGATTTTTTCGGTCGTATATTACCGTATTGCCCCTGGTATTCCTCGTGTGCCGTTAGAATTGCGTGACGTAATTTGAAGGCGTGACGTAGAGAGCGCGGGATTTCCAATTGTAGTCATCTTGATTCGAGCGCCGTTTAGGATGTCGTGACCAACTATTCTACCAAGACAGAATTAAAATGATTCCAGCATTGAGCGTTCGGCGGATTTATTCATTTTGAGGTTTTCATTGCTAATATTTTGCCTCGAAAGAGCGTCTGACTTTTAATCGCGACCTTGTCTGAAATATTACGTGTTTAGTCGTATAAGAGATAATAGAAGTCTCTTATAGAGTTGATTAGATTGTATTATGTAATATTCTCTGCTATAAAAGGTCAGGAAAAGATTTGTATTTCTGCTCGGTGAAACGACAGTAATAGTTGTAGGTAAATGATTTATTTAAGTCAATCAAATCTTTAGCCACGAAATAGATTTTTCATTCAGTATATTTTTATGAATTTTAGGAGTATTTTTCACGCTAAATATTCTGTCCTTAAGATTTACATTAAACGAAACGAAGTTTAAAAAATTATGTCGCGATATTTTATTCTTTATCAATTAAATTAAATAAAAATGCCCCCTATGTTAATCCAACTTGGTTTTTGATGATAATTGAATTCGTTGCTCAGAGACATCAATTCGAAGATATCTGCGACACCTGATGATTGTTCTGTTAGAATTGAAACTAATTCAAACTAACGATGAGTCATAAATTTGAATTTTTATCGTTTTTCACTTTTCAAAGAAATTCCGTAGCGGTTTTCCTTCTTTTTTGCTCTTTCCTCAAAGTTCCCTGTTTATTCTCAATTTTCCTCACTTAAAAACTGTTTAGAAATTAATAGTGTGCCCCTCTTGTAGAGACATTATTTTATCTGTATTTTTCAATTGTTGAATCGGATTATTGATTTGCATTGTTGCGTTATTTGCGACGTACAATTGTTACGCGACAGTTCATTTTTTAAAAGTCCTAGATTACTGATAATTATGCTTCTTGAGTACAAATATATTCTTAAATCCTTTTAATTAAGTACATATACCGCTAATAAGCTTTCCTTTCATAATAATTTGTATTGTGAGCTAGTATGTTAACGAAAAAATTGCATAGTAGAATGGGTACAAAAATTAAAATGCCACAGACGAAAAAATAGTATCAAAAAGTGGTACAAATCCACTTCTTTCATGTTTACACCCATCAAAACATATCATGATACACACAAAAATATGCATTTCATCAAAATACGACGTATGGCTGAAGCAAACCGGAACTTCGGAAAATGTTTCATTACCCCTAAAATCTGCGTCTTACTCTTCCCTTGCTAAATCCATTCTTTCCCCATCTCTTTCATCGGAACCCGGAAATATTTCCAGAAGCCATCTCTCTCTCTTTGAAGACGGTGCTTTACCCTTGTAAAAATTCCTCGTCACCACTCGCAAAGGTCAAAACGGATTGGAAAAAGGTCTCCCGTGAGACCGTCGTTGGTCTAAGATAGCCTCCAAAGATATGGAGTTCGATTATTCGCCCGTTGAGGTTTCTTTTTCGGGAATTTACTTTCTCGACGGAGACTGGTACAACTCTGCACGTACACATAGTTTCAATGGGAATCGCAGACCGCAAGAGTGACGAATGCTGTACATGGAGGAAGCATGACTTGAGCCCATTCCTGAGTTATTTCCTCTAAGGCGCCGCGCATGATACAGTGAAACCCGGTTAAGACGCTTTCCACCAGTGAACACCGCGCTATAACCGGGTTATTGCAAATTTACATTTCTTTTATATTAGAAAAGGAAAGTTTTTGTTAATTTTAAATAAGTGATTTACACGGTAAAAACGATAAGGAATATTCTTTAGCCTGTTTTAAATGCCACAGCTGTTGATAAATAGAGAATTTGCGAACTATTGTTGCGTCATATTTTTTAAAATAATGGTTCTCCTTTTCGAACAAAGAAATCTTCTTCCTTTGTTTATCTAATTTTTATCATTTTTCACTATAGTGCATCAATGTTTACCTATAGACAATTAGCGATGAATTATATAAAGAATTTTCTTTATATCGACTAATGCGGAGGATTCGCTAGAGCGAGTTGCAGTGTATCATGGGACGGGGAAAATCCGCGCTTTTAGCGGGTATCATAGCGTCTTAAGCGGAATTTTTATCATCTATTTCGTGTAAAAGGGACTGGAATCAAACCTCGTCTAATTTGGGAGCGTCTTAAACGGGTTTCAACGGTGATTCTTCTTCTTAAGGCTGTTCAATGAACGCTCCAAATATTTTTATGACGGTCTTAAACTCCTGCATTACATTCTTGTTCAAGAATTAGATTGCAGTGACTAAAAGATGCATTTTCCGTATTCTATACCGTAAGATAAATGAAAAATATCGCAATCATCAAGCTTTAGCTATAGAAAATTAAGTCCACTATGTAATGGAATTAAGTATTTGCCGTGGATGGACATTCAATTATCGACGAATCAAAATACCAAACAAAGATTCACGAATTTGGAATCTGGCTGAAACTGGAATCTAAAAATAGCACGGGAATGAGAATTCCTGTCAGAAGCACTCATGGGCCAAGAAGACACCTGATGGATTGGGTTAAATGTGGACCGTCCTTGAGGATAACCACAGAAATCTTCTTGCTCCACTTCTTGCATGGGGGCAGGCGATAAAATCTCCCTCGATTTTATAATGGGGGAAGATGTGTCATCATATTAAGTCCGTATTCTTTTAGATATGCTGGCAGAATTTCTTTATGAATAAAATACGTGTAGTTAATCTATCTATAGATATCTTAATATACGTATAGTTAATTTATCTATGGATATCTTCATTTTCTTGCTCATTTGAAATGACAACATTCTATCATATTATGCAATGCAGTTCCATCACATTTTACATTCTTTTACAAAGTAGTATATTTTTAAAATTTTAATAATTAATTCATTAAATTATTAATATGCAGGGTGCTCTTAAATTTCTCTGAAGAATGGCATTGTTGTTAACGAAGATTTATTTTTAGTGTCATTGTTGTGCGCATTGTTACTTTCTCATTATTAAATTCTTGCAACAATACGGCTGAATAATATCCATTGGTATCGTTATAGATTTAAAATATTATACGAGTATATGTGTATTTGTATGCACACTTATTTTCATTCACTCATATGTATGTTTTTCTTTAAATTTGACGTCTTAAGTATTAGGTCTCTTAAGTCACTTTCTCATTAACATATTTTACGTTATCTTCAATACTTCATTGTTAATCGGAAATTATTTTCTTATTATAATATTTCTGTTTCACCTCTGGTATTAAGGTAAAAACTTACGAAATCGGCGTGAAGATTAGGGATGTATTCCAAGGTTAAGTAAACTTGAATTTTTTTTAGGCGGCTTTAGTCATGATGGTCCGGAATAGCTCTCCGTAGAAAAATACTCGTAAGAGATGAGTTCTTTTTTTTGCTGTGTCGAAATCTGCTGCTTCCTTTCTTTCGCCCTAAATGTTTGTGTATGAGTTTGTAGAAAGAGTAAACAGTCAACGGCCTAGCTCCTTACAGATCCAGTTCATTAGGATTGGAAAGAATGAAATAATTATTCGGCGAAATTCAACTTTCATACTTTTTTTTTCTTCCTAACTTTTGTATGGAAAGCGTCGCTAACGAGTCTTTCTTTGTTTATAGTAAATTTAGTCTCGTATTTTTATGCCTTAAATGTATAAATCACCGATTTTGCTTTACTATCAATACAATTACTTCGTATCCTTCAGTGTCTCTATATTTACTATTCTTTACGAGTGCAAATTTTTGTATATCTTAGAGAAAGCAAAAGCTTAGTGGGTAATTTCTCTAGATTAATAAATATGCAAACGTTCCCATTTGGCAAAATTAAAACCAGAAACATACAATCAATTGTGAAAATAGATGCAAATTTTCTACGTTACATTAATGGCGTGAAAAGAGCTCTGACATTTAGAGTGTAGTAATATGTTTATTGTATGCTAGCTGAAATATCCATTAAATCTCAATGGGGAAATTAAAGTTTTCACCTTACCATACCATTTCTACTATATAAATTGCGTCTTGGATGCTGCTATGACTCATTTTTAAACTAAGATCAATCAATCAATTAATATCTCTATGTAAGATGGAAAGAAGATTAGAAGTTTATAATGTTATCAATTTGATATTAAGTTCTGATTAAGTCAAGAAGTTAAATCCAAAGTCGAAAAATAAAAATTATAAAGGATATATTTATAAATAGTATTTAGCTTTATCATTTCTCATCGATCAACGAGAGAATATCTTTGATTGAAAAATCTGCTTTTATAATTTCAGTGGGATTAAAATGGATTCAACGACCTTACAGTTTGCGAGTAAAGAATTGAAAAAAGTACCCAGAATTCCGAGAAAGTGAAATATGCTTCTCTGCATCATTACGAAATGGCGATATTTCCAAATCGTTATACGGAAGAAATCCTTTCCGGAAGTCTATCACCCAAAGTTTCCCGGTGCTAATTGCTGAAAGTTCCGCCAACTCTAAAGCGTGCCTGATTAACTCTAGCTAGTGAAGCGCAACAATTAATGGATCCTTCCTTCTCATTGGTCGATTTTATTGTGGGTGCCGCACCCATTGTTTGAGAGTTATTGCACCTTTATCTCCGTTTCTAGGAAAGAGAAAGGAAATCGACTCCATATGCGAAGTCTGCTCCATATTTCGATTTATGGAAGGCTTTTTTAGACAGACAAACCGCCTCAGTGCGCAACAATCAGCTGGAGCTTACAACAATTGAATGTCGGAGGAACAATTAACTCCTCCAACAATTAGATTGAAAAATCATTTTCGGCCGTACCACTCAACAATGATTCCATAACAATCAGATTGAAAGATTGCTTTTGGCAGTCGTACACAACAATGGTTCATACTAACTTTTCTTGTGATCTTTTCATTTGTCTTTTGGTACACATTAGATAAAAATGTATCGTTTTTTTCTTAGTATTGTCTTTCATGATATTATAATAACTACTGGACTATTATTTATGCTGATAAGTAACTTGGATTTTAATAATTCCATATGTAATTGTTAAAATTGTTTCTGATCGATCTTAGTGTTCGATTTTCTCCATACATATCCAAAGTACCTTACTCCTCATCTTTTTTAGCAATCCTCCATGGTATTTCATAGCTTATATATATAGGGCATGAGACTCACAATAGCCTTCGGGTACATGCGAAGATTGTGATGAGCATGGATTGCCCTCGATGAGCGTAAAACCATGTGATACGCGTCTATAATCTCAGCAGATGTTGACGTGACGTCGATCGCTATCGAATCTTTCTGATGAATTGAAAGGGTTAATTAGTCACTGGGACCGACGAGTCGTACTGAATCCAGTTGAGCGGAAAGCTATCAGGCAGGCGCGGTTGTCACTTGCCTTCCTCAGAGCTAATCTATAAAGGTCGAAATTTCCAAAGTTTCGCTTGGCAACGGACCTCTTCGGATTGTTGTGTATCTGCAACAGTGTTTCCGTTGTTAGCGTAGTGTGAAGCAAGCTCTAACGGTTGTGTGCTTAAGGTCAGTGAAATGTGGTTTTTTCATGAAAGCGCAGGCTGATTGAAAAGTAAATAGTAGTCATAGCGATGGGTTGCTATGTTACGTATCTTTCGTTTTCTTATCTTTGAGAAAATTTTGTTATGGTAGCGATTGTTGTGTTTTTTTCGGATAAAAATTTCTATAGGATAGCTCCTGACGATACTGTTCTTGTTGAACTGCCTAAACATTGAAGTGTGTGAATGAAATAAACTCTTTTCATTTGAGAATGTTAGTATTTTTTTATACTTTTAAAAAGTTTTCATCTTGCCTTATGCTGTATGTTTTTTTTAAATCTTGCCTCCAATTTCTAACCTGTTGTTGGATTATTTTTCTTAGACTTTCGTAGGATTTAATTCAAAATTCTTCGATCGATTATTGGAAAAATTCTAGGATTACCTCTAGCGCGTTGGAAAGGCTTGATTGGAAAGTTTTTCATCAATTCTTTCGTTCATAGGTGTCTTTCAATGCCATCTGTAGTTCATTATCGGTAATAATATAATAATTTAATTAATTATTTGATTTGTTAGCGTTATTTTTCCTGGAGAATCTACTATTTATGCTCCCGTTATCAGTACCATGCGTGTGGCTACTTTAAGACGGCCTAACCTGCCTTGATTGTTGACTATTCCGCCACACATTTCAGCAATGTCGGAATCCATCGTTACTACGCAACACTGCATTCAGTATTAATCGCTAATTTAATTAATTCGAGCACAAACCTATTGTTGCGTATGTAAAATAATGCTTCTCTCGTGGCAGCAATGTTGCATCTCCTCATTGTTGTAAACTGTTTTCAATCATTTTAATTTGGGGCTCTCCGACCATTTTCCAAAGTGGTATTTTCAGGTAACGCCTCATTGATTGTGGCGCTCCTTGAGGCGTTCGCTTTCTGTCTGAGAAGGCTTTCATCGGATTCAAATTTAATAAGAGTAGCTTCCAAAAGAGAAAGGTAGCTCAAAAACTTGAGAGCCTCCCGATTCCGGTTCTGTGACTCGCCGACGACAAATCGCCAAAAGGTATTCATTTGTGGTAAAAAAAAAGGTCTTCCGCGGCGTGTGGGGGTCCTGCAAAAAAGTGAGACGATTGGGAATCCAACCAGGCGGGGGCGTCCCAAACACAGCTTTTATTAGACGCAACCGTGGTGACGGTACCGCTCATCTCTGGGTTGCCGCCAAGGAATGCGAGGTCGCGAGCTGTCAAATGCGTCCAATCCTATTACCCTTACCCCACTTACACCTCTGCCAAGATACTTCTCTCCTCCGACACCAGATGGCGCGTGTGTATCGACGTAGGAAAAATATCCGCCGTTTCGAAAATTACCCGTTTGAAACATTGGGAGATATTAACCCGTGTCGATGAAGGACTTACGTGCTCGTTTGTACGTTTCTCCACCCACTGTTCACCTTGAAGAGTGTGTTTTGCATACGCGCCTATGTGTATCACATACGCATATTTGCACGCGAGCGCGTTTCCACGGAGATGTTTGTTTACCTATGGAAGTTGTTCCATTCTAAGTTTTGCTTCAGCCGCGATATACTTGTAATATCGAAGTTGATGTTCTCAGAAATTTTTGTCCTTTATGTTCTTGGAATTTATTATACAATATAGCTTGTATATACAAACTTAACAGGGTTTTTAAATAGTTTAAACTTATCAACAATGCCCCCAGGGTGACTAAAAGACCTGTTTTCACTATATTTTGATTGTTATTAAGTTGCAAGTAGGGCAAGTCCTGGTGAGAGTAAACACTATGCAGAAGTATCCTTACTTTGCTATAATAAAAAGTGAACAAAATATATCATAAAAAATTGCTTTTTATATCAACCAAGTCTAGTAAATTCTGTCATAAATTTCATTATGTAACATATTTTAAACAATTGACCATTAAGTTATTGAAAAAAGTATTTTAAATGCAAAATAAATACCCAGAGTATGATAGAAGAATTAAAGAACAACTTTTACTCGATATTACAAAAATTTTTTAATGGCTAGGCTAGGTGAGGAAACCTAGGTAGTGTGTTAATAAAAAAATTGTGGTATGGAATAAAAGTTGTGCTTTTACTCTTCTCTTATGGAGAGCTACTACCAACCATTGAAGTAGATTTTGTGATGCTGAGTATTTTTCAGTATGATGAAATTGTGTTAAAAATTTGTTAGTACTCTATTAATATTAATGTTATGAAACAGCAATCAATGGTAAACAAAACTGAAACAGCAGGTTGTAGTTCTTAATACAGTTTCACAACCAATGATATTATCATTAATGTGTATTTAGTGGAAATATTAAAATCTGAGTTGCATTTGGCCATAAGATTGGCATTTACTGTTCATACTGCACTTGGTTGCATCTTTTACAAACCTTGATTTATTTATGGGGAAGGAGCCAAGAATTCTGGATCATATATATCTAAATTCTCAATCATTCACCAAACTACTGCGCTATACGTTCTAGGACTTAATACCACAACTTTCATAAGTATCTGTGATATTCATGATGGTATTTTTTCTCCATTAACAGGTTACACCATCTGCAGAGGACAAGGTGACGCAGGAAATTCAAAGTTTGCTGGGTCAATATGACAAAGTCGTGGAGGTGCTGTTGGTGGAACCAAAGGGTCTGATCGGAGTGGACCAAGCCGTCTCCAGTCCCTCTACCAAGCTGCCACCCAACCACTTCTCTGCATCATCCGAATTTTCTGTCCCAAAACGGTCGTCTATAGGTCCTAGGGTGCATATGGATGGCAGTAAGAACCAGACAGTGCCTTCCAGGGTGCCAGCTGTCTTTTCCAAACCTTTAGAGAACAAGTACGTTCCAAGAGGTAGTAGTAGTCATACCCGTCACAATGGTGGCCCTGTGATTCCGAATGGTGCTTCAAAAGCATCTCCCCCTCCCCATGCTGTTAGCAACTCTCTCCATCCTGGAGTCCCACACTCAAGAATCAACCAGGTCGGCAGGAATCTCCCACGTCTCAACGTGGAACAACAGGTAACTTATACCATTTTTACTCTCTAATTTGTTCTATAAGTATTGGATTGATACTGTGTCAGGGCTTTAAAATCAAGAGTTATGTTCTATAGAGCCAAAGTGCTTCTCTGTCTGTGGTCCATACCAAGATCATTAGCTAAATCTTCTAGCCAATTTTTTTCTATCCTTGCTTGATTTAATAGTATACATCGAAATATGAATATTGCAAATTGTTTTTTGGCATAATGCTGGGTAAATGTTCAGAATTTTGATAAAAGTATCTCTTAATGTTAAAGAGGAAGGTAACAAAACATTCAATCTTCAAACTTATACAAATATACTTTGTGACAGCAGTGGCTCAGCCACATTTGGGTTTAAACTTATTTTAGGGTGGCACTTTTGTCAACTGCAATGCTTTTGAAATCTGATGTATGACCATAAATGAGATATAAATGGAAATATCTGAATATATGAGGGCTAAATAAGCATACATGTAAGATTTGTCATGCAGAAAATCCCTTTATATTTAAATTTTTTGCTGCAATACTTCATAAGATTGTATATGCTAAAAGTGTCAATCTCCCCTAATAAAACACCAGATGAACTACTGTAAAAAATTGCATATCTTTTTCTAGCAAAAAAGTATCGGTAATAAAACTGTATTAAACCAGAACAACCATTTCTTATACACCACAAGAGTATATTTGATGTTAATTGTGGAAAACTTAGACTGTGCAAAGTGTAGCTACACCACTGTACTTCTCTTAAACTTATCATAGAGATTTTTCAAAAAAAATTACTGCCTTTATTTGGGCATCGTTTTCCATATTCTGTCAATTTTTAATTTAGCTAATTAAGGGAGGAAGATAATTTTTATAAAGTATATTAAGTTTGTATCAGTGGACAACTATTCTTATTTTGAATAAAAATATGTTTGGAAGATCCAACTTTGGTAACTGCTGATTTGATTTAAATCTCTTTGGCTAATATATTAAATTAAGACCACTAATATCTATTCGATGATATATCTCAATGGCATTTCAGTGTGATCAATTCATGAGTTGATGATAAGATAGGAGAAATCTGTAGATTAATAAAATTGTTTAGTTAAGAGACAATGTAGTTATTGTATCTTCTTCATTTTTTGCTAGAGATATTTCTCTGAATGGTTAGATTAAGCTTCAATGTAATTAGCAAACACAGTGTTTTAATTTACATTTGATGCCTAAGAATACGATAAACTTGATTTTCTGAGTTAATGATGGAAAAGGAATTTAAGAATAAATAGAAAGCATAAGTAATTTGAAATTCCACTGTTATTTCTTATAGTGTTCAGAACTTATGCAAACAATTATTATTATTTGAGCATTTAGTCCGTTATTTCTTATTGTTTCATGAATTCATTAAGTATTATTCACCCAAACATTGGTTTTTCTAGCAGCAATAATGTAATAAGCAATAGATAATTAAAGTGTGAATATTTCCCAGTTATGTTAATTTTCAAAGCAATCATTGAAGACAGAATTAAGTTACCTTTATTTGAAAAGCTCAGTTTTGTGTACTTCATTAATGTAGTAATCATATTCCCTCTGATACATTTAAAAGGTCTTACATAATTACATTAGAATGAAAAAAATGCTTTTGTGTTTATTGTTTTTAATTTTTTAAAAAAGTTAGCAGAAAATGTTGACAAGGGGTAAAATGTAAGGCATGGATAAGGTGAAGAATTAACTGTAAATTATTTTAGGTTTTATCTGATTAAGATAAGGAATTTCTCTCTCTTTTTCTCTATATGTAGCTATCAGTTTGTTTAGCAATCATTTCATATGTAAAAAGAGCTGTTGATTATTTCAAGACTTAATTTTTAATCATTTTGTAAAATTTCAGGTATATTTCACTGCATGGCTCTCTGTGTTGATTGATGTCAGAGATAGACAATTTTGCTAATAATTAACTGATAATAATCAGTTTTGAATATTGAACAACTCTTATAAAAAGGAATCTCTTAATTAAAAATTTTATCTTTCTTTGCTACTTTCATATACATTTTTATATGCTTTCTCAGATAGATTTTACTATGTCTACTTTTATGTCTATGATCTTACTTTTTCTTTTATCTTTGTTAGTAACTTGTAAGTCGACTGTTTATTTTGTAATTCAGAGTTAAAGACTTTCTCAGACAGTGTTTTTATTTTCCTTTTGCAGTTACCTAACCCTCCTGTCAGCTCAGTTGGAGCCAATACAGCTGCTGGCAATGGAACAGTAGAGTTGGAGCATATATTAAAGGTTAGCATAAATTACTTATGTTTCTATTAGTTGTTTATATTAGATTTTTTATGGTCTCACTGGTGATCTTGGTTGTGAAAACATTCTTAAATAGTTCAAAACTTGTTATTGAGTCCATTGGTTATGTTTTTGTCTTATTATACATAGAATTATAGAGATGAAATGGTTACTTAACGTAAATTATCTGGTTAATTTCTCTACTATCTTAAATATACTGTAAACTTGTTTTTCATATCTCTAAAATATACTTATCAGATGTATTTAAATTTTTGTTGGGAAGTATATACTATAAATTGACTGAGTATTGAACGGTTAGTCTCAAAAAAGAAACTTTGATTTACTTACGTTTGGAAACTCTACTTTGAGTACGCTAAGTATGAGTTTATATCCATTTAAACTTCTTATCAATCAAACTTTACAGCAAAAACGTACCTGAAATCATGCAAATACACAGGCTTTAAAATCAAAATCTAGTTTAGAACAACCTTTTACATATGACTTTAGATAATTAAAGTATAAGGATGAACTATTTATAATAATTTTCAAAACAGACATCAAAAATGGAACTAAGTTAGCTTTTCTTGTAAAGTTTTTACTTCAAAATATATTGTATGCATTGCAAGTCATTCTTCTTCAAAATTCATCAAACTTTTTCATAACTGCCAAAAATGTATTCTAAACTGTATTTCTCAGTTTCATATTGTACTTAGTTATTTAGAAAATTATAGCTGTAAGTGGGAAATACAAGCTCCTTGTTAAATAATTAGGTTTGCTAAAAGAAATACATTCAGTGATAAATACGAAAAACAGAAATCACCTTAGAATTTTTCCTTTGTTTTCCCTTAGAAATTTTCTTAAACCAAATAGAATTTCAAAACAATAACATGCATTTACTTACATTAATTAAGTGCTATATTTACAATCATTCTGCATCAGTTAAGGCCATTTCTGATCTTAAAGTTGTGAATTTTTCACTCTTGATTATTTAATCTCTAACTTACTTTCTCTAAAGTTCTTTGTAAGTCTGTCAGTTTACCTGTTCTGATAATATTCCTACATTTATACCCAAATAACCTCCCATTTGGAAATTTACACCATAAAACAATGCCGACAAACCTTAATTATTAAGTATTTATTTTCATTTTGATTCTCAAGTTGTTTCCAAAAATATTATATCACAGGAATCTATTAAAGGCAAAGTTTTTCATGTAGTATTTGCTAGAAACAAAACAGTATTTCATAAAATTTAATTCTACTTGAACTTAATATTGAATGATATAAAACTGAAACTTATGTTCCCAAGAGTCCACTTTTTAATATGGACCAACTTTACTTCAGAACTTAATATGTGGAAGTATTGAATTATCAATTTCATACTTTTCAGTTGTTAAATTTTGATAATTTATATTGAAATAGATTATTATAGATAGCTAAATAAATTAATACTTTCTGTTTTTATTTATAAAACCATTTTATTAAGTCCTGTTTCACATCATGTGGCCTTATGTTTACACAATGCTCAGTAAAAGATTAATTCTAAATTTAGTTAATAACTCCATCACAGGAATTTAAAAGAAAGATATTTTCTTTTCAAAAAAATTAGGGTAAAAATGGTATGCATCTTCTCTGGCTTGCAAGCAGGATGATATTGTACTTATGCTGGATATTATGATTGCAAACGTTGGTGAAATAAAATTATTGATTTTTTGTTAATATAATTACTGTAATCAGTGTTTCATTGAAATATCATCTCTGTTCTATGAATGTTTGAGTTTCTTCTCCTGATTTTGCTTGTTTTTTTCCCAGTGTATTGATATTTTCAATATGGTTTTTGATTCAAGAAGTTCTATATTTAACAATCTGTTTGTTATTTACTTTTCAGGAAATGACGGAGTTAGCAACCCCCGTCACTGCCATTGCAACGCCTCGCAAAGAACCAGATTCTAAATTCACCTTCACCCCCCTCTTGTCCAATAGCATGAAGGAAAGTATTTCTGCACCAAACAAAGCTGCTGCTCTTTCTATGGTGAGTTTTGGTTTTCTTTATCATGCACTTCATTCAATTAAGTCTTGTATAGTAAGAAACTCTTTTGTCGGCTTCCAAGTGAGCAACATGTTTAACTTTGGAGAAAGGAGTCCCTGGTTTGATTCCTGAGGTGCAAAATGACCCTAGCTGTCAAAGAACTGGTAAAAATTCTGATATCATACCACACTTCTATTGTTCATGTGATTTATTTTGCTTTCACAAATATATATTTAGGATAAAATCAAAATGGTTGGCCGTTACTTCAAGGATATAATTTACTTAGTTTTCCATTTTTATATCTGTTTAGGATATATTGGTTATCAGCATTCAAACACAAAACAACTTTGCATATGAAAATTAGAATGGCTTAGAAATGAAGTTTATCACTAAAGTGCCATGCTAATAAAGTTTGCCATAGTTATTTTCTTCCTAGAGGGAGAGATTCAAATTTATAGTTAGTCATAACTATGGAACTTGCATTTCAGAGTTTGATTTTCTCTCTTTTGGTTTTATTCTTTGAATAATGTTGACCATTTTATCTAGAATTTTTTATACATACATATATTTTGCATTATATTAGCCTGAAAATTCTAAGAAACAAAGTATCATGTCAAATTTCATTAAATCTACTGAAATTTATATCCTAGAATATGCTACAAACAATAAAAAAATTATGGCATTATGACAATATCATTCCTTCCCCTCTAAGAGTTTAACCATATAATAGTATCCAGGGAAATTATTGAAAAACCAAAATAGTAATAATAATACATAAGATATAAACTGCCAATTCATATTCATTCAGCCTTTCTGTTGCCAATATCACTTTAGTAAATATATAACATCTGTATTTCAACATTATTTTCTATATCTTTAATCTTACTGTTATAATGAATTTAATACAAGGAGATGATTGTAGCTGGAACTGTAAATAATTCAATGGTGGAGGTGTATTAATTACAAATAGTTTACAAGTTAATCTTAATACTCGTGACACTTCTTTCATATTATCTCATATATGAAATATGTAGCAGAATGTGTAAAACGATTTTTGATGATAAAATAATAACTGAAGGTTTTCTCTGATGCAAAATGAAACACATAGAACTGCTAAAATTCAAATTCTATTAAGGGATGAATAAGGAAACCTCACTAACTAATGTACAATTTTGAGAAGACATTGGCTCAGAACAATGCTCAAAAGCAAAGAATTCAAATACTATATCAGAAATCGCATTCATGGTTTTCCAAAGTGTAATAAGTTATTGCAATGCTATACAGATCATTGCTCACTTTGATATGTAATGGTTCAGCCATTATCTTACAAATAAATGTCAATTTTTATAAAACTTATACATTTGTAGAGATGAATACAATGTAAAACTTATTATTTGTTAGATTTTCAAAAATAAGTGCTAAATTTCATATAAACTCCTTTAATGTTGCATAAAGATAAGTCCATAGTCATTCCAAGTTTATATACATCTGTCAGCATCTGCAAAAGGTTTATTTGTAAGTCATATTTTATTGTTTAAAAATCATGTGTTGATAGTCATCCATTAACATATTGTCATTATTCCAGAGAAACAATTTATTTGATCACCTTTTAACATTCTTTTAAAGTATTCTAGATTCAAAATTAAAAATAGGTAACAATTTCTTATATTTGTGATTTTTAAATACAAGTAGGAAAACAATCATTTTATCTTGCCTTGCGATAAGCTTGAGTAGTAGAATTATAAGTGATCCCCACCCATTATGAGATAGGGTTCCATATTATTGATCGAATTTTTAGATCATAAGATTATATCATTTCATTTTAAAGTTGTGTATGATATCTAATCTATTCCTTATCATACTTAGAATTAATCATTTTTCATCTATTGTTGAAATTTAAATACAAGCTTGAACCGTTTGATTAGTTCATGGAGTGTTTTTCAAAAGAAATCATTCATTTTTGTGTCACGAGAAGTTAAATCAGAAAACCTCAGTTAATGAATCGTCTACATATTTGAAAATTTTAAAGTATGTGTAATAGTTAACAGAGTATACTCTTAATTCCAAAAATAAATGTGTCTTGCTGGAAGTTTATCTTCATTTACATTTACGTGTGATGTTTTATATGAGGTTACATATAATATTTTGCTAGTAACATCTGGTCTTTATTATAAAATATTTATAAGATATTAAGGTCTTAAAATTCACTGCACGATTTGTTTATTTGATACGTGAATCCATTATGACATCATCATCATCATCAAGTAATTAGATTATTTAGTTCATAGTTCTCTTGCATAACAACTCTTAATCTTCTCTTTTCATAATTGAAATTTGCTCAAATATAATTTCTCATTTGGAGTTATTATAATTATTTTCATTTGATTCCACATATCTTTCTTTAAAATTGTATTCTTATTTTTCAAGGTATCCTATGCTGTTAGCATTCCTATGAGAGACTTATATGCCGTTGAGTAGAAAAAAATTAAAATATCGTAACACTTGATTAAGGTTGATTGTGGCAGTGATTTTCTAAGTAAATTATTTTTCCATAATCTTCATCTCAATACGGATTTTCTCATATAATGATGATGGTGATGAACTCATAATGATGTAATGATATCTCATCCTCGTGACTAGTGCAAGTTTTTCTTGTGCTGTTATCTTTAGGGAATTTAATCAGTACATTGCTTTTGCTGATTCTGTCGCTAAGAGATTCAAATGTGACATTGTAATTTTTATAATTTTCACTGCTTTTTAAATCTCAAAGACTTTATTATTTTTTCTTTTCAGATTCCAGAGAATCTGTTTCCTGAGAAGCCTCCTCCACCAATTGAGCCTATCAAATCTCGTAAGTACCTTTTTCTTTTTATTTGCATTAATTTCTTGTGATTTCGTTTCTTATAACATTGTTTGCTTGAGTGGATTGTTATCATTTGAAGTGTTTTTGTTCCATCATTCTTGGGTGAATTTCATCTTTCGACTTTTCTGCGGTAGATTCCAGATATATGAAATTCTACTTAGAAATTTTATCTAGAGTGATTTTCTAGGTGCTTTGGAGATGGTAGTTATATCAGTAATCTACCGAGTTCAGATGTTGTCGTCATTTTTGTTGTTTGTCTTGTTTGTTTGGAAGTTTTTGGTGTTTTTAAAAATAGATTTTTTTACCTCGTCATGAATTGCGATATCTTTGAGTTTTTACCAAATATTTCCCTCTTGACCGTTTATCAGCTATTCAATGAAAACACCATTGGTCACTCATCTCTTAGCACTTGTTTTGTCACAAAAGCGTACTGTCAGCATATAAGGAAAAGAATATTATCTCTGCTATAACTTAATAATCCTTTTTAGATGTTTGGTTGCAATTCTATGTAATATAACTTCATGTCACCTAGAAAAAATCGTCGAATTCTAAGAAAGCTTAGTTTAATTGTTAATTTTGATATAAATAGCTATTTTGGGTCCAATGTCATTCAACAAATTCTGTGGTTTGATTTTCAGTAGACTTTGAATACAATTAATTTCTTACTTCTTTGTTAAAAAGGTAAATTTAGTGATGAATCATAAGAAAATTAAAATAATTTTGATTTAGCCATTTCATTTTTAATACAATTGCTCAAGTTTCATTGCTATTGGCTAAGGATTTAAATCTTTAGTCGCAGAATTGAATTTATTAATTTTTTGCACTTATAATTTAGTTTAGATAGATATTATTCAAAATCTGTTTCAGTGGTTAATCATTGAGCTTCTCTAACACAATTTATATTAGCTTTGGGTTAGGGAAAGTTATTTATTGACTAATTTTCTGCAAGAGTTATTTTTGTTTAATGCATTTCAATTAGTTTTTATTTCCTGTGTAATGTATATATCTTTACCCTAGTAGAGAACTGTTCATTTCATCGATTGCATATATCTCTGGATAAAATTCGATAGATTTGTCATTTTTTATCGCTTTTAAGATTGATGAATGATTAAAGATGTATTACGCGTCTACAGAGAAAACTAACTCGAGATATTGTATGTGAGGTTAGATCCTTTTGAAGTTTACATAGGGATAACATGATAGGTGCAAACTTTAACAATTATGTGGAAATAATTGATTATTATCATTAATATTTGTTCTTCATTGGTGAGGTCTAGCCCAAGTCCTGAAAGTTAGAGGCAAACCTAAATTACTAAGTAACAAACACAAGCAGAATGTGAAAACAAAGGTTTATGAATACAAAAATATTATTATAAATAAAAATACAGATTAGCTGTTCATTGGGTGTGTCGTGTCAGCCGATACAGTTGTCTTGTCCTTAGATTATCAGATTTGTTGTATAAGTTGAGGCTGAATAGAACCTGAAGTCAAATTTGATTAGATAAATATTAAGCTGGACTCGTACTAAGCAAAATTTACTTGAAGATGAGTTGCAAATTTCAAATAGAGAAAATGATCAATTTAAAAACATAAACCGAGCACTAGAAAACATATTTATAAGAAAAGCTTTCCATTTCAAATTCACTGTTATTATTTTTTATATCATACTCCTTGTACCCGCTTTATATCTGTTATTGATCTAAAGCAATATTTCTTTGTGTCTTATGCGACTTCTATAAAGTTATCATCATTTCTGTGCCTTTTAAGAATCATCAGATTACAGAATTAGTTTCTTTGGTTCAAGTTTCTAAACTGTGGGAAATTAAAAAATACATTACCAGCATTTAAACATGAAAAGCATGACTTGTGGAACGTTAAAAGTCAAGTTTTCTTCTTTAGTTTGGACCAATTGCAAGAAGGTCCCGATCGAATTGTGAGTTGTGTTTGTAAACGTGCATCGAGCGTGAATTCAACGGTGGATTATCGAAGGAATCTCAGGAGTGATGACCGTGATCAATTTCTTTCGACTCGTCTTTTCTTTCGCCTATTAGAAAGAAAACCCAATGGATTCGTCTGAATGCGCTCTCTCACAATCGATAAATTGCGCGACTAGCACTAGCCATCGCTTCTTTTCATGCAGTTTCCCGATTTCGCCTGAATCTCTTTATTCCGTGATTTTTATTGTAAAGGAGAGAGAATCGTATCCATTTACTAATCCTTTGTGTCGATTTATTTTTAACTTAATTAATAGTCTCAAGTGATAACTGGAGTAACAAAACCCTCTTAAAAAGCTCCAAAACTTGAAAATATACTCTCCACAGTTGAAATCTCTTCGATTGATGACCATGTATGAATAGCGTCAGGCTTCTTTGTTTTGTAAACAATCTTTGTTCGTATTTAAGCAGGTGAACTGAAGCCCCTTGACCTGATGGTTTAACCCAGCACCGAAACCATGGTCGTTAATAAATTGTATCTATGCGCAGTGTATTTTAATGTTTGAGTGTTTATTTTTGACTGTTATTGTTTCAGTGATTGTTATTATTTCAGTCATTGTTTTTTAGATTGTTATTACTTTAGCGCGATTGTTACTAGTTTGATTGTTGACGGTAAAGATTGACGATTATAATAGGGGGCGTGGGTTAAATAGTAATGGGATCTATTGTTGAATCCCCCACCCAAGTATATTCAGTTGTAGAATACCTATCTTCTTAACATGACACAATCTAACACCACCGACTTCAAAGAGCTGACTAAAATAGAATTACCGCATAGAAGGCAGGGCTAAGTCATTTGTATCGAAATAATTTCCCGCCCCCAACCGGCTATTTAGAAGCCTGAGTAGTCTTTAAAGCGGATTTAAATTGAATTTTCCCATCAATTCAATTGAAGAATCCCTCCTCCCCAAACGTCACCGTGGGGTTTTAATCTAGCTTTTAATCATAAGTGCTTTTACAGTTTTAGCAAACCTCTGATCGTCGTTTTTATAAATTTTCGTCTTTAATTATAGTTTATTATCAATGCGTGTTGTACGTTAATTCATTATAGTTAATTATTATAGTCCGCGAATAATCTCAAATAAAAACGAAACAATTGACGCAGAGACTACGAAAGGTTGTCATGGTGATGATCGTTGGAATGTATTGCTTAGCGATGCCGACTATTTCCCGCTTTACGTGAGCATTGAAAGAATCGGCCATTAATTAAGTCCATGACAATAATAGAAGTTTATAACATCCCATTGTCGTCTCATTATTGCTTATTGTCGAGACTAATATTTCGTTTTCCTTTGTCGCGGATATTGCTCGTTTCATTTAATTTCTTTAGTCCAGAAGATATTATGACGGTTCAATAGCTCACTCGACAGCTCAAAGGGATATCAACATGACGCTAATCGAAGTGTTTCCAGCTTTGTTTGTTTCTTGTTGCCCGGGCATCCATATCTGCACGGTGATTTATTGTTCATTTTTATTTCCTTTATCTCACGAGCCTGAATCGGCAACGTTGAGGATTTATTTCCTTCGATTGTTTTTGCCTCGTTTTTAGCATCTCTCTATTGACTCGTTTACTGGGGCATGTCTTTCTATCTTCTTTGCAAGATTCCCCGAGGAGGGAATCTTTTTCTAAGAAAGGAAAGTGGGGCTTCGTGAACGGTTTAAAATTTCTCTTTTATCTGGAGGATTTTAAAATTTTATTTGTCATTTTGCTTCGGCGTATTCAGGGTGGCAAAAGTAGCTTATGCATCCTCTCCAAATCAACTTTGATAAAAGGTTTTTATTATTAACAAAATATCTATGAAGATATAATCAATACATAGTAATCATATCATGTAAACAAATAATATAATATTATAACAAAAAGTAACAATCATAATAAAATTTACTCAACAATAATAATATCAAGAAAATAACAAACAATAATATTATCAAATATTTATGATAATAAAATAAATAATCAGATAATTAATTTTTGCTCAGATAAACACTTAAAAATTGATGTCAAATGAATTGCCTGATTTTGAAAGTAATAATTGTCTATTCAAGATTTTTATACAAAAAATTTCTCACTCACTACAGTAAATATAATTCTTTTCGAAAAAAGTCCTCGCACCAGCTTTAGATTATGCCTCTATGTACTTTTGAATCATTGAGTATATCAATAGAGGAGTCATTATTGATAATGCAGTTTTCTGAGATTATATTGAGATATTGCATTCTCATCTTCAATACACTGGATATTTAACATTTTCCTAATCATCCATCGTTTTCCCATTTTCCTTGATTTCTCTTTCAATCATTTGCACTGGTGAATTCGCAACATTCCTTAAACAGCCTAATCTTCTTCCTTCATCGATAAATCTCTTTTAGCGCACGATTATTCCCAGAAAATCACCTCTTCTCTCTTGATTCCTTTAACCGGAAGAATTCTATTAAATGTATTGGATTGGTACAGATCTCCGATGAGAATCTAATAGCCTTCAAACAGAGGATCATGACGTGTCTTCGTTGGTTATTCATGTCATGAGAATCGTTCACGTCATTCCCCCATGCCCAATGACGTCGATCGCTGCAGATTGCAGATTCTAGACTCGTTTACGAGCAGCAAAACTTTAATCCACACGCAATCTACGAATAATTTTAATTCATCCGCTCCTCTGTGTTGCTGTTGAAGTCATTCAAAATTCTTCATCAATAAATCGCAGTGTTTACTATCACGAAAAGTTTGCAGGTTAAAATTTGATGGTTTCGGCCGTGTTTGTCTTACTACGCTGTTGGTAATCCTTGGATCGGCATCTAGTAAGTTTATCAACAACCCCTACCAACTGCATACCTATCAATGGAGTGTAATTATTACTATTAAAGTAATTTGTTTGATTCAGTTATCACTTTTCTCAAGTGAAATGACTTTTTCAGAGTTCTTAGAGCACGTTGCTTTAAAATTGACCTTATAAACGTACAATTTAAATAATAATGATAATAATAATAATAATAATAATAATAATAATAATAATAAACATTGTTGATTATTTATTATAGCTTTGTTGTCATTAAGCAACAATCGGAACTTTTTCCCAACAATCGAAATCTTCATTTGCCAATTCTGACGATGTTTCCTTAGTATGAAAGCATTTATTATGAATAATACGTGTTTTCAGTATATCTTACTCTATGATATCTATAATATCTCACTCGATGATAATATCATAACATAGAGGCATGTATTGAATTTTTATCATAACATGATTGATTATCGATCATCATCGTAAATCATAATATCGCTGCATCACTGATCATGACGTAACAATCGATAGCTCCATATTCTGATAACAAGTTACCTAAAAAAGGACGTATTTGAATCATAATATAGTTCAGTATAAAGTGGTCGATCGTGACGTAAGGACCGAAATCTCCGTTTCCCCCTCTTTGAACATATGCGTCGCACATTTCTTTCTCACGAGAATTCAGCCTCATCTTCCCCGGTACTTCCTTTTTCTATTACTGAAAGGACTCGACATCTTCTTCCTCAGCTATTGTTCTCTCTAGCTGGTACACCCCCTACATCCATCACCTGCACCGCCACTTCCTCAACCCGTCCCTCCGTTTTATTACGCCTTCTATAAGATGTCTTATCCGTGACGTACTTAGGTAATGTATACAATAAAAGCTTCCTCTCTATTTAGGTCAGTTTGCATTCTATCGGTCGTACGGGGATATATTAGCTAATAGTCCTTGGTATTTGTAAGTCAAAGGGCGGTCGTTTGGCGAAGTCATCTTTATGGGATTTTCATGAATTAATTACCGCGGCATTCCATTCTAATGAGGGCTGTGTGCGAAGGCAAGATGTCAGCCGTGCTCACAACGTGCTAAACTACGCGTCAAAGTTATGTTTTTACGCAGTTTTTTAAAGGGTTTAATACTCTGAACCTAAAAAGCATCGATGCACAGTGTGAACTTTCTTTTGGACGTAATACTATATATTTAATGAGAATGCCTTTCCCTTTCGTATTAATAGAAATTTATGTAAAGATAAAGTTAGTTAATTGTTATTTAAGTCATTTGTTTAACTCAGTTGCCATTTTCTCAAGTGAAATGGCTTTTTTAGAGTTCTTAGGGCACGTTGCCTTAATATTGGCTGTTTATACGTATAATTTAAATGATGATAACAATAATAAACATTGCTGATTGATTGTTGCAGGTTTTTTGTCATGAAATCAACAATCGGAACTTTTCCCCAACAATCGAAGTCTTTATTTGTCAATTCTGAGGAAGTTTCCTCAGTATGAAAACACGTATTATTAATGAAATGAAAAAAATGAATATTTCTTTTGATTATACTTAAAATTAGGTTGTCGATATCAAACGAAATAATATTTGGTATTAGGAATCGAATAATCGAAGTTATGTCTTGTTTACTTGAAACCACTCATATAAGTTCTAAGTTTACATATTCTCATACTCTCACTCTTTGAGTAACTTATATGGATGTCATCATATTTATACTTTAGAGTTCATTAAACTTGTCAAATATCAGAGAGTAATTGCAAGATATTCGTGATGGGTTTAGTTCCATTAGTAGTTGATTCTCAATACTGTGGTGCACTCGACTTTAAGATTCGCAACCAGCATGGGAAGTAAAGAAGTTCGAACTATGAGATATGACGCGTGGGAAGAGGAAAGAAGCAATCAGATACCTTTCACTGAAATCTTGATTGGTTCCTTGATTGCCGAATGAAGCCTCTTCCGTCTTTGGAGTCGACGATCCCGGGCTCAATCCCCGCTCAATGTCGTGAGTCGTGGCTTTAAGATTAAGCGATGTCACAAATACTTTACTCTCTCCTCTTTGATTGGGTAATTTTCCCTCTCGTTTTAATTAAATCGAACTTCCAATGGAGATTTTCACCTTTAATCGACTTCCTCTTTGTGGATTCCTTCCTTTTCCGTTATCACCCAATCCTCGTTCCCAATCAACGTTTTCGCATTTCCGCTCCTCTGCCATCCCATTAAGCCTTCCAACGCTCGATTGGAGATTAATTTTCCCTTAAAACGCACTCGATTCTCATCGGAGGGATTTTTTTCTCTGATTCAGTCTCCGAATGCATTTGAGCTGGGGAATTGTCCTCACAAAGGTTAACGACTTCCTTTCACCATCGGCGGCATTTTTATCCGCGTGGTTTTCGAGCAGAAAATCAACGGGGAAAGGTAAATTAGTTTAATCGGGGGATGAATGGAATTAGAAATCTGGTTAATTGGATGAATGAAAATGTTGGCTTTGAGGTATCTTTGATTTATCTTTCCGGGTATTTGTCACCACGATTTCGTCTGTCTTTTCAGCTTCCTTATATATTCTAACAAATAGAAGCTAATAGGTTTTCTTTCTTTCTTTTCTCTTAAAATGATTTTAGTGCTGATTTTCTCTGCTAAAAGAATGATGGAGAGTAAAATTTAAGGGAAAGCACTTGCATTTTTCAAGCAGCTTTTACCTACGCTCCAAATAGCGTGAAAATTATTTCTTTCTGCGTGCAGTTAGTTTCCAGTTTATGGAACTAAATTCCACAGGTAATTAATATTTAATTATTGGAGAAATTGAGTTAAAAGATTTTATTTATTCTATGATTTCAACCACGAATCTCAGTTACTATTGCAGTTTCAATGAAACCCATTACTTGACCGCCTGGAGGCAACAATTAACTCCCATTGTTGATTGTTATGTCATTGTTTTGATTTACGTTTCAACAATCACGGCTTCGATTGTTGTCTCGACGCGCTACATTAATTAATGTGACAATAATTATTTATTTTCACATTATTGATAGATTGTTCTAATCCTTCAATACTCACAATTTTATTCAGGATCTCAACTCTATTAAGCGAAAAAAGTAGTTCTAAATAAAGTAGCCAATCTTTTGATTGTTCATTCCGTAGTATTTAAATGTTGGTCCAGCTTGTTGGCAACGCACCTGGAAACCATTTTTATCCGTGGAAAGGCGCTAATTTTATTACCGAAGGTAATTCCGCCAAGTCAATGGACCTTTAAGCATTCCTCGATGGAAAGTTCTATTCGTTTTCCCAAAGAACCCATTAAAGAGGCTGGTTATGTGGTATAAATTTAAATCTTTAGCTTGCGTTATCGGGGAATGATGGAAATCATGTTAACACTTAATTAAATATAAGTTTTTTGAGTTTTTCAAGGGAATAATCCGACCATACAAGGCATTACTGAATCTATGTTCTACTGAGAGCCGGCACGAAAGGGGGCGGGCTGGATGTTTGCCCGGGGCGGAGGGTTTTTAGTATGAAAGACGTTCATCATTTTATGAAACATCGGTGACGAGCAGTAATTTCTGCAAGGGACTAATTGAGGGTTTTTTTCTTTATATAACCTTTTTAGATAAGGTCATTAACTGTTACTGGAAGTGGTTAAGCAATCATGAAAACAGTGCCTATTAGAGCTTGTTAAATTAGTTAAAAAGAGGTTGACAGATTAAAGTAATTATATTAATTGCGAGTATATATTTAATGAATTATTATAACTCTTTTGATAATAATCGTCTTTTCCTATGGTTTATTGACTATAAATGACTGTAAATTAATTTTTTGATCATCTATTTTGTTGATGAAGTTATTTTCCTGAATATTTACTGCCGTGATGGCACTAGTTTAAGGAGCTATAAAGAAATAACGTCGTTCGATTATATTTTTTATATTTTTGGTAAACATTACTTAAGAAAATGGCAAATATTATTTAGAAAAGGAGATTTCTAAATTAATGTCGAGTACAATTTATAATAAATCTATTTTATTCGATATCTTTATTAATAATTGGTTCTTTCCGTGAGTTTGGTTATTGAAAGCAAATTCATTTAGGTAAATTTAACTGTTTAAGTGACAACAATCGATACAATAATAATGAAATTATCGGCTTAAGATTTTATTATTATTATTATTTATTGTTTCCAAGCATTATCGCTGTAGAAACGGATTTTTATAATTTTAAAGCTGTAAGGGTTTCAATATCCCCTGGCAAGTTCTAGTAGCATTGTCTGAATCCGCCCACAAGCTGAAGTCAATTTTCGCGCCCTCCGAGTATTTTGTTTTCGCATCGTCCTCAAATCGATGGCGGCGGCGTTTATTTTGCTAGTAAATTTTTCGTCTCCCAGTTGCAAGGATGACTGCACCACGAGTGAATGCGGCATTATAATCCCTCGAGGATCCCTTCCCCACGGTCAACCCTCCCCCTTCGAGCCACTTTCGTTTCTAATGCGCAGCTGCCACCGGAAGGACCTCCACCCCTCTCTTCCTTCCCCTCCCGCCTTGCTATAGCGTCCTCTCACACACACTCCGAGTGGAACAGCCTCAGCGTGCGTGTGTTTGTGCTATGCGCGCCAAAAGTCTGCGGGGGGGAGTGTCTCAGTGGTAATACTTGTGGTGACCAGTGGGTGTAGTGTTGGTGGTGCTTTGATGGTGGTGGCCGCGGGTGCGGTAGCGACTTCTTCGCCAGTTCGTTCCTCCCGCGGGACTGAGGGCACTTCGGGAGGCGGGAAGAATTGGCAAGGAACAAGGAGTCCATCGCCCCCTCTCATGATCAGGACGTGGTGGTCCGCTGCTGGTAAATGGACGCCAATGGCGCCCGTGTTGTTATTTCGGTGTCCTCCCCCTGTACTTTCGACCATCTTCTTCCGAAGAATCGTCCTCGTGAGATATCTCGACAAGCGTCGGTTTTTTTCGTGCATGCTCGGCTATCTTCGTCCAAAGGATTTGTTTTGTTTCGTTTGCCGCCGCCGCCTACGTGACGTATGCGGCGTTTTGTTGTCGATGGGTGGCTTGAGAATGGAGTCATTGTTTCTTTCCGTGTGCATTGTTTGAAATCTGGATGATCTCGAACCTCGTGGAACGCCATCTAGAAATTTCGTGGAAAGCGGTGGTAGTAGAGGCGGGAAACAGTAGAAAAGACGTAGAATCTTTTTCGTTTATTTTTCTGCATAAACTGAGTTTATTATTTTGATTATTATGATATTTTCTCGTAAAAAATAACAATAGAGGCGACCACATCCGAATGTTTGTCAATGTTGATTGTTTAGACATTGTTGATTATTCTCTTCCGATTGTTATCGACCGATACCATCCTAATAACTTTTAACTAACCTCTCAGTATTATATCTTACCATTCTATTGATTGGTTTTGCTGAATTTATCACAAAACAGTATTGTCTCATTACTTTGCAGTTTAAGCTTGTTGTTGCCATTGTTTTTATATACCTTATATATTCGTGGGTAAGACGCAGAATGGTTTCTGGATTGGAATCTTGGTATCAAAGTAAATACCTAAATTTCGGTTTAGTATTCTACTCTTTAACTTCCATTTTTTTTTAAAATGCGTCTCATACGCGGGTTTATAAGTTATTAGTATTATGTTGAAATTAATGCAATGGAGTCCAAGCAAAAATTCGCGCCATAAATATTAGACATTTAATATCTAATTTTTTAGTTTCTATAGATATTTTATTTACAAATAATTCCGTGGTAGAAACCACCGCATGTAGTCCAATTCTTAGGAAATTCAGAATGATACTTGTCATTTCCCAAAGTCTTTGTCAAAAATTTCGAAAGTTTGCCTTGCATTTTTATGCGCGCGGAGTTTATTGACTCTCGCCTTTTGTTTGTCATGGAGATGCGGCGTTTTGATCTGTCGACGGCTTAATTGTTTGACTTCGTTAGCGAAAGGCGGATTCCAGAAGATTTAATCACTGGAAGATTGAGTAGACTATCCCTAATGAGCTAAGGTAACCACGGAGATTCATAAGATGTAAATACAACGGGAAGGATATCGCTTATTATGTAAATTAATGAAAAAGTAAATATCTTACGCATAATGAGCCTCTGTAGTAATATATCTTCATGTATTTGATTACTATGATTTCAGAATGAATGGGTTCGCGCGATTTCATTCACGCGTCGTTCATTTATCTATTCAAATTAAACGCCTTTCCCGATAAAGATTTTCATTCAGTAGATGAGGAGTGTATTATGGACTTCCTGGGTCATTACCTCATCTGTTTATGCTGCGAAGATGTTCGATTTAAGAGTACGTTCTTGTTTAATACGCAATAAATTCGCGGGGATTCTAGAGATGTCGATTTACGTCGCGATTTGTGACTGACTCGTTCGTGAATTTTTTCATTTGCGGACGTGTTATTCTAATTCAGAAAACTTTAGTCTGATTTTTAATACTAGTAAATGGAAGGTAATCTTTTTGTCTACAAACCTCATATATTATTAGAAATTAATCAATTTATCCCTTAAAAATAACAGAACGCAATCTAACTTCTGGTAAATTTACGCGAGGATAAGATTTGTTTATTTGGTTGCTATAATATCGCTATATTTACATTGTTACGTTCGAAATCATTTTGGCGGCAAAATATTCTATATAGATGGTATTAGGTAATGAATTCTTCAGTTTCATTGTTGATATTTATCAATTTCTTATTTAAACATTCACGTAGGAGCTTTATGCATGAGGAGCTACAAAACAAACAATGTGCATCGGTCGTTATGGTGACGATTTATCTTGCACGCCAAGGTCTGAAAGAACGAGATATTTTCGTAATATTTATATTATTCTCTGATTTTTCCAGCTTCTAACTGTAATAGAAAAATCGATGATAACTATTAAAAACTCAGAGAAATTTTTAATACGCAATTCCTACTTCGTGGGTTAGTCCTTTGTAATGATAATTTACAATCGAAAATAACTCTTTTATGATAGTTAAAAGATGAAGATTGAAGTAACTCATATCTTACGGAAGTTACTGATATCAAAGAAATAAATACGACAGAATAATAAACTTAATAAGTTCATAAATTTACTGATTTGTTAGCATTTAACCTATTATTAAGATACATATTATTGTAAGTATATTTATTATTTGTAAATATCTCTTTGTCTGATGACGATTATAATGATAGATATTATTTCGTGTACATTCATTGTTTGCAATGAACTCTTGTAAGCAAAATCGCGCCTACGTGCGGATATTCCCCGGCGAAATTGTCAACGCCGACCGGATATCGGTAAAAGTCGTTTTAATCGCTTTTAATTCGAGGTCGCTCGCTTTCCCTAGTACGGCGATTACAACCGGAAATGGAGTCATGCATCGTTGATGCGGACTCGTCATGAGAAACGTGTTTGGGAGTTTCTTTACCGGTGTCTTCTGCTACCAATATAGAGCCCAGCACACGTGTCGAGGGTTGCGTCAAATGGTCCCGCGTTCTATTAGCGCGTGATTCGGCTCTTCACTGCGTCACAGATCCGTGCTAAAGGCTTGTCCTGCATCCAAGATGCTTGTTTGGGTGTCTCTGGGATTTTTTGCCGCTTTCAACAGGTTGATTTATGTTTACGGGGGGAATGTTTATGTTTGGGATTTCGGGTCCCTTTTTCCTGTTGAAGTATACCACCTCCAAACAATGTAGAGTATACGTATATGCACCAATGTAAGTAATACCTGTTTATATATGTATACCCATAAAATATACATGTTTGTCTATAAAGTATACATATGTTTGCCTATAAAGCATAAATATGTTTTCCGATAAATTATACATATATTTTTTTATAAAGTATACGTACGTAAACATAAAAAGCAAACATATTTATAGCAGACAGTAATAGTGTGTAAATCTTTTATTCCCCATTGGTTCAACTGCTTTTCATGGCATTCAATCATGAGTACCAAGGATAAATTATCCATTCATTCGTAGAAATCATGTAATCACAGAAAAGATTATAATTTTACAAGATTCCATCAAAATGAAATGTTAAAATTCACATTTTTTCCAAAATACAAATCAACAATATTCGATAAGATGTGATGAACTTTTAATAGGTTAGGGATTGCATTCGTTAGCGGAAGCGGTATTGCCCCATGTGTTCCTGAATCCCAAAATAATCTTGAGAACTCTGCCAGAATGCCGTTTCTCTCAATTATACGGAAGAAGAGATGGGCTGAACTGTTTTGTTTTGGTCATCTGAATTTTTCATGCTCACGCCCAAATGCGATCGTATCAAAACATTCGTGAATCGAGTCCCAAGTAAAGATATAAATAGAAAAAAATCTTAACTGATTCCAACTTGGCTATATGATCACGTTATTTGTGAGGGAAGACAATTCTATTATGTATGTATTTGCTTCTACTGGTGATATTTCGTAGAAAAGTTCGAATTTTGCTCATTTACTCCAAAGTAATCACATTTCCTATAAGACAGAGACTTCTGATACTTCTTATTTTAATTGGGTAGTTAGCCGGGAAAAAATAATAGCTGTACATGATTAAGTCCACTAACTAAGACAGTTCCGTGGGGCAGATAACTTGCTGGTTTTGCTTAAAAATATCATTTTAGAACCACTTGCCGTTGTTTCTTTGTCGTAGCGTTACCAGCAGTCTTTGCTTGTTCCGTATAAGTAAAACAATGACGCAACCCAACAATTAATCATAACGAAACAGTCGTTTCCCAACCCATTAGCTTCTTGCTTACGTTGCGAGATGTAAACATTTTCTTCGCGACGACGTCATCTTATTTTTAAGCGAAAGAACTCCGCAAACTTTTCATGCCTTCCAAATCCGAAATGGCAAGTGGAATAAATCGACCATTTTGTTTTCGTCGCCATGGGATGTAAACAATGGAGCGTTTGGAGGGAAACGAGAGGCAAAGAAGCGCGCAACAGAGAGTTGAATTGTAAGGAAGCACCGCCATCTCTACCGTTAGGTCCCTCTTATCGAGGGCGGATTAGGTCAAAGGTCGCAGCCAAGAAACTGCGCTCGAGAGAAGTGAGCGAATTTCGAAGACGCAAGGAAAAGACCCATTAGAAAACAACTGTTTGCTTGGTGATGAGTTTTGTTTTGGCGACGCTGCCAAAGAGTGGAGGGTTTCGTCACTACCGACGTTGCCGCTTGTTTCAAATTAGGAGTTGCCATTTCTAATTATTTTTGTTGCTGGACCCCAGCTTTTTGCCGCGTTGTTCGGGTGTACCCGAGTGGAAATTTCCGACCCTTTGTTCTCGATATCATGCCTATTCAGCATAGTTCCTTGTTGCGGTTTAAATCGTCATACTCGTTTTAATTCGCAGTTTTACTTGTCGTATAATTCGTTTTTCTTTTTAAACGTGTAGTTCGTTTGAATAGCAATACGGCAAATCATTATAATCTCTTCCATTCATGAGATTCTCATTTGGTAGATACAAAATAATATTATTTGAGGTCTTCAAGACACATTAGTCATTGTTACTTATTCATTGTCGATAGTAGAATGTTAATGTTGATTGTTTGAATTGTTTCCGGTTACGTTTCGCTTGTTACTTATCTAAAATCGACAGGAGCGCGGGAAAGTAATTTGTAATGGAACATAAACATGAGTTCGGTATTCAAAATACACACTTAGATAGGCAGATAGATTGCCGGAAAACTTCAGAAAACATTGGATTGAAAATAAACAATATTTAATTAAATTTGCTGTTATGAAGACTGAAAACCAGACTAAATTGCCCAGCTTGATGTATTGGTAGTAGTCGAAAAAGAAACAGAAAAAAATTAAAGAGCAATGAAGATTAAATGATGATTGCTGCGTTTTCTAGTTAACAACTTGGTTAATCATAGTCTGTTTTATTAGTATAATCGTTGTTAATCCATGTTTTCTAAGAATATAGTGATTAGACCCCGAGTACAGAATCACTTCAGTAAGAATACGACATAGTACTCGGAATAAAAGTGAAAATAAAGAGTACGAGATACAAATTTGCCATCGTAAGCATTTCTAAAACTTCATTTTCTAGCGTTTTCGATAGAATTAAGAAGCATTTTGGCTGTATGAGATCACAATGTGTCTATATCCACCACAGGTGGACGCGGCGAAATATTTTGGCAAGTTAAACCTTTGTTTTGTTTCGTTTCAGTATCAAGAGACACTGTGTTAAGGAAGTCTCTACAACACGATTAACTGCCTCGAATGGCAGCAGAGCTATTTCGGGAGAGGTTATAATTCGCATAACGTCTCCCGAAGGTCGTTGATATTTGAAACAAGCTTTTTTTTATGACTCCCAAACCAATTCCAGCGAGGTTTTTTCGTATCGCTCCGATGAAATGGCATCTCCATTGGTGGGCCGTATGCGTGAGGTGGGCGGTGGATGCGTGATTTCCGGTTTGTCTGCTGACCCAGGGTCATTCACGGCTGGGAATATGTCGTTGGGATATTTCCGCGTACTTGATAAGGTTTCGTGTTTTGGTCGCCAGAAAAAATGGAATTCAGGAATTGAAGACAACGTTTTTACCATTGGTAATGGCGCGAAAAATGTGTAGGGTTGTTTTTACGTTTCGCTCGGGCTTGAATTTTCGATTTTCTTTAAGTGTAATCGTTTTTTATTTGCTTGAAAACTCGCATAAAATTCATAAGTTACCAAACCAAGATGGCTGATGCATACTCCTATGATATAGTAACAGAAAGTGATAGGTTTTTTGCGGTGTTTACCTGTATCTAGCAACCAATGGAAAACAGAATTTCGGCCGAAGAATACTATAATCGTTTGCCAAAAATTTAATTCCATTATTCTTCATTTTTTGCTTAACTTAAGTCGGAATTAAGTATCCGTGACTTATGTTTATTACTCCAATACTTAAGTCAATACATGTAAAACCAACGTTTAGTTTCCTCGCATCCCTTTCGTCAGTTACATTGCTCCAGAGTGCTGTACGGTTAATTTACTTGTGTAGGAAATGAATGTCCATTATAAAGCGGTATCAGCGTGAATTTACTGGAGGCTAGACGTCGTGCATCCCATTTGCCGACGTCACGTTCCAGGTCCGTCTCGACAGTGATGGATTGATTCGAATGCGGGAAAGTTCGAGCATTTCTGGCCTCCATAGCTATTTCAGTGGCCGTTGCTTCGGAGATCATTGTTGTTTTGCATGTAACTATGCAACGCGACTTCCGCCTGGGAAAAAATATAACTTTGGAATGATATTTCTATCTCCTTTATGAGGAGAAAAATGTATTGTTATTTTTATTGCTCCAATGAATGACTGTGTATGTGGAGAATTAGGTTCTGAGACTTAAGCTCGTAATGCGAAATGTTGTGTGATATATTGCATGCCAACTATTCTTTCAGGCGTGTTACTGGCGAACCGCAAATGACAATTGAAACGTTATCATTTATGACTTCGAAAAGTAAATGTTTCATCTAATGAAATGATTAATTTTCACTATCAAGAGTTTTTGTTTTCTCAATTTTCTAATTTTTATGTTCTTCCCAAACTTATTCACGACACTTCCCAATCGTTATCTATGAAAACTACGTATTATATATAAGGCTATATAAGGGGTGATAAAATGGCAAATAAAATCATCAATGATATAAGTATCCAACAAATCATGATATGGCAATAAAATTCTGCCACAAGCGAATATTTCGGCATCCATAAGGAGGCGGTATTGGCTACTTTAGGAATAGATTAGGATAGGAGTAGCTAGATTGATATTTAATGAGTATAAATAAGTATGTATTGGGTGGACCTCAAATGCTCTAGAATGCCAATTTTCTACTCTATGGTTTATTTACTGTGTATATAATTTGATGCATGAATTTGAAGTCTGTTATTTCTATCTGCAAAGTATGTATTTCTACCATGGATGGCACAGTGAAAAATGCACGAAAGCTGTGAATGGAACCTCTCTCCCGAAAAAATTGCCACTAACTTTATTTCAGTTGTGTAGACCTTGTTTTCCTTTACAGTTAAGTTTTTTCGCAAGAGTTATCGTGATTAGTGGAAAGGGCGTATGAAATTAAGCGGATTTTTCAGTTAGGAAAAATTTTGCTTTCGTTCGTCAAAAAATTTCGAAATGAATACGGGGTCGCATCCATTTCCTTTGTGAGTTTCTCTTCGGAAAAGAATGCCATAACGGTACCTTCTCTAAAAAGCCGGCGTCGGAAATCGAAGTCATCCCAAAACTTTCCACTTGTCTGGAAAAGTCATTCTTCGGATTGTGCTTTCTCGCTTGTTTCTCGCACTGTGAGTTGCAAAATTTCCGCTTAATTTCCCTATATAGGTTTACTCGGTCCTGCGTTTTAAAATCCTGCCCTTTCCTCCAAGTAGTTCAAGGATATTTACATACTGTTTCGGCAGGAAATGAGTTGGAATGCTATTATGTACGATGCACTTAGTTTTCTCCTGATGAAGACAACTCGAGAAAATCTGCATATTAAAATCAACTTCATCCACTCAGTAAACGTAACTTAATTAAGAAATTAAGATCATCTTCTTATTTAATCTTTCATTAGGAAACGGAATTGTAAATATACGGATTCTTTTACTTCTGAAACTTATTCAAATTAATTTCGAAGTTCTTTCTTGCTGCGAAACTTCTTCCAAATTTAATCCTGCCAATTTTTCCTTTGCGAAATGAACATAATTTTTTTGCAATGAATTTGATACGATCAGGCTGGATGACAAGGAAATGTGCCATGAGAATTTTCAGTTATTTCCTCCTAGCTTTCATTTCGACCTTTTTATTGTATACTTGATTAGTATAATGTGCTTAGCAACTTTTCCTCAATACAAAGTTCTCCGGATAGTGGTTAATTCCGAGGAAATCCGCAACGATTAATTATAAACTACTATACTAAAACGTGATATCTCTTTGAGGTTATCAGTTAGGCCAGCTGAAGCAATTAACTTCCTCACCATATAAAAGTATTTGACGGCGTATAAGACGTTCTGTTAATTTATTAAGTAATCAATATACGAACTGACCGAGCTATACAAATTGTCAGAGAAGCTTTGATTTCAGTAATATTTGAGGGAATTGCTAATTTTGGCTAAATCGTATTTTGTCTATTGTTTTTTAAACGAAAATATTATTATTTGGTGGCCTATTAGAAGCACCCACATTTCAACATAAAAAAATCGAGAAAAAATTTTTTTAACGTCGCTGTTAAATCTTTAGTTGTAGTTGGTTTGAGTTTCAAATTTTCGTTATCAGGATACGTCTTATAAATTCATATATGCCGATATATCAAGGCCGTTCGATATCACGACCGGATCTCTTTCTATGTTGCAGAAACGACCAAAAGAATAAAGAATTCAGAACCTTCTTATATAAGAGGATGGGTCAATTTTTCAGCCATATTTTTTAAAAAAGGTGCATTCTACATGCCCTCAATTACGATAATCGCTTTTAGGTTCAATTTACCTCGTTCTTCCTCTAAAACTCTCCATTGAAAGTGGTCATTTGGCTCATCGAGAGGGGATGAAAATCGAAACCAACATAATTGCGTCGGTGTTGAGGGGATTGATTGGCATCCTCGCCAGCTGCTTACCATGGGAAAGGTGTTTAAGAAAATAATACCGGATGGCACGAGCCTCCCCTGGAGGGATACAAACCAGGGTGATTCATCCAGACACGCCATTGAGAATGAACCCTTGTCATTCTCCATAACTGACTATAGCGCATGGTTGATACAATGCTCGGAACACCCCATAGTGTTGCCTTTTAAATGCCGCTAATGTATTCACAGCCCGAAGGTTGGTCTCTACACTTTCATTAGCTACCGAAAGCTCTTTATTGGGGGTTGCTAGACTAGGAAAAGGGGTCTGATTTTGGTTTTCACAGTGGCCCAGAATGTAATCAGGGAAAGAGTATAAAGAGTGGAGTAGAATAGCTCTTTCATAGTACCCGGTTAAGACGTTTTTAGGGGGTTCAAGTAGAACCGGGATAGCGTTACAACAGGGTTGTATGATGCTGGTTGCTTTTTCGTCATATTTTTGAAGAATTGTCTGCTTTTCACTTGAAGAGAGCTTCTTAGATACTTAATTTTGTAACCTTTTTTATTCTACAAAAATCAATTTTTACGAGGTAGAAAATTAAGGAAAAATAAGGAATTTTTTTAAAAGCAGTGGTAAGAAGGCATCACAGAGCACGTTATAGGTAAAAGACTACACTCGATAGACCACAAAATACTGCACTCCCTTAGTTTTTTTTATATTTATATAACTTTAGATTGCAACGAAATGAAACAACTATGTGCGATTTCTTAAATCTTTTGTCCACCAAATGGGGTGAAGGGTTGGACATAGCTAGTTACAGTTCATCTGAGAACGGGAAAAATCCGCCTTATAAGCGTAATAGCGTGTTAAACGGGCTTTACTGTATTTAGTGAATAAAGACGAATGGCATTATTCAGCATCAGTCATATCCTAGTAGATTCCAGTTTATTACAGCAATAAACGAGATTGAGGCCGAAGGTCACTAGATACAGCTTTCTTTATACTACACGATGACCAATGAAATTTTTTCTGTTAATCAAAGCGTGGTTGCAGAAAGGTCTTTTTAAGTTCCGCCAAATGTTTCAGTATCGCGCAAGAGCAGATTCCAAAGGAAAACTTCCAGTGATTCTCGAAAGTGTTTTTCCGGGAACTTGTGTTGCTGACGTAGTGTATGATGAGTTGTTTACTTGGAGATGCAGAGGGTGAAAGTACACTATCCCTGCCAAATGAGACCACCTGTAGGGCAGTGCACATTTTATCATCGCTGAGAATGAAATTTCAGTGTTATTCCGTTATGCAAAAATGAGAAATGTTTTAGGATATGTTACATGATCAGGCTGTATTTATAAAGCCTTTTATCTCAAGTTACTTTTCTAGTTATTGCAAATTGTAGAGGAACAATTTTTTATGGAAATTAATTATTATTTTCAAGTTATTTTGATTTTGTCTAACCATCATTCGTAAAGTGCAGTGGCTTGATTATTGATATCATTGTTGAGTTAGTAACAATTAGTGAGTTACTGGAGGTTAGCTGAAGCGAAACTAACGTTTTTGCTAGGAACAAATTAAAATTATACAACAGTTAAGCTGTAATTGGACTTAGAGATAATTAGTGGTAGATACTGGGAATTACAGAAAATGCTAAATTAATATATAGTTCGAAGTTATTCATTGTTGCCGCAAGACAATGTTACATTGTTACCAGTTTATTATTATTATAGCATTATAATGTTTTTCTCGGTTTTCCATTGTTTTAAAGCGTTAAGTTTGACACATAAGGGAATTTGCCAGCGAACACTATCAACGTTTTCACGATAATAACATCTTAAGAGGTTTTTTCCATTGGCAGTAAGCCATATGGCACTGCTAAAGTATTCAGGTTTGACTCATCTGTGAAATTTAACTACGGAACCCACCATAATATGCTGTCTTAGGTAGTTTAGAAGATTGGTCGATTCCCATTCCTTAAGCTCTTATACTTTCAAGGTTAGCTGCGCCTTCTTTGATGCGAACGATTTTGTAATTTCGATCGGTGAATTTCTTAAAGCGAATCATTTTGATTCCGCGTCATCCGAAGCAGTGGCTAATTTCGTATCCGGATGTCATCTTTCTTGGTTAATAGCACAGTTTGGGGCTTCCACGTCGTAAGTCATAGAGAGGAAACCAGCCGTGTCTCCTCAAAAGTTTTACTTGTGTTGTTGGAAATAACTTGTATAATATTCAGGGATGCTACAGTTGTAAGTGTATCTCATTTGAAATCATGGGAGAGATTATTGAATGCTTCTTCGTAAGTTGTAGCGAAAGCAGTATTTTTATAAGCACGTATAATTCTAATTAGACCTTTTCCAGAAATTCATACGTAAAAATGTTAAATATATTTATTTTCGTATAAATCTCCATTTTAAAACATAAAGGATACAAAAAAATATTTACAATACTGGGTCTCGAACCTAGGTCACACTTTGAGAAACTTCCAATGGATAATTTTCTTATATATAACTGATAAGATCCTATAATTGTAATGTTATAAGTTGAAAAGTTGTGTATTTAATTCACTCATTTCGTTATGGAATCCTACAAAGTTACCCGCCGTTCTGTCGATTTTTATCCAAATAAGTATCTTTCTTACGCCCAATTCCTACGTTGTCTGTGCTAAGGATATCGTAAAAAAACAAAGTCTTCGTGCTATTTTAAGTCTAATTTTGCTTGCGGAATGCTCCGGAAGAAAGTATCGAATAACTAATTGGAAAATGAAATTCGACACTAATTGCACTCACCGTTACGCAGATTTTCGTTTTCTAAATCAAGTAGTGTCGAAAATATTAGCATATGTGGTATTTTCTTGTCACTTCCTTTGCAATGAATGTTAAATTTTTAAGAATAATTCAGTTTCTCACTTCTCAAGTCGTTCTTACGTCATACAATTCATCCTGTTAACGCCCATCATTTTTCGCGAACAGAGTTCTTAAAACCAATTCGCATTTGTCCCTTATTTTCCTTCCCATATTGAGCAGAATCAAAGGTTGTTTACCCGTTTCCAGAAAATTGAATTACTACAGCGGAAACCATGGCCACGTAGTTTCTCTCCGAAATTAAATTGGATCATACGGAATACATTCGAGCTCGCCATTTCTGATCCTTCAATTTTCCAGTTTCGGTGCAAGCATATTTCTCCGTTGGAGATTCCTGTGAAACCTTTTTTTCAGACCGTTGATTCTTTCGCGAGAAAAAAATATTGAACATTGCCTCCAAATCCCACATAGAACACTTTTCAAAGTATCGTTTTGAGAAAAAAATCCATTGTCCATCTAATGCAAAATTAAAGTCAATAATCGCAGATCTGACGATAGCCACAAGTGCAATTTTTTGTTAGTAGAAATGTATTGGTTTTACCTTGATGTTTAGCGAATGATTTACCATATTCTACGCGAAAATTCCCCCGGATATACTCTCCATATAGACGTCTTATCTTAGAATGAATCGTTCATTTAGTTTCTTACTAACTAGTTAAAATTTCAAACGTCAATGTGATACAAGTTTGAAAAGTACACCTTTTTTCCTACTTGAATCAAAGCTTAGGTCGTTTTTGCCTTCCATTTAGGAAAATTAAGGATAAAAATTCCCGTTTATCCATTCTCAAATTACATTCTCGAAGAGCATCTACCAGCATCACCTATGGTGGTATCACAATAAAATAATCAAAGCTTGCGGAATTTTTTCACATGTCTGTAATCTGCGTGACCACCAATGTTGCGTTAAAGGGGTGTTGGAGCTTATGGAAATTGTTCTTATCACAGGATGTTTGGAAATCGGATTTTTGTCTTGCTACTCAGCTCTTCTTAGCAGCAACTGTTCTAGAAAGAGTTCCTATTGTTTACAAGCTTAGCGATAAGGATGAATCACGAGCAATGTGCTTATGAATGCAGGAAATTCATTACGCTGGAGGTGTTGCAGTGATTCATTAGGGAGTAGGACCACGGAATTCTTATAGGTTAGTGTTCTGCTAGCTCTTCACGGAACAGGTTGTTAGTAGTGCGGTTGAGCGTGTTTCCATGTGGGCAAAATAGAGTGAGTAAACTAAGTTTTGAAGTGTATTCACGAGTGTTTTTCTAAGTAATAGTGTAATTAATTTATTGCGGTGGTGTTTAGTCGTATTTGGTGTATCATCAGAAGGTTGCTATGGTGATTACAACAATCGATTACTGCTCAGACAACCACATCTTGATGTTTTTCATTTTTCTTTCAGTACGGAGTTACATGTGCTACTTTTATTAACTTAAGTATGTTTTGTTGGTGGATACGATATTATGCAAGCTATTGATTTTGAGTGATAATTCCGATAATAGATTTATTTTGGTAGTTCCATATTGAATCTTACGAAATTTGTTTGATGATGAGATCCTTTTGTCTCTTTAACATTATTTTTTCTGGCTTAGGAAAGCAAGGGCTAACTACCTCACTCCTCATCTAACCTACCAAGCCTCATTTCCTCTCCGGAGCTTTTATTAGTTAATATTGGAGGGTATTAGGGTATAAGATTTTTAGCGGTCTTTAGTCTGAATAGTTTAAAGTTTAACTGTTTTTAGCAGTGTTGTCATTGATGTTTTTCTCTTTGATATAAATTATTTAAAGTTAGTGATTTTACGAAGAATAGAGCTATAAATGTAACTTATTTATTGGAAGATGAAATAAAAATTTGATTTTATTTTAATCGAGAAAAGTTATGCGAAATAGTTTTTATAATATTGCTTGATAACTACGAAAGTTAATAAGTTGTCATACAGATATTGGAAAACGAAATTAAAATTAGATTTTTTTACAATTGCGATCGAGAAAAAGTTATCCTAAATAATTTTATATACTATAGTTGGATCAGTAATAGAAGTAATAATTTATCGTACTAATTTCGCGGAGTTGCTAGTGAATTAACAAAGTTGTGCTCAGCCTTCTGGTTTTTCACGCGCAGTATAACGAGTGTGGTGTTCTGCAAATGAAATTTCTTTTCCTTCGCATAAAGAAAAGTCTCCCAGAGGCGCGCGAAACACAGTGTGTCTGTCGCAGCCTTTTATATTAGAGCGATAATCAAGTTCTCGTAATTTTTTAGTCCACATATCGCAGCCCACGTGCTTTTCCCACTCCACTTTTTCATGCCGTTTTCCAGGCACACCCACTCCAGAGTAAAAAGGTCTTTTTTTCCGGCCGTGTTTTCGTTTGTCGTCATCGCATGTTATTTTTGCCTCGGTTTCTTCCCTCACAGCGTCATTCGCGTGACTGTATTTTCGCCATCCGAAAGCCTTTCGACGTAATTGCTTTCGGTCGGCGATATCGTCATTTTGGAGCGTTATCGTTATGCGCGATTCGAGCTTCCGAATCTTCCTCATACATTTGGTGGATATAGTGATGATTCGGCTAACGAGAATCATTGGCGACGAATTTGTTTGGAAATTTTTTTCTCTGTTGTTCAAACTCGGTTGACGAACGTTCGCGAATGCTCGCGTACGTACGCGTGCAAAAAAGTAACGTATTGCCGGTGAAACTGAATGAATACTACCCATTCTTGCTTACTAGCCCGCGAAAGTGGTATTTTTTCGCAGAATTTAAGTGGACTTCGCAGTTACTTTTTCTAAGAGGAAATAGTATCTCTGCTCACTGATGTAATTCTAGGACGAATTATCCTCGTTGGGATAGGCATAACCGAAATCCTATTCTTTTGAAGGAGTAAGTTTTTAATTCTTACGGATGTTTTTGGGAATATTTTGGAGATTTATCAACCTGTTGTCACACTAATAAGCCACAAATCCGGAACGTGTCTAATTAAGTCGAGTGGGCTCAACCCTTTAAATTTTAATTTGATTTAATTACTTGTGGGTTTTAGCTGGTTTGTCAGCATTTGAAAGATTGACATCCGATTAATAAATATCAGTACTTAAATAATCGATGTTTCACCGTTTTAGAGGCTGATATTTTTGTTTAGATCGTACAAGAATGAAATATTACATTGTTGCTTTCATAATATAATAATACAATATTGTTACGATATTATAGAGCGTTTTCATATTATTATAATAGCTTATTGCTGTCGCTATGCAGGACATTCAAGTAGTTGTTGAAATAATCATTTATTATTGGGTAAAATTTGTTTTATAAAGCCCCTGCAGTTAATTTTCGACTATAACCTGAATAGAGCTTTAAGTTTTTATTTGAAAGCATCATTTACGTATTAATATTTGGCCGTTTTTAGAAGAGGAAAATTTAGGTTTATAGAGTTATTTTCAAGAAGAATCGTCTAAATAATCGAAATCATGGGAATAGTAATACTTCACGACGAAGGAGACATAGTATCCCATTTTAGGTCTAAGCTGTCATTCATAGTTTTCTCTGACAATTTTCATTTTATCCACTGCATGAGGCGCCAGTATGATACAAGTTTTACGAATTCGTAGATGACGTATAAGTTGCCTTAATTCGAAGATGTATCATTTCTCGGTCTGATGTCAAGTGAATGTTATTAGTACTTTCGGCATCTCTTTCAAGTCTCTTTCGTCAACAAAAAAGTAAGTCGCAAGTAGCAGTCTGTCGTGTGTGTTTATTTCTGGAAGATACGAGTGCAAAAATAAGCGAGGTCACGTGCAAGATAAATGCAATCCGTTCCTCTATAATGCCAATGAAAACAAGACCGACGCCGTCAATGCGCTGGAACTTTCTGATTGCACGGAAGGCCGCTGGTGGAAGGTCTTTTTTGATACCGCCCTAGGAAGTTCAGTTATAGTTTAGATTGCTTATTCTGCTTTCCTCGACGTTATGTAAGTTTATCACGGGCTTCCTCATAACATTTTTTTTTGCATTTTTCGGCTAAATATCGTAGACTTATCTATTGAAACTTCTCCGTCTGTATATTTAACCCGAAGATCGGTTTATCTCTCAATAACATTAGACGAGATTCGTCAATATCGTTATCATTCAATATTGATCGGAATGCAATTTTACCGAAAAGGGTTGAGTCAAGAAAGGTATCCGGACTTAAACTTTATTATATATTAAACAAATTCTTCTTCACATATGTCTTCATAATCTTCAGTTTGTATCACGCAACCGTCGGTAATGATAAACTAAAAGATATTTATCTGCTAGTGGTGTAAGAATGCCTGCAAATCTAATTACATCAGTCATTTTACAATATATTTTATTACGGAATTTGAGCTTATTTCGCTTACATTGTTTACTTATTGCGTTATCAGTTAAAGTAGGAATTGTTACCATTGTCATTGTTACCAACGGTAATTGTTACTAAAGGTCATTGTTATCCTTTCCATTGTCTCAGACTTACCGGCATTCTTTAATTTTTAAGTCTTTTGATTTTCTTCCTTTGCTGTTTTATTTATCATTTCTTCTGAATTGAGAGAGGTTTCACATAAAGGGTCGGGCGTTGGCGTATGAAATGTAATCCGTGATTGAAAGCCGTCGTGACATTTTGGAGGCTTAATTAGGGATGTTAATGAGTCTTCATCAAAGGGGACTCTTCTGAAGTATCGAAAGACGAGAAGAGTCCCACAAGGACGTGACAGCTAATTAATTCAGAGGTTTTTAAAGTAAGGAATGTATTTCCCGACAAGTTTTCCTTTAATTTTCTTTTCCCTTTTTTTTCTTATATCTCAGAAGTCACATTGTCTCTCGAAGTTAATTTTAATCGGTGTTTTAATATGATTAACATCATGTCTCGATGTGAACGCAAACTCATTCATTTCGAATGAAATTAATGTCGCGTATTTAGTCATCCAAGTTGTACGTTTGTCGATGACTTAACGAACGACTTAAGTAATGACTTAACGGCTTCCCGAATACGCTATGAAATGAGTGTTTATTTTTAGACTTCCGTAGCGATGGTGATTAATGCTTATGCGGTTGTTGTCTAATTATTTCAGTTGTAATGATGTAGTTGATGTGATCACGGAATAGTCTTTAGTCACTGATCTTTTTCATTATTCGACACGTGTAATTAGAGTTAATTGCCTTAAGTCATTCTTCTCCAACAATGCGACAATGGCTGGTAATTGTTGAGTATGTCACTGATTATTACCGTTAAACTTGAGGCTCTATTATTATAATACTATATGGATATCGCAAACAATGACTCATTAATAAACAATCAGTGTTAACATATATTTTGATCTTAATTATTTCAATTTGTCTAATTATTAATGAGCAACAATTATATTCACGCATATCGTACACAATGGCTATTAATAATTGATTGTTGTTTTACTCAAGTTATTTTCACACCAGAGTCACATAAATAGAGAGATTAATATGTGATTTGTATCGTGAATTGGTCTCGCGTGAAGATAAGTTTAATTCAAGAAGTCACGATTTTGACTTCTTGATAGTAGAAACCATAAAATTAGTTTGAATAAACGATTTCTTTGCCAATTTTTTAATGTAAGGTATTGTAGGTTCTCCGGAGAGCCAAGTGAGCAATGCGTTCGACTTAGTTTAAAACGCACCGGGTTCGATTTCCGGTAAGGGCTTCGACCTCAGCCATCGAAGCGCATTTAAAATTACTACAGTTGCTTGGATATTCCATTGAGCGAGATCCGTTGCTAGGAACGTAAATTCCGCGAGCGAAATCCGTCCGAAAGAATCTGCAGTCGCGGATGCAATCGGGAGTTGGGGTTAATTGACTTTAATTCTTCAACAACTGGCGGAAGTAAACATACCTCTCCGTTTAAAATTCACTCCATCGATCGAGGTCATCGGTTTCGTAACGCTGAAAAAATAAGTTTCGTTCTCTCTCAGGTTGGGGACACCACTTTAGCGACGTTTCGTTCATTTCTGCGGGTGACCTCGGCCCTTGGGCTTTTTTCCTTCCTCCGTCGAGAAAACATGGCGCTGTGCAGATGAGCGTACGTGACAGCGTTAAAAAAACTCCCTCCGTGCATTTAAGTGCATGGAACCGTAATATAATAGCGCGGAACTCAAGATTTTGAAAACGTTTTTCTCCTCCGTTCAAGTTTCACGACGGCGCCTTGTTTTCAGATGTGGGAAAACGTTTCGTAAGTTGTGTTTGCGAGAGAAATTTTCTAGTGAAAACGGTGGGTAGTCAGCGTAGTAGTAGTTGAGAGTGTTATTCTGAATGCGTCAAAGTAGAATGGACACATTCGAAGATTTAGATGTATTCTCACTGTTGCATTGACCGTTCAGATGCTGCAAGAAATGCTAAATAACAACGACAACAATAATGATGACATTATTAAAACCAATAGCAACAACAATGATAATAAAAACAATAAAATAATAATGGCAGTAATAATAACAATAGCGGCAACAATGAAAAACGACTATTATGGCCAGATTGAGACTGTCTCATCTTACATCTAATCCTTCTCTAAAGAAGATTTTGAAAGCAAATAACATGTAAAAAGAAGAAGAATATTAATTCGCGAGTTTAAAGGCCTAATTCTGTTTATTATCATGTTAGGATTTTATATGTTAGTAAAATTAAGGGAAATTCGCAACTTTAAGAGAATAAATATATGATACTGCGTACTGGATACACCCCCTGCCACACTCAAAACTACCTCGTATGATACATTTATAGGTGTAGATGTATGAAATGTTCTTTTAATATAACTTAAAAGCAATCATCTGTCAATGAAAAAACAATGAATAGTTTCAATGAAAGAAATGAATAAACTGTTAACGACACTAATGGTTAAAAAATAAGTAAATAGTACGATAGATGGCGATAAAAAGTATTAATTCCTTGATTTGCTAATTTATTTACATTGTATAATATCAATTATGGTATCAATATTTTATAGATTCCATTATTACAGAATTGTGATTCAAACGAAATTAAATCTCGTCATGTTTGATTGAAGGATTGCCATAATTTATACAGTTTTCAAAGTGGCTGTATCTATATCCCTGAGGTTCCGGAGACTATATCTGGTTATTTAGAACATCCCGATTGGTAGTGGAACATTATGGAAGCTAATCTCATTACCAAAGCTAATCGATATAATCTCTACTTGAGCGGAGTAGAAATTTTCGAAAATGCGTCTTAAGTAAACGAGGAAACCTGCCTTATGCGATTGTATTATAGAACGGGAATTTTTCTTATCATTATGAGGATTTATATATGAATATTTCCATTACATCAGTAGGGAATTCATCAATTCGCAGAAAATATTCTTCCATCGTAGGTAAAAGTTAAACGTAGGTTTTTTCCTTTGAATTTTCTCCAAGAAAGTTTCTCATCTAGGAAGAGAAAATATCGGTCATCATAACTAAACAAATCTCTTTTCTTCTGCACTCTTCCCGTATTGCTTTCTGTTTGAAATGGAAAACGGAACGGAGAAAAAAAACTAGCTGTATAATTTTGTTGTTTTATTTCTTTGCTAGGTAACAAAGTAAGGCTAATCTTAATCTACAAGTCAGGACGTTCTTTTTCTCTAGAGTATCCGTTTTCAGTGTTTTTGTCCTCTCTGTTTTTACGTGAGCTTTATCCAAATATCGGGGATCCGATAAGTTTCGAAATGAAGATACCTGTGGAATTACCGCCGAACTTCTGGTCGCGTAAAGTTTTTGTTGCGAATTTTCCAATTTATTTCCTCAGTACTTCCTACTACGTGCTAATTTTTGGCACATAAATATTGACATTATTTAAAAGTATTTTAAAAGTATGAAGGTTGAATATTTGATGGGTAATTTCATATATCATTGGTGTTTTATTCTAGCCATACTCTTGCATTCACCGTTCAGATGCTGCAAAAAATATAAAAATAATCACAACAATAATGTTGACATTAATAACAACAACAATGATAATAAAAACAATAAAATAATGATGGTAGTAATAATAACAACAGCTTTAACAATATTTTATCCTTTTATTAAATTAGCGGATTATTTGAAATGTTACGCTCAACGCCGAAGTAAAATTGTGATTTATATATATTTTTAACGTGCTACAAGCTATATATATGCAGGATCATACACAAATATTCGAAATAGTTACAGAAAATTATTATCGCTCATAATTTTTATTGCTCGTAACGTTACGAGTCACGTATGTCTTCCATTTTCTTCCTCTTTAAATTATTCCTCCCTGGTGGGTTTTAAACTCTTAGTATACTACTACAAAACTTGTTCTTGGATTCGAAAGCATACTACCACACTTAATATGAAAATGTTACCGTTCTAAGTTGGCATTGAGTCCAGAGTAGACACTTAATCGTTTCCTCAATATTTATTTACACCGATTCTCATATTCTACGTCATTCTCTCCCTAGAATAGAAATATATCTCTTTCCAGAAATCGGCGTATTTATCTTATGAAACAATATATTCCCCTCCGTCCTTGCGCCTGTCTGATATAGTGTATTTCTCCAACACCCCGTTCTGCAAACTCGATAAATAGGATCTGTTTCCAGGCTGGAATGTTGTTGACTGCAGATGCTCCGAATTCTTGGACATGTGGTTCGCTTAATTCCATTTCGGCTGTCAACTTTGGGTGCGGACATGCAAGTGTGATGAGGTTCAGCACTCTGTCATGTCATCTTGTTTCTCGCTTGCTGTATGAGATTTAGAGTCTTCGCTAAGTAGCGGAATATAAGCCCTAATGTGGTCGCTAACTTATGTGGGCGGATTTGTGTTAATTAGTAAGCTAAAGTTTAAAGCTTAAGTTAAAGTTTAAGCTTGTGTTTAAAAGTAAGCTATATCGCGGAATATTACTCTCCGTTTTTCGGGATACTTAGTTTGCAAAACGATTGGTGGCTCCATTTTAGCGGCACCCACAAGCGCCACCGTCCTCACTGAAACAATCAGCGTATTTAGATATTAAATCTAGCATTGTTGGTTTAGAGCTAGGATGGCCAATCTTCCATGCGTCATACTTCAGTTCTTTCACTTTTGATTGAGATATCCCATTCAAACTATGATAATAACCATATAATATGATAAAGCTTCTCTCTGTTATTGACAGGTAGATTTTGTTATTTTGTATTGTTGTAATATTCATTATTGCATTGTAATTTAATTGTATCCTTTCATGTGTGTATTAAATGCATGAATTGTTTAATTATTTTAAAAGTTTTCTTTGCTACCAATGTCTCATATTATCCCACATGTTTATTAATATCACAGTGATCCCAATATACTACAAAACGTCCAATCAAACCCAATTTAAGCTTCTTTTAGTCCGTTTCGTGATGGATGCCAATTAGGTATCACCTATTCGTGCCTTTATTCTAACCGGAATTTAAGGTGAGACATTTCCAGCTCGTTTGGGGTAGCTTTTATGTTCATGACGAGCTGAAATTGCCGATCTTTTTTTCCGAGTTTTTTACGACAGGTCGAGCTCTTAACGGTATAACCTGCCCCAAAATTAGGGTATCAAGCTTTAATTATCTGTCAAGAGATCTCATCCCAAAGGCTAAATCTAGAAAAGCGTGTTTATTATTCGTTAAGTTATCAAGATGTGGGTTTTTAACTAGCTCGTTCTCTCGCAGCTACTTGGCGACGTCGACTGATGATATCGTTGTTAAGACTGATCCGAAATTATGATGTAGATTTTAATACGTCTGTGTTAGTCCTACCGCGTCCTGGTTTTTTAAATTAGCGTGGGAAAGTTGTTCTGAATCAGGAAAGATCAAGCTTTCGTCTCCTGTGGGCCGCATCTTGGTTCCTGTAAAGTGTTGGCGGGCCGTAGATAATGATTTCGGTTGTTTTTCCAGAGTAGTAAGTCGTCGAAAATCCTAACTTTGTTCATTAATGAGAAGGAATTTAAAATGAATATTTAATCTTACATTTCAAGATCAGATTCCAACCATAATTCGTGCATCTTGTAGAAAAGGATTAGAGAAATAATTAAATTGCGATTTGAGAAGTAATGGAAATTGTATTGCGTTTTGTTGAAATCGAAATTTTTCTAATATTGAGTGTCGGTTTGGAACTTAATGACCGTGAAAATTTATGTATTGCAATTCCTCTTCTTCAACTCCACGATTCGTGCGATTTCTTAAGTATCGTTTTGTCGAAGTTCTTAAAGGAAAATTTCCTCGTTTAGTAGTTACGGAGTTTTTGTGTTTATCTGCTAATTGGCTTGTGGTAAAAGCGTTAGAGTGTAATTTATGTGCCCCTCAGTTACTTTTAAACGAGCTAGCGATAAAGAATGATGTGCATACATTTTAGTATTATTTGCAAAGCAGGTGTTTAAGTGTTCAATGGATGAATAGACTTCAGCAAAAAATTATTTTCTTTCTATCATTTTCTACGGATTTAGTCGCATTGTTCTATAGTTGAGAATGGGAAAAGTTCATTAAAAGAGGATATAATGCATATTTATTATTAATTTCATGAGTAACCTTTAGTTTTTCTTTGTCAGTTTATATATTTATTGGTATTTCTGAGATTTTATCGGCCTTTTTATGCCATTGTTGTGAATTTCAATCAACATTGCTACAAAGATCATAAAATTGTATAGTTGACGAACCAGTGGAAACATTACTAGCTTTATCCATATCCATAACTTCTGAATGCATTTTTAGGTGATTTGTTATTATTTTTTCTAATTTTAAATTTACCAAGCTAGAATGATTTAGAACTTAAAAATAGTCATTGTATAAAAATATCGACATAGGGAATTAAAACTGCATAACGTTTAGCCTTGAGCAGTCTTCGGCGTGGGTGGCTTAATGAATTAAATCCATAATATACGCAATTCTTCACACTTTCCTTTTCCAACCCTTGTGAGAGGAAATTGAAAATAAGTCATTGTAACTTTTTTGCGGAATTTCCGCCGCGATTCCGAATCGTTCTGGGAAATCGCAAGCAAGATGTGCGTGATCACGGATTCGATTTATAAAATGGTTCACGGCTCATTTGATCAAGTCATGCGCATTATGGGTGTCAACATACACGTACGATTTTTTGCCTTCTCTCCAGGAAAGCGTGTCTAGCGATCTTGAGAGCTCTCGAGAGAGGTCATTGGCTGTCAATTGGCCTATGGCGCGCGTAGTAAATCACGAATTTAGGTTCTAAAATTGGGGTCGCTGGATCCCATCCAAGCTGCCGGTACTTGGGAATTTGCCTGTTAAAATTGCACGGACTTCTACGCCGGGAAAAATTACTTATCGAGATAAGCAATTTTAAACCCCGAGATTATTTTCGTAAATAACTCGAAGGGCACTCGAGAAAAGTGGTGGGCGTAAGAGGCATTTCCGTTGATGTTTTTGTCGTTTTCCGTTATGAAATGGAGGTTTTCTTTCCGCCTCCTTTGAAACTGTATGTGCGGGAATTTGGTTCGGAGCGCGAAATTCAGGGAAATGGCGTGTTAAATCTTGCATCCTACATTTCTTGTGGAGCAGTATTTTGTAATTTCTGGGAGGTCGTTAAGGTGAGAAAGAAATAACTGAGGGCCGAATGCCGATCCCTGCGGAATGCCGTGATCTAGCATGAAATGTTGAGGAAGAAACTTGAGTTGCTTTATTTATGCGTTCTTTATGTTACGATGCTACCAATCTGAGCTCATTTTATTAAAACGATTACAATAATTCATCTATCAGCGTAATTGAGTCATATCTTTGATGAAGTCAGAAAGGGCAAAGTTTGCTTCATAGACTATCCATTGACTGTTACATGTCTTAAGTATGATGTAGGAACTATGATATTTTGCGTAATATTTAACCTTGAATTTTCAAGCTCTTTTATCCAAGGTAAATATTTGTAATGAAAATATGAATATATATTTTGTGAGTCGTTAAGTCTGACTCAGATCGTAAGTGTACCGTGGGAAAAAGGATGGGAAGCGATGTATAATTGGGAAGAAGGAATGTTTCCACTGAGATGCGATTGTTGTCTCGGGTTTAGCGTTATAAACAACGTTTATTATTATTGCATTCTTAGAAACTTTAATAATTAATTTTTGAAATATTTTCCGTTTCATACTTTGATATCCCCATAACATCCCTTTCTGGTTTAAATATTTGTAAGATGTCTTTTGATGCGGGAAAAATAATTTTTTAATTTCCTTTTGTCTTAATCTTTCTCATGGCTGCCTAATATGAAATACATTGAGGCATAAATTATGCTGAATAATGACAATTATTTAGGTCACTGCTTAATGAATGCTATGTAAAGTGTTACTCATAGAGTCAATTATGTGGACTTTCCACTAGTGGCAATTTGGTTCATTGAAGAAAGCTTGAGCATACTACCTCACTTCTCATTGGTGTAGTAAGCCTCACTTCTTCCACAAAGGTTATGGGAGTTATAATTTGATGGTTTGTAGTTCGGATTGGCTTTTAGACTGATGACTTTGCTGACATATGCCTTAATGCCAGATAGTTGCAATCTTATTCCTCGTCTTTGACAATAGTTTTCAGTCTTAAAATTCAGTTCGATCGGTTTGCTATGAAATCGTCTTAAGCGCCAAACACCTGCTTCCGCGGAAGAGGTCGCAGGTGCCGGTGTTATCTCAAGTGTGCCCAGGTCGTCTGTAATTGCCCTTCTATCGATAAAGATGAAGTGAAAGAAGCCCTTTTCATGTTAGAGTGCTTCACGAGGGGTGTTAGAGGAACTTTTTCATCTCTGCCATGATCCTCTATCCCAATCGAAGTAATTAGCGAAGTTTTGCGAACATGAGATTTTTCTCGAGGAATCGCCACATTTCGTGAGAGAGGCTTTTGTGTGTTTGACCTTTCTCGCTTTCCATTGATTTGGTTTAAGGAAGAGCATATCGATGCTTGCTAGGATATCCTGAGATGATTTATTACGCTCCTCAATTCTAATTTACGTCGATTTACTGATATATCCTGAAATGTATGTACGATGTGGAGATCATCAAAGAAATACTTCCTTACGCGCTGTTAAGAAACCTGACTCTTCTAATGAAAAAGGGATGATAAAAAACAATTTATGGTTATAAATATTGATTTTAGATACAGTTTTATTATTCGAGGAAGGTCAGAGAATACCTCATTTAAGCATGCATCTCGTGCTTTAATTTTAATAGAGTGCTTCAGCTATATACTCTGCAAACAGCCTTTCCACGTGTAGCCTAGAGTGCATTCTCCCTATTCCTAGTTGGTTATTCTCTCGTACCATTCTCGGAAGAAAATGAATTTTTCAAAGCACTAATGGTATCATTAATTTCTCTTATTTTACTGGCGGTATCTGATCGACCTATGTAACAAGCTGAACTTGTAACATCTGCAATTTCTTCCGATAATATTCTAAGATGTTATTTATTGAAGAAATACATCGTAAATAGAAAATAGTATTCTAAGAAAGCTTCCAATCCTATGCTATGAAACATATATGGATGATGGTTATAGATTTTTCGTAACAGTTCTAGTCTGATGATGCCTTTCTCAGAACTACTTGTTACTTTCGAATTCAGTGCTTGTCGGCATGGTCCCATAAATTTCATTTATGCTCCAAACGATGTTTAACTGTCGCTTGGCAACGAAGGCGTCGTTTATTTAAACAGTTACCGTATTGTTTATGTTTCAAAATGTATTTGGAACCTAATTGTTAGGTTTTTATTATTGGAATTATTTAAAAGAATACACCAATTTTCCTGTACATTTGGCCGTTTAATCACTGACTTTTTTGGCGCCAAATTCTCAGTACACACGTACAGCGTATTTGTAACTCTCAGCCATAATCTATTTCACCGCCGAAATCTAAAATTCTCGCTCCCGGCTTTGGCATGCGATTTTTACACCTAGAGTGTACCCAATCCCCGTTTTTTCCATTCTCCCGCCACATTTCGTCGTGCACGACACGCGGCGACATTTCGTGACAAATCGCCGAACAAAAAAAAATCGCTCGTGGTCATACTCCGAAAATGCATTTTTCACGTCGTAATTGAGAATGCGATCGAACGCAAAGGAAACATGTGCGCCTTGACAATGATACGATTGTTATTGTAGTGGGAGTGCGCGCGCCACTGGTTGGCCGATAATGGCGGCTGTGAGCGCGGGAAGGGTTCTCTGTCCTTGCTTGCCTCTCTCTCCCTTCTGCGGCAAGCCTCTATCCGAGGGGTGCCTCTTTAAGTATGCGGCGTAGCCTTCCACCGCCACCCACTTAGCCTCCTCGTCCAGGGTCTCGGACCAAGAATTTCTCTCTCTCTCCCGCCACATTCGCCCTCCCTCCGTGCCTTTTCATATCACGCTACGTCGCGTGCATCAAATGTTCGCATAAGAAGATTCGGGAAGTTTCACTCGTTTGTTTTTTCACGAATATCGGTATTGTTACGGCTCTGTCCGTATTGTCCGCTGGATGGTTTGAACCTCAATCCCCCTACCTTTCGTAACGAAAATGTATGGAGAGGGAATGAGGCTTACTGGGCTAATGAGGAGTGAGGTATTTCGCTTTTAATTTCCGTTTTTTGTGGAAAATTTGCTCGTGAAACCAGCTGAATGTCCGTATGGATGTCACTTTTATAAAATACTTTTAGAAATTATGAGAATTAATTCATCATTACTCATTACTTATGACTTTCATACCATCATAGCAATGAAAAATCAGAGACAATTAAAAATCTTCATCAAATAAGAGTTTCTCATGATACTGAACCACCTGTATACATGAACTCTATTACCATTCCAAATGAACAATTCATTTACCTGACGGAGTTGATTTTTTTGCGATTTCGTCTACCTATTCCGCTATTAGGATAAGTGAATTCGGGAGTGAATTATTTGCATCTCCGCACGCGACGGATGGATAAATTGCCCAATTTTCCGGCGATTACTCATAAAGTCCAGTTGCATCTTTTTCTTCTGAGGTTGACCAAGGCGTTTCGCCGGTGATATTTAAGGCGAAAATAAGATTCCCCAGCGCCACCAAAACAAACTTATTGATCTTGGTGGGTTGAGTCAGGAATTCCTCCATGGAGTCCTCCATTACGGTGTGGCATAAAAGTATAATTCTACCGGAAATTGAAGGTCGAGGACCTTTTTCGTTGGAAAATATTTCGAGGCTTTTTTTACCGAGATAAGGTTTTTTAGTAAGATCTGTTTGTACAGGTACTGATAACTGTGAAAAGACAGATACAGACAGTGAATAGGTAAAGAAAGTGCTTAGAGAGCAACAATCAGTGCGAAATCTTATTCACAACAATGCGCACAATATGTATAACAATCAAAATTATCCCAAAAATGAACTTTTTCAACAATGACGCCTAGAAAAATTTCTGTTGTATCTAAATAAATATTACGGTATCCGTATTATTGTATTTATTTATTTAGTCAGGTTAAGGAGGTATTCGAAAATGAAAGATAACGTAAGACGAACAAATCATAGAGTATTAAAACATTGTTGGTTGAAAGTCATGGTTAGAAAGCAACAATCATCATAGACGTCACTGGCAGATGTATCCATGGAAATCTTAGGGACAACAATCGACACCTATTATCAATCCCATGATAACCAAAGAGCGACCGCCCAACCGAATGATAACGCTTCTACTTTTTGTGTCAGCTAACCTTGAAAAATATCGCGCGTTTAATTCATGGTAATGCTGGAAGTAAACAAAAAGCCTCAACAAAGCAGTTCACTTGAAGAAGATCGCTCGGCACAATGGCAGGCGTTTGAGTAGATTTCCCGCGAATAATGGATCTTCATAGCGCTAATGGGGAGGGCGGTCTCCCACTCCCTAGATTATTTATAATCCGCTAAACAACGCCTTCGCTAAGTTACGCGCAGGTGTTTGAGTCGCGCGCATCCTAAACAGGGACTTACGTTAACTTAACTTCAAAAGGCTTGTTTAATGCACGAGATGATATCTTACGTCTTTATCCCGAGTTTACGTCTCATTTTTCCCGACCAAGGTAAAAGCGTGATTTTTCCGCGCGCGTGGGGGCGTCACGTAAACACCGCGTATCCCATTGCACGATATCGAAATGCGATACATCGAAAATACTTGGGAAGTTGTACTATCAATCGGTTTCCATGGCAGCGAAGATGTATCGAAACGTAGAAACTTAGGCGGTAACCTTGGCGATTCGGAATCGATTGTTCCACGTCTCCGAATGAATTTATCTCTGCGTAATATCGTGGCGCTATGATATCGACCGTCGCAAAAGAGAGACCAGTTGACTCGAAGGGTTGGTAGCCTAGTGGAAACCCCCACCTCTCTCTTTCTCTTTCTCTCTCTTTGGATCGTTAGCGCTGTGGCAAGCAGATGACGCCGTGAAAGCAAGAGACCCGGGTTCGTTCCTCGATCGATAATGTACCATTCGTCTGCTTACTCGGGAGTTAAATTTCAAGCGGCCGGTCTGGGGGGAGAGTTTCCAGAGGATTAACTGAAACTCTTCTCCGCCTTATTTTGTGTCCATTTTTCCTGTTTTTGCCCGTTGAATATTTGTTCCGTATAGTTTTTCCTGATAAGTAATTATATATAAGTATGGAATGGGTAATAGATCACTTGAAAATACATTTTATATCGAATAATTGCCCCATTAGACCACGTGATTCCATTGTTGTCATCTCTAAGAATCATTTCGATAATCGAATATTGAAGTCGATTGTTGAATTCCTTTGTTATATAATTTTCAATACTTGTTTCATTGTTGACGTTTCTATTTTAGGTACAGTTGTATTATTCTGCAGTTATAATTCTCAAGGGGTTCAAAAACTTCGCGGAAGATGCTCATTGTCGAACTTTAAAAGCTATTGTTGCGTCTCATTACTTGCGCGTTCATTGTTACATTATTTTTCATTATTGGAAAACTGCGACAATGCTTCGCTACAATATCGCTCGGCTTTTTTTTAATGAAGAACTCCTGTACGCGGTAAAACTTGATTTCGCAAACTTTATGCATAAATTCGCATAAAGAACAAGCCAGTGACTGAGCGTAACATTTAGCCTTTTGCATGAAAAAGAAAACCACAATTGAAGCGGTAAATGCATTTAAGCACGTTGTTTTGAGGGAAGCGTTGAACTTGAGGTCGTCACATCTTTCCTTCCTCGATATCGCATTCATACTTTCTTCATGCATCTGTTATCGTGCCGTCTGCTCCGTGCCTCAAAACAGTGACGTTTTTTATGCAGCCAAGTGCATGTATCTGAGATAGCGCAGCGTGCGTGATGAATCTTTTCGGTTCCTACGTGCGCTCCAAACGGGGCATCGACTTCCCCACACGTAATAATCTTAATCCGAATGTCAAATCCATTAGGAGTGCCCTTGCCCCTTAAGACGGTTCATTCTCTTCGATCCAACCAAGGAAATAGAGTCAACCACTCACGTCGTATTTCTTTTTCCTGCTTTATTTTATGTATATAATTCTTCCATTGTTTGTTGCGGAATTTTCCTTGTTGCGGGAAAAGTTATTGCTTCTCATACGTTCTCCTTGCAATTGATTTTTCGGGAGATTTTTCTCACGTAATTTTATATTTCTAATTTTTTTTATACTTTGCTCTTCCCCTTTGGTGATTCCTAGTGACTGAATGGTATTTAGGAGTAGAAAATCTTAATGGCACGAGAATTATGAATAAATTGTCAATTGAAATTAAATAATTGAATGGAAATCGAAACAATTAAAAATAATGAAAATGACTTTTTGACTACTTTCAGCGAACTGAATTGTTTTCATTATTGTTCTTATTATAATTGTTGTTTATTTTGTATTATATCTTCGCTGTTGTCGTTTAAATTTTATTGTCATTGCATTCATACCGTAAACGCTTTTTCATAATTAATAATTGTAGTGTAAACGGGTTTTTTAATGTAACTTATATCTGAAAAATTAGCGATTTCCTCAAGATTTAGGGAATGGTGAAGAATTCGGTATTCTATAATTTGATTTTTAAATCCAAGTTTTTTCTATTGAAATCCCAAATAACGAGGTTTTACTTTATGTGATGGATACCAATATATTTTGCGCTTCCAGTAGTCCTCTAACAGTCATCATCACTCGAAAGCCTCGTTAGCATACAGGTTTTGAGAAATTGCTTGGATCAGAGCCAAATATTCGAGTTGGCGCTGATTTTCCTCCAGCTTAGATGCTATTTAGCTCGATTTCGTAAGGTTTCTCCATTCCATTGTCATTCGCTGATAACGAGAATTATCATGGCAACTATCAAAAAAGTAGTTCGATTGATTTTCTTTCCACTGTTATCACTGTGGTCGAAAATTACATTCGAAGCATAAAACTGACCATGAAAAAATTCGTTATTGCGTCTTATTTTATTCTTTATATAATTCATTTTTTCAAAATATCAAAACATATCTGATAATAAGAAAAACAGTAATTTGTTGTTCTTTATTTAAATTGAAAAATCACTACTTTCTGGTTATTTATTTAAAAATTTATTTTAGTTTTCTTTAGATTTCCTCCATTTTTATAAATCATAATCCTGTAAATTATGTATAATTATGTATACATTTATGAGTTAAAAGATACTATATTTATTTATTCTCTGGTGTGATGAGATTCTTACAATGCATCGCTTGAATAATGAAGACATTCAAAATTAAATTCATAACTTGAGAAATTACTCAGTATCCAGTGATAGCTTATCTTACATGTGGCCTCGCTTAATGAATAATTCGGTTTAAAATGTGTTTTTTTTTCGTTTATTCTTGATTTCTGCAAACGAATCTTGTGGTGTATGCGGGCTCGCAAAACAATTTTAAATGTGCTGGAACACTTTTATTTGAACTTTTTATTCTTTCTTTCTTTCTTCTTCTTAAAAAAGGAAGAGTTTCCGCTTGTTCTATGCATATTTTAGTGTATAAAAAGTGTATAAAGAAAGAGCACTTCTGCTGTAGATTATGATTCCTGCATTATCATAATGAACTTAGGTACCACGATGCGTGACCGGTTCCAATCATTCACTCTATGACATGTCATTATTTCTGAAAGGTCATCACAAGTTTAATTCCTTTCGGATGTAGCAATTTTCTCAACCTCATTTTCTCCAAAACTTTCGGCTATCCCCTAAAAATTTCGGCTGACATTTTTCGGCGGCAGAAGGATGATTTTTCAGCGATCGCGCAACCCGTTATTAGAGAAGGATGGCTTTAATGAGGAGTTTTTGTCGTAAAAAGCCGCTCTTTCTTTTGTAATTCCCTGTTTAGTGGAGGTGCTGGAATAGGTTCTTCCTTTGAGAAATGAGGACGTTGGAGTAAAAAAAAGTCGTAGCATGCGTCACGCTCCATGAAAACGGGTGCGAAACGGCGCTGAGTGAAAACAAACGACTCTTTTTGAAGAAGATTCGAGTCTGTCAGTCTTCAGGCATATGCTGCCTGGATTTTTGCGCTATAAAATTTTGATGTATCAGGGTGGGAAACCGTCGGAAGTTGAGTAGATTTTTGCCTTTCCATAAATATTGTAGATGAAGATTACAATAATAATATGACCAACAATCATAACGGAAGCAATAATTAAAGCACTAATAATGATGGTAACAATAGTAATAATCGTTCTACTATTAGTTATTTTCGCAAAAGGCGTAGTCCCAAAAAAACTTCCGCAAAATCTTAAGGAAATTAGCATGACCTTAGAAACGTTAATCAAAATACAAAAATCAATTCAAAGCGCATGCAACATGATAATATAATTTGTTCATTTACCTATGATTTATAACAGAAAGTAAATTTTAAGATAAAAAAAATAAACCAAGGCAAAATAATATTAATACTGCCAGTCTAATTTTTCGCTATGGTGAACTATATCAGAGATAGGTGAATGTTTCCTTTCATTTTTGGTCTGAAAAGTGAAAAATTCGGTAATGATAAAATAATTATAATGGTTTTGGTAATAGAACAACAATGATAGTGAAATCAACAACAATTATAAAACAATAATAATAATAATTTAACTATGGTTTGATGCAATTACGAATGGAAAATTTTGTATTTATTTATATTAACAATTTATTTATTGTCATTTAAGCGATTGAAATAATATCACGCTGTAGTGATAACAAAACTACGAATTACGCCTTTCACAGGTTTGTTTGATTTCGGAAGCTTTGAGGACTTTCTTTTTCATCTAATCTCTTCATAAGTCTTATGGTGATCTTCCGCCACCATACTTTTAATCGAAATCCCACCAATAAATCACGCCGACGAAGAAATCAACGGCCACCGAGATCTTCATCCGCTTTTCCGCCATTACATCTCTCTTCTTATTGCTGCCCGTGCAAATGACACCAGAGAAAGGGACTTCTTCGGAATAAAAGAAAATAGTTTTCCTCTGACGTAATCCCAAACATTCTAGCAGCGACCTCAATTTTCGCGGAATAAAGTATCCGGATAAGAGATGAACGCCATGGGGAGGAAGAAAAAAACGCAGACCTCGGTGAAGATCGAAATCGCTTCAAGATGGCGGACACCTTCGATCGCACGAGTGGAGAAGCCGCGATGAAATATTTAGGCTCTCCCGCACTTGGGGTCACTTGGCCGGAAAGACCCCTTGCGATAACGCAGTAATCCGAAGCGATTCAATTGGAAGATGAGAGAGAGGCTGAGATACTCTCTGTATCTAACAAGGGATGCGCTTTACAAACAGATGTATCAATGCTCCCAACCGGTGTGCCATCTTCATTGAGACATTGGTCAGGTCTTGGTGTGCCGCGTAATATCCACAGGTTCTCCAAACTACGTATCAACAAGGTATCGAAATGTAATTGTTTACTTATCCCTTTCATTAGGAATTTGGAAGAGTACTCGCAAGGTGATATCGGTTCCTGAGTCGTTTATTCTAAGTGAGAGCAAATTACATTTAAAATGATAAATTCAAAGTCTGAAAGGGCTCCCGGATAGCCATGTTCGACTTCAATGAAAGCGGTCCCGGGTTCGATTCCCGGTGGGGGCCCACGTGCGAAATACCTCCTGTTAACAACGACGTAGTGGTAGTAAATCAGTAAGAAATCGGTCATTAAAAACCAATATATAATTATATAAAATTCGGGGAGAAAGGCGTAGATTCAGTAAAAATCCAAGGAAAGAAATCAAAAAAAATTGTACTTTATCCATCGCTGAACGGTCGCCGTCATCCCTTGATAATCGAATTAAAATGTTATCACATTTGATTTCGCGGGTGTTCTTATCGTCCAAAATTAATGAAAACCAATCAGCGAACGGTTTCAGCGTCCCGCCAAGTTTGATTCGACGCGTAAGTTCGCCTCGGAAGTCTAAAGCAGTCTTAAGGTCACATATCTGCCGCGACGCAATCCGCGAGATGAGCATCTTTATCGGCGAGACAAATATTCTCAAGCAGACGGTATTTATACCCACTCCTCGTACCGATACAAATAGAAAGAAACAAAAAGATCGTCTAACATCTGCACGACCGAAGGGGGATCTCTAAGCAGTTCAAAGGCCTCCTGATGAATCTAAACCATCCTTCTTTTGCGGTCGTAAAAGGACAGGGTGTTAGTTTTGTTAATCCACTGTCGTTACGCTGCATAATCAATCTTACCCTCCAAAAAAATTGTAGTCTTTCCCATTTGAATTCGGACTCGATCCCCACCTTTGCAATCACTTTTTTTCGCAAGGATATTGGGACTTGAATTGGGTGAAAAAACTCTGAAAGATCGAAGGGATTGCTTAGATTCGATTCCAGGAGCGGAAAAGTACGGCGCTGGAGTTTAAGCCTGGCACGTGCTCCAAAGGAGATTGCCGATGGCTATTCAGAATTCTAAACGATTGAAACAGTATAAAAGGTGGTCTCAGGCGCCTGTATTTATTTCGATGACAGGTTTATCGCTAACGATCTAAGGTAGGATTTTATAATTCTGGATACTAACCTGCTGCTATCCTAATCCGTCCCGGGAACGACCTATCACGTACGATGAAAAGAATCTGTTGTTACTAACGCTGAGGAAACTGAAGAAGTCACGTATGTGATGTCGTTATTAAACATTCAGTATCCAAGAGACAAACCTGCAAAAGCAATGACATTTTATAGAGAATCCGATCTAAACTTTTGCTGCATTTTGCAACGAAACATTTCTTTCTGGTTTTAATACAGTATAAATCTAACGATACATAGTTTCTACCTTACTTTATTGCGGAGATTTAACTGTCTTTATTAGTGCTGTTGGGTTACTTATTACCAATTTTTGCATAATTATCTCTGTCCTTATATGATTTTAAATTTTTGGCGTAGCGAAAGTAAAATTATGTAGATTAGTTTTGCAAGATCTTATCAATGCCAAGGAACCATAATTTCAGGATACTAATATATTTGGAAGTACTTTCTGTACTCAACTGGTTATTTAATACTATACGGGTTAGGTTTAGTATGTTTACTCAAGTTCGTAGGCAGTAGTAGCACTCAACCGACCTGTTGACATAAAAATTTATAAATACTGTATAGTTCAACCGGTTCAGGGCGATAAAAAAATTTAATACTAAAGTGCTTATGCACTAGACCCAATCTGGTGGCATTAAAATGTATTAATACTTTATAGTACGCCCTGACCCGGCAGAGAGATCTGGGGGTTAAATTTGATCACGACATGGATAAACAATGACGTGTAACACTACTTGGTGCATACGTAGAATCATAATCAGAAAATTTAATTCAATCTAAGCTTCGATGATTTAGGAATGAAACTGCTTATGGAAAACTATTGCTCCCGCATAATTCTACCTCTAATGTCACTTTTAAAGGTAACTTGGACAAAAATAAAAGCGTGAAGGAAAGCGCTCCGAAGGATTACTTATCAACAGGTCCCTTCTTTCTCCGATTCAATTGGACCATTTCGGATTCCGATAATCATCTCACTATTCAAGGCGTGGACTTCCTTTCAGCAGGATTCATATCTTAAGTGCTGATATATCATAAAGGCGGAGTTTATAAGTCTTATCGAGCTTTCCTTTGGAATTCTATTCGCCCATATTAGCAGTGCATTGCCTTAAACACGCTAAGGTGAAACCTGCCATTATACTAACATAATTGATCACTCTGAGAACAATGAAAGCATTTTGCGCACAATAAGGAGTTTTCTCTTGTTTTATAGAAAGTTTTCATTCACTTATTTTACCTGTAGCTTGTGATTATTTAAATTTTAGTATGAAAAGCTCGTTTTAGATATTCCTTAGCTATCAACACCTGTAGTTTTCGCAATTAAAAAGATTATAAACAAAATAAGAGAATAGGTTCTCTAGAGAGATATGCAAAATAGTAAATTTATATTTATCATCTGTCATTGGCCTGGTTAGTTCATTCCCTTCACTATTACCTATGTAAAGCTGCGTAGAGGATATGAGGCTTCCTATATAAGATGAGGAGTGAGGTAGTTTGCCCTTGGTTCCTTCTCAGAAAATGTCTGCGTAAATGCAGCTCTATGAACCTTATAAATAACACTTGTTAGCATTCGATGGGGATTGAGTAAAATTAATGAAGTAATTCATTCCTAAGTATTTTGGTATAATCACAGCCATGAACATACAGGTACAATAGTTAGTGAAGGATACATTTCCTTTTTATGTTACGAAAAGAAAACTGAAAAATATTCTTTTTATTGAAATACGATAACTCGAATACTATGTCATCAACTCGCCAGTAAAATTGAGGTGACGGACGCAACTAATATAATTTATTCGTACACAGAAAATCGTATCGAATATCACACGGATAAAGTCACAGGATATATTCTCTGCTCCCGATTTCATTCTTTTGTCATGAGCTCGTTGAGAATACTCAACCCTCCAAGAAACCACAGACCGATATCTGCAATTGAATTAAATGACTTGTACCGGAAATTGAAAAACGAAAACGGAAGCACGCGGTTACTCCAGAAGACCTTTTTTCTGAGCGGAGTGCCAGGAAGCACCGTTCACCTCTTTGGCACACCGATATGGACACTATTACGTTTGCTCTGGTGATTGATTGTCAGGAAAGGAGGAAGTTGGTGCATATTCTGTGACTTAACATACAAGTTGCAAGGATCTCAAAACGTTAGGATTAGTGAAAGGAAAGGGTCGACAGCGCCTTTCACAAACTCTCCTTTCAAAAACTGTGATGTTGGTTCACGTCAATAGACCGTTTCCTATAAGAGCTTTGAGAATAATTGTGGAATTACCGAATGGCCCGTTTTAGTACAGACTAAGCAATTCTATCATCGTTAGAGCTCTGTTATATCAATGATTTTGAACTATATTAGCATATGTATCTCGATCGCTTGTGAATCGAATTCGTCAAATTCTTCACAGTAGCACAGATAATTCAATTTAATAAAGTTTTACCGCTTCCTTAAAAGTCAGTGGGATGATTAGGACCGGAAAAAAATCTTTCAGAATGAAGTCATCGCTCGTATAAGGAGCCTTGGGCAGATTTTTCCAAAAAGAAATCGTTAATGTTCGGACAGAGAAGACAATGAAAAAATATTCCTTTTATCGGGTTTTGATAGCAAGCAATAAGGTCCCATCAGTAGGTAACAATGTAAAAAAATAACGAAATTTTTCTTATTAATTGTTGCAAGGCGGTTCGTTATTTTCTTAAGTGTTCTAGATTGGAAAATTTATCCAAAAAGAAATCTTTTAAGTTCGAATAGAGAAGAAAAATAAAAAAATTCCGTACATTAGGTATCAGAAGCAATAATTCCCCATTATTATGTAACTATGTATAAAAAATAAACGAAATTTTTCTTGATGAAGCATTGTTGTAAGGCGGGTAAGGTTTTCATATTTAGTTTCCTAGTCGACGGAAGTTCGTTATGATGGAGTTTTTCTCCAATCTTTTTAAAGAAAGCGTTACTACCTGTTATAAGGTAGCGGGAAATGATTTCCTGAATTCATTAACTTCGGTACTTCATGCTTGAGCACCTTTTAGTATTTATTTGATTTTTTCATTTGAACAGGACTTAAATTAATGTTTGTAGGAACGTGAAAATTCTCGTGTTGAGAATGGCGGTCGTAGATGCCCCTTGATTTTTCTTCTAAGATATCGGAGGAGAGAAAACAAAAGGGTTTTCCAAACCCACGCACAATCAGGCCATCCTCCTCCCCCCCACTTCCGGTCGTCTTTCATATGCTGAGGCCGTTAACGCCATAATCTTCAATAGGAAACGTTTAGGGAAAAGCTTTGCAGAGTACTATTTTTGAGGTATGACGTCCTTCCTGGTACGCGTACTTATTTCCCTCCGAAATAGTCTTTTCTTTCGTAATTAGATTGAGTTTATGACGATGTCCGAATTCAGCCGAAGAATTTCTTGGGTGTTTTTGTGGTTCCTTTACGGTTTTGATTTTCTTACTGTCTTTCCATCCTTGTTTTTCCGGAAACCTAATTGACCTATCTGGTTGTCCCAAATATGGTCTTCCACAAGCACTTTAATGGTAGTTTATGCTGTTCTTAGAATCGCCTTTTTAAGTTACTGTCTCAAGGGTAGTTGGAGGCTATTAACAATGATAATATGTATTTGATTAATTTCCATGGTGAGAAAGTTTGGCGAAATCCTTATTTTATTATTATTCATTGCCCCAACAATGTCTAACCGTCATAAATAATTATGTATATGTTTATCGGATTCATGTAGTTTGTAGTAATCTTTGTGGTTAAATTTCCATTCTCCATATTGTTTAAACAATGGCAATTGGTTAATAATGATGTTTGTTATTGTTATATTGTCTATTGTTGCAAATCCTATCAAAGTTAATTCATTGTCATGGAACGAACTGAATTATGAAAAATTATTTTCTTCTTCAGTAATACCTTAAATGAGATAACCTCGAAATCTGTTTGAACCTTAAACATGCTAATTATCCTTGCTTGTATTATTGTTTGAAGTGCCTTTTACTTCGATTATCGATTGCTTGTTATCAATTAATGATAAAAAACGTTACCATAACGCTAAGTGTCTCATACGTTTAACTGATTGAGTAATGTGAATTTCAAAACCCATGTTCTCATTTCGACGTTAATTTGTCTCTTTCGTCACAATGTTGTTCGTTCCGTTTGCAGTGAATTTGTTTTTTCTGTCTAATGTATTCATTGTTCTAACCGAGGACTCTCTTTTTTGTTTCAGAACGAGTGGTCGGGCCTTCTTCTCAGTCTTCGTAAGTATTACATTAAAAAAAAGCGTGGTTGTGACATCCTTACGCAACCTCCCCCTTCTTCAGCCTTTGCCTCTTATTTTCCCTTCTAAGAGTCCTAGTCAACAAGTATGAGGGGTAATTAGCAAGGCTCTCTTGGTGTTCTCCCAATTCTTTCTCTTTTTCTCCTCACCTATTCCATCCCACTGCTCCACCTGCCACAGGCCGGCTTGTAGGAAGGGGACAGGGCCGGCCCCAGGACGCAGATGTCAATGAAGCCGTGTTTCATTTCAATGTTTGAATATCAATGAGGTCATGTATACACTTGAATATCGGAAATTCATAATTGACTCAAGCTAAAGAATTGAAATGTTAGAGCTTTGTATTTTACGCAACAGTTTTGCTTGATTGTATATTTAAATGTGTACTATTTGATATATGTATCAATCATAGTTCAACTGAAAGAATGAAAAATTTTTGCAACCATTTTGGCAAAGCATATCAATAATAGACGTTTAGATTGTTGAAGCGTCACTCCATAATAACAACAATTAGGGTTACGAGTTGGGTGTAAATGTAGCATTATTAAGTAATGCTTGATGATTCTTATAATTCAAACAATTGAAAATATCGTAATCGATAACTTTGCACCTGATATGAATATAATTTTTTGGCAAGTAACTCGACGTGACAAATTGTGATTTTGACTGTAATATTAATTTGTAACTTCAACACTAATTCTAACTCAATTCATCAATAATAGCAACTTATCGACGTCAGTATTGTTGAAATATTAATCATAAGATGTTAACAATCAAGGCTGCAAGTTAAACGTAAACAAAACAAACCCGTGGCAATCAAATCAATTTGTAGCATCAACAATAGCTCTAATTAAATTCATCAATGATAACTATCAGTAAACGACGTCTTTATTGTTGAAATATTAATCGAAACAGTCAACAATCAAAGCTGCAAGTTAAACAATTAAAACATCACTAAAAAACCGTTCTGAAAAAACCTTAACAATTTAAGCCTCTGTATCTGTAGCTGTTAAGACAGGTCTGGAGCCTGTATTGGACATGAGGCTTTAGAGATCTTTTATTTCCTTAATGTTTCCGGTCAACTGATAAGAAAATTGCTCCTTCTGCGGTGGGGTTTATTTTTCTCGGGGTCTTCGGATCGTGATGAAAAATTATAGAGGAAGAATCGGTTCCGGAAAAGGTTGGTCGGTCCGGAAGTTTTTATGTAATAATGGGAAGTTTCACCTGTATCAAATCCAGCTGTCGGATAGCCCGAACAGGTGATGGTGTTAGACATCAGCTGTTATATTCACAGCCCACATGCCTAAATGTTGACTTCTGACTCCATGCCTTCGGCAAGAGTAAAAAAACAGTAATGACCTCTATATCGTGCAAAATGGAACTATAAAGTGCCTTAAGTGTATTATTTATCCCGTAGTCAGCAATGAATATAAAGTTAGTCTTAATCAGTGGGAGCCCACGTGCGAAATGACCATAGCTGTCGAAGTTACTTAAGCTGTGAAGCACCTTATATTACAATACTACTGCTACGATAGTCATACATTGTCCTGAGCTAGCCCTAATATTAAAAAAGATAAACATATAGGTAGGAAAGAAAGAAACTTTCCATAGGTATATATGATATCCTATAATCACAGAAAGAAATATTTCCACTGCAGCAACTTCACAGAGCTCTAAAACCTCCAAAATCTAAAGTAGACAAAGGAAATTGATATTGCAGTGTTGATGATAATAAAAATTAAAAAGCTGTCAAAATATACGATACACATCAGGTCATAAGTTCGTTTTATTTTAGAATTAGAAAGCATAAGTAAATATCTGAGGAAATAAATCTTGAACTAATTCATGGATAGAGCAATGTAATCAAATACTAACTGTGCGTTTCGCGTCGTTGAAATTTGAGTTTTGTAGAAAGTTCTCAACTCAATGCAGATATGAGCACTAGATTCAATATCAGATACATTCATGATATCATTATAACAGAAATAAATTAATCATATCTATTATCAGAACATAAATGTCTTCATTTAGTTGGAACATAATTTGATTACAAGATCTTATGTCCATGAAAATAAAGCGCCTAGCGAAATATTTGGCAAAATAATTTCTTGGAACAATCAGAATGTATAATTTAGCAACGTTACGGTTGTCTCAATTAAATGGAGGATGTTGCTGTTTTCTATGCTCCTTTGATAATTTTATGTAATACTTGTTTCATTTGAACTTCACGAATCTAACTTCTAAAACCTTTTCAAATTTTATCGTATTAATTCTGAATAAAATATTTCGAGCTGAAAAAGATTCTGAGCTCATAACTTTTATTCGTGGAGCACCGGCTAAGAAGGGACAGTATAGAGGAATGATATTTTATATTAGTGAAAAGAAATGCTAACAATTTTTTTAAACGCTCACTTTCATTGTCCCGTCAATGTTTCACAGCATTGTTTTTCGAATCAACCCTTTCGTATTTGATTTGTACGATTTAATCCGAATCGCGGAAATGTTCCTTCCTCAGCGCTTTCTCTCGCTTCTTTTTATCCTTTTACATTCCGTGTCCATCTCCGGAGATCATCCAGTGCAATCTCCTCACTTCCATCAACTCTATACGTGAGAGAGTTTAAAAGGGTGGACTGGTCTTGCACCACGAGGACCGTTGAAGGGAAAAAAGACTTTCGTCGTTTGAGGACGTGCCTTCCCTTACTCCGCACCGGGTCTTGCCACACGTATTACGCCTTATTAAGCTGTTTTTTCTTTTTAAGTTCATTGCTGTTGGTGTAAGCTGGGGAATTCTTGGATGTTCTCTCCTGAATGTGTATCGAAGTAGGTTTGGAAAATATGTGGGGTTCTTAGAGCTATTGGTATTGAAAATGATTGGCCTTTTTTTCTTACCTAAGGGGTTACGATTGCTGCTTATGCCCGATGAACTTAATATTTCATAATTAATATATTTTTGTGAATCTAGGAATGTATTCTGCTCCCTACAGATTCCCGAAGAAAACTCTTATGTTAGCAAAATCCTAAAATTCAGTTTTGATTTCACTATCCAGATATTTACGTTTATCACTCGATAGTATATTATTTTAAGCTTATAAGTCATCTAGAGAATGCATTTACATTGAAAACGCTACTTTGAAATGTCATACTGTGAATTGTGAATAATTCTAGAGATATTTGCAATTTTTGCGATTTTCGATTCTTATGATGAAAGCATTAATGGACTGAATTCTTAGTTGATTAATTTTTACTTCTATCAATGATAAACAGTCAGAATTGACATATTTTCCACTGTTCAGTACCAAAAGAAGAGATCATTTTAGAATAAGGTTGGTTTTGGATACGTTAGAATACGAAAAATTTCTTCTATTGCATTGTTGTTGTTGCTGTATCTAATTCCATAAATTTTTGGAAGAAAGTTAGTCGATTAGAAATTGCTTGTTTTGGAAAACGGACCGAATTTTAAAGCTAGACTTAGATGTATTTTTGATGTTAGATGAAGTTAGTCCTGAATTTTGCGCATAGATTAACAAGTTTGTCCATTCACTAGAATTAAGATGAAAATCCTTTTATTCTTCACTTTTTCAAAGTAATTTACCATAATGTTTCTCTCAATGGTTAAGTCTTGCTAGAGTGAGACCCCGCTTTTATTCAGAAAATAATATGAGGAAAGGTTATAAATTTCCCATGTTAGATTGTTTATCGCGCACGTGCTATTGGTTGAATTAATGAATCACTTATCCTTTGGAATTTATTTGCGCGGTTAATCCTCGCGACATGCAATTGGAAGCCGTATAAAGTAATCCTTCTGCAAATTCGCGTGTAATGGCGCATCCAATGGAAATCTGAGGCGGAAAATCTGCCGTTTTTCTACTCCTTGTACCTCGAGCCAGAAACTGGGGAAAGGAAATTCAGAGCGGATAGGATTTGCGTTGTAAAAAGGCAGTGGATTTTTTCTCATCTTAACGGATATACCCAGCAGAGTTAACTAGCCGTCAGTGGGTCGTAATTGTAGTGCATCATTGTTGGTATTATATATTGCGTAATTGTTAAGGTGTTTATCAAAAGCACAATAATTGCACTTGAAGAAGTTAAGTGTTGGAGGAATTATTAATGAATTATATAAACAGTTTTAATAGCATTGTTGGGCATTGTGGAACATGTTAACAAGTTAACTATTAGTAATCTGGCTTGAGTTCCGAAGTTATATATTTGATAGCATAATTTTGGCTTTAGCTGTTACAAGCCTAAACATTACTCTTCAAGAAAAATAATAGTATTCTTCATATATCAAAGTTATATATGATAAAAATGATAGTTAATATCAGACGTGGTCAAATATCGGTACTCTCGTCGCAGATTGCTTTTGAATAACACCATTTTTTCAGTTCCCATTCACTTTCTTTATCTGTTTCTTTATTGGTGATAAAAAATATGGCCCACCCAAATTTTTTATTTAAATTTCAAAATATTGTGCACCGGCTGTGAACCATTCTACACAATATTTTTTATTTATGTATTTGAAGTTTCAAAATCCGTAGCTGCTTCACCTGAATTCAATTTGTTGTGCTGTCAGATTCAGCCATCCCCAATCTGTAACACACATTTTCCGAGTAAATGGATTTTTTCGGGTTTTTTTCCGACCCTATGCGACCAAGAAAAACCTATAAGAGAGCCAAGGACGACGTTTATACCTTTATCGTGGTGTAAAAATGTTCATTCCTCGATGTAATTACTTTGGTAATTTTAGTACTTTCGTGAAGATTTACTGTTTAATAATGGTATACATAACAGAGCAATAATAGGTGCACGTAATTTATTAACAATTAATTATTGAAGGAACGATTGCCATATTTTCTTTAAATCATTTATCGTTTTTAGAAAGAATAAGTGGTAAGAGTTCTCAATCATAAGAAGACGAAATAATGCATGCATTTGGGATGTTCGTGAGTCGAATAGAATCAGGAAACGTGTTTTCCCGCGGTACACTTTGCGTGCTATTCATAGTTTACGAATAACGGACAACTCTAATGCATGTCTTAGCTTTTATTCCTGTTCAATTTCCTGTAGCGGAATTGCGAATTCCGTTTTTGAAATTTGGCGACGCGGAAAAAAACTGCGCAGGTGATGTTCTGGATTACGTTGCGGGACAAGTTTTTTAACATTTTGCAGGAATCCTGTTTCTATTCACTCTTTTGGTGCTTTGTAATCTTCACGTGGCGCGTGCTTTCTCAGCCATTGCGTCGCCTCACCTGGTTGATTCCGTCCTCCACATCTGCGTTTTCTTGTCCGTCTTTCCTATTATAAGGGGTCGGATACACACGGTAAAGGATTTCCCGTCCTTATGACGCTGAAATAATGGTATATTTTAGATGATTTGCGACGAATTACTCTTACTATAAAAGTTGACCAGAACGGTATTGTTAATCAGTTGTTATATTGTTGACATTGTTGAATATGAAGGTATATTCAAATAAGTTGAAGTCAAAGAAACACTTGTATCCATCGAAATTTCTGTTGTTGATATCATTGAAATTAGTCAGGTTTACCGACCACCCCTAGCTGAATAATTTAGGGTCCCAATAGGATTAGATGCCGTTACTACGTTACGCCGCTGAAAAGGGCGTGTAATTGTTGTGGCTAACCCCGCGAAATTGATTGTCTATTGTTAATTAGCGAAACAATGAACATTATAATAACCATCGTCAGTGACTTTTTATGTGGTTATAGCTAAAGGTAGACATTAACTACTGTAGGTTCGTTCTAACAGTAATAGACACGACAATGTTGTATTGTGACTACGCCAACAATTGTAGGAGCGAGTTATTGTTGCAACTGGGCGGCAACGCATTTGAAGGCAAGATTGAGCATGTCCAATCCTGCTCAGCTGCCTCCCCCTTCCCCACAACCATCTTCAGTTCTTTCACCGTCCTATTCTTGCTCTATGATGATCTTTTGTCACCTGGATTCTCTCCCCCTTCTTAAATTCACTGTGCATTACATTATGCACGTTCCCTCAGCTGAATTTGTATCTCACGTCGTTCGGAAAGTTTACCCGTAATCGTGCAGGGAGAGAATGCTTTATGTAGATGGCCAAGTGAACTGCTTGCTCCCATGTTATTGGTTCTGGAGTTTTGAAAGCATTCAGGCATAACGGCCGCTGAAGCATGAATAATTTAACGGCAGACTAGCATCTCTCCTGTCTTTTTTTTCTAAACACAAGGTGTGGTGAAATATTGATTTTGAAATGATGTGTTTGAGAAAGATTGGGTTTGTCCGGAACATCTAACATGTATTTATTTCCATACCCTGAAAAGTTGGCAAAGGCTGAAGTTTAACTTAAATATTATGTCATTTGTGTTTAATTGCAATGTTAATGTTTATATTCCTTCACTAATATATGTTTCTATGTACAAAATGATTGCCAGTTGTCACAAACAGTGGTAAATGCATGAATAAAAACTTGTAGGAGAAAAGAATATGTTTACATGTCCTTTTAAGTTTTAAGCCACTAACCATGTATCAAATTTTTGCTGCAATAAATGTGCAATAATTTTCACAAATTAGAGCTAAGAAAATAAGACTTAGAAAAAAATCCGAAATTGCACAACATTGAGGTAAAATATTTAAGTCCATAGTTTAAGTAAAATAATATTTAATTGCTCTTTTCTTTCTTTTTAGTGCCCTTGCGAGAGATCTCAGCCTCTCCGAAGACAGTGATGACAATGAGGTGAGCAAATGTTGTTTTTATCTCATCTACCTTAGCTGATATGAATAACAAAATATAATTGTAAAAAACCTACCTTTAGCTTAACTTTTAACATAAATCTTTAGGTACTGCGATATGTCTAGCAAGTAAAACACTGAAAATATTGACTTTCTTTACTAAAATTTGAAAATCTTTTTTCAGGTCATCACAAAGCCTGGGAGAGGAGCAGTGCCTGCCAACAAACAAAATGAACACCAGTGAGTGACATTTTTTTTCATCTTAAGATCTAAGAGTGAATGAATCGTTATCATGGAAGTTGAGCTTAGTTTCTAAGATTTTTTAAATTCAAAGTAGTAGTATTGTTAAAAGTGATTAGACAGCTGAGGTCATTCTGCTCATAGGCTGCCACTGAAAGTTGAACCTTGAACCACATTCACTAAAATCAAACATGCTACCCAAATTTCTATCCAGGAACTGAATTTGCCAATAATATTAACCCTTAATGTGCCTTGAGGCTTGCATCAAACCTCAAGTCATTAATCTTTCTTGCTGTCTATTTTACTCATTCGAGAAATTAATATTTTTTATTGCTGTTCTCAATGTGTTTAAGTCAATGCTGGGTAGTAAATAGTCTTAGGCAAACATAACATCTGGGCAGTTAGGTGAAAAGTAAGATGAAGATAGCAATTTTGCTTTAAATCAAATATGTAGAAAATTCATAATTAGGTATCATTTCTCAATAATAACCATTTATTAATCCATTGAATTGTTTCTTTGTTTAGACCTCTGCCTGGGAATCCTTCTAGGACATCGTTAAGTACTCCTTTGCTAGGCCGCATTCCATCACCAACTACAGAGGGTACGATGGGGGATAGCTGTGGGAAGGTGCCAGCTGTTGAGGACCCAGGAGGAGGGGGTGGAGGCACAAGCTCCTGCTCTTCAACTTCTTCCAGCAGTGAAGACGAGGAAGGAGAAGTGGCTGACGACTCACCTGAGGAGAATCAGTCGCGTTGCCCAAGTCCTCGTCCTGCCCCACCACCCTCTCCTCCTCCAGTTCATGAGCCTCCTCCACTCTCACCAAAGGTAAGCAACATGTTTAAGCACTCCTCCAGCTGGATATGGAATTACTGGATAGAATTACCTGCGTAAGCATAGGAGACGTCAATGATAGAATCAACCATTTTGTTCTTCTGCTGTTTCTGCATCCTCAATCAGGATGATATGATAAATGTGTTATGTTTTTGTAATTACTTGTGCATAAGATGATTGATAATTTTTAGGATGGGAAAGGTTGATCCATAGTGGATCAGTTAAGAATCATGCTCGTGGGATTGAGAGAAAGTTCAGGGAAAGTAATTCACCACTTTTCTTCCACTAGAACCAGGGAAGATTATTCGCATCTATCTTAATTTTCTCTCTTCCCTTACTTTCATATCATAATGACAGTGTAAAAAATCATAGTGACTTCATCATTTGTTATCACCCATACCATCATGAAAGTTTAAAACATAGAACTGTCACAAATCCTGTTGGCTTATACAGTCCTTTGTGATTGTTAACTGTGAACTATACCAATGGAAGATATCTTAGAATAAAAATTTAGAAATTCTTGTAAAATATTGTGGTATTTTTCATCTGGGAACAGCTAAATAGCATCTGTCTTCCACGTGTTTTTACCTTAGCACTCTGAAAGGTAGAAATTAATCCATACTCTTAAATGGTGTTCCAACAGGAAAAAATCTTAAAGCACATCTTAGGACTTGGATCTTTTAGGAGCATAGATCTACTTCACTTTTATCCTATCCAGTTTAATCATATCCATAAGCCGTGAGATTTCTTCCTCCGATCGAAGCATGATTTGACTTCACACTGGACTTTGTTTTTAGGAGGAGCCTCGTCGTTGGAACTTACGCTACTTTCTCAAGAATGACCCCTCAGTCACACCAACTTCATCTTCTGGTGTGCAGAATGGGCGTTCCCCACAGCCACCAACCACCAATCCAACCCCTGCAAAGCCACCTTGGGTGAGTTCCCTGAGAGCTCCCATCTTCGTCAGCAAACCCTACCTCTTCCTAGCTAACCTGCACGTCGCTTCAAAACTGCACTTACCTGCTAGAAACTACTACAACAAGCACCAATTATATGCTTTCTTTATTCCTTTTCCTGGCACATTCACTTACCTTTGCAAACTCCTGCACGTGATATCCAAAATTTCCTGCAATGAAACCCATGTATATATTATCTCTATCATCTGTAAATGCATCCTTAACAATAAACTCAATGAAAGGCTTTATTTTCACAGCTTTCTCATATAAGTTAGTTTACAGCAATTATCACAAACTCTTTCCATCTATTCTCTTTCTCATTATTATGCCTTCCATAACTAAGACTCACGATTCTTTTCATCATAACAGTTTTTCCCTTGGTGGAAGGTTTTTATGAAACATTTTCTCTCAAAAAAGCATGATGCCACGTCCAAGCTTTCATTAGAACAGTTAATGTTTGGGATGGAAAGACAGCTGTAAAGACGACGAATTTTTCTAGGGCTTGGCTTTGTTGCGTAGTCCCTCTGTGCTTGAATTTGAGGATTGGTTTTTTACTTTCTTTCAGCCTCCAGCAAAAGAAAGCAGCTCAACAACGCAGAAGGAGAAGGATGGCACAAAAGGTGCTGGAATCCTTGGGAAAGTGGAGGGTGACAAGAAGAAGCATTTGCCAAAGGAAGAACCAGAGGAAGGAGAGTTGGAGGGTGAGACTGACGAGGAAGAGGAGAAGGTGCTGGAAGAGGTCAAGAGACCACCAGAACCACTGCTCTCAGCTCTCTCTGACTCCGATGAGCCTAGCACAGCCCGAGGTCGCAAGTCAGCTGGACCAAAAAGGGGAGGTGCTGAAGAACGTGATTCTGAAGCACAGCAGCGTCGCACCAGGGGAGCGGGACGTCCTGGAGGAGTGAGGGCAGGCCCTCCCCCACAGCCCAGGGTCCCTCCAAAGCACGTCTACCCTTCGAGCGACTCGGAGGATTCGGACTGGGAGCTGGGATCCCCTCCCCCTAGGTCACGGAAAGGAGGCAGAAGTCGGGAGCTGTCACCAAAGAAACGCAAGAGGAGGAAGACTCATAATGAAGAAGAGAAGAGCAGCCACCGGAGGAGGAGAACGAGCTCAAAGCACAAGAGTGTGGAGGAGTGTCCGACGTCTTCATCATCCGAGAGTGAGACGGAGGTGAGGAGAAGGAAGAGGGAGAGTGACTCAGAGGTGGATGTAGTTGAGTTGGACAATGTCGAGGTGGGGAGACGGACTCCGGGATCCAGGATCCCATCTTCTCCATCAGTGTTGCCACCCACGCCGAGGAAGTCACCGAGGGGTGGAAGGCCTCCATCAGTGAGGAAAAGTCCGAGGGTGGGAAGGACAACATCGCCAATGGCATCTCCCGTGTGTTCGGACTTGTTAGAGGGTGTTGGGGGAAAGGGAGGTGGGGGAAGCCACAGGTCACGGCGCATGGATGAGGAAGTGGAGTCGGTGGTGGTTCCACAGAGTCATCTAGGGAAGGGCAAAGGGGGTAAGGGGAAGAAGGAAGAAAGCCCACCAAAGTTGGATGTGGAGGGTAATTCCATCCAGGACAAGAAGAAGAGTGACACGTTGAGGAAACTCTTCTCCAAGGGGGGTGATAAGGGTGGCAGTATAGGTGCCAAAGGGGGTGCCAAAGGTGGTGGAAAGGGAGGAGCAAAAGGAGGGAAGTGTAGTGGGGGAAAGTCTTCCCGAGATGCTGCCTTGAGGAACGAGGAGGAAGTTTCTTCCATGGTTGAGGGAGATACCCTCGCAGATTCAATATCCAAGCCCCAGGTTCCTGCCCCAGTCGAGACTGTATCTCCCAAGATTGTGATAGCTCCCCCTCCCTCACCCCCAGTAGATGTTAAGCCTCCTGAGGAAGCATTGCCAATCCCACCAGTTTCGTACTCCGAAGATGGTAAGCCAAGCATAATCTGTAGGATTTCCTTAGCAAGGTTGGATCCATTTCTTCCTCAGTTGGGTGCTGGTGTGAGGACTGAGTCTGAAAGTGCCAGGTATGCTTCAAGATTGCTGGAGTTTGGGAAACGGGGCCGTTCGTCTCCAGCTCCCCCTTCTGCTGAAAGCAAAAACTGTCAGTTATTTGGGAGCAGTCGGGATTCCGAGTTGGTTAATGCTCAATCTCAACCAGAGGCAGTGGCTGTACTGTCTCCTTTAGAGAAACACAGGCCAGCCGATCCAGTTACTGCTGTGACTCCTGGAGTTCCTGCATTAGAGCGTAGCAAGTGAGTATTTACCTTATCGTTTTCATAAAAATTTCTCAATTGATTAAAGATTCATTTTTTAATTTAAATAGTAATTTATTCAGATATTTTTATGCATTAGAAATTTTTAAGTTTTTTAATTTGATAAATTATTCACAATGAGGTAAACATGATTTAAAAATGAAGAATTTTGTTTCTTCTCATGATTTCTGAAAAGCATAGAGGCTAAGTCTTTTCCCTACCTCAGACTTTCTTTTTCATATCAGATGATATAATTGTAGCATAGTTGGATATAGTGGAAGAATTATTATAAGGATGAGCTGAAATATGTAAGGTTCTAATTTAAATATCTTTAGCTCATGGGGAGGACTCAGGTAGACTTCTCTAGATGATGGATTTCTAAAATTTGTTTATTGACTTAGTAACAGGCTAGCCTCTAATATTTGAGACATTTGTTTGCTTACAAATTAATGAATTTCTCTCTGTGAATATGGTATTTCTATTGCTTCAATCATTCTTGTTCAATATTAAGAGAAGACTTGGAAAGAAGCACACTGATATCCTATACTTGAAATGGAAATTTAAATTCAATTTAAACTTTTCATCAGCAATACCTCTTTTTTGAAGTTTATATAAAGATTTTGCTGTTCCAGAGTTGGGAACCTTGTGCATATTATTAGACTTCAAGGGTTATATTTTTTGTCTGAGGTCTAATATAATTCTATGATTACAGGGAGGGTTCCTCAAGACTGATGGAGGATGAATCTTCGTCAGCGTTGTCATCAAGGTTACAACCGGTGCCAGTTGGAGGCAGTGCCAGAGAAAGGAGACCCAGCTCAGGGTCTGTCTCATCAGCTTCCACAGCCTCGAGCAGAGTTTCACGTTCTGGTAGCAGCAGAAGAAAAGATGGCAGCAGTAGTAGGTCATCCGGTGAGGTTGGGAAGGTGATGGGAGAAAGTAAAGGTGGTGGAGGTGGAAGAGGGGTGTTGGAAAGGAGTCATCGGAAAGAAAGGGAAAGGAAAAGACGGCACCAAGATCACAGCTCTTCATCATCCGGCATTCCACACCATCCGGATGGGGCTAAGAGAAGAAAATGCGAGGAGCCAGGAGAGGCATCTCCAGCAGTTTCTAGTCGGGTCAGTGGCCTTTGTGAGAGTAATTTCATAGGATTAGTTTGTAAAATTATTTTTAATGAATATGCAGATGAGTTGCCTGCAATAGGTCATGGCTACCTTCTATCTTTACATCTATGTTCATTCGTTTACTTCATTTTTGTATTTTCAGTTAATTTTTGTTGGTAACTGATTATCTATTTAGAACAGTCTGGTAGACTACCATTACAACTAATGACTAAAATAATTACCATTGTCTATATCTATTCACTACCTATTGATTATTTATTTTTATGTATGTTTTATTTTTTGGAATTGAATGTGATTTTTATCATTTACTATATTTTGTGCAATGCCATGAAGAAGCCATGTAAATCTTACGGCACCGTGTATTCCTTAGCAGAGAATGGCGCACTCTGCATTGTTTTATTAGAAATAAATATTACTTAGTTTTGTATGTCTACATAATCTATTATCATTAACTTTTTCTATGCTGAAGTTGCAACAGCTCATGCCATACCTTTTAAGTAATATATAAAGCCATAGGATTGACCTGGTCTCTTCATGATGTTTGATGAAGTAAAATATATATACAATGTATTATTGATTTGTTATCATTATTTTTAAAACCTCAAATATAATGTCTAGTATCAGCAATTTATCAATTTTACAACATATTGCTATTCAGTATAGAACAATTTCATGGATACTGTTGGTTTGTGCAAAGAACAGCATACATCAGTGTTTGTTATTTTCTCAATAATTTCCTCAGGTCGTCATGGAGCTTGGACCACGGCCAAGTGCATCAACAGATGCGCCTCTAACCAACCATGACCGGGAAGGAGGCATTGAAGAACGCAGTGAGGTGGGCTGGGGAGAGGATGATTCCCGTGCCCACACCCCACCTTCTATACACCCCAGTTGTTCTCCTCACATCCTGTCTTCGGGCGTAAAGCAAGAAGTGTCCGAAGTGGGTTGGAGTGAAGCAGCAGGCCATAATCGCAGCTGCCCTTCCTCTTCTTCCGCACCTCCTCAAAAGGTCTACTACTCTTATTTCGAGAGGCCAGAGGAGGAAACACCAGAACTGCAGGAAAGGTTGTTAGTTGATTCTTATTACCTCATTAACTGCCTGTTTTGTAAAATACTTAATTTTATACTTTCATTTTATTCTACTTTGCGTGAGGAACACTTGGGTATTTTCTTCCATGTTCATGTTATCATTTTTGTACCAAACTTGTTGAATATCTAAGTTTCCAAACACCTAATGAAGATGAATTTTTTCATGATGGTTACAGAAGTATATGTGAATAGCATCTTCTGTGTAGTACAAGCGTGGTAGATAAAATGTGTCTCTTTAATATTTAAAGCACATTACAATTTTATCAATATTCCAAGGGTTGGTTATATTTATTTGTAGTCATTAATTTTCGTTCTCAAAATTTTGAACCTCTTATGTGGTATAATTGGTTATGTTTCAACTATAATAAAATTTAAGGTATTTTTGATGCTTGTACTATAATGTTCTAAAACAGTTGGCTACTTACACTTCATTTTACAATTGGTAGTGAGAAATCGTCTTAGTGAGATAATGTTGGAAAATGAGATATCATATATTTCTAGGCTAATTATTGAGGTGGATTATTATTGGGTGTCTTGTGGAATTAGTTGTGATTTTAACTTGTGTTTGTTTACAGTCATAGGTACCTGACAGAGGCCAAGAGGCTTAAGCATGGTGCAGATCGTGAGAGTGACCACACTGCTCAAGCAATGCAGTATCTCGAGGCAGCATTATATTTCCTCCTCACTGGCTATGCTATGGAGCAAGAGAGTATACCAGAAAAAGTTGCCTTTACCATGTACAAAGACACATTGAGCCTTATCAAGTGAGTTCTATTACTCAATTTTTCACATCACTCTGATATATAAGAGATTTGTAATGACTGATTTTTATTTGCATGTATTATTCATCTACTAATTGGGTTTGCTGTCAAAAAAGTTGGAAAATTTTCTTGAGGTAGTTAATCTTGTCAAAATTGTCCTTTTTATATCTTAGATGTTTTAATTAATGATTTTTCAAAACTGTGGTATTATCAAAATATCGTATGTTACTCATTGTAATGTATGAATTTTATAATACCAAAACAAACTGATATAATAGTAATTAGTTGTATGTATATTCATTAACATCTGAAGCATAGAATTAAATGTTTGTTTTAGTATTAATTTCCATTTTTCTTTTTCAGATATATCTCATCCAAATTCCGAAACCAGCAAACAAATTCTCAGCAAAGCAGCATAGACAACAAACTGGCAGTATTAAGGTGCAGCATCATTTATTATCAATTTACGGTATCTGTTGTTAAGTATCCACCACTTAAAAGGCACATCTGTGAAAACTCCCTTTTTTTCTAATTTGCAGTCTGCGGTGTCAGTCACTCCTCCACCTCAAGTTGTTCAAGATGAGGAAACATGAAGTGAAAGAGTATCAGAAGATCTTAACTGAATACCAGCAGAAGGTAAGGGTTTTTTTTTTAAATCCTAATATATTAGTTCACTCATTTCATTGATTCATGAAACAGTATGTATTTGAATATCATGTAAAGTTTCTTCTATTTTGGCTTTCATAGTATTTTCAAATGGTAATTTTTCTTTAGTGAGTGAATTCTGTTGCAAATAAACTTATTTCAGTCAATTCAGCTGTCTGGAATTAATTTCGTTCTGTCCCTAATTAGAAATAAGCTATAAGACATTTTAATTTGTCAATAATTTGAAGAAGTGTTATGGAAATTATTTGTGTCTTTTAGCCATAAGTGATGCTATGTTGATACAAATAGGATCAGAACTGAATGCGATTAGATTACGGATGATAAATTAAACAAAGTAATAAAAGTAAAGGAAATGAAATAGAAATAAATTTAAGTTTTTGATGGATATACAAGACCTCCATTGTCGTTTATTACAGCTTGTTATGTTGGCTGGTTATTTTGACAATTCCTTGAAAACGCCATCTCTTATCTCTTAAAATGCTGGAATTTTGAGACTATAGCTCTGTGATTTTCTAATTTCTATATGTCATGACTTACTTAAACGTTTCTTATAAATCTTTAAATCATAATAAAATTATATATATAAAGTAAAACTTTATATATATAATTTTTAAATGATTTAAATGAGGAAAGAAGAAAATTTGGATTACAAAATAAAACGTTTATGTATTTTTGTTTGGTAACCTCAGTGGAGGACAAAATTTCTTACATATTAAATCACTCAAACTGTTAATTTTGAAGAATGTCATCTTTGGACACTAGGTGATGCACCAAGAATTTTTTACAGCATACCCATTCTTTCTCCATGTTCTAAGCTAATTATTCTTAAAGAAGTATATTTGGGATATGTGTGTTTAACATAACTCATTGCTTTTCTAGGCTCCCATGACAGCTCCTCCAATGGTACAACCACCTCTGCAGGATCTTCCAAATGGGCAAGGAGGGCAGCAATTGCCTGGCGTCTCATGTCCATCTTCTCAGTGGGGAGGTGCAGGACAGCCACGTACCACTGGAACTCCATCACCCCTCTCTCCTACGCCATCTCCAGCTGGTTCTGTGGGCTCCGTGGGCAGCCAATCTTCCGGTTACAGCAGTGGAGCCTGCGGACCAAATGGTGTAGGCCGCACTCCCCCTCCTCCTCCTCCCCATGGCCCACCCTATCCTCACCACCAGCCAGCAACACCAGCCATCCTCGGAGGAGGCCTGCCACCTCAGCAGCCCCCGGTAGCTAACATGGGACCTTGTATCTCTGTTCCTATTGGCGTGCACAGTGCTATGCAGAAGCAGCACCAACATTTCAGCTATCTTCTAAGCTGTCACGAGTTGTGGGAACAAGCAGATGGCCTTGTCTATAAGGGAAACTCGAGAGGTTTGTTTCTTGCTTATGTTAAGTTATAGATTGATGTTGATGAATTAATTGTCTTTATTGCCATATTATTCAAAATAAAGTACAATTTTATTTCTCCAACATGTATGTTTGAAGGTTACATTTTGCACTATATTAGAGTACTTCTAGCTTTAAAATCGTGTGTGTAATGCATGCCTCCACATGCAATTTAGTGCATCTATTTATAATTGTTTCACTGTAAATGAATTGAGAATTCATGCTACATAATACAAATTTACCAGAAAAGTGTAGAGGAAATTTTTATTCAAAAGGAGAAACTTCGTTAGTTTTTCATTTTTACTGTAGATATTTGTTTACTCATTCGGTAAATAAATTAAAGGTGTCCACTTAATTTTTAAATTACAAATGATATGGTTTGAATTCTTATTAATTTAATAGCTTTTAGCTGCTTGTAAGAGAATTTCAATATCATTAATTTGATTGAGGATTTTATAATTGCATAGAAACAGTGTCTATAGTTTGGTTTATACTTGTTTACTTATATAGATTATAATGAAGAAATTTCCTGAAATTTCTTTTTATGAACCATAAAAGCAGTCATATTTCAATGTATTTTTTTCTTTTCTTTGGTTCATATAGTAAAATCTGTAAAATTGTTAGTTATTTGTATGTTTTCAAGTTTGATTGTCTTGGCTGGTGATTCACACCAATGTATAGTTGAGATGTTTTAAATTAATGTGAGATTTATCAAACTTGGTAATTTTATATATGATTTGGTTGTAATATTTAAGATAAACTGTGGTTTTTCACCAGTTGTGTTGACTGACAGTTGTGTTTAATTCATCTTTACAGAATTCTTTGTGGAGCTTGACCAGTTTTATGGACCCCTCACACTTCACAGCTCTCTTTTTCAATTTGTGAACTATGTGCGATTAGGCATAAGAAGGCTCAAAGGGTACAGCCTTGGTTACTCCGGGGCAAGAACTTCTGAAATTAAAAAGGAATGAGAGGAGAGAAGAGGGTGATCTGGCACTAGGAATGAAAATTGCAAAGAATGCTCTGTATATTTTTGTACATAAGGACCGTGTAGTGTGAGAGACGTGGAGGGAGATTGGTTTTTGAAGCAAGGAACTTAGTCTCAGTACGTCGTTTGCTGACCAAGCAGCGTGAAGGATATTCGATTCCCTTTACTGCAAGGGAATGGGCATTTCATCAGACTTACACCTTGAAAAGAGGAAACCATCCACTCGCAACCCATCTGACACCAATGTTAAATTCTGTTCTGTGATTGATATTACGGGAATCGTTTTCCAGGAGCCAAGCAGAAAATTAATGATAATGCCATCTTCATTTTGAATGTGCTTGAAGATGTTTTTTTGTTTGAGAAAGGGGACAAGGATTATTTTGAATGCAGATTGTAAAGGATGGAAGCTGTCAATGCATGTGTATTTGACTGAGTCAGTAGGAAGTTATTATTTATATATAGGTTTATATAAACATTGGAGAAGTGCAGAAGATTGTTAGTTTTTTGTTTCTGGCTTTGGGTAAAGAATGAAATGGCAACAAGAGGTGTGAGAAGGAGTAGAGAAATACTTCTGTGACTGTCAAGATGCTCAATGTTTGATTCCCAAGGCCTCCGTTAAAGATAAGTGTGTGTGCTCTGCTAGTTATTTTAGGAACTCAGGAGCCTGTGTGCATTGTTAACGCAGGACATCCACAGAAAAACATTATTTTGAGGGTTTAACAATTATTTTCCCAGGAAAAGTATTGGTTTCTTATTTAAGAAAAAATAATGTGTTACAAGGATTTGTTTCTCATGACTTGACTTTTTTGGGTTTGTCTTATTTTTTATTTGGAGCACTTTGTGGCACAATATTATCGTCATTTTTTGGAATGTCCTTCCGAGGAGAGTTAGTGAGGTAAACAGAGATGGATGAATGGTTTCAATATTTTTTCTTTGGTCATTTCTGTGAAGGCACATGAGGGAAAAAATGAGATATAAGGCAGGTGCAATCTCCCCACTTTTGAGTTGGCTTCAGATGGAGAGCTCCTAGTAATTTATTGATATTTATTTGCTAATGAGTATTTATTGGGCTATTTTCATGACAAATTGATTCTGCCTCCATCAGTACAGTTCTAAATGTCCTCACTTGTGAAGAACGGTAAGGGAGTGCCATGCATTTGAAAGATATAGGGAAATTTTCTTTTGTGCCTTTGTGATCCAAAACATGCAATATGCGACGCCCTTGTGGGCTGCCTGACACAACTCCAGTGTAACTCTCAATACAAATTATCTCTCTGTCTTGGTGATGGGATTGCTTACAGAAAAATCAGCAAGGCCCTTTTCCATATCAAGTTTATTTTCCCTTTGAGCCCAAACCTGCTGTGGATTTTTTTACATTAACAGGGGGATTTGTGTTGATAACCGACAAACGGAAGGAAGAATTATTATTCATGTGCTTAAATTTTTATGTTTTTTATAATTGTTTTAGGTCATTGATTTAGCACAAACGCCTTATGTTATTCATCACTGACACATGGATGCCTTTAGTGAAAGAGAGGTTGCTGTATCACCCATTTGAATCTCGGTCCTCATGCTTGAATCATCCAGCAAAACATTTTCAGTACTTAAAGGCAGAGGACAGATTGCCATGTGTGTTTCTGACAACATGTCTGACCTAGTGTATGTTAATGCATGTCAGCTCGTGCCAATATGTGAATCATGTGGCACACATGTATATCAACACCCTTGTACATATCACATGCATTTTTAACGGAAAGAAAGGCAACTGGAAAGTTAGGTTACCATTTAGACTTACTCAATATGTTTTCGTTGTACAAGAGGTCATTGTTCTTGATTTATCATCAAAGAAGAAACCAAGGTGATGATATTTTTTGTCATCCTGGAACTATCCCTGCCTAAGCCCACATATCTTTCGGGTGAAATCCACTTAATGTAGGGTGAAAAAAAGACAGAGCATGTTGGCAGGCCAAAGGAGAAGAAAATAGCTTTCTGACCAAGAGCAGTTGTTCTAAAAAAAATAAACTTTATTTAGTCAATTTTGTTGGCAAATCAAAAAGCAAAGTATTTTTGTAATCGTGCTTGTGGATGATGTGTTAGTATGTTTTTGAACTTTTAAAGAAAACTTAAAAAGAAGAAAGGTGATGATAAATGGGCCACTTAATAGACATGAGAGAAGTATATTATATTATTCTTTTTTGGGGATGTCCCATTTTAGAGAAAAGTAAAATTTATAAAAAAAATTGTTTGCAAAGTGTATGCACTTCGCTGATTAAAAATCTTGAAGAAAGGTGCCTGAAAGATTACAAATTGTAAATGAAATTAATAAAAACTTTGCCATTCATTCGGCAGGGAATCAAGTTGTATTTATAATAACAGGTTGATTGTTAGTAATATTATGAACTGGAACTCTTTTCTCCAAAATCTGAAGCAAATGAAATAATGTTGAGGTAAGCTAGTATGTGGTATTTAAAGCCTAAAGGGTACAATGAAGTGGACAGGCATCTGAACTATGTTTCTCTTTGTTTTACAATTAACTCTTTGATCTATTCCCTTCAACTTTGAATCTCTCTTCATTCCTGGGACCTCTCTAAAAGTGCATTAAGTTGCCATGGAGTTACTGTAGCCTTGGTCTTGCATGGAAAACAAAAAGAAATTGACCAAACTTCCTTCCCCCACACTAAACCCAAATCTGCCTGGAAGGGTGTCTTTTGTGTAAGTTTGTACAGGTGTGAGGAGAGTGAAGAACCATGATAAGGGAAGATAAAACGTGTATGTGCTGGAAAGTACTCATCAAGATTTAAAATAAGGAATTCAAAATGCCCAGAAGTGACCTTCTTGTATTTAAAAAAAATCAGTACCTTGTGCATAGGAATGGATACATACACTATGTAAGACAGAGGAATAATTATATTTCATCCTTCGAAGGAAATAAATTGTTTTACAAATTTATTATATACATGTAAATATATAACCATTATTTAAAAATTTGTCATGTTTCATTATGATGTGTCATCCAATCCCCATAGTTCTGAGTAACCTTCATTCAGCTCTGGACGCAAGAGTCTATCCTTTACTTCTGGATACTGCTTAACAACGTACCTGGGAAAAGAAAAACAATGCAATTTCTATGAGCAATTTCTTTCTACGAGAAAAATAAATTTGAGGAAAGCTTTGTATTGGAAAAAATGAAGTATGGAAAATTCTGAGGTATCTTGGTCTAATATATTTTTATTCTATAGTATTTCAAAATAGAATAATTGACATAATAATAATATCATAAATAAAATTGATTTAACTCTTTGATGATTAAATACAGATTTTTGAAAGTTACAGTAATACCAAAATAAATCAATTATTCAGCATACTAAGGTATACCTTGTTTAATGAAAAATTAACAACAAAAGTTAATAAGGTGCGATTTATTTATTTTTATTTCACATACAGAAAAAAAGCCAATTAAAGTCAAATCAATAATAATAGATGAACCCGTATGACTTCCCTAGCTAGAAAAATCCAGTCAGCAGGGATTTGAACTAAGGACCTCTGTGTTAGAATGTTAGCATGCTAGCACACTAACCACTCCACAACTGTGGTCAAAGATTTATTCAATCAGGATATATTCATGGTGTCTAACCTTATATCTCCATTCATGAACTTAATATCTTACAAACTATGGTTTATAACTCACAATCTTGTATCATGTTATATTTTAGAAAAACTGCTAATTCATTTCCAATTAATTTGGATTATTTAATTAATCTGTGTCTATTAATGTCAGTGATTGAAAACAAATCAGTTAAAGATAATGGGATGAATTGGATAAGCAATTATAAAGAATGAATATGTTAAGAAATAAACCAAACAAAAATAAGTATAAAAATACCAAAGAAAATACTATGAAAATATTTGTGGATCTAAATAAAAGATTCTAAAATCTGACATAATTTCACACTGTCTTACAGAAAAATTATATTGAAAAGCATTAATTAGAATTTTGTATTTTAATTGGGTTTACCTTGTAAAAAATAATGGAAGACATCGAATCACCCCAAAACAACTGCAATAATGCAGCTAAGTTGTATACTTGTACTAGCAACCTTCAAAAAGCCTGAGATTTTGTACAACACTTGAATGTTTCATTGTCTGCAGAAATTCTTTGAGTCTAGTTTTTTATCTTGATGTCATTTTGGCATGAAAAAATATTGCACTACCACATACTCTGTTTCATTAGTAGATTGATACTGATAAAAGCTATGGATTTATTTGTTTATTTTTAAATCAATAACTTCATGGTTACGTGAAAACCAAGGAGATAATTTGTTTACTTATATGTATCTAGTTCAATGAGTTCGTGATTTCCTGGATTGAGAACGAGTGGAAACCACTTTCATAATAATAAACTAAAAGAACAATGTATCTTAAGAAGTTATGAACATAGGAACATTTACTCACAGATCAGTTATGCATATTCCAGCGTTGGTGACGTAGTAGGTCGTTTCGTATACTGGAGTGCCATTTACTCCACCGTAAACTGCAGCTAATGCAACCCGTGTCAAGTTGGCTGGGATAAGTTCAAGAGGAACCTGAGCTGTCACGTTCCATGTCTTCTCTTCCGTATATGCGTTTACTTCTACTCCCGTAAGGCGATGGCCTCTCGATATACGTTTGTACGGCCCTTCGAATAGTTTGACGTCGTAGCGACCGATCCTGTGGAAAATTTTTGTGAATGATGGAACAAGTTTAGAATCACGTCAAATGAGAGTCGAGCAACTGAATTCCTGAAGAAGTGCGTGCCAATGCAATGGAGTACAAAAGAATTTTTACCATGAATCAGGTTGCGTTTTGAAGAAAAGTGAGTCTTGGGAAAACTTTATTCATTTAACTTTTCGCAGCAATTATTATTAGGCCAAGTTGGCTTGACAATGAAACATTTGCTTTATTAATATTTAATTGCATGTATTACAGTCGACGTAATGTTTTCTTTTACATACAATTATAATCATTCTTACGAGAAAAATGTTTTGGGTTCATCTTTCGTTTGGTGATATTTGATTATTGATAAAGTTTCTCCTAAATCTGGAGAAGTAACTAATCAAAAGATATCATACAGATTTTTATTTTATCTTCGAATATTAATTTCTATTTGAAGTTGCGAAGATTTTCATAAAATATTTATAATGTTGTGTTGTTGAAAAATCGTCTCCATAACGACCCAATGCTGATTTTTTAAGCCGGAAATGGCTGTGTATTATAAGAAAATCAGTAATACATGAGGAATAGGCGGAAATGATTGTGAAAGGACTACTTACGGACTGAAAATAATCTCCAATAATCTTCTTTTCTCATTGCCTAGGTAGATTCGCATTGCTGAAATGAAAAATAGTAAATACACTTTACTTCCATGATTTCGAACTTATATGCCTTAATTTTGTACCCGAATAGCACAGTTTTTTTCTGGGAATTGATTCAGTCGCTTAAGTTAATCGGTTCTTTAATTTATTTTGTGACGTTTCATATTATTATTTGAAAATCATATAAAGTAATGTAATTTAAGCTTCTTCTTACCTCACGCAATACAGAGTATGATGAGAAGAAGCAAATGTTTGAAGTTGACTTAAAAATGCATAGGATTACTTGGAATATGCTGTAATCTGTTAACTTTGCAGACTCGTTACATAATTCAGAAGTATATTTCGTTTACTCACAAAATTCCGTGTATTCTCCTATCCTTGTTGACTTGTCAATCGAAGTAGAAAGACAACAATTGAGGCTGCAAGTACAACGTAATTAAATAATAGTCGATATCGACAATGTTGCAATTTGAAGGGGAATGGCTCCCGGATAGCCATGTAGGCAACGCATTCGACTTTGGTGCAAGCAGTTCCGGGTTCGAATCCCAGTGGGAGCGAAATGATCTCAGCTATCGAAGCACTTTTATAAATACTACTACTTTGAAGGGGAAAACGCCTACAATTATGGCTGAGGTGATAGTAGATTTGGATTTCATGTCCAAGATATAAAAGATGGAATTATAGTAGTATAATTTGAGAAGAAAAAGTGATTATTTTTTAAATTTCTTTAGCTCAACAAACGGGCTATGAACACACCGTGATAAACTCATTTGGGCTGTGATTTATTCGCTGTTTGACGAGAGAAACAGAACGAATAAATGAAGCAGATTTAACAGTTTATCTGTGAGAATTCGGCGAAACGGGTTAACGAGTTTCGTTGACAACTGGGTTGTAATACCCTAATCTTGAGCTTGTTTCGATATTCGGTTAAGGTTTTCAAACTGCTTTAGGTTGCAATTTTCGTTGACTTGGTTTCTTCGGTTTGTTGTATTTTACAAATTAGATTCCTACAGGTATTCATTACGAGACAACGGAATTTTGAAACGGGCAGTTGCGTTGCAACAGCAGTTCAAATAGATATGCCCTGTTGTACTGAAGCCGTCCGAGTATGGAGTTACTGCTGCTTAAGTTACTTACTTTCTAAAATGAGTTTTGCTCACTTTCATATTGATCCAAATTTATGTCCGGCAGTGGCTCTTCGCTATATGCACCAATAGATTCGGCGCCCTCATGCAGGAAGCCATTTGCAGTAATTTCAAGGTGGGCTGCTACTAGGCTGGAAACACCTTTTACGCTTATCGAAGAGATATTCCCTGTTAATTTCCCTCCCATGACGTGGTATTTGACTGAGACGTTTTTGCTGGAATATATTCGTCATAATTAGCTTCGTGAAATACTTCTGAGGCTTTTCTAGAAGTTTGTGATGTAATGAATAAAATTAATAAGGTCAATCTTTACTTGGTGGAAATCTGCAGCGATCGACTTGAAAGAAAAACAATAAGTAACTTTCAAAGTAGATTTTTAATGGAAAATTTTTCATAAACGAGTTGACATCTTCAACTATACAACAGCTATTTTGTTAAATTTTGTGTTATTTTTATAATGATGTTTGTGATTTACAGGATCGTTTCCGGTTGTATTTTCACGTTTTACTGCTTACAGGGCCGTCGATTGTATAATTACAAAAAGAGGTGTGAATCGTCGAATTAAATAGGTAGATGAAAATCATTGCACCTTATAATAACGGTATGCGGATTTAAGTTGAAAATAGAGAATTATTTTAGTTATACATCAACAATGTAGCACTTACGATCAACAAAATAGCGAATTGAATGTAACTGTTGCGACTAATCATTTTCATATCATAAACGTAACAATAACTGACGTCACATAACTATGATGTAATTAAAACTCAAATTTATTTGATAATGACAAGTATTTCGCGGTATGTAGTAATGATAGAGACTACTGTTGTTGAAATTAAGTGTAAAGAATCGACTATTGTGACATATAGTGAATGTTATCTCAGAGCGGTGTTGCATTTAAAGGTGTATATAAACTATCTTCGGTGCTGTTCCTTAGATAAAGAGATAATATACCTATATGTATATTAACAAGGGCTTAAGCTTACTCATATGCCATCTTTTTTCTTATTTTTAACTTATGTTTATTCATATACTTACGAAACTACCCTCATTGTTTGCTTCATGTCCATCATGACGATCCTGTAAAAAAAAGACGAGGGTGTTTTTAGAAAAATTAAAGTTGGAACACAGAAGGTTTCGAAATTCCTTTGAGTTATTTTTAGTATGTTTTACATTCAGAACAACAATTTGAGTAAACAACGAAGAATATTATATGTATGAAACAGCGATTGATGTCTAGAGCTAATTTTACCACTGTATTGTGGATACAACGATTACTTAAAATCAGTTTCAGTGGAAAATATTCTTAACTTGCAATCTATGTATACCAGCTGAAAGACCGATTCCAGAAGAAGATCAGTGTTTGCACGAGTAGGCTTCAATAGAATCATAGTTAATTGCTAAACAAATAGCCGAACGATCTTTAAAACTATGCGAATCAGGAAGGATTTGTGATACTGAGAAATGAATCTCGAATCCAGCTTTCAAAGAATCAACAACTGATGTTACTCGTTGATTCTTACGCTGTATTCGTTTACTGTATGGAATCAGTTAATTTTCTGAATTGTTAATGCGAAAGTGACAGTAATTGATCCATTTCTAGTGAAATCATTGCTAAATATATTCTTATGATAATTCCCGATTACTAATATTGCTCGAAAATTGTTTTAAAATGGATTTTATATCAATAGAATATCTATAAGAAATGAGTGCCTTGCTCTTGGTACAGATATACGGCGGGTAAACCAATAGTATCTGGATATTTTCGCCTGGAGGAACAAAATATTTCAGCTACAGTAGGTTCAAGTTCGACAGAATAAATTGCAATTGAGGATTTCCACACAGTTTTATTCACAGATACATTTTTACAAAACAAAAGCCACATTAGCATCACATGTAGAGTATACAAAGACACATGTAGACAATCACAAAATGCAGCACACACTTCATTTATGCTTAGACTTCACTTACAACAATGTAGAGTCAAATAAAATCTACAGAGGTGGCAGTGAAGAGAGAGGTGGTAGGAATTCATAATATAATATCTAGTCAGTTTTTGGGTCAAAATTTCAAAAATATCCTTTTTTAGACTCAGTCATTCATAGTAATCAATTTAATTATGTTGAAATTGTTTTTTATTACGTTATCTCGCTTTTAAGTAGCTCGTTTCACAAAACAGACACCACTGCAAAATAAAATGGCTGCATGTTAATCAATCATGGCAACGCGTCTGCGTTGTTGATATCAAAATTGGTAGTAAATTATTTTTGCATTTTTCGCTGCAAAATTGTTTATAGCAAAGCTTTTGCATTCAAAGCTAGTTAGCCTGTTTTTAGTAGCAAGACTAATTACTTGTTTTAATTGACATTTTAGAAATCGCTGTTTAAATCAAGGAATTTCGAACGCCATTCCTAATCGATCTTGAATATTTCTATCACACTGATTAATCTGAATAGGAAATAAACCAATCCAAAACGCGACTTATTCGTGATTGTTGAGATAGCATATTGTTGTATGAGTTGTTCATTGTTGCTGGAATCCACTTTTTCGATTTTAAAAAGGTGCTGATAATGATGGGCGACCATTGAAATCACAGACAGAACAAACACGAACTGTGAGACAGCTTGGAACTCACTGCGGCCATGGGTCAGACATAGTTGCATTCTTGTTTCCTGGCAGAAGGAGCTCGAAGTTCAAAGGTTGGAAATATTCCAGTCGATGGCTGGAAAAGAGCATTTCATTTTTCAGTAAAGATCTTTCGTTCATACATATTCCTTGTGGATATAAATGATACCCCAAGGGAATATTTCTGAGGACATAATTTGCTGATAAATTCTTGCTATTTTTCGTATTTTGGGGCAAAAGCGTGAGATTTGTTATTTGTTTCAAGTTTAACGAATCTTACTCTTCTTAATTATTGAAGCGACCTTTAGTGTTACCGATTCAGGAGCCAATAGGAATAATCTCAAGAGTAAATTAGTTCTGATATAGGAAACAAAATTTTGCTGCTATCAACGTATACATGAACTGAATTTGCTTAGAAAATTCTACGAAGAATCAATATATTTTTAGCAAATTCTTCGTGATTTCAGATAGAAAACATACATCGATGGAAATTATTAGAATTTCTAGATATTTTCTTTCTTTGGCACATCTTCCGATGACTTAAGATTATTATTTTTAATCAAATAATACTAAAGACAAAATATTTGCTAGGAAATAAAACTGAACTTCACATACATTTCTTATGAAAGTTTTTAAAATCGGATAAACAAATGCATTAAAATCGTTTCAAAATTCATCGAATGTTTCTAACTCTTTTTAACTTACATAATTACTATTTATAATTATTCACTTTTTAATTTACGCCACGGTGATTTTAATAAAAGATTACATTGCTGTAATTTAGCGTAAAATGTCTTTCCGTTAGTATTTGATTCTTTGTTGTTTACCTCTATTTTGTTTTCAATTATTGCCATTCGATGCGACATGGAAAGCAAGTGAATGTATTCATATATTTTTATGTACGTGTGAGATACAAATGCATTATTATTTGAAGTTGAATCGATATGGTCGATTCGATTTGATTGAAAAGTATCTCTAGAACAAAAGTACTTACAAATTTGCAGATGGATACTTGTTTGTGGGCGTCGGAAACAAGGACTCGTATCTCCTTGGGTCCTCAGCGGTGTTGTGGTCAACGTCGTGGATGGCATAAGCGTTGAAACGGGTGACTCCGGGAGGAAAGTAAGAAGATGGAATCAACGCTTTACCCTTCCAACGACCGGAGTTAATTGTGGATTCGTATTCTATCGGCAGAAGAGTCCGTACTGCGTTACTGACGCCGTCTAGAAGGAGCACGAGGTGCTGCCCCCATCTGAAAACAGGTGATTATTCCATTCAAGTTTGAGGTCACACTGATTAAACTTAACCTAACTATACGATGCAATACATTGCTCTTTCTACAAGCTACCGAATAAGGCCCATTGTCGTCCACAGAAAGTTATTTATATGTCATTGTCACGGGAGTTGAGACTTATCATTGTTGCACACATGCAACAATGGTCTACTACAATATTGCTAGGGCTTATTATATTACGAAACTATCCCCGGAGTGGCAAAGTTTGAAAGTTCCTCGTTTTACTACTACTCATTTCTTCAATTAAATATATACATTCATGATGATATCCTTTTATTTCGTTGTATCATCAACATTCTAAAAAGCATTAGTAATTAGCGAAATACAGGAGTGATTTCATTTACTCATATCTTAATTTTTATTATTTTGATTTGATGAATGCCACATAACACTCACATATATTTAAATGTTATTGAATCTAGATTAATTTACAATACTCACGGAGACAACTCCACCTCCAAATATTTCGGGTTGTCTATATTTCCATCGGCGAAGAAAACTTCGACCACTGCACATGAAACGGTAAAGAAAGCATTTGTTCAAAACATGTGGATAATGAGTCGTTGACAGTTTCGAAATGAATGATTGAAATTCTAAAAAAAATCTGCTGTGTTACTTAGGAAAAATTTATATTTCGGGGGGCTGGAGGTTTTTAAACTTAAAACAACTTAATTTGATAACTTAAAACAAACCAAAAATTGTCCGAACTTCTCAACAGTCAATCAGTGCAGTTTACTTGGTTGAACCAAATAACATTTTAAATCAACGATCTGATCTCTTGAGCCTATAGCACTCTATTTACCCTTTTTTGGGAGTTACGTTCATCAGCAAAAGCAAAAACTTAAGACCACCGATTTCATTAGCCTATTCCTGATATCTTTTTTCGGATTACTCTGCCTTGAATTTCAAACCAGTAGTATTGAATCAGTCAGGGGCAGATCTAGAAACCTTCTATGGAGTTGGCATTGCATTCCAAGGGGAGTAAGATTTAAGACGATTTCCTCATGAACTAACCCCCCGATTAACTTTTATGATGCGATTTTGTTGCGGTAAATGTAGTAGATGAATAGCGATAATGAAAAACTTAAAAATCTGATAATAATTAAAGTTCCCTGTCAGATATTAAGCCAGAGGTTGGAAAACTTTTTCATCGGAAGGCCAAATTTTCAATTCAGCTGCATGAGATAGGCCACGTAAAAACATCAGGACGGTCGTGAGTAGCATGTTGCCTACATTCAAACAGTTTAACATTGAAATTGTATTTCAGGAATGAATTCATTCGGAGAATATTTTCCATCTTGTATTTAAATTGGTGGTACTGGTAAGACTCGGAGGAAAAACTTATTTAAATATAAGCATTCACAAAGTAAAGTAAAAGGCTTCAGATTCTCCACCTATGTCAAGGCAAATTGCTTGTATTACTAAGTCATCAAGAGGTCTCCCCCCCGTCTCCTGACCCTGGATCGGCCAATAAGTTCAGTTTATGTTATTATATGCATAAAATATATATGAGCCATAAGAAAGTACTAAAACCATTGGGACATTGACTTGTAACATTACTCTATACATTCAGTATAAAGCAATGCAATAAGTAGCAATAATGGTAATGTAATACGGCAGTCAATTTTGTAGCTCATAGACCACGATCATAGCTGTAAGAATCATGGAGATTGCTACCGTATTCCTACTTTTCTATCAATGACTGCGAGAAAACGGGATCTTTCTAATCTGATATGGATAGCGGGATGGACAGTTGAAACCGGGACGGTCATACCTAAATCAAAATGTATGCAATCAACCCTCGGTATAATTCTCATTGTTTCGTGAAGGCTTTTACAGCTTCTGCAGTTTATACATATAGATAAAATCATCCCATATAATTCTTACCCTCGTAATCCCACAGCTTGTCGAAGGGTTCACCGGGCTTGCCTCCAGGGTTACCAGGAATGCCGAAGAACGGCGCATCCACTTGTATTTCAACCCCTTCCTCTTTACCGACCAATGTTACTGACACAGGATCGTGGTCCACGGGCAGACCATCCCACGTCGTTTTGATCAGATAATTCATACCACTGATAAATGAAAAGATAGGCCTTAAATTCCATTACCGTTCGAAATTATGTAACTTCTTAACTTTGCGCACACGATAACGTCTGTTTTTTTCTGCTGAGATAAAGACAGAAATATTCTTTCAAGGACAAGCATGTGCATAATTTAGAATTTAAAGCGTGTATATTAAAATGACACAAAAAATATACTCTATATAACAGGTTATATATAGTAATCTACTACCAAACGCCCACTTTCAAATGGTGGTTTCCCATAGCGAAAATTTTGATTGATTTGATGTTTCTGTTTAAATCATAATCAAACGAAAAGTGAAAAATGCTAATAGGTTAATTTTAATTCAGGACAACAAAGTTATTATACAGTATAGTGTATATATTAACAGAATAGAATAACATTGTATAAATAATGTAACAGTATAAATATAACAGTAGTATAGTAAACAGTTAAGTAGCAACCATCCAAGAAGTGTAAGATTTGTAGTAAATAGGCAATTTAAGACTTCCAATTTTCCACAAGTTTTAATGAAGTAACCGGTTTTGACTCATAAAGTCATCATCAGGTACGTAAATCTACCAGAAACTATCATTGTGGCTTTAGGGGGCGAAACAATTCCCTTTATTAAAACTTGTCGAAAATAAATAGTCCATTTTTAATGTATTATACGATGTTGTATGAAGTAAGACCAACTTATACTGATGGCAAGATCAGGATATTGAAATTTGGTAAATTTTGTATCAATGCTATCTTATTCAGGGCCGGTTCTCGGTAAAAGGCGGGATAGGCAAAGCACAGGGGAATAGTAGGTGCCCTAGGTAAATTTTTTATCTCTATTTGTAGGAAAATGTGGAAGGTAGAGTAGCCAATTATTTCATAATCCTATTCACTCGTAATTCGACATGAGTACGTTTCATTTTATTCAGGTCAAGGTGCAGGCATTCAAGATCATGTCCTTGTGTGTTCATCCAAAACGGAGGTTCACTGTTCAATTGAACGTTCTTCGATATAAATAACCCTCGTCCTTCTTTGAATACGTGAAGTAAGAACATCCTCTCATGCATGTTCATGCCTTATTTTATTATTTTTGATGGTAAGAAGTGAAAGGTCACTAACCTGGCGTCTTTGCCAATTCCTGTTGGATGCACGGCAAGAACCAGTTGGAATATGAAGGGGAGGACGAACTTGAGGCTACTCCTGCTTGGAGACCTGCAAAAACGAGAAAAATAATATGTAGTTGATTTGAGTAAATACAAAAGATATTTAGGAAATTCGCCTTTCATTCACAATATGACAGATTTTTAAAAAATTTAATTTGTAAATAAAATATTTCATTTATAAATAATCAATTTTTGGAATTACATTCTAAACAATAAAGATCTATTAATAAGGATTATAATCATAAAATAATTTTTATTTTTAAATAATAAAAACTAAAAAGCAAGTATAACTGAAAACAGAACTTTTAAATAATAGCAGCTTTAGAATGTTGCAATAAAATTCGATAGATAGAAATAAATAACTCAAAGTTACACGTTTTAAATTTAAGGCTTTCACTCTAAAGTTAGTTAAATCAAGAACTAAAATTTAGTTGCTCGATTGTTGTGAGCTGAATTTAAAAATTAGATAAAAATGAGAGATAACAGTGACTTCAAGGTTGATGGAGGTAAAAAATAGAAATTTCCACCTAAACAGTAATAAATAATTCAATTTTCAAAAACACGAAGTCAAATATGTAATATAATAATGATTAGTAGGTTGATGTCATCCTTATAAGATGAAACGATGAAATTTCCGATTCAAAATTAATGCGTGACATAATTGAAAGCGGTTAATAACAACAATTACCAGTTTGATAGATGTATTGTTGATCTAAACAACCGGAGAATAATTTTCCTTTATTCTTCTATAATACAGTTCGAAACTGGATTAAAAAAGATTGATTGTTGGATGTCACCACGTGCGCGATAAGTATAGCTTTCAGATGGAGGATTTTCATGCTGCAAGACTTTGATAAGAAAGATAACACAATAAGATTGATCGGAGACAATCAGATGGACATCGATGGCGTAACTCGACTAGCGTAGCTTTACTAATGAATTTTGCCCAAACTTATGCCATTGAATTCAGGTTAATTAATGCCTGGTAAAAACGGATTACGATATAAAACTTTTGGCGAAGTAAATAATGTCGTGATTTCATTCAACAACGCGCGAATTTCGAAAGATTTATGTGGTATAATTGCTACAACAGGACTTATGGTCATTTTTCCCTCAGAGCATAGAAAAGTTAACAGACTAGACAGTGATGTTGTTGTTAATATCCCTCTAACCACACCACCGGTGACTTGCTTGATACATATGTAAACCTAACACACAACTCTGTATTGTAAATACACGTTTTTTCGTTAAAAATTGGAAATCAAATTACGTTCCATAATATATTATTTAGCTATTAGGTTAATTCACTTAAATATCCTTCAATAGAATTACATATTACATACATTTGCACACCTGCAATAGAGTATAAGCATATAAGATAAGGATTGAATAATTTATCGCTTTAATTAACGTATTTATATATTAAAAAGGACCATTCAACGAGGTTATTTTAACCTGATAGAAGAATCTTACAGGAATATAACAGACACTTTTATTATTATTAGAACATAAAAGGATTTGCTATTCCGTATTTTTTGGTAAAAAGTATAAGTCATAAAAATATTGCCCTTAGTTTTATCATTCTGCATTTTCATTTTCCATACACGCCTTTATATCTCGATGTCATTAGATAGAAAACCTCAAGTAAATATTTCGTTATCGTGGAGTATTTTTTATCCTTTGATCTAGGAATCCAGTTTTTTATGCTTTATACATTGAAAACAAAATTTTATTTTCTCTTTCATTGATGTTCTACCTTAGAAAGCTGATTGTCGTAAAAATAAAACAGGTATTGGTACAGTTTTCCTCTTGAAAATTCTGCAGAATTTCGGAAACCGGTTTTAATATATGCAAATAAAACCTTATGAACATCGAAAGAAAATGCGCAACTACCTATTCACAGCGGCTTAAAATAAAATTATTATCAAGGGGTTAACAACCACAAAATACTTACATTTCTACGATGACTGATAAACAACTTGCGAAAATGTGCGTTTGACTTTTGATTTCACTTCGGCACTCCTATCTCAATGGCGGTCACTTCGCACCTGAGTATCGCAACAGCTAATTCTCGGTTTTATCTTGTCTCCCCTTCCCCTCTTCCCCCCACCCTCTTTAGAAACCTGTTCAATACTTATACATCCAACGTTTATCGCGGAGGTGCCCGCTCAAACATGCAATGTGAAGTGAATTACCAAAACAAAAAAGAATGAAAAGATAGCATCATTAAACGTGTTCGAATAGACGGCTCAATTCTACCTTGAGATTATCGTTGGCTGCTAATTGTGCGGGATTCAGATAATTAGCCACTATGAGGCAATAATCTACTTGCTGTATCACTTCATTGTTGGCTCAGTGGATTTACAGTTCAAGAATGTCATTTTTGATTGTTGCTGGGTAAAGATCTATTATTCACGACAACAATTTTTCATTCTATGCTGTAATCATTTGAAGCCATTATTAATTAAAAGTAATGGAAATATTTAACAGCAGTCTTTCGCAGGAGAGGTACGGGAACTGATTCCTAGGAAATTACAGGGTGGGTCATTTCAAAGTTTCTTTTTAATATTTTCTAATGATTATAGTTGATGCTTTCAGACGATATTTGGTGGAACATTTCCATAATCAATATGAAAGAAAGACAAATTGTTTCTTTCATATTGATTCTAATGATTATATTTAATAATAATTTAATGATCTATAAAAATATAATATAAATAATAAAATATATTATAAATAATAAAATATATTATAAATAATAAAATATAATATAAATATTACAAATAAAATGTAAACAATATCATATTTAATAATAATTAAATAATTTTCTTTAATGACATAATTTAAAAAGAAAAAAGAGCAGATAAATAATCTATCATTTTCCAAAACTCTTCTATTTTCAAGTGTCAATTATACTATGATTAGACAGACTATCTTAGCCCAATTAAGTAAGACCTCCAAAAATGCCGCTAAAACGTTTAATTATCAGGCACAACTTGCTGTGACTGTTGAAGTCAGGAGTCCTTCCAGTTAACAAAGTAATATTCCGGTGCTGAATCTTCATAGTTTCCCACTGTTTAGGAAGAATATATGAACACATAAATCGTTTTAATCTTCCCTAGAAGCCTTTTAAAAACGATATTGGATAATTAAGAATGCCTGATGAGTAATTTTTGTTTTTGGTAGCATATTGTTGCACTTATCTCTTTGTTTAAACCTAGAATTTAATGAATAATGTCCAAAATCAGAATTAGAAATATTCCTCCGAAAACAGGAAAGTACCATTCAAAAAAGTTGAGATTCCTCCCTCTGATGTTAAAGTAAAATATAGTGCAATAATTATGTGATTTGCCGTTTTTAACAAAGCATAATTTAGGTATAAAAATATGGTTATGAACTGACCCCCTGGTACCACTATATATATATACCCCATTAACATTTTAGTGTGGTTCTATGAGGAATTATTATGTATTTCCTAGATTCTGGATAAGATCAGATTTCAATAGGCCTGTTTTGTATGAGAAAATTCAATTAAAATACATATTATAGATAAAAGACAATGAGGGGTCATGGATAGCCATATGGGCAGTATGTTTGTGTTGGATGAAAAAGGTCCTGGGTTCGATTCCAGGTGGGACCTGAAGTGTAAAATGATCTCAGCTGTCAAAGCACTTTTGACAATACTACTACTACCTAAAAGACAATGAACAAACTGGTTTTACTTTGTATATTAATGAATGATTACTTGTTGCAGCAACAAAAGAACATCAATTATTTCAGGAATTTATTAGTTGACATTTATGTGTTACTGTACTTCTGTACAGGGCCTCCCAAGAGAGGCTTTTTCTTTTATATATAGGAATATTGCAATGCGATTCGTTTCTTGCTTAAAGTAAGAAACTGCAACCTAACTTTTATTTATTTATTTATACGTTAGACTACGAGTAGGCACGAGGCCAGGTGGTAGCCATTCCCTGTGGGGGGAGGGAAATATAAAATATCCTGCCTGGTATTCACCCAAGTCGAGAGGAAAACCCCCCAAAACCTCCCGAAGGCAGTACATCACACAATTTAGTACTATATATAAAATATACAAACATGAAAGATACAAACAATGTGAAATATAAAAGACAAACCTCATAAAAGAATGTTACATAATAAAGAAATAATTATTATTTTAGAAAATACAAGTTTAATTTGCAATCCAGCAACGGCTGTTATTACTAATATACTAATTCAGATATTAATATAACTTAACTTAGCTTTAAATTTTTTTGCGTTTTCTGGCATTGGAATGAGAAATTCTCCAGGTAAAGCATTCCATTCTCTTATTCCTCTATTAACAAAAGAATATTTTGCAACATCTGTTTTCTGCTCGCGTTCTCTTATTTTTAAATTATGGTCGCCGCGTCCAATATAGCTTGGATTTTCGAATCTCTCCCGTAGTTCTGCCCAAGCATCTTTACAATTCTCTTTACAATTCCACGCGTTAAATACTCCCGCTAACCTAAAAGCTTTCCTTCTCGACGCTAACGATTCCCATCCTAGCTGATCTAGCATTTTGCTAACACTCTCATCCTTCTTGTGTTTTCCAACTACGTATCTAGCCGCCTTCCTTTGCACGCCTTCAAGTTTCTTACTTAGGCCCGTTTCGTGGGGGTCCCAAACACTCGTCGCATATTCGACTATCGGCCTAACTAACGATTTATACGCCCTTTCTTTGACTCCCCTCCCACTCCGTTTTAGGTTTCTCATTACGAAGTGAAGGTTTCTATATGCCTTTGTAGTAACATTTTCGATGTGACTCCCCCATTTGAGATTATCAGATAAATTAATACCCAAATAATTGCAATCATGTACGGTAGGAATTGTTTCATTGTTTAGCGTATATTGGTTAAATTCATGTAACTTTTTTCTAGAGAACTTAATATGCTTACATTTACTGACGTTTATCATCATATCTTTTAATTTAGTCCACTCTGATAACTGCTTTAGATCACTTTGCAAGATATCGCGGTCGTTGCTATCTCTTATTCGCCTATATAATATGCAGTCGTCGGCAAATAACCTAACTTCGGACTTAATATTAATAGGGAGATCGTTAATGTATATTAGGAATAGCAATGGCCCGAGAACGCTACCCTGTGGAATACCTGAGGTGACTTCGGCCTCGTTAGAGTAAACTTCACCGATTTTGACTCTCTGTTTTCTCTCCTTCAAAAAATTTTCAATCCATCTTAGTACCCGCTGGTCAATATTTAAATCACGTACTTTTGTTATGAGTATATCGTGCGATACTTTATCAAAGGCTTTAGCAAAATCAATGACAACCGCATCGATTTCATCCCGTTTATCCATAGTTTCAGCAATATCTTGCACCAATCCGAGAAGCTGTGTTTCACATGAGTACCCCTGCCTGAAACCGTGCTGCCTCTTACTTAACCAGTCGTTTTCCTTCCAGAATATACGAAGGTAGTCTGCTATAATTTTTTCCATTAGTTTACTGACCTGGGAAGTTAAACTAATGGGCCTGTAATTATCAACTGATGTTTTGGACCCCCCCTTATGAATTGGAATCACGATCGCTTTAGTCCAGTCGTCAGGGATATGATTATTGTTTAAAGTTGCAGTAAACAGTGTTCGAAAATATGGCACTATTGAATTACCTCCTAATTTAATGGCGTCACTTGAGATATCATCAGGTCCCTTAGATTTCCTATTTTTCAGTTTTTGAATGTGCCTTAAAATAACTGAGTCGAGAATTTGGATATACTTTGCGCTTCCCTCTTCCCCTCTATGTGTCTTTTCCTCGATTAAAGCTTTGCCTGCACTACGGATTCCCTTATTATAAACCTGAGAGAACCATTCATTAAATGCCTCAGCGACTTCCTGTTCCTTGGTTAGCTTTTCACCTGCACCTGTATTTATTGTGAATGAGTTGTTCCCATCTCCTTTCCTACGGCGTAGATATTTGTAGAACTCATTTGAATTTTCCGAGTCAAGAGTGTTTTTGACATATTCCTCCTCCGCGCGTATTTTTTCGGCAGCTAGTTCTTTAGTTAATTGTTTATAATATTCCAACGAATCTAAATCGCGATCTTTCTTTTTATGCGCGACCCTGACTTTCCTTTTGAGCAACCTAATTTTCTTATTGTAGTACTCGGGATCTGGATTATTCTTTAGTCGCTTCTTAGGGACGTATTTTTCAATACCACGGAAAACAATTTTCTTAAAACCTCCCCAGATCTCTTCGACTGAATTCCCAATTCCTGCCCATTCTCTGTATTGTTGACGCAAGTATTCTTGAAATCCGATATTATCAGCTTTACTATACTGGAAAATTTCAATATTTTTTCGGACTGGTGACCGTTGGGGAACATTCCACTTAAGAACGAGCTCCACTGCTTTGTGATCGCTTATACCTGGAATAGTGCTGGCTCTAATCACTGCGTCTAATGGCTTTACGAGAAAAATATCGAGAATGCTCGACTCCCTGGTGGGCTCCTTGACTACCTGAGTAAGACCCCCCTCACGAATAATGCTATTTACAAGTTCTTGGGGTTTACCCCCTCCCTCTGCGCTTCCTTCCCAATTAACGTATGGTACATTTAGATCTCCCGCAACGACCATGAGGTTTTCATTCAATGTCTCAGCGCAAAGGTCGTTAAGAATGTTTAAAACTTCGAAATCGTCACTCGGTTTCCTATATGCAAGAATTACTTTGAAAACCCTCCTGTTTAACGGATTTGTAATTTTAACTCCTAGCATTTCGCAGTCGTCGCGTACCCATTCCAGATTACTATGTAAATTGTCAGAAACGCACACAAAGATTCCCCCTCCACGTGAACCACGATCTCTTCTATATACCACGAACCCTGATGGAAAAACTTCGCTCGAATAAATGTCCTCATGCAACCAAGACTCAGTTCCTAGTATTATATCCGGATTTGAAGCTTCAATTAAAGATGAAAACGTTACCTGTTTGTTGTAAAGGCTTCTACAGTTAACCTGGAGAATTCTCAAACCGTTACCTTCGTCATAAGTTCTAATACAAGTATTTTCTCTATTACATATATTTGCACTATTCTTCTTGACGGGCTCTTCTCTTGACAGCCTCTCCGTCGTGTCATGGATGGTATTTCCACATTCTCCTTCAATCTCGCTGTCGTCATAATCACCGCTTACACTCTTTTTCTCACCTCCGATGCATCTTATTAGTTTCCCTGCAAACACCTAGAAATAGAATCGGAAAGGCAGTTACTGAACTTGAAAGCCCCCCTTCTATTAAAATGCAAACCATCCCTTCCCAAGTCCCATTCCCTAATACGTTGATTTGGATTTAAAAAATTTATCCCCTGACTTCTACATACCCATGCAATACCCCTGTTAATATATTCAATTTTTCCCGGAGCAACATCCTTCCTTTTAACTATCCCACTTACAATAATTTTAGCCTTATTAAATTTCTTTTTGGCAACAGTGCACAAGTCATAGATTTCTCCAACCACGTGGTCACTACTTTTAGCCCCTTTTATATTGTTTGTTCCCACATGTAAAACAACCACTTTTTCTTTTCTTTCATCCCCCATACTCCCAATTTTGTTACAAAGTTGCTCCGCCCTTACTCCCGGCAAACACTCAACAGTAGCACCCTTGCTTTTACACCCATTCCCGCTAAACCTTAACATTGAATCTCCCAACACTAAAACATCATTAAAAGGTTTAGATGTCACCTTTTCCTTGTCGCTGATGGTGCAGGTTTTCATTTTTTCCTTCAGCTGTTCATTCTCCGCGGTTAACCTTTTCACTTTTTCTTTTTCCTTTTCCAGCTCCCTCCGCAGCCGCACAATCTCCAGATCCTTTTCTTCCCTGGTGTTCTTATCCCTCTTCTTACTGCAACTGCTGCATCTCCACTCGTCTTCCTCGCAGTTCTCTAATTTGAAGAGGCTGCAGCTAAAATGAAAATATTGCTTGCAGTCACTGCAGTGTACGCCGTTCTTAACTCCCTTCTTACAAACAATGCATTTAGGTGTACTTAACTTTCCTGCCATTTCCCTTGAATTCACCCTTTCTTCTATTAGCACGGAGCTCCCTGCGGACACGTCCTTTCACCTCGGCGACTCGACTGCTACTGAGCCCAGATAAAAAATAAATACCCACAAATTAAATAAACAGAGGGAATGAGGCAATAGGCAATAGATGGAAAGTGAGGTGATTTGTTTTTGCTTTACTCATTGAGCTAAGGTGATAGGAGCAGAAACTTTCCACATTTACTGCAGCATAATGACCCAATGAATAACACTTTTCATAGCATTCAGTAAGCACAATAGTAACACTCTTAAGTGACAATGTAGATAAGTAAACAGAACTCTTAGATAAGGTTACTGAAGATTAAGGATTTTGTTTTGGATATGACGTAGAACATTTTCTAGTATAGTATCTGATCTTTCTTCTTCCTACAGTAAATACTGATGAATTGCCCCTGAATCCAGGGCCTATTTTATGATGAAACTTATGAAGAACTTTGGGTATAACCTAGGATTGTTAAGATTTAGAGTTAGTATATACTTTCACTAGGATTACTCTATTTCTATGTCTACTAGCAATTACTAAGATTTAGCCTCCATAATATAAACAGATAAACAGAATTAAATCATTGATGGCTTTTGATGAAAGAATTCTTCTTTTTCCAAAGAATCGTTTATCTGTTTTTATGAGCACAGAACAAAAACGGCTTTTGCTTAACTGATAAGCCCACCTGAAAACACTAAGTATCAACTCTTAAAATATAGCATGTTTAAAATTGCCTTCTATACAGATTTAATATGTATGATGTATGTACAGGACCACAAAAAATTTTTGCTTAAGTAAATACCAAATGTCTTTTGACTAGTCCAGCTAACATCAATAACAAAAATACTGATGATATGAAGGAATAGAAAACTTGCTTCTTTCACAAATGAACCCAATTTTCAAAATTTCAAATCTATTCTATGAATTTGAGGATCCAAATCATAATATTTTATCATGCAATCATCTAAGGTAGAGCAAAGAAAAATATTATAGGGGAAAAGATATAAATTTCAAATATAATTTAATGCAGAGAGGCCTATCCAAGAGAGGACAAGAAAATATAAACATTTATTAACCCTCACAGTTTTTTAGTCCCTCTTTGTGTCCTATATTGAATTTGCATGCAGGATATCTTTTACATCTTCAGTTTAGGATATCTTGTACATATTGTTTCAAGGAAATAATCAAATAAGAAATATTGTTTTGTCCAATATGCTTAATGCTGTATACTACAGCCTCCACTTGATTTTTATTGGAGACCTTCCTTTTCATGGTAGGAAGTCTAATGAAACTCATAAACAAAACAAAAATATTTACATGGAAAGCTATTAAATAATTGCTGTGTTGTACAACAATTAAAACCTTCCTTGCATGGCTTTTCCATTTGAAGCATCATAAGATAAGTCAATCTAAGGAAAATATGCAAGAATTAACTTGTGCAAGTGAAACTATTTTAAAAATTGGTGATATAGTGAGGCACAAGGAGAAAAGATAACCATTGAATGATTCAAAGGGTGTTGAATGAAGAATATAAAGCTAGGAGAAGAATCATTTATAGATTAGCAAAATAAATCATCAGGAATAATAGAAATATTCTAAACGAATGAAAAGAGAAATCTTAGGAATGCCACTCCAAGAAAAAGGAAGATGAAGAAAACAAGGTTCCTATTATATTCTGGTAACATATAATTGTGAAAAAAAGGAAATAGAAATAAGTTTTAAAATCCTGCATAAGTGAAAGATAAGGAGACTTCAGAAAAGAGTATTATTTGGTTCTTTATTAGCAAGAACATTTTGCTGAAGATCAATGGCAAGCAGTGACAGATTATCTTTAGACATAATTAACTGTGACCCCCAGATCTGGATGCTTGTATTATCCACCATGAATGTGGGTCCTCTAATTTTGATCTGACTAAGGTTTCATGAAGGCAAAACGTGAATGGAAGCAAGGCCAGATAAAGGAGTACCTGCATTGAAAGGCAGAATTTTAACATGAAGGTTATGCAGGTGCCAATAACTATTATGGTGGAGATGAAATAAAAATGAGAAAATTCTAAACGAAACTAATGAAACAAAGCAACAAAAACATTTTCATACCATATCAGGTCCTTTTAACATTTTAGCAATTTCATCTAAATCGTACTAGTTATTACGTAAGAAAATAAACATTTCATTCTTTTTAACATTTGCTATCATTCCAATATTAGTAATTGAATATTTTGTTAAATTTATACAAGAAAATCTTAGTTTCTTAGATACATAGGTTGTTTTCCGATTTTCTTAGGGTCGTAAGACCGGGAAGGGGAGGGGGAGCTGTGATGCAATAATTGACTTCACAGGGTCGGTAGGTGGATTTAGATTACCAAACATATTGTGAGGTCATTCAATGATAAAAGTGTACTTTGTTAAGATTCAGAATCCTACTCAGAGGTGGAGGATCCCTTCACTCTTTACTTTAATCTACCAGAACCTAATGGCTAAAATTAATTACAGATTTTCATAAAATATCTATTTGAAGAATATTTTCACAGGTAACTGAAAGAGAGTATTGAAGCTAAATTGCAGAAAATAATGACAGAACAGCTATCCCATGGATTACATTTATGGAATCCCATTCAAGAACCAAAGTCTCTACGAATTTTTGTCTACAATCTAAGATATTTTTTTTATTGATACTTGAGAATTTTTCAGTCGTAAGTCATTCGCAGAGCAATTGGTTTAAATGCAAGCGATAGTACATTTATTTAAATATGACATATGCTCTCCACGTTATGTTACTAAGAAAATTATGCATTTCTCGCGTGAAATTCAAGGCATTTCTAAGAAAATATACCTCTACATTACGATTCATTCATGCAATCATCCTTCGGTAGGCGTCTGCTTCAACCAATCACGGAATACAAGGGAGTCGTAACCATGATTGCAAGGCGGTCGATAGAAACTTTACCTAGAGGGAAATCCACAGAATCCACAGTGGTAGACGAAATGTATGATCTGTTCACCGTTCTCAGCTTACTTCATATTTTAGGGAGTGAATACTCTTGTAAGTATTCATTCACTACTGAAAGAGGGGAAGAAAAGGTGTACGTGAGAGGAGTACGATGTGGCAACAGAGCATTCCGATAAGCATTTCAAACAGTTCACTTTGTTATTTTATCTCTTATCCGCCTTGAAAACATCGTGAGAATCAAATTATGTAACTTTTCTTTTTCCCAATTTTTCCTTTTCATCGTGGATGTAGTGGTTTTTTAATTATTTAAGATCACATTAATTGTTATGATATTCTTGAAAAGAAATGTTATTGTAATTACTTCCATATTTTCAATATGCAGATGTGATTCTAGCATGATAATTTGGAAAAAGGCATCATTAATAATACTTGAATAATACCTGTCTCATTCAAGGTGAATGAGTTTATAGCTGATCATCTTTGCAATATCCATAATCTTTTTCCTATCATTCCATACATACCCCTCCACTCAAGACTTATCTCATACGTCAAGTGTCTACTTTCACTCCATAAAATATTAAATTTTATCCAATCTCTGTACTTTTTCATTCACCAAATTCAATTTACTTTCACGCTTCTTCTTATGCCCACTAGAAATTGATCTCTCCTTTCCAGTGAGATTATTGTCACCAAGATTTTGTTCTCATTGTAAGTGTTGAATGTAACTCAAGTCTTTTTTACTCTTTACCAATGTCAGATGAAAGGAGAGATTCAGTTCATTGATGAACATTATGATTTTACTACACCATACTGATTCTAAGAAGAGTTGCTATGTCTCAAGAAATATTTTGAATGTATATATTTTCTACAAGTCTACTGATTAGTGTATTAGTGATTAGTGATTTTCATGGTCTTACCTGATATCTCATATATGTAAAGATTTTTAAATTTTTTATAAAAATTTGTGCTTATGTTTTAAATTACCATCACTAAGCACCTGATGACCATCTCACTAGCAAGTAAATCTGATTGAATTCCTTTCAGTGCTTATATTAAAAAGGGGCTATCTCTATCTTTCTATGCATGCTCCTCATGATATCCATTGCTGTACTTTCAAATACTTCTCAAGATTAATGTGGGTAAAAATGTGATTATGTAGAAATCTTTTTAGCTCCTCCGGATAATTTTTATTATTTAGTTGCTCACCAAATTCTATCAAACTGTTTTTCATTGAAAATTGAAACAAAAAATTGGAATGACATAAAAATTTGAATGTAGGAAGCTTCCTTTATAAGTAACCAGCTTCATTTCAGCTGAAAATTAATTACCAATTGTTTAGGTTACCAGTAGGCACTGATTGTTTCATTTAATTGCAAGTCAAAATATTTCTAGACATTTGTTTCAAAATATCTTAGGAAATTTAACATATGTATTGGATTGCAGTTTCATGACTATTTAAATTAATATCTTGAATAAAAGTTTCATGATAGACTTATTTCGTCAGATTTCTGACTAGTTATATTTGTGCTCTTTCCAACTGAAAGTGATTTAATGATTTCAGTTGCTTCTTTGCAACCAAAGTTTTGTGGCATACATTTTTTTGCCATATAACATTGTTTTAGATACAATTCACCAACATCACAGTATATTTTCATCACAGTTTATAACTTTGTTTCCTGTATAGATTTAAAATTTTTGTGGTACTATACATTTAGGCTTTCCTCTTGCTTTCTGGATCACTCATACAATTTCAAGTATTTTGTTGATAATATAGAATTAGATGTTTAAATATTATCACTCCAAACGGTTAATAAATCATAATATTTTTTGGTTCACTTTTGAACATTGATTTCCACATTTAATATAAATGACTTTTCATAGATCATGATGCGTTGTATGACGATGACTTGCTTTCTTATGTCGCATTCTGTCAGCTGATAAAAGGAACAGTTCACTTAAAGTCTCTGGATGTCCACCTGCAACAACACTTAGAGGTCTGCTGAGACGTCTTGGATCAACCACTGAAATCATATGAAATATATTTATTGATAATTTATGTTACTGTCCCTCAATTGCAGTTGAGCTTGAAGGTTTCTTTTCGATTTGCAGAAGTAAATAGATTCCCAGTAAAAATACTTCAATCATTTCTGGAAAAATGATTGTATTTCTCTGTTTATAACAAATTGTACTCACAATCACACTCATAGGTTATCAAAGTTCTGTCTTGACAATGCATGAAATCTTCAAATAATTTTAAACATCATCAGTCAATAACTTTCAATCTTCTCCCAATAATAAGTTAGCATTTAATATTCCCATTTCATATGGAGAATTTTATATTTGAGAGTCTGGATAAATTATAGTATGGTTTAAAGTAGTTTTGAATGAAGGATTCTAGAAAATATTGTTTTTCATTTGATTTATGTTATGTAAATATTGAACTCCTTCAACCATTTTTAAATGTTGGTAGCAGCCTATACAACTCTAAAAGATACTCATAATTGAGTTATTTTCTGATTTGAATCAGTTATGTTTTATTAACTTGTAGATGGTAGTTCTGATAATATCTTTGAGATCAGTAATTTAATCAGTAAATCCTTGTTTGTAGCTGAATATGGCATCAAAAAATTATTAATTAATGGTCAATTAAATATAATAAATTAAAATTTATTTTCCAATAATTTTCTGCGCATGCTTTTCAAACATTCATAATAGGAGGCTTTTCTACAACATTAGAATGGTTCAGTTTTGTTAATTTTCATCGTTCATTCATCATAATTTTTTCATTCATATTTTGTCTTTTTCAACTATTTCCTTACTCAGCTGATTTTTACTTTACATTCTATTGCTTAGAGTTGAAGGAAATAATCTCCCAATGTAAAAAAGGTTTAGCATACAAAAGATCCTTTTATTATTTAAATTATCAAGGATTTCATATTCTTCTTTGGACTTACTATAAAAATTGTATTTTCTTTTTATTTCTGTATTTTTCGCATTACATTATTTTGATAATCATAGCTCACCACTTGGCCTTCTTTTGTAAATGACTTCCAGTTCTTGAGATGGTTTTGTAGGTTCTGGATTTCCTCCCTCATAGAGACCTCTGAATCCTAGGTAAGGAGTCACTGCCCTGGCCACTAACTCTTCAAGTTTTAGACGCTCAGTGCTTGGTGGGCAGCATTCGTTGACTCCCTTTGACGTATGAAAATATCTGTTAGAATTCTCCACCAATTTTTATTTCTATTGAATATAATTCAAAAGTCAGTTTTAGTCAGCTAAGTAGCTTCATCTTATTTCTATATACTGCATGTTCTAGTAAAAAATGTGCTCTTTCTAGATGGCACATTTCAAAAGTTTATTGTAATTGTGAAATTTGCATATTTTTTATGAAAACTTTCGATTGTGGTTTTCTTGAACATACCATCTTCTGTACTAATGAATCAGGAAGTAGACCATTTTAGATGAATTGTCATAGGAGTCAAAATTTTTTCATTTCCAAAGTATATGGTGCAATTTCAATGATATCATATTTAGGAAGTTTCTAAAAATTTTTTCTGTGATGATTTTATTATAAATTTTGTAAATCCTCTGTCTGCGCAACACATACACGTACCTAAACATAAATCAAATTATACATAACCATTGCTTAAGAAACAGTCTTTTCTCTATGTTGAAGCCTTTATGTTGAAAACTATCAGCTCATATGAGAAGTCCAATATCTATCTGTATATACAAGTATTGGTGTATCTTATTTTGCAAAGAACAAAGATGTAATATTAATAATATACCCATATTCTACTTATGTATCAATAAAAATACTGAATAACAAGAGAAACGTTGCACATATCTTTTGTGGTCCTTTCTTTGCATGGTATACTAGGCTTTCAGCTCCTCGTTAGCAAAATTTAATTTTTCTGTCAGTTGCTTCAATTACTTTAAGTAAATATTGACTTTCTCAATGGTAAATTAGCTCTTTTTTAAAATCACTGAAAGTTATTTGTCAAGCTCTTTGTTTAACAGCACTACATACACTATGTAAAAGGTTTCTTTTAGTTTGAGCTATGATTTTAAAATATAGGCTCATACTTTTACTGTGGAAAGATTCTAAGCTTTCTTGGTCAATATTATTCATAAATTGTTCTTGGTTTTTCACCCAGTTTAATTTTTATGACATTACTGTCACCAACATTTCAATGACAGACTGTCATCTTCCTCATGTTTTTAGCTTAAGCTTAACATGAATAAGTTAAATATGCAAGCGAATCATAATATAATCCACGAATAAACCATTTGAGGTTTTTGATGATTTATTAATTTCTTTCAATATGAATTCATATTATTTTAAAAATTAAAAATTTATGCTTACCTGCAAAATTAGTAGCATATGCTTGATTGATGGCGGCACTTCCTTTTTTGATCTTCTGTAATAATCTCCTGCCGGATCATAGCTCTTTAACAGTGTCTCAACTTCATATCCAAGTTTTAGAACTATATGATCCCTGAACATAATCAATCCTGCTTGTCTGATACCTAAATTTCTCGACTGTGGGAGAAAATTATGTCTTATTATTTCATTGAAAGCTTTATTGCAGTTAAATTAATTTTAGTACCCGTATTACAATTCAAATTATTTATAAACATTGTCATAGAGCTTTGTGTCACTAAAAACTTTCTGTATTACAGATTGCATAAATTAATTTTAGGCTTGTTACTAATCGATCAGTTACATCTTTGTTTCCTCAATTTGCTTATCGATTTTAATAGTGTACTTGTTCTATTACTTATATGTTCATAAATAAATAAATTTATTAATTAAGGCTATTATAAAGGAATTTATGATTTATTTAGGTTTTAAATTCTTATCTCCATACTCTTTTATTTATTTACCTAATATTCTCATGAAAAGTAATTCAAATGGTGATTTCCACTCTGCAGTGAGGACTGTTGTTTCTCCTAAGGGGGATAATGAAGTAAGGGATTGCAGATGGTGTCTAGATGATATTCACAATATAATCTTCTCTCATAATTAGGTGCACCAATACAGGTGCTGTACAAAACTGAAGCATAACCAAGTTGCAAATGCATTTGCCTAGGCCTTTTGTTGAAATTCTAGAGCTTTAATATAATAATCTTTAATAATCCCAGGCCCTCTTTGCTAGATGTGTGGTTGTTGGAAGATGTAGTCAGAATGAATAGTTTATTTAGTGAATTTCTTTCGTTTAATCTACTATGAAATTATAACCAAATAGAACAGAAGTCATCCATACCTTTCATTAAAGCAATTTGAGTCTAAAGTCAGTTGCAGGTAATGATGCTGTAACTTCAAAACTGGTTACTTGTTTTAGTAGTATTTTTAAAAGCACTTTCACAGCTGAGCTCATTTTAGGTGGGCTTTAACCAAGAATCGAACCCAGGGCCACGCTCAACTTAGTCTAATGCACTGCTCACATGGCTATCTGAAAGCCTGGTTGTTTGTTTTATTTTTGTGGCATTGTATATTGTCCATTACTAGTTAAAGTTAGTTACTTGGAATACCAACACATATCACTTGATAAGATTATTTTGAATGTTATTATGTTCTGATAAATTCTTAGATGATTTTTAAATATTTTGATGATTGATAGATGACTTTAGTAGTTATAGAAACACCACCTTTCATTTTCTAGTGTGTGCTCCTCATCAAACATATGCTAGACATATCTCTGGTTTTATGAGATCATCATTCAGAGGCAATCACATAGCCACCTTTCTGGTCTGCCAAAGCATCTTTTTGTATATTCATACTTTAGTATGACCTCTAAAATTCTAATTCCTGGTATCAAGTTATTCATATTAAATTAAATCTCAATCAAATCATACTGCCATGCCTTATTTTGATATTCTGAAATTCTCGTTTAAAAATTAATTTTTTCTTTGTGCTATGAATAAGTATGTTAATTGGGATTATTTTCTAGTACTAACATACCTATGACATTAATTCAGAAATCGGATAAACTTGTCGGTATTTCTCTTTAACCTAAAGTAATATGTATCGGAATCCAGCCTTGTTACCTGGAAAGTGTGTCTTTGAATTGAGTATTTTTCAAACTTTTAAACCGTAAAATTCTTAATGGATCAATATCAGCCTTTTTACTTTTTTACAGCATTTTATTTTTATAACATTTCTTAACTCCACCGTGATTTAGTCAGCGTTAACATCGGAAAAGTTCCTTGTTGGAATCTTCCATAAATTACAATCGCACGGCTATCTTCCGATGCATAGCACTCTAAGCTCATCTACAAAAAGCGTGCGTGTTATCTCATCGTGAGACATTGAACCCATCACTTCCCTCCGACTTCGTTAAACCAATTCTCGATGGCTTTCTTGTGTTCAACGTTACAAGATAAGAGTAGACGAAGCGTTAACTGATGGAAAATGAGCGATAAATGTCTGGTTCTTCCATTAATTAAAGAGGAAATTAGATCCTTGTATCGGCATCCGACGTTCTGCAACGTTCGTTGTCCTTTCTGTCTAAAGCGAAAATTGGTGTGTCATTCTTCATGATAATGAATTAATTTCATCCTCTAAGAGGGTGTGTCGGGAAATCCCTCCTGAGCTCTTTTGTGTTCATTGTTATTCCATTAATTTCGTTCATCCGAGGGTCTCCCAACCGTTCCCAAGGCGCGCACCACCGAAATATAAACGAAAGAAATCTTTTTGTTATGATAACAGTTTTCTGTTTAATAAGTAACACTGTTTCCTGTTTAATATTCTAGAACTTTAATATGAAAATGGTTGAACGTTGTCGACAGAGTTTTTGTGTGATATTTTAATTCGAATTATCATAATAATTTAATAATGTAGATAGTATAAATAAACTTGTTTAACTACCGGATCCTTCTCTCAGTTCTTCTCCAAGTACCATCATTGATACGCGCACCTGTTGAGAGCCCCTGGTTTATCCGATCCTTTCAGAGAAAGACCAACCTCTATTGATACACTCGTTGCCTAGTGATGGTAAATAAACAACATGATATGCAATGGGAAGGTCCGCATTTGATAAAAAATATAAATACATTACCTAAGGTAAATTAATCATTTATGAAAATTTATTATTCAGTTACGTTAAGATATGTCATGTAATCCGTTTCTCGGTAAGCGAAATTTTTGTTTTATAATGCAAATTTATTATATTTATCATGTTACATTTTATCATGTTTTATTGGTCGCAGTCTCCGTAATTTCATATGAGTTTTAAATCTATGAATAAATCTCTGATTGTATTTCCGTATCTGATAATTCAATTTAAAATGTTAGTTACCCCAATTTAATGAATCACTTAGTATTCAATAAAGAAATTGGAAACATAGATGATTAAAATTGTTAACGAGCGTATTTTAAATTATTTGTCTTTGAAAACGCTGTTCCATCTATCGATTATATCATCATTCACTGCTAATGCCAACAATCATAGATAATAAGTGTAAAAATAGTGTCTAAACCTCACTGGTCGCGTATGGTCGGGGTTCCCACGCGTGATTTTAAAAGCAAATAACACATCAAAGATAAGTTCCACAAACACGAAGGTAAATACCGCACCACGTGATTGACCATTCATGCGAAGAATGGATTCACGCTCAATAACTCCCTCACTGTGATTACCTTGACCTGGTAGAAGATAGCCTCCAGCAGTGGTAGAGAGTGGGAATAAAAATTCTCCCACGCCGTCGACAGCGCCGAGCACAGTTTCCGGGAATCGAATTCTTTTCCCTCTTCCGGATTTTTGGTCCCTTTGTTCTCCTTTTCATCTGCAATGCCGACCCTCTTCCTCACCTCCGCCAGCACCCCTTCTGCAGCCCCCGGCAGCAGCTTGTCTTTGAGATACTCGAAGATGAACGCACCTGCTTCGGTCCTCAGCAGAACTCTCACGTCCGAATGCAGCGATGCTAGTTCTCCTTCCTGAAGGGGGCTTTTGGAAGCTTCCTTGGGGGCCACGCAGCACAGCACCACCCTGTCGACGGCGCTCCTGACGTTTGCCCACTGTGAAGAGCACCTTCCTTCCCTCCCCTCTTCCTCAGTCTTCCCTCCTTCACCCTCCTCTTCAGGCAACCTCGTGAGGGAGTACCTGAACATGGGGTCGAACGTACGGAGATTGAACACCTCCTTCCGGAGAAGGGTTGCGAAGGTTGGTGTCCTCTTGAGGGACAACAAGTCCCTCCTCTTGTGGTGATTGCTATGTTGTCCATCTCGCATGAGTGGTTTTTGCTTCCGGAAGTAACCTCAAACCACCCCGCCTCTTCGGGAGGAATTTTTATCCTGTCTTCTGGTTGAGTCACCGGAAGTCGTCGGGGCTGATGCCGCTGAGGATCGGTGCAGTTCGCCGCTTAACCTCTAGCCCGACTATCTCCCTTCTATCTGGTGTTAGGATAGGCGTGGGTGTGAGCGACTGGGACTTTGGCGACGATAACGGCGGCATGCGAGAGCTCTCCCCTCACATCTCCCCTCCCTCCAAATGTTCCTTCTTCAGATCCCTCTTTAGTCATATCTCGCTATTATTTCCTTCCTGCCTCTCAGCGAACACTTATAATATTCCACTTTTACTTCCTTTACGCTCTCTGTAGTGTTAGATTTGCGGGTTTAGACCATTCGTGAATTTTTCTTCGCTTAGAGAAATACTTAGAGAGAAAGGAGCTATAATTAATGGGATATATGCGGTGTTAATGTATTAGAAGAGGTGTTCTGTACATTAAGACTTGTATTTGTGCATGTTCTGATACTTTTTTTTAAATAGATTGTATTACGGAGTGTTACTCTGTATGAGACTTTTAGTGTAAGGGATTGTAGACCATTGTTGTGGTATAATTATTGCCTGACAACGGGGGCTGACGGCTGCCAAACTGCTGCAAATAATAAATACATGAAAGGATTACATAATTTTAGGTTGAGATTTTATTTTAGATTGAAATCATTAAGTGAAACATCGAAGAGAATTAGATTAGCCTCAGTAGATTGCTAAAAACGGAAGATTACTAATGGAAATTTTAACAGAAATCCCTATTATGACATCTAGGCCACATGCGGCTTTTCCGGGCGTTCAAATTTTCGTTCGTTACTCCCAAAAAAATGATTGTAGTTTTCAAATAATTTTGTTTATTATGCCGTCAAATGATATATGCACCCTTACGATGGAATAAAGTTTTCCCGCCCTGTATGTAGTTCTAAAAAAAAATAGAAAAAATTTACAATTACTTATAGAATTTTTAAGTCTCACTACTCTTAAAAAATATGCTTGCATCTTGGTAATAAGTTTTCCCAGTTTCCTTTCTCACATGTTAAGTCTTGCTAAGAAATGGAGTTTTGAAAATGAGGAAACATCCGATTCACGCTAAAAGTATATTTTATGGGTGTATTGGTTTAAGTATTTCTTTTCAATAAATCAAGCTCTCACATTCCGCAAACTATAAATAAATAGTAAAAATAAATTCCAGGAGATAAACATAAAATTATCTTAAATTACAAATAACACCCACTCTGTTATTTTTACATAAGATCTGATTTCAACTCTTCAAGTACAAGAGAAAGTAATTTTAAAATCCCATTTTAATATCGCATTTTCAGTGAATGTGACAAGATTTCTGGGATATTCATGGAAGTTTTCCATCTTAGCATTGGTTAACACGTCTTCGGAAAGGACAGGTGATTTTTAGAATGAGTCGCGAAGTCGTTGAGGCACGAGGTCAACTTATCGCAGACGTGTGCGTCTACGAGACACTTATGAAAACACTTAAGCCCACTGTAGGTAAACATATGAACATGAAAGTCCCGCCTCCATCTAGTCGGGTTGGGTTGGACGATCCCACGGCAAAGTAGGATCTAAGACAACTCACCGCTAGGTACGTTTCGTAGCCTGTTTTATATATTCTTTATTAAGTAAATATATCACAATAGGACAACTGTCCGGTGGTAACGTCACAGAAGTAAAATAATTAATAATTAATACAATAATTAGTGCAATAATTAATTCTATAATATAATAATAATAATAAACAATAATAATAATGATTCTTAAACTGACCATATGCAGTTAATTCACTGTGAATCATGTAGCGGGATTATGGGGGATTTTAAGTCTCTTTTGGCCAATTAACATTAAAAATAAGGAACTTAAGAATTTCCTTCCTACAACCAAGGAAAAAATACACCCTTTTTGAAACAAATGCTACATTCACTGTATTATGACATATTATTTCTCTTCTAGATTATACTTGTGTTATGTATGCTTTTCACACAAAAAAGAACGTCTTAGTTACTTCATTTCTGTGATTTCTCATATAAATTCAGGCTTTAAGATAAGTTTGGCCAATTTTTCCTTAACGTAAGGTTATCGATCGGATCCACAATCGTTACTTCCTTATCTATGTAGAGCAAAGTGGTTACTTTTCTGGTTTTTAAAGAGGAATATGCGACTTGTTGCTTCCTTTTTAGATATTTCATGATAGATATTCTTCTAGCGCTTCCGTTTGAATCATACCTCAAAATGAATGAGCTCAAGTGACTTCTCGATCTTTTAGGGTGAATTTCATGCGCAACAAACGCAAGAATTACAATACACTTATCTTCCAATAAAGAGGAAGGTTTACAAAAGGAGAAGTATGGAAATTACTCTGGTAAGAAATCGTACGGTATTTAGTAACTTCCCGCAGAACTCTGTTTATAAAACACCAAGCTTTCGGACGCATTATTCCGGGTTCGATTCCCGGTTGGGGTCCATATGTATAGAATGGCCTTAGCTATCCAAGCCCTATTAACAGTTCTATCTTATTTGCGTTCCCCTATGTCTTCATTACTTCAAGAACAATACGAGAAATGTTTGAAGCGTAAACTATTGCCTAGTAAAAAAAATAGATCGCATTCCTGGTTCAAGAAATAAGTTTTTTTAAATTTTAGATCGGTTTTCTTCCAGATTCTTTTACGGAATTTCGTGGAGTGGCTAGATTTCTAGTGGTTACATCTTCGCGTTTAGCCTCTAGAGTAGGATTTGGGAACCTCATCCATCGGAGGGCCACATTTGGCATTCGCTATCATAAGATAGGCCAGCGTATGAAACCATCAGGCCACTCTTGCTCTGTGTGTTGCCTACGTTCAGATAGTTAAACACAGAGTTATTATGAGGAGACTAATTAATTCCCTGAATAAACTGAAAGAGAAGATTTGCAACTTGGCTTCATTTGTAAGATTAGACAACATAATTATTTAAATGGGAGTATTTGTTTCAGAAAGTGACTAAATGGCCGCAGGCTCCCCAGCTCTAGAGTGTACTTAAAATTATTCTCATCGTCATCCAGTAATATAATTAAGAATCTCGTGTAAGATTCAACTTGAAATGGCGGACTTTATTTTTTTCACATAAGGGGGGCAAGAGAGGCTATCACACTAGATTTTGATGGAAGTCAACGGTAGTCTTCAGTTGTATTGTGAAGTGGTTCCTAGGCGAAAATGTTTGAGAAACCCTGATTTATTAAAAATTGTGTGTTTTAAATTTGGATTTGGTTAATAAGGAAGCAGATAAAGGAAAGAGGTAAAATATAATGAACCTAGTTAGGATTGCTGATAAAGGGAGCTTGTTTCATAATGAAGACCGAATCGTGATTCAAGTGAGGTTAATATACGATAGCAGAAATTTAAGAGAGCATTACTTTAAATAGAGTTAATTTGTGTAGTGTATTGAAAATGGAAGTTTATCTAGAGTAAGCTATAGCAACAAAGCATTATTATTGTTTAATAACACATTTTATCCGATAGCAGTATTTTTAAAAGTGCTTCAAAAGCTGAGGTCATTTCTCACGTATGAGCCCCACCGGGAAATGAACCCTGGAGTACTTTCATCGAATGCAAACGCACTACCACCTTGGTTATCCAGGAGCCCCATATTTAAGTGTAAGTGATGGAGGAAAAAATTCATATTCTCAATCTTCACAATTAGTAGAATTCTGCAGTACCCACCTTGAAATTAGTAACTTCTACAGTATATTTGTAATATAACTTGTTTCATCAATGAGTTGACATATTCAAGCAGCATTTTACTGGAAAATACTGAAATAACTGGATCAAGGTTAGCGATAAAGAAAAAACCCAGATTAAAAAAAAAATTCTGAAATTTTACGTCGATTGATTGACAGCAATCGTTAAGCATGTGTATGTGAAAATAATGGAGCTTGGTTTTGAAAATTCTTTTTGGCGGTAAGTAGCTGTATTTGTAATAAACGATGAAATTTCTCTTGTGTTATACATTATAGAAAATACAATTTAAGTATCCATGAGGTGAAATGCGTAGTTATTTCAGTTTCGATTTATCTTCGAATTTTGGAATAAAGAACATGCTGGAGTTGAAGAAGATTGAGAGGAATTTATACTTATAAGAAGATAATATACCTTTTATTTGAAACGCAAAGAAAAGCAAAGAAAAATAGAATATGCAAGGAATATCCAATCATTATCTCGAGGTATATATATCTATATATCGTATTAGATGACCTGTATTAATATTTCCTGAGTTGTCTCATTTGCTTAGTTACGGAAGATTTTATTTTCAAACTTTGTTCTTTTTTATCGTCACCATTTCTGTTTGTTTAATTTAGTAAGATATCTCCAGCTTCCTGCTGCTAATTACAGGTTGTGGAATATTTCTTCTCGAAATTCCGGATTGGGGACACTCGAAATGTATATTAAAAACATATTATAAGCTAATTACAATGGCGAAATTGAGACAATCTTTAAAATGGTACGAATTTCGTTATCTGAACTCGAAAGCGAGACGATTAAATCTTTTTCGATATCAGCACCTGCCGCTTAAAAGTAGCGTTCCGATTTCAGATAGATAGATAGAGTTTTTATTGAGGATATAAGGGGAAATCTTCACTTATTCATACGGACTATCTATGTGGATCGATTCTAACATTACCTTATTTCATAGTTATTCCAGATTTCTGGGAATGCTTTCGTCGCGGGTACATAAAGAACTTCCTATCTCGCACTTGCTCATTTAACGACATGTTTTGTTTTGCTAGTGTTGTGACGCAACCATGGCGACGTTTTTACGAGGTCCTGAGCTGAGGAAAGAAAACGAGATAAGGAATAAAGAAAGCGATCCCAATGCATGTGGAACTTGGAGTTTTCCAGCCAGGAATTGGTTCGGTAGGAAGTCGCAGTTCTTCCGGAGAGATACCAGTGTTCATTAACATTTATCAAAAAAATTAGCGGAAGGATTAATTAAGAATTTTATTGCCATCTGCCTGTAATTTCATTGGTCTGAAGACTGGTCGGTCGTTACCCCCTTCAACAATAGTTTTACAAAAGCTTTTGAGAGGGAATGAGGCTTCTTAGGCAAGATGAGGAGTGAGGTAAATTGTCTTTACTTTCCACACTGTAAGGCAGAACGCTATGAATTTGTAAATTCAGCACAATGATGCTGCGAATAACACTTTTCGGTATCTTTTTGTGCCACGTTTACTCTTGTTAATAATTGCAGGAAACATCATTTATAGTCTGCTGTTGGATTATCAGATATCTCTATAGATCAGAGAATTCCTACCCTTTGATACCCGTCTCCCTTAGGGGTACACGAAACTTGTTCAGAGATACAGTGAGTAGCAGTTAAATAATTATAAACCTTTGCTTTTAAAGTATTCCAGAATTTGTTGTTTCACATGCATCTCCAAACTTCCGGTTGGTACGCTTTAACAAAATTTATCATGCTATTCCACCCTGGCATAGTGATTAAATTTTAATTTAATTTTTATTACGGTGTGTTTCCCGTATAGCCATGTGGGCAACGCGTATGACTTAGGTGAAAGCGATCCCGGGTTCGATTCCTGGTTAGAGCTCACGTACGAAATGGCCTCAGCAATCGAAATACTTTTAATACATCTAATGCTTCTAATAATGGAAAAGAAGGAGTTCGAGATAACTCACTTAACAACCAATCGGTGTAAAGAAATGGTTAGAATCACTAGATGCTAAAGATTTATGAAAATAACTAACATTTTTACTGTCTAAAAGCATCGAAATTGAGCTTACTGACTTCAGTTTCATATAAGAATTATCATTATTTTATGAATATCAAAAGCTTAGCTCTAACTTTTTACATTGTAATCTCGAGAAATCCGTAGAGTTGCAGCAAATGCAAGATGTATGTGGAACGTTGCAGTCAAGCGTTGCGTTCGCGAATTAGAAAAGGTTAATTTTTGATTCTTACGTTCTCTTAAGAATTTCTAAGACAGATCGATAAGCGTTACCGAGAAAATCCATCACTAGAGTGGGAAAGGCAATGATATTTTAGGTTAACGTACTCGATAAATTCAGAGATAACACGTTCTCGGAAAACATAGTAAATATTATGAGTTTACTCCACCCGATCGGATTCTGCAAGAAAGATTAAGTGGATGATTTCTTGAACTAGCTACTTCCAAGATTAATTTTCTCAAGAACTTGATGCGACGGTAAAAGATTAGGGACATACACTTTTGAGTCATGAACCCACTGCCAATAGCCTAAAGGCGGCTCGCAGAATACATATGTAAATGTAGAAATGTCTTTAAAGTACTCAGTACGAAAGCTGGTTGGACCTCATCCCAATCACCATTAGCGACTAAGAGATATGAGGCTTGCAAGATGAGGAGTGAGGTAGTTTGTCCTTGCTTCCCACTGACAATGAGCCAGAATGCTACAAGCGGAACATATCCATGTGTAAAGCATAACGAGAAATACTTTTCATAGCAATGAGAGACTTCAATCAATAACATTATTCAGCATCAGTAGCTTTCATATTATCACAACCATGAATGAGTCTGGGACGAAATAAGATGAGATCATTTTTCTGTGTCCAGTATCAAAGACAAACGAAAAATATTCCATACATCAAGATATAGTAACAGATTGTAGGATTGTGAAGGGTTTCTACAAATAGTTATAGACAGAGATTCTCAGTTGCTAAGCAGAATGTATTGCACGTGCTTCGTGTTTGCAATACTATTTAGCAAATAAATCACTGCATTCTGTTTGACCTAATCAAACGCTAAACCTTTCCTACGATTTATACATTGGATGTTTCATTTTTATTCACTTATTTATTTACGTACGGGACAGCGAGACGTTCGCATTTTTCTTCATGCGTCAAACCCAAGGTCAAAGAAGATAAGGTTCGACATTTTTGAGAAAATGCAGAGATAAGCGGTACAACAGCTCGGTCTAACTGCGTCGTTCTACAGTACTTCTCTATACGTTCGATTTCACAACAAATACAAATATCTCTCTCATGTCGGGCTTCTATACTGAATCAGCTTGACTTTTACGACCCAAGGATGGCGGTAGGATTCACGCCTCAATTTAAACGCCTTACGTGCAGTCTCTATGAAACATTCCTGCTGATGTTGATGACCCGGAGAAAATTTTTTTCCTCTCTCTTATTCATCCTACTCAGTGAAATGTCTAGACTATATTATGTATTTCTAAAAATAAGATTCTCGTTGAGCTCACTTCCGTATTTAAAAATGACGCAACTTACCAGAAAATTTGCGTTTAAACAGAAGGTATTTTTTACGCTGTAGATGTAGAAATAAGTTCTTACAGCCATGCCTTCATGAATGGAATATTAGTCACCCATATTCAGGTACAGGATGTGGTAAACTTTATCATTAATCAATATTTGCCTTAGTCTTTTTCACGGTTTTCACAAGAACAAACTACCTCACTCCTCAGCTCTTCAAGTCAAATTCCCTCTCTTGAAAAAATTCGCATGCCTTTTATAGCTAAGGATGGAGGGTTTAGGAATCCAACCAGAATCCCGGGCTGACGAAATTTAACAGAGAAAAATGCGTATTCATTTCGTATGTGGTCAGAGATTATTTTATCTTAAATGGAGTGCGTCGTTTCTTCATTCTGTTCCCGAAAATATATGATTGCATTTTTTATCGAAATATTTGTCTGTGTTGTCAGATTACTGTGGCGAGGTACGGGATCAGTGTTATCACAATCATGTGCAATAACTTCACCTATTAAATTCCGCAATACCTCTCTTTTAATTACCTTCCTTTCTAATATGTGGTAAGAACCGTTTCCTGGTTCACATCTTCTAGCTATCGCAAAAAGTTTAATAAATTGACATATATTCCATAAGCAATGAAGATTATAACGCGACAATTCATTCTCACGATTCTCGATGGATATTTTTCTGCTTCAATATGTTTTTTTAAAGATCTGAGCAATTTTTTAGTGTTGCTCGCGATCGAACTGGATTTTATACTCACTCAGTATACTATCATGGTGAGACGTTCATTATTCTTGCTCTGCTATTTTCGGCCATTTATAATGTGTTTAAATTATACATATAAATATATTATTACAATTTTACATTCTTTCCTTCTCAGCGTTATATAATCATAAAGAATATTAGAGAATAGTCTTAACGTTATTTTTATCCAATTAAACAATCTAAAACAAACGAAAATTTATAGATATTCTGAGTATTTAAGTTTTCTTAACGAATTAAGGAAATGATTTGTTATTGTTTTGGCTATCTTCTGCATAAAAAGTAACGAAAACTTATGATAAGTTATGCCAAATGGCTTATTCATGTGGTCCAAGAAAAACTCTTATTATTCTGAAATATAATAGTCTGAAATATAGAGTGACTTATTCAGAAAATTTTTATGTGATTAGTTATTATTGGTGAAAGTTATGAAATTATTCATTTGACAGGTTTCACTACGTTGTTGCCTGTCTTTAAATTTATATTTTTTTAAGGTTCACTTTTAGTTAATGTAAATTTATATGTAATTTCTTAAAATTGCTGCTAAAGATTTTGATCTTGGAGTATTGCGAGCGATGAGGTAGTGGATACATAGCAAATTGTAAAATTTTATGCACAAGATTTTCTTTTGAAAAATGCAATAGCATGATTTGGTAATTTATATGCAAAATAACTTCCGAAAGTAGCATTTTATAAATGTTTTAGGAAGGAGAAAATTATGAACTATGGGGGTGGAAAAGCGAAGATTAAGATCAGGCAGTTCTGTTTTGCAGCATTTGAGCATGAAATGGTGGATAGTGAATATTGATATTGCATGTAAGAAAATTTGTTTCATAGCACGAAAAAATTGAGAAGCCAAAAAATTAATGAAAGGAAAGATTGAAGAAATGTTTCGCGGATTTCCTTTCAAAAGGAGTGGACATATTGTCCGGAACCCATCACCAAAATTCTTCATTTCTTGAAGATCTTGACGATCAAATTTTTACTTCAGCTAAAACACTATATTTAGGGTTTGTTATATTTGAGATAAGCTTGTTTACGATTTGGACTTATTAATTTATTTGAGAAGTTAGATTTGTTTTGTGGTTGTTTACGTTTAGTTTATTTTATGTAATTCGCCAGCCTCGCGAAAGTAAGTCACAGAGCATTGTTGACTTTGTATTTCCCGCTGCAATTCATTTATCGAGGCTCAATTATCGCGTGGGAAGGCGCGTCATGCGCTTTCAGACGGGGAATGTGAACGGCATGTGGATTATGTCAAAGGTAAATAAACTTTTTTGTTTGTGATGAATTAAAGTTAAAGACTTTTCTCATCAAATACAGTTGCTACATCTAAATTTCTCGAACAAGCTCTTTAACATTCACTAGAAACGTTAATTTATCAGAAATTTAATGAGATGTAAAAACTATCAATTTTTTGGAAAAAGCTGAGAGAGAGATGAAAGATCCAAAGTGTTAGAATGTTCAGTTTGAAAAACAGGTTAAATTTAGGTCCATTTCGTATCAATAGAGTTTTTGAATAGTGAATATTGTCCTAATTTACTTAATCGTGTTTCGAAATCTCTTTTTTCTATGCCTTACGATTACTTGAGCTCTTATGTTGATATCGTTGGTGTATGATTGTTGTGATATTTTCTGTGAATATCTTTATGCATCGTAAATACGCATTTAATCTACCCAGAATAGCCTATATTTATCCCTAATAATTTACAAATTTTATGATCTTCTCACAGTCTTTATAAATATTTTGCTGTACTAACTTTTGATTTGATTTTTAAACTCACTCTTTTAGTGATAATGTTACCCTAGACAATGAAGGCTAAAGGAAAGTTTCATCTACAGAGTCCATCAGTGATACTGTGTAGTTATATGATCAGTCAGTGATAAAGGGAGACAATTTCTTATCAAATTTTTAATGCTTATAATCCTTTTTTCTTTGTAGTGAAATCCAGTTCATCTCATTCATTGTGAAAGAAGTTGCTGGATCTGGGAGGTGATTAAGAAGACAAGATTGACTGCCTTAAAGAGTGTCGATCGCCAGCTTGTTGACTGCTTCCATGAAGATAGGCAGTCCTGTTTATGGGTGAGTGCATTTTTCTTTTAATACTTAAAGAATTGGTTGACCAACTCAACACTAATTTCATCTATTCCATTCATAATTCGTTGACGATGAATTACTTATAGCAGGGTGGGTTTAAGAAATTTAGGATAGAATGTCAATAGCTCAAAATATTTTGGTGTCATAACTCGGTTCTATCTTTCATAAACTTGAGTTAATTGTTAGTCGTAGAAGATTGACTAGGAGTCGGTAGCTCTTTGTGGATTATTTCAGTTTAAGGGTGGCTTTGAAAATTCCCTGCTGTTACTGTGGGAAGGGTGTTCTTTTAGCTGAAAGAGTAGTAGCTATTTTAACTCTATTCTGATATAATGCGAGTTGATGAATGAGATTGTGAGGTACTCAGTCAAAAATAGGTAGATAGGAAGTTAAGATCTGTCATATTTCTGGCTTATATGAAATTTAATTTAGAAAATTGATGCCTGTTTAATTGAAATAATTCTTGTGTTCAACTCAATAATCAGGAAAATTGATAAATTAGTATTTTAGCAAAATTCTTATTTCCATATCATAGAAATTCCCAATAAAGTTTAGTCATGTAATATACTGAGTTTTATCTTTCATAATTTTTGTTTCAAGGAAAGTAATGCACCAATTCTTTTTAAAAATCATTCATCATCATTTCATGGAATTTTACAATATGTTTTAAGATGAGGAATTATTTAGAGAATCCCACCAAAAGTTATTCATATAGGAAGGCATTTATCTTCTCAACTGTATATTTAAGAATAACTTTACTTACTTTCATTTGATAATCTACTTTGCAGTAAAGTAATAAGTGAAATGTTATGTCCTCCATATGACTTAAATATTTCAATGCTCTTTTCAGCAAAAATTAACATCTACTATTATTATGACATGAGTTTTTGTAGAATATTCATTGGAAGTTTTCAATAAGAAGGATTATTCAATATTTTATTGTTTATTCAATATTTTTCATCACATTGACATGGAAACATTAGAATTAAACTTCATGGAGAGTTACCCATTCTTCCTGGAAGTGTGAATATATTAATAAACAGTTTAGGTTTCAAATGATTTGAAAGTATTTTACTTTCACAGATGTTGTTCGGGAGATTTTATTTCCATTGAGTTACTGAAGCATTTCAATCCATCAGTATTTTTGAGTCTTTGTAGGCTTTTTTGGAGATGTTTTGGAACTTGCAGTGATACATTTAGTTGTCCTTAGGAATTCATAACGATTTTTGGTACAAATGCCTGAATCCTCTTTGGTCTTTAATTTATCTTTTGATATAAAATATTGTAAAAACAGTGAAACCTCTGTTTAAAGGATGTGGAATTTGATGTGTATAACAAGTAACTTTTCCAAACAAGACTATCTTTTGCTTCTTTTTTCGATTTTTAGGGAATTCTTCTCTGAGGAATTAAAATTGCACTAATTTTGTTGACCCCTTCACTGGAATGTTGATGCTTCAATTGCATCTACACTAATTTAACTTTCTTAATTTCAAGCAATAATTTAATATTGGTAAAACTAGGTAATGGTTTTATGCAAATTAAAATGTAAAGAATGCAGTAGAAGCTAGATTAGAATAGTTTTAGCTATTAAGAAATAGCAACAATTTTTTACTGAAAAATGACAGTTGGGCGTATAATGTACTCCATTCTTTAAGGTACTTTTCAAAAGACTTATTTGGTCAAAGGAAAAACGTCAGCAACGTACATGTATTTTTAGATTAAATACAAGGACTTAATCACCCACATAAATTTTCGTAATTTTAATGAATGATAAGGCTTTTCCATTATATAGTGTTTAGTTTCTTTCTGAGACTTGGCCCCACTTTTATATCATTCATCGCGACTCAACGAAAACTCGTAGGTTAGTTATATTTAATCGGAAATTCAAACCGTTTATGCAATGTATTGGAAAGCTTACTTTTTTCTTAGTTTTAAATTCTAAAACACCTTTCGGTGCTCGTTTTAAAGTTTTTCCTCGCCATATTCAATAATTCATTAATTCGGTGTAAAAAATGCCTGAATCATTACCTTGAGTATTCTCTTTCAGACGTTGCACTGCTGGACCCAAGTTGTAGAATCGATATTTAAAACACAGATAACCCACTCATAATTAAATACTGTTGTGTGTGGGTTGTCTGTGTTTTAAATGTCTTATACTAAGCTTCGAGTCCAGCAGTGCAACTTTTTTTGAAGGTGGCAAATTGGAGCGTCTTCAAATCGAAATTTTTGTAGCCGAAAAAATTATATGAAAAACATGTGACAAATAAACGATTTGGCCGCCCGCCAAGCGGGTTCGAGGGCTGGGAGCGGGTCTCAGGCACCCGCAACTTTAAAGTTCAGGCCCGAATCCGGTATTTCCGAAGTTAGGATGAAGAAAAAACCTTCCGGTGGGGTTGGCGGCCCTCTAATCCCGGAAGTGCTCGCGACCGGATTCGAACCCCAGAACCTTATCGTCGCACCTAGGTGCCTCGACCCACTCGACCAGCCAGTCGAACGGTTATAGACACGCAGAATTTCGTGCTGATTCAGCCAAGACTGTTCTGAGAATGGGATTCAGTGCGTTATTTCCTTTAGTTGCTCACGATTTATTGCCACATCAGCTGCCAGAAGCTTTTCCATTTAATGATATATAAATTTTTCCTTGCCTCTTCGATCGTGATAAAACAGCACATGATATATAACGTAAATACGTCAGTAAATACTTCTTATTTTCAAGATGCGAAGTTACCTGAAACAAAACAACGGATATTTCGATGATTACACACTTTTAATTTGCTTAAGAATTATGTCCATATCTGTTATCAGCTGATCGATATCTGTAAGAATTATTCTTCTTTCATTTGACTCTTAAAACCAAAATATGTTTTATTGTATGTTATACCTGATAAAACTTGTTTCTTGAATGATAAACTCAAATTTATCAGTTCAAAAATTCATAATCTGCACCCAATTTTCTTGAAAATATCACTTTTATTTTTCCTTCGATTATGAAAATATTTAACCTGTATTGAATTTCACAATGCCATCAAGAATAGATTTTTGTCTATGCTAAGTATCTTCCAAATAAATTCTCGCCAACTTCCTTTTTCTGTGCCAATTTATTAACAGTGTACCCCGTTCTCCTGTAAGAAATACACGGGGCCATATGATTTACATGGTGTCTTAATGACGTTGGACAGAGTATAGAACTTAATGCTTAGAGATACTACAATCTACTTGTTGCAATGAAAAATATAATTTCGATGTTGGATAATGAGATACTTCAGCATCAATTAACCAAATTTTCGTGGATAATTTTTAAATTAGAATAATTAGGGAAAATGTTCTTAAGTCTTCAGTGTGTGGTTGTATACTCATTAGGGATAAGAACCTGTTTCAAAAATATTTTAATCCCACCACTGGTTAAGCCCCTTTCAATATTAGAATCAAATTCCACTGCTTCTTATAATATTTTCTAAAAGTTTGAAAGGATTCAAAAGCTTCTTCAAATCCAATTTTGCTGCTAGATTTTCAGCTTTATCATATTTTTCTCCTTCCACCAAGTGTGCTTTTTGGAAAATTACTCTTCCACAGACAACTCTATTGTATTTGCTCTTTCATCCAACTCTTAGTTCCTTATATATTTTGAACCCCACCCCTCTTAAGGTCCATAACTGAGTTCATTATGGTTTGGTGAACCTTTGCTGGAGATGTTAGTAAATTTAAGAATATACTCATACTCATTTTCCAAATTTTACTCAATATAATTTACTTCCTCTTATGCCTCCTTGATGTGTTTGGTGTCATTCTTCATGTGGTATTTTGAAGGGTGATTTATTTTTTTCATGAAATTTTCACAAAGTTCTGTGTACTATCATTGGAGGCAAGAATCCTTGAATATAAATATAATAGCAAGATGATAGGTAATATCTTTTCAGTTTTATCATTCAGAGCAAATAGCAATTCATTTTTATTAGAAATAAATCACTGCAGTTCCAAAACTTTTCTTTTGTTTTTAAGAACAGAGAAAATATTTTAGGGTTATTTAAATCTTCCTCCTTTTTGAAGTTTCTTTAAAATATATCTTTGCATCCTTGTTCTTTTTCAATATCCAAGTAGTGGGTCCCTCATTTCTCAATACAGCATTTATGGCACTTTCCAATCAATTGAGTAATTGTCCACAGAATTTTATAACAAGCTGAATAATACTGCTCTTTGAATCTCTTGTGAGTAAGGAGTTGGTTAATTTAGGACTTCCAGATTATTGCTTCTTTCGATTTTTAAATTTAAAGTTTAAATGTTTGAGTTATAATTATCTTAAATAGCATAGTTTTCTTCTTGAATCTGGATCATAAAATTCTGGAAATCTTTTTTAATTGGTTTATGAGTAGTTATGATCACCAAAATTTAAGTTTCTGTAACAGTTTGATCAATTGCTTCTTATCTTGGTTATTGAATTTTGTTTCAGTTGAAGTGCAATTAATTATTTTTCTTGTAAAAGTCATATTACCTATAAAAGATATTTCTACTAGTTTCTAGAAATTTCATAAAAAATTATTAACTGTTCTTGAATTATTATTTAAACCTTTTCTGTAGTTTCAATGCATTGGGCATTCACTGTTGAATATTTTGAGTCCCCCAAGATCATTTGGTTAAAAAAATAAGTTTTTTTTATCATTGTTGTTAATCAAATCTTAATTTTTACATTAATTTCAGTCTTATGTCCCTTTACTCTGAGTGCTGCTTTAATGACTGCATTCAGAATAATTCCCAATGGCTGAATTGGGAATTATTCTGAATGCAGCCATTAAAGCAGCTCTGCCCTCTGAGAATGCACTACAGAGGTCTCTAGTGGTTTATTGTACTTCAAGATGTGTTTCTAGAAGCTTCTAGAATGTTCTAGAACTTTCAGAAAAATTTCCTAGCAGCTTCTTTAAGACCTTTTCCTGTATCTTCTAGATGTTTCTGGAATTTCCAGAAACTCTTCTTTTAACCCTTTGGGCACTGCCAGTATTGAAAAATTATTCTAAGTCCCCAAGGTCATTCAGTTGGTTAAAAAATAACAGGTTTTTTCTCATTTCATGTTTTTATTGAATTTTATTATACATTCTCTTTTCAGACATTTCTGCCTTCTGTACTTGCACTCTGGGTTCTGTGCTACTCAATGGCTGTATTCAGGATAACTTAGAATTATTCTGAATACAGCCATTGAAGTAGTACTACCCACTGAGAGTACAAGTACAGGAGGCAGAGATGGTCCAGATGGATGCTGCAACAGCAGAAAACAAATGACATGTCAAAATCTTCGAGATAGGTTCGGCCAGTCCGGCTCTTCCAATACCAGGAACTTTTGGGGGCTGGAGCCGGGACAGGATTTTGGTGGGAGGTTGATAAGGCCCTCTCTCTGCAATTTTCTTCATTGAGCCCTGTAATAAATGTACACTTAGAAATTATGCAATAAAATCACAAGTAAAAGGGGTTGCTTGGAGTCTTCATTTCTCCTTCCTGCTGTTGGCAACAGTGAAAAATGAAATCAATGAGAAATGAACATTTATAAAAACTACTTTGCAAAAGTTCATTTTCATAATTGAAATTAAAATATCATGTACAAACAAAAATTGGCAAGCTTCCAAATATTAAATCATTTTAAGATTATGAAAGATAGTTCAGAATGAACAAACATTTTCTGTGGCAAGATTAAATTTAAGGAAGCTATATAATTTTATTCTGCAATATTAAATTCTTAATTAAAAAATCTGGCAATTTCCATATGAAAACATGAATTTTTGGGCAATTTGTACAAATTTAGGATATGAATGATACAGTTCCAGATTAAGATTAAAGGAAAATTTCTATGGAAAGATTAAATCCATGTATTATTCGCACCATACTAATTGTACTTTTAGCATAAATAATCTTAAATTTATCCCACTGTAGCAGATGAAAATAAGTTTTATTCAAGATGCTTTAAAAATTATTTAAACAATTCTACTGAAAATTGGAAGTACTTTCTTTATATTGAAACATTTTACAAATGACAATATTACGAATACCACCGAAATTTACAATGATAAATTATTAAATTAAACCTTTAGCAAGGAATTGAAAGTTCTCAAGCAAAGGTTAATACTTAAATTTTTAATTTAAAGATATCTGATTTATAATATATCGGAAGCTATCACAACCTTATTACGTTAAAGTTTGGGCAGATAATTGGAATTTTTGTTTACATATCGTGTTTCGGCGTGAAATAATTTAACGAATTTAAAGCTTAAACTTAGATACATTACTAAATTTTAAATTAATGATTGGGAAACACGCGATTAACCAAGTAGCGCACTAATTGAAACATATATACTCATATCTTTGAAATTTATCGAAAAGAAATATCTGAGGTATTTACCTACAGAAGGTGAAGTACGCGAACTAAAAAATCTTCACGGTCTAAGATCAGAATGAATAAAATAGTTAAGAAAACTTTAAATTCCACGATTTCAATTAGATGAACGGATTGTCAACCAACTCCGCAACTTTTCTGAAATTGTGTTTAGAATAGAGGATAGTTGTTAAAAATCTATTGGAGAGCTTTCATGTATTCAATCTTAGGTGCAAAATATGATCAGAACAACTCTCGTCCAGATCAAAGATTTACGCGTCACTTTTGAAACTCTGATCATATTTCGCGTCTAATATTTAAATTTAAACAATCCAAGAGATTTGGTAAGCTTTGACGTCACAATCACATACGGGTATTTACATATTGATACCTTATCCAAAATATGCCCGGAAGAGCTCAAGAATTCACAGCGAGGGAGAAAGAATAACTAGGCATTGCTATCCCTACGCATGAAAACCACCTCCCTTTATCAGGTAACTGGAAAAGGAATCTGTTTAAGATGCTCAAAATTTGGTCCAAATTTACCTTTTCTTGGGGACTCCTTCACACAGTAAAATATCGTATATGAAAAGAACTAAACGTTCGATTTGACATTGCGTTTGCAATTACCATTCTGGTAAGACTTGAATGGGTCTACCTATAGGTCTGACATAATCGCACCTTACGGTATCGTTCACATTATAATTTAAGTTCGAAGAATCAAGTGAAGCCTAAATCATACTTCGATTTCGAGTTTAGGCGAATATTAATTAATTCCAACGGTAAATTTTAAATGAATTTCATCCAAGGATTTAGAATTTCGGAGATAAATTCATTAAATCCAAAGGGACCTTTAAAAAACCCAAGGAATGTTATCGAATTAAAACCTCAGCGCATGTGAAAAATCAAGCGGTAACCATTTAAATTTTCCATTGCATTATCTTCAAATCTAACCCTTAAAATCCAATCCCAACAGAAGCAACGTAGCGCGGTTAGCTATCATGAAAGACATTTTTCAAGAGCATTTTCTATACTAAGGTCGTTAAAGCATGTATCAGCTCCAAACTTACAAAGTACAACTTAAGTTTGATTCCCTCTACATTTAACGTGATCAAGATTTGAACTAAAATTTTTAATGCTATTTTGATCAGATCCCTCGAAAAATCTAAAATTTAATGAGAATAATTCGACCGCGAAAGAATACGTCACATTGCAAAAGAGTAACGAGTTGAGAGAAAACGTCACAGCAAAGTGAATATGCATCCCTGTTTTAAACGAGCGATGAAGTATAATGCATCAAGTGGAACGTTCCACGCACTAACAGTGGGAAAATTCCAAATCCAGTCAAAGCAGGACCTCTAAATTAAAACCCGAACTAAGTATATAACTGCCAACACGACAAAAATCTGTAATTAAATTACGTGGATAACTATGACAAAAATATTTCACATATAATTTAAGTAGAAGAAACCATGAAGAAAGAATTGAGATCTTACACTTACGTGCATTCCAATCTGAATCCATTTGACAAGGTGATGAGGACGAAACATCTCTGGCTGGAGTTTGGAACACATCCAGCGTTGCCCGAAAGAAACTTGCACCTAGCCAAACTTGCCTGCAATAAGAGAGGAAAATTTTTCGTGTAAACTTTGTCATTGGAAGATTTCTATAGGATAACCTAACCACAATACCAATTTCTAAAGCGATTTTAATCTTAAGTAGCTCGATGATATGCTTCATGCTTACTAGCTAAATTAAAGCAAGAAAGTTCAACGAAATAATCTTACAAAAGGCACATAACTGTCCTTACCTATAGACTATGCCGATGCAACCATTCTTTCGGAATACAGCTGGAAGCACGCCGTCGACTCCGTGAGAGAGCGATTCAGAAGTGTCGTGAATTAGTCAGCTCAGCTCACCACTTGGCTCGAGAAAATGACGAGCTACAACATAAACCTACATTATATAGCGTCAGGGAGAAGGTACTATGGGTAAAAAGACAAACGAAATTCACTGATATTGAAATGTGTTTTGATTTAATTGAATTTGGAGGAAAAAACGACCTTTTCAGATATTTAAAATATTACGTAGTAAAACCATAAAAGATTTTATAACGCGTTTACGTGATTTAAAGTAAAACGGGATTCGCAAATCCATTTTCTTACTTTTAATAGTCCCACTGCATAATAAAATATTTATCTACAACCGTATAGGTAATTTATTTGGTCTAAATTAGATTTTAGCGAGATTATACCCCCCTAATACTTCAGCTATTCATGGGAATAAACTGTAGTGAATAATTTAATGAAAAGTTAATACTAACATATAAACAAATTAGTATGAGGAAAGAGGATAAGTAGGAGGAGAAATATATTATCTCTTCCTTGCATACCTATACAAATTATTGGTTAGCCTAAGATTTTCTCGTACGTCAAAGGCAGCTTAATATTTAAAGAAGAATCCATCACTGGCATTTATTTCTTCTATTACTACCTTTCCCAACATTGATGATTAGTTCATTTTACAGTTATGTTCCATATTCCATTTCCCGATGCTCACATAGTATAAACATTTATAAAGTTTACCAGAATAAGAAATAAGATTTACAATCAGAAGTTCTGAGGAACGTTATCATTCTAGTTAGTAGCTGGAAGATAAATACTTATAGAATACCTTTTGAGAGTAACAGCTGCGAGAAGAACAATCTTGAAGGAAATTTTTGGTGAGGAACCTGAAAAGCAAAAAATTAGAATATAGTCATCTATATCATTCTCTATTTTTTCCATTGAAAGGGTTATCATTCACGGCTCTTATATTTTAACTTTTCCCTTAATACCATTCATGTTCTAACTATGTTTTCTGCAATTTTTCCTTTATCTTGTAGCCCAATTCTTGGTAGCGAGTTTTCTCTTGATCTTTCTTCTTCCAACATGTTTCTTCAGGCTCACCAACAAGTCGGATGGATAAGGTATGGTCTGATCGGAGATGCGTTAAAACGTACAGCCAAGCTGATTCAAAGAAGCGCGCTGCAGCGTTTGTATCACTGGCAACATGCGTCCGAGTATTGTGATTCAGTAGGCAAATCCCTTTTATCAGAATAACTCGCCTTCGATTGTGGATAGCTTTGTTAAATATTTTAGCTGTAAACTCAATGAGAAGAGTCCATTTTCAGTCCCAATTAATTATTGCAAAACTACCAAAATATCCTGTCGGCGAACTTTAATATGTAGATGAATTGCTAGAAAAACTTGGAAAAGCTGATATTTGTTGTATTTATGTACAAACTTCCCACCTTTAGGAGAGATGCTAAGAATTAATTGCAAACACTGATCTACTCATCAGTTAACAAAATTGGAAATAATTATGGCCGAATCTTTTGATATACTTCCAAAAATGTTAGATGACGTTACAGTAACGATGTATAGCGTTATATTATCATAGTTAATAAATTGAAGATTTAAAAGCAAATATCAAAGCAATAGAATTTATTCTATGAACAACCTAGACTACCATTAGAAAATACAGTACGATTACCACAATCAAACCATAAAGAGTCCCCCTCCTGCCCCCCTAAATCCTACGCTGCCCCGTCCACCCCCTGCCTGCCCCTCAGCCCCCCTAACTCCTACACCGCCCTGTCCACCCCCTGCCTGCCCCTCTGCCCCCTAATTCCTACTCCTCCCCGCCCATCCCTAGCCTACCCCTCTGGACCCCTAACTCCTACTCCTCCCCGTCCACCCCCTGCCTGCCCCTCTGTCCCCCTAACTCCTACTCCTCCCCGTCCACCCCCTGCCTGCCCCTCTGTCCCCCTTACTCCTACTCCTCCCCGTCCACCCCCTGCCTGCCCCTCTGCCCCTAACTCCTACTCCTCCCCGTCCACCCCCTGCCTGCCCCTCTGCCCTCTAACTCCTACTCCTCCCCGTCCACCCCCTGCCTGCCCCTCTGCCCCTAACTCCTACTCCTCCCCGTCCACCCCCTGCCTACCCCTCTGTCCCCCTTACTCCTACTCTGCCCCGTCCACCCCCTGCCAGCCCCTCTGTCCCCCTTACTCCTACTCCTCCCTGTCCACCCCCTGCCTACCCCTCTGCCCCTAACTCCTACTCCTCCCCGTCCACCCCCTGCCTACCCCTCTGCCCCTAACTCCTACTCCTCCCCGTCCACCCCCTGCCTACCCCTCTGCCCCTAACTCCTACTCCTCCCCGTCCACACCCTGTCTGCCCCTCTGCCCCTAACTCCTACTCCTCCCCGTCCACCCCCTGCCTACCCCTCTGTCCCCCTTACTCCTACTCTGCCCCGTCCACCCCCTGCCTGCCCCTCTGCCCCCCTTACTCCTACTCTGCCCCGTCCACCCCCTGCCTGCCCCTCTGCCCCTAACTCCTACTCCTCCCCGTCCACCCCCTGCCTGCCCCTCTGCCCTCTAACTCCTACTCCTCCCCGTCCACCCCCTGCCTACCCCTCTGCCCCTAACTCCTACTCCTCCCCGTCCACCCCCTGCCTGCCCCTCTGCCCCTAACTCCTACTCCGCCCGGTCTTCCCCTTGCCTGCCCCTCTGGCCCCCTAACTCCTACTCCTCCCCATCCACCCCCTGCCTGCCCCTCTGCCCCCTAACTCCTACTCCGCTCTGTCCACCCACTGCCTACCCCTCTGCCCCCCTAACTCCTACTCCGCCCCGTCCACCCCCTGCCTGCCCCTCTGCCCCCTAACTCCTACTCGGCCCCGTCCACCCACTGCCTGCCCCTCTGCCCCCTAACTCCTACTCCGCCCCGTCCACCCCCTGCCTGCCCCTCTGGCCCCCTTACTCCTACTCTACCCTGTCCTCCCTCTTCCCCGAGGTGTCTTACCTTATAATTTATTACGGGAATTTAATTTATTTAGGGGGTTTCAATTGAAAAATAATAGTTTACATTTGATTAATTATACAATATCCTGGCCTTACAATTTTTCATTTCTATACATTCCTCAAAAATAATCATCAGGGCTCAGGATCCAAGTTTAGTCTTAAAAATAAAAGTGATTAATAATATAGGGTTTTTTACAATACATAATTGGAGTATTTACATTTCATAGGTCCATATTACTATGTCATTACAAGTATCAAATGTAGTTATAGTTTATTACGTGCAAATACATTATAGCTTAGCAATAATGCCAAAGAAGAAGTTTTACATAATATTGGTTTTATATCAGAACAATATTATTGTGTAATATTATATAGTGTCCTTTAGATTAATAAAAATAATAATTAATAAATTATATAATTCCAAGATTTTCAGAAATATTTACAATTGGTATAAATAATTGTTCATACATAGCCTATGTTGACTATAATAATTATGCCAATGAAAAATTAGACATCAGATTGAAAAGAAACCATAGGAATTGTTAATTACATTGTTTCATTATTTCAATATTTTTTCCTCAAGGGGGTGCACCTAGTTTCCTACTAGTAGGTCACAATCTTGTTCTTCATTGGCTTTGGTTATTGCTCCACCATCATACTATATCATTTACTGTATTCCACATCCTTTCCTTTTCCTTTCCAGCTTTCAAAAGAATTGGTGAGATACTTTCAGAGCACCCGATGTATTACAGCCTTAGTGTATCCTTTATCTGTTGCCAGCAGCACTTGACTTGAACCTCCCTGTTCAATAAATAGAGAAAACAATCATATAGAATGGTTGGATGGTTTTGATTTCTCTTTGTTTTAACTACCATAATCTATTTCAAAGCAGAATACTGTAAAGATTGAAATCTAACCTCTACATATAGTAAACTCTCAAGTACCACTTGGTCCTCATAGCCTCTTTGATAGCAACAGGCAAACCAGATTTGATTTAAAAAATTTTCTTCAAATTATTATGACAAAGAATGAGTATTAGCACTTACATTAAATGCATTTAAGATGTCAGAAAAGATTCTTTACCCCATACTAATTGCTGAAGTTATGAACTGCCTTGTAAGGATTTAGGAAGGCTACTTTCCTGAAGTAAGTTAGTTACTTTTAAGGTAGTTAACTTTTAAGTATATATTTCAGAAAATATGAAATATATATGTAAAAACTGGTTGATATCAATGATGGCATATGACAAGGCTGTTCTATCTTCCCAACTCTTTTTAATATTTACATTGAAAACATCATTGATGGAAAATGGCCAACAAGAAAGGAATATTTTTGGATAAAAGAACATAAATAAATTTTATACTATATTCTGATGATCTAACAAACATATGAGAGAGTGTGGACGTTGTTTAAAGAGCCATTTACAAACTAGATCAAATATGCTTCAAATATAATCTAAGAACATCAGTGTAACCAAAGTTACGGCCTTTACGGGAGTTCAACCAAAAAGAATTTATAGAGCCTTAAATAATAAAATGTTAAAGCAAACCAAGCATTCCAAATATTTAGGCTGTAACTTAACGTATGACTATAGCCCTATATGGCATATATATGGCATTACTTGCACCAGTGCAATTTGCAACTAACTTAATAGAAATGGTTATGTTCTCTGACAATCTATATATTAAAGACTATATTCAGTTAGTTATTTACAAACTTTTCTGCAGAAAGACATTAGAATGTTGGTAAGCATCTAAAATTATGAATATCTTGGCATAATTTTCTAGGAATTAAAAGTTTCTTAATTTTAATTATACATAAAGACAGGATTTAATAATATGAAAATTTGAGATTAACTGTTACTTACTTCAGAAATCTTAGCATACAAAAGATACTGAGAATATTTTATTTTAGCATTTGAGCATAATTTTTAAGTTCTGTAAATGCATCTCTTGCAATACTATTTCCATATGAAAATACTATAGAGATAAAATTAACATTCATACTATTTCGAGGGTTATATCTATCACAATACCTTTTTGTTTGCTACAGCAATTCTGGATAAATGAATCTGTAAGTGAAGGATAATAACTAATGAAATAAAATAAATAATCCCAAAATGACAACAATAAGAAGAAACATACTGATGGTTTCAATGAAAATTATTAACCGTTTGTAAAGGAATCATCAAAAAGTATAAATGTTAATGCCTGACAAATATCATGTAATAAGAAGGAAAATGTGATCAATCTCTCCTTGATAAAGCAATATTATAATACACAGCAATGAATATTAAGTTCTCTTAAGAATATGAAATCAATATTCTTAAGAATATTGATTTCTTAAGAATATGGAAATATTCTTAAGAATATGGAATCAATATCAAATTTAAGAAAGGAATTACTAAGGGGTTACTAGACAAAGGCTGTGATGTTAATGTAAATAGCAGCAATCCTTATGTGAAATTCTACTATCATTTAATTTAAACTAATTCCCCTAGTTTTAATGTTTACGTGAGTCTTAAATGATAAAATTTAGGAATTCAGAAACATATCCGCTGACTCAGAAGAAGGAAATTATTGTATAGTTTTAATTAAAAGACATCATTTGATAATTAAATTCAAACTTGACCAGAACTTGAAATAAAAAGGTATTCAAAATATATTTTATTTTAAAGGCATTGAAAGCAAAAATATGGTAAATTCAAGTACATACAGTACAATAATAAAATATAGCCATGATAATACTAAAATGAATATAAGGAAAAAATAAACAATGGCATTTCATAAAATATGATTTTACTGCATGGAAAAAGATATTTGGTATCATTAGACGATACTTAAACTATACAAACAAAACCTATATGAACACACAACCTAAAAAATTTAAAAAATCCTTCGGACATCATAACTAATTCTATTATACCCTTAGCTTCCAATTTTTCTGAAATTTAAATGGTTGTTACCATGAACTGATCATTTTCCAGAAGAAATGAATATGGATCTTGAATAAATTACAATGTTCAAAGAGTCTTTGAAATAGAGGCAAAGGAAAAGAATATATAGTTTGTTTTTTTACCTTATTTGATACATCAGTGTTAAGTACTGAAAGAGGAATTCAAATCCTTGATTTTCTTTCATCTCAATTCATTAATATGGCATTTAAATAGGAGCCATCAATCATTATTTATTATAGCAAATTATAGAAAAGTGTCAACTATCCCCAAATATACTAATGCATAGCAAACTAACGTGAAATGACCTATACCCTCAAAAACATTTCATTAAATGTCTCATCAGCAGTTGAAACTCAACACCACATGAGATTAAATTTGTAAAAATAGATCACTTGTAAGAAAATTGTGAACAGAAAAAAATCCTTTCAAACAAAGGGATTAGCCATTTTACGTAAATTATTTATTCTGGGATATCAATTCAAAGCAGTTACTGATTCTGAAAGTAATATCACTTCCTTGAGATTAAAATTCTATCTAATTTTATAGCTATCATCAAATATAAGAGAATTCACCTCTGTGATTGATTCCAACATGAAAGACTCTTTTGAAACAAGGCATAGCAAAACAATCCAATTAATTCTTAATGGAGCTTGAGTGCTTGATTTGGTTGAAATATACTACTATGGTTACTTACAATCCAACGCCATTTAACTTTATCGGGTGAGGATTCGATTGATTAAAAAAGTTAGATGAAGGATTTATGCAATCTCTGTGATTATTTAGGGAAAAATGGAAATGGAATAGGATTAACTACTGATGTTTCTAAGTAACACCCAGCTTTTGAATCATAAAAAAGTGAAAGGATTAACTTAAAGTTTAACTGAGAGAATAACAACAGCTGCATGCATTGCTTCAGTTGAAGAGTTCATGCATGATAAGAGTATCTTATGCATGCATTTAACACCAGGATCATTAAAGAGTTGTTGAAAGAGAAAGCTACACAACATACACGTTTTTGCATAATTAGAAAATTAAATATGTAAGAATTCAGACTTGGCTGAAAAATAAACCTAATGCTTCTGCATCCCCTTCCTAATGGTTGCTTCTGGTTGAATCATAAGGGATAAGATTCTCTTTAAACGATGTCTCTTGGAGGACTAGGAAATCATAATAAATGTAAAAAAATATAATCAGATTTCCATTTTGATTTCTAATAATGAAGATACTCATAATTTCCTGAAAATTCAAATCAAAATTACAAGTATAAAATTGACTAGATTATCAGGCTTTGCTCCCGACATTTCATTTAAAGAGGCTTAGTTTTTATATGCAATCAGATTGAGAAAAAGACCACCAAAGCTTTAAAGCATACGACTGATCTTACACTGGAGCTAACTCAACAAGGATGCCTAATTTTCCATTTCCATTTCCCAGCATCACAGTTGATGCTGAGCACTGAATCAAAACTCAATCTTGAGTGGGAAGGGATTTATAATAAGCTGCAATTAGAAATTTTACCCAAAATTATTGAGCATTATACCAAATGCTTGATAGGTAGAGTACATTTACCCAATGCATACTTCATGGCAAAGGGCAAGAAGAAGCATTGAAAGCAATTTAACTAAAAATCACTAAAACACTCTATGAGTTTTTTTTTTGGCTATGTCCAAAACATTTGAATGGTTAATACATTTGGTACCCATATGATCTCAGGTTACATTATTGCTGTTAACTCTTTTTTCCTCGGATTTTATTTACACCACTATTGCCTCTAATCCCAAAATTTGAGAGGACACTCAACTGATCAACTATCTCCATAGTTAAATCTATGAATACTAAATATAATTATGGGAAGCTCTGTGTAGTGTTTGATAGTTACCACAAAATATCTAATTAAATAAACGAGGGATGGATGGATGATTGTGTCATAGAAATTTTTAAAATTTAACATTTTATAAAATAACATAAGCATAGAAATGAACAAAAAGCAAAGAAATGAATATCCTTTTCTCATTACTATGAAAGCAAATACAAGGTTATATATCAATCTAATTTTAAAAAAAGCTACCATACATATAAAACATCTATTGAAGAGATAGAAAAATTGCAAGCACAGAGTAATTCATTACTTGAAAGCCAATGTTTACAACTGGTAGCGAAAATTAAAAGTTAAAATCTAGCTGCAGCCATGTCAGAAACCCGCCAATCCTGCATCATTATCAAAAAATAATCTTTATAAGGGAGAAGCTCTTTAAATAAATCTCTAAACCATTATTTTTGAGATTCAACTGGTATACTCTAAGTTAGATTATTTCTGAAACTTGAACACTAATAGAAAGATGCAAGGACACTTTTATTTCTATCAATGCCTCAGAGAAACTATAAATGAAAGCAAAACTGAGTTCATCTAAACAGATGAAATAACAAAGAGTAAAATATCCAACCTATTTTTATAAGTCTAATGGATTATTTTTGCTAACCCAAGACAAGATGTTTCAATTACTCACCAGTTAAGAGATGGAATGTTTAACAGAATTTGAAGGGAAAGTTTACCAATTTTGATGGAAACAAACTTTACACAAACTTTCTGAGCTACTGATCATTACTGAGCACTTCCGGGATATTTTCTTAAATAAAATACTTAACTAGGACTATGACTTGAACCCTATATGAAATGCACTCTAACATTAGATTATTCTCCTAACCTCTTATCTATTATATATAGCTAACTCTCCGGATATACCTATATATATATAGATATATATATATAGGGGATACGAATTCTGACCATGTTCCACGAGCGCCGTCGACGTCAGATTTTTTCGACGTACTGGCCCCACACTCTAGATGCCAGAATAATGCAGACATCGACGCTAGGTGTCATGGGTTCGATACTAGAATGTCCCAAAAATCGCAATTTTCCCATAAGAATGCATTGCGTGGACTTTTAAAAATTATTTTGAGGCACTTATCGGTAAGATAGAGGAACCAAAATCTCGGAGGTTGAAGCTGAGGTAGTCTTCTATGGTTCTTATGGTAGAAATGTTGCCAAATGACCGTGACTTCGACTCCAGGCGGGTCCGAAATTCTTCCATAAGAAATGCATTGCTGCAATTTTCGTCATTTTTTTCAATGCCTTACCGATAAGCTGGAAAGATCAAACTCCGTGTGACGACGGAGGCGTTTGAACACATTCTTTCATGAATTTCACAGTTAGTCTAGTGGTCCTTGGTTCGATGCAAGAGGGTCATTCCGATTCCACCATGCATTTCAAACGGGGAAAACGGAATCTTATTTTAGGACCTTCCCGATAAGATATTGAATCGAAACTTTGGAATAAGTCATAATGGCACTTACCTAATATTAATTCGCTATTTTCTCTAACAGAAGGGTCCTGAGTTCGACGCTAGGCGGTCATTAGCGCGAATATTTGTAATCTGTTTTGAGACCGTTCTCGATGCGATAGAGCAATCAAAATTACGGTGTTTGCAGATGAGATGGTCTTCCATAGTATCAAAGGAAGAAATGTTAGCATATGACCGTGTGTTCGACGCCAGGTGGGTTCGAAATGCTTCCGTAAGAAATGCATTGGTGAAATCTTGGATGATTTTTTTTTAATCCTTCCCGATAAGCTGGAAAGATAAAACCCGGAATGGTGACAGAGGCGTTTGAGAACATTCTTTCATGACGTCCACCGTTTCTCTAGTGGTCCTTGGTTTGATGCTAGAGCGTCATTCCGATTCTACCATGCATTTCAAACGGGAATAACGGAATCTTATTTTATGACCTTCCCGATAAGATACTGAATTGAAACTTTGAATCGCGTCAGAGTGGCGCTTATCTATTATTCGTATGCCATTGTCTCTCACAAATGGGTCCTGTGTTCGACGCCAGGCGGTCATTTACGCAAATTTTAAAAAATTGTTTTGAGGCCTTTCTCAATGCAGGAGACTATTCAAAATCACAGCCTTTGCGTTTGAAGTAATTTTCTATAGAACCAGTGGAAGAAAGGTTACATATGACTGTGAGTTCGATGCCAGATGGATGAAAAATTCTCACGTTCGAAATGCACTGCAGCATTTTTTAAGAATTTTGCTGGATAAGTTTCGAAGATGACACCCGTAAGGGAAACTTATTGTAAATTTTCACCAATTAGCTTGCAGTATGCAAGCAACTTTTACTCGTATAATATATAATTGATAGCTTCCTTGAAAGTAAAAGCACTGCTTTCTGCATTATGTAGATTACTTAACCTAGAATTGTATATAACACCTAGGATATGAAATCAAATTCTATTCTTCTCTTAAATACCAATTTTTTAAGAAATTTTCATCTTATATAAGCTAGTACCAACTTCTATCCAGAAGAAGTGAATGTGGATTTTGAATAACTAGCAATTAGGGGTCTTTCAAATAACGCAGAGGAAGAGAAAATAGCACCTAAGTATCGCTCCCTATTTTATTTGATATATCAATGACTAGTATTGATATGACTTGAAAATCCTTGATTTCCTTTAATCTTAATGAATTAATATGACAATAAATTGGGAACTATAGATACTGATTTATTTTAGCAATTCATGGAAAGTTGCAACTATCTCCCAATATATAAAGCAAAGTCAAAAAGGGTGGAATAACCTAAGCAGTCTTAAACATTTTTATAATGCTTTCTCTCATCAGCAGTTTAAATTTGACCTCACCCCGGATTTCTTTTGCAAGAGCAGTTCCCTCATTTAAAAATTATGATTAGAAAATATCCTCACTAATAATGAGATTTATGCACTTGTCTGAAATACATAAATTTACTCATGGATTTTGTAACAAAGCCCCTGAGTTTATATACAACACCACGTTCTGGAGAATAAAATTACCCTCTAGTATGATCACAACATAATAATCAATCTATACAATAAAATCCACCACTGTGATTGATTCCCACATGAAAATCTACTATACCGCAAAGCATTTAAAAAACCATCCACCTATATCGTAATGGAGTTTGAATACTTCATTTTGTTAAGTACAATACTTTTGTTACTTAAATTCTAACTTTTAATATTTAAAATTAATGATAGGGGACGAATGTAATGAAGCAAACGTATTCTAACTGAAAAAAATATGATTGCCTAAATTGACAGATACTATCTTTTAATTTACTATGATTTATACCTATACTTCAATTTCAAGGCCGCTTTTCTGCATAAGACAAATTAAAAAATGTGAACAATTTTCTGCCTATAGAATCCATGCTTTAAATTTGTTGGTATTATTATAAGATAGGTCTAGAGGTCATAATAGATATTGGCATCTGTAAAAATGTGAGAGGAGTAAATAAATGTTGAGAAAGGATTTTGATAATGGTTGGTTACATTATTTTCTTCAAATTATATCATCATTAATCTTGATGACTAATCATTTAGAAATACCAATAATTAATAACTATGTGTCATTTCCTTGACTTAGGAAAGAGGTTAACATAATTGAATTGTAGCTTTAGATTACTAATAATCCTTTTGATTAAAATTGAACAAAAGGTAGTACAATCAAAGGACTGTAAGCTGAGTTAATCTAAAGAGCACTTAGCAAGATAATGCAGGATAAAAAGAGCAATTAGATGGATTCATGCACTCACTGTAATTATTTGGGTGCAAAATAAAATGAAAAGGATTTACTACTAATGTTAATTCTTAATATCCAACTTTAGCATTATAAAAAGTGAAAGGGAGAAGTTAACTGAGAGAAACAACAGCTGTATCATTTGCTTTAGTTGAGGAGGTGAGTACATGCTTGATTAGAGCATCTTATGCATTCATTTAAGACCAAAATCATCAAAGAGATGCTTGGGAAGCTGTGCAGCATATGAGTGCTTGCATAATTTGCAAATTAAATATCTAGGAATTCAGACTATGTACTGATTTGTTTAAAAAAATAAAAATTTTATCACTTCTATAAGCTGTTCCTAACAGTTGCTTCCCAATGAATCATAGAGGATAAGATTCCCTTTAAACTATGCCTCGTGGAGGATTAGGAAATCATAATAGGTCTAGACAATTCAAATCTGATTTCTATTTGATTTTCAATAGTGAAGATACTCATAATTTCCTGGCAAGTTAAATCAAAATTAGAAACACACAAATGACTGCATTATCTTGCTTTGCTCTTGATGTTGTGCTCAAAGGGGTTATTTATTTATTTAACCAATTGATTTTACTTTTAATTGTTACACGGTTTGTAATTACAAAATATTCCTCCAAACACTTGGAGGGAAAATTGTGCACTGATGTCCTAAGCTGTATAACTAACATCTCTGTATCTGCACATGACCATAAGAGACTCATGGAAGTAAATTCATGTGAAGCAATCATGAGAATGGGAGAGAAGAGGGCTCCCTATATTTTATATTGTAAATTCTTCAGATATCAATCACATAGTATGAATTAAAGGAGATTCAAGAGAATTTAAATAAAAAGCTTATCATGACTCTCAAAGATTCTCATATAGGTAAAATATCTTGGCTTAAGTCAAAATATAAATGATAAAAGCCAGCAATAACTACTAGACTGACCCAACCTGTTATTTTTTTTGAGTTTATTTTATTAACAGGAATGTGACTTACGGATAAACAAACCATTGAGTTGAATTTGAGGGATGAGCAAGAACTATCAGCTGTATCACAGAGGGGCTTTGACATAGAATTGTAGAATTCTGAATTCAATAACTGAGGTATTAGATTCCATTACCACTTTTACTTCCATGAATAACATGTCACCAACTTCCTTATACCTACTACTATTAGCCACACACATGCATTAAAGATGACACACAGATCTAAAATTATATTATCAATGGTTGGTTTGATAAAGATAACTACATATAAGAGCTCTCCATTAAATAGCTCTAATTAATTATCTAGGATGTAGAATAATCTAAAGAGAGATAGAGTCCATTAAAACCTCAAAGCAGACAAATGCTCCCGCATCAGTACTATCCTAAACATGAGTCCTAATTTTGCATATTGTTTCGTGGCACGGGAGTGATAATTAGCACTGAATTAAAAGATAAAAGATAACTTTAAAATAAAAATCATAAATGATAAAGGAGGAATGATAGGTTGCATTAATTTAACAGAAAATTGTTTGACAGTCAAACCAATATTTAAAAAGGAGGGAAAATTTACCTTATGAGTAATCGCTAGCAAAAGGCAAGGAAAAGCACTGAAAGCAATTTAACTAGGAATTATTATGAAACTCTATGATGCTTCTTATGTTATGTCTATAATATTTGAGTAATTAATGCATATACTTGATATTTTTAGGTAGGCACAGCTAGGTGCAAATGCTTCTTTCAAGGATTTTTTATATGATTATTTCTTCATTTCCCAAAATTAGAGAAGGTGCTGAATTGATCAACCTCAACAATTGGAAGAAATACAAGAACTCAATATGTCATTGGGTATTTCTTTGTAGTGATAACTACTTCTCAGATATTATCCAATTCAACAAAGATAGAGTGGGGAATGCTTGTTTCTTAATGGATGACATCAGGTAAGTTCATGATGAAGGATGTCTAAATCAGAGCACAGTTAATCATAAAATTGACTTTAAATTCACTCTGATAGCTCGTGAAAAGGATCATAAAACTCTGAAAGTATGCTACCCCTACTGAATGCAGACAAAGGGATATGAAGATTTGTAATTTGAAATGTAATTTCTATTTCAAGAAGAACATTATTTCCCAAACTGAAAAGAATTTTAAATGGGCAATGAAATTATTAAATTAAAGTGGTATTTATATTTTTACAGCGATAGCAGATCCTGTGGGAAAAGAAAAATGTATAGTACAGTATTTTCTTCTCCTACCATTTGCTGAGGATTTGTCCTCCTCCTGCACTTGATGTCCTCCACTGAATCCAAGGGAATGTCCCACTGCATCTGTAAGCCAAGATGATAAATATTATTACTGAATGTGAACAGTAGAAAGTAGTAGGCTTGAAATTAGTAATATCACCAAACTAAAATTAAGTATCATTAAAAATTCATTCAATTTTCAATAACTTTAAACCATTTATTTCAATCACAATTAAAGATCAAGATTTGATTTTGATTTGATTTGAAGATTTAGAAGCACAATCTAAATTAAAATAACCTAGATTGATTTACTTTAAATATAACCAATCATACCTTAACTTTGTGGAAATCCATTAGGAAGAATTGCGATTCAATTTGAAACACGCAACTTTGTTAAGTTATTCAAAATGTTTCCTGATATACTTTAGCTTATGGATTTAGAGCAAATCACGTCTAATAGCTCGCAAATAAAAATGAATGCTAGAAATAGAATATAAAATCATCTATAATGCCATCAAATTATTTGGAAAATGATACATAAAATATATGTTCGACCTGCGGTAAATTATTTAAAAATTGAGGTAAAAGACTGTCAACGTTATGCATTTACTTTTATGGTTAAACTAAACAAAAATATCAAAAAAATATTAAAAACGTGTCGAATCGTACTAGTCGTCAAATGGACTGGTTTTTCTAAGCCTCAAAATCTTAACACAAATTTCGGTTATATTATCAAAATTCTCGCTATCTCGAATCGAAAACAATATCCCACGACAAAAATAAGAATTTTTCTAAAATTCTCCTTCACCTACAGCTTGTTATGACTTAATAAGACTATTCCTTCCAATTTGTAAAAGAAATGAAGCCTGAAACCGATAAAGATGATTTTGCGACCATTTCTTTCTATGACCAATCAAGGCACGAACTGAAGACATGAGGGTAAATAAAGAGTACTTCCTATAGTATTATCTGCGCAGGAAGGACACTTAATATTTCATACAATTCGAAAGCCTTTGGCCTATCTTGGTGCTCGAGTTTTGGGTGAACATACTTACACACATCCCCTACTTTATTATATTCGAAGATGGGCCAAAATTCTCGATAAGTTCTTGCCGATTAATGCATGAGCATTCACCAACCATCTTCGGCGCTTTCGAAGATGATTCAGTCAGAAAATCTAAAAAAAATCCTATATTTTACCATAATTCTCGAGATATAAAATGATATTCATAGATATAAAGATATCAATTCGATTTCCCTACTTTTAGTTCTTATCTTGATTTGTAAGACCATTACTTTTATAATTATTATAATACTAGTAAAACATTCAATAAAATAGTGCATATGAAATGAAGACTGAAAACGGTAAAAATAACTTTAAGCATTCCTTATGAGAATATTTTCGGTTCGGACCCAAGAAACCTTTGGCGAAAATATATCGATGTGTTAAGTCTATTGACCCTAAAATGAACCCCTAAATTTCATAATTCTATAACTTCGGGAAGAGGTTGAAATAGAATATCAAACATTGTTTCAATATATTCCAAACGAAGAGTGACTAATATCGGATAGGTAAATCGGTAATAATTATAAAAGACAGGGAGTGTGAAAAAAATTGGAAAACTAGTTTGAAACTAGCTGATTATTAAACTAAACGATTGTGCGGACTGTTAATCATATGCACAGACACTTCAAATTATAATCTCCCATATCCCTTATTGATTACAAAACCTGCATTGGGGATTCTTTCTTATCTGAAGGGTTCTATACGGAATGAAGAAACTGCTACTGCTCGTTGGGTGTTGCCATATAAGAGCTTGGCATGGCAAAGTGCATAGGAAATATCCGCTGATAATGTAATATTTTCCTTAATTAGAATAACGGAAATGATTATTACTCAAAATAACTTGCCATGTTGCCCAAGTTTGCTTGTGGAAGACGCAAAGGGGTCTTGGAGTTCACAAAAGGCTTTAAGGTCCTTGTATCATTAAATGCCGGCTAACTTATCTAAGAAAAACATAACAGAGAAAGTTACGTAAGGTCAAACAAAATCTCAATCGGCCTTGAGGAAATTCCATTACTGTATTTACTTCCTTTTACTCTTAGACAGCATTGAACTAGAAATAGAAAGTGCACGTTTCTGAATATAAAGTAAAGCATTTGGAACATTACTTCAGAGATAATACGTAAGAAATGAAAAGGAAAATGCATGCAGATGCCAGCTGGAACGCTGTCGAAACTACGGCTGGTTTAAATATCGTAGGCAGTCAATACCGAAATATTGTGGCCATTATAACAACCTTAACGAAAAAAAGAACCTTTTTACAAAGTAATTGGGTTGCGCCAGGATCAAACCGGAACTCTCCATTTCATTACTCATTACAGGCAATTTAAGATAAAAATTTTCAGACTGTAAGTATATGAACGTTCATTAGTCATTTATATTAAAAATGTTAATGTTAAAACAAAGGCAAAATTGAAAAAGAAAAGTAAATCGATCGACTTCCAAATGGTTGCCTCCGATTAGTCTAGCGATGGCAGTCCTCAAAAACCTTCCATTCCGAACGCAAGAAATCAAGAAGACGAAGGATCACCAGAAGGAGAGATGATTCATTTACTCTTAATCTGGAAAAGGGAAACGTAACTAAATAAATTACGTGTTAAGGGAATATTCCACATATGCAGGGGAAAGAGAGATATTTTAATCAACTGCAATTTCCGTAAGAAAATCAATATGCGACATCATCAAACCACATAAAAAGATTTCCGAAAATTAAATAAGAGTATTAATGCTCGCTCCCATTTATTATGTCTAACATATATTAAAACGAAACTTGAATACTTTAACAAATTCTAAATTTATATCTTCTTACTACGCACATGAAAGCGGGACTAAATTCCGTTGAAAGTACTAACGACAAAAATGCTTTTGAAATGAACAATAAATTGATGTAGGTTTCAATACAGATATCTTAATGCTATCTTAAATAACGAAAAGCTTTTGAAATTCAAGCGTGAAGGCCACAAAAATGTATATATTGATATCATTAAATAGCAACTCAAAATCGTTATAAATTTCGACTAATAATTGGTAAGCAATGTGAAATGGCTAGTGGATACGAATTCCATTAGTAAACATTTGTTAATATTTCCGATAGTAGTTAAAGATTCTGTCATACGAAGTCGTAACGGATATTTGATTTTCAAATTTCGAAATCCGTTACGATTTTAGTTGAAGTCTTCGAGCAACAGTGAAAGTATTAAATATATTCAACTTGCGGATATCAAACCTACGAAACTGTAATTTCACTGAAATCTGTTACAAACTTGAGATATCTTGAGTGAATCAGTGACCAACGTAAGACCAAATTTATTTAAGTTGAACCAGATGAACATCTACAGGAATTCGAGTTCACTTAATCGCAATTTCTGGTAAAAACGCTGCATTTGAGGTTACTGAATTTGGAATAGGTTAGAGGACTTATCGTTTTAAATATAACCGATCGAATCTTTGATATCGTAGAATCTGAGACTTGATTAATAAAGTAACTTCGGAAGATTCGTACATCGAAACTTACAAATCACGAAAGTATCTTATAAAATAGTTCGCAAAGTTTAACTTTAATTAAACTTTAATAAACATAAATTCACTTCAATCAACTTACCAAACATAAAATTCCTCCATGACGACCGCGGACATCTTGACAGCGGGAAAACATTTTCTCTGCATTAATTTAACAAATAATACATAAAAAACTTCGTAGATCATAAAACATTCTTTGCTGGATAGGATATATAATCTCGAGTCTATCAACCGGAAACAAATTCAAATTTAACGGTTTTCTAGAAGATTCTACAGCATAACGAATAACAATCTCACCTGCATCCTTCGAAGTATCTTCAGCAACTGAATTTTTAACCGCCAAAATTACTTGACGTCATGATAACTGGCTTCCTATTGGTCGAAGCTACGGTTGAACAATAAACTGGCCGCCTATTGGTCAGTCGTTTTAGGAAATATTTTCGTAAAAATACTAATTAATTACCAATAACAATTTTATCAATTGAAATATGGTTAAAATTAATTCCAAAGATATTTGGAAAATTAATTTGGCCTTAAATTTTATTATTTGTACTTCTCTTAAATTTCGCGATTCCTCCGATACTGTAATTGAACAAAACGTACGTTGTATACATTTAGCAACGTTAATTGAAATAAAATTCATTAAAATAAATTTCGAACATTTTCGGACTGTTTAAATTTTCATTAAGTAATTTACTTACGTTTCGAGAAGTTTCCATTATTTCGTCCGAGTATGGTTATGCATGAACAAAAGCATGTGGCCCTGCGTATGAAAATTTTAAAATTATATTTTCAGCAATATCTATGATAATAAATACTAACTTGCAAATATTTATCCGTTCGATGTCATTACTTCCATTGGAGTATTCTTGGGTGGTTATTTCTTTACAGACGTTATTCTCATGTAATATTTAATTCAAATTTATATTCACACGAAATAGTAGTGGCACTTTGAGAGAATATATATTCTTTTTTATCACTTAACGTGTTTGTCGATTCGAAATTACCGAAAATTTGGTAAAAAGTTTTTCAGAAAACCTACTTAAAGAAGTAAAGGCAATAGTATCGTTGCTATTGATTTAAGTTTCGGTTACCAATAATGTAGCTCTACTAATTCACTTCAGCTTAAATGTTCAATGAATTCGGACGAAACGTTTACCTCTTTCTGAATCCTCTACTACTCCTGTAGATTTTTGAGGCGGAGAGAGAGAATAAATCCTTTTGGCCATGGCCATAACAAGTACTCCAACCTCGGGAACTTTAGTGCACAGACACTGTCACAAATTTTTCCCACTCACACACTTCCATCGTTTTAAAATTCACCACACGTATATCCAAGTATCTACTGTCGAACACTTCCATTCAAATTGTAACACAATTTCACATTCCCAGAAAAGTAACCACAGAACTTTCAGAACTTGAACACGTAGAATTAGGAGATCCATTAGGGCGAACAGAAATGTGGTCTAGGAACAACGTAATTCTCGAAATCACATGACAGGAAGTATAAGTTTCGATTGTCAGAAATTCTATACCATGATCCACTCTATACAGTAGCGCGGAATACTACTAAAGTAGATTCATCATGGTTTTTCTATACTTGTTATTTAGAAGAAAATTCTTGTGTTGCTGCGAACTCCAAATGCTTTTGTGATATAAAAGCACAAGAAGTTGTTCATAAGTGCTCATTATAGTGTTTTATCATGAAGCTGCAATCGCAGTCTGTGTTTTGAGTGTGCATATCGGTTACTGAATATTCGTGAAAAGTATCATCGTTCGAAGCACAGCGTTCCTTCCAGTGATTACTTATTAAAAGTGTGAAGATTACGTCAGTGAGAACAGTGTTACGAACCGCCTACAGTGTTTTGAGTCTTGGAGTGCTTTTACATGCAAAGTTGATCGGAATTCGTACTTTCTCATCAGTCAAGAATAGCCAAATTAACCAACCAAAGATCTACAATAATTGAATTTCGTGTTAGAGATTAATGAAAAGGGATTTTTGGCATAAATACCACTGAACGTCGGTTTTTCCAAGAACATGTAAGTTTTAATACTGGATGGGATATTCCTTAATGTTTTTCTTTTTTGACATGGAGATATTAGGGTGAAATGATTTTACATAGATTTAGTGTAAATATGACTAACGAGATTACATTTCACCCATATTATTTGCAGGATATATTTTATTGGAATTTGAGTGCTGCTAGTTATGTCCTGGCAAAGCATTCAAGTTATTTGAAAGTTTAAGAACACTTGGAAATTTTCATTGGTTTAAGCAATGTTAAATAAAAAGATATATAATTATTGCAAATTTAATGCAATTATTAATGCAAATCCCTGAATATTTCCAACCCACAACTCCCTTAACACTTGTTTCCTCTTACTACAACATTGATACTAGCAATTTTCATTTTTTAATTCAATCTATAATGTCATCAGTCCGAAGGCTTCTTTTGCCAACTACCCTGTATTTGTTCACCTTTGATGGGGAAGATATTGACAAGTTTTATGAGTAAAGACTTGTCAGTATCTTCCTCAAATTATTCATTGAGGTAACTGCCCTTATTTTCTCACCAAAATGGAATGCTACAAGTGGAGAACAAACCTTTAACCAAACAAATAAATTCTTTAGAATTCAATAAAATAAATGCCTTATTTCTCTTGTATTCAGTAGCTTTCAGAATAAAGCAAACATAGCAATAGCTCATAAAAGTTTGATAGATGGAAAATATACATTTATTTATACTGTTTAATGTAAACTACTAAAAATTGATTCATCAGAAAACTGGCTGTGAAGTGAAGCCAACTACCCCGTAATTATCCACCTTTGATGGAGAAGATACTGACAAGTCTTAATGCGTTAAGGCTTGTTATTATCTTCTCAAGATAATTCATAGGTAACTGCCCTTATTTTCTTGTCAAAATTGAATGCTACTAATAGAGAACAAACCTTTAACCGAACAAATAAATTTCTTAGAATTCAATAAAGAGAACTCTTATTTCTCTTCTATTCAGTAGCTTTCAGATAAAGCAAAGATAGCAATAGCTCAGATAAGTTTTATAGATGAAAAATGTACATTTATTTATACTGTATAATGCAAACTACTAACAACTGATTCATCTTAAAACTGTGGCTGTGAAGTATGTTGAGCTGTAAAGAATATTTTCTCCATGAATCAAGCTCACTTCATTGTATCGAAAGCTAGCTTGAACTTTTACAAATCTAAGTATCAGAAGTAATAAGAAAACCAGTATTGCACATTAATTTTCTGCAAAAAGGTATTTCTAATGTCATCTGTAGATGAGGCAGTTGTCTTATGGAATAATGTGTATTTCATTTACATTTCTCTTGGTTTTACTCATGGCATGCTAACATAAAAGTTACTCATTGATAGTAGTTAATGGTGGTTATCTTGTTGGTCTTTATTAAAATTGAACAGTATGAAACTGTTATTGGTGGGCTTACTTTACAGCATTTACATTGGCTTTTCAATCATTACATTCTGGTTCAGTGAGAAAAGCAAGGGTAGATAACCTCACTTCTCAACTTGATTTGTAAGCTTCACTCCCTCTCTTGTTGGCATTAGCTGATGTCGAAGGAGTTAAGATTGAAATTGGCAATCACACTTAATGCTTAAAATATACATGAGGAATATAATTAATAAGAAATTTTCAATAGATATAAATTGTCATAAATCTGAAATAATATCTGACCCTATATGATTCAGTAGATCACATCCATTTTTATCGTTGTAATTTCATTATGAATACAATACAATGTAAATGTAAAATAATTGATTAATCACTGAAATAAGAAGGTCATTTTTAATCTTCAGCTAAGAGCCATAAGATGAAAAGTTATTTTAATGTATAATTAAATTGGAATTCTGATAGCCATGAGATTGTTTTAAAAAAGTGACAAAATTGAGCTTCACATGCATATGCATTTACTTAGTAGGGATGAATTCATCATCACACCATAATTCATCAATCATTTGATATAATTCATAATAGCAATTGAATATTTAATCATGATGTCTTTAGCTAAAGATTGCCAAAGATGTCAAGTAACTTTCAGAGAGCTAATTTTAATATTAAATATAGGCTACTTGCACTAATCTCGCTTCAATCCTTTGGTTTTACATTTTTGTAGGTCTTTACTTTAATATTATCAATAAATGAAGAACCTACAGCTGTGCATTTCCATAGTCCAACACTTTAGTTTAAGGGATAAGATACACTTATAAAAATTATACTATTTATAAGGTGTAATATATAATTTCCATCGTTATTTATGTCAATCGGATTGTAAAGATTACATAAAAGAGAAATAGGGGAACATTTTGTTAAGTTAGAGCCGCGGGTAGTAACGAAATTTAAGCGGTCCATGAATGAATTTGTATTAATTTCAATAATATAACAATGTTGTTGTGCTTATTTTCGTAGATAAAGTGTAAAACTATGGTTCTAATATTTGGATACGCATAGCCACATTCTTTTGTTTATTCATAACTAAACTTCGAGGAAATAATGGAAACTTCTCGAAACGTAAATAAATAATTTAATACAAATAAGAAATATTAAAGCGATGTTAATTTTTAAAAATTATTTGTAATTGATTTTAATTAATTAAATTTCAATTGGACTTATCTTAGTATTTTTACGAAAATATTTCCTAAAACGGCCGACCAATAGGAGACCAATTTATTGTTCAACCGAAGCTTCGACCAATGGGGAGCCAGTATTCTTGACGTCAAGTAATTTTGGCGGTTAAAAATTCAGTTGCAGAAGAAACTTCGAAGAATGCAGGTGATTATGTTATTCGTTATGCTGTAGAAACTTCTCGAAAAACCGTTAAATTTGAATTTGTCACCGGTCGTTATATTGCAGCTTATATCCAGTAATAATGTTGTAAGTTCTACGAAGTTTTTTTGTTTATTCTTTGTTAAATTAATTCAGAGAAAAAGTTCTCCCGCCGCCAAGATGTCCGCAGTCGTCATGGAGGAATTTCCAAGTTCGGTAAGTTGATTAAAGTGAATTAATGTTTATTAAAGTTTAATTCAAGTTAAGCTTTGCGAACTATTTTTATAAGATGCTTAATGTCGTGATTTTGTAAGTTTTGATATACGTATCTTCCGAAGTTGTTTTATTCATTAAGGTTTAGGACTACGATATGAAAGATTCGATCGATTGTGTTTAAAATGAGTAGACCTCGAGCCTAATACAAAATCTCTAGCCTATAATCCAATGTTTTATCAGAATTATCAATTAAGTGACTATGAATTTTTTCCCAAAAACGGTGTATGTAAATTTGAGGTTTGAGAACTTCGGTCTTACGTTCGCTACATATTGGCGCAAGATATGTTCAAATTTATTTTCTTTATAATTTGATTGATGCTCGGAGATTCCATCGACTGAAACCATAACGGGAATCGAAGTTTGAAAATCATACATCCGTTACGACTCTGGATGACTGGCTCCTTATACACAATCGGAAATATTACCGGATATTTATTATTGGAATTCGTATCTACTAACCATTCAATATTAGTTTTTCATAATTAGATTAGTTTTTCTTAATTATTTAGAGCACGTTTTCATTGAATGGAATATGCACGTTTCGTGGTCTTCATACTTGAAGCTCTAAAGCCTTCCCTTATTTAAGATATTATTAAGGCACCGAGATTGAAACCAACATCAATCTATTTTATTTTTCGAAAACATTGTAATAGTTTATACTTTTAATGGAATTCACTCCCACTTTCATCTGTGTTGTAGGACGTAATGAAGTGAAGTGGTTAAAATATTAAATTTTCGCAATAATACATTTTAAACATTACATATCTGAATCCTCTAATAGTCTTAGTATTTATCCGGTAATATTTTCTAAGTGGGTTGAGTAAGCCGTGGAAGATAAATTGAAGATGAGCTGTTTTCAAAATTAATAACCTCCAACCCAGTGCATCACTAGAAATTTAGAATGGAAAATTTCCCAATGGGAAAAGTAGATGTAGTTAATTGAAATTGTAATGGCAATCGAAATTTGACCTTCAAATGTCTCAACCGCTCGTTCTCTTTGATATGGTTATTATTTGCTTTCCATATATTATTAGTGTATTATCAACAGAATAGATGTTTTCAATCGATTTCGAGTAGGTATTGACCGTATTGAATAACTAAGTTTTAGTTGCGACACTCATGTATTCCTCATTATTAAGATGTTCTCAATAGCATAAGTACGAAATAAATCACTTTTAATTGTTTCGTTGTTTGTTTTGAAATGTTCGAAATTATATACTGAGTTGAAATTTGAGATGCAACATAATGTCGTCAATATTCGCGTCGCTTTATAAGACATTATTTGGACAATTCATATGGTTATTCTTTGTTTCAAAAACTTGATTTTCTATTTAATTCTAGTTTAGCTTGCTTCATTATATTTCAGATACAATCTCTCAATCTGATAGCCATTAGTTTTTAGTTTTTATTCTTCGAACGAAAATTTGAATAATAAGCACTCGTTAGCGATCAATCATATACAAGGCTGCATCTGTTTGTATTATAAAGTTTAGATAGCTATAACTATATTTTAACATTGTTTTTTTCTTTTCTCCAGGTACAATGAACTATCAAAGCGTTCTTCTCTACCTCACAGCTAATAACTTCGGAGAGTTCTAAAGCAATGAAAGAAATCCTCAAGAAAACCGTCATCATTGGACAAAGGAGACAAGAGGTTAGTTATTTCAGAACAATTTGTTTGTTTGAATAATTATTTTCACATGTATAATATAATAAAAGTTCTCCACTCCAATCATAGAGTTACATTTCGCACTGTTAATTATTATTTCGCGATGTATAATTATTATTTCAGCGATGTATAGTTTAAAAGTATAATTAATAAAGGAGGCCTTCTCTAACCATCGCGGAAAACCAAACGGAAAATTGTTCTTCCAAAAGATATCAATGAACATGGAACAAAATATTAATAGGAAATAATTTATCACCGCAATATTTAAATTAAAGTCACTTTCCAGTGTGGAGTACTTTGAATTATTGGACTGAAGCAATTTACTAAGGATTTTGATGGAACTCGATATTCATGGCGATGAAGAACAAAATAATTTTTTGCTGCTGCGATTTGTATACCTCATTGGTATGGAAATCTGGACAAAACAAACAGTCAGATATGACGTAAAAAAACTTCGATGTAATTTTACTGCAATCACCATTGTAAAAACTTTCTGTATGAATCACCGAATTAAATACTGCACTCCAAATTATTGATTTTTTCGGAATACTGTTTAGAAGAGGATGACATTTTACTTCCCTCCTCTGCTCTTCTTGCAGAACTGAATGATGTATCACACGGATGTCGCGTATTTCCTAGTAAGCTTTTCATAAACTTTGCGAGAATATTTTTTCGGTTCAAAAATTCAACGAGGTATTTGTTGCATAAAGCAAACTCGTACCTCAAGTTCACAGTACCTACTTTCTTACGTTTGAGAAGAGATATTACTTTAATTGTTGTTTATTTTCTGTGCTACAATTCTAAAATACATCAATGCGTCAGAGTTGATCCTTTAGCGCAAGTTATTAGAATCTATGTGTTAGTTATTTAAAGGATTCTTTACAATAATATATTCACTCTGAAAACCGGCAGCGGTGTCTTGCAGAGAATGAATTGGCACCAACATCCTTATTAGCTCAAATTCTGCTGACTTCCATAACTTCATCAAAACGACCATGTCCGTCTTTGGGAATATTTTCTTATAGCTTACTCCATTAATTTCAGAATTCCTTCTAGTTAGTAAAAGAAATCTTAACGACGTACACTTAGTGAGAGTTGAGGACCGTGAAAGTTTTTGAATGTACTCCGTCAATAACGTGATCTTTACTGGAGTGAGTCCCACCCGGGGGACTTGATCATATCTAAAACATTGCTGCCGATCCCGAAATTTTGACTAAGAAATCGAGTAGATCTACACATGATCACGTGAACTTTTTTGTACAGCCTATTAGTTTTATTCGAAGTTGTCGGATAAAGGAAACGTCATTTCTGCGACACAGAAAATGTGATTTCAACTTTGCACTCCTCTGCCTTTCCATTTGTATTTTGAATTTGTTGCTTAAACCATAAATTACTTCCAACTGTTAATTTATCTATGGTGATTCACAAAAATCTTGTATTTAAATTTTATTAAATAAAAACTTAACTTTTAAACATAATTGGAGATTATTTAATTTGTGTTATTTTTATTCGTGTAGAATAAGAATCAATGAAGAGGAATCTTTAAACAAGTATCCCCTGAAATTAATACCTTCAGGAATTTTAGATAGTTTTTTGATTTTTTGAAATTCATTTCGAAATGCAGTGAACAACTTCAATGTAAGCACATTCATACTGAATTTCTTGTGTCTTGTTTCAAAGAAAAAATGTTTTAAGATTTCCAAAAATGATAAAGTTACCTCTAATTCGTTTTAAAAGATACATAGGTTAATTACCTCAAAAATTAAATCAAGTTAAGTCGCCATAAAAAATATTTTAAAGTTATTTCTCTTCATTCATTATTCCCTTCATTTCTCTTGGAAAACAGTATCAGAGCAGCATATTTTTCATTTCACAACTTCTGATGCAGATGCCAATTTGTGAGTACCCAGAAACATTTCCATTAAAATCTTTGGAGGAAGTAGCTCCACTTTTTGATCATATAGATTTTATTTAATACTAGTATCTCCTTGTTACTTATGCCATCATTGCATTCATAGGATTCACTTTCAGTTTAAGGTTATTGTGAAAACATTTCTAATTAGTTGGATCAGTACTCTAATTTTTTCTTTTTACAATTAACTCATTTCTTTAAATCTAGATACTAATACTATAATCCTAGAAGACACAAAATCTAGATGCTAATACTATAATCATAGAATTTTACAAGCTGCAGATGTTGTGACTATCAATTGTTTGCTCTGACTTTAGTTTTTGAAGAATAGTGCCATGAATTTATTAACCACCTGTTCTGTAGGGGGCGTTGGGAAGGCATTCCCTACAACTCTAGCCTACTTGTAGGCCTACAGACTCAGGCATCTATTTCAGGGGCCTTTCTTTCACCTTCTTCTGCAGGGGTGAGGTAACTAAGCACTCACTTCTCACCTGCTCGTTCTTTCTGTCTATGAGGTCGTTTCCCTGCTTTCAGAACCAGTGGCAGAGTGGCTCCCTAGGCATAGGGATGAACCTCAATGCACGTCACTAGGGTCTGAACAGGTCCCCACGCTAGGTTGTTAATTTTATTTATCCCTCCAAATCCTCCCTTCCCTCCCTCGTCAGCTGACTTATGAAGGAATGGTAAGTGCAACTGCCCAGGAGTAAGTTTTGTTGTCCCTGAATGAAAGTAGTACTGATAATAGATAGGGAATACAAATAATAAATATTCTTAGGCTTTTGGAAATATGCCGCAGGGTTGAACTGTTTGCAAATATCATTTTATTATTATACTTCTAATATATATTATACGCTACTACTACATACTACTATATACTATATTATTTTTATAATCTACTTTCTTTATGGAAGAATATAGGTCTTAACACATTGCTTTAAAGATGAAGTAGTGTGGCAGTTTTTTGGTAGCAAAAGTGACTGCTAAAGTATAAAATTACAGAACGAGGCAAAGTTTTCTGGGAAACAAAGAGGTAGATTTAAGAGAGGCATTGTATTTTCTTAAAAAGCTTTATTTCTTTAAGGAAGTTCTGTAAAGAGAATTTCTGCTTTATATGTAGAGGACATAAATTTCAATTTATGGGCTTTAAAAACAAAGAAAGGTTAAATATTAACATGGAATTGTTTTAGAGTTATATTCATTTATGAAAAGTCACTTGAATATGAAGATTTGCATTGTTTCAGAGAGAAAAACTAAGCAGGAATAGATTTTGTGAAATATCTTCCACTTAATGTTGGGGGTAATTTAAAATATGCTTTCCATATTTCGAAGGAATCTCATGACCCCGGAAACAAAATTGTTAAGTGAGTTATTTGTAGAAAAAAAAGGAAGTTCCATGAACCTTTTAAAATGCGCTACTCAATACGAAGTATGTATGCGGTGTATAGGGTTAGTTTGCGATAAATTCATAAACTGAAGTCAATTCATCAATACACTTTAGGTTTGAGTAAGGAATACTAAACACATTTGGTAGATATCATAAGCAATCCATTCAGTTAGGATACTTGCATAGACCTTTCCCAAAATGAACTGCCAATATGAAGGGAAATTGGGACACAAATGATTCAAAGAATGTTAAAGTTCTTCTTCAAGGCATTGATCAAAATGATAAATTCTGCTTACGTTATATTTGATTTTCAAGCAAAAATTCTCACAGCCATATTTACATTGAAGAAAATACGATTATGAAATATGACAATGACCATGCATATGCAGTTTTTTTATTAAAATCAGATTAGTAGGAGATTAAAATTAAAGACTTAATAAGAATTTGGTATTAATACTCATAAAATTAAGCATTAAATTTATCATATATTTCATGTTCAACTTATCATAATGATTTTGCAGTATCTTTGAACAAGAATGTCATAAGTTAATGCCTTCTAAATTAAGATGAATTAATATAAGACTACTAAGAATTATGGGTAGTTAGTTTGTAAAGACTATTATTTAGTAGAGAGATCATAACTGAGCATTTTGTAACGATAGCAGTGAAAGTGAAGTGGGTTTAGGTATCATAGTTTGAAAGCCTCCCTAAGTCAAGGTTGGTGAATGATTCACTTCCCAATTTTTCCTTTCTTAATTTCGACTGAGTTGGCTTATATTAGTAAGAGGTCTGCGGGTGGGGAAACCCTTAACTAATTGTTAACTCTTTCTGGGATTAGAAGTCCACCATCCCTAAGAAAATATGAGACATGGAAAGTTATTGTTGATTAGAAGACCGTTTGCTAGAAATAAGAGCGATACATAAAAAAAAATAAAGAAGATCGAGGATTGTGTGCGAGAATTTAGTTCCTTAAATTCAGCAGAGAAAGCATAAAATATTACTGTAAATTTGTTCTCGTGAAAGAAATGTCACTAAATTTCTAAGATGGCAGCGCGAATTTTGTTATCTTAAGCCTAATTCAGGAAAATAATAATTTACAGCAAAATTAAAACGATTAGTAGTGGTCTTCAACGTCTTACTGAGTCAGCAAATTTTCATCTGCCTAAGCAGAATAGAGAAAAGGGTAGAATCTTTGAAATCACTGTACATTTAAAGAGCAATTGAAGTTATTGATAACATGACTCTTTGGCATCGGTGTCGGGTGACGTTAATGCATTAATTAACTTCTAATTATGGTACAGTTAAATAACCGATAACATGTTACTTAGAACTGACGTGGAGAATGAAGTAGCGTTACCCAAAACACTATTGAAATATTATATTTTCTTCTGCGTTGCCAATTGATAATCGTTTTTATTGCTGTAAAATATCAAAAATCACCTTTATCGAGATGCAATCATATAAAACATAGTTGTGTATTGGATACAACGCAAAGCTCAATTCAATTTCGAGGAGAGAGTACTGATAGCATAAAAAATATTACATAATAAACATGCTATAAACATTTAATCAAATGCAAGAATGGTTAGAAATAGAATTAACTGTTATTCATGAATATATTATCATATAAGACTTGAAATATTTAATGTGATATATTAGGAATAATTTACGTAATTTTCCAATCAAATATGCCTTACAGTATAGACAAAGAGTTTGAAAGTAGAATCACGGAATGTTTTTCTTCTTTTGAATATAATAGTCTATTTACTCGATTATTCTTGCATGTAGAGTTATTAAGCTCCCACCCATACAGCGGGTGGGAGCATGATGACCATAAATTTGGGTAATTTCGTACTTTTCCTGGAGCAAGTTTAATCTTTAGTTAATTTTGGTTTCTATAAATCCGTCGATACAGCTTTCAGCACCCTGTGATTTACGGCAAAAGTAATTGCGAGCTGATCGAAATCCCCCAACAGCAGTAACCCGAATTCGAAATTTATTGCATTGATAAATTCTTCCTCGGTGATTCGCTATTCTCTTATGCTTAACGTTTGCCTTTCAAGTACCTCGTAATGTTGAATATGAATGCGAATGTCATAATGCGCTTAAAACCCGATTTTAATGCTAAGCTATGCTTACAAGTGGCTTTTTAATGGAAACATATTTTATAGTAGAATACAGTGGCGAATTCAAAATTTGATCCAGGACTCTGGTCAGTTGTATCTCCGATCGTATTTTGTTATGTCTTTAAGGCAAATAAGGCAAAAACTATACATGAAACATTATTTAACACTTATGGATAAGGAAATATGGCAAATTGTATATCGAGAGAGATTTCATCATATTGAAATAACGTCTCCAAAGTCGAGAGGATTATATAACTTTCCCTAAATGGTCGAAGGTGCCTGAGAATCGATTTTCTGCAACATTTTCGTAACTGCAAATGCTAAAATTTCTGAATATAGCCTTCTGTCTATCATTCATTCATACGAATACTATTAAATTGGCCAAATTCTACGAAATCGGGGCTAGCACCAAAAAAATTGAATGAAAATACTTATTTTGGTCGTGAAATATTGATGAAATAAACGAAACTTTTGTGAAATATTAAGGAAATTAATATTGTAAACAACCAATACCAATGATGACTAATAGAATAATTGAAACCGAGCTAATACGTTTTCCCGTGAGAATACACGAAAGATTTAGATCTATATGAGAGTAATGGTTAAAATGAATGATAGGATACATGACTAGGAGCCAATAGTTTTGTAATTTTAGTGTTTGGATTTAGATACTATTTGCAGTGTCGATCCTTAACAAACAACGTACGTCCATTTATGGAAAGTTTCTTAATCAGCTCCACTTTGCCAACGCAACGTAAATATTATGAAGTTACTTTTAGTTGCGTAGAGATAATTTTGATTTATATACGTACAATGCGTGTAGTTAATTTCTTCGAAAAGAAAGAGTTGCGTCAGAATTACCCGTGCATAGTTAATAGAATTAACATAAATGCAATCGAATCAGTTGAATATCTTGTGATAACTCTTGCTAATAACTTAAACAGGAGCACTCACATTCGAAAAACTCAAACTTTGATCCAGGACTCTGGTCAGTTGTATCTCCGATCGTATTTTGTTATGTCTTTAAGCCAAATTAGGCAAAAACTATACATGAAACATTATTTCCATGCCATTGTCTCTCACGAACGGGTCCTGTGTTCGATGCCAGGCGGTCATTTACACTAAGTTTTTAAAAATTGTTTTGAGGCCTTTCTCTATGCAGGAGACTATTCAAAATCACAGCGTTTGCGTTTGAAGTAGTTTTCTATAGAACCAGTGGAAGAAAGGTTGCATATGACCGTGAGTTCGATGCCATGGATGAAAATTTCTCACGTAAGAAATGTATTGCGGCAATTTTTAAGAATTTTGCTGGATAAGCTTCGAAGATGATACCCGTAAGGGGAACTTATTGTAAATTTTCACCAATTAGCTTGCAGTATGCAAGCAACTTTTACTCGTAACGTAATAAACGCATCTAAAGATCGCAAGCGTTCTCTAAAAATTACGTTAATTTAATTTTGCGCTTTAAAGCTTAAAAATGAGTTATGTCAACATACAAGATGCAATTGATATGGTAGATAGAAAATTTTATTTGAGAACCAACTGGCTGTTCAGCTAGGAGTATTTTCATTTCAAACATTCATAGTTTTATATTCCAACTGTGAATTCAGCTTCGATCTTTCGTAGATTAAATTAGTGAATACGTGCTTATAGTTAAAAGTATCTGCGATCGTACTCTACGAAGTTATCATTACTTCTCGAGAGAATCAATAAAACTGATTTTCTCTTCTACGGGAGAATCAAGTGAATAGAGGACAGAGGTCAATATTTGGAGCTCTGCGGAACTGAGCTATTTAGTTACCATTTTTATATGGGATTTCAATTTCCTTCAATCCACATTAGCTGTGATCTGTTTCGAGCAGGACTTTTTTAAGTTAGCGGCCAAAGTTAAAACCATGAATTTGTTGAATTATGATTTCAAATTTTACATAAATATTCTAAGATATGTAAGCTAAATTGGAAAATTAAAGGAACTTCACTACATCCAGGTAGTGAAGTAGGCAGGTTATGTACAGTGGGGGAATAAATTATCGCAACACTTTGCGAGCGCTTGAGTCGGAATTCTCAGAAACTACTTGCAAAACTACTTACTACGACTGACTGACAACACTGAGAAAAGCCTCGAAAAGCGGTAATATTTGAGTTGGAGCCTATAACGTACTCAAAATTTCTCTCTTTCGATCTCTTCTTAAATCCTTCGCGCGATCTTTCCTTGAGTTCGTCGTGTTTATCTCGGCATTTCTCTTTCACAGATAGTTATCATATTTATAGCATTAGAGTTTAAAGATATATTAATTACTATTGCAATCTAAGATGCATAAAAATATTTGGATAATAATTGGGACTTTATTTGTAAATAATGTTCGGTTGAAACGTAGAAAAATATGTAGAAATAAGGACGAATTAGGTTAGAGAGGGAATACGCGACGTCGTGATTCTTATCTTTACCGAACGCGATATTTTCGGTCTGGAGACCGAATTTTCGGGATTTTAAGGTCTGGAGAATAAAATATATATTTTACCAGATTATAGCGAGAACAGATGGCCTGTATTAGTCTCTTTTTCTGGATAAATTAAGGTGCGCTAATAACACAATCATCTAGGTAGTTTGGTTTTTACACACGGCCACACGTCTTACTGCTACTCGCTGTATATTAATGTAAATATTAATGTTCATAAGTCCAGTTCAAACATTGGATATTCATTTACTGCGATCGACTTTCCGAGGGCTTTAATTACACGTCTAAAGTTTTTCATTCAGCGATTTGAAATCGAAAATTCGTCAGAGTAATTACTAAGATGGCACAATGCCACAAAGTAAAATTTGTATTTTGTCTACGGAATATAATTTTTCCATAATTTAGTCTTTCACTCGAAGGAAATTCTTAATAGAAATTTATTTACACCATTCGTATCCTAGAATACGTGAAATCTTTGTATGCCCGGAATTGAGAGGAAAAATACCAATTCCATAGTTAATACAAACAGGATTGCATAAAAACCGAATACATTTTGCGCATAGATCGGACTTTTCTTACATTTTGCATCAGCGAGCTCGGTGCCCTAAGTCATTGCGTCATTTGATTTCACGTAGAAATGCATTCAGTTTTCGATGTTTCGCGAGGAAAGTCTTTAACCATATATTGAGCACCTCAAAGCACTGCAGGCGCGAAGAATCGTTTTCCCTTTCGTGCTTCTATCAGCTGGACTAAGGACCCTCCCCTTTACAGCCACCCAGTGGAAACTATCCTCTGCCTTAATTCAAAGCTCCTTCCTAACCACGGGGCTAATAGATGTATTTGCACTCGTGAAAAATATTCCCAAATAATATTATGATTCTAGCGTATTTTAGTCAGTGTGGACTTTCTAACAGACGACCCAATTTTTTAATACAGAAACGTATTTTATGAACGTCTGACTTTATAAAGTTCGTAAGTCGTATTATACTACCATAATAAAATTGTTAATAAGCTGCTAAAATGGACTTATCAGTTTATTGGGAAATGTCATAATTACAACCAATTCCTAATTAAGAGTTGATTGTGCAGCTGCTTGACGCATCTTATTGGCATATGAAGGGCACGAGTTCGAATTCCGCTCAAGTTAAATGTCCATTTTAACTTAAACTTCTCTTGTTGGGGAAATGAACGAATGTGTCATATGGTTGCCAAATATCATGCCATATGCACCCCTGTGATGAATATACATTTATCGGAGGAATAAAATTCACTATGGGAAAATAATAATTGGGTTAATCAAGGATTTGGAACCGATTATTCCAATTGTCGGTCAAGAACATGTTTCGTGTGTCAGCGGAAATTCCTCTTCTACAAAGAATTCGAAGTCCTTCGCTAGAAAGAAGTGTTTTATTTGACAGGGCTTCCTGATTTCTCGAAGCACGATGAGCCTTTCGCTTCCAGTGCAGCGGGTTTTCGAAAGCCTATGCGTCACTCACCAAAACAAACAGGTCATTTGGCAAGGCAAGGAGCTTCACTCAGGCTTATTATTACTATCAAATTATTGAGGTCTTCACTTCGAGAGACGGACAGCCAACATACTGCTCAAGCGAATCTTTTTCATTTTTAGGCTTTAAACAGAAGTCTTGAGAACTATTGACATTTTTCTGTTTATTATTAATTATTGTTCGCCTACAACAAGGTCAATTCGCGAGTTCTCACTTCGATACAAATAACATAGATTTAGATATTAGATTTAGATGTATATCCCGCGAGCCACTATATGCGTAAGGAAGGGGCTGTAATAACACCATCATCACTCAATCTACTCTATCAGCCTTTCTAATTGCTCGGAGAAAAAAGTAATTGTCTGTCTTTGTGATTACTTCCCTGTAACGATTTGTCAATGGTCATTACTAGTACTAAAATTTCATTTACTTCGTCTTTAAGATGTAAACCGATGAAGTTTTTGAAGAGCTTCCGTCAGTTATTAGATCTTCTCAGCTGGAGCAAATTCCCACCGAGGGACTCTTGTAAAGCCGTAACGCTACAGTCGAACCTGAAGCCATTACTTTGACTCTCGATGAGTGTCAAAGAAAAGCTGAAAAACGTGTTCAAATTCTCGCAGTTATCGGCCAAAAAGGATAAAATAGTTAACCTAGTGGCTCGGCTCCTTCTTTCAACAAACATTATACCACATCATGTGTATACGGCATTCATTCTTTTGGGTGAGAAAAGCTATCGCGTCCATACAGGAGGTGAAAAACATAGATGATTTGAAATACAATTCCCAAATAATAATAATTTGTCATTATTTATTTGGATTATTTCAGTCTTAGAAGATTATCTAAAAAAAATCATTTTTAAAGTATTGATCTCTGACTTCATAAAATGTATTAGCCGAGGATTTACTAACATAATAATATAAGCTAATAATAAAAAACAATTGATATTGAGTTTTCAGTTTGTGGGAAATTATCATAATTGTAACCACTATGTAAGAATTGATTGTGCAACTGCCAGACGTATCCGATCGGTAAAAGAAGGGGTTCAGTTCCATTTCCGCTTGTTCCTTCCATTAAATGAGTTTTATGTTATTTTTTCTTATTGGAAAAATGAGCGAATGTAAGATATTAATGCTACATACATTTATCCTTTTCTGAATATATAGATTTATCATAGGGATGAAATTCATTACAAAAAGAATCATTTGACTTGAAGGATTCGGATCCGATTTTAGCTATAGTCGGTCAAGAATGTGCTTTCCGCGTCTCAGCTTCCAAGGATTCGAGGCTCAGTCGTTCACTGGAAAGAAGTGGCTTTTGACTTTTATTTTACAGCCACAATCATTTGACAGGGACTCCTAATTTCTCTAAGCACGATGAGGCTTTCCCTTTCAGTGCAGCAATTTTTTCTCTATACTAGTGCTGGAGCAGCAGCTAGAGATTTTAGATAATCCCAATTAAGATGCGTTATGTCAGAATCTCCTCCTACGGCAATAATTGGATCTTTTAAATATCTCGCTTAAAGCAATATCTTCAATAAACTAACTTTTCTCTTGTATGATTTTCCCGCATGTGCTCATCGTAATGTTAAAGAATACCGCCTTTTTAATTACGTAAGCTCTTGGAATTCACGACAATTATTATTAGATCTCTCAGTTCGCACATTAAATCTGGGCTTAATTTTGGTATAACCTTATGCTTTTTTTTTTAAGTGAAATTGCTTTTCACCGTTGCAATTTTTTCTATTTTTTTGGAAGTAACCTCATGCATACCCTTTTGCCTATTTACGTGAGTGTTTGTAACTATTCTTACTGTTGAATTACAAAAGAACTTTGTCTACGTAAATTCGCTCTCATTAAAACCGCTAAATTACATAGTAAACGACACTAAAACTACGCGGTCGGTCCTCGTGAAGGGAAAGGGGGGCGGGAATTTTCCGGGACAGTCCGTAAAGTGGATACTAAGTTTAGTAAAAGCACATAGTAAAAGTTGCGTATGACGCTTAATATAAGAATGAAAATAGCCTTAGAAAATATTTAAGCGTAGAGAAAGCGAGATCTATCAAATTTGAAGCGAAAATTTTAGTCATCGCTATGGAGAAATAAGAAAAGTAAATATCGGCCTCTTAGAAACTTTTCGCCTGTGAATACTATATTCATCCGACTCATATCTAGTAAATGATTCTTGCTACAGTGTAGTAGTTGAATCGCGCAGTCTTCTAGGTAGAGTAAACTGCATGCCCAATGGATAATTAACAGTCAGCCGAAGCATCTGTTTTCATATATTACGTACTTTGAACGACTAAAACACTATGAAGCTAATTTCTATTGCATTAACCCTCATCAATCAATTCTATTGTAACTGTTTTTATAATATGATGAAATTAATCGTGAATTTTAATTCTCTATTACGTATTATTACATAATTTTTACTCACTATTACGTATAGGCTGCTGGAGCTGAAAATTGTTGATTACCGTTTCCACCACCTAAAAGCTAATAATAGTGATACTAATTCCTGTCAACACGTTAATTGCTAAAGAGCGCCAAGAAAGAATAAACTTCCTCATCACACGAATTAGAAATTATTTTACCGAAAGGATATTTGTAATACCATATGCCGTGGAAAACTACACTGCTGGAGAGAAAATACAAAGGCAAGAATAGGACATATCCCAGTGATTTCTGTATTTGTATTCTTAAATGGTTAATCCTATTCGTGGGAATTATTTTCCATCAAAATTCAAAGTATTAAATCTTAAGTATTAAAGTATTTAACCGTTAAATTCGCAGGATAATATCGCAAAATGATCATTTAACGTCTGTTATTCCGCCATCAAATACTCTTCTTTGTCATTATCCCACAGCGTACTATAATGACATTCTAGATAACTATTTTGATCACGACTAGCTTTGAATAACAAATAGCAAAAAATAAAGGCAATGAGGCACAGCCAATTTAAGGGAAATTTCGCAAAGGTGATCTTAAATGTCTGCATATATTTACGATACGTAAAGCCTATTTCCCATTTGTAAGAAGTTTGAATATTGCGGTTTTTACTGGCTCGATTCAGAGTTGCCGAATTGTCGGTGGTAGAGAGTTTTCAGTTAGTTCCCATGTAATCCGCGCTCTGACGCCAAATGGTGTTGCGATAATTGTTTCTCCCACTGTACCAATTTATAGAGGAAGCCTTTAATAGAATAAGGACCTATGCTTATGTTTTGTAGCTTTCCTATATTATTTCTTTCCCAAAAGTTAACTGGGGATTTAGAGAATACTGATTTGTATAGAAACATAGCACTTTAAATCGCTAGATAGAACAGCGGATGAGTTGTCGGAGTTAAGAAGGATAGTGAGAAAATGATGTCCATTTCTAATCAGATCCAGAGTTTGAGGGCGCATGGTATTAGTCCAAAGTTCCGAAAAGGCAGACACCCGCACAGAAATATATTTTCATGGACGTTTCTTTCGTTTTCTAAATTTTTTATTTTTGAACAAATTCTGTGGGTAGTTTGTCTAGACCAATTAAGACTTTCCTTAGGGAATGATATGCGATTGCCAATGGAAGTAATCAGGCAATTATAAAAATTATACATATTTAAAATGTTTTCCAGTTGATTTTTGAAAAATTTATTTAGACTTAGAATTTCCACGAATAGCTGATATTGCAACCTATCACATCGCTGATATTTGGAATGAAATTACTATTTATCAATCAAAGAGTTCCTGAAGTCTTATAGCAAAAGTGCTTATAATCGCACTGATAATAATAACATTAGCTTAATGAATATTATTGCTTGAATTTATGGGAATGAACACCAAAAACATCTCTTGAAAAATAAAAGTCTTTTTAAATTATGAAAATTTTTATGAATATATAGAGGGGATAATCAGTAGCCGTTAGTTCAGCTCAGCCTCTTAATTCTCATCTGGGCATGTGCCTCATTTTGAAGTGCTTTAAAATGATTCAAAAAGTCACCTGAATATAGTCAAAAATGTTAGTTTTATATACCAAGTTATATAGAAAAATAAGGTGATGATAAAATATTTACTTTAGTTTTATTTTTACTATATAGGAGGACATAAGTAGGCCTTTGGAGTTGGCAGAGGAAGCTGCTACTGGGAAGCGGAAAGGTAAGGAGGGGAAGGGTTTAGGGGGAGGGTGGGTAGTGAGGGGTTAGGGGGAGGGTGGGTAGTGAGGGGTTAGAGGAGGGTGGGTTGGGGGTTAGGGGGAGGGTGGGTAGTGAGGGGTTAGGGGGAGGGTGGGTAGTGAGGGTTTAGGGGGAGGGTGGGTAGTGAGGGTTTAGGGGGAGGGTGGGAAGGGAGGGTTTAGGGGGAGGGTGGGGCGGAGGGTTTAGGGGGAGGGTGGGGTGGAGGGTTTATGGGGAGGGTGGGAAGTGAGGGTTTAGGGGGAGGGTGGGAAGGGAGGGTTTAGGGGGAGGGTGGGGCGGAGGGTTTAGGGGGAGGGTGGGGTGGAGGGTTTAGGGGGAGGGTGGGTAGTGAGGGTTTAGGGGGAGGGTGGGTAGTGAGGGGTTAGGGGGAGGATGGGGAGTGAGGGTTTATGGGGAGGGTGGGAAGGGAGGGGTTAGGGGGAGGGTGGGAAGGGAGGGGTTAGGGGGAGGGTGGGAAGGGAGGGGTTAGGGGGAGGGTGGGAAGGGAGGGGTTAGGGGGAGGGTGGGTAGTGAGGGTTTAGGGGGAGGGCGGGAAGGGAGGGTTTAGGGAAAGGGGAGGGAGGATAAGGGGTGGGTAGGGAGGGGTTAGGGGTTGGATAGTAGGGATAGAGGAGGGAGGGCAAGGGGTGGGTGGGGACAGGTTAGGGGGAGGGATAGAGGAATGCCTTTGGGGGGATAAGTTTTATGCATGACCTTAACTGTATGATACAATTTAATGTTGTAGATAGTGCTAAAATTTAAAAGTGTTGATCATGACACAAATGTAGGGAGTGTTTAATAAAAATAGTTTCTCAGCCATTATTATCATCCTTGCTCCTAAAGCTTTATCAGGAAAAATCCAAATGCAGGGATATCAAATCAAAACTATTGTTTTACCTTTTCTGATTACTTCATAGAATCATCATAGTAGTTTAGCTGCTGGACCCATTGCAGCAGCAGAATAAAGACATAGCTATGTAAGGTGAGGCCATCTGGTTGTAGAGTCATCAACTGTTTACCCTCAAAATAGTAGGACTTTGTAGGACCACTTGACACTCTGAAAGGAAAATTCTGGACTTCACCATCTTATTTTCCTTAAATTACCCAAGTTTATTTATGTTTATTGAAAAATAACAAAATATGAGAAAAGATAATGATCAATTCATAATCGAGAAAATATTTTATTATGTGTCAAGTATATTACATATATATATATTATTATACCTGTCATTGCATCGAATGAGAATATTTTATCTTCATGGCTGAATCTTTATTTTATTCATTGTTTTCATATGTATCATTCCTGGAAGGATTAAAAGCACCAACTATAGAAAGCATGAGGACAAAATTTTTTGAAGTCACTTTCATTAATATTATTAGCTGAAATATATCAACAAATATGAGGCAACGGTTTTAAAATCTGTTACATACTGGGGATTTCTTCAGAATTGTCAAATTGAATCCAAATATTAAACATATCTATTATATACACACATCTAATATATCTACATATTTATAATTGTGGCAATTCCTACAAAGATTGGACATGAGTTTGAAAAGGGTATTGTGATCAATCCTCCCGGGTTACTGTTGTAATGCATATTACAAATTATAATAGGGATGAAACTATTGAATAATAACTCCATTGAATCTTAAGGTTGATAACCATTCTAATCCTTCTATCAATGCTATAATGTATCCATTCATAAATTTAACTGCAGTATTAAACAAAAAATTTAAGTAATGTGTACATTTTAGCTACTTTTCTGTACAATGGTTACTTATATAGGCTTCTATAATTTTAGAACATTCTTCCAAGCAAAAAATTTACCTAGATTGAATTTAATAGCTTTAAACTTCGTATTACGTTGATATTTTCAAATGAAGTTAAAATTTATTTAGTGAAACTAATAATTGCCATGCATGCATACCCATTTGTGGTTTTAAAGAATTATGTTCCCTTGAACATAAAGGCAATTATTAAACTTGATACATAATATAAAAACAAATTCACAGGAAAAATAGGTAAATTTATATGGGGAAGGAGTGACGGTTTCATGTTAAAGAAGGAATTAGTGAACTTAGGAAATGAAAATTCAGCAATATATTTCGACAAATTATTTAACTTTATATCCTCCATCATTTTTGCAAAGGGAATTCAATAGTATGATACATAATTGTAGACATAAAAGTTGACACATGGGAAAAAATAAAATCATAGGAGAACACCTGTAAGAAAGAGTGTGTAAATATCCTGAAAGATATCAAAGAAAAAAGAATCACTCTTTTTCTAATTTGGGAGTTCAGAGACTTGTTCAAAGAGACATAGACTTGGTAGATAGTTTCCAGAATATATTCACTTATTATTTTTAGAATGCTAGCAATCATTACTAATTTCGTCAACTATTTTAACTTCTTAGCATCAACCAAAAAATATTATGATGTACACATATGAACAAGTATTGTTTGAATCTTGATTGACGCGTACAGTAATTATGGTGATTTAATTGTAAATTAATAGCTATACTAATTATAATATCCTAATCTTGGCAGATCAATGCGCCAGAGAGTTAGCAGGTTAAGACTATTAATTTATGCCAAACGGGATAATTGAAGGTAATGTAAACAATATTCCGTTTCTCCCGCATAAATTAGTAATCGCCCGGAAAGCATATTATTAACATTAACAACATCGCGTGAACTGAGCGGTGAATTTATAAATTATCTAAATACCATAAAATTCACTCCGCGGCCAGCTTTAACCACAACTTATCTGTCAATTCACTAAATCCCTTACAACTAAACACGAACTCACCATGTTATTTCCGTATCTACCAAGCGCAAGACTTTTACCCACTATAGACAATATAACAAATTAAAAGTGGAGTATAATGTGTAACATTTCCTTGCCAGCAAATAAACAACATGATCATGCGATCAAAGGCAACTGTACTCAAATCACTTGACAAGTCCATACTATCAAAATTTGTGTTGCGAACTTCGAGTAAGACAGTAGAGCAACGATAAATTTGTTTTTTACCAGGAAACTTAAAGTCCATTATCTAAAACCTTTGCCGAAAGCAATATGAACCTTGGTTTTATGATACCTTTAAAAATAATTATAAACTTATTATGTGCTTATCACATTACTATACAAATTATTACTACTTCTGTAACTCCATCAGCTTAAACGATTCTTGTATATCAAGGTCTACTTAATATTAAAAGTCTATTCTTTAACAGACAGACATTTATTTCTTCTTCTGCTTCTTTTCCTAACATACATATGGGCTTCTTTAATAGTTATATTCCTCATTCAATTCCAAAATATCCGCATAAGATAAACATTTTTCGGTTATGCCTGAATCAGAGATAAAACTTACGATTAGAAATTATGAGGAACGCTATCATTCTAGATAGTAGAAAATGATACATGCATAACCTTTCGAGAGAAATCATTGCGAGAAGAACGATCTCGAAAGAAATATTGAGTGAAGCACAAAAGCAAATATTAAAATACGAGGTTCATTTTAAAAGTTTTTGGCTTTTTTAAGAATAGCACATTCCGTGGCAAAAAGAATTTTATTTCTCAATATAGTCTCTCCGTTACTCGAGATATTTGGACAGACGTTTCTCACTACCATTTAAGAGGTCAGAAAATCTTTTAGCCGAAAATTTCCGGTATTAAGACCCATATAATTTCCCCATCATCTTAATTTAGCTTTCAATCTATTTAGAAGAGCACTACAATAGAATCGGTTGATAGTTTTTCTTTTCGTAAGGCAATCAATGAAAGTTATACCTCGGATATCCAAGAAAATTGTCTCCATCACTTTACCTGCAGAGAGAACAACCATCGCCTTCTCGTTTTCAACAAATTCGAGCAACATTCATTATAAAACTGACACAAATATTCTCTTCCACTTTGTACATTCTCAATGATTGGAAGAAAAATATCATTTCTGTAAATTTGAAAATGCTTAACTTCTTTCTCCTGAAGATCCTAAAATAAGTTACTGGAGAAAATGCAAATCAATGAAGTATTTCTGTATTTTAAAATATGGTACACACCACCTTTTCCTTTATTGTCCTAAAACGAATCTAGGCAATTTTATGTTATCCACATAAGTCTGATATTTTTAGACTTAAAAATTCCTTTTTCTTTGCAAAATATTGATTTAAACGGATTGCCGCATACCTGTAAGGAAAAGAACATCATGACCATTAGGAAAAGCCAATTACAAATTCTCTGGAATCATAACATGTGCAGTATTTTGGCTTTATTAATTTTTAACATGATCTTTCTTCTAATTTCACATATGAGTTAATTTTAGAATTTCTCAGTTTTTGAGTAAAAATTATGAAAACCCTAAGTTAAACACAAACTTAATCAATTTAAAGATAAAATTTATACTCCATAAGTAATGGGAATTTGATGAAAGAAAGACTAAGCAAAGTTTTCCACATGCTGTAGAGAGGAATAGAAAAATATTTAAGTGTTTATTATTGTAAATGTATCAGAAGAACAAGATATGTTTGAGGTACACATTGTAGGTAATAATGAAAGTAATGATAATTTTGGAATGAGAATAATTCACAAGATAAAGACTATTCATCAGGAGAAACAGAAACTAAGATAAATTATAATTTTTCTGGTATGGAAGAACTTACCCCAAGAAATCAAAGTCTATTGTGGAATGCTCTGCTTGAATCAATGCCCAGATTCCCCAGAAAAGATTTGATGCCAAAGAAAACTTATTGACTTGAATGTAAAGTTCATTGACTTCCCTTTCACAAACTGCATCACGATTTTCTCCTTCTCTTATGCAGTGTTGACACAGATTATTTTTCTTGAAAGGATAATTTTCCTTGAATGCTTCCAAATAAATACAAAGCCATGCCATTTGAAATTCTCGGGAAGGGTATAAGGAATAATCAACAGTATCAACACCTGTAGAAATGAAATTTGAGATAATGAAGCAATAAATTGGACAAAAAAGATACAATGAAAAAGTTAATCAGCATGTCATGAGAGCATATTATGTAAAATTCCTTTCATATTTTCTTTACATTAAATCCAGTATGGCCTCTTTGTTATTTATTCAAAGATAGCATAGGAACATTAAAAGAAAATCATAACTAAATTTTGAATCCATAAAGAATCCTCCTTACTTTCAATTCTTTCTCTAAGAGCAAATGTACCAGGTCATTTTAATAAATTATCAAGACTTTCAAGTGATCGATTTAAATATCAACAGTCACGTGACGAATAACTTTGCATGACAATAGTTGCAAATTGAGATCATGCACAAATTGTGCTTAATCTGCCACTTTAATTTATTTCACAGGCAAAATTTTGTGCTAATTTATAGGAAAATAGCAAAGTATTCATATTTAAAAATTGCTTTTACTTGCATAGAACTCATATTCAGAAACTCAAACTCAGATATGTCAGGGAATGAAAATGTTACAAAATGGTTTAGCGAAATATTATCACTTTCCCTTCTATCTCATCTACTCATACCTAAAATGAGAACTACTAAAAAAGAATGAAGAAATAACAGGATTTGAGGTTACAAAATTAAGTAATTTAACTAATTTAATTGAGTAATTTTTCTTTTCTTTTACAACAGTAGTATGCAAAATAAATATAATTAAGCAAATTACATAAACTTACCAGCAAATTCATTAAAATGGTTTCCAATATCAAAAGCCTGGTAATTATAATCAGCATATTCATAGTCAATGAAAGTCACTTTGTTATCCTTGTATATAACATTTCCTAGAAGTAAGTCATTGTGACAGAACACAACTGGACTGCCAATTCCTTGCAATTCTTCTTGTAGCACCACCCATTCATTTTGTAGAGCTTCCTTGCTAGGAATCAATTTCTTATACTTGGAGGGGATTAATGATAATTTCATGCAATTAAATACAATACCCACAACTAAATTCAATGTCAGATAATACCTTATTTTGTTTATACATCATTTGCTAGTGAGTAAGTATTAGAGGTGAAAGACATCTAAGAGGAATCCAAGTATTGTAGAATATCAATTCAAATAACTATCGTCAATAATGTTAAATATTCCCCCGAGTATTATCTGCTCCCATGGTGAGCAAGTCATCAGTTATGTATTAAAGTATACAAATGTATTTCAATCAATGCAATAAATTATTCCAATACAAAATCAATTATTTATTTAATTAAAAACCTTTCAATTCAGCATAAATTTAAAAATTTTAAAAATTAGTCTTCTCTTATTAAATAACACACCTTTGAAAAATTGTGAAAACAGCAAGAGAATAAAGAAGACAAAGAAAAGTAATATTTATGAATAAAATATCAACAAAGATCAAAATTGATTGAAATTTTATTATCAATTATTCAATGGCGAGAAATGTTGATAAGGCCCTCTCTCTGCAATTTTCTTGATTAAGCCCAATGTACACTTAGAAATTATGCAATAAAAATCACACATAAAAGGAGTTGCTTGGAGTCTTCATTTCTCCTTCCTTCTGTTGGCAACAGTGAAAAATAAAATCAATAAGAAATGAACATTTATAAAAACTACTAATATCATTCTAGTTAGTAGCTGGAACATAAATACAAATAGAATACCTCTGAGAGTAACAGCTGCGAGAAGAACAATCTTGAATGAAATTTTCGGTGAGGAACCTGAAAAGCAAAAAATTAGAATATAATATAGTCATTTATATCATTCTCTATTCTTTCCATATCATTCACGGCTCTTATATTCTAACTTTTCCCTTAATACCATTCATGTTCTTACTATGTTTTCTGCAATTTTTCCTTTATCTTGTAGCCCAATTCTTGGTAGCGAGTTCTCTCTAGATGCTCCTCCTTCCAACATGTTTCTTCAGGCTCACCAACAAGTCGGATGGGTAAGGTATGGTCTGATCGGAGATGCGTTAAAACGTACAACCAAGCTGATTCAAAGAAGCGCGCTGCTGCGTTGTATCACTGGCAACATGCATCCGTGTATTGTGATGCAGTAGGCAAATCCCTTTTATCAGAATATCTCGCCTTCGATTTTGCATTGCTTTGTTAAATATTTTAGCCGTAAACTCAATGAGAAGAGCCCCTTTTCAGTCCCAATTAATTATTGCAAAACAACCAAAATATCCTGTCGGCGAACTTTAAAATGTAGATGAATTGCTAAAAAACTTGGAAAAGCTGATATTTGTTGTATTTATGTACAAACTTCCCACCTTTATGAGAGATAATAAGAATTAATTGCAAACACTATATGTAACATCAGTTAACAAAATTGGAAATAATTATGGCCGAATCTTTTGATATACTTCCAAAAATGTTAGATGACGTTACAGTAACGATGTATAACGCTATATTATCATAGTTAATAAATTGAAGATTTGAAAGCAAATCTCAAAGAAATAGAATTTATTCTATGAACAACCTAGACTACCATAAGAAAATGCAGTACGATTACCACAATCAAACCATAACCTCCTGCCCCCCTAACTCCTACGCTGCCCCCGCCACCCCCTGCCTGCCCCTCTAACACCTATGTTGCCCCGTCCAACTACTGCCTGCCCCTCTGCCCCCCTTACTCCTACTCCGCCCTGTCCATCCCCTCCTGCCCCCCTAACTCCTACTCCGCCCCATTCAGCCCCTGCCTTTCCATCTGCCCTCTAACTCCTACTATGCCCCTGCCTGCCCCCTAACTCCTACTCCATCCCATCCACCCCCTGCCTGCCCATCTGCCCCCCTAACTCCTATTCCACCCCGTCCAACCCCTGCCTGCCCCTGTGTGCCCCTAACTCATACGCTGCCCTGTCCACCCTCTGCCTGCCCCTCTGCCCCCCTAACTCCTAATCCACCCCCTGCCTACCCCTCTGCCCCCCTAACTCCTAATCCACCCCCTGCCTACCCATCTGCCCCCCTAACTCCTAATCCACCCCCTGCCTGCCCATCTGCCCCCCTAACTCCTATTCCACCCCGTCCAACCCCTGCCTGCTTCTGTGTGCCCCTAACTCATACGCTGCCCTGTCCACCCTCTGCCTGCCCCTCTGCCCCCCTAACTCCTAATCCACCCCCTGCCTACCCCTCTGCCCCCCTAACTCCTAATCCACCCCCTGCTTACCCCTCTGCCCCCCTAACTCCTACTCCACCCCGTCCACCCCCTGCCTGCCTCTCTGCCCCCTAACTCCTACTCCACCCCGTTCACCCCCCGCCTGCCCCTCTGCCTCCTACTCCACCCCGTCCAACCACTGCCTGCCCCTGTGCCCCCCTAACTCCTAATCCACCCCGTCCACCCCCTGCCTGCCCCTCTGCCCCCCTAACTCCTACTCCACCCCATCCACCCCCTGCCTGCCCCTCTGCCCCCCTAACTCCTAATCCACCCCCTGCCTACCCCTCTGCCCCCCTAACTCCTACTCCACCCCGTCCACCCCCTGCCTGCCCCTCTGCCCCCTAACTCCTAATCCACCCCCTGCCTACCCCTCTGCCCCCCTAACTCCTAATCCACCCCCTGCCTACCCCTCTGCCCCCCTAACTCCTACTCCACCCCGTCCACCCCCTGCCTGCCCCTCTGCCCCCTAACTCCTAATCCACCCCGTCCACCCCCTGCCTGCCCCTCTGCCCCCCTAACTCCTGCTCCACCCCGTCCAACCCCTGCCTGCCCCTCTGCCCCCCTAACTCCTACTCCACCCCGTCCACCCCCTGCCTGCCCCTCTGCCCGTCTAACTCCTACTCCGCCCCGTCCACCCCCTGCCTGCCCCTCTGCCCGTCTAACTCCTACTCCGCCCCGTCCACCCCCTGCCTGCCCCTCTGCCCGTCTAACTCCTACTCCGCCCCGTCCACCCTCTGCCTGCCCCTCTGGCCCCCTTACTCCTACTCCGCCCCGTCCATCCGCCTAACTCCTACTCTACCCTGTCCTCCCTCTGCCTACCCCTCATCCACTCTTATAACTATTTCTTACCCTTCTGCACCCATTAACTCCTACTCCACCCTCTGCTCCCCTACTCCCACACCACCCAATCCTCCCTCTTCCCCGAGATGTCTTACCTTATAATTTATTAGGGGAATTCAATTTATTTAGGGGGTTGCAATTGAAAAGAATTGTTTACAAGTGATTATACAATATCCTGGCCTTACAACTTTTCATTTCAATACATTCCTCAAAAATAATCATCAGGGCTCAGGATGCAACTTTAGTCTTAAAAATAGAAATAATTAATAATATAGGGTTTTTTACAATACATATTTGGAATTTTTACAATTCATAGGTCCATATCACTATGTCATTACATGTATTAAATGTAGTTACAGTTTATCATGTGCAAATTCATTACAGCTTACCAATAATGCCAAAGAAGAAGTTTTACATAATTTTGGCCTTATATCCGAACAATATTATTGAGTAATATCATGTAGTGGCCTAGAATACAAAATAAATTAAATAATTCAAAGATTTTCACAAATATTTACAATTTGTAAAAATAATTTTGCATACATTTCCTATGTTCACTACAATAATTATTGATATGAAAAATTAGATATCAGATTGAAGAGAAACTGTGGGAATTGTTTATTAAATTGTTTCATTATTTCAATATTTTTTCCTCAGGGGTGTGCACCTAGCACCTTTATAGTAGATCACTATGTAGTTCTTCATTGGCTTTGGTTATTGCTCCACCATCATACTATAACATTTACTGCATTCCATATCCTTTCTTTTCCATTCCACCAATGGGATTGGAGAGTATGAGATACTTTCAGAGCACCCGATGTATTTCAGCTTTAATGTATCATTTATCCGTTGCCAGCAGCCCTTGACTTGAACCTCCCTGTTCAAGAAATACAGAAAATAATCATATAGAATGGTTGAATATTTCTCAGTCTCTTTCTTTCACCAACCATAATCTATTTCAAAGTAGAATACTGTAAAGATTGAACTCTAACCTATGCATATACTTGTAATAAACTTTACTTAATAATAAACTAATAAAGTACCTTTTGGTTCTCACAGTCTCTTCGTTAGCAACAGGTAAACCAGATTTGATTTTAAAAATTTTCTTCAAATTATTATGACATATACTGAGTATTAGCAATTCCATGAAATGCATTTAAGATATCAGAAAATATTCTTTGTCCCATACTAATTGCTGAAGTTATGAACTGGCTAGTAAGGATTTAGGGAGGCTATACAGTATTCCTAAAGTAAGTTAACTACCTTTTAGGTAGTTAACTTTTAAGTATATATTTCAGAAAATATGAAATGTATAATAAAAAACTGGTTGATATCATTGAAGGCATAAGACAAGGCTGTCCTATCTCCCCAACTCTTTTTAAAATTTACATAGAAAACATCATTCAAAGATGGAAAATGGCCAACTAGAAAGGAATGTTTTTGGATAAAAGAACTTGAATAAATATTATACTATATTCTGATGATCTAATGCATATAGCAGAGAGTGAGGATGATGTTCATAGAGCCATTTACAAACTAGATCAAGAGTTCAACCAGAAAGAATTAAGAGAGAGCGAAGAAGAAGATATGTGTAATGAAAAAGACAAATTTGGAAATAAGGAAAAGTCATTACTAGCACCAGTTCAATTTGCAACTAACTTAATAGAAATGGTTACGTTCTCTGACAATCTATATATTATAGACTATATTCAGTTAGTTATTTAAAAATTTTCACTGCAGTAAGACATTAGAATGTTGATAAACATCTAAAATTATGAATATCTTGGCATAATTTTCTAGGAATTAAACATAACTTAATTTTAATGATGCATAAAGACAGGATTTAATAATATGAATATTTGAGATTAACTGTTACTTCTTTCAGAAATCTTAGCATACAAAGGATTCTGAGAATATTTTATTTTAGTATTTGAGTATAATTTTTAAGTTCTGTAACTTCATCTCTTGCAATACTATTTCCAAATGAAAATACTATAGAAATATAATTAACATTCATACTATTTCCAGGGATATCACTATATCTCTGTGGTCTCTACAGCAATTCTGGATAAACGAAACTGTAAGTGAAGGATAATAACGAATGAAATGAAATAAATAATCCCAAAATGACAACAATAAGAAGAAACAAACTGATGGTTTCAATGAAAAGAATTAACCATTTGTAAAGGAATCATCAAGAAGTATAAATGTTAATGCCTGACAAAAATCATGTAATAAGAAGAAAAATGTGATTAATCTCCCATTGATAAAGCAATATTATACTTCACAGTAATTAATAAGGAATTAAGTTCTAAGAATATAAAATCAATATTAAATTTTAAGAAAGGATCTACTGAGGGGTTAAAAGACAAAGGCTGTATGTTAATGTAAATAGCAGCAATCCTTTTGTGAAATTCTACTATCATCTTAATTTAAACTAATTCCCCCAGTTTTTATGTTTATGTGAGTCTTAAATTATAAAATATAGGATTTCAGAAACATATCCTCTGACTCAGAAGAAGGAAATTATTGCATGGCTTAAATAAAAAAGACAGCACTTGATAATTAAATTTGAAGTTGACCAGAACTTGAAATAAAAAAGTATTCAAAATATATTTAATTCTAAAGGCATTCAAGGTTCACCAAAATATGGTAAATTCAAGTACATACATACAATAATAAAATATAGCCATGATAGTACTAAAAAGAATATAAGGAAAAAATTAATAATGGCATTTCATAAAATATGATTTTACTGCATGGAAAAAGATATTTGGTATCATTAGATGATACTTAACCTATACAAACAAAACCTATATGAATGCACAACCTAAAAAATTAAACAATCCTTCCAACATAACTAATTCTTTTATTCTCTTAGCTTCCAATTTTTCTGAAATATATACGGTTGTTACCAAGAACTGATCATTTTCCAGAAAAATGAATATGGACCTTGAATAAATTACAATGCTCAAAGAGTCTTTCAAATAGAGGCAAAGGAAAAGAATATATAGTTTGTGTTTTTACCTTATTTGATACATCAGTGTTAAGTACTGAAATTTTAATTCAAAATCCTTGATTTTCTTTTATCTCAATTCATTAATATGGCATTTAAATAGGAGCCATCAATCATTATTTATTATAGCAAATTATAGAAAATTATCAACTGTACCCAAATATACTAATTCATAGCAAACTAATGTGAAATGACTTATACCCTCTTAAAGATTTTATTGAATGTCTTCTTTCATCAGCAGTTAAAACTCAACATCACACGAGATTAGCCATTTTGCATAAATTATTTATTCTAGGATTTCAATTCAAAGCCATTACTGATTCTGAATGTAATGCCACTTCCTTGGGATTAATATTCCATTTAATTTTATAGCTATCTTAAAATATAAGAGAATTCACCTCTGTGATTGATTCCAACATGAAAGACTCTTTTGACACAAGGAATAGCAAAAACCATCCAATTAATTCTTAATGGAGCTTGAATGCATCATTTAGTTGAAATATACTACTATGGTTCCTTACGATCCAATGACATTTAACTTTATCTAATCAGGTGAGGATCAGATCGATTAAAAAAGGTAGATGAAGGATTTATGCAATCTCTGTGATTATTTAGGGAAAAATGGAAATAGAATAGTTTTAACTACTGATGTTTTAAAGTAACACCCAGCTTTTGCATCATAAAAATGGTGAAAGAATTATCTTAAAGTTTATCTGAGAGAATAACAACAGCTGCATGCTTTGTTTCACTTGAAGAAGTAAGTATATACATGCATGATTTGAGCATCTTATGCATGTATTTACCACCTAGGTTTTTATATGCACTCTAATTGAGAAAAAGACCTCCAAAGCCTTAAAGTATACAACTGATCTTACACTGGAGCTAACTAAAGTAGGATGCCTAATTTTCCATTTTCATTTCCCAGCATCATAGGTGATGCTGAGCACTGAATTAAAATTAAATCATGAGTGAGAAGGGATATATAATAGGTTGCAATAGAAATTTTACCCAAAATTATTGAGCATTCTAATAAATGTTTGGAAGGTAGAGTATATTTACCAAAAACTTACTTCCTGGCAAAGGACAAGGAGAAGCATTGAAAGCAATTTAATTCAAATCACTAAAACATTCTATGAGGTTTTTCGCTATGTCCAAAACATTTGAGTGGTTAATACATTTGATACCCATATGATCTCAGGTTACAAAGCCAATGTTTACAACTGGTAGTGGAAATCAAAAATTAAAATCTAGCAGCAGCCATTTCAGAAACTCACCAAACCTGCATCATTAACAAAAAATAATCTTAATAAGGGAGAAGCTCTTTAAATAAATCTCTAAACCATTATTTTTGAGATTCAACTGGTATACTCTAAGTTAGATTATTTCTGAAACTTGAACACTAATAGAAAGATGCAAGGACACTTTTATTTCTATCAATGCCTCAGAGAAACTATAAATGAAAGCAAAACTGAGTTCATCTAAACAGATGAAATAACAAATAGTAAAATATCCAACCTATTTTTATAAGTCTAATGGATTATTTTTGCTAACCTAAGACAAGATGTTTCAATTACTCACCAGTTAAGAGATGGAATGTTTAACAGAATTTGAAGGGAAAGTTTACCAATTTTGATGGAACCAAACTTTACACAAACCTTCTGAGCTACTGATCATTACTGAACACTTCCGGGATGTTTTCTTAAATAAAATACTTAACTAGGACTATGACTTGAACCCTATACGAAATGCACTCTTACATTAGATTATTCTCCTATTCTCTTATTTAAATTGATAGCTTCCTTGAAAGTAAAAGCACTGCTTTTTGCATTATGTAGAATACCTAACCTAGAATTGTATATAACACCTAGGATATCAAATCAAATTCTATTTTTCTCTTAAATACCAATTTTTCAGAAAATTTTATCTTATATAAGCTAGTACCAACTACTATCCCAGAAGAAGTGAATGTGGATTTTGAATAACTAGCAATTAGGGGTCTTTCAAATAATGCAAAGGAAAAGAAAATAGCGCCTATGTATTGTTCCCTATTTTACTTGATATATCAACTAATAGTATTGATATGACTTGAAAATCTTGATTTCCTTTAATCTTAATGAATTAATATGACAATAAATTGGGACCTATAGATTCATTTTAGCAATTTATGGAAAGTCGCAATAATTTCCCAATATATAAATTCAACAAGGGTGGAATGACCTAAGCAGTCTTAAACATTTTCTTGAATGCTTTCTCTCATCAGCAGATTAAATAGCACCTCACTGGAGATTCCTTTTGCAAGAGTAACTCCCTCATTTAAAAATTAAAATTAAATATCCTCACAGATAAAGAGATTTATGCAGTTGCCTGGAATACATAAATTTACTCAGGGATTTTGTAACGAAGCCCCTGAGTTTATATGTAATAACACTTCCTGGAGAATAAAACACCCTCTAGAATGATCAGAACATATATATCAATGAATACAATAAAATCCACTACTGTGACTGATTCCCACATGAAAATCCCCTTTTCTGCAAGGCATTTAAAAGATCAATATCATAATGGAGTTTGAATACTTCATTTGGATAAAATACACTACCTGGTTAGTTAAATTCTAACTTAATTTACCGCTACACATTCTCTAAGGTAGGATTTAAAATTAATGATAAGGGACAAGCCTATTGAAATAAAATCCAGCTTTTCTGCATAAAACAAATTAAATAGTGTAAACAATTGACTGCCCATAGAATCTATGCTTTAAATTTGTGGGTATTATTATAAGATGGGACTAGAGGTCATAATAGATGTTGACATCTGAAAAAAATGTGAGAGGAGTGAATGAATGTCCAGAAAGCATTTTGATAATGGTAGATTACATAATTTTCTTCAAATTATATCATTATTAATCTTGATGACTAATCATTTAGAAAGATTCACAACAATATGTGATTTCCTTGACTTAGGTAAGAGGTTAAGAAAATGTATCTCTAGTTTTAGATTACTAATAATCCATTTGATTAAAATTAAACAAAATGCAGTGCAATCAAAGGACTGGAAGCTGAGTAAATCTTAAGAGCACATAGCAAGATAATGCAGGATAAAAAGAGCAATTAGATGGATTCATGCACTCACTGTAATTATTTGGGTGCAAAATAAAATGAAAAGGATTTACTACTAATGTTTATTCTTAACATCCAACTTTAGCATTATAAAAAGTGAAAGGGAGAAGTTAACTGAGAGAAACAACAGCTGTATCATTTGCTTTAGTTGAGGAGGTGAGTACATGCTTGATTAGAGCATCTTATGCATTCATTTAAGACCAAAATCATCAAAGAGATGCTTGGGAAGCTGTGCAGCATATGAGTGCTTGCATAATTTGCAAATTAAATATCTAGGAATTCAGACTATGTACTGATTTGTTTAAAAAAATAAAAATTTTATCACTTCTATAAGCTGTTCCTAACAGTTGCTTCCCAATGAATCATAGAGGATAAGATTCCCTTTAAACTATGCCTCGTGGAGGATTAGGAAATCATAATAGGTCTAAACAAACAGAATCAGATATCCATTTTGATTTCTAAAATTGAAGATACTCATAACTTCCTGGCAAGTTGAATCAAAATTAGAAACAAATAAATTACTGCATTATCTAACTTTGCTCCTGATATTGTGCTTTAAGGGGTTTACTTTTTGTAACCAATTGATTTTACTTTTAATTGTTACACTGATTTTAAGTACAAAATATTTTGGATATTGGCTAATACTTGGTGGGAATGGTGTGGAGGCAGCATTGATGTGCAAAGCAGTATAACTAATGTCTCTGTATCCACACATGACAATAAGAGGCTCATGGAAATAAAATCATGTGAAGCAATCATGAGAATGGGAGAGAAGAGGGCAGGGGGCTCCCTATATTTTATATTGTAAATTCTTCAGATAAAAATCACATACGTTGAATTCAAGGAGATTCAAGGGAATTTAAATAAAAACCTTATCATGATTCTCAAAGACAGCAATAACTACTAGACTGACCCAATCTGTAATTTTTTTTGAGTTTATTTTATCAACAGGAATGTAACTTTAGGATAAACAAACCATTGAGTTGAATTTGAGGGATGAGCAAGAACTATCAGCTGTATCACAGAGGGGCTTTGACACAGAATTGTAGAATTCTGAATTCAATAACTGAGGTATTAGATTGGGTTAACTCTTTTACTTCTATGAATCACATGTCTCCTACTTTGTTGTACCTACAACTTCTAGTCACACACATGCATTAATGATGACATACGGATATAAAATTATATTATCAATGGTTGGTTTGATAAAGATAACTACATATAAGAGCTCTCCATTAAATAGCACTTGATTTTCTAGGGTGTAGAGTAATCTAAAGGGAGATAGAGTCCATTAAAACCTCAAAGCACACAAATGCTCTTGCATCAGTACTATCCTAACCATGAGTCCTAATTTTGCACGTTGTTTCATGGCATGGGAGTGATAATTAACACTGAATTAAAAGATAAAAGATAAATTTAAATAAAAATCATAAATGATAAAGGAGGAATCATAGGTTGCAATAATTTAACAGAAAATTGTTTGACAGTCAAACCGATATTTAAAAAGGAGGGAAAATTCTTCTTATGAGTAATTGCTAGCAAAAGGCAAGGAAAAGCACTGAAAGCAATTTAACTAGAAATTACTATGAAACTCTATGATGCTTCTTATGTTATGTCTATAATATTTGAGTAATTAATGCATATACTTGATATATTTAGGTAGGCACAGCTAGGTGAAAATGTTTCTTTCAAGGATTTTTAATATGATTATTTCTTCATTTCCCAAAAGAAGATGCTGAATTGATCAACCTCAACAATTGGAAGAAATGTCATTGGGTAATTCTTTGTAGTGATAACTACTTCTCAGAGATTATCCAACTCAAAAAAGATAGAGTGGGGAATGCTTGTTTCTTAATGGATGACATCAGGTAAGTTCATGATGAAGGAAGTCTAAATCAGAGCACAGTTAATCATATACTTGACTTTAAATTCACTCTGATAGCTCGTGAAAAGGATCATAAAACTCTGAAAGTATGCTACCCCTACTGAATGCAGACAAAGGGATATGAATATGTATTTGTATGAATAATCAACATAATTTTAAATAAAAATTCACTTTGTTAAAATTTGCCCATATTGCATAGAAAGAGCAACTCAAGCTTTATTATACAAAGACAAATAATGCATAAAAATAGTGTTAAAAAAGCAATTAAATGCAAGAAATAAAACTAAAAGAAAATGTCACATAGGAAGTGACAAACAGAGTCACTACCAGTATCTATGTATAAACCCTACAAGCAAAATTTTAGCATGTGGCATGGGATGTAAACACCGAATGACTGAGATACTCTTTTAGCCTATTATAATCGGTCACGGAAAGAATGGGTCCTTAAAACAACATGTTCTAGTGTCTATTTTTCTTATTTTATTTTCATTATCAGATTGGCTGAAGTAGCAGGGGGATCGTATATTATAAATTACGTCCTTTGTAAATGTGCTTTCTTTATATTTGTCAAGCAATCTCAATTTATAAAAGAATAGGTTCCAATCTCCTTTCTTTCAAGGATTATCAGCCTGTATCTAAAGTTGTGTAATTGTTCAACACTATTGAAGAAACATAATTTCTATTTCAAGAAGAACATTATTCCCCAAATTTAAAAGAATTTAAAATGAGAAATGAAATTATTAAATTAAAGTGGTATTTATATTTTTAAAATGATAGCAGATCCTGTGGGAAAAGATCACATGTACAGAATTTTCTTCTCCTACCATTTGCTGAGGATTTGTCCTCCTCCTGTCATTGATGTCCTCCACTGAATCCAAGGGAATGTCCTACTGTATCTGTAAGTCAAAAAGATAAATATTATTACTGAATGTGAACAGTAGAAAGTAGTAGGCCTGAAATCATTAATATTACCAAACTAAAATTAAGTATCATTAAAAATTCATTCAATTTTCAATAACTTTAAACCATTTATTTCAATCACAATTAAAGATCAAACCCCTAAGACAAGGAGGCTCAATATGGTGCATGAGAAGTGTTTTACTTTAAAAGTTTAATCATGAAGATTTAGAAGCACATCCTAAATTAAAATAACCTTGATTGATTTACTTTAAATAAAACCAATCATACCTTAACTTTGTGGAAATCCATTAGGAAGCATTGTGATTCAATTTGAAACACGCAATTTTGTTAAGTTATTCAAAATGCTTCCTGATATACTTTAGCTTATGGATTTAGAGCAAATCACATCTAATACCTCGCAAATAAAAATGAATGCTATAAAAAGAATATAAAATCATCTATAATGCCATCAAATTATTTGGAAAATGATACATAAAATATATGTTCGACCTGCGGTAAATTATTTAAAAATTGAGGTATAAAACTGTCAACGTTATGCATTTACTTTTATGGTTAAACTAAACAAAAATATCAAAAAAATATTAAAAACGTGTCGAATCGTACTAGTCGTCAAATGGACTGGTTTTTCTAAACCTCAAAATCTTAACACAAATTTCGGTTATATTATCAAAATTCTCGCTATCTCGAATCGAAAACAATATCCCACGACAAAAATAAGAATTTTTCTTAAATTCTCCTTCACCTACAGCTTGTTATGACTTAATACGACTAGTTCTTCCAATTTGTAAAAGAAAAGAAGCCTGAAACCGATAAAGGTGATTTTGCGAGCATTTCTTTCTATGGCCAATCAAGGCACGAACTGAAGACATGAAGTTAAATAAAGAGTACTTCCTATTATCTGCGCAGGAGGGACTCTTAATATTTCAGAAAGTTCGAAAGCCTTTGGCCTATCTTGGCGCTCGAGTTTTGGGTGAACATACACACACACATCCCCTACTTTATTATATTAGAAGATGGGCAAAAATTCCCCATATGTTGTGACCGATTAATGCATGATCATTCAACAACCATCTTCGGCGCTTTAGAAGATGTTTCAGTCAGAAAATCTAAAAAAAATTCCTATATTTTAACATAATTCTCGAGGTATAAAATGACATTCATACACTAAAGATATCAATTCGATTTCCCTACTTTTATTTCTTATCTTAATTTTTAGACCATTGCTTCTATAAATATTATAATACTAGTAAAATATTCAATAAAATAGTGCATATGAAATGAAGACTGAAAACGGTAAAAATAACTTTAAGCATTCCTTATGAGAGTATTTTCGGTTTCGGACGTGTTAAGTCTAGTGACCCTAAAATGAACGCCTAAATTTCATAATTCTATAACTTCGGGAAGAGGTTGAAATATAATTTCGAACATTGTTTCAATATATTCCAAACGAAGAGTGACTAATATCGGATAGGTAAATCGGTTATAATTATAAAAGACAGGGAGTGTGAAAAAAATTGGAAAACTAGTTTGAAACTAGCTCAATATTTAACTAAACGATTGTGCGGACTGTTAATCATATGCATTGACACTTCAAATTATAATCTCTCAAATCCCCAATTGATTACAAAACCTGCATTGGGGATTCTTTCTTATCCGAAGGGTTCTATACGGAATATAGAAACTGCTACTGCTCGTTGCATAGTGCATAGGAAATATCTGCTGATAATGTAATGTTTTCCTTAACTAGAAGAACGGAAATGATTATTATTCAACTTAACTTAGATGCCCAAGTTTGCTTATGCAAGACGCAAAGGGTTCTTGAACTTCAAAAAAGGCTTTGAAGGTCTACGTATCATTAAATGCCGGCTAACTTATCTAAGAAAAACATAACAGAGAAAGTTACGTAAGGTCAAACAAAATGTCAATCGGCCTTGAGGAAATTCCGTAACTGTATTTACTTCTTTTTACTCTTACTCTTAGACAGCAATGAACTAGAAATCGAAAGTGCACGTTTCTGAACATAAAGTAAAGCATTTGGAACATTACTTCAAAGATAATACGTAAGAAATGAAAAGAAAAATGCATGCAGATGCCAGCTGGAACGCTGTCGAAACTATGGCTGGTTTAAATATCGTAGGCAACCAATACCGAAATATTGTGGCCATTATAACAACCTTAACGAAAGAAAGAACCTTTTTACAAAGTAATTAGGTCGCGCCAGGATCAAACCGAAACTCTCCATTTCATTATCCATAATAGGCAATATTAGATAAAAATATTCAGACTGTAAGTATATGAACGTTCATTAGTCATTTATATTAAAAAATGTTACCAATAAAACAAAGGCAAAGTTTAAAAAGAATAGTAAATCAATCGACTTACCAAATGGTTGCCTCCAATTCGTCTAGCGATGACAGTCATCAAAAACCTTCCCTTCCGAACGCAAGAAATCAAGAAGACGAAGGATCACCAGAAGAAGAGATGATTCATTTAGTCGAAATCTGGAAAAGGGAAAGGTATGCAAAATAAGTTACGTGTTAAAGGAATATTCCACATATGCAGGGGAAAGAGAGATATTTTAATCACTTGCGATTTCCGTTAGGACATCAATATGCGACATCATCAAACCGCATTAAAATATTTCCGAAAATTAAATAAGAGTACTAATGCTCGCTCCCATTTATTATATCTAACATATATTAAAACGAAACTTGAATACTTTAAAATTCTAAATTTATATCGTCTTACTACGCAGATGAATGCGGGACTAAATTCCGTTGAAGTACTAACGACAAAAATGCTTTTGAAATGAATAATAAATTGATTTTGGTTTCAATACAGATACCTTAATGTTATCTTAAATAACGAAAAGCTTTTGAATTTCAAGCGTGAAGGCCACAAAAACGTACATATTGATTTCATTAAATAGCAACTCAAAATCGTTATAAATTTCGACTAATAATTGGTATGTGATGTTAAATGGCTAGTGGATACGAATTCCATAAGTAAAAATTTGTTAATATTAGTTAACATTTCCGATAGTAGATAAAGATTCTGTCATACGAAGTCTAACGGATATTTGATTTTCAAATTTCGAAATCCGTTATTTTAGTTGAAGTCTTCGAGCAACAGTGAAAGTATTAAATATATTCAACTTGCGGATATCAAACCTACGAAACTGTAATTTCACAGAAATCTGTTACAAACTTAAGATATCTTGAGTGAATCAGTGACCAACGGAAGACCAAATTAAGTTGAACCAGATGAACATCAACCGGAATTCGTAATAAATTCGTGTTCACTTAATCGCAATTTCTGGTAAAAACGCTGCATTTGAGGTTATTGATTTTGGAATAGGTTAGAGGTCTATTCGTTTTAAATATAATCGATCGAATCTTTGATATCGTAGGATCTGAGACTTGATTTATAAAGTCACTTCGGAAGATACGTACAACGAAACTTAAAAATCACGAAAGTATCTTATAAAAATAGTTCTCAAAGTTTAACTTTAATTAAACTTTATAAACATTAATTCACTTCAATCAACTTACCAAACTTAAAAATTCCTCCATGACGACCACGACATCTTGAAGGCGGGAAAACATTTTCTCTGCATTAATTTAACAAATAATACATAAAAAAACTTCGTAGAACATAAAACATTCTTTGCTGGATATTGAATCCCGAGTCTATCGACCGGATACAAATTAAAGTAATAAATTTCCGGTAATATTTTCGATTGTGTTTGAAGAGCCATTCATCCGGAGTCGTAACGGATGTATGATATTCAAACTTCGATTCCCGTTACGATTTTAGTTGATGGAATCTCCGAGCATCAATGAAATTATTAAAGAAAATAAACTTGAACATAACTTGCGTCAAAAAGTTACGAACGTAAGGACAAAGTTCTTAGACTTAAAACCAGATGAGCATCCACCGGCATTGGAAATAAATACCTGTTCACTGAATCGCATTTTATGATAATAAATTGGATTAAAAGGTTACAGATTTTCGATTAGATTAGAGGTCTATTCATTTTAAACACAACCGAACGAATCTTTGATACCGTATATTCTTAAACCTTAATGAATAAAGCAACTTCGGAAGATACATATAACAAACCGAAAAAAATCACGATATTAAGTATCTTATAAAAATAGTTCGCAAAGTTTAACTTCAATTAAACGTTAATAAACAGTAATTCACTTCAATCAACTTACCGAACTTGGAAATTCCTCCATGGCGATCTCGGACATCTTGACGGCGGGAAAACAATTTCTCTGTATTAATTAAACAAATAATATGTAAAAAATTTCATAGAACTTACAACATAATTAGCTGCATATTGAATCTCGAATCTATCAACCGGAAACAAATTCAAATTTAACGGTTTTCTAGAAGATTCTACAGCATATCGAATAACATAATCACCTGCATCCTTCGAAGTATCTTCAGCAACTGAATTTTTAACCGCCAAAATTACTCGACGTCATGAGAACTACCTTTCTATTGGTCGACACTACGGTTGAACAATAAACTGGCCTCCTATTGGTCAGTCGTTTTAGGAAATATTTTCGTAAAAATACTAATTAATTACCAATAACAATTTAATCAATTGAAAAATAATTTAAATTAATTCCAAAGATATTTGGAAAATTAATTTCGCCTTAAATTTTATTATTTATACTTCTCTTAAATTTCGCGATTCCTCCGACACTATAATTGAACAAAACGAACGTTGTACAGATTAAACAACTTTAATTGAAATGTAATTCATTAAAATAAATATTAAACATGTTCGGACTGTTTAAATTTTCATTAAGTTATTTACTTACGTTTCGAGAAGTTTTCATTATTTCGTCGGAGTATGGTTATGCATAAACAAAAGCATGTGGCTCTGCGTATGAAAATTTTAAAATTATATTTTCAGCAATATCTATGATAATAAATACTAACTTGTAAATATTTATCCGTTCGATGTCATTACTTCCATTGGAGAATTCTTGGGTGGTTATTTCTTCACAGACATTATTCTCATATAATATTTAATTCAAATTTATATTCACACGAAATAGTAGTGGCACTTTGAGAGAATATATAGTCTTTTTTATCCCTTAATGTAATTGTCGATTCGAAATTACCGGAAATTTGGTAAAAAGTTATTCAGAAAACATACTAAAGAAGTATAGGCAATAGTATCGTTGTTATTATCTTAAGTTTCGGTTACCCATAATGTAGCTCTACTAATTCACTTCAGCTTAAATTTTCAACGAATTCAGACGAAACGATTACCTCTTTCTGAATCCTCTGCTACTCCTGTAGACTTTTGAGGCGAAGAGAGAGAATATATCCTTTTGGCCATGGCCATAACAAGTACTCCAACCTCGGGAATTTTAGTGCACAGACACTGTCACAAATTTTTCTCACTCACACACTTCCATCGTTTTAAAATTCACCACACGTATATCCAAGTCTCTACTGTCGAACACTTCCATTCAAATTATAACACAATTTCACATTCCCAGAAAAGAAACTACAGAAAGTGCTTTCATAACTTGAACACGTAGAATTAGGAGATCCATTAGTGGAAACGAAGGTGGTCTAAGAACAACGTAATTCTTGAAATCACATGACAGGAAGTATAAGTTTCGATTGTCAGAAATTCTATACCATGATCCACTCCATACAGTAGCGCGGAATACTACTAAAGTAGATTCATCATGGCTTTTCTATACTTGTTATTTAGAAGAAAATTCTTGTGTTACTGCGAACTCCAAATGCTTTTGTGATATAAAAGCACAAGAAGTTGTTCATAAGTGCTCATTATAGTGTTTTATCATGAAGCTACAATCGCAGTCTGTGTTTTGAGTGTGCATATCGGTTACTGAATATTCGTGTAAAGTATCATCGTTCGAAGCACAGCGTTTCTTCCAGTGATTACTTATTAAAAGTGTGAAAATTACATCAGTGAGAACAGTTTTACGAACCGCCTACAGTGTTTTGAGTCTTGGAGTGCCTTTACATGCAAAGGTGATCGGAATTCGTACTCTCTCTACCAAATTAAAAATACATCAATCAAGAATAACCAAATTAACCAACCAAAGATCTACAATAATTGAATTTCGTGTAAGTGATTAATGAAAGGGATTTTTCGCATAAATACCACTGAAGGTCGGTTTTTCCAAGAACATGTAAGTTCTAGTACTGGATGGGATTTTCTTTAATGTTTTTCTTTTTTGACATAAAGGTATTAGGGTGAAATGATTTTACATAGATTTAGTGTAAATACGACTAACGAGATTACATTTCACCCATATTATTTGCAGGATATATTTTATTGGAATTTGAGTGCTGCTAGTTATGTCCTGGCAAAGCATTCAAGTTATTTGAAAGATTAAGAACACTTAGAAATTTTCATTGTTTTAAGCAATGTTAAATAAAAAGATATATAATTATTTCAAATTTAATGCAATTATTAATGCAAATCCTTGAATATTTCCAACCCACAACTCCCTTAACACTTGTTTCCTCTTACTACAACATGGATTCTAGCAATTTTCATTTTTTAATTCAATCTATAAAGTCATCAGTCCGAAGGCTTCTTTTGCCAACTACCCTGTATTTGTTCACCTTTGATGGAGAAGATACTGACAAGTTTTAATGAGTAAAGACTTGTCAGTATCTTCCCCAAATTATTCATTGAGGTAACTGCCCTTATTTTCTCCCCAAAATGGAATGCTACAAGTGGAGAACAAACCATTAACCAAACAAATAAATTCTTTAGAATTCAATAAAATAAATGCCTTATTTCTCTTGTATTCAGTAGCTTTCAGAATAAAGCAAACATAGGAATAGCTCAGAAAAGTTTGATTGATGGTTTGATAGATTTCTTTATACTGTTTAATGTAAACTACTAAAAATTGATTCATCAGAAAACTGGCTGTGAAGTATGTTGAGCTGTAAAATATATTAATTCCAAGCTTAATTCATTGTATCAGAAGCTAGCTTGTACTTTTACAAATCTAAGTATCAGAAGTAATAAACAACCAGTATAGCACATTTAATTTCTGCAACAAGGTATTTCTTATGTCATCTATAGATGAGGCAGTTGTCTTATGGAATGGTAAAGGGAATAATGTTTATTTCATTTACATTTCTCTTGGTTTTACTCATGACATGCTAACATAAAAGTTACTCATTGATAGTAGCTAATGGTGGCCATTATCTTGTTGGTCTTTATTAAAATGAACAGTATGAAACTGGTATTGGTGGGTTAACATACAGCATTTACATTGGCTTTTCAATCATTACATTCTGGTTCAGTGATAAAAGCAAGGGTAGATAACCTCACTTCTCAACTTGATTGGTAAGCTTCCCTCTTTTTTTGTTTTCATTAGCTGATGTCGAAGGAGTTAAGATTGAAATTGGCAATCACACTTAATGCTTAAAATATACATGAGGAATATAATTAATAAGAAATTTTCAATAGATATAAATTGTCATAAATCTGAAATAATAACTGACCCTATATGATTCAGTAGATCACATCCATTCTTATCGTTGTAATTTCATAATCTGTGCAATACAATGTAAATGTAAAATAATTGATTAATCACTGAAATAAGGAGGTCATTTTTAATCTTCAGCTAAGAGCCATAAGATGAAAAGTTATTACTATGTATAATTAATTTGGAATTCTGATAGCCATGAGATTGTTTTAAAAAAAGTGACAAAATTGAGCTTCACATGCATATGGGATTTACTTAGTAGGGATGAATTCATCATCACACCATAATTCATGAATCATTTGATATAATTCATGATAGCAATTGAATATTTAATCATGATGTCTTTAGGTAAAGGTTGCCAAAGATGTCAAGTAACTTTCAGAGAGGTAATTTTAATATTAAATATAGGCTACTTGCACTAATCTCGCTTCAATCCTTTGGTTTTACATTTTTTTAGGTCTTTACTTTCATGTTATCAATAAATTAAGAACCTACAGCTGTGCATTTCCATAGTCCAACAGTTTAGTTTAAGGGATAAGATACACTTATAAAAACTTAACGATTTATAAGGTGTAATATATAATTTCCATCGTTATTTATGTAAATCTGATTATAAAGATTACATAAAATAGAAATAGGGGAACATTTTATTAAGTTAGAGCCGCGGGTAGTAACGAAATTTAAGCGGTCCATGAATGAATTTATATTATTTTCAGTAATATAACAACGTTGATGTCTTTATTTTCATGGATAAAGTGTAAAACTATGATTCTAATATTTGGATACGCATAGCCACATTCTTTTGTTTATTCATAACTACACTTCGAGGAAATAATGGAAACTTCTCGAAACGTAAATAAATAATTTAATACAAATAAGAAATATGACAGCGATGTTAATTTTTTAAATTATTTGGAATTAATTTTTATTAATTAAATTTCAATTTGACTTAGCTTAGTATTTTTACGAAAATATTTCCTAAAACGGCTGACCAATAGGAGACCAATTTATTGTTCAACCGAAGCTTCGACCAATGGGGAGCCAGTATTCCTGACGTCAAGTAATTTTGGCGGTTAAAAATTCAGTTGCAGAAGAAACTTCGAAGGATGCAGGTGAGATTGTTATTCGTTATGCTGTAGAATCTTCTAGAAAACCGTTAAATTTGAATTTGTTTCCGGTTGATAGACTCGAGATTCAATATCATGTAAAGAATGTTTTATGATCTACGAAGTTTTTTATGTATTATTTGTTAAATTAATGCAAAGAAAATGTTTTCCCGCCGTCAAGATGTACGCGGTCGTCATGGAGGAATTTTTAAGTTTGGTAAGTTGATTGAAGTGAATTAATGTTTATTAAAGTTTAATTAAAGTTAAACTTTGCGAACTATTTTATAAGATACTTTCGTGATTTGTAAGTTTAGATATACGTATCTTCCGAAGTTGTTTTATTCATTATGTTTTAGGACTACGATATGAAAGATTCGATCGATTGTGTTTAGAATGAGTAGACCTCGAGCCTAATCCAAAATCTCTAACCTATGTTTTGAAATGTTTAAAATATATGTTTTATCAGAATTTAAAAAAAAAGTTTAAAATAAATGTTTTATCAGAATTATCAATTAAGTGACTATGAATTTTTTCCCAAAAACGGTGTATGTAAATTTGAAGTTTAAGAACTTCGGTCTTACGTTCGTTACATATTGACGCTAGATATGTTCAAATTTATTTTCTTTATAATTTCATTGATGCTCGGAGATTCCATCGACTAAAATCGTAACGGGAATCGAAGTTTGAAAATCATACATCCGTTACGACTCTGGATGACTGACTCCTTATACACAATCGGAAATATTACCGGATATTTATTATTGGAATTCGTATCTACTAACCATTGAATATTAGTTTATCATAATTAGATTAGTTTTTTAAATTATTTATAGCACGTTTTCATTGAATGGAATATGCACGTTTCGTGGTCTTCATACTTGAAGGTCTAAAGCTTTCCCTTATTTAAGATATTATTAAGGCACCGAGATTGAAACCAGCATCAATCTATTTTAATTATCGAAAGCATTGTAATAGTTTATACTTTTAATGGAATTTACTCCCACTTTCATCTGTGTAGTAGGACGTCATGAAGTGAAGAGATGTTGTTAATTGAAATTGTATTGACAATCGAAAGTTGAACTTCAAATGTCTCAACCGCTCGTTCTCTTTGATATGATTATTATTTGCTTTCCATATATTATTAGTGTATTATCAACAGAATAGATGTTTTTAATCGATTTCGAGTAGGTATTGACCGTATTGAATAACTAAGTTTTAGTTGCGACACTCATGTATTCCTTATTATTATGATGCTCTCAATAGCATAAGTACGAAATAAATCACTTTTAATTGTTTCGTTGTTTGTTTTGAAATGTTCGAAATTATATACTGAGTTGAAATTTGAGATGCAACATAATGTCGTCAATATTCGCGTCGCTTTATAAGAAATTATTTGGACAATTCAGTTGGTTATTCTTTGTTTCAAAAACTTGATTTTTTATTTGGTTCTAGTTTAGCTTGCTTCATTATATTACAGATTACATTTCTATCTGATAGCCAATAGTTTTTAGTTTTTATTCTTCGAACGAAAATTTGATTAATAAGCACTCGTTAGCGATCAATCATATACAAGGCTGCATCTGTTTGTATTATACAGTTTAGGTAGCTATAACTATATTTTAACATTGTTTTTTTCTTTTTCTCCAGATACAATGAACTATCAAAGCGTTCTTCTCTACCTCACAGCTAATAACTTGGGAGATTTCTAAAGCCATGAAGGAAATCGTCAAGAAAACCGTCACCATTGGACAAAGGAGACAAGAGGTTAGTTATTTCAGAACAATTTATTTGTTTGAATAATTATTTTCACATGTATATTATAATAAAAGTTCTCCACTCCAATCATCCAGTTACATTTCCAACTGTAAATTATTATTTCAGCGATGTATAGTTTAAAAGAATAATTAATAAAGGAGGCCTTCTCTATCCATCGAGGAAAACCAAACGGAAAATTGTTCTTCCAAAAGATATCGATGAACATGGAACAAAATATTAACAGGAAATAATTTATCTCCGCATTACTTAAATTAAAGTCACTTTCAAGTGTGGAGTAGTTTGAGTTATTAGACTGAAGCAATTTACTAAGGATTTTAATGGAACTCGATATTCATGGCGATGAAGAACAAAATATTTTTTTGCTGCTGCGATTTGTATACCTCATTGGTATGTAAATCTGGACAAAACAAACAGGCAGATATGACGTAAAAAAACTTTGATGTTATTTTACTGCAATCACCATTGTAAAAACTTTCTGTATGAATCACCGAATTAAATACTGCACTCCGAATTATTGATTTTTTTCGGAATACTGTTTAGAAGAGGATGACATTTTATTTCCCTCCTATTTATTCTGCTCTTCTTGCAGAACTGAATGATGTATAACACGGATGTCGCGTATTTCCTAGTAAGCCTTTTATAAACTTTGCGAGAATATTTTTTCAGTTCAAAAATTCAACGAGGTATTTGTTGCATAAAGCGAACTCGTACCTCAAGTTCACAGTACCTAATTTCTTACGTTTGGAGAAGAGATACTACTTTAATTGTTGTTTATTTTCTGTACTACAATTCTAAAATACATCAATGCGTCAGAGTTGATCCTTTAGCGCAAGTTATTAGAATCTATGTGTTAGTTATTTAACGGATTCTTTACAATAATATATTCACTCTGAAAACCGGCAGCGGTGTCTTGCAGAGGATGTATTGGCACCAACATCCTTATTAGCTCTAATTCTGCTGACTTCAACACAATTCATGATAACGACCAGAGTTACTGGGAATATTTTCTTATAGCTTTTTCCATTAATTTCAGAATTCCTTCTAGTTAGTAAAAGAAATCTTAACGACGTACACTTAGTGAGAGTTGAGGACCGTGAAAGTTTTTGAATGTACTCCATCAATAACGTGATCTTTACTGGAGTGAATCCCACCCGGGGGACTTAATCGTATCTAAAACATTGCTGCCGATCCCGAAATTTTGACTAAGAAATCGAGTAGATCTACACATGACCACGTGAACTCTTTTTGTACAGCCTATTAGTATTATTCTAAGTTGTCGGATAAAGGAAACGCGACACAGAAAATGTGATTTCAACTTTGCACTCCTCTGCCTTTCATTTTGTATTTTGAATTTGTTGCCTAAACCATAAATTACTTCCAACTGTTAATTTATCTATGGTGTATCACAAAAATCTTGTACTACTTAAATTTTATTAAATAAAAACTTAACTTTTAAACATAATTGGAGATTATGTAATTTGTGTTATTTTTCATTCGTGTAGAATAAGAATCACTGAAGAGGCTTCTTTAAACAAGATTACCCTGAAATTAGTGCCTTCAGGAATTTTAGATAGTTTTGTGATGTTTAAAATTGACTTTGAAATGCAGTGAGCAACTTCAAAGAAAGCAAATTAATACTGAATTTCTTGTATCTTGTTTCAAAGAAACAATGTTTTAAGATTTCCAAAAATGATAAAGTTACTTCTGATTCGTTTCAAAAGATACATAGGTTAATTACCTCAAAAATTAAATCAAGTTAAGATACAATAAAAATATATTTGAAAGTTATTTCTCTTCATTCATTATTTCCTTCCTTTCTCTTGCAAAACAGTATCAGAACAGACGTAGAGAGCTTTTTCATTTCATAACTTCTGATGCAGATGCCAATTTGTGAGTACCCAGAAACATTTCCATTAAAATCTTTGGAGGAATTAGCTCCACTTTTTGATCATATAGATTTTACTAAATACTAGTATCTGCTTGTTACTTATGCAATCATTGCATTCAGAATAGGATTCACTTTCAGCTTAAGGCTTTTGAGTAAACATTTCTAATTAGCTGGGTCAGTACTCTAATTTTTCTTTTTACTATTAACTCATTTCTTTAAATGGGACACAAAATCTAGATGCTAATACTATAATCATAGAATTTTACAAGCTGCAGATGTGATTATCACCTTTTTGCTCTAACTTTAGTTTTTGAAGAATAGTGCCATGAATTTATTAACCACCTGTTCTGTAGGGGGCGTGGGGAAGGCATTCCTCACAAACCTAGCCTACTTGTAGGCCTACAGACTCAGGCATCTATTTCAGGGGCCTTTCTTTCACCTTCTTCTGCAGGGGTGAGGTAACTAAGCACTCACTTCTCACCTGCTCGTTCTTTCTGTCTATGAGGTCGTTTCCCTGCTTTCAGAACCAGTGGCAGAGTGGCTCCCTAGGCATAGGGATGAACCTCAATGCACGTCACTAGGGTCTGAACAGGTCGCCACGCTAGGTTGATAACTTTATTTATCCCTCCAAATCCTACCTTCCCTCCCTCGTCAGCTGACTTATGAAGGAATGGTAAGTTCAACTGCCCAGGAGTAAGTTTTGTTGTCCCTGAATGAAAGTAGTACTGATAATAGATAGGGAATACAAATAATAAATATTCTTAGACTTTTGGAAATACGCCGCAGGGTTGAACTGTTTGCAAATATCATTTTTATAATTATACTTCTATTAAATATTATATGCTGCTACTACTACATACTACTATATACTATATTATTTTTTTAATCTACTTTCTTTATGGAAGAATGTAGGTCTTAACACATATTTTTTAAAGATGAAGTATTTTGTCAGTCTTTGGTAGCAAAAGTGAATGCTAAAGTATAAAATCACAGAACAAGGCAAAGTGTTCTGGGAAACAAAGAGGTAGATTTAATAGAGGCATTGTATTTTCTTAAAAAGCTTTTTCTTTAAGGAAGTTATGTAAAGAGAATTTCTGCTTTATATGTAGAGGACATAAATTTCAGTTTATGGGCTTTAAAAAAAAGGAAGGTAAAACTTTAACATGGAATTGTTTTAGAGTTATATTCATTTATGAAAAGTCACTTGAATATGAAGATTTGCATTGTTTCAGAGAGAAAAACTTAGCAGGAATAGATTTTGTGAAATATCTTCCACTTAATGTTGGGGGTAATTTAAAATATGCTTTCCATATTTCGAAGGAATCTCATTGACCCCGGAAACACAAAATTGTTAAGTGAGTTATTTGTAGAAAAAAAGGAAGTTCCATGAACCTTTTACAATGCCCTACTCAATACGATGTATGTATGCGGCGTATAGGGTTAGTTTGCGATAAATTCATAAACTGAAATCAATTCATCAATATGCGTTAGGTTTGAGTAAGGAAAACTAAACACATTTGGTAGCTATCATGAGCAATCCATTCAGTTAGGATACTTGCATAGACTTTTCCCAAAATGAACTGCCAATATGAAAGGAAATTTGGACACAAATGATTCAAAGAATGTTAAAGTTCTTCTTCAAGGCTTGGGTGAAAATGATAAATTCTGCTTATATTTGATATTTAAGCAAAAATTCTCACACCCCTATTTACATTGATTAAAATACGATTATGAAATATGACAATGACCATGCATATGCAGTTTTTTTTATTAAAATCAGATTAGTAGGAGATTAAAATTAAAGACTTAATAAGAATTTGGTATTAATACTCATAAATTAAGCATTAAATTTATCATATCTTTCATGTTCAACTTATCATAATGATTTTGCAGTATCTTTGAACAAGAATGTCATAAGTTAATTCCTTCTAAATTAAGATGAATTAATATAAGACTACTAAGAATTATGGGTAGTTAGTTTGTAAATACTATTATTTAGTAGAGAGATCATAACTGAGCATTTCGTAACGATAGCAGTGAAAGTGAAGTGGGTTTAGGTATTATAGTTTGAAAGCCTCCCTAAGTCAAGGTTGGTGAATGATTCACTTCCCAATTTTTCCTTTCTTAATTTCGACTGAGTTGGCTTATATTAGTAAGAGGTCTGCGGGTGGGGAAACCCTTAACTAATTGTTAACTCTTTCTGGGATTAGAAGTCCACCATCCCTAAGAAAATGTGAGACATGGAAAGTTATTGTTGATTAGAAGACTGTTTTCTAGAAATAAGAGCGATACATAAAAAATAAAATAAAAAAGATGGAGGATTGTGTGCGAGAATTTAGTTCCTTAAATTCAGCAGAGAAAGCATAAAATATTACTGTAAATTTGTTCTTGTGAAAGAAATGTCACAAAATTTCTAAGATGGCAGCGCGAATTTTGTTATCTTAAGCCTAATTCAGGAAAATAATAATTTACAGCAAAATTAAAACGTTTAGTAGTGGTCTTCAACGTCTTACTGAGTCAGCAAATTTTCATCTGCTTAAGCAGAATAGAGAAAAGGGTAGAAGCTTTGAAATCACTGTAAGTTTTAAAGACCAATTGAAATTATTAATAACATGACTCTTTGGCATCGGTGTCGGGTGACGTTAATGCGTTAATTAACTTCTAATTATGGTACAGTTAAATTACCGATAACATGTTACTTAGAACTGATGTGGAGAATGAAGTAGCGTTACCCAAAACACTATTGAAATATTATATTTTCTTCTGCGTTGCCAATTGATAATCGTTATTTTGCTGTAAAATATTAAAAATCACCTTTATCAGGATGCAATCATATTAAACCTAGTTGTGTATTGGATACAACGCAAAGCTCAATTCAATTTCGAGGAGAGATAGTACTGATAGCATAAAAAATATTACATAATACACAAGCTATAAACATTTAATCAAATGCAAGAATGGTTAGAAATAGAACTAACTGTTATTCATGAATATATTATCATATAAGACTTGAAATATTTAATGTGATATATTAGGAATCACGGAATGCTTTTCTTCTTTTGAATATAATAGTCTATTTCCTCGATTATTCTTGCATCTAGAGTTATTAAGCTCCCACCCATACAGCGGGTGGGAGCATGATGACCATAAATTTGGGTAATTTCGTACTTTTCCAGGAGCAAGTTTAATCTTTAGTTAATTCTGGTTTCTATAAATCCGTCGATACAGCTTTCAGCACCCTGTGATTTACGGCAAAATTAATTGTGAGCTGATCGAAATCCCCCAACAGCAGTAACCCGAATTCGAAATTTATTGCATTGATAAATTCTTCCTCGGTGATTCGCTATTCTCTTATACTTAACATTTGCCTTTCAAGTACCTCGTAATGTTGATTATGAACGCGAATGTCATAATGCGCTTAAAACCCGATTTTAATGCTAAGCTATGCTTAAAAGTGTCTTTTCAATGGAAACCTCGTATTTTAGAATACAGTGGCGAATTCAAACTTTGATCCAGGACTCTGGTCAGTTGTATCTCCGATCGTATTTTGTTATGTCTTTAAGCCAAATAAGGCAAAAACTATACATAAAAACATTATTTAACACTTATAGATAAGGAAATATGGCAAATTGTAGATCGAGAGAGATTTCATCATATTGAAATAACGTTTGCAAAGTCGAGCGGATTATATAACTTTCTCTAAATGGTCGAAGGTTGTTCCCTGCAAATCGATGCTGAAATATGTTCTTAACTGCAAATACTAAAATTTCTGAATATTGGCTTCTGTCCTCTTCTGTTTGTCATTAATTTATACGTATACTTTTAAATGTGCCATATCCTACGAAATCTAGACATGCAGCAAAAAATAGAACGAAGATACTTATTTTGGTCGTTAAATATCGTTATCGGGTCGTAAGTTTGAGAATTTTGATGAAATAAACGAAAATTTTGTGAAATATTAAGGCTATGAACAACCAATACTAATAGGCTATTAATAATAAGATTAATAGGATAATTGAAACCGAGCTAATGCGTTTTCCCCTAAGAATACACGGAATATTTAGATCCATATGAAACTAATGGTTAAAACGAATGATAGGATACATGACTAGGAGCTAATATTTTTGTAATATTTGTGTTTGGATTTAGAAACAATTTGCAGTATAAATTCTCAACAAACAACGTACGTCCATTTATGGAAAGATTCTTAATCAGCTCGACTTTGCCAACGCTACGTAAATATTATGAAGTCACGTGAGTTGCGTAGAAATAATTTTAAGTTATATGCGTATACTGCTTGAAGTTCAGTACTTCAAAAAGAAAGAGTTACGTCCGAATTACCCATGCATAATTAATAGAATAAACATGAATGTAGCCGAATTAGTTGAATATCTTGTGATTACTCTTACTAATAACTTAAACTGGAGCACTGAAATCCGAAATATCTGCGGTAAACCAAGTAAAAAGTTCGAGTTCATAAGCGTTTTGTCGGTAGATGCGAAGAAAAAGTTAGAGAGCGATGTTATTTCTCCTTAGTCAGGCCCCATCTTGAATACGCGGCAAGCATATGGGATCCAGCGGATAATACGAGTGTATCCGTGAACTCGAGAAAGTTCAGCTCAAAGCGATATGATTTCTTAAAAAATACTACCAGAAAAAGGCAAGCCGTAAGTAGCTGCTCTCACAAGTAGGTTGGGAATCATTGAAAGAAAGGAGATTAGAAGCTCCGTTGCGATTGACAAATTGAAAGAAAGCACGTTTACAGGGGACATAATTATAATATCCGCTCTTCGTGCTACATCAGCCGATCCGATAATGAGAATAAAATAAGAGAGATATACTCTAGAACATGTTGTTATATGGACTCTTTACGCGAACGATAGGCGATAATAACAGGCTAAAAAGTAGCTCAATCGTTCGGTGTTTACACCCCTTGCCACACGCCGAAAGGGAGCTTGCAGAGTATTTATGTAGATTTAGTCGTAGATGCTGCCCATGGCTTATATGGTAGAAGGTGCAGAAACCATGAGTCTTTTTCTTTTATTTGATGATCCGCATTTCATAGTAGCAATTCAAGTAAATAATAACGTAATTCAATCTATCCTGCATAATTATCCTATAATAATATAATATAACATAATTTAACGTAATAAACGCATATAAATTTCGTAAGCTTTCCAAAAAATAAATTTAAATTTTGATTATTACGTTTAAAAATGAGTTATATCAATATACAAGATGCAATTAAATTGGTAGATAGAAAATTTTATTTCAGAATCAACTGACAAACCAGCTAGGAGTATTATAATTTCAACAATTCATGGTTATATATTCTAACTGTGAATTCAACTTCAATCTTTCGTTGATTAAATTAGTGAATACGTGCTTATGGTTAAAAGTATCTGCGATCGTACTCTACGAAGTTTTCATGCCATTTCGAGAGAATCAATAAAACTGATATTCTCTTTTACGGGAGAACCAAATGAATAGTGGATAGAGGTCAATATTTGGAGCTCTGCGGAACTGAGCTATTTAGCTACCATTTTAATATGGAATTTCAATTTCCTTCATTCCACATTAGCTGTGATCCGTTTCGAGCAGGACTTTTTAAGTTAACGGCCAAAGTTGAAAAACCATGAATTTGTTGATTTATGATTTGAAATTTTACATAAATATTCTAAGATATGGAAGCTAAATTGTAAATTAAAAGGAACTTCACTACTTCCAGGTAGTGAGAGTAGGCAGGTTATGTACCAATTTATAGAGGAAGCCTTTAATAGAGTAAAGACGTATGCTCATGTTTTGTTGCCGGAGAGGATTTCCTATATAATTTCTTTCCCAAAAGTTAACTGGGGACTTCATTTGTATAGAAACATTGCACTTAACATCGCTAGATAAGACAGCGGATGAGTTATCGGAGTTAAGAAGGATAGTGAGAAAATGATGTCCATTTCCAGTCACATCCAGAGTTTGAAGGCGCATGGCATTAGTCCGAGCTTCCAAAAAGGCAGACACCCGCAGAGAAATATATTTTCATGGACGTTTCTTTCGTTTTCTTTATTTTTTATAATTAAAAAATTTCTGTGGGTAGTTTGTCTAGACCAATTAAGACTTTCCTTAGGGAATGATATGCGATTGCCAATGGAAGTAATCAGGCAATTATAAAAATGATACATATTTAAAATGTTTTCCAGTTGATTTTTGAAAAATTCATTTAGATTTAAAAGTTCCAGGAATAGCTGATATCGCAACCTATCATATCGCTGATACTTGGACTGAAATTGCTATTTATCAATCAAAGAGTTTCTGAAGTCTTATAGCAAAAGTGCTTATAATCGCACTGATAATAATAACATTTGCTTAATGAATATTATTGCTTGAATTTATGGGAATGAACACCAAAAACATCTCTTGAAAAATAAAAGTCTTTTTAAATTATGAAAATTTTTTATGAATATATAGAGGGGATAATCAGTAGCCGTCAGTACAGCTCAGCCTCTTAATTCTCATTTGGGCATGTGCCTCATTTTGAAGTGCTTTAAAATAATTCAAAAAGTCACCTGAATATAGTCAAAAATGTTAGTTTTAAATCCCAAGTTATATTCATAGAAAAATAAGGTGATGATAAAATATTTAATTTAGTTTTATTTTTACTTTATAGGAGGACATAAGTAGGCCTTTGGCGTTGGCAGAGGAAGCTACTACTGGGAAGCGGAAAGGTAAGGAGGGGAAGGGTAGGGATATGGGAAGGAGGGTAAGATGTGGGTAGAGAGGGGTTAGGGGGAGGGTGGGTAGTGAGGGGTTAGGGGGAGGGTGGGTAGTGAGGGGTTTGGGGGAGGGTGGGTAGTAAGGGGTTAGGGGGAGTGTGGGTAGGGGGTTAGGGGGAGGGTGGGTAGGGAGTTAGGGGGAAGGTGGGTAGGGAGTTAGGGGGATGGTGGGTAGGGAGTTAGGGGGAGGGTGGGTAATGAGGGGTTAGGGGGAGAGTGGGTAGGGGGTTAGGGGGAGGGTGGTTAGGGAGTAAGGGGTAGGGTGGGTTAGGGGGTTAGTTGGAGGGTGGGGAGTGAGGGTTTAGGGAGAGGGTGGTTAGGGGGTTAGTTGGAGGGTGGGTAGTGAGGGTTTAGGGGGAGGATGGGAAGGGAGGGTTTAGGGATAGGGGAGGGAGGGTTAGGGGTGGCTGGGAGGGGTTAGGGGGAGGGATAGAAGAATGCCTTTGGGGGGATAAGTTGTACGTATGACCTTAACCGTATGATACAATTTAATGTTGTAGATAGTGCTAAAATTTAAAAGTGTTGATCATGACACAAATGTAGGGAGTGTTTAATAAAAATAGTTTCTCAGCCATTATTATCATCCTTGCTCCTAAAGCTTTATCAGGAAAAATCCAAATGCAGGGATATCAAATCAAAACTATTGTTTTACCTTTTCTGATTACTTCATAGAACCATCATAGTAATTTAGCTGCGGGACCCATTGCAGCAGCAGAATAAAGACATAGCTCTGTAAGGTGAGGCCATCTTGTTGTAGAGTCATCAACTGTTTACTCTCAAAATAGTAGGACTTTGTAGGACCACTTGACACTCTGGAAGGAAAATTCTGGACTTCACCATCTTATTTTCCTTAAATTACCCAAGTTTATTTATGTTTATTAAAAAATAACAAAATATGAGAAAAGATAATGATCAATTCATAATCGAGAAAATATTTTATTATGTGTCAAACATATTACCTGTCATCGCATCAAATGCAAATATTTTATCTTCATGGCTGAATCTTTATTTTATTCATTCTTTTCATATGTATCATTCCTGGAAGGATTAAGAGCACCAAATATAGAATGCCTGAGGACAAAATTTTTTGAATGCTACAGAAATTATGCAATAAAAATCATACATAAAAGGAGTTGCTTGGAGTCTTCATTTCTCCTTACTGGCAACAGTGAAAAATAAAATCAATGAGAAATTAACATTTATAAAACTCCTAATATCATTCTAGTTAGTCACTGGAAGATAAATACATATAGAATACCTCTGAGAGTAACAGCTGCGAGAAGAACAATCTTGAAGGAAATTTTTGGTGAGGAACCTGAAAAGCAAAAAATTAGAATACAATATAGTCATTTATATCATTCTCTATTCTTTCCATATCATTCACGGCTCTTATATTCTAACTTTTCCCTTAATACCATTCATGTTCTTACTATGTTTTCTGCAATTTTTCCTTTATCTTGTAGCCCTATTCTTGGTAGCGAGTTCTCTCTAGATGCTCCTCCTTCCAACATATTTCTTCAGGCTCACCAACAAGTCGGATGGGTAAGGTATGGTCTGATCGGAGATGCGTTAAAACGTACAACTAAGCTGATTCAAAGAAGCGTGCTGCTGCGTTTGTATCACTGGCAACATGCATCCGAGTATTGCGACGCAGTAGGCAAATCCCTTTTATCAGAATATCTCGTCTCCGATTTTGGATTGCTTTGTTAAATATTTTAGCCGTAAACTCAATGAGAAGAGCCCCTTTTCAGTCCCAATTAATTATTGCAAAACTACCAAAATATCCCGTCGGCGAACTCTAATATGTAGATGAATTGCTAGAAAAACTTGGAAAAGCTGATATTTGTTGTCTTTATGTACAAACTTCCCACCTTTATGAGAGATAATAAGAATTAATTGCAAACACTATATCTAACATCAGTTAACAAAATTGGAAATAATTATGGCCGAATCTTTTGATATACATCCAAAAGTGTTAGATGACGTTACAGTAATGATGTATAACGCTTTATTATCATAGTTAATAAATTGAAGATTTAAAAGCAAATCTCAAAGAAATAGAATTTATTCTACGAACAACCTAGACTACCATAAGAAAATGCAGTACGATTACCACAATCAAACCACAACCTCCTGCCCCCCTAACTCCTACGCTGCCCCGGCCACCCCCTGCCTGCCCTCTAACACCTACGCTGCCCCGTCCAACTACTGCTTGCCCCCCTTACTCCAACTCCGCCCTGTCCATCCGCTCCTGCCCCCCTAACTCCTACTCCGCCCCGTTCAGCCCCTGCCTTTCCATCTGCCCCCTAACTCCTACTATGCCCCTGCCTGCCCCCTAACTCCTACTCCATCCCGTCCACCCCCTGCCTGCCCCTGTGCCCCCCTAACTCCTAATCCCTCCCGTCCACCCCCTGCCTGCCCTTCTGCCCCCCTAACTCCTAATCCCTCCCGTCCACCCCCTGCCTGCCCCTCTGGCCCCCTAACTCCTACTCCACCCCGTTCACCCCCCGCCTGGCCCTCTGCCCCCCTAACTCCTACGCTGCCCCGGCCACCCCCTGCCTGCCCTCTAACACCTACGTTGCCCCGTCCAACTACTGCTTGCCCCCCTTACTCCAACTCCGCCCTGTCCATCCGCTCCTGCCCCCCTAACTCCTACTCCGCCCCGTTCAGCCCCTGCCTTTCCATCTGCCCCCTAACTCCTACTATGCCCCTGCCTGCCCCCTAACTCCTACTCCATCCCGTCCACCCCCTGCCTGCCCCTGTGCCCCCCTAACTCCTAATCCCTCCCGTCCACCCCCTGCCTGCCCTTCTGCCCCCCTAACTCCTAATCCCTCCCGTCCACCCCCTGCCTGCCCCTCTGGCCCCCTAACTCCTACTCCACCCCGTTCACCCCCCTGCCTGGCCCTCTGCCCCCCTAACTCCTACTCCACCCCCTGCCTGCCCCTGTGCCCCCTAACTCCTAATCCACCCCATCCACCCCCTGCCTGCCCCTCTGCCCCCCTAACTCCTACTCCACCCCGTCCAACCCCTGCCTGCCCCTGTGCCCTCTAACTCCTACTCCACCCCGTCCTCCCCCTGCCTGCCCCTGTGCCCCCTAACTCCTAATCCACCCCGTCCACCCCTGCCTGCCCCACTGCCCCCCTAACTCCTACTCCACCCCGTCCAACCCCTGCCTGCCCCTCTGCCCCCCTAACTCCTACTCCACCCCGTTCACCCCCCGCCTGACCCTCTGCCCCTCTAACTCCTACTCCGCCCGGTCCACCCCCTGCCTGCCCCTCTGGCCCCCTAACTCCTAATCCCTCCCGTCCACCCCCTGCCTGCCCCTCTGGCCCCCTAACTCCTAATCCACCCCTTCCACCCCCTGCCTGCCCCTCTGCCCCCCCTAACTCCTACTCCACCCTGTCCAACCCCTGCCTGCCCCTGTGCCCCCCTAACTCCTACTCCACCCTGTCCACCCCCTGCCTGGCACTCTGCCCCCCTAAGTCCTACTCCACCCTGTTCACCCTCTGCCTGGCCCTCTGCCCCCCCTAACTCCTACTTCACCCCGTCCACCCCCTGCCTGCCCCTCTGCCCGCCTAACTCCTACTCCACCCCGTCCACCCTCTGCCTGCCCCTCTGGCCCCCTTACTCCTACTCCGCCCCGTCCATCCGCCTAACTCCTACTCCACCCCGTCCACCCTCTGCCTGCCCCTCTGGCCCCCTTACTCCTACTCCGCCCCGTCCATCCGCCTAACTCCTACTCTACCCTGTCCTCCCTCTGCCTACCCCTCATCCACTCTTATAACTATTTCTTACCCTTCTGCACCCATTAACTCCTACTCCACCCTCTGCTCCCCTACTCCCACACCACCCAATCCTCCCTCTTCCCCGAGATGTCTTACCTTATAATTTATTAGGGGAATTCAATTTATTTAGGGGGTTGCAATTGAAAAAGAATTGTTTACAAGTGATTATACTATATCCTGGCCTTACAACTTTTCATTTCAATACATTCCTCAAAAATAATCATCAGGGCTCAGGATGCAACTTTAGTCTTAAAAATGAAATAATTAATAATATAGGGTTTTTTACAATACATATTTGGAATTTTTACAATTCATAGGTCCATATCATATTGCATTACATGTATTAAATGTAGTTACAGTTTATCATGTGCAAATTCATTACAGCTTGCCAATAATGCCAAAGAAGAAGTTTTACATAATTTTGGCCTTATATCCGAACAATATTATTGAGTAATATCATGTAGTGGCCTAGAATACAAAATAAATTAAATAATTCAAAGATTTTCACAAATATTTACAATTTGTAAAAATAATTTTGCATTCATTTCCTATGTTCACTACAATAATTATTGATATGAAAAATTAGATATCAGATTGAAGAGAAACTGTGGGAATTGTTTCTTAAATTGTTTCATTATTTCAACATTTTTCCCTCAGGGGTGTGCACCTAGTATCTTTATAGTAGGTCACTATGTAGTTCTTCATTGGCTTTGGTTATTGCTCCACCTTCATACTATAACATTTACTGCATTCCATATCCTTTCTTTTCCATTCCACCAATGGGATTGTGGAGTATGAGATACTTTCAGAGCACCCAATGTATTTCAGCTTTAATGTATCATTTATCCGTTGCCAGCAGCCCTTGACTTGAACCTCCCTGTTCAAGAAATACAGAAAATAATCATATAGAATGGTTGAATATTTCTCTTTCTCTTTCTTTCACCAACCATAATCTATTTCAAAGTAGAATACTGTAAAGATTGAACTCTAACCTATGCATATACTTGTAATAAACTCTAAAGTACCACTTGGTTCTCACGGTCTCTTCGTTAGCAACAGGTAAACCAGATTTGATTTTAAAAATTTTCTTCAAATTATTATGATATATACTGAGTATTAGCAATTCCATGAAATGCATTTAAGATATCAGAAAATATTCTTTGTCCCATACTAATTGCTGAAGTTATGAACTGGCTAGTAAGGATTTAGGGAGGCTATACAGTATTCCTAAAGTAAGTTAACTACCTTTTAGGTAGTTAACTTTTAAGTATATATTTCAGAAAATATGAAATGTATAATAAAAAACTGGTTGATATCAATGAAGGCATAAGACAAGGCTGTCCTATCTCCCCAACTCTTTTTAAAATTTATATAGAAAACATCATTCAATGATGGAAAATGGCCAACAAGGAAGGAATATTTTTGGATAAAAGAACTTGAATAAATATTATACTATATTCTGATGATCTAATGCATATAGCAGAGAGTGAGGATGATGTTCATAGAGCCATTTACAAACTAGATCAAGAGTTCAACCAGAAAGAATTAAGAGAGAGCGAAGAAGAAGATATGTGTAATGAAAAAGACAAATTTGGAAATGAAGAAAAATCATTACTAGCACCAGTTCAATTTGCAACTAACTCTATAGAAATGGTTACATTCTCTGACAATCTATATATTATAGACTATATTCAGTTAGTTATTTAAAAATTTTCACTGCAGTAAGACATTAGAATGTTGATAAACATCTAAAATTATGAATATCTTGGCATAATTTTCTGGGAATTAAACATTACTTAATTTTAATGATGCATAAAGACAGGATTTAATAATATGAATATTTGTGATTAACTGTTTCTTTCAGAAATCTTAGCATACAAAAGATTCTGAGAATATTTTATTTTAGTATTTGAGTATAATTTTTAAGTTCTGTAACTTCATCTCTCACAATACTATTTCCAAATGAAAATACTATAGAAATATAATTAACATTCATACTATTCCCAGGAATATCACTATATCTCTTTGGTCTCTACAGCAATTCTGGATAAACGAATCTGTAAGTGAAGGATAATGACGAATGAAATGAAATAAATAATCCCAAAATGACAACAATAAGAAGAAACAAACTGATGGTTTCAATGAAAAGAATTAACCATTTGTAAAGGAATCATCAAGAAGTATAAATGTTAATGCCTGACAAAAATCATGTAATAAGAAGAAAAATGTGATTAATCTCCCATTGATAAAGCAATATTATAATTCACAGTAATTAATAAGGAATTAAGTTCTCAGAATATAAAATCAACATTAAATTTTAAGAAAGGAACTACTGAGGGGTTACAAGACAAAGGCTGTATGTTAATGTAAATAGCAGCAATCCTTTTGTGAAATTCTACTATCATCTTAATTTAAACTAATTCCCACAGTTTTCATGTTCATGTAAGTCTTAAATTATAAAATATAGGATTTCAGAAACATATCCTCTGACTGAGAAGAAGGAAATTATTGCATGGCTTTAATAGAAAAGACAGCACTTGATAATAAAATTCGAAGTTGACCAGAACTTGAAATAAAAAAGTATTCAAAATATATTTAATTCTAAAGGCATTCAAGGTTCACCAAAATATGGTAAATTCAAGTACATACAATAATAAAATATAGCCATGATAGTAGTAAAAAGAATATAAGGAAAAAATTAATAATGGCATTTCATAAAATATGATTTTACTGCATGGAAAAAGATATTTGGTATCATTAGATGATACTTAACCCATACAAACAAAACCTATATGAATGCACAACCTAAAAAATTAAACAATCCTTCGGACATAACTAATTCCTTTATTCTCTTAGCTTCCAATTTTTCTGAAATATATACAGTTGTTAGCAAGAACTGATCATTCTCCAGAAGAAACGAATATGGATCTTGAATAAATTACAATGCTCAAAGAGTCTTTCAAATAGAGGCAAAGGAAAAGAATATATAGTTTGTTTTCTTTTTACCTTATTTGATACATCAGTGTTAAGTACTGAAAGAGGAATTCAAAATCCTTGATTTTCTTTCATCTCAATTCATTAATATGACATTAAAATAGGAGCCATCAATCATTATTTATTATAGCAAATTATAGAAAATTGTCAACTATTCCCAAATATAACAATGCATAGCAAACTAATGTGAAATGACCTATACCCTCTTAAAGATTTTATTGAATGTCTTCTTTCATCAGTAGTTAAAACTGAACACCACATGAAATTAAATTTGTAAGAATAGATCACTCATTAGAAACAGAACAGAAAAAAATCCTTTCAAATAATGACATTAGAAATTTTACCTAAATTATTTATTCTGTAATTTCAATTCAAAGTTGTTACTGATTTTGAATGTAATGCCACTTCCTTGAGATTAATATTGCATTAATTTTATAGCTATCATTAAATATAAAAGAATTCACCTCTGTGATTGATTCCAACATGAAAGACTCTTTTGACACAAGGAATTGCAAAAACCATCCAATTAATTCTTAATGGAGCTTAAATGCTTCATTTGGTAGAATTATGCTACTGTGGTTACTTACGATCAAATGACATTATCTAATCAGGTGAGGATCAGATCAATTAAAACAGGTAGATGAAGGATTTATGCAATCTCTGTGATTATTTAGGGAAAAATGGAAATGGAATAGTTTTAACTACTGATGTTTTAAAGTAACACCCAGCATTTGCATCATAAAAAAGGTGAAAGAATTAACTTAAAGTTTAACTGAGAGAATAACAGCAGCTGCATGCTTTGTTTCACTTGAAGAAGTAAGTACATACATGCATGATTTGATCATCTTTTGCATGTATTTGCCACTCAGGTTTTATAATATGCACTCTAATTTAGAAAAAGTCCTCCAAAGTCTTAAAGTATACAACTGATCTTACACTGGAGCTAACTCATCTAGGATGCCTAATTTTCCACTTTAATTTCCCGGCATCACAGGTGATGCTGAGCACTGAATTAAAACTAAATCATGAGTGGGAAGGGATATATAATAGGTTACAATTAGAAATTTTAGCTAAAATTGAGCATTCTAACAAATGTTTGGAAGGTAGAGTATATTTACCAAAAACTAACTTCCTGGCAAAGGACAAGGAGAAGCATTGAAAGCAACTTAACTAAAAATCACTAAAACATTCTATCAGGTTTTTTTGCTATGTCCAAAACATTTGAGTGGTTAATACATTTGATACCCATATGATCTCAGGTTACATTATTGCTGCAAAATTTTTTTCTCGGATTTAATTTACAACACTATTGCTTCTAATCCCAAAATTTGAGAAAACACTCAACTGATCAACCATCTCCATAGTTAAATCTATGAATACTAACTATAATTATGGGAAGTTCTGTGTAGTGTTTGATAGTTACCACAAAATATCTAATTAAATAAATGTGGGATGGGAAATGGATAATTGTGTCATAGGAATTTTAAAAATATTAACAATTTATAAAGTATTAAAAGCAATGAAATGAATATCCTTTTCTCATTACCATGAAAGTAAATACATGGTTATTCATCAATCTATTTTTTTTAAAAGCTACCATACATATAAAACATCTATTGAAGAGATAGAAAAATTGCAAGCACAGAGTAATTCATTACTTGGAAGGCAATGTTTACAACTAGTGGCAGAAATCAAAAATTAAAATCTAGCTGCAGCCATGTCAGAAACTCACCAAACCTGCATCATTAACAAGATATAATCTTTATGAGGAAGGAGCTCTTTTTTAATAAATCTCCAAACTATTATTTTTGAGACTCAATTGATGTACTCTAAGTCTAGATTATTTCAGAAACTTGAACACTAATAGAAAGATGCAAGGATACTTTTATTTTGATCACATTCTCAGAGAAACTATTAATAAAAGAAAAACTGAGTTCATCTAAACAGTTCAAATAACAAAGAGTAAATATCCAACCTATGAGTCTAATGGATTATTTTTGCTAAACTAAGACAAGATGTTTCAATTACTCACCAGTTAAGAGATGGAATGTTTAACAGAATTTGAAGGGAAAGTTTACCAATTTTGATGGAACCAAACTTTACACAAACTTTCTGAGCTACTGTTCATTACTGAGCACTTCCAGGATGTTTTATTAAATAAAATACTTAACTAGGACTAAGACTTGAACCCTATATGAAATGCACTCTTACAGTGGATTATTCTCCTATTCTCTTATTTAAATTTATAGCTTCCTTGAAAGTAAAAGCACTGCTTTTTGCATTATGTAGAATACTTAACATAGAATTGTATATAAGGATATCAAATCAAAATCCATTATTCCTTTAAAATACCAATTTTTCAGAAATTTTTATCTTATATAAGCTAGTACCAACTACTATCCAGAAGAAGTGAATGTGGTTTTTGAATAACTAGCAATTAGGGGTCTTAGGAAAAGAAAAAAGTGCCTATGTATTGCTACTTATTTTATTTGATATATCAATAAATAGTATTGATATGACTTGAAAATCCTTGATTTTTTAAATCTTAATGCATTAATATGAAAATAATGACTTGAACCCTATATGAAATGCGCTCTTACAGTAGATTATTCTCCTAACCTCTTATATAATTGATAGCTTCCTTGAAAGTAAAAGCACTGCTTTTTGCATTATGTGGAATACTTAAGCTAGAATTGTATATAACACCTAGGATATCATATCAAATTCTATTATTCTCTTAAATGCCAATTTTTCAGAATTTTTCATCTTATATAAGCTAGTACCAACTACTATCCAGAAGAAAAGAATGTGGATTTTGAATAACTAGCAATTAGGAATCTCAAATAATGCAAAGGAAAAGAAAATAGCACCTAAGTATCGCTCCCTATTTTATTTGATATATCAATGACTAGTATTGATATCACTTGAAAATCCTTGATTTCCATTAATCTTTATGAATTAATATGACAATAATTTGGGAACTATAGATAATGATTTATTTTAACAATTTATGGAAAGTGGAAACTATCTCCTAATATGTAAAACAAATTCAACAAGGGTGGAATGACCTAAGCAGTCTTAAACATTTTCTTGAATGCTTTCTCTCATCAGCAGTTTAAATTTGACCTCACCCCGGATTTCTTTTGCAAGAGCAATTCCCTCATTTAAAAATAATGATTAGAAAATATCCTCACAAATAATGCGATTTATGCAGTTTTCTGAAATACATAAATTTACTCAGGGATTTTGAAAAAAGCCCCTGAGTTTATATGCAACACCACTTTCTGAAGAATAAAATTACCCTCTAGAATGATCACAACATAATAATCAATTAATACAATAAAATCCACCACTGTGATTGATTCCCACATGAAAATTTCCTTTACCGTAAAACATTTAAAAAACCATCCACCTATATTGTAATGGAGTTTGAATACTTCATTTTGTTAAGTACACTACTTTGGTTACTTAAATTCTAACTTTATTTACCACTTTACATACTGTCAAGGATTTAAAATTAATGATAGGGGACGAATGTAATGAAGTAAACACATTCTAACTGAAAATTTACGATTGCCTAAATTGACAGATACTGTCTTTTAATTTACTATGATTTATACCTATACTTCAATTTCAAGGCCACATTTCTGCATAAGACAAATTAAAAAATGTGAACAATTTTCTGCCTATAGAATCCATGCTTTAAATTTGTTGGTATTATCATAAGATAGGACTAGAGGTCATAATAGATATTGGCATCTGTAAAAATGTGAGAGGAGAAAATGAATGTTGAGAAAGGATTTTGATAATGGTTGGTTACATTATTTTCTTCAAATTATATGATCATTAATCTTGATGACTAAACATTTAGAAATACCAATAATTAATAACTATGTGTCATTTTCTTGACTTAGGAAAGAGGTTAACATAATTAATCTCTAGTTTTAAATTACTAATAATCTATTTCGATTAAAATTGAACAAAAGGCAGTGCAATCAAAGGACTGTAAGCTGAGTTAATCTAAAGAGCACTTAACAAGATAATGCAGGATAAAAAGAGCAATTAGATGGATTCATGCACTCACTGTAATTATTTGGGTGCAAAATAAAATGAAAAGGATTCACTACTAATTTTTATTCTTAACATCCAACTTTAGCATTATAAAAAGTGAAAAGGAGAAGTTAACTGAGAGAAACAACAGCTGTATCATTTGCTTTAGTTCAGGAGGTGAGTACATGCTTGATTAGAGCATCTTATGCATTCATTTAAGACCATAATCATCAAAGAGATGCTTGGGAAGCTGTGCAGCATATGAGTGCTTGCATAATTTGCAAATTAAATATCTAGGAATTCAGACTATGTACTGACTTGTCTAAAACAATAAACATTTTATTGCTTCTGCAACCTGTTCCTAACAGTTGCTTCCCATTGAATCATAGAGGATAAGATTCCCTTTAAACTATGCCTCGTGGAGGATCAGGAAATCATAATAGGTCTAGACAATTCAAATCTATTTTCTATTTGATTTTCAATAGTGAAGATACTCATAATTTCCTGGCAAGTTGAATCAAAATTAGAAACACACAAATGACTGCATTATCTTGCTTAGCTCTTGATATTGTGCTCTAAGGGGTTTACTTTTCTAACCAATTGATTTTACTATTAATTGTTACACTGATTTTAAGTACAAAATATTTTGGATATTGGCTAATACTTGGTGGGAATGGTGTGGAGGCAGCATTGATGTGCAAAGCAGTATAACTAATGTCTCTGTATCCACACATGACAATAAGAGGCTCATGGAAATAAAATCATGTGAAGCAATCATGAGAATGGGAGAGAAGAGGGCAGGGGGTTCCCTATATTTTATATTGTTAATTCTTCAGATATCAATCACATAGTATGAATTAAAGGAGATTCAAGAGAATTTAAATAAAAACCTTATCATGATTCTCAAAGATTTTCATTTAGGTAAAATATCTTGGCTTAAGTCAAAATATAAATGATAAAAGCCAGCAATAACTACTAGACTGACCCGACATGTTATTTTTTTTTTTTGAGTTTATTTTATCAATAGGAATTTGACTTACGGATAAACAAACCATTGAGTTGAATTTGAGGGATGAGCAAGAACTATCAGCTGTATCACAGAGGGGCTTTGACATAGAATTGTAGAATTCTGAATTCAGAAGCAGAGGTATTAGATTCCGTTACCATTTTTACTTCCATGAATAACATGTCACCAACTTCCTTATACCTACTACTACTACCAAACACACACATTAAAGATGACATACAGATATAAAATTATATTATCAATGGTTGGTTTGATAAAGATAACTACATATAAGAGCTCTCCATTAAATAGCACTTGGTTTTCTAGGGTGTAGAATAATCTAAAGGGAGATAGAGTCCATTAAAACCTCAAAGCACACAAATGCTCTTGCATCAGTACTATCCTAACCATGAGTCCTAATTTTGCATGTTGTTTCGTGGCATGGGAGTGATAATTAGCACTGAATTAAAAGATAAAAGATAAGTTTAAAATAAAAATCATAAATGATAAAGGAGAAATCACAGGTTGCAATAATTTAACAGAAAATTGTTAGACAGTCAAACCAATATTTAAAAAGGAGGGAAAATTTACCTTATAAGTAATTGCTAGCAAAAGACAAGGAAAAACACTGAAAGCGATTCAACTAGAAATCACTATGAAACCCTATGATGCTTCTTATGTCTATAATATTTGAGTAATTAACGCATATACATGATACCCTTGTGATCTCAAACATGAAGTTATATTTTTAGGTAGGCACAGCTAGGTGCAAATGCTTCTTTCAGGGATATTTTTATATGATTATTTCTTCATTTCCCAAAATTAGAAAACATGCTGAATTGATCAACCTCAACAATTGGAACCACAAGAACTCAATATGTCATTGGAAATTCTTTGTAGTGATAAATACTTCTCAGAGATTATCCAAATCAACAAAGACAAAGTGGGGAATGATTGTTTCTTAATGGATGACATCAGGTAAGTTCATGATGAAGGAAGTCTAAATCAGAGTACACTTAATCATATACTTGACTTTAACTTCACTCTGATAGCTTGTGAAAATGATCATAAAACTGTGAAAGTATGCTACCCCCTACTGAATGCAGACAAAGGGATATGAATATGTATTTGTATGGATAATGAAAATAATTTTGAATGAAAATTCACTTTGTTAAAATGTGACCACATTACATATAAAGAGCAACTCAAGCTTTATCATACAAAGACAAATAATGCATAAACATAGGGTTAAAAAAGCAATTAAATGCGAGAAATAAAACTAAAAGAAAATGCTACATAGGAGGTGACAAATATAGTCACTACCGATATCTATATATAAACCCTGCAAGCAACATTTTAGCATCTGGCAGGGGATATAAACATTGAATGACTGAGCTACTCTTTTAGTCAATTATTATCGGTTGTCATCTGCGGAAAGAATGGGTCCTTAAAACAACATGTTCTAGTGTCTATTTTTCTTATTTTATTTTCATTATCAGATTGACTGAAGTAGCATGGGGATCGTTTATTGTAAATTACGTCCTTTGTAAACATGTTTTCTTTATATTTGTCAAGCAATCTCAATCTATAAAAGAATAGGTTCCAATCTCCTTTCTTTCAAGGATTATCAGCCTGTATCTAAAGTTGTGTAATTGTTCAACACTATTGAAGAAACATAATTTCTATTTCAAGAAGAACATTATTCCCCAAATTTAAAAGAATTTAAAATGAGAAATGAAATTATGAAATTAAAGTGGTATTTATATTTTTACAGCGATAGCAGATCCTGTGGGAAAAGATCACATGTACAGAATTTTCTTCTCCTACCATTCGCTGAGGATTTGTCCTCCTCCTGTCCTTCATGTCCTCCACTGAATCCAAGGGAATGTCCTACTGTATCTGTAAGTCAAAAAGATAAATATTATTACTGAATGTGAACAGTAGAAAGTAGTAGGCCTGAAATTATTAATATTACCAAACTAAAATTAAGTATCATTAAAAATTCATTCAATTTTCAATAACTTTATACCATTTATTCCAATCACAATTAAGATCCAATCCCTAGGACAGGGACCCTCAATATGTTGCATGAGAAGTGTGCTACTTAAAAAGTTTACTCATGAAGATTTAGAAGCACAATCTAAATTAAAATAACCTTGATTGATTTACTTTATATAAAACCAATCATACCTTAACTTTGTGGAAATCCATTAGGAAGCATTGTGATTCAATTTGAAACACGCAATTTTGTTAAGTTATTCAAAATGCTTCCTGATATACTTTAGCTTATGGATTTAGAGCAAATCACATCTAATACCTCACAAATAAAAATGAATGCTAGAAAAAGAATATAAAATCATCTATAATGCCATCAAATTATTTGGAAAATGATACATAAAATATATGTTTGACCTGCGGTAAATTATTTAAAAATTGAGGTAAAAAACTGTCAACGTTATGCATTTACTTTTATGGTTAAACTAAACAAAAATATCAAAAAAATATTAAAAACGTGTCGAATCGCAATGGTCGTCAAATGGACTGACTGGTTTTTCTAAACCTCAAAATCTGAACACAAATTTCGGTTATATTATCAAAATTCTCGCTATCTCGAATCGAAAATAACATTCCTAGACCAAAATAAGAATTTTTCTTAAATTCTCCTTCACCTACAGCTTGTTATGACTTAATAAGACTATTCCTTCCAATTTGTAAAAGAAATGAAGCCTGAAACTGATAAAGGTGATTTTGCGATCATTTCTTTCTATGGCGAATCAAGTCACGAACTGAAGACATGAAGTTAAATAAAGAGTACTTCCTATTATCTGCACAGGAAGGACTCTTAATATTTCATAAAGTTCGAAAGCCTTTGGCTTATCCTGGCGCTCGTGTTTTGGGTGAACATACGTACACACCCCCCTACTTTATGATATTAGAAGATGGGCCAAAAGTTCCCTTTATGTTCTTGCGGGAAAATGTATGAGCATTCAACAACCATCTTCGGCACTTTAGAAGATGATTCAGTCAGAAAATCTAAAAATATTTCCTATATTTTAACATAATTCTCGAGATATAAAATGACATTCGTACACTAAAGATATCAATTCGATTTCCCTACTTTTATTTCTTATCTTGATTTTTAAGACCATTGCTTCTATAAATATTATAATACTAGTAAAATATTCAATAAAATAGTGCATATGAAATGAAGACTGAAAACGGTAAAAATAACTTGAAGCATTCCTTATGAGAATATTTTCGGTTCGGACCCAAGAAACCTTTGGCGAAAACATATCGATGTGTTAAGTATATTGACCAGAAAATGAACCCCTAAATTTAATAATTCGATAACTTCGGGAAGAGGTTGAAATATAATTTCAAACATTGTTTCAATATATTCCAAACGAAGAGTGACAAATATCGGATAGGTATTTCGGTTATAATTATAAAAGATAGGGAGTGTGAAAAAAAATGGAAAACTAGTTTGAAACTAGCTCAATATTAAACTAAACGATTGTGCGGACTGTTAATCATATGCATAGACACTTCAAATTATAATCTCTCATATCCCTTATTGATTACAAAACCTGCATTGGGGATTCTTTCTTATCCGAAGGGTTTTATACGGAATATAGAAACTGCTACTGCTCGTTGTGTGTGGCCATATAAGAGCTGGGCATGGCACAGTGCATAGGAAATATCCGCTGATAATGTAATATTTTCCTTAATTAGAATAACGGAAATGATTATTACTCAAAATAACTTAGATATCCAAGTTTGCTCATGGAAGACGCAAAGGGGTCTTGAACTTCAGAGAAAGCTTTCAAGGTCTAAGTATCATTAAATGCTGGCTAACTTATCTAAGAAAAACATAACAGAGAAAGTTACGTAAGGAAAAACAAAATGTCAATCGGCCTTGAGGAAATTCCATTACTGTATTTACTTCCTTTTACTCTTAGACAGCATTGAACTAGAAATGGAAAGTGCACGTTTCTGAACATAAAGTAAAGCATTTGGAATATTACTTCAGAGATAATACGTAAGAAATGAAAAGGAAAATGCATGCAGATGCCAGCTGGAACGCTGTCGAAACTATGGCTGGTTTAAATATCGTAGGCGGTAAATATCGAAAATTGTGGCCATTATAACAACCTTAACGAAAGAAAGAACCTTTTTACAAAGTCATTGGGTCGCGCTAGGATCAAACCGAAACTCTCCATTTCATTATCCATTATAGGCAATATTAGATAAAAATTTTCAGACTGTAAGTATATGAACGTTCATTAGTCATTTATATTAAAAAATGTTACCAATAAAACAAAGGCAAAGTTGAAAAAGAATAGTAAATCGATCGACTTACCAAATGGTTGCCTCCAATTCGTCTAGCGATGACAGTCCTCAAAAACCTTCCCTTCCGAACGCAAGAAATCAAGAAGACGAAGGATCACCAGAAGAAGAGATGATTCATTTAGTCGAAATCTGGAAAAGGGAAAGGTATGCTAAATAAGTTACGTGTTAAGGGAATATTCCATATATGCAGGGGAAAGAGAGATATTTTAATCACTTGCGATTTCCGTTAGGACATCAATATGCGACATCATCAAACCACATTAAAATATTTCCGAAAATTAAATAAGAGTACTAATGCTCGCTCCCATTTATTATGTCTAACATATATTAAAACGAAACTTGAATACTTTAAAATTCTAAATTTATATCGTCTTATTACGCAGATGAATGCGGTACTAACGACAAAAATGCTTTTGAAATGAACAATAAATTGATTTTGGTTTCAATACAGATACCATAATGTTATCTTAAATAACGAAAAGCTTTTGAATTTCAAGCGTGAAGGCCACAAAAACGTACATATTGATTTCATTAAATAGCAAATCAAAATCGTTATAAATTTCGACTAATAATTGGTATGCAAAGTTAAAGGGCTAGTGGATACGAATTCCATTAGTAAACATTTGTTAATATTTCCGATTGTAGTTAAAGATTCTGTCATACGAAGTCGTAACGGATATTTGATTTTCAAATTTCGAAATCCGTTACGATTTTAGTTGAAGTCTTCGAGCAACAGTGAAAGTATTAAATATATTCAACTTGCGGATATCAAACCTACGAAACTGTAATTTCACTGAAATCTGTTACAAACTTAAGATATCTTGAGTGAATCAGTGACCAACGTAAGACCAAATTAAGTTGAACCAGATGAACATCAACCGGAATTCGTAATAAATTCGTGTTCACTTAATCGCAATTTCTTGTAAAAACGCTGCATTTGAGGTTATTGATTTTGGAATAGGTTAGAGGTCTATCCGTTTTAAATATAACCGATCGAATCTTTGATATCGTAGGATCTGAGACTTAATTAATAAAGTAACTTCGGAAGATACATACAACAAAACTTACAAATCACGAAACTATCTTATAAAAATAGTTCTCAAAGTTTAACTTAAATTAAACTTTATAAACATTAATTCACTTTAATCAACTTACCAAACTTAAAAATTCCTCCATGACGACCACGACATCTTGACGGCGGGAAAACATTTTCTCTGCATTAATTTAACAAATAATACATAAAAAAACTTCGTAGAACATAAAACATTCTTTGCTGGATATTGAATCCCGAGTCTATCGACCGGATACAAATTAAAGTAATAAATTTCCGGTAATATTTTCGATTGTGTTTGAAGAGCCATTCATCCGGAGTCGTAACGGATGTATGATATTCAAACTTCGATTTCTGTTAAGATTTTAGTTGATGGAATCTCCGAGCACCAATGAAATTATTAAAGAAAATAAACTTGAACATAACTTGCGTCAAAAAATAACGAACGTAAGGACGAAGTTCTTAGACTTAAACCCAGATGAGCATCCACCGGCATTGGAAATAAATACCTGTTCACTGAATCGCATTTTATGATAATAAATTGGATTAAAAGGTTACAGATTTTCGATTAGATTAGAGGTCTATTCATTTTAAACACAACCGAACGAATCTTTGAAACCGTATATTCTTAAACCTTAATGAATAAAGCAACTTCGGAAGATACATATAACAAACCGAAAAAATCACGATATTAAGTATCTTATAAAAATAGTTCGCAAAGTTTAACTTCAATTAAACGTTAATGAACAGTAATTCACTTCAATCAACTTACCGAACTTGGAAATTCCTCCATGGCGATCTCGGACATCTTGACGGCGGGAAAACAATTTCTCTGTATTAATTAAACAAATAATATATAAAAAACTTCATAGAACTTACAACATAATTAGCTGGATATTGAATCTCGAATCTATCAACCGGAAACAAATTCAAATTTAACGGTTTTCTAGAAGATTCTACAGCATATCGAATAACATAATCACCTGCATCCTTCGAAGTTTCTTCAGCAACTGAATTTTTAACCGCCAAAATTACTCGACGTCATGAGAACTACCTTTCTATTGGTCGACACTACGGTTGAACAATAAACTGGCCTCCTATTGGTCAGTCGTTTTAGGAAATATTTTCGTAAAAATACTAATTAATTACCAATAACAATTTAATCAATTGAAAAATAATTTAAATTAATTCCAAAGATATTTGGAAAATTAATTTCGCCTTAAACTTTATTATTTATACTTCTCTTAAATATCGCGATTCCTCCGACACTGTAATTGAACAAAACGAACGTTGTACACATTAAACAACTTTAATTGAAATGTAATTCATTAAAATAAATTTTAAACATTTTCGGACTGTTTAAATTTTCATTAAGTTATTTACTTACGTTTCGAGAAGTTTTCATTATTTCGTCGGAGTATGGTTATGCATAAACAAAAGCATGTGGCTATCCGTATGAAAATTTTAAAATATATTTTCAGCAATATCTATGATAATAAATACTAACTTGCAAATATTTATCCCTTCGATGTCATTACTTCCATTGGAGAATTCTTGGGTGGTTATTTCTTTACAGATATTATTCTCATATTATATTTAATTCAAATTTATATTCACACGAAATAGTAGTTGCACTTTGAGAGAATATATATTCTTTTTTATCACTTAATGTATTTGTCGATTCGAAATTACCGAAAATTTGGTAAAAAGTTTTTCAGAAAACATACTAAAGAAGTATAGGCAATGGTATAGTTGCTATTGATTTAAGTTTCGGTTACCCATAATGTAGCTCTACTAATTCACTTCAGCTTAAATGTTCAATGAATTCGGACGAAACGCTTACCTCTTTCTGAATCCTCTGCTACTCCTGTAGATTTTTGAGGCGGAGAGAGAAAATAAATCCTTTCGGCCATGGCCATAACAAGTACTCCAACCTCGGGAACTTTAGTGCACAGACACTGTCACAAATTTTTCTCACTCACACACTTCAATCATTTTAAAATTCACCACACGTATATCCAAGTATTCACTGTCGACCACTTCCATTCAAATTGTAATACAATTTCACATTCCCAGAAAAGTAACCACAGAACTTTCAGAACTTGAACACGTAGAATTAGGAGATCCATTAGTGGAAACAAAAATGTGGTCTAAGAACAACGTAATTCTCGAAACCACATGACAGGAAGTATAAGTTTCGATTGTCAGAAATTCTATACCATGATCCACTCTATACAGTAGCGCGGAATACTACCAAAGTAGATTCATCATGGCTTTTCTATACTTGTTATTTAGAAGTAAATTCTGGTGTTGCTGCGAACTCCAAATGCTTTTGTGATATAAAAGCACAAGAAGTTGTTCATAAGTGCTCATTATAGTGTTTTATCATGAAGCTGCAATCGCAGTCTGTGTTTTGAGAGTGCATATCGGTTACTGAATATTCGTGAAAAGTATCATCGTTCGAAGCACAGAGTTCCTTCCAGTGATTACTTATTAAAAGTGTGAAGATTACATCAGTGAGAACAGTGTTACGAACCGCCTACAGTGTTTTGAGTCTTGGAGTGCTTTTACATGCAAAGGTGATCGGAATTCGTACTTTCTCTACCAAATTCAAAATACATCAGTCAAGAATAGCCAAGTTAACCAACCAAAGATCTACAATAATTGAATTTCGTGTTAGAGATTAATGGAAAGGGATTTTTCGCATAAATACCACTGAACGTCAATTTTTTCAAGAACATGTAAATTTTAATACTGGATGGGATCTTCCTTATTGCTTTTCTTTTTTGACATGGAGGTATTAGGGTGAAATGATTTACATAGATTTAGTGTAAATATGACTAACGAGATTACATTTCACCCATATTATTTGGAGAATATATTTTATTGGAATTTGAGTGCTGCTAGTTATGTCCTGGCAAAGCATTCAAGTTATTTGAAAGATTAAGAACACTTAGAAATTTTCATTGTTTTAAGCAATGTTAAATAAAAAGATATATAATTATTGCAAATTTAATACAATTATTAATGCAAATCCCTGAATATTTCCATCCCACAACTCCCTAAACATTTGTTTACTCTTACTACATCATGGATTCTAGTACTTTTCATTTTTTAAGTCAAACTATAAAGTCATTAGTCCGAAGGCTTCTTTTGCCAAATACACTGCAATTATTCACCTTTGAGGTGGAAGATACTGACAAGTTTTGATGAGTCAAGACTTGTCAGTATCTTCCCCAAATTATTCATTGAGGTAACTGCCCTTATTTTCTCACCAAAATGGAATGCTACAAGTAGAGAATAAACCGTTAACCAAACAAATAAATTCTTTAGAATTCAATAAAATAAATGCCTTATTTCTCTTGTAGAATTCAATAAAATAAATGCCGTATTTCTCTTGTATTCAGTAGCTTTCAGAATAAAGCAAACATAGGAATAGCTCAGAAAAGTATCATTGATGGTTTGATAGATTTCTTTATACTGATTAACTACTATAAATTGATTCATCAGAAAACTGGCTGTGAAGTATTTTGAGCTGTAAAATATATTAATTCCATGAATCAAGCTTACTTCATTGTATCGAAAGCTAGCTTGTTCTTTTACAAATCTAAGTATCAGAAGTAATAAACAACCACTATAATACATTTAATTTCTGCAACAAGGTATTTCTTATGTCATCTATAGATGAGGCAGTTGTCTTATGGAATGGTAAAGGGAATAATGTGTATTTCATTTTCATTTCTCTTGGTTTTACTCATGGCATGCTAACATAAAAGTTACTCATGGATATTAGCTAATGGTGGCCATCATCTTGTTGGTCTTTGTTAAAATTGAACAGTATGAAACTGGTATTGGTGGGCTTACTATACAGCATTTACATTGGTTTTTCAACCATTACATTCTGGTTCAGTGAGAAAAGCAAGGGTAGATAACCTCACTTCTCAACTTGATTGGAAAGCTTCACTCCCTCTCTTGTTGGCATTAGCTGATGTCGAAGGAGTTAAGATTGAAATTGGCAATCACACTTAATGCTTAAAATATAGATGAGGAACATCATTAATAAGAAATTTTCAATAGATATAAATTGTCATAAATCTGATATAATTACTGACCCTATATGATTCAGTAGTTCACATCCATTTTTATCATTGTAATTTCATAATCTATACAACACAATGTAAATTTGAAATAACCGATTAATCACTGAAATAAGGAGGTCATTTTTAATCTTCAGCTAAGAGCCATAAGATGAAAAGTTATTACTATGTATAATTAATTTGGAATTCTGATAGCCATGAGATTGTTTTAAAAAAGTGACAAAATTAAACTTCACATGCATATGGGATCACACCATAATTTATCAATCATTTGATATAATTCATAATAGCAATTGAATATTTAATCATGATGTCTTTAGGTAAAGATTGCCAAAGATGTCAAGTAACTTTCAGAGAGCTAATTTTAATATTAAATATAGGCTACTTGCACTAATCTCGCTTCAATCCTTTGGTTTTACATTTTTTTAGTTCTTTACTTTCATGTTATTAATAAATTAAGAACCTACAGCTGTGCATTTCCATAGTCCAACACTTTAGTTTAAGGGATAAGATACACTTATAAAAATTATACGATTTATAAGGTGTAATATACAATTTCCAACGTTATTTATGTCAATCGGATTGTAAAGATTACATAAAAGAGAAATAGGGGAACATTTTCTTAAGTTAGAGCCGCGGGTAGTAACGAAATTTAAGCGGTCCATGAATGAATTTATATTAATTTCAATAACATAACAACGTTGTTGTGCTTATTTTCATAGATAAAGTGTAAAAATATGATTCTAATATTTGGATACGCATAGCCACATTCTTTTGTTTATTCATAACTACACTCGAGGAAATAATAGCAACTTTTTAAAACGTAAATAAATAATTTAATACAAATAAGAAATATTAAAGCGATGTTAATTTTTAAAAATTATTTGGAATTAATTTTTGTTAATTAAATTTCAATTGGACTTAGCTTAGTATTTTTACGAAAATATTTCCTAAAACGGACGACCAATAGGAGACCAATTTATTGTTCAACCGAAGCTTCGACCAATGGGGAGCCAGTATTCATGACGTCAAGTAATTTTGGCGGTTAAAAATTCAGTTGCAGAAGAAACTTCGAAGGATGCAGGTGATTATGTTATTCGTTATGCTGTAGAAACTTCTCGAAAAACCGTTAAATTTGAATTTGTAACCGGTCGTTATATTCCAGCTTATATCCAGTAATAATGTTGTAAGTTCTACGAAGTTTTCTTTATTTATTCTTTGTTAAATTAATTCAGAGAAAATGTTTTCCCGCCGTCAAGATGTCCGCAGTCGTCACGGAGGAATTTCCAAGTTCGGTAAGTTGATTGAAATTAATTAATGTTTATTAAAGTTTAATTCAAGTTAAACTTTGCGAACTATTTTTATAAGATGCTTAATGTCGTGATTTTGTAAGTTTTGATATACGTATCTTCCGAAGTTGTTTTAATCATTAAGGTTTAGGACTACGGTATGAAAGATTCGATCGATTGTGCTTGAAATGAGTAGACCTCGAGCCTAATACAAAATCTCTAACCTATAATCCAACGTTTTATCAGAATTATCAATTAAGTGACTATGAATTTTTTTCCCTAAAACGGCGTATGTAAATTTGAAGTTTAAGAACTTCGGTCTTACGTTCGCTACATATTGACGCAAGATATGTTCAAATTTATTTTCTTTATAATTTCATTGATGCTCGGAGATTCCATCGACTAAAATCGTAACGGGAATCGAAGTTTGAAAATCATACATCAGTTACGACTCTGGATGACTGGCTCCTTTTACACAATCGGAAATATTACCGGATATTTATTATTGGAATTCGTATCTACTAACCATTCAATATTAGTTTTTTTTTAAATTATTTAGAGCACGTTTTCATTGAATGGAATATGCACGTTTCGTTGTCTTCATACTTGAAGCTCTGAAGCTTTCCCTTATTTAAGATTATTAAGGCACCGAGATTGAAACCAACATCAATCTATTTTAATTTTCGAAAACATTGTCTTAGTTTATACTTTTAATGGAATTTACTCCCACTTTCATCTGTGTAGTAGGACGTCATGAAGTGAAGTGGTTAAAATGTTAAATTTTCGCAATAATACATTTCAGACATTATATATCTGAATGCTCTAATAGTCTTAGTATTTATACAGTAATATTTTCTAAGTAGGTTGAGTAAGTAAGTGGAAGATAAATTGAAGATGAGCTGTTTTCAAAATTAATAACCTCCAATCCAGTGCGTCACTAGAAATCTAGAATGGAAATTTTCCCAATGGTAAAAGTAGATGTTGTTAATTGAAATTGTAATGGCAATGGGAATTTGAACTTCAAATGTTTCAACCGCTCGTTCTCTATGATATGATTATTATTTGCTTTCCATATGTTATTATTGTATAATCAACAGAATAGATGTTTTTATTCGATTTCGAGTAGGTATTGACCGTATTGAATAACTAAGTTTTAGTTGCGACACTCATGTATTCCTCATTATTAAGATGTTCTCAATAGCATAAGTACGAAATAAATCACTTTTAATTGTTTCTTTGATTGTTTTGAAATGTTCGCATTTATATACTGAGTTGAAATTTGAGATGCAACATAATGTCGTCAATATTCGCGTCGCTTTATAAGACATTATTTGGACAATTCAGTTGGTTATTCTTTGTTTCAAAAACTTGATTTTCTATTTAATTCTAGTTTAGCTTGCTTCATTATATTTCAGATACAATCTTTCTATCTGATAGCAAATAGTTTTTAGTTTTTATTCTTCGAACGAAAATTTGATTAGTAAGCACTCGTTAGCGATTAACCATATACAAGGCTGCATCTGTTTGTATTATAAAGTTTAGATAGCTATAACTATATTTTATCATTGTTTTTTTCTTTTCTCCAGGTACAATGAACTATCAATGCGTTCCTCTCTACATTACAGCTAATAACTTACTTCTAAAGCCATGAAGGAAATCCTCAAGAAAACCGTCACCATTGGTCAAAGGAGACAAGAGGTTAGTTATTTCAGAACAATTTGTTTGTTTGAATAATTATTTTCACATGTATATTATAATAAAAGTTCTACATTCAAATCATCAAGTTACATTTCCAACTGTTAATTATTATTTCAGCGATGTATAGTTTAAAAGAATAATTAGTAAAGGAGGCCTTCTCTAACCATCGCAGAATACCAAACGGAAAATTGTTCTTCCAAAAGATATCGATGAACATGGAACAAAATATTAATAGGAAATTAAAGTCACTTTCAAGTGTGGAGTACTTTGAGTTATTGGACTGAAGCAATTTACTAAGGATTTTAATGGAACTCGACATTCATGGCGATGAAGAACAAAATAATTTTTTGCTGCTGCGATTTGTATACCTCATTGGTATGGAAATCAGGACAAAACAAACAGGCAGATATGACGTAAAAACACTTCGATGTAATTTTACTGCAATCACCATTGTAAAAACTTTCTGTATGAATCACCGAATTAAATACTGCACTCCGAATTATTGATTTTTTCGGAATACTGTTTAGAAGAGGATGACATTTTACTTCCCTCCTCTTTATTCTGCTCTTCGTGCAGAACTGAATGATGTATCACACGGATGTCGCGTATTTCCTAGTAAGCTTTTCATAAACTTTGCGAGAATATTTTTTTCAGCTTAAATTCAACGAGGTATTTGTTGCATAAAGCGAACTCGTACCTCAAGTTCACAGTACCTAATTTCTTACGTTTGGAGAAGAGATATTACTTTAATTGTTGTTTATTTTCTGTACTACAATTCTAAAATACATCAATGCGTCAGAGTTGATCCTTTAGCGCAAGTTATTAGAATCTATGTGTTAGTTATTTAACGGATTCTTTACATTAATATATTCACTCTGAAAACCGGCAGCGGTGTCTTGCAGGGGATGTATTGGCACCAACATCCTTTTAGCTCTAATTCTGCTGACTTCAACACAATTCATGATAACGACCAGTTACTGGGAATATTTTCTTTTAGCTTTTTCCATTAATTTCAGAATTCCTTCTAGTTAGTAAAAGAAATTTTAACGACTTACACTTAGTGAGAGTTGAGGACCGTGAATGTTTTTGAATGTACTCCGTCAATAACGTGATCTTTACTGGAGTGAATCCCACCCGGGGGACTTGATCATTTCATATCTAAAACATTGCTGCCGATCCCGAAATTTTGACTAAGAAATTGAGTAGATCTAAACATGATCATGTGAACTTTTTTGTATAGCCTATTAGTATTATTCGAAGTTATCGGATAAAGGAAACGTGATTTCTGCGACACAGAAAATGTGATTTCAACTTTTCACTCCTCTGCATTTCCATTTGTATTTTCAATTCAACTTCAACTTCAATGCAACTTCAAAGTAAGCACATTAATACTGAATTTCTTGTTTCTCGTTTCAGAGAAACAATGTTTAAAGATTTCCAAAAATGATAAAGTTACTGCTGATTCGTTTTAAAAGATACATAGGTTAAATACGTCAAAAATTAAATCAAGTTAAGTCACCATAAAAAATATTTTAAAGTTATTTCTCTTCATACATTATTCCCTTCATTTCTCTTGCAAAACAGTATCAGAAAAGCATGTTTTTCATTTCACAACTTCTGATGCAGATGCCAATTTGTGAGTACCCAGAAACGTTTCCATTAAAATCTTTGGAGGAATTAGCTCCACTTTTTGATCATATAGATTTTACTTAATACTTGTATCTGCTTGTTACTTATGCAATCATTCCATGCAGAATAGGATTCACTTTCAGTTTAAAGTTATGGTGAAAACATTTCTAATTGGATGGATCTGTACTCAAATTTTTTCTTTTTACAATTAACTCATTTCTTTAAATGTGACAGGTAATCTAGATGCTAATACTATAATCATAGAATTTTACAAGCTGCAGATGTTGTGACTATCAAATATTTGCTCTAACTTTAGTTTTTGAAGAATAGTGCCATGAATTTATTAACCACCTGTTCTGTAGGGGGCGTGGGGAAGGCATTCCTCACAAACCTAGCCTACTCGTAGGCCTACAGACTCAGGCATCTATTTCAGGGGCCTTTCTTTCACCTTCTTCAGCAGGGGTGAGGTAACTAAGCACTCACTTCTCACCTGCTCGTTCTTTCTGTCTATGAGGTCGTTTCCCTGCTTTCAGAACCAGTGGCAGAGTGGCTCCCTAGGCATAGGGATGAACCTCAATGCACGTCACTAGGGTCTGAACAGGTCCCCACGCTAGGTTGATAATTTTATTTATCCCTCCAAATCCTCCCTTCCCTCCCTCGTCAGCCGACTTATGAAGGAATGGTAAGTGCAACTGCCCAGGAGTAAGTTTTGTTGCCCCTGAATGAAAGTAGTACTGATAATAGATAGGGAATACAAATAATAAATATTCTTAAACTTTTGGAAATACGCCACAGGGTTGAACTGTTTGCAAATATCATTTTTATAATTATACTTCTAATATATATTATATGCTACTACTACATACTACTATATACTATATTATTTTTATAATCTACTTTCTTTATGGATGAATGTAGGTCTTAACACATTTCTTTAAAGATGAAGTAGTGTGGCAGTTTTTGGTAGCAAAAGTGATTGCTAAAGTATAAAATTACAGAATGAGGCAAAGTTTTCTGGGAAACAAAGAGGTAGATTTAAGAGAGGCATTGTATTTTCTTAAAAAGCTTTTTTTCATTAAGGAAGTTCTGTAAAGAGAATTTCTGCTTTATATGTAGAGGACATAAATTTCAGTGTATGGGCTTTAAAAACAAAGAAAGGTATAACTTTAACATGGAATTGTTTTAGAGTTATATTCATTTATGAAAAGTCACTTGAATATGAAGATTCCCATTGTTTCAGAGAGAAAAACTTAGCAGGTATAGATTTTGTGAAATAACTTCCACTTAATGTTGGGGGTAACTTAAAATATGCTTTACATATTTTGAAGGAGTCTCATGTCCTCGGAAACACAAAATTGTTAAGTGAGTTATTTGTAGAAAGAAAGGAAGTCCCATGAACCTTTTACAATGCGCTACTCAATACGAAGCATGTATGCGGCGTATAGGGTTAGTTTGCGATAAATTAAATAACTTAAATCAATTCATCAATACGCTTTAGGTTTGAGTAAGGAAAACTAAACACACTTGGTAGCTATCATGAGCAATCCATCCAGTTAGGATACTTGTGTAGACCTTTCCCAAAATGAACTGCCAATATGAAAGGAAATTGGGACACAATTGACTCAAAGAATGCTAAAGTTCTTCTTCAAGGCATGAAACAAAATGATAAATTCTGCTTATATTTGATTTTCTAGCACAAATTCTCACAGCCATATTTACATTGAATAATCATTGTCATATTTTATAATGGAATTACATTATAAAATATGACGATGACCATGCATATTCAGTTTTTTTTATTAAAAGCAGATTAGTAGGAGATTAAATTTAAAGTTTTTATAAGAATTAGGCATTGATAAAATTAAGCAATTAACTTATCATATCTCTGATGTACAACTTATCATAATGATTTTTGTCACCTTGCACAAGAATGTCATAAGTTAATGCCTTTTAAATTAAGATGAATTAATATAAGACTACTAAGAATTATGGGCAGTTATTTTGTAAACACTATTATTTAGCAGAGAGATCATAACAGAGCGTTTTGTAACGATAGCAGTGAAAGTGAAGTGGATTTTAGATAGCATAGTTTGAAAGCCTCCCTACGTCGAGGTCAGTGAATGATTCGCTTCCTGATTTTTCCTTTCTAAATTTCGACTAAGTTTCTTAGAAGTGGTCTGCGGGTGGGGAAACCCTTAACTCATTGTTAACTCTTTCTGGGACTATATGTCCACCATCCCTAAGAAAATATGAGACATGGAAAGTTATTGTTGATTAGAAGACCGTTTTTCAGAAAAAAGAGTGATACATCTAAAAAAAATAAAATAAAAAAAATCGAGGTTTGTGTGGGAGAATTTAGTTCCTTAAATTCAGCAGAGGAAGCTTAAATATTACTGTAAATTTGTTCTCGTGAAAGAAATGTCACAAGATTGTGAGTCAGCAAATTTTCATCAGCTTAAGCAGAATAGAGAAAAGGTAGAAGCTTTGAAATCACAGTACGTTTTAAAGAGCAATTGAAATTATTGATAACATGACTCTTTGGCATCAGTGTCAGCTTACGCTAATGCGTTAATTAACTTCTAATTATGATTCAGTTAAATACATACAGTTAAATAACAGATAACATGTTACTTAGAAATGACATAGAGAATGAAGATGCATTACCCAAAAAACTATTGAAATATTGTACGATATTTTCTTCAGGGTTGCCAATTGATAATCGTTTTTGTTGCTGTAAAATATGAAAAATCACCTTTATCAAGATGCAATCATATAAAACCTAGTTGTGTATTGGATACAACGCAAAGCTCAATTCAATTTCGAGGAGAGAGTACTGATAGCATAAAAATATTACATAATACACATGCTATAAACATTTAATCAAATGCGAGAATTGTTAGAAATAGAATTAACTGTTATTCATGAATATATTATCATATAAGACATGAAATATTTAATGTGATATATTAGGAATAATTTACGTGATTTTCCAATCAAATATTCCTTGTAGTATAGACAAAGAGTATTGAAGCAGACCACTGAATATTTCTCTTCTTGTGAATAGAATAGTCCTAATATCTATTTCCTTGATTATTCTTGCATGTAGTGTTATTAAGCTCCCACCCATACAGCGGGTCGGAGCATGATGACCATAAATTCTGTTAACCTCGTACTTTTCCTAGAGGAAGCTTAACCTTTTGTAGATTATTTTTCTATGAATCCGTCGATACAGCTTTTAGCACCCTGTGATTTACCGCAAAAGTAATTGTAACCTGATCGAAATCCCCCAAAGCCGAATTACTATAGAAATTTTTTGCATTGAAAAATTCTTCTTCGGCGAGGATTTGCCTTTCAAGTACCTCGTAATGGTAATTATGAACACGAATGTCATAATGCGCTTAAAACCCGATTATAATACAAGGCTATGCTTACAAATGTCTTTTCAATGGAAACGTACTTTTGAATACACTGGCGAATTCAAAATTTGATCAGGTCAGATGTATCTGCGATCGTATTTTGTTATGTCTTTACGCCATATAAGGCCAAAACCATACATACAAACATTATTTAACACTTTTGAATGAGGAAATATGGCAAATGGTGGATCGAGAGAGATTTCAGCATATTGAAATAACGTTAGCAAAGTGGAGCGGATTATATAACTTTCCCTAAATGGTCGAAGGTGCCTGAGAATCGATTTTCTGCAACATTTTCATAACTGCAAATGCTAAAATTTCTGAATATAGCCTTCTGTCATTTTACGAATTCATTCATACGAATACTATTAAATTGGCCAAATTCTACGAAATCGGGGCTAGCACCAAAAAAATTGAATGAAAATACTTATTTTGGTCGTGAAATATTGATGAAATAAACGAAACTTTTGTGAAATATTAAGGAAATTAATATTGTAAACAACCAATACCATTGATGACTAATAGGATAATTGAAACCGAGCTAATACGTTTTCCCGTAAGAATACACGAAAGATTTAGATCTATATGAGAGTAATGGTTAGAATGAATCATAGGATACATGACTAGGAGCCAATTGTTTTGTAATTTTAGTGTTTGGATTTAGAAAAAAATTGCAGTGTCGATCAATAACAAACAACTTACGTCCATTTATGGAAAGTTTCTTAATCAGCTCCACTTTGCCAACGCAACATAAATATTATGAAGTTACTTTTAGTTGTGTAGAGATAATTTTGATTTATGTATGTACAATGCGTGTAGTTAATTTCTTCGAAAAGAAAGAGTTGCGTCAGAATTACCCGAGCATAATTAATGGAATTAACATAAATGCAATCGAATCAGTTGAATATCTTGTGATAACTCTTGCTAATAACTTAAACAGGAGCACTCACATTCGAAAAATCTGCGGTAAAGCAAGTTAAAGCAAGCAAAAGTAAAAACCTCGGATTTATAAAGAGTATTGTCGGTAGATGCGATGAGAAGGTTAGGGAGCGATGTTAATTCTCCTTGGTTCTCTATAATGATAATAAAATTAGAGAAATAGACGCTAGTACATGTCGTTTTAAGGACTCATTCTTTCCGCGAACGATACGCGACGATAACAGGCCTAAAAAGTAGCTCCATCGTTGGTGTATACATCCCCTTCCACACGCCGAAAGGGGGCTTGCTGTGTATTTATGTAGATTTAGATGTAGATGCTACCTATGTAGATGGTGCAGAAACCATGATTCTCTTTCTTTTATTTGCTAGTACTGCATATCATAGTAGGATTTGAGGTACATACATAATAACGAAATTCAACCTCTCCGACTCCGCAATTGCAATATTTTGTTTTTGCGGAAGTCGCAAATAGTACTGTATTTTTCAAATTTTGTTCTATAATGGGAATAAATAGGAATTTCAGCAATTCTATATTATGATGTTTAAATGACTTTGTATGTTCGCTTAAAACCAGGATACTCAGAAGTCGCAAAACTCTTCTTTAAAGACGACTCCGCGCTTCTTTAAATTAATATATTTGCCTTCTTGTTTGATCCTAAGCGTAATATAACGTAATAAACGGATCTAACGATCGCAAGCGTTCCCAAAAAATCGTAAATTTAATTTTACGCTTTAAAGCTTAAAAATGAGTTATGTCAACATACAAGATGCAATTGATATGGTAGATAGAAAATTTTATTTGAGAACCAACTGGCAGATCACCTAGGAATATTCTTATTTCAACAATTCATAATTTTATATTCCAACTGTGAATTCAGCTTCAATCTTTCGTAGATTAAATTAGTGAATACGAGTATCTGCGATCGTACTCTACGAAGTTATCATTACTTCTCGAGAGAATCAATAAAACTGATTTTCTCTTCTACGGGAGAATCAAGTGAATAGTGGATAGAGGTCAATATTTGGAGCTCTGCGGAACTGAGCTATTTAGTTACCATTTTTATATGGGATTTCAATTTCCTTCAATCCACATTAGCTGTGATCTGTTTCGAGGAGGACTTTTTTAAGTTAGCGGCCATAGTTAAAACCATGAATTTGTTGAATTATGATTTCAAATTTTACATAAATATTCTAAGATATGGAGGCTAAATTGGAAAATAAAAGGAACTTCACTACTTCTCAGGCAATGGCAGGTTATGTAGTCATTTATAGAGGAAGCCTTTCATAGAATAAGGACGTATGCTTATGTTTTGTTGCCGGAGAGGCTTTCCTATATAATTTCTTTACCAAAAGTTAACTGGGGACTTAGAGAATACTGATTTGGGTAGAAACATTGCACTTAACATCGCTAGATATTTTTATTGAAGGTTTTTTCGTTTTCTTAATTTTTTATTTTTGAAATATTTCTGTGGGTAGTTGATGTAGACCAATTAATACTATCCTTAGGAAATGATATGCGATTGCCAATGGCAGTAATCAGGCAATTATAAAAATGATACGTATTGAATATGTTTCCTAGTTAATTTTTGAAAACTTCATTTATATTTAAAAGTTCCACGAATAGCTGATATCGCAACCTATCATATCGCTGATATTTGGAATGAAATTGCTATTTATCAATCAAAGAGTTTCTGAAGTCTTATAGCAAAAGTGCTTATAATAGCACTGATAATAATAATATTAGCTTAATGAATATTATTGCTTGAATTTATGGGAATGAACACCAAAAACATCTCTTGAAAAATAAGTCTTTTAAAATTATGAAAATTTATGAATATATAGAGGGGATAATCAGTAGCCGTCAGTACAGCTAAGCCTCTTAATTCTCATCTGAGCATGTGCCTCATTTCGATGTGCTTTAAAATGATTCAAAAAGTCACCTGAATATAGTCAAAAATGTTAGTTTTAAATCCCAAGTTATATTCATAGAAAATTAAGGTGATGATAAAATATATAGTTAAGTTTTATTTTTACTTTATAGGAGGACATAAGTAGGCCTTTGGAGTTGGCAGAGGAAGCTGCTACTGGGAAGCGGAAAGGTAAGGAGGGTAAGTGGTGGGTAGGGAGGGGTACGGGGAGGGTGGGTAGTGAGGGGTTAGGGGGAGGGTGGGGAGTGAGGGTTTAGGGGGAGGGTGGGTAGTGAGGGGTTAGGGGGAGGGTGGGTAGTGAGCGGTTAGGGGGAGGGTGGGTAGTGAGGGGTTAGGGGGAGGGTGGGTAGGAAGTTAGGGGGAGGGTGGGTAGGGAGTTAGGGGGAGGGTGGGTAGGGAGTTAGGGGGAGGGTGGGTAGGGGGTTAGGGGGAGGGTGTTTAGGGAGTAAGGGGGAGGGTGGGTTAGGGGGTTAGTTGGAGGGTGGGGAGTGAGGGTTTAGGGGGAAGGTGGGTAGTGAGGGGTTAGGGGGAGGGTGGTTAGGGGGTAAGTTGGAGGGTGGGTAGTGAGCGTTAAGGGATAGGGGAGGGAGGGTTAGGGGTGGCTGGGAGGGGTTAGGGGGAGGGTGGGTAGGGATAGGGGAGGGAGGGTAAGCGTTGGGTAGGGAGGGGTGAGGGGGAGGGTGGGTAGGCATAGGGGAGGGAGGGCAAGGGGTGGGTAGGCATAGGGGAGGGAGGGCAAGGGGTGGGTAGGCATAGGGGAGGGAGGGCAAGGGTTGGGTAGGCATAGGGGAGGGAGGGCAAGGGGTGGGTAGGGAGGGGTTAGGGGGAGGGATAGAAGAATGCCTTTGGGGGGATAAGTTGTACGTATGACCTTAACCGTATGATACAATTTAATGTTGTAGATAGTGCTAAAATTTAAAAGTGTTGATCATGACACAAATGTAAGGTGTGTTTAATAAAAATAGTTTCTCAGCCATTATTATCTTCCTTGCTCCTAAAGCTTTATCAGGAAAAATCCAAATTCAGGGATATCAAATCAAAAGTATTGTTTTACCTTTTCTGATTACTTCATAGAATCATCATAGTAGTTAAGCTGCTGGACCCATTGCAGCAGCAGAATAAAGACATAGCTCTGTAACTAGAGGCCATCTGGTTGTAGAGTCATCAACTGTTTACTCTCAAAATAGTAGGACTTTGTAGGACCACTTGACACTCTGGAAGGAAACTTCTGGACTTCACCATCTTATTTTCCTTAAATTACCCAAGTTTATTTATGTTTATTAAAAAATAACAAAATATGAGAAAAGATAATGATCAATTCAAAATCAAGAAAATATTTTATTCAGTCAAGCATATTACCTGTCATCGCATCGAATGAGAATATTTTATCTTCATGGCTGAATCTTTATTTTATTCATTGTTTTCATATGTATCATTCCTGGAAGGATAAAGGGCACCAACTATAGAAAGCCTGAGGACAAAATTTTTTGAATGCTACTAAATGTCTAAAACTAACAGAAAATCAGAAAATTATTGCTAAAATTTAAAAAATTCTGTTGAAAGTTTTCTCTTTGTTTTTCTCTACTGAAATAAGAGGAGATTTTACATTTTGTCAAATATAGTAAGTCACTTTCATTAATATTATTAGCTGAAATATATCAACAAATATGAGGCAACGGTTTTAAAATCTGTTACATACTGGGGATTTCTTCAGAATTGTCAAATTGAATCCAAATATTAAACATATCTATTATATACACACATCTAATATATCTACATATTTATAATTGTGGCAATTCCTACAAAGATTGGACATTAGTTTGAAAAGGGTACTGTGATCAATCCTTCTGGGTTACTGTTGTAATGCATATTACAAATTATAATAGGGATGAAACTATTGAATAATAACTCTATTGAATCTTAAGCTTGATAACCATTCTAATCCTTCTATCAATGCTATAATGTATCCATTCACAAATTTTACTGCAGTATTAAACAAAAAATTTAAATAATGTGTACATTTTAGCTACTTTTCTGTACAATGGTTACTTATATAGGCTTCTATAATTTTAGAACATTCTTCCAAGCAAAAAGTATACCTAAATTGGTTTTAATAGCTTTAAACTTAGTATTACGTTGATATTTTCAAATGAAGTTAAAATTTATATAGTGAAACTAATAATTGCCATGCATGAATACCCATTTGTGGTTATAAAGAATCATTTTCCCTTGAACATAAAGGCAATTATTAAACTTGACACATAATATAAAAACAAATTCACAGGAAAAATAGGTAAATTTATATGGGGAAGGAGTGCCGGTTTCATGTTAAAGAAGGAATTAGTGAACTTAGGAAATGAAAATTCAGCAATATATTTTTACAAATTATTTAACTTTATATCCTCCATCATTTTTGCCAAGGGAATTCAATAGTATGATACATAATTGTAGACATAAAAGTTGACACATGGGAAAAAATAAAATCATAGGAGAACACCTGTAAGAAAGGGTGTGTAAATATCCTGAAAGATATCAAAGAAAAAAGAATCACTCTTTTCCTAATTTGGGAGTTCAGAGACTTGTTCAAAGAGACATAGACTTGGTAGATAGTTTCCAGAATATATTCACTTATTATTTTTAGAATGCTAGCAATCATTACTAATTTCGTCAACTATTTTAACTTCTTAGCATCAACCAAAAAATATTATGATGTACACATATGAACAAGTATTGTTTGAATCTTGATTGATGCGTACAGTAATTATGGTGATTAAATTCTAAATTAATAGCTATACTAATTATAATATCCCAATCTTGGCAGATCAATGCGCCAGAGAGTTAGCAGGTTAAGACTATTAATTTATGCCAAACGGGATAATTGAAGGTAATGTAAACAATATTCCGTTTCTCCCGCATAAATTATTAATCGCCCGGAAAGCATATTATTAACATTAACAACATCGCGTGAACTGAGCGGTGAATTTATGAATTATCTAAATACCATAAAATTCACTCCGTGGCCAGCTTTAACCACAACTTATCTGTCAATTCACTAAAATCCCTTACAACTAAACACGAACTCACCACGTTATTTCCGTATCTCCCAAGCGCAAGACTACCCACTATAGAAAATATAACAAAATAAAAGTGGAGTATAATGTGTAACATTTCCTTGCCAGCAAATAAACAACATGATCATGCGATCAAAGGCAACTGTACTCAAATCACTTGACAAGTCCATACTATCAAAATTTGTGTTGCGAACTTCGAGTAAGACAGTAGAGTAACGAAAGATTTGTTTTTTACCAGGAAACTTAAAGTCCATTATCTAAAACCTTTGCCGAAAGCAATATGAACCTTGGTTTTATGATACCTTTAAAAATAATTATAAACTTATTATGTGCTTATCACATTACTATACAAATTATTACTACTTCTGTAACTCCATCAGCTTAAACGATTCTTGTATATCAAGGTCTACTTAATATTAAAAGTCTATTCTTTCACAGGCATTTATTTCTTCTTCTGCTTCTTTTCCTAACATACATATGGGCTTCTTTAATAGTTATATTCCTCATTCAATTCCGAAATATCCGCATAAGGTAAACATTTTTCGGTTATGCCTGAATCAGAGATAAAACTTACGATTAGAAATTATGAGGAACGCTATCATTCTAGATAGTAGAAAATGATACATGCATAACCTTTCGAGAGAAATCATTGCGAGAAGAACGATCTCGAAAGAAAATTTGAGTGAGGCACAAAAGCAAATATTAAAATACGAGGTTCATTTTAAAACTTTTGTCTTTTTTAAGAATAACACATTCCGTGACAAAAAGAAATTTATTTCTCAGTATAGTCTCTCCGTTACTCGAGATATTTGGACAGTAGGTTTCTCACTACCATTTAAGAGGTCAGAAAATCTTTTGAGCCGAAAATTTCCGGTATTTAGACCCACATAATTTTCCCATCATCTTAATTTAATTTTCAATCGAAGTACGTAGAAGAGCACTACAATAGGGTCGGTTGATGTTTTTTTTCGTAAGGTAATCAAAATTATACCTCGGCTATCCTAGAAAATTGTCTCAACCACTTTTCCTGCAGAGAGAAAAACTATCTGCTCGAGATCTTTGGCCAGATGTTTCTCACGACCCTTTAAGCCAGTGGTTCCCAAAGTGGGCGCTACCGCCCCCTGGGGGCGGTGCTCTAGTTTATGGGGGCGAAAAGAGCCAAGTAATACCTAAGTATTATTCCTTTTGCATAAATGTGCTATGAAAACTATACCTTTATTGGATTATAAATAAACATTAGATTAGTCATTGTTTTTAATTTAATTATTACAATTTTCTGATTATTTATTCTGATTATGATTATAAAGTTACTGCTTGGGGGGCGTTGAGTATTATTTTATGGATCCAAGGGGGCGGTGGCTCGAAAAAGTTTGGGAATCACTGCTTCAGGCGGTCAGACAAGTGTTTGAGCAGAAAGTTTTGGTATTAAGACCCATAAAATTTTCTCCTTCGTCTTAATTTTAGCCTTCTATCATTTAGAAGAGGAACATAATGCGGTCGGTTGATGGTTTTACTTTTCGTAAGGCAATCAATGAAAGTTATACCTCAGATATCCAAGAAAATTGTCTCCATCACTTTACCTGCAGTGAGAACAACCATCGCCTTATTCGGAGCAGTTTCTCCCACTGCAATTCACTGCATTGGACTTTTGGTCTCAGGAGTATGAGGATGGATCCTAGGTTCCATGGAAATCATCCCAAAAATTCGGCTCGTTTTTTATTACACAAGTTAAGAAACTCATGCCTTACGTGCTTTTGGTTGATTGTCAGGTTTGATTAACAAAATACTAGGTTCTATTAAGTCCTTCAATGAAGAGTCTAGCTTAACAGGGGGTAAGAAATGAAAGAGAAATGAAAGGTAGTCATTGTTTGGAGTCAATTTATTTTCTTCAATAAAAACAACAAAGAGAAATATAAAAATAACAAATAAAGAGTCTAAATCAGTAGCCTCTCCAACATTAGAATTTTCTTATCCTTATCTTTCCATTTCATTCTCTCATTAAGTACCCATACATATCACCATTTCTTAATTGTAAGAAATGCAAATGACTTTAATTGAATTGCGCATCCTCAAGCAAAGGTTACATATCTTACATACATACAGTAATCTGTATAAATTTGATTCAAACCAATATCATTATTTTTAGAAAATCACATGAGCAAGAGTACAAGGAATCTTTCTCGAAAGCAAATAGCTTTTTATGCTCTCAACAGACATAATTATCTTTGGGATCAAATATATAGTCCGTTAAAAATAATAAACAACATTCATTATAAAACTGACACAAATATTCTCTTCCACTTTGTACATTCTCAGTGATTGGAAGAAAAATATCAATTCTGTAAATTTGAAAATGCTTAACTTCTTTCTCCTGAAGATCCTAAAATAAGTTACTGGAGAAAATGCAAATCAATGAAGTATTTCTGTATTTTAAAATATGGTACACACCACCTTTTCCTTTATTGTCCTAAAATGAATCTAGGCAATTTTATGTTACCCACATAAGTCTGATATTTTTAGACCTAAAAATTCCTTTTTCTTTGCAAAATATTGATTTAAACGGATTGCTGCATACCTGTAAGAAAAAGAACATCATCACCATTAGGAAAAGCCAATTACAAGTTCTCAGCAACCATATCTTGTGCAGTATTTTGGCTTTCTTAATTTTTAACATGTTCTTTTTTCTAATTTCACAGATAAGAGTTAATTTCAGAATTTCTCAGTTTTTGAGTAAAAATTATGAAAACCCTAGGTTAAACACAAACTTAATCAATTTAAAGATAAAATTTATACTCCATAAGTAATGGGAATTTGATGAACAAAAGACTAAGCAAAGTTTTCCACATGTTGTAGAGAGGAATAAAAAAATATTTAAGTGTTTATTATTGTAAATTTATCAGAAGAACAAGATATGTTTGAGGTACACATTGTAGGTAATTATGAAAGTAATGATAATTTTGGAATGAGAATAATTTACAAGATAAAGACTATTCATCAGGAGAAACAGAAACTAAGAAAAATTATAATTTTTCTGGTATGGAAGAACTTACCCCAAGAAATCAAAGTCTATTGTGGAATGCTCTGCCTGAATCAATGCCCAGATTCCCCAGAAAAGATTTGATGCCAAAGAAAACTTATTGACTTGAATGTAAAGTTCATTGACTTCCCTTTCACAAACTGCATCACGATTTTCTCCTTCTCTTATGCATTGTTGACATAGATTATTTTTCTTGAAAGGATAATTTTCCTTGAATGCTTCCAAATAAATACAAAGCCATGCCATTTGAAATTCTCGGGAAGGGTATAAAGAATAATCAACAGTATCAACACCTGTAGAAATGAAATTTGAGATAATGAAGCAATAAATTGGACAAAAAAGATACAATGAAAAAGTTAATCAGCATGTCATGAGAGCATATTATGTAAAATTCCTTTCATATTTTCTTTACATTAAATCCAGTATGGCCTCTTTGTTATTTACTCAAAGATAGCAATGAAACATTAAAAGAAAATCATAACTAAATTTTGAATCCATAAAGAATCCTCCTTACTTTCAATTCTTTCTCTAAGAGCAAATGTACCAGGTGATTTTAATAACTTATCAAGACTTTCAAGTGATCGATTTAAATATCAACAGTCACGTGACGAATAACTTTCCATGACAATAGTTGCAAATTGAGATCATGGAGAAATTGTGTTTAATCTGCCACTTTTATTCATTTCACAGACAAAATTTTGTGCTAATTTACAGGAAAAAAACAAAGTATTCATATTAAAAAATTGCTTTTACTTGCATAGAACTCATATTCAGAAACTCAAACTCAGATATGTCAGGGAATGAAAATATTACAAAATGGTTTAGCAAAATATTATCACTTTCCCTTCTATCTCATCTACGCATACCTATAATGGAAACTACTAAAAAAGAATGAAGAAATGACAGGATTGGAGGTTACAAAATTAAGTAATTTAACTAATTTAGTTGAGTAATTTTTCTTTACTTTTACAATAGTAGTATGCAAAATAAATATAATTAAGCAAATTACATAAACTTACCAGCAAATTCATTAAAATGGTTTCCAATATCAAAAGCCTGGTAATTATAATCAGCATATTCATAGTCAATGAAAGTCACTTTGTTATCCTTGTATATAACATTTCCTAGAAGTAAGTCATTGTGACAGAACACAACTGGACTGCCAATTCCTTGCAGTTCTTTTTGTAGCACCACCCATTCATTTTGTAGAGCTTCCTTGCTAGGAATCAATTTCTTATACCTGGAGGAGATTAATGATAATTTCATGCAATTAAATACAATACCCACAACTAAATTCAATGTTACATAATACCTTATTTTGTTTATACATCTTTTGCTAGTAAGTAAGTATTAGAGGTGAAAGACATCTAAGAGGAATCCAAGTATTGTAGAATATCAATTCAAACAACTATCGTCAATAATGTTAAATATTCCCCCGAGTATTATCTGCTCCCATGGTGAGCAAGTCATCAGTTATGTATTAAAGTATACAAATGTATTTCAATCAATGCAATAAATTATATCAATACAAAATCAATTATTTATTTAATTAAAAACCTTTCAATTCAGCATAAATTTAAAACCTTTGAAAAATTGTGAAAACAGCAAGAGAATAAAGAAGACAAAGAAAAGTAATATTTATGAATAAACTATTGACAAAGATCAAATTTTGATTGATATTTTATTATCAATTATTCAATGATGAGAAATGTTTGCATTAAATTATACCAAGAATAATGCTATTTTATCACAAAATATTCTTATTTCAAGTACAATTAATATAGATATCTTATTTCTTCCTAATAAATCCAATGTAAACTTTAAATTTATCCCCAGATACATGCAAGAATACAGCATGCAAGGCTATGAACCAGTATGGAAATCTTCTTAGTTTTAAAAATTAATCATGATGACAGAAACTAGTAAATGTTAAAATCAGCATGAAGTTCTATAGGCATATTTTCTTCAACATTTTATAAAATCATTCATTGAAATTAATCTTTTTTCAATCAAGACTAATTCTAATTTATATCATGAGCAGCTGGTAACTATGTATGCTTTTTATATACAGTATCAATGATAGATTGAAACCTCAGATTATACATACATATATGCTTTTTTGTGTGAATGATCTTCATAAAAGTAGTTTCATGCAACTACAAAATACTCATGCAAATGTTTATATTTAAGAAGAATTGTCAAATTCAAGAGATCCTTGTTACCTCAAGTGGTTGATAAACATTTCAAGGTGGCACACTATATGGAAAAATCATATCAATCTAGTCTTTATGTAATTCAACCTTTACGGATGAAAATAATAAATAACCATAAAACAAAGATTAAAGTAATGTATTAAGAAATTTCACAACAATTTTACAATTAATATTCAGAGTGAAAGAAAAATAGTATGAATCAGATCTAATTAAACAATGTAAATCTTAATAACTCAATAAGCCAAGAGATACTGACATAATTTACTTCTAACAATGAGTGACTCTCAATTTTGTCTGTGATTTTGATGAAACTTGTTGTGATGTTGCATGAAGTGTAGTAATGAGAAACAGTAATGGCGTTCAACCTTAGTTTTTCCGCAATAATTAATTGAAGGCAGATAATTTGAGTGTAGGCAACAGTGATAATACAGTCCACGCTAGCAAAAATGTGTAGGAAATGTTTTCCAAGTATATGTTTAAAATTATTTTCATTTTCTTTTGTTAATCTTTTCCTTGTTTCTTAACAATAACTTAGTAACTATTATAAAATATATAGTTAATTGTATAAATATTATAGACTTAATAATCCCATTTTATAACCTTTGTAAGCATTACATTTTCTTTTAAGGTTCCATTCTAAGAATGCAGAAGGAACTTGCATTCAAATGATTCAGGATATCCTAATCATAAATAGTGAATTCCTGCCAAAATTTGTTAATGTTGTCTATTACAAGGTGCATCTGTTTGTTTGAATCAGCTCCAACTAAATAGGTGCAAATATAATCCAAATAATTAGGAATTTTTTAAGAAAACATTCCTCATTTGGAATATAATATTTACAGATGTTTGGAAAGAAGCTTACTTCCCCATAAAATGACCTGCGATTGTGACAAGACAAACTACTGGAAAATTGGGAGAATAACAGGGATATTTATTAAGAGTAGAATCAACCAAGTGAAAATAGTTTTGGAGGATATATAATAAGTAAATTTAAAAAAGCAAATATTCAAGAAAATTCTCGAATTTCATGAAATTACACTAATAAGACAGCACAATGACTTTAAAATAAAACATGAGTAAAAAAATAATTATATCCATCAACTTACAATCAAGCATGCACTACAGAAAGAAACTAGACAGAAAATTGCCAAATCTACTTCTACTGCATCTTGAAGTAAGAGAAAAAATCCATCTTCAGTGATTTGAGAGCCAAAATGAGATCATACTGTTAGTTCTTACAGAAATTTACAAAACCAACTTTACATAAAAGACATCATAAGAAATCAAAATTCAAGAACTTGAATGATGATGAACTCCTTATTACTAACATTCCTGTTCAATAATTCAAGCTAAAGAGAGAGATTCTTGAGCTGAGTACATATACAGGTGAAGACAAGTTTATTCTATTTTTATTATATCAGGCATAGAAGCAAAAACACATAAAATACTGAAAGCATAAACAAAGGTGAAGGGTGAGATAAATTAAGATAGCTTTTTTCTATATAAATGTAAAGATAATTCTGTTAGTTTATGATGATTTCAATTAATAAATTAAACAGTACAAAAAATAAGGACTGGACAGACTTGAAACCTTTCATCACCAAAGCAACAATATTTTTAATGTTACAAATATTACAGAGTTTTAGTTCAAAGTGATTTTATTGATAATATTTACTGGCAAAATGGTAGTGCTTATACTTTCAATTCGTTTAAACTAAAATCTACAGATGTGAATTAATTAATTGTCTTTAACAAGTTACATAAAATTATACTTGAGATATTCAGACATATAATAAGGGGTAAACTGGAGTACTAATTTAAAACTGTCAAAAGTTATATTCCCCTTCTTATGACACTTTATCACTGCACAGGTAAGTAATATAAATGAAAAGTACTAACTCAGCAAAATATGCCTGTGGAAATTGTCAAATTAAATTTTTTGAGCACAAAATAATCAGAGGAAAATGCATAAAATTTAAACTATGTAAATTGAGCTTCCAGAGAAAATCTACCAAAACTACTGTTATAATTTTTAAAGTATTTATTGACAACAAATTGATATGCAATAATTGCAACAGCTAGAGATTCAACAGTTCCATCTAAAATAGTCAGCAAGTAAGAATGTAAGAATGCATTCCTAAAAAATCTTTATCTCTGACCTATGAAATGCCCATTACCTAGGATCCATTTTATTGAAAAGCAAACATAAACACAGTATGTATGACATCCATTAAGAAACCGAAGTCTGAAATCAAAATATCGTCAAGCCCTAAAAAAACCCTTCCAGCAAAAAAGCTTGCTAATCCCATGAGGCTGAAGTTAGGCTGATAATCTTACAAATTTGTTGTCAATGCACAATTCATAAACAAGATAAAGAAAAGAAGAACAAATTCTGGAATCATTCTCTGACACTCCATGCCTACTAACGATGATAGTGGTGGCATTCCATCAAGTTTCCCACCTTGCTTGCTTTTCACTTTCTTGGAAAGCAACTGGTACAAGCTCCATGAAGCTGGAAGCCTTCTTCCAAATGAAAGGTTCCCTCTGTCCTCCATGACCATTTTCAACCATTCCATTCTTCTCTGAAGGTGGTTTTGAGAGTTCCAAGCAGTGCATCTGTGCCAGCATTCGTGCCACAAGAGGATACACAAATGGGGACTTAACAGTTTCTGTTGTCAGCACAACCCCCGGAATAAATTCATAGACCAAACCATTGTCAAAAGTTGCATACAGACGAGGTGCGTAGCCAGCTTCATGCATTACCTTGGGGCACGGAGAAAGTTTTCATTAAATTCTGTAGATTTTGGGTTTTACTTGGGGATTTTTCATGGGGAAAATGTGCTTCCAGAAGTATACAGTTGAAGCATTGAAAATAAAGAAGCCTTTGAATGACTGATGAATGAAATTAACTGAAGATTCTGTTGTGAAACTCTCTATGAATATTGATGTTGACATTGCTTGCTTTAGCAATCCAGAGAGTAATATTGCAATGCCTTGATAGCAACATGCAACCAATAAAACTAATTTAATCTTTGCCTTAGCACAATACAAAATATTTCTATCTAAAATATTTTTGTCTGAAATATTCAATTACATTTTTTTCTTCCAATAATTTTCCCATTAAATTTTTCATAGGATGTTTTCTCACAAGTGATTCACAACTATTAAAAATTTACAACAGTAAGAAGTAAATTTAAGATGAAATTAAGTATAAAAGTGGTAGCATAAATATCGGCCATTTTTATGCTAGGGTAACACCTCATATTTGAGAAAAAAATAGAGGTCTAGAGAAATATCACATTTTAAAATTGATATATAAAGATGAGAAGCAGCTAAAACTAATTATAGATATACAACAGCAAATTCTCAGCTGTGAGGTTACAATTTTGATTCAAATATATAATAAGATTTCAAAACATGTTCAGGTATAATTTGTAAATAAGTTAAATTTCAATGTAAACTTACCAAAATGCTCTATGACCATTGACCCTATTAAAATACTTTGGGACAGGCATTAAACCACAACCAAACCAAGAGCTGAAAAAACCACTATTTTTGACAATGAAACCAAACCAGAAACAAAAATTACATCCTTGAATTGGAAAAAGTTCTTTCTTATTTAGATTATTTGTTCACATTCTCATCAAGCGTAACAGCACTTTTATTTAATAAACATATCCAACAATGACAGACTTTACTAATTAACATTTAGATTTTAATAATAAGTTATTCTTTGATTAATCCTCGATATTGATTGATTTATTTAAAAATTTCATTAAAATAACTCTTAAGGGTGATCTATAGTGTAAACACATGGATAATTTTATAAAAGCAAGAAAAAATTCAAGCTTGTTTTTAGTTGCAAAACTGAAGAAGAACTTCTCTTAAGAAAAGGAGTTCTCATTGAACCAGCGAGTAAACTGGAATGAAAATAATCACAGAGTGAAACCTTGCTTTGGGTACGAACTCTGTATTCATGGAGCATAACCCTATTGCTTCATGGGAGTTATTTCTCACACAAATAAATATCATGAGCACTTGATCAAATTCTTGCATTAATTTCATGGCGTGATAGCGAATTATTTCATGTCTCCTAGATGGACACTCATCTGCAATTTGCAATAGTAAGATTCCTTCAACCTTTTATTGTAGAATGTATTTAGTTAATTATATTGTAGTTAATAAAATCACACCAAATTAATTTTACTAAACTGAAATTCAATTATGAATTCTATCAAAAATTATATTCACCTCTCTCTTTTCTGGCATTACAATGTGGGATTATCTTTGGCCTTCCTATTATTTTAATTTATTTCTTTTAATCAGTTAAAACACACATAAATTGTGTCAAGTTGATACTTAATAGAAATAACACACTTAAAACCTAGTGAGACGATATTAAATGAGATTAGAGTCACAACATTGACAACAATTCTCACACACAATGCAGGTTAGTAAAATGAAACTTTTCACAAAAAAATTCAATCATAAGCGATATCTTAATGCAATCCATGAACAGTATATGATATTTGAAAAGAAGCTGGAAACATCAAAATTACTTTTATGACCAAATAATATTCATTTACATGCAAATCATATTCAAATATTGCTTTATTTCATAAATCCATAATTCAGAATACAAAACCAACATATATATTCATTCAAAATACATATGCATCAAAGAGCAATAATTTATTGTTATAGTTGAAATTCATTCATAAGGATGAATTAATGGATCATACCAAGTAAATGAGAACACTAAATTAGTGACACATAAATACAACTGAGATAAAAAATTAGAAGATGCAATCGAATGTAAGTAAATGATAAGAATGCCATAAAAATGAATTTTAGTTGTAAAATTCATCATAACTTAGGTTTAGCTTTGCCAGAAATATTGGATTTCAGAAGGATATTGAAAATAGTATGTGTTAACTGTGGAAAATGTCCACAATTGAAGCAAAATTATTAGATGTACTTAAAACATAATCAAAAATATGCAGAAAATACTTCTAATTAATCCTAACATACCTATTAATTACAATAATTGGAATTAAATACTACAAATTGTTTATTAACTCATAACTATAAATATCCAACTGTAGGTGGTGAGGAAATTTATTAATTACAATATGTGTATCACAACTATATGGTGAATAATAATATATGCTAAATAAAATATTGAAAGTCTTTCAAAGCTAAAAGTTAAACCATTCACAAATCATATGTCTATAATATAATGTAGTAATTTCAAAATTTAGATATTCAAAATTATTACATAATATAAAACTCAAAACTATGAGTGCAATATACTGCATTTCCATATAAAATTTGAGGTAAAAGAATAATTAAAGCCCTACAATATTTTACTGGAACCATTTTTATAATCAGCAATATGCAATACAAAGCGAATGCAAAAAGCAATGCTATTGTTCTTAATGCCCTATTAGGGAAATTTTAACAAAATGTTTTTGAAAAACTCTGAAAACAGTAACAGGATTCAGCAGAATTTATGAGTTACATAACTAAATGGAGCATAAAATGAAAACTAATGAGTCATATAATACTATGGAGAGCTGGGTTATCCATCTACAACTAATCATAACTGCATTCACATTCCATTGAAGAGATAGAAAGAAATACATGGCAAGTGCAATAAAAATGGATAGGTATGAATGAAAAAAATGCATCTATAAGTATGTATATAGTAAATAACGACAGTTTAGTGCAACAGCAGAGTAAAACCGAAAACTACCCATGAATAAAAAAAAATGTTACAGCATGCATCCAGAGGCAACACCAATTCTGCAATGATTTTGAGAAAACGAAGATGCTCACCTTCATATTTCTTGTTTCTGCAGCTCTATCAATAAGTAGATCGGTTTTCTGCCCATAAACTCTGACTAGCACCATTTCATCTGATACACTTGCATCTTTGCACCCAACCAGCTTATTAGTTATGCCATCCGTAAACATCTGAGAAAATAAGTGAAGAGAAAAATTAAATTCCTAACCTCTTCTCAAATCCATGGGTACTCACTGTTCTAATATATTGGCTTAAGTACAATAATTTTTACAGAATTTGCTAATTAATTTCATTTTTGGTTACCTTTTCCACCACATTTACAATTACATAAATTCCTCAATGGTCTTTTAAAATTTCATTATGTCAATATCCAATAATTTGCGTTATGTCATATCATGACCTAACTTAGCAATCAAGATAAATTACTTAAAATAATTTAAAAAATAAGACAGTTTTAGAGGTCAAAAAAGGAATGGTCACCCTTTAATAAATCAACTATGAATGAAGAATCAGCCTACAAGTGAATCTTATGAAATATATCTTGGCAGTAACGTTCATGATATTAAATTACATTTTATATTTCAGTATTCAATACTTTGAAAAATATCTATCAATACAGTCACAGTTTTTACTGATTAAGCCAATGCCAATAGTGGCATGATTTATTTTTTCTAATATAATTACTGCTATTAAACTGCTGAGTTTTCTAAAAAAATACATTATTTTTCTGTGAGATAATTATGAAGATATTACTAATTAATCTTTGATGAATTTAAATTTCAAATAGAATTCATAAATTAATCCCAAACAGTTAAAATGTGGCTCCAGGAATGATGATACATAAGAATATTAGAAGATGAAGAGATGTAAATCAAAGGTGAATGGCAAACGTTTCAAAGAACTAAAAAGACAAAGATGGAATTTCAAAGATTAACTCATACATTTGACAAATTTTATGGGAGGTAATCAAGAGGTATTTCGTAAAAACTGAGTCAATTAACCAGGACTGAATGGGTATCCATCAAAGAATTCTTTCTACATGAGGTAGAGATCTGAACTATACATCTCATGCATTATAATAGTAATATTTTGAAGGTTTTGTTAGCATGATTTCAGTGCTGTGAACAGCAATAGCTTTAGTTTTTTTTTTAATGCAAAGAATGCTTCCTTACAGAGCTTTTACTTTAACGTCAGTTTGATGAGAGAGAGAAGGGGGATTTACAAATATTGACCCCATTTGGAACAGTTAAAATCCATACGAGGGACTTTGCTTTGAATATTTCTTGCTCTGTTGCCAACTTTCAATCTTCCATAAACCTCTATCAAATATCTGACGTTATAAACTCTCCAGAGGGGCAATATTTTCTTTTTCGCGACATGTGTCAAGCTTGATTCAACAAGTTTTCCTCACATGGTTTTTTCGCTAGAAACATCTATTTCGGAGAGAGAATCTTGCCAGCTGCTATAAACAGATGCGACGAAATTTCCGTGATATTTTCCTGGATCACGCACGAATTGCGTTTCGTATTTGCGGTCAGTGTTTAGAAACCCGGAAACCCCTGATTGCTGCTGAGGTTAGAGATCAAGTAACTTCAAAAATATGAAGGAAGTTCCCATGACTGTCTATTCGGGATACTCATCTTTGAACAGTTAATTATGATATATTCTAACCACAAAGAAAACGATTTATCCCGACATCTCTCTGGCATCAATAAAAAAGTCTTAATGGAGAGAAAACTGAAAATACGAGGGCGTAAACTTTGTGGAAGAATTAAAGTAAGATCTAAATTAATTTATTTTATTCATCAACAGTTCTTGAATATACGTTAAATATACATAAATTTAGATAGTCATGACGGTTTAGCACTAAAATCGTTGTTTTATGCGTTATATCAGCGATTTCTACTTGGGTTCAGGGAATAATACGAAGAGTATAAATGTTTGTCCTTCATAATATAGTGTTCAACCTCGCTATTTTCTATAATTTTGTAATATATGCCTATTAATTCATGCGATTAAATCATTTTCATAACAAACCTTAATTGAATGTATCTCCTCAATAGTCCTTGAAATCTAAATAAAATCACCATATATATGTGAAAGCACAAAATTTTGTGGATCGGCGATACAAATAATGAGCAATAGGAAATCAATAATAAAATAGCCAACAGAAGTTTAACTGTTTTCTAGAAGATTACTTGCATGAAAGAAAATCATCTTCCCGAAATCAAAAAGAAAATCTATCTCCCCGAAAACTACTGTCAAAATCGGCGCAAATTAATTAGAAGGATAATCGAGTCGCAGCTTACTCCTAAATGATCAAATAATCCACTTTTAATCTGAAGAAGTTGAATCATTGACTTGCCATGCTGATTCGTTTAATTTGATTCCTTGTAAAATTTGCTCTTAATCTTGACCATCATAAACAAGAACTATAACGAGGTATTAACGCGCCTGAACATTTCACGGAAACTGAGGTCACGGACGAAGTGGCCTTGTGAACTTGTTCAGGTGATGAAACAGAATTCTTTCAAAGTACTGCGCAGTTGAAGAGGCTGAGGATATTGTCACTGCCAACGGACGAATCAATTGTCTGCGAGTATACTTCAGACACTTCTGCCCAGAAATTAGCGCAGAAGTAAAAAAAGATGGCTCCTTGTTTGAGTACTACAAATGTAACTGTTCAAGTAACGGATATGGTAGTGAGAGCCAACAAGGACATAGCTTCCCTTGGATAATAATCACATTGTGTCAACGCGTAGCCTTGTTGGAGCTTCACTGATTCACTATAGTAAGTCGATCTCTTTCTACCTCTGTAAAGTGGCAGTAGCATATTAACGCATCATCAGGAAGGGACACGATTTTGGTTTTGATGGGGTCCTTATGCCCCTCCCAGAATACGCTACTGTAAGGTGTTAATTGCTCCGCAAAACAGAGAATACCAACATTTCTTCCACTTTCCCAACATCTCATTTCTTTAAACGCTCTCAACATACTCAAATCAAAGCAGTGAAGTTAAAACGTATAGCCAAATCAAGTAGAGTTTTATTTGATTCGAGATGTATATTACGGAAAATGAAGTTCATAAACAATGTTAAGCTCGCGGTACTCTAGGAATTTAGACGAATTTAGACCTTACTGCACACCAGTGTGCCGCAGCACAGGTTGATAAACATTACCCTACCCTAATCATTGGATAACGGAATGATTGTGAAAACGTTCGAAGAAAATATAGTGAATTCAATGACTAAAAGACAAGTGAATGAGATGATGAAGGATTAGTTCAACTCCACCGTTTACTTTTTACCACGAATGCTATCACTTCATACGTTTTAAGCTATATTCATAAGAATATACAAGACGAATTCTTATGCAAATAAGTAACTAAACCCTTAATAACTATACCCTGATCCGCTCATTGTTAATGCGAAGATATCTGTGTTGACGGCTCCGGGGGATATTAATGACTACACTACGAAAAATAAACCAGACTTGCTAATAAAAGTAAAAAAATAATTTAACTTATCTAGGGTGTTAAATTTGAGGGAAGATTTTTTTCTTTTAGAATTCATTTTCGAGAATTATATATCCTATGAAATTACTAATTTGGAGAGGTCTCGAAACAAATGCCCTTGATGTACTCTAAGAAAGTCTTTCCAATAACCGGGTATGGTTGACTATCTACTTCTATCCCACCTAATATGAAAGCAAGCACAAAATTTCCTAGGCCGAACATCCTAACAAAAAAGAACAAGAGCAAATGATGCATTGAAATAAATTTATAATTAATAAATATGATAAATAAATTACGAAAAATGATAAATATATAATGAATTTAATAACAAGTAAATTTATTTATAAATAATTAAAAAGTGAATAATGAGTAATACCTTTCTTTGAAAATTATTAAGACTAACAATTTGCATAGAAAAACAAACATCAAGGATTATAAATTCAATGCAGGGATTCACCTTCTAATCTTCCAAAAAATCAGACATGCTGATCAGCGCTATATTCATTTAGCAGAGATGCAAGTTATAAATGAGTCTGGACAGGATTTTTTTAAACATTAAACTTTGACCGGTTCATAAAATTGAAACGATATCCCGTATTTCGATCTGGTATAGCAACACAAGGGATTATTGCGTGGAATTTTTCAAAAGATCATCTCGAAAACCACAAATGTATTCTTCCAAAGAATATAATGATGATAAAAATAATAAGACACCACCCTAGAATAATAAAACTCTTCCTTAGAATATTACACCGGTGCCGATAATAACATCTTAGTTTTCACATTCTTAAGATGTGAAATAGTTATTAACTATGTATGAAAACATGAATGAAAAATATTCTTGGAATCTAACTCCCTACATAATGGAGATGACGAGTCAGATAAAATACAAGAGGGGATTAAGTAATGAAGGTGATAATTTTTTTTGATAAGATAATGTCAATCCATCAGGTTTTTAAACTGGGGATGGCATATCTTCACCCTTTATTTTCCGATATTGTTTTGATTAATAAATGCAGCCTATCTATATAGAATGCTTTAGTTATAAAATCTATCTTTTTCTTAGCTAACACCGGTTTCTTTCAAGGTCATAGGATCAGAAACCAGCGAATAAAAATGAAGAGGTTGGCGAGGAATAGAAAGTTTCACTTTTTAAAGAGCTTATATTCTATCGCTACTTAAACAAAAATGATTTTGATATATGTAGGAATTACTATTTTTTATACTCTAAGAATGATTTTATCAAGCTTGGATTAAGATAAAGGAGAGGTCTTACTCAACGTTCAATGAAAATTCTACATTATTATTTAATGTCTGGTATGAACTAGTGACTATTTTTCTCAATGACCATTTTTCTCAACTTCAGTTACGACAAAGAAAGATAACAGCTGTCTATGAGACGTAATTCACTATGAAGTTCAAGGCAACAAAAAATTTTTGCGCTAAGAGAAAAACGTGGGTAGAATACTGTTGAAGCGTTACAATTTCTTGCCAATACAATAGCGATAAAAACATAAATAACTCAACAAACATGTAACCTGGTCGATTAAGATATATTCCTTGAAACAAATATAAATTTTTCGAAAAAATATATAAGTATTATGAGATAAACCTCGTATATTCGGACTATCACAGCTGTTGTATGAGATTCAAAAGGATTACGGTGCTTGCCTTCAAATACCCTTAAAGTGAATCGTAATTAAGGCATCATTATTGCGTTTTTATAGTTCGAATTATGGAATATTAACAGAAAACTAATTGCAACAATATCTGAGTTGAATAAATTATACGATAACTACGATAAAAGATTGTTACCGTGATCTGTCACATAGTCCGAGAAGCATTACCTAATATTTTTCATACCGAATAATATCTTGTAACTAATAAGCAAACATAAAACACAAGGTTTACAAAATATCTTTCCAAATACGGTAAAAATCTAATAAAGAATTCTGTTGGATTTTGCATCGTCAAAAGCAATCAAAAATTTAAAAGAATGAGCTGAAAGCAGCTTAATACAAAACACACTTTTTCTCCATTTATCTTAGCAAGTCATGGTTGAAAATTTTCATTATTTACCCCTTATCTCAAGGCACAAGTTCAAGAAAAGTTCCGGGGATAATAATTTATGGGGTCAGAACAATAGATAGCGAATAAACTTCCGAAAGTTTGATTTCTTTTATCGGTTTCCGTGGCATCGCGGGTTGGAGTCTAAGAAATTTCTCGATACTTCAAGAGATTTGGTAGCCTAAGTCGATGATGCAATCACAATGAAAAACGCATCAAGTCCAGAAATTCCCATTTAGGCAATCAAATATGCAATTCGATTTACAAAATTAATCGCCGAAATAAGGAAATTTATGAAAACAGAACCGAGGACCGAAACAAAGAAACAGCTATTCTGCCAAAGAACCGAGGACCGAAACAAAGAAACAGCTATTCTGCCAAAGAGAAAACCGAACCCAAACCGAAAAATTAACCTGAACTATCACCAGAAACTATTTACTATTCCCTTACGATTTTTGGTCGCATTCTAATGATGAGTCATGTTATATATCATTATTATGATAAATCATGTAACGGTGACTGGTTATCCACTATCTCATATTCTAATAATTAACGTCGTAATTATTCATCACGAATTTTATTTTACTATTTACTTGATTACATTATTACTAAAAAGATATACACAATAAAAAGTATGAGAAATAATATGAAATATAATGTTACTAAAAAATAATCCGGTTCGACAGTGTCTAACAGAGCGAAATCAGAATTGAACCGGAGTAAATACCATAACAGAAATAATTACCATTCGATGCATTGCAAAAGAGATGGTAAAGCATAATTTTGAATCAGCAATGACACTGCAGTAATTGGTTTTGCAACGATAAATTTCACATGGATTATAAGAAATATTTAAAACTCACTTATCAGTACTGATCTATCTACTTCTTATCATATTTATCTCTTTTTTAAATTTTATTATACAATTAAGATGACCGTTTCTCTGTGAATTGGTTCATTTTCAAATAAAAATCACAAATTTATATACCAGATCTAGCTGACTCGATCGATTCATTGATCGTTGAAGGACGTTCAACCAATCGCGATCACTTATTGACATTCTTATTAACTACTACCTGTTTTATACTTCCAATATTTATCTTCACAATGCATAGTGATCTGTCGGTACAATGCTCAGCCCGGAGGTTGATTTGAATTTTAAATGTCTTCTTAATAATTAATTAAATAATCTTCAACATTAGTTACCAAAAGCCTTGGAGAGGGATGCGGAAAATGAGGAGTGAGGTAGTTTTTCTATGCTTGCTTTACTTGGCCAGAAAAATGCGAGTGAAAACGTCTATGTGAGAGCAGCACAAAGATCATATGATTTAATGATTCACTTTTATTGTCTTACATAAGGAGTGATCAGGATGAACGTCATAATTCAGCTTCATTTATAACTTCAGTAGCTTTCGTATCACCAAGACGATGAAAAAGACTGAGACTAAACAAAATGTAAGATTCACTTTTCTCTTTCCTATATCAAGAGACAAATGAAATGCATTCCATTCATTATTTTATTTTCATACAAAAAGTTAGCATTTTCCTTTTACTAATGCGAGAAATAACATCTAGTAAATATTTAAACTAGAGAAGCCTTAGGTAGATACATGTACAGAGTAATGGTAATTTCAACATTCACCACTGCTACTTTCAACATTCACACCACGTGTGAAGATATTCTCATCCTTTTGTTCCTTTCCTTGAAATCAGATGCATTTCCTTACCTAGATATGAACACTATAGTTTCGCAATCAATAAATTAAAAGAAGTATCAATCTCACTTCCTTATACTATCTGCCTCTACTACCTTACCTCACTAGCAACAGCCCTTTGAGTTTTCCATAGAAGTTACGCAACGAAAATAGGAGAGCTAATCTATGGCACAAGAGCATCGCTGCCGTCGATACCCAATCGGTTATTGTTAGCGTCGATTAGTGTCGCAATTAAAAATTGCCGCGAAACTGACCTGCCAATCAAGCTTCAGGAAAAATAGTGTATCATTAAGCCTCAACAAAGAAACCCAAACATTTTCCTACTAAACGGTAAAGGTAACTCAGAGGGATATTGCAGTCATATTATACGGTGAGGACATTTAAATTTTGGTAGTATCATACACATACTAATTATAAGAATCTGATTGATTTTCTCTAACATCTATCACTGATTTAATGAACTTTGCCACGGCATTAGAATTGTTTTAACTTGGTTACAAAAGCTATATATAAAGAGAAAATAGGCAAGAAAAGCTACAGGAAGCACAAACAATGCTCACTACATATTAAATACCCTTCTTAATTTCGTAATGTAAACATTTCGCGTGGATGCTATAATTTTACCTTGTCTCACAGAGAGGTATTACGGGAAAATTAAACTTGAAAAGTACGAATTCTCGCATTTATCAAATCAAAAGTGGGAGTATGCTTGTAAAAATTCTACCATTGATATTGAAGGAATTTCCGTTTATATTCTTTCCTTAAGTTCCTTACTTCTCGTCCTCATAGCAGCACGCAAACTCTTGGTTAGCCAAGGATTTTAACATCCTTACTCTGATTCCATTACCAAGATTTTCCGTCATTAATGCCTTTCCTTTTAAGAAAGATTCCTTGGCAACTTTTATTCTTTTCTAATCTCATTTGTGAATCTCCCTTCTTAGGAGAGAGAATTAACCAGTTCTACTGTTCTTCTTCCCTCTCCAACTCTGCCCAATTTGATGTCCCATCAGCTACCAACTCATGCTTGAATTTATTTAATATTCCCTTTAACTTTAGCCAATGCACTACTTCGAAAGCCTTTTCAAAAATTTTCAAAAGATTTATTTGTATTTCAAAAAGCAAATAATATCTTAGCAATAATTTAACACGTTAAAAAACTAATGACATTGGCAACTACAATTCAGTATACTAAGTCACAGTATTTCCGATTCAAGCAGTTTAGCTGTGGAAAATGTAATTAATTCAACGATAAAAGAGATAACTGGGTTTTAATAAGTCAAAAAATATCGTCCTCGCCCATACTGTGAGAAATACGCTTCAGGCTTCCTAAAAGACGACTTATAATTAGATATCGTCACGGATTGCGTGTAACAGAACTCTGGGTTCGATAAATTAAATCACTAAACGAGTGACTTATTTTATTAACATGAATGACTCTAAAACAGTTTTTCGACACACAACGAATCGACTGTAACCTTCTATCGAAGCATAGAAGTACGTGTGTCTTTAGCAAAGAGCACGCTCATTGATCGATTCGAGCAACAATAGATGTTTACACGTTGCTACAACTCTTCGTTCGTTCCTCTCGCTTTCTCTTGGCTTCCAGAAAATTCTAATTGACCTCCTCCATAAAACTACTTTCTACCGTCTTTCACTCATTTCCCCCTTCCCACAGAATGCGTCATTCTACACTGTGGCTCCTGAATTACTCAATGCAATGATACCGGGGGATTATTAATGTTATTGGTGAACACAGAAGATATTTACATGTTAATTTATTGAAAAAGTCGGCATAAAGTTTTCATGGCATATAAGAAGGTAAAAAATACGAAGGTATTTTCAGTACTGTTACAATAAACCACATACTCTGATGATTTGAAACTTAATCGTTAATTATAAACAACATAGCAAATATCCAAATAATGCAATGACATTGTTATTCTTGCATTCGAATTCACAATTATAAAAGGTGATCAAATGCAAATGTATCATGATCTATCATAAGTTATCGACTCAAAACTGTCCTATACATGATATAAACTGAAATAATGACGGATCTCAGGCGAAATAAAACATTTTAAGAGAATGAGGGCTGATTTCCTTCTAGAGACCTGCTGATTTTCAAAAGCTTAACTTTTATTTGGCAGTCTTTCTACAATAACTCTGCATCTATTAATTTTTCACGACATCATGGTGATTTAAAAGTCACATGGGGATAATTAAGGCAAATATTGTTGTTTACAGTTTCCAATTAAGTTTCTACATCTGATCTCAGGGGATATAAGGCATGATTCTTCCCAATAGTTCATGGAATATCTTCCAAAATTCTTCTTCCTCCAAATTTTCCCGAGAAAAACTCTTTCAAGGAATTATTCTTCTGACGATAACCAGACCGATCTTTAGAATTAATCTCATTCCTTTGAAAATTTAGCTTTCATTTCCACTGCCATATTGACTATATCGAGATAAATATCGATCGTAAATGCACTGCATTGTTTTCTTCCTTCCTCACTGCTCACTGACACGATAGAATAGCAGAACTACGAATTGCCCTCAACTGATAAGGAAGTTAATGCCAACGTGAAAGATTATGCAACAGTCCACATTTCCATTTTCTGTGCTGGGAATTTCCGGACTGAAAGTTCGTGTCATTTCTCTTTATTAACTGGTGTATGAATGTATAAACAAGTTTGGATTTTTAGGCCAAGGTATGACGAATAAATAAATATTAGGGAAAGTTATCTTTTCCTTGAAGCAGAGGAACATGTATCTTACTTTTATAATTATCCCAGTCTGGTTATAGACGTGAAAAGAAAAATTGTAAAGTGGACCTCATTAAATCCATTCATTTTTCGATATAGAGCAGATTTACGACCGAGATGCATAGAAGATAGACGAACATTTATATTAACTTTTCAATGTAAACGAATGAAGTTCTTCTATTAAATGATTGCTTTATGATAACAATGATGTCGTCGTTCTATACACATAAATGTTATCATACTTAAATTTTGATTAATGTTATGGCCTTTTTAGAATCGCCTTGTAGAAAGCTCACAAGTTCCAGTATTTTTACCGTATTTATATTTTTCTTATTAAATCTCGGATTCATTTGATTGACTGTAATTTGCATTCACTCCATTGGGAGGGAGGTCTTGTAATTTAGTTGGTAGAGAAAGAAAGATACGTGGAAACGCATTTCAACTCAAACATTCCTAAGCGAAAATTCGAATTATTCAAGTCGAAAAACAGCGAAATAATTTTTCGATGGCATTAGTATCTATACTTCGAATAAAGAATTGGACTAAACTGCTTTAGAAGTAATGAGATTGTACAAGTAATTAAGTACAAACTGCTATTATTTTAGATATAAGAAAAGGTCTCATACCAAACAGAATTCAACAGGTTATGAAATTATACGCCTTTTCTGAAAATATGATCGGTGAACGGTCTTAAGTTCGACTGATATTGAAAATAACGATCCACGGGTAGAACAGCATTGATTTTATGGGCTAGCCAGAAATAGGTTAAAGGCTTTGTCATGAACTGCGGGTGACCGAACTATTGGCTCGGCGAAATACATTACGATTGCCACAAATTAATATATTTACAGACAACGTGTGTGCATATACTTTCATCGAAGCACGCAATATAACAACCGATTCCTACAACGATAGATGTTTATCCGTTGCTACAACACTACGTTAGTTAGTTCTATTTCTTCTTTTCAGAAAATAAATATCGGTTTTTAATACATAAAACGGCTTTCTATAGTTTTTAAACATTATCAGACCCTAAAAATGCACGTATCATACAGCAGGAGGCTATTTCGTTTCGTTATTTAGAGTGTGCTCGTGTAGCATTCACTTGCCAGAATAATCAAATAACTATAAAATAAAACTACTCATTCTGGTATCAATCTGGTTGGCGTAGAAATTGCGGTCGAATAAATTATATTTATATTTTAACATTCCATAAATTCTCAGATTTATTTTCCATTAAAAATAAAAAAAAACAGAAAAGATATATTTACAAAAAGGCTGCCACTTTACTTTATTTTTGATGAACCTTTTGTTTTATAATATGCATATCTTCTGTATTTGGAAATTGTCTTTTCCCTATTTTTTGTGAGATATTTTCTGTTTTGACGATGCCTATGCCTTTTCTCTGGTCTTTGGCAAAATAAATATTATTATTATTATTACATGAGATTATTTCTTTGATTGTAAAGTGAGTAGATCAAGAAACTAATGGTAATTATGTGAAAGAAAAATGTAAGTGGATATAATTGGTCATTTTAACAGTGCTTAGGAAGGTGAGTTCATGAGCAAATAATATCCCCCATCGGAAACCGAACCCGGGACCGCTTTCAGTAAAGTTCAGCGCGTTTCATTTCAAAATATATGAGAATAGGATTTCATTATTAAAAGAAAAAATTAAATTGAATTACTACACAAAATTCAATGTCGCCATACTTAAGAAGAGAAACTTTCTAATATTTATTTAGAACCCCAGAGTGGGAAAAAAATTAAGAATTTCGTACGATAATTTTATTTGTTATATTCGTGTAGAGAGTGACTCTGAAATACTTGGTGCGTGTATACAGTTCGAGAAATTATTGAATCCAGGGAGCGAATGACGTTAGGAAACATTGTTTTATTAGCTAACTCTAAAATGAAGAGAATAATTTCCATATCAAATTCATTTTAATCTAATTTTGTATTATTCACTTGTTGATCGGTAAAACACCATCGAAGAAAGCTGCTTTGAACTTCTCATTTCGACCATTCATTAGTTAGATGGAATCGTTATTCAATCATTCAGGCGCAAAGATATCTTTCAACGCATTAGTTATATTATATAATGATGATTCATCGGCAATTAAGCGACGAAAATATCTTTCCAATTCGTTTATCACGGTCCGAGCACTTAAAAAGATATATAAAGTTTTAAGAATATCTTTCACTATCTTAAAACGCAATTCTTTCTATAAATATGGGTAGAAAAAATAGCCTTTATCCGCATAAAATCTTAGCTAACGAATAATAAAAATACATAAAACTACTGATGCTTACACTTAAAGACTTCTTCGGTTTTTTAGGCATTTATACTCCTAACTTGATAACTAGATTTTTAACATCCATTGGTCAAGTTGATGATGTTATACTCTAAGCCTTAATAATGATAACTATTTTGGGAAGATAAAATCAGATGATTTAATATCCTTTTAGCCTTTTAGATTTTGAAAAGTTTTTCTTTAATTTTCTCCTAATAGAATCATAATTTAATATCATATATTTTAGTTTCTGAGGCCGAATTTCTGAGCCGGCCGTGGTGGCGGAGTGGTTAGCGTGCCAGCGCGTTAACGCTCCAACCACACGGTCCCGGGTTCGAATCCCGGCTAATCGGATTTTTCCGGTTAGGGAATGGCTGTCTGTGATTGTCCCACGCCGATAAGCCAGGCTAGTAACCTACTTAAAGGCGTTAAAAGTTATTACTCAAAGTACCAGTACCAAGCCTCGATTGGGGCGTGGTACTGAAGGAAACAGGCATAAGCCAAGGAGGAAAGAAGGAAGAAGAAGACCGAATTTGATGGATTCGTAAGTAGATAATTACTCATCTAATTTCAAAAATGTCTCATTTTTCAATAGATGGAAATCTTACAACGATTTAAAGCTGGAATCGTGGCACAATTCTAAATTATTTGAAAACTTCAGGATATTTTGGAATAACCCTTGTATAACATAAACAGATCACTTAGAAAATATGTGCATTTGTGATGCTTGTTCACAACAAAGACTATACGCTAACTTATTTTGCGAACGATGAAGTATTTCTGATATATAATAATGGTGATAAATAGGAAATGTATAAAAGAGCGAATACCAAATGTTACATGGTTGTTCCCAGTACGAATCAAACTCAATTATGTCGACTCATGTAAAATTCCGTATAACTACGGCCTAAAATTGTAAAGGAAGCTAAGATAGTTTATATATATCAATAAAATATGTACACTTCTCTCCTTTCCTTTGGATTGAGTTTTTTTTAAGCGCACCAATATAATTTTGCACAAAGGCGCTTCTTAGCCTAGCAGGTTTCTGATTACTAATACAGTGTTTTGATACAATTATGGACCTCGATTTGCTCCCATGCGTGTCGAAAATGTCCACATTCAATACAGTTATTCCGCTACAAATATAACGAATGAATTACGCCAGTAAAATACAAAAATTCGTCGAAAGAGACAAATTCGAAAATTAAAACTTATCTTGATTGTATCATGGCTGCCATACATCTCTGTATCGACCTAATGAAAATTCGACAAAGGAAGGAATAAACAACCTTTAATTTACTGCGATAAAACCTCGTTGAAGCTAAACATATGTTGTACATCAAATCCGATTGATAAATATTGATTGATGAGTGTAGAACAAGTAACCTCATGTTCGACCGATGATGACACATCCATCGTTTGTCCTTCATCGATTGGAATAGAGCTTAATTATTCATGAATGCATAATGCGCATAATGATTCGCATTAGACCTGCACAACTAATCACAATTGATTCATACGCTGCAAGAGACACGCGCCGTCAATTCGTCCTTGGAGTGGGTTAAGTGATAAAGCCGTGAGCTGAGGTCGAGGAAGGGTTAAATTCGAATCATCCTCGTCAAATGGGGCAACAAAAGGGCGACAAAATGCGTCATACTAAACTGTTGCCTTATGTCAAAAGAGTGCCGAATCACAATTCCGCTTAATAACGCCATCCCTAACAATCTGAGGGTCTATAGCGACGCTAAACAATCTTCAAAGGGAGGAAGTCGTTTTTTCATATCTCTTTCAACCATTATGTTGTCGTCAACTATTCAATTGAAAACTGCTGGTAGGGTACGTATTATTTTTGTGAGGGCCAAAGTAATGAAGGGGAAACGACCTCAACCCAAACACGTGATCCTCTTTGAACTTATTGCATCATTTTAGGCACGAGTCATGTACATACATATGTATGAAGGGGTATGATTTTACTCGCAGTAGGATCGCCTTAAAGGGATATACAGACCCCGAAAGAATCAGAAACACATTAATCCAACATAGTTTAAGGATTCCTTATACCTATTGTCTCTTTAAATGAGTTATGTTCTTAAAATGCTCATATATGTAACAGTTTTGCATTCTCATTTAAGAAATTCCGCGAAAAATTAAACTCACGAATAAGGAAAGAAACGGTGTCCTTCCTGTGGCTCTTACATTTCTCTTTCCGAGCACATAAATTATTCAAGTTAAGATGAACGATTTATGCTTCTATTACTCATGAATGAATGTTGCAAAAGTTGAAAATTAATCAACTTTCATAGGTCTCTAACGATTTTTTTTCATTTGACTTTGAATAAAGATTATAGATGTAAGAAAATTCAGCTGCATAAATGAAGATACCGATATTTGCACAAAGGGGGCTTAAATTTTCAAACATATTTGCAAGACGAATTTTAAAGCTAACACATTAGAAGGCGAGTTCACGAAACTTTTTCTCCTAAATGTATTATTTTCAAAGAAATTCTTCGTGAGTTATAATTCGAGCAGAATGCCGATTTGAAATATTTAATTTTGAATTCATGTAACATTGTTTCTACAACAGTTATTGAAGAAAATTTCGTCTTGGACGTTTAGTCGTTCGATTTTATCGAACCACCTGATACGATAATTTCATTTTCCATTTTTGGATTCTAATCCTTCCAATTAACAATTATCATAACAGCAATTTTTTAAAAGCGCACCGGCAACTACGGTCATTTCACATATTTTGGCCCCACCAGGAATCGAACAATCGACCGCTTTCATCAAAGGGGAACGCGTTACGCGTGGGGATACCCACTCGGATATCCGGAAGCCTGTTAAGGATTTTTCCTCTCCAAAGATTTCATGAAGGGGAAACCGTGATTGATTACCAAGGAATCGCATTAGTCTAGCTTTTCATTCTTCTCTCGATTCAGGATGGTGTTTTCATCTTTCATTTACTTTTCTCTCAGTTTTTTTCATGCCCGTGATGACACGTAAGCCATGATGGCATGAATTATGCTGGATAATGAACTACATTTTAGCCCTTATTGAACACTATGAAAAGTTTCATCCTCATTGCTGCACTTACGTGAACTTGTCCCACTTATAGTACTCTGAGTAAGGAAACTCCATTCTTCATCTTGCTTAGTAAGTCTCACTCCCTCTCCTGAGCTAACTGAAAACTAACTAACTAAGCTAACTAACTAAAAATTATGGAGAGATCATGGTTGAATATTTAATATACAATTAACCGATATGTTCCCACCGCTTGCAACTATCCAGGTTGTCATCATACTCATCGACGAAGGAAAACAGGAAGGAAAATGTAGCACATAAGGTTTCGAATCCCAGTATACCCACATACTTCCGCGCTCAGCATTTTATGACTCGATTTTAAAATCCATCCTTAAATGTTCTTCTGTAAATACTTGCGAATAAATATCTGTTATGCAAGCTGGGGTTTATATTGAGTGATTAAAAGAAAACGTATAAGCTAAATATTTAAAATAAAATCACTTGTTTTAGCGATCGGAGCGTTCCTACCCGAAATGTATTTGAAATGTTGATTTGCTTAATTTTTTTGTAACGTTTTCTTACCCGAGCAGCTCATTTTTGGATCTCTTCTGGATTCTTTAGATATAACACACATAGAGGAAATGGTCCAGATAACATGACTCATTCCAGAAGCATTTATCCAATTCTAACAGCATTCATTTCTACTCCGAGTGAGAAAGGATATGAAAAACAGCCCCTATACTTATATTATTGATTTACAAGCATAATTGTCCCATCTTAAATTTTATAGTGACATTTTGCAATGCATTCGGGCACAGATTTTATCTTCAACATACAGAAAGGATACAAGAGAGAATCATTATTTTAAATTCAATAAACAAGTCGTCACATTTGTTGACAATTATATATGGTTAAGAAACGACCAGATCTATATCAACTTAATTTAAATAGTGTTATATTTATCATTGATCTATAAGACGAACTGAAAATTCGTCGTGGCTAAAACTTTATTAGAAGCATTATCAGCATAACATAAAAACCTGACAACGAGAGATCGACATTTACGAAACCCATTAAACAAGCCTTTATAAACTATTATCGCCGAACCATCAGAGACTGATGTCTGGAATGTCTAATTTCAAATCTAAGTTGAAATATGCGTCAATTAAAATACGTGTAGAGTGATAAAGAAATCTTACTGAGCTCAGAGATGGGTCTGATTCTGATTATAGGTCACTCAAAGCAATGAGGGCTGGCTTACTCGCAATGAGGCGGGAAACTGGCAAGAGACCTATGAAAGGTTTAGTCGTCCTAGAAAAACTCTGACTGCAACCTCAATTACGCTTACACTAGCAGCATTGCTCAATGAAACCAATATTCCCCTCTAAATGATAGAATGACTTCCCGTTTTCTCAAAATTATTATCTATGCGATTCCAAACGTTTGATTAGACGATTATTTTTCATTAAATTAGCGTGATAATAATTAAATAAAAGATTTAATAATATATTCAGAAGATAAAAAAGTCATTTCTACAATTTGCGCAAATGCCGTTCTTATTTATTTACACACGTTTATTAATGCATAGCAACAGATGTTGTGGCAATGATTAAACATCTGTTGTCACGGGCATACTTAAGAAGCCATTACCGTATTAAACACCTGCGCCCTTCCCCGATAAAGAAATAAAAATAATTTGTTTGATAGCGTGAATAATAAACACAACATCTTCAGTTTCATAAATCCCTCACTGGTTTTTATATTCCCACTTCTTTTTTTGTGAATCCATTAGTCGTTTAAAGAACACGCATTTTCTTATCTAATAAAAGAGCAAACGCCAGATTATCAGATCTCGAATCAATATAGGACTCAATATTTGTCGATCTGTTAGCAAAGAAAAGTTGATTATCCTAAAATGATGAAATTAGAATATCAGCGATTGAACTTTTGGATAAAGAAATTTATTATTTCACCAGGTCATGATTTGGTAGTCCGTAATCTATTCAAAAATTTCAACTCCATTGTGCAACTGACGGTATAAAAAAGGCGGTAGATAGAGGAATTTACAGATAAAATAGTATAAAAAAGCGTAAATAAGTTAATTTTAGCATGATTATCGCCTCTTAACAGTTTTTATTCTGGATACTTACAAATATAAAAGATTAAATTATAAAACCGAGAACTAAGTAAATTGAATTTGTAAAATTTTCTTACATATGGACTAGACTTGATTTTTGTCGAGAATTTTGAAAGAACACTCATAGATATAATAATAATTAATCCTAACAAATGTCACTAAAACACTAATATCACTACATTTAATTTACAGCGATAATTAGCGATTTCGGAAACATTCTTCTAGACAGATTGCCAAATAGTAAACTGGATAATTATTTGCTCCGAAAAATTTTCTACACATTGATTATCATCCGAGACATTCGCAGTACTTATTATCACGGTTCTGATGCTGTAAAAATTCTGATATAATAGCAGGATACATAAAATTCTAGCATGGTTTGAGTCAGTCAGGTTTTTAATCTGCCGCTCTTTCTATACGAAAAATTTTATTGATCAATGAAATCACCATATCTACTTAAAGCTGATGAACGTTACAACACTGTATCGCTCACGAATTCAACTTTAGGCATAGCACATGCCTTTTATCAAAACTGTTTGAGTCGGTGAATGCACTTTACAAACACTACACTACACTGCATTACAAATGTTTTTTTTTTAAATATTTTATCGCCAAACTCAACAATCAACCAACTCTTATGTGTTGAAGTCCGATCCTGCAATCGAGATGTTATGATTCGCGATTAGAACGAAATTAATATCCATTCCTCATGAGATTTCTTATCGAAAGATATGGGCACTTTTTTAGAATGTCATTCACCCTATCAGTCACTCCTTTTCCGCGAGTAAACAAAACGTTTTTGGGCAAAAATTAGCCTTTTCGTGTTTGGAAGACGTCAAAGAACTTGCTTGCCTTTTATTTTAAGGGGAAATTGTTTTCTTAGTTATAGAAAGTTTTCCGAAATCGATAGTGGTAATGCTTAAATTTTATTAATATCCAATAAATTTTACCTAATACATTTCTATATTATGGCTTGCGTTTTACATTGGAAAACCACGACTTTAGCTCCACACGTGTAAAAAAATGTATCTACCTGCACATGCTACATTCCTAGCGGCAACGAAGAAGTGCGATAAAAAATTGGTCAACAAGGTTACTACATTCCATAAAAAATTATAATTCAAGCCACCTTGAAGTGGGTTGGGTTGGGAAGGTCGGAAGGGGGCGGGGCACGTAAATAATTTCATTATTTTCCAAACAAATAGTAGATACATTTTTCTCTGACGGCGCTGCAGTCGTGGTTTATCATAATATAAAATCAGCTTTCGTAATTGTTAACAAAGTTGATTTTGAAAAAACTCTAATGATATGATTAATGTAGCATTGAAATAGATATGTGAATAAAATTCAAAACCTTTCCATAGGTTGAAAAGTGAAAATCATTAAACAAAAAGTATCGATTAACTGTTCATCCTAATTTAGTCTCATAACAGGCGTTCGCTTAATCTCATCCTTCATCTTGAGGAAGCCATGAATGTTAAAGCTAATAGTAAAGGTCGTAATAAGTTGGCATTCTCACGCTGCAGTTACCGCTACAGATACACCCGCTTCAATAATACACTATAGCGGTAGTTTCCTTTTTCGTATAAATACCGTCGAAGATTATCACACCGATGAAATAATTCTGAATAAATAATCATTGAAGACATTATCTTCGCTTCTTAAGGATTTCCATGATAGTTTTAAAGCTAGCATGCGATAGAAATACATAAAACATGGAGCTAAAAAAATATCTTAAATTGTTAAGTAAACATTTAGTGGGCGCATATTTTATGATATGATTGTTGCTTTCGTCAAAAATGTCTCTCGGAACACGGTGAACAAAAAATGTTTGCAAAAGCTTTGATTGTCAAAAGCAGTAACCTGTCAGTTAAAGAACTGGGCACTTTTAAGTTTTACAATTGAAAAAAATTCCCATTGCAAACTTGGTGGACAAAGTAAGAGGGTAAATGAAAAAAATGCCTTGGTTTTTAAACAACAAATTACGTAAGTGAAACATCAAATATAAACACTATAATTCTTTTAAATGACAGCTATGTTTAACCATAGTACTCATTTGAGGAGTACCTTTCGAATTCTATTGCCAAAATTATATACTTACGGATTAAGAATTTACCCGAATATTTAACTGTGCAATTTCGCATTTCAACCTGTCAAAAATGTATGATAGATTACGCAGGAATGTTTTCCTAAATGATATTTTTGCTTATCGAATTATCAAATTTAATTTTGTGACACCATTAAAAGAACGTGATGAATATACTTCTGGAGTTGGAGAAATAATTTTTGACAGCAATTTAAAAGTTATAAGCGGAAAACTCAAAAACATACAATGTTCGGTTATTTCGCGATTCTTGAAAACCTGAATAACACTATAATCCAATCAATATCTTATAGTAAAGATAGTGCGGATGTTTTGATCTCGGCAAAAATATCCAATAAGCAAAATTTGTACCAATGAGAGAAGATAAAATTGTTGAAAAGACTGGTTCGCCATATTGTGACATGCAGGATTAGCTAGGTTCGAGTCCCACTCAAGTCGAATTTTTATTCGCATTTCTTCAGTTTGTAGATACACGCCAAAAGATGCTAAATTTTCACATTCTATATCATCCTTTAAATTTGAATTTCAAATCTTTCCTTGAAAAAGTATAATATATGAATTTCGAAAAAATTTAAGAGTCAGGCAATGCTTGAAAAGATAGGTAAGGTGCACTTTCTCCCTTATATCTTTCGTTTTCGTTTCGGCTGATTCCGATACAAACAGGATCACCACGAAATCAAAAGGCTAAATGAAACTGGCTAGAAAATCGCAGATATAACAAAAATGCTTACGGTTTTCTGACATTCGATTCGTAGATTGAATGCGTATTGAGTTTTTAAGACAAATCGTGAAAAATAATAACTGGCCGAAATTAACCGAATAAGCAGTTCGAATCATCAAGTTTTTTTTTCCTTTCTACGTATATCGCGGTCGACTTTGGAAGAGCGCGCTAAAAATATTATTACGATCACATAGATCGTAGTGATCTGTAATGATCGCATCCATAAAACGTAATCACAAATTTTATTTCAAGAAATTTGATTTTGATGATATCCGAAGGATGTAGGGTTAACTCTTCGTGTCCCAGAAATTTTCGATGAATTTTAGCCTTGCGACGCAAAAAATCTGGCCGTTGGATTAGAAGGGGATCGTCACAGATTTTTTCTCGGAACTTGGCCTAACCTTTGCGTTACGACGTGGAAAGAGAGTAAAAACTTTCTCGAGACGCTTTGCTATCAATACGAATTCGAATGAGAATTAAATAATCCCAAACAAAAACCTCCTATCGGTATTATATGGAATGCGAGCGAATTCGATCACTTTCAAAAGTATATATATCACAGTTAGAAAAATCCAGTCATTCTACCCATTAAAAATTTTATATAAAGGAAAAGAGGAGTCGAAATATAATTTTAGATGATTTATAAACCATCCATTGAAACATACTTTTATGAATGCAATCTGAGAACAGAATCACACACTTTATTCTGACGAAGGAACGATGTTGTGCTTTTGTTTGAATTATCTCAATTCACTACTAAAAATTTTTCTGCGTGTGTTTTATAACCTTATATACATAATCAGTAACTTTTATCGAGAAAGACGCTCTTAATCATTCTGAAACGCTTGAAACTCAAGTTATTTACGTCAGAATAACATGAACTTACATGATCATGGACTATAACTCTCTTCTCATTAGCAGTCATGGGTTCTCGGTGGCTAATTTACAGGAGGGATTAATTTAGACTGATTTTATATAGAAATACTCTCGAGGAAAAAGGCTTTACACTATATTTAGGTCGCGAAAGTCTACATTTATTCCTTAAAAGAGCGACAAAAATTAAACGTAAACTATAGTGCAAATTAGAAGGAAAATTTTTGGAAGATTATGACGGATTACGCAGTTTCAAATGAAAGATTAAGTTAGACTGCAAAAAAATTAAAGTTAGATGTGCAAAAATGTGGGTACTGATACGATATCTATATGAAATAAAAAAGGTGATGATGTAAAATACATAGGGTAAAATACAATACTTAAAACTGATATCTAAGTACACAAGTTTTTCAGTATCTCAGATAGACTACTTAAGGAAAGGTAGTTGAAAAAAAAATATTTTTATGAGACATTTAAAAGAATGATCAGAGTTAAATAAGAAATATCCCTACCTTAAATTCCACGTTTTCTTTCTTCCAGGTCGGCCTGATTTCCTTCAAAATTGCCAAAGCGCCTTCATAAAGATCGCTCTCCAGTATTGTTATTGGAACATGCATGGTGTGAGAGACTAAAGCCATTCCTTGCCTAACAGCAAGTAACTGAGGAAACTATGCGCTACGAGGCGGATTTTATCGTCTGCACTGACCTTCGGAATCCTACTCGTTACCCACATAGCGAATTACCAGACGTACTCATCTGAATTTCATCGTTTAACAGTTAATTAATTGTGAGATAAATGAGCTATTGGTCGACGGAACAAGGAATACTCGATAAATATCTACAGTGAGTACTATAGCGAGCACACCTTCACTACCTGATCATTTCAGTAGTACGAATGACTCAAAAAATGTATATATCTTGCTCTCTTACGGAAGAAGCTGTGTAAAAATTACAGATATTGTAAAATATAATGATAACAAGGAAAATCAATACCGTAAACGCCCGATGTTGTAAAGAACACGAGTTTATACTCCTAGCAAACAGCTGCAAGCCGAAATGCACGTGAAAACAAGACTGCGAGTTTGTCCGAATCCGAATTGAGGCTCGCTGTAAATGTAAAATGTTGCCTACGGAGAAGAACGTCAACGCTTGTATCTACGGTTATCAGTAGCATATAACAGGGAATGTTCTGTTTACTTTTTATTCTATTAAAGTATTATAGTAAAGTATAATGCAATGGAATCATTGCTAAGTGCGATTACGATCCATGACAGAAATTTTAGTTTTTTTATATTAATGGACTTGCATCGAGATACTGCCATCCATTGATATTGAATTTTAGGAACGATATTCTTTAATTTATCTGTTTCATCATTTTGCATTCGCAATTATTCAATTATCTGACCCCGAAATGTCAACTTGGTCTTATCAAAATGTCAGCTAGCAGCAATACTTTTTAGGAATGGTTCAAGTTGTTTCATCGTGTAACTCTAAAAATTCGTATCCAAGATGTATATTTATTCTGTATGATTTTTTAGTCTCTACACTTCCCACCGCCTTGTATAGGGTTGATGCTTAATCACCTTTTGTTTAGGTGTTTTCAATTTGCCAATTATATTCTCCATAAATTCAGCCATGTTGCTCAGAAGAAATTATGAAGCTTATCGTTGTGACATTACAGCCGTCAGATTTGAGTTTCTTATCGTAAGTGTTTTAATAATCGAGTGAAGAATTACTGACTTCAGTCAACGGGAACTGAACACTTTCGATTCATCATTGTGAGAACTTTACATTACTTTTTAAGTACTGTAGAAATGTCTAGTAAAAGGTTTTTAATATAACTAACTTAACTGCAGATGAAAATTAATAATCGCTGCACAAAGTTTTCTTTTTAACTTTTTATTCTGTAAAATATGAAAACTTCTTATACTGCAATATTCATATGATTCAGTAATACAATATCAAAATTGAAAAAAGGCCCTTAAAACTATTATCAGCCATGAATTGTAACATTTTGTTTAAAATATAAACAAGAAGACCTCATTTTACATGTTATTACAGCCATGTAATTATTTAAAAAATAATCAATACCTTGCTGTTCAAACCAGCAATTATGTTAAAATAACATCACAAGTCTGGATATGAACCAAACACATTCATTAAGGTACAGTGCACAATAAATTGTTATTAATACCAACAATTTTGATTTTTAAAATATCACAATTAACTTTACAATAAACATGTCAGATATGATCCAACTATGTCATTTAAGATATTTTGTACAAACTTCTTTTCAGAAAAAGACAGATTACAGACGCATGATTAATACAAGCAGAAGTTAGGGCTGTGGTTAAAAATTAAAGATCAAAGCAATATTTATTCCATCAGAATAATTCTGTCATTTGAATCAAACAAAATATTTGTTTTGATGATAGGAAATAATATTTGAGGTGACTTAAGTAATTATTTCAATTCAGAATAGGACTATACAACAGAGAATTTTAAGCAGCAATTTGGAAATCAATCTCATTGAGAATTGGTTGAAGACGATCAACAAATGCACCATTTCTGGGATTGTAAGGGGCTCCTTTGAATGTATTATGTTCCATGGTGAGCTGAATTAATTCCAACCAATTTGGATCACGACAGAGAACATAAGGGTTTCCAACCACAACCAGTCTTGCTTGTGCTCGGGTAATGGCCACATTAAAGCGCTGAAATACATTATAAGAAAAGAGAAAAAATATAAATATTATTATATAAATCAGGAAATAAACCAACTCTTAACAGGATCTTTTCTTTCATTATACTTTTAAAATTATTTACTTTAGAATTACAAAATCTAAAACTTTTAGTTAATGAGATAAGATGATCAGTAAGTAATGACATTTTAATGTTTGCAAAATATTTAAGGATGAACAATATATTAATATAGCATTAAAAATATTTAATATAACAATATCAAAATTTTAAGCAAATTCTAAAATAACAACTGCCACAAATTAAACAGTCATTTACCTATCAAAACAAAAAATTGAAAACCATCTCTTAAATAAAAAGTTACACAAACGAGACATGGATCTGAAACTCTCTTCACTAAAGATCTATATTCCTTTCAAAATAACCAGCTCTTAAGGATGATAGTGACATTCATTAAATGTAATGAGTACTATGAGGACTAAAATGTAAAAGCAAACAAAAAAATTAAAATAACAGCTATATAAGCAGAAACAGATAAGCTAACCTTTGCATTTGACAAGAATCCAAGCTTAAACATTGAATCAACGTGAAGTAGATTTTTTTCAGATCGGACAGTTGATATGATCATCACCCTTTTTTCTCTGCCTTGATACACTTCAGTTGATCCAACTTCTACATCCTTCCAGCCTTTTTTCTCCAATGCTTGTTTCAACTTATACACCTATAGAACAAATATGTAATAATAAGTGATAAGAATATCACATTTATTAATTAATAATTACATTTAAACTAAATAAAATAACAACGGGTTTGCGCAATGCAAATTTTTCTGTTAAAAAGAAAATTTTGTCAAAGGAAAATTGTAGAAATTTAGAAAGTGGAAATATGAAAAATCATAAGATTTGAAAGAAATGTATCCATATGTATTATAATAAATGTATGTAGAAATTATAGTATCTATTCATTATGAGATCTGAATGTATAGAGACCTTTAAGTCAGGATACAGAATGGTTGTATAAGTAGAATGACATAAGTGAAAAATAAAAATGGCAACCATTTTGTGACGCAAAGAGGATGACCATCATGAGAATACTTGAATAATATCAACATCAAGTATGTATTTGTACAATATATTTCAGTTACATTTTTAGCTGACAAATTACAGCATCTTATAAGAAAAATATTTCTGAGTACGCCTTAGATTATCAGAAAATTACCAATTACAACAAAATCATGCTTAACGTAAATACCAGTGTGTAAGTTAACCTTGAGATACTTTCAACACAATGTTAACTTATACACGAGTGCCATTCAAAGTCCCGTACATAATGATAATAGGTAAAGTGTTTGTAAATTTTCTAGAAAATCTCTCCTTTATATTATATTTGTAAGAGGTGGAAAACAATCAAATGAGAATGAGACAAAGATTGGGAGACCCATTTAGACATGAATTTGTACAGTATCCAACATTACCTGTCGTGTGTATGGAGTCAGCACACCAATTTCGCTCTGTTTGACATTCATCCCACTCTTTGGGTTCAGTAAGACACTGAGGTGTGCAACAACAACTTCCAACTCTTTAATGTTGAAATAACTGAAAATAAAAAAATTCCATTTGGGAATAAATAACACAAAAATAAGATGCTTATATTTTTAGATTATAAAAATGATGGCAAAGCAAGCAAGCTCTCTTTAAACATTGATAAGTTTCTATATTTATTTAAATTATCAATATATATATATTTATAAAATAAGATTTATCACATTACCACAAAAAAGAATTATAGTTACAATCACAAAAGGGATTCTGGACATATGTTGTAGACTTCTGGAATTTCGCTACTTTTGTGAGTAAATTTCACAATCATTGGTACTTTTTATAGGATTAATAAACACAATTACTATAATAAAATCTTAACTAATTAATACCTCAAGCTAATAATGATATAAAAATTGAAGAAATAACAATAAATTATATCTAAATAGAATTTAGTAATAGGAAAATGCATGTAAAATTACAAGTGAAAAAAAGTTACCATCGCAAAGAAACCTGACATGATAGGGCATTCTAAACCTCATAACAAGTCAGTAGAGCTGTTATTATCCATGTTACTCAGATAAAGTTCAAATTTGATATTGATATTTAAGGGGTCCTGGTATTTAACCTAGGATGAATTTGAAAACTGTTGACTGAAATGTTATCACAACTTTGATGCTAAGAGATATAGATAGCTACCTATCTTTGCAGTAAGTGCATCAAAATAAATATTGAAAATTGCTCCAATACGTCTCTCATGGGAGAATTTTGCACTGACCTGGTATTAAAGCCAGGATATTTTTGGAAGATATCTTTGCACTTTACATTAGAAAATACTCTCTCTCTTCGTCTTCAATTCTCTACCTTCCTGAGCTTACTAAAGAAAATTCCCAAAAATTGCACAATGTATTTTGATGAGGAAGATTGGGAATTTCAGGTTTCTTGGGATTGAACCTATGATAACTGGGATTGATTTATCATTTTTCTGGTGGTCTACGCTGCATGACTTTCAAGCTTATTTTTCAGAACCTGAATCAAAAATTTTTCTTTTTATTTATATTTTTAAAGAGAACTAAGATTCAAACCTTGGAGAGGCACCCTCCCTTTCCTCCTTGCCAAGAACACAATGGAAATGCACAGGAAAAGTTTTACGACAGAGAGGATCTTTAAGTACTGGGATGGAATGTGCCTGAAAATAAATCAAATCACAAATATTAAGGGGATGAAATTCGTGATTATAAACTGAAATGTTTTACCCTGCATAACCTGCTAAGGCTCAGTTTATTTGTATGAAAATGAAGGTTATTTTTAGCAGATCTATTCTTGGAACCATAACAAGATTAATAATTTGGAAGTATCGATAAAATATTTTTAATCAAATAGATTGAAAACATGCATAAAAGTCAATAATACAAGACACTTGAATCTCTAATAGCAGTTAAAATAGATACATTTTTAGTTTCTATGTGCATACATATACATTACTTCTAAAAATAATTTTTCATTAAAGATTTTATTTTTGAGAGATAAATTCTCATGTTGATCAACTATTTTAGCTTTTCTTAAACAATCAACTACTTTAGCTTTCTTAGTTTTGCTTCTTATTAAACTCCCTACTATAAAGTCATTTTCAAGAAAATACATTAACTATTTGTAAATCTTTCTGAATGAAAAGAAATAGCTTACCTCAAGTTCATTTTCATAAAACAGTTTGTTTGGAAGGATCAAGATATCAGGATGAGACCTAAAGTTACGAACAAGTTTGGTGATGAACCGGGCATTGTAAGATTCATCTTTCATCCTCTGATAAAGAGAGCATTTGGTCATGAGACGCTCGAGCAAAGAAACGCCTGTTCAAAAAAGAAAAATTACAATGAGAGCAATCAAGTCTAAATAAAGCTTATTCCCTTTGAATTATTTGTCTTGGGCAACTTAACAGCAAAATCCATTTTTTCTTCCACTCTTTGTCAGAGGTTTCTAGTATAATATATTTCAATCACAGGTTCCCTATAGGATAAAATGTATATGCTCAAAAGCATCATGACTAGCAAGGCTACTAATGAGATATAAAAACCAAACGATAAAGGTTAAGGTTTAATTTTCATGGAAACCAAACAAAGCTGAAAATAAAATCAATTCAACAAGTGTCGTATTTTACTTACATAATTAATATTTTAGTTGAATAATTTAATATTAAACCATTTCTACTTTATTTTATCTATTAATAAGTCCATAAAATGGTTATTTATTTACTATGCTTCTATGTTATTGTGAAATGCAAAATCATACTTAAGGTGTAGTTATAAAACAAGAAGACTAAAGGTATACTATAGTTCTACTTGTTATGAACTGCTGATTACAGTAAATTAAAATAAATAATCACCTAATCCAATTTCTCCAGCAGGGCATACAGGACCTAACTGCAATGGATCTCCTCCCAGCACCAATAAACCTTTGCAGTGACTGCCTTCTTGGTCAACATCATTACCATTGACTGAAAGTCCTGGTAAAGTAGCTACTCTAGATCCTAAAAGACCAGCAACTGCTGACACTGCTTCTGGCTCAACTGCCTGCCCACACTCATCAATGAAAACATGAGTGACATGATCTTTTGACAGATGACCCATGGTGAGTCTGTTGAACCAAATGATAGAGTTATTCATCTTGATGTGAAACATCTAAACATGAATATAGAAAGCTAGTTTCTAATGTTACTATAAGATATTGTTAGCAAATGCTATCAATCTGAAATTTACTGGATGTACATCGAATTTTCATTTAAATTCATTCTAACTTGAGTAAATGGACAATTTGTGCATTTTAAGCATTCCAAATAAATTCTTAATGCATTAAATTAAATTAGCACAATAAACTGGGAAAACTATAAAATTTTTGACCACAAACATTTCCATAAGAAGCTTTGATCATAAGATCAACAGCTGAGATGAATTCCCGCTGTGAAAGATCGCTAAAAAGTTTTATTTAACAATTGAAGTTAGATATTTAATTAATAACTTTGAGACATTGAGTAAAATAAATAATAGATTATGTACATTGGAACGACCACCATGACTGACGTACATGTTGGATTGAAGGTTGTTGAGGACTACAAAAGACTTGAGGCATAAAAAAGCAATTATAATAATTATTAGCAGTTACAATTACAATAATTATTATCTTCACTGAACTTTCATCTTTTCCCAAAAAGAACAATTTAATCAGAAGATCAGAGACAGATCAAATCAAGAGATTTAAGGTGTATAAATAAACATGAAGAAAATTATGGACAAAAATAGTCAGTGTCAAATATACTGCAAAGCACTTACTTTCCAGCAGATACCAGAGTACAACAAATGATACGGTGTTTCTTCAATTCATCACCCGGAAGGAATACTATATCTTCACCATCAATATTACTGCATGGATATAAGGACTTTGGGATGCTACGGCTGAAAAATACAGGAGATAAGTTCAAGTATAAAATGAATTTACTGTTTGCTAGAACTGTGAGTGCAAACCAGTCTTTATCAGTATAATAAAATATAGAAGTATAAATAACTAACAATTGTTCTAATACAAACACTGGGTAGTTATAACCTACTCTAAACGATGGTTCACATGTTGAGAAATTCACAACAAGATACCTCATTTTCCATTACAAGATGGAGAAAATTTAAGGTTCATTTTATTGTGATAAAGAAGTTGTTTAAAAAACTGAAAATAAAAAAGCTTCACTGCATGTGATGTAATAAATAGAGATATCTAAAATGACCAAGTACATTTTAAATACAGCTTTAGGCTTATTTTTTTAATCAAGATTCAAGAAAAAAGTTTGATAGATGTTAAAGCAAGCACATGAAACGCCTTAAGATGAACTGAGGTGAAAAATATCACCCAGACATTGGCCATAAATAACATGATTTAAATGCAAAACACATATTTGCAGCAAACATAAGCTTCATTTACTGAGTGGGTAACTGAAGTCATGGTTTGTAACCTTTTGTCTTTGAGAATGGAATGAAAAATCCAAAAAATAAATAGAATGCAGAATTTACTCCATATATCTCGAGCACACTATATTAACATGATATTGCTGTGCTCTATTCATAGGTGAGACAGCAAGGCCTCAGGAAACTCTTAAAGGGAAGCCACAATGGGTATTCATTTTTTTATGTAAGGTTTTTGAATGGAAAATTTTGCAAATCTTTGCTCATCCATTTCATCATTACTATGTATAGTTTTATTATTATTAATATCAGCCCCTTGAATAAGTAATCTGGGCGAACCTCAAAGATCATTTTTAAACTTCTCTCAGGTAATTTCCATAGGAAGCTCAAATGCTTTGTTTATGCACAAGAATATTCAAACCAATTAGAATTAAAAGTAACACAAAAATCTCAAAATTTTCCTTTCTAATTATATTACTGTTCTGGATTAATGATTCAAATGAGGGAGCTAGGTTCAATTTAATTACAATGTTAAGGGGTTTAAAATGGAAGAAACAGCTTTACTTTAAATCTTGCCTGGAGAGCAAAATGAATTTGTTTGTTGCAGCCTTTATCACTAAAACAAATTATACTAGTACCCTATGACTAAAATTTCAATGGATTTTCTTAAGCGTGCCAAAATTCACAAAAGAAATAAGGCAAAGAAATTTAAGCTTTCTTGGATGATTAATTTTTTAGGCCTATTTCCCGCAATTTTGAAAAAAGAATAAAAAGTTATGACTAACAGAGAGAGAATTATTAGAATATTTCATATATCCTAATATAATCCCTATCTATCAGCTGCCTTCATTCATGCAAAGTAATCAATTCATACATTTTCAAGATATTATATAATTACAATATGAAAAACGCATCAAAAAAGTATCTTACTTACATATCCCTTGATTTAGAATGGAGCCTTAGGATATCTTTATAATGAGTATAAATCATCCCAGCAAGAAGATCACAAGCAGCATTAGAGGGGGCACAGACAAGTATATTTGAATCTGGGCACAAAGTAACAACCTGAAATAATTACACTCATTATTTTGGTATATATTGTACATATCGCTATTTCATACAGTGTGTATTTTATTAAATAATAACATGGAGCTAGAATGAGTGCAGAATGTACATCTTATCATCACATTTTATGAGAAAGATGACAAATTTGAGAACAATTTTGTCAAATTTTCTTCACAAAATTAATCATGGCAGATCACTCATTTTCATAACAGACCATGTAATACAAACAAAGGTATGTACTACTATAAGCACCAATAAAGACTTAGAAAAATTAAATTTAACTAAAAAATAGAAGGATCCTTCCCAGCCCTCCCGTTCATAACCCTTAACTTCCCTTTTTTCCTGCCAAATTCCAATCTTTGCCTCCCCCAATGCCAACCCTTCCAATCCTAACTGCCTATTCCTTCAGACTTTCACTTCCAACCCTTCTCCTCTTCTATTGTTATAGTCCTTTACCCACCCCTTCTGTGGTTACTATATAAGGTTGCTATGCTGTTATTCAATTGCCTGATGATGGAGCGATGTTCTAGAACCTAGGTCGCACATTTGTAATTATTTTGTTGTGGATTCTGTATATATCAATAAATTGTATCAGTTTTGCATTAGGGAGTTCCACTATACAAAGGCCTCTACCATCCAATATAAAATTATCATGTTCACACTTCATCATCACATATGGAGTTGTACTTAAAGCTTTGAAATACTAATTAAACAAATTATGAAATTCCCATGTTTTTTAATATTTCTGCCTACACTCCTCTGTTATTACTCAACTATCTTTGAGATTATCAGTTTTGATTTCTCATTTGTGTGTAGAAGAATAGGGCTATACTTTTAACATGAATGTAATTGTTTAATTAAGTATTTCTTGTTTAGTGAAGCTGTCCATGTTTCCTTGATTCTGATCCAAAGCTAAAAGCAACTTTTACCCCCAATTTTTCTAAGTGATATTCATGATAATTTTAGTTTAATTTAAAGCTTTGTAACCTAGCGAATAAAATACATCAAGTTTTCTTACAGAGTTCCCTCACTGAATAAACCAATCAACATGTTTTCATTCAATTTTAATGTCTTCTTTGGTTCAGTGACATATTCATGAAAATATTCAAGAGCAAATCTGTTCCAGGAATATCATTCTCATTTGAAGAGGTTCTCTGAAGGATATCATTGTAAATCAATTAATTCATTCTTGCCCCTCTCTTGAAATGTAATACTGTCAAAAAATTAATAAACATATACATATAATAAAAATATATTTCATTACATTTGGAACAGACCTGATTTTCTGTGGCAGGAAGAGATTGCTTTTTAGATACCTTTCTCATACAAAACGAGAGTATTGCATTAACTTTAACTTACTCCTTTAGAACAATTTCAAGGTTATTTACTAGCCACTATGTGAGCATATAACCAACCATAACTGGATAAAAAGTCTTAAATTTTATTAGTAGAAAAGCTCACACTCAGTGGCCATAGGCAAATGAATTTCACGAGGTACCTTCCAAATACCAGATTTGAAGATGACTTATATCCTACCTGGAGTATAGCTTCCACGAGTGTGACTGTCTTTCCAGTTCCTGGAGGACCAAATACAATGTAAGGTGCTGGCATAGAAGAGCCAGTCAAAATGTTTATCACAGCCTGTTTCTGTTCTGGATTTCCTTCAACATTCTTATTGAAAAACCTGAAGATATCAAAATTATTCTTAGCTATTTCAAATGATTCTTAATTCATGAAGATAACCAATTTGTTATTTTAACTTTCTTAAAAGCAAACGAGCAACAAATGTATCTATTTTCCTTGTTTAATGGTTAAGCTGATTAATAATCCTCTCTAAAATTAGCATAAAATATTATGAAAGGAACTATTCTCTCTTCTTCCCATTATGGAAATAGCACTTCAGAAAGAAAAATCAAGATTCTGGTAGTGGCCTACATTAAATTCAAATTTATTAGGCCATAGACTACAAAACCAATATAGGCTTTGTCAAACAAACTAGAAACACCATAAAAGTATAATCACAAATGTAAGTATTATGATTTACTAATTTCTCGAGGATATTCAATGGAAGGAAATCTTTTTAACCAATTATCTCCAAGTAAAGATGTATTTCTCCTCGCTTTATAGATTTATCACAAACAATGCTTAAAAATTTTCACTGTAAGTCAGTCTGTATGTATGCATAACTTACTTCAGCTTGGGTATTTCTGAAGAAGAAGATGAAGTAGAACCAGAAACTATTTCCTCATCAGGAAAAACATAGTCTAGTAGACCTTGATCCACCATTCCATCAACAGCACGGTGCATTATCAACAGTGGAAATCGATTCAGGCCAAAACGTACATCAAAAGTATTACCAGGAAATATCAAGTTATGGAGACTAGAATAAAATCATTTTAAATCATTAGGAATCAGATGATTAGATATAGAATAATTCATTAAGCGGATTATACTTTACTAGATAAGATAGTAAATAATAAAATTAATGAGCTCCTTGATGACTTTAGAGCCAGCGTATGACTGATAGAATTTGTGATAACAAAAATTTGCTACTACTCCATGTCTATAAGATAACTTCAGAGATTACAACACAGACTATTTTAACATTATAAAGGAAGACATCTAATATCGTGTTATTAAGCCAGACAAATTAAAGCAATCCAATCATATATATATACACACACACACACTATAAAATAAGAGTAAATATACATTTCAATGCTGCTTATTGTTTAATTTTGAAATATTTCACAGAATTATCTTTCATAATCACTCAAGAGAAATATTCAATTCTTTTATAAAATGGTGTCAAAATTAATATTGCTTTAAGATTAGCTTCACCAGATTTTAGAGAGGAGATTTATTCTCTTTTCAACTTTTTACTTTTGAATTTAATTGGTTTCTTCCAAAAACTGGAATGAATATTGAAAATGAATTCAAAAGAAATAGAATGAACATTAATTTTTATAATCATTAAGATACAAATAAAATTAAATATAAATGAGACATTTCTTAAGTAAATTCTCAACAAAGGGTCAGGAAAAGATAAAAATAAAATAAATGACATAATAGACATACCTAAGAGCCTTAAGAAAAGTCAAAATCAAAAGCATAATTTTAAACATTAAATGGTTTTTGAAAATAATTGTGTATTTTGTTGAGCAATATATACAACAAAATGTCATAAGTACATCAAGTTCAATATCACCCTACCAGGTATAATAAATGAATCAATATATGTAGCAGTAGTTCAAGAAGAATTTTTAGAAAACAAATTATTTTCTGAAATTTTGGGATTTTTTTGTAAGGTTCAACTTTACCATTGACATTTTCAGATTACACCCAGAAACTAAAATGGATATTTATGAATGACATTCATAAGAAAGAACTACTAAAAAACCTACCCATTCCCAGCCTCAGCCCATATTGTCTTCTGATTAACCCTGTACACTCTGGCTTCATATTGCATTGCATCAACCTGTTCCGGTGCCTCCCCTAGTCGCAACCTAAAATACACTAGGTCTTCTTCTAAAACAGAGGGCCTTTTTTCCTCTAATCCAGGTACCTGGAAATAGGAAATTTAAGAAATTAAATTTACTATTCTAGAAATTCTTCAATGCTATATTATATTTAAGTTCTGATTCATAACTGAGAATCCACTATCAGTGGATCAAGAAACTCTTTGAGGCCCTAACCTTGTGTCTAGTGCAACAAATGGCAAATCTGTTCTTTCCAAAATCATATATTGTAACTAAAAGCAAAATGGCTTAGTTTGAACATAATAATGGAGATTCACTTCCAAAAATTCAGAATAAGTCTTCAAAAGTTTCACACAATTAAATTACCTGATTTCTCTTTTAACTGAAACACTTGCTTTGCAGCATATGATTGAAAGAAAAAAGACAATCTCAAAATATTTTTTTTTGCATACAAGATTCTAGTAATAAAGATGAATTAATAAAAAACTAAAAGAAGGAATCTTTGAAATTAATGAGTATTATGAAGGTGTTTATGTGACAAGAAAAAAATAAAAATGAAACAGCAACAACGTATAATAAGAAAATATTGGTATTGCCACTATCATCGCGTGAGTATACTCTGTACCATTATCAATTAACTTTGGATTAGGTAAGAAAAACTATCCCAAAAAAATAATAAAAATACTGCTGACATAGAATAAATATTGATAAAACTGTATTTTAGCATCTCAGATTCTAAAGTATTTTATTATAACTTTCAATGTTCGACATTATCTCACTTTAAAGTCATTTTAGTTTGGATTCTATAGAGTGAAGTATCTGAATTATCCAGCTATCTCCATGTTACCCTCATAAGATAGATATAAAGTGATTGATTTACATAAATGACCTAATGATATTCATGGTAATAATGGTGGCCATGGATTTATTACTATAAAAATTATTAAAAGAAAACTCCAAACCCAACAGTTTTACGTATAATATAACATGATTAAGGAAATTGAGTTGAGTCAGGTTGGGGGTTTTCAGTAATTATCAAGGACTTAAAGTAATTTCATCTCTAAATTACACAAAGAACTAAAGCAGGATACATATCATGTATAAAATACAGGATAACTGAAATGTTATGTACTTGGACACACATGAAAAAATATACTCACTTCAAGCTCAATATAACCATACTCTGTAACCTCTAATCTGACTCCAGTCATGTTGAATTTTTCAATTTGAAGTTGCTCACCATACTCTTGATGATATAAGAGCATGTGGAAGTATTCATTATAATTGGTTCGACTAGCTCCTTCCTCCATGAGTGCCCTAAAAAATAATGTGACATTACCATCATAAGTGCTGACAGAAGATATTTTCATGCTTTACATCTCATGTTATTTTATCAATGTTTGGGAGGTACACAATTTAAACAAATCAGTAAAAATGAATGAAATCTGAGAGAAGCAAATTCAAATGCTCTTTATATAATTATTAACATGATATAATATGCATAATGATGCAAAGTAAAATAAATGCAAGGAACATAAGACCACCATGAGAATGGTAGTTTCAAATAGCTACTCACGTAAACTTACATACTTAAAGTAAAAAGAATTTTAAATTTACGAAACTGCAAAGTTTCAGAATGAACTCCTATAACTTTTTAGAATGATAGCATTCACTTACATAAAGTAATTCAATGTTTCCCTTGCATTTGGAAGCATAACATCATAGTACTTCAAATTAGACTGAAATATTGGAATCAACTCTGCAGGAATTCTGTATTCATCTATTCTTCTGACAGATCTCCTACACAGAAAAAAATAAAGAAAGAATATTGCAATTAAAAATGACAAGAAATATCATGAAGATGGTATAACATACAAGTATATGTGAAGCAGAAAAGGCTAAATGACAAATATAAATTTTTATCAAACTTGAAATTTACTTGTGTTCATTTAATGACTACCTAATATTGTTTTCTAAGATAAATACCATACACATTCAGTGATAAGAAATATAAACTTTATGATTACAAGAATTAACATTACACTAAAAATTCAAGCACCTGTCTCTGTAAACTAGCACTTTTAACATGCCATACAGTGAGAAAGGATGTATGATCTCTGCTGGAAGAACATCTGACAAAACAAAATCTTCTAGTAAAAGGAATGATACATACCCATCCTCGTAAAAGGCTTCGTGAGTTCCAGCAACAAAAGACCACTCAAATCCTTTATAAGGACTTTCTTCAACCATACCAGGCTGAACAAAGTTCTCTCCGGTAGAAACATTAACCACCTACAGAGTAGAAAATTCGACTTTCAAAATTATATAGCCGAATAGTACAGTAAGATAACATGTAAGATGAGACAAAAGCAAAGAAATTAATAAAAAGAGCACAATCAAAACATGCTCTATTCTAAAAAAAAATCTGTACTCAGGGTAAATTATACTTTTGGAACAAATATATTTGATTAATTTGAAAATATTGAATTTACCTCATTGTTACTTGATTATCAAATCTTTCATTAGTTGAAAATACATTATATAATCAAAGAGTTTTACATAAGTCAAATATTTTTGAAGAATGGTAACATTATCAACACCTTGAAGCAATTATTCTTGTTCACAACTCACCAATTCCCGAATAATGTGGAAAATTTTTTCTGAAGCTATATGTTCCAGTACAAATAATATAGGAAAGTGGTAAACAGAAACATCCATTCCTTTTATTTCAACATTCACAGGATACAAGCTATCTGCAATTAAACAATTTAGGAGATAAGAATATGATTTCTGTTCAGCTTTCAATACTAGCATAAGTCTTGAAGTGGTAAAATCTGTGACAAAAATACTATAATTGATTTTGAGCTAGCCATTACAATATTAAAGGCCAAGTAGAGTATTGCAATTATATTTACTTTGAGCTATTTCCACTTTAGCTTTTTTCTTGGTGACTTCCTTGTCATCCCTCAGAATTGGACCATCAATGAGGGAGAACACTTTGTGAAGCATTATAGTTCCTCTTTGGCCACTCCCTCCAGGACCAATGCGGCCCTTTTGATTCTGAGGTCCTCCACCTCCATCACCTCCCACTGTCCACATCAAATGAATGTACACGAGTTAAAATATCTGATATATCAGTAGAAGCTTATGGACAATGAACAAACATTAAAATCTTAAATTTAAATACTTCTCACTAGTAACCAATTGTTCAATTTCCTTTAGCATAATGAAGGAAGTATTGAATGTTCTAATAATGAATCCTCATGAAATTTGGTAATGTTAACAAAGTTAAAAAAATATTGAAAATGACTTTATCATGCATCAGAAACATAAGCATTCTTGAACAGCAAAATTATTACATCATGACCAATAACACAGTAACCTAAGGTTTTCCTTTATTTTTTACATTCATAAAGCAAGAAATCCAGGAAAAAACTTACAACAACCATACATACACTGTTGATTGAAGTAAGGAAGAACCTTACTCCTCAGTTAATGCCATTACACAAATTGATCATGAGCATAAGTTGGCCACTATAACTCTGAGGTAACTCAAGTTATGGCCTACATTTGCTGGATAAGAAATAAAGCAGGACTACTTCCCCAGAGTTCTTGTAAGAAAGAAGAAACTATCTCTTGAAATATATTATACCTGTGCCACTAATAAAATGAGTAGATTTTGCATGTAAATGATGAATTTGAGGGCAGATGTTTTCTTCTACTGTAATGGAGTATTTTTTAACTGCTCTGATGTAATACGATAGTTGCTAAAAAGGATGAAATAAACAAAAAAAAGTTACTGAAGGATATAATGTGGGCAGTAGAAATGATGACTGTGATTTCTTTGCTTAAGGTTTACCATCTAGTCAAAATTACGGGTTAAACTTGTGGGATAAAGCAGGTAGAACAGAGATGATTAGGGTAAGTTAAAGATGGACCGGTCATAGTTTTCTTAATAGAACTTCCTTAAATAGATTTCAAGTCACATTCCTAGAAAGTTAAACAAGAATTTAAACATGAGGCATCTAAATTAATTCAACAGAGTAATCAATGTTGATTCTTTACAAGTTGAAATTTTTTAAACTGACCTAACATTAGTTTTTGGACTGAACAGACAACCATAATTTGGTAAGATAAAGGGAGCAATTTGGGATGATTCAATAGGTAGCTCAATCAGCCCGATTTTGGTCTTAACTAAATTATAATGTGTGGTGTACAGAATTGTTCATAACCCTCAACCAATGAAAATATAATGTTTTTGCAGGGGAGAGCATTTTGCTTTATATTTGGCCAGTATTGGTATTTTGAAAATTTTTTCATGACAAATAATCATGAATTTCTTTGAGAAGTATATGTAGTGGGATATGAGAGTAGGTAGTGGTAGGTCCTGTAAGTATGAAGTCTCACTTGCTTACTCCTCGTTTGTATACATTTATAACCATACATACAAGTCAAATCCCAGATTAGATTGGATATCCTGGAGATGTATTCTAAAGATTTGAATGTTAACATATACAATCTCACTTACAATAGTGTTTAACAAGGTGCAGACCCTTGGTGGTCCCTCTGATGGAATCTCTGAGACTAAAATTATTTCCTGAATGATAAATAAAACTGCTCAAAGACCGATAAACTGTCAAAGCAAATGATTTGGTAAGACATTCAATAGGTTTTCATCCCTGGTGTTAAATATGTTTGTTTCTTTTTTTCTTGACTTTTTATTCAAGTTCTTAAACATATCTTTCGAATCTCACATGAATTGATAAATTTTGACTTGAAACTATATTATTTTACACCATAATTTAAGGGAAAGCGAAAAGGGAAACATCTGATTCTAATAAAGGAAAACTTAGTTTGAAGATTAGAGCAATGAGCTGCAAAACTAATAAGATATAAAAGAAGACATCAAAAGGCAACATAGATCTACTGTGTTCTTTCATAGCACTTAAGCACTTTACATAAATATCAGCTGAAAATATAAACAAATATTTATCTACTCCTAGTAATGCTGAAGCAAAGCAGTGGCAAAAGCAAAGTGACAAGAATGAAACTTAGTTTGTAACCTAAAACTCAAACAGGAAAATAATACACATTTTAAGCAACTAATGAATTAAAAAAGTTTAACTAAGTACCTGAAATATAGTCATTAAAATTTAGAGAAAGAATCTGAGCTGCTCATCCAAGACAGGCAGAATAACTATTAAGATTATTTAAAATTAAAGTTAATTTCATTTAAATTTCATTACACTGGTTCCTTTTAGAGAGAAAGTAAGAATTAAGCTGAGTATATAATTACAGCTAAGATTGAATTTCAAAGATAAATTATCTTGATATAATGAAATCTAATTAATACAAACTTAGAATTTGATACTGCAAACTCATAATGATATACATGGGTTAAGTACTTTGACTGGAAACTCATCACTTAGTGAGACAAATAGACTATATAACAACACAATTTAATAATAACAATACATATTTTACTCCTTACTATGTTATTCAGTGGACTTAAAATTAGTGCAATGATCACCTTATTCAATTATAGTTATATTTTTGGAGTTTAGATGAAAATAAAAAATATTAAAATATGCATCATTATTTATTTTTCTTAAAATGAATTCATGAGCATATACTGCAAAATTTTACTTTAATATATCGCAGAAAAATTAAAAAGTATTTAATTTATGTGAAATAGATGTGAAAGTAATGATAAAGAATAAAATGATATGAATGGGATAGCAGTTAATAACATCCAAACACCTTGCATTGTTAATATAAGAATAGCGTAACATCATAACATTTAGAATTAAAACAAAGCTACACAGAATAAGACTATTCTTAGGGTTGTGATGAACAGAAAAGAGCATGAAAATTTAATAGAGAGTTAACTGTAGAGCTAAAGTTAGAAAAAGATTTGGAGCTTAGAAAAGATTAAAAACATTTGCATTTAAGAAGCAGTTGAGAATTAATTAAAGGATTAACCTGGAATTCAAAACTTTATGGTATTAAAAATTTTGCAACTTAGCCACGGGGCAAAGTATTGGGAATAAACTCAAGAAAGTAATGTATGAATCAGAGTTAAAATACAGAAAACTAATTGTGAAACAAAATTAGCTCCTCAGTCATAACAGACGTAACCGAGTTCAGCATTAAAAAAATTAACTTATTTCTAAATAAAATGTTTGCATTATCAATTAATAGATGGCATGCCTTTTTACAGAAATCATTACCTCCAGGCCCAAGGTTAACAACTTCCAAGGTCAGTTTTGCAGTTTCAAATGGCTGAACATTAACATTCACCAAACCTTTAAAGCGATGGTAATCTACATCATTGGAAGATACTACTTCAATGCATATGCCATGCCTTTCCTTGATCAGATTTTTCCTAAAACATAATATACTCATGAGAATTAAATGACATTTATATATACTTGTAAAAAACCATGAAATATCTGTTACTGTACTGTTAGTAGGGAACATGCATCTTCAAAATATTAAAATGCTGATAATAGATTCAGATATTAAAATCAGAGTAGAACAAATTTAAGCAATGAGAAATATTTATTAACAATACAATTGAAACCTTAAAAGTGAAGAGGGAAAATTCCTTACTCTACAATTACTCCCATAATGCTTTTTCATTAAAATTTTGAATTTCCCACAGACAATAATATAATTATAATACTTCATTAAGTCCAGAAGATTTAAACAAATGCAGGACTCATTTAACATTAGAACAATCAATGGAGAAAAGTTGTTTATAATCCCATTTTAAAAAAATAGAAAATACTAAAGTTTATATTAGAATATTAGCACGACAAATAAATTAGAGTATAGAATTGAATGAATTCATCTACAGGATAACAAAAAGTTAATTTCTTAATTTTCAGTAGAGGGAAAATAAATTATTTACAGCTTAAATTATCAATGGCAAGGTATTAAATGATATAGTTCTACTATAGCAGGTACTAGTTTTATAAAGGTTTCTACATTTTACAACCTCAAAATAATTTGATAGTGTAATTTCATATAATTGCCATTCCAAAATTAAGAACTTAAAATATTGAAGTTTCCCTATACCATAATATTAGAATTGTTAAATTTTTATACTGGATAGCTACTATTAATACTGTAATCAAATATTTTGGAAAGCCTACTGAAGCAATTAAAGCAATAAGGAAGTGGGATTTTGCTAGAGACTGTAATTTAACTGCATAAAGTCAAACATATAACAATAATTGCAGAAAATTTTGAGAAAAAAGATGCTAAAGATTTCTTTCAGAACCATGCAAAATATAAATTAACTTGCATTCATTATCAGTGATTAAATGTTTTAGAGATTAGAAATTATATCTGAGATAAAGTTTCATTTTCACTCTTATCAATTTTAAAAGTGTTGATAATGAAAATCAAAAACAGGATATGATGAAATCTTAAATACTAATATACTGGATGGTTGAAAATGGTGGTGAACTAACTAATCTGATATATTGATCGATCAATCTACTTGAGTTCTGAACTTATAGGAAAAGATAGGAATAGAAAGATAGGAATTTTATAAGAAGCCAAACAAAAATTTGGAATGAAGGAAATAAAACATCAATCATGACAGAAATTCAGAATTGAAAAATTCTGTAATATTTTGGAGAATACAAATGTCATTATTTGTAAACTTATGTCTACCAAGCTGAACTTATCAGACAACATACAATTCTAAAAAGAAATAGTACAGTCCTTGATCTATTTATACAGAACAACCATGATTTTGGTATGGATTTATATCATTATCAGGTTCACTATAGTATAAATCCACAATTTAACAAAGCATTTTAATGTAATTTGTAGATGGTACATATTATTACATTAAATGTAATAAAATATAAGATTTCACTAAGAGCCACTGGAGAAGATCAACATTATGAAAATACAGTGAACTCTCAATTACTGTGAGCAGATTATCCAAGCATGAATTTTTACTCTTTTTCAATACTTTTTAGAGCTGAAAGAAAAGAAAAGGAACTCTGGGTTCAATGAGAAAGAGAGACAGGAATTCTTCAAGCACCAAAATTGGCAAACCGTCGGGTGCAAATCCTCAGAAAAAGGTTACCTCCCACCCGGTCGACAGTTTTCAGAAGTACTCAATGCGCGTTTCAAGCATTTCAAAATACTGACCACGACGGATTGCCGATTTCAGCACTTGGAGAATTCCTGTGTCTCTTACTTTCTAGTCTTTTTAAAAATATCGAAGAATAAAAAATGCAAGAATTTTTGCATTCTTATAAAAAGAATATTTACATAAGGACTTCTCTATGGAGCAGTGAGAATGCAATGACAATGAAAGTATTGCTGCAAAAAGGATCCATGGTTGGGTGAAGATAAATTAGCACAGGAAGCACTAAAAAACAGCCTATGAGGATAGATAAAAATATATTGCCAACCTTACTGGCACAGGGGTTACCATGGCAGCCTAGCAATACCAAGGTCCTGGGTTCAAATCCAAGTTCGGGCATGAAACTTTGTGTTGTATAAATTAAAGGTTGATTGTAAGAATGGCCTTGAAAGGCTGAAAATCGCCCTAATAAAGATGTGATTATTTTTCTTATTATATTGCTTATTTATGTAAATTATGAACATTATAAGAAATAAAAGAGAAAGTTTGGAGCAACCATTTTCTCTGATTATTTGTGCATCCACTTCCCATCATTGGCCCTTTTAATCAAGAGTTCACTGTAGTACATTTCAGAACTCCATAGGTAAAGTAAGTCCAAGTATTATTAATTATTCAAAAGCAACAGTAAAATACATCAAGCAATCTTCCCATTGTCCTCACATGAATCTACCAAAGAAAGAGAGAGAAATTGCAGAATATTTTGGCTCAAAAAATATTCACAAGCAAATTTTCTACTTTCATATAAAAAAACCTATTGAGTAATATGTGCTCTGTGCAAATTATATTTTCTCTGTATTTGATATCATTATGATACTTTAAGTTAAACCATCAGTAAAAGAGATGAGGATAATAACTGAGGATAAATAACTCTCAAATCTAATTGATATCTACAAGAAGATCAATGGCTTCATATAAGAGGCTAATTTATTATTTCCATTTCTATTTCAGTTCAGAAATAAACGACATAATTATGTTATTTTGAAGCCTCATTCTGGGTAATGGGTCTCTGAAGTACAAGAATGGTTTTCCAATGAATGATCTAAAAATTAGTTAGGCTTCATATCTCCCTCATTTTTAATAAAGCTGAATTTATTCGCAACCAGTAATAAATTAATAATAATCCTAATATTATTAGATTTTTCCACATTTAAAATTATTCTAAACTCTATTCAAATTATTGTTAATTTACACAGGGTGACAGACTTATAGTGCCAAATGGTTCTTGAGTGTAAACATAAGGTGAGAGAGATTGCAAGCATGAATGTCTTTCTAGACCATGCTGGTACTTGTCAATCAATGGAAGCAGATGACCAATATTTCACGATCATGGAACAGTAAGCATCACAGGCATAACCAGGATAAGAAAAGAGGATCATTTTTACCAATGACAAATATTTACACATTTGGATATTTCGGAGTTCAATCAATCCTTTTTAATCGATCAGCCAATGGAATTAAGTCTTCTACTTTTTTCTATAATAATAATAATAATTCCTAACTTGTTGCATAAATGCTTCAACAACTTACCTTTTCTATTCCCAACAATTGTTATTGATATAACTGACATATTGAACTGGGGACAAATATTGCCCAGGTAGACGTATCTGATATTATATCTTGAGCAGCAATGGTGTAAATGGCGGATGGCTTACTAGTAGGATACTAGGATAGTATCTAATAATCAAAGAATGCATGAAGAGAGACATAAAAATGCAGATAGGGGAGTAGTGCATAGCTTTTGGAGAATGATTAAACATGAAGATTTGAACAAGGAAGTAAAAGCAGCTATATATAAAAGCAAGGTCAACATGAAGGTTTGAAGTGTGAATTGGTGGAACTCCTTTGTAATCAAAGAAAAAAATTGCTTGGTAGAGTCCACAAATACCCAATGATGATGCAATGTATATGTAAATACAGAGTGATAATGTTTTTAAGGACTCGATAAAGGGAGTTTTTATTTCTCCATGATGAAAGAGTTGTAATGCCAACCTTGTTGAATAGCAATTTAAGTTAAGAGTGCTAGGAAAAGTACATGAGTAAATAGAATAAAGTTTGAATAAATTACATCATGAGCAAATTTCTGAAAATCAGGAGTGACAGAGTCAATAGAGAGTGCGTAATAAATGAATGTGGGTTGAAATGAAGGCTTTGGGACGAATTTACATGGAGTACAATACATTGGTGCAAATAAGAAAAGTATCAACAAAAACAAATTGGCTAAGTTTATGTACATTGAGAGTGTTGGTGGATGAAATTGGAATGGAAAAAGAAAGAAAAAGCCAGATTAATGCAGTAATGAGATCTATAAAATAAAGAGAGATGCTGAGTTTAATGAATAAAAGGTAATTTGAAATTATGTATGGATGTGTCACATGCACATTTTGTATGTAAAATATGAAAGCAATCACTAGTAAGCAGGAGTATTCTAATAGATAGGGCCATTAGATGGCTTACCCCAAAGGGTACAGCTTACTGAATATGTATTTTTGCCAATATTAATGACTAGAATATGTAACCTTATTCAAAACAGTAGTGATATTACATATCACATAAGCTTTCCTAGGAGCATCTCTTAGAGAGTCTAGTATTGAATACTGTAGGGTAAGTAATGAATTCAATATAGGCCTCTACAGTTTATTTAGTAAAAGAGCTTAAGATCAGATAAAAAAAACATTCCTCTTACATTTAGATTATTGCTGGCATTGCTACCAGCCTCTTCAGGCAAAGTGACTTCATTGCAAAGCAACAACACAGGTGTGTTGATGTTAACTGCAATCTTATGACTCTGCTGCATATCTATTATATATAAATTACCACAAGATGATGACAAGCAAACATCACTCTCATTTGAATACCTTCTTAGAAAAAATCCCTTTTAATAGACATATGCACACATAAATTACAATAATATTTAAATTAATACTTCTTGAAAGTTTCAGATGGCATTGATTCATGTATGCCTCCTAATGATCTAGGATTTACATCTATGATTTACCTACTGTATTCTGGCCTACTCCTAATATTTTCAACAATTAAGGTTATCATAGGCTTTCAAGATTCTCATAGGTTCTCCTTTTCAATATTCAGAAAATTCATCCACAAAAACCTGGCACACATTTTTTTATGTCATTGCCACCAAACTAACATGTGATCTTCTGATACAATAAATGCTGAAGGAGTTCTTCAACTTCAGATTAATCAGAAAATGCATCTGCATTTGATGTGCTCCTTAGCTAACATAATGATACTATCCAGAGAGAGAGAGAAATGAGGAGATATTGAGAAAGGAAATCATCACTTTCAGATACAAGATGATATGAAATAATTTCTAGATGCATTAAATAACAGATGGAGAAGTCAACAAAGTTGTGGTTGAGTTAGGTATCATAATTTAACATGGAGTGACTAAAAGGAGGGAAACTCAAATGCCCAAGCAAGGAAGCTCATCCTCAAACCAGTACCAGAAGGTTATCTGATGATTATGTGGGATTTTTAATAAAACTTACATTGAAAACATAAAATGGGCCAAATGAGTCCAAACCTGTCAAGTGATCGAGTTTTTTAAATTTGTGCAGGAGTAAAAATTTTTATTTTTACTTGTGCACAATAAAAACAATCTTTGTTTTTAAAAGAAGATTCCACATAGTAAAACCTGAACTTGAGTTGGATACAACATCAAATGAATGGTGTAAATATCTGCATAATATGTAAAAGACACAAAAGAGCAATCTACAACCAGCTAAACAAATTCAATTCAATACATATTTTTTAAACGATAAGAAAGGAATATAATATAAATAAAATCATTTTCAATACAGTTACCTTTTTCTCTCTAATTTATCCAAGGTCCATCTAAAAATATGGTGTTCAGTAGCCAAGTGGTTGTGAAAGTCATTGTTTGTTTCACATTCGATGTCACACAAACGACAATAAAAAACGACCACGTCAGTGAATCCTTTAATGGGATCATGCCGTCTTTTATAGCGTTTCTAGAAAAAAAATACAATTACGGGAATGAGAATTTTATTTCAGGTAAATGTATTTAATTTCTATCACAAATCGAACTCTTTAATTACTCAAGCCTTACAGCTGTACGTGATAGCACGTGGCGAATGATAATTATTTCACAAATCAAATCATTGTACCTTTCACATAAAGACTATGTAATGACAGACTTTACAATTGATAAAGTATACCTTACTCAAATTAAACAAAAAGGATCAACCTGACCCTTAAAAAGCTCGTAGAATCTTTGCATAAATAAAGACAGCACAATAATTAATATTATAAAACTGTTTCTTTCTCAAGGGCACATATTGACTAGGGGCTTAATATGAAGATATAGAATTTACGTTGCATCATTTGCATTTCCTAACACTGTAATGAACCACTAATATTTGGTAAAAATACATATCAATTAAATGATACACTTATTTCATGCCTACGGGCAAAATTATAAAACTTGCAAGGAAGAGGTTTGTTTACATTCTCTAGCTTATAAATAGCTATGGGTATAACATCCGAAGCAGCGATTGTCACCACTATATTTCTTTCTGATGAAAATTATGCAGAAAATCTGAATAATTTTAAAGCAGAACCAAGAGAAATAAATGATACATAAAGAAGAAACTAAAAAATATACATATATATACTCACCACAGAGCTTAGTTCCATGAGGACTGATAACTTCGTTTTGAACGAAGCATACACACCTATTCGATCAACAAATCCATCTGTCAAGGCTAATATGAAATAAATGAACGGCTGGATCGATAACACAGGTTATCACGCCTCACCTCACAACTATCTACCTTATACCATCCCTTCAAGAGTCACTTTTCCAAGAATCGTACGCGGGAGGCGAAATGACGTCACTACACCACGTGATGAAGTTACCTTTCCTCTACAATCAAATTTTATTTCACGATAACTTTTTATTAGTTTCTGTGAATTTAGTATTACTAATTTATAGATAGAAGATCCTTAATAATTACTTGACTAAGTAATTACTATGACTACTTGTATGATGAGGTACTTGGTATTTCCGTGTATTCCCCCGAAATTCCCCTTTCTCTCTTTGAGGGGTAACTGTATTTGTGTTGACAGATGAGCAGCCGCTGTCATACGTTATATTCGAATTAGTCATATATTCTTTAGCGTTTTCAAAGACAAGAATTTCAGGACAACGTGAGTGCTTAAGGAAAGAATGCTTACGCTACTTGCGATAGCTATCGAATATTATCATTCTACATTATTTCGCTGAGTTGACAAATTCTAACTTAAGTAGCTGAGCTTGTTCAAAGACCTTACTAAATCATCATCACATACTTCAGCAATTGATATAATTAATAATATTATGATCTGGAATGTCATTAACAATAATATCAACGCTAACTTAAAGAACTAAACCCCCTTATAAATGCTTTAAATAAGAAAAGATAATTCCATAGATACTGCGAATTATTTTAGCATGCAATTCTGCTTATCCATTAAGTCTAAACGTAATTCCTTTTCGATGAATTCTCATGACAAACTTTGATAAACTTCGTTTTTTATTTTGAAAATTTAGTACACATCCCAGATTTATATATGCATACGCCTGTTTCTTCCGCATTATGTACAATGATGATTATTTAATTATACAAAGGCTAACAGTCTAGTAAATATTATCATCGTCAACGACCATATTCTTTCTGAGGTAGACTTTTGATTAAGAAGAATTATTTTTATTAAAAGGATTGAATCTTTATATTATGGAGTGATTACAATAATCTGAGCAATTACAATTCTCTGGCAATATGGCAAGACAAAGAGGCCACATATTATTTAGTAACACATCTGTCAGCAATACATTTGTAATTGTACTGGTTACTGCCACCACCTCCAGTCATTCATGAAAGCTAACAAAAATAACTGCCAGATTAAACATATTAACATTTGATAATAAATAAAAGAATTTAGTAAAGTAAAACTTAAAACACAAGAATATTGCAATATGCTGGTTTGAAGTGATTTAAAATCATGTCCTTTGCATACAAGTGGGTAATCTAGAATCTAATCAAGTTCTTAACATTACAAATGCTTTTGATCTTCAATACAAAACACTGCAGTTTACACAAAACATTTATTCATAATTTACATTTTTTATAAAATAAAAAAGGACCATCACATTAGAGATGATCACCGTGTGCTTGCTTGATGGATGAAAGTTCCATGGGCAAAATAAATACATCACCCAATGAACAACAGAAAGCGTCCTCTTTCACAAAAAGAGCTTAGATCACTGAGAAGAATACCATTAATCGAAGACAAAATTCTCACTGCAAGTCTATCATCATACGCACAAATTTAAAAGAGAACGACTAAACTTCTTTTCACATTGATGATTACATCTGTCCAAAAAGTGACTACTATTTAAGTGATAGTTGGACCTCCCCTTGCATGTTGATGGGGACTGATTCACAGTTTCACTGGAATTTGGACAAAACAGAGAAATAGTTTGGTTGCAGTTCAAATCCAAGGGAATGTCGTGTGTATGATCCGTGCCTATTCTGACACCTTCATTTATCTGTCGTCCTCTTCTTCTTACGACCTCTACCACTGTCTGGAGTAGCATTTTCACCCCTTCTCTTCCCTGTGCCTCCCACTAATCCACCCATTCCTCCACCACCTCCACCCATCCCAACACCACCAGAAGGGGTACTTCCACCCTTTGGACCACGCTTCTTCTTTTCTTGCCTCTCCTTTTCTTCCAGTTCTTGATTTTCCCTTTCAATAAGTGTGATGAGTGTGTTGCAGCGTCTCTGAAGTTCCATTGCTGTACGTGATTTGAGGAACCAATCAAACCTGAATTGCGGCGCCGACCTACATTCGATACAGAAGAAAGAAGTTTAGGAAACTAACATAATGAGGAAACGTGAAAGGAAATTACACTGATAGAAATGAAAATATTGGTACAGTTTCACAAACAGATTTGAAAGTGACACATTTAACAAACAAGCAAGCACTGTCCATGATAAAGAGTGCAATAGGTTTTCTTTCCCAGTATAAAATTAGGAAACAATATTTGAAATATTCGAGAAAATTTCCTAGTAACAAATTTTCAATGCTACTTTTGTAGATGACTACAGAAAGAAAATTTTTGAAAAAATGCAAGCTCCAGTTTGGGAAATTTACAAGAAAAAACAAAGCATCGAGTATCAAATCTAATATTTAGCTAATTCAATCTGAATTTGATTTGAAGAGAAAAGCATGACACACACATCATTAATTAAACTACTAGGGCCACAATTGTTTATGATACATCTCCCATGTAACTTAGGTTAATGTAATGAATGCATGATAAGGAAGAGATGAAAAACCAAATTATTTTAAAACATGTTGTTCCCAAAATGATTAAGCAACACTAATGGAAAAATATGTACATTTAACTATACCCACTACTAACCAATGATTTGTAGAAGATGAACAGATTTTTGTAACTGGTAGACAAAAAAAAGTCTTAAAATTACAAGGACATAGAAAATTCATCATCAGCTGGTTAAATACAAAGAAAGAACACATATAGAATTCAGGATACTTTTTAAGCCTTCTATACATGATAAATATTTGCAACCTTAGAATAATATATTCTTGTCGCTTTATAAGTTAATATGCTATAGTAGCCTTAAAGAAAAGAACAGTTAATTTAATTTGGGATTCATAAATGGTTTTCCAAAAGTGCAAACCTCATCATAGTATAGTTAAGATAGCCAAAAATTTCAGATCAGACAGACTTATCTATTCAATACACAGGAGATTCATAAAAATGGGCCATCAAAGTTACGATCACTGATTCACAATTTACAAAAAAACAGAAAAACATACCTGACAGCTGCACGGAGTTCTTCATAAACATTTTCTTTGTCAAAGCCCAGTTTATGTAGCATACATACAAGAAACCGATCCTCCTCTTCAGTATAATTTTTTCCTTTGTTTGTACCATATGCTATTCGAAGCTGATGGAAAGGTGCTCTATATCTGGCCATCTAAAACATAAGAAATTGAAAAATAAATTGATGAAGAGTAACTTGGCAGATAATTCCAGATGAATGAGTTCTGGTAATAAGAAAAAGCAAATAATTCAATTACCTTGGCATCAAGAGCTTTCTTGATGCTAGCCCTTCTCTGTATCTTAGCTTCTCCTCTCTCAATCTGAGCCATTATTCTGTCAATATCTTGCAATTCATGACAACGTTCCCAAAATACTGCACTGTACTCCATCACCTCATCTGGACTTTTTCCTGTATTGAGAAAAATGTTTCAGCTTACTTTCTAACTCTCTGAAAGCATAAATTTAAAAACAACAATTCAAAGGAGACTATTGCATTATAATGAAAATAAGGATTATTAATTGTCTGCTCTAAATTATTATCATTCCATTATTATTTCCTTTACTGAAAAACAGCATCAAATTAAAAATTTAATACTACCTTCAGAACAACTGAAATGAGCATTTAGGTCAATAATAATAAAAGCTTATGTTAATTTGATACATCAAACAACTAGGCCTTAACTGTTTCAGCATTATTTACATTTACAGGTAAGTAAAACTGCTCTTATTGTATTCATTTAAGAAATAAAACTTTAAGCTTAGTTAGTTTTAAAATATTACTGACCTTCATGTCTAAGCAAAATAAAATCTTTTAAGGATGACAATACGAAAAAAAAACATTCAATATCAATAAAAAGGCATTCACTGTTAACTGAAAATTACCTTCCACCTCCTTTGCAATATTTTCTATGTCATCTCGGCCATATTTTTCATTAGCTTTAATGAATTGGTTGAAATCTCTCTTAGTCCAATTGGTGAAACCCTGTGAAATTAAAAATATTACCATGAATGATTTAGAATGACTGACTTACATGAAATACTACACCGCATTGGCTTTTAAACACTTTTTAATCATTGTTTGATGTCACACCACCATAATATATACTGATTGATGTTTCATTTATACCTGTGTTAAAAGCTTCTCCTTCTCAGCATGTTCTTCTTCAGATAGCTGCTGTGCATCATCTATCTTACGTTGCTCTTCTTTCTGGATCCGGGAAGCATCACTACCAAGTTCAGGATTTTTTGGGACCTAATAAATAAAAAGTCAATAGTTACAAAGTTATACATCACTTTAATCCCAGTTAATACAATTAGTTCGGTTGAAATATCAACATACTTCTGTTGGTAGTTCAACTCACTATTTAAAATTTGAACAACTCATGATCATAATATTTGAATAAAAAAATATTCACATTTCCTAATAAAGTAATAATGATATATTTTGTAGATAAAAAAGATACACTAATCCTGACCAAGAATTACACTTTCAATGCTCTACGACACAGTTTTAGAAAGTAATTATTAAATTTGTATCTAAAGCAGAAAACTGGATTTCCTCATTTTATAAGGAACTTCCATACATAAGACAACTTGATTTTGAGAATGAAATAACTTTCGTAAGTTAATGAATTCAGGCTTCATTCATGGCAAAATCTAAACAACTTCTCGTAACTATCAAAGCTTTCGTCCATACAATAGTTATTTGTTGATGTATTGTCACGACCAATAGTTAAAATAAATATTTACACATTCTAGTTTCCTTAAAAGACCAATATTAAAAGTTATGAAGTAATGATGAATGATAGATTAAATCTAATTTTAATAATCCTTGCTCACTCTAGCACATAATAAGAATTATATCCTAGTTCTCAAGCTAAAAAAAGTTACCCCTGGGGGTTTAAATAAGAGATTGTATAAACCTTAGGTACATATCAAACTATTATCTTTGGTCAGATATATAGTGAGACATTGAAGGATGTGATAAAATTATGATGAAGCACTCAAAACTTACCTTATACCCTACTGTCTTTCTATAATAATATATCTCCTGGTCCAAAAGCTCAAAGAGACGAGGAGGAAAGAACTGGAAATCTTGAACAATTGGCTGCTTTGGAGGTCTGGGTGCCTGTAAAGTTAAAATTACATTACTATCTTGAGCTTGCATGCACGATTATCTATTGATTCATTTTTTTTAATCATGGAAAATAAAAGAATGTTCATTTGTATAGTAGTAAGAATAATTTCCCATTTGAATACCTTGGGAGCCTTGGGCTCAGAAACTCTAAGAGCTTCCCTAAAATAAGCATCCACAGCATAATTGGCTTTCCTTTCTCGCTTGGGAGGTTCAATCCAGCTGCCAATTCCAAGGATTTTCTGTTTCTCTCTGAAAATTTGCAATTTAAAATTAACTGTAAATAACTGAGACAATCAGAAAGTTCATATTTAAAATGAACTGAGGTGTTTCAATAATGTTAAGAGAATGCAAAAGAATCGAAAACTTATTGCAACTGGTTAAAAATAATGTAGAAAAAGGTAGAATAAGTATTTAAGGCATTAGATACAGGAAAATATCTAAAAAAAGTATCTATATGATATTAACAACATATACATTCTATATTTCTATTTCTGAATACCACTAAAAATGTGAGAAATGCACAAGTAATGGAGAGGAAATACTTAAAACTACAATGAGATAAACAGTTACTCTCAGTACACAAATATTAGACGAGTCAAGGAAATTGCTAAGAAATTTGTGATGAAGCTTGACCATTGGTGCTGATTCAAAACAACCAAAACTAAATCTCCCAATGCATTTTCTTGAAACAGTACTTTCCAAACCGATTAACATATCACAAAAATTATTGAAATACAGCTTTATCAATTGCATAATACAATGATGGCAACATCTGACATGGCTGATTTAAGATGTTACTGAAATTTGTTTAAAAGCTCATCCAATTCACAATATTTGAATCTCCTATACTGTCCACATTGGACTAGAACACAACCTTACTTTAGAAACTGATGCAATTTTTATGTTCAGAAATTGTGTGCAGCTGGGATCACGACAAAAAGCTAATGATGTTCTTCTTTTGAGATCCATTTAGAAAACTAATTATAATCAGAAAAATAAAAGAATAAGGACACAAAAAACACATTTCCAGATGATATAAAGTTATCCCAACTGGAAAATGATTTCTAAAGAGATAAAGCTAATGGACCCAGTAACATGGTGTTTAACCTAAATTTCAGTAAATATCTCATTCAAGATTGAAATAAAAATTAAACATGGGGTAATTCTTTTAGGGATACAAAATTTTAAGGGAAAAATTATACCAACATATGTTGTTCTTATCTTTCATTATGTTGCAAAACTTACCTGTAATCTTCACCTTCAAATTGGTATACTGATTCAGTTGGTGCATCAACAGTAAAATTTCTAAGGGTGGATTCCCCTAAAGCTCCAAGCTTTCTTCTCATTTCATCTGTCTGAAAACATAAATATGTAGGTGAGGATTATGCAATAATAATCTCTAGCATCTCATACACAAAGGAATACAACGTCATACTTAATTTCTACTATTCTACATTTACTCAAAAGAATACTGGTTGACTTTTCACTTATTCTAGCACTATCTTCACATTACAAAATCAAAATGATAGAGACTTTCAATGTTTACAGATGATAATTTTCCCCATATGAAAAAGAATTCCAAGCCCTATTCTCAATTGCCGACAGCTTGTAAGCAAATTCATTTTATCCATCTCAAAAAAAAATATTTATAAAGACGACATTTTAACTAACAAAAATAATCAATACTTTCTTAAGCGACTTTCAGTCTTCTAAGGCAACTCACACAATCAAACTCTCCAATTAAATGAACAAAAGCTGATGCCCTTCAAAAGAGAAACCATCATGATTAAAACCTGGGACCTCTATGTTGCTCCGCTAGCATACTACAATCCAAACGGTCATAACTATTTCATTCAATGAAGTAAAGACAAAAATATATATTGTGAAATAAGAGATCAAAATTAAAATCAATCACAATAATTTCCAAAGTGGGATTATTTCTAATAAATGATAAAATTCAAGTCAAACTTCCCAGAACAAACTTGAAATTATACAGAAAGATCATTTATGAATGTGGAAAAATTTCGAGCTTAAATAGCATAAGATAATCTTCAACTTACCTTTGCTTCACCCTTTTCCAAAATAGTGTCAATATCTTCATCTGTAATGGCAGATTCCTTAGATGCAAAAACATGATTTGCACCATGTCTGATCATACTTAACATCTCATCCTTATTCAGCTGATTTGATTTGCTATCGACAAGTCGACCTAAATGTAGAAAAAATTAATTCATTAGCTCCTTACCACTGGGAATGAAACAAAGTTAACTTCACCATTGGTGACATTTACCTTGTTGAATAACGAGCTTGTCAAGTCTTAACTTAACCTCTGCTCTTTCTACAATCTTTTCTTCAACTGTGTTTTCAGTTATGAATCTGAAAACTCTTACTTGCTTCAACTGACCAATACGATGAGCACGATCCTAAGGTAGAAATAAGAATGCAATCAGTTAGTGAATGTTAAATTAGAGTTCCTACCAATGTGTATACCCCTAATGGTATAAGTAATTACATGTCTGTTTCTTATTTTCTATTCAAATTTATTAAAATGAGAGGGTTTCCTTTTTAAAAGTGTACTTGATTCTCTGTATCTCTCACTATTAACACTCTTTCTCTTTACATAGGATAAAAGAGTAAGAAGAGCAAAATTGTGAAAATGAATCTTTCTTTTCCTCTTTTCTTGAACAGCCATAGCTTTTCTTATGGCTGCTTCTTATATATATTTTCATTATGAAATAAGTAGCAGATATAGATATAATAGCATGAAAACCTATATACAATTTAAAGTGTAAGAATAGCTCTAACATGAATATACCATAATGCTCCAAATGATATTAATTTAATTTGTGAACTGGGAAATGTATTAACCACAAACGACTTTAACCCAGACAGTCTAACAGAAAATTCTGGGCGTACATATTGAAAACAAAACAAGGTAGCAACAGATTTGAACAATAATTACTAGGTTACTGAACCGCAATGATTCTGAGCAGAAAAGCATATTTATTTATATTAAGGCTAAGATTATGATGTTTCCCTTCAATAACAATTCATATTGAATCTTATCTAACAACTGAGAAAAACATTTTTGGTAAAAAATATCAAACAAAACATACCATAGCTTGTAAATCCATTTGGGGATTCCAATCAGAGTCAAATAAAATAACTACATCAGCAGTGGCAAGATTAATACCTAAACCTCCTGCACGGGTTGATAACATAAATAGAAATTTCTCTGATTCAGGTGCATTGTATTCATTAATCTGACGCTGCCTGTCTTCATGAGGTGTTTGACCATCCAATCTGCAATACTGCAAATAGAGGAAAAATAATATTAAGGGGGAAATTAAGATTTACATACAAATATTATTGAATAAAGAAACCAAATAATAAATTTGATGACTAAAAAGATAAAAATTAAACAATTAATAATTTATAGACTAAAATAGAAAGATTCCATCAAGATTCAACTAATGTCACAAAATTATAAAAAGAACATAAACAAATTTGAATGTTATCAGTATGAATACTCTCCAAGAACTATTAAGAATAAATTCTTAAATTGGTATAAAAGTTTATCACAACCTAAAAATATAGAAATCAATGTAGCTTACTGAATATCCTCGCCAAAGGCAATAATCTTCCAATATGTCCATCATTCGAGTCATCTGACTGAATATTAACACACGAGAATCTTGATCCTTAAGCTTGGGAAGCAGTTTATCCAATATGACCATCTTACCACAGTTGTACACCTAAAAATGAAATTGAAATAAAATATGATAAATAATCATTTTAATATTTAAAGGCACAAAGAAAATTAGAACCATAAGTTATTAGAATTTTTAACTCCAACAATTAACAGGAGGTTTACCTATATAATGAAATATACATTTGATTACAATTTAGCAATTATTACATAATACAAATTCAGCTGTAATACTAAATATAATCATCTTAGTGGTTGAAATACACAGATGTTTGGAAATCATAAGCAAATTAACAGGACAAATCTTGAAGTGATGGAAATAAACCAGTCAAAAGATTACTCTTAGTGGTAGATGATTGAAATTGATTAAAATGAGTACTTCAAAATAGAAGTGTGGAATCATATACTCGTAAGAACTTGATTATTTTTGCTCCAGTATCAATAACTTGTAAATAATCTCCAAGAAAATCTACCAATGAAACATTTTAATTCACAAAGAACATACAGATGAATTGGAATGTATTTACACTAATTATAAAAGTATAACTATCAGCAGATGGTACTAAAAGTTTTAACAGACAAAGAATAATAATAAAGAAGAATACCAATCAACCCTTCAGCCATTAGTCAGATACATCTCAGCAATTCGCTTAAGGAATTGCAATTCAATTGAATTACAACTAAAAAGGAACAGCATCATTCCCTGAAGAACTATCACTCACCAAATGCTCATCAGTAGTATATGGTGGACCAGGTTCAGCACCATCAAAGAGATAAGGGTGGTTACAGCATTTTCGAAGCTGCATAAGAATGTTCTGTAAGCGCATCTTCTCAATCTTACCAGCTCCATTTACAACATCGATATCCTTCATCAAAACCTTGGTGTACCTTTAATCAATAACAAGAGAACATTATTTTAGCAAAGCTAAGAACAGATAAATAGAAGGTAACCGACAGTGAACTAGTGGATACAAACGGAAAACTTACAGGAACCAAGAAAATTAATAATGCATCAATAAAGAATAATGAAAAACAAGGCTTATATCATTCCAAACAATCATGACTTCATAACGCTCTTCCAAATCTAATTCAATTAACTGATTTAATACCGATTAAGCTCCTTTATCTAATTCATAATATGCTATTTGATGTATTGGAGACAAAAGTCAAACTGTTGCACAATCATATTTTATGCAAATGAATATGTTGTGGTTCCTAAACATTCATTGTTGCATTAAATTCAACCAATGTAATATTTGATAGAAAATATCAAAAATAAATACTTGATTCTTAGAAATGTCACAAACATTTATAAAAATGTGTGTTGACTATCATTCTATTAAACTTAAAAATACTGACAGCACAAAAACACAAACATTTTTCTGTCAAACTTTTAAGCTCCAATTGATAGAAAAATTACCAAAAAAACAAACTCTATGTGAAAGAAATTGCTACATGATATCCAAATAAAACCAGAAAGTTACCAAATGAACTATGATGACTTTCTAAATTTAAAATTTACTCAGATACACATCACAGACCTCAAATTTAAGGTATATTTAAATGTTTTCAATTATATTTCAAGCTGCAGTTTATAACATAAACTGAGTATATAGCAAAAGAGTAAATTAATCCGAGTTACCTCTATTTTGATTACATTTTCCACAGTCAAACTTATACTGAATGATTTATATAAAATGAAACAAACTACAAGAACATGATGACCAAATATTACAAAAAGCAAAAACTTACCATTCTCTTTGCATTTTACTCAGACCTACATAGACTTTGACTTCCTTCTTTGGAGGCAATTTTTTCTCCACATCTGATTTCAAACGTCGGAGCAAGAATGGTCTCAGAACCTGAAAATTTTCAAATAATAATGAGAACATTCTGACTGAAAATAAGTTTCCTATGAATCCTTGATTAGAACTACAAAGTAAAAGTGTACAATGCACACTTACAGCATGAAGTCTCTCTACTAAGGTAACATCCCCTAAGAAACTGTTGGTGTTGAACCATGCATCAAAATCCTGGAAAGAAAATGAAAAATATATTGGTAAAAATTCCAAAATATGCTCCAAAAGAGAATAATAACTTTTAAGATTGCATTGAAAATGAGAATAGTCAAGTCAGAATCTAGTGAGAGGTCCTCAAGTAATTCAGTACATTATTCATTAAAAAGTAGACAAGCACTCATGGTGTTAAGCAGAATGTTTGTTGATATCTATTTCTAATTCTTTCTTTCCAGCTTAGTTTATAAGCCATTCCTAAATACGACTCTTTAAATACTAATATTGTGGTGGTAAGTTATCAGAACTTGTCAGCTGAAAATTAAATTGTCCTTTATATAGGTATGATGATTGAGACATCCAAGTCAACTATACATTTGTATCTAAATCAGAATATTTCACCTTTGTTCTCAAGTTTTCAAAATTCAACTGATTCTACCATTTCATTATAGAAAAAGAGAAACATTTCCTACATAAATGTAATCATGCATCTATATTTAGATATGCATGTATGATTTTCTCCTTTAAACACCTTAGAATGTTTTGACAATTCGGTTATTACAGTTTCCCTTCTTCATTATATTCTAATTTCAATAGCAAGAATTTCTCTGACAAAATCTTGAGAGAAACATCCGCAAACTTTCACTTCCACTTTAAACCAAGATATCAGAGTTAATTTTGTGCCTACTCCTGAGGGATTGAGGAAAAGAGTAGGATAACAAAAGTAAATTAGTAAATTCTACAGAAGGATACTCACATCAGAGGAATTGAACACATCAGGGAGCAGAAAGTTAAGTAGAGACCACAACTCATGAAGATTGTTTTGTAAAGGAGTTCCAGTAAGGAGGAGACGGTTGGTTGTCTTGAATTCCCTGACAATCTCAGAGAGCTTTGATTTCTCATTCTTTATCCTGTGAGCTTCATCAATCACCATGTAACGCCAGTTGAACTTCTTAAACACTCCTTTCTCTTTGATAATCATTTCGTATGAAGTTACACACACATCCCACTCCCCTGGCATCAAAGTTTCTCGGATGAAGTTATTCTGCAATCACAATAAATAAATGAATTAAATATAATCCATTTCATAACTTACATGCTTTAAAGAAGTCTAACAAAATCTCAAGTGATATATTTTCACATTCCGAAAGCTGGATCCCAGGGAATCTTAGCATGAGTATTAGGTACAAATATATGAACAGTGTATGGCTTACAAGCTTGGGCAGAACAATGGATTAGTCTTTCATTTCCCAATTTTTATAATTATAATGTATAAAATTACAATAATCTAAATATATAAAAGTATCAATATTGATTTCTTATTATCTTAAAATTATACTTGATTTTAACTATGACACCACAAGATCATCTGAATATATCAATCAAATGAAAAATAAATTATTGAAATTGAAATAGACTTTAAAGAAGATCTATTTAGAAAGGGAACATCAAATCATTCACTTTCAGATGACATGAAGCATATCTTAAGATAGATAAAATTAGGAATCATCACAATAAAATGTATTTCAAAATAAACTCTAAGACGTAAGTTCAGACATGAACCAGCAAGAGCAAGGAAATTTGATAATGTTTACTGAAATAAAATAAAGAAAATATAAGAGCGTCATTAAGTGTTATGTTAAAACAATGTAGTACTGCAAAAATATAATAGATTATAACTTTTATGGCTCCTTCTGCAATAATTTTCTTGAGTACCCTGTCATCTGAATTGACATAAGTTTACAATAATATTACTTAATTTTATACTTACTTAATATGACACAGTAAAATAGGAAAGAATAATAAATTATAATACAATTGCCAAAAATTTTAAAAGTTTAGCCATTGGAAACAGTGATTTCCCCTCTTGCTTTCATTACTCTAACAAACACTAGTCATCGGAGATGACTTTGATCATAACCAGCTGTATTCTGTAAACAGTTCTCCTGACGTTATATGTTTCTAGTTATTAATGGTTGCAAGTAAGACATCTGTATTATTCCAGTTTATGACTAAACAATATTGCTTACGAACATTACCCAAAATATTTCAGACTGACAGTAAAAGAAAATCTAGTAACTAAAAAAATTTGAATAACAAAATACAACAAGGCTATAACATTACTCAGCAGTTTTATCTTCTACTTAAACATAAATACTTCATTATTTTAAGAGATAGAAATTCCACTCGTTGACTTTGAAAATAAAACCAGCAAAAATGCATCTGACGGAGGTAATGTCAACAAGACATTGAACTTGGAAAGAAAGAATGGTTTATGAAATCTCACCCTAGTTTCCTGGTCTCCAATGAGACACACAGCACGCAGTGATGGGCACCATTTCTTAAACTCGTTCATCCAATTGGCAAGAGTTGATTTGGGAACGATAACAATATGAGGTCCTTGAATGTTACGATAGTGTTTCATATACCTTAAAAAAGGAAGGAAATTATCATCAATCATTCAATGACATGTTAAATTAAGTAAGCAGTAACATACATGACACAAGACAAAATATGTATGTAACAGAATAGATTGTATCACTAAAAATACAAAATATGACCATTGTTGATAAAAATAATACTTACCCAAGCAAAGAAATTGTTTGTAGAGTTTTTCCAAGACCCATTTCATCTGCCAATATACCATTGATGCCATTTTCATAAAGAGATATCATCCAGTTAAGACCTCTAACCTGGTAATCTCTTAATTCACCACTTTTAATATAAGGAGGGGATGTTTCAAATCTTGTGATTATCCTTGTTGTAGCATTAGTTTCTGCAAGCAGTTCCTCATCTTCTTCTTGCTCTGTCTTACGGTGGCGATGACTGAAACAATTCCACATATTTAACTTGTTTGATATTGAAAAAGGTGAAAATGGTGAAGGTTTTTTTTGTATTTAAAGCAAAAACAATTTTCAACATGAGAGTAGCTCGAGTAGTAGAAACGATTTTGAAAGTAAATATTTTCACCGAGATAAAATAAAATATAACCCATAATAGTTGAAATAATAATCATTATCAAGTACTTATATATCGTAAATGATTTTAGAACTGGGTCATAAAATCAGACTGAAACCATATTGTAGACAAATATTTTACTTCCATTAAGTCATGGACAGTGAGCGACTTCACAAAACTGTAAATTTGAGCAAAAAGAGCAATTTAAATAACTGAAAATTCAGGAATATGCAAAAATAGTTACTGAAGATACTAATGCGCATATAAAAATCTGCAGCGTAATTCTTCTATATAAATGAAGATAATCGTTTAAATCTATCTTATTACGATATTTCACAATGAAAAGAGCAGTTTCATTCGTAATACGTAACTTCGATGCACCATTACATCGGTGAATCCCGCTTGATTTCTTGAATACCACATTCTAATGGATAAAACGTGTTCGCTACAGTGAAAAATGAAAATTTGGTGAAATGCTTTGATTCTTAATTAAATAAATTCATACGAATTCAAGAAAAACTAATAAATGCAAATAAAAGATGAGTTGACATTAAACATTTTCAGTATCGTGCCAAAATATATGTGCAAAGCATTTCCGAATTGTTAAAATATTTTTTTATTTGTTTAATACCCGTTGTGTAAAAAGTTAATCGATACAAAAATTTCATTTCTGAATGATTAGAAGAAAATATTCAAATTCATCAATACTCCGACACAAATAAACACAATTAGTTATTACTCTGCTGCATCCAGTGGCTTGGCGGCATCCATTAGTTTAGCATGTTCTGATTTCTCAATGTTCTTTCTAGGTCTTCCCGGCCGAAGTTTGAGAGGACTGGATGGTGGTTTATCCCTTTGATTGCCAGACATAAAGTGCGAAAAGATTTCCGTTTGTTGAAGAAGATAATCAAATCGCTTGCTTCGATCAGTTTCCTGTGGGTTAAAATTTACAGAAAATCATAATATTATTGTCATTCCGTTGGAACTGGAGAGGTCTTACAAAAAAGATCGATGTTTATGTCTACGAACGTCTTACCAATTTGGTTTCAAAATCATCCATTTTTCCTCTGGAAGAAAGAGTATCTCCTGACGATGCATTCTGTAAGGTAACAACATTGACAATCAGGCAAGGTAAAGCATTCTAGAGGGCTACATTATAATAATGAGTTAGGTGTTTAGACATCATGATACCATTGGAAACAAGGAAATAATTTGACACCAATTTAGCATTTTAAGTCTTACCGAATTTTCTCCTGTGTCCGCAGTATCCATACAGTCTTCTACTTTAGCCATGTTTACAACACTCACTCAAAGCGTCATTAAATAACAAAATACTGTTAAGTTAATATCAACACAATGTCGATCACTTGTTATGGCGGCACTGCGGTTAGACTGGCGGGGATCAGAAGGACTACTGGACTCAAGCCGGTTCTAATCATTTCTGGAGGGAATTTGAAATTCCTATATATATCTGACGTCATATCCGTATACAACAAGCATCAGTACGAAAGCCGAGCGGCGGTATCCATAAATATAAAAGCATGAAACATCGTCAGTAAGGGCTCGATATCTCTTTGGAATGAGAAATCTTAGCTGAATAATCCCGGATATAGATTCTGAAGGATATATATTCTAGTGGATTTGACCTGTAAAGACTTGGGGCTCTAGTAACATGCTATGAAATTCTCTAGTGTAATTTACAATGATAACAACATATAACTTATCTTTGGGGTGAAGAATAAATCTTAACTATCAATAAAAATTTGGTAGCCAAGTTTGAAAGTTATTTATTCATCCTTGATTAAATATTCAATCAAGTATTCATATTTGTCATGAAAATTAGGAACCTCCTTCAGAGGTTAGCCAAAACCATAAAATTCCCTGATCCATTTTTTTGTTGATTGCTGTGATGGCTGAAGACTTTTCCAAGCTTCTTCAAGTTAGCCCCATTCTAAGGCACTCACTTTCAGTTGATTGCAAGGTATTAGATTATTGTTTCTATTCCAGGACATTAAATTTCATTATTAGATAATTTATTTTTACAGCAAAACAGACAGAAATTAGGAAATAAAAAGTAATACATTGCTAGTTAATCGAGAAAAATTTAACTAGTAATCAGTAAAAAAAGTCCTCACTAGAGGGACACACAGGAATGTGAGGGTTTGGAATGAGATGCAAAATAAAAAAGATAGTGATGATATTATTACACTGAGTGCGAATCAAGCTTGTTGAGGGGGGGAAATATTTAGCCAAACTGCTTTGAGCACCTATATCAAAATAAACAATTCTCTCTGGCAAAGAAAAATATTGCAATCATCAGCCAGGGAAACAGTTTTGCGAGTTGGGGAATTCCCCCCTTTCCTGTTGATTTGCACACTGTGAAACCAGTTAAATTAAGTAAAATCGAGGAAAATCATAATATAAGTGTAGGCAGAATTAGTGGATTTATCTCTTCTTAACTTTCTCAATAATTGGGTTGGTAGGCAGCATTTGACCTTCTTTTCTAATGAGAGGTAGCCTTGCCAGGGCCAAATCCTTTACCACTCTGTATGGTCGTACATTTTTATGTCATCAAAAATTCTTTCCTTGGCCTTACTCTTTTCTTTTTGGCATCCATTCTACCCTCTATCAGATTTGTATACCTGTCCAAAAGCCTTATTTCTATCAGTCTGTTCTATCTGTTTTTCTGTTTCTATTTTTTCATCATTTACTGTTTTTTCTTCACTCTTTCCAACACTTGTTCATTGGCTACATTGCTGGACCATGGTATTTTCCTCCAGTACCCCTTTTCAAAGCCTGTTTTCATTTTATCCCTGTCTAAGAGAGTCCAGCTTTCAGATAAACATAGTTGTAAACTCCACATAAAGGTTTTAATATATTTTTATAAAAAAAATTCCTTGCCAGCACTATTCTGGCTCTGATTTCCTCATTAATTATTCTATTGGGAGGTATTAAAATACTAAGGGGAAGCTTTTGACCTGGATCAGCTAATTATTTCTCTACCCAATTTATTTCTACTTTCTCTTTTCCATTTTTAATGTACTTGATCACTCTAATTTGGTCTTAGTGACCTTTAACTTGCATTTCTCATTCAATAATATGTCCTATAACTCTAGAGAGGCCTCAATATCATGCTTTTTTAAAGTCACCAAGGCAATATCATCTGTAAAACATATTGAATTATTAGGTCTTCCATTAGTGTTACCTCCATCAATACTCTTTTAGTGCATCCTCCTAACAGGTGTTAAAGAGCAAAAGAAACCTTACAGCAGATAAGACATTGTGTTTTATTCATTTTTCATCTTGAAAATTAAACAGGAATATTATTCAACTTTTCCAGATAATTGAGAATAATAGTATGATCAATCATCAGCCACTACTTTTACTTTCCTTTCTTGATGACATCAGTTATCCCATTCATTCCAATGGTTTACTTTCTTCTTCCCACTGCAAAAACTTCTTCTAATGCCAAGCATGAATCCCTCCATGCTTCTCAGTTTCTGTTTTCAATATTGTCTCCCAAATAATAATGGGTAGAGGACATTGTACAAATAATTTATCTTTTGGTGCCATCACTTGGGGTAATGTTGACTATAAGAATTACTTTAGTTAAAAAGAAAAGAAAGACTGAATCTTTCTATATCTCTCAAGTTATTGACTTGGCATTTATTTCAAAATATATATGGCAACACTAACAAAAGAGTGATAGTTTAAGTAGTTTGTAGATCTATCACCAAAGATGCAATATTAATGTTACAACCTGCAATAATAGCAAGCTCTCTTTTAGATCTTTACAACTTTTGTTTCCATAGGTATGAATTTTAATATTTGAACCTTAGTAAACACAATTCATTCTGGCTTATTTAGTATTTATCAGTAACTGTTTTAAGATGTTGTGATTTCTTCACTTAGAAAAAAATTAAGTGTTTTAAGTTGAGAGAACTTTTGTCCAAGATTGTTTGATTCCTTCCGGTGGTGGTAAGAAGTGCCACTTGGAAGAAATAACTCTTTACAATACCTACAAGAATCTGTAGCTGATGAACCACATCTATTTCCACATCAGCTGGTATCACTATTCAAAAGCTACTTCAAAAGAAACAAAAAAAGTTTTGTAAAAATATTTTTTAAATATATAAATTTGCTTTCTTGATATATTTTTATGCTCTTTTCACTTTTTCTTCGAATTAAAAATTAATTTCAAACATCTCTACAATAAATTGTTGCTGACTTATAAAATTAAAATTATCAATGAATTAAAATTTTTAAGCAATCATACCTTTATAAGTGGCTTAATATTTATCCAGATCATGTTCTAGGTCTCATTATAAGACTTTTAACTCATGGACCAAAGAAAATTTATAGCGTTTGAATATACAAAAATAAATGACACAATGGTAACATTAAGGGTGTCTTGAAGCATAGGAATTTGGTTCATGGCTATCCTAATTGGTTAATATCTTACCCTTAGTTGGTTGATTTCAGAGTACCCTCCCTAAAGTCTGGATACATACATTCCTATGGTCATGAACAGATTGTTACAGCACTGCATATACTTATACCTTATATATACTTACCTTTGTTCCTTACTCTAAAGAAAGATGGAATTGAGGAAGGGGATAAGCGCAGTATTTAGAAATTAGATTCTAAAAATTTCAATTGGGTAACATAAAACAGATTTGCCAAATTTCAATGAACACAAAAAGTTGCTTTAGGAAGGTAGGTAAGTTAGATAAACATTTAGCATACTGCAACTATGTCAGTAGTGTTAAACAAACTGTTGATATATCAAGTAGAGACAGTGACTATCAGATGAAGCTTATATGAAAATACTGAATTTTTAACTACAAAAATATAGTTGATGTATCCTATCATTACTATCCCAGTATCCTATGAGCCTCGGTAAAGGAAATTTTTACCTCTAATGGCTTCCTCACAGTACAAGGTTTCGTATCTTTATATTTAGGATCATACTCCATGCACACCTGCTTTTTATATCTTCTCTTATCACACGTTTCTGTCTATTATTTAAATATATATAACCTGTAATTTAAGTTTAACTTATCTGATGACATTGCTCAGAGACAAAGCATAGGTGGTAATGTGGAATTTTACAAATCAAAAGCATTCCTTGATGAACGCTTTTTGATTTCTTGCTTAGGAAAAGTCGTTATATCTAAATCAGGGGTTCTCAACCTTCAGATAGGTGAGTAACTCGAACATCAAAAGGAAAAAAAATCTGCCCTCTTCCGTCCGCGCCTTTATACCTCAAGCCGATCCCGCCCCTATGCGTCACTCAGATTTGCCAACGTGTTAAATCTTAAGTGCGACCAATTAAAAGTATTTTTATTAAATTACAGAGTGGTGCGGGCGACGATCCTTTTAAACCGAAGCCCACAAAGATATTTTAGGCCTTTGTCATTGCAAATATTTCTTGAATACTGACGTTGAAAGTTCAAAATATTTACTATAAAATCGGCAATTGGCGAAGCTTTGGTTCCAAAGGTCTTATTGAATGTCTAACGGAATGAATATATCTTGATCAAAGAGATTATTCTGCAAGATAAAGAAGCTAATGAATTCATTCTTACAAGTCCTGAGAATGCTAATTAACGGGCCTCTATTGTCTTCAAAGGCGAATGACTTGGCTCCGCTATATTTCTGCAGTTGAGCGGTTGACCGTCGACTTCAGGCCTCTTAGGATAGAATCACGGTCATCACAGGATATCGGATCCCTGGATCTAGGTAAGTATCATTAAGAAACATTTTACTGTGTTTTCCTTATTAGAAATTCTTATAATGCGCTTTATTTACTTCCTGGAAACTTTCTTCCACGCAGTTAGCGCATTAATTTTTTGATAGAAGAAGTCACGGCCAGAATGGCTAATCATGGAATTCTATGATTTTTCTATGTCTTTCTTTCTTTTTGTCTCATCACAGACTTCAACCTTTTCGCTAAATTATTCAGGTCCAATTTTCCTTTCTTCCTTTTCAAATTGGCTACGTTAAGTATTATGGCCCATGGAATGAAGGATTTGTTGCTAGCACTAAGCTTCAACTGCTTATTAATAAAGGGAGTTCTGCCACCGTTACTTTTACAGACCGAGCAGACCTGTGGTAGAAAATCCCCGAAAATCTCCGGTAGATGAACTCCCGTAGCTGGAGATTTGAAACCCGCTATGCCAAAAATGCCTTTTCAATTTTCACCTCGAGTAGTGAGTTTTTATTACTCTGTTAATTTTCACTTTATCCGACGTATACATACTTGCACGGAGTCGGGAAAGTCCTAAATCATCTCTTGTTAAAATATTTAAAATGGCTAGTGTATTGTACATAACCAAACATGTAAATATGAACAGGGACTTTATCTATGAAAGCAACTCAATAAAGAAACCTTGCATAGATAATAGCTTACGTCATATCGAAGGTCACCATAACCTGAATGGCAACATTACACAAAAATGAAGATGGGGCTGAGAGAAAGCACGTGAACGAAGAACGAGTTTCCTTGGCATTTCATATCACATTTTTACGGAAATCGTGGAGGAAGTACATGTATATTTTATCTTGACATTTTAGGTGTTTTTCAATGGTGTATATTCGTAGATACAAAAGGCTGTTTAGGGTTCATCATTTATAATGAAAACAGTAAGAAGGAAGTTTTCCGAAAGACATCGCGTTTCTAAATGCGAAAAAATCGCGTAACTGTAGATCGATAATGCATACAAAATCGGAGAAGATATTACGAAACACTGGGAAAGGGCAAGCCTTTGAAAGGAAACCTTCGTTAAAGATGAAAACGAGTACGTAAGCCTGTAGCCAAGAATAGCGTGCGGTATGCAGTCACAACCACTTCGTAGTGACCGCTGGAGCCATCAAGATTTGCGGTGCTAAGCGCGACTTGAAGGATCATTCTCAAGATGTTACCCAAATAATGCCACGTAATTAACATTCCTGTGATTAGTTTATCTTAAACGAAGCTTTCAAATGACATAAACAGGAAATAGCATCTGTAATCTGCCTCCCATGTGATTTAGTGGTTGGGGACATCATGTATTCATGCTCGGACCTCCGCTGAGTATTCCAACCAGATGCGTCTCAAGCTTCTCATCGCACGGCAGCTTCATTTACCGGAAGAAAAAACGAAGCTGTAAAAATTTCTTAGGAACGCGAAATACTTGTAAGTAGCACTTCTGCTTTTGGCTGTTGTCTCACGCATTTTTCCTTAAATCATTTGTTTGAGGTCGTGAAGTACAGCTAACTCCTAATTTCGGATCATGCACGTTCATTACACTTCACACATGAGAGCTAACGAGGTCCAGGGTTCAAAGTTCGTTGGTGGCAAATCCTGTGTTTTCATTTCTGAGCAATTTATGATAAAAAATCTTATACGTTAGCTGAGTTAATTCTATGACGTATACAGAAACATAAAATATTCGGAATTTTAATTTATTTTATTTACTTAGATCCAAAAAAGCACATGGTCCTTACATAGGATATAATAAGAAAGATTAAGTATGAGAATAAACAAGATCAAACGGCTGAACTTATATTTTCTGTAAAAACAAATACCAGTAAAAATAACACGTAGAAAGAATTTAAAATATGAATCAGCGGATAGAACTAGTGATAGATGTGTGAAAGAGCGGTCATTGATTGACAGTCATAGAATAGAGCAGTAGAATGAGGAATTTTAATTTTTTGAATGGAAGAACACACGAAAGGAAAATAATGAAATTCAAACATTGGATATGTATACACTTTATTCAGCCAACAAAAACATGTTTACAGTTTGATTTGAATTTTCTCACGCAGCCGCGAAATTTTGGCGCACCATTCAAATGATCGAAACTAAATTACAGTGTTAAAATACGAGATTAATCCATCTAACTTAGTAATCAAGAAACCGTAAGTATTTTTTCGACTAAGGAGTTCTGGTCTAGGCCAGGAATTGCAATTTTTCTCGGATGAGCACTTGAGAAAATGAATGTTTTGCTTTAAAAAGTGATATGGTGACCTAATTTATGTTAATGTGTCAATGATAGGGGTGTGGATGAAATTAATTAAAATTTACGGAACACGCATTTATTTACTTCGGAATTTAAATTATTTAGCTTAAGAATACCTAAAGAGTTCCGCGTACTAAAGAACTTGTCTTGCGTGCTTTTTCGGTCATGCGTCATGGGGGTTTAGACTTATATCTATATATTAATGTACAATTGAAGTTTCGAGACGAAAATTCTCATACAAGAACGGAAAGCCGAGAGAATAAATTGCCTGAATTAGCTTGTGATTTAATTGGAGAACTATGCAAGTCGCATGGAGTGGAATGGAGAAGGCTCACTGGCCAAAATCCAAAGCTACTCGAAAAATGCTAGCGACGCTGACATTTATGAAGGAAGAGGAATTGGAATTAAAGTGAAAAATTATGTTAAATATCTCAAAAATTAAGATGTACTCATTCGAATTCAATACAGGTGGGATGACCAAGGGCTAAAAGAAAGATAAAATAGAATTAACGGCATTAGGTCCTTACCCTCAAGAAGTAAGCAATCACATGTTGCCGTCTTAAGAGTTAGATTTTCCCTCATTAAGGGGATTGGCCACCCTGAGATTTTAAGATTAAAAATATCGAATTTATCGTTTTAAATATAGAATATGCATTTAATGCGAAGCAAATATTTGAAAAATTGACGAAGTTACTGCTCTTTTTTGTTGAAGATGCACTTCAGCTAGAGGGGCGATTATGGATGATCCTGCCTATCATCAGCACATGTATTTATATGGACTTTAAATGGGCCTATGTTCACTTTTTGTTGTTAAAGCCATTTAATTTGACGCAATGCGTACTGTTGCGTTGTATTGCTAACTTAGCAAAAGTAATAATTAGTGCATTGTTCATAGACAATGCAGAGAAAAGATCACAGGACGCGCCTGCAGAACGAGAAAGAGAAGAGAATCTATAGAAAGGTAGGTGGAAAAATAAGGGGAAAGTACAAGGACAAAAAGCGCAAAAGCCATCCTGATCATCGACGTCGCAGCATCTGAAAACTTAATTTTCCGAAAAAAATCTTCTTGAAATAGGATTTGAACTACTGAGCTAACGTTGAAAACCTAAACGAGACACACTAACCACTCAGCCGTATTGAAGCTACAGCGTTATGAAAAGATGTAGCTTATAATTCAACAAAAAGGCTACTGCATGCGCCCTCCCGATAATATGACAGATACTTTTACATTAATACCCATATTAGGAAGAAACCTTCGCTCGAAACGGTTGAGTCTCTCTGCTTCTTCACACGAAACCAGCCGCCAAGTCACTCTAGCAAGATGTGTCGTTTATGTCCGGTCTGGGAGCGGGTATGGGAAGGCCAGATGAGGGGGGAGTGGACTTTGACTATATAGTGATCCTTCGCCAAACTTGTAAGTGGTTAGGTTGTTGACTCATAGCTTCCGCTTAAGTCGTGTTCCAAGTTGTAGATACTACTTGTATGGAATTGCTACTTCCTTGGAAGGCTCGCGTTTTAAACCATAATGAGACTCCAAAGTTAAACATTTTGCAAGTGGGAGCAGCGTCAGCAGAGATAGTCATGGTTAAATCCCCTTTAAATTATTCGGATCATGAAGTATTGTTACAAGGCAAATCATCATGTCCTGAAAGAATAACTATGGATGAAATACACCTATCCTGGGTGTTAATAGCATGAACACTTGAGCTGGTCATAAATTGTAAACTTTATAGTCTTTGGTGGGGTACTATGGTTATATAAAATTCAGTTATAAAAATGATTTGATGATCTTCAAACCTTTATTTGTGGGTAAATAAGTATTCTTAACATTCAGAAGTTTTGCACATACATAGATTGATCCAAATTTAGTATATGCGACTGACTCCTTTCTTGTTTATTGCAGATACTCTTGAATTCATGGTGACCAGATCAAGAAGCAAAGATATGCTAAGCCTTACATTTTATATAGTTCTATGTGTTTTAGTTTATGGGACAGCAGCTCAAAATGAAAGCAGTCTTCCAAACATTGTATTTATAATTGCTGATGATTTGGTAAGTTGAGTAAATGATGTTCTTTTTCTATTTCTTCATATTTTGGTTTCCAAAATCTGTGTGTGCATTTATTAATAGTTCCATTCTTCAAAATTTGTAGGGATGGAATGATGTTGGCTTCCATGGCTCAAATCAAATTCCAACACCAAATATAGATGCTTTGGCATATAGAGGGGTGATTCTCAATAATTATTATGTGCAACCTCTCTGCACACCATCCAGATCTGCTCTAATGACAGGAAAATATCCCATCCATACAGGTAAGTGATAAATTTACTTCTCATACTTTAAAAGTTAACTTTGACATAACACTCGTTAGGATAAAGAGTCAAATACATTTTGGATTATTATTAATATAGTATATTTAATTCCAAACAGGAATGCAACACTATGTTATATTGAATCAGGAACCAAGGGGACTTCCCTTATCAGAGAGGCTATTACCAGAATATTTAAGAAATCTGGGATATGCAACACATGCTATTGGAAAATGGCACTTGGGATTTTACAAAAAAGAGTACACACCAGAGCATCGTGGTTTTGATACTTACATAGGCCATTGGACTGGAGTGTTGGATTACTATGACCATTCTGGAACTGAAAAGGTAAATATAACGCCTATGTAGTTTTAGAATAATTTCTTTTTCCTAAAGTTTTAATTTCAGAGTTAATTTCACTCTAAAACATTCCATTCACATTTCACAAAATATAATGGCTTTATACCTAATATGGAGTAAGTACAACATGTTACAGGAATGTCTAAATGAAAAAGCTATAGATATTTATTATTCCTATAGTAGGTTAAATTTTAGAAAAAAATTTTAAGCCCTGGTAACAACAACATATTTAAAATTTCCATGTCTTCACATTTTCAAATGAAATAATGTCACTCAAATACTATTAAAAATTACAAATATGTTTTCCAAATTTTCTTGGGTTTAATTCTCTTGAATAGCTTTAATTTATTAACCAGTACTTCATCATCATTCACAGCTCTAAAGCCTAGGGCTAGCCTTGGCTTCCTCTTTTATATGTCTCCATTCCATTATTCATCTCACTTTCTCTCTCCATCTTGTAGCTCAAGATTTTCCTCAACATCTTGCAATTCTATGTATATTTTTAGTGATTAAATACAAAAATAGTATATTTTCTTTCTCAGGACCTTTGGGGACTGGATATGCATCAAGGTTTGGATCCTTTATGGGATCTCCATGGGAAATATCTAACCAAATTTTACACTGAGGAGGCAGTCAAAACAATCAATCATCATGCTAAAACCAAGAAAATATCTCAGGAATCAGGCAATTCCACCAAACCTTTATTTCTGTATTTGGCACAGATAGCTGTGCATTCTGGCAATGAATATAATCCACTACCTGCTCCAGATGAAACTGTACATAAATTTTCATATATAAAAAATTACAAAAGAAGAAGATATGCAGGTGAGTTTGAGAGTTAGTTAAGGCATCCTAGTTATTACTTAAGTTAGAATAATTACTTTTACCCTATACCAAGTAGTTTCCTCACTTTAATTAGATGATCACACATCAACTTAGGATGGAGAAGTAATGAAATCTTAGTACAATTCCATGAGAGAATCTCTCATGGAAGATAATATTTCATTACCTCCCCATCATATGCGTCAAATTCCACAAAGTTATGCTTGAACACATTAATTTTATCACCTTAGGAATATATTCAAAGGCTCTCTTAGTTATACTTAAATTTATCTAACTTTTCATTTTAAAACCAAATTCTTTATGGGTTATTTACAAATTATGGTAATTATGATATGGTGGTTATTGTCAAATAAATCTCAAAAACAACTTTATTGTAAATTAATGATTAAATTATTTACTTTTTGGTCAACCTTAACAAGGAAAAGATCATAAGGAATTAATGAGTAACTTATATCACTTGATTTTTATATGATAGTAGAATGAAAACTATGCAGATCCTCTTAATTAATAAAATTTGAAAATAATTTTACTTCATTTTTGATCTAGCAATGCTTCACTGGCTGGATAAATCTGTTGGCGATGTAGTTGAAGCTTTGGCTGAAAACAAAATGCTAGATAACACAATCATCATATTTACAACAGATAATGGTGGAGCACCTGCAGGCTTAAATGACAACTTTGCATCAAATTGGCCTTTGAGAGGAGTAAGTAATGATAAGATAGTTGCAGTAACTTTTACCATAAAAAAATTAACACTGAATAATTAACCATTCTTTTATCATAGTATTATTTATGGAATCAGTTTCGATTCAGTGAGATTATATTTAACCATATCCATTTCTTAATAAAATTAATAACTTTTCATTGCACATTCATAAATTAAAATCACATATTGTTACTATATGATGATAGTTGAGAGATTGCTGAACAATAAAGCTAATTATTCTCATCTCTTCTTAATTCACTTAGTTCATATGACAATACTTACATAGATATCAGAGAGCTTTGATGAGTGCAGTATCTGCCTTGTTTATTTATAACACTCCATTAACTTCACAAAATTTTTCTTCATAACAAATGTTGATTAAGTTGTCAAAAACTTTGCTAACTTTAATTTTTCATTGATTGGTATTTAAGATAGTAAAGATTTCATCTGTATTGATACATATAAGAAGTTTGATGTAAATGGGTACCAACATTTTCTTTATGTTTACTTTTCATACGTGGTTTTCTTTAATCATTGAAGAGAACTTTCATACTTGTTGGTATTTTAAACCAAGAATGAAAGTTCTCTTCCATGATTGAAATTAAATTTTTAGGTTTCAATCCCTAAATTTTAGTATAAAAATAGTGAACTCATAACAGTAAATGACAAAATGAAAAAGAATCAAAAACTCAAGTATCAAAACTGCAAATATCAAAATTGCAAAGATCTAACCACGAAACATCATATTTTCTATAACTCTGTCTGCAAGACAACTTAATCCAGCCCAAAATGGCTAAGTAATAAATTGATGCATAATTGTTACTCTTATCATATCAGTTAAATTGGAAATTCAAGTCTAATAGAAACATCACTTGATGTTTCAAGGTTCTATTGAGTACCAAGATTTAAAAAAAGCATTTCAAACATCTGAGAGCTGAGTTCAAAACATAACATTCTAACAATGCGACCATAAAATTTATATCACTTACAATTATTATGAAAACTTATTTCTCAGGCAAAGTTTACATTATGGGAGGGTGGCACTAGGGGAGTAGCTGCAATTTGGAGTCCAAGACTGAAGAAAAGAGGACGTGTTTCCAATCATTTAATGCACATAACTGACTGGCTGCCAACTCTGCTATCTGCTGTCAATGCCACAGATGAGATATATACTGATATAGATGGTTTTGATGTCTGGGATACTTTGTCAGAAGACAAGCCATCAAACAGATCAGAAGTTTTATTAAACATTGATGAAAAAGATAAAGTAGCAGCTTTAAGAGTAGGTGAATGGAAGGTTATAATTGGTTAGTATTAATATATCCTTTTCTTTCTCCATGTGTGTGTATGTGTGAGTGTGTGCATGAGTGTGTATACTGATTATTATTAAGATTTATTTCTATGTAAAGCAAATATTATCATTAAGGAATTCATAAATATGCAAATCAAACTTCAAGTTTGATTTGCATATTTATGAATTCCTTAATAATATTTAATAATAATATTTATGAATTCCTAAATATTATCATTAAGGAATTCATAAATATGCAAATCAAACTTCAAGTGATACATTCTGGAGACTTGGTGATCAAGAGTAGCCTTTGAGAAGTAGAAATGGTACAGCAAAAGTTGATCTGTTTTGTTAAGAATTGTCAGGACAAATTAGTAAGTATTACCCAAATATTTCAAGGATAGGAAGAATTTGAACAAAGAATTTTTAAACTAAGGGTTGATTTATCTAGTATATTCACAGATAATATATTCTTGGAAGACATATGATTAGAAGTTATAGTATTTCTGGGAAGAGTTAGATATTATGCATCCTCCACATTTGATGAGCCAATCGGATACTTCAAAGGAAAAGCAGGCTGATACATACAAAGGGCTAGTCTTAATATAGCTACTTTTTAAAGTTAAATGAAAATTAAGTTTTATCATTGACAAAAGCTTACCATCTCATTATTAAGAAAGAGTATTTACATTTTCCCATTATTCCCAATATACTAACTTATGATATGGAACAATTTTAATGGTATAGTCTAATTATTGATATTTGAGCAATGTTAATTCTATATTGAAGTATCAACAATTGAAATATTAAAATAGATTAAATTATCTTATATTTAATTATCATGAAGTTGGTCTTAAAAAATTGGCTGCCACTAATGTTAATATTTATGAAAGGGCATGATGCCAGATATCATTATGAAGCATTATCAAATAAGTTACACAATTGTAAGCTAACTTGAAATTACTTAATTTTGATTCAATATTCTTTTAGAAATTATGAGTGAATATTTGCCTTAAAATTATAAGCTTTGGTTTCACCTTTTTGAAACTAAACTGTTGTTCATGGAAGAATTGATGGTAAAATTCCTGACATGCAATTCAATTTTTTCAGGAAATTCACTTAATGGTAGCTGGAATGGCTGGTACAGCCCAATAAGTTCAGTTTATGAATATAATAACGAGATAATTCTTAGCAGCAAAGTAAGCAAGGCAATGGATTCAATTGGCCACCCATTAACAGAAGAACAAATTTTAACTTTGAGGAAAGGAGCAACAATCGGATGTGAACAAGAAAACAATGCTCATAATATAAAGGAATCAGAAATACCATGTGATGCTCTCCTGAAACCATGTTTGTTTAATATCATCTCTGACCCTTGTGAGAAACGGAACTTGGCTGAAATATATCCGAAGAAATTAGAAGAAATGTTAAATATCTTGGAGAGATACAACTCCACTGCCCTTCCTGCAAGCAATACCCACTTGGATCCTAATTCAAACCCAAGGTTATGGGATTACGCATGGACAAATTACGGAGATAAAATACCACACTCAAAAGGAGACCCTGAAAAGTGCAGTGATGAGTTATGACATTTAAATTAGGAATGATAACCATTAATTTGGTTAAGGAATGAGTTTAGAGACATTTCTTTAGTTTTTCGTGAATATGAACCAACTTTATGATTAGTGTATGATACAACAATATAGATAAGCTTGACCTTTACTACATTCTATGTCAATCAGCTATAAATATTTTCTTTTTGCAATTTATTATTATTGCACAACTTGCAACCTCACAACAACCTTCGTCAATTTGACATGATGTGAATAACTTTTGTGTAACAGAAACATTTCCACTGACTCACTCAGTTTATCCTGACTTAGGTGAGGAGATTTTGATTTGGATGTAAATTTCCTAGTGTAATTTAAATCATAACTAACAGTTTTAAATTTAGAATCTTAAATGATAGTCGAGTGAGTAATGCTATTTACATCAGTCAAAGCTATTCTGAGTTCAATTCCCAGCAGGGGCTAATATTTGCAAAATGACCTCAGCTGATGAGGCATTTCTAAAAATACTAACTCATTTCTGGCATAAATTAAACTGCAATGCAACTGTAATGCAAATTAAACTGCAATCCTTTGGTCTTCAATCAATCCTTGGATATTTTTTCTTTTTCTTCTCTGATTAAGATGAAGCATCATATTGCAAAGAATTATTTGGGCCATTTTTTTACAAGCAACTTGTTCTTAATAAAATTATTTAAAAATGTATGGCATTTACCACTTTTTCTTTCTGTTTTGATATAATTAATATATAAAAGTTCTAACTTTTGGTTGGTTCATGTGCCCCCATATCCCCTATTCAGTTCCCTCTCCTTCAATTCCTGGTAACTCATCCCTCATCTATTTTGATAAGGGATTACTTTCAATTTAATTTTCATTATGATACTGATTTCAAAGGTTCATATAAAATCTCAAAATGATAGTACAACTGTACCACAACTGAAAATGTTAGGCAAAAATTTCCTCCAGCTTGGCGATTGGAAAACAAGAAAAATATTGGGATTAAACTATACTATTAATTTGAACAAATTAATGGACGGAGGAGATCAGGAAATTATTTTATCCATAAAGGATGAGCTGATATGTCTTTTGATTTCATTACTAAGAAATTCAGGATTGATTGAGGAACTACCATATACACATATAACTGGAAGACGAAAATTTTTTGAGAGGATTTTTGTAGGGGAATCTAGTTAAGACAAAATTAAATCTGTTTGAAACGGGCGGAAATCTAAATTCCAAAACAAAGCACTGTCTACTTTCCATATCAAGCTGTTTTAGCTACATGTGCTCATACAATCTCCTTCATGATTGCACAATCAGCATTATTTAAAATGAGATTTTAGGAATGAGGAATTGGCGCTCAAATTTTCTAACACTTTCATAATTCTAAAGAACAATGGATATTACCTGCTTTTTCCGTATGAAGCAAAGATGACAACAAAAATCACAGCTTTTACTTCATAGGTAAAGAAATAAAACAATAATAATAATTCGGCGTTATTACATCGATCAATTAATATTACGATTTATTCCTACGCTTAGCAGTATATGTTCACTGAATATTCCAAAATGCTCTTTTTTCGTTTTTTAAACTTCCGTAGCTAAATCTTTTCCTGAATGAACGGCTTGAATGGTGCTACACTATCAGGAGCGAAGGCCGCATTGATTGAGTAGTATGGTAACGATGAACTGGAGAAGTCTCTGCTTTAAGAGATGAGAGCGCACGGCTTCCATTTACGGCCTATATTAAAGTTCTCGACATAAAATTAACGCAAGGGAAGGAAAAAGTGAAAATTTTTCGGAGGCACTACTACTTAATTACTCGATAAAAATTCCATGACACACTGGATGCACTTTCAAAGTGGGATAAGTACGAAGACTTGTGTTGAGAAATGGCTTAGTATTTTCCTACTTACAACAAACTCTTCTTCGGAGTTTTGGACTATTTATTCGTTGCATTTACAAAAAGTGAACAAAGGATTGCCACAGCTTTGACTGGATTAATATCCGAGCCGCTAGTGTGGATCTTCGAAGAAATTCTTCTTCAGTTATGAAGATTCCGAGAAATAAAATATGTAAGTAATCTTACTCTGATTTTCTCCCTTGAAAGCTACGAAATTACAAGTTAAAAAGAATACGTGACATTATAATCCATGTAAATTAAGCTTTGCAGATAAAACGAGTCAGTTTGTAACTACAATTATATTTTCATGTCATATTGTATTATCTCTGGGGCAAAATTTTTAGTTTCTCTCTATTACCCGATACTCTTAAATTATTATGTGAGACAAAAGATTTAATTTAAGTAAACTTGCGCTCTCAAAGCCCACATATTCGGCGGTTGTGCATCACGTGTGAATTTTCACGCAAAATTATCAGCAGCAATAAATTATCATAGCTTTATTTAAATTACATGGATTAATTTTACACCAATTGTTTTTCTTGGTTAATGAATATATTTCTCGAGAAACATGCTATCCGTGCCTTAAGAGTAATATTCGATATAATATCTCAAAAACTGAATAGATAAATTAAAATATAATTGCATATTAGCGTAACTTGATGACATTACGGAAAGTTATTCGCCGAACTTCGATGAGCTCGCTTTTAGATCAGTAATAAATGCTACTGTGGTTTTATCGGATGAGGAAAATTGACAAAAAACAGTTTGTGGTATTTTAAACATAGATGTTTCAGTTCTAAAAATATGTTTTAAAATCAGCGCAATAGATATTTAAAAAAATGAAGAAAAGAATAAATTCTAGATCTGAAAAAGCACCATCTGGGACAGGAGTAAATGACTCTCCGTTAAATCTGTAAAGTCATCAGCGTGAAGGTTAGTTCTATCCTCATCCCTTTGACTATTAGCTACCAAAAGCTTCTTATACTATAGAATAGATAGAGAGATGGCGTGTATGGGTAAGAAGAGGAGTTACATAGTTTTCCCTTGCTTTTTTCTCTGAACGCTGAAGAATAAAATAAGTCAGGTAAGGCTACGACTAAAGAGCTAACAGAAGCAGGATAATAACCGCATGAAAAACACATTTCTTAATATTCAATGAGGGACTAAATGAATGCCATTGATGAGTATAGTTCAAAATCCAACAGCTTTCATAATATCACAGTCATGAACTAGACTGAGAGAAAAATAAATACGAGATACATTTTCTTCTATCCTGCATGAAGGACAAATGAAAAATACTCGTCAAGGTATGTTATCAGGAGACACACATAATTATTGACATGAAAATCTACAAGCACACAATTCAGGAAAATTGCAGCGTTCGCTTTCAGTCTACAATGCCTGAGCGGTGGATATCCAGCGTAAATTATTAGAATGAATTCGTAAACTATTTCCAGGATAGAGCTTCCTCTCCGTTCGTTAGCTTCGATTAAGTAGCGAACATGACCTCTGGCTGCGCTTCTGTTATTTAATTCCTCATCTCCCCTCCATCTCTTTCAACTTCCCCCATCATATAGCCATCAAGAAAAGAGATTCCAATTCACTTTTCCTCTTAATGCGACGGAATTTGGCCGGACAGTTCCCTTCTATAGGCACTCATCAGGGACGAATTTTACTCGGGTCAATTTTTCCATTAAAGTTTTGCATTAAGACTCCACTACTACAACAAACTCTACGCTAAATTTCAACTGCTAAGTCTCAATTTGCACAAGACTAGGACAAATCAAATTCTAGGAAGACTCCAATTCTTTGGTACTCCACGATAGAAATGAATTGATTTGAATAAGAATCAAGTAAGAAGTAATAATAGTAAAGTAAAGGATGGAAATTGGTGATGGATAACGGGAATTCATGTTATTAACGTTTATTATATGCATAGCAAAATATAGTAAATGAAAACATATGATTAATATTACATATATGACAATTCCTTATCGGGTTTGATAACGGTGGAACGATCAACATGATAAAATTTGAAATAAGAATTTTTAATGATATTCTTTTGCTTATTGACGTCATAATTATGAGTGCTCAAATTAATTTAATAAATAAATATGTCTCACTGATAAACGTAAATACCTAAATAATGCAATTTAATTGGATTTAAGTGTTTAATTACGTATAATCCCTTAATTCCGGTTAAAATATCACCTCGGAGTCGTGAAAATATGGATTTGTTCTTTTTCAAGAAGGATTACTTGAATGACATACCTAGTGAATCATAAAAGAGGAAGAATAATCGAAGAAGTAAGAAAAACTTGATTAATAAATGAATGACTTAAATTCGTGGAAAGGTCGATTACTGAAAAGAAAGGTCTGAAAGAGAACTTCAATGAAATGATCATATAAAATTTTTTACTTAGGATGGGGCCAAAGAAATAACGCAGTTTTATTATTGATGCGAAAATAACTACGGTGATAATAACTACTGATATTGAAAATAAGTGCTTCAACCTATGCAGCCCCAGATATAGCTTAGATGAATACTTTACAAATCATTCACTTAAGAGGCAGCAATAGCCATTTCGAACGATTCTGGTAGGTAATAAACTAGTATTAATAAAACAATAATGGTCTAACCTTTTACTTTATTCCTACCATTGATAACTTATGTGCTTAATCATATGCCTATAATAAATTATAACCTTAGGAGAATATTCCCCGTTTTATGTCGCAATGTCGAAATTCTCTATTAAAAATATTAAGCCTCTGAATCTTTGACTCCATTTAGAGAGCCTGGTTGAATAAGTATTTCTTGCACCCTTACTATTATCATCAAGCATATGGATGTAGATACTTCCGCCCATCAATAGCTAAAAATTTTACTTGTATTTTGAAGCTCTCTGGATTTTGAAGATTGCTCTACTTAAAATATTAATATTTCATATTAACTCTGCAGACTAATGTTAACCACGGCCTGCTGAAGGTTTCATACCGGTCCACTAGTCTTTTCGAAGTTTGATAAATAAATTCCTATCTCAGAAACTTGTCTCCTTGGATAAAAAAAATGTAGTATATCCGAAACCTTAGGCAACCATTCGTTGAAATTTTCCCTTCTTTGACTACTTTTGACTTTGACTTTGTGTGCATATCTGCTTGTTACTGTTTTCGTGCGTACATTTAATGATCTAATTTGACATTTGCTTACGTGTGTGGCTTAAACATTCATAAAAAATAGATATACGACAATGCGAAACATGTACCATGGGAGCTTCGTAGTCTAACTTAAGGAGCCTTCATTGGGCCCACGTCTTTGATGAACTTTATAATGTGGTCTGCGTTCGATAAGAAGGTTGGACAACCATAGCATAGAACAGGGACGGGGAAACTTTTTCCATTGAAGGGCCAACTTTAGCATTCAGTCTCATAAGAAAGGCTGCGTATGAAGGCACTGGGCCACTCTTGTTGTGCATGTTGCAGAAATGCAAAATTTAAAGACTTAAACATAGAAATTTTTCATGAGAAAATGAACTAATTCGCTGATTATATTGAAAGAGAACATTTTCCACTTATATTTTCACTTGGCGTTGTTAGCAACTTTAGAAAGAAGATTTAAATAGGACTATTTGTTTAAGAAGGTGGCTATAACGCCGCAGGCTCCCCACCTCTATAGGGGATTGGTATAGACCAATAAGGATATTCTTTCCTTGATTTCGAATTTAGATACGCCAACGACTATTCATATCTCACTGCTAACTTAAAGAAAAAAATCCTCCAGAATTTATTGCCAATAAACTAGGGAAGGACCTCATTAATGTTTCTTATCATATTTTTAAGGACTTTTCTGTAATTGGTAGTTAAGTAAAGGCTCGGTGAAGCTACAAATTATTTAACATTAATTTTGTAGAGCAAATTTTTGTCAGAAAATATCATTAAAACAATTCATCGAAATAAATGGATGTTTAGTCGTCAGAAGAGTGGAAAACCAATAATTATAATAAATATCAGTTAAATTAGGGTAAGGATAACAATAATGGGAGGGATCGGAATGGAAATGATAAATATCCCATTTCTTTAATTACTGAGATATTTTCTTCTATTTCAGAGAAATTAGAAAACCTTTTCCTATAATTTTTTTTCCGAAAAAAATCACTCAGAAGATCTCCCTTTCGTTAACTTTCGTTCCAATCAATTGGAGATTCGGTTTGCGATTCTTGGCGCGGTCGAGTTCTTTGCCTTGAACTGCGATTAATGGAAGATTTGATCATTTAAAGGTAGTTTCAGAGTTGTAGCGAAAACATCCATATACTTTCCGCGGCTGGATTTTTGGCTGTTCGAGAGCGCAATTCAAAATTCTTCAAATATTTTAATAGCAAGAAAGATTGCTAGAAGTTCGTCCGTCACGAGATACATTTTAGAAGGTAGAGGTCGCAAAAAACCCATTTCGTTGTTTGCTTAACCATCCATTTTGAATTCACGAATTTATGTTTAACGATATTTATCCTCGGCCATCTTTTCAGGTGCAGATGTTCGGAGCGGCATTCTCGGTCCACCGGAATGAGAAAACCTTCGCTGCGGACAGGATCTGGAATCGTTAAGTATATTCTCTTCACCATAGTTGAAAAATCATTTATATTAACTCGATTCGGATGTTGACGGTACGTTCACTTTATTTTATCTTTCAATAAAGAAATTATCGAAAAAAACTGAAAGATAGCTCATAATCTTAAAGCAAATATTTACCAGTAGAACTCTGGGAGGATGCCCATCGAGAGTCAAAGAATTCTTTAAGCTTATTATCTCTTATTCGAGGTCTTCTCGATTACTGCTGCACGATCTGGGATACGTAAAAAACCATGGGAAGAAAACCTGTTGGTGAAGTAGTTGATGTTGTGACAGTAAATTGTTGATTTAACAGTAATTACACCGAAAGTAATTAATGGAACGTTACAGGGAATCGATAAAAACATTATTACTTCAGGACCTTTTTCCCGCATTCGCACTAGAGCTGAAACTGAACTGAAATTCCTGAACTGTCCTTTGCTCATAACCATGTGGAGATGCTGAATCAATTTTTAAATTAGAATTATTTGATATATCAGTAACGGAGGTTGCGTTTGAGATGAATAAGCTATGATAAATAGTGTTTAGTTTCTGTCATTAATGTAGATAGATCTACGAATAATCGACGTAGGTGCTGTTGAATTGTAAGTAGGAAAAGTCAACACTAAAGAGAGCGTATCAATTTTTCCTCAAGGCGGTCACTTGCTGGAAAGCTGGCCTTTTGCGGTACAAACGATTTCTGTTGGCTTTCAATGACACTTACATTGATTCATTTGAGAATTAAAAGTTTTTCCCTAAAATCTCGCTTCTTATAACAGTTCCGTGACCTATATAGAGGAATGTGGCTGCGCCGAGGCACTTAAGCTGCACTTTTCCAACAATCAGAGCGTGCCGTGAATCTTCTTTCCACATAATAATTCCAGTATATCTAATTTTTTTATTTTCATGGTTTTCTGAAAGCTAAATATAACGTACCCAATGAACTTACTTCCAAGGGAACTTTTCTATCTGCTACCCCATCAGATAGGTCATACAATGTATTTATGCCTCCTTTTAGGGCGTAAAAATAATATTTATTTTCATTGTACTAGAACGATAATATGGGAATCATTATTATTTGGGCGTATTCCTTATTTAAAGGTAAGGAAAAACCAGTTGGAAATGATTTATCTTGAGGATTTTTCCTAAAATCACTCACAAAATACCATTTATATGAATTACTATCTTTACTTATAGCTTTTATATTATTATAATTTTAACTAAAAATACAATGCTATAATATTAACTAAGTATTGAATTCATGCCTCCTCCATTCATATTTTTATATATCAAGGTGAATGAAACCGAAAGAGAGATTTTCTTGTTTTAATTCAGCAAGAAAGTCCAAATAATCATTATATAAATGAATTGACTCCCAGATAGGCAAGTGAGTGGCGCATTTGCCTTTGGTGAAACTGGTCCTGAGTTCGATTCCCGGTGCCCTCTATTCAAAATGACCTCAGCTATCGAATCAATTTTTACAATATTACTATCATAGATGAATTATTACAAAAAGGATATTTACGATGCAGTTTTGCGAATAAAATTTATCTATAAAAGAGACATGATATTGTAAAATACATCTGTTATCTTTGCACATTTCGATAGGTCACCCATAGGAATACATTGTAACATTAGCTATTCATTAGCTGTAGTTTATTTAGTCTGTTATATATTATAAGAAAATAAAGCTTAATAATAACCAAACATTGACGGACATAATCCGGCTATTTATTAAGTATCTATGAGACCAATCTCAAACATTTGTTACTGAACTAATTAAAGAATATTGGGAAACGACTACGAGAGGGATGTGGTTGAATGATTCTGTTATTTAAGAACAGATGGTAACTAAGGTCAACATTCGCGTAATCAAACAACTTCCCCGGATTCGAGTGAGTGAAGACGACCGCAAGAGCTTCCGTGTAGAGAAAAGAATCCGAGGACGCAAGGACGGTTTTTGTTTAGATTTCTTAGATTCCTTATTCCCATCACCACCGGTGATCCTTGGTGAAAGCTAGTGTAATACAAATAAAGTGAAGTCATAATATCCTTAAAGATATTAATTCATTGGCAGAATGACTAATTCATTTTGTTAATTCAATCGATCGGGTTATGAAAGAAAATGAGTGAGAACAAGAAGCTAGAACGATAAGGAGGATTTTTAGAGAGAGAAAAAAGATTTGGATGCAGTTAAAATGAATAAAAAGATCATCAAACAAGGCAATACTTGTGGAAAGAAACTTGGTCCGTCAAAAACAACCATTTTTTGCAGCAATAGATGGCAAGAGAGAAACAGTACATATTATAACAAGCCCAGTGAAGAAGGCATTCACGCAGAACAGAAAACAATTATTGGATAATATGAAACAGTTTTTATAAACCTACTTTTAGAATGCCCACTTTGATGGCTGCTGCTGTAACACAAGTTTTACTGACAGCAAACAGAAGAAAACAATGGAGAAGTGGTTCTATATATGTGTGATGTTAATAAAACAGAAAGAGCGAGTAATTACTGAAGATGTTATTCACAACCGGACGAAGAGAGAATTTCTTTGAAAAAATTGGTGAAAAATCGAGGGAAATCAATTGGGAGCACACTTGGACACGAGTCTCCTAAGGACAGTATCGGCAGGGAGGAATTATGAAAGAAGGACATCTAGTATTTGGGATTATGAGACCAGTAAAGCTCCCTGGCTGAAATGATGATAAATAAGTGCAGCTATTGGTTGAGAACAGGATGGTCTAGAAAGCTGCAAATAACCATCTTCAAATTCCAAATCTATGATAATTATGAGCAATGAATAAATTGACTCCAAAAGTTATATGACGAAAGTATCAATTAATTAGGCTGAAATTGTGATTATTACAGTAATCTTTATCTTTTTTTTTCAAACAATTGCCAATACTGCCATTTTCCAAGCGAACTGTGGTTATCGTGAATTAATATTAATAGTAAGTAACTAACTAACTTATTTGTGGGAATCGCAATTTGCATTGAATTTAATTTACTAAAGATACTTCTTCGCTCCAAACATAGAAGGATGATAGTTACTGATTACTCGTACTGGATTTTATCACAACGCATATTTTTCAAGATAATACGTGAAAATTTCAATATATTTCAAGGAAAATTAATGTTCAATTTAGCATAAAAAGGAAAATTAACTTAATCTCCAATCAATGAATTATTTGAAAGATTTAACATCAAAAAATGTACTAAGGAAATTGTAGTTTTATTTTATTCACTCCTCTGTTTATTAAGTGCTTTGAATTTATAAGGCGGCTCTTGGTTAATATAAATTACTGCTCTTCATGCTTTCCGTGGATAGCCGTAGTTTTACTTTACATAGACGCATCGCGTAAATATTTGTTATTTGATTGCCTTGTTGAAAAATCTATTAATTCATCAACTTCTTTGGGAGTTTTACGTCCAAGAAATGAATGATGTAGTTGGAGGTATATAGATTGATTTTTTTTAGTCCTATAAGGGCTTTTTATCCACCTACCTTTGTATCTTATTATATTATTTACGATTAATTAATAATAAAGGAAAGATTACGGATGGGAAAATATCTTTGTAGCATAACCCACCTTGTGGGTAAACGCTCACAAGTGATGGGGAAGAAAAACAGAAAAAAAAACTATACACGAGCAGTATAACATCAAAGCTACAGCAAAAACTAAAGGAAATTCAAACGGAATGGAAAAAATTCAAAATACACAAAGAGAAATAGAAAACAGATAAAAATAAGCTCGAAAATTAAGATCGTCGTAACAACTGAATGAAAAATTTTGTTGTTATGTTTAACTGACTTCATTAATACACTGTCGGCGTTTTATAATTTTGATAGATTCAGTTTTTCCATGAATTTTTTGTGATTGCGAATGAAATTCAACCGCTCAAATTTCAAGGACGAGAGATAACAATGGATTACCTAATTGAAAAGAGACAGCTCTCTTGGAATCAAAACTGATACAATTATAAACAGCGTTTGAAATTTCCTCATAGAAGTTTGTCATCTTTAATGCCACAAGCTGAAAGTAAACTTGCATCAGAAAGCAAATAAAAATTGCTCAGAAAGAATGACTGGGAAGTAATTGAAAGCTTTCAGAGGGTACAGGAGAGGATAAGTTGCTGTGATGTCACCGATGTATGACAACTATCCAACTCATTCACTCATATGTAGATAAATGAAAACGATACGAAAATGTTATTCGTTAAACATTTGTTGTTGAAGATTTAAGAGGTGGAAAAAATTGACTTAATTTGGGCAGGATAGGTCAGAATGAATCTCTCTCATCAAACTAATCTCGTGTAACGGTCAAATATAAATTTCAAAATCAATGGTTAGAGAATTATAAGGGTGTCAGAAAAAATCTTTGCAACTCAAGTAAAATAATAACGAGTTGGGGAAAACATAGAAAAATCTGTATATAAATCCGTAAATATTCAAAACGAAATAAAATTGGAAATTTAACATCAAAATATACAGAAAACAAACAGAAAAACAAAATTCCGGACATGCACGGAAAAAAACAAAATCACAAAGTTTACACCAGAATGTAACATGATATCAACCGATAGTACAATTGTTTGAAAGATATTACATACAAATATAAAAAAACCGAACCAAATTCATAAGGACTTGCACGTTATGATTCGAACTCTTAATTAAGTAAAAGAAGAAACTGATGAAACTTCAAAGGACGCAAAACGAAATTATGACGATATTCGTGTGCGTATTGAGAAAGTAATAAGTAAGATAGTGATTCAGCTGATAATGACGCTGTGTGTTGAAACCTAGGTCGAAAGGAATGAATGACTGCGTGGAACAGTACAGGTTCACTTTTCCTTTTTTTAAGAAATTTTAATTGAATCAGTACGGTGACTTTATCCAATGCATAGTTTTCATCGTTTCCCTACACTTCATTAGCAAACTTCGATTTGCGATGAAGTGTAGGTGAGATGGCTATCCGGCCCGCCGAGAATATCTTTAAGAGCCACTGACCTGAGTTGATGGTCGTCAGGAGGGTAAACGGGAGATATGAACAGTCACAGCTCGTGAATTTAGCAAAGTGACCGGTTAGAGAGCGATATGAAAATTTCGATCGATATTATCGAGTTTGTTTGGAAAGGAAAAGTCGAACGGCCCACGAACGAGGCCGTCGGTGGCCGCTGAAGTCGCAGTCACTATGAAGTCCAAGTGAAAGGCGGACGCCTCCACTGCTTCCCTCTCAAGGTACGTAATAGCCTAGAGCGAAATTCGCTCTATCCACAGATTCCGAAAATACTCCGTGATTAAAAACTATAAGGGAACTCCTCGGCGATGATCAGTGCGGACGACCCCATGGACCGTGAGTTGAATTCTATTGGTATAAATCGGTGGTTCCCAAACTACAGCGCGCTACACACTTTAATGAGCTCCGCGAATTTTTCAATAGCGAAAATTATATGCAATCACAAATCGATTATGAATCTTATAAATTGAAAGTAGTAGTAGTATTGTGAAAAGTGCTTCGACAGCTGAGGTCATTTCGCACGAGGGCTCCCAGCGGGAATCGAACCCGGGACCGCTTTCATTGAAGTCGAACGCGCTATAAATTGAAAATTTGCACGATGGTATACCTTCCTTCCCGCAGTTTTAATTCAAAGTAATTTACAGATAGATTAGGCTCGACTAACAATTAGTCTAGAAATTACAGTAGTTATGAAAAATGTACGAAAAAATGTCTTAAAATATATAGTACAACACAGCGGCTCACCGACTGCAGAGTTATACATTTTCTGGCCCGTCGTGTATATAGTTGTTAAAGAATTACAGTCGTGTTAAAGTTGTTAAAACTATTTAGTTAATAATTTTAATATATTTCATAATTAAACTTCATTACTTAAAGAAAACTAAATTCATTAAAAGGTCCCACTATTATAATAAACATGTTAACACGGTAAATGAACCTCCTGCCGCACGCCGAAAGGCGGCAAGCAAGGCATACATGTAGGTACAACAGTCTGTATTGACGCTGATGGTCAGTATTTGCTTATAGAAGGAAAAAAGTCAGAAAATTTTTAATTTTATAACAGCATCCTGATCTATTTGTAATTGCATATTTTAGTAGATTTCGGCATTTTCTAACCGTTGGTGATCTAACCTGAGGTAATTTACCCTTATAATATTACAGAGATTGAGTGAGTTTTAAAGGAAAACATCTCGAAATAATTAATATTACAACTGATTTCTGGCTTTGAATATCATTTGCGAATCCTTTCTCCAGAAAGGAGAGCTATTGACAATCATTCGAATAATTTAGCCATTCACATTCACATGATAATCGACTTTAGTTATGAAATTAAAAACTTGAAAAAAATAATTAGTAATCATGCTCTTGTGATGGAACTGCGCTTGGAAAAGCTGAAGTAAAATATATTATGCTTAGTATCGGTAATAGAAAAATTGATGACGAATCGATAGAAAAAAATAATCGTTGTTTCGCAAATTGTGAAGACCAGATTCCAGGAACTTCGGGAAATGCCGCGGTCTCGCCTACAAAGTAGATGCTGACCCTCGAAATTTTCATACGTGTTTATAAAATCTGGCCATTGCCAAAGTGGATTTATATCAGAGTCCATAAGATTTAAACACTTGCATCATTATAAATTCTTTTCCATGAGTTTCATTTATGGTCCAGCTTTAAAAAGAATGGAGATCCACTTAGCCGCTGACTTCCCAATGGCTCCTCGACGGCACTCTCTTACACTACCAATATTCAATAGGAATTAAAATTAACATCGCCTTCCTTATTAAATTCACATAAGTAGCACACATCTGACAAATAAATGCGCCTTCTGAATTTGGCTCATGTAAGCATCTCCTAAATTATGAAAGTAGGATAAAGATCTACATTGAATTTTGATGTATTCTCGAAATCTCGATCATATACAATTCTTCGGAGAAACATAATTCCTCTGGAAATTAAAATATCATCAGGTACGATATAAAACTAACGAATGGGCAGTGAGAGGTGGATTCCAATCCAAAGGTGGACTTCAAGTTCAAGGAACTTGACTAAGGGAAAGAGAGCGGTGTCCTCAGAGATAATTCTTCAAGATAGTAGTCTTGAAAGTTTGCCGTTATACTTCGTCTACAAACAAAATGAAAATCTACATGAATTGTAAACGAGATTATAGTCATCCTTTCAACTGGTACTACGCAAGAAAGATACTATTTCTGATGGTTTTAGAAGTTTTTCCTGCTTTGAGCTAGCTTAAATTTGTGAAGTATACAATTATCTATTGAGATTTTCCATGATACTTTTCAAAATTTTAATCGTCGCTTATATCTCTCCCATTTACGAATCTGGATTGAAGCTAACAAAAATGCTATTGCGTGTATCCAAGTATGAATTATTGTCTGAGAATATTGTGGCGAAAAAATGTTGGAAAACATGCTGTAGAGTCGAGAATGAAGAACATCTGCTACTGGCTACCGCTCAGTGAAATTAGAAAATCAAAAGCGAGAAAATGTGTTACAGTTTTCACGGCTTTATTAACCTTCATTTCCACCGACCACCACCCCTCCTTCGACTCCATTCTTCTTTGCCCTATATAAAATGTGAATGTTAAAATTCGCCCGTTGAAGTCTCCACGTGATGGAGTAATTTTCAAGAGTTATTAACTCATTTCGGTCTTCCTTCCGTGTAACGAGTATCCGCTGCGAGTAAACAACGTGTTTAAATCACCATAAATTAAATTAAAGAGAGTTGAGGAGATAATATTTCAATTAAAAACTGGTTTACCCACTACCATGAGTTTACCTTGATTTGTTTCCAAGAAGGCGTAGCCAAGCAATTTCTTTTAGCTTATTAGATCATTCAGCTGTGCCTTTCCTTTTCTGTCCTCTCTCTTTGATAGCGACAATGAGGCAATTGTCAAATCTGTCATGCTACAATCATGAAATCTCCAAGACGCGTCACGCTTACTTTCAGCGACCCTAGGTGCAAAACATAACGAGGCCTCCAAAGGTAACATATAATTTACAAGAAGGGTGTTTGTTTAAACAGTAATCAGCCTGGAAACCGGTTTAAAACTCGAACTCTCCACCATTAAGGACCAAGATCCCTGGAAGGAATAAGGCTGTCTGGAAAGGATTGCTCCCCAATAGCGCAGTGGGCAAATCGTTAGGTGGGGGCCTACATGTGCGAAATAACATTTCGAAGCACTTTATACAATGCAAATGACTGGCTAAGATGTGGAGGGTATTTTGCCCTTGCTTTTCTCTCTTAGCCAGAATAAGATAAAGGGAAATTCCAGATAGGTGCAATGCAATAACTCTCAGAATGACGTTTCAAAATTATTTAGATTCACATAGACGGGAAAATATCTGATTTCAGCAAAGATCTCTCGTGATATTATCGATTCTATGCATCATTCGGAGGTGAATTATTTGTGCGGAGTATTGAAAGCTTCATCTCATTTACGGTAGCTATGGAGTGTAGAGTGATGATGCGAACCGGACAATTACCTCTCCGAAGACTCTATATCCGGGGCATAACCGGGGAAAATACGTATTCCTTACTGTGAGAGGTATCAAAATACAGTGGTATCACGAATTTTGAACGACTCTAACTTAAAATGTTACTTTCAGGAAAATTTCGATTCAAGTTTTACTAACACCCACAGGTTCAAACTGCATTAACAGTGAAAAAATGCGCTTGCTGCTGACGGATACTCCTCAAAGTACCCTAAATGGATTGAGAAAAATTTCTTGCCGGGTAGTTCAGTTGAATAAAGCAGCCGGGTTTTCCCTAATTCCGGGTTCGACTCCCGTTCACGTCACACTTTTAAAGTCCGTTTTTCCATGGAAAATAGGAGGAAAATGTTCTTATTCATTTTCTTTAGTGAAGGAATTTCTATTTTCATGTAAAAGATTATAATAACATTATTGTATAACTATTTTATTGCAGGCAACACGCAACGCTAATACGGGCCTGATTGTTTCACACGCGGTCTTTCTTATGATAACGAATGCTAAAGGAGGCTTTCCGATGGTAAAAGGTTACCCACCCCTGGTCTAGGATCTGGGAACGTATTGATTCACTTTCCATAATTTCAGATGAGGAAAACTGACTCAAAAGAGAATTGACTTAAAAAAATTAATTTGTTCTGAAAAATATTTGTGCTGCTCTCTCTCTCTCTCTCTATCGGTGTGCCTATATCTCAATAGCCTGATTTCGAAATGGTAACTTAGGTAAAATAATTTGGTCGCAGAATAAAATAAAAATTAATAAATATTTTCGATTTTATCATGGCATGCTCGTTGAGACTAAGATGCAAAATAATTTTCATGTTCAGGAAATTTACGACATGTCATGTGGGAAAAATCCATAAAAACGAAACCTTATAAGATTTAAGTTTAACAAGTGCTTCCTTCTTTTTACAGACGCCGGTTTATAGAAGTAGTTCATCGAAATTTTCAAAAATATGATTCCTAAGGCATTTATTTGGATATTTGCCAACCTTTATGTACTCATAGGCGGCTGCCGAGCTCAAACTAAGACCGAACGTCCGCATATTATATTTATAATCGCCGATGACCTGGTAAGTATTTAACTATTATGTTTAATGATTGAAATTGAGAAAAATAATAAGCATACCAAAAGCTTTACAGAACTAGATAGATAATTTAATTTCGTAATAGTAATTTCATAATTATAATTATTATTTAAGTTGAAAATTAATTATAACTTTACATTTCTTCTGAGGTGTCAGAGATTATGTGGTCAGGAGAAGAGACAAAAATTACCTAAAATGGTGCTAAAATTAATCAACTGTTAGTTCAAAGAAATTCATCATTCCTTAAAAATCTATAGACATTCTCTGACACTAGTTTATATCTTTACATTTTAGAAGTGTAGTACCAAAGTTGTATATAAACATGAGGCCATTGGTAAATTCAAACCTTATGCTAAAAATGAGCAGGATAGAAGAAATCCCAATGAGGACACTCAATATCGCCCATAATTCTTTGGTATTACCAAATATCCCTTTTGGTATCATGATAGCAATATTACACATATGAACTTAATGTTTCTAACAACAAATTTCCTATAAATCTATAATACTGCATAACATACAAATTTGCGGCATACGTTTTGAAAAAAATTAACTAATGAGGAGTGAGGAATTCTTGTTTACATACATAGAATAACTATTTAAGAAAAACATCTTTGATAGCTTATATTTTCAATGAGTATAGATTGAATTGCATTTAATAATTTTTCCCTTAGTCCAATAATATTTAGCCAAATTTAAATATATTTCCAGGGATGGAATGATGTAGGCTTCCATGGCTCAAATCAAATCCCAACTCCAAATATAGATGCTTTGGCCTACAGAGGAGTGATTTTAAACAATTACTATGTTGCACCATTATGTACTCCATCCAGGAGTGCTCTAATGACAGGGAAATATCCAATACACACAGGTAATACAATTATATCAATTAAAATTTTTGAATTCTTAATTGATAAAATTTAATTAGAATAATGAGCAGATATAAAGTATTAGTTTCCCATGTGATGATACCTTAATATCCTTTAATGAATTTTAATGCTAGGGAAATCCATTTTATTCCACATGAAAGATATTTGCAGTACATGAATATTAAAGTTTTAGGTGCTCAATACAGTTAAGTGGTATTGAACATTTGTGTTCAAGCTTTAATAGAGCTTACTCTTATTATTGCAAAAGAGAAGAAGAAGTACTATAATTACCAAATATTTTACACCAATCAGCACCTTTAGAAGATATACTCCACCAACTCTTAATTACAGCTTTACTTGTAAAACTTTCTCTAAGTATTGCCCTTCCCTCTTATAAATTTCTTAAGATTTGTTTCCTTGTCTATAGATTATGAATTTGGAGAAGAATGAGTTGTATCAAAAACATGAATGGGTTTTCTGGCAAAGCAAACAAATTAGAAAAATCATAAGTTTGATATTCATAAACACTTCGATAATTTTAATAGCAATTAACTTTTTAGTAAAACTATTCAGTAAGATATATGGAATAGCATAATCATAGATTAACTACGCTCTGACAAAAATGTTTCTAAAATTTCCAATAATTTTTAAAATCAAAGATTAATTTTATGAAAAAGCTATATGATATTATGACCTGATTGTATAAACCATATTTATGATTCTAATTATTAAAACCAAAATACTAAAAATAAACCAAATAAACTAAATACAAATAGAACTAAATGCCAAATTATTAAAATAACTTTCTAAAAACGAAATTAGATCTTATGAATAATTGATTTCTCTAAATTATTTGCTAGAGTACTCTATGAATGATTGATTTAAAATATATCCCGCTAGATATATTTCTGAAGTAAATGTTACAAATAAATTAGAGCATCATGTGTAGGTATAAAGGAGAATATGCTATTTGCCCAAAAGTAATGAAAACTAACTGGTTAGGAATGCAGCACTATGTACTCTTAAACTGGGAAGCACGAGGATTACCCCTATCTGAGCGCATTTTGCCAGAGTACTTGAAGGAGCTTGGGTATGCAACACATGCAGTTGGAAAATGGCATCTTGGCTTCTACAAGAAAGAATACACCCCAGAATATCGTGGTTTTGATTCTCATGTTGGACATTGGACGGGGCAGCAGGACTATTACGATCATACTGCAACTGAAGAGGTGAACTAAATTGCATCACGTTGATAATAGTAGTAACCACATTTTTAACTTTAATGTACACTTTAAAAATTTCTTATCAATAATATTTTTAAAATGAACTATTCAGATTTAAGAGGTAAATAATTTAAAGTCCTAATAACAAAGACATAAATTTAATCTCTAGCATCTTTGGGGACTGGATATGCACAGAGGCCTGGAACCTGCGAGAGATTTACATGGAATTTATTCAACTGAATTTTATACAAATGAAGCTGTGAAAATAATAAACTCTCATGGAAAACTACTCAACAGTTCTGAAGAGAAGCAACACAAACCCTTATTTTTATATCTAGCTCACACAGCTGTACATTCTGGTAATTTTTACAACCCTTTGCCGGCTCCAGATGAAACTGTGGCACAATTTTCAGACATTGAAGATTATAAGCGTAGAAGATATGCAGGTTGGTAACCACTCATAATTCATCTCTTACCGATAATCGAAATTGTGTCATTTCAATATGTGTCAACTACAGACTAAAATTAATATTTGAAAGTCACAATTTCAATGTTTGCAGTAAATACTCAATCTATAAGGCTACTAGGAAGTTACGTACAGTAACATAATTCTAGATAACTAATTACTATTTAAATGTGATATTATCATATAAGATATTATAATATTAGATATGTAAAATTAAAAATACCAATTTTTCTTAATTGGATACCACTACTTTTGAAAACTAAAAAGGATACAAAGCTCTCTATTGAAACTGAATTTGTGTATAACATACAACAGGGGTCCCCAACCTGATTTACCCATGGGATATGTGAAGTTTGTCCACAGGGGTATGTTGAATAGTAGCTAAAAATTTCATTATGTGATTGAAGTATTCTGAAATTTGTTGTTTCAGGTATATCACTAATTGCAAAATTTACTATCTTATCCCATCTTGGTGAAGGGACTAAATTTGAAAATTATTATCTCAGTATGGTACATACATAGATGGTTTGGGATAACCCACTCAAAAGCTAATGGAGATACAGGACTAAAATAGCCATGGAATCCTGGCCTAAGATATCCTTTTCCCTGAAAATTTTCTTCTTAAGTGCTGATTATGATACAGGCATCATTAAACTTCTATCCATTTACTTAATCTTTAAAGAGCTCAAATATTTGAAATTATTGATTAAAAAGATGACATGAAATTGCACTCCATCTAATTTTTATACATTTTCACAAATAATAATGAGAAATAAGTTGAGATTATAACGAGAGAAGAGGAAGAAAAATAGAAAATTTTTTGCAGCCTACACAGTCTGTGCTAAACTATCACGAAGAAATATTAATTTTCATCTTCTCATTTATTAACTAACATTTATTTTCAGCAATTGTTCACTGGTTGGATGAATCAGTTGGAAAAGTTGTAGAGGCTCTTGGAGAGAATGGGATGCTGGATGAATCCATAATAATTTTCACTACAGACAATGGAGGTGCAGCTGCTGGATTTGATTCCAATGCTGCTTCTAACTGGCCTCTAAAAGGAGTATGTGTATAGTAATATTTCATTTTTGAAAGATATTCAGAAAAATTCTTTCTGATAAATCAAATATTCAATGAAAATGAAGGTCTTAAATCAATATTGTCCAGAATAAGGCCCAAAGACTGGAATGGAACTGACTGGGATTTTAAAATGAACTACATGTTTAATAAAGGCTTTAAAAAGATTATGATTCAAACTCATATCAATTCTCTTATTTGTCAATGCAATGTGGATGGCTAATCAATCACTTCATACAATCTATCATCAAAATTATTATTGTGACAGCTAAAATTATAATTTACTCTTGGATTGAATAACTTTCTGGTATTTTTGCATTGCATAATTTATAATATCTTAAATATTCTATTGACTAATAGTCTTAGTTCTAATTTAGCATTCTATCTTTCAACTTTAGATCATAAGAATGGTGTCAGAGACATTAATTATTCATTAGTCTATGAGAAATACTTTTCTTGTAACTTGGTATGAGATGCATTCCAGGAATGTATAACTTATATAAAAATAATTATTACCAAAGAGTTTTATTCTGGAAAGGGTTTAGGTCAGTAAATTTCATGCAACTAAAATTCTCTTCTAAATTAATTCCAACTTCAATTATACTTCATCAAGAGGTATACAGGAAATTCAAGAAACACCCTGCAGCAAAGAACATAAGAGCCCCCATAAATAATAGTTGGGACAAAAAAATTTTAAGGCCTCCCTGCATTGAATTGGGTGGTGATGTATCAATGGTGGTGGTATCAATATGCAAGTCTTGTCCATCCACTCTTACCAACTCTCATCTAAGATAATAATTCAATTTAATTCAAGGATTTGCTTCCTCATATTGACAGTTAAAACAGAGTCAGAATGTCAATACTGTACCTATGAAAGTACTCTTCCTACTACACACCATATACAGCCAGCCCCTGTAGATTAGTTTAACACACTAGCCTAATGGCACTGAGGTACACAAATTATTCAATCCATCAAATTATTCAAGCTCCAAAAAAGAATTTTAAGATTAATTTCTAACACAAAACTTGATGCACCCAGCCTTCCTCTTTTTCAGCAATTTTTGATTTTACCTCTTCCTTGTATTTTTATTTTATTTTCAGTTCTATATGTTAAAACAAATCTAAACAAATTCAAAACAAATGCTGACATTCATAACCATAACACTCGCAATAGTAACAGTCTCCATATTTCCTATGTACGCACCACTCGCTCCCTCAAAAGTCCATTTCATCTTTCCATTATTTTATACAATGCACTTCCTGAAGAAATTAAAAACATAAGCTCAGTTTCTTGTTTCAAATCAAAGGTTAAGAACTTTCTATTAGGAAAAATGTTTTATTCTGTTGATGCCTTTCTTTCCAATGATTGATTTTGTATTTGTATTTTAATTTTTTGTACTTGTTTTTTTTTAAATTTATATATATATGTTTTGATTGATGTATTGACGAAGCCTATATCTATCTGATCTTTGGCAAATAAATTATTATTATTATTATTATTATTATTATTACACCAAATTTTAATTCCATTATGCTTCATTAACAGGGTAAATATTCATTGTGGGAAGGAGGAACAAGAGGAGCTGCATCTATATGGAGTCCTTTACTGAAGAAAACTGGTCGTGTATCAGACCAATTGATGCACATCTCTGATTGGCTCCCTACCTTAATGTCAGCTGTGAACAGCTCAACTGAAGGATTATCAAGAATCGATGGCTTTGACTCCTGGAAAGCACTTGTGCATGATATTCCTACAGCTAGAAAAGAAGCCCTGCTAAATATAGACAGCATAAATAATGATGCTGCAATTAGGAGAGGAGACTGGAAAGTTGTAGCAGGCAAGTATTAGATTTTGGTTGAAATTGAATAATTTGTACATGATTTCCAAGGTACCAAATACTAACATAAATTTTACTACAGCAGAAAGATCTTTAAAAGAAGATCAGGCTGTTTCAATACCAATTTTCTTTATTGACGCTATGTAAGAAAATCATTCTAGCATTTTAGTAAGCAAAATCTAAACCCAAGAAAACTATTAATACACTAATTTCATAATGAGGATATAAAAGACTAGATGCTTAATACTAAAGGACTGAAATACTTCTTAGTAAGGCTCAAGTTTTTAGTCAATAATTCCTAATTATTATGCCTAAACTAAGAACTAAGCCTGGTAATTAGTATTCTTAGTGCATAATTGAACTTCTTAGTAAAGATTTCATAAGACACAATAGCAATTCTTACTCATCTCTTGGCTTAAATTTGACAATAAAAAGAAGTAATGTGTGGCAGTATTAATGGAGCCTTTAGAAAGGTTTACATATCTAGAAAATGAACCTTTGACCATTTTAACAAATGGGTGTATCTGTATACCTACCCATGGATATCTTGTTTTTAGCTTGTTCTAGCATCTGGGTTAACTATGTTTTCATGATAACTACATCTACACTCTTATTATTAGTAATAGTCAGTATTACTTTTGTTTTCTATAATGTGTATGTTACAGAGAAAATGAGTTGTCAAAAATTATTTGTCTCTCTCTTTTCTAGGAAGAAAGCATAACATCTGTTATGCCTTCCAAAAACAAGTTTACTAACATTATTAAATGGCCTCTTCATACATATGAGCACCTTTATCATTTATAATTGCTTAACATAAAATAAGTAACAATTATAATTTTACTGCTGAACATACTCATTTATACTGCTTACAATTATATTTATTAGAGTAAATGAAACGGAATACCTTGTAAGGCCTGATTGGAAGGTTCCTTGAAGATGCTCTGATGTCTCTATATGATCATCCTGTAACTGGTTTATTACTGACTTTCACATTATGTTTTTCAGGCTCTGCTCTGAATGGTTCATGGAATGACTGGTATGGTCCATCAGGGAGAGAAAAAGAGTATAATTACAAGGTTGATCTTGTATTAAACAGTAAAGTTAGCAGAGCAATGGATTCTTATGGCTTTTTTCTATCTGAAGATCAAATAATTCATCTACGAAACAGTGCTTCTGTGAAGTGTGATGCAGATACAGAATTGATTGATGATGCTGACGACTTAAAAAAAGATCTAATTGGACCTCCTATTCCATGTTATGAACTAATCAAACCATGTCTTTTCAACATCAAGTATGATCCTTGTGAGAGGCGAAACCTTGCAAAATTATACCCAGAAAAATTGGAAGAACTACTATCTGCTCTGACAAAGTACAACTCCTCTGCTATTCCTCCAAACAATATGCCAATGGATCCTTACTCAGATCCCTCCCTTTGGGATTATACATGGACCAATTTTGGAGATAAGATATCTAGCTCCAATATCAATGAAGATTCATGTAGTGTTGCTTGAAGAAAATTAATATCTTTTTAAGAAAATAAAAAAACAAGCTAAGATTGAAGTATTTTTATAGCTACGTTTAATGCACCCTTTTTATATATATTATTAAACTGCAAATTAAGGTAAAAAGAATCCATAACTTATCCCCACTCGACACCTTCACTTCAAGAATATTTGGGACTGAATTTACCACTTCCACATTAAATGATAATTAAAATCTCTTGCCAAGCATTCTAAAAGGCAAGGTCAAGCCCTGGGGCAACCCTATCACACAGTCAACAATTAGAGCTTACTTCATATTTTTTCATTTCATGGTATGAAACAGCCGTAAATCTACCAACTTGTATATGCTCATTTAGCAGTGATGTTCATGGCTCTAGTTCATTACATAATTTTCTTTCATTCATACAATATTATATTTTATATTAAATGTTAGGCAGGTAAAAACAACAGAACTGTAACACAAAACATAACTTAGTGCTTTTCAGGGATATTCCTAGTATCAAGGAAAATGAGGAGCTTTCAACTTGACTTCTGTCTCAGTGGCATTAATAATTGGTGATACTATCATATGAGAAATCCACCGTCCGTGGATCTCTCTCTAATATTATAGTATTTTCCTCAAAAAACCCCTTGAAGGCTCATCTCCAAACAATGACTTCCATCTTTCATAAACAAAATGAAGGAAGAACAACATAAAGGAGACTTATAATGATAACAGTGAAAATAGCAAAATTTGTTAACCATTTCTAATTCAATTTTTCAAACTGGATTAATGAGTAATCAGAAACTAATCGAGCTTTCAATGCTATTTTGTATCACAGGACAGGTGTTTTTTCAAAAGAAATGTGGCTGAAAGAAAAATAAACTTATCTATGGATGAATTCAAGGGTGGTTAACTTGGGTGTAAAATGAAAATATAAGCAATAAGGCACTTCTCATTACTAAAGATTCAAGATACTTTGATCTGCTCCATAACAGTATCCTATTACACACATTTGAAGTTTCTCAGAACAAACTACTGGTTATCACTTTAGCTTACTGGAACTACAAAAGGGAAATGTTGTTGACATTAGATGGGCCTGAATTCTCTGCATTGCATAACTATTAATATGAAAAGCATTTGCTAACACATCATGCAGAAATATGGCAAATTTTCTATTCACACTGATGAATCAAAAGCCTGAGCATTAAAACAATCTTGATAGTTCACTTGAAATATGTAAGTGATAAAGAAGGTGATCCCTATTTAATGTTTTTAAAAACAATGGTGGTTCAATCAGATCAAATTGAACCAACTGATCAGAGCACAGAAGTTACTGTTAAGCATCTATTAAACAATCTCAATAACAATTGTTTCTGTTTAAAACAATGCCTCATAGCTTTAGCTATTGATGGAGAAAATGCCATGCTTGCTGCCAATTTTAGTATTGCAGAATTATCAAGGAACAATGCCCTGATAAAATCGTACGACCATGAGTTAATCCCAGTACAAAGCTTTAAATATTTAGCATGAGTTCATGCATTTAATCATTTTCAGGTATATAAAGACAAATTTTACTCAGTTTACGTTAGATAATCTCCGTGTCAAAGGAACTATCTGAATTTGCCTTTTAATTAGAACAGCAGATTTACGACATAGGATATGTTTTGGGCACCAGATGGGTGTCCAGCTCTTTTCAAAGGTTTAGGCTGTGTGGCAGAATTAGAAAGCATTTTGATTTCTATTAGAAAAAGCAATAGAGTTGAAACACAATTTAAAGTGATAGAAAACCCTATGAAAGTTTTTTGAAAAAGCTGACTTGCAAACGGTTTCGATTGGATTTAACTGATTCATGACACATTACAAGGTTTACTTTTAGTGTCTACAGATACATACTACTTCGATTATGTATGCAGACTAATCAATCCAACGAAGTATACCTTCATTGTATATGCTAAAATCATTGCACATGAACTTTAGAAGTTCAATAGGCAATTGAAAAGGGAAATTTTCTGTAAACAAAATCACTGTAGGATGCTTCAGCATTCTTCTTGAGCTGTTCTAAATACCTTCACAGACTATATAAAGGAGCATGGACAATCCAACGTTCCATTACCTAAAGTATATAATTTTTCTACATTCATTTTTCGTTTCCATCAGTAACAGCAATTAAACTTGTTATCTTCCTGATATAGTTGCTGCGACTCCTGCGCCAGCTATTGAGATCTATGACGACCGCAAAAGCACAGACATAAGCATTTCCAGCTATTAAGCTCTCTCCATTGAAATAGACACGGCAGCAAATATACCCTGTGTTATTAATCGGTAAAAATATACGTTTAACCACCAACGTATAATGATAGAAATGCAACAATCAGCATTAATTTAGAAAACAACTATTAGATGATAGCTTCGACATTTGAAACCTTCATGCTTTTGCGCTGTTGCCCTGTTGCCGCGCTAAGACCTGTTGTCACGTGATCGTGGCATCCAATTGAATTCGAAGGTGGGCAACGGTCATCATTTCAAGCAATAACGAGTGTAGAACAGTCGTCGATCTGTCGGATGTTTTTATTTGAGCATTAGTAATTTCAGTGAAACGTCTGTGTTATATGCAGGATGCGAAAGACATCGAGGAGATCGTCAGTAAGTATGAGTGACTAATCGCTTTTTATTGAATGATTGACAAAAAATGAAGGAAATTAAAAAGTGAAACTTACCTAATTTGTTTTGATTTGGACTTCATTGGAAAGACTCCCTTCAACACTGTTATAAATGTGTTCATGAACGTACTAATTTTGATTTTTACAACGGATTGGTGTATTCTATAGCTGAGGGTATGGGAAAACTGTTAACGGTGACATTATTCCATAGCTCTACTGAGAGGTTGTAGAGATCTATATCATCATCCAATAAGTTATTGCAATTTTCAACCAAACGTGGGATGTAGGTCCCCTTGAGTGTTCTTCAATCCTCTCAATTTTGAATTTTTCGTTGTCGCGTTATTCCTTAAAACTTGTCGATATTCTTGTTCCATCCGTCCCTCGATCTTCTTGGCCTCCTCATATAACTTGATTTCAAGTTGAAAACTTTTGACGTCCAGCGGTTGTCGTTTCTCCTTGCCGCATGGATTACCCATATGTACGTCAGGATTGTAAGACATCTGCTTTACGTCATAATTCTACTTCAGATATTACGTTTCCTGTCTCTTCTGATGCTAAACATTCCAGGTTTCATTCACATTTGTATTGTCTTGAGTCGCCTAGTTATCTCTGCGTTTAATAGTTAAGTTTCAATTCCATACATCAAAACTAAAATTTATTGGTTGAAGACTTCTTTTCAATACCATAACTAACCTATTTTGATTCTATTAGTTTTAAAGTGCTGTTACCAATTGTCCTATTACCGCATTATTTATTATAGATGCTGTAGTTTGGTGTGAAATAATCTCAAAACGCACTGTTAATCACAAATCTCAGTGATGAACAAGTTACACCAAATGTTAACACAATTAATCTGACGTTTAACAAAATGTTGCAAACATTTTGCATCTACTTGGTTGTAATGTTATCAAAAGTTGGACGAAGAAATGCTCGGTTTTTCACTCTGTTTAACGGGGTACTTACTTTGAAGTTTAGTCTCAGAAGAAGGAAACAAAACTGAATAAAATTATTTTTTAATACTTATTTTTGACTCAGAAAAGTTTCAGATCATTTTCGTAACTTGATAAAAACTTATAGATTTTATAAAACAACTTAAATTTTCTCCATTAATATTGAAAAATATGGAATTCATATGAAAGTCTTGAATTGAAAATTGAATAATATTTATGACAATTATATGTGTGAATTTAATATATAATTTATATGCTACTTTGTGAATTTTTCCAAGTATATTTTCTTGGTAACTGGAATGGATTCCCTATTTTCCATAAGCCTTTTATCTTTATCTGTACAGTTTTTTGCACCTAATTCTCAGGAATCCATCCACCAAGTAAAAAGTGGATTAGTACTGTTTGCTTATTTTCTTTGATTTGAACATTGAATTTTTGGCCAACAAAATCATGTATGTCATATGTTAAGTATGCCATAGCTAAATAGTGAAAATCTATTTTACAGATTTTGAAACCTCCCAGAGGGTCTTTAAGGGCCCCAGAACTGGATGGCCTACCTTTGGATGATGATGAAGGCTACACTCAGCCTACCAGCAGAAGAGTTAGTTTTTCCAGAGTCAGTCAAGTCCAGTAAGAAAATGTTTACCTTACAAATTTTAAAAAATGTCTGCTTATTTAAAATTAACTGTTCGAAAATTCTCTGCTTAATGAATTAGAGAGGTGTATATATAGTCTTGATAGCGTATAACAGGTATTATTTAACTGTTTGAAAGCTGTTGTGTTTGATTCAATTTAGTCTACTTTAGTTATGTGTTAACCCTAATCAACTACATTTTAACTGTAGCCATGAGATATTAATTTAGATTCAGAACAGAAAATCACTACTAGTAAACGTAATCTTAAGTCGATCTGGTTCTTAGTGAACTTCTTTCAAAGTTCTACATTTGGTTTGTTTAATTGTGATGACAATTGGAAATTTCGTCAACCTTTAGGACCAATTAACCCTTCTTTGGCACAGAAAAATATTCACCCTAGCATTTCATGGTTTCACGTAACTACTTTTATTATAGTTGTTTTCACTAACTAGCTCATCAAAGTCAGCATAAATTATATATAACGTTGAAATTGTACAGGTAAAATTATTAGCAAGCTTCTTTATTGAAAAATAGAATATTGTGATAGTTGTAAAGTAATCTTAATTGCTCAAGGTTGTAAATGTGAAGTACAATCTAGTTCAGTCACTCTTTTCATTTTAAATTTATATGAATACTTTGGAAAGATTGATTGGCTGGTTTAAAATCTACTGCACAGCCATCAACCTAGTGTTTCTTAGCAGTAATGACTACTTTTTTGCTGAAGGGTCTGTTATTTAAGGAAACATGGTGGTGTAAAGAAAAACATGGTGACATTTACAATACTTGAGGAATGTCATCTCAGCACCTATAGTAAGAATTCTGTTGTATCATTTGTGGAATAAATTCAACTCATTTTGCTAGAAAGCCAGAGAGCTCTGGCTCTGGGTTGATGTTGTTATGTGTAATTGCTGGTTGTTTAAAATAAATTTTGAGATATTTAAGAAAGCAAAACTTAGTATGTATGATGAATGGGTAATAGCCACCTTGCTTAATACTAGTCAAAAAGAAAAACAGCTCTCCTATTGAACTTGCTGAGTTTTATTTTCTTAACAATCTTTGTCATTTTGTTCCATGAAAAGCAGCTGTCACACATTAATTTTAAAATACATTTTCATTCTGCATCTGTTGCTCTGTATATACTTCTATTTATTAATGATGAATCTTCAGGAGTTGCATTGTTATTATGAAAGGTGTACTAAATCTTTGCCATTAATATAATTCTTCTCCATTTACACAGGGAATTTGACCCGACAATTGGAAACTTGGCTCAGTGGAAATATCAAGAAACTATCAATATAGAGGATGGTGAAGGCATTAATGCAAAAAGGTACAGAAATGTTGAATCTACTCAAAGGGTCTATTTAAATATGGAGATTATAAATGAAATATTTCCTTTTCAGTGTTTCAGTGTACGAGGAAAACATCAAAATGCCATCCTTGGATCAAAAGAGCAGGAGGAGGTCTGCACAATTCCGTCAAAAGGATGATTACGGCAGTGACTTGTCTGAATTCTGTAAAGACTTGGATGTCACTATGTCTATGGATAATTCAGTGATGTCTATGAATAAGACTACAGATATTTACAACTGTTCTATGCGTAATTGGAAAGGAAGAAGTATAGCTTCTGAAATGGGTGACATGAATCTATCAGTTGCAGAGGAGAAGAAACGGATGTTTGCAGATATAGAATCGCCGACTAAGAGTGATCCAAAAAGAATGAAAGTGAAAAGTAGCTCTCAGATCCAGTTGGATAGGACTTTTGGCACTGAAATGGATGTCACATTAACATGTGGTGGAATTATGGACGATGATTTAAAACCTGAGATTTCAGGTTATGGCATGGAAATGACAGAGAGTGTAGGAAAAATATTAACTGCCAAGGACATAAAAGGGCAGAAAAATGATAGTCTGGATTTGACCTCTCCTCAAGAAAATGTCCAGTTAGATGATAATGATTCCATACTATCAAAATTAAATTGCTTGGGTATCAATACTCCTCTGAGTACACCAAAAGAGGAAAATTTCTCCAAGGGCCATCCAGTATTTGCTGTAAAGAATGGAAGTATGAAGAAGTCTGGAAATGCAAACCTTACCTCTGATTTGGACGAAAAGGAATTCACAAATACACGAGGAAAATTTGAAACTCAAAGTATGCCCTCAAAAGTTAGCATGTTTGAAGAAAATTCAATGCATAAAGAGAATATTCATCCAGAGACATTGATGAGAAAGGGACAAAAAATAAATCTTGATTTGTTTTCAGGGGAGAATTCAATTAGGGACACTTCCAGCTTACATCATAAAGGAGAGAGTATATGGGAAGGAAGGCATAAAACTCCCAAGACTGAGAAAATTGATCATTCAGTTCAAGATGAGTCTGTAGCATGTGCTGATGGAATGGAACTGACAGTTCCTTTAGGAAAACTTTTGCCAAGTAAGTTGGAAAAGGTTGTGGAAAGTGAAACCTCAGTGAGAGAAACAAGCAAAAATCCTTCTTTTGTTTCTTCTTCCAAACATGTACCCAATTTGTTGGGGGATAACAGTAGTATGTACTTGATAAGAAAGGGAAGAAAAAGCATTTCAATGTTTGAGGGTAATAGAGCCAACCCTGATACTGTTCAAGATGAGAATGCTTATCCTGGCTACATAGAGGACAATAATGATGGAGATAATGATGTAAATGATATATCAGGCTTGGAATTCACTGTGCCTCTTGGAAAATTGATTCATCATAATGTGTCTGAAGAAGATGAACAAATAATTGCATCTAAGAAAGAGTATGTAGCAAATCAAAGCAGCAATAATGATAATAAGGTACTTACAGATTCAGTGCATCAGATTTGTTCATTCCCTAATAAAAACGCAGTGAATTCAAATGATGAGGGTCCAAATCATTTGAATGTTAACGATAATGAACTTGATGAGACATTCCCTGAGAATGATGGAATGGAGTTAACTGTTCCTCTTGGGAAATTGATGGAATTGAAATCCCATCAGGTGAATGAAAGTGTGAATCAAGTTGAGGAAACACAGAAAGAGTTGGACAGTGTAGATTTCACTTTTTCATATGGAAATGTAATGCAATACAAACCACACCAGATTAATGAAAGTGCTAAACAGCTACAAGGAACACAGCAAGAGATGAATGATATGGACTTCACAGTTCCTCATGGAAAGTTGTTGCCATTAAAGTCTTTTCAGATGAATGAAAGTGCTAAGCAGCTACAAGAAACACAGCAGGAAATAGATGGCATGGACTTAACTGTTCCACATGGAAGGTTGATGCAGCCAAAACCTTTTCAGATGAATGAAAGTGCCAACCAGCGTGGAGAAATGCTGCAAGAGACAAAGTGCGTAGACCTGACATTTACACAGGGGCAGTCAATGCAATGCAAACCACACGAGGTGAATGAAAGTGTTAAGCAGCTTGAAGAAACACAGCAAGAGATGGATGGCATGGAACTCACTGTTCCTCTGGGGAAGTTGTTGGAATTGAAATCACATCAGGTGAATGAAAATGCCAAGCAACTCGAAGAAACTAAGCAAGAAATGAATAGCATGGATTTCACTGTTCCACATGGGAAGTTGTTGCAGCTAAAGCCTCATCAGATAGATGAAAGTGCCAAGCAACTAGAACAAACACAGCAAGAGATGGACAGCATGGACCTGTCTGGTCTGCATGGGAAAGTTGAAGTGTCAAATCAGCAGATGGAAGGAATGGAACTAACTGTTCCACTTGGCAAGCTGTTAGATCTTGAACCATGTGATGTAAATAGAAGAATTCCAAAACTTGAAGCAACAAATCCAAGCATCGAAGGAATGAAATTGAGTGTTCATAATGAGAAAAATTTGCAAGTTGAACCATCAGCTGCTGTGACTATGGATACCTCTAGTGTTGAGGTTGAAGATAACAATGTCACTCGTTCCAGAGGGTCATCTTTTAGGAAAAGTAGTTATTCTTGTTCTGAGTTTAATTTTTCTAGGCGGGGAGAGGAAAGCATGTCGAATGTTTCAACTCAGGTGAATGATGGAGATAATGGACAGATATTCTCTTTTCACAAGGAATCCTTTTGTGCAGCACGTGAATTAGAGGTTAGCATTTCCTGTAAAATGACTGAAACACCCATACATGCTCCACCTGCAGCTATTAGGAGTTCCAGAAATGGTGCTCCACAGGAGATAGCACCACGGGAAAATGCTGTTGAAAATTCTAATCGACTTACAATGAACTTGAAGTTTCACTCTGTTGTTGAACCATTTGCTCCCAGCAATAAGTTGCAAGTAATTGTAGAAAATTCTGCTGGGAGTGAGATTTATGATAGTACAATTGAAAAGGAAGTTTCATGTGCATCTTCCTCTCTTCACAATCCTGTTTGCTCAGAACCTGTGTTATCAGGCAGTGATCTCAAATCAGCAAGTGCAATCAATGCAGTTGAGGAAAAAACTTTAAGTATGAATGAAAAAGATGAAATAAATGAACCTGTCACTCATGGTGAAGCATCTAGATTAGCACAGACAGAGAAGAGTATGACAGTTGAAGAAAGCATGTTGGTTTCGAAAGTGAGAATGGAAGATGGATCAAAATGCAGTGATAATTCAGTTTTGGATTCTAGTAATGATAAAAGACGAGCAAGTAAAAGAGAGAATCCTTTCCAATATTCCATGCCTAATTTCAAAAAGGGTGCCATTGGAAGTATGTCAAGTAATGGTTTAGTTCCAGAAGATGAGTCTGTTTCAGAGCCAAAGGAAATTCATGACAAAGGTGGGTTTTAAACTTCAAATGATTAATATTGATGATTGTACATGTTTATGTCAGAACTGTAAGAATTATTATTTATGTCATCTCAAATTTTTCTTTCAGCTTCAGAATGTTTGAACATCTCAGAGAAAGTTGTCTATAGAAAGGCTGAGGAAGAAATTCGTGGTTAGTATTATAATGTCAACATAAAAATATGTGTTTTTGTGTTACTATACAATGTCACAATGAAATGTATATCGGAGAATTCCTTCTTTTTCAGATGTGAGAATAGTAGTCTCTGCAGAAGAGACTGATGGGACCAAAATTGATGAGAATCAAGCAAAGCCTGAGAATCTTGGTAAAATTATAGTTTTAAGCAAAAATTGAAATACCAGTGAGAGAACTTTTATCAATGTGCATGAAATTAATCTATGCACCATGTTTTTTATAAGTGACAGTTTTATTAATTTTCATTGAAACTTAACCATAGAAATTTGCTGTTTAATGTTATAATATTGCTGTTGTGGGTGGAATTGACAATCCTTTTGTAATGAGTAATTAATTATTGGTAGTAAGTTTCATGTTTCCTTCTTTATTTTCTATTCCCATACCTCATAATAGTATCATACCTTTGACTCATAATTATTTTTTTCAATTGATAACATAAATTGCAATATTTCAGGTCTTGAAAATTTAGTTAGTCTACAGCATGTTTCCAGTCAAAATAGAGAAGAAGAAGAAGCTGATGAAAGTAAGTTTCATGGTGTTGTATTAATATTAGTTTGTATAATTCTTGTTTTAATTTTCATAAGATATTACTGTTATCCTTTGGTAATTAAAATTTTATCTTCATTGGCCACAGCATGTATGAACATTTTCATGTATGAATGAAATATGGTGCTTTATTCCATCATAAAATTTGTGTGAAATGTACATTAACAGACCTAAGACACTGCTGTGCTTACATTATAAGATCCTCCTTTGCAAAAACTTTATATTTGATTGAATTACTAAATTAATCTATAGTAATATCTTTTGATTCAGAGCTGTCCTCGATTAAAACTATTGGGTGCTAATGAATGATTGGTGAATATCTAAATAGAATAGTGATAAATTGTATGGTTAAAGCTCATCACTTTCATTTAACAATTCATAGGAGTGTTTTGTATGAAAGGAATTTTTTATAATTTTATTTCATGAATTTATATATTTCTATTTTCTCAACTACAATAGTGCAAATTTGTCTATGTTTATATTTTGGTTGTAATTCAGTCACATAATTGCAATAAAGTTGTATCTCTCCTTTGTGCTGTCATTTGCTGCTGGTTTTACATTTATTGTTCCTGTAACTCATGCACGATACCAATCTTGTATCCTGTGGTTGGCTATATACACTTTTCATGAATATTTTGTTTTTCTATAGAGAGAGAGTCTCTGCTAAGGAATAAGTTAAGTCCAATACCGTTCCCTGAGGAGGATATGGCAGACCTTTCTGCAGTAAATGAAGTCTGTACTGAAAGAAGTGAAAATACTTCAGAACAAAGTAATGAGAACCAAGCAAAAAGTAAGCTTTGTTGTAATAATATAGCCTTAAGCAAATTCTGAAGTATTGGCTAAGGAGCAGTTATAAATCTGCTACTTTCCTATAGAATAGTTAAATATAAGAAGTAATCGTCACATTAACAGCTTCTTTTTCTGAGCTTATATCTTATAAATATCATATAAATGACTTACATGTATTTTATGCTAAATTGATGACATAAATGTCAATATTTCAGATCTAGAAGATGTAGTTAGCCAACAGGAGGTTTGCAGCCAAAATAACGAAGAGGAAGATGTTGAAAGTAAGTTTCTTGGTTTAGTGCCAGTGTAGTATTATATTTTTTAGTATGCTACTATTATTTACGGATTTAATTATCATGAAGCATTACTGGTTAAGTTAATTTAAATTTATTTTTATTTTCATCAGCCACAACAAATGAAGACAATATCATGCATGTGAAAGATATGATGGTTTAAAATGTTACATGTTTAAATTTCTGTGAATTGTTTTTAATAACAATGAAATTCTGCTACAATTATTTAAGAGACCCTCCTTTACAAATACCATTTGATTTTAATGAATTAGTTACCTTAGGTGAATTTAAATATCTTTCTATTCCTATCATTTAGTTTAATTTAGAATTTTCCTTAGCTAACTTACCATTGGATGGTATTCACACATTGAAAAATGAGTGAGTCAGAAGTTATGGAAACAAATCATTTGGTGAAATAGCTGAAAGCAATTTAATTCATCTGCTTTCATTTAGTTAATATTTTAAGTATATATTCAAATGGAAATTTCTGGGCCCTATTTGTGCAGGAGGTTTTTTCAGTGGGCAGTCTTTCAGTATGTGTCCTTACTGAACAGGAATTGTGATTTATTGTCACTGTTAGATGCATATATCTACCCAAACATCTTTCTGCAAGCGATTCTTTGAAGGTAGATTTGCCTCGACTAGGAAATAGCCTCTGTCTCAGGTCTATGAGTTTTCAGTTTCACTGTACAGCTAGTTCCAAAAAAAACTTACCACCTAAGCCGCAACCCGCATAACAGGCAGTGAGTTTCCTGCAAGCGAGCCTTAAGAAGTGAGAGAGAGAGAGAGAGAGAGAGAGGGAAAACATGGAGGAGATAGTCTGCTTCTGTCCTGGCTCCGCTTGCAGAGTTGAAATGGATTTATTTGCATTATTGATATTGCAAATATTTATTAGTATCCTTAGTTTGGTGACATTGGCGTAGCAGAATAGTATTATAACAATATCGATGTTGTAATGCAAGAATTCAGTTATTATAAAATGGTTATTACAAATCAGTATATATTCTAGCTTTGCTTCTCGCACCGAGGGAAGCGTCGCACACGAGGTCCCGTTATTCCTAGGAAACCGAGGCAAACCCCCTTCCCCTCATAAAATTTGAGTCTGAGACGAAAGGCACAAGCAGGACGAAGGAAATTTTTGCAAAATCTGCCTCTGAGCCGCTCTGAGCTTATGTTTAGCACTGAGATGGGAGGAAGAAAATTTCCGCGCAGTTTGAATCAGTGTCGGACCCAAAATGTATACCTCGAATTCGACGCCTTCGCTTGTAAAACTCTGCGGTTATAAGGGGTCGTATTATATATTATAATAGTAGATAATATTATACATCGTTCAAGAGAAGAGTTATTAGCCTTTAAAATTATATACCTAAGGAGTCCATATCGATCACCTGTTTTATCACAGCCTGTGTGAATGCAATCTACAAAAGTAAAGTAAGGTGAACTCATGGCCATATCTAGGCTATTACTTTAAATACATAAAAAGTCTATAAGTAAATATGTAGTATGAAGTCTTGAGGCATTCTCTGCGTATTTTAGATAAATTTTGTTTAATTTGATAAGCATCAAAATTAAAACTCGATCGGTAAAAAATCAGTAAATTTTATCATCTATGCAGTTGGTATTTTTAATATACCGTCCAAATCAATTGATAGAAAATGTGCTAGGATCGATTTTCCTGAATTAATAAAGATGACGGATACGAGACAACCATCTTTCACGTTGATTTTGAATCCAAAATGAATTTTTTTGGTGTCATTGAAGTGTGAATCGAATAAACGTGATTTCTTCTGTGGATTCCTCTTGAAATGGTTGCAGTCACAAACCATTACGTTCTTAAACGTTCTTCTCTCGTATTTATCAAGTTCTAAAATACACAAAAAGATAGAGCGAATGAGGTTTTGTCATAATGCTCATTGAATGCTACTGTAAGCTATGAATGTAAAATTTTCAATTAATTTTGAATGCATACAAAACTGCTTGCATTGTTTATATTTCAACTGTTTACTATCACGTTTACAATTATTATAATGTAGAAAACGTTAAAAATACGCGAAATAATAGGGACTTAGTGTAATAGTTTTAGGGCCTTTTTACCTGTAATTCCAACCCTGTAAGTATCACACGGGGATAAGAAGCGCATATGAGGCTCATGTTGAAATTTTTCTCCCCTCGGTTGATGGCTGGCCCTACGTAACTCTCATATTTTTTCGACAGAATTTTAATGATTGAGATGAATGGGCGGTGGTTTGGTATGAATAGTCTATCTACATATTTATCGCTCGGTGATATTGAAAATATTCCTTCGTATTTAAAATGTATGGCTATGAGAAACTTTTCATCTCTCTACATTCCATGACAAATTTGAAAAGCAAGATAGAGGAGTGATTGGAAGAAGTGGTTAAAGCAATGAATTCACCAGGACTTCAAGAGGGGGACTGTTTTGATAGATATAGGGAAGTGAGAAACGACGGAAACAGTAATACATACACTCACATGAATTTAACAACCGAAAGTGTCAGAGGTACGTTAATTCCAGATTTTTGGATAAATCACAATAGGTAATGGCATTTCTTGCGTTCCTCGTTGACCAATTGGTTACTTTGAGTAGGAGCAACGACCTCTTTTAAAAGTATAACCCACTCACTCACCTTCTCAATTTTCTCATCCAACATATATTTTTCCGTTTATGACAGCCTCCAGAGAAACTACTCATTTATCCAATTTAAGTAATATATTAGTCAAGAATGGTTAACATTCAAATATACAGGATATAACGCCCATGGCTTATCATACTTTCAGAAATTTCCTTCTGATACATCAGTAATTCCCAGGATCTCCGAAATTGTATGCAATAGCGATGTTTAATGTATCGTACCAATCTTTTAATTCTATAAGAAAGTTCGAGTAGTTTACTAAGCCAGAACCTAAACCATCTTCTTATCAGCAATTTATTTTGGAAAGAGAGTTCGGTTTTTTCAAACCGATAAAAATTGCTAACATTGGTATTACTATCTATGCAAGCCAATGGTTTATTCTAAATCTTACCTAACTTTAGAGATGTGATTTATCTGTAATCGGCGTATAAACTCTAAGTTTCTGCGACACTAAATATGCGGAGTATCTAAAATTCCATATTTACGTTTCAATTCATATTTTAGTGACATGATAATAGAAACTTTAGTCGATGTAGTAAGATCATCTTCAACGCTCTATCTATTTTGTATCATAGATGTTATAAGAGAAGTGACACGATTTGGTTCTCGTAAGCGTAAGGAATAAATATTAGATGGCATTTCTCTAGTTCATTGTTCATTTCTCAAGTTATTCCAAACTACGAAATTTTTAGCTCAATGTAGGGACGAAATAAAGCATAAAAAACAATTTATATAAATAAAGTAAACAATCATTGACGAAGAGCTTGATTGATATAAATTGACGATAGGCAGCGTTAGTTATTTTTTCATTTTTGTTGTTGAATTTGTTATTTAGTATAAGCTAATACAGTTTATACCATTCACTTTAAAAGCAGAATATAGAGATACTAATTCTGATATGATGCACCCAAACATTGTCAACTTTATGTTATCATTCAGATTTTCCGAAGGTCCTATTTTAACTGGAATGATCTTCCTTGCATTACTATTTAAAAATACTATGAAAAATTTAAAAAACATCTTCGCAAAGTTCGTAAAGAATTATGATGTGCCTAGGATGAGGGTGTTACGAAGGTCCTTGGAGTGAATGTTGGAATAATGGATTGCATATAGAACCAAGAATATTTTAACAGCTAAGGTATGAATCATGAGAATTAGAGGAATATTCTCATGTAAGTCCGGTTACCACCCGTTGGTTTCTATTTTTAACGTGTTCTTCCATGACTCCTTTTACCCATCATTCATAATTATTGATAGTGATTTTTCTTTTAATTATTATACATATTATGCACCATTCAAATAATTCGGGTTATATATCTTACTTGAGGCATTCAGAAACCGAAGCAGCAATCATTAATCATTAGTCTTATTAAACATTAGTCTAGCGTATAGTTCTGAAAATCATTTCAGTAACATTGGAAATCCTGTTGTGGTTGTTTTCACACCCCCTGACATAAGTCATACGGCGGCTCGCGGGGTATTAATGTAAATGTAAATAAACCAGGTGTTAACGTGTAAACCTGCAATATGCAAGTATAGGAAACCTGGAGTTTATATGCAATATGCAAATTAGTCTTAAGGTTTTGATTTGCCATACTAACTGTTGTTTCTTAACCATCTTAAAGTGTATTCCTTGCAAGAAGTCCTGAAAGGTCGTCTACCTCAAAAATAGAGTTGAATATCTTCATTCCCTAAGGGAATACCTGCGGCGAAGATTACAAATCGCGGATCCACCATTTCCCACCTTACTTGTGATCGGTCGCCGCCACCATACCCTAACCTTTGATACCTGCTCAGCAGGGGTGCGGTCAGGAATCCTCATTAGCGCTTTCCAATTCGCTACCCCGGATACATACGACCATCCACAATCTGCCGAAAAGGGGGTTTTTCTCCTCAGAGCGGAGTTCACCTTCACCCATCGGACGTTTTATGGTTCCTTTGAGAAAATAGACAATACCTTTCGATGGACGCAACAAAAGAAAAAGAAACAACAAAGGAATGAATAGGGGATACTCCTAGGGCCAGGGTGGAGGAAAGGAAAGTTCTCCTTTCTCCATGGAAGAATTAGTAAAACCTCAGACGCGAATTTGTCAGAAACAGCCAAATCTCATCTCAAAATCATAATGCTTCATCTGATACCGTCACCACGAATGCCTGGTGGAAGTAAGAACAGAATGACATGTTGATGCATATATACTGAAATTCCTAATGCTCTGTTAATTGTCGTATCAAGCAAATTTTATACTTCTCTGTATTGCAGAATAATTCAACTGTGAAGAAATCGAGTCAAAATTTGCACCACGGGGCAAGAAAGAGATTTAGCATCAGATAAAAGTTGGGACAGCATAATATTGCAAGTAACATGAACTTGATTTAATTAAAGGGATAGTTTTTCTGGGACTGGCAATGAACAATATTTTCGGAAAAATGTTACGAGATGCTGGCGTTAATTTCGTGGTATATTAATTTTTAATTCGATACGTGAAAAAATTTTGTAGCCCTCAGTATTTAAATTGTGCTACTATTCTAATACCTATGTTATTTTCTAAAATATTAAATTAGCAATTTGAATTTTAAACAATTACCTTAGAAAATGATGATAGCACACCAATAAATATTTTACTTTCTATCATATGATTTGGCGGCATTTAAATTTTTTATAATATTTGATGTAATTATCTGATGTAGTTGATCGTAATTTATTTGGTTTACTTTATTGTAATATGTTTTGGGTCTAATTTTCAGAGCTCTCTACCAGGTTGACTTAAAATGATTCTTTCTCGGTGTATTCGTCCAGATAAAGTTTCTTTTCATCTTTGCTTTCCTCAGTAGGTTTCGAAGTTTTTTCATACTCCCCTTCTCGATAGAATTTTTCTGCAACATAAATTAGTTGACATACTGTTGATTTTGTTCTTATTCCTAATTATTCTTTATCTCCTTGCTGAGTTTTCGTTCATCTTTCTATTTGAGTCATAGTCGTGAATTTCCTCTAAATAAAATTAAAAGTTCTTCCTGTAGGCGTCAAGAGCATAAAAAACGTAATAATATAATCCTTTTTAATCTTGCAATGACATAATTTTTCATTGGATAATTGAAGCAGCTAAAGTAAGTTTACCCGATGCCTCCAGAAAAAGGTGAATTACGCAGAAATTTCTGGCCGAAATAAGGAGATCCGATTCTCATTCATTTTTTAATACTATGCTGCTGACATAGTAAAAATTAACACTAAATTTAAACTAGATTTCGTGCTAATAAAGACGGTACAAATACGTTCAACGCGTTTCACAACGGTTTAAAAAGGCGCCTTCCTTCCAAGAGCCAATAGAATGCGTGGAAAACACTAGACTCGCTCTCATCGAGCTTCACGTCTGTTATGCGGGTTGCGGCTTAGGTGGTAAGTTTTTTTTGGAACTAGCTGTACATTGGTTGTAAGGAAGTTTTTTTTATCAAAATATTTAAAATTCAGTATCACTTATGCAATTTTGTTATTCTATTATTCTTAACAACAAGAGCACATATTTCTGTGGAAATTCTTACATATAATTATAATCTTATTTTTCTACTTTAGGAGTCATTTGTTATTTGTTTTACGATTGTTTAACTGACACACGATGTCCACCCTGCTTCCTTTGTTTCTAGTTTCTTATATTCACTAATAATGAAAATTAATTTCTCCTAGAGAGAATATCTCTGATAGAGAATGAGATGAGCCCAATCCCAAAGGACAATAGTGCAATCATCGAAGACCCTACTGAAAGCAGCGTAGAGACTTCAGAGCAAGTTTCTCTTCTTTCCTCTACATTGGAATCAAAGGAGTTTGATCTTGAGAAATGGATGAAGGAGGAAACTAGCAAGTATGAACCATAATTTAAATCTGTCATTAATGATAACTCATGTATGGCTAATGAATTTTTTCTTGAATGAGATATGACCCATGATAATAAAAATAATCAATAAGACTGTAGCATAAATAAAGGATCTTTGACTATCTGAGGAGATGTTCTAATCACTAAGTTGCCATGTGGAATCTAATTTACTCTGTATGCAGATTGCTTTGTGAATGCTATCTTTGCTATTATTGAGTTCTAAGGCTCATTCCTATTTTTAATAAAGTCATAACCCTTATCTTTGAATAAGATTTATATATAGCTGGCTTTTTTATACATAGTGCATATAACAGAAATAGCAGCAAAATTAATGTGAAACAGTAGCATTGATAATGAGCTCTCAGTAAGTTTTATTTCAATCTAATTGTAAGAAATTCTCACAATATGGTGCTTCTTTAATTTTTTCTTAAAATCTAACATATAATATGCTCTTATAGTCTCCATTATGTTTAAATGAAGCAATATTAAAATTGTGAAAAATATTTGACGTAATAGAACTGCCTTTAGAGATGCTACCTGTAATTGTAATAACGTTCAAATACCTTTAATTGGTAGGTTAGATTTCAATCTAGCTGTACGTAATATTCAAATGTATTCCGGTTTTAATCTATATTTAAAGTATATCATATGAGAGTATCTCATAGTCTTCAGTGACTAGTCATCATAAAGTAAGATTGAGATTTCAATAATGTGAAATGAAGTTTAGCGAAGCAGATTTTAATTTTCCAGTAAAACTAAAATAAAAAAAAATTTTAACGCTTTCTGATAAATTCATCACTGTATCAAATTGTTAATAGTTGTCCTATTTTCTAGGAAATGGTGTCCATGGAAGATTCATAAGCTAGAGGAAACTCAGTGGTCATTTTATGTTTTGTATGGCATAGTGAAATTGACCTTAAAACTCAAGCCGATTTCAGGTACTTTGGAGACTAAATCAAGGTCTGTGGATGGAATGGAGTTGGTATCCTGCCTAGATGGTATGTCATTTATCTAGAAATTATTTATTATTTAAAATCATTTCTTGGATTGCGCATGAAAGCAAAATTTCTTTCACGTCCTGCAGTATGTTCTGTTTTGAAGAACGTACAAATTATAGCTAGTAATATTGCATGAGAATAATATTTAATAAATAATTAATAGCCATAATGATTGTTGGAAGAAGGCATGTTAATTGACATAATTCATTCGGGTACTTCCAAATAGTAGTAAACATTTCAAAATACTCTTTTGTTCTCATTATAATTTATATTTTACTCTTTCAGTTGGAAATCGAGATTTTGATTATCTGGTTGTCAATATTTTCTTGGAGAGATGTGCACCAACAATTTTAGAAAGTTTGTGTCAGACGACTGATCAACTTCCAGAGTTGTTTGCATTTATGTGTAAAGAAATGAAAAGTTTAGATGGACTTCATAAACAAACAACGAAGCTGTACAAATACTATCCTGTTATATTTATAGACAATGGGTAAGTAATTCTGAAAAAATATTGCTAAAATTGAAAATGTTATTGTTGATGGAGCTAATATAATTTAGTCACTCTGTTTTCATCCTATTCTTTTTCAGATTTACTTTTTCCTTTGGAAGCAAGATATTGATGACGTTATTTTGGGTGGAGGTCAATCTGTCTAATTGGAAAGATGGATGTATTGAAGCTAATGATGTGAAAGTAATCAACAAGCTTGGGAACATTAGGTATTTATAATGAAAGTAAAACATCAATCGCTTTTGCTGTATTCAGTGGTATATTAATTGGATTGTATTTTTACAGGGAGAAAGATATTCGGGACATTTTGAAAACTGTTAAAAAGGATAGTAATTATCTACCTCGATTTTATGAGGAGGTAAAGAGTTTCATTAAGATGCTTGAAGATTTGGAATAATGTAAGGTATATCAGATCCAGAAATTTACTTTTGAATTTTTTATAAATGATGTCAACTAAAATACTTTGTCAAGACTGTTAGTATGAACATTTCCTGAAAATATGTTCTGTTTATATTTTGAAAAGAATATATCTGTTTATGTGATTGTATAAATGTAATTTTGTAGTATTAATAACTTTTAAATTTAGAGTTAAACTCTTTACTATGCTGTATATTTATTATAACTTAGATTACCTAAGAATATTGTAATGACTTTTCTTGGCATATTCATCATCATCATTTCTAATAATTCTCGTACCCTGACTTGCTCCCTATCCCTTTCTTCTTTCTGCTATCATATTACACAAGATATTCCTCATTTCTGATTCTTAGCCTTGATTTAAGCTTAAATGATTCAAGTAATTTAAGATCTTTGTAAATATTCTTGAGTTTTTTAAATAAATTCTTTATTTAGCACAACGTTTTCCATTCATTTTTAAAATCCCTTTTCCTTTGGTTGTATTATCTTGTCTATTTATCATATAATTGAAAATACCATAGGGTTATGCAGTGAAACTTTGGCTAACAAGTGAGTTTTTCAGTTAACAATAATTTAATTTCTTTTTTGGAACATCTTAATGACAATGCATTTGGCCAAATGGTGGGATTAAAAAATATTAGGAATACATTTAAGAGATTGTTTTATTATCGTTTTTTTCATACACCTGTGGCTTCTATTGTTTTATTGGATGCATGTACAGGGGGAACAACCAAATGAAAAACATTAAATAAGTAGATTGTTTTCTTCCGTAAAATAAAACAATTCAATTTTTCATTCTATTAGTGTGCAGAACATAACTGTTACCCAGTTTATCACTTGCTCTTCCCCATCGAGTGAACCATTTGATATTTCACTTATTCACTTATATACTCCTTTAAGAAGAGACGAATTTGCACGTTGCATCACCAGATATAGGGGAAATTAGTTATAGAAAGCTGCTGATGAGAAAGATGTTCATGATTGCCAGTCTTTAAGATGTGGGGAAGTAATGCCCTCATTTCAAACAAGTGTGAGAAACTTCTATGATGAATGATAAGTATTGAAGAGTGAAAAAATATAACAGTAATAGTAGGATGTTGTACTTACTCAGAAATAATGTAAACATAAATAGGGGCCTGAATTATTCAATTTCTCTGCATTTCATGTAGCAAAGATTCTTCTCTCGCCTGAGAGCTGTTGCTGTTCCTGACCCCTGAGTAATCCCAACTTTCATCTGTTATGTTTATTGTTGTATTCTCAAACCTTGCTGTAGAGTGATTATTTTTAGCAAAATTCAGTCATTCTGATTGAATAAAATTAATGTGGTGTCATAAAATTAGTGTTCTTTTCTAATTAGGGTGATGGAAGATGTATTGCTTGGTTGGTTAATCTGAAAAGTTTTAAATGTCACAACGTGCCATTATATTTTTCATTCTTTTTTCTATTCCCATTTTTCCAATTCCATCTGTTCATCTCAAATTTTGCTAAGTTTTTGCCCTTTTTAGTGTGCTTTTTACTATACTAATATAATACCTACAGGCACACAGGATCAATAAAGTTTAAGGAGTGAAAACAGTCAAGCCTTACCAAGATGGTTTAAAAAACCTAACATCACTTTGAAGTAAAATGTTTATGGATTACGAGTTCAAAATTGGTTACCTAATTAAAGGAATAACTTTCATAACTTAAGGTTAAGGAAAGATTTCGATAATACAGCACAAACCTAATTTCTTGTTAAAATAAATTCTTTTGCTAAGGATGAGGGGCTAAAAATAAAAATGAGTCTAAAAATAATAGTTTTACTTTAATACCATAAAAGTATTCAGGATATATAAATAATCACTGAAATGCATATCTAGCTAAAGTGCGCAATAGTTCCAACATCATACGTTTAAGATTTTCTCATAAAACTCTCGATTACATTGACATAAGGCAAAATTTTTCTTCGTCTTCGAACCACGATTGAAACGCAACAATCAGAATTGATAAAGAAAACAGCAACATCCAATTATAGCTTCACAGTTTGAAACACTTTTACGCCAATGCTATGCTAAGACCTGTCACTTGATCATTGCATCCAGTTGAATTCTAAGGCGGGTAGAGGTACTGATTTCATTTTCGAGTGTAAAGCAGTCGTCGACCTGTCGGCAGCGAATCGTCTATGTTATATACAGGATGCAAAAGGCATCGAAGAGATCGTCAGAAAGTATGAGTGGTTAATACCCTTCATTGAATGATTCTAAGACGGCTTCGTTCATCCTTCGGCTTTCTTCTTTTAAACATCTGTTCCTGAAACCTGTACAATTTCTACATAGGAGATCGTCTGCCAATGAGTAAGAACTCCTTTCCTTGAAAAATTAACCTGAAATAAAAGACATGAATGTTGGCACACCTAAATTTTTCATGCGGATTTTATAGCACGATTTCACCTGAATACATTTCAGTTTTTCATTTTGCTACAGGAACGCTCTATTTACAACTTTCATAAAAGTTGGTGCATTCCTTTGTAGGAGTTATAGCTAAACAATGTACAATAACATTATTCTATCTCTCAGATAGCTATGTGGGTAGCGCATTCGACTTTGGTGAAAGCGATCCCGGATTCGATTCCCGGTGGGAGCCCTCATGCGGAATGATCTCAGCTGTCGAATTATTTTTAACAGTATTACTACTATCATTATGAGGTCTAATGGGAATTTATAAATATATATATATATATACTAAAAATTTTATGTAATTTACTAAAGAGCTGGCCAAATAATCTAAGTTTGATGCAATTCACATTTAGTGTTTAGCACCGACAAAGCAAATCTCTTTTGAAAAATATGTCGTGCTGAATTTATTATGCTCTATTCCAGAAATATGTTATTCGGCTTCACGATATCGTTACTTTTCAATTTTGTAGTAGTGTAAAAGGGAGTCGCAACTTAGTAGTTTCAATAAGTCATCTGTGATATATATAATGCAGAGGTATCGTCTGTAAGTATGAGTGTGTATTTTTATTTTCATTTCCTTAAACGATTAGCAAGAAATGAAAGACATTATGAAATGGATTTTAGTATGTATTTGCTTATATTTTCTAATCCGAACTTCCGATCCTTTGTCAACAAGATCAGGATATATTGTGATGTTTGAAGGATAAGGATCAAGGACAAGTAAAGAGAACTTTCATTTCATGTTTTGAAACCCTGAGAGAGTCTTTAAGGTCGTCAGGTGACTCAGTGTAGCCTACGAGCAGAATATTTAGATTTACCAAAATTAGCCAAGTACTTTAAGAATTTGTTTGATTGAGTTTGCCTTACAAGTCGTAAAAATTATGCAATTTTGGACTGCTAATTTAAAATTAGCCTTATGAAATTCCTCAGCCTAATGAATCTGGAAGATGTATAAAAAATTGATAGCCTACAACAAATATTGATTCAAAATTGATGTTTAATTTAGTTTAGACCATATTAAGGCTATTTTATTTTTTGAGGTAACCTTGATAAGTTAGATTTTAATTGGACACACATGATTTTAATTTAGGATTAGAACAGAAATTCACAAATATAGTAAACAAAACCTCAAGGGCTATAATTATAAATTAATCTGAGTTTTTGTACAAAGGTTGTCTAATTGAGTAGGCAGTTGGAAATTTTGTTAAACATAAGAGCCTGTAAGAACCCATCAACCTCTCTTTACACACAGGAGAAATTCACCGTATTTTTTATTTTCAAATAGCTATCTTTATTCTAGTATTTGCATTAGCAAGCTCATGTGACAACTATTATTTACATATCACGTTGAAATTATGCTCGGAAAATAATAATCAAGCTCTATAAAATAGTGATAATTTAAATGGGCAATAAAGTAAGGTTGCTAATGAGTTAAATCTATTTCCTCAGTTTTAATTTCAAAAATTATGTAAAAGTTAGGGTACATTGACAGGTTGGACTTAAACTTTCAGTAGCTATTTATGCCAAGTCTGTCCTGTACTCCTTTTGCTATAGGTCATAGCTGTCATTTAATATTTTTATTCCCTCCCAAGCTATGTCTGTCTTTCTGTTTAATCTTTTATTCTATCTATCTTTTCAATCATATATCTTCTGGAGTTGTTTCATTATTTTGATTGAAATACTGTACTTTAAGGTTGGACAAGACTCTACAGTTGAAGAAATGGCTCAGTGGAAACATGTGGAAACCATCAATATGCAGGAAGATTTTTCCAAGAATCACCCTGTACTTACTGTAAAAAATGGGGACATGAAGAAGGTTGGAAATGTAAACCTTGCCTCTGATTTGGATGAGATTGGATTTGTTAAAACTCAAGAGAAACCCAAAATTCAATATAGGCCCTCAAAATTAAGTGTGTTTGAAGAAAGTTCCTCTCATAAGGAGAACATTCATCCAGAGATATTGATGAGGATGGGACAAAAAATAAATCATTTGTGTTTGAGGAAGAAATCAATGGGAGAAAATTCCACCGTACATCATAGAAAAGGGAGTACATGGGAAGGAAAACTTACCACTCCCAAGACTTCTAATGATCTTACAGCTCCAGGTGAGTCTGTAACATGTCCTGAAGGAATGGAACTGACTGTCACACCAGGAGAACCTTTACCAATTAAATTAGAAAATATTATGAAACATGAAACCTCATCAAGAATCACAAACAAAGATGCTGCTTTCACTTGTTCTTCCAAAGGACAAAATGTTCCAAAGTTATTGGAGGCCAACAGTAGCATGGGCTTGATACAAAAGGGCATATCAATGCTTGAGAGCAATGAAGCCAACCCCGATACTGTTCAAGATGAGATTGCATATCTTGGTTACACTCAAGAGAATAATGATGGAGATAATGATTTTAATGACATCTCAGGCTCGGAATTTACTGTACCTCATGGAAAATTGATTCATCATAATGTGTCTGAAGAAGGTGAACAGATTATTACCTGTGAGAAAGACTATGCAACAAATCAAACCAGCAATAAAAATGAGAAGATAATTACAGATTCAGTACACCAAATTTACTCATTCCCTAATAAAAATGCAGTGAATTCAAATTATGAGGGTCCAAATCATTTGAATATTAACAATAATGAACTTGATGATACATTTTATGAGAATGATGGAATGGAGTTAACTGTTCCTCTTGGGAAATTGATGGAACTGAAATCCCATCAGGTGAATAAAAATGCCAATCAAGTTGAAGAAAAACAGAAAGAGTTGGACAGCATTGATTTCTCCTTTCCACAAGGAAACATAAAGCAATTCAAACCACATAAAATGAACGGAAGTGCTAAGCAACTACAAGAAACACAGCAAGAGATGGATGATATAGACTTTACTGTTCCGCATAGAAAGTTGTTGCAGCTGAATCCTTGTCAGGTGGAAGAACGTGTCAAGCAACACAAATCAATGCTACTAGAGATGGAAGGATGTAAGAGAGAGAATTCTTTCCATTATTCCATCCATAATTTTGAAAATGGTGCTATTGGAAGTGTGTCAAGTCATTCTTTAGTTCCTGAAGACAAGTATGTTTCAGAGCCTAAGGAAATTCATCATAAAGGTGGTTTTTGAAGTTTGAATGATTAATACTAATAATTGTGTTTTTTCATAACTGTAGAAATTATCGGTTATGTCAAATCAACAAAATTTTTCTTTCAGCTTTGGAATGTTTGAATATTTCAGATAAAGTTGCTCATCTAAGAAATGTGGAGGAAAGATTCCAAGGTTAGTTTGATCATAGTTATAATATGCAAGAGATATTGTTGTCTTTTGATCCACTCTGGAATTTCAAAATTTATATTTTCGAGCAGAGTTCAGCAACCAATAATTCCATTCATCAATTCATACAAAAATATATGAGCATTGTATTATCTTCTTGAAGTCAATGATGACATGTTGGATTTAACAAGAACATAAAAAAACTGTATGAAAACAATAAAAATATACAGTACAGCAACATTGTTGTAGTATTGTACATTTTATTGAAGTTTTTTAAATAATTACCTCCAAACATTGCTTGCTATGATTCAGAATATCATATGAACCAAAATGGTGTTACATTTGTTCAATTGGGGTAATAGTATGTACCTCAACCCCATGACAGTTTTTTTCTGTATCAGATAAGGGAACTGCATTTAACCATAAGAACTTAGTTTTTTAAATCTTGATATATAATCAAAAATTCAAAATCACAGCATCAAATCTTCAAATTCTCTTAAATCTTCATTAATTGTCAAAATTAATTCTAAAATCAAATTGTGAAATAAAGAACATGGTGTTTTAAGATCGTGTGCTCAGTTGTTTGCTGCTTGTTTTGCTCTAGAGGTTTCTGCAACTCAATTCCAATACAAATCTTAAATATTTGTCACCTAGTTGCTTATCCTTGCTTTTTATAAATATTTTCTATATTACTTCTAGAGAGAAAATCTCTGATGGGGATTGATTTAAGCCCAATTCCAGAGGAGAATAGTGCAGAATTTCGTGCAGCAATCATAAGCCCTTTAGAAAGAAGTGAAAATACCACAGATTTTCTTTCCTCTACAATGACCACTAAAAGGTTTGAAGAATGGATTAAGACTAGCCCAATTCCAAATAATGATAGTGAAACTAATGAAGGCCCAATTGGAAGCAGCAAAGAGACTTCAGAGCAAGCTTTTCTTTCCACTGCACTGGAGTCAAAGAAGTTTGATGTTGAGACATGGATGAAGGAGGAAACTAGCAAGTATGAAACATAATTTAAGTTTACAATTTATGATAGCTCCTGAATGAAATAAACATGATATTATGATGGACAAAGTTTTTCTTCCTCTGGAATAATGAGATATGGCCCACAATGTAATAAATATCAACGAGACTGTGGCTTAATAAGGGTCTTGACGTTCTGAGAAGATGTTCCAATCACTTAGAAACTACGTGGAATCTAATTTTTTCTGTTTGTGAATGCTGTCTTTGCCTTAACTGGGTTATAAAGATCTCTGCTCTCATTTATAAAATCATTCCCTTTCTCTAATCATTTAGTAAAATTTCACAAATGGCTGCCTTCTATAGAAATAGTGCCTATGACTGAAATAACTGTCAAACACCCACAGAATTAATTAAAAACTCTCAGTAGGTTCCATTTTAACCTAGCTGTGAGTGATTTTCACAATCTAGTGCATTTGTATTCTATTTTTAATGTCCATCATGTATCTTATAGTCTTCAGTCAATTTTTTAACATAAAGAAAGTAAGATTTCACTTATCTGCAAGTAAGTATAAAGGAACAGGTTTTAATTTTCCTGTAAAACTGTATTTTTTAATGCTTTGTGATAAACTCATCACTGTATCAAATAGCTATTCGTTGTCCTATTTTCTAGGAAATGGTGTCCATGGAAGATTCATAAGCTAGAGGAAACTCAGTGGTCATTTTATGTTTTGTATGGCATAGTGAAATTGAACTTAAAACTCAAGCCAATTTCAGGTAGTTTGCAGAATAAATCGAGGTCTGTGGATGGAATGGAGTTGGTATCTCGCCTAGATGGTATGCCATTTATGTAGAAATGATAAACTATTAAGAATAATTTCATTTTCATGAATTACATATGAAAGCATGATATCTTGAAGCCAAGCAGTTTGTTCTGTTTTGAAGATCATAAAAGTTACGGGTAAAAATATTACAATATTAGAATATATGGCCCTGCATAAATTCATTTGATTATTAAACTTGATTTTTTGAAAGTAGCTATCAGATAAACTTCAATTTAAGTTTAAAATTTCAAAATCTTGATGATCTGTTTTTAAATGATTTCTTTTACTTTAGTTTTAATAGTAATAATGATTGTTGCAAGAAGGCATGCTAATTAAAATTCTAAAATTCGGGTACTTTAAAATGGCAGTAAACATTTTGAAATAATCTGTATTGTTTTCGTTATAATCTATATTTTAATCTTTCAGTTGGAAATCGAGATTTTGATTATCTGGTTGTCAATATTTTCTTGGAGAGATGTGAACCTACAATTTTAGAAAGTTTGTGTCAGACGACTGATCAACTTCCAGAGTTGTTTGCATTCATGTGTAAAGAAATGAAAAGTTTAGATGGACTTCATAAACAAACAACGAAGCTGTACGAATACTATCCTGTAATATTTATAGACAATGGGTTAGTAATTCTGAAAAATTATTTCTAAAATTGAAAATATTATTGTTGATGGAGATAGTATTATTTAGTCACTCTGCTCTCATCCTCTCCTCTTTCAGGTTTACTTTTTCCTTTGGAAGTAAGATTTTGATGAAGTTATTTTGGGTGGAGGTCAATCTGTCTAATTGGAAAGATGGATGTATTGAAGCTAATGATGTGAAAGTAATCAACAAGCTTGGGAATATGAGGTATTTATAATGAAAGTAAAACATCAATCGCTTTTGCTGTATTCAGTGGTATATTAATTGGATTGTATTTTTACAGGGAGAAAGATATTCGGGACATTTTGAAAACTGTTAAAAAGGATAGTAATTATCTACCTCGATTTTATGAGGAGGTAAAGAGTTTCATTAAGATGCTTGAAGATTTAGAATAATTTAAGGTGTAACAAAGCTATATAAATATATAATATATATACAAATATAATGTAATGTACTACATAAGTTCTGGGACTCAACTTTTAATTGTTTATATGAAAGATTTCATTCATCTCATTTCAATTTTCTTTCTGCTGTCATATTCTAAAATCATACTTCAATAGGAAATTTCACCTTTTGGATTCTTTGCCTTAATTTAAGTGATCTTTTTGTAAATATTCTGAGTTTTTTTAAAGAAATGTTTTAGATAGCACATCTTTCACTTTCACCTTTCTTTGGGTTATATCATTTTGTATATTTTATCCTTGAATATTTCATGCTTATTTATTGCATTCATATCATGATGAGGGAAAGATGGCGGCCAGTACAGTCGACCACGTTTGTGGCTCTTGCCATAACGACGTTAATATGACGGATAAGTTTATCATATGCGACGTTTGCAGTCAGGTTTATCATTTAAAGTGCTCTAACTTAAATGAAATGACTTTAAAAGTCCTAACCGAGATTCCCTCAATCTTTTGGAAGTGTATAATATGCCAACTTAATCGGCATCTGGACGTATCCAAGTTGACGACCGATGTAAACATGCTAAAGGCTCAGTTCGAGGTTCTAAAGAATAAAATTTCTTTGAATTCATCGGAAACTGTGAAGGATGATCGTGTGACTAAAGACGATAACGCACCTGAAAAAGTTACGTTAGTTTCTCCCACTCAGAAAACCAGTGAGTCTGATAACGGTTTAACCGATAAACGAGTTCTCCAGCCCCTTCAAGCTCCTACGAAGACTGAACCTGCCTTGATGGAAAAACCGGAAGAGAATGATGGATATATTGAAGTGGCGTACAAACGGAGACGACAAAAGAATGCAGGGAACAGACCGATCTTTGGATCTGCAGTGTTGCCCAGTTCGCAACAGAACAAGTTCGTTGGTATTCCCCGGCGCTTTTGGTTAAAAATCTCCCGTGTACAAAACCATACCAGCAGTGAAGACATTAAATCGCATTTGGTCCACAAATTCCCAGGTAAGAACTTCATTTGCGAAAAATTATGGGCGAATGATGAACTCAGTTCATTTAAAGTCGGTGCTGAGTTTACCCTTCGCGATGAACTACTTCAAAGCTCAGTGTGGCCACAAGGTGTGATTGTGCGACGTTTTTATCATCGCATTCAGACACATTCAAACAGGCCCACACCCATACCTTTGGAAGCAGTAGATCTTGGTCATACCCATGAGCAAGTTAAAACAAGTTGCAATGTTTCAGATAGTGGGCAGGTAGTTGTTAAACAGCCCAAACATATCCAAGAAGAAAGTGCTAAAATTTTGAGTACAAACAGTAGTATCACCACAAGATCGAAAAATGGAATTTCCAAGCCCAACATATTGTGACTAGGGAAACGTAATAACCAGAACAATTCATCCGAAACCGAGTTAATAACTATGCCACAGTGCCTTGGGAACAAGATCACTAGTTCAAATAATAAACCAGGTAAACTAAGGTTAATGCACCTTAATATACAGTGTTTGAGAAATAAAATTAATGAACTGATTGTGTCAATAGACAGTGAAACCCCGGATATTCTATGTTTAACAGAGCATTGGCTCAAAGTGTATGAAATAGAGAACTCTATCTTAACAGGATATAAACTGGGGTCTGCTTTTACTCGCACAAATCATAAAAATGGTGGTGTTGCCATTTTTGTTAAAAACAACTTGGATGCCCATGCCCTGAACTGTTATCCTACTGAAATAACATTTGAATGTGTGGCTGTAAAAGTTAAAATTGTAAACACCAATTATGTTGTTGTATGTGTATATAGATCACCTAATAGTGACAGTACAGAATTTGTGAACCACTTAGATCGCACCTTATCATCTATGCAAGCAAATATTAATAATTTGATCCTTTGTGGAGATTTTAATATAAATCTTCTAGTTGATAATCATCATAAAACTCAATTCTTAGACATAACATCCTCCTTTAACTTGAAACCTTGTATACTTGACCCCACCCGTGTTACTCAAAGCACAGCAACAATTATTGACAATATATTTGTCCCCAGAACACTATATTACATGTCATGTAACAACATTGATCTTGGACTTTCAGATCACATGGCTCAACTATTAGAACTTCCACTAAAAAAGAATCTTTCCACAGCATACTGTGAATTCAAAAGAAAGTTCAATGATCATAATCTTAATAAATTTATTTATAGCCTTAGCAATGTTGATTGGTCAGTAGTTTATGAAAAGGATAGTACAGAAGAAAAGTTTGACAAATTTTTCGACATTACCAACTACCATTTTAATTGTTCTTTTCCAATCAAGAAATTTAAATACTCCATTCATTCAAAACCTCAATGGATTACACCTGAACTTCAGACTATTGGCTCTCATCTCAGGCAGATACATGGTGATTTGCGAGAGAATAACAATGAAGAGCTAAAAAAAGAATACAAAGCTAAGATGAAAACCTATAAGTCTCAAATAAGAAAAGCTAAGAGAAATTACAATGATCAGTTCATCTCAAACTCAAACAATATTTCTAAAGCTTCATGGCACATTATAAAAGAAGCTACCAAGCCCACAAACCTCATCAAGAACATTAAACTACTTATCAATAATGAAGAAATATCTAAACCACAAGATGTTGCCAATCTTTTTAATGCTACATTTACAAAACCTCCCACTTCCCAAAATAAACCTATTGTCAACAAACAAACCTCTAACTTCAAACCTTCATCATCTAATCCAAACACAATTTTTCTATCGCCTGCTGACGAGAAAGAAGTATTTTCTTGCATACTCCAACTAAAGAACTCTCATTCAATGGGCCCTGATGACATTCCTGGACATGTAATTGCTGCATGTGCCCATTCAATTACTCGACCACTTACCCATATTATTAATGCTTCAATTAGTCAAGGCATTTTTCCATCGAAGCTAAAAACATCTAAGATAATACCAATCCATAAAAAGAACTCTGACCAGGACCCAAAAAATTTTAGACCCATAGCAATAACTTCTTCCTTCTCAAAAATCTTTGAAAAAATAATATATGTACGTACTATCAACTACCTTAAAAAATATAATCTTATTTCTGAATCACAGCATGGATTTCTACAAGGTAAATCCACCACAACAGCTTTGTTTAATTTACTACAAATCGTATATGACTCTATTGATAAAAAAGAATCAGTCATAGGATTATTCTATGATCTGTCAAGGGCTTTTGATACTGTAAATCATTCTATCTTGCAGCAAAAACTTAGATTGATTGGCATAAATGGGCTTGCCTACGATTGGCTAACGTCATTTACATCAAACCGAAAACAATATGTCCAACTAAAATACAGCCTTGAAGATGGAAATATTGTTGCCTATAGATCTAAAACTACTGCTATACCTTGTGGAGTACCACAAGGATCCGTCTTAGGCCCCCTGTTATTTTTAATTTATATAAACGATTTGTGCATAAACATCACTCATAGTTCACTAGTTGTTTATGCTGATGATACCAATCAAGTAATAAGTGCTCCAAATATCAACACTCTTGAAACACAGGCAAATAAAGCATTGTCTGAAATGGCAGACTGGATTCAAATGAACAATCTTGAATTAAATATTGGTAAGACTCATTCTATTCTTTTTCACCCATTCCAAAAATTAACTGAGTATCCAACTCTTATTTTAAATAACCAAAAAATCTCCAATTGTAACTCCACTAAATTCCTGGGTTTAACTTTAACAGAAACCCTGGACTGGTCCGCTCATACCAATAACTTAGCAAATAAACTTTATCCAGTCATATATATACTAAAGAATTTACAACCTATCGTATCCACTGATATAATACTGTTAATATACAATGCATACTTTTTATCTAGAATGAGGTATGGGATCATTTTCTGGGGCATGTCACCACATATAAATAGAATTTTCAAGCTACAAAAAAGGGCAATTAGAGCAATAGAAGGCCTGACTAAATTGACCTCTTGCAAAAAATATTTTGCAAAAAATAAATTGCTAACCCTTCCGTCCATTTTAATTTATGAAGCTGCAACTTTTGTAAAATCTCATTCTAAAACTTTCACTTTCAATAACCAGGAACATCAACATCACACACGACAGAATATCAATATTCATCACAAAAGATATGAATTATCCATCTCCAGCAAAAGCCCCTACAACTCCCTTTGTATGTTGTATAATAAACTTCCCCTTCAACTAAAACAAATACAAAATCTCAAACCTTTCAAAGCAAAATTAAAAGAATATCTGGTAGAAAAAATATATTACTCCCTTAATGAATATTTAAATAATTAAAAACTGGCCCAAGGCAATCTTTTTTCTAATTGTAAGGTAAATTTTTAACAATGATTTTGTGTTCTGAAGAAACTCTGAATTAATTTTGTAATTTATATCATGTAAATGTAATATAAATTATGTATGTATATTTTATTTGTAAAATTTGACTTGTCATATGTCTGCTATGTACAGACCACCGTGACCAATAAATATTATTATTATTATTATTATTATTATTATCCTTATAGGACTTTTATGTTACAGGATACATTCTTGCTAAAGTCTGCTTCCACGCTTGTCTTGCTAATTTGATTCTTATTAAACTGCTCTAGCGATTACTATATCCAAGCAAAAATTAATTTGGCAAAGCAATGATCAGCCGAGTCATGCCAATTAATAAGGTACATGATTTGTAAGCTAAATGACCATAAATTGCGTCAGTTTTATGTTCACCATTTCAAGATGAAATATCATCCATTAGTCTTTTCATTACTCTTGACCTCTGACTCAAAAGGTTGTGAGACTGCATTAGGGTACACCTATGTCATTCAATGAAGTATGTCATAATAAAAGTAAAAAAATTCAAGTTGTTGATTATGTAAAATGTTTATTTAACATATAAAATAAAAAATAAAGTAAAACTGTATGCCCTCATTATTTTAAATACAATTCTAGGACTTTTCTTACAGTTTCATAGTAAAATAAAATTCCTTCTGTTTATGCATAGAAGTGAAGGCTTGAAAGTGTTCCATTCACCAGACTGCTTTCCTTATATACTTTATCCTTGTATTCATCCTGTGTTATTGAATCTCTTTTAGTACAACATATAGTAATGTTACTTAAGCTAAAATACTTAAGTGGTGATTTGAAACACTTGTTATTACAAAAACTTACATTTTGTAAATTATATCAATATCTACTCAAAAAAGTGAGATGATGAAGATGAATCTAATTTTCTTCATTGACTGTTTCTTCATTAACCATTTCTCCTTCTCCCATTAATTTTGCACATCTGAAAGGAATGATTAATAAAAGCTGCATAAAATAATATCTACTCCAGAGTTATTGAAAGAAATATATGTTCTTATTAACAGTTAATGATCTTCACATAAAGCATAGCTTAAAAGGAGCAAAATTTGTTACTTACCTGCAATAATCACGCAACCACACAAAGGGTGTTGTGCATTCTTTTTGAATTGGACACATACAGCTACATTTTTCATCATCCCAGGTTTTGCCTGCTTGAATGCATTTTCTTCTCTCCTCTGAATTCATACAAAGGCACATACATTCCCCAGCTTGATATTCCTTAAAGTAAGAATTGAAAAGAAAATATACCTAATCAATTGGATTTTCAAGCAATGGATTTTTGAGTCACTTTCTGGTATTCGATAACAAAATGACAAAAATCAGGAATAACTTTTCCAAGGAAACTAAATCCTATTTTTATTATCTTTATACTCACCACACAGAGGAAAGAAGTCACGTCTAGTTTTGATAGCTCCTCACTTGAAAATGATGTTGATGGATCAAAACTAGTTGTGTATTCTTTCCTCTGTGTGGTATATTCAAAGTTAATAAAAATAGGAATTATTTTATTTGGAAAAGTTCTTCGTGTTTTTTGTTATTTTGTTTTGGGTTAAGTTTGGCCAAAATATTCAAAGTTTAGGAACAGAAGTGTAACCCACCGTATCACAAAAAGTTTTTTTTATATAGGACGATGTAGTCAACATGTAACATATGCTTATTGTTTGAGAGCAAATCAAACAATGATCTTTATTCTAAATTGAATTTCAATTATGTTTATTTTATCTTTTTCAATCGGTTCTCTTTGGTAATGAAATAGTAAAATTATGGCCGAATCTATTTTGTGATCAATAACATCTATGCTAACTAAGCAAAGAATGCAGAAAATAGATGGAAAGCAATCTATGAACTATGAAACTTGGATTTACTATTAGCTATAAAAATAATACTATAGCAGATTTGTAATCAAGAGAAAAATGTTTCATTATCTCAATTGTTTGTTTAGATGAATAAAATTTTAAAATGTCAGCAAAATGTTTTAAGTGCTCTTAATTATCACAATAATAAGAAATTATGAGGTAAGGAATTATGAAATAAGAAATTATACCTGTTTTGCATTGCAGTGTTCCTTCATTACTGTGCATTTGCATTTGCACCTTATGTGTTCTTCCACATGAACTACACCACACTTGGGCATTCCATCATGTTGAAGTAAATCCATTTGTTGAACCTTGAAATAGAAAATTAAATGCACCCAAATCAACACTTTGGGTGGAAACATACAATATTTTAACAAAAGGGAAATTATGACAAATTCTGTCTATAAATGGATTCAACAACACATTCAAACAGCAAAATAAGAGCTTTTTAATGTCAAAGGTAGAACTGGTTTGAGAATAAATTGTGGTCATAGCTGTTATTAGTATTACACTTTGGCATATTACTAGTGTTTATTACTTAGTATTTCCCTTACTAATCCGGCAAAGAAAAGGATAGGTGAAAAAGCCATGGACGTGAAAATTGTAGGATGTGTAAAATTATACAGTTTGGTGCTGCATGTTTGTCAGATAATCTGTCAGAGGGTTAAGATTGGAAGAGGTATGAGGCAAGGATGTATAATGTCTCCTTGATTATCTCTCTGCAAGAATTTGTGAGCTTTAAAGTTTTAAGTGCAGGAGTCATGCCCTCTGATAGCAGAATCAATGAAAAATTGGATTTTTTCACTTATGTCTTACGTTGTAAGAAGAATGGACCTGATGAAAAATGTGAGAATTTGTTTTGAATTTAAGATACAAATTTTGAGAATAAAGAACCTCTTATTCTGCTAAGATCAAGTTAATAACTATAGAAAGAATTTTTATTTTCATTGATCACATAACATTTTATATCAACATGAAAGTTTCATTGAATATCCAAAGATGAAGTATATGCTAAATATAAAGTAATAAATGATACTTTAAACAAGAATCTTATGCTTTACAAGAAAAAGGGAGAGAAGAATAGTAAGAATATGAGATTATTAGAGCATAGTTATTCATTGAAACAAAATAAAAAAATTATAACCATGTATAAAATAGGTAAAAAGGAAAGTTTTACATTAGTATAATAAAAATTAGATATTTATTATTAGATAAAACAAATTATAATACCCCAAAAATATAAGTGAATCAGGGAATTGACAAAGAAAGTTTTCAAAACTGTGTTGAAAAAAGTTATAAAATAAGAAAAGAATCAAATAGTATCAGCCTCTAAATTAATGATCAGTACAAAATCCAAGTATTTTAATAGGATTCCTTAAATTGAAATAAATCATGGATTTGTATTAGAGCAGCACCTAAGAATAACTCTAACTTATGCAAAATGAAATACATACCATAACTTGCACTGTTTTCTTTTCTGTTGGTAAGCAAGACTGTTTAGCATGACACATACCATCACAACGATTAACAACGACCTTATTTGGGATTGTCTGAAAAATAGATAATTCTTTATGCTGATGATGCAACTGTTTCAGTATATGCTTCTTAATAAATGTTCCAGCAGAGCATGATTGAGATAAATTCATAAGTACAAAGAAATTATAATAATGAATTAATATGAATTTTATGGATTTAAAAGAGATGATACTTTTAAAACTCTACCGAATAAAACAGAAAATGAATTTTGTTACATTTATTCATTTTCTGTTTGCTTTACTAAATGCATATTCATTATTATTTTCTTATTATTATCTCAATTTTACCTTATTTACAATTTTTAACAAGCAGTTTTTATTCATTAATTTTGAACATTTAATTTAGAATGCAATTCACAGTTCACTTACCAAGATATTCGAGTAAGGAGGAGTGATGTCGACAGGCATGGGTCTTGGTTTACACATGGTCTTCAATATGACTTTACTGAAGTTATTTATGAAACTTCTATTACATTCTCCTGAGTGATAAGCCAATATTAAGATTTAGAATCCAAGCATGAATTATAGAGTAAAATTATGTTACACTGTCCCATAAGTATTATGGCTATGCAAGTACTGCCATTCCTAGCAAATCAAGCTATTATGAAAGTTATTTGATAGAGTACATGGTTTTGAATACTTAATTTCTTATAGTTGGTCCAACAATCATACTATATGAGATTTGGCTTTTGAGAGTATATCCTTTTCATTGTGTACAACGGAAAAAACAGTTATTTCAAATGCTAAGATAAGTAAAACAATACATCTTTCAGTTAACATTTTCCTGAATTTATTAGACTATCTGAGAAAAGAATGACCTAGCAATTATTACAGTAATGAGGCTCCTCTATCATCAAATGTCAGAACATAGTAAACCTTGAGATTCTCAGCAGAATTCACAAACTCTGATACTAGGTTCTCTTCAAATCCAAAATGCTCCACAGAACAGAAAGCTAATCTCTGATTAGATTAATGAACTTGAAATATGGAATTCATACCATTACATCGTATCGTATATAAAAATCAGAGAATAATTATTTCGTTAAATAATTTTTTATCTGTTGAATTGATTATTAGACAAGTAAGGGAATGATGTAAGAATAATTGCAATCATATACAAATTTAAAGAAAATGAGAATCGTGGTTTCTAGGAAATTGTTCTCTAGACATCCTAGTGAGCCCCATATTAGGATAGGTGAAACATCAACAATCATTGTTACATATCCCCAAATTCTCAGAAACCAGAACTCCCAGATAGTCATAGTCTACAAATGCAGCTAAAACATCAACTTGTAGAGAAATTAATGAGTTTATGGAATTCTTCCTATAAAGCATAACATTTACAAATAGAATTTTTGGAATTCATAACAATATACTCACTATAGCTTTCAAACATCGGAGGCTTTTCACTGTGAAGACTTCTTTTATTTATTTGCACTGAGCCCTGAAAAATTATGGCATAGAAGGTGAAAATCATAAAAAGATAATATAAAATTATGAAAGATAAGTAAGGACATTATATATAATAGAATATAAATTAAGAATAAGATGTAGAGGTAAAGTTTTGCTAAAACGTACTAATATATGATTAGCCTGTGGTAGAAAATAAAAATAGGTCTAGTAATCTACACTTACATCAATATAATTAGGGCTGAATGACAGAAGAAGATAAGCAATCCACATATAATCCATATCAGTACTTGTAGTAGTTTCACTCTTGAATCCAAAAGTCCTTTGATTATTCAAGGAAAGAAAACATAAGATTATATATAATATGATGGTATTAACCACAATACCACATCCTAACGTGTCACCAGAAGCACATTAATATTTTCTAAAATCATCAATTTATTTTTGGTTGTTAATAAGGGTTATAAGGGTAGAAGCACAAATTATCTTGATTTAGTTCATCCAAGGCTATGCTCCAATTTTCAATCACAGTATTGTTAATAACAATATTTTTCCACAAAATAATCACAATGTACAGCCTGAAGGAAGTTAAGATTTGGTAAACAGGAAATTGTGGAGGAAATAGATAGATAATACAAAGGAAATGATGTTATATATATTTTCTAAAAAGAGTACTAGCTCAATGAAATTATAACAGACAATGGTAAATAAATAGAAATAAGTCATTATAAAAGATTAAAAATTATAAGAATTACAATTTTCAAGGTTGACAATAAAATTATCTGTGATGCTATTAATTAATAAAAAGTACCACAGTACGATATGCATTGATACATATTTTCTGAATTGAGAGTGCAGAAATATCTCATTTACTAAGTTTGCATGAGTGCTTCAATTTCACATTTCCCAAACTTGGAGATCCATCTATTTTCATGCATAACAATGGATTGAATCTTTTGTTTAGTTTAATTAAAATATTACTTCCAATATCTTTTGCTTGCAGAATACTAATCACAGAAGAACACAATATTTTAATGTCAAAAGGTTATTTTCTAGGGATGAACTCTTTAACCCTAATAGATTGCACTGTTTTCAATTTTAAGAATTAACACAGCATTCAGTCACCTCCTCCAGAACGTAACTTTTAGATAGTCTGAACTGAAGTTTAGTTAGTCTGAAGTATGTCTAAACTTGAAAGATAATCATTTTATTTATGTTTAAAATGGGCCACTCATAGCTCAAGTTAAGATAGTTGGACATAAAACAAGATTTTTTAGGAGCAGTCTGCCTTTCTTCTGATTTAGTATGATTATATTTTTGTTACAATGAGAGAAAAGTATACTGTGTTCAATTTTTTAGGACAAAAGATAGAAATAATGTTAATTAGATATAATATTAATTAAGGTTCATCTTATGGTAGGAAAATTGAAATTTTCTCTCAAAATTATATTTTTATCTTCTACTCTATTGGCTCTCAGCCTTTCACAATTCAAGTACTGTCAGCACAAAGAAGAAAAAAGCATCTATATACCAACGCTGAGGCATTCAAATTTTCTTTACACTAAACAAGTGAGTGGATGGTAGTAAAAGACAACTAAATAGTACATCTGAAGGTTTTCTATGTTATCATGCTATTAATGGCCTTAGAGCTGAGATGTTGTGACTGAATCTAGATCTGGTAATTTCGTAGCTCTGCTCCAGTTCTAGACTATTATGTTTCAATTAATGATTTTTATTCTAATATTTTAAAAACTTTCAGGATATTCACAATAAAGTATCATTTGACTTTATTTTAAACCAGTGCAAACTTTTATTTCATTATTTACTTGATTTTCATCATAAAAAGATAATAAATGGTATTTACATACATATCTGATCAAATATGACTATAAACATAAAGTTAACAATTGAAATTTGTGGCAAGATGGTAAAATATAAATATTTTCATCATTTTATTTTACTATTGTGTTCCACTAAAAAAAATAAACCTCATGATTCATTAGGAAGTGAACACCTTCCCATATATAATTTTTCATTGGTGGTCTGAGGTTATAAAAATGAACTTAAATGCCAAAAATATTCACTCAAAACAAGCTGAAATACTGACACAGGTGAACTTGATACAAATCTGCATTTCCCCTGAATTCAAATTGGACCTTGATCCTACCATATGGCCATAAGAGAATTACTATCACTGGCTTACAACCATGGTTAAGATATAAGTGGTCAAATCTGGAGCAGGAAAATCATGCAACAATTTAGGGCTCCAACTCCTGCAAAATCTTGCAACTCTGGGTAGGTTCCACTTCTGCTCCAAAGCCCTGGTATTGTCAACTTACCTCTCCAAGGGATCTTTTATTTTTCATTATTTCCATTAGATCATTAACTTATTACATTCATACCACCATATCATTTATCAAGTACTATCAGTAGCATATTTACCATCGCTGGAGACAACTAAATTAACCCTTTAGCAAACCCAAGTACTTTGAAGTGCAAACAATTTGATAGGAATATGCCAACAGGCTCAAAACATTGATTATGATTTATTTATGAATTAGTACAACTTTATTCATAGTTATTGCATTTATAATCATAAAATGCCATTTGAATGACTTATGATAAAAATCCTAAGATTATTTAAGATAAGTTCCTAGACGATGAAATTTCCTTAGATCACCCCCATTGGCAAGTAACTTGCATAAGAGCAGCTTTTGAATGGCTCTAACCTAAAAATATTAAATTTGTGCTGAAGTAAGATAGCTGAAAATAGTCATAAAAATCAAATGCATGCATTACCCTAATTCCTAAATATGGTAAATATTCCATGTCATTCATTTCATACCTAGGTTCTAATTGTAAAATGTAATGCCTAAGATTAGACCACCAAAGAAAACCACTTATTAATTTTTAAATGTAATTATTTTTCTGGCAAAAATACATAGACGATACCCAATACAATAGAACAGATAGAGATTGGGATGTTTTAACTCAACTTTTACTGGCAAACATTATGCAGTAGATTGTTCTGTTAAGCCCCTATTCAAGGCACGTAGAATCACACAAGATTATAATACAAATGATAATCATTGATAAATATTACATCTTACAATATATATTATACTTTAAAAAATTTAAGATTGAATGTTGATATAATTTAGAGAAAAGATAGAAAATATTTTTAAAAAAATAAGTCACTGAAATCTAAATTATACACCCATTTCCAATAATTCAAATACGAAATACAACAGCAATTAATAAAGTAACCTAATAAAATCCTGGAAGCTTTTCAGATTTTGCTCATCATTGATGGTTAAGACAGGTACATTCTTTTCTGTTCCACTTGTTTCCTTCAGTAATGCATTGTCTTTCTTCCTCTGCATTTGGGCAGAAACACTTACAAGCATCTGGATGGAATGCCTAAAATATATATTTAGAATCATTAAGGCAATTGACATACTATATACACACAATGAAAGGAAAAGAAAGACTCCAATCATACAGGATATGATTGTACTTCGAGCGTAAACTTCTCAAACAGGTTTTACTTTAAATGGTAGAATGTGTCACTAAAATTTAAATTATTTTCTGATATTGCCTCATATTTTTAGAAAGTAAAACATTTCATAAGGGGAAACAAAGAGAGAAGGAATGTAGGTGTGGGTGTTTCTCCTCCTACTACAGAAAAAAGAGGAAATCAATTTTAAGCCTAGGGAGATCAAAGGGATGGGGATGAAGGAGGAACCACACCCCCTTCATGAATTTGTAGTGCTACTAATTTGCCTGAGAAGCGACAAGAACTTGAATTAAAATCTTACTATGAAGATCAGCACTGATTGTCTAAAACATTTATCGTACTAAAATGGCATATTAAAAGTTAAATGAAGTTCAAAAGAGAATTTTCTTAAATCTCCCACCCTATAAATTTCTGGATTTGCACCTGATTTCAAGGTATATATCTTGCAGCTATTCTTTCCCTTTAAATTTGGAAATCATTTTTTATACCTACCTGATTTTCATGGCAATCATCCTTTTTAATCAAACATTTACACTGGCAACTGACATCCTCTTGGAGTTGAATTGATCCACAGGTAGGCTTGTAAGGATCAAGGAAGAAGTCAAATTTCTGTAACTGTAATTAACAGCCAATTTTTTTAGCTGAATGGATCTCATTCTGAAAATGACCTAATATAGCTACAGAGATTTACTTATTGAGGTTTAAAATTTTCCCTAAATCCTATTTGGTAAAAGGATTATAAAAGATTACTTACTGTAACAATCAAAGGTTTAGTTTCAGTGGCAACACATGAATATCCTTGGCATGATCCATCACAATGATTGACTTCCACCAAACTGGGAAAAACCTAGTTATTTATGAATAAAACTGAATTTAGCTTAGCTAAGACATATTAGCTCAGAGCTTACCCTCTTTTACAAAAAATATTCTGGATAATCATTACATAATGGTATAATACATTATATTTATCACCATTTTTCTAGACTTCGAAAATAACAGCATTATTTCTGTAAATTTTGTAAATCATGGTATTTCAGTAAATTAAATGTGCTAAAAATTGAGGAATCTTCTCTTAAGAGAAATGCATAATTCAATATTTCAGTTAATGGTAACAATGGTTATACAATTTCTTTTGATTTTATCATAAAACAGGATTCTTCTTACTTATGAATGTTTAAAGCTTCAGTTTAAATTTCAACAAACTTATGATGCTTATTCTTTGATTCTGATCAAAAACTTTGGCTAAAGCATAATATATATATAGTTGGAAGATGACACCAAGATCTGTTTGCCAAGAAACATCAAGAGGCCCTTTTCTGAAAATTTATAGTTTTGAAAATAATGAACAAATAATAATGAAGAAATGTGAGATTTATAAGGATTTGGAGAAATAATAATCTTTTCAGTTCTGAAAAATACGTATTTTCAGCAAACATTATACTAAACTTGCAGGAAGGTGACTATCTTCAACATTTCAGATCTTCTATTCACTGTTATTGTAAAATTTTTCCATTGGTACAAACCAATGCTCTTAAAAGTTTTAACTATGTTATTAACACCCTAATAGAAGTAAAAGTGACCAATAGGGGAATACTTGACTTTCAATGCCTCAAGCTTATTATCGTTATGATAGTATTTTATTTTGTCATCCATTCTCAAGCTTGTTGGTAGTTGTAATGGTGGAGTAAATACTAATATATTGTTAACCTTATATTTACACAACTTTATACTGCTAGATGAAGAACTTACAAGTGCACTTGGTGAAATAATTCCAATGTCAATGAGATGTGTTCTTGGCTTACATTCACAGCTTTTCACTAAATCATGCAATTCTTTCACTGATTCTGAGTTACATGCTCCTAAATATAGGAGAAAACAGAAAGAAACTTTCTTTCTCTAAGAAATTTGATAAACAGTATAAAAAATTTCAAAACAACTGAGAGGGTTTATTATCACAGTTGAATACTATATTTTATTTACCTATAATGCAATCTTTATATCTAACAACTCCATCATTAACAATGGTTAGAAAACTTTAAATAAGCCACTTACCACATCATTAAGTTTCAATATTATGAATGAAAAAGTTAAAATAGGAAAAATGCATTTAAGGTAATACTTACTATTCTTAGATAAGTATGCACATTCTAAGGTTAGGAATATTATATTAATTATGATGAGAAAATTTTATATCATTTACCAATGACTCTTTCACAGATACGTAGTTTCTCAATTTTATGCAATTTCTTAGCAGAATTATGATGAAAAAATGATAATGAATGAAACTTGAAAATTTTCCATCAGCTGAGAAATTCTTCCTTTCTGATTACATTATTATGTAACAGAGAAGTTATTTTGAAATCTAATATTTACATAATTTTCCTTATAAGGAAATGACTTTTAGATGTCTAAAATACAAAAAATGTTGCTATAGTATAAGGTTAAAGGATTAAAATTTTTGGTGATATTGCTTGTTGAAAATACTACCTATTTACCAGTACCTAAATTTTCACAAAATTAATCAATTAAGGCCTAAAATTTTAGACTTTCTTACTCTAAAAGACTGCATTATAACTTAATATCAACACAATGGATAACTGCTTGAAGATTTCAATTTAATGATAAATTCAAATAATGCATCATCACAGCTTGCTTTAATTTATAAACAAACCAAAGGCCAAAGACTTAAATAGTTATAATTATTAGTACAGATAGTTGTAAAAATACTGCTATCATGAGGAAAACTTGACATACTCAAAAATGAAAAAAATTTCATCATTAAATATTGATAAATTTGGTTAGTTAATGGGAAATCTTATTATGGATGCTGTGATATTTCAATGTAAGTAAGCTGTATTTAAGTACTTGATAAGCTGCTTGATTTAAATGAATACCAAGAGTTTGAGATGCATATTATAAAAACACTAAATTGGATATGTATTCCATTATTCAAATGGGAGCCCCATGTGATATAACAAACATTCAACCTGTACACAAAACATGAAAAAGGATAGTTTAGTTAACTGTTAAGCTTTCTTGTATGAGAAGTGATGCTTCAATAACCACAAAGGGAGTCTAATCAAATCCCATGTAAAAGAGACTTAACATTCAATTATATCATTATGATTCACTTAGATTAGTCCTTTAATATGGCTAATAGGCTACAAAAATGCTTTTCTAGAGAGATTCATATTTAATAAAGGTCCACAAAAATATGTTCCATATCAAATTTAAGATTTAACAGAAATATTAACTATATTTAGCTAAACTATGAAATTAAAATTAATACCCACCAAAATTATCAGAAGAATTTTGTGGCAATTCAATAGATTGTGTACGGCTATGAATCAAAACATCCTGAAACTAAAGCATTAATCATATAATAAAATAATTGTAATGAGATTGATTACTCTATATAGTAATATACTTACATCATTTTCACAGTCAGCTTTAAAAACAAATAAAGTTAAACATATGATACAAAGAAAAATAGATCTGGATAACTCCATTATGGTTGTTCAAATTTTGTCAGATCTTCAATATTACTACCAAGTTGTATAATACATCACCAAATACAGAGATAAGGATGTTCCAGACCACTTCCTGTGAATTTTATTTGAGGATTTCCTTGCTGACTCCTTCACTTCCTCCCCCTTATATTATGTATAAAAGGAAAAATAGGAAATTTGATAAACTGCATAATAATGACTATGATAAATATGATTTTCCCTAAGAAATTTGATAAACTGAATCCAAATCTTGTCACATCCAAAGTCATATAATTTTTGGATATTCAGGGAGTATTGACAAATTAATTTAATGAGAACCAGTTATCAATGAATAAAATCTATTAAATACTAATAAAGATTGCAAAAACCACCAAGTTATTGTTACATATTCAACTAAATTTACTAAGTAGGATACTATGATGATTTGACACACTAATTAGAACCATTGGAGGTATATATTATAATATTTAACACAGATAACCTTTAAATTGTGTCTCTGTGTTTAAGTCTCTTGTTCTACATGTAAATGAATCAAAATTAGTGGTTTTACTTTTTTTTTAAATTGTTAGAAAATGTTTTCATATCTCACTTAACTTTGGAGATCAACTTGAACTTCAGCATTCAAACATTCCAAATAATTTTTGGCTATCAATGGCTCATATTCTATTATTTAGTGTGGATTCTCCTTAAGCATTCTGTAAATGTGCCAGAGAGAAGTTAGGCTATCCTTCTGAATAATTGATTAAAAAGTGGTTTACAGATTTGCTGTGACGCAAAACATAAAGATAAAATGAAATGAGCTACCTTCATCTAACTCAGTTACCAAAGGCAGATCACACACAATCTAAGTGCAGGGTATGAATCACTAAAAGTAATAGAATTATTTCACATTTTACATTTAAGATAATTTGCTGGAGGGAGAATTTGTTCATGGAAACCAGAAATAAGAGATATACTTACAGAAAATTGAATTTAATTTCAGGATTTATGTCATAGAAATTCATCTTCTATTTAAATATAAAACATATTATAATTATAATTCAGAAATAGTTATTTAGATAGACATATGAGACATTATAATGTTTGGTCATGGATTCCACCACAAGAAATGGAGGTTTATTGCAATGTCAAATTTGGCAATAAAAATTTATACGATTGAAAAAGTATGGTTTACATTCTATATACAATACAGATATTTTCCTAGCTCAGTGAATTTACATTAGTTACCTCACTGAGATACATTGTGCACAACTGTCAAGTCATCTCTAATAATATTTGTCTTTTTCACATGTAAAACTTCAAAATAAAAAATATTACATTGGTGAACATATAATAAATTTAAAGGAAATACAATACATATGTCAAGGACAAAATTTCAGCACTTCTGGCCACCTATCACAATAATAACTTTCAACTCAGTGACTTTATAACCAATGCAGTCAAAACTGCACTGGAATTAATAATAAACTTGCAATGGTAACCACAGAAAGTAAAGAATTATTATCACATTTTGTAGAATGGAATCACAAAGACATTTAAAATACAAATAATAAAAATGGAAAAATATTCAGAAAAGAATTCTGCTAACAGTGTAAGAATAATAATAACAAATAGCTCAAAACACAGAGAGAAAGCCAATACACTCAGCACTCATGTACTCAATAAATAGAATCTGGAATATTGTGCAAAATAACACACAGACACATCTGGTCATTCTCAATGAGCAATATAGAATAAGATCAAAGAACTGCCAAAAGAGGATAAAATGTATCACGAAAGAGCACCTTTACAAAATATTACAGCACAATGGCTAGTTCTATTTATATTCTATGTAAAATAAATTCTACTGGGACAAGAAAAGTCTTGTGTGTCTATGGAAGGATTTAATTATCTGCACAATTAAAAAAATCAACAATATCTACCCACTTTAAAAAATAACGGTTCTTATGCTTCCTTCCCCTCATTACAAAGTGTCCATCATCCCTCTTGTAAGGGAACTCTCAAGGTTAAATTCAAAGTCATCTAAAGACTTGAGGATGTGACTTAGGAAAGTTGAATGGGAAGAATTACGTAGAAATGAGTACTCCTCAAACATCTCCATTGTTGTTCTTGAAGTTGACAAAGGTCCTATCATGCGGTGTAGTAAGTGTTCCCTGTAAAAGAACGAATATATTGAAATAAATAAATCAATAAAAACAATTATGAACTTTCCTTGATCCTGAAGAAAGGATTAATTCAACAATAAAAGTACCTCAGTATTTAATGCAAATGAAGTAAAAATTTAAGCAATTAGTGTCTTTAATTTTTGCAGTTTCTTCTTCGCAGCAGTTCTCACTTCACATGAAGTTGAGGGTAAATTCAGCCATGCTAACCAAGTTAAATTTAAATTATGTTGAATAAACTTAAAAGATAGAGGGGAGATAATATTCAAGCATGCAAATAATTACCAAAATGAAAATAGTCTAGCATAAAAATTCCAAGATAACACCAGACATTAAATTATACTTAAGAACATGCTATAATATACCTGATTGACTGTAAATTTTTTAAAGTATGATTTACAGTATGCAGTTATAATTATTGTCATTCAAAACTCTTTATGAAAATATACTTTCTAAATTATATACTACATAAGTATCTGGATACTTTAACTGGGCCTTGATAGATTTTTAGAACGAGAATTTTTAGAATCAAGTTATGTTGAGATAGAGAAACAAAGATTGAGACTTCCCAAATTGATTTTATATAATTATAACATCTGCTTCATTTTAACAAGCAAGAATAGATATTTACTCTCTCTTTCTCTTTTGAAAATTTATGTATTCGTGTAATTCTAATAAATATGGTTTCACTTGCACTTAAGTAATGATGAAAAATATGTAAATTGATGAAACAACTAAAGTATAAAAAGTTTAACAATGTAATAAATAAAAAGATAACAAACCTAACTCCCAGACAAATAAACAGCTGGAATTTTCCATCCTTTCCTAGTGTTCTACTTGAATTACATATCTGCTCAATCAAACGACAATACTGGCGCACAGTACTTTTTTCTCTAGTCCTGCTCTCAGATCTTCTCCCTTCTCTTTTTTCACCATCCCTTCTATTAGCCACAAATTCTTCTTTCACTTTCACTGCAGAAATTCAACCAGCATAAAGTTAAACAAAATTATATAAATATATTAACAGAAATATTCAAGAAACACATGGCAGAAGGCTAGAAAAACAGCACTTGATGCAAACATATAGCAACTTAGCCAACTAGATGGTTCAGATTAAAGGATTTTTTGAGTATAAATTCAAAATATTGAATTCCAATAGAGATTTTGATTGATTTGGGAGGAATATGAAAGTACTCACCAAAATAGTCCCATAGGTAGAGATTCTTTCCAAATAACCTAGTTGATTTGAAGCCGTAGAGGAAAACTTGAGCCAGACAGTGAACTAATCCCATTTCTCCACACAACAACATGGTTAAACCTTCTTTTTCTTGCTTTTGGCGATGATAATATTTGACAATGCTGTTCACGGCATCTCCTATGAAATGAATTTTTAAAATTACAAAGCTGAGTAAAATTAATTTCTATTTTCTATCCAATTTCTATTTGTTAAAATATCTCGATTATTTTGTTCATAGTGTGTATTCATGATTGTGCCCAAAATATGACGGAAGACTTTTTTTCTTGTATTCACCAGCATTTTTTGACAAGACAATATATGCCTCATACAGACTAAGATGAAAAAATAATGCTCTTAAATTTAATGGAGTATTTTACAAAAAGAAGAGTTATTTTTCCAGCCTAGCAATTTTATGAAAGGTATTTAGCATATAGCTTATATGCTGATGATCAGGTAGGGACTAGGTTATTCCTATGAGCTTCTAATGCTGTTCAATAGTTTGGAAGCAATTATAAGGATCTTGGATCTAAGGATGAACTGCTACAACAAAGGTTTTCGTGTTTGATAGAATACATGAATTCAATGGTTGCAATGTGAATATTTGGTATGATATTTGGTACTTAAGAGAATATTTTCTAAGAATTGAAGAAGAGACAGAGCAAAAGAAAGGTATGCAAATTCTGGCAGAAGAGAGGTTAGTGTTGAACATGAATGGTGAACAAACATGGGGTTTTGTCCGAGGAGGTAAAAGTGGCTATATACTTACATTCACCTTGCTTTATGATAGCAAGAGAAAGGGAAGTATTGGAGTGAAATGAATTCTTTTGTAATGGACCATGTGATAAATGCATGGAGCAAAAACAGGAGAATCTTCCATTTGTTGGGGGACTACTTTAACCAATTGAGCTATCTTGCTAGAACATTCAGAGATGCCATTTTGGGAGACTTGGTTTGTGATCTATCTAAGCAGCATCATCCATAGTCACCTCTATGACACACCAGGGAGATAAAGAATACAAAAAAATTAACCTATATAACAATCTACTTTGTCTCACAAATAAATGTTTGAAAGGATATATGAATTTGTCTGACACAAAGGATGAATGCAATGAGAGAAAAGTGTGGAAGATTATTGGAATGAATGGATCAAACAATGTGCTAAGCAAAGAGGAATAATGGGAAAGTATGTATGAATAGAAGTATGAATGTATATAAGTTATACATCCATGTTTATATCCTATTATGTATTCATTTCCTGTTTAAATATAACTACTCATTTAGAGCTTCTTTCTGCCTAAGAATTGTTTTTCTATATTATTATTATTCTTTTACTCCTTAGCCATTTCATAGAATATTGCCATAATTATTATTACAATCCACAACCTTGCAATCTAATTGAATGAAAACTATTAACTCTTATTACTTCTGTATATATGTAAAAGAGACAAACTCACCCAACATCTGCTGAATTTCAGGTACTGTTGGTGTCTTCCTCCTATTTGAAGATGCAGTGGAAGGACTTAAGGAAGGTGGAGAGTACTGGAGGAATTGGGTTGGTGATGGGAAGAGGGACATGACTAGTGGGGGAGGGTTAGGAGGGGGAGGTGTAGAGCACCTGGTCATCTCACTATTTCCTATAGAACCCCTTCTTTGGTGCTGAGGGGTTCTTTTTAGATCCATATCGCTTCTGCCTTTGTCTGCATCAAGCAAGTCTTCCCTGGACCCCATTCGACTGCCACTTCCCCTTGCCCTACCTCCCCCACCTCCAAAGCCCATGGTTCCCCCTCCAGTGCCATCAGGACTTTGCCAAGCTATCATCTCGCCAACAAGAAGACGTTCTGTTGAATCATCATCGACTCCTCTTCCTAGCCAACGACCACATGGAAATCTGAAGTAAAGAAGACCAGGAAATAGGTTCTTAGTTAAATAGGCAGGCTGACATTAACAATATTTGGCAACTGGTATACAATACTCATCAAGTGGAATTCTGTAAGCCGCTAATATTTTTTGAATCTAAAGGTCATACAATCATTATTCATAGCAACAAAGTAATTTCAAACATGGTAAAAGACCCTTTTAATGTTGCAGTTAACAATGTGAGAGGTAAAGAGCATGTATGAGCAAACTAAAAATTCATGATCATATCAACTTCAATTTGTACAGTTACTGTAGTTATTTTGTCAAATAGGACAAAGGTCCTTGGGTCCTTGAGAAATAGAGAGAATTTTCTTTTGAGGGAAGGTGCAGCTGTTCCAAAATGAGAGGCTAGAAAAACCATACTTTAAAACTTATTGGAATAAAATATTTGAAAGGATCTAATTTGCTTTGTATTTGCTCTGGTTGTTGTTTCATTCAAATAGAAATAAATTAAGATGGCACAGCAAGATTGTCTTAATTTGAGATAATGAAAAAAAGCAACAGATAATAGTGAAGAGAGATAAGAATGCTTCAGAGCAATAATTTTCCATTCTCTGATAATAAAAATGCAGTATATTTAGGAAAAATTATAAAAATTCAGACTGTGAAATAAAGGCCACGGGATAATTGTTGTGGGATGATGCTCTTTTTACTGAAAAGTAAAACACTATGCTACAGAAGAACCTGTTGACATAATATAGAGCAGAAGAATGATCAGCTAAACTAATAGCAATTATACCTAATTAGTAGTGACATAGCATTTATCTCACTCTGACATTACCAATGAAAGTAAACCACTAGAATCATTCAAGGGTAGGCAGGGACTTACTTATATGAGTGACCAGTAATTTCATTCCTCACAATCACATGTTCCACCATCCACTTTGGAGAAGGACCTGTATTATCATGACCAATCCTGAGGGTTGTGAGTATACCGAGATTCTTGTGCTACAAAAATTAAATACACAAGAGGTAATATACATCCATCCGATGAAAGGAGTTATCATTAAAACACATTTTTCAGCTCATTTGAAGTAGATGCAAATACATTTCGAATGAAACAAGTTAACAAATCATAAAATTGAAGGCTATATGAAAATAAACAGAATAAGATTTAAGTAAAACATTTTCACAAAAAGTAATAGTATAGAGATGTTGAGGAAGACTGAAATATATATATCTTTGTTCCAAAGTCTTCCAAACTATCATCTTATGGCATTCTCAAGTCAATCAAAAAGCCTTCAATTCTGTTTCTTGACATATTATATAGATACTCACATGAAATACAAATTCAAGGTGTCCTTTGGGCACCTTCACAGGGTTGGTACCTCCAAGAGTTCCAGCAGCTGCCACCCATGCATTGGCTGAAGTGGTAGTAGCACCTCCTTTTCTCATTGGAAATATAACCACTCTGTAAGGTATCCCTGGAACAATCAAACAATGTGATTAAAAACTTCTTGCTATAGCAATTCAGAGGATGGACTGGAAGCATGATAAGTAATGCTGGCTGCATAAAAAAGGAAGGAAAATTATACTCATAAAAGTAGTAGAAAGTTAGTATGTGAGTGCATGTGCGTATGTTTGCTAAGGGCTCTGGAACCAGAAGTTGCACCTCATTCAAACTTATAGGATTGTTAAATGCACCCCCTGGACAGATAATAGGCTACTTTTTATTTTCTTGAGTGACCCCTGTTCAACCCCAGAGAAGAAAATACCTTCTCATAAGAAATACACATAAACACTTTTAACGTAACATAACATATTCTACACTTGCTATCTTTTGTTTTCTTGAGAGTTGAGGAAGTCGCAAGTGGTACTGTATTCTTCAAATTTTGCTCTATACTGGGAATCAACAGGAGGGTCAGCTACTCTATATTATGATATTTAAAATAACTGTGTCTAAAACCCAAGAACAAAAAATTGCAAAACTTGTATCTATTTGACTTCTAGTTTGACTCCAGATGAGTCAAAGCATAATGTAACATAATAAATGCATGTAAAGTTTGCAAGCATTTCCAAAAAACATAAATTTGATTTTACTCTTTAAAATTTAAAAATGAGTCATATGATCACCCAATATGTAATTAATGTGGTAGATAGAAATTTTTCATTCCCCATTGAGAATCAATGGGTACTTCAGCTAGTACATTATAAAATGAGAGTTCAAATGGTGATATGATTACACAATGTAAGTAGACCTGCAAATAAGAGATATTATAGCTTCAACATTTTTTGTTGTTAATCGAAAGGTTACTAATTAATTATTAATCATAATTATAATTTCATGATTATTAATAAAGCAGTTAATTATGATATAAAGTATAGGGATACATAAGGCAACTTACTTGTAGTTGTATAGGTGTTTGTGAAGCAAAAGTAATCCACAGCATTCAAAGTCAGCAGATGATACAAAAACTGTTCCTTTTCATCATCACATCTGAGAAATGCACATCTTCTGTAGAGAGTCCTGAAATTAACAATGAGCAAACAAGTAAATATTATGCTAAGGTATAAAATTAAGATTTTCTGTGTTTCTCTTGATTATATTATTGTATTTGTTGAATATCACTTTATGGATTTTCTGTATAAAGAATTTAAGCGGTAAAGATAAATAAATGTGATAAATATATGCTTTTAACAAAGCAACAAACCCAATTATGGCTCCTGGTTACACTGATTACAATTATCTTCCAAAAGGTAATTCTGGATAAATTTCTACATTTTTCTAATTTTCAAGGTGAATATAAACATCAGCACTTGAATTGAAATATATATATAGAATTTTTGGTAGATGAAGAAGTAACAATATGCACTGAATGGAAATAAATTTTAGATCTTTTACAAATGATAAAAATTGCACCTAAGTAAACTTAAGGGTTAAAAAAGTTTTAATTACCTTAACAGGGCTTGATCACTTAAGAGTGTCCTTAAATGGGCAGAAAGAAGCTTTTTCTCAAGTGACAGCCTGACCCATGCTCTGGCATAACCGATGTCTGTCTTTATTTCTGACATGCCTTGCACATTCCTAAAAAATAACCACAATAATAAGTGAATAAGAATTCCTAATTTGACAATTCATTAAATACTCCATCTGACAGTGTCTTATTCCCAACTTAAAGTTGATATGAACTGCATTTTACGTGATTATAATCATGCATTTTTCTTAGTTACATTTCTACCACTAACTTTCTTATACAGGGTATTTCTTTGATATCATCATTTCAAGCATTTAAGATTAAAAATTTAAAATAACTGAATCTGGCTCTTATAAGGGAAGGGGTTACTTGATATTTTTACTTTCTGGTGTATTTTAGAAAAAAATGTGTGGATTTTGTACCATTTATACACACACATGATATTTTTGGGCACATGTCACCAATTAAAATTTGTTAATACAGGTGCTTGTATAAGTGATTGCTTCATCTGAGACAGGCTTCCCTAAGACAGTACTGCATCCTTAATACTAATTTAGACAAAACATAATCTCTGAATATTCAGTGTAAGAATAAGTCAATAATGTATTATCGATATTAACGATAATGCCAATAATTTGTATTGGAGAAGAAGAGAGGCATCAGGTGGCATTAATAATTGATTTATAAACAAAATTAATTTTTCCAAATATAAATATAAAATATCAAGCTTGTACAGAAATTGTAGCCCATCAACCTATTTAACTCACCATTATAAAAAAAGTATAGCATACATTTAATTACTCTTTCCTTGCTCAACTCAATTTGCAAATGCTCTTATAAAGACATCATCGAGAGATTTTGTGTTTTTAATATTATCTTTCCTTGGTAAGTATAAGAAAAAGCAATAAGTGTAATATAGTTACCGTATGCAAACAAAAGCAGGTTTTCTAAGAGATTCACCTTGAAGAAAACAATTTTTGCATAAGTTGCATCGTATGTTAAAAATTATCATATGTTTGTTATCGGGAATTTTTGTTGCTGAGTGATTCAAATATTACATTTACTTAGCATACTTATAATTATATAAATGTAAGGCTTCAAACAATGCTTGCATAACAGATCTTTGAAAACACTATGCTGCTACACTAAGTGTGATCTTAATAGAGGCTCCCTCCTTACATTTGCCGTTGGAAATTTTACACTTTTTGGGTTCTCTCTTGCTCGATGTTTGGTTGACAAGTATGGTTTTCAATTTCACACATTGACTTTTCCCCACATATTCATAGAAGAATTTCATCACATCCTTTGTAGATGTAGAAATACCTCAAAAGCTCACCTCATGTCAAAAGTAACTGATACTGGCAGAGGAGGAAGTGCAGGTTGATCATCTCCTGAGGTTTTAGTTGGCTGAGTTACTGGACTAGGATTACTGATTCCCTTTGGATTTCTATCAGTGGAAGCAGACCTTCGGCTGCAGTTGGGTAATGTGCTGAATTTTCCATTGCGAGGAAGGTTCAGATCTGTTTCTAAGGTCACTGAAGATAGATCTAATAAAAATACATTGGTAAGGTTTTGAAATTCAAAGCAAAATTGAAATATGTCTTTCTTGATATTACTATATAATTCCCTTAGTTTTATACATTAATGGTAACTCTCAAAAATTACTGAGGAAACTGTAAAATTAGGTGCAAGGCTAGCAAGCGTACTGGGAAATTAAAAAATCAGCAAAAACTTCAACAGGAAGGCATTTAAAATAGTTTTCTAACACAGAAATAAATGTAGTTAACCTAAAAAATTATATTATTAAAAATAAATTGAATCCTGGAAGCCTTAATAGAGTGGTAATCCATAAGAATGATGAAAATGAACAGATTTAGTTATACTTTACAACATATAAATGATAAAAGTGGCCTAGGTTTCAAAGTGTTATTTTCTATTTTTCACACTTCAAAAATTCTGTTTCTAAGAAATTCTACTTTAAAAAGTCTTTAGTACCACTCATTTACATAAAAATTGCCCATCTAAACTCATATTCATAGATATTAAGAAACAAAGGGCTTTTTCTTCTGATGTTTTAAATGAAACATTGTGGTTCATGGAATAAAAATTATACTGAAAAATTTACTATTGGTTCACTTAATAAACTTTCTTATCATTATAAATAGGTCTAAATTATATGCAAAATTTGTGGATTTCAGAATAGAGATAAAAATTTTTGCTATTACAATAAACTTACTCATAAAAACATATGCCATCGTTTTAAAACAACAGCATACATTATGGAAAATTATTACTTATTTGCTAAATTAACATATGATACAACACTTAAGGAATCTTTGATAAGAGGTAAATTAAGAAAATCAGTGATTTAATCAACTTAAGTTTCAAAGAAGAAAACTATGTTTCTTCATCTCAGATTGAAGAATTTTCACAGAAATGAATAATAATATCCTTGTCTACAGAGATTCTCATTTTAACAAAATGATTTTGAATGGAATGAATGTAAGAAAAATAACTCAATCTATGCAAACTTTGCCCAAATTTTCTTATAGTTCTTACAATATAACAGCAAGCCACAGTTTATACCATAAACTAAGATGAATGTAGGCTTTCATGTCCAAGATTATCAATTTTAGTTTTACAGGATACAAAACACTTATATGACCATTCACTTAGCAGAAGATTGAATATATTTTAAAAATAATACAGATAACTCCCACATACAAGGCTTCATGTATGTACATAAGTATAATTATAACATCGAAGTGATCTCTTTAACCTTATAGATGTTGAATAAAAATTGACCTTTCCATTTTTCATTGACCAACTTTGCTCTTTGGTGAAATTCTCAGAAATACAATTTACAATAAGTATCCCAAATAAATATTCTATACCAATTGAACCCATAAATAATGAAAAACCTATGAGAGAAATCTCATATATAAATGAATTCACCAAAAAGGTACACTTAGTTTTGAAAAGACTGATAACAATTTTCATGCAAAATAGGCCATAAAGCATTTCCCAAATGATGAAATTTTGGATGCATCAAGAACATGCTTAATTATTGAGATAAAAATAATGTGCAAATACAAATAAAAAGATTTCAACTACTATGCATTGCATAAACTTACCAAAATTGGATATGTAAGTAGCAAGTTCTAGTATATTCTTCGACTTTATGGAAAAAATCATATCGGTGAACCCAAGCTTTGGAGGGGTTGGAATAGCTGGCAGAAACAATAACAACGACAACATGTGAGCATACTTGCTATGATGGTGAGGAATTGAACATGGGTGTACAATAAGTACTCACTTGAGAGAAGGTGGAACATACCAACTGGAAAATGGCATGGCAATGACTGTGTAATAGAGCAAAAGGGGTACATTACTAGTACTGATCAGGGTACATAAACTAACACAATTAGTGAATAAATATGCATAGAATAATGAAGAAGCAAACCTTGTGTCTAGCAAAACAAAAGCAATAAAAATGAACAGCCATATTTACAAATATATATACAAGTAATAAGCATTCACATTTTTTAGATTGATTCTGAAAACATAAGCATTTTAATGAGTCAAATAATAACAGCAGCATCCCAGCTAACATTCAAAACTAAAACAAAGTGTTAATGAATGATTATATCTATATAGGCTTGAATTCAATTAATAATGGCAAGCTTATTTGCTTAATTTAAGTTAATTTTTACTTCTAAACTGGAAGTAGTGGCAAAGCATGTTTATCAATATGATAAGATTCAAAATCAAATATTTTTTAAGGTCAGAAATATATCAAGATTGAAAAGAAATCATTCAAGCATTACACTCAACATAAAGGATAACTTTTTAAACAATGCCAATTATATATGAATTAATTCTCATTTTATGTTGTAAAAATTTAATGAGTTGAATGATATTACAATCATAAATTATTAAGATAGAATAAAGAGAGAATATTCTCTTAAACGTAGGAAAATAATGAGATAATAGATGTATCATGATAGCTCTTTATTTATCCTGAAAACTATGACAGAGGATGGTCTGAGCATGATTGTAGGATGTCTCTTAAAGGCAAGTTCCAATGCTATCATAAAAATTTACCACACAGAACTAAGCTAAAATTGGTAATCTAAGTAAAAGAAAATTTACACATGAATGAAAATATTTTAGTCACAGTTAAAATAAGGAAATTCTTTGCCACTGACTGATCACACTTTTCATTGCCGGATTGAACGAAGGTCTTTAAATATATAATTGTAATTTTAATGAAATATGAAGTTTCTGCATAAAATATAAAACAAAACGTGCATATACAGTGCTTTTTTGTTAATAAAACTAAATTTATTAAAAACAGAATCTTACTTGCAATGATTCTGATCAAACAGCCATTAAGAGTAAAAAATATAATGTGCAAACCTTAATGCGAGCTTAAGACACAAATGAAGGAATGAATGTTCAAAAATACAAAATTTCTCATATTTACAATATTAATTATAGACATTGATATGCAATTAGCAGATTTGTATTTAAAGATGAACATGAGAATTACTATTTGAAAATAAAGATTTTTTTTAATTTCTGAAACTGATCTCTTTGAAAAAATAGTTCAGTAAATTTTTAAAACTCAAGTTTAAATTATAGAATGCACATTATGAATCCAAGCTGTCTCTAAATTGGTTCACTACATCAGACTTAGGACATAAACATTATTGTTGACAAAGCAAAGCAGAATAATTCTCAGCAAGATATTTTGAGCAAATGCAAGCATGTAAAAAGTCAGCAAGTCATGAAATTCATTTACACATACAATCCAATCTCTTCCGTAAGACACACCAGGCCAGGGCTGAGATTAGTTGAAATAGATGGAATAAAAAGACACAGGACAACTTGAATTAGTATTAGTTACCCTCATGCATTAAGAATTGACAAGTTAACTATATGATTATAATGAAACACGGCTACAGCAGTCATGGAGATAGATGAATTTAATAGGGAAAGAATCCAGTTATTACATCTTAAAGGGATAGAGAGGTATCAAAGTCACTAATATAAGGTTAAAAATCACTATGTAGGACACACTAATTCTGTAGATAGCTAACTTCAATGGAGGAAAATGTCCTATAATAGGCAGTAAATGTTGAATCTAATTACATATTTCAACTTACTAAGGTAGGAGGGAGAGGATTGTTCACAAACTATAGGATACCATTTCATGAATGAGAAATTCTTCATATTTCCTTTACATGTAATTCTGAGCAGTGCAAAGCAGCAACTCATCTGACCTGACACAAGCTTAGCATAAAAAACAACTGTTACTAAGCAAATGCTTAGATTTAGAAAGAAACTCATAATTTACCCAATTGAAGCTATATAATTCTGCCCAAAATATCATAATAAAAAGAAATGTATAAAAGATTGTAGCAAAAACACTGGCTCTTTTTAGGTTATGAACAGAACTTGGGAGAGACAAAGGAAAGAGTTGCATCTCGATATAAGAATAAACTATTTGTTTAAGAAGTCTTTAGAATAATATTAAAACATTAAGGTTGAAAATAAATAAAATATCTTAGGGCATCTACTAACTGAAATTACCTACTTTAAATTATCTTAAGTACTCATGTACCTACTAAATTAATACATATGTACTGAAGTACATATATATTTATGATCAGTTAGCTTCTTTTAGGCAGTGGAACAACTGAAATTATGGTTTCTTACACTTATGATATTTGCAAGAGAATTTTGCAGCAGGTCAGGTCAAATTACTTTTTCAAGCAGGTTGGATGAAGAAATTCACTACCTTTTTCAGATATTAGTCAGCTGTTGAGATGGCTATTTGCATATAACTGAACCTCTATTTTACTCATATTCTAATTTCCTCAGCATGTTTTATTTTGTAAACAATAAAGTGTCAGTAAAATGGTTTATTATTTGAAAAAAGGACACCTCTCATAATCTATTTCATAACCCTCTATCATGCCACTGAACTCTTTTCAACACTAGGAAATCTATAGAGACCCCATTTATTCTACATTATGGTCTAATTGCATTCCTCAAGCATTCTACCTTGGCTATGATCCTATTGAAATATGTACTATAATTTTTGACAAATTAAAACATAAGAAAACAAATATTTGCATTTGGAATGTTCTAAAATTCCAAATCTAAAAAAGCCATTGTATTCTCTCTTACATACTTCTTGTCTTAATCCGAACTTATACAAACAGCAACTCCTTCATTGTAGACATATCAATGTCTTAGTGCTTCCTTTAACCCTATCATATTATGATGATACTCAAATGAATAATTCTAAAACTTCATGTTCAATATCATTCTAATTATTGAAATTAAACTCTACACAAGTTTTATCACAATCATAAAAAATAAAATAAAAGATTCCTATGTTTATGTTCTTAAATAAGACTTCAGATGCTAAATCTCTCAACCTATCCATTCCCACATCCACCTGTTATTCCTCATAAGAGACAAGTGCCTAACCATTTGAAAACCAATGAGTAAACCGTTTTCATAAAGTCATTCCTTTTTGTACAAAAATAATTGTATGTAAATACTTTTAATATAAACTTTTTATTATTTTAACTTTACTGAAAAACAATAGAGTGACATTATAAAATGAATAAATCAAATGTGTATGTGATGGCAAATTTCCACAAATATTCAGTCAATATAATTTAAGAGTATAATACCAAACTTTAATCCTCTATGAAGTCAAGTTCAAGTATCATAAGTTGGAAGCTGCTTGTCTAAAAATGAAAAATTGTGTATGAATGAATGAAAAACAAATGTATTTGGATGTGGGTAGTTCCTATCCATGATGCCAGGCTATAGAAACTTATTCCTAAACTGAATGAAGAGTTTGCCTTGCATCAAAATACCAGAAGTAAAAGGATATAGAACTCGTAGTGAAGGGAAATAAATATCCCAACCCCATACTGTGATTGTTTTGGACCCAGAGACATAGAGTCAATGTTCAATTCAGAAAAGATAGCATACTTAAATAATATTAAAGTACTCCACTCTTTTGCTGAATTAAAATGGATTAATTTAACAAGATAAAATATTATACCTTCCTTATAGACAATTAAGGATATTAAGACACAAATAGAAATCAGAGGGATTTATCACAAAAAACATTATGAGTAGTTGAAAGATAGACATTAACTACTGAAACATTAGCCAGGCAAGGAAAGGAGATAACTTGACTCAAAATACTGATGGAGAAATTGTTTAAAAACTGAAGGATGAATAACAGCAATATGTTTAGACAAAAAATTTTTGCATAACGGTTAATTAAAAGTAAACAATTATAGAGAAGATTCAAATTAGAAAATATTAATACACCACCTGGGAATACAATGACAATTTAAATGCAGGATTATTTGTAAATGGAGAGGTTGGATATTTGCCAAGGTATTTTAGATGGCTTTTAAATTAATTTCAGTCAGGTTGTTAAGTTGTTCTGTGATTAATGCATTAGTGATTTAATTTGGGTACTACTCACCAGGGGCCAATGTACTTGGATCAAGTAATTTTGCTGAATCACTGCAGTCTTCCAACTCCTGAAAGTTGAGCAAGTGTGACCAAAGAGATGATTTTCCCTGTAAATGGAAACAGAATATATATTATAAACATAAATTTTGAAAAGTAATAGATGAATCAACAAAATACATGGAATTCTGTTTCATATCAAGATAAATTAATTCTAATTTGATCATTTTCAATTACCAAAAGAATTCTATTTATTTTTCACTATTTTGTAGCTTACATTTTTAGCCCATGGAAATAAGTAACAACTTTTATGATTCTTAATATCACAGTATCTTGGTAAAAATAAATTCTTTTCTAGGAGTACTACACTTTGAATAGCAATGAGTAAGAGTTTTCTGAGGTAATTTTGGCCGGGAACTTTACTCTCAAGAACAGATTTTTAAAAACATTTTAGGTTGTTTTAATATTTTAGGAGGGGATGAGATGGATTTGGCTACCTCTAAGGTTATTTACAGCTTGGGCCACTTCTGGCTATAAGAGATTATTGATTTTTTATTTTTATAACAACATAATTATGAAATAAAAAAGAGAGAGCATTATCTCATGAACAGCAAATTTGAACTCATGGCTATTATAAAAACAATAGAGATTCAGCACTGAGAAAAAATTGCTGGAACTTACTTGTTTGCTCTGAAGTCCATGTGACCATATCCTTTCTAGAAGATCACAAAGGCTAGCCATTAATGTGTTTTCTTCAAGGCCTGATAGGGATGCAGTAGTACCATGACCCAGTTCAACTGCTTCAGATCCCATCTTTTCAACTAGCATCCTTTTGGTTCTTGTCTTCACATCCTATAAGGAAATAGAACACATTTAACATTCCAAGATCCGTTAACAAGAAATTGGAGACGGTTAAACCTTAAGATTTTTAACTACCTCCAATTATGGAGACAGTACACAGGTATATTAATTACAAGTAAAATATTACAAATCATTTTTGGATTAAAATCAGAATAGAAGGTCAACCCACACCAGCATTAACTTCCATATAAAAATCCTTCTTGATAGATATATATTCATATATATATATTCATAAAATACATTAATCTTTTATTATGCATAAATTCTTACAATAGAAGTGAATCCACATAAATTAAAGCAAGAGAGAAATAATGTCATTACTCATCTTCATTAATTTCAATTTCAAGATCAATACATGCAAAATGTAATTGGTTTTCTCTGAGAATATAATTCCAATAACAGACTCTACAATCAGATAAATTAATGTATTAAAGGAATTCCAGAAAATTGTAGATGTACACATACTAAGTTGATAAATAAAAATGAACAATGCAGTGCTATCAAACCACCGGCTATTTCTTCTCTAAATGCAAGATATCAATCAAAAGAACTATGAAAAAACCAAAATGCCACGTTTACTCACATGACAAAAATGCTAAATGAATACTTCAGGCAACACATTTCCACTAGAGGTATAATATTTTTCTACTGCAACCAGCGATAGAAGGGTATCAAAGGAGGTTAACAGTACTAACTTTGAGTAATGCTTCCACAAAATTCCAATTTGTCTGAGCAATTTCCGCAGGACTAGGCTCCCCACTTAGTTTGGGTTGCCGTAGACTCTTGAGCAAAGATTCTCCTGATGCACTGCTCATCCTTGACCTTCCAATTTCCATCTTCAAGGGGTCCCTCTCTGAGATTAAATAATTTTTTCCAATATCCCTGCTTCCAAACACTGAGGAATCTTTTTCTCCGTCAAGCTCACATTTGGATGATAACCTAGACTGCAGTGCCTCATCATCTCCAGCCATTCTATCCCTCTGTGAATGATGCCCTGAACTGCTTGACTCTCCAGGAATTATTGTCCGTTTTCTTGGTCTGATAAAGTCAATAAATAGGAAATTAACAAGGAGGAACATCAGAAGCCTAAATGAATAGGAACATGCATTTATTGTTGGCATGAATAAAAAAAAACAATTCACAGAAGAGAAAAAATCACTATTAAAGAAGTAAATTAAAAACTTGGCTAGTAAAGTAATAAAATAAAGTAACTACTACCAAATTTAGAGTATTAAAAAGTTTGAAGTATGTTTTATATCTTACAATATCTTCTCCTAAAATACAATATTACTTACAATAATCATACTATATTTTATAATTGAAGTAAAATAGCTAAGTAAACATAACTGAGAAATATTTTAGTGCAGTGAACCCTAAATAAGAGAGATTAGGTTAATTCAGGTGCTACACAGATGAAAAAAGCAATTATGGTTAAAAATTTACAGAGATGAAAATCCTTTAGATTTCTATTAGTGGCATATCCTAAAAATGATAGCTATTTGGCCCTATATAATAGAATTTGATGCTTTAAATAAAGTTTGGAAGAAATATGAATCTATAAATTAGGTTTAATTTTTGGGTGTATTCAAAAACTTCAACCATAACATAAATTTCTCATTGGTCATTAAACAACCACATAAATATTTTATTTCTTAAATTAAATGATAGAAAAAAATGATAATGATTATAAATTTCTTAATAGTTATATTTTTAGTAGAGAATCCATAGAAGTAAGAAAATAAGGAAATTTTCATGTAGTACATACATGCAAGTTTCAAGAACACAAGAACAAAGCAGTTGATCAAATTAAACATTTAGGGTTAGAGGACATATTAAACTAGGGTAGAACTATATATTCAGCTTATGCAGTCTTCTTTTCAATGAAACAAATTACCTGGTGAAAACTATCACACTGTCTCAATGATAATTATGCTTAAGTATGAACTGCAAAACTTCAATACTTACGGCCTGGCCGGTTCTCTGTTTAAGGCATCATGGTCAAGAAGAGGAAACGGTGGATGCTTTTTATCTGTTCTTGATTCTTGAGAACTGTAATGTCTGAGTACAACCTTATTATTCCCACTTTCTGCATCGTCTTCCTTGAATCCTTCGAGGATTTTAGTCCTTTCTAACTGTCCTTGAAGTTTTTCCAAAGTAGATTCTAGTCTTTCTTCTAGCACTTTCCTACTGGACACTTCAGTACAATTGTCACTTTGAAAAACTGAACTCGATGTCTGTGCTGATGAGTGAGATGAGGAAGGATCTGCTGCACTCTCAGGTGACATTTTAGGCTGTTCAATGAAAACAGATTCAATTGTTAGCTTCAATTTGAGGAAAAAAATACACCTGACCCTTGATTTATGTGGTTGATAGGTTTCACAAAAGTGTTGTACATATCCAATTGAATAAATTACAATCTTTGCATAAAATAAGAGGATTAGTCACTAAAAATTTAGTAAAATGATGAGCTTATTTTTATTAACCTTTTTATTTAACAAGGCTGACTAGAGGGCAAATGAAGTGATCTGAACAAAAAACAACATTAACAAAATCTGAAAAATGTATTGAAATTTCTTTAACCTAAGGAATATTTTAGAGCTTTTTTCCATCTACTGTAACAAACAGATATATATATATATATATATATATATATATATATATATATATATATATATATATATATATAAGACAACAATTAATGCATTTTTAATTTTTAGACACATATTGAACTGAACAATTACGGAATCCATCATCAAAAAAACAAAATATTGCTAAAATTTTTTGAATGTACTAAACAATATTTATTACTTAAGTGCCATTTAAATCAAGGGTTAGGCATATCTACATATGTGTGGGCAGAAATTAAAATATGATCTCTTTTGGCAAAATGGCAAAGTTCCTACCCCTTCGTGAGCTGCTAAATTAGTGAGCCTCTTCCTCCGAGCCCTCTCCCTTGCTCGAGTAGTCATTGAAGTAGGAGGCAATGCTCGTGGTGGAGGAGCTGTGAATTCTACTGTGGCCAATCTCTTCTCTAATAGTAACTGGGCATCTTTTATCGCTGTACAAGGCTCATATGAAGGAGTCCTCACCAAACTATCCCCAAAGCGTTTCCTGCCGCACAAAAGTATAAAAATTAATTTTTGGGAGAACATAGGAAACATTGTAGCATATGATGTTAGATATATAACAATTGGTACAGGATACTTGCAAAACTCATTACATAATTTATTTGGTTTTAATGATATACTATATAAATATTCTTAGCATAGAGGATCATAAAAACTGGATTTAACATAAATGATTGATGAATCACTCACTGGAAGTGATCTTTGAAGAATGCTAAAAAGCCATACACAATTATCAGACACACAAAAAGGTAATCAACAAAATTGGTGCAAACTCTTACAGTTGGACAAAAAATTATAAATAGGGGACTGTGAGACCAAAAACATTCAGAAACTTATCCAGCGTACCTGAGTAGATTTATTCTTTTATCAAAAACACGAAGGTTAGGGTCTATCTCTTGCCAAGTGGCAAGTATTTTGTTGTCAATTAATGTAGCAAACATTTGACTCTCGATGAATCGAGACAAAAATGGAAGATGAGGCACCGGCTGATCTGATAGGAAGGTAGCTTTGTCAAAGTTCTGCATGGAATCCCTACTACTCAACCACTGTTCCATATCCTGGAAATAAAATGGAGAAAGAAACTTCAATATTAATATTGCTTAGCTGAAAAGCATATCTCCTTTTGATTCTACTTATCAAGTTCTAAATAAATATTTGTATTATTATTATTCAAACTGAATATATGAGAGCTATTTCAACTTTCAATTAGTTAATTTTTGTAACAACCTAATAAGAAATAAATATTTTAGCAGAATTTTACTGCAGTATAATTTAATGTTCTATAATTAGAGATTTTCTTGCATAATCTCCAGTGTTAACTTCATGTATTCACAAATTAAATATTAGGATTATTACATCTGCGTACCTGATCAGGCATTATGATGAAATGCTCATATGCAGAGAAAATATGAACAAATCTGTTGAGAAACACTTCTCGTAAAGCATTGTTAAACTTCAGATCTTCAACATATTGCTCTTGCTCACTCCGAACTTTCTCTATTCCTCGATTGGAGTCCAGAGAGGGTGCAGGAAGCACTACATTTAAATCTGACACATTAACTCCTAGAAAGAATGATTATTTTTATTACTGGCAAGTTAATAATACTAATCACATTCTATTTAATTCTTAACTTCAAGTATCCAAAGATAGACTGTGAAGATTTTGGCTTAAATTATAGTTACTAATTGTCATCAACTGAAAACTCTGTTAAAATACCCAATTAGTGGCATGTCATTAATTAAAGAGAGAGATTACACATAGGATAACTCATACATTTCATACTTTTTATAGCATCATTTTAAATTATCCTTCATAAGGAAGTGAAGCTTGTGGGCGTTTCTTAAATTGTCATTTAATCTTGTTAATTATCAAGGTTTATGATACTACTACTTTATCTTGAACACTTATAGACTAAAAGCACTGTTTCATTGAATACAAGTCTTACATAATGCAAGGAAAACAAATATTATATGATCTTGGAATCACTTGGTTCAGAACTAAAGATAAGATAAGAGTTTATTGACCCAAAAGAACAGTTGTATAGGATAAGTCAAGAGATAAATAAACATAAACAGACTTGGGAGTCTGAAATGAAAGGATATGTTATCTCTAACCTCATTTATGAAATACTAAATTTAATAATATTATATTCTACTAATTAAAAGGAAAATATATACATTCTATTCATGAATGCTCATATTTAATGCAACTCAACAACCATTGGACAGAGCATTGTATAGAGTTAAGTGGCAGTATTTGATATCTGTAGTTAGTTTGAATTACATATTTATCAATATGATGATAACTTCTTACTTAATCTAATTTGGCAAGCTAATGAACAATCTGAAGCTATGGTGGGATATAGAATTCAATTCTGAGGCAGATAACATAAACTTGGCTGAAACGCATGTAAATTGAAAAATTAATATCACTTACTAGCATTAGCAGCAATGGCAAGAACTCTCTTCAAGGCCTCTGAGGTTTCAACGGGGGAAATAGGACTATATGGAGATGAACCCTGTAATCCATCATGTAATCCTGAGTTAGCACAAACTGCGGCAGCAGCTGCAGCAACTGCTGCTGCCCTTCTAGCAGAACCTCTTCTTTTTCCAACTTCTTCACTGTTTGCATACCTAGCTGTGTGGGAAGGTGAAGATGATGACGATGCAGAATCTGAGTCATGAGACCAAGACTGCTTCCTTTTTGAGTGACGACTATGCTTCCTGCTACCATGCTTTGATTGATGACTGCATGAAGGGCAAGACTTAGATGTTGGACCACTTTCAACCGCCCCTTTCCTGGATTAAAAGAGGAATATTTTAACGATGCTTTCAGTAAAATGAAAAAGAACTTTCTCAATGTTGTAAGATGCAAGAAAAGGGAAACAAAGCTTTTTTATATACCCTAACTCTCTTCAATATACAACTGAACTATAATAGGATTAGGACAAAAGGATGAAAACAGTTTTTAAAGTTTAAAGAGATTTAGAGTAAACTTTAATCTTTTTATAAGCTATTTTTTCATAATTAAACAATGGAATGAACTTGACTTGCAAGAATTAGGAGTGATTTCCCGGAAAAATATAGGAACAATGGACTACAAAACTGGTGTACTACAATTCTGCAGAAAAATGGAATAATTTTCATTTCACAAGATAGAAATTTTTATATCTTACTAAAAATGGCATCTTTTAATATTTTATTGCATGAGTAGACAATGAAACATAGGTTTCAAGATGTATACTCAAAATGTCATACCATGAATGATAAAGATGTATGCATTATGACAAAATGTGTTCCTACAAACCACAGTAGGAGAAGTTGTGGTTTTGTGGTTAGTGAGAGATTGCTGTAGTACTGCAGGTTTGGAAATCATGATATTGTCTGAGAAGAAAGGTGTTTGAACTAGGAGTATGAGCAAAGAGATATTTAACTGGAAATCGGAAGAGTTTTTTGGTAGGATAGTAAATCAAAACAATTTGAATCCTTAAGTTTAAGTACTTGCATTACCTTAGCTGAATCAAGATTTTAATCTCAAAATAAATTTCACTGAATTTAAGAAATATTTGGATCATCTTATCTTATCACTGATCTTTAAGAAAATACTCAATTTCAAGGAGTAACCTTCTGTAGCTGTAAAGTTTTTAAAAATGTCGAGGATAAAATATACATCTTTACCATTTTTAATCTAAATAACTTATTGAATTATCATTTATTAATAAAATTAAGGGCTAATTATTGACAAAATTATTATGAGAAGATTAAAAGAAATACTTAGCTAGGAAAAAATTTTTTCACTTACGCTGGCTTATCACCTGAAGGCACTCCATATTGTTTCAACAGCTCATATATCTCTTCAATGAATTCTTTTTGCTGAGGAAATAAGGGTACATCTTCAGGCAACTGGATTGTATGATTATCAATATCCACAAAACAGAGATTGGCCTATAACAAAAGAAAACATTTAATTAACAAAGATATGAAAATGATGATGAATAAAATTTAGAAGAGGACAGGTAATCCATAAATATATTTTGTTATTCAAACATGTTTACATGGAAGTCTTTCTTTTTAATTTGAAGAATTCTATTTAGGTAGCTGAAATACCTAACCCTGCCCTGAGATAGATATTCTTTCAATGCGATAATTACGCAATTGATGACTATTATGGGGCTATAAATATTTGCAATAAAAAATGAGGAAAGCCCAGATGACCAAGTTCTACATCTAATCTGACCTGTACAAGGAAAACTTGACTCTCACAGAGATTGAACCTAGGTCTGCTTCCAGCAAAGAACCCATTACCAATTAGAATATAAGAATAGTATAGAATGAGAACTCTTATGATAAGAAAATAAAATTGGAGTTAGTATCTTCAAATTAAGTTTATATTCATAAACATACCACACTAGCTAATTTTGTACGATTGCTCCTGCAACTGAGACAAACTGCTGGACTCCCTGACACTTTTTCTGACTGCTGGCCTGCAGGAAGTCCCATTACGAAGGGTACTGGTGCTTCAAGGAAGTGGATTAATGAAGAAGGTAGGATGGGGACATAAACATGTTGCCAGGCAAATGGGAATAACAAGCAGGTAATGCTTTCCGCAACAAGCATGAGCCGCTGGTAATCTGTAATGTACAATATTAAAATCTGAGTTACAAAGGAAACCGAAAGCTTAAATCTTCCTTAACAGCCACTCCTATCAAAAACTAATTTAGGAGCTACATTACAGTTACCCGCTGTACTTCTCTATCATAACTTTTGGATCTGTAAACATGACTGGGATAGCAATATTTGATAATGATGTAGATAGTATTAGGAATTTAATCATTTTAATTTTTCTAATATTAAAAAATAGAAGAAAACAATGAAAATTGCATAAATGATAAAAGTAGACAAGGAGATACACAAAATTCATTATTTTATAATAAATATATTTAAGATAAAAATCCTAATTTATTTATAAATAGAGAGGTTTTTAGCTAGATAACTGAGAAATGGTCTAAGAAAATCTTACAATTAGGTCAGAGCAACAATTGGAGTTGAACTAAAATTTGAAATCATGCTAGTATTAAACAATTACACAGGAAATTTAAGGTACATAAAAGTAAATAAGAAATACTCATTTTAACCACTAGATGCAATGAAGGATAGACTAAAGAGCTTATTTTACACTACGACACTAACCTGATGAGTAAAGGAGCACTTGATTCTCAAGAAGAAGACATGTGAAGAGTTCCAGAAGACGTTTAGGCCCACCGAGGAGAGGAAAGAGTTCTCTAAGAGGAAAGTCAAACAGGGGAGGCTCCTCTATGGAGCTAGGCCTTTGCACCACTATTGGTTCACCAAAGCACCGAAACCTCATACTACGGCCAGGCTGTGGCACTTGCACCTCATATAGCAAATTATGAACATGGCTCTCAAGACTTAGCTCTCCATTACTTTCTGAGGCAGCTCCATCATACAGATCACAGTTAAATGACACAGTTCCTTCTTCCTCATTTGCTAAATCAACAGCATATCTATACAAGAGAGTGGGAGCATTAGAATCTTGATCCTTCATGAAATGAACTAACTACTAAGTAACAATAAATGATAGTTAAAAAAAATTCTGCCAGACAATTACATCACAATGTTTGTTTATGAAGTTAATTCAACCATATTACTGCCCAGGAATCAAATCCAGGACTGCTTTCATTAAAGGTGAATGCTCTATTCAATTTGCTCTATTATTTTCATACTCCAGGAGAATGTCAACATTTAAATAAATCATAAAGATTTAAGATTATAATCATGAACATTATTTCATACCTAACCTTTTGCATAATTTAAAGAAGTTTTTCATAATAAAATATCCATGTCATTAATTTGAGACTGTTTTACATCATATACTGTGTTTTTTCAGGCACAACATAGGAGGGTATTTAAATGACCAAGTATTAATCCTCATAATATTAACAAATATATATGTAAGTATATGTAAATTCTTGCATAATAATGGGATAAACTTGATGAGTAACAATAAAAATGACGAAGTTTTGAATATTTTTTATCTAACATAGAAAATAATTTAGATAACTACTATAAGATACTTCATCTCTATGATTTAATCTAATAATATTAAATTTTTCTAAGATGTACGAAAAAACTTACAGTTAGCTTGTTAAATATTACAGTTAGCTTGTTTACAAAATGTAAGAGAGAGAGAAAGAGGAATTAAAATTCCTAATAAAAACCAAGTTGAGGCATCAATTGAAAAATCAACTCCCCCCACTACAATGAGACATGGGGGGGAGATACTTTAATTGATTCAAGTTGAGAAGAGATTGTACAATCGAGTTGATGGCTAACCATGCTTCCAAATTGTTTGCAGAATTAACATCGGGCCATCTGCCATTCTAGGAGAGAATTTCTACAATTGAATATAGCTGGGGTGGAGATTCTATGATTGGTCACATTGCAGGATTCTACCATTAATTCCATAAGTTTTTACATGTGAGCAAGTCAGCAACATAAGAAATTATTCAAATTAATATATTATTATTTTTAAGATGAAGCCTTGCTGACCTTGCTTTATATTAGATTATTTTCTTTTATACTTGAGCTTCTGCTGAAATGGCTATGTATAAAAGACATTGCAATACTGGCTCACAAGATAAAGAAGAGAGCAAATTATTTTGAAGAAATGCAAGTAAAAATTGGATTATGGGGCAAATGGAAACACCAACTTGTTACGAATCTTAGATTATATAAATATTCTTATAATATTATATCACTCTAGAACATTAATAAGAATCTATTTACAAAGATTTGGAAGCTGGATTAAATTTGAATCTGATGGTCTGAAGCAAAAATATCCCATAACTTATAATTTGACGTAACTTTAAACATAAAAATCAGTAAAATAGGTTTTAAGGGATGGTCTAAGTTTCAAAGAAAAAGAATACGAATGAAAATTGGAGGATATGAATAGATTGTTGTACAACTTAGATTATTTTATTATCTGCAAACAAATGATGGGGTAAATTATAATAATGATATTAGTCTCCTACTCATAGTGCATTAACTTTGAGATTTAAGGCATGTTGAGGATGCTGGTATCCAGCATAATGATAATGAGTGAATGTTATGTTGTTACTATGCTTCCACTGCCCATTTTACCTCCAGTATACATTTTTATAGGCTGAGTTAACCTGTGGCCACAGATCATCAAATAATGTCAGCAGATGCTGCAGAGGCTGTAGCCTCCATAATTAATTAATTTATTTCATGAGGATTTATATGGTTAAAAACACACTGAGGATCACCATGAAAAATGACCGCAATGCTCTTCAACTCTAAAATATGTAGATGAACATTTATATAACTGATTGAAATATTCATACATACTTGTAAAGACCCATCAGGAACTTTTGTGCTGCCCTGACGAAAGGCAACTGACAGACTAGTGCAATGGACTTTGAGGCATACAGAGAATCTTGGGAAGCATCATAATATGCTTGTGAACAGAAGTTTGTACTAGAAAAACATTCCTCTAATGCACTTCCAATAGACCCTCGATGAGTGGAGAGCTTGAAGTGCCGAGGTAAAGATCTTGTAGAATGAGATGAACCCTCCAAAAGGCCCTGTTGAGACCTTTTACTACTTTTCCTTCCACTGCTTGAAACAACTGGTGGTGTCCTTTTGCTAGAAACTTCTGTTAAATGCATTGCCTGAAATAATGAAATTAATATCTTATAGATCCCTTTTATCATACAAATGAAATACACATATACAATGGTGGGATTAAAAATTTTTTATAATACGTTCTCTATTTATTTATCCCTACCTAGTAGAATATAGAATCCAGTACAGAATCAATCAAGATTTTGGGTGACCTTCAAACTTTTTCACAGCCATTGTATTACTCTCTTTTCAAATAATATTTTAAAATCAATATAAATAATATGAAATAATATTTCCAAATTTACACATACAAAGAATATGGACAGAAAAGACTAATTGGATAAGAGGGTAAAAGTGGCATGACAAAATAAAGGCAGAAACTAACCTAACAATTTTAGTTGTACTGAAATTTCATGAAAACAATTTACAAAGGTTATGATTTTAAATTATAACTAAGAACAAAATATCAAGATAGAATCCTTGCAATTAATTTTTCAGCAGCCAATGGGAATAAGTCTTTCTTGAGGATTGAGGAGATATTAGAAAAGCAACACTTGACAACTGTGCTCTAGGAGTTCCATAACTGATAATTCTAAACGTTGGCAATTCTATTTACATAAGATATAAAATTTCTATCTAATTTGAACAGAACTATTCAAACATTTCATTCTGTACTTTTTCTTTTCTCGGGGACATAATGTGAATCTCAACAGTAACAATAATCATAAGATGAACAGCAATGCTTCTTATATTTTAGAATGATTAAATTATTTGATATTATAGTCAAACCCCTTTATTGAAATACTGACTTGCAATGTTTGCATGGCACTGCATATTCTTCTATCTGTCACCTCTTCATAAAAAACAAGACTGAATCCATATGTTCTTCTCCCATCCTCTCGGGTTGTAATGAAGCTGTGGAAACGGGGCTCAAGAGAATTTTTTTGGGTGCGGAAATGCAATCCATGAGGGAGGCAGAGCTGAAAGATCAACAAAAATGCAATTATTTTATGGTAATGCTTCAATTTTTCATCAACTGTAAGGTAAAAATACTGCTTTAAGCAATGTTTCTTTTTCAGAGATTTATTTTTAATTTCTGTGATACTAAATTACCTGAGATTTTTAAGGTTGAGCTAATAACAGCCAAGATAAAATGAAGAAAAAATTCAAAGGCATCCAAAACTTAATATTCAGGCGTATAACATAAATTGCTGATTTTGAACATCTCATTAGAATTCATCTTCGATAGGTTTCAAAACTAAAAAGTATTGAGCATTTGAATAATAAAAGAGAACTTTATTCAACATACCATGGAAACTGCTTCATGATCAAAAGGATTCCAGGGGACATTGTCAGGATAGTGAGCTAAAACTTTTGATTTATATGGTCTATCTAATGGAGAGCAATGTAATGTATCACCTGAAATTAAAAGAGAGTAAAATACATTACTTAACTTTGCTAAATATACGAGTTGAGATTTTTTGTAATTTAAATAATCAGAATGGGCAGAAACGACACACTATAAATACTTGGCTCCAGCAAAGATATTTATTTTTATTTCTCTTCATTCAATAATGCTTTAAATTTTAGCATAAAATTAAGAGAACTTTAATGTCAAAAGTAAACTATCGCGCAGATAAAATGCGACGGACTTGTACCGCATCATGCGGGCGAACCTTGGAGCAATGCCAGGGGTCAAAGGGTAAATCAAATTTACTGACCAAACAACAAAACCGATGCATAAGCAAGTAATAAGATAAAACGGTAGCTGGGGTCAGAAGGAGCGGATCACATCCGCTTCGAGCTCATGAAAATTTTATGTATGGAAATCTAAAATCAGCGCTAGCATCAACTGTGGTTCATCAGCAATTCTAACATCCCTCTCTATATTCAGAAAGAGTTCAAATCATAAGCGTCAACGGAAATAGGGCAAAGGCATCCTTAATAAAACAAAAACCCTTCGTTAGGGGAGGGGGATGTGCCCCAATTTCCTGATTGGCGTTTGGAATATCCTTCGCCAATTCAACGGATCGATACCTGCAGAGACTTAACAACAACATGACGAAAAAGGAGAATGATATGCAACAATCAGAGCACAAAGATTAGGAAGATACTGAGAAACGCTATACGTCATTATGTGAAAATATTCGGATCAGCTGTCACATTCACGCATCCATGCGCAGTGCTGTTCAGAGAAATAAGGAGCTACCTAGTTAAAGACGATGACATTAAAGATATACTTGCAAGGATGGAGCTCAGGAATTCAATTTAAAATAGTTCATTTAGAGAAATGTTGATAAAAACTTACCAGAGAACCTATCAAGCTCAAGTCCGGAACTAATATCTAGTCCGCAAATCACGAAGTAATCAGCGAACCTACTTGTGACAGGATTTTGAGATTGGTTCATCTTCGAAGAGCACAGACAATGAAAATACGACTTAAGCCTATATGAGCACCGTTCGATTCCATTGTGATAACTCTACTCCATCGTCCAGGAGAGGCGTGAAATTACGGCGTTCACGGTGTGATAGCACTAGCCTAACAGCTGAGATGCGCGGATGAGAGCGAATTACTTCGGTGCGTAGCGGCAGTAAGGCCATCTATCAAGTTTTCTCGGTTTTCTCTTACTAATGGGAAGTGCGATACATCGCTGGTATGAATGACCAACACTTCGGTGCGTAGCGGCAGTAAGGCCATCTATCAAGTTTTCTCGGTTTTCTCTTACTAATGGGAAGTGCGATACATCGCTGATATGAATGACCAACATAAAAATTATGGTATAGTAAGAAAATGTCCGTAGACACTGAAAGCAGTGACAAGTTTCCTTTAAAATGGAGATTACTCCTTCGGCTTCCAGTATCTTTCACTCAAGATAGTAGTGGGTTATTTTATGTAGCAAAGAATGAAAGTGCGAATCCTTGATTTTGCCAAAATCTAATTCGCTAAAATCGGTACCCATGATATTATACAGCGGTTACTATATATGTAGCAATTATAGCCTTGTAGCTTGCACCAAGGATTGATTCTCCATATACGCGAATTTACAACTGTACGAGATATTTGGGTCATTTTTAAGAGAAGGCGCATTTTTTATGCAAATGATCGATATAATCATTCACAGAATAGATCAACTTATAAGAATTGATATGCTAAATAAATTTTTAATATCAGGATGAAATAACACTGTTGCCGAAAGTAAAACCGTTGGTTAGCGCCAGAAAAACATTCTTTTCTTGCTGTTTACTAATTTTTGTATGATATTATATTTGGAAGGTTTGAAGCCCTGTAAACGAGTTGATATATCGTTCGAGTTCCATCTCTTTCATCTCCTTCGAGAGTTAAGCTAAGCTAAGTTTGAAGTTTTGTTTGTGTTATGAGAGTTTACCACAGGATTCTTACATTTATATAAACCAGACAGGTTCAGCTGCCTGTCTCCTTTCAAACATGTCTGATGATGAAGTGGAAGCGTTTGAGATAACTGAGTATGACCTCGAAAATGAATTCAATATCAACAGGCCTACTCGTAGAATCACTAAAAATCAACATATTTATGGTATGTTGTTTAGTTGTTTAAAAGGGGATGGTTTCAATAATTTGTTGTTTTTTTCATCTATGCTCCAACGGATTTATTTTTCTGTAGGAATATGGTCCACCGACAGTGATGGCGAAGAGAGGCCTAGCTTCAAGGGAACTGCTTCCAAAAAGAGTTATACAACACCAGTTAGTTTTATCGCAGGAGGTATACAGCAGGCTGGTAAAAAAGAAGGGAAAGAAATCAAAGAAGAAAATAAGGAAGATGATGAAGGGGAAGAGGGAGTTGAAGATGATGCAGGAACATCAAGGTAATGATGGTGATGTATTTTGTTACTTTGTTGTATCATTAACATTTCTTAACTCTAAGATTAATATTTCTAGCTCTAATAACATTTTTTTTATGATTAGCGATGAAGATGAGGTCAGGATGTCATTTTCCGCGAGGTCTACTCGAGTTGAGATGAGACCTGATGGACAAATTGCAGGTCTCAGAAGAAGGGCTATGACTTCTCAATTAGCTTCTCGGGGAGTCGGCAATTGGGAGAAATATACGAAAGGAATCGGTGCCAAGTTGCTTTTGCAGGTGATCTTTCTAGCTGCTAATTGCTGTTGAATTTATTGTGACATTTAGGCTTTACTGACTATTTTCCGTCCTGGTAGACATCCTATTCCAAGTGAATTTACGTTTATTTTAAGATTCGGTGTGTTGTAATACACGTAAATTCTTGTATCTATGTAATTAGTAACAGTCAGTACTTCCTTAGGAGTCCAGCTTTCTGGTTTTTAATCAGTATTGTAAATTCGGTTCTCCTTGATATCATTGTGTCATTTTCTACATATAATCCTGATGTGACGCAGCTATTGACAGAATTAGAAAAGTTATTCAGACATATGTTGGAAATTTGATTCCATTGTGAATAATGAAAAGAATTTAATCAAAATCTCTTGTTTCGCCTACTGTTTTATGGTACAGTGAAACCGAAGCTACCTGAATTCATTGAGACAGTGCAAAGATTTTATTTTTTAAGGTATAAATTTTTACAACCCGTGATTTTTGTTGTTTGCTCGCGATAGCTCTTATTTTAGTGTTAAAATTGTTAAGAGAAAGGTTAAAATTCTGATTTTTAAAATTCAGTGATGATTTTGTTAATATTTTACTATCATCTGCAAATATTTTGTCCCTCACTTTATGACTTATATTTTTTTAAATTTAACACAAATATCTATTTCATAAAATTCTGATGTATATTAACTTTTATGATAATAAAGATAATCAGCTCTACCGAAAATGCTGAGTAACTTGAATGCTTTTCATAGTATCATGTAGCTTTAGTATTAACAGCTGTAAATTTAAGGAAGAACGAAAAATCATTTCCTTTTGTAACATTTTCTAGATGGGTTTTCAACCAGGAAAAGGTCTTGGTAAAGACTTGCAGGGAATTTCAGCTCCTATAGAAGCACATTTAAGAAAAGGGAGAGGAGCCATTGGTAAGTTGAATTTGAAATCATTCAGTGTACTACTATATTTTTATATCATTGACACAGTTACATTGGCATTGTTTAACCTTTGCTCCACTTTATGTGGGTGAATAGAAAAAGCGACAGAGTCATTACATTCTTTTAAGTATCATTTTAAAATAAATTAAATTGAGGATTCACACTTTGATTAAAGTAAAATGTGATGAGTTTAAGAAATATGTAGGCACATTGCAACCATTCATTAGAAATGATGTCATATTTCTGTAGAATTTGGAAATTCTACAGTATTAAATCCTGTAGGAGAATCCTACAGTATTTTTATCAGTTTTTGATGATGGACTTCCAGAAGATCAAGGCCATTTTGGCAGAATTGATATTCAAAACAATTTTGGTTAGAATTCAGGGTTATGTCTTTTGCATTTTATTTTGTGAATGATGCAGTTACTTTTGCTGTAGTGATGGTTTTAAAAGCAAATGGGAACAAGTTAGACGAATTATGTTTTTTATTTCTAATGAATTCCCTCTCAAGAGAGGGTAATCAGTCTTTGGAAATCCTCATATATACCTTGAAATCCTGTCATATTATAAGTTAATACCTACATTTTATATTTATTATAATCTGTTTACAGGGGCTTATGGACCAGAAAAAGGACAGAAAATTGCAGAAGTTAAGGTGGATTCTGAAGAGGAAGAAATGAAAGAATATTCAGAAATATTATCTCAATGGAGAAAAGGTGATAAAGGTAAAAAGACAAAAGTCCGTTATGTATACAAGAGTGTGGATGAAGTGCTGGAAGAAGGGAAATCAAAGAAGATGAAAAAAGAATATAGGTAATTAGTGCAGTTATCTACATTTTTCTGTTTTTCTGTTTTTTTTTATTTTATTACTTGAGTAATTCCTTAATTGATGTCATTTCTCACTTAAGTGTTGCTGAAAGTTTTATTTTGAGAATTTTCCCCTGTATTTTAAGGAAATTTTGGTGTAATGATGTTTTAGATACTTGCATATGCTATTTGTCATGGAAGCATGTATTATACAATTGATAGTGTCACTATATGATTGCTCTAAATTAGCCAGTTTACACTGAGCTGTGTTATGTAATTTCATTTGGAAATTCCATTGTTACCTCGGAAAATGAAACATACTTTATAAATATTTGTTGCTCTTCAGACTTGGTTAGTGAAAATTGTTTTTGCTAATGAATTTTTAATTAATACTTTTACCTATATGAAGCCATGAAAAATTTGCAGCAATTTTAAGCAATTAGAATCTACTTATTCCTTATAATCTGTATGATTACCATGGTAGATTTTCTGGTTTATTAGTATATTTTACTATTTTTGAAAGTTATAGAAAATTACATCATGGCTTATGAAGATTGGATGAAGAGTGAAATTTTGAAACAAATAATATTCCTTAGATGAGGTTATAACCCTCCATCTCTAAGTGGGGAAACTCTTGGAGATGAAGGGGGGAGTTAAAACCTAGTTTTTATTAGTGATGATTTTTCATGCAACAACTAATTAAGTTTTCTTCTTCTCTATAAAATGTTATATATGTGAAGCCACCTAAGCAAGGTTAAAGTGATTGACATGACTGGTCCAGAGAGGAGAGTACTTAGTGGTTACCATGCTATTGCTGGACAGCAAAGGCCCACAGATGAATGGGAAATTCGCAAGGAGAAAAAATTTGAAAATTTTGCTCTTCCTGAACTTCAGCACAATCTCAACATATTAGTGGAAATGTGTGAACAGGTTAGCTATATGAATTAATATCGTGAATTAATCAATCTAGTAATCATATCCTTCCTCTTTGAGGATTATTTGATTCCAAAATTGCTTAAAAGTTTTCTAACATGAATAATCTAAGGGCCATGTTAACATTTATAAACAATCTGGTAATTGCACATTGGTTTGCTCTTAATGTTGCCTATTACTACTACTACTAATAATATTTATTTCTTGTCAGATAAAAGAATACATATCATGATACGAATCTTTTTAGGAATATAGGTTCCATATAAGAGAAAAATCTCTCGTTTTGGGGTTCTGACTCTTCAGATATTACTACTGAGAAAAAAGTATTCGTTAAATTAACAGTAAGATTAAACTATGACCATGTGTCAGTACAATAATATAAAAATTACAAACATAATTAACTTTCAAGGAAATACATTGAACATGTTTATACCATTTTTCTTAACATAAATTCTACTTCTTCATGATTTAGCTACCAATATTTTATATATTTAGCAAATTTCAGTTTATTTTTAGTATTAGTAATTCATGTAGTGGATTAAAGTAAGTAGAGTAAATTTTAGAAGTTAAATATAGATATGATTGCCTGAATGTAAAAACCAACCATTAGGTTACATTTCTGTTAATTTTGCAATTCCCTTGCATATTTTGTGTCTCACTTACTAATTTTAAGGATCAAAATTTTAAAATTATTTATGTTTAAAGATTCTAGTTGAAGAATTTGTCTCACTCCTTTAATCATATTTTCATAGGATATCATTGAAAATGACAAACGACTAAGGTATGCCAAAGATAGAATTGTAGCATTGGAACAGGAAGAAACTAGTTTGGGAAAACTTGTTTCTCAGGAAAAGGAGCAAGTTGCTGCTCTTGAGTCATTATTGTCTGTTATTGAATCAATAACAGAAAAAGGAGAAAATGAACTGACACTGGAGAAAGCAGCTGAGTGCTTCAATGATTTGAAGGTAAGCTTTATCTCAGAGTGGTAGGGGGAGTAAGGGCATATAACCAAGTTGCATCTTTGTTGGGGGATCAAGCACAGCCAAATAAATAATTTTTGGAATAGGTCTGTGAATGAATAGAACAACTACCTCAAAAGTCTGAGCTAATTCTTCATTGTTTTTAGTGGTTTTGATTAAGACAGAGGGAAGGTATTCATAAAAGAATTTATTTAAAAAATTACATGAACATAGATTACTTGCATTACAGTAATGTAAACACATTTGTATTTAGATAATTTAATAATATATCTATAATACAATGAATCAATATCAAATTATTTAATAAATCATGTGTTATTTAATGTTCTGATAAATTAAATCCTATTTATCATCATCTGGATAAGAGTCTTGCGAAAGAGTGTTTATTTCCTGTTGTTATGAGTAATAACTCAGTATTCTTTGGCATTAGATCTTCTTGACCTTTTTATGGGATGAAATTATTTTTAATTTTTTTCACGGTTTTTATTTTACACATTATTGCATTAATTTGGGTATATGGGAGTATGCCAACTGCAGAACTGTTAATTGTTTCATAATGGTATACTAAAAGGAGTGGTGAAGCTATGTACCAGTTTATTTGTTTTACAATAATTTATTTACTTCCAGGAAAATTACTATGAAGCATACAAAATGTATGAGTTAGGGGAGCTAGCTGTTGGCATTGTTGCTCCTTTACTTAAGAAAAGACTTGAGGAGACATGGAAACCCCTTGAGAATCCAAAAGGATCTGAGGAGCTTCAGAACATCTTCAGACAGTGGAGGGACATGTTGGAATGGAGTGGAAGGTCTGGTTCCAATTCTATATCAGCTGATATGGATGGTGGTATGGCAGATCCATATCATCGACTTATATGGGAATCATGGATGCCAAGCATTAGGGCTGCTGTGAGGTAACCTTTATTTTGTTTTTCACTTCTTAACTATTGTATATGTCATGAGACAAGTAGAAGCACGAGTTAAAAAATGCATATTATCTAAGATTCCAAGTTGAATTAACCTCTTAAGGATAAATAAGAAGTATTATTTTGAAGAGGGAGTTAATTTAATGTTAGTATTTGTTGTAGGAAGCACTTGACATTGAGTTGGAATGTAGTAGTTCAAACAAATATCTTCTTTTATTATTTCATTGTATTATTATATTGTGTGTCTTTTAAAGACATTTTTTAATCTGTTGATGCATCTAGTTTTCTATATTTGCCATATACCTGAATATATCCTAGTTCCCGGGTTATTAAGTAATGCATCTAGCTGTTAGTCCTACAGCTTGATTACAGTATATTTTCAGAAAAGTATTTTCATTGTATTATTTTGTTATTATGTAGGAAGAGATTGAGGTTTTACATTTATATATATTAAAGATCATTCATTCATCAAAGCCAGAAACTCAGCATTTTCCATTTCAAGTCTTCTCTATATAATTCTTGTATGGGCAAGTTGGCTATTGCCAATGTTTGGAAGATATTTACCCCTATCTCATAAAGATCTAATTTACAAAATAGTCCTTATTTATAAAAATATATGGTATGTCTAATTCAACTTTTACCAAGTTACCGTTTTATAGATTACAATCCAGCTTGATTGTAATTAAAATGTTATTTTTTTCATGTAAATACCTTATGATACTGAAGTGAGTGGAACTGCAGGGGGAAGTGTGAAGTTATGATTGAAATTCTTGAAGCCTGGATGCCACTCATTCCAACGTGGGTGCTTGACTCAATATGTGACCGATTGATTCTGCCAAAGATACAGGCTGCTGTTGAATGCTGGAATCCTCTAACAGATACAGTCCCAATTCATGCTTGGATTCATCCATGGCTACCTTTGCTTGGTAATTACAATTAAATAGGAGGAAATTTTTTACACCCTGAGTAAAAAACTTAATATTCATTAAGTATGATATTCATTATCTGAGAAAGAATTTAATTAAAATTGAATGTGAAACAAAAAATTGCATAAAATGGCATTTATTAAAAAAGTGAAGTATATGATTTAGAACTAAAATGATTTATTTTCCTTTTTTACGAGGTTAATGTTTGAATAACAAAATTTAGGGTTTGATACTATAATGCAGTTAGTTTGATGAAGCGAATTTGAGTTTTCTTTGATTAATCTGAGCTTGAAATCCAATAACCATTATAAAAGTAATTAAATTTTCTTGATGTAGAAAGGAATCCGTATCCCTAAAAGCTTCAATGCTCTACATTTCCATAACTTCAATTTTAAAAGTAGCATACCCTTTTTGTTAATTTAAAACTTCATTGGAATCTCAGTATCAGTTTTCCTAAAAAGAATTTTAGAGAGTTGAAGGTATTTATTAAAAAATATAATTCTCAGGTCTCTGGAGATCCAAATTCCATACTCTCAGTGCTAAAAGAAATGTATTAAATTATAGTGCAAGAGAAATTAAGTAAGTTGTATAAGACTTCAAAATTACAGTATATTTTGAGTTAACTGAAGGCAAATGTATTTTTCTCATTAATGGCCATTATATTTGTCTTGCTCCATTTTTAGCATATGTTTGTTACGCTTGACATATTGTAATTTACAGGTATATTTTAATATAATCTGGAGCATAAGAGAGATTTATGTTTACTTTTAATCCACTGCTGTTTGCAGTATAAGTTATTTGTAGCCTTGTGTCTTAGGTTTGGATTGTCTTTTCTTTCAGGAAGTCGCTTGGAAATTGTATATCCTACCATTAGGCAGAAGTTATCTGTAGCTCTTGTAAATTGGCATCCTTCAGATCGTTCTGCAAGGCTAATGTTAACACCTTGGTCAAAAGCATTTCCCAAAGGAGATATGGATGCTTTCCTCGTGAAGAACATTCTGCCAAAACTACAAGTTGCTTTGCAAGAATTTCAAATTAATCCTCACCAACAGCATCTTGGTAAGTATGAATGTCAGTCAGTCATTCATTTTCATTGGCTTTGAAATCTTTTTTGTAACCTCTATGGTGTTAGATCAGCTTATTGTGAATGTTATATATCCAAAACCTTTTCTAGAAGCTTGTCATATTAAAGTAACTCATCTATTTTAACTTATATTATTAAATGGGTGATTTGAACACCTGAGAGTCATGTTCTTCTGGTTGTATTATTCATTATGTGCATTTTAATATTTTTTCTCTTGCATTTCCTACATTTTTTTGTGGTATTACGTTTTCAAAGTAATGAGTCAAAATTTAAATTATATTAACTTTGAATATTTTACTATGATTTTAAATTTTGGTCAAGGTTAACCTTATTCCCCTTTCTTGTAAAAATAATGTTGATGTTTTATTATGGTTATCTTATCTTTTACAGATCAATGGAACTGGGTAATGGAATGGGTTGATTTAATTCCGATTCATATTATGACCACTCTTCTAGAAAAATTCTTCTTCCCAAAATGGCTGCAGGTAAATTTATATAAATAGTATCATCTTAGTTCTATCATTAAATGGATACATTTAATAAGCCCTCTTACCAATTCTGTTAAAACATTAATTATTCTTCCCTAAATGTTTACTTAGTGAAAGTTGTTTCATAGTAGAGGGAAAATGACCTAAATTAAGGAACTAAGGCACTCTCTTTGTGCAAAAAGCAGACCATTTTCAAGAATATTTTGTTAGGTTATGATGTTATCCTGTCGAAGATGTGGTTTTTACTTGGTATCCTGAATAGTCTTAACCTGGATTTGCTGTATTTATAAATACCATTGTAAACTGCTTGGTTACTGGTTTCTTGTTTAATTTGGAATATTTTTGAAATAGATGTTTTTCCATTGCTTTATTATTTTCATTCATTTTGTGAGGATCAAATGTTTAATGAAATCATATTTTGATATCTCAGCTGTAACATTTTTCATTATTTGCCTTGTGATTAATTTTTAATGAGTAAGTTACCATATCATAACAGAATGATCTTCAAGTGATCCATATTTGTTTTTAAACATCATATTTGAATTGATAGAAAGTCAGATCAACAAAAAGCAATACATGAAATTCATTCCTTCAACTTGGATGTATCACTTGGATCATATATATGTAGCTAATGTGTAAATACATCTTTTATAGCCTTGGATTTTATTTTATGTTTTCTAGTATTTCATACTGTAATGTAATGTCTTATTAATATGTATTCAATTGTACCATCTGATTTATTTTCAGATCCTTTCCTTATGGCTCAGCCATTCTCCCAACTATGATGAAGTGACTAATTGGTATATGGGATGGAAGAGCATGCTTTCAGAAACCTTTTTGGCTCAGCCTCAGATCAAAGGTAAGAAATGGAAGTAATATTTATTTTTAAAAGAATAAAAAATGCCAAAGTAATGTAGAAGCTTTTTAACATGTGTCCAATAGTACTTAATGTGGCAGGTATTGATATAGTAATTCGACTTATAGCCAGGTATTTTTGTCAATCAGAAATAATTTTTCAGTTTAACTTTACATAAATGAATAAGTAGACAGTTTTAATGTATGATTTCCTGAGATAGTTCTTTTCTTTTGTCAAAGAAAATTGTTTCAATCTACTGGTGTGATGGAAAACCATTATAAGTAATTTATGAAATATTTTCTTATATGTGATATCCAAATTTAAAGTTTAACATCAAAACTATGATAAATGGTTTTAGTTCTTATGTGTCTCATCTAGTAGAAATAGCTTTTTAAAGCTTTTCTGGGGGTTATCTGTAGAAAGGATGAAATTTTGATAAAAAGAATCTTCTAAAACTCACTCTGCCTGTTATATCCACTTGAGTTTTCAGAAGCCATCAAGAGGGAGGCATGAGGATTTTGCTTTTAGAAATATATATCCTGGATAAAGAATAAGGAAAACTTATACTGACATAAAAGTTCTTATTATGTGCTTATTCTAACAGAACTAAAGTAGATATCCTGTTGCTCAAATATTAGGAGATGCAAAGGCAGGCTTTTATGTAATTAAAGGGAGGCTTTTGCTCTGGTATATGCCTGTGGTAATAATGTTCTCGTATGTAAGACATTCTTATTATGACTTATTCCTGTCTTATAGATATATTAATCAACAAATTTGTCATAATTTTTAGTAGCATTGGTGAAAGGGCTTTGACAGCTGAAGTCATTTTGTGCATGAGCTTCAACTGGTAATTAAACCCAGGGCCAGTTTCACTGAAGTCATATTTGCTACCTGCTTGGCTATCATGGAGCCCTAATTCTTCTTAAAAAAAAATATATATATATATATATATATATATATATATATATATATATAAGAAAGTATCAAACAGTTATCAATAAATCATTGAGTAACAAAGAAACAATGTAGCTAGTGTGAAGAATGTTTTGAAGATGTTTTAAGTGATTTGTTTCTCATGTAATTTTTCAGAACAATTCCAGAAGGCTCTTGAGATGATGAATCGAACAGTGATGCCAACTACTAACTTAGGAGTGGTCAGTCAGCCTCCACCGCCACCTCCTCCTCCCCCACCCATTCCTACAATTCCTTCTCAAATACCAGTGGAGGGTGCTGTTCCTTCATACATTGGTGGAATGGATTGCAACATACCTCCGCCACCTCCTATGCGAAGACCTGAGCCACGATTTGAGGTATTTTTTCTATGGTTTAAATTTGTAATTCTCAACAGATGGTCTGTAGTAGTGATTCCTAACCTTTTGCCTTTATTGACACACTTGCATGTTCACTCAGTCTTTGTGGCACATTAAATCACAAGTTTGTTACTTTCAGCTTGAAGTCAAATTATAAAACAATACACTAAGCGTAGAATCTTTCATCCATCACATTATATATCTAAAGTATATTATATTTTGTTCCCCTTATGATTAATTTCTGTATTTTGAATGGATGTTTTTATAGCTTGTTTATGTAGTTACTTTTCACTTGAATTTTCCTTGTTGATATGTTTACTATTTTGAAAAACTGTTTATTTTAAAAGAGTAATTATAAGGTACATCCCTTAATATATAAAAGACACATGGGCAACGTTTGTGAGTGTGTGTGTTGCTTGCTACTCAAGAATCAAACAGTGAACTACTTTCAAAATTTAAAGGTCATTCAATGTTGACATCACATTTATAATAGGTTACTTTTTATGTACCAGAGAGCTAAAGGTCTCTAGTGCAACACCAGAAAAGTCAAAGCAGTCCCATAAGAAATGCATGCAAAGTTCAATTTTATCGCTTGCAGGCATTATTTCTTTTGCATAATTAAATTAGAAAAATGGTCACATTGAAGCAAAAATAGCACCTGAAGAAGGGAATTAAAATGAAAATTCTAATATTTTTCAAGGAATGTGGTTGTCAATTTGAAATTGTGAGAATCTTGATAAAATACACGATCATCTCAGTGATGATGAATTTGTTTAATCCCAATTCATGCATTTGCCCGTTCAAGTATTACATGAGTATTAAAGTATAGTACCAGACTGGTTAAGTATTGATGATAGAATACAGGAAGTAAAGGCAATTTCTGAGATATTTGCATTTGAAAATATGATGACCAATCACTGAGTCAAACTTAACACTATGAAGAAGTGTTTCTTAACCCAATAATGCTCAGAGAATATTTTTCAAATGTGAGTAAATTTTTGTGCTAGTTTGGATATTTGGATTATACATGTTAGGGAAATTTTATTTACTTTTCTAACTATAAATATAATAAAATATCTTGCAGAAGTTGACTAGTTTCTTTAAATTGAAGTATTAGAATATGGTAGTCGAACAAAAAAGTAAGTTTATATTGCACTATACTGTAGTTACTACTTGTGTTATATATTTAGCACATGTCGTAATATCTGACAATTGTTTTGAGAGATGGAGAAACTTCTCGATGATGCTCTGTGATATCTGCTCATATACTCAGTTTATCATATTTAGAGATGCTTGCATTGCAAGCTGTATTGTTAATGAAGTTCTTTTATAATAATAATGATGTTTCATAATACAACATTAGTTATTTATGATGAGTAGGAAATTTTTCATAAGCATTATTTGTAGAAAAATGTTTTAACTTCATTATTTATGTCTTTTGCAGATGATTGCTGAAGCTGTAAGAACAGCAAGCCAAATACCACAAGGCTTCAGGGATCTTCTTCAGAAGCGTTGTGAAGAAAGAGGCATTGTCTTCATGCCACTTCCGAATAGGTGGAGAGAAGGCAAACAAGTGTATCGTGTTGGAAAGTTGCAGGTGTATTTGGACAGAAATGTGATTTTCATGTTTCAAAATGGAACTTGGGTTCCATCTTCCCTCATGTCTGTGTTGGAAATGGCTGTATAGAGAAGTACAAACAAAAGTGAAGTTTTTGTACAAAGTATTTAATGAGTTGACTGTAATTTTATTCATGAATCATATTCGTCTCAAAAACAGTGAAGAATAAAGTGATGTTTTCATTAAACTGTCAAAAATTTTGTTTTATTGAATGAGTTTCTTTAATATTGTATAATGAGGAAAAACTTTCAGATTTAATTTCCTATTTCAATTTTCATGAAAATGAGAAAACTATTTGTGTTAATTTTGCACAATGTGCAAAATTGAACTTAGTTCAGTTGTGCGAATCAGATTTTAAGATTAGGAATGAGTTAATGCTGAATAATTACTGAAAATGTACACGACATTTAATTTTATGTTAAAGCTCATATCCTCTCCAACAAATGATTATGAAACTGGGCTCCCTGATTGCCTTGGTGGCAGCATTTTGTGAAAGCCCTCCCTGGTTCAATTCCTGATGGGAGCCCGCATGCAAAATGGAATTAGATATCGAAGCACTTTTAACTAATACCATTACCAATTTTGTAACTACATTTAGTTAAAATACTTTAAGGTTGACTAGTATACAAAACATAAACGTCACTCAATATAACCTCTTTGAAGCGATGTTTTCTCATCAAAGAAGAAGTTTCACTGATTGATTATCAAAGAGAAAGAAAGACTGGTCGATGATAATGGATCTAAAAATCATTAAGTTACATGAAAACAGTAGTGTTTTTACGATTGAGGGGTCCGAGTATTATTCACTACTGTTTGCATCGTTTGCATACTCCGATTAGAAGATTTATGAATATTTAGGTACAGAAAATTTTTAATAGATTGTTTAATATTACAGAATCATTAATTTTGGAGTAAATTAAGTATCAATATTTTTAGCATCTATTCGTAAGAAATATACTAATTTAAAACTGTACGGAATGCGAGTAAAATAGGTATCGTAATATCGTTAGTGTTATGTTTCTATCAAACTTTGAGATTTGAAATAATTGAAGCAGTTGATGGTCCTGTTTCTTGTTGGCTTTTTTTCTGAGATAAAATAACAGGATAGCAACTCTTAAACTATTTCTGTTCCTAGGAATGTATAATTTTACGCCTGAGAGATTAATTGTTGTCCTCTGGTTGTAGCAAGTAGTTCACGATGTATGTTACATACAAATTCCTGCGGTAATGTAGTTTGGACTTGTCTAACTATTCAATTGTATACCTAATTTTAAAAAAACGGTTGTTTAATTGACTTTTCAGTGACATTAAAGCATTAATTTGGTTTTAGTATGTTTCAGATCATGAAGCCACAGAAAAATCTTAAAAACTGATAGTTAATGGTTATTAACCTGTTGTAGACAAGAACTATGCCAGAGAAAATTTTTTTCAAATCATCATGATATTTCTAATAATGTTGGAGAAAGAAACTTGTTCGATATCAGATGGTTTGTATTTTATTTATATTACTTTATGATCGTATGTATTTAAGATTATGATTTTTAATGTTGTCCATTTGTCAATATCGATTATACGATGTTATAAACAGTTACGTTATGAAACATTTACGACTGATGGAAAGCTGTAGAATATAATAGTTGTTTAGAGATCAGAATTCCACAGCTACGAAAGGTATCTAAAGCCAGCTAAACTCGTTCTACTGAATAGTATTTTTTAAACTTAATTAAATTTTAAAACTTTTTAAAACTGAAATTAATTTAAACTTAATATTATCTCAAACTATGTCTTTCGATGAATAATTAAACAGCGATGAAAAGATACTAACTTTACGGTAATCTGGATTTTTATCAGTACACTTGGAATATTTAACCGCTTAGGTAAATTTTAATACGCTCTAGTATTACCGAGATGGACATGATTGCCCTAAATCGGAAAAACTTGCAAGTAGTGAAATCTCGAACTGAAATTTATAATACACGAAGACTTAAATTCATCCTGTGTAATTGCAAGTTTATAAATTGAAGACAGTTTCGCCTATTGCCATAATTTACGTTAATTACTATCCCAGCGATTCATGGCTAGTACTAGTAATTCTTCGCTAAAGTTATATATTTTTCAAAGGGTTTTGCTGTCAGAGATAAAGTTATTTGGAAAATAGTTATAATTGACGTAGTTAATTGTATCGATCTACGTAGGTAATAGAAAATCATATTAATCAAATTTTGTTGTAGACTACTATATCGATGCTCATATTTTTCAACAACTTCCATGTTTAAAATGTATAACTGTATTGCATCGTGATTAATTTATGTATCAGAAAACTAGCAATTTTGAAACAATTATGATTGTATTCCTGGTTTTATGTTGTTTCAAGACATCGTATGAAGTAAGGAATAAATATGAATGCGTCGCAAGTTTAAGTAAGTGAATTTTAAAAGCTACTTCATTTATGTAGTTTAAAATGTTAATCGATGGGTGAAGTTGTTGGATACTTGTCCGATTTCTTAATATACATTTCGGATACATGCTCATTTGGCTCTTGTTAAGTGTATGCGACTTTGACTACGGGAAGATTGTCTCACTAGATGTAAATATTTTGGAACTGCAACAATTGGTAGAATATATCCAATACTCATAGATGTAGTTTCATATTAGGGTTAAAATGCACTGCGGAGCGGCAGCAGCGTAGCTTGGAGTTTCACTTTGAGTTTTCAATGTGTTTTATAAGTGCGTTTCCAGATGCTCTAGGATTGGGTTGATCAGGAAAATATTCGATCAAATCCCATTTTTCTGCGATTTTTGGTAACATGTGGTCAGTAAAATGTGATGATGCCGTAATATTTTGGTCATTTTTTCCTTCAAAAGTAGTATAGAGTTTAACCTTTCCGTTTATTTTTATAAAAGGAAATTTTAATTCAAACTATTGAAAACTTTACAAATGATGTTTTTATCTTAATGAATGCTTGATAACTAATATTTAGTTAATTTTCCCTTTTGATTATTCTGTCTTTGATCTCTATTACGGTCTAAAATCCGGAAGATACTTTTTAGAAAGTTGTTTTCCTCTTCCATAGGTCTGTGCCGGAAGCTTTTCAATTTATTAAATGAAGATAAACAGTTATAGTAGGTCTTTCCTCTTTTTGTTTGTTTACTTATGTTAGGAGAAAGCTTCAATTTTCGGTCTTAATATGGATATTTCTTCTTTATATAATAGTTTATTATAATCTTTAATTATAAAGATTGTAAAGCAAAGATTAGATTAGTTAATTGAACTTCTTGATGTCAACATAGGATATTCGTTCTTTCCCGTAACAAGAATTGTTGAATTGAATAATTTTGAATTATTATTATAAGAAAAAGACTATTGATAATCAAAATTTCACTCTAGAAAATTCTCTACTGTATTTTTCACTATGATTTTTTTAGAAAGCAAGAATCGTTTTCCGTGTAGAATTAACGAATGATAATAATGCAGTCATAACCAATGAAAAAAAATTAATACAAATAATAAAAATAAAGGTAATATATTAACAATATTTATTCGGCACGACAGCTGTACTTGTGAAATAATCATTTATTTCGGTGTTGCTGACAATTTTGAATGGATAAAATAATTGCGAATATTTAACAAGAACTTGTAGTTCACTGTTCATGTACTTTGAACAGAATATAGTTCCAATAAAGAGCCATAATATTAGTAACTTATTAAAATTTTATGAAAAGTGCTTCCCTATCTTTCGTTTGTTGACAAAGCCTTTCAGTTTGAGTGAATAAAATTGAAAATATGCTAACTGCGAAACAAATAATTTCAATGGTATCACAGCGATATCATGTTAAACGGAAATATACCTCGGATTTTATGTTTAATGCGGATTTGAGAAAGTGTCACACTCAATTAATAAGCGGAACTCAAAGAGCTTTGTCCTGGCAAAATGTTCCGCGGCAGGTAGGGAAGCACTAATGTGGAGCATCAAAGTATCCTACTAATCATGTGTTTTGACCATTATTAAACCCAGAGATATCGCAAGAACTGAAAAATGTGAAATGTTACGAACCTTGGAACGTAATGAAGAGTTTCATTGCTGAACTTCATAACATAAGGATTGTCGGATACAAGACTGAGGGGACATCGGTTAGTAAGAACACAGTTACATTACATTTTCTTGAGAGATTATTTTATAATTAATTCCTTTATATTTTTCTCTACCTTATCGGATTTTTATCATCATCAAGCTTGAAAAATTAGAGAACTGGTGTTTCAGCTCTCCTAGCCGTCCTTTTTTATTTCATTATTTCAAACTTCAACAAAACGCCATTTCCTTTTTCTAATCATCCAACCTATATCTTTTTCAATAGTTTGCTGGATTATTCAAAGTCCGCGATATCTTTTTCACATCTTTTTATCAAAGTATTCCATATACTTTTCCATGTCTTTGTTGGCTATTTGTAGGGCTTATTCATTAGTTACTCTTCCTTAGTTACTTCTTTGTTGGTTATTTTTATTTATAAGAGTCTTTAACACCACTTCTCTATTTCTTCTAATTTATCTCTTCTCTATTTCTTCTAATTTATCTCTTCTCTATTGCTGCTGCGGTCCATATCATACAAACAGAAAGGTAATCTATATGAAAGGTAAACACTTGCCAACGAATTTTCCTGCAATATTGGAAAGTTTCACTGAGAGTAAGGTCGCTTTTAAATACAACATTCTCACACCTTTGTTCCAAATATGAGTCCATGACAACCGTAAACAACAGGCGAATGTTACAGCAACTGCTGCAGTTTGACAGCAGTTTTATTAGAAAGCGCTGTGCCGTATACTAACTCCAATTGCCGTAAATGTACGGAGCCACGTACTCCGTTTCTTCCATTGTGGAGACTATAGATAAATGTGTCTTGTATATATGTCTGTCTGTGATGAATAGTCTTTCCACCATGATTTCTTCCCTTTTCTGATTTTCGTATTCTCAGGGCCTCGTAAAATAACCCAATTCTTTTATTTCCATTTTCTCTATCCTATTTGGACTTACCGTATCTCTCTATTCTTTCATTCTGCGTCCTCCTCCCTTCCTTCGATATGCTTCCTCTTTTCTCATTTTCTTTCTTCCGGAAGCCCTTTAAGATTTTTATCAAACTTCTTAAGGCTTTTATATCCTTTGGTTCTATTGCTTCTCCTTTTATCTCCTTCTCTTCCTTAGTCTTTTCTTTTATCTTAGGTCCACTGGTTAGCGCTCTTACTCATATAATTGTAGTTAAAAATTCTTTTACGAGTTTACCACTATCCGTCTCTTGTTCCATCAAATGTATTAATTGTATTCAGGATCAATATTCGAAGACGCGATTTGACGGAAAGTCATGGTGTCAAACAGAAGACTAAGTATAGTAAATTTTAAGTTTGGGAAATTACTCAGTCTCTTTTTTGAAAATCCTTTTCCTGATTGTGCCTGAAAACTTCTTATTTCACTTCTCCAGAACGTTTCCATCCAATCAGCCGTAAAATTTCCAATCAGACTGCAAATTCCTGCTGTTAGATCTTGATTGTTGGAATCCTTTTGATTAATTTATGTGTTCAGGAAGGAGAAGTATATAATCTTGCATTTCGTTGTGTGCATTTTCCGTCGTTTTCATGGCTGTGATAATACAAAAGCAACTGAGGTATCAGTGATGCTATAGTAAATAATTACATTCATAATGGCCACTCTTTATTGAGCGCTACGAAAATTCTTATTCATAATGATTTTGCGCCTCAATTTATCGGAAGATGTCTCCTTTCTACTCATCTGCGGAAAACAAGGTAGATCACTCCTTATCTTGCCTAATCTACCTTATTCTCCCGTCAGTGCTGTGGGTTACTTACTAATGGTGGAGGTTTATGTGGTAGAATCTCCCTTAAATTTGATTACTTAAACAATTGGAAGCAGTCCCCTTGCAGCTTTAAAAAACTCCCGAATCAATCTAAAGGATTAATTGCTTAAGTATTTCAGCTAAGCATAAACCAGTCTTCATTCTGAATACTTCACAGCGTACCACGACTTTCTGTCATCTTCCGTTTCGATATGAGAGTATGAAATCGCTCAGTGATTCCACTCGTATGTTTATTCTATCTATTTGTACTTCAGTTTTTTAAAGTGTTATTCCTGTTTCAGAGCCAGGATTACAGGATCAACCTACACATGAGGAAGGAGAAGAGGAGCTGGGTGGTTCAGGAGATGATTCTTCCGCCGATGGATTATTTAATCGTAAGGTCAGTGATAACTCTTCGCAGATGGCGCACCCGCCGAGGGACATCATTCCTCATCGAAATGTAGGGAGACTTCTTCCTAGACTAACAATCTTCACTAACAATCAACAGTGTGTCATTCGATGTCATCACCATCGAGGATTAGATATTTTTTAGATAAAATATGGAAATAAACCGTCGAAAACTGCGGTTATATGTAATATAAAAATATTTTGAATCAAACAATCATTCATAGTTTCAGTGAATGTTGATCGTATTCGGAAAGTAACAATCTGGTGTATGTTTATAATTTAATTTAATAAATCTTTTGAATTCTTTTTATCCTAATTTCAACATTTATATCTTCGTATCAGCTGAGGTCGCGCTTTATATAATGTTGCATTCCCGCCATCGAAATTTGGCGGTGAAAGTGATTATTGAGCTGCTATTAATCAATTCGGTTGGTTATGTAAGAAAGATGATGTCTAATGATCACTGTTCTACTGTAGTTTTGCATAGATGTAACTTCGACTTCAAGCTATTAGGCGCGCACTCGGTTAGGGCGTATAGTTATTAGCTCCTTAATTTAGCTGGATGGATTATTGAATAATGAAAACGTGCTAATGATTAATCAATTTAAATGTGAGCAAGTTTTCTTTATCCAATAAAAAGTTCAATTGTTACTAAATATATACTAACAATCTAAAACTAACGTTCATTGCCCCAGTTGGGAGTTGCTTTTCAGTTCTTTAGGTGTGGGCTCGGAAGATTTTCAGCGATGAAAAAAGATATTTGAAGGTAAATATACATTTTCAATTATAACGCCAATATTTTCGGATAATTCTGTGAACTAATACAGATTCCTTTCTCACCGCAGATTGCAAGATTCGTCACTGTCGCTCATCCCTTTATCCACTGCAAATAGCAAAGAACACAAATTATTTTAAGGTAAGAATTATTTCATAAATCATTAAGATATTTGAGGATCATATGGTTATAATTCCATATTTCCTTTCATTTTTAACATGATCTAAAAGCAGTGACTATTTAGATGGCGATGAGTGTAATTTTTGTCTTGTTTATACCTTAAGTACAGAAAGAATTCACAATTCTTTTTCTTTTTTACCTAAGAACTTAAGAGCCGCAGAAAAGAATCTTTATAGATGAAATAAAATGAATTTAGAAGTTTTTCATCGAAAAAGTTTTTTCTCTTTATAACGATATATATTTTTTTATCCGCCGAGGGTTTTCGGTGTGCAAGTAACCCTTGCTAAACCTTGAGTATTTTCCTTAACAGTTCAACGAAATTCACTGTTTTCTCAAGTTTTCAAAGAAACCTTTACAGCATCTAAATTATGTGGAAAAATTATCTCCTGGTTAATGTAGAAAAGTAATTCCTTTATATTTTTGACAAAGTCGTATTTTACGCTATAAATGTATCCTTCAAGCAGCGCCAGCTTTTACTCGATTCTCTTTGCATTTATGGAAAAATTATAATTGAAGATAAATTTGATCCATCAAGATTCTCTCAACGATACATTGATATCTAAGAGGTAATCAGAAAAGGCTGGAGTTGTTGTAATTCAAATTAACGTCCCACTTTATCCCGCCGTCAAAACTTGCAGACGAGACGATGGAAATGGGAATAGCATTAGCGGATTTCAGGGTCAAAACGGTTTTATGTGGTATCAATATGTAATCGAAGCTCATTCAAAATAGATCCAATCGATTCGACCTATATTCGGACCTTAACGTTAAGCAAAAGCTTAATAATTTTATTTACGTACCTTACATTCATGATGATGGTCGGGAATAATTTTTAGTGGCTATGGAATATAAAAGATTTCACACGAAGAACTCATTCTCCGTGTGAAATTCTCACTTTCCGTAGGATATAAGTTTAGCTGAGAGTCTCTATAATTTAGATTTCTGTCAACTAGATGACGCTGTGGTATCGAGGAGCTTATTTATATTGTTACGTATCAACAATTACAGATGAAACTCAGATGTGCACTGCATTATTTTTTTTTCAACCTTTAGATTAGAAAAGATAGCTTCATTACTAAAAATGTTAACTGGTCAACAGCGGGAGTGGTCTTTTTCCAATTCTAGTTTAGAATGTTCTTGGTTTCGATTCTCTGAATCGATCAATTATATAAACTTGCTGCTCGCTGTCTTCACCTACAAATATCATTTTTTCAATCTTTGTATTATTCCGGTGTATTGTAGTGTCGTAAATAAAATTTTCCTTCTCACTCATCGGACTATGGTAGCGATAAGTATACCCCAATATTCCTTTTTTCTTACTTTCTCTCATGCCGGTCTGGTTCCGCTTCCTGGCTGTCAGCTGTGTAAACAAGGGCGTATATTTGTACTATTTTTATTTTCTATTATTGACGGCTTTACGTTGCTCCATATCTTCCCGATAATGGTAGTTTCGGATTTAGTGAGCAGTAGTTTTTCCTGGTTGTTTATTTTCATAGTGTTTCTTGATTAACAACCTAGCTGAGTGATTTTTCTCCTCACTTTTATCCACATTTTGAACACTTAGTAATATAGTAAATCTGTAATATGAAATGTTTGAAAGATAATTGATTTTCATTTAAATAATGTACCGAAAGTTAATTATTTTAGGCTCCTTGCCATGTTGAAAGAAGAGATGGCACATGTTATAGCATATGCTATGAAATATTTACTTTTATTTCTTTTAAGTTATTCGCGGTGATATATTTTTTAGTTTATTCTGAAAAAAGAATGAATGAAAGACCGTTTCGTACACTTCCACCGCAATTTTTATTCTTAAAAATGGAAGTGTACGAAACGGTCTTTCGTTCATTGTAATGGCCTTCCATGAGGTAACGCCTTCCCATATTGAGTTGACTGATAAAAGAAGTTGGAGGAAAACTTCATTATTGATTTTTATTTGTTTTTGTTAATATTTTCTCCATATATCTTGGAAAAAAATTACATTTAATGCAAACCTTTTGTAATTAATGCGGAAATAATTGCTTTTTCAGTCAATTCCATTTTATGATTGTCATCCTGATGTAAAAATTTCAACCAGCCACGTTTTACCTTTTGTTTTCAAAATTGCTTGTAGTAATCGAACTCTTTAGAATATTAGTATAATTTATAAAATTACTGAATTTTAATGCTTAAAATTTAGTTGATGGTAAAGGAGATCTTTTAATATTTCATCGAATGAACGACTCCCTTATGCGATTTTACGCCATAAAAACTCCATAGGATACAACACATGGAGGATTCGGTTCAACATTCATTTCCACTCTGTATTCTCTTCTTTTAAATCTCTAAATCTAAAATAAATCATTATAACATATCATTTTAAGTTCGCTTTTCATAATTTATTCTTGAAAATAAATATCTCAGGTTCTTGAAGTAAATATATTGCGTGATTTCATGATAAACAATAGCATAGCAACGACAGAAATTATTACACATGCACTAGAAAGCCATAGTTCGCGGTGATCGTAACACAGATTTGGCTTTCATAAGGTTGATATCATTTTCCTGCAACTGTGAATTTAGTTAATTGAATTTTCAAAATGAATCCGATGAATATGCTGTGTCATGCTTGATTACTTTATCCAGCGTCCTCCTGTTATCCCTTTGCTTCTTTCCGCTGGACTCAACGCCGCTCAGGGGAAGGTACCGCCCACTTTGGGAAACCACTGCTATAAAATATAATTTAGTTTCATTTAACCAACGAAAGCTATATATCACAGTATATAAGATGGATATGATATTAATATAAACGTTAAATTACATATCAGAAGTGTATAGTATTTCAATGATCGGGGTAAAAACATTGGTTTTATCCAGTTCGACTAAGACAAATGGAGAGGAATCGGAACTGAATCGAAATTAGTTTTTTCCATTGAATCAGAGCGAAAGTCGGAGTGAAAGAGATTTCGGTTCGATGCCCTTGTAAAAGGTAGTTAGGAATTGTATCCTAATTACACTAGCTGTATGTAGTTGTATGTAATTCATTAAATAACATAACAGTAAGTCTAGCAGGAGAATGTTCAGCATAGATTTTGGAAGTTAAAATATAGTGTTAAGAAATATCACAGGAAAACGCTGCAATCAAATTTTGGGCAGAAATTTTCATAATTTCTTATAATAATTCACTAATAATTCGCGAATATTCTTACCATTTACTGATTGCAAAATAACCTAACAAACTTGCACATCAAACTGTTTTATGTTCATTTAATTTTTGATATATAAATCGGTGTTATATTTTGCAGATGTTCTAAATATATAATGGATAATCGTACGCTCTAAGGAAATTTTAGAATAAAACATTATTTATCAAAAGAAATAATCCTCGAAATACTTTATCAGTTGTATAAACATAAGTTTTAAAGATTTAACTTAACTTTTTTCCTGACACACTCGTAAATTAACGAGAATATAGCTGTGGCTACGCGGAATTAGTAAATTAAACAGTTCTCATCCCTTTCCGTAAACAAGAAAATGAATAGAATAGGTGTCCAATTTCTACTGGTCTATTCTAATTCTGCTAAGGTTCAAGAGATTCTATTTTTCGGTTTGCGTTCGGTTTTCACTTCGTCGAAGTAGGAGCTGTTTTCGATTTGATTCCAGGTTGATGGAGGAGTTATATGCTATAAAGGCTTATAAATTTTCCTAACATTTTACATGTAAATAAAAAGGCGTAAGAAGAAGAATTGATTATCATATGGAAATAGTAGAACGCAAAGGTTCTCACAACAATAATTTAATAGATAGATAATTTTCATCGCCAGATGATGACCAGTAGGTACTCGTTCCCGGTGGTGGGAAGGTTACTGTATGAGTTTCAAGTTTTCTCCATATTTCTATATTCGAATCTTAAATACATCCTCGAATAGGCAACTGTTGTAGCAACCAAAACTTTTATTGATAGCAACGTAATCATATACTAAATCTGATTCGTAAATTTTATGACAAATAGATAAGTTCAATCAATTTTGCTATTTCAGATCGTAAAATTTATTCGAAAATTGAAAATAAGAACTTTATTCGATTTTCTTTCTTATGGAACACCTTGACCATCATTTCCGATTTAATTCTTTTAAGAGCGAAAGAGTGGTCTTTAGCAAAACTAAAAGTCGACTTTAAGTGTTTTTGTACTAAAGTTATTGACATTTACTTAATGAAGGAGTACACATACACATGGAGGTATGAATTATGATGGAGAGTGAGAAAGAATAGTCATAGGTCCTTATACAGCACTGCAAAGTGATAGTCTCGCAACCCCTGGCATCTGTGTGAGATAGGGACGTAGGGCCCCTATATATTTGTTGTGGGAGGGCCTCCATGTTATTCATGACCAATGGCAAAATTAAAAGATATCGTTTCCCAGACATTTCCTGTGTGCCGTAACCTTTGATTCACAACCAGACATCGTGCAGTCCGATTGCGCCAGACTCAAGTGCTCAGGACGGAAGGTAAAGATTTCGATTAATCCGGAACTGATGAATGAATCGGCCGAAATCACAAGGATTCGTAATTTTGACGCAATTTCGGCACGGGAAAAAACAAAAGTGAAGAGATGGGATTGTAGGGGATAGGGGAAGAGGGAGGTGAGGGAAGAGGGGCAAGGAGGAATTACTCCTCAATATTGCCAGAGGCACCGAAATTCCGCGGAGGACCCCCAAGACTGTCGGGGACAGCGTTATGAGAGTGGCGCTTTGCGTCGGCGCGAAGGACGGCGTGAGGCGCCCATGGGGAGAGTAGGGGAAGATGGCTATAGGGGAGACGCCGGTGACGAGGTGGGAGGGATAGAAAGAGAAGGAGAGGAACGAGACGGAAAAAAACACGGCCGCACATAGGCTAGGGGCGTGTGAACGGAGGGAGCTCACTGTGGGTGGGGTTCCTCCTAACATCTGCTACCAAACGGGCCAGCGTCCTCGTGCGTAGCGCTTCCGTCGCTCCGTGTGCCTTGGGAGAAGAAGCGCCCCCAAAGGAAGTTTGAAAGGAATCTGAGTGGTACCACTCTTTCGTGGTCAGAGTGTCTTTCTGAAAAGTGTGGTTATGCACGGCGGACGGGAGGGTTCCAGCACGGGATTGGTTCCAGCAGTGATCTTCTTTGGATATTAGCGGGGTTGGAGCTTGGGGATGGTCATCTGTGAGGCTTCGGAAGAATCTTGAGGTGAGCAGCGCCCTCGGGTTTTGCTTCCCGTTGGGAAGATTCCACGTCGGTCCACGATATCGCGTCCCTATGGTTATGGCCTCGTGCTGCGATACCCTCCGCCCTGTTCGGTTTATTTTTTAACGGAGGGTAAACAGCCTTCCAGGCCTGCCCATTCATGCCGAGTTCTCGAAAGCAGTGAGTTATGTCGCCGGTCAACTCGAAAATTATTGATAACATCCTGAATTTTTCCTCTTTCCCTAGATTGGTAAGAATTTTTCCTCTTTCCCTAGATTGGTAAAAGGCGGGGATTAATCGAAATTGGCGTGTAATATACTCTTGGAATTACTTCATGTGATTATATGATTGCAAATGACGCCTGGAAACCAGAGACACAGTAACAGTGAACATCTCACTCATTTTACATACATACACTCATTCAATCACCATAACCTGCCTCATGTTTTGTACTCTTTTGATTACTTCCAATGGCATAAAAGTTTTGTTTCGAATAAAGCGTGGAGAACTTAGACAGTGCAATAGGAACTACCCTTCTCAAACACTGAAGCATTTGATTCACTCTTTGTCACGTTCCTTTTGTTTGGTGTACCTACAATATATACAGAGGGTATATTCGTCGATTTTACTTCACGAACTTGGAAATGACAACCTAGCTTTTTGCTTGTGTTGAATGTTTTCTACTTAAATTATTTTAGTTTCCGGTTCAAAGGTACTTTCTAACTACTTTCCATAATTAACTTTCCAAAGGTACTTTCTAACAACTTTCCATAATTAACTTTCCTAACTTATTTTTATCGAAATTAACATGGGAAAGTATTTACCATACGGATTTCATTATTTTGTTTCAATTTACTTCTTCATGAGATGATGGATCAACTGGCAATGTTTTCGCGGCTTCACTATCGGAACTGTTGAACAGTTTCGGACGTAGATTTGCGTCAATGTAGTTATAAAAATCAGTGAATATCTATGAAAACTTCGTGTTTATTTTAAGACCGTATCATATCTCTCACTGAACAAGTGTAACGTCTTTCAATCTCGTAGTCTTTGCATTTTTGTTCATTACTATCATGAGTGTGAAAAGCGATATTTTAGGAATGCAAAAGGTTTCCGTTACTTAATTCTTTTTCCTTGCTTTAATGTTGCAGACTTATTTCCAAATCTTATTCAAAATATATTGCATCTCTTGTTCATGCATTTCAAAGACTTAAGAAACTCCACGACGAAAGAGTAATTACCACCAAAATACACGATCGGATATTTGAATGGGGGAAACGAAGCTCATTTAAGCGGACCGTTGCTTTATGATAAAATGGAAATCCCTTATAAGTCATCTCGCTATTCTTCGCTACGTATTTGATCTCGCTGGGAAGAGCGCTTGTTAGCTCTCGTAAATCAAAAGCCTCTGAACTGAATGAGGATAAAATAATGAAAGATATGAAAATAATACCCTACGCTTCCTTGTTGGATTTAGGGTATCAATATGATCCTATAATAAGGTTTGTGTTTCAAGTGTAATTTCACGGAGAATCCTTCAGAAATTCGCAGATTTTATACATTAATTTTCATTAATCCGAAGTAGTTTCTTTCGAAAGGTTTTGAGCAAACTAAAACTTGAGCTTTTTGAAAAATTTTATTACATTACTAGATGAGATTCGAAAATATCGCGCGAGATGAGAAAATTGTGGTTGACCATTGAAAAATATTTGCTTTCAATGCAGCATTGAAATTATATTTCTCCTTTACGGACAAACATTTTGAGACGTATAATATATTATGATGTATCCAAATACCACAAAATTCAGCAGTTTTCCTCATTTACGAAGGGACTGCAAGAGTCGAAAATTAATTTATCTTAGAGGTCTTTTTATTAAATATTCATGGTGATTAGGCCAAGCTCGAACTTTTAAAATCGCTTTTCATTTATTTGATTTTCTATTGTATCCATGTCGTTAGTTTGGAGATCCAATGAAAGTAATTTTCTCATAGTCAAAAGTTTTCAAAGATAATTTTCATCGAATCAACAGCTTCGGCCGTGACTTCGTGGTAAGTCGCCATCAGGAACAAATGAAAAGTCGAACTTTTACCAACCACAAAATTTTTTATTACGAAACGACCTAGGTTTCGACTCATGGAGTCAATAATTTTCAATAATTTTCATGTTCAATAATTTTCATGTTTTCTCGATTATTTAGTATATTGCCTTATATGACATACCGCTCACCACCAGCCATGGAAGTTCATTCTTTTATCCATTGCCATTTCTGCTTTACAGATCGCGTTCCTTTAATAACATCATTTATGATAAGAGTTTATCATGACTGTTTTCACATAAAAATAGATGCTGAAGGTTCTTCTCCATTATCTCTAGCTTGAAATATTAAATTCTCCTAAACTCTTTTGTTATCATTAATTTATCTTATAATTTATTTATATTACCAATCTGGTCATTTGGAAACATCTAAAAAGTTTTTCCTAATTTGTTTTATTCATTGTGTATTATTTTTGGTTTTTGGTTGCCTGAGAAATTGGAGTAATTATGTTAAAGTTAATGATTTATTCTGATCATAATCACATAAATCATCGGATTCCTACCTTCCCTATTTCGTCTAAAGCAGGACACTTCCCGGAACTCTTGGCAGAATTCGGATACTATACCTGCCGACAGAAGTTTACATGTGGAAGCCCTGTAAACGTGATTCACACCATGGTAGATATTATTCCTTCATGGGACCTGTAACAGGTATTTAATTCTCATTGTTATTTTTTTCAAATACTTTTCGTATTTCTGCTAATTTGTTTATATACAATCAGCTTCTCAGATTCTTAATTTTTTGTATGAACTGGTGGAGTTAATCGTTTAACAGGTGCAATATAGAACTAGTAATTATCTCATAATTTCGCTAGAGGAAGTATTTGATGACATCAGTAGTTCAGTATCATATTTGAATCATATTTGGGTATAGGCCGTTTGCTTTAGGAATTCGCTGATCATACGTCCCGTGTTCGGCGTTTCCGTCCCGTCCGTATAACCAGAAAATGTACTTTCTCCCGTTTTCCTTCCTTAGGTAAAAATTGTTATTTATATGATATTCAGTAGCAAAATATAGAGAATTAAAATTTTATGCCACGTAAAAAGTAAAAATATTCAACCAAATAGTAAAATTCAAATCTAGCAATTCATCAGACATTATCTTAGTAAATTTTATTATCATAAGGATTGTTAAATTTAAAAAAATTAAAATTTAAAAAATTAAGGTTTTGGTGAATAAATTTTGGCTCCAAAATATGGCTCTATTTCAGCTTGAAAATTCGTGAATTTCCTGTCCATTCTTGTTCATTCGTGTGTAGGAACTGGGGATACTCTTTATCTGGCTAAGATAAGATTTCTATGAAAAAACTACCAACATATCTTTGATATAATATTTGCATTGAAGTAACGAAAATACCTCTATAAAATCGAGCGGAAATGTTTGTCCCATTTTATCCCGAATTGCTCCGTTTCACGGGTAGTGTCCCGTTTTCTCCTAGATGGAATGTGATCATCCTATTTGGGGATGATTTATACTAAGCACATATGAAACTATTTCTCTCGATCAAGTGAGCTTCAAATTTTCATAACCGTTAATTTTATCTTCATGAAATCATGAAAGCAGTCTTCAGGTTATCTCTTGATAAATTTTAGAACTAATTTTATTTTTATTTCATTTCCAAAACATCTAAATTTATAACCTATGAATGAATACCAGAGAAAAATTTCACCAGGAAACACACCTTTACTTTAATTGGACGGAACTGCTTTTATGTACGTGAAATCAATTCCAAACTAGTTTCATAACTTATCAGCATAGTATTCTGATTGAATTTTTCTCTCAATTAATTTCTTAATCAATAATTTCACTTGTAAAATAAATAAGTCTTGCTAGTGTTAAAGCAATAAGTTGAAAATAATAATTGTATCCAGAAACATTTTACTAGAATATAATTTCTCGTGTACTTAAATTTAAGACTTAATTAAACCTTTAACATATTCGCTTTTTGCTGCAAAAGTTTATTAATGTGCGAGAAGGGTAAGAGAAAAGAGATCCGGAACAAGTCATATTTCCTTTTGCGATTTAAACTTAAAATCTGACATATGTAGGGAATACAGTCATGCTTTGAACTGAGCATTATTAGTGCTTAAAATAATAAAATGAAAATAGTTCATTGGAATTGAATTTGTAATTGACGGTTAAAAGTTATTTATTTTCTTCTAAAATTTAAATGTTTTATTTATTATTTTAAAATTCATATTAATATTTATTTACGCAACAAGATACTTGTATATGAACATATCTAAATTGTGAGAAAAAGAGATTTATGCAGTTATGGAGCTCTAACCGTAAATAAAATAACATCATTCTGTAAATATTATCCACACTGCTAATATTAAAGTTTGAGATGAAATGTCTTTTGAAAGAGACTCAAAAATATATCTTTAACTCTATATCTCAAGCTGCGTCTGCATTTCGTTGAGGATGTCGCTAAAAATTTCTCTTCACCTTTTTACGAGACAAGTATATCTAGCCACTAGGTTAACTCATAGGCCCATGACTTCCTGTCCGCTTGCACTACTATGGCACTTGTTTCACACCCATATAACAACAAACTCCAGAACAAGGTTTCTACTAATCTCTTCCTAGTATCTTTATCAAGGCCCCTTATAAATCCTTTTGTGTCACGAAATCCTCTCTTGTATCAACAACGGTGTCATGGCATGATTTGAGCGTTTCAAAGGAGAGAATAAACTTTTTGGATATAAGGGAAGATTGCAGAACTTTTACTTCCCAAATCGGTGGTATTATACCTTGCTTCAATGGCATTTTCTTACATATTTTAGTTCATATTTTACCGCATTTGAACCAAACTGCATTTGATTTCTTTATCAACTTATGTTTCTCTTTATGAATTTCGTAAATTCTTTATCTTTCACCGTAATTTACTGTAAGCTTCCTCTCTCATTTCCCATCAAATTGAGTTTTTCAATTCACATTCTTTCAATCGAAGATTTTAAACAAGTTCGTAATACAAGTTCGTTATAAAGTACTCGGTGTACTGTCGGAAATCATATTACTAGCAAGGAACTATGACTCATCACCCTTCAGAATTCGTTATTTCTGGATTTTTCTGTGCTCACATACATGCACTTGCCTCCGTCCAAACATTCGTTAGGGAAGTCCAAAAACAGCGAAAAAATCTTTGTTTTTCGAAAACTTTGTTAGCAGGGTCGCTCGTTAGCCAGTGCATCACTTTATAGGATTGAATACAGTACAGTGTGAACGGTCCTCTAGCTATGCTAGAGATTTTCATTGTTTTCCAGCATTTTAAAACTGTGGAATCTATTTTGTCATCGTGAAATCATCGTAGCGTCTTTCTCTCTCAAATTTCCCTCGCTGTTACCATCGTTACAGTATTGAAAATAAATAAAATTGAATGTGTATTATGTTTGGCAAGTTACATAGTTGCAGTATGTTCTGTATTATCATGTTTGCATAAAAAATAATGCTTGGATGTGGTACCCATAATGAGATGGCATTTCCTGCCTCAGCCTTTTGATGCTCACCCTGAATTTTATCTTTCTGAGATGTTATTTACTTTGCTTAGAAGATTTTAATACCCTGGAGATACTTCCTCCTTTGACTGAACCTGTTTCTTCTTGGATAATTCTGTATTCGTAAGCTATCACCTTAAATTATTAATATCAAAGCGAATAGAAATTTCTGTTTTCACCATCTAAATATTGAATTTTGTCTGCAATATTTGTGTTATTAATGGGAAGGCTTATAGTCAGTAAATCATCTTAGGTTGTAATTTATAATGACTGTTATCTCTTTCGCATTCATTAATATTGTTTCTGCATTAATAATTTCAAAGTTCGCCATGTTCTTGTTTTTCATAGCTGAAATATGGGAATGTGATAGTTCTTGAAGATGTAAAATCATTTTTTTTCTCGAAAAAGCATGTAATATTTATTACCTATTTTCGGCCACTCGAAGGATCTATTTTGAGCCCGTTTGTCCATAAAAGTTTACGTTATTAGAATTTCACTAAGAGAAAAAAAGTCTGTTCTTTCGTCCCTGCGATCATTACTTAAATTTTCCATATGTGTGTTTTGTTTCATCATTATTTTAATTTTCCATCATTACTTTAATTTCCATTTTTAATTTCTGTGACTTCACACAGAAAAAGGAGATGTGTAATATCAAGTTTAATTTATTCAGTATGATAATTCAGAAAATATTGCCGATAAAACATGGAGTTCGATCAGAAAATTTAATGAATGTTAAAGGGCTAATATTTGGACTATGACGTATTTGGTTTTTACTCATAAATTAGCGATGTATATAATTTATTTTCACGTTGTTATTATTTTGAATTTATTTCAATCTATCGATTTCGTATTTTACCATGAATATTATTGTTTCACATACATTGGAATTACATCACTGATATTCATTTGGATACTCTTTATACTCATTGAGGATAATCTAAAAAGAAGCAAAGATAGAACTATTATAAAGAGAAAATTGATCTTTAGAGCGAATAATCTAAAATTAATTTACTCAGAATCAATTTATTTATTCGTCTTTGATTTTCTTCTCCAATTTTAAATGGTATATTTAACGTTTGCTCTCACTATACTTCGTGGATTTATTATCCTTGATAAATTACTGTATGTGGTGTTTCATTTTTCCTTTGAGCTTCATTAATCAGTTTAGCTTTTAAACCTTGAATTGAATTATGAAACGACATCTAAAATGAAATTTGAGGAAATTGTCAAATGAAATTTTTATCAAATGATAAGTTGTCGTGCAAAATTTCTCCATAATTTTTTGGAGATATAGATTTAAATAATTCCATACTGTTATATATACACCAAAGAACTTGGATTTTCTCTCATATCTAAAATTACAATGACTCCTCGTTATTTCAAATCTTATACATATTTGGTACTTCTTTCGTGAAATCTAAGGAGAGAGTACAGTGTTGATTTTTATTTAGTACGTATGAAAAATTTGGTATACAATCCTTGCGCAGCCTACCATTTGTTCGTAGTCTTCTCAGTTATGAATTTTATGAGGGAATATACTATATTAGCGAAATAAATACTCAGTACGGACACAACACTCTTACGGATACATTATAACTAAGGGAAAACGCAATGAAAACTAGAAGTGAAAAATATCAACATGACTGGTACTTGGAAATAGGTAAAGGTGCAATCCACTACCATGCTGATATGATGCCCAAGCCAAATCCGAATTAGCACTAAATTAAAATGTTCTACCAATATTAAAATTTAATAGTATAAGTTATTGTTTAAGTATTAGCCGCTCTTTATCTTTGTATAGAATACGCTTTAATCTTTCCGTCCATAAATGAAGAGAAAAGAAATATAATTTTTCCTTCTTGTCTCCTTTATTCTAATAATGCGATATTTTTTTCCGGTTTGAGCACTTCCGTAAAAGTTGAGATAATTACTATTGTTGTAAACTCCGTTGACTATATTTTAGTACAGAATTCTCCGATAGGTGGCATAGATGATAGTAAATGTTATTGGAACTGCATTATAATAAAAAGATTTTATTTAGGGCGAGATTGAGACTATAAAGTCTCCTCTTACATCTAACCCTTAATGCATTGATATATAACAACTTTAAATTCAACTTCAAATACGTTTAGGCTATTTACAAAATGGTGAGATATATATTAAAGATACATATTAAAATTTTTGATGTATGCTGATAGATGATGATCGCCTTAGACTTGGCAAAGAACGATAGAAAGGCGTATATGAAACGGAAGTATGGGATATATCAACTTAAAAAACGTGTATGGAGAAGATGACCATATTTGGCTCTGAAAGACTAAGTAGGTTTCCGAATTCAAATTAGTAAATAAATGGAGAATATTGTTAGGTTGACATGAACATTCACTTCTGAAGCATTTGAAATCAAAATGCGTCATCGACATTTCTGTTTTATAAAGAAAATAAAATGAAAGGTTTTTTCTCTCGATGATTTTTATTCAAATCAAGAAATTAATGATGAAATGGTAATAAAAATAATTTTTAGTGAGACAGTTATATATATTCTTGAAGATTGTTGCCCCCACACGTAGCGTGACTTCAGGGGATCTTCTTTGCTTTCGTCCGCCTTCCCTTCGCTTCAAGGAACTTTAGATGGAATCCATCCTTTCTCTTTTCAGAACCTCTAAGAAGATCAGATTCAATAAGGACAGAGCCATAATCCTACGGGAATATCCATGTGGGCTTTGAATTTTTCGGTTCATTTCTTTCTATTTATTTTATCGAATTCGAGGATTTTTGTGAAATCGGAGAATCAAAACGTTTATATAAAACTAATATGCTGTTTATTTATTCGTAAATAATCCTATATTGTCTAGTTTTTTATCTTCTGAAATGTGAATACAGCGCCGCTTTCATTCCTTGATATGATTTACTTCCCGCAAGTCCTATTGGAGAATTAGAGAACCTATTTCTCTAGTGGCGATCTAGAGAAGCGTTCGTTACTTATTGTTATTTATTCTACTCTTCTTTATTTATTGCTTATATATTGAAATGAGTATAATTGGCCGATACAACCCAGAACAGACTTTTTTATGAATCCACCCACACCAACTCTTAGTATTATAGCAGATTATTGTTGGATAGTAGGATCTACCTTCTTATATCTTATAGTAGGATTTATTTTCATGATTTTACGCACTAGAAATCTCATGAAGATTGGGATGAAAAGAAACAATTTCATAAAGAACGATTTACTCGTGTAAAAGTCATGAAAGTCCGGAAGGATGAATGGAGGTTAAAGTCTGGATAGACAAGAGTCAAACCTTGATCTCTAACATCTCGGCCAGGTGTACTTATTCCATTATTGACCATAAAACAACGAAGAGGGGGTATCCTTGAACCAACACATAATTTTATCCCAAATTCTGCAATAGTTCGAAATTAAAATAATTGTAATTGTTATTTCAGTTATTTTACTCGGTATTTATTGTTAATTACGTACTAAATTTTTAGTTTTAAAAAGGAAAAAGAATATAATATGTCTTCACGGATATTAGAGATAGAACACCATAGTTTCGTTCGGATTCGCTTGAGACTGTCAGGGTTTATTCTTCGCTCTAAAAATATTAGATTCGTGTCCAGCAGTTGACTCTACTAGGCTTTTTGCTTCTGAAAGTGTTTTGCTGAATTGCTATTGAAATTCGGAGTTAGGCAACCAAACTCTACATGTTTGACATGCCAGACATGTGGCGACGACGGACTCTCGCCATCCTTTCGTCTTATCTGGGATAAACATTAGCCCACTCGTTCTAGGACTGAGATAAAAGTAAAGGTTTCCGTAAAGAAGGAGATCCGGGTTTTATTCCTGTTCTCTGTGGACATTTTTAACTTCGATTACCTACTTCGAAGTTGGACGTCGAAAGAGATGAATTAGTCTTTACCTCCTCCTAAAAAAGACGATTTATTATTATTTTAATCATCAGTATTTAACCTTTGGTTTTTCTTGACTGCACACTTATGTATGCGGTGTTTATTTTCTTCTCTTTCTCCAAGATTTCTGCGAGTGTATTTGCAACAAATCGAGTAATTATAGAGTTACGATGAGATTCCAACCTTGGAACGATAGATAGGTATTATCCAGCCACTTCGCCGTAATCGCTTATCAGCGCTGCAAACTTCTTGTAGGTCAATGGTTAATTATCCGAGCCGCCGTCACCGATATCTGCACTCATCTGCTATCAATCTCATCCGTTGTTCCTCTATTCCAGATGCTCTCCTCGATGTATGGAACACGCTTCGTCCATTGGACACGCGTGTTTCACCCCTATTCTTCTTCGCAGACGACGAGGTGCTTTCCAATTCTCTCACTCAATTAGTGGCGTCTCCCTCAATCAACCCCTTCGGCACCCCGTCCTATTTGTAATTTCAAGCTGCCTATTCTGCTCTTCTCTCTCTCCCTTAACGAACTCACACGTTCTCTTTGGAAGGGTTCCTTTCCGTCTCCAACTTCCTCACGTCTATGCCGCCGTAGTTCGCACCCGCTTGCCTGGCAAAAGACTATCTCAGAGACAATGCAATTACAAAGAGATGCGCTGTTTCCTAAGACTCTTTCCACTCTAGCGAGGACAGAAGATTGGATTTAATTATGAGAGGGGGTTTTCGAGGCAAGAATCCTCAGTATTTGCCTAACGAAGGCAATCACCAATCGAAAAATCGTCGGGTATTGGAAATGTGTCTTTTTGAAGTTTGAATTACATCGGCATGAAGCGCCAGACGGAGTAAAGGTGATGTGTCGTTCAATACAGATAAAGGTATTGTCAGGAGAGAGAATTTTCCCGGTTTCCTTTTCTTCTTTTTCAATTTTGGATGTATACGACGAACGTAGTGGAGCTCTCTCATGATTGTTTTCCTTTTTCCCTTTCTATCCCTACAGTATTGCTGAAAATGCGAGGAAGAATGTAAATATTTTACGTTTATTCTCACAGTTGCTCTCTTCTTTCTTCTTTGTGTTCCTTATTTCGGTTTTTATTCTTTCTAAATCCATGAATTTCGGTCAAAATTCCGTTTTTACTTTTTCTTTATTTTAGGAAATTTTTTGTTTACAATTTTTTCCATTTCCGGAAGTCTTTGTTTTCGTACAGCTTCCTTTTCCGGAACTTTGCCATATTCGTTTTTCTATTATTCATCTTTTATATTCATTTTCCAGTTTTTCTTTTTGACTCCAGATATCCAGTTATTGATGTTTAATAAATTTTATGCGGGAAGGTTTGACGTAATGTAAGGTTATAATGATGAAAATAAGGATTCTTCGTACACTTCCATAAATTGACATTTAACCTATTAAAATTGTTTTTTTATTTTCATTCTAGGTTTTGAGTTTTAGCGGTAGAAAAGTATTACTAAAATTCACTTAATTCATATCTGTTATTTTCATTGTGGAGTTTTTAGAATATTTTGAAATCGGTATGGTCAGGCGTTACTTCGTGGAAGACCATAACACAGAAGTTGATGCGTTAAATGCGAGACAATCTTACGCTTGGTTTATTAAATATTAGTGAGACTAGATATGAGCAATCTCATTTGATTTGATATTAAGTTTTCTAATGGGTAGGTATTGGCTTTATATTATGAAATTTGTAAAGATAAAGATAAATTCAGGCCATCAAAAAAAAAAAACGAATATTTTTATCATGAATGATCGGTGTCATCTTCTGACAATATATTTTTGCAAATATGGAACTCTAGTTGGTAACATACAATAACATAGCTGAGACGATTCAGCCGATGGTCTAGTAAAACTTGCTGATTGACACAATTGGTACTTATTAGCTGAAAATGTTATTACCTTTACTGATAGTAAAGAGTAAGATAGTAAAGATACTCTCACTTTTTAATTAAATGAAGAAATTTGCCAATCCATTCACAGAACCTTTAACTATCGAATTGTTTATCAAGAAGATGTCAATTTGTCGTCGTTTATTCCTTAATATATATAGAGTTCTGGTTGTTAACATTCACCAACATAGAGAAAACGATTTATTTATTGGTCTACTAATTATTTGCTAACGGTTCATCATCTGCAAATACTATCTGATATCATAAAATGTACATACTTATCGGCTAAAAGTACATTATCTTATCATGAAAGTTACCGTTTCGGAATTTGCCGATTTATTTTTAGCGGGTTATTTGTGTTTATGTTAGAGGAAAACAACCTTATAAGTAAAATACTGAGAGAGAATTGGATTTGTTTTCCTCATTTGCAATCTCGCTGTATGTTAAGGTTATTTTCTACGCGTAAAATGTCATACGGTCGAAATGGGAATTTATTTCACTTTCATGGAGAAATGAAATTGCGTGTCGAAGGATCCGCCTTGTCGCGCCCAATCTCCACCGTAATCATATTGACGGGATTTCCGGTCTGGTTCTCCTCGATGTTTCCCATGAAGCGATGACGTCATCGATGAGGGAATCCCAATAATCCAGTGTTTCATTCATTTTCGCTCTCGGGTGTCTTTTTTGCCGGTGTGGGTGTCTTTCGCGTCATGTTGTTGATGTCCGGAAAAAACTCACAAATTCTCTCGAAATGTTTCTTTTTTTAAGGGGAAAACTTTCCGAGGAATTGGAGCGTAGGACGCGGGATATCTCTTGCGTTCGTGAAGAGTTGGTGAATCATCGGGAAAAAGTGAGGGAAAGGTTAGAATTAAAGGAGCGATTCCGAACCTTTATAGAAACGTGGGACTGTGACGCGTCGACTCAAAGTTCGTGGTATTCCAAGTTAGTAGTGCCCAAACCACGCCCCACAGCATACTTTCTTCTAAATCTCTTAAGTATTTGAAGAGAAATTAAAAGTTATCATTGTTGATCAGGTGTTTTACGTATACAAAATTTATCGGTAATAGGAAAGGATTTTAGGCGAATTAGCAAGACTAGGAAAGACATTCAGGAAAAACCAAAGTAATGCGGATATGAAAAATTTCTGACGAGACGGAACCCCGAATCCAGACTTTTCACCTGCAGGGTGGACATTCCACCTCAGTCTCAGAGTCATCATCGTTTTAACAAAGAATTCGGTCCATGTTCAGTTCGGTTTGGGTACATGCGGAATAACTAACTACGCTTCCACTTATATCCAATTACACTAATAATTACACGACTAGATAAACATACATACATATTCAAAATGAAGTCGTTTTTCGAGGGTATTTACGTTATTGTGCCATCAAAAAATCACTCTTTTAACACCTGTCCCGCCGTCTCCAGAACTACATATACGCTACTTGTACGCTAGGGCTACCTACCCTAACGGATAATCACTTTTGCTCCGATGCTCCAAGCCACATGTTTATTAGCTGAAGAAGAATTCGAATCGGCAAAAGAATACCAAGTGTTAAATTTTTTTATTAGACATTTCCGCCCCTTACTTTGAACGGTAAACCAACCCCTCCACCATCAGCTACGAAAATAGCTGGAGAGAGTATTGGGCTTTTTATGCAAGATGAGGAATAAGATAGTTTGATATAGCTTTCCTCGCATTGCCAGGATGCTATCAGCAAAATTAGTCCACGTACGTGCTGCACACTTACCTTATGGATATAATCTTAAGAGCTATAAATATAAATATGGATTGACCATCGTGGTCTAACGATGAATACTATAATTCAGATTCTTTCGTACCTCAGTGCCTTTCATAATATGACAATCATGAATAAGACCGGAAAAAAACTAAATGAAATATTCATTTTCTCTATCCTGTACGTAAAACAAATGAAAAATATTCTGTCTATCAAAATATGGTAGCAGGAACAAGGTTCTTGATATCGTAGCTAAATGAAGATGTTTCTATCCTTGCAAAATTTTAAAAAGCGCTTAGGAATTATTATTCTATAAGTAGGAAGGTCAAGAGCTATCTACGCTCGTATTTTTCAGATTGCGTCGAATTTGTTAATATACGACCTTGATCAGAGAACTCCTCAAAATTTGCATCTTCGTCCGGTTTCTAATCGAAGATCTCGCTGGAAAATAATTTTCTCCTTAACACGGGTCAAGCCAACAAATCCAAACGATACGCTCGTAAATAACCACGCATGTCAGTCGATCTACGGGTATGATATATTAGACGGTCGAAGAGACAACGAACATGGAACCTATTTTCGGCCGCTCATGTGTACTGAAGAAGTCAAAATATTTGCGTAAGCATTGCCTGCCATCCTTGCTCTCGTAACCGACGGCTAACCTGTCAGATGGAGCAGATAAAAAATGCTAAAATGCAGGAAGAGGCGCGAGATGAGGGTTTATCCGAACGCGGCATGATTTCCAGCAGGACTGAAAAGGAAATATTTCGCGGGAAAAAATGCAATTCTAGCTGCTGGGAAGGATGCGAGTGGTGAGGGAGAATTTATTGGAATAGTGCAGCAACCGAAACATTGGCTTTGGAAATTGGGTGTTGACGTAGAGTCATAAATCACGTGAGGAAAGTCTCGTGGCCAGCAGTTATGGGTGGAACGATTTCCGATCAGAAAGGAAGGCCCGCCGCGTCCGAATATCTATTGTTTCTTTTGACAAAGGAAAATGGGATAAATTGCATCGATTTCGGAGAGAATGGGAAAAAGGGAAAGGTCTCCCATAGAGGAAAAGCGGAAAAATTTTTGTTCTTGGCGCGTTTTCCATTATTAGAGGGACCAAACCGTTAAATTACGTCTCAAACAGCAGAATGAGTTATTCTCCAATTAAGCCAACCGAATTTAATAAAGCGTCATCCAATCAAATTTTTTACATTTTCGGAATTCGCTCCCAAAGTTGCTTTGGTTGGAAGTTTTCTTTGTTCTCAAATTCAGTGTTTTCTAGCGTGTCGTGCCGCATATTGTACATGAATACCTTCCATTCTTTTGTAACATTATGTAACATTTGGGATTTAATTCCGGATACGTAAAGAATTCCTATTTTATACACAGTGTTCGCTCTTTTATAGATTGGGGTTTATTTCTGAAGCTAACATACTTATGATCGAAGTTACCGCGAACTTCGAGTGTATGCGTAAGCGTGTCGAGTAGGAGCAAGGTTCGGAAACTTTTTTGTTCATGCCAGGTGAAAAATAAATTAAAAAGAAATAAAAAAATTGGAAAGGTAGGCAACTGATGATAGTAGCCAAATTCGGTTGGCATCCAATGAAAGAATCGGCAGTAGAGAAGATGACTGTGAAGTCTATCCGGAGAAAATAGTTAATGTGTAATATGGTTTATGAGGGAAATGTACCTGATGGAGATTTCTCAGCTTACTCAAGCCTTATTTGTGCCGATTTGTTTGAGTTATTCATTGATGAAGAGTTAATCCAATTCCCAGTAACGGAAAGTGAGAAGTACGCTCGTTTTTTGAACCACACTGGTCCTCAAGTAATGGCAGAAGAAATAAGAACTTTCATTTTGGATTTCAATAGCCTCTGAGTACAGCATTCTCTCAGGAAAGAAATATTATTTAATAAAGATATATTTACAATGTATTGATCGGTTGAGCAGTGAGAAGAGACCGTCATTCGAAAAATTGTATACGAGTATGTATTTGTATATTGCAGACAGAAAAAATCCAGAAATAAATTGTACAAAGTCTGATATAGTATTGTTGACAACCAGAGGCAAACGCATAATTAGACTTCAGAAGGGAACTAGCTTAAGTTTACCCAGTGCTTTACAAGACGCAGCTAAAATCAGCTGGCGGACTGTTTAGCAAGACATTCGCATCTAACACTGGCTCCTCTGATGAGTTGAGGCAAGAAAAACGGAACATTTTTATCAAAGAAATGCTGGACCTTAAAGGAGCTTCACGTGTCAAGAAGGTACAAGTTGAGGGAAAGCAATTTGCAAAAAGTACGACGTGAGGTTATATGCTAAACGTTTTCCTAAATTTTATCTGGAATGTATATAAATATATGTCACAAACAATATTTTAAAATAAAAACTCAGGAAATTCATTCAATTTCAAGCGGAATCTTAATTTTCAATTCCCTCATTGAATAAGCACTAGTAGTAGTGGAAAGGCCTGGTATTACCATATGGGAACGGGCATTTACAAAGAAGCTGTAATTGCGTAAATTTTAAATTTTTTCTAATAAATACAGGTCATCTGAACTGCAAACTACTAAAATTAGGTTAACATTTGGGAAAAAATAATTCTTTTCCTCGTCCTTGGAGGGTTAAATTAGTCTATTTTGGAAGCTAAAGTCAGATATACAGATTTAAAACATCATCTGGAGTAAATGTTATTTCACAGCTTGCTATAATGACATTCGAGCCTCTACAGTAGGTGTTAGATCACTGATGATCAAGAGAGCTGCTAAATTTACGCAACTTTTTATATCCTTGCCTTTTTCCCTGGTTGATAGTGCTCGATTCATCCAAAACGGTTCGTTTAACCTCTCAGCGAAAACATATGCGAGAAAAAATAAACAGTTTTATTTACACTCCGCATTGATAGCATACGGGAAGGACTTTATCGTACCCAAAATACCCAAAAATAAATCACCGCGAGAAAAGGGAATAACTTCACGTTTTTCCGACGAGAGAAATATCGCGCAGATGCGGATTGGCAAACTCCGGATGTTCCCGAGGTAAAATAGGTGTGGAATAACGTGGGCGGAAAGAGCTTAAGGCATCCCAGTTCATCGAAAGACGTTGTCAGGTCAGAAACAGTTGTGTTTCAAGGGGGAACAAAGAGGAAATGAAAAGCACGCAACCATGAGCTCGTGATTCTGCCCTCTGGCGCTCGATCCGTCCTTAAGGGAATTCGAGTTGAAATTGGCGCCGCGTAAATTACGCCACGCGATTGGTAAACAGCGAAGGAAACGGTTCTATTGTTCCCAGAGGAAAAGCAAATTGTTCTGAAGGCTGTATTACTCTAACCTAGAAGATTGGCCAATCTGTTTATTGGTGGGAATTCTTCAAGAGTTGATTCCCCAGTAGTAGATTCCCGAGTAGATTTAAGTGGGTTTCCTACCAATTATTACGATATAATTGCAAAAAAATTCGAATGGTTCACCAAATTGATATTAGGATATAGGCTAAAATAACATCTAATATTAATATAATTAGGCTGACCTCATCCTAACTATTTATAAAGAGGGTCGTTATTGTAATTATAACGTGATAAAAAGGGTAAAATACTTCGTCCGATTTTTCTGGGCGAAGTTATCATTGCTCAATAATATTTGAAAGAATTCTTGGCCATTTCGTTGATGGAGATTTATTCTAACTAGAGATGAACTACCCATAGTTCCTTCAAAGTACTATAAAGTATAAGTTGTATTATAAAGTGCAGAATTATATTATTGTAAAGGGGAGCAGCGTAAGTTTTAGAAGCTAGCGTTTTTCATCGCAACCTTATCATAGGTGTTTTTAAATGTTAAATATCCTTATGAGACTAAGTATACCTCGAAAAATTTTGAAAATTCGCTATATTTCAATCTTAAAATGTAGTCGAGCCCTTTTTTCGAAAATTTTATTATCCAAAGTTCTGTATCGAATATCACTATATTTAGCGAAGGGTTTTAACGGGGGAAAACATTTTTTGATCACGTGGGCAGGACAAAATGGTTGAAAAGGGGACTGTACCGCAAAAATGTGACGTACGGTCATCCTAATTTTAATTACCTGTATTGTACACGAAGAAACGCTGATTAAAGACGGCTCAAGGAATCCTGAAAATGAATCATTAGGATTGGCAGTTGTTATATGTTAGTTGGCAACAGTTATACATGATACTAATATTTTGTATCACTTCGGTACGGAAAATCTCTCGGCTACCTAAATTCAAATGCATTCTCATTGGAACTCAAAGTCATCAAAGGCCATTGTCTTCAGAAGAACGAGTTACTTACAGCCATAAAGTTTTCGCAATTTTTCTTCTATGTCATCATTTACGAGAATCGAAGTAGAATCGAAGAGATATTTTATGGCCAATAGTGTCTCATCATTATTTATAATTTAATTTACAATATAAACGAAGCTTGGAAGAGATTTACACAAACTTTCCGTGTATTTCCTATGAAAGCCATTCACAACGTTTTGGGGTCGAACCCGGTACTGTTTCACAGCCTTATTTTCCGTGGCCCCAGGTATGAGAAATATTGTTGAAATCGATGGAAAGGATAGGAGGGAAGGTATATAAACTTAAATTTTCGTACAGAAAGGCAGGCAAACAGAAAAACTATGGAAACCATGTGTAATATTATTGTAACGTAGCAACCTGGAATTTCTAGAAATGTCACGCACACAATCCAGGCCGCCGACAACCGACTTGCTCTTATCAAACATAACACTACGTACACGAGAAATTTACTCCGTATTTTTTCATTGGAAAGGTAGTATTTGGCCTCTTATTGTGTAGAAATGATAATGTTTGTATTGATGTTTGCCTCATATTTCTATTTGTGATTAGAATCAACGGAGGCTTTTGATGGGTCTTATGGGGACTGTTTTCCCCTGCAATTTTATTTCAGTGTATCTCAACCGTTATTGCTTGAAGCGCTAGAGATGCATAAACAGCGGGTGTAACGTATAAAATATATGTATCCCAAGTAGATAAAAAACAAATCAAATATTCCTCTTCTTCAATTCAATTGAAGTGTACAATCCTATATTGGATTGCCTAAAAACACTTCTTTATTTCAAATCAAATATACGTATTGTATAATTAAATTAAGATATTTATAAAATTGTTGGAGTGTTGGTTGAAATTTCGTAGTGAATAGATTCGCTATCACTCTTGGTGACTATATTTTAGGAACATATTCACAGAAATTCAATTTACGTTAATCTATCATTGTAATGAATCTTTTCTGGTCCGCGATTGCTCATCGATTATTAAGGAAATGCGTTTTAGATTAATTAGAACATGCTGCGGATGTATTTTGTTTATTTTCATTATGGAGAAGGGAGCTATAATTAAATTTAAACAAACATAGTTATTCAGCGTACCAAACAATCAATGGAACAGTTATCAATAACGCCATTTCGTTTACGTGATTTTAAATGAAATTACTTTCAGTTACCTCATGCTTTTATGTGTTTAATTGTCATGAAATAATACAGTAAAGTCGAATTGTATATACTTGATTTTTATCGAATTTGTGTTCTTTAAACGTTTAGCGCCGAACAACTATTTGGCATTAATTATCATAAAGATTAAAAGTATATTATTCATTTACTGAATTTACTGGAACTAAGAGATCTGTAATGAAAACGTTTGGTAGCTGTTAAGGAAAACGTTTGATTGTTTGTTTTTAACCATTATAGGCTTATAGACCTGAGTCAACAGAAACCTCTGTTGACTCACTCTTTCATCGCACAGAAATGGTTCCTGGAAGGTCTATGAATGCGCGAATTGTCTAATTTTAGTGGTAAAAAATACACTAAGGATTGAGAAACTATGTAGAAGCACCATTTGCCTAGTGGGCCAGGTCACTAGTTTACGAGGCTAACACAGAAAGCCTGTTTTTGGCAACTCTTCCGGCCGTTTTGGTCAACGTGAGGCTTAACGTGTTAGGAATTCCTTTAATCCTTCAAGGGTAGAATGGCAAAATTAGGTCGCTCATTTGTGGTATGCCGGAAAACAGTTGTGCATAAATTAAGCTATTTCAGATGTAACTTTTGCGATTCCTGAGTGGTTTTAGAAAATATCTGCCTCAATTCATTAATCAACAACATAGACTATTGTGGTTGTGGTACCATATCTGGATACGGTAGGATATTTTTCCTGGCTTTTGATAAAGAAACATTCATATATTATTTGCTTTTGATTCGTTGTTGTTTTTGACTGTGAGACTGCGAAAGCTGCTGTGATATGGGTGATGCTAGGTAATTATTACATTAATTTTGGTCACTTCCGTGCAATCTTCTGATGTAAGGTTCTTTAAAGTCGAAGTACATTTTTATTACTTTTCTTGTTTCACAACCTTTATCCTGTTAAATAAATATTTCTGTATATTCATTTCCAATCATAATCGTCAATGAATTATAATTAGGAAATGCTTTGGATTAGTTCTGTGGACATTTTTTCTTTCGGAGAATTCGTAGGAATCCTTTTCCGAAAATTGGTAGCTACAAGATGTCGATAAAATGAGTAGTAGTAGTAGTGGTATTGTGAAAAGTGCTTCGACAGCTGGGGTAATTTCGTACGTAGGCTCCCACCAGAAATCGAACTCGGGACAGCTTTCATTGAAGTCAAACGCGCAGCCCACACGGCTATCCGGGAGCCCTCGATAAAATGAATTCTGCTTTCCATCTCCATCCTGTGCAATATAATTATCTCCATTTTACCCTGATATTTAAAAAAATTGTTATGCTCACTATTTTTATTAATTAATTCGTTATAGTTGAGCTAAGTCCGGTGGCAAAATTATTGAATACTATACTGTATTACAATAATACTGCACAATCTTACAAAATTGATATACATTATTAATTATAATTATAAATTACTTAATAATACAACAGTAAGCTTTTTACCTCATAAATAAATAATATTGACCATTTAAAAGATATATTTTAGTTATAATAAAACGCTATTTCAATATTAATATCTCTGTTTAAGATATTATAATTTTACATAAAAGTAAATATTATTATTATATCGTATATCATTATAGTAAATGCGAAGAATCTTATGAATGAATTTATTAAATAAAGATAGTTCGCTCGAAGTTGGAGTGTGTATAGAAAGCAGTCGGGATATTGAGCTTAGATCAAAGGAGGTGAAATCAGATTTCTTTGAATGGGCGAAGAAAATAATAAGCCTCCATTCATTTAATAATGTTCAAAGCATATGAAAGCGTAAAGGCAAATATATGATAATGTCAAACTCTGGAGCTAATTTTTAATAATTAGGGCTTTTAATTATGGTGATTGAAATATTAATCTACCATTCTCTCATCAATTCGTTCTTTATTTTCCAAAAAAATTCCACATGGGTTGTATAATGTTCTGTCCAGAATGTGGCAATACCCATTTTAAGATGCCGTTGCAATGTGTTATTACCTAGAGTAAAAAGAATTCTGGCATAAAGAGTTGTCTAAAGAAAACGTTGAGAATGATATGCAAAATTATGGCTAAATCGGTTGATTATCTGCATATGATTGCAATTTTATCATAACTATAATGGTTATAAAATATTTTTAGGTAAAATACGAGTATGTGGATTAGTTCCGTGAATGATCAAAGTTTATGAGAAACTGTATCTCCTATTAAGTTTTATCAAATGTGCTTGTTCATCAATCTTAGTGAAATATTAGAAAGTAGCACATTATGTCACATTTTAAACGTTTTCGAGTTACAATTTTGGTTTATTTATCTTATCTTGTCTTATTTTGGCTAAACTTCCGTCAGTATATTCAGTGTTCACGAGTTGAAACTGGAGTTAATAAGCTTTAATTCTTTTCAAGCTAACTTTTAATGTTAGAGTAGTTAGCATGTTCCGTTTCAAGCATTCTGCTCTTGAAGGAAGTTGACTGTGAAATAGAAAAGATTTTTTGGAGTTGGAAGTAGCGGTTTTTTGTTCAGAAATTGATACCAAGAGCTTTCAGTTGTTCCTCAAGTTTCCTCAAGATAAAGTTCGTAGATAAATCAAAAACTCGTCGACGAAGAGATTTAAAGTTTTATTGCTTCGGAACTCTGCGATTTCGCGTTCAAAAAGTTAGCTAGTTAGATCGATACAACTTCCTTCGCATTTAAGCCGTTGTAACGAAGAAAATTGGAATGATACATAACCATCTGAGCGAAAAAGGGAAGATTGAGAATTATCTCGCATTTTTTCTAGGAGCGATCTATTTTTTGTTTCGATATTTTTGCGTAATTGTACAGCTTTTGAGGAAGTTCAATGAAGTAGAGAAGATGCGAAATCAATCCGCCTGAACTTCTCTCATATGTAGCACATTAGGTTTGGTAAAATTTTTCATTTATTAATTGAAGGCAGAGTCATATTACTTTCTCAATTTTTAGTGATATATTTTAGTGATATAGTGGTATCGTTGTTTTTAATCTTCTGATACATGAACTACTCCTTATCTACATTCAAAGTAGATAGTTACGAAATACGATTTGTAGAAATACAGTACACGACCTGTAATCAGTTTAATTTAAGAATTTCATATAAATTTTATTTTGATTTTTTTCATCATTGCGTTTTTATCGAAAAAAGGGTAGTCTTTATCTTCAAGCTTCGGTTGTTTTCTTCCGCTATAATGCTGAAACATATGGCATCCGAAAGTTTCACCCTAAGTGTGGCCATTCATCTTATTGTTAGAGACGGTTCGCTCAAGGACAGTTATTTCAGGAATAATTTTCACCTAGAGACATTACACCCAAGATTTTTCATCCAAGAATCGGATTACCAAGGAGATTTTTCAGCCTAAGAATTGTTATCCATTTTTTTTTTCAAAAAATACCCGCCTGGTTTGGGTTGGGTGGTCATTGATTATAATTCATTTAACATGAAGGCCATGAATTTTGAGTGTGCGATAAAAAAAGGACTTTTCACATATTTCGTATGAAGGAATTTCTAAATGATCAGTCTGGAAATAAATAGTAGATAATTATCGAAGTTATAAGATTTGAAAATGTTTTTTTCCAAATTGTATTTCATAAAGGTAATTACAAACACACCACTGGAAAAATATCATTAATACCATACCATTTGGGAAAACATCCTCTGGGTGAAATATCCCATCGATAGAGTTGGATATAGAAAATAGTAAAGAGGAAAGGGGCGGTATATGGTAATATCTTGTGGACCTATCTCAAAGTAGCAGCAATATTAGTACCTTAATTCTCTTTAATAAACTGATTAAATACTGTGTAGTTGTAATATCCAATAAATTTCATATTAACATAGAAACACTTTGCTAATAGTTTTCAGCTTAATCTTCTCCTCGGACCGTAGAAAATTGCTTGTTTTGCAAAAGTCATCAATTGGGAAAAAAACCTTCCCCATTAGGGAAAAATCTTGAAAAAATTCTCTGGGAGGTAAATCCGGGGACTAATATCTGTAGAAGAAAAGTAGGATAGGATCGAGGTCCTCCGAAAGTAATATTAGCTCAAATTGTATATCATGCGTGATTTAATCATCAAATTCGAATTATATTTAATATTTCGATAAAAATTAGAATATATATTAACTACTCAAAATGTTTTCGAGCTTGGAAAGTAAATAAAATATTTGAAAAAAATAAAATTTATTATAAAAATACTAAAATTCAGCGGTTTCCTCAGTTTTGTTTTCGTTACCCGATGTTCATCCACGGAGGATCTAAATTAGGTCGTTGTTTTGAATTCTCCTTCAGTCCATAACCAAAAGGAAGATGGATGATAAGAAAGGAGCCTTCGAAAATGAAGGCTTTTAAGATGACCGACGTATATGGCGATGTCTAGACAGGCAACGTTTGATTACTCCTAAGTAACAGCAAGAGATCGATGGGTTTGATGTACTTCATGCCAATCGTTATATGAAGGTTGTTTAATAGCCTCGTGAAGAATGATTTCCCGCAGCCCAAGAGAGCAAGATTCCCTTCAATATCATGTAACATCTTGTTAAATGAGTAAGGTTTCTTTTCCGTTCTTAAGTAAAGAGATAACCCGCAAACTCACTCTACTTATTGAATTCTTGCCGGTGTCCTGTGTTCGATCCCCTGGTCGATGAGGATGAGATCGAGATCGTGATCTGGTGTGAATCCCAACAATCCTCGCGTCATTTGATGTCACGTATCGTTGTACTGCCACGGTGGAGGCTTTCTCTATTGATGTTATGGTTTACTTTCGCCAATCAGAATTAGAGGAATAAATACTAAATATAAAGCTCGTTTCACGCGAATATTCTCATTTCTGCGTAATTGCCTTCTCTATTTCCCAACCAATTAAACGCGGATAAACAACTTCCCTTGGTAACTGATAAATAATTTTCCATAGTAACCGATTAGCTTCATATTCTAAAGGCATTACCTTATCCCTGCAACCACATTGCTCTTTCCATCGCTGATTATTTTCTATTCGTTGTAGGTTCTCTCACCCATTATACTTTTTATATCATCCAGGAACTTATTCCTAGGTTGTCCCCTTTTCTTACCAAGAATTTTTCCTTCCAGTAAATTCCTTACGAAGTTATTGTGTCTCAGAACATGCCCAAAAAATTTAATTTCCCTTTGTTCCATAAACTTTAAGTTCCTTTCCACCTTGACCTTCATCATCCTCTTTCTTGCTCTTCCTTTCCACCCAGTTTGTTCTTGTTCGCTGTCGCCAAAGCAACATTTCCATAGCCTTTAGCCGAGACTTCTCCAACTATACAAGTCTAACTTTCATGCAATATTATGCTCCAAATAAAGACTTTTACAAATGATTTTTTTTATCTTGAAATTCATATGTTTCAACAATTATTTTTTTCTTTCATATGGTTTCTTTGCCACAGCTATAATTATTTTGATTGCTATATATTATGGTCCTAAGATAAGAGAATGCGTTTACTTAAACTTAATCCATTCTTCAATTAATTCTTCTTTCTCATCTTTAGAATTTACCACAGCCCTTGTTTTATTCAGATTTTTATTTTTCATTTAAATGACCGATTAGCGTATGAAAGGAATTCAGTTACAATGATTCCTCCGATCTGCAATTCGTGATCTCTGTTCTGAGATTTGTGTATCAAAAGATACAATCGCACCAGTTTCTCTTATTTAATCAACTCAGCACACTCTGAGTCCGCTAGAGAAACTGGCCAGATGTGGCTATTTACTCTTGCTTGGATTTTTGTGTAATGCTTTGACTAGTTCCGAAGTTTGCAATCGCTTTCTACTCTGGCTTTAAGACATTTCCAACATAATTTCAAATCGCTACAACCGTTGAAACTTTTTTGAGAATTCGGCGCTACATTTTAATCTTCCATCAACTGGATCCTATCCGAGGGATGCCACACATCGTCCAAGACGCACCACAATCAAATCAGAAATTCCCTGGACAAGCCGAGCCGCTGTACGTTGTGTCTTTTCTAAGTCAGCTATTAATAGTTTCGTAAGGATCCCTGATTTAGAAGATATTTTTCACCAGCTATCTAACGAGCGAAAAGAATGCTGCTTCAGCCTTTGATGAAAATTCTTCTAAAGCTCTATTAGCAGAACGTTTCATTTTATCATCTCTTCCACCCGTGCAAAGATTTTTATCCCCCTTTTCTCAAGAAAGGAGAAAAGTAATTTTAGTCATATTTTCTGGAGAAATCCACATTGTGCTAATAAAAAATTCAGAATCAATTATTTAGGCTCTTAAGTAGGCAACAAGAAAAAATTAAGATTCAAAATTTTCTCACTCCTAAACCAAAAACCTTCCCATGGCATAAAAACTTTTACATTTAATTTACCTCATACATTTAGGATGGGATGATCAAGTAGTCAAAAAGAGAGCTTTTCCTTTAAGGTAGGACGACAGTTTAAAGCGCACATCTACGCTGTTATTTGGGGAATTTAGAATTGGAGGACCGGAGCAGCTGTGGAACGAGATTTTTCTTTTAGAGATCTGAATTCGAATTAAATGATAATGAGGGCGTGAAACTTCAAAGAAGTTGTGAAATAAGCGAAGTACGGGAAACAATTAGAATTTCATTAAATTCGAAAAATGCAAATGAATTTCGTGAATTGTGTTAGGTATTTTTAGATTCCAGCGCTTTATTGAAGGAATTTCTATTTCAAGCCAATGAGCATATTTTATACCAATATTTTCCTGAATATTATTTGTGAGTGATGATGATAATTAACGATGATTATCAATATGACTTCACAAACACAAAATTTCACAAATAAGATCAAAATGTAAACATAATTCGGATGATTCTAATGTAAAAGTGAGCAATTATAAAGTTATTATACTTTTCTTTCCTAAGATATCAGTTTCTAACTTAATTATATCATCACACTATATATGGCGGTTGTATCTACTCGGTTGGGTCACTAATGTGGTAGAAATTTTATTATCATTCTCAGTATAGCCTTGAGAAACAGGAATTTTTGTTGCTCGATTAATGCTGCAGATTATTTGAAAATAATATTTAAAGTTTACTTTTACGAAAAGAGCTCTGGCGTTAATGAATTCATCAAAGAACAAAATATTTATCGCTAAAATCCATTTGAGATTATATCTTTTGGTGAAGGCTGAGCTTTGCTAAGAAATGTTAGTATTGCAGATTGATTCCTCTTGCAGATACTGCTTTTTAACTTTTTTCTAGAAAACTATTTGGAAGAAGCTAACTATAAGAAATATGTGAATTTGAAGTATTTACTGTTTTCGTTTGAAACATTTACCATGTAAAATATTTGTGAATTAACCCATGCTCATTGGTATGAAAATTTTGAAAACCATTCCTCTCTGTATCTAATTATTCGATCTTTTACACGTGTCTAAAATTATCGTCGCGATATCTTTATGTCTTTTACGTAATAAAAAATTACTCAATCTTCTGTATTCGTCGAAAGCGACCCAGATCTTCCAGTTTCGAAGCGTTCAACCATATTAGATTGGATCTCGTGATACTCAGCGACTTTCATCCCTCGAGAGAAATTGAATTTTTATTTTTAAATGCGATTCACCTTAGAATATCACTTTGCATCACTCAACCGTTAGGGATCCTCTCAGACTGTCTCAGAAAGGGAAAGTATGTGGAGGGAAATATAAGTAAATTTTCTAACAAAACCAGTCTTCTTCACGATTCTTTCTAGGCAAATTCAAAACGTTATTCACTATCAACCCACTTATCACTGAAATACAGAGAAATTATTTATTTACTACTCACCCTACCGGCAAAATGTGGCCAAATTTCTCGAGGCAAGTAATTAAAGCTATAATGTTGATTACGTTGTCCTCATTAATGTCATAGATTATATAGTTAATTGGTAATATATTAGAGTAACGTATATCCAAACGGCTAAAATAACTATCGTCATGTATATATTAATTTGTTTTTTCCGTCCATTTAAAATTTATTTTGACCAACTGTTGTCATTTTATCGGTTTCTCGTTTAGTTCAGAGACACTTGTGTTATCAGTATATTTTAGAAGTTCAATAATGACTCGGAAGAGTCGAAACTGGTCGATATTAAATTTTATTTTGGAGACTACTATGTATTTTTAGTTTTTATTCTATATGACTCTGACTAGCGTTATGTAAAACGAATAAAATAGTGGCCTATCTCCTAGAAATTCCTTTTTTTTAGGATGCGTTTTATTACTTATATTATTGATTTAGATTTCTTTGAATAATTTTTGTTTACCTCATTATACCAAACACTCATATATATGAGTGAAGAACATTGAAAAATGAAGAGCCACGTTATCAGCAAACGGTAATGAGGTCGTTATTGGGACGATTTATAAAAATATAAGATTTTATCAGAATTCGATAGATACCATCAAAGGTTTTTCCCTATTTTTAATCGAAAGTATTCGATGTGAGAAAATAATTGTTAATTCATTTTTTCTTACGGCATTTGTTCCTATTTTGCAAAACCATTATTTCAAGTTACATTTTATGAAAGGAAAAGAGGTCTAAAAATGGACCGACAAATATGATTATTTCAGTGTATTCATAAAAAAATTGACCATAATTAACTTAAATTTAGGAAAATAAGTAAATACATACAAACAAAGAGATGGAAATTAGATACTAAATATAGATACAGGCATACAAAGATAGATTTGGATTCATAGGTCACTTAATTGAGCACACATTATCTGGTAGAACAGATATTGGAATAAATCATGTGATTTTCCAATTAATTTTGGGAGGAGAATTAAAAAGCATTTCCAATGAACACCAGGATAGAGATGTTCAGGAAAATGACACGATAATTCGTAATATCTCACGAAATTTAATTTCCATGTCTGTTATGGAAATGATATCCATTAAGTTTTCCAATATTCCGCGATGCTTTCCTCGTAGTAATAAGTCTCATCCATTTTCCAACCTAATATTCTTTAACAGAGCGAATTTCGGAGTTGGATATAGCGTTTTATGGCAAAGCGCGGCTTTATCCACTCGCGTTATTGTTTTCCATGAAATTATGCTCCCGATACGGAATTTGATGCCGCGATTCGATGAAAAGAGAGGTTTACGACTATCCTCAGGAATTCCAATCGCCCATTTTAACTGCGCGTCACGTTTGCCTCCGGTGAGAATAAAAAGGGATTTTTCGGAATAAATCAGCTGTGTCCATTCATGCAACGTGCGAAAATGATGCACACGGCCACCCTTCGTGGGGGCAAGGGCATTTCAATGACAGAAACACATGAAAGGCTGTATGAAGTTCACTACTGCATAGCAGGAGTCGAAACCCCTTCGCGTGCTGTTGATGGTTGCTTTACGTGGGATTTAATGTAAAGGATGCCATAGAAAATGCAGAGGTCTCATTGAAATTCCGTACTCATCCTGGCTTACGCTGTTGGCTTCTCCGGGGCTTTTAGCAATCAAATCCGTCAAAGCCAGCACACCCTTTGTTCATTGCTTAGTTTGAATAATCACTGTTTCAAAGAAAAAATGTTAAAAATTTCTACTCAAATTTATGAGCCTGCACAAAGAAATCCTTTCTTTTTAATTTTATTTGTCATAAAATCTGAGCTTAGAGTCCACGTCGAATTACAGTTTCTATTCTTTCAGCTGTTTGAAACGTTCCATACGTAATTTTTGACTTAAATTACGTGTACTGCGATTATGAGTAATAAGCAATATGGAGACAGGGTTTTCCAGATTCTGCGTATTTTCACCTTAAATATGCGAAAAAGGTGACAACGTTTTCAATCACAATGCGGGATATGCAACGATCTGATTTTATTCATATTTTATATAGAATTAAAAACGGAGATTAAATCTTCGCTGCCTTTAAAATGAGACGTGAAAGTTTGAGATGAGAATTTAATTTAGGATTTTTATTGTTCAAAACGTAATCTAACTGCCCTTAACCGCGGTTTTTCTATGTGTTAGTATTCTCTTGACGTAAATCTAAACTCACCGAAACTTGGAATTTTGAGGTCATGCATACCTTGAGTTATTTTTGCATTAACGTAAAAAGAAAAATAAAGAGGAAATTAAAATTCAGGAGAAGATGGGCGAGTTTCCGTTTATCTTTCCATTGAGCGGAAAACTGTAAGGAAAACAAGGAAGAAAGATGTACTAGCATTGATTTCCTCTCGTGTTTATTTTTGTATGAGAATCAATCGAGCATTTTATCTGAGAGCTTACTTTCACGTGCATTTGGCGGAAGTGAGAGTTGGAAAAGAAAACATCAAAACACTTGTACGCCTTTTCAGATTTTCCTTTGGCTCGTGAAAGGATCTGCCATCTCAGTATACTTCTTGAAATGAAAACTAAAAATAAATAGACAACTTTTTAAATTTTAAAGTGTTGATATAGTTTGGAAGTTAATTTATCATTCGATTAGTTCATTAATGCCTTTATTCAACTTGCAAAAAATTTGCAGTGTTACATAGAATGGTATTGGCTCCAGGATAATAAATCTGTGGAATAGGATAGTGACCAGTTCCTATTTTTTATGGTTTTAAAATTGAAAAATTAAGGTTATTCTGTCAAAAGTTTTCATTTATAAAGAAATTTTAGAGTATCGTTTTTACACAAGAAGTGGCTATAATCGTTCTACTCTGCTAATAATATGTTTTCTTTCCATAAGTTGTATTGAATTTACATCACTTAAGCTCACGTAGCCGTTGAAGGAAAATATCACGTATAGTTTTTCTGTTGCTACAAATTACCATAATGCACTACATATTGAATTTAAATGTCATTAGTCAGCAGTCAGAGTGATTAATCAGGACGCAAATTTTACGTTGTTTTCCCATTTTCATTTTATTTTTCAGTATTGTGTAATGTGCAGAATTTCGTTATTCTGCTCGTTATTATTTCGTTATTCATTAAAATCTGCTAAGTTTTTAACCTGTGCGAATACAAATTTCAGAGTTTCAAAACTAACCAAGATGGAGATATATTTATTTCCCTGAATGTAGACGTAAATGAAGATTAGTTGGTGCATTTACTTTACATTAAGCTTGTTTGTCTTAATAGTATATATCGTTAAATTTTCTTATCTTTGAATCTTATACTCCTTCTCTAAGAACTTTCTATTTAGTGTCCACGATTAAAGTGTTTGAAGATATGAGAAAGGTCGAAGGAATCTGTTAGAACATTCCTAGAGAAAGGGAAAAATTTCTTTTCCGAAAACAGGTTTCAGAGATGAAATTCTCAAAGGATGAGGGTGATTGTATTACGCTCCATCTTTCCACCATCGATCATTTCCGATATCGGCACGGAATCACGTCGTTCCCGGACATCTATCCGAACCGAAGGGAAATTAAATTGATTGATTCCGCTGGTAACGTGAGGAGACCTCGGACATGTACCGTGGAAGTCAATAGCCTAAGATTCCGACCTCTTTCGGAATTCTTCCAGTCTCTTGACCTATGCCTTTGAGACGCCCTCTTTTTTTATTCCGTCCTCTCTCTCATGATTATCGTCAAACCAGTGAACTAGATCGTCAAGATTGGCGGGGCTTAATTTCATATGATTATATAGACTGTAATAATGAAATCTTTAACTTATTCGTACTGTGAACTCATGAAATTGTAAGCAAAAAGTACAAAACATAATTATATCAATTATTGTGGAATATTATGCAGAGACTTAGATTTAGGAAAAATCTTTTCAAAAATTTCTTCTTAAATTTCATGTTTGCTAATGTCCATTAATATCTCATAAATTTTACCAATTCCTCCTTTTTACTGATAAATATCTCGATTTTTTCTTTCCTCTTTGATTAAGACATCTAGCGATCGGCGAAAACATCCGATTATAAGATACTCGGTCATAAGATTGCTTCTGGGAAGTATTAACCATGATTGTAAATACTAGAATTTTAGGACATTGCCTTCTCTTCAGAAAGAGTATCATCTTTTAGATCTATCTATACTATATTTAGATTTAGATCTATCTATACTTTAACATGGCCCCAAAATCCTAATCTATTCTTAGGGGAAAATACGTGAGCTCGGCTTTCATAATCATATCATGGTCGTCGAAAACTTTTTAAGGATTTATGAACATTAGATGAATAAATATATTCACGACGGTGATAAATATAGTTGATTTTGTAAAGATATTATTTTTTTATCTTAAAAATCAAGCTGCAGAGTGATTCTCAATCGATGAGCCGTCGACTATAGATGTGCTATGGTTAAACTTTTGATGTGTAACCAAATATTTACAGGTTTATTTACATACTACTTTTAATTATTACTCTATTTCATAATCCAGCATATAATTAACCCTCAAATCAAATATACGAGTTATTGTAGGAGATGCATCATGGTTTGATTAGATGTCTCTGTACTGAAATATACCATAATTTTTGTCTATAATACGGAAGGTAATGATATTATGAGATTACTTCAGAAACGTTAGCACTTATTGGGAATAAGTTACAATGAGTAAAACATTCATATCATATCTTTTTTGGCATTGCAGCGTCATCGGCTCTATTTTAGAATAAGCAAAGTAAGGTTATTAATAAAACAGCAAGGAATGAGTCAGTAAAATTCAGTTGAATATATCTGTAAGCGTTGTTATTTATGCGGATTTTATATAGCATTTAAAATACATTGAAATTGATAGATGCATTGGGGTAGTATGCCTCGCAGTTGGATTCAATAAGTGAGAGTGCCGTTTAAGACATAGGTTTTGGAAGCTAAGATTTAAAGTAAACAAAGATTTTGTTCAGTAAACTAATATTCTTTCCCTTTATCTACGAATTGCTAAATTCGCCTTATCTGTTATCTAGGATCTATGAATATCTATATATTTTTGTGGAACTGTGGAAGTTATCATACACATTTAGTACTTCGTGAACATGCTACTATTATCTTGTTATATCCTTAGAATTAAATTTTCGTCGATGTCGGTGAATCGTTTTATTTAATTAATTTAGTTAATGTCCCCATTTAATTTCTCTTTACGTGATGTATTTTTATGCCTCAATCTACTCTCTTCCGTGGCTCTTTAAATTTCAAATTAGTGATTACATAACAAGGAATGGGCAATAGGTGGTTTTGCACGTAAGGGCGTGCACCCAGGAAAATTCCCAAGGAAGAATAGACTTGAAAAAAGTCCGACGGGACCGGGAATCGAACCCGGGTTCGATTCCCGGTCCCGTCGGACTTTTTTCAAGTCTATTCTTCCTTAGTGATTACATATTTTGCTAAAGAGCGAGAACTTTGCTAAAGGGTAAGACAGTATGTTTTATTGCTTGGATAATCAGAATATCGTGTTTTGATAAATTTTCGCTTAATATACATCCAACATACAAAAATAATTGCTTCCATTTTCTCAACTTACAATAAGAAATGAGAGCGATTTAAGCCGAAGGGAAGGTTTTCCCAGGAGAAAGGCCACGGAGCGTAATGAAGAAAAGAACTACGGGGGAGGGCACAAGACGTTCAGATAAAAAGGGCAAGGGATTCGGAAATGAAGCGAAAGATGAAGTAGATAAGGAGAGAGAGAGAACGTTTAAGGGAGAGAATAAAAGTCCAAGCACTCTGAGATAGATGTGCGTGGAGAAACACGGGTTCCTTTAAGAACCACCGAAGCGTAAACAAGAGCGCAAAGTAACACGAGGACAATAATTTATCGATGAGAAGGCGTTAAGAGATATATGAGGTAAAGTAGGGCTGAATGATTGGGGGAGTGGGGGTGGTGTTGGGTCGGGGTGTGAATGGAAGGAAAAATGAGGAGATGGCGAAGAGTTGAAGGGGATGGAAAAGGGGATCCGTCTCCCAGGCAACCGACACTCCCCACAGTGCATACTTGTGCCTCCAATTCCGATCAATGGCGCGTATTTGGACTCGGGGGTGGCGCGGAGTGATTGGGGTGGATGAGAAAGCGGAAATATCGAGTGGGTGGAGGGAGTTCCCTTGGGGTTATTATCGGCCGATTTTACTGGCGGAGGACTCTCAGAATAAAGAGGTTTTTTCCAGAGAGGTTGTTTGAGGTTTGTTGAGTCTTTAGGAAGTACATATTTTGTGTAGACTCGGCTGGCCGAAGGTAAATTTGATGGATGTCGATACTACAAAGGGATGCCATTGGGCGTGTCCCTTTGACCGAAGATTGTTCTCGATTGGATGCAGTTCATTGACGATTGGTGATGTATACCTTTATAAAGACGTGGTGTGTTAGTGAAGTGGTACTATAGTCGTACTTTGGAGTACTCTCTGTATTGTTCTTTGTTCTATATAATTATAATGCTGTGATCTTGTGTTTGATGAGCAAATGTCCAACCGTTTAGGAGCGATTCAAGTTATATACATTTCATCGAAGTTCTAATGATGCATTACGAGTACAATAGAGACAATTTAGGAACCCGCTATTTTATCTTTAAAACGCAATTTTTGCTCATGCTTTATAGATTTGATTTAATAGCGCAACTTTCACGATTTTTTGTAGAATTTTCTGTGCTATCGATGAGAATCTAAATTATTATTGGATTTGCATTTAATTGTTCTTAGATTTTTTAAAATCTGTTAATCTTTTTAAAACTGTATTAATTTATATTTCAATTATATACTATATTAATTTGAAATTATTTTCACATCATATACTGTGTTTTCGCGGTTTCGTTTCTTCTTTCCTCTAGTGGATGTTTCCCATACAATGGGTGTTTTGTCCTATTCAACCTTCACTTGAGAATATATTTCCACCAAACTCAATCTTTGTATTTTGTATTTGTTTTTCATTCCATATTCTAAATATTAAATTTAACTTAGGGATCGTCCTTAAGAAATGCTTCTTTCTACGCGTAAGGAGGTTAAGCTCCACATTTAGTCGCTAACCACTCCCGAAGGACGGCCCCTTATGTATAAACAGTTGAGGTTAGTAACAAAGAGTTTTTCAATAAAGAGTTCAGTCATTCATCGAATCATTAAATAGTTAAAATTATATAGCTGGTAAGGATTCATAAAGATACACATCGGTGCGGACGATGATTAATTTATCTGCCGCGTCAATGGATCGGATTAATTTTCAGAAAGGTAGCGTTATCAACTATAACATTTTAAGTAATCCGAATAATGAAGGTCGGCTTTCTTGAAGATTTACGGTCACTTAGAGCCATGAACTGGATAAAATGTAATATAGTGATTTTCGAATGACGAAGGAATCTTTGATGAAGGAGAAGATAATAACTCAGGAGGTACATCTGTCTGTAAAAGAATGTGATTAAATTTTGCCATAGCGGAGTGCTTTGTTTATACGAACACTTTTACCTTGAAAAGACATAAGTTATGCATGTTTTCCGGTATTATATAGCAAATTAAGAGATTATAAATTAGGTCTTCTATTTTTAAAGCACTCCTTTTTATTTGTTTGCGGAAAAATTGTGAGGTTTAATCATAGTATTGTAGTATTAATTTGCTATGCATAAAATAAAATTTTAACTAATCCCTTTTTATGATGCTTATTTGCATTCATTATATTTCTTACTGGATGAAATTTCCATTTCATCTTCCAAAATTTAGTTTAAAAGAGAAAGATGGATATTAATTACTAGAAATATTTAATGTATCTTTATCGTAAATAATATCCACCAAGCTTCCCAGCTCTCCTCTCTTCAAAGTTTAGAAAAATATTCTGTTGCGTACCTGACTTAGTTTAATCTTTTAGACTGCGACGATAATCTTTCGGTATAAATAGGTTTTAATTAATCGAATTTAGTATATGGTTTAGGCAAGTCTTCCTTAATAATGTGTTAATAGTTTTAACGCCTCTTGAAATGAGGGTTTTAGATTAAGATCAATGTGCTACAAACGCCATTCCTTTGATTTTTCCTTCTTACCTAATTTTTCCGGTTTAAAAATCAACTTTTTAAATCAGTCGAAAAGGCCATTCAATATAACCAATACATTAAGGAAATCAAAATGGATGAGCTTTACAAGCTAAGAAGCCCCTTTCGTAATTTAATTTTTCAAGCGAGGAAAGCTGGATGATTAAATAGCGTTTCCCTCTAATGAAAGAAATCATAATATTAAATTTCTTTTAACTCCTCACTCATCCTCTTTTATTGGCGAGGGACTAAAGATTCGTTAATCTAGAGAATTGTCCTTGATTCGAGGAGAGACGTTCTACAAACAAGTGTTTGTAAAGGAATAGGAGTGAAGGCGAACTTTTAAGTGCTCTGCCTCCAGTGCAATCTAGGCTGGAAAAATTGATCAAATCTCATTTCTTTTTAGAACGGCAGAGTCGCGATTCGACATCTTCAGGATGTGGTACTGTGAGATTTCATCTCCACTTCGAAATTGAAAGAACTTATCGCCGATGGTGGCGACTTGAGATTTAAGCAAAAAATGACGACGCTTAGTGTTCGAAAAAGTCTGAAAATCTATATACCACGGAAATAGAATTGGAGGAAAAAATAGGAGAGGATTTATTTATCAGTTTAAGTTGGAGAAAGTAATTGTAAAGGAAGATTTGCCGCATTAGCATTCTTTATTTCTGTTAAATGTAGTAGTAATTAAGGGTAATTTTAAAGATCAATAAAATTGAATTTACTTAATGTTCCCTTATTTTACGCAGGAATAAGTATTACTTAATTGAAACAAACGTTTGCAATAGCATTTTGTTTAACGGATGATGCTGTTAAGCTAGATATATCTCTTGGTTGATTGTGTATGAGAATAATATTTAATTTCGATCAATGTATCTTTACTTCATTGCAGCTTTTCTGTAGACACTGATGCTCGTATATAACAGTAGTAGTTGTATTTTCAGTAGAATTTCCTTGCGGTGAGGGACTCAGAAATACCTTTCTAGAAGTAATTTCAATATATCCTTTTAAATAATCATCACATATTTATCGAATGTGATATCTGTTTTTTCCAGTGACAATCTAAAGTGACCTATTAAATGTATTATATGCATACCAGAATTTTTTGTTTTGAAAAGTAATTTCTTCTCTTAATCATTGAAATTAAGTACATATCTAATTTTTTTATTAATCGCTATTGGTTTTAAGCAGACATCAATAAAAAAACTGAAGGATACTGAGGGACACGATCTGATTAAATTTCGTTCTCCTTTATCTTTTTCTGCAAAGTTGTGTCCTGAGAAAGTGCCCCGTTTTCTCACCCCAAACTAAGGCTAAAAATAATTAATTTTTCATCAGTATTTAAGTTGTAATTAAAAGTTCAAGAATACAATATTAATTACAAATATTACAATATCTTAAGTAGAATTTTGTGTTTTTTAAACTTTTCTATTTCTTCAAGTGACTGTTGAAATCCAATTGTAATTGATTTATCTTATTTAGTGTAGCTCCATATACATTGGATGGTGTTTTATGATCTCATAAATGGGAAGACCGCAATGAATGAAATTCTGTTGTGAATGGGAATCGGGTATACTTCCTCAGCTTGCCGAACCGTTGCTCTCAGCGAGAGGTAGATTAGGGGTTTCATTTCCGGGTTCCCATACATTCCCTCTTCGTTCGATTCTTTCCATTTCAGTCCAAAGAAAACCTTTCGACTTTGGTACAGATAGTAACCGATGCTCTCTGTGTATTTCTACGAATTAATTTGGGATCATTTAAAAAAAAATTTCCTTGAAATACGTACTCTTATTGTAATGAGTGTCCATTTTATGTTAGTATAAGCACCGAAATTAATACAAGGTACAAATAAATTTACTTTTTTCTTAGGTGATTACCTCTTGCCTGCGAGACGTATTCTCTTTAAGGAGCTTATTAAAGTTTTCACATCTCTTATAAAGTAATTACGGAATAAAGTACGTTCAATTGCATTTTGCTTGGTGGTAATTATTCGTTCATATTCATTCACGAAGTTTCTCTACAGATACTATGGAAATGCATTTATTGGGAAATTCCTAATTTAGAGCTCCGAGCAATATTTTCTCCACGTATCCTACGCAGAATTTGATAGCATTTATCTGTCGGTGTAATGTTGAAATGCCTAAAGGGAAACAGATTTCACTTGAATTTCACTTGCTAACAGCTTTGCTTTTGAATTTCATGTAAGCAAAGCGTTTCAAATTGCGAGACCATTTAATTTCCATTTCGAAACTCTCACTGTTGTGCAGTTAACGAATTCAGCTGGACACTTCAATGAGTTATTGGGAAAACAAAATAAATTTGCGTATTACTGATATAATATCGCCCCTCATTACAATATCGATTTCGAATATCCCATTGAAACAAAGGAGAGGGATGAACTGTCGCGCATAGCCTAGGTGGAATGTTGGAACATTAACTTGGATCAGGCAGCTCGACCAATACGGATACTTTGGTTAACCAGAAAATGAACATTTTTATGATAACCATTTCTGTTATTTTTTGAATGCCTTTGCATTAAGTTCGCGTTAATTTACGATTCTAATTAGAGAATAACCTCTGTATTCGCGGAAACATTATTTGCGCAAATTTTAGTAAATAAAACCACGACATTAATTTTTACGAATAATGTTGTTCCTTTTATTGGAGAAAGGAGACATCAACATAAGTACATTAATTTACTTAAGAATTCAACTTTCTTATGATTAACTTATGAGGATGTGGTTATTTTTCAATTAACATTTTCTCTATATAAGTAAGTGATAATACGGCGAGTCCACCTTATTTCTCATCGTTAATGTAATTGTTAGACTACATCACGATTGGATTTCTGCCCCTGAAGCTTAGGCAAAATTTGGTGTGTTGCGGGATACCTATCTAAAGGATAAAATTTAGAAGTTGGTTTACCAACCAATGTTTCTTGGTTTTAATGGCAGGAAACTTAAAATGTGTTGACCTGTTGTTTACCACACTCGAAATTACTTTCTCTTTACCAAAAAGGATTAACATTAGTGAAATTGCGTGAAGTTTTCGAATTATTTAGTAATTTTACTTGATTTACGGAATTCTTTTAGCTCTAATTGTGTGCTTGGCTTAGAAGCATTCAACGAAGAGAAAAGAGGATTACTTTTTATAAATATGGAATCATGATTGTTAGAATCTATCTTTTCTGAATAATATATTTCTTATTGTATTCTGTTAGATGAAAGCTAGTTTGATAAGACAATCCTTCGTCAAAATCGGAGAGCCAAATTTCTGTTTTATCTTCAAAAATTTACTGTGACGTTGTTTCTGTTGATTTTACCTGGAGAATATTTCAGTCATTGAAATTAGATACTTTGCTTAGTAGCTAAACATCAACGTTATACCGTAGCAAGCTTGAAGAGGTGATGACACCGAGAATCGACATCAAATCAAATTATAAGCAAATATCATGTTTTGGAAGACTTGTGGATCATGATTGTTATTGGTTGTTACCAAGGATGAAATACAAACTGTCGTGTTTTATCAAGGCTAACACCTGTTTCATCAAATGGTGAGAGGCAGTAGTTTTTCTGCGTTTTTTATTTCATTGTTTGAGCTCAGTGTATGTTCCTGAAACTACGTTTGTTGATGACTCGGTTGGCAAGTATGATGGATATTTGGTTAGATCAGTGTTTCTCGACTGAAGCCACGCTGGTCAGATGCTACACGGTTTCTACGTAATAGTTGTTGGCTTTCAATATTAGTTTCTGAAAATGTATCGCAAAGATAGGCGTTTTATTCATAACAAACTATGATATAGGCGAATGCTATTGATTTGTTCATAAATAGCAACTGCTTTAGCGAAAAATCTCAGTACAGAATAATCAATTTTTCCTTCTCCAATGTCTCTGAAAGGCCGAGAAACAGTGAGTTACATAAATTTAGTAACATTACAGATTCTGAAATCCGTAAAAATTTTTCAAGTGCCTAAATATCGGGGCGCTGATAATCTTTTTTTTTGGGTAAGGACAGCTTCTTCAAGATTGGAGACCAGTGGTATGATGAAACTCTTGAATAAAAATCTTGCCAAGAGGGAAAATTTGAATGGGGGAAATTAAAAGAAATATTTCCTCAAGTGCAATGAATTGAAAACTGATGCTTTGATTTGCAGCCATAAAGATATGAATCTAGACAGTTCACATAGGAACGACGAGATGACCTTAGTCCAAGAAAATACATCTTTCCGCTTTCAGTACCACTATCGGTAAAATATTTAAGCATTAAGGCACCACAATGAGCTCTCATTGACCAACGGCCACAGGTCTCTGGTGACATCCTTCGACTGGAGGGAAGAACTCATGACATTAGTCTATTCTCCTGCTTTAGCACTATCCGACGTCGAAATTATTTCCTCCAAATAACACAGTTTTAAAGCACGTTCATCTGTTTCCCTATTTGACATAATTTGTATTTGTACGTCTTCCATTACCGTCTTTTTTCAGAAAATATCTGTCGCCATGAGGAGGAGGGTGTGGAGTTCAACCAGCTCCTCTTTCAGCCCGGATCCAGGGGCGGAGTGAAAGAAGCTGCCATCGACGGCTGTTGGTCCACGACGGCGGCGCCATGCGGTGATCCCGCTGCAACGTCCGGCGGTCGCCGCAGGACTTCCCACGTGACGTCTGCAATGGACTCAGAGGACCCGCCCCCATCGTCATCAGCCACCCTTCGGTGCCCAACTCCCACCGGAGTGCCGACAGTGACCATCCCCAAAGAAGGAGAAAAGGAAGAGGAGGAGGTAGTGGATGAGGAGGAAGGAGAAGACGGGGAAGAGGAGGAAGGGATGGGGAAGGAGGAGGTGGAAGTGGGTGAGGAGGTGCCCCTCCCCCCTATCAGGAGGAGAAGAACGGACAGTTCCAGGAGGAGGCCCAGTAGAGGGAGCACCAGGTCCATTATATCCAGTAGCAATCTGTTGGCAGTTCCTCCTGGTTCGAGGGCACCATCCACTTCTCCTTCCTCCCCAACCTCTCCACCGTCTCCCTCCTCCCCATCTACATCTCCCACTACGGTGCCCTCGTCCATTTTGCCATCCTCCCAAATACCCCCTTCTCCATCGGAACCCTCTCCCAGAGTGGTGATAAGGAACTGTTCCTCAGATTCGGTGGCGCTGGTGAGTGCAATGGCCGGCGGTAGCAGTGGTGGATTGGGTCCTCCTCCGTGTCAGGAAAGACGTGAAAGCACACACAGCAGTAAGAGTGTGAGCATTGATGTTGGTGTGGGGAGGGGTGACGGTGGGGACGCTGGTGGGGATGGTTGGGCCGGAAGGACTGGAAGGAGTGGGAGCGACGTCGGAGGAGACATGGCCTCGCAGACCAGTGACACTTATGGACCGAGTGGTGAGTGTCATTATGCCCTCTCATACTGAATATTCAGTCTTAATACCCAAACGTTTACTCAACACTCCCGTCTTAATATTCCCGAGAAGATGAAACGCTTGGGAATTGAGAAAGGGAATTCTCCACCGTCGTATATTTGTGTATGTCTTAACATGCAACTACCACTACTTTTATTTATATTGATATTTCTCCCTTAACACTTAGGTTCCGTCGATAAAATAACGATTCTTATGAGGTTGGCTGATGTTTATGGCGATGATGATTAGTGATATTAATGAATTTTGTTTTGACCTATATTTTAAGGCCGAGTCGTAAATCTAGTCTCCCTAGCCCTACGTCCAACTCTTATAGGGTTGGTTGATGAACAAGTATAATTGGTAATTACGATGAATATTGGTTCTAGCATCACTCTTATTTTACGGTCCGATTCCTTTTTCTGAATCTAATCTGAGTTGGGAATATTGGGCTCCTACTGGGATCCCACCTGGTGCCACTTCCACCAAAGTTGGACTCCTAACCGCGTTACTGAGCCAGAGCACATCTGGTTCTTTTCTCTCTTCTTGAATTTGTTTCCAATTGGTCTCATACGAATGACGGACCTGTTAGTCTAACAGTGCTCCTACAAATTCAATGTTTTAATTGAGTGAGTCCAGTGCAACTTTTTTCTATCACGTGTATCACATCGAAATCCCATAACGTAGCGCACAGCTATATCCGAGGTTTGGTATACATCAGAACTGTTGGTACACATAACATCAATGATACTAAGAAATGAATGAAGAGGTTCTTTTATAAAAGAGTAGTGATATTATTTCAATTTAAGAAATTCAATTGAAATTAATAATAAATTTAAAAATCACATGAAGGTAAATTGACAATATAAAAGCATGCTAAGAGATAAATAGATTACATTATTAAGTTCTGTTGTTGAATTTATTTCGGTCTTATGCTTGTCATCCACATCTTGAGAATGGCAAAGAAGTTTTTAGCGTATACCCTGTCTTCTATCGAAATCAGACTGAATGAAAATCTCAGATAGTAGAACCGTTCTCTAACCTTCTTAAAAATCATTGAAACATTGTATATTCGTGATAGAAACAAGCTAATTAGGAAATTGCAACAGGAGCTCCAAATTTCTACCAATCGATCACTGAAACTAGGGAATCGAAAATATTAGTATTTTGATGTGATTGGAAAGTTTTTGCAGCTATAGTTTTTATTTGCTTTCCCCTTATATTAATCTAGCTGGATCTTGGAATAAAATTAGTAAAATTTAACGTTTGTTACATATAAGAGTGAGCAGGATATGGTAACGAATTACCTCATCATATCATCATCATAGGTCATATCTAGCGGAGAATGGCGAGTATGGCGACGTTGGTATCGTAGCTATGAGAAGATTAATGAGTGGACTTTATCCTTGTCGGTTGATATTTCATTGCAGGAAATACTGATTTGTGAGAATGGGTCCAATTTATCTCGAAAGAAGAACGAAAATGCAATCTCTCCGTTGTTAATGTGTGCATTTTTGAGTCCGAACATTGCTTTGTTTCCATCGCAACTGATGGATGCTTAGCGTTATATGCAGAGCATTTGAAGTCGATGTCTCTTATCTTGGTCATATTTTCCATTTCAGAGGGAATAACAGAATTTCTTTGTCATATAGATCTAAATTATTAACGGAAACAATTCTCTGATCGGAAGATGTTTTCTTTTAATGATTTTCTTCTAATGATAAAGATAGGCTATTTAGGAATATTTTCCACGTGATCGAGAAGAGTTTAAATTAAGCGGCCAAATAACCGTGACTTTTAGGAAACAGTGCGATAAAGATAGATGGGAAGATTTAGCGATATATTTGCTCTTGCTTTAATAGCAACGTGGTTTAAAGCCAACTTTTTATGTTGCTTCGTCCTTACATTGTATATACTTGTATGCGTAACTAGCTACTTATTCTAAACGTTAATGATCGTAAGCATTAGGACATATCAAGCAAATCCTATTTCAAAATTCATAAGGAATTCCGAAGCCATTAATTTTGAAGTTTTTAAGATATTTCTCTTCTTATATTTCTTTCAAAAGATCCTCAGGAGGATGAATTTTAAGAAGAAAATATTAATATTTTTAAACATAGGAGTAATTGATATAATCATGCTTGCAACCATTGTTTCGATATCATAAAAAAGATTGCTGATTATTAATTCTCTTGGATTGGTTAAAGCCAGTACTTTATTTTAGTGTAGTTAATTTCACTGAAGTCAGCTGTATAAATCTTTATATCTTTCTTACGTTGATCATGCTATTCACGAATATATCTATTTTCTATAAAAGTTATGTATATAGGAAAATTTCAGGCCTTCCAAAAGCTGGAAAATAGAATGTTAAAGATTATGCATATCACCACGTAAAATTTTAGTTCTTCATCTCTTTAATCGTCCTATTTTTGTAAAAATATTACTTATTGCGTACTTCCTTTACTTATGGAAAACGCTGTGAAATGACAGGAGACATATTTGGCGCGTCTTTCATCTCATGACATTTATTGGAATGAAGGATCCTTAGCTCATAAGTATTCCTCGGGGCCACTTTAAGTGGTATGTGACCTACGAGACGAAAAAGGTTATGATAGACGGGTTGGAGGCCATTCACGACGGTCAAAAGGGACCCTAAAAAGCTTATGCAATATTAGCGCAATATACGGAATTGTGTTTTGTAGAGTCTATCAATCAAACGTCTTCAGGGTAGCAGCTGGGATGGGAAAACTTTTTCCTTGTGAAAGAGTGTCTCACTAGCTTTCCATTCTATAGACGCGTCTGACATGAGGCAGCGTGTTTTGCAGAAATTTCATTTTAGAAACCGATCTGTGGGACCTATATGTGTCAACGAGTCATATATATCAAAATATTTTTGTGTTCATCGTCGACCTAAAAAAGAGAGAGTTGTCGGAGGAGATCACGCGAACTTTCCGAGGGTTTGTGGTCTGTTTTATGAAGTTGAACTGTTTCGCACATCGCTGCTACATCCCAAAAAACAGAAGTATTTGGCTTTCATATAGTTTCATATTTACTGATATTTTTCGATACAACTCTCTCTCTCTAATAGTTGTGCTTGATAATATTGAATTGTATATTAAGTATCGTTATTTCGTATTTGGTTTCCCATTGGTTCTTTCCACTTCGAAATTTATGACAAATGCTCTATTCTCTTTTTGTTATAGCAGTAGTATATTGTGGATTGAGGACGATTCGCCTCTGCTACTCCGCCACGAGATACGTTTCCCGCCTTGCCACGTGTATTATGCATTATCATTTTATCGATGAAAATGCATAATACAAACAGACCATACTGAATTCATGAGGTATTCTAAGTGCCTTTTGTCCTACTACCAAGGAGAGGTTCTCGGGTGGAATTGCGATTTTGAGAAGCGACCTGTTTAGCGTAGAGAATCGAATGTAAACAATAACCGTTTAAGTCCTAGGAGCAACTCTACGCTGGAGCGCGAGATATGGTTGTTTAAATACACCATCAAAGGTAGCAGATTAGGTACTTGATGCTAAGCTTCTTAGCAGCTAATCAGCAGTAGCGGTGACGTCGCGGAAACCTTCCCTTCATTTTGGCTGTTTTGGTTACGCTGCGATCACGGCCTATAACGGATTATTCTTCCCTTAGTTTAAGATAATTTTACGTATGCATCTTTGCTTTTTATAAATGTACCACATAACAAGCGGTTTCTATTACACTAAACAGGTCTTGTTTCAAAATTGCGATTCTACTTAAGAACCCCTCCTTGTTAGATTTACCATCTTTCAAACCAACCTACTCCAACTCAACACACCTCACCCCAACACAAGTAAAGAATAGACACTTTCGAAACAATCTCCTCATTCACGGTATCAAGGGATTATTCGGTATTTTCATCATTTTGTAACGTCTCGTCAAAACAATGTAAATAAACAAAAAAACAAATAAATAAGCGAATAAACAAATAAATAAACAAGTAAATAAATAACGTCTTTGTTTTGGGCGAGATAAGGACTTTGAAGTCTCTCCTTCCCTCAAACCCATGTAAGCAACTGAGATAAAGAATTATAAAAATTCTATAAGTATGGGTAGTACTTTAATTCACCAACAATCCGAGGCGAAAGGCGGCATCGAAAGGTACCCCGCGGCTTCGGCAAAACGTCCCTTTCCCTATACCTTTTGTGAGATGCGATTTTTGTATGCGACATTGTATGATTTTGTAGGACGACCTTTCTTCGGAGAGTTTAGAGTTAATTGATTACATAACTATGCAATTCGTTACATTCTGAATCATGTAATAATTAATTATGGCTTACGAAATCACAAGATTGTCCCTGTCCGAATGAAAATATTCGACAGGTAGGTTCGCTAGCCATAGTTTGCTCATCAATGTTTTAGTTGCTGCGCTCAAATATATGCGAGCATAAAATATCATTGTTTACCTAAAAGTTTCATATTCTGCTCATTATAGCTTACCACTGAGAGTAAATAGTAGCTCTTGTGAGAATTTGTGGCTACCTTAGAAAGAAAGTAAGTTAATGTTTAAAAATGGTTGATGTAATGGAATTTTCCCTTTATGCTAAAATGTAGAATTAAACTTTGTGAATTACCCAGTTAAATTGAGGTTTTAATTCTCATTATTTGGTGGAATTGAGTAGATTTTGAGGTAACAAGTAAGCCCCAAAAATTGAAAATTAAGGACAACAACGTTTTATGAAGAGATTTATTTTATTAATGTCGTTGAAAATTGTCATTTTTGAGAGATATGGAGCATTTATACGTTTATTAACGTAATATTTTCCTTTCATTTCTTAATGATATATATGTAATTATTGGAGTAACATCGTAACCTTTCTAGTGACTGTGTTACATCTTCCTTAAGTCTCTTAGGCCTTTTATTTCACGAGTCTGGTATTGCCCCAATATTCCAGTTTAGTTCTGTTTAGAAAATGAGACGCCGGAGGCCTCCTAATGCTATGCTTTAAGACGTGAAGGAGACGCGTTCATTCTTGGTTACTACGCCATGTGTTGTTTCCTGGGTAACAATGGAGCATTTCTCGTCAGAGCTGGTATTTTCAGAATTATCGGAAAGTGAGGCCTACAGCTCGCACTCGGAGATTGACGAATAGGTATCTCTATTCAGAGGTTAAAAAGAGTTCGCAAGGACTCAAAAGAACAATTGGAGGGTTTTCATTCAAAATTTGCCTTAGTCTCGAAAGAAAAGGGTAGTTTATTTGGACCTGCTAAGAAAATGTGGCACTATGCTACTGATTGGATATGTCTGCCCAGCTTTAATTGAAAGATATTAGATTCCTTTGGGAATAATTACTCATTAGCCTGGTCAGTCCATCGTATATCGCGTTATGTTCAGTCATCGGCAAGCATCGACGGCATTCTAATAGAGACTCAATAGCTCTTAATAATGATTTTCTGAACCGGATAGTGAACGGAATTAAGGAAATGTAGTGCATGACTAAATAATCAAATGACCGGCCTCTCGATATATTCGAATGATCTGGGATCCATAGGTATAGAATACTCTATCTACATGAAGCCATGCGAAGGTAAACGAGTATTCAACAACAGCGTCATGGTTTTTAGGGATGAATGCTCAAGAACGTTGAATAATATGTATTAAATAATGTCGGTAATGACATCTAAGAAAACGTGTATTTAAATATTCCATAAAATGCTGTAAACACTGTTCACAATAACCGAATTATTTTTGCGGCTGATTACAAAATCAGGCTGATATATAAAAGGTGATAGTTGTCAGCTTTTGTCTTATTTTAGCTGTTCGAAAAGAGTCCTAGATTTAATTCCAGGTAAATTAACAATGTTATTTTATTACAAGTAAATATTAATTTTCATTAACCTCATATAATTACGATCTCGTTTGCATATGTATATTTTTATTTATTTTTTCAGTGGTTGATTAATTAAACCAATGATTCTCAACCTCCAATTTATCCGCTCTTTCATATGATTCATATTTTAAATAATATATATAGTAATCATATATCGTTTATATTCATTCAGCAAATCATTCATTAATCATTCTTTACTCTCTTTACCAACGGTATGATGGATTATTATAGATGGATGGCTTATAACGTCATAGGAAGGTTAAATCATGCGTTATAACGGCAATTTGGCTTCGGAAAATGCATTCTGAAAACTTCTTTATGTCTGTTACTCTCAGTTTACGCCCACCACGTCCCCATCAATTCCTATGCTTAGAGATCAGCTGCGGATGCCTAGTCCGGCCATGGACACATGCGTAGGCGAAGAAAGATTTATAAGCAGGCGCTCATGAAAGACACAAAATGGAGATTTAATGCGAAAAAAGAGCAAGGCCAGATGTGGGAATTGGACCGTGCGTTCAAAATATGCGGAAAATAGATGCTTAGAGGGAATTTTCGTTCCCTGTATGCAGTTTCCCTGTGCTATCGCAGAATGCTTGACTTTTATTCATTATTTGCTGCGTAGATAAGATAGTATCTTTTCAAAGGAATGTATGTTATGATCTGAAAAGACTCGTAGAATTAGGCCGGTTTTTAATTATACGAAAAAAATAGTTCTGGCTCCTTTTCAAAGAAATCTAATTTATGATTCTGGACCAGAAGTCGTGGAACTTTGTTTTAAAGAAGTGAAGAATAACTTTCTAATTTTCATCGTATATTTTATTTAGACCGGTTTCAGTTACAGCCCTGTCATTAGGTAAATGCTTTAGACAATTCCGCTCTGATACAAATATAATACAATACTTTTCTAAATTATAAATAATTATTTTGGAATCCTTAAATTTATTTTTCACTTGTTTACAAGAAAACGGAAAATTTCGATTAATCGATGGGATGTATGTGATCAATTAACATTAACGAGTAAAATTAGCGCAACTTTAGCCCTGTTATGGTAGACAGTTTAAATAGTCTCACACGAGAAACTTAAATGACAGAGTCGGTTCACTCAAAGATATCATTCTCTGTTTATAAAATATTTCAATTTAATGAAAGAAAAATCCAGTGTAACTGAGTTAAGAACATGTATAATTATGCTTTTAATTAAAACACACTTGGAATATATTTTGCCTCCTCTCAAAAGATCTCTTTGGTTATCCTATTTTCCCTCGTTCAGTGCTCTTGTCTGACAATGAGGTTTGCGGTGTTTCTCTGCCAAGGCTGCGAGGAAGAGCAGAGTACAAAGCATGGAGTTGAATCGAGTTAAGAATTTTCATTCGGCACATCCATTCTATTTGTGGAGGATGTGCAGGGTTATCAAACGATGCTGGCAGAAGCAGAAACGACAAACACTTCAAGGCTCAAGGTGGAGTTCTTTCTTCTTTCAGAAATTCACGCCCTTTTATCCTCAACTACATCTCCAGAAAGAAAGAAGCCTCAGGCAAAACATTTCGTTGTATTATACTCAGCGCGGACGTCACTTTTACCAACGCCTCTACATATCCCATGTGTTCATTTCTCTTTTAGAGACAATGAGTACTTGAATGCCTATTTTTATGCAAGGCTCGGATATATTTGGAAACTAATTAGAATATTTGAGGTAGAATATCTTATCATTAAATATTTTTTTACCAATATAGTCAAAAGTGGCACCTATACCAATTTACCATAGAAAATTGGATTTTTAGCAGATGTTAGTACATTTTAACACGTTTGTATATTGAATTTAAAGGCTTGCATATGTTATGAGGGTAATTTAGAAAGTTTTTAGACGGATTATCTTATCCTTAATCATTTTAGGATCATCTTCTGATTATGCAGAAAGTTTTCTGATTTACTAAGATGATGTCGATTTGAAGGGAAAGTTCGCAGGAGTTTAACCCAATACGATTCATGGTGCGCCTTAGGATATATATTTTTTAGTCCTGCGCTCTCTTTTGTCAGATTGTAATTACTGGACACATATGAATGAATTATGGGTGACAAACGTTTTTATTAAGAATGAATGTTCAGTTTATCTAAAAATATTTACAATTTAGGAGGAAATAACTTAGCGAATTTTCTCCTCAATTGCAAGGATGGAGTTCCACTAAATAAAAGCTTCATTAGTTGATTTTAGTAAAATATTTATTTTAGGCCTATAAAGATCATGAGGATTTAATTCCGGTTTGAGAAAATATCAAAATTTTACGCATATAAGGCAAACTTTTTTGTATCAAATAATAAATGGTAGGTTGAAAATGATCATCGTTTATAACGGAAAATATAATTTGAATTGTCCTCTACATAGAAGGTACCCGTTTCTATCGGTATTTTTTATTACGGTTGCAAAAATATATGAAAAATTGATGGAAATCTCCTCTCTAGTTCGAGAAAAGTTAACAAATACTACGGAAAATATAATGTTGTGCCCTTTACCCCATAATCTTTGGAGAGCAGAAAATATCTACAAAGAAAAATATAAGCAGGCGTAAAGTAATTTATGAAATTTAGGAAACATGCGTATCGTAAATCTTCAATTATAAACATCATTCTATCTTTGTTCAGAATTTAATTTATTCTTCAAACAATCTTTCTTTAAAAAAATATTCATTTGAGTACTTGATATTCGGAGTAAATTTATATTCCTATTTTAACAGCTAATAAATTAATACACTCGATGTAAAGGTAAATGTAAGCTAAAATAGACAACTCCCAAATATAAAATGTGTTGCCAAAACCTTACATCAGAATTTGTAAAAAATAGGAATTAATATTTGAGGAGAGATTCGTTTTAATCGCGAGTGGCTTTATTTCTAGATACGTAAATACTAATTTTTGAGCCGCATTCGGAAATACCTTCTGAAGTCGGTGGGATAGCTTTGCGATGCGATAAATTTTTCTCCGAGAAAGAGCTTTCTCTTAAGCTGTAAAAGAGGGCTCATCTGGGAAGAAAAATGTCTTCTTAGCGCGGTGAAAATCTCCCGGGACTCTAAACGATATCCCTTCTTTTAGAGCGCCACTGAGAAAAATAATGGTTTCAGCACGCTTGTTGGAGTCATTACTTAAGGTGTAAGTTACTTTTCGCTTTTAATGAGTTAAATAAGGAGAATAATTTTAATTGTAAGGAGTCTATCGAGGTCGAATTTTAATAAGGAGATAACCTATGCTTTATTATATATTTGTATGCCTTATTATAGATATTGTATGCAATTGAATCTGTGTTTACAGTTTTATTAGGCTATCTCTAGAACGTCCAGAGACAGATGCTGCTAAACCTATGCATTTAAAACACTGGGAAGAAAAATTCGGAATATAATCCGCAAAAGTGCACTTTTCACTCATTCTCTTAGTTAGGAGTGTTAAATTGTATTTGCAAGTGGCTTTCCCCTATGTAACGCCAGGTAAACTTAATTTTCGAAATGCTTTTCGTGCATGCGATTACGATCTTTGATATTAAGGCAATGCCAAAGTTTCTCCTCTATTTGACGAACCCTGTCACATACAGGCTCGAATCACGCCTAACAAAAGTTTGAAACAGTTAAGTGAAAAGAAAGTACTTTGATCGGTTAATCAATGCTGATAAACATTCTATTAGAATGCCTTGAACCAAGAAATTCGAGCGCCTCGATATAAAATACTTTTTAGGAGAAAATTACTTTAGGCTTGTGTATGAAAAGGCTTTTTTTCAGCACGAAGCCACAAAATTACGATCTTTGATAGTTGTGTAAATATCTCCAAATAGGTTTTTCAAATTAATTCAGAATTCCTATTGAGCATCGACAAACGATTTCTTAGGCTCTTACGTGCGATTAATAAGACGCGGGACGATTATTTTGCGAAAAGCTCGAATAAATGTGCATGCCGCAGAATGCGCTATTTCCCAACGAAGATTTCATGGTTAATATATGGGAGATGAAGCCTACAACGTACGAGAACTTCAATATTCGCGCATGGCATGTCAATGGCAGGGCCGATATCAGACGAAGTGAAGCTGTAGGTTATTCCACTAGTTAGGCCCCTCCTAGCTCTAAATAGATTTCTTTAATTATAGACTTATAAGGAAAACTATTGACAGGTTGTAAAGACACAAGAGAAGCTTATGACAGCTTATATAAGAAAGGCGAATGAAGCTTCAAAATTATCTTACCTTTTACCTACCGTTAACCGTGGCTGGAGCTCCCTGAATTCCGAGACCCTGGGCCTTAAGGGAGAGTATTTCATTCTACCCTTGATTTCGCGAAAGTTTACACAATATTTGATTATTCCCTTGCTGAATACAGTAGGTATATTTAATCACATATGCGATTCCCTTACAATATTGGATCATGTATAAGTGCTTCTATTTGATGATGGTGTTGCAGCCGTATCATAGAAAGTATCTTAAACATAGAGGGGCCATGAAAATAAAGGATACTGGTGTTTATTGATTTTATGGCAGATGGTGGATATGGATTTTTAGTTTTACGATATCATTTTTATAGGCCGAGAAAATTGCGATCTTACAGAGTAGCTATGGAAACTGCGGTCTCACTCCAGGTGAATGTTATCGAACAGCGGGTATCGGATAGGATAAAAGTTGAGGTGACACAGAAAGAGCTGACTTACTTATATATAAGTATTTCTCCAATCATAGCGTATTACTCCAAGCGACGCCTTAAGGAGTTAACTGGTTGTAAGAATACTAGGTATACGTTTCATCGACGTCTTTAGCCGACATTTCTACTTTATTAGCAGTTCTGTCTTTCAGTTCATAATCCTTCGTATAGTTTTGCTTATTTTAAGAAATTCTTGTTGGGCTTGTTGATTTCTTGTTTTATAATTATTTTATGATTATTTTTATTATTTATGAGTAAAACAAAAAGATTTTCAAAATAGTAGCATTATTTTTTAAATAGAATGACAATAATCAATAGCATAAAAATTATAAATACCCTAATAATAATTCGGATGACCATAAATTTTTTCTCAATAACATTTTACAAATATTATTGAATTAATAATATTTGTAAAATAATAATTAATATAAAAATGGATACTGCGGAAGACTTCTCAAGGAACTGAGACCTACCACTCCATCAGTCGAGTAAACTGAGTGTCGGTAAAAGATAGGAATTGATTGAACGTCGTTGAAACGAGGTATCCATTTTTATCGATGGCTTACATCTTCACACTTCTTATATCATGATATCCTCACGAAGAATTCATATCGTGAAAATAAACCAGCGTTTTATAGATGAGAAATAGCCTCAATTTACGTAGGAAACACAACTTGCTTCAAGCTTAACAGTTTTCGGAAAGGTTTGGATAATGTACATATATATATGAACTCGTAGCTTATCTGTGAGTGCGGGTATAAACATTCTCTCAGTCATAAGCCGGCATGTGGGTGTGTTTGTATAAAAGAATATGTTCCCTCGCCTCTCGATGTCAATAGCTTCCATCTCCGGGGGTCAAGGCAGATCCATTTCGCGCCTCCATCTTCACCCCACATTCTTTCCGCCCTGCTGGACGCCACTCTGTCTCCCTTTTACGCTTATCCCTCCAGCCCCTTTTATAAACCGTTCCTTCCCCTACTCCATTTCCTCGAGGGGATCTCACGGCTGAGGAGGAGGACCTAATAAAGAAGATCACTTTATCCTCTCTTTCGTTTCTACTCCCTTGGATTTTTCCTCCTACGTTCGCATCGTTTGCTTTCATCTCTCACGTCTATTTCACCGCGTATTTCGTTCTCTTTTTGGAGAGGTTTTCGTCTCTTCTTCGCCTGGTTGTGATTCTGCCCTTTTTCAATTTCCCCACCCTTTAGGATCCTTATTAAGCTTCTCTTTTCCCCGGAATTAAGCGAATCAGGACGGCAAACGAGCTATTGAAAATCTGGCTCGGCAGTCTGCGCTAAATGTAACAATTATGACGATGATTTGTATAATTATGGAATATATATAGGTTCCCCTGTAAATTTTCTAAATAATAGATATATGAAGCGTTAAAGTAATCGTGTTCAGAGTTATAAGATAATGCGCCTAATGCCTATGTCTTCAAATCAGTTGTATATGTAACTATCCTATCAGTTACCATATATTCATCACTTATTTTCAAAGTATCTTTTTATTTTACTTTGGAAAGATTTTTGATCACATACCATCCTTGAAACCAAGGCAATTCTTGCCACCGTATATTGATAAATGGAATATTTATCAATTTTCTTTTGGTATTAATAGAGAAAAATGTATCTTGTGTCTCTTTTTATCTCATAACATAAAAGCTACTTCTATATTAATGATTCTGAATAGTTATTTATCTTGTTCACTCCCTATTAAATGCTGTTAGAAGTGTTACTCACATTCATATAATTAATTCAGAAGTTGTGTTACAATTACTTGGATATTTTGAACTCGTAGAGTCCTTCTTCCCTAACGAGGAAAGCAAAGAAACACTACCTCACTTCTCATCGAGCTTAATGAGCCTCATTCCCTCTCCAGAACTTTTCATTATTCATAGAGTTTATTCTTAGTGTAGGGTTTGAAGTTCAAAATGGTATCCGAGCAGGATAATATACAGACAGACAAATTTAATTGTTCCTTTTTGATACGCTTTAACTTTTTTAATTTAGGAAATTTTTGCATTCACATTCCAATTTTTTTAATTTAACTATTTTCTTATTTTCAACCAAAATTTCGATAACAGCGGGATACGATTCAGTAATTAAACAGAATCATGTGGGAGAGAATGAGTAGTATTAATAATAATTCTGCTGAAGAAGCTTCATATTTATCATGTTGTTTTTCCTCTCTTTGCTTTAGTTTATTTCGAGGAAATTATTTTTATTAGCAGCTGCCCGGAGCCAGCGACTGGGAGATAAAATAATCCACTTTTATTAACCTATCCGAAAATTAGGTTTTGTAGCGTTTTCATCAATATAATTCAATATATAATTTAGTGCTCATATGTTTATTTTATTTGAAAAATAGGCAGGTAAACTAAATCAAAATATGTATGTTTGGACTTACTAAAAGTTGAAAACATGTGACCAAAGAATGAGGAATAATCGAGAAAAGTAAAGATGAAATTATGAATCATTCTCAATTATAAAGATTTTAATGTGGTAAAAATTGAGTAAGCGATCGTGTATCAGTGCTTCAGATGAGTAGGTAAGGCGAATCAAGAATTCTCACAAAACAGGCATAAACGGCGATGTAAACTTTGCATGTTCCGTGGGGATCATCCTAGAGACTTTAAAGTTAGTCGTGCGTACACTGATGTAAACACACCAACACACATTCCCGCGGACACATACGACTCTTACGTAATAGCTTTTTCTTGAGGCAAAACGGCTTAAAGTCGGAGCAAAAATAGTGCTGTGGAGCGAAGCTACGCTTCCTAAGGTCATGTCCACTTGTGAATTTCCCCTCAGAGTAAATTACTGCGTCGGTCACCGTGCATGGGATGGGGTACTTTCTAATCCAATTTAGCCACTCCATTATAACCCATTTCCTCCCGTCTGTTCGTCGAACTATACAAACAAGTAACTATCGGCTGTGGCATAGCTCCTCTCCTCTCCCTTCCCACGCCTTCTGGACCCCCTTAATTGCTTCTTTATCTTCCTTCGCTCCTCTTCAGCTCTTCTCCGGCCCATTTCCATATCTTTACTTTCACTTTTTCTCCTCCTTACACCGATTGTTCCGCATGCATATCTCATTCTCCCCACAGCTTCCTCCTCGCTGTTCTAATTGGTGCAATTCCGGTCACGCATAGAGGGCGTGGTTCCCTCTCTCATACTGTTTGTAATTTCGCTTTTTGTTGGCCTCCATCATACTTATCTGTTTTTATCGTTTCATCAACATCCGGGTCTTCAAGAGGCAAATTTTAGCTCGGGATCATTTGTGAGGGGAGCAGTACTTGACCTCGATTTTCGCGTTTTTTTAGATGCACTGTGTTTTTGCGGAGTACACGGTCTAAGTTCAGAAATAACTTCGGAGGGAAACGGCTGACCTTTGTTCTTTGCTGTTCTATCAGAGTCTTCATCACCGTTGACTTATTATATGGCGAAGAGGGCAGTCGGATTAGACTGTTGAGCACAGGAAGAATTTCACATCTTAATGGAAGAATTGGGGAGTGGAATGGTTTTACTGCGGCGGACTTTGGACCTTTCTCACGCTGCGTTAAGAAATTTAGGTCAAACGTAATGAAATTTCCTCGTTAACCAAGTATCATATTTTCTTGAAAATCTTACCTTATCGTAAAGATTCTATAGCATGAGGAACGGAAAAATGAATCTGGTTCCCTTCTTCAGATGTTATAAAAATTTTGATGGCTCTGATTTTGGGTAGGTAAAAAGCGCATTTTATGCCTGAAAATGTGGCAATCTACTTAAATAAGTACTCTAAAAATAGTCGACTTTAGATAAATCAAGGGGCACATACTAGGTAGTTAAGTTTCCTTAAAAGTTACCGTTTCCCAATCATAAAAACTTACATAGTATACATCCCTTGGATTAGCAGTTGATAGGTTTTGCAGATTCCCTCAAAGTCTTTCTCTGTGGGTTTTTCCTCTATTGGAATGTTTATCCTATGAATACATTCTCTCAGCTTTTTAATATCCCATAGAAATTCCTTTTCAATATTCAGACTAATAGACTATTTACCGCTGTAGGTATATTATTTTATCATTTCCATCCAATAATTTATAAATATACATTACATCCACATTTATGGATATCTACCTACTAGTGGACATTCACAGCAGCAACAATAATAGTCAAAGAGCTGATTCAAGAGTTAAATAAAATTCTGATATTTATGCTTGAGTGGATTCAAAAACAAAAGCTAATCAGTACACAAGCAAAATATACAAAATAAATCCGGATAATTCAATGTCGAATAGGAAATATTTATTGAAACGGAAACAAAATTGATCGAAGGTAGAGGAAACATTTAAACTATTTTGTGTTATTGGGATACAATAACAACTCTAAATAACAGCGACATATTTTTACAGAGGATTCTCGATTAAAAGTATCTCTAATATTAAATAAATCTAATTTAGAAAAGACCCAGCATTTTTCCCCACCAATTTTTAATGAAAACACACGACCAGTTTCAAAGAAAAATCTTTACCGCCGGATGAATGAATGGAGTCACCTGATGATTACTCGTTCATTCATTGGCCCGACGGCGACGATTACTCGCTGAAACTGGTCGTGTGTTTTCATTAAAACTTGTTGCGAAAAAGTGCAAGCTCTTATCTTCATTCTACGTCATAGGTCACCGACCTGATCTCTACCACCCAATGAGCTATATATACGAAGTTTTCAGGTGGGCGGCGAGTAATTCCTAGATGATAAAAAGGGATGATAAAGGGATAATGATATTGGTGTGACGTGAAAAATTCCAATAGCTTGTGTAGATTAATTGTATCAATAAGCATTATTATTATAAATGAATTTACTAAAATTATTTTTATGTGCGCTAAATTAAGTTATTTACATGGTAGGGAGATAGTACTGTTTCCATGAGAACAAAGGTGGGCAGCAGGTTACAAAAAGGTTGGCGATTGCTATTCTACGTGATGGATTTCTACAAGCCAACCCTTTTCTTGTTGAATTTATTTAATAATCCCTTCGTTCCGGCCAATCGCCACGATAGTCATAAGGCATTAGGGTTTGGGCACGTGGTTATCGTATCGATTACAACCCCATCTATTAATGGATTAATGCGACCGGACCGCTACCTTTTAATTCAGATCCATATTCATCACGATGTTGGGCGAACGCCGATAAATGATGGAATATATACGTATATGAACCCGAGGCTGCTTTCATCAATGGCAAAAACGTTAAGATTTGGCTGAATATGGAACACTATCTAATATACATTGTTAGTTTATATTTTTTTCACGACTTAATAATTGTTTAGATATCAGCGAATTAAATATGACAATACGTTATTTGTTTACATTTTCATTATCTATCACTTCCCTCTTCATTTTAAATAGATAATGGGTTAAATTCAAAGTTATAACGACTAGAATATTTTCCTCTAAAATAGACTGGAAACACAGCTTTTTATTTTTAGTTTTCTCTCACGAATAATTTGAAATACTCGCGTAGATATTGAAGTTAGCGTGATTGGGATAGGCTTCGTATTGCATTATTTGTGTTCCTAGTGTACAAATTGGTATTTACTGCTCCAAACTTGAGACCGCAACTATATATGTATAAAGATATATTGGATAAAACCCACATGCGCTTGATTCACAGGAAGGGTTTCCTATCCTCCACCTCCGGACAGGCACCATTCTAGAGGAGTATTCCGATGAAAAACTGCAGCCGCTAAGATATGAGTTACGTAAACAAGAACTCGCTCCGAAAACAGCCGCACGAGGCGATAAGCGTAAAGGGTTTCCTCAGAAGCTGATACGTACATCCACACCTGCGAAAATTCTTGTTTTGCATGGTTTATGGAGGAACGTTTCGCGACCCTAAAATTTATGTGAGTTTGGACTTGTTTGCTGCTCAGGAGACAGGAAAGAATGTGCAGGGAACAGCTGGTGATCCTTGAGGTTTTTGTCACAAAGAGCAATGTCGAGATTTGCCCTGTAGTTGTTTTGTAGGCGTTATTTCATTTTAAGGCCAGGTTCGCATATGGAATTAGCGATTTCCGTTCAGATTTCAGCTGCTTAAGTTGTTTATGTTTTCATTTCATATTCAAAATGTTAATATATCCATTAGTTCGGTTTATCAAAAACATTTTGTTTTCTTGCATTTTACGTTTACCTTTCAACTACTTTGTCAATATTAGATTCGTCCTTTGGATAATCTTTTACTTAGAATTAGTAATACTTGATACATAATATTACTGGTTACATTTTCAGTTATATATAGCTTTATGCACTATTATGCGCTATTTCTTTAGATCCGCTACGTATGATATCGGTTTTTCTATGTATCTCCCATCTGTTTCATCGCTAAAAATACCGATTTTTCGATTTTAGATTGTGAGTTATGTTTATTTATCCTTCATATGTAGGCACTCGAACTGTTATTATATCTCCTTTCATTTCCTCATTGAGTTTCGAGCGTAATTTGCTCCAAATAGAATTTGAGATAAATTTATTTATATGAAACTAACTATCATATGGTTCACCGGTAATTATGTGATAATTATATTATATCTGACCATCTATTTCTCGAAAACAAATTGAAAAGTTTCCACTGTTCCTTATTTCGATCTTATATTTTGACTGATTACTTATCAATGTTAGAGAATTCACTCTTTTAATGTCGCATATTGAAATTCTGAAGAACGTGTGTCTCAGCTCGAAAATGGCTACCGATACATGCCTTTCAGCATTGGGTATTTATTTGTTGCTATGACACTCCTTTAGTTTATTCAATAAATAATCATGCATCCCTCGAGAAGAAAAGCAAGTTCTTTTTGGTCTCATCCATGGTTCCATATTTTACTTATCGTCAGATTCGATGGTCTCTCTCTATATCGAGGCAAAAATTATTTTCTAAATTCTCTCCCTTGTACTCTGTCAAGATGAGGAACTATCGTTTTTGTAATTTGACTCTTTTCCACCCCGTCATACTGTTCGAATTCTCTCCTCTATTTGCTTTTCACTTTGTCTTGTTTTCATCAACGGGAAGTGGACTACATTGTTCCTACTTTCCTCACATTGTTTTGCTTTATCTGTTTCGATCATTCAAAACACGGGAGTCAGCGTTCCACGAATTCATCCTTTTCGCTTCATTTTACATTTGTACGTAGTTTCTGTAAACATGCTTTTGAGACGCCTAGAGGCTACACTAAATTTAGTTTAACGTCAGATTTTTCATGGCTGGATCTACGCGATGAGGCAGAAATTTTGGGTGTTCATTCACAAAGATAAAAACATTCAGAAGGCCTTTTTTTATAAATTTAGGTTCAGTGAATTTCTCGAGCGTCATTTCTGTCTCATTCACGAATAAAGAAAGCCCTTTCTGAAAATACTTCATCCAAAGTGAATTTTCTGTATCTTTTTGGGTAAAACTTTCTCCCTTAGTTACAGATAAATGTAATATTTACGGTCCCTATTCAGGGAACTGGGTTCAAGTCGCTGTATCTGTGGCCTGTACTTGTATTGTATTAGTTTTCATTTATTTGTTTACCTTCTTTTTCCCTTGCTCATCATAGTTCATGTTTTTGGCAGCTCCAAAATAAAAGAAAGTTTTGTGAAAGGTTATTCTACTACTTCTAGAGCCTTAGTCATTCTTAATTATTATGATATCATTAAATAAACCTACATGATGCATGTTACTATGAATAAATTGGCAAATCAACTAACTTTCAATTACGATGTAATTTACCAAGTTCCCTGGCGCTACTTCCTCCTAGTTGTCATCAATATTTACGTGTGCTTCGTTCTCTTCCTCACGGTCTGTTGTTGGTACGTGTATAATTAGGTCGCTCACATGTTTGGTCTTTATCTGCTGTCATGAACCCATCGTTTATCGTCATTACTTCGATCTGCAACATCGCTGCTAAATCTCTTTCGTCGCGAATCTCTCTGCAATAAATCACTTGAAATTCCCAATCTGTACTTCATCTGTTCTCCTCAATCATTTTGTATTTTTAGGCCATATGCTCTTTTTCTCTAAATTTCACTACACTTTGCGGTATATTTCAAACTTATAACTCTGAATAGATCTGCACTGTAATACCTACCTCACTTTATTGAGATTAACATTGGAAAGGGGTTTTTTTAGGTTGTAAGTAAAACGTTTTGATGAATGATTTCCTTATGTTGCACAATTTACATTTAATTATTTTAATGTCCATTTTAACTATTATATTACAGAATTTTTTAATTACTTATTTCTTTATTATACTTTTTTCTTACATAGTACATTAATTTTTAATTTTATTTACTTTGTTATATGTATTTTATGAATTTGATGTATTTTGGTTATTTAGCTTAATTGATTCAATTTCATTTATTTAATTTAATTTATTTCATTCTCTTTTTAAATTTAATCTTGTTTTATTTATATTATATATTTTATGTATTTATTTTATTAATAAGTTATCAATTTACTTCAGCTATTATATTTTAGCTAGCTTTTCCTTTTTATAGAGAGTAAATATTATTATTATAGGAATGCAATAAAATTTTCCATGATGGAAAGAGTATTATGGTAGTTTTCTGCGAGTTTTTGCATCATAGAGAATGTTGAGCCAAAAATTCTAGCTTTTCCTGTTGAGTCCCAGCCCAATAAATAGCTTAATTCATTTCTTTGGCTTGTCATTAATTGATCCCTAATACTCTTGCTTTTTCATATGTCACGCATCATTATGATAGGGAACAATGGCTGTGAGAAAGGGGAATATTGTACGTCATTGATTTTCATCGAACCACCTCTCTTCCATGTGTCACATGGGCCATTCTATTCTTTCACTATCTTTCGCTTGTTTTATTTCCATTCAAGCCGCATGAATATTCAGATTAAGGATTCATTTTGGAATTACGGTTCCGTAGCTCGGGAAGCTCCCTTTAATAACATCAGGAAAATTAATCTCCGGTTTGTGAGAAGAAAGGATTGGGCGTGGAAGTCACCCATTCTACTCATAATTTGCGAGGGTATCCGAGGATTGAGAACTTTAATGCGTTTAGTCCTTTTTAAGGGTTCTTTTGTACCAAAGAAATTTCAATCAAAGTTTTGTACTTATTGAAGATTAATTTCTTTAGGCAAAAGCTAACGAATGCGAAGCTCTTTTTCATTATTTGGAACAGTGGATGATAAACAAAAAAATATTGAAGTGCTTCAGGATTTCTTTTTAAGGTGGTGAAATTTTATTTCCGTCTATCACTGCCATACAGTACAAATGTCATCTACCGGTTGTTTACGGTTTAGAGTGGTGTTCAATAACTCGATGGAAAAGATTGAAATTAAACTGTTCAGCGAAAAACCTCAAATAAAGCACCCCTCTGGAAAATGGGTATGGTTCGATTTTCGACTTCGACGTATCCCTTATCCTTAATTTATATTATTTTTTTGTATCCATCCGGACACAATACGGCGGACGACAATATTTGGAATGTTAATATACTTTCCATATGTCATATTTTATCTGAAAATTTCAAAAAATCAAAGGATTAATCTGCGATAGAGGCGAATAAAGACTATTTATAAACCAAAATATTTAAATGAATAAATGTTTAATCAGATTGCATTAGAATCAATTAGTTAAATTATTCTTCAGTGGCTTTCTAGAAAAATTAAACGGCCTTTATATATTGTTTCCAAACATCCTTTTTCGGTGATCAGCACTTTTCTCCCTTCATACTCCATAAAATTATATAAATGTCACACTATTGAAAGAGAAAGTTTCCCTCTTTTTGCAAAAAATAGACCAAAATATGAAAAATGCACCATTTGGTAAAAAAATCGAGTTAAAAGTTAATCAAGTTGCCCCTAGAGTTTCGTTACTGAATGTGTATATATCGATATCTATCGATACAAACGATGATTATATTGAAACGGACATTAACTCTTTATTTATCCACCCGGATACATTTCAACAAACAGTCCAATCACTAAAAACAAATACACAAACACTAAAACATACATAAAAAATCACACCTTCGCGTATAAATCAATTAATTTCAATTTAATTGGACGACAGTTTCGCACGGGGCAACTAGTCAACACTTGTTTGTATTCATATATCAGTCGATCCTTCCTTATAAAATAAATTCATCACTCTATTGATTTCATTTGGATTTTAATTTAGCCTTATTTAATCATAGTATGGAACGTATACGATATTAATACAAAATCCAGTGTTTCGACTTCGTTGTAGCTCTGGGTGATGAGAGGAATACAAAAAACAAACAACTTTTACCCGTTACCACAGAGCTTTAATCTTCCACGTCCTAGGTTTCAACGCGTACCACAGTCCTTTCATCTTAGGAAGATTAAAGTTCTGTGGTAGCATGTAGATGTTGTGCTTTTATTCCTTTCCCAGGATATTACTAAATTTTAAAAAGATTGTTGTGTATTTCTCAAATTTCGTTAGGTTTTAAATCCTTCCCTTACTTTGAATAACTTTCGGATTGATCTCAGCTAGTTTAATATTTTAATTCTTTTTTATCCCAAATTTATCTTCCTAAAATTTTACCCTGTTCGCTGAGACAATTGGCACACCCTTGTAGTTGTCACAAGTCGATATCTTCAAGGTTATAGATCAATCATTTATACTCCTTCGTTACATACCATGACACTTGCGCCGCTGAGCGGTGAACTGGAAGGTGTCTGAGACACACTTCCCGCCATTCAAAAAGTTTCCGACCGAAGCTATGATTAATGCATACGTAATAAAGGGCACATCAGACTAGACCTGAGAGACATTCGCCGTGATAGTGGATTCCGGAGGGAGTTTGACGCCTTCTCCCGTCCATTCCCGTGAGAATATCAAATTTTAAGCGAGCTTCGCTTTAAGGGCATTCATGCGTTGCTCATATTGCGGTGTTATAAGGGCGTTGGGCGAGGTGATTAATTGCAATGGTCATTATGTCTTAGCTGTGAATCATCCTTAACTTTCGTGGTCGTAGTTAGCGGAGCGGACTCCCAATGGAAACACAAGTTTGGGAATGAGAATTTGAGGAGAAACATCTGAGGATATTGTTTGAGGGACGTTCAATACTGAGGTGATGAATTGCTTCACTTCCGCAGGGATCCCACGTTTGAGAATGAAACCCTCGACTCGATTATATGGTTCCAGGGCGTTTCGTTCGAAGCTTTCCTCGTAAGGGTTCGCCCAAGGTCAATTTACATAGGGGAATTTTCACCAAGAGACATTGCGTCCAAGACTTTTCATGCAAGAGTAGGTTCATCCAAGAGATACTTTATAGTAGGGATACTTAATCCAACGGATGGGTTTCAAATTAATAATGAAATCGATGTGCGAAGGTGTGACTTCGTGGAAAGCCGTAGTATCAAAATAATAAACTTAGAGACTTTTAAATAGGAAACCGGTCGTCTTAGTAAACCAGTGAGGAAAATTACAGAGTTTCTTATTTTGATAAAATTCCATCAAATTAATAACTTCAAGAAGAATTGTAATATCCATTTTTACATAATGTTTGTAAAAACCTTGAAATTTCGTCTTAAATTTCAATACCCTTGAGATAATGAGTTAAGTTTTGTTTTTCATACTTTCCCAATTTCAGGCTATTTAAAAAAATCTCTATACAAAATTTATGCGAAATTTCTTTTTCTTTCTCGGAGATATGATTGATTTAGCTGCGGTAAATCATAAGCAAAGATCTCATCACCTAACCTGATCTGTTTTTAAATTATTATTGGGAAATTTATATCTATCCAACTATCTCTAAAGGTAATTCCTTGTAGCTGCCACCAGATGTTTCCGTCCTCTACCGCCCTCTTCATTACTACAAAACTTCGGAAACCCACTCTTTATTTCTTCTATATATTGCATTTCTTCCTTGACCTTTCTTTTCCTTTTATTATAGAATTTTTCCTTATGAAATTCCATTCAAAAAGGTGTCTTGCTCATGACCAATGAATATAAATTTCCTTCTTTCCATAGTTTCCAATAATCTCCTCTGTTCAGCGATCTCCCTTAATATTTCACCAATCGTTTTCTATCTATCCATCTCGTACGTGTCATTCTTCTCCATATCCTCTCTCTACCTCTTCAAGCTGTTTTATTTCCCTTTTACCAATGGTTCAAATCTCACTTCCATTCGGTAATGTGTTCCAGACGAAGGTTTTGGCAATTTTTTTCGTTACTTCTTTATCCAAATGCTTATATAATATTTATTGGGTGAAATATCCTTCTGGTAAAAATGTCTTTGTTCACGTTCTCTTGGGCGAAAAATCTTGAAAAGAAAGCTCTCTAGGAGAAACCGTCTCCTGAGTGAAACGTCCAGACACCGGATTATATTGCTCGTTATCGACAGCATTTACTCTACTTCTTTTAAGCTCAGCGAGAACATTGGAAAAAGAGCCCAAGATGAAAATTAATACCGAAACTCTATCCGCAATTTAATTGAACTTCATTCGAGCTCCTTGTGATTTATCCATTAATTAGACGTCCAATGTATTTTTTTCATGATTTAAAGCTCTCTCTCATTTTCTTAAGATATACTACCTTTGAAATGTGTAAGAATTAAATAATATTTTTCTGTTCATGTGATAGCTTGATATTTACTATAATTTATCTCTTATTATATATGTTTATTTACATAAAAATACGCAATAAAGTAAGGGCTCGTTTTCGGCCGTTTTTTACGGAATTGTTTTTCGAAATTACGAAATTTTGATAACATACGAGACATATTCGTACATAGAAATTTAATATTTTGAGGTTATAAAAAACTAGTTCCCTTGACGAGCAATGCGATTGTTTAAGCAGAGCTGATGCATTGTCCTATTTGAGAAAGAGGAGATTTTAGGCCTATCTGCTAAAATACTTCACGCATTTACACATTCAGTTGTGGGCTAATAGATGGAAAGCGGGCTCCCAACCCACGTATTAATTTGTATTTGTTAACCACGTATTAATTTGTATTTTAATAATTTAATTTATTCATTTACTAACCTTGTCTATTTTAAGAGGCTTTTCAATTAGTGATCAAATAACGTGTTCAACTCCTACGAATTTACGTCAAATACGTGTTGAAAGAATACATTGGAATTTCGGATTCATTAATCAAATTAAAGCGGCACCGAACTGTTACGCAATGCTGAATGGGACTCGATAAACTCTCGGCAACTATTTCATTGACTTTGATGATGTTATTCGAGATTGAATCTGTTTCCGATGCTTTGAAAGCGGTGTCCCTGATTTTTTCTCTAAGAAGATTTTACATTGTTTAATTCATGAAGGAAATTTTCGCATACCAGATATTAATATGCATTTAGAAGTTTTTGAAGTAACTTTAACGCTTACCAACTTAACGTTTGCTCTTATCCGTTTTCGATTCTCTGCATTTGACGTCTCGGTTATGCTCGAATTCATTATATATCGATTTCTCCATTCTGGACGCGTAGATATCCATGCCACTCACGTCTTCTGAATGTTCCGATTTCGACTTCTCCCGAGAGTTTTTGGAGCCTCTCAAGAAGGGATTTTTGCCACATTTTTACCATTGGTAGGCAATTTGCCTATGAGATGTGCGGGCGTTGCCATTCTAGATTTGCCGCAATAAAACTGTATATTCTTGTCTGTATCCAATAGTATCCGTAAAGTGTTCGGAACGAAGGAGCTTTTAACCTTACTGCACGAGCGTATGAGGATTACTTGATATATTGAGAGGTAGTTTATCTTTACATTCCTCCCGGAGTCTTATTTCTATGACTGAAATAAGTTTAAGTAAGTTCAGCGCAGTGTTGCTAGGAAAATAACTTTTCATAGGATTTGATAAGGAGTGATCACGATCAATATTAGGTTTAAATTACTTGATAAGGAATGAGCCTGAATTTCAATTTTTTATTTGTGTTATAAATCTATTTCAATCATCTTGTCAGTTTATAAGCATAAGATGAAAGAATTGAAAATTTTTTTCTATATTCTACCAAAAGACAAAATATCAATGAAATGATGAAAAATATTCCATTTATCAAAGCATGGTAGAATGATCTCATTTAGTTATATCCTTGAGTAACTCTCTACAAAACGTGGAATTTTTCAGCAATGGAACGTCAATTTTATTTCTTAAATTTCTCTTCTCATGCAGAGTTCATTACAGTACCAAGATATATTTAATTAACTTTACTTGGAGTGAAACCTATTTTAGCGGGTCTAGGACAACTCGCCGCCGCCAGCTCGCCGCCGCCGACTCGCCGCCGCCAACTCGCCGCGGGCCCAACTCGCCGCGCGCCCAACTCGCCGCGGACCCAACTCGCCGCGGGGCCAACTCGCCGCGAGACCAACTCGCCGCGGGCCCAACTCGCCGCGGGGACAACTCGCCGCGGGCATTTTTTAAATACGTTTAGAACTATGAAATTACTCGTTCTTCGCAAGGGTTTTAATTATCTAATATCATAGAAAGAAGAAATTAAGAGATCTGCTAAATTTTACGGTAAGAGTATAGCACCGCTTTATAAAAGCAATTAATCCTTGTTAACCCTTAATTAGGCTCGTGGGGTCGATATAACCCCAGGCGATATACTTCCTTCGATAAAACATTAGCTATTTAAGATATTTATATGCCAATTTTTTACTTATATAAATAATTTTGCACTACATTTATGATCTGATAATTTCGTTAATTTTGAGAAACGAAAGGTAGGCAATTAATGCGGTGTTAACAAATTACAAAAAATTTAAATAATTATTTAATAAGCATTATATTTATTTTAAGCGATGATCAATGAACTAATTCATAGTCAGTAATGAGTAATTCATAGTAAGTACCAGGCGCAGAATGAAAAATACTATCCGAGAGTTAATGGACTACTAGAATTTTGCTATATAATGATGTGACAAACCAGTTTTGTCGATTCCACTGATAAAAAGCACTTAATTTTAGCAGTTAACAAATTTACGAATTTAATAAATTAAATGATTATTTAACAAACATAATAATCGTCTTTTTTTGGGCGAGATAGAGACTAAAAGTTTCTTCCTCCGTCTAACCGATGAACCCTAAAAATCAAATCATGCTGATCACCAACTAAAAATAATTTCCGAAACAAATATTTTGGTCTATATTTCTATCTCTCCCTAATATTTTTATATTATATAAATATAACTATTCTGCTTACTTTAAACATTCTGAATCACAGTTTTCAAATTAATAAAAATAATTTTAAAAATATTTTCTCAATGTTTAAATTAGGACAAACAAAATTACGAAAAAAACATTTTTCTAATACGAGAAATCGATTATTATCATATATTTCACATTATAATAAATAAACATTTATATTTCATTATTGACGAGTAAGATTTTGGTAAATTTTACTTCTTTATTACATTCGGGATTTGATTATTTTCCGCATTAATTGTCTCATAGAAATGTATCCTCAGAAAGCAGAAATGTATCTCATTTCTGCTTTCCAACCAAAGGTGCAGTAAGCTGAATAAAAATATTGAAAACGGTTGTAAATAATAATAGTTATATATTTATTAAAAAATGTTGTCAACAATTAATATTTTTTAAAATTGAATTACAAAATGGGGTATCAGTTCCCAAAGGCAAGATTATGCCGATAGACCTACCACTGTAGTGCATCGTAGAGCATGTATTAATAAAATAATATATTTTATGGGTTGGTGACATTGATAAGGAGTGATTTTACGATGTTTAAATATTACTAATCGATTTCGGTGGTTGAAAATCATTAAATAGAATGTTCAATATATTTCTGTATGAAACTTACAGTTAGGGAGTTTCGACCATGGCAGATCGATCATAGCACGTTTCAAAATTCCAGTCAGTATGGAGAACTTACAGGGGAATAACTCATTGTAATTTGCCGTAAGTGAAGAAGTCAGCCTCGCGCAGGTTCGCCTTTACGTGGAGCTACGGATTCGTACGGGTATAATTAAGATTCGTAGTTTACATTTATCGATTCAAACTTAAATTCCGATGAAATTTGAATAAAAATAACGTTTTTAACTCAACAGTGAAAATTTTATGCTTTTATAGGAAAAACAACAGAGTTAAAATCGAAAATTCAATGAATTGCCGATCACCCGTGAATATTTTTGAAACTGCCATCACTCTCTTACAATCCAACATAAAATGCTGATTTATTCTTCAATTGGTCACTGTATCATCTGAATGCATAAACATTACATAAGATTAATTTCAGAGAAACCACATCTCAGTAAAAAATTATTTAGTTAGAACGTAACTCAAGAAAAATTCGTCGTGCAGTCCAATTTATACGTCGCCTAAAAGTTTTTGGTTTCTCACGTGAGGAAGAACTTGTCTCGAGAGAAATCGAGATAAATGTTGTAATTTTGATTTGAAGTTTGTTTTGATGCGATATCTTGAACAGAACTTTAGTTTTTGACTTTTATATCAAAGAGCGTATTCCGCTTCGGGCCTCGAATCGCCGGGGCTTCGGAACCTATAATGCAAAATACTCGTATATGCAAGATATGGTGTTCATTATTTTTCTGGTACTTACCAATGAGTTATGTTATGTATAAGCGCTTTAAAAGTAATGAAATACTGTTTGAAAATTATTCAAATTTATTTTTGGAAATCTGGTGAAACTGCCAAATTTGCTTACTTTTGATTGCTAACTAAATTCTCAGATTATCTTAAGAATGTAAAAATCTTTTCGAAACAAAATTTGGTTAAAATATCTTGATTAGTTTTTGTTTTACCGAGGGAATTACACCACCTGGGGTCACATTCACCCCACGAGACTAATTATGGGTTAATTACTTTTACTGTATTACGTAAATATCAGTTAGGAAGGAATATCTTTCTGTTAAATCTTTTTATGAAAAGTTGATTTGTATGTAATTATTAGTTGGTATGCATGATCTGATTTTGTTCTTTACATGGTACTTACAAATGAATTACTTAATATAAGGGCACTTATAAACCATGATCTGTTAATTATATAATTATTTACATTTATTTCGTAGATATGGTAACACTACTAAAATGGAATGCATTTTATCGGTTAAATCAACAAATTTGATTCGTCACAGCATTGTATAGCAAAGTTCTGGTGATATTTTAACTCCCAAATATTATTTTTCATTTTGCACCTGATATTTACTGCTGAATTACTTTGTAGATCACCGCTAAAAATAAATAATATGCTTATTATATAATTACTTAAATTAATTATTGTAATTTGTTAACACCGCATTAATTGCATACCTTTCGTTTCTCAAAATTAACGAAATTATCAGATCATAAATGTAGTGCAAAATTATTTATATAAGTAAAAAATTGGCATATAAATATCTTAAATAGCTTATGTTTTATAAAAGGAAGAATATCGCCTGGGGTTATATCGAGGGGTTATACGAAACCATCAAGGGTTAACAAGGATTAATTGTTCTATGAAATGGTGCTATGGTCTTACCGTAAAATTTAGCAGATCTCTTAGTTTCTTCTTTCTATGATATTAGATAATTAAAACCCTTGCGAAGAACGAGTAATTTCATAGTTCTAAACGTATTTAAAAAATGACCGCGGCGAGTTGTCCCCGCGGCGAGTTGGGCCCGCGGCGAGTTGGTCTCGCGGCGAGTTGGCCCCGCGGCGAGTTGGGTCCGCGGCGAGTTGGGCGCGCGGCGAGTTGGGCCCGCGGCGAGTTAGCGGCGGCGAGTAGGCGGCGGCGAGCTGGCGGCGGCGAGTTGAGCCATTCCGTATTTTAGCTGTACCAACGGTGACTGCACACGATCTTTTAGGTAAAGATGCGACCTTAATTAAAATTAAATAACTGAAATATCTGGTATCATCCTCGGTAAATGAAATCTTCGATGAAATTCTCCCTGCCGCAAGGATTCACATCTTAATAAGTTGGTATGTTACAAAAAGAATAAAATTGTAATATTTGATTGGTTGTTGGTAGGGAAAGAATATAAACTTTAAACCGTGATGATGAATCAGTTATACAACGATGTAAATATGAAATGATGGATCTTTCCTTTATAGAGTTTGAAAAAGTTTACTTGGAGTCCAAACGATATTTTATGTCCCTCAAGATTTACCACAAGATAAAATAAATATGGAATGTCTTGATGATATCCAGTAACTCATTTATATTCCAGAAATGTTTAGGCATAGATTTGTAGTTATCTTCTTTTCAGAAGAAAACAAAGCTTAGGATAACAGCAATTTTAATTTCACTCTTTTACATATTTAACAAAAATGTACAATAATTCTTAGCAAGAAAGAAAAGTCAATTCAGAAAGAACGAGAATTATTAACATATTAATAAAAAGGAGAAAACGGAAATAAGTATGTGATTCTCGTGAAAGCGATAATAAGTTTTTTATAACATTTTCTGTGTTCTCATTTCAAAAGAGCCATTTTCTTTTCTGTCGGCCTCTACGTTATTGTGTATCAATTCATAGGAAAGCGATCGTCATTGTTGCTTTTAACTCAGCGACCTTTAAGTGATAGTAAGAAATGTGAAAGGAATAGCTTTATTCTCCATAATAATAGCGTTATTCTGTTGTGAAAATCGAAATTTTATGTCAAGCAGCGTAAATATTTAGCAATCTTTATCCTCAATATGAAAAATCTGTAACAAAGGTAGATTTTACAAATACAGATACACAAGTTTAGTTTCAGATATGCGATAAATACAGTATTTTTCTGTGCAGCTAAAAATACAAATAGATATCTAGACCTTTTGTGGTACTTTCACCATGAATATGGAATTTTAAATTTGTTGATAACTATACATAAATGAAAATCCCATATAGTAGTTGAATGAATCAAGGAAAACAGATTTTTTTCGGAATTTCAAAAAGAGGTTTTCTTATTAATATACTTATTTATTTATATTAATATTATTTAATTATTTTAATTTCCCTCACATAATTAATTCCAATGAAGTATCCGGTCGAAGGCATACTTATTGAAAATTTTTATTTTTATTTTTAAATCTTCTTGAACTATATTTCAATCATATTCACTTATTACTAACACATGTTAACATGCTAACATCTATATTTTCTTATTTTTCCATATATGTATACACCAAAAGTTTATGCATTGAATTATTTTGTATTATTTTGTAATTTTTTCGCATTTAATTTTTATTACTATCATTGATTTTTATCCATTATTCATAAATTTAGAGGAGTTCTAAAGAAAGGGCATCGTCTTGGAGTCAGGTTCGTTTAGCATTAGCGAGAAAAGTTTAATTTGAAAATTTGAATAAAACTGATCAATAATATAGGACCAAATATTGCTCTGGATCAGGTAGCTGGCATGCGTTCGGCTCAGGTACCACATCTCCCGTGTCCAACCCCTTCCCTTTTCATCTTTCCAACTTCAATCTTTCTTCCCTCTTAGGCCAATATTTTTCTTTCCCGGCGGTCCCATCTCACTTTTCTCTTCTACGCATCCCTCCCCCACTTTAATATGGCAGCTCCCTATTCTCCTCACGTGCCTAAACCTGCTCAATATTTTACGCTCCATTCTGTCTCCAAGTTCTCCATTTCTGCGCTGTCTCCGACACTCGTATTTCTCATTCCTACTTTTCCTCGGCACCCTTTCGAAAAAAAATACCTTCTCAGTTGTCTACAGTAATCTCCACCCCCACGCCTTATTTCCAATCTCTCAAGTTTCCGCGCTAAAACTGTGGGGTTCCGATTCGAAATGCGGTTCGTAAAATAAAGGTGGCGGTTTTATAGGCGCACCCTTTCTTCCTTGGAGAGAAGGTCTGCGGTTTATATTCTCTCTAAAGCGATGTACATGAGGAGGAAGGCTGAATCTAGAAATGCGGAGGAATCATCGATGTATGCAAGGGTTCGAAACACTGATATGGTAATTTAAGAAGGTTGAAATTGGAAAATTATATCAATACACACGCACTGTCACCGTGCCGTTCACTTTCTGGGTACGTTATTTGCTTTTTTTATTCGAAGCTTCCATGATTCTTGCCCACGTATCGTGATGGATGGAGTATTTCATAGCTGTGACATGAAAGATTTTGAGATATCAGTGATACTGAATTATGGTATCCTCATAACTACATTTCGAATGCTATGAGTAGGGATAATCATAGGATAATTGTGCTCCACTTATGTTTTCTTACTTTTTCCTTTCCGCTCCAGTGGAGAAACACCTCACTCATCTTGCTAAGTATACCTCATTCCCATTCCAAAGCTTTCCCATCAGACATATTCCTTTCTACATTCCCTTACACTTTTTAAGCTTCGTACGTTTATCTCTTTCATCACCTTAGTGCATCCATCAAGCTATTTTTGCCCACCTGTATTTCATAACTGCCTCTAAAATTTTCCTCTTAGTCATTCTATCATTCTTTCCTTACGTTCTAACGTGTTGAACCCAAAACATCCATTTATACTGCTCATGCAGAGTTTAATTTTCCTTCATACACATGGAAAAGAGGATGAATTATTGAGAATATTTTCATCCAATAATTAATGTGCGGCTTTTCCCCCAAGAACTGCTACTGCTATATCGTAAGAGTTCTTTGTCGCGGTACGCTGAAATCAGTTTCGCATAGTCCTTTACCGTAAAATTTTGTAATCAATTAGAAGTGATGTAGACAATTTTTGCTTGAGGAATAAGTACTTATTGTTTCAATATTCCCTTCCTGCAGCGGTATTCCTGAATTCTTTTCTTTTTCGAATTATTAATTCTTTTAATACTTTGTTGGTGACTATGATTCCCTTAAGGACTATAATTTAATCTCTTCTCACGTCGAATCAAATCTGATTTTATTTGTAGATTCATTCCATTTGTTTCTGTTAGTTTTAAAAATTTAATTTTATAAATGTTTATTTTGTTTAATTTTTGAGGTTTAGTCTCCTGGTTTTAGCTATTGTTCAAATTTTTAATTGAATATTGTCTTTATTGCGTGTCTTAAATATGTACCTCGATATTTTCCTTTTACTTTCTATCGCAGTATATTAATTTAAATTTATTTTTTCCATTTTAAATTCTACTTAAATTTTATATTTTCTTCTTTACCTCCTTTATTTTTCATTCCTCTTTAGATGGTGTTTTGTATTTCCAATACTGCTTTGCGGGAAATGTTTGTTTGTCATAGCTAGATTACGGTTTGGTCCACAAAATGCATCTGATTTATCATAGAGGGAATTTTCAACTTGGAATTAAAAACATTCTCATTATTCAATAGTCGGGTTGTTAAAATTGCGACGAAAAAATGCTCTGCCCATTCGCTTGATGTAAATGTTTGAGAAGATTTACGTGATCAATAATGATGGAGATTTCGGAATTGGTGCAATTACTAATGTGACAAATCGCTTAATTTTCTGTGTCATTACGAATGGAATGACATTAGCGAAGGGTTAGAGTTGTATGGAAGCTCGTTTAGCAATTTTACCCGTCGTCATAGAATTAATGGTATCATTTCAGAGTAGCTAAAATTGGAATTTGGCGTGCATAATACATTCTCCTCGCGATTTGCTTAAATGACCTGTTTTAGCGAGTCGCCGTGACCTACCATTTAAAACTTCCACGCCTTCCATGGCCTTTTGGGAATTTTAATTCATTAGCTGTAAATGTTTATGATCGTTTCTCCCATAGGGAAATGAATAAAATACATCATTTTAATTTAAAGTGCCATTATCACTGTACACGGTGGAAGTAAACGTCTTAAATGGCACAGTCAATCCGAGAAGAATTTTTATTTCTTTGGTAGACACGAATTAGGTAGAATCTTGGAGAGTGTCGTAAGGTATTGAAAATATAAATGCAGGTCAAGAGGCTTGGGTATGTGTATGGCATGTTGTATCTCCCTTTGTTGAGATTACAATTCTCTAACATTGCATTTGAATTTTGAAAACCGTCTTTGGAATTATGTTAAGTAAATAAGAAAGAATCCGCCTATCTCTTCTGTTTACTTCTATGCAATGTGTTTTCAGAACTATTATTCTTTTTTTAATTTTTTTATTTACTGATTGTCCGAAGCAACGCATAGATTGTATGGCATATTTTGTTCTGGTGATACACCTTCTTGTGAAAATCCATTTTATAAGTTGAAATTATTATTTTAGCAGTTAGTTAGTATGCCTTGAGAAAGCCTTATATACAACATCCTAACTTACGTACGTTTATGGTTCTAGGTTTTCCGAAGCTAATGTTAAACTACTTTGCGTTCTCGATAAAAATCCCATCTTACTTCTCCCTGTCAAGCAAGCTCTTAATTTCTTCAGATAATTATACTTATTACAGAAATAATCCCAATATCTATATCTACTCGTATTACTCCAAAACAGAGAAGAATTTCTTCTTGACATTTTTAAGCAATGACCTGAAGAGTAGCTCAGGTTCTTTCATTCATTCCATTCCGAGATACCTTTATTATAAAAAATAATAATTATTTACGAAATGAGTTCTGTGGTAACGAATGATGCCTCTTTTGAATTGTCGTTGAAAACAAGAAATTAGTTTTCCTTCTGTTTAAATTATCTCCAAAAGGAAGCGCTTGTATTTATACTTCCGCCTGTGAGGCAGGCATCATCACGGGAAGACGCCATAAAGCACACCAATATCTCTCCCTTCACGGAACGCATCTCATCTGCTTAATGTTCCTAAAGGGTGGCGAAGTAATTAAATAACAAAATAAGGTTTTCAGGATCGATAGGACATCTTCAGTGGGGCTCACAAAAAGCCTCCCTTTCAGCCTCTCTCCAAGCGCTATTTATCAACGGGGCTGTCATCAGGTTCCATCCGAGCCTTTTATGCGCTCTTGGGTGTAATTTTTATTGTAGCGCGGGAACTCAGTTTCCTTCTCACCTATTTTCTTCTATTGTTGCCTGGCAACGGGCCTACTCACGGCGCCAGGTGTGCAGATGCGGCAAGAGTTCCCTCCAAAAGGAAAAGCTGATAGTTGCTGCGCACTTAGATTAATAACCTAGTTCGTGGTCTAGGATGAAGCATTCTCGTTATTTATCTAGCGGAAGGATCACGTTGTAGTGAAAAGATGGAGTCTCCGGTTGTCCAAAGTTGGGTCTCCGGTTTACGTGAAGTCAACATTTTTGAAATGAAATATCGTTAGCTTTGTGAGACTAAGTAAATTTCACAGTTATATTTTTTGTACATTAAACGAAAGAAACATTATACTCACTTCGTCACTTATCACCTGAAATAGCCAATGGTTAATATTTATGTACTAGTAGTTATTCAGAAGCTCCTGATAATGTATTTTTTATCAATCTCATGGTGAGAATAAAGTAAATAAATCTTTCTGAGCCAAATATTATATTTTCCACCTCAGTAAAAAAAAGAGCCTCAAAGGCGAGGAGAACCTATATAAATATTTAATTTATCATAGAAATATCTGTTTCTTGGAAGATACTTGCCTAATTGGCTAGTTAATGTACTAAAAATAAAAAAGTTAAAGGCAGAACAGCTACATTCCAAGGGTAAGAAGTTATTAATTTTTCAGAGAGGAAAATAGTGGCAAAATACCTCATTCCGCATCTTATTCAGTAAGCCTCATTCACTCTTCAAATCATTCTGAAATCGATTGTTTAAAGATACAGCTAACCTTTGTGCTGCTTACTGTGCGAACAGGCTGAGGTATAGTAGAGAAAAAGAATTGGAGAATTCAGTATTTTCCTTTATCATCGCCGCGTCTGTAACGTTATTTTTTATTTCCAGATTATCCACTAAAACTCGGAAAATCGATCGGTTTTCCGCATCATATTTAAAAGACCATATTTCGGTACGCAAAATATAAATACGGGAGGTAAAAGTATTGAGTTTCACATGGAAAAATTATTTCAAGATATTCGGTCTATCTTTCGCAGAAATTTTGAATTAATTTTCGCAAAAATATTGTTAAGAGGTGACGAAGAATTTGAAAGCCTAGTAATTCAAACCTTGGAACGGCACTGAATTTTTTCCTGCAATCCAAGCTCCGCTACTCTTAAATAGAGTATTTACGGAGGTAAGGAGAGAGCTCTTTGGTAGAACCTAATAGATGAAAGCTGAAGACTGCGGTAATGAAAAGCTATGGAGAGAGTATCTTTGACCTGGATTTTTAAAGGTTTAGATGATATAAATCAAGATTTAGTGGCGGAAAACCAGATTACCGCTGGTGAATCAATTCTTTGCAGAGAGTACAGAAATCATTGAAAATGGTTGGCAAGGGTTAAGGAGTTTACAACAGTATCCAAGCAATTCCTTCTTTTGAAAATACTATTTCTTTATTTTGTCATTGAAGGATACATTTTTCTATGTTACGCAATATCAACTGGCCCCTGAATAGCCTTGTGTGCAACGCGTTCGAATTCGGTGAAAGCGATATCGGGTTCGATTCATTTATCGGTTTCTCTAGCATCGTTATGAATATGGGTAGCTATCTGAATAAAGACGTAGTGGGTTTGGAGTACAGTGACATGGGAGTCGATGAGCTGACCATGTGTCACCCACGGGGAAAACCGCCCGGCTTGGACTTATCCCTCAAACGGATGTCGTGCCTTTACTTTGATGTGATATCAACTAGAGGTCAAAGGTAGGGTTGTGTTATACCAGTATATATCTTTTGAATTTTTAAGTCTTCAAAAGTTATTAAAGGTCCATGGCACGGCATTCCTTTGAGGGATATAGCCTAACCATGTGACATTCATCGTGGGTGACACGTGGTCAGCCTCCCACGCCGCCGTAATGCCTTCTCTATACAACTCGAACCCGCTTCCCATCAATTCAGATAGCTTCGTGATTTTTTCATGATGCTGGACAAACATCATGACCACCACTGGGAATCGAACCAGGGACCACTTACACTGAAAGCGAATGCGCTTGACAATCCGTTATTCAGCGTAATTATCCTCTGTTAATTTTACGAAAATTATTTTTTTCAACTTTATTACTCTCATGACGAGGAGAATTGAGCTTGGGCTGACCAATCTTTTCCGGAATTTTCAGGGAGAATTCTGCGAAAGAATACAAGATTCATGAACTTCACTTAGAACTTTTTATTTACTTTCGACTCCCTTTTCCTACTATGTTACTTCGAACCGGTAAGATGTGCACTTTCTCCTAGAGTTGGTTAAAGTTAATTTGGGCCTTTTTAGACGGCTTGGAAAGTTTAAGAGGAAGTAGCTTGCACAAACAATGTTCTAAAGTTTTCGAAAGCTAAACTTTGAAGTTGACCATAGGTGGGCGATACCTTTTCCGAAGAATGTTCAAATAAAATGAGAGAGGTCACCAACATTTGCTAACTTTCTTCTCAAAGCCTTTAAATGGACTTTTAGTGGCAATAATTGCACCAAAATTTTCATATTATTTCCTAATATCGATAAATTTACTACAAAAACCCTAAAAAATATGCATTTCAAATTCTATTATCCTCATGAAAATATTGGTTTACCAAATGATTTCTCTGTTTCTTTCGTCTCGAACGTGAAATTATCGTTTGACTTTATTGTGGATATTTTAGATATTTATGTTTAGTATTTCAGTAAAATATGTAGCTTAAGGGCCTCGTATCCTTCAGCAGTAGCTTCTGATAGCTTAGGAGAGGTAAAGTCAGGCAAAAAAACCTTAGGCAAGGTCGAGGGAAAAGTAAAAGAAAGATGCTTCATCATCTATGCTCTATTAAAAGGAATATATTCTCTTCCTTAACATACAAGTACAATTTCAAGGGAAATGAAGGAGCAGTAGAAATAAATTTTATTCTTCAATAATACTGACCGACAAGATTTCAAATAAATAAAATGGGTGATTTCATGCGACAGAGGTCTTCAGCCCGACATAAAGCAGTTACGTTGTGTGTGTTAGGATATAACTTGGTAGAATGAAATGAGGTAATTTTAGAAAAGGTGTTGGATGAAAAAATTATATTTGCTTAGCATGAATAAATTCTTACGATTTGTATAGAGGATGGAAACCAAACTGATAAATACAGAATAAAATATCCGTGTCGTCGTAAAACAAATTACTTTTTTTATAAAAACGGGAATTTATCCATATATCACTGCTCACTTCCTTTTAATTTCATCTCAAAATCTCTTTAGAATAAAATTCACAGAGGTTGCCGCAACTTTGTGGAGGATCAACAGGAGGTCGGGTAAAGATATTCTGATTAACGAAACAATAATTAAATTCAAATTTAATATAAATATTAAAAATCACTATATATATTATTGATTACAGCGCGAAATTATAATAAAACCAGCGAAAAATAAATTACAATGTGATATATATTATATATGTATTGTATTATAAACTATACACAACTCTTGTTTATGCGGCGGAAAGTAAAAGTTAAATTCAGTTTTTTTATTTATTAACAAATATTAACTCTAGGTTCTCTTGTGACAGCTGAGTAAGTTACAGAAAAAGTCCTTTAAATTATCTCGAAGTTTATCTCGGGTTTAGTGTTCTAGACACATAAATAAGTACCTCCATTTCAAAGACCGTTCGTCATCATTTTGTGGTATCATTGCAAGCTTACCTTTAGCCTTTCCACTCTTTGAGCTATTTATATCACCGCTAAAGGTCTTTTTTGTCATTGTCCCTCCTCTAAATTTATCTTCTGGCTTTTTGGACTTAGTCCGCATGTTTTATTGCAGGCGATGGAATCAATAGCAATATATTTTTCATGTCTCTTCAGGCACGACTCTTGAAGTAGTTCTGTGGGCTGTATTTTGATAGAGGAATACCGATTACATCGGTAGATAACAGCTATTCGGAGAATAACGCATAATTTATGCCTTAGCTTGATCAGGTACATTGATAATATTGACAGCGAAAATCGATGGCTCACATACTAAGGTTTCGTTTGTAAATTTGCAGTGAGCAGATCAGTGGTTCCCAAATTAATGTAACCCTCGGGACGGTTGCCCAGGGAATATTAGATATGGAGGGATGTTTGTTTACTTTCGTCGATAAAAAATAACAGACACAAAGATTTCACAGAAAAGAACATGAAAGCTTTAGGTTCCTTCTTAGGTGTTGAGGCAACCGCCGTTCAGAAATGGATATATTGAAAAGAATCCAAAACTACGAAATCGACAGATGAAAAAACAGTAGCAATAAAAAAGTAAGTCAGCATCAACATTTGTGACATAAAAATATTCAGTTAGACATATAAACTAATTAAAATAAGGAAAATTAGAATGAGTGAATTAAATATTCCGGAGAAGCTTACCTAGCAACATTTCCCTGCTTGTTTGTAGTTTTTAGCAATATTTTATTGCTATTTAATATTAGTAGTCCGGTGGAATCTAAAATGTTTCTCTCATTATGGCGAATGGAATAAGACGAACTCATTTTTTGAAAGCAGTACCAAAGTAGAACCAAGATGAGGAAATTCTGAGTTCGGCCCTTGAATTAATTTTGCTTTAATGTTTGAAATTTCAAAATTAGTGGAAAATTGCGGCGTTTTACCTGTATATTGTGTATACATTGAATTACAGATCTTCATTTCTATTTAGTGAATATTCATCATATATTAACATCAGTATCTCTTCTGGTGGTATTTGATGAAATTCCATTTTCGAAAATCTCACATAGATACTTTTTAATACTTTCGTGATTACTTCCGTAATTGGACGACCGTAATACAGTATTTCTTTCAACTTCAGTGCATAAAAAGCTTGAGGGCAGCTGACATCGTAGTTGTCCAGGTTAAAATTTTGTGGAGATACTAAAGTTATTTCAATGATTTTATTTTATGCTGATAATTTTCGATGAAGGATTTTAAATTAGGAGATTTCTTTGGCCAATAAATTTTGCAGTGATGAATAGGGAAAAATTTCTTTTTGAAGGTATAAGTCATCTATTCTCTATTAAGGAAAAAGCTCTTGCCATAACAGATTTTCTTTACGAATGAATTCTTAATTCTATCGTGAAAAATTAATTAAATAATATAAGCCTCTTATTCTTCTAAATAGTATATCAAAATAAAAATCGGGGAACCCTCACTTCTCGAGTGCGCCGCTATTGAAATCGTGTATTTACTTGTATGATTTATTTAATATAAATGTATGTCTACCATAAAATGACCCAGGTGCTCCGTTGGCATTGTTCCGTCGGTGGAAAACTTCGGAAAATGCCGGTACATATAATTGAATAAGATTGTTTACTTAGAGCAAAATTCAAACCTTGCGCTCGATAATGCACGTAAAATGTTTTGTCAGTTACTTTTTGTAGTAACTGAGTTATTGTACCGTTCGATTGTGTATCCTGCCTTGTTCTCCGGACATTTTATAATGCGTTGGAGGACCGTACTGCCGAACTTAGCAATTCGGTAACCATGTCCAGGAACTCTGGTTAACGCGATTAAATTTTCCGCTCTGTTTCCAGAGGGCGCATCACAGAGAAGACCCAAATCGCGTCGCATCCGACGTTATAACTCGTCTAAATTCGCGGAGCACTCGCAAATCACAACATATATGTCGACGCTAAGTCTGTTTAGGGAAGGGAAAGGGGTTCGAAAAGGATCGAACATGAAGGAAAAGCGGATGTACTTTTCTAGTGCTTCCTCTTAATTGGGTCATGCTCATCACCTCCCACGCAGCGAAAACTACTCTTTTCACGAGGTCTTCCCAAATTAAATTTTCTTTCCTCTCGCGTCGGATTTTGCTGCAATATTTCCCGGAGTTTAAACCTCTGCATCAATTTGGATTTGAAACTCATAACACCAGACATGTAGCGCAGAAAGTTTTTTTTGATAGTGGGTGTACGAAACAGTTTCCCGTTGGTTATTTCAGTTATTTATGGTTATTTATTTACGATTATTTATTTAATATTTATTTATGATTATTTATTTAATATTTATTTATGGTTATTTATTTAATATCTATTTATGATTATTTATTTAATGTTTATTTATGATTATTATTTATTTATTATTATTTATTTATTTATTTACTATTTTTATATTTATATTAACTCTAAATATAGGCAGGTGGTAGAGTTTATCATAACAGTGAACGGTCACGGAAAGCTGTTTAGAAGAAATACCGAGTAACGTTCAAGTAACACTATCTCTAAGTCAAATTATCTCTACTTTGATACACAGAACACATGAGTCACTACTACATGGGTAACAAAGATGTCGTAGAAACTTTTACATTACACCTCATACATTTCTTTGTAAATAGAGATACATAGTTTAAGCAAACATACCGTCTTTTGAGTAACAATATTTGAATCAAGTCAACCAACATCAAGGTCTGCTTAATTTATTATTATTATAATTAATATTATTGTGCTACGTCACGACTTCTGCACTTTTTTTTTACGGAAGTAGCATCTAAATTGGATCATCAGCAATTGAAGATAATTAATTTTCAACTAGCTAACTTATAAAAAAACTTCATAAGTAAATTCAGAAAGAAATGGGCTGCGATGATAAACTCTATAGTAGAAAGTTTACGAAGAATCACTCAAGATGCGGGAAAAGGTTACTCGAGATAGGGGGCGGACTTACTTATCTTTAATGACATCAGATACAAATTAAGTAATGGATATAAATTGTACGCTGGGTTTATATAAATATTGCATATATGTATTTTGAAAATTTCCACCTGCCAGGCTTCCTCCATCAGCTATTAAATGACTTACAAACTAACTTTCAGTTATCGCACGTACGTACCTCGGCTAATTCACGGATAATACCGGACGGATTGGGAGTTTACTTCACTGAGAAAATTTCCCATGGTAATCATTGAATGGATCTTGAATATGTTTGAAAGCCTCGGTAATATCGACCCAAATCTGACGAAAGGATAGTATTTTATGTCACGTCACAGGCAGGTCATGAATGTCGACATCGGTGACGTCATGTATCGGAAAACGTGTTTGATCCCATCGTATTGCAGAATTGTTTTTAAAGGAAACGCGAAGGGGCATAAATCTCTATCACCGAATTTTCTGAGTGTAACCTTTAATTATCTCGTTTTGGAAGAGAATGCCGGATTTTTTGAAAGCTCACAATACAGAAATAAAGGACGGTTATATATCTAATTTAGCTTTACCAATTGAAAACAGTCTGTGACAAAACGAAGAATGAATTTCACATGCATTTCTAATGGAAGTTACCAGCATAAGATGAATAAATGTATGCCTTTTTAAATATGTAACTACACACTCAACAACGATTATTACAATATATGAATTAATACGTTTTACTTTTTGGATATAAAATCATATTTATAATCACCAGATGTGGAATTGCAAAAGATCAGGGCCACATTTGCAGTACTCTTTGGAATAAGTAATTTTCGTACTGTACCTTAGGAATTTATTGCATACATTGAACTCACATGAATACGTTGGTGAAAGTTTTATCTTTGGCAAACATTTACGGTATCGATTAACCTATTCGGCGTATTGGAAAAACGATTAACGTTTAGGTTTTTAATGAAAGTGCCGCTAGCTGTTGCGTCCATCTCTGGGAGGTATTTCCTCGGCGCCGGATTAAAATTCCGGTGAATCGCATGCTCTGTGACTGCAATCACGAAACCAGGCAGTGTAAGCATGCCATGAAAATTTAATGGATAGATTGGGAAACTTAATCCATTAAAATTTGATTCAGTAATTTAGACGAAAGTCTTCTTTTTTCTTGCTCATCGGGAATCACATTCCTCGGCTTGTCAATCTTTTATTCTTTCGACACCAAACACGCAAATTTACTCTCTCTTGGGTTAATTCTCTTTCATTTTTTGGAAGCGCGAATTTGAATTTGTTTTGTGTTATAAAACAGGATCATCCATTATGTCACTGCTCCCCAACCTTTCCCACTGGGCGGCATATTAACTCACAGGACGCGTTACGCTAAACCGTACCTTTGTCAACATAAGAAGGAATTGATAAATAATGTTAACATATGCATAGAATGCACGCATATGAATTCATAGCGCAGCATGCGCATACATTACTTCCTGTGAGAATCCAAAAGGCGGCTCGCAAGGTATATAAGTAAATGCAAAACTTTATTTTCGATTTCTTAATAAATTATACAGATTCATTACTTACAGATTATTAATTTATTCAATGGAGAATCTCCCATATTTTACATGGTTTGTTCAAACGATAACCGGTTCTATTTTATTCCCAAATTTTCACGTTGCTGGATTAACATCATGACCCCCACTGAGAAGCGAACCCAGTACCATTTTCGCCAAAAGCGAATGCACTACCCGCTTGACTATCCTTTAATATTAGTATTAATTTATGAATATAAATTTATTAATAATTAATAATAATAATTTCAACGTTATTATCCTCCCTTAATTTGCTCTAAAATTGCGTAAATAATTACGTAAATTATTTGTTCTCGTTCTTTTCAGCTTCATAATTCTCATGGGAAGTATAAGTAACATAGAGCCGGGCTGTTTTTCTCGGAATTTTCGGGGAGAGATCTACGAAAGGATACATGAACTTCCCTTAGAACTTTTAATTTACCTTTGGCTCTCTTTACTTACTAAGTTACTTTGAACTGGAAAGATGTACACTTTCTCCTAGAGTTAGTTTAAATTAGTTTGGCCTTCAGTTATTTTTAGACGACTTAAGAGATTTGAGAGAAAATATCAAGCCCAACCAATGTACTTTTCAAGTTCCATTTTATTCGCGAGGACGAGTAATAATAATGGTAATGAAAAATCTTTTTCCCATTTCAATACTAGACGAACTATGGCTTGATTAAGTTCTTTATTCCTCAATTAGAGCCATATTTCGTTCTAAATACGTCTTTATTGAAGAATTTCGAACAGATGGCTCGTTCAATGACATCATATGATGATGAATGAATCATGAGTACACTACGACTTACCGATTCTTGCTTTCCAGCTTTCTCAGCACTACGATCGACCGAAGAAATTTCTCCCCGATTCCTTGATTAGTTAATAGCTTTGTTTTCCGTCATATATAGCAATTTAAAGTTAAAAAATTAACGTCATTTACCGTAATGAGCCAAATTAAGATAACAAATGGGTCCTTCTCTGCAATATAATGGCACTACTCACTTCGCTATTACTACTTCCTTCTCCGTTGAATAATCACGAAGAGTTCTGTTAACTGACAAACAAATGTCAAGAAAGATTAGTAGAAACTTAGATCAATATCGTTGAAACTTATTTTAGGTATTTAGAAAGTAAATTATGCGGAAAATGCTTGAAATGATGAATTAATTTTTTTTTCAGATAAAATTCAAATAAATGCCTAGGAAGATTAGTTAACTGATTTGTAGTGATTAATTATTTAAACTTTATTGTAAATCATTGAAAAATACATTTCACGGATAAACCGTCGGTAGGACGAATTTCTCCATATGAGGTGTCGCTTACGTGTATGTCGGTCAGATATAGCCATATCCTCTCCATCCGTTTGCCGGATTTGTGTTTCGACATACTCCAGCCGCAATATTGACGTTGCTTTCGAGAGTGCGGTCTACATCTCACTTTAGAGTTGAAAATTCCATGCTTCGACACTTACGGCATCGCAACTTCAATCAAAGAGCTCACCTGGATTGCGGCTTCGTTTTCAGCCCCGGGACGTTTGAATCAGCTCTGCTTGCGGCCCTTAACTCCACCAGCGTGGAGTTGGATTGCTTCATTCCAGCCTAGAACCAAGTTTCGCCGCTAAAGTTTCTTGTTGGCCCTTAGAGACTTGATACCCTTCAAAGAAAGGAACGTGGAGTCTTTCGAGGGAGGATCTTAACGGAACCCTATTGAATTACGTGAAAGCAGGTCCCAAGAAGTTTTAATACGCATCTTGAAAGTGATTTAAAGTGACGCTAAGCTCGAGGAAGGGAGTAGAAAAATATGACTGACAACAGTACGAATTAATGAGCACCGATGATTGGACTTTTGTACTAATTTCTACCGTCGTCATTAGTGTCATTACGTGGGTAAGGGGAGCCTTTAAACAGTATTATATTTCTGCGTCCCCAGATTTAGAAGAAGACTAATTCCAAGAAATAAACGTTATATTTTTTGGTTATACATTCGTTGCTCTGTAGATACCTATAATAAATTAGTTCTTTCATATCTTTGCATGTCGTAGTGTTAGTAAGTTTCAGATAATAATCTTTACGACTTACTTAAGCTCGATGAGGAGACTTTTTGATGATTACAATTTGCACGCCTACAAGCGTCAGACGTGGGCATTTTAGTATGAAAAATGTAATACTAAAGATAAAAATGACTAATACTAATGATAAAGATTAACGAGATTTATCGTAAATTGACGTAAATATCGAGATTTTGCCACACTTTATATGAATTAATTTCGTTGAGGTTAAAATCAGTCTTAGAAGAAAAGTTAAGTTTAATATCAGAATAGCCTGAAATTTTTCCTTGGGAGTAGTCAAGTACTTGGAAGTAGTGTAAGTGAAAAAATTACCCCCCGAATCAATGAGAAAATATGAGTTGGATTAGAATAGTTAAATTTTCATCTAGGTTTCATCGTTTTCCGTAAACAACTTCAATATTAGCGCCAAATTATCAACGCCAATAGCTCCCATAATACATTTTAAGGGAAGGAAAGATTTAAGATGTTCTTTCAACACTCAATTGAGAATCATTGTGTAAGTAAGGGCAACATCGCGTTTATCAATGGACAGCTATGGATGGAGATGGAAGATATGGTTAGCGTCACGTTCAGAAAGCAATGTTATTTAATCACATTCTCGCAAGCGATCACTTCGGTTAATGGATAATCCCTGAGGGCAAAAATACCGAATTCACCATTAAAGATATCGATTATCGGTCATCAAGTTAGCCTAACATCGATCAAATACCGCCCAAAGCATTTGAGAAATTTCGCCCGTGGTTATGAGGGAACTACATTATAAAAATTAAATTTTCGAAGCGCTCCGGTAGAGCTAAAATTCTATTGGAGATATTATCCCATGGAGCTTCTATACCAATCTTTTCTAGTTAGCTTACTTTTCTTTCACTTTTTATTACTCTCACTTCTTTTTATCTTCATAAACGTTTGGATAATGATTCATATGGGTTCTATTTTTCGCATTTATAGCTGTAAACTGTTTGGGATAGGTTTTATTAGCATTTTGAGGGGAAAACTTATTAAAACGTAACCTGTTATTTTTCTGCGCTCAATTTCCACAATATCATTGTCTTTTAATCGAAGTTCGGCTTGTTTCATTGCCAAAGAACAATAAAAATATGCCAAAGGGAAAATTTTGCGATATTTCTTTTCTTTTTCTACTTGAATTGAAATTTCATACTTAATGCCTTAGTCTATTCTATTCGATAATTAACTCCTAACTTGATAGCTTCCAACGATCCGTCTATCCGTCGCTATCCTTTCACTTTAATGTGTGTCTATAATAGGTCATTGTGACAGCCACTTTATCTCTATGAATGAAGTTTTTGTTCCTTGAAATTGAGTAAATGTATCCTTCATTCACTTTTGCCCCCAATTTTTTTATAGGTGTGTTAACTAGTGAGGTATAAGTGCTGAATAATGGCATTCATAAAGTTCTTTCCTAATTAAATACTACGAACATTATCATTCATGGGGTCCTGTGCGGAGCTCATTCGGACTTGTCCCACATACGCACTTGGGTCAGAAGAAAGCAAGAGTAAATGACCTCAATCCTCAATTTGCCTGGTCACTTCATTCCCTCTTCCGGGATTTTCATAATGGAGGGCATCTGGATCCAACCAGCCTTTCGGCTGATGATATTATAGACAGACAGTCTGCCTTCTCTTTTGCATACCTAATCCGTTCACTACCCCTACCATATCATCTGTTTTTCAATCAATCTAACTTTATATTTACAGGCTACTCATCATCAATATCTCAAAGCCCTCCAATTCTATAATTTTTTGTGGTCTTTGTTCGGAAAGTATTCGAGAAAAAACTGTCAATTTGTGATTATCATGATTCAAATTGTAATGATCATTTTGTTTTTGTGTACGCTGCTTCTTGTTTAAAATAAATTTACCTTGTATTTCGGACCATATCAAATACTCATAATATCATGACTGATTCAAAGCATAGTACGTGCAATTATATCGTAGTAGTAAAGATGAGTTTGTTGGTGCTTCCATAGTTAAGGTCATGTGCACCGGTCACTTAACATTTGTTTCAGTAGATTTAGCCATTTTTGAGAGTAGCTTTACATGTTGTCATTTTTTAAATCGTTATAAAATGCTATAATAAAGAAACATGAGTTTCAGAAGTAAATAGTTTCCCGAATCAGATAACGTAAAATAAATAAATATGTAAATGAATATCCTATTGGTTAAAATCAAAATCCAGATTTTTAGTATGTGATGTTTGAGGAACAGTTCACTTTAAGTTTAAAAATCAATTATAATAATAATTACAAAACTTCGTTACTATTATATTTCCCCCGTTGCGGTTTCCATATACATGAGGTTCTGTTTGGAAAATGGTGATCGGTTTACTGAGTAATTTTTACCTTGGGTATAATTATTGATCAGTACGTAGGTAGAGGATGATACAGCAGTTTTCTCCTGCGGTATCGTTTCTCCTTTAAATTCTCCAGTGGGATACTTTTCGACGTGCTTTAGACTTATGATGTATGACTTGGGCGACATCTACGTCAGTCCAACTTTCCGCTCCTCTTGAGATCTCCTCAATGGATTCGAATCACATTATACCCGGACCAAGCATCGGATCACGTGCCGTGTCGCAACTCGGAAGACACGTGCTACTGCACGGGGAAAATCGTTGAACTAGGATGCAGAGGAAATTTATATCTTTTGCCATTCATCGCGGTTTGAGGACGTCCATGTTCAGAGTCCCGTCGCTTTCATTCGCATGTCGAGTTTCTGCATATGTTGTGTCTATACTAATGATTGCCGAACTTTACATCTCGATGAAGCCTTTGATGATGCCATCTAATGCTGAAGAGCCTCTGGGAAGCTACTGAAGTCAAATACTTTTTAATTCTATGTTAGTAAAGGTATTTAATATTTTAATTAATAATAATTTGATGGATACTAGAAATTTAACTTCACCCGAGAAACATAACGCATTTATTTTGAGAGTTTAATTTTATCGGGAAGGACGAACTTTTGCCCTAATTTACCCCTTGAGAGTATAAATCTAACTCCGTCTCCCCTAGCAACCATTGATACGTATATATACATAATATTGTGGCTATAATTATGTTTATATAACTATAAGCTACCCATATTCATCCAATCATTATTAATTTATCCACTGTCTCAGGACTAATTATTTCCATCGTTGCGCGTTTCTTTATTATACCCCTAAGTCTTAGCTTTGGAATAATAAATTTATTTATTTAATTTAGTATACATTTACGCCGAATATAGACACTTGGTCACGTGAGGACGTTAACTAACACAACATTCAGTAACTATCTAAAATAATGCTAACATACAAATACACAACTTTGATGCATAAACACCCCCCAACTAACTACAATTATTTACTATTGTATGGAATTCTATGAATAATTTATTTTTTCTTGCAATTATTTACTATTTGTAAACATTCCTTAGTCGCTTGTCGTGATGAGTGTGTGTTATATTGGGACACCGGGAAATGCCTGGAATACCGATTTCTAAGAATAACCCGATACCCATTTCGATAGCCATGCTATAATTATCGAGAGTTTGACGTAGAATATCATTGTCATTGATTCTTAGAAGTTGATATTCCAGGCATTTCCCGGTATCCCGCTATCTAAAAGACGATTTCCGACAAGCGACTAACAGAATATAACCTTTAATAACTCTATATTAACTGGAAAATCCTTTTATAGACGTCAGTATGTCTATTAATAGAGCATATTGTGATGGATTTCTAAAATTATTTACCAATCACGACTTTGGGGCTCCCGGATAGCCATTTGGCAGCGAGTCCGACTGAAAGCGGTCCCGTGTTCGATTCCCCCTGGTAGCCCACGTGCGAAATTACCTCAGCTGTCGAAAAACTTTTAACAAAATTACTACTACTTTGTTCAGAATCTGGCAGTTGATACATGACTAGACAGTTAAAGATTGCCAATTATTTTATTAGTTTCAGGCCCTAGTATCCGATATTCAATCGTTTACCTTGCCTTCGATTGCCTTGAGATTACTTTACTTGCTTACTACCTGAAGTCGTCCCTGTACCAAAATAAGAGATAATTATTTCCGCTAATGAGTAAGTATATATCCCAAGAAAGTTTCCCTTTCTATTTTCATTACGCTCGTTTCTTAACCCCTCTGCTCTGCTTGCGTACATTCCTCCCACTCTTATATCGCATCCATTATCTCCTCCCAATGACGCTTCGCAAATCCCCTCAGCCCTTTTGGTGGTTATCCATTATATCTCTTTGAGCCTCGCATTTTCCTGCCCCCGCACAACCGGGAAGTAAAATGAGGCTATTAATGAATCTCTCGCATTATTCTTTTTCCGCCTCTGGTTCGGCTCGTGCTCATCGGATCAGCGTACACAATGCCATGCGTTGATTCATAGGAAGCCTAAAAAATTGAGGGGTTAATGGAAGCATTGGATTTAAACCTTTGAAAATAGCAATTTACGTGATTGAAGATTTGGGATTCTGTTTATCATAGAAGTGAGCGACATAATTCAGTTGAGAAGTTAACCTTATTGTCTAGGTAATTAAATCATGGCTAGTACAGGATCAGTTTTCCTTTACCTCTTAAACATTTGAAAATTACAGTTAGCGTGATGGAGTTAATTATGTTTTTATAATGTTATGCAACAGCGTAGTACAATATAGAAGTTTGGAGCTAATTACTCAGTCTAATCAATTAAGTCATATTCTAGAAAATTATATCAGTCGTCCTTGATTGAATTGGAAATTAATATTAAGTGGTACTATATAATCGTTACTGTTAATTACTCTGGAAATTAAAATGCAAGGCAAAATACCTGAAAATGATTAATTATAAACAAGAATAATATTACTTCCTCTTGATTATACTTCTAGCATGATTAAGTGGACTGATTTTACTCTAAAACTTGTAACTGTAATTTTAATAAAATATATAGTGATGTAAAAATCCTATTTCTATAAGTAATACGAAGATGAAAGTTCAAATCATGGAGTGAAGGTCGAGTTGGGAAAATTGTAGATAATTTATTCTTAATTTTTATTAATGAATTTTATTAGAATTTCATTAGAGTCTCATGATAACCAAGAAGATAACATTGTATCTCAGAGAAATACAATCATCCGAATGAATTTTCACTGTTTTAAAAAGTATGCCGGAGTACTCACTTGTTATGTGGTAAACTTATGCGTTGATGAAACTTACGGGTATTTTGAATGTGTTATCGAATAAATCTCATCTAGGAGAATAATTTTGAATAAGTAAATATCAATGCGAAAATTCCTTTCCTAATGTTAATGTTCCTTTTTTGAATTTGCATACAAAACGTAGCTACCTTTTCGTCGGATATTATCATATTCCTTTCATGATATTACCATTTCCTGCTTTTCGGAAACTTGTATGTACTTTTAACGAGGTAACTTTCTAATACTAGGAATTGAAATCGACGGTACTTGAGAGAACACATTGTCGTCTTAAGTACTAGTTCGTTATGTAGTATTTAAAGAGATTTATTATCTGGGAAATTAGGAAACGAAGTTACGCCACGATCTTACATTTAGTAACACACCAAAACATGAAAGATACTGTTTCGTCGTGCATTAAGGTAATCCTTTCCCGATTCCAGAAAAGATTTTGGCTCTTGGCCAAGATCTGCAGCCTTCTGAAACCACGAGATTAGCTTTAACGGGAAAATGGGTGATTGCAAAAGCTTCCCCTCTTCTGGAGCAGCACTCCAGCAATCGCAGAATCTCTTTAACATGACTCAGTCGCTCTACGGACGACTCTATATTTCGGAAACTTTCCCCAATAGCGTTACAAAGACTTTTTAGGATGCCACTCAAACTATTGCGGGATTTTCTCCGGATTTCAGCTCGGATTTAATCCTTTTTCCTAACCATCCAGTTCGAAATTGGAGAAAAGAATGTTTTCCGTCCATCTTTGGAAAACTAATTTTCTCTCTTCGTTTTTGACGAGATGAAGTATCACTTCAATGAAAGCATGCGTAATTCTAATTAGGAAGATTCTATTCAGATTAGGTAAGAGAAATCGTGAGAGTAATAACATTTTTAAAAATTTCGTGATTCATTTTGTGATGAAGCTACCAACAACCTTTAATTTTGAAATTAAATTAATTTAGTTAATTAACTGATCTTCTTATGACTTAATATTTGTAATTGAAGCATCTAGGTATTTACGATCGAATAGTTTGCTATTGAAAATTGCTGATACCTTGCGAGTTTTGTATTAATGTAATGTGTGTATATAAGTTGACTATTTAAAGGAATTGCTAAAATTTATTTCAATGTATTGCGTTTTTTGAATATTCAATTTACCATTAATTTTTTGTTCCTTTGAATCGAATATATAAATTTTTGAATACTTACATCAAAGAGTATAAATATTCTTCTCTGGGCTAAGTTCCTTTAATTACTTAAATGCTTAGTTAATATCAACCAAGTCTACTTTCATTTCGAGCCCTGAAGTAAATTTTCACACTGAGTTGGCCCTTGGATTAGACATGCAATGATGTAGGGTTAACGACTACCTCGCTACGTTTCCTGGATAAATACTTACTTGTAAGGAATTCACCTTCATGAAGTGGAATGAATTATATCTGAAAGATTTGCATTTGTCTTTTTCTTTCATCTTTACTTCCATCTTACAGCTTGTGTATCGGTGGATTTTGACTAATTTATGTAATTTATTTATTACTTTGCTGGTGTCTTAATATCGTCTGACAACAGCCCCAACCATTCTACAATAGTCTATCAACACTTATGACACGAACACACTCCAAAATCAATTACACTAGGATGTCTCGTAAAGATTAACACACCGAAATAACATCGTTCTATTTGTAAACAATATTAGATTACATAAAAACAACGAGCCTTAATTTATATAACATTTAATACCTTTACAGCTCATACGTATATTCCATAATTACAGTTACTGCATAGTCACAGTTTACGTCGTTCCTTTGCCTAATCACTTCATCCGTTGTCAGTCATTATGCTTAATAATTTACGAAAACTACAAAAATGTACAAATTTCACTCTACTATTTTACAACAAACTCCAACTTATACTTCCAAACTCCTTTTTATTTAACCCATTTATGCATTGTAATCGTTCTCATTATTTCCAGATAGGTTTGAGTGATGGAAGCAAACTTTGAAATTATTACGGTAGCCGCCTCTTTCCCCGAACTGTACGCTTTTGTCGCTCGGAAAAATAATCTGCCGAATTTCCCTTTGTCTCTAAATTCTCGAAGCTAATCACTTGCCTAGAATCATCGGATCCTGTGAACTTGTTACAAAGGAAAGAAATTTTACGATTTACCATTCTGCAAAATACCAGCGGTATCGTCCTAAAGGTAAACATTTCTCGGAAAGATTTTGCGCCGTTCGATCATAAAAAGCCGGAATATACGTTTTAAAATTTCCGGGAACTGTTTCCACCTCCCGCTCATTTCTCTTGGCAGAGCGGCATAAACATGTTGGCTATAGAAATGGTGGGTGGCTATAATTCTCTCTCTCCTTTCTCTTCTCACCGATCGCTCATTTCTTCTCCTCATTACACTCCCTTTTGTGCTCATACCACCTCGATTAACGCTCTTCTTTTGTCTTCTTTTTTCCGCCCGTCATTATCTCCCTCAATTTCCTTTTAACGGTGATCTCCCACCGCAAGGTCGCTCATCTTTCCACAGCATCCTCTTTTCATTTTACTGCCTCTCAGCATCAGTCTTCGTTAAACCGTTTTTGAGCCCATATTTTGCGAGAAGCCCTCTCGCGAATTATTAAGGTTTTCTTATGACCTTCCCTATGTCTCCTCTTTAGTTTTAAGATTGCTTTCAGCTCTGTATGGTATTGTAAAGTGCAAGTAACATTTCACAGACGTACGGTTTATTTACACAATAGTATTGTTTTTAACGGTACAGTTAGTATTATTTTTAAGGAAACATAGATGAGTATCTACTGTAAAAGGTATTTCTTTTTTGATTTTCATAGCGTTCAATGAAGAGAGATCTGGAGAGATTGCTACTATTACTAGGAATTACTCCTGTATCAGTATCTCTCATATTATCACAGCCATGACGAAGTCTGAGAGAAAAGTTATCTGAAGAGGCATTTTAAAGCTAATTGATTATTCAATGAAATATATAATTAATTCATCTATATAAAAGCATCGCGCTATTTATCTAGGATGTCCACACTTGAAATCGTAAAATTAATTTAATTAAGTCTTAGTATGTCCGGAATGAAATATTTTCAATATGCTTGAATTCCAAACAATTATTCGTAGTATATAAATTTTTTAAAGTATTAATTAAGCCATTCTCGCGTTTTAGCATGATAGAAAACTTATCTTGTGTTTATTAGAAAAATAATTAATAATTTTTCCTTAAAATTTTGGTAAAATTATAAAGGACGTCATGATATTAATTTAAAAGTAGGGGCACATGCTTCACTTAGTTATGTGAATAGCATTCTTACTTGTTGAATGAGTAAGCCAGCAGCTGTTCCATGAGAAGATCCACATGATTTATCGCAGTGTTTGTTTGGGCACTTGTACTGTCCGTTGAAATACGAGGTATTTGAATGAGCAATGAACATAGAATCAAAATGAAAAGACTTGGCGGTCGCTCAAACTTCAACTCAGTAATCTAGAAACTAACTGCTCAGTGGAGTCTATCGCATAATAAATGTTTGATGATGAATATTTAATAAACACTACAGTTTCAAAATAAATAAACTTTATTCTAAATACATTATCAAGATAATTATTCACTTGATAATTTCGTTAGACCAATTCAGGTGCTTGTTTAATATTGAAAGAGACCTATTTAGGCAAATGCCAATTAGATGACTAGGTCTTACATTACTTTACACCATTTTTCAGAGAATCGTTACGATGAAGCATTTATTGATTTCATCTACCTTCAATATCTTGCTATATTTATATAGTAAGGCAATGCATCAATTGTTGATTGTCTACTAACGTTTTAACATTTTTTTATATTTATCGTTACATCATTTTAAACGGTAACTATAAAAGATTTATTTTTCATTTAATGAAGATTTTATAATTTTATACTCTTTATATACTTTTTAAAGTTAATGTCGGTTATTTACAATTATTACCTTGCATCTTGGCATTTAATATATTTATCTCTACTCCGTTATTCGCCCAGTCAAGTGATTGGACGATGATCGCTAGTGATATTAGATTCATTTGGAATATTTCTAGATATTTCCTAAATTGATAAATTGTTACTATTATTAAGCAAATTATCTCTATTGTAGTGAATTCGATAAATAATGGTTCATAGTCACTTAAATGACATCCTGATGTAAATATTCTAATTTCATAAAATACCGTCACTTCAGTTTTATATAGAAAAGTTTTTTATTTAGCGGTTTGAATTACAAAATTAACTTTGTGTAAAGGCATAACGGTGACTTAACTATCGAAATGATTAAAGAATACGAGGTCTGTTCAAAAAGTTCCCGAACTTTTTTTATAGTGTGCCTCCAGTTGGTTATTTTTTAATCTGCCTGTAGGCGTTGTATCCGCGAAAGCTTCCCAAATAACCACCTTCAATCACTTTGTCGATATCTTGATTTGTTCATTAGTTACGGATGTTTATGTGAACAGATGATCGTAGAGTGCGGCGAAAAATCGGGTCCGCGGAAATGAGCTCTTTGAAGGAGCAGCGTTCTTCTGTAAAATTCTGCGTGAAACTGGGCAAATCTTTTACGGAAACTTTTGAGTTGATTACCAAGGCTATTGGTGAGCATGCTATGAAACGTACCGCGTGTTATGAGTGGTTTATACGGTTCAAAGATGGGCGGCAATCAGTGGAAGACGACGAGCGTTCCGGAAGACCATCAACGTCCACAGATGACCCACACATCGAAAAAGTGAACGATCTCGTTCGTGCAAATTGATGTTTGACTGTCAGGGAGCTTGCAGAAGAGCGTGGCATCCCGATTGGTTCTGCTACGAAATCCTAACTAAAAAAATTGAGGATGCATCGAGTCGAGGACAAATTCATGCCTCGCCTGATGACAGCAGACCAGGAGCAACATGAGCAACTCGTGACTTTTTAGCCAAAAACAAGACCACTGTGCTTCTTCAACCACCCTATTCACCAAGCCTGGCTCCATGTGACATTTTCCTATTTCCTAAGCTAAAAACCCCGCTCAAAGGAAAAAGATTTGCCACCATTCGAGAAATAAAGAAAAATTCGACGGAGGAGCTTACGAACAGCCCGAAAGAAGCGTCCCAAGACTGTTTTAAATAGTGGAAATACCATTTGGATAAGTGTATACGTAGGGGTGGGGAGTACTTTTAAGGATACTCGGAGCAATAATTTGTAAGTGAAATATTTGTGCTGTAATAAATAAAGTTCGGGAACTTTTTGAACAGCCCTCGTATTAAATGACAATTACAATCATTTAGCTGATATAACGATTCAATACGTTTCTCACCAAATCATTCTGATGATTGACTGTGGCGACCCACAACACACGTGACCAGCCTCGCAGATTCACAATTGGCCTTCCTCTGAAAAAGTTTCCCTTTCTTGGTTTAAGACAAATTAAGGAAAGCGATACCTAAAACCAAAAGGTCGCAGAGCAAAGTATTTAGATTCCGATCTGCCGAAAAATTCACGAATTGGAGTCTTATGATAATCTTCCGTGGGTTCTATTTATGAACACCTGGGCAAAATTTAATTGCCGACTTACATGTTAGGTGAGTGTAGGGGGCTTCTTAATCTGCTTCCATGCGCAGAAGGGCATAAAGTCAAGCTATTCGAATCCCTTTAACCCGCGCATTCATAAATCCCCATCTCCTCAGCTCCTTAATGCCTTCCCCGTTGGTGCGTTAGGATGATAGATCCCAAAGGGCCGTCGATATTTTGGTGGGTTTCTCTTGAGGCGTATTAGCTCCTTGCTGTTATGCTTTCTTCGACCCCGAATCGCTAAATGATGTGGAATAAGGAGATTTTATTGGAAAATTCAAAACTGCCTCCTCTTAAAAGTTATGGAGGAATAATCCTAATCACATTCATTAATCATCTTACATTTTCAAGTTTTGGTTTAGAACTTTGATTATATTTAAATGACTTTTCTTGGAGTTGTATAATAGGTATCGTACTTGTACGTATGAGATATTGTCTCTCCATATGTTTCATTTGTTCTTACTCACATGCCAACTACTCTCTGTAGGATTGTGTAGATATTTCATATCCCCTTCGTAGTCGAATACTTTTTTTTTCAAAATTCATTAAGGATTATTTAATATCGATCTATTACATATCCGTACTTAATCTCTTCTTAAATTTTGTATTTTTGCTAGTTGTTGTAGTTGATAATTGATCGGATGGAAGGGAAGACTCTAAATGCCAGTTTCTTCCAAATAAAAAATTATTTAGTTATATACATTAGCAGATGATGACAGGCGTCAAAACAATGATAAAATTTATTATAATTTTCAAATACTGCTCCTATTTATTATAAACCCAAAAGAGATAGATTGCGGACTTGTAAACCATCAAACCTCTCCTAGATAATTTCGAAAGAGAGAACATAGAGAACATGTTTAATAGCATGCGCATGCATGCATGCATACAATTGTATTTTTTTTCAGTCAGTCTGAGGGAGGTGGTGAAATTTTAAAGTATCTAGTTTGACTACAAACCAAGACTCAAATTAAACAATTTATTTTTCAATTTTTCAAGGCAGAATTCAAAAGATATGAATAGAATAGGCTAACTTCAGGACGAAGCCATTATTTTTAGTATCCACGGTCACTAATAACAATATTATTCGTCCTTTATGTTATATAATAAGTCAATTTAATGATACGAAAAGATTAGGACAAATGGTTCATCAAGAGAGGAATCATTATAATTAAGATCGATCTGTGACAAGGTCAAATGCTTATTTTCACGGCTAAAGCTATATTATTTTTTTTACTCCATCAGAAGATGTGATTGCCTTTCAAAAAAAACATAGTAATTACGTACATTAATATTGAAAGGTAGCACACAAGTTGAAGCGCTAATCAATTTTCAACCAGGTAAACGTGGCCGCATTTTCGCATAGCTGGGATCCGTAATTAATTTATATGCTAATGTACGTGTTTGGTTTAAGCGGAAAATCCGCCGGATGAATTTTTATCGCTTCCAATGCTTTTATTTGTCACTGTGAAATTTTTATTTGCTGAATTTGTAACGGGCATTGCGCAATTCCTGTGTGTTTACTTTGCTCCACTCAACCGTAACTCACCCCCACCCATGCATTCGATCTAAAATTCTGCTTGACAAAAGACATGCAGTGGACCATGTTATCACAATATGAGTGAAAACTGCTATTTGCTATTCGCAAAATTTCTGTCTTCATGCAAACATTACTTCATTTTGGTGTTTATATGCCATGAGATGGGATTTTCGGAAAAAAAAACATTCGGTAGAATTTCACCGATACATAAACCAGAATATTGGCCTGGTTTTCGTTCCTCATCCTTGCGTTATGTTAGATATTCACTATTTTCAAATTTTCAATATAAAAAATACTAGTTCAAAGGTCAAAATCTCAATATAACAATAAGTTACAGAGGAGTAATCCTTTTAAACAGTCTATTCTAATTATAAAACATGACTATGACAATAAATGTTAAGTACATAAAAGAATCCTTATTTTTCTCAAGGAATTTCAAAAATTAATATCGTCAGTTTCTTTTAAAAAAAGTTAAAATGGATGTTATTATTGATGCCTAATCATAGAAGTATATCAATCAAAATTACTCATAATTTTGAATTACAAATCAGTCATTTTTTGTATGATTCATCGCAAAACTTTATTATTTTATCATAATGAAAGAAATCTTGGCGAGTGTTAGTTTTCACTGATTTTATTATTCTCAATCTATATCAACGCAAGAGCGCCATTATTTGGTTATAGTGAGTTGAACTTGTTATTGGAAGATTTTAACCTGTATAAAATGATATATTACATTGGTTAATTTTTTAAGATGAATACTATATTTCGGTTCCATTAAGGGAAGGCTGAGATGTTGAAATATTTTAATTACTCGTTCGGAGTACAGTATTTAATAAGTAATAAGTTGTAATACAATATTTAAGAAAATAAAAGCGTTAACTTGTGATATTGGCCTCAAATCTTCGACAAATGCTTTCAGACGAACTTCCAAAGATGGGGAATCTTAAGGTTTTATACTTAATCGAAGTATTCATATGACAATCTGTTTGAAGAATTTTAATGGACAGTTGTTGTTGATTCTCTGTTGGTATATGATAACCTTTCAGATTCATCGGTATGCATTTAAAGATCGATAGTATTCAATTAATCAGTCGTTGCGAATCGATTCTGTCAAGAAGCAGAAAGGGGAATATGATATCCTTCTTGAAGGCATGCTTTAGCTATCTTCCTTGGAATCTTTGAAAGTCCTAGATTAATCAAATTTTTTGACAACGATTAAGTAAGATGTAGGAATTCCTTTTATAATACTGATCCCTCTTTTATCATGCACGGAAACCTGGATTTAAAGTCCTTCTGGGTGCTATTTTATATATAGTGATATAAATTATGTCTCAAGAGTCACTATCTAATTTTGAAAGTGGCGAGAACTATTATAAACTGCTTAAATATGAAAAATATATTTTGAAGTATATCGTATTCTATAAAGAAATAGGGACTCTCCGTTTATCTACAAAGCGAGAGCGCCTGAAACACACTTTCCAGCAAATTAGGTGTTATTTTTGACCTGAATCAATAATAATTCTTTAAATTTTGTTACTTCCCTGATTCTTTTTTACATTTCGTCCTTAAACTGACTTAGCAATTCACGGACAATTCCTCAAAAATCGCCGAGTTAAAATATCTAGTTAGCAGTTGCTTTCCAATTATTACTCACTAACAATTAACAGTAGATAATTACTCGTCAACAATAGCTCGACGGAATGTTATTTTAAAAGAAAGTGACTAATGAGACACCTGTATAACAGACTTAATCGAAGGAATCGAAAACGACTGTGTATAAAATCGTGCTTGAGCCGTACTTACATGTTACGTACCCAAATTACAGCTCCTTAAAATGTTGCTGGAAGATGTAATTTTATTCGTAAGGTTCGTGTAAAGGTTGTACATGATTAAACAGAAAATTGGTGGAATAGATTATAGTAAGATTTTGGGTGGTTAAATCTGGATGGAGTAGGAAGACTGTATTGTGGACTAAAGGAAAGACTACATGATTGGCATGAAATGGGTGCTAAAGTCAGTTTGGAAGAATGGGAACAGAATGATTAAGGTGGTGTATGGGTAGAGTAAATTAAGGGAAAGGGTTATAGAGAGAAAGATAAGTACTTATGAGAACTATAATACTATAGAAGAAGTACTGTGAGAACGAATATGTTGCTTATAAGAGGACACTTACGTGACCTAAAGAATAAAAGGAATTGTATTAAAGCATGTATGAATGTGTCCGAAGCGGAAGATTATTTACATAAGTAATCAAGCCAAATTACTTGCTCAGGGAATTTCTTGATTGAGGAGTATATGACTACGTAAACTACTAAAGAATGATTTTTATGTCATGTTTTTGCGAATGATTAAATGAGCAAAGGATTAACTTTATGATGCAACTTAAAGAACGATGACTAAATGCCTATTTATGTAATCCAACAAGGGAGGTTTATTTTTTCAGTTTCATCCCTTTTTTTTAGAAAAGTCTGCCGAAAGAAGATTTGCATCCTTCTGTATTAAGATTGAAAACGGCTCCTCGTCTCATCCGAGAAATATTTTTGAGCCAATTGTTTATTTTGGTTGATTATTCTCGGAAGATGTATATAGATCATGAAGTGTTGAGTAGCTGAGTGAGTGTATGAAAAGGAAAACTCTGGAAACCTTCTGCATCTCTAAGTGAAGGTTCCACGTTTTCACCTTCAAGAAAGCCTTAGAAGAATTCAAGGGCAGTATGAGTTTTAAAATTACCCCAGCATTGATTTCTGTTAAGTTTTACTCAAGTTAAACGTGTTTATTCTGTGGAAGTTGGTGTCGGTTGCTCAGGTTGTTTTATTATATAATGAAATGTTCATCCAAGTGTTTGTGCGAATCAATCTGCTTTGGCTTTGCTAGGTGAATACCTTTGCATTAATACTTAAGTCATTCCGGTATTTATCAGTCGGTAATTATTATTTTCATTTGGAAAGGCTGAAATTATTTCCACACTTTCGGGTTAAAAATGTATAGAAAAATATATAGAGCCAATAATAATGCACAATTTTCAAGCTCGGATATCAGCTATAGTTGAAAGGCAATTATATTATTTCAGTGAGTAATGAAAAGGGTAACAGCTTTATTTTAGGAATGTAAAGCAGCTTACATTTTATAGGTAAAATTATAGATTGTGAATCGTATACTTTATGAACTTTGATTGTGATTCTTGATTTCGTTTAATTGGTTAAACTGAACGAAAATATTTGGAGGATCTTCCGAAAGTTTCATCACGTTGCAAGTTTTGGTAACTTTTGAGTAATTATATTATTTTTTCACTTTTAATGGTATGGTTTTACGATAGAATCTTAATTTTTTTATTATTTCTTGCTCGAGAAAGGATAAAATTTACTTTCGAGATTGATAATATTTTTTCAAGAGAAAGAAACGGTCATATCCCTTGTGTTTAATAGCTCCCTCACTGTTGAATTTTTTGTTTAGAAACTATTGTTAAATCTACTCGTGTATTGACGTCTGAATTACAGTATTTTTCGATTCCTCAGTTATTTAATGTTCCACCATTTACAAATTATAGTTATGGGTGGTTATTAATCTTTATATATATCTTTATCTTTATTAATCTTTATAATATCTTTATAATATATTTATCTGTAATCGGCATGCATTCCAATTATTTAAATATATAGGTCTGTGTAATATACCAAAAACCTCGAATAACATATTCGAAGTTTAATTGCTAGAAAACTCCATCTCTCGCGTATAGCTCACTTTATTTTTCATGAAAATTTTCATCTGGAATCGACTTATATTCGCAGGTGCACGTTTTAAGTGACACCTTTACGTGAAATATCCTTATTTTGAATAATTCGTACGGAGTTTGCATCAAATCCAAAGCACGTGCAATACAACAAGCACCACTCAGACGCAAAGGTCGACCGCATCTACACAATCCTAGATCTCCGAATAAATCACTAGAGAAACTATGATAGTTCCTCAGGAAACTCCGCTGAATTGGATTCCATCCTTTTTCACGGAAAGAGCACCCCGAAAACTTTCCCCCTGATCCCTTTTCCATACCAAACTCTGGAATCAGTGTTACTTTAGATAAAAGCGCCCAATTTCAGGGAGTAATTGCATTGTTCTTTGGGGAGAGAGGGGAAAAGTTAAGGGAGGGGATGAGGTTGTGGGCGGACGAGAGGGAGCCAAAGAGGAAGGCACGCAAGAGCGGAAAGGGTGCTTCAATAATGGATGTGGGGGCAGGAGACGAAAGGTCAGGGAGTGGGAGTAGGAGGGGCGGCATAGCAAGTGAGAGGAAAAAGTTGCGAGTATTTTAGTTAAACAGTCGAATAAGGTGAAGTCGGAATTATGACGGGTTTAATGGAACCATGACGTTTTCCATATCCAATCATTCAAGCTCTCTGACTCGCCAACACCCCCATTACTTCCCTTTATATTTATCTCTTTACCCTCTATCCCCTTTTCTCTCTTACCTTTCAATCCCTTAATCGTGTCCTAGCTATCCAGTTATCTCACACATGAAGTTGACATGAACACCTCGAAATTGATAGTGTCTCTTAAATAATCTGGAGAATGAAGAAAAAGTACTGAATATATGGTCTTCCGTTAGGTTCTACTAAGTCAGTGCTAGATGTCCCTTTGTCCGCTTGATCAATTTACAGTATTAGCAATTTTCTTAGACTGTGACGAGTAGCTTGAATTACAATCTGATTATGAGATCTGAAATGGTATTTCTAAGTTCACCGTCCATTTACTGCATTTGTTACGACGATATTACATGTAAAATTTAATTAGAGATGAGTTCAAGTTGCCTTCACTTGGCAAATTTCTAGGTCCGTCCCTGCCCTAGTGAGACTACGACTATTATCAGTTATACACCGATTGGTGTTTCCGCATCGAATGGATGGACTCGAGTGTTTTGCATTTATCCTAAGGCCAAACAGATACCGCAAGGAAAATAAAAGAAATTGATACTAGGACTAGTCGTTCCGAAAAATTTCTTCAAAAGAGCAACTTACTGGGACGGGTTTCCAACATGTGATATCAATGCCCTCAAGGGGGACAGGAAGATTGTTTATGGGGTGCGGTAAATAGTTGGTAAATAAGGATATTATGCTATGGAATTAATCCTTAAGTAATTTTTATGCCACACTACCTTCCTATCTAACTGTAGATCAATTTCCTTTCTACAAAATGTTGATAGTCTGATCTATTCCAAAATTTAATCCTCACCATAATGAACAGCTAATGTTAGAGGTTTGAGCTCTAAATCGGCCTCCTGGCTCAACATTGCTCATACAAATTACCAAATATAATGTAAAGAAATACGACAAAGTGCAGAATGGAATTTGGAAATCTCTGGGAACGTCTTAAAATTGGTTGAATAAATATAGACAGATTTAAGTGCAAAATAATCCAAACATTTTAATGGAATAATTTAGGTGCAGTTAAGAAGCGATGATGTGCAAGAAAGATATCAGCAAAGTTTTGAGATTTTGTTGTAGCGAAAAATGGGAAGAATAAGTTGTATGGATAAGTTATAAAGGAAGAAGGTTTTAAAAAGTATCGGAGTCAGGTGACACAGTCTAAATTATTCAAAAAGTTTAGAAGTTAAAACTGATAGGTCTTAGAAGCGGCTGCTTTTTCGTGACTCCGTACTTAGAACTTCATGGTGGAACCAGAAAACGAAGGAAGGTTTTATTTAGAAAACCACTTAGATAATTTAGGCGAGCATTGTGTCACTGCAGAGCATCATCTCAAGTTGAAAATAATGCACATACAAATCAGAACCCTTAGATAAAAGTTGGGGATGGTGAGGAAATAGGCCACTAGATTCTCTTTAACGCCATTTACTTCAATTATAAACAAAGTAAATTAGGGACTTGGGTGTATATGATCCTACCACTAAGTAACACACTCTGATGAAAGCTTCGGATATTTGAAAAATAATTAAATTCCATTGCGACCTAGGGATTAGACGACTAAGTTTTGACGCATGGCTCTGTATCGCTTCCACAACGCCTCAGGTGATTTTCCAACTCCTCCGCAAGTTTCTATCCCATCTCTAATCAAACTTTTAAGTTTCAGCATTTATAAAAAACATTATAGGCAATCCCTCTGGTACAAACAATAATACAGTTTCTGTTCTCAGTTTCGCGAAGTAAATGTATTATTGAATCAAGGTTATTTATCTTTAAAAGAAACGGTATAATAGGAAAAATTATCACACTACAATACAAGAGGAAAATGATAAGATGGTAACAGTTTCAAGTTGACGTAATGTAAAGATGATTTATTTCCATGCTCAAGAACGATATTATACACTTATATTTCCACTTTTAAATCAGGCGAAATTCATGTGATTTTTTTACAATTAGAATTATTCAAAATCAAACAATTTTAATAAAAAGAAACATTATTCTCTATCGTATTAAAAAGAAGGATGATTTTATTATAAAAATAAAAAAATTATCCCTCAAATTATATACTTTCAAGTGCAAATATATTTGCATTAACGTTATTTTTAAGCTTCGATACATCACATAGCATATTGGAATAGTGATAAATGTATAAATAAATAATCCCCATGATTGAAAATAAACAAATAAGTAAAAATGACACCGCAGAAAGTTTTCATGTTTAATGACTGGGCAAATAATCATCCATTCACTCGTACGTTGAATGTTTCCTATCAATGCCGTCGATTTCATTAAACAATCCATATCATTAAATTTGTCCCATTATGTTTATTATTGATGTTGATTGTCACGTACGTCACGTTGGTCAAAATCACAAATAGGACATTACTTGATCCTAGTGTAGCCAGTAGTCAACTATCTATTTAAATGAAATTCGATTGAAAAAGGATACAAACTCCCCTTCGTAGAATTCCTTCGGAAGGAATATAATTAGCCTCCATTTACTCGTTTAAATATGTTTTTCCTTTGGACTGGTGACAGATGGAAATGGAGTATGAAAAGGATGTGTTAACAAACGTGGAAGCCATACATGTGAGGATAGAGCGTGACCGTGAAAATAGTAGAAGCTATGAGGACGGGTTAGGTTGTGCTAAAGGAGTAGAAAGTGCATGGAGGGATGTATGGACGAAGTTAACACGTAAAAACATGAAAATTAAGAAATGATGACCATAATAATATTATATATATGAAATATTTACTAGATAACAGATAATTTTAAGTAAGATATAGGAACTGGAGTCCTTTCTTCTTCCTTTTTAGGATATGTTTTAGAAACCGTTTTGGGAAATATTAGATTCAGGGTTCAGGATGTCTTCTTTTTTCAGCTAACAATATATTGAAAAAATCATTCAATGAATCATTGATGACTGAAATTAATCTACATAACCAAAATAAAACCAATTCTGTCCCTAGAGATAAAAATCGAATAAAGGTAACATTATGTGTAGATGTTCCATTTTATTCTACGAATACTTTTAATTAATTGAACATGCGAAGTTTTGTGCTAACTGATAGCAGTTCTGCAGTTGGACAATCATCGATTAGCAATTTTAAACGTTGCACTCAGCAAAGATAATTTTAAATACCTTTTCGATTGCTATTGAGTACCTGGCTTTTCAGTCAAGGAAACGTATTTAAACTCTATGAAAAATAATTACGTTAAAAGAGCATAACGAGAGGGAAATAGGAAACCAAAGACGAGGCTTATATAGATATTAGTAAAAATTGAAAGTATTATTAAGTACTTTATATAAATCTTTTATTCCTCTTGAGTTTCTTGGTTTATTTTCTGTTCTTGTTTGTGCTATACCTCAAAGAGTCTGGTGTCACTATTTTCATTCTCTTGCTTCTGCTAAGCAACCTTTAGTCGGGTTGAGAACTCCCATTTTCAAACTTCACAATGTGGCTTTTGTTTTGTAGTTATTCCCAGTTTCTCTCCACCTAATTTTGCTATTGTGTATCTTTGTTTCTTTCTGTTGGAAAATGCAGATGATGATTTTCATCTCGTGAGAGTGAGCTCGTAAGTTTCATCAGCCAAGACAAGAGATGAATTAACTGTTTCCATTTCCTATGGAGAATATTTGGCATGCCCTTATCCTAAATTTCAAAGTTACCTCGATTTCATTTCTTTGGAATCAAAACGGAGTGTTTAATTTGGCCTTCGAAAACGATTTAAATTTCGTTTCTTCCAGGGTATAATTGGTTTTTGTCACATGATTTCCTTAAAAGTTATATTTCCCTCTTAGAGAAAGAAATATAATTTTTTCACTTGGAGATTCAATATATGTTCTGTCCGGTATCGATATGAAAACTGATTAAATACAATCAAATAATTTTTAATTTTATCTAATAAACCGAATCTTATGTTTTCTTTTCAATTCTATGTTTCACTTCTTCTGTATGCGCTAGTTGGGTGTAAAATAGCATTATAATTAGTCACGTGACTAGAATAAAGCCTTCTGAGCATCTATTAACCCCCGAAGTCAATACATAGTAGTATCTAACTCAAACGGAAAACATAATATGCAATCCGCTTACAACTAGTAAATTAAAAAAAAAAGATAAGCATGTTAAAGAAATAAATACTGAAGTAGTGGAAAAACAGCTTAATTTAAGAGAAAAATGTTAGTTTAGTAATTTAAAAAGTATGAGTTCGTAAATCCATGGTTTCCCATATTAATAGTACACAAAGAGGTGTACCTGTACTTTATTAACCAAGGCAAGGAGAACATAAAAAAACTGCATAAAATAAAAAGGTTCCATCACAAATAAAACATGCCATAACATCATGTAACCCTCATCCGAGGCAGCCCTTCCGCTCCGTATGAGCAAAACTTCCCATGCACACGAGTATTTTGCGGGGAATTTTATTTGCGACGCGTATTCCGACATGTACCACATGTCTCGCCCTTTTGTTTTTCCCCCTTGGAAACTCATGGCACGCTGGAGCTTAGCCTTTTCTCCGCATAGGTGGCGGCGCGGGTGCAATCTCGGCTGCGAACGGCGCGCTCTCAGCAGGGATGTCGACTCAGTGCCACACTGCACCGCTTCCAGAGCAGGCGGCGGCCTTTTCGGTTCATTTCTTTCGCTTCCGTTTCCACTTGTCACGCGTGTCGGCGGAGGTTGCATCTCTCACGGAGACTCGAGCACGCGGCCAAAGCATCGTTCCTATCCTTTATTTTTCGGTTTTATATATTCCTTCTCCATCCTCATCAAACGGTCCTCGAAGGTTCATCCAAAGGGTTAGGCTCATCGGAAATTACCGAAAGAAATAATGAAATTATGCACCGCATCCGGGTATTGACGTCCTTTGCGAACATGGGAGATGCATCGGGTCGCCGTAGGTGATCGAGCGGGGATCGATTCCCATCCGAGTCGGCTCTCTTTGTGACGTGCGCGTGTTCCCGCCTAAAATTTCGTGCGCGAGTTCCCGCCTAAAATTTCGTCCGCTTGTGTCCGCGCGATGGCGGAGTCGGCGGATGCGATGCCCATGCATCTTCCCGTGCGTGTTACAACTCGTCACCGTGACGTCGTGTGTGTGAATCACGAAAGTGACTGCGGAGATGTCTAGGGCCGTGGAATGGAAAGGATGACAGGAGGAGAAGAGGAGGGTCAAGGGTCAGGGGAGGATGGGCCGTGTCCACATAACATTCGAAGGTACGTTTCATATACTCTTCGTAGTATTTTGGTTCTATTGGCAGGTGGTAAGCGAACGGCTGAAATGCCAGTTTTTGAGGATTATCTTTCGCTCTTTCTCTCTTCATCGGTTCTGAATGGTATCTCGTGAATGAATAATTCGCGGAGGGGGTAAATTCGTGGAAGTGTCGCATGCTGTAGAGTCAAGAATTTTGATTAATAATGCAACAATTTAATCTAGCAGCAACTGAATTCATAACTTAATATTTTTTGGAAAGTAAAAGTTACACATTCAATTTTTGCTGAATTCTGGTTATGTTTCATTAGTCAATTGTCATATCTCAAATCTTGGCTGTACGTAATGTCATGAAATCCGCAATAGTGGTTTCCTAGAGGCTAGGAATCTGATCTCCAATTTTTTTCTCCTCACGCAACTGATCTGCGGATGGCACGTTCTAGGTTTCTAGACTGTACAGTAGTGTTTCTGTGTGATTAAGTAAGACGAATATATTATGCTTAATAATTTTGGTTCTACTTGATAACGCAGCTGTGCAGGTTGTTACTATAGTTAATGAATTATCGTTATATTTGGATCTGGAATTAAACTGGCGCAGCGCGACTAAGGATAATACATTTATATAATACTCTAAATTGACGGTAGTCGATACAGCAGCAGTAAAAATTTTTGTTGTTGATATTCTGTAGATTCCATGACATTTGACCATTTGTTATTAGACGTAATGTAAAATATTGTCTTAGCTTCCGGCAAGTTTAATAATGGAAATTTTCATTATTAATGTCATGAACGTGTGGCATCATATATATAGGTTTTCATCAATATATAGTTTCTTACTCTCGTCATAACCTTGTTTAATTTCCTGGCCCCCAAAAGTCATAAGTGCTTTAAAAGTTTTTTTTGAAACAGAATTTTGTGACCAAAATTCAAGACCATATTGAAGAGAAACCAGAGTAGTTTTGTCATATTATGGAATGCTCTTAGGTTAACGCAAATTTAACCGTCTTCCAAGCTATTTTTATAGTTTTGAAAATATTCGTGGGGAAAACTTTTAGTTTTAATTTAATAGGACGATTTTCCAGCTAGAAATTTCGGAGTAGCAGTGATAGTATTTTTTTATTTATTGATAACCAAAGCCATAATGCACTTTTGTTTCCCATCGAGTATCGAACCTGGGACCACTTTAACAAAGGTGAACTCTTTGGACGATTCAAAATCCAGATCCCCTTTTCACTTTCGTATTGAATTTTGCTATTCCTAAATATTAACTTAAAAGTTAAACAGTTAGAAGGAAGAATTAAGTAGTTCTCCTAATCTCCGCTAGTATTTTGGAATTCTATATCATCAAAAAATTTATTTATGGTATACAATAATTATTCCATTGTAAGGTATTGATACAATTTTTCGCAGTCTTCTTTCGTTAACTTACTGACATAGCCAAGGGAAAGAATTGAATGCATTACGACGGAAATGTAGCGGAAGTGATGATAGTGCAATTTTATGTTTAGATCAATTGAAATTTCAATTTTCGAAATTATTTGGGATTGTATTAAACAGTACCTAAAATATTGTTAAATTAGAGTAATTAGATATCGTGGATTAATGTCTTTTTTTCGGAAAAGTCATATGAAAACAATACAAGATTTTTTCCGAAAATTTGCAGTAAGTATTTAAAAATGATCATTTATTTGGAAAGAAATCAAAGCTTAAACTTCATTCCGATACAGGAAATGTTAACCTGTTTCGAGTTTCATGAATGTTATATCAGCGCGCAGTATTCAAAATTTTTATCTGTAGGACGAGGAAGATTGAAATTAATTCGGTCGCGTATCGACTCGATCAAAACTCTCGCTGATTAAAATTAATGCGTATAAAAATGGAAACCGAAATCGATGCCAGACATTTTTAATCAGGTCATTAAATAATGTTGTCATCGAGTAATCACATGTTGCTCATTTTTCCATAATTTATCCGATAATCCAAGGTTTTATTTAAGTTAAATTTCCTCGCATTGCGGAAAGCTTTCGCTGGTATCGTAAATTAGGAAATGCCATATATTATTATAACTATCGGAAACGAGAAAGTAATGATTATTGTACATATACATATTTTCTATCGTAGTTTCTCTAGGCCTTCTGCAGATCTATACTCATGGACCTTACCTCCAAGACCATACGCTCTGTTGAAGCCAAATTTCGTTTATTAGTACTTTACAATGTTGAAAAGAAGGCTGTTCATAATTTCTACGCCCAAAAGCTGGGTCTGACAGCAAACAATTCGAAATGACGTCCAAATAATGCATCAGAATCTCATAAATTCTTGTGTGTTTTCCGTTTTATTCACTGTAATGATTTAGTTAAAGTAAGGAATAAAAGTCCACCGAAATCGAGAAAAATACTAAAGGAATGTAAATCCGAAGAAAAATTCTGGTCGTATCATCTATCAACCTTTACATATTTATCCAGCCGTTGCTTAAATTTTCTTTCCCTTAAAGATTCTCATCCTGCATTCTGAAGCATCTGAGTAACGCTCACTAATTTATCATAGCAATTCTTTACAAAACTTATTATTTTTCGTTGTATGCATCTTTTCATATTCGCGAATACAACACTTGTTCCGTACACTATGTGGCTACTGTAGGTGAGGCCTAACTAGCGCAAAGTAACATCGCTCGCGGACTTTTTCTTCGCTCCTACCGACCATTCTCGTGAGTTTCTCTTTTCTAGTATACCTAAAAAATAAAGTGAAAAACTAAATATTTCAAATGCCTTCCTAATGCCTATTTTTCTACATTACCATTAATTTATTTGATTCTTTTGCCGCTGGTATGTTTTATCGTTATTATATCTAAAATTTCTATATCAGCACTCGGTAAATAATTGTGGGTCCGAAATTAGTTTGTAAAAAAGATTTATTAATTCTTATAAAATTTCATGTGAAAGTTTACGAAACTAAATTTTTTAAGCGTATTGAAATATAGAATAAACGACATAAAGATTCTCATGAAATGTTTCCGTCATTTTTGACGACAAGGATTGCTACTGTTCCCACAAGACTAGATGGAAAATTTCGAATTAGTGTGCTTAAAAGATTATAGTGTTTCTCTTCACTAAGTTTAACGCTAAAAATTGAAGAAGATGAAAGTTTAGTGAGTTTTGAGTTCGTAAACTTCAGTGATAGGATGTATATTAGTAAGTGAATTGAAAATTATCCAGATAGCCAAGTCAAAATTTTTCACTTCTCGTATAACTTGTTTATCATTGATAAATTTCTATTAACTTACGAATAAATTCAAGTTCTCTTATGTTTGGGTCGTAGGGGGTTTATCAGTATTTGTATACTTGAATTGTAATGGTCGACATAGGTTTGGCGAATAAGAAAATCTATAGGTCTTTTGGATCGATATTAAACCTGGATATAAGCTTACGAGTATTTTTTCTGGCAGTTCACATAAACCGCGCATTTTTTAAGGTCGCAGACGAAAAAAGGGCAACGTATTCAGATACTTCAAACGGTTGGTGTGACGCAACAAAGCTTTGGAAGGGTTTTACTCTTTCAGAGGAACTACGAGCCTAGCAACGTCCACTTCTTTCCTTAATGTCAGTCCTCGTGGCCCATAATCGGATCTTTGACGGATGCTGTGCTAGAGGTTGTTTTTTATTCCAATGCCTTTATTTCTTGGATTTTAGGAATGAGGATTCTTTCATATTATTTTAAAACTTCTTGTTCGAAATCAAAGGGATTCTCGGAGCATTTTATTGGGGTTGGTTTATTTTAAGTCAGTACTTATGGCTATACGTTTGATGTGTTTACCCTCATAAAATTTCATTTAATTTCTTTACCGTAAATAATATTCTTTATCTTAAATAATTCCTTAAGAGATGCTGGAATTAATGAAATACCAGTTACAAATTCATACATGCGATGATTAAATTCTCCTTCAAATATCCATGTTCTATTTTACTCCAACCATAAAAATCCTATATAAACGGAAACTAGATCTTAAAAAACTAAATTTTATCTATTAATTTAACGTTCAAATCATTGCTACCGGAACCGCATTTATAAACATTAAAATCTCGCTAGGAGAACAGTTCCTGATCGTTTTATGCATTAAGGTGACATGTTGTACTGATACTATCACGGGTGACAGAATCTTCGGTTCAGCGGAATAGGTCACTGTTCCAATGTAACCAAAACCTTCTATATAGACGCTTCTAATTACACCTTAAACACTTATTTCTGTAATATCACGGATTGTGTCTGACGGAATATTTTTATCGAGTACAAATGAGTACATCTTGAGTACGGAACAACTCTACCTATATAATCCTTTAATAAACATGTTTACTCCTTACTACAACTCTCCGTTCGTTCTTTTAATGTTTTATGTGTAAAAGTTTTGGCTATAATAAGAAAATAGAAACTTCAGCCCCTTTTCTCCATTGTGCTTACTATTGTTTTGACTATACTAGTAGGTTCATTGAACTTGCGTTTTCATTGTCCTTATTTTGATATTGTTCGAAGATATTCCAACAGATTCTTAAAAAAGTTAATGTTTGCTCGGGATGACTAAATTTTGCAAAGTTTTGTTTTACTATAGTTCGATGTAGAGCAAGCACGGTTTATATTTTCCGTTGAAAAATCGTTCTCAGGTGTTTCATATCCAAATCGCAGGAAAATAACATTCGCACGAGTTTAGATCCTGTAGTCATGACGTCCAGCCAGAATATTTTAGAAGTCTTGCTTTTTTAGGACGGAGAAAAAACGAGAGTTTCATTCGTATTTGTTTATCTATGATTTATTTCGATTGGTTTTCATTATTTGTTGTAGATATGGACTTGATCAAATAGTAAATAGGTCAAAAGAAAAATAATAAATAATCTAAATACTAAACAATTACCCTCCTCAATATGTTCATTTGCTTCTTTATCATTACTTGTAATTCATTTAAAGGAATTGGATTATTATATTAATTCCATATTTACTAGAGAGATCTATGCATAAAATTGTCATTCCGAAATCACATGACCTGTCATTATTGGTATGGGGACGCTCGATTAAAAAGGCAAGATTTTATGGTAAATTGGTGCATTTCATTCTCAAGGCATTTGCTCTCACTTACCTCATTGTAAGCCGAAGCTTCCTTGCTTTATAGTAAACAGAAGCTCACAAATTTAGAGCAAGAGAGGCGTAGAGAGCTCGTTATACATGCGTCACAAAACGTTCGAGGCCTACCCAATAACGAGCGCCAAAAAAATAAACCCTTCGCCAGAGAAAGCATGTTAAGTTACTCGAAACAAACGGGGATAAATTTTTGCGTGTTTTCCCCCGTGCGAGCAGCAAACGAATGTTTCCTAAACGCGGTGATTCTGCACTCCAGCGATGCCACCGAAAAAATTTCCTTCAGTAAATACAGTTCCGGAAAAAAAACATTCTTGTGTCGTCCACGTTTTCAGACCAGTGTTTTTGAAGCGTGATACAAGGGCGTGCCCTGGAACGGGATTTAAGTCCACTTCTGTCGTCAACTCCTCTCGCAGAGATGTTAAAAGGTTATTAAGCCCGCGACGAGTGCGGAACTCGATGCTAAAAATAAACTTTGAGCAGATCCTCGATTCGCTTTTATCATGCACCCGCTCATTTACAAAAATATTCGCGGTGTAATGAATGGGAGTTCGGTAATTTCTGAAACGCACTCCAGAGGGAGTTGATCGGCGGCGTAGGTTCGATCAGAGCCGACGAGAAACTTTATAGAGCAGAAACGCTGTTTGCTCTCGCTGGAAATTAAGTTTTATGGAGGCAAAGCATGGGTTCTCGTTTTAAAATTATGTGGAATTTATATGCGCGCTGGAGTTTGATGATATATATATTTTCAAATGTGTTTAGAGTCAAGGACTCAACTCTAATCTTTGATACCATATTTTTTAAAGTATTTAAACCTGAAGTGAGATTTTTACTGGGGCATTACGATAAAATGTGATGGTGCTTTTAATTTCATTTGAAACTCTTAGACTAAAGATGTTCTTTGAATCTGATCTAATTTCACCTATCACTTGGTAGTTACCATTTTTTGTGTTTCCACGATATTCAGCCCTGAAGCAGGTGTAAAACTCGTACTCTTCACCGTTAGCAAAGAAAAACCCTGGGGGTAAGGGACGTGGTGTATTAGTCATGGTGAAGATACGAGTAGATGTCCAAGACCTAGCCCTTGCAACTAGTCTACTTAAGTTTAGCACAACGCTTTTTTGAAAAACATTTAATGATAGTAACTTTACTTTCTTCTATAAGGATCAACCTCTACGAAATAGGGAAATTATATTCCTGTTTTATATCTATTCAATATAGAATTCTATGAAATTTGTATATATGTTTCTATAATTTGTATGTATGTAATGAATTGAAGAATATCATCAGTTTAACTTTCTATGAAATGTCGAGACGTATTTTTAAGATTCACAGCTATCAAGTTTATTGAAGAAATTAGCAATTGTAAGCGCTATACAGTTTATTAATATTATCTGATAATTTAAAGTAGAGAGGATGTTTCTGGTAGTTTTTCGAAATTCCAAAAAATACTACATTTTTCCTGTGCTGTCTCGTTGGATATCATAGGAGAATGAGAATTATTACCTTTATTCGAAATTTAAGTTTTTTGGTAAGTTATAAGATAGACATTGTAAAAGAAGAAAGGGTTGATGGTGTTAATTGCTTATCCCCTTCATTCTCTAATTTAGGGCAGTTTTTAGACCTTCCGAAAAAGATGTGATTATCACAATTTAGCTAAGTTTTCTTCATAAATTGATGTTTGTGGTTTTTTCTTCTCTATCTATCGTTTTAGATATTCTCTTCTGTTTTTATTGAAATCAGATTGAATGCTATTGTGAAATAATCGTGTATACAAATGTGAGAGAAGATGCTGGGTTTATAAGATGAATGTCCGTGTTCGTCGATTGTTAGGCCTCCTACCATTACCGTCCTCTGAGTTGATCCTTTTGGAGGATTATGAAGTAAACAAAAATAATTATCGAAAATGGCCGGCGAGCTAAAAAATGTTAAGGAGTACAGGTTTTTTCCGATTTGCGGTTAGGTTCGACAGGCGTAGCAGTTGTATTTCCCTATTCATAATTGGACATTGCATTTGAAATCGCCGAGCTATCTCTATCCATGCTAATAAGCCAAACAGAAACGCAGGGGCGACCTAAATTCATTCAAAATTTGTCGGCTATGCAAAAAATTCCGCGAAAGCTCCGCCGAGACGGCACCTCCACCTTTGAATTGCAAATCAGAGATTCTGTCTACGCAAGAAAGGTCGCCATGCAGGTTGTTAATCTTTCTCTCGAGACTCTCGCGACCTCGCGCTGCTTAATCCTTTGATTCCGCTAATTAATTTCCCCCTCTACTATTTGGTTGTCAGCGACCCTCATCCAGTACCTGCCCAAGATATTTTAGCGAAGAGTGTTTCAGGCGCCCTCTTCTGTATATTTTGGGATTTCAACGGCAGTCATTAGCGATTAAATTGCATTATTTGATATAAACAGAGCAATTATTGGTTGAAAGCTAATAAGTAATTAGGCTTGTAACCAGTTGCTAATTCAAGCTCCTGTATAGCTAAGTGAATGACACGTTCAACTTCGATGTATGCTTTCCAGGTTCGATTCCCGGTTGGAGCCTTCATTTGTAGGGGTTAACCCAGGAATAATATGTAGCCTTCAGCGTTAAGAGGTGTGGCGAAATTCTCAATTAGCCATTTATAGGCGGCGTTGGAATCTATGCCCTAACTTGGTATCCCAGCATATTGCCATTCAACTATCCGTTCCTATTTGGCTGAAACAAAGGATTTTTAACAAAAAATAATCGGTTGTAGTTAATAACTGGTTATAAACTAGCAATTGGTTTCTAACTATATTTTTAAAGGATTTAATATTAAACTAAACGATTGAAGAAAGCAAAAAAACTCTTATTTTGTTACTTAGGGTAATTAGGGCATTTGATTGAAACAAAGCACTAATCGATGACCAACTAAAAATTGAATACAGAATAATTTGTAAACAATATATTGATAAATAATTTAGTATTAAAATAGAAAAAAAATAAGGAAGGGGAGGACAACAGGAATTTCTGTGACACAAATGCCTCATAAATAGGAATACAAACCTCGCGAGGTAGAATGCAATTAAGTGCCAAAATGCAAAAAAAACATTCCTAAGGTGATAGCTGCTTGTATATAGCGAACGTATAAACATAACTATTCAGAGCTGACTGTTAAGGTGAATGACCGAGTTTAGGCACCGAGTATTGTATGTACGAGGGTCATCCGGAAAGTAGTACCCGTTCGTGAAATAAAGACACAAAAGTAAATATTAACAAACATAAAAAATTTTATTTGAAAGAGGATACTTTAAACTACTTCTCAACATAATCTCCAAGCAAATTAAGGCATTTGTCATAACGTGTGACAAGTTTCTGTATTCCTGCTGCATAGTCCTCCGCCGCCAGCTCATTGAGATACAGGGTCACTCCTTCTTTAAGTTCTTCATCGCTGTCAAATCTTTTCCCCGCCAAAAAGTCTTTAAGCTTTGTAAAGAGATGAAAATCTGAAGGGGCCAAGTCCGGGCTATACGGTGGATGGTCGAAAGTTTCCCATTTGAATTGCTGCAAAAGTCTTTGTGTTATCCCAGCTGCATGAGGCCTGGCACTGTCATGAACGAGAATGACACCAGTAGACAATAGACCTCGCCGCCGATTTTGTATTGCCCGCCGTAATTTCTTTAATGTTTCACAATACGCATTGGCATTAATAGTGTCTCCACGGGCCATAAAATCAATAAGCAATACACCTCGTCGATCCCAGAAAATGGTTGCCATGAGTTTCCTGGTGGACAGAACTGTCTTGAATTTTTTTGGTTTGTTTGGTGAATGAGCATGATGCCACTCCATTGACTGTCGTTTACTCTCAGGTGATGCATAACAAACCCATGTTTCGTCACCAGTAATTATGCGAGTCAAGAAAGAGTCTCCTTCATCAGAATAACGTCCCAAAAACGTCAGTGCTGCAGCCATACGCTTGGTTTTGTGCTCATCTGTAAGCATGCGAGGGACCCATCTTGCACAAATTTTTGCATAATGCAGATGGTCTTTAACAATTTCATGAACAATTGTTCGAGAAACATTGGGAAAATGCTCACAGATGTCATCAATTGTGACGCGCCGATCGTTCCTCACGAATTCGTCAACTGAGCTCACCAGTTGGTCTGTAATGACAGACGGTCTCCCCGAACGCTCATCGTCGTGTGTGTTCCCCCTCCCCATGTTGAACTTGCGACACCACCGCCGAACAGACGACTCGTCCATTACATTGTCTCCATACACCTCCTTTAATTGGCGATGAATATCACATGGGCGAACGTTTCTTGCATTGAGGAATTTAATCACTGCCCTCACTTCACAACTGGCGGCGTTCTCAATTTTTTTAAACATTGTAAACAATCACAGAAACAACACAGGCAATGCTAGCGTCACGCAACTTGGCTCAGAGAAGGCGGACAAGCCACTGAAGCTATCTGACCTTGTCCAGCGGCTACTCGCGTCGTCAGCACTTCATGCGGCACTAACGAGTACTACTTTCCGGATGACCCTCGTATGTATCAGTGTATCCTCCGGTTACGTGGCTGGTGCCTCCTGCACCGGCACCGTCCTCACCAGCGGTCTTTGCACCCTTCCAGCGAGGCAATATTGTAAATACCAAGACCCCTTTTAAAAGCAATGAAATCAGACTATAAATAGGGTCACGTGGGCAGTTTCATTGTGTTTTGTGTGCGTGGTGCTTCACGACGGAGTAAATTATTTTCTTAAGTCCTCCTTCGTTGCCATGGTTCGCAGATTCTTCTCCGTTCGCTCATCGCCTCCCATGCTAAACGGGAAGAGAGCCCACGCTGAAGAAGAGCATGGATGGGCTCCAAGAAAAGCAGGGTGTAAGACGAGAGGTCCCTTAGGTACCCTCGGGAAGCTGCGTCCTGACTTTTGATGGGGCGCCTTAAAGATACGAGGAGGGGAGGCTAATTCTGAGCAATATCTTCGGAACAATCGGCAATTTCCTTTATCATTCGGTCGTTCTTTTATATAACGATCCGGGAGGTATTTATTTTTATGTCCCTTCTTCGGCAGGGTTCGACGGAAAGGTCTTCATCTTCCACGGCTATTTGTCCTCGGTGGGGTCTTTTTTATTGTGCGCTGTATCGCATTTCGCAATGTCCTCTCTGACCTTCTTCTATTATTGGGGGCTCTCGTTTTATTTTTCGGGCTGTTCGCAGGGTTGGGATGTTTCGGGATCAGAATGCTTGTTACGACGTTCAATGGATAATTACCATAGCCAAGTACTCATAAACATTCCTTTAGATATGATATATTTTCCCAAATATTTACGATTATAAAGGATTTTCTTAATCCAACATGGACTATAATTCTAAGTCCAAATATGAGTGACGAATCTAGAAGCTTGCCAAGAGGGTCGATTTTCGGCTATACCTTAAATAGATATGTTAAAGAACCTCATTTTTATTAATTAATTGTTAAAATACGTATATTCGTGAGAAACCCTATATATTAAGTTGGTGGAAAAGAAATAACTATTAGTTTTTATTTTTAGCACCCCAGGCAAATTACGTATTTTACAGAATGGGTTACAAGGGGCTATACTTAATATAGCTATCTTAACTTACCTCATTATTATTGATTGATTGTTAAAATGACATATAATCATGAAAATCCCAACCGATTAAAGTTGTGGTGGAAAAAGACGGCTAAAAGTTTTCATTTTTAGCCACCGAAGCAAATTGCGTATTTTGCATAATGAGGAAGATGGCTCCGTATGAAACCGCCAATTCTCTCAAGTATATGTAAACAGAGACCTCCAGAAGCCTATAAGGGCGCATTACTGCTTTAAATGATAAAATCAAAGATTATTGAAGTAATATAGATTCCATATACACTGAGAAATGTACTGTTAACTATACATTTAAAATAAAGATGGAAGAAAATATCAGAGAAGAAGTCGGTTCAGCGACGGTTCGACGGTTTGTGGTTAAATAGTAGAATATGCTTAGAATTTTTATTCTGAAGATTGAAGTAAGGAAATCGGTTTCAAGTATCGATGACATTATCGAAAACCGACAAGGCTAGTGTAATCTCAGAATTAGGTATGTAATTGGTGGAGCGGATGGCTACGTCAGAATCACCCACTTTTGTGACGACCCCTTGTAAATAAGGAAAATCACGAGCGAGCGTCTCGAAATTCCTCATATCCGTGGGCGTGAAGCTTTAGCTCATCTGAGCTTATGTTTGATGTTGAAAAGTGAGGGCCATAGTTACATTGGCCTTGTTTTCTTGGTAGAAATAAAGGATGAATGGGAAATGAGTGAATGAATATGAACGATATACCCGAAATGGTTATGAAAAGTACAACATGAATTTTTTATTTATCGATTAAATTTCGGGGATGACTGTACTTTTAGAACGAAAATATATACAGTACGTATGTATTCATAATAATATTTTCGAGATTTTGGAGCGATAATTGTTATTAATAATTATAGAACGAGCACTGCAGAGACCAACGTTGTATCATTAATTATCATTCGATATTGAATTACTTCCCTTATAATATTCCAAAGGGATTGTCTAAGAAATTGGCTTTTTAGATCCACGTCAATATAGTATATCTTGAAAACTCAGTTTTACTGAAGAAGTGCTTGTTCTTAGATCTATCTTCGATCCATAGGTATACATGGTAAGGAAATCCTTCGTAGTAGCAATCCGTTTACGCATGCACGAGGAAGGAATCGAAGTTGGGCAGGTGCGATCGACGGAGGAACGGGCGAATAGTCTCGGAAGAAATTGAGATTGTGGAAGTAGGAAGGAAAAGTATAAAATGAAACCAAGCAAGGAAAAGATCGGATGCAGAATGATCAAGGGTTTGAGATGAAGGTGTTTTATGAAGGTCACGAAAGAGGGTTTACGTATGAAACTGCCACGGGCATAGAACAAATGAGTGTGCTCACCGCGACCTCCTTTCATTTTTAACCCTTCATCTCTGTATTTGTTCTAGAATATCTTATTTAATCAGACACGGGCTCATCATCTCTTTGTGCGGTGCAAATGAAAGAGGCGAGTTATAATTGCATTATGAGGCGGTGGGAAACGGACGAATAGGTTCATTATTATATTTTGACCCGCGGTTACTCCTCGCGAGTGCTTCTTCATGAATCCTCGGGGTTGGTTAGCGACTACAATGACCTCCCCTGAATGACGGAGAGTGGTTGTTGTATGCGGAACTGAACTCCGTTTCTATCCCTCGAGGGGGAATGTTGGTAGTTATGTCGAAGTATACAAATAAAAACGCAGCCACTAGTGTTGTATATATTGATGTTTGTGTCTCTATAAATTCATCCCGAAGGCATTCATCTCATCCCCTGAACCATTTAGTCACAAAAGGCCTGCAGAAGGTATGAGGCATAAATAAAGGCAACAAGGTAAAGTAGATGAATATACAGACGTCGATAATATTTTCAGTAGTTCGGTTTAACGTTGTATTATTTTATATTGTTTTTCGATGCAACATAGCAATGTATGATGCTACTTCAGGGTCTTCATTTTAATTATTTAATGTGAAATATGAATGAGAGACATGTACAATCTAAACAACATTAATTTCCTTGGCAAATTTTGCTGTTATTTTGAACGGCAAGACAAGCCTTTTGATAAACATAAAAATATTCACCGCGGTCACTCGTAACTAAAGTTTTCGGATTGAGATATTTTAAATAACTACATAAAACAGGGTTTCGACAGATTGTTTTGCTTCATTCATTTCATGTGATGAAATAAACGTTATCATATTTTCAGTATCGGAAACTAACATTTAACCATGGGACATGGAAAAGCTTGTGTCCCTCAGACGGAAGAGTTATTCTGAGAAGTCTCTTAATAAAATAGGAGTTTCAGGAGAAAGTGAAAATTCTCTATTTGTTGCCGGAAGTATAGCGGAAGTACGTATATATCCTTCCCCCTAGTCAGTTCCAAGTCACTTTCATCTTTTATCGGTTGACCCTTCAGTTGAAACGAGGTCACTTTCAGTTCTCCATAATCACTTGAAGCAGTTTGAGCTAGTAATCTAATTAAATTTTCATTTGCCATATTTTCTTGAATGGATGAAAATCCCGATGTAAGACGATCCCTTTCCTTTGAAATTCCTCCCGAGAAATCAATCAACTTTAAAGAATAAGTAGTGGTAATTTTAAAAGGGCTTTAAAAACTAAGGTAATTTTGCGCACGTGCTGTTTGAAAGGATTCTTGGCCATTTTGTTGAGGGAAATTTTATCTTAACCAGAGGTAAAGTGCCCACTGTTCCTTGGTGCAAATGAACTCTAAAAAGCACATGGGTTTAGCAGTTTTTTCGAGATAAAATTCACTATGAAAATGTTTTACTATCTTTTTGAATTCATGTTGTTGAGCTTTATTTGTTTGTATGTGGTAAACTATTTTAATTCTCTGTATTCTATTATCACAGAAAAATATCAATTTTCAGCGAAATTTTTCCCGGGATAAAGTAGTTTTTAGTATCTTAGACAGCACAAATGGGTAGAAAACGGGACTATCCTGGAAGAACGGAACATATGATCAGCTTATCCTTAATTAATGCTGCAAAAAGTAACTGGGATCCTATCGAAAGAGCATCGACAGCCTACGTTATTTCGCACATGAGCCACTGCCGGGATTCGACCCCGGGACCGCTTACACCAAAGTCGACCACGTTGCTCTCTTGGCTGTGCGGATGGCCTGGGATCCTACCCCGTGGACATTTTCATTGATAGCATTCCGGGTTGTGCTAAAAAGCAAAAATTAAATGCCATACTCCTCATGTTGTCTAAGAATCCTCATTGCCTCATTACCTAATGAAGTCTTTTGGTAGCTTATGTTGGAAGGAATGAGGTTCAAAGAGTATACCCTTTAAGACATACCTCTCAACTTATTCCAATGCGTCATTTTTTGCCGATCCATAATTATTTATCGATCGAGGAGTACCGTCTCCTGGTGAACCTAACTCGATAGTAAAAAGGCAGTTAGTAAAGGAAGAGGTAATTAATCAAACGGGCTTTCGCTGTCCACTTTCAACCATGTCATTCCTTCATTTTTTCATCATCGATCTCCTTTAGTTACCTTGGCTCATTGAAATCCTCCAATAAGCTAAAAAGTAACCGTTAGCTCACTTTTCTTAACTAGCATAACTAGCTTCAATTAATCTAGATTCTCAATCATCTAGGATGTTATCACTTGCTTAGCTCTTGGTCTTTGGAATCCTTATTGGAATCCCTTGGAATATATTATTAATAAACATCCATTTTGGATGCCAGTGCTTTTCTCCCTTAACACTCCATCAAAAAATAAAAATGACACACCATTTTAAAGCTAAAATTTCCCGCTTCCTGCTAAAAATAGACCAACAAATAAAAAAATTGACCATTCGGTCGAAAAATGGAGTGAAAATTTGTATATGGCCATAGAGTTTCTTTACTGATTTTGTAGATATCGGTATCTATCGATACAAACGAGATTTATTGGAACAGAATCTGAGACAGAATTTTAAGGTGTGTTTCTTAGGTATGTTTTAGTGTTTGTGTACCGTTTTTAGTGATTGGAGCGTTTGTTGAATTTTATTTGAATATAGAAATAGAGAATAAATGTCTGTATGCGAAATTTTCAAACGGGGAACCTAATTTCGATTGTTTAAAATAGTAAATGTACAATAACAGTCGCTTTAGATTTGAGTACGAAATTTCACATTGCTTTTAATAAGTTGCATATTTTTAAATCTCGATACCATTCTAAGGCGTAAATGGAGTAGCCGGTTTTTTCGGTCATTATTTCGGAAATTAGCCGATCAGCTGGTTGACTTTTACAATTTTCTTCTCATATCGGAAGATTAAATTTTTTTGTTGATAAATATAAAGTTATATCTCAAGGGTACATATATAAGATATCATAAGATACTAACTGCATAGAGCACCAGAACTATTATTTGTGAACATTTATCCAGAAACGTCAAAGGAAGAGGAATGATTCCATTCCCAATAAAATCACACCCAAAAGAATTTTGACCTACATGGATAAAGCCTACGCATACCAAGTTTCATGTACATGGATTACAAGCCGATAACTGTCTAATGCACAATTCAGTGCTCTTCTCAACATGTGCACATATAATATTTATACTCCACTGACATTTTAGTACTACGTAGCCCAAATTTACATCCGGTGCAATAAATAGACACATGTCTCTACGAATGATTGCAAAGCGTTGTATTGCGTCAGTGGTTGGCAAAAATTGGTCATATGTTGAAAGGGGCTCAAAGATTCAAATTTCATGCAAAAATTTGGATATGAGTTGCATATTAAAGAGAGGAAACAGTAGTGAGGTTTTAGCTTAGCCAATAGCTTTTAATTTTGGCGTTCAATTTTTTATGTTTAATATTAAATGCTGGACACAACCAAACATGAAATGGTACAAAACAAAAGCGATGCACCGAATCACATTTCCCGGTATTTTCACTTTCAGTAATTCAGTGAAAACTTGCTTAACCGCTTTTGGCTATAACCGGATTAGATCCCGTGCATCCTGCAGATTATTCTTTTAGTAAAATATGTTATAAAAGGAGGGGCGGATGTTTTCCAAACATTCCCAGACTCAACGCAAGGTCATTGAGAAGAGCCTCTATAAGATTTTCAACTTCATTTGTATCGCTCCTATGCTTCATTATTTTTTTGCAGAATTTAAGTTATAAATCCTCGCAGGAATGAGTGGCACAAGAAGAAATATTCACTGCATATGGCGATTGTGATCATCAAATATAATTCACAGCTTGAAATCTTTCAAAGATCGTTGAAATATGCGAAAAATAAGTGAATTTTTCCTAATTTATATGCCGTTGCTGCAACGACCACTGCAGAAGTCGAGTTTGTTGACTTAAGTTGTTTACTTTTCGGCGATTCCCTCAAGACATCATGCAAACCCAGCTCCGTAAAAAGGTCGATGTTGATGAATGGGTGACTTATTGTGACTTATTACTCTAGACTCTAATTTTACGATTTTTTTTTCTCTGCAGGAGAGGGACATTCAGTATTTTATAGAATAAATTAATGTGGCTTGGAAAAGGCTGCGTGACCAGCATGGTGATTATTACCTATAAAAAGGATGGATGAAAGCAGAGTTACTGGTTGTGGAATGATAATTTATAAAGAAAGAGTGAATAGTCTTAAGGGATACGAAGACAAATAAAAAGCCTGTAGAATGTTATGAATGAGATGTTGAAGAGAAAATTTGCACGCAGCTTAAAGGAATGCATGAAAAGATGTATTGGATAGTAATAATTTTATGAAGGTAAAGATATATACTATAATAGGAAGGAATTATGGATTTTGTTAATAAACATGATGAATAGTATGAGTAAAACGTTGGCAAAGCCAATCTTGTAACTCGCTCCATCCACATATTAAATTTGGAGGACATTTGACCTTTAGCTCAGCTTGGCATGGTAATTAATTGGTTATAATACCTCTCCAGAGTGTGGTAGACCTCGGTTCGAATCCCGGTCATATTGTGGATAGTTTAATGCATCTGTTTTGCCATGACTCTTTATGCTGAACTGCAGTGCGTGCAAATTTTTATTCCATCCATAGGGGGGATTTCCTCCGGCGTCGGTTTTTCAGGTGGCTGCCTTGATGAGTATCTCTGGCGGTGGTTGGTGCCACTTGGAATGCCGCTGGTGCGGAATTGACTCGACAGGGTGGTTTGCCTGCCCGGAAAGTGGTAGATCTGGTTTCTAGTCATGACGATATTTTTTCTTCTGTTTATCCTTAGGTCCTTTTGCTGAATAACTCATATTATAAAAGAAGTAATTAAAATTTCGGATATTTATTTTTAATTTTAGAAGAAGCGCAATCAGATTTTCAATGCCTCAAAAAGTTTTTTCTTTGGATAGTTATAGAGTAATATGTGGCTTGGAATTAGATTTCAAATCTGGACCTGCTAGATTCCCTTTTGATTCCTTTTTTGGTGACTTGCGCTTTCCTCCCTTCACTCTCCATCAAAACATATAAACGACACACCATTTTAAAGATAAGACTTCTCGCTTCCTGCTAAAAATTGACTAAATATGAAAAACCATTTGTATGTATATAATTTGTTCAAAAAATTGAGTCAGCATTTGAATTTGCTCATAGAGTTTCTTTACTGGGTAGATATCGATATCTATCGATATAAACGAGGTAAATCGAAACGGACATTGATCTAGAATATGAAGATGTGTTTTTAAGGTATGATTTAGTGTTTTTGTTCTCATTTGTAGTGATTGGAGTGTTTGTTGAAATGTATTTGAATGGGGAAGTAAAAAATCTGCGTCCGTTTGCGAAATTTTCGCACGGCACAACTAGTTTGCTTTTATCTTCGGGTATTCTCATTCTCTCTCTGTCGTTCTGTTTCGTAATCTAGGGGATTGTGTTATGCTAATATTTTATCGAACACTATCTCAGCCAAGGATAGGGAAAATTAAGAAAATGAGGAAAATTCCCTAGCTAGAGAGAGGGAGAGATTAAATTAGTTTTCCCTCTCCATCGCGAGATTCATCTTCCAACTGTCTGGAGACCTCTAACGCCGACTGTTTCCAATGGCGGCACGTCTTACTGCGGCCGGCTGTTTCCCCCACGCAGTGCATCCCGGCCTTTAAACTTTAATGCCAGCCTCCGGAACACATGGCCGCGGAAGTTAGAAATGTGCAAATTCTATTACAGAATCCGATTCAATTTGTGAATGGGTTTCAATTTTTCATATCGCATTGAAAATTCGATTTAATCGCGGAGTGTCGGGATCCGCTCGATTGCCTCCCTCGGTCTGCACGTTCCGTACTCTCTCGATCACTTATTCACGCCGAATGTCATTTCCGGTCCTCTTTCATTAGCCATTCATGAAGGATCTGCACGGAATACGCATCGCGACCGCTTTTGTTTAATCCCGCTCTCCAGAAAAGGTGCGGCCTAATAAAATATTGTTTGATGATTTGGCCGATGGATATGTGTTAATGAGGATGAGGCTGTGTCGCTTTTCTCTGCTGCGGAGATGACGTCGGAAAGTTTCAATTCGCCAAAGGAGGATGGCCAGTTAAACATAGGTTAATTGAGGCCTACAGGATCCGGGAGAACATTTGCTTTAGACCCAAAGAATTATTCGAGTAAAGCAATACAAAATGAAAATTTGAAAGTCTACAGAATTTAATTAGAGATTTAAATACATTACAACCCATTTAAGATGCTCCCGATTAAGAAGATATCCCGCTTAATGTGCGGTTTTCTCTCAGTCCTGGATCCTTTCACACCAAACATATGGAAAAAATACCGCTTATTAGACGGATGTTTCCAAGATACTCTACAATAAATTAGAGCCAATCCTTTACTTCAGTCGGTAGATTGAAAAAATGTCTCTTCCCTGATTGTCTGTATGGTAAAAATTGCTTCATTGTAGAGTGAAAATTGACAGTAATTTTTCCATTTTAATTGAAGGTTACTCGGTTCTAAAAGGTGAAAATATCAGAAATTGACATTTAGTGATATGGTGGATGTATTTAATAATGCATTCTATTTCGTTTTCAATTATGTTCCGAATTGGGTCGTACGCATATTAATTTTTATAGATGACGGTTAGTAGCGGTGGTATGGCGCTAAGAGATGAAAATGTCTAGAAAACACTGATCTATTTAAAAAATAACATTATTTAAATAATGAAATATATAAAATTACGAAATGAAAATGTGAGTATGAATCATTGAAACATTTTGGATTTCTATCAACAATACAGAAGTTGAAAAGAATAAAATGACGGATACGGAATGATTGTTGTAGCTAATGAAGCTTCAAGTAACAATTAATTCGAAAATTGAATCAAGAATTAAAACAGCTACTGCATTATAAGAAAACGATTATGGTCGCTTCAAATGTAACAACATGAGTCGGAGGTGAAAAACTAACTGTGCCGATTTTGGCCTCAGGGCACCTACGCATCTGAAGCTGGAACCGAGTTGAGTAACCATGAATGCATGAGGTGGGTAGCATTGTTATTGCGCATGAAAATTTGAATAGGTGGGAGTTATTCTCGTTTGTCCAAGTTTTTGAGGAAATTGGAATAGTTGTACTGGTGCTAATAAAAGAGCTATCCGGTGTATACGAATTTTGACCTTGCATTCTCTTCAATTTCCGCTAGAGTCAGCGAAATACCTTTTTTTACTGAATTTATCGTTTTGGAAATACCTCGGTAGCTTCCACTGATATCAGGAGTTGATTTTTTCTCTCATTTGCATCATATTCTATTCTGGTGTATAAATCATCAGGATAGAGTTCTTATAGTTTATAAAACGGTTATCTAAATCTTCCAACGGCCAGTCAATTTCTCAGTAACTTATATGTACCGGCAGGTAAAATGGATAACTGTTCGCTTTTAACTTATACAATTTTCTGGCACACCGAATAGCTATCAAATGTATATTCATGCATGTCTTAATCATATATTTAGATATTCGATAACTGTTCGAATTCAGTCTGCGTAAAATAGCCACGAATTGTATAATAGGATGTAAGGGTTATCTCCACTAAGTTATGTGTTTGTCAGCATATATAATAGATAATACAATGCCCGAACCAATTTGGTTATTTAGATTATGATAATAGGACATCTTGTTATATAAAATAGCATGGGAATAGTATTCCTCTCTAAACATACTGCTATATTTTCTTTTATGCTACGTTTAGAAAGCTTTAATTCCTCTTTTTCTCTATATTTTCACTCTTTTATAATTCATTTTTGATCGTGATATTCTATCTTTTCGTCGTCTTTTAAAAAGCAAAATTTTACATGGGAAAATTGATCTTTCCACTAAACGTGAATAATTTAATATTTACTTCCCCTGACTTGAGGAGAATTTTATCCTTTGCGCTTGAGCTTGGGAGCGTATTTGAGTTTGCATAAATTCGTTTTAGGCAAATATTTGGTCCTTCACACTCTCTGATTCCCGTAAGAAAGATGAATGTTAGGATTTTACATTAACGTAGACCTACTCGGGAACTTTAATTGGTGGAAGTTTGTACTAGCGGCGAAAAACATTTGAAAATGATTTATAAGATGTGCGAAAATTTTTAAATTTGAAAACGGCACCGAATAATTATTTTAGAGAAATACTTGGATTTTTTGGTAAAATATAAAAATACGCATGCTTCCACGGTAATTAATTACCATTTATATTTATGGTCAATGTAACCCATTTTCGGGATATTTTTATGGATGCTCAAGATTAAAATTTATAGAAATCATAATCGATTGTCTATAAATGAAAGAAAATTGAAGTAAAGAACAAGAGTAAGAGCAATCTCTCTGATTGCCGTAAACGCAGGACCAGTTCTAAGGGATGGAAACGTAACTTCCGGATTATCGACCTGCTAGGAATTACCCAATGCGCATTTCGACGGCTTTGTTTTCGTCAGGGGTTCAATTCAGAATTCACACCTCTTATTCCTATAGTTATTTTGATATATTTCGGGTAAGGATTTTTGAACCCTTCTTCATTGATGACCTTCTTACGAAAAATTTTAGTCCCAGGAACCAATACCAATCATGCCAAGTGGGTGCTTTTGATAACTATTTATCTTTTGATATCCTGCACTAATTTCAAACAGATGATATGATATCAATATGTAAAAACAGAATGTATTCAAAGTAAAGAGTTTCGATATGTTTGGTGTGACATCTCTGAAATATCATCAGCAATTAGCGGAGCCCTTTTTTTACGTGACTTACATTTTACTGTTCTTTCGTATGAATAATGATGTTTATATTTTATGATTGTTTCATTCCAAGCTCTCTTCACGGAGTACAGAAATTGAGAATGAATACATAATAAGTTAATTTCTTTCTTAAGTTATTATACAAAGATAGAATAAACAAATAATTTTTTTATTTAGGTGGGATTGAGATTAATTTTAAGATATTGCATATCTTATGTAATAACTTAAAATTAATCTTATCCTCTTCCACGTAAACGTCCACCAATATTAGTAAATTCCAGTATAAAACTTAATTAAATAAATAGATAGGAATAGGAAAGGATAGAGTAGAAAAGAATCATAGGAGTTAGCGAGTATGAAAAACGTAAGTGAAACTTAGCAAAAAGTGTTAATAACTCCCACAAAGAAGTATGCTGCGAAAAACTTGCTGGCGTTTTGCATGTTGTGGTTGCTGTGATGCTTTCGTAAAAACTAGGGATATTAAACTCTAATCATCTATCATTTTGTAATGTATAAATTATTGTTCAAATACATGACTGACCCTGTTAGAAGCATGGGGTGATTAGATGCACCGGCAATCTAGTTAGGAATTCATATCGGAACTGGTTTATCTTCTTGGCAAATTCAAATTTTGTTTATACTACTTGTCTTATTTGAGGATAGATAAGCAGGTTATATCACCTCTTTTTCTGCAATCTTGACAAGGTTCCTGAAATAATGGAGAATTATTAATTTATTTTGTTTAGACTCACATGAGAGATCATAATTTTCGAGATATTTTAGCATAATTTTATTTTTCTTTCTCGAGTTGACAGGAAATGTTTTTATTCTAACGATTCTAGGACTTGATATTTACGTTCTTCACGAAAGCAGATATAGATCCCTTCGTATTCCAAGCATTCCAAATTTCATCAATAAATTCCAGTTTCGGTTATCTGGGATTCCCTTAGGTTCATAAATCATAAATAAAATCATAAATATCGGACATAAATAAATCAAAAATATTGGATTGTTTATTTAAAAATGTATCGAATACTTTGGTTTACATAATAATTTGGTGTTTTGTAGATAGGTTAAATCACGCCAATCCACGCTTTAAATTATACGTTTGATATCAGTCAGAATACTTTTACATCTATAATAAAAGGAGTTTATGTTCTGAGCCACCAACTTCGAGTATATTTATTGGTTTCATAAGAATTCCAAATTTCATATCTACGTTTCCTTTCGAAGTGAAAATTTGGCGAGAGAGAAATATGTAGTTTCGATTCAAATTGAATATCTCTTTCGGTATAAATTTTATAAAAGTCATATTTTCCTGGGGGTATAAGGTTTTCTTTTTATGGCTGCTGACCTATGCATTCCAATACCTTTATCCAATATTTCATCAATGGTAGAATATTTTTATGATTTATACTATGTATTTGATATTATAATAATGTTTTAGTTCCTTTCTTATCTGTAGTATTAGGTATTTTGTGATTTTTTGATCAGTGAAATATTCATCTGACTTATTAATCAAATTTTAGATACTTTGATAGAGAGTGGAAATGGATTAAAATTAAATTTATAAATCTATGAACTTCGTATGAACCGATTCGCTAATGTATTCTTTTTGAGTACAATTGATAAGATTCTCGATCGTCTCTTATATCGAGGACCGTTACAAGTGTACATTTATTTAATGTATACAAATTTAACCAGTGTAATCAATAAAAAATAATTATCTAACCTCAACTTGTATTTGCGATTGTAAAATTTATGAACGCATAATCTGAACGCAATTTAAAATAGAGAATGTTAATTTTTATGTAGGTCGAAATCCCACCAATTCCCATTCTGTGGTGATATTTTCCCAGCGGACTATTTTTTCTTGTTAACCAATTCTCATTTAAGTAATTTATATGCATTGAAAATTATAGGAAAGTGAATGGACCAATGTCACATTTCGAGCTAACCAATACTCTTGTTGCTCATTTTTTTGACTGCTTTCCACGTTAAATTTATAATTTTCGGTAATTTATTTCGTTCAAAGTGCCATTATAGATGGTACTCTATCGCACCACGTTGTATGTACAGATGCGTTTCCAGCGAATATAGTATGGAGTTTTATGAACAAGCGAGAAAAATCTGAATACTGAATACAGATTTCTACTTTTCCATAGAAGGTTTTATTTAAGAACTACCGGTTTCGGTGTATAACCATCTTCAGGTTGGTAACAGACGTAGAGCACATACTCTGTCTGTTCGAACCTGAAGATGGTTATACACCGAAACCGGTAGTTCTTAAATAAAACCTTATTTCCACCACATCTCGGCCGAGGCTATAGATTATAAAAAGCGAGAGAAATACCGTGTTAATACATGAAAGAAGTAACGCGTGTGAAGTGAACGCGTTTCCATTTTTGAAGAGGTTGATACATATTCTAACATGAGATAAACTCAATTAGCTCAGGCTTTACTTCGTGGAATTTCATCTTTTATAGAATTTTACTTTTATTTCAAAACTAAAAATAATATTCATCCAAACATCAGACTGAAAATTTCCTTCTCTGGTTTTGATAAAGATAGCAATGCCATAGAAAACTCATACCTCGTATTATAAATACTTAAAAAAATTTAATTTACTTGGTATGCATGCATACATATCTTTCAGACATAGAATCATTTAGTAAATCTCTCTGACAATGAATTCAGTTTTTCTACTAAAGCGAGAGCGGTCGTTTGTGTCACATTATCTTCTGCTTCATCGCTTTCTTCATCTGTAAGCATATCTTATTTCTCGACGTCTATTTGCGGAGCATTATTTTGGAAGGGTTGGGATTTGGCCCTATTTCCGTCCACGTGGAATAAAATCTTATACCGTTTGTTACTGATTTCGAGTAGTATGATTTTTAAGCCTTCTTTAAGTCATTCTTCCATTACGTAAAATCAAAAATTTTTGATAAATAAAAAAAAATTGAATATAACTTTTGGCTTATATTAAATTTAATTTTTTTATTATTTCTGTAACAATCCTTGACTCTACCTTATGCCACACTTTACAAGGTTACTCTCCACTAGATGAATGTTTTCACTCCACTAAATGTGTGAGAATTTATATTTTTTGTCTTTAGGCAACTCAATGTTTTCGACGGGTGTTGACCCCTACTCAGAGGAATTATCTTAAGAATGTTGTTAACATTTCTAGTAACGTTATCAAAACAAATATTTACGGATATTGTAGCTCTTTGCGAAATAAAAATATTTAAAAAAATCGCGAAAGTTAACAACCTTATGGGAAATCATAATTTTGGTTATTGAGGACTTGTAAAATTTCTACGATTTTACGAAAATTCAATTTTAGTGAATTCACACTCTCTGTGATATATTGTGCCGTAAAATTTTCATTCCCTTTTGTAAGTATTTACCTCAAGCCCAAGACAGCTACGAAAAACTGTGGCTGGGGATGAGATGATCCTGATTAGTTTGGATTGCTTTCTTCTCTGAGTCAGAATGATATCCTTAAAAAACTTCCACGCAACCATTGATATGCTGACCCTACGAACAACGCTTTGCATAGCATCCAGTAAACAATGACCACGATGAATGCCGTCATTCATAACATAACATAAATAGATTTCACATTATATTAGCCATAAGCCAGACTGAGATAAAAGTATAGGAAGATACCTCAAAGTAAAGATGAAGAGGTAATAAGGAAACGTTACAAGATAGATTCCTTTATCTTCTCCCAAAAGACAAATGAGAAATGTTGAATTCATCAAGATATGTTTGCAGGATACTTATTTAAGGTATTTTTTCTTTTATCTTACAGCAATAATTAATTTCAGTTCTTCTTAATGTAATGATCTCTGTGTGTGCCAAAATAGTTAAGCTTGCTTTCATGGTCGAGCGACCAACTCTCAGTGCGAAAATCTTGCCGCTAGGGGCGCCAGCGCGCAGTTGTCTCTGTTGTGGGAACGTCTCCGACTCACCAAGAGGTTCTTTAGTACTCCTCAAGGCAACATGGTTTTGATTTTGAGGTGCGACTGTAATCTCCAGCTCAAATAACGTGTTTGCTTTCTCCTGGAGTCAGCATGCGACCACTAGTCTTCGCTTGTTATCTTTTGATCATCGTAGGAAGGATTGCGGCTATGGGACTCACTAAGGTTTCCGCAAAGCAAAGTAAACATGCTCCTTTTGTTTTACCACTAATTCCTTTAATTTTTCTTTTTTTGTTCTATTTGTTTCAATCGTATATGTCATCAAAACTTATGTGGTGGTTTACTCTTTGTGAATTTCGAGTCTTGCGGTTTCTGTTTCAGTTTGGAGCTTAATTACTAATTCACATTTTAATAATGCTCGAAAGCACTGCTTCTCAGTATCACTCAACCTCACACTTATTTACTAACTCAAAGTTTGGAGCTTACACAACCATAAGCTTGCTTTTCTTCTTCGATCCGAATGCACATTAATTATGGAGAAAACGTAGCACTGTGGAGAGTTCATTATAAATATTGTCTTGGAGAGTTCCAACAGAAATAATGTTCGTATTTCGAAGTTAAAGTAGTACATTACGCAATGTAAAATAATAAAAATCTCAGGAAATATGCTGCAAAACACTAAGAGATGACTCACATTATATCGACGTGTCATGGAATGGATTTGGACGTTTGGATGATTTACGTTGAACGCAACTTTCATCTACATACCTTTCATTTGCATAATTTTACGTTATCATTTTTATTGCTAGGTACATACATTTTAGGTTTTCCTACAGATGCTCTTTATATTCAGAAATCCTATGGTATCACCGTGCTTATACTTTAGAATTTCCTTTAACTATTCTATTATCTAAAACCTACTTTATTCCGCGATGAGAAGTATATTGCTTAAACAAAACTGTGGCCATGAAATTCGAATAAATCGCTCCTTGTTTTTGAAATTTTTATTTGCGAGAAACGATATCGAAAAATAATCAATGTATCAAACGAAAGATACATGAATTTTCGAGTTACTAGATTAACGCGTTAATCTTGGTCGATTTAGCTTTAGTTGATGGGGTTGAGCCAGTTGAGTAGTTGAGTAGAAAAAATGTTGAATATTTACGTAAACATAATTGTCATTTATGTTTTAAAAGGCAAAAATCATTCACGTTACAAAATTGACGGAATATATCATCTAAGTGACAGTATTTATTGATTTCATCATGATCGTGGAATGTTAAAAATGAACTAGTTTTAAACGCTCCCGATTAACACGCGCATCTATCCCGGACCAGTCCCTTTTCAAGCGAAACGAATTGCAAAAATGCTGCTTAAGACGCATTTCTAAGGCGGATGTTTCATCTTCAACCCGCTTTAGACAATCGTTCCCTTCATTCGGCAGTCCAAAAGTTGTTTACATTATTTGTATCGCAGTCCGCTTTCCTCTCCTGCCTTACCTCGTCTCTAAGGCGCTTTGACTCCCTTCTCTGGGATGACTAATTTTGTGAGAAGAAAATGAATGCATCGCAAAATAGTACAATCAACTTCACAGTATTGGAGCCAAGTTAATCTCTTACAATTAGATAGAATAAGATCTTCCCAACTAGTTCTTTGGGCAAAATGTCTGATAAAAAGTCGCTTGGCGGTGTTTTCTTTTGTTGGAAACTCAGGTTATAATCATGTAGAATAAACCAGTGGCAGTTTAGTGTGCTGTGGACATTAGTGGAATAATATGTGTACGATTCATTTTTTTATATAATTTATTATATCAACTGTGGAGTTAAATGTAATGTCACTTGATAAGATCAAGTTAAATCATTTAACACATATAGTTTCTGTTCTATCCGACAGAGAATTGTAAACCTCTTGCGATATGAATGCTAATCAATCGATATTTAACCCTTCAGAGCAGCTTTAACCTCTAATTCGCTCTTTCTAACCATAGATAATTATTCTATTGAATGATCGACAGTCTTTTCTACCTTATAAAATCATTACCGTTCGTGTCTAGTAAAAAAGGCTCTTCTATCAAATATAGAAGAAGGTTGTTTCGCGGATATCCGAAATCCCAGCCAATCTGTGCCCAGGCTTTGCGTTCTCAACCCTTCCACGTCGGGCTCTTTAATCCTCTTTAACATTGCAGCTGACTCCAGCCGTCGCCGTGGATGGCGGGCAGCGAGTAATACCTCCTGAATTGCTTTAGTTTCTCTCCCCCATCCTTCCTATTTTACCTTTGCAGGGCGCATGCTTCCCTTCGTAGGCCTCTCCAACCGGTTGCAGCTTTTTGTGTCGTTTCATTTTTGGAAGCGCTTACTTAAAGAGCTCAGAGCCCTCTCAGAAATCTTGCTAAAGCCTTACACAATAAAGTGATTTAAAATGGTAATGACCCATTGTGGCATGAGGGTTAGAAAAAGTTTGTTGGACATGTAATTGAATTAATGTAGTTACATTATAAATTATTAGCATCATAATTCATTCATTTTTCAATGCTTTCAAGCAAAGGCGAGTAGAACTGTAGTGTCACTTCGTTGGTTATCTAGTTGCACTTTAATAATAATGTTTGAATAATTATAATCAAACGAAATCATGTCTTTGTATGTAAATCGATAACAACGAGCATTTGCCTCATCTATGTTTTGGCTGCTTAATTATCTGAATTCAGATCCTTGTTGTTGTCAAAAATTTGTTGATATGAACCTCATCCCCTACATTCCCTGCCAAAATCTCAGGAATGGGAATGAGGCATGCTAGGAGATATGAGGCTTACTATGAAAGATGAGGGGTGAGGCAACTTTTCTCACCAAGGCAGAATGCTATGTGTGTAAATCGTCTACGTAGGTACGCACAATTAACCTTTGAATTACTTTTTTATCGTATTAAATCGGGGGGATCTAAATGAAATCCATTATTGAGCACCATTCATATCTTCGTGGATTTAATAGTATAACAGTATAACATGAGCAAGACTGAGACTTAAGTGGTTGAATGATTAATATCCGTGTATCCTGTACCTAAAGATGAATAAATAAATATTTCATCCATCTATATATGATGGCAGGAACTGCCTGAACTGTAAATAAATATTTTTAGCGATTTTTTGGAGGATATTTTAGTTAACCGGCGAAGCTTAGCAAGATTTAAGAGATTCTTCAAGGGCTCCCCTTTGTAACACTATACTGATTGTCCGCTGACGTCATGAGCCGAAGCAGATTGCTGTGATATATTTACAATCGAGAGAGATCCATACCTTAAGTTAGCGTAGCTTTAAAGCTCTTAGATTTGTTTCCGAAAAATATATGTAAGCATTAACTGACCCAAGGAAAGTGCGCTTTCCTACCAGCGTAATTACTGTTTACCGGAAGGAGATGCGCAAAGTGTAATTCTTAATGATAGCATTGTTGCTTAAATTCTGCCAGGTTCTTACTATCTCAAATTTCACCGCGAACTCTATTGCAGTTTTAAGCGAATATTAATGATGGATGCAAATGAAGATTTTGTCCTTCTCCATTAGCCGCAGGAGGAAAATATTTGAAAACTCCGGCACCGTATCCATAATTAACGTAATTTCTGACCACATTGACTTAATAGGTTAATAATTTCCTTCCATCAAACTTCATCAATGAATGAAAATATCCGTCAGAGTATTCTTGTATTTATATTCCATTTTATCGCTGCGTTATTATGGATTTGGAATAAAGTACTTTTGGTAACGAAAAATTTCATATTATTAAAGAGAAAATTTCCTGTTTCTTAAAAAGATTCCATAATCTTATTATTTAATTATGATGAAACTCCTTTTCGAAATCGATTTCCTTCTTTGGTTCAAATAGAGGAAATACATCAAAATGTAGTATTTTTACATAATTTTAACTGGTACTAACTAAATAACCCAAGTATCTCACAGTTTTGTGTAATGCATGAATTTGAAGATTTTTATAGAGAAGTTGCCGTATTTTTTATAAAATATCTATACAATCAGTGGCATGACACTAGAATTACTAATTATGATTTTTATACGATTTTGGATGATGATGATTATATATCCCTAAATGTTTCCTTCTGTCACGTCTTGTTGTTGGTTGGAATAGTTTTCAATCTTCTTTTGGTTCAGAATAGAGGAAAAATTATGTTTCTTTTGACTAAATTTTTCTTATGACTGAGATTATGCAAAACCTGCTCAGGGTATGAATGATGAAGCATAGCGGTGCTTATCTCAGTGATTCTTCATTAAATTCTACAAAATGTGTTCATCCACGGGCCATTGAACTGCACTAAATAGGACTTTTTTTGGCTTTGCTACATACTTTTTCAGTGAGGATAGTTAAGGCAATCTAACTCATTTCTCATCTAGCTTAGCAGTCTATGCTGCAAAATTATTATTCATAAGGGCCAGTTCGACGTACTAAATAGGAATTTTCCCCTTCATTAACGTTCTCTCGATGAGGAAATATCAGAAAAACTAACTCACTCCTCACCAATCCTAATGTTCTATCTCTAGAACTTATGATAATTGATAGTTGAGGTGATGAGGTTTAAATCGACGTCTGGGCCGAATACCGCACAAGCATCCATTTGTAATCATGGAGCTAATCCAAATATAGAAGTGTGGAACGGATAAATTCCTTTCGTCATTATTAGTTGAAAAAACGCACTTACCTAATTATAACGGAAGTAGTAGCATCAATCAAAACGGATTATCTATCATCAGCTATCACCCCATTTATTATACGGGATTAGAGTGGAAAATTGCATGTTTAAGTTCTCGTTAGTAGGCTACCAAACCTTCATTTAAGAATCTAGCGAATAGTTCTACAATCAATCAAGAGTTTCAGTTCCAACGATCTGGCAAACCTTCCTCCCGAAAAAAACGTTCCATGTTTACAGGCAATCGATTCTAGATTCCAGCCTTTCTTCTGGGCCCCCTAAAGTCCTACATCCGCTCCTTTAATCCTTGTTTGACGGACAACCCATCTCTTAGGAGTCTTCAATCTTTTCGCTTGTTTTGACATCAAGGTATTGAGGATGCGCAAACCTTTATACGGTTTCGGAATGTAAAAAGTAGCCGCATACCACAATGAGGATTTGGAGGCCTCAGCCAAGGACGCACTTTACATTTCCCTTCATTCGTAAAAAGATTGTTTTTTCCTGCAATCGATATGCATCCCAAAGTCTGTTAGAGATTAATATTTCCGTTAACTATCTATGCTAAGATTTTAATAAATGTATGTGAAGAAATTTATGTAAATGTCTGTCCATGCTTACGGAATTGAGACTGGCACAATTCCATTTCCGCTGAATCAATCAATAATCGTTAAAATTTCCATCAGAATTAACATGCAAGTTATACGTATAACATTTGTATACTTTGTTAAGTACTTTATAAGTTGACTCAACTTTAGCGTATTGTTACGTTGATATACTAAGTACTTTGAGGTTATGTCATAAACATTGCTATTATAGCTAATATTCCCTGGAGTTTATATTTTAAATTAATTTTCATTTATATATGCTAACTGTCAGCTTTTCCGTTCGGTAGTTATTAATACAGAAATTTAGCTTAAATAATTTGAATTGAGTTGTTAATTATAGATTTTTTTTTGGAATGCGATAGAAAATTAATCACTAACAGTTTAGTGTTTTCAGGAAAGACTCATGCTGTTCACTTTTACTTTAATAACAAGGTCGGTAAAATGGCGACTGTTCCATATTGTCCGACCACTGTCTCGTTGGAAAATTTTATAAGTTTTTGAATTCGTTTACACTTAATTATTTTCTCAACAGTTCAGATTATTAATTTCCTTACCAAGAATGTGTTAACAATCTTTTTAAAATGGCTTTATAAAGGTTTCCGTATAATTTTTCTTGAATCATTCTTACCTTAAATATCTTAACGTTGCTTTGTCTAACGATGATTTTTAACCTCAGTAAGGCAAATGAATTGGTGCTGATATGTAATTTATCTTGGATGTTAGGATTCTTGTCTTGAGAAGAAATACTCTGTAAAACATTCATAAGAAGATATTACATTCATATCGTAGATATAGACACAATTTAAAGGAATCCATGCTCTGTATAAATACCTGAAATTATTACAGTAATTGGATACAACAACTTAATACGCAATATTCAGCCTACGGGAAAATCGCAGCTTACGTTTTAGGGTTACATAAAACACGGAAGTTCTCTTTAAAGAAGTGTTTTCATTGATTAATATTTCATTGTTGAACTCTTTAAGAATTGCCGTCCTGATTTGTAACATTAACATGAATGTTCTGTTCGTTACAATAGATTTCTTTAAAAAGACAGGATAGGATCAAGTATTCTCTTTTTCTTCGTCCAGGACCCTGAAATGAAAATTATCTTATTCTTGCTGACGGCCTCTGAGCAGATTCAAATGTCGGGTTTAATTCATTGAAACATTTCAAATTATTTCACCAATAAAACCGATCGCGTCGCTCATAAATTCAACTCAATGGACCAGGTATTCAACATATTTGGCATATACTTGATGATATAGTATATTGGAATAAGGAAGTGAATACCCAGTGGAATAGAACTTGTGATATTACCAATATAACTCAAGTAAAACACATATCCTCCATTTAATATTACTCTTTATGAGCTGTTGTGAGTTAATGAATTCGTATGCAGTCATCAGTCGTTACGTTAACAGTTAGATGACTCTTGGAGTGATGATAATATTGTCGTTTGAAAAATAAGCTCGGGCTCCTTTATTAGTTTTATTTTATTTAATTATTAATTGGTGATAGTTATTCAATCTGCTGTTTTATTTTTTTACCTCGAATTATTCATAACAATACATCGACATCTCCTTCTCCTCAATATTAATAATATTGATATGATTACCAGTGATCGTCTAAGGCAATTTCAGATAATAAAATAACATAATTACCAATATCCCATTGTGAATTGCCTATCTACTTCAAGACTTATGAAATCAAGCTTAAGAGTCGCAGATATAGAACATTCCGAAAAGGGTCGGTTTATAGCTTCAGCTAAAACATAAAACCCGGATTACAGGAGAGAGTTCCTCTTTTAAATGAAAAATATTTGTTTTGGATAGTAGAGAATCGTGTAAAAAAGGAGTTAGAAAGGAAATAGGAGAAGGGAAGTTACAGCTAAGTTTTTTTTAGGAGATATTTTCCGGCGGTTTTGCTTTAAGGATTTAAATCGCGGGTCGCTTAAGGCTGGCAGACGAGTTCCAGCATGTCCAGCTTTAAAAAAGGTTTTTGTTATTACGCGCCGTCCGACTTTAGAGATAAATGAGACTGTTCTGAGTTGAAGAGGGGAAAACGTGGGTGGACGAAAGCAAAAGCTATCTTTCTCGCAGCAAAAATACCTTTATCGGTGTGCAGTCGCGAGGGAAGCCATCTCTTGTGATTCACGGAGAATATATAGATGGCAGTGAGACAACGCAGGATCAAGGGAGTGATGGCAGAGAGAACAATTAGCTCAGAGTTCTTATTTGTATCCTTCTGTTTGCGAGTCGTTGATGAAAAACGAATGCTCTTGCAGTGGACGTGAAATGTTGTCACGGGGAATTTATTCCCAAATCTCAGCTGGAGCTACGTAGTTAGGAATTTTCATTTTTGTTATTACTCCCTATAAATCTAATTTTTCAATATAGATAATTTCATTCGAATCTTTTTTTTCACTGATATTCATTTTTCTCGTCCCTCATACAATTTTAGGGTAATGTACATTTAAAAACACAATTATTTACTTTATTGCAAAAGATTGCAGCAAAAAATAGAATTTGTAGCCACAAAATTTATAAACAAACACCCAGAGTAAACAGAAGTTATTGGATTACAAATATGATTAAGCATTACAATAAAAATAAGGAGAGTAGTCTAGGTCATGAGTGCTTAAAATGAATAAATATAAACAAAAACACAAACATTCAGGTCTTCAAAAGTCTGAAGGCTTATACGGAGATGCCAGGAGTTTAAAATTTAATTTTGTGTATAAAAATTCAGATTTAGTACCTGTTTATATAATTTAGTACTTTATTTATTGAGATTATTGCCATAAATTATCATTCATAGAGAAATTATTTAAGTCTTCTGTATTTTTTTAATCCTTCCTATATTTTTGATTCTATAAGATGTACAACTGGAGATGTGATAGAATTTAAATACCGCACCGGATTTAAGTGTACCTGGGTTAGAATGTTGTTCATTTCTTTTTCTCATGGACCACTATGGTATTCAAGGGATTCATGAAAATTTAATAGATAAACTACCGTAGTTCTACTTACTAATTTCTTCATATATTCATGAAAAATTGAAAAAACTTATTCATGTTGCGTTTATAGTAACTGGTTTGAAAATTTAAATATTTTACTTTTGTTTTGCGACAGAAAACTTCTCAAATTCAGTGAGTCTTAATGGACATCATCTTCGGATTTATCGACTAAAGCTACCCATATAATCACTCCTGAAATCGGATATCACAGTTGTTTACTCTCTTATGACGTCATTAAGGAGGAAGTGAATTTTCACAGTTTCCAAAAAAGGAATCCACTTCGGTAAGTTTCTCATGTGACGATTCTTTTACCAAGATGAAAATTCTTGAGCAAAGTTACCTTTCATAAAATTAAAAATGAGAAATTTCATATTATTTGTGGTAATGTTGCAATTATCTGTTAGTTAGCTGTCAGTATTCTGTGTCAGAGAGGAATTAATGTTTTCAGAGTAATTCTTTAGGCGACAATTAGCTAATGCATATGTCTATCCTCTTTTGTTCATACTGAGGGCATTTAAATGGGTAAATGAATCAATATCTCTGAAATTTTATCGTTTTCATATTCTAATTTAAAAATTTCAAGTTGTCATTTATCTATTAAATGTAATTATGCCGATTTTATGAATTTGAAAGAATCGAAATACTTGAATTAATAACACATTTCATTTTCGTTTTTTTCGGTTGATTTTACTCTTGTTCTATTCGAATGCGTAGGTAGACAGTAGTTATTTATTTGCTATATCTTCTTATCTGATTTGTCTGCATTGTAAACAATACTATTTCTTAAAATTACTGCATATAATCTCTTTAATTTCTTTTTAACGTACATTTAATTTCTTGTAATTTTAATTTAATTTCTTGTAATTCAATCTAAATTTAACGTTCGTTTAATTTCATGTAAGAAACATATGCGCTAACTCGTTTAAAAATTCCTTTGTCCGTAAGATTAACCAAAAATGTAATTACTTAAACAATACTCACAATAACCAAAAGCTCATGGAAGAGTTATTTATTAACACTCACCCGTGGCCTCTGGAAGAAATTTAACTGCTTCAAAATACATCTGATTTTAACTTACGTAGGACAAAAAGTCAAATAATGATTTGTTGTCCCTCCCTTAGCTTAAACCGAATCGAGCCAAAAATTCTTTCAAGTATAAAATTTACAGTAAACGGTACCGTGTTTTACATTTACCATCACTTAAGATTACCTAGAATTTTAAATTTTAAACTAATTGCTATGATTCATGCGCCACCTGATGATAGCCTTCATTTACTTGAGCTGCTCGTGCTTATATTTAAATTATGCTAAAAGCACGATTTTTCATCCTTTCATATACGTGAAGGATTTCTACAAGATCTCTGAACCTAACTCTGCGAATTTCTGAAGAATATTTTTCTTTGATGTGTAAATGAATGCTTGAGGATGATAGTATTCAGAGCTCTTATTTCTTCTCACGGCAGTATCTTCTCGAGATCCTCAGCGTCACGTAATTTTCACAAGTATCAGTACTCGAGCAATCTTTATGAAGGCCCAAATGAAATCGCGCCTTCTTTAGCTCTCTGCCGTAAAGCATTTTCACGCGTCCCGCCAAACAAACTTTATCTAGCTTATCTTCCATGCTCCGACGCTCCTTCCTCGTCCATCTTCTCCTTTTTCTCTCTCTCAAAATAAAAACTTGAGCGTCTTTCCACACCCACGCTTTATGAATCTGCCACTTCTTCCTTCCCATAAAAGATTTCCGATCTTTTTATTTATCTTCACGTCTCCCGTATTTTTTCTACTAATATATCTTTTCCACGCCAAAGTCTTCTCAGCTTTCCTTTCTTCCTCTGAATAGTCGCCTTTATACTCTGCCTCTCTTTCGTTATCACTTGGGTCTATCGGATGTCAACTTTCTGTCCGCTTCAACTTCCTTTATTCTCTCCATGGCACACTAGCTTTCTTTCTCTATTTCATTTATTCCGGTCTTTGGAATCTGTCACACTGACTGAGTAGAACCGGGTCTTCCTCTGTTATCCTATACTATGCTGAATAAATTGAAATTATTTCGAGATTTTTTAGAGAGAGATTCTTGGAAGACTACCTAAATACGTTTGCGATTATTAATTTTGTTCAAATTTTGTTCCGAGTAATATCAGAATATATGTCACGAGAAAATTATTCTTTTTTAAGAAAAGTTTATTATTCCATCAAAAATCGCTGCAGACAATGTATATTTGTGGCCTACCATATTTCAAGATAAATCGCAATTCGAAGTCCAGCGGTCTCTCGGTTAAACAGTTGAATATCCTGCCTTCTGAGAATAACAGAAAAAACGGTTTAAACTACTCAGTAATTCATACTTACTGATTCCTTACAGTAATTTTAAGTAATAGTGCGTTATTATGGTAGATATGAAAGGTCAAAATCTATGTGGTTCTCGAGCTTGTTGAAGAGAGGTTGCTCTCTTAAACTTGGATAGCCCCAGAAGGTTTAAGATTAGAAGAAAACAAATTATCCTTCGTCCGACAGAAACGACCCAGTAGAATTTTTCTCCCTTTCCCCAGCGGTCCAATTCGCCTCTTTTCTAGCGACACGCAATTTACCTCCATTCATATATTTTACGACCTCAGGGACAATTGCCGGAATTCCAAAGGTGACTCGTTGTTACGAACGTCGCTCTATTCACCGAGACTATTTCACGAATTGAAACCAATTATTTAGAAACCAGTGGCGAACTTTGGGTATTCTTAGTCAGTATTTGCTGCTTTTTGTAAAAAACGAAAACAAAAGTTCAACGTAAGAATGTACGAAGTATTTCTTAAAACCTTCATGTATAATTTTCGTTGCGTCTGTCCATCTTCTTCTCTTTCAGAATTCTTCTATCAGTGAAATATGGAGAAAAATGTGTTGCATTTAGACTTGCTGTGATATTAAAATGATACAAAACTAGATACAACTACAATTAATTCGATACATCGTTAAGGACTTATACAATATCTAAAATCCACAGATTCTCGAGTAAATTTCTAGTATTCCATGACAAGAAATATAACTAAATCAGGAAATGACAGAAGAAATACGTAAATCTAGTGCTAGTAGGAAAAAAATTAAGGTATCTCAGCACATAAGGAAAAAAGGACATGAAAAAGTCAGACGGGAACGAAAATTATTCTCATATCGTTTTAGGCGACTTTGTGGGCAAGGGAGAATGTGGTTTCGTCCGTCTGTTCGGTATCGCTTTCCTGGGTATAGGAAGATCCTGGGTTTCTAATCTCGGACCAGTCAGTCTTTTTTGAAGTCTATTTTCCCTTGAAATTTTGTCTGGTATTCTGCAAAGTCATTTAACAAGATATAGTTTTCTGAGAAACAATTTTCTGATTTATTTATTTTTCTTATAGCGGTATCTTCTAGCTACAAAAACTCACTATTACAATGCAGATGTCTTTTAGCTACAACAACGCACTATTTCAATACAGATATCTCCCTTGCAATGGATACCTTTTCAAAAATAAAATAAATAAATATACATCGTAAAGAGGAGGAAATTCTTTATTGTCAATTAATGTCTATTCGATCGTTGAACTCCTAATATGCTTCACTATCGTGAGCTCTCATGGTTTTTTTTTGCTTACAGAATTACTACTTTAAGCGAATTCACTATCTCGAGTGTTTTTTCACACGCTTCCTTTTCTCTCGTCAGCGAGCAGATGTTTTAAGAGAACCTCTATTTTTGGGAATAACAGAATTTAGCAAATTATTTAAGAGCGACTAATGAGCGACTCTTTAAAGATGAGCGGACGATTCACTAGATGTCTCGCTCTTTTGCGGGAACGGAAACCACGCTGCCGCCGCGGATATCTCTTTTTTTCGAAAAAGGTCGACATTTATATGAGGAGAAAAAATACCACTCCCCTCACTAAATAAGAGAGGGAACTTTCAATAGAGCGGGTAATGCCTTTCACTTCTTAAGTGGCGTAATTTTTTTGCTCTCCCTCAAGAAGTCTCGTTACATCGGCCTATTCACGAATAAGCGGTAACTCGATAATTATTCCCACATAAATCGTACTTTCGTGACTATACTTGCGCGTGAGTATGAAAGTTCGTTCGAATACTCTTGTGAGTTGATTTTAATTTTCGCGTGAAATACGTCAGAATTATTTTATTGCTGTAATTATCTGAAAATGCGTCGTAAAATTATCGTAGCTCTCGTGAGTGAAAATTAACTTTTATGGGCGTAACTTTGTAAAAGAACGTTCTCCAGTACCTGCTTATTCAATGAAGACTACTTAAAGAAGAATTTATCATATTTACAACCATTTAATTGATAAAATATACTAGTCATTATAACACAGAATTTCACATACATCATTTGCAGAATTTTGCAATTACTCGGAATCATTATGTTTATTGAAAACTTTAAAAGATGATAATGAGTCGTGATGTTTAAGAAAAAGAAATGGTTTAGAGTAATATTTGCACTAGATGTCGAGCATTCAGGAAGAATAAACTAGAAGAAAGTCCGACAGTACCCAAAAGTTCCCGGTCCTGTCGGACTTTTTTCAAGTCTATTCTTTCTTGGGAGCTTTAGTTTTCTTGTATGAATTTTTCAATTTTATTGAATTGAGTATTTCATTAAGACTTAGTGCGTTGAGGAAAAAAACGGTGACGCTAAAGCACACAAAGATATAAAAAAATACATCATGAATAAATCACGGATAGTGATTAACTGGGGTGATCGATTGTAATGTATAAGGTAATATTCTGCGTCTATATATGAATTTATTGGTAAATTTAATTCGATACATTTGTAAAGTTAATTATGTGCGTACATTATCACCTCAACTTGCAAAATGTATTACCGGTAACAGTGTACTAACCATCTACCATTTGCAACTACGTGAAGCACTATCCACTGATGTGTAGCACAGTTTAGCATAAGTAACGTCTCATGCACATAAATCTCCATTAAATTATAGTAGTAGGATATCGTCTTGTATAACACAGCCGATTGCCTCTGTGATCCATCAAGTCAATAACCATCGTCTTACTGGATGAAAATCAAAAGTAGTTATTCATATCTTAAAAATCAAGGTAATCAATGTAAATCAATATTTGTATATGTTTTGTAGTGATCTGAAATTACTTCATGACTCAATAGAGGAATTAGTCGTACTTTAGGTGAGCCGCATAGGGAAACGTCATCAATTGACTAACGCATGGCGTAAGTGAAATAATACTCATTATCCTTGCTGTGGGGGTGTACAGATTTCTTTGATGGTCATTGCAGAAGATAATACGGCTTTAATCTGAGACGTTGTAAAACGTGAGTGATAGAAGCTCTGAATTAATAATTAATGAAAGTTCATCCAAGATATTTGCGTCTAAAATATTTATACTTACGTAAAAATGAGATTTTTGGAGTATACAATGAGATTTCTCGTAATGAGTGGACGAACAATTGCAAGGTTATTGTAAGCATATCGCAGCTGGGTATTTGAACTCAGCCAGGTTTCAGAACTAAAAAAAGGAAAATAGAATAATAGTTGTGTAATGGAACGACATACTTTCTTGTTTTTATCCGAAGACGATGACAATGCTTTGAAACAACGGTACTTTTTATTTGCTGAGGTGGAATTTCTCGGTAAAGTAAACATGCTTCTTCGTGAAATTTATTCGTTATTTTCATTAAAATGTTTACAAAATCGCATTTTATTGGGTTTTTTCATGTTTCCATTGGAAAATTATAATTTATACTATTGATTTACGGTAAATCGCTGAATGGTTCGTTCTGTGGTCTCTCATTGGTCTTAGATTTTAGTCTGTAACATCGATGTTAAGGATGGATGGAAAAGTTGTCAATATATCATTTTATAAATACAAGAGAAAACATTTTAAGATTTGCCTCTTGGCTCCAAGGCGATAAATCATGAATTTCAAAGGGATGTCGATAAAAATATTGAGAGTATATCCATATGAAACGAGAATCTTTGTGCAGATGTCGAGATATGTGGCGCTCTCAGAGAATCTCTATTTAATTCACGAATGATAGCCGGCCTTGGCGTGACCGATGCATGTGAATCACCACTAGCACAGAATAAGCGGACGTTAGATAAGAGGAAGAGATGGATGATCGTCCTTATTCAGCCTAGTTCCAGACTAAATATCCCATTCATCAAACGGCACTTCGTTCTAAAGAATGAAAGGGAAAGTAAACCTGTAATACATCGCAAGCATAAAATAGCGGCGAGTAATTGGTAGGATGAAACGAGCACGCTATGAGTCTGCTGGGAAAGAAACTAATGCAGCTTTTGTTGACGCAAGAAAATAAGAAATAGATATTTTTTACCATATCCCATACTTATTGTATAGAAAAGTAGTATGAAACCTGCAGCCTCTTCTTTCAGTTATTTCCATTGCAGTTCTTTCCTCAGAACTTAAAATAAACTCATAGTTTCTTACTAGCAGTGATCGTCATCATGGATTAACAATCCGAAGATTAGTTCTAAAGCTATCATCTGTTCCCAACCAATCGCTTCGTTCTTTCATAATTCACAACGTAAACATTTACCATTACTTACCTAATGAAACACATATATACAATTATTTTGATAATTCCTCCCAATACTATCTTTACCAGGCCATCGTGCCCTAGTGTGTGAGACCAATTGAGTTATATAGTCTTTTTATTATTCTTTCCCAAGAACTTCCCTCTTCACCACCTCCTCTACCCGGTTCGTCCATCATATTTTCATCTGTAGCAACAGATCTTTATTTCTTCCAATCTTCTCTTCTCTGCTGCCACTTCAGCACCTCCTTTTAACACTGCAGCTAAAACTTAAGTGAAAATGTGCTCCTTTATTTTACTCGGCCATTGAATCAAAGTATTTTTATTTACAATAGCGATTTAGAACTATAAATATAAATTTTAGTCGCAATTCATTTGCTATATGATGGTGTCGCATGCGACCTTTCAATGAAGTAATGACTCCCATCCTTGGTGTGAGAGAACCAAGTTTTGAATCGATTATTATGTATTAAATAAATATCCCTCTTAATTTTCATAGCCGCAGAAACGAGCACACAGTTCTCCTAATTTATCTAATTAGATATGCTGATAATGAACTCTAACACTCAGAGTTGGATGTCGTGCGAATTAGCCTATACCAAGGGTTCCCTATACCTCTTTGGTCCACGTAGACCCTTGGCCTTAAGTAACCATATTGGTCACCCCTATTCATTACGACAAGAAATAAATTATTCATTTTATCTTGCATTTTGTTTGGAAATATAGATATTGGTCTACGGTCATTCCTAGCTGGAATCATTTGAAAATTTTGCATTGATCTGTTGTTGAAATACTTCGAAAAAAAAACAATTATTTAATAACTATTTTCGATTTCTTTGAGGGTAAGAGAATCCCGGGCTGGAAATACCTGGCCCATCCTTCACAAATTTTTAGTGATAAAGATAATCGAAAAATCTGCTGATAATGCATTTATTCCCATTTTTTGCGCCTACTTTGAGGTGATATGATAGTGGGTGGAAGTTATCTCAGATGAAAAAAGCACTTACTGATTCCAGATTTATTGTGGTAGAATTAGTTACCAACAACGAGATATGTGTTTAAAATGAATAACTTCGCTTCTCAGATTAAGCAGCATATGTTTGTTACAGTACTCATCTTTCACGTGGCCATCTCACACTTCTTCCATAGCACTAATAATGTATGAATTCCATTGGCAATCTCTCTTTTTCCATTATCCCCAGATGTTCTTTCCTTTATTCTTTTATATAGCCGGATAGTTTTCATTTTGCTTCAATAGATTCAGATCTTATTTGTTCCCCTTCATTGCAACCTTTCACTTTTCTCAAGAATTTCAATTCATGGACGTGCATTATGCGCTCTCCTTTCTTTGATTTTATTATCTCATCGCTTCCACTTGTAAGCGTGGAGTCAGCGATATATTTTTTATATTTGAACTGGATTTTTATCGCAGAGTTTTGATTTTATATCGCTTATATTTGTTTAGTATTTTATCCATGTCCTGACTTTAGTCATCTTAAAAATAGAGAGAGGTCTGAGAGGTCGGTCAATGACATTCGCCACCAGGAAAGTAGAAGATCCGGTCTCATCAGAATTATTCTCCTCCGTTTTCCTTATGTGTTTTGAAAGAGAAGAAAACCAAACAGACACTGCGTGCTTAGTTTGTTTGGATTCCTTCTTTATATTCAGCCTGTAAAGTACTCATTGGGCTGGTATAAATCTCCATCATTGTATACCAAAATAATTATTGGGGTAATGAGGCTAGATGAGGAATGAAGTCCTCTGCCCTTCATTTCTAAACCAAGCCAACGTATTGTAAATGAAAACTTCCGCCTAAGGGCAATAAAAAAACTCTATAAATAATTCTTCTTATAGTATTAATAAGGAGTGACCAAAATGAATGTCATTATTTCCCTATTGCATGCCATATTATACCGCCATAAACAAGCCTGAGACCCAAATAAATGAAAGATACCTATTTCTCTATCCCGTATCATTCATCAGGAAACGTTCTAAGAAACATATCATGTTAGTGTAGATGTGAGCATGAAATGAAAATGTTAGAAAATGAAATGAACATGTTAGCATTAATAAATAAATAGCGCTTCCATTTTGGGCAAAATTGAGACTATATAGTCTCCTTTTCCATTTAACCCATAAGTAAATGGTATAAGGAACATTTTATGTTAGAAAAAAGCTTAAAGGCCTCCAAAATTTGCATTCAAAGATGACTAAAATGGATAGTAGTCGATGAATGGAACTGATTAAGTAAAATAACAGAAACACTTTCCGACCGGGATCACCTTACTGAGAAACATCATGTGCAGGTCATGCGCAGAACATTCGTTTCATCTGTGTATCATAAGAGTAAATCTCTTTCCCATTTCACCGTGTCCAGCTGGCACTCGCTCTCCTCCCAGCGTCCATTCATCCCGTTATCTTGACTTATCCTCGGGGCACATGTGGCGGGCGACTTTTATTTTTTTCACTCACTGCTTTTTGCCAAATCACGCCGCCTCCATGGCAACCGAGGAGTCCTCCGCCACCTTCTTCTTCGACCTCGATGTGGGACAAAGAGTGAATCCGTCGGACGCAAATGCCACGCTAATATCGATCCAGTCGCACTCGTAAACACGTGAACTATTTTCTCTTCGAGCCGTGATTTTTTTTCGCCCCATCACGGGTGGTGTATCGCCCCCACTCATCGTCCCTCTGTGTGTACCTTGTCGCGTTTGCTGCGCTCCTGCCGATTGACGTGGGTGCTTTAGTCGCACGCTATAATAGCGATTGGATGCGTGCCACGGGCAGCAATGTACGCTGTGCTGCGTCTTCAGATGCTCCATTGTTCTCTCGAATCAATGTTTATGTCGTTCAATTAATGATGACGAAACTAGTAGAAGTATAAAGCACGGATGGTCTGAAAGTTGAACTCACTGATGTAAAGTGAATGGTAATAAATGAAGATGAAAAAGCCTTAGAAATAGAGGTAGAAAGGCTGTAATGAACACAGATACTTAGGGTGACACTTAGCAAAGGAGGGAAGAGCAGGAAATAACGAAGGAATAGAATAGAATAAATCAATAAATTTTCTAAATAAGAAAACTTAATAATGTACTGTGTTTAAAATATATTAAAAAGCATTAAATATATCAAACAGTTATCCTAAGTATACCCCTTTATGAAGCGGAAATGACAAAGAGAGACAGACATAAATTGGGGTTAATAGAAATGAAATTTTTAAGGAGAGCTGTGGAGTATCAAGAATGGAGTCACAAACGAAAACGTAAGAGGAATGACGCAAGTAGAGAAAAAAATCGCGGAAGAAATAGAGATAAAAAAATTCTAATGGTATGTACACATGAAAAGGATGGGAAATCATAGATGGCCTAAAAAAGCACTCAATAGGCAACCAATTTGGAAGGGGAAAAAGAGCACGAACACCAAAAGAGTGGGTGAGAAAAGTAGCCAATATTAAATCAATCAATTAATCGTGATTTCATGCGAAGCTAAGAAAGAGAATTCACAAAAAGAAATGTACAAGGATAAGCTTTCACGGTGTGTCGTCATCCAGGATAATTGCCCAGGAAAAACGGAAACGAAAATAGTCTGACAGGACCTAGATTGGAACGTTGATTTTCAACTTTCGAGGTGGATACTTCAAATTATCTAGCAAGATACTTCAATTGGCTATAGCATCCTCCAAGCAAGTGGAAGACCCACAAGTTCCAGTCTCGCCAGACTTTTTCATTCCCATTTTCCTTAGAAAGTATACGCAAATTGTAATTTTCCCAATTTTTGGACTACTTCAATCCAATTTTGAACCTTTCTTTGGCCCAAGGGAGGTTTCTCGAATGGTCTCCCTCCCTTCCTTGGAAAATATCAGGCACATAATGTGTGCTCCGACTCGTTTAATGTGTTTTAAGTTTAATAGTCATTTTTGTTTATTTTCTGAATTGTTCCCCCGGAAATCAGGTCATGACCCAATTCGCATTGCTGAATTTTCCGTTAATAATAATGATCTTTGAGGCACCTACAAAAATACCTCCAGTAATTGCGGCTTTTCCGAAAAACTGTGAAAAGCGCTGTTTGTGCATTCTCTTCAGTGTAAATGTATGTTTGGGTATGAGGGGAAACCTCACCGTACGAGCTTAATTATTTAGAACAGTATTCAGTGAGCTGAGGTAAAATTATAACAGGAAACTGTGTATTAAATAGAGTTGTTACATTCTGTTGGGTAAAATAAGAAAGCGAACCAGTTGGTAAAGTTGTCACATTATAAGTAAAGAACGTCTATATTTTGGACGAAATTAAAATGTATGTATAACATACAAAGCACCGTGTAACATTTGAGTACTTGGCTCATTATATTGTGCTGTATTACGTAACGAAACAATTTACTGTATAATAGTGGGATTTTCTTAGTCTCGGTGCTCATAATTTTTGATGGTGGGATACAATAATTTTAATTTCTCATATGAGGCAGTATCTTTATTTTCATAGTATTTAAAAAACTTTTATTAGTTTCTTACCCAGAGGAATCCATTCATGTTAGATTTCAGTTATATAATATACTTTGGAGCATCTCTTTTGAACCTCTGCTGATTTTCCACAGAGACGCTGCTTTGAGTTTCAGGACTTTCATTATATGGACAGGAGAATTTATGTTAATAGAGATGCTTTCGTACGTAAGTCACGCATAATCTATACCTTTATTCTCTATTACTAATTAATCGATCAGTTAATACAACTTCCTACGTAAAGTATCACGAAATAATCTACTATGTTGCATATGGAAGAAGATCCATATAATTCCCCATTCTCAATAGTATCTACTTCGAAAAAGTTTCAAAAGTTACGATCAGTTGGTGGAACGACGCTCTTGACTGCTTTCGACTTTCGAATTCTTCATTAAGGATCGTTAATTGGTCTCCAATGAAGCAATGACGGGTAGATTGAAACATTCGATCCATAATGGAGTTTAGAGGCCGGGATTTCACCGTTAGGTTACTGTACTAATCCTTCGGATAATTATAACGTCGAATACAATGCAGCTAACTCTCAGCATTTCTGATTTGCTTTGAGTCGTCTTTGACCGCATAGGTGACCCAGTTGTCCTCTCTGATGGGATTAAGTTTGAATAGCCTGCGACGTTTACGTTGTTTGCATCATCAGACTCATAATCAACGTCATTGGGATGACTTCCAATTTCAGGGATATACATTTCTCTATTATTTCCTTTTTAATCAATCACGCATTCCCGAATTTTCGTGATTAACGAAGAAAACAATCAGTGGAAAATTCAAATGTTACCAGTTTTTAGCCTGTTTCATTCTGATGAACAAATACGATTCGTGCTACCATATCTTGATGAAAAATATTTTGTATTTGTATTTTGTTACAAGATGGAGACAAATAAGTCTTTCATCATCATCTTAGGTCATTTAATCCGTATATTGGTTGACTGCAATCCTCTATTCCTCTCTCTCTAGTGCTAACTTTACTACATCCTGATATCTCTTCTTTCCTATATCTCTCTTTATTTGGTTGTTATATTTATCCCTTGGTCTTCCATGACATTCATCTTGGTCACACCTTATTGGATGCTACGAAAGTGTTATTTTTAGATTGTGATTGTGATTTATTGATTGTGATGTACCTCTGTAGAGTTTTTCCTCTTATAGTATTTTGGATTAGTGAGGAAATCAAAAGCAAATTGCCTGACTTCATATCTTGTCTAGCCACCTCATCCCCTCTCCTAGTTTTTTTTTGCGGCTCATGTTTCGAATATGGGCGAATAATATAATAATATTTAATGCCACGTAAGTGTTATTTTTAGGGTAATTGTGATATACCTCTGTGGAGTTTTTCCTCTTATAGTATTTTGGATTAGTGAGGAAAGCAAAAGCAAACAGCTTGACTCCATATCTTGTCTAGCCACCTCATCTCCTTTCCTAATTTTTTTTGCGGGTAATGTTGGAATATGGATAAATTATAATAATATATATGGAATATAGCAAATAATGTCGAACCCTTAATTAGTCGTTTGGGGTCAATATGGCAAAAAGCAAGGCAATTCCTTTAATTAAACAAACTATTTAAGATATTTCAAAATTTTTAAATTTGTAGTTCGAAGATTATTTAATCGAAAATTTGAACGTCACGTCAATTTTGGTTAGATACATTACGTGCTCTGGGCAGTTACCAATTTTATAAAAATTAATTTAAATATTTAAGTAATGAATAATATAATAATTTCTGAGAATTTTGACATTAAATGACTCTATATCGATAACTGAGGAACAATAAAAAATGCAACAAAGATACATTTTATAGAATAATGTTTTGTATGGCTTTTCCAACATTTAGAAGTAAATCTCAATAGTTACTTTATATTCAAGTTTTCAGGTGTGAAGTACTCTCTACCAGTATGATGTAAATGAAGCCCATAGAACCATTGCATTGTTCAAGTGTGAATTATTAAATAAAGGTATTAACTGTTGGCATTGCGCAACTGCTGTTAATTATTCCGGTCGAGGATAGGCTTCGTTAGCATCGCTTGAGATGGTATCATTTCGTGCAATCTCGAGACCCAGATCTTAAGGTGAAGAAAGGCAATTCTTCTTTCCCATCTCTCCTTTATATAATTATATGTTTATGCTACGCATGGTTTTGCGAACTCGCTGTCCATTGCGGTCGCAAATCAATTGAGATTCCATCTCCTCCGGAGGCCATTGGCTCACTGCCATCCTTCTCCCTGCTGTTATCGAGAAGGGTTCACGTTTACCACGTATTGCTCGACGTGTTGATTCTTTCGTTTGATTTATAAGACCGTTGGCGACGCTTGAAATGATTTTGAACTGGAAATCGACACTAGCTTGTTGCGCGTTATGTAGCAACGTTGAGAACAGAGTAGAAACAAATTTCGGTATCGATATTTCAGGTGTTGAAAACGCTGCAATAGACGAGATGTGATTGAAATAATATGGAAAAGGATTTCTTTGAAGAGTTAAATGTAAGATAGAAAGCGGGTGTCCTGTGTCCTAAGCAAATCATATGTTTAATATCCAGAAACTTTGTTTCTCTCTTTCAAATGTCACTCAACTTCGGCTAGCAGAGTTTAGTTGCTTTGTCTTTGTAGGATTCTATTAGATATGAAACAGTTAAGGAAACCTTTAATATGATTACTAAATTCATATACGATTATCATATTCCCTATATTTTATCTGTATAGTATCCAGCCGGATGGCTGAACCTTATCCCTCCACCTTTTTCTTTGGAAAGGGAATGGGGCTTACTACGTGAAATGAGGAATGAGGTAACTTTCCTTTGCTTTCTTCCACGACCTATAATGTGTGGAAATAATTCACGTAACTTCATTTAAATGACTTCATGAATGAAATTTTTCTTATAATTCAATAAGTACAGCCAAAATGAATGTAATTCATATTTTAGTGGCTATTATATTAGCATAGCCATGTATTAGACTTGGACAAAAGTGAATGTAAGATTTGACAATTTTTTTCTATATCCTGTATCAAAATACATAGGTTACAAAATTATGGCATTCATATTGGTCTTCTCTTGTTGAATAGTATGAAAATGTTTATTCATCGTGTCTTCTCACTGAACCTACGTAGACTTTTTCCTTTTAAAGTATCCTGATTCAGAGAGAGCATCAAGGAAAATATATCTCAACCAGAATGCTTAGCATTCTGGTTGAGATGAATGCACCTGCAATGCTTTGGTCTGTGAATTTGGGTGGATTGAATATCCAACTAGCCTTCACATTAATGGCCAAACAGATGGACAGACAGGAGAATAATATTTCATCTCTTATTTACCTATGGAGGATCATTTTCAATTTTGTGTGTGACAGTTCATAGTAAATTAGCTTACTGTAAGCATAGTCTATAAAATGGCTGTATAAAAAATGCCTCCTTTTTATAACTTCAAGATTTTAGCATCTTTCTCTACCCTGATGTTTCTTAGCTCCAGTTCAGTTATTGGTTCGATAATATTTTAATAAATAATCTCAAGAGTGTGGAGAAATCTATCTAACGATGCCACATGGTTCGCGTGACCGCTTGCTTTACATAATGGCAAGTTGTTCAGATTCTGTTTTCGTAATATTTTATCAAATCGCAAAATATAGGATGAAAATTGGGTCGATATGCATTTCCTTATACATGCATGATTACACTTTCGGTTTTCATGTCACTATTATACAGTGATTAATTTAATTGTATAGTCATAAAGTAGGAGCTTGGGTTTAGCTTATAAGCAATAAACATAAATTAAGCCAATCATCGCAAAATATTCTTTATTAAAAGTGAAAGTAGCAACATTGCAGTGCGGGAGATAAATAACTTGAGAGCGTGAGATATAGAAGAGTGAATTTAGATCCAAATACGGGAAAAAGACGGCTTCCGATCTTACAAACAAACCTTGGTGAACTATTATTGCAAAATAGCAGCATTTGTTTTAAGGACTCATTATTTACGCGAACAATACGCGATAATAATAGGCTAAGAAAGTAGCTCAATCGTTCGGTGTTTACACCACAGGCAGCTTGTAGGGTATTTATGTAGATGTAGCAGAAACAACTAGTGCTGCTTAGATTATATTTTAGGTATTTTAGCAATTACCAGGCCTGTTTCCTACAATAATAATGAATATACTTAGTATCAAAGAAACACGGACCCTTTACATTCATATCAATATTTATTTTGTGCCTCTCTTTTTCTTAAATGTAAAATGAAGCAAAGAAAAACGGAAATTAAATGCGAAGAAAATAGGAAAAATATGAGCACGTGAACTAAATTTAGATGAAAGAAAGATAGAAAATTTATCCAAAATCGAATGTCTTAAAACGAACATCGATAAATATTTTTTGTAGAATGGTTTTAATACAAATTTCAGTTATATTCCTCGATATTCCCCTTTAGGGGATGTCTTCCCAAATAGCATTTTTAATAAGATAATCAAGTTTCCTTCTTATGAGGAGTTCGAATGTATATTTCGTTGCCATGATATTTGGAAAAACTCCTAATTTTACGAATCATTACAATATTCAAGCCAAATTTTAGCCAATTCGTATAAAAACAAGATTCATTGATAAGAATAAACATATTTATAGAATTTCCTTAAGATACTTATTAAAAAATGTATTGACCAGTGCCTCTGTATCTCTGTATTTTTATTTAGAAAATGAAGGGGTGAAGATGAAAACTGGAGACTTAAGTAATATATTTCTGGGGATTAAGACGTAAAATCATTTTTCCATGGTAAGAAAGGAGTTCCATTTTCAAATGGATCTAATTAGCGTATATTTATCAATATGGCGAATTGCTACCTAGTATTGAGATTCAGAAAAATATTAGACGGGTAACTCTTGATAAAACACTGTTTAAATCCAACTAGGGAAAAAATACTTAACTTGCGAAATGCCAACTGCTCCTCGCTGTGGGGGGTCGCCGCTGCGACTTTGCTTCACTAAGGCTAGAATTCTACCAAGGTCATGGATTTTTTTCACGCTTTCGCAATTCATCTTTTAGCATCGTCATCTCACGACCATGAAACAACCTGAAGAGGTCGACGTTCTCAAAGAACCTAGCTGTAACTCTCTGAAGAAGTAGCTCAGACCAAAACAACAGCTTTTATCTAAGGTCAAGGCATTTCTGTGGTCACGAACAACCTCTTTCATTTTATCCAGATTTGAATAAAGTTACGTATATTTGTGAAATGATCTTGCTTTGCGGTGGTCCAAACGGCCGTCCGAAGTGAAGTCTCAGAAAAAGAATGCCATTGATTGATTGATATAATTGATTCTACTTTCAACATAAATTTACTTCAATAGTGTAATGTTATTTACATCTCCATTGTTACCTCCGCTTATCGGCGTGTGAAAGGGTAGGAAAGTGGAATCTTATACATTACATTCTATTGTATTCACGAATTCTTATATTTTAAATTAGACCATCATTGTCAATGCGAGGATTGGTTTCTTGAGGGTTCTAAGCTGTTCTACTACCTGTACATCTCTGAATACCCTCACAATTCCCAACCTCAACACCAATCTGTTTCTCAGAGTCCAACCAGGATCTTCCTCAATACTTACTCCTTTCCACAATTTACTCCAATGTTGTATGAAGTAAACTATCTTAGTGTATATCCGACTAAATTTCCTCTACTTTTTATCAATTTGTTTATATAAAATTCTCCCTCCATTCGAAGGACTTCTTCAGTTAATAGGTATTTCTGTTTTGTATTCATCATTCTTCTTTAGTGCCACATCATCATTGCTTCTAATCTTCTTTGCTGCGGTCACAGTTGATATTTTACTCCCACATAGAAGGACTCTCTCATGTATTGGTTTTTACAAACTGCTTACATGGAAAGATACAGCAATTTTGTTAGACCGCGGTTATGCATTTACATTTTGGAATATGCACGAAGAATTGAAAAGAAAAACTAATTCTAAATGTATAATTTATTTTAGTAAAATTACAGTATTTTTGAGAATGTAATGCGAGTTTAAAAAATTAAATTTCTAATAGTGTAAGTGGACTTGTGTAAATGGCCGAGTGTGGCGAGAGGTAAATAAATACCCCTAGACGAAAACGGTAATGAAGTTTTTTCATATTTCAACCAGTCTTGTCTTCCAATCTCTTTATCCTCATCTACTTTTAAAAAACGTTCCCCAATCTTCCCATTCCGTGCTCATGCCACTCAAACAGATATCGATGAGCGGGTAAACGGAAAAGTAAGTGCATTCTCTCGCACTGTCTGCCTATGATGACAGCTTTGGTGACGTATAATCTCCATTCTGCTCATTTTGGATGACACTTTTTTGACATGTTTTTCTTTAGCGCATTGCTCGCTTGAGTCCCATCCAAAAATACACTTCATGATATTGGAACATATTTTGAATCGTATGGAATGCTAACATTTGACCAGATTAGAATGTCGAGAAAAAATAGTACCGTGGGTGTAGTGTAATCTGTTTACGAATATAATCATTTCAGAGACTATGCTCGCTACCCCAATCATTCGTAATCTATTGAATTTGCTATAGCTTCTTTTGGAAATCGGATTCATATACGTAGGTGTAATTTTACACAGAGGTAAGAAGGAGGAAGTATTACACTTAAATAATTTCGGAGAAAATATTATTCGCAGACATTTCTAGAGTAATCTGTACCCATATGTTTCTTCAATTATTGTTAATGCGGCAGAAATGATTTTTAAAGCATTGGGGAAATAGAATGGAAAGAAAATCACTATAGTTGAGGTCGTCACACCCGCTTTATTCCGCTTTCAAGATTCAATCATCCGGATAATCGATTTAGTAAGAAAAATTCTTTTCATGTATAAAGAATTCGCTAAGTAGATGTGACGACGTCAAATTTGATTATATTCTTGCGAAAAAGAACAGATTTTACACACCTAGCTGTGCATTAATTTGAACAGCCTCTGCGGAAATATGTTTGTTTTTTGAAGTGGAAATAATAAAAGCTAGATTTACCTTCCTCAGTTAATTTTTTTTCTCTCATCACCACCATTTTTATATGTTTTGTGCTCGTCTTGAGATCCGTCGCAATCTTAGATATAGTTGAGGAATCCGTTTTTCAACGCCAAGCTTTTACTACAAACTTGCTCCTTGGTAAATCGTTTTCCTCCGAGAGAATTTAATTTTGGGATTAAATGTTGGTTTTATTTACGAAGTTTTTATTTTCAAATGTAGAGAATTAGAAATTTTTATAAGAAGATCTCAAACTAGGTTAATTCATGAGTGAAAATTAAAGCAATAAATAGAAATACTAAATTAGTTAGTAATTTAAATTGAATAAGGGAACAATAATCTTAGATTTTTGTAGGACAGAGACTGAGTCCGGTGATCAAGTTGCAATCGTGTAAATAAGCCTTAGAAATGATTTCGTTAGAGAAAATTTCTAAGAGTTAAAAATTCAACTTCTAGTCCATCGGAAATTTGAGGTTGCATCTTGAAGTCCTTCATCCGGTGTTGCTTATTTCTCTGATATTCACATTTCTACATTTTAAAACTTTTACACGTTGCCGAGAAGAGTCTCAGAGGTTTTTCTCGCTAATAGCTTGGTTTTGCTTTGAAGGGATCTAATCCGAAGAACATGCGGTCTTCAGGCCACATGTGGGCTTTCTAAACGTTCATTGGGGCTTTTCAGTCACTTTCTGAAACAATTTCTCCTATATAATTCTAATCTCGCTAATGACACCAAGTTAATGGTCAGGTGGAAAATGTTCTTTTCGGATTACTCAGTGAATTTATTTATTTTATCGCATATAACTTGGAGATTTAATTTCGATATTGGATGTTATAAAAACACCTAGAATAAGGTTAGCCTGATTGTTTCACATGCGACTTTTCTTGTGAGACCGAATTTTATATATGACCTTCCATTGGAAAAAGGTCCCCACTCCTTATCTAATAAGTTCTTATGCATAAATATATTGCTCAAACGAAATATTAAGTTCTATGAATGATGTAGTTTTAATGGAAAATTTATTTTAAAGTTTTTCATATATTTAAAAAATATTTGATACGTTATGCTACATTTCACTTCTTACTTTCAACGAAAATTTTTATACAATGTAGACGTTAAAGTTTTAAACTTATCGATAACAAAATAACTGCTTGTAACAAATTTTAAAATGACAGTTAGGAGTACAGATGTTACTCTGGATAACATTGTGTTACCGTAGATGTCGGCCTTGCTTTGAAATTGAAACCTCGGGACCTTAATATTTATAAGACCGAATTAACTTTTTAATCCACTCATTTAATAGTTGAAAATACGAAGAAGAAAAAATAATAACATGTAAAAAATATCCTCGAATTCTGTGTTTAATGCACTATTAGTGTCCTAATTGAGTTAGGCCTCGAACAAAAAGCTTTAGTGCAGACTAAACATTTTCTTTTAAACTCTTTTGTGCTAGTTGGAGGAGCTTTTGAAATCAACTTACGTTCCGCGTGAAAGGGAAGCAAAATCGCATGTTTACCCCTAATCACCGCGTCTCGCTGGTGAAGCGCGCAAAAACAAACTCCCCCTCGAAGCTGCACACTTACCATCCGTCCTTCGGCTTCAACACCACCTCTAATAGCTCCCCAATGTCTTCAGTCGTCACGAGGTTTGTGCCAGAAGTGAATGCTTGAGGTTAAGAACTTCTTACGAAACCGGTAGCAAAATTAAAAATCCGTGGAAAATTACAAAGTTGTTTAATTTATTATGGCTTTTCACAAAGTTACGCCAGATCATATTGATTTCGTAAGGCATATATGTTATGTAAATTATACGCGAGAACCTACTAAAGTTTAATCCCAGGTAATGACGCGTTATCCTTTCAAGCGGTAACATACCATTAGAAATTCGCGGTACGAAGGGGAAGAGACGGGTTTGTTTGAAGAAGTATTCTTCAAGTATTCTTCAAAGGGTTTAAGGGCAGTAAGTGAGGAGTGAGGGTAAGAAAAAGCAGTGTATAGAGTGGCCATAAGTGGAATGGAAGAGGGAAATAAAGTGAGTTAGGAATATCGACGTTGCCTTGCTATTATCGGCTTTGTTCGATGGTCGCTCGTAATAGTCCTGCTAGCGGAAAGATCTACACCGCCACAGCCGAGAGTTATGGGAGGAGAGTGGTCGCCTATGGGATCCCTTAGTTTGACCGATATCCAATTCACCAATTCCACCAACTCAATTCGAAGGACCTCATTTGTCCAAAAACTCTTCCACGTTTTGTGTTTTTAATTGATCACAGACTCATTTAAGCATAAGCTCATAAGTGATGAGTATTCGTTATGCGTACGTAAAATGTTTTTCTGTACTACCTAAAAATAATCTATGCGTTCATGTTCGTAGTTATATCTTGGCATTTACTTTTAAATAATTTCTTAAGTTCCAATTCCAGTCAACAAGTCTTCTGTGACGTTTAATGTTTAACTAGCACAGCTTCCCGTTAATTCTTAACGAGGAAGTAAGCAGTTATAACCTACCTATATCCTAGACTGTTAGATATAGAAGAAAAATTATAATATTCCATATAATAATATCTCCATGCATTACGTGGAAACTACACATTTATTATTATCTTATTCTTTCGAAAAGGTTAGCCTTTCTGAGCATCTCTTAATGGTAATTTCTCAAATTATTGTGGATCTGTATCAGAACAACACCGATTTGATACAATTATTATCTCACTAAAATTATTCACAACTAACAGTGATATGCTAAGATATGAGAGCTGTCGTATAGTGAAGTGGGCAGCGCATTTGCATTCGGTTTAAGTAGTCCCGGGTTCGATTCCCGGTGGCGGTCCACGTGCGAAATGACCTCAGCTGTCCAAGTTTTTTGAGATTACCATATTATTATGATATGCAAATCGTATGATCGATGCAAAAAGTCGACTAAAAAAAGCATAGGTTAAAAGTGTCGATAATTCAAGAAAGTGTCTTTGCCCGTATTTGCTTACCAACGAGCATCGCACCTCATGCTGCCGGTGCGATGCTCGTTGGTCTATGCGGATGATCTTAAATCTCTTCCCCTGCATCCCCTCATCCTATTCCATTTTCAATCGAGCTAAAGCGTTTAGCATTTGATTCGCCCGCTTCCTCCACTCCGTATCGCATATCGATCCGACAACTTCCTTTCTTGTATTCGAATATTCCATCCGCGAGAATTCGTCGGGAGAGCGCCGTCCCAAGAGTCCGTCACCCAAGGTCGGGGTTTCCGTCATGATTTAAAAGCCATTCGTTGAATCCAGTCGAAATTGCGTCAAGTCTTTAACGAGGAAGTTCAAGGTCTCAATGTTACCCGCATCTGCATTTGTTGACATCTCCGAGGAGGCAATTACAAGCCGTTCCTTCTCATCCACCGGGAGGTGTAGAATCTTATTCGAGTCACCACGCTTAATAAGGATGGATTTGGTTTTCTCCGCAAAGAATTAGGTGTATTTTTCTTAATAACATGAAAGTCTGTGTCTTACCCATATTTCGGAGATGATATACAAAGGTATTAACAACTATATATGATTTGGTTGATTCAATAATGGCGTAGAGAATGACTTATATTCTTGGCGTATAGGTTTTCTGAAGAATTTTCTAAACCATAATTTATATCCAATCAATACGTGACGAACGTACCTCATGGAACGCAAGAGAAAAGTTTGAAATCGATGTACTTCGTGATTTCCCCTAATTTTTAAGGATCGGTTTTAGTCTTTAGTCTAGAGGGAAATTGAAGAAATAAATAATTTATTGGAAATTAAGAAATACATCGACCTCAAAATTTTGATAACTTATTTGAAAACATATATGGAGTATTTATTGATTACGAGTTTGCGATTCCTCCATAAGCAAGAGGAGCCAGTTCTTACATGAGGATTATCGCTATTTTTGAATGGGTACCCCTTCCCTGCTGGTGCTACCACATCTTGATGGACGGAATATTTTTCACTTGTCTTTCGATGCAGGATAGAGGAAAATGCTTTCGTCTAATTTTTTCTTGGCCTTTTTCATGGCTATGATAATATGAAAGCTGCTGAGATATGAGTGGCGATGAATAATGGTAATCATTATAATAATCATCATCGTCATTATTTGGACGAGATTGAGAATAAATAATCTCTTCTTACATCTAACCCTCCGTCATATAACATTTGAATGAAAGGGATAAAAAAGTGTACAGAAGAAAACTAATTTGTGGCTTCAAAAACCTGAGTTAGTGGTTAGGAAAAATATTCCATACCAAGAAAACCCGCAAGAAGGGAAGTGTGAGAAACCTGCAATAGCCTACAGATAGTTAAAGACTAAATTTACGGAAGGTTAAGACATTTGAAAGCAAAATACAATATATTTACAATTTACATAAACTTCAAAAAGAGATAAGTTTTAGTAAAAAAACTGAAAACGAGCTTTATGAAGTACCAAAAATTTAGGTTAGATGACGTTAAAATAATAAATAGCAATAAAAAGCTAAAATTATTATATATTTAATAGTGGTATATTCACGAAATATTGTCGTCTGATAATCTCAATATAGTTTCTCTTGATGAGTGACTTTGTTGCTAAATCAGTGCATATACTAGCTGCTACTGTTGGTTGAAAATCCAACCATACTTTGGGCTGATGGTTAAAGCTGATAATGCAAAACCCCTTCACCAAGTTGGTTTTATGGCTCAATGAAAAAGAATGGCTTATTTTCCTGGGCGATTTTTGGCTTTTACCGGTCGAAACTCCCTCGTGTGTCGAAGACGGAAACGGGATCGCTGCATAATCTCCCCCGACTGCGGATTTTGAAATCTTTCGCGGATCGTTGTTCTCCGCCCCCCCTCGTGGGTAATTCAATAGGGATCATAGGGTTTTCGATTCCTTCTTTCCATCATCTGAAAACCGCGGATTTTTCACAACGACCTCGTAGTGGGGGAAAACGGCGGTGAAATCAAGAGAGAGAAATCTCATTTTATGGCTTATTTTTATCCTTAGGAAAGGCCAGGTTTCCCCGTCCAAGATTCACGTGTATATCCATTCTTCGTCTCTCTCGACTTCCCTTGTACATTCATGTAGGAGGATCAGTAGACTTTCAGTAGTTCCCTTCTCCTCGAGTCCTCAAGAGAGAGCCGAAATTGTACGAAGGTGGGGAATATCACTCTTTTTACTATTTCGTTTCACCTTGCAGTTAACATTCCCCGCTGCTGTGTTATTCTCCCGTTTCAGTTAAACTATAGGTCACATGACTACTTTCCATATACATGCACTGTTTTACTTTATGTAAAGTACAAACGTCTAAACAACATGTTTATATACCCACAAGTGAGATACATATCGCAGATTGAATGCATAACAGTAGTCAAAATATCTACCTTCGTTCTGATAGACTTCCATATCATTAATTACATTTCGATCGAATTTTGAGATTTTTGAGACAAAGGTCATTAAATAACGTATCTACTTTCATTGAGGTTGTGCCTAGCAGTTTAATTAATCTTACGGAACTCTACGATCAATTTTTTCATATCTAATTGTGTCATAAATTTCAGTATATAAAGTAATCCAAATAATTCGACAGTTCAAGAATCTCGATGGCATATCGTGATCTATTAAATCGATACCAATTGCCTTATTGATCGATAGATCGATCGCGGTCGACCTATTGGAATAGCATAATATTTTATACCAAATTTTTTCTGTAATTTATTCTGTAATATTATGGCGGTTCGGTATATAACGTGATGTGTTTCGAATTCAAGAATTTGCGCATAGGTTTCCAGGAAGATAAAAATAGTTCCATAAAACTTCATCACCTCAATCCGTGTCTCGAATGGACTAGAATGTCTTTTAATCATTAATCCATATCTCTGAATGCACAACCTTCGTTATGCACATCTAAGCAGTTATTAACTCCTGAGAAATTTTCCCCCCTCTCTGGAGCCCCACCTCATTTCTGCAACTCCTCCTTCATCCCCTAATCCCCGCTGTTATTTGCTTGACTCACTTCTATCCTCACTCTAGTGTTTCTGGCCCTTTCTTCGCACGCGACTTCTCTTCTTCCTTGCCCTCAGCTGTCCCGTCCGCCGACGGTTTACCTTAAACATTTCTTACACTCCGATTTCCTTTTCATCTCCGTCTTTCGTCATTTCCCAGTTCATTCTCCCCTTCCAGAGCCACTCTTATTTTATCCCTCCTTCCCCTCGCCATCTGCGGCCGGATTATCTTTGCATTTCACCTGTCCATTCCAGTCATTCTAGTACATTCCCTTTTTTTGTTCCGCCGGCAACTTTTCCCTCTTCGTGATTCGACGCGTTCACTGCTCTCTGTTTTCTTTAGCCTTTTATTTTAGTCCATAGGATAGGGACTGGTTCGGAGGACTTTTCCTCGTCGATGCGTTTTTTTGCGCCTTCTGACCCTCTCTTGTTTTTCGCTCCGTCGCCCCCCGTTTTCAGACTCCTTCACGCAGAGCAAGTATCGTTTCAAGTATTTCGCCCAGTCCCGTACTGCACGCGATTCCACGGCGGTAATATATCCGATGTTTCAAGGAATCCTTCGATTGTGGCGCTTCCATCTTATAATCCGACCGGTTTTTATGTAATGTTCCTCGGCCTTTGCCCGTCCCGCGGTAAAATTTATTCTCCCTCTCCTTCTCTGGAGGCGCCGCGCTAGAAATTTCTATGGTTGTGCGGCGGGAGGTCACGGACTGTCTTCTATTACGATAGACGTGCCATTCCCGCGTTCAACTCCTTCATAAACGTCTCGATAATCCCCGTGCGCAAATGTGAAAGACGTGCTCTCTCCCGTTCCGTCGGGAAGTTTTCGCGGTGTCCTTTACCTTGCCCACCGGTTTCGCTTTTGACCCGTTCCACCTCCATGTCTTCCCTTTTTCGCCTCACCCCTCCTTAACTGTGGCACATTTCGAGATATCCTCGCGGGAGGTCGAAGAGGTTAAAAGCATTTCGTCAAATCGCCACGTTTTCCGATGTTGTGCTGCGTGAGAGGGACCTCTGGCAACCGGGGCCTGTACCGAGGAGTGCCCAATGAAGGTAAGGAGTGGGGAAGCGGAAAGGAGGCCACAAAGTGTTCAGTGTCAGCGACTTGAGCGAACGGGCCGGTGGTGCGTGCTCTTTCCCTTGGATTATTCCTCCTCGGCGACGTCTTCCGTCAATCCATCGGCCGATCGTTCGCTGTGAAATTCAGATTCATATCCTCCTTCGAATGTTTTAATTCGAAGTGTTTCCATGGTGTTTGCCGTATCTTTCCCGTGTGTTGTGTCCGAAAGTGTTGTGTTTTGAAGACGACTCGGCAGCATGTTGAAGAGCTCGAACACGATGTCGTCGTTTATGTTTTGGGATTTGAGGTGATTTGTTTCTTTCCCTAATTCAGTGTGTCTCGGTGTACATTCTTTCGGAGTTTGCGATGGTTGTCGATTCTGTGTTTCGACAAGTTCGAGTTTTTACACTCGTGGTGCAAAGACATCTCTTTGTTTACGCTGATGTAGTTGTGGGTTAAGTAATTTATTTTATAGATGGTGTTTGGTATTATGAACATCTTATCTGTGATTTGGATGAACATCGAAATATTCCTCCGTCGCATATCAATAATTTTCATTAAAGTTCTTCTGTATACATGTGTTGCTAGGAGATGTGTATAGGATTGTCACCAGTCAGGCAAGAGTATATTAGTCTTTTATCTTTATTGTGTCCTATTAAAACACTTCATTGGATCTTTTTAGAAATTAATTTAAGAAATTAATACTTAGTAAAATTCCGCGACGGATTTATTTCAGACTATTTTCATCAACGAGTTTAGTTTAAAGGTTTAATTTCATCAGATATTAAACCTTTTATAATTAGATAATATACCTTTTGTGATTAAGATGTATCCAATTACCTCCTTAAAGAATTTAAAAACTTCTTTTTATTCTTTCACTCATCTCCCTTTAGTGAAAGTTATTTATAACCAATGAAAGTAAGGCGCATTGCGAATGAGGAAGAAAGTTGTTACTAGTCTTTCTTCTTTTAACGTGATACTTCTGCCTTCGATTTATATATCAGTGTCTCCGTTATTTGGCTTTCTTTTTACTGAAGACACATGAAAGCCGTGTTTCAAGGATTGTGCTATCGATTCTTATAAGAATTGTGAGGATTTATGCTCAAGAGATTATTGATACGACTGTCTGGATTCTCGTAGGTCGAATACAAAATCAATTCAATCCATCAGTCTCTTTTCAAGAAACGGATTCGATTTTAGTGAGGTCCCAAATTTCTCTGTAAACATACACGCACGAGGGAGTCACGTTGGAAAGAGTGTAAATAGAGTATTTTCTTATTGCTAACGGGAAAGTGTTTTCATTGCATAGGTATTTAAAGATAACCGTTCGCCGCGTTAATGGCCAATTTATACGTCAAAATGAAAATGTTTTACCGGGGAACTTTATGACGTTTTCTAAGAGTGTACAGGAGTGATATTTGTCCTTCGTTGAGTAGCTGAGAGATAATTTTTCCAGCAATGCTCATTGTTTTGAGAATAGAGAATAGTTTTCAGAGAAGATTTGTCACACATTGAGATAACTCAACTCTGTTGTGAACTCGTTCTTGGAAAGTTATTGCGAGAAGCGCGTAACATGAGTATTTTTCACAATATTTCCTTAGATAACATTGAGTTCTTCAGACGTGTGCTCTAAGGGAGAAATGCTTTGAGGAAGTAAAAATCTTGCGAAAAGTTAAGAAATTCATCTTTTTCGAAAGTTAGATACGAATGAGATAAGCAATTCTTTCATTTAATTTTCTATTTTACAGTATTTCATGAGTATCAATGCTTTTGCTTCTTTGTCATTATAATTGTAACGTGATTTCGACTTTTTCTTGTTCAAACTATACTTGTTTCTAAAATATGATAATCTAATATTGACAAGATAATTTTCTACTTTTGCTTACTTCTTACTTCGGAGAAATTTTAAAACATATGGTCCTAATGTAAATATTGATATTTTAGACATAAAATTGATGTTTAATAAGTCATCTTTCATTTTATTTACTTGTACATTATTTCATTGCCTCTAATTATTATATCTAACAATGGTTAAATCCCTATTTCAATCATTTCAACTCATCATTTATATTTTCTGATTCTGTTATAAGGAAATGAATAGTAAGATGCTATCAGAGAAGAAAATGAGCGCTTTTGTGGATTTTTACGATAATTTTAGAACTATAACTTAATTGTGAAGTTGAATGTAATTAATTGTGTTCTAGATCATACAACTTTCAGATGTAAAATTCAAATGTGTCAGGGTAATAATGAGCGCAAAATTAATTCATTCGTGGAAATGCTCAGAAAAATGATTGAAAAAAGATAAATCATAAACAATAGAGATAAAATTTTCATCATGTTATTGCTCTCTGTATATTTTAATTTCAAATATCTCTCTTTACTGCATTGAATTTTAATTTAAATTCTAAGAAAAGTCGCTCATTAGCTGATTTCATTTCCCATTTGTTTTGGGTTAGAAAAAGAGATGGTCCCATCCGCCGCCATACGGAGGCCCTGCCGCTGAGTTTGATGTCAAATGGAAAGAAAGTCAACCAGGGTAATTGCTGTTATGGTGTTGTATTGAATGAACTATGGGTCACCCGTGGTGAAGGGATTTTCTTACTAATCACTTACTATTATAATTTTCGATTATGAACTGTCACACGAAACGTTTTAATCTTATTTCCGTAAGAAAGAAGTAAACAACTGATATACACCTACGATGCTTATGTGCGCGACAGATTTCGATAAATAATTTTCATCTTCAGGTGTTTTCTTTCCCTAGAAGCGTATCTTCTTTTTTTAATTCATTTTTGATGCATCTCTTCAAAAGCTCGGCTACCTCAGTAGATATTATTTGAGTTCAAGTGTTAGGTAAAAGAGCTGTAAGTTTTAATTCATAACCATTCAATAGTATATTGTTTACTGTTTTATGATTTTCATTTAGAATTTCATACTCGTGTACATAATCACTGCATAAATTCATCTATCACTGTAAAAATAATTCATGGATGCAATATCAATATATTTTGTATTTATTACAGCAGGTCAGTACTAACAAGCTTACTAACAGTAAAATATTGGCTTATCGGAGTGCATGTTGGTAGACCTCTAATGCGTACTTATTTAAATGTAGAAATTTTGCATTGAAATGTTGATCCAACATCTACTTCCCTCAATTTTAAGGGAAAGTAGATGAGGTGGTTTCTTATTATCAAGAAGCCTTATTCACTTTTATCTGGATCAAAAAAATAATCATTACAGCAGGTTAGAATCGTACCTTTATGTTCTTAAAATTTTGAGAGATATTTAGAAGTATGAAACGCTTATTAATGGAAAAAATTTTGTATTAACAAAACGTTCAATATTTCTTTCCAATGAAGATAGTTGAATGATAAATTTGGTTGATTTGTAGAAGTATTTTTTTTTCAAGGATTTATACATCTCGGATTAAACCAAAATATACCTTCGAAAACTTTTCCATAATTCATTATTAATAAATTAATGTTTTAGATAAATTAATATGTATATAAATAAATACAGTTTTTGAATAATAATTCAAATAAATCACTTGTATTTATACAGTTCAAAATTTAAAGACTTTGTCTTTACGGTTATGCTTTGTAGTCAATCAAAGAATTTTGTTCCTCTTCAATACCATTTTCATTTGGAGGGAAAGAAGAGTTAAGTGTTAGCTTTCTAGTAAGAGACGTCTTTGATTTTTAGCTTGAATTTTAAAGAACATTTATCAGGATATAAAACAATATTTCTGGAGGGAAAGCTCACAACTCAGTGAACTAAATTCTAACTTTTTAAGTGCTAATTTATCTTCAATCTTTTAATTACTTTACCATTTGAATATCCTTGTAAAACTCACTTGGGACAATTAAAATGTATCGAGTGATCGTATAACGACTATCAATCTCTTATGAAAGTGACCAACGCCAAATTACCTTCAAAGCATTTCATGAAAGTGATTCATTAGTTTAATTGTTGCTTGTGTGATGGATTCAATTCCTTACTAATATTGGGCAATTAATCTCAGCAAAATAACTTCAAAATTGTGACGAAAACGATTAAAAGTCATCGTTAATGATAAAGGTGCTTCATATTTTCATACTTGGTATTCTATACTAGGTTAGAGACAAAGTACATAATGATATCACAGTATCCTCATAATATTATATTTAAGTAGAGGCAAAATGCAAAATAGAGGTGCATTCACTTTACACCTCCATTTCCTATTACTACATTCATTTTTGATTCAGACAAAGTCATGCATCTTCTTTTTTTCTCTAATTTATGCAAGTCTCTTCGCTTTAGAATCTTAGTATTCTCTTGTTTTTTTCTCGATATTCCTCTCCACAATTCACATTTCCCTAAAACAGTATCCTTTCTTTCCACGATACGCATTTTCCAAAAACACTATTCTTCTTGGTTATTCTGCTTTCGTCAATGTTTTCCATACGCAGAAACCTCCGTAAAACACCCATACCGTGCCGATCCCTTTTGCCATTCGCACTCCTCATAAAAATCTATTCCAACTGCAGTCAGCATTCTCAAGCGCTTCCTCCGAAGCATCTGAATTTTGCTGCATTACGAAAAGCACATGCACACACTTTTATACTCGGATATTTCCGCCTTTTTACACAATCCCTCACGTTGAATCGCAGACTGCACACCTCTCTTCTACCTGCATTCACAAGCCTTTATATTTCTTTTCGTCCATTACTCCTATCTCTTAGAAATAAAATTCCACTTGAGAGCAAGATTGCCCATTATTTTAATGTTCTCACTATTAATGCTTCCACTGCAGTCATTTTATTCGATCACTTTATGGAACTGGTGACAAAATATCTCACAATATAACAAAGATTAGAAATAAGTGGATGATGCCGCGTTGCGTAAAATGCCATAAGTGGCTTTTTGTGTAGAACCTATGGTGCAGCCCATTTTAATAGGAAATCACGTGTACGTATGTAGCTTTGGACCGCACATGATATCATCAGACCATATCCAAGTGACGCATCCCTAATATTCCTATTTTATTAACATTAATATTAGTAGCATTGAAAACATTGTTAACGTTGAAATCGTTTAAAGGAAAATGAATGAACCCTCTAAATAATCCTAGGAAAATATACTTAATTTTATTTTCACTTTAACTAATTAGTAATATTTCGAAAACGAGTTATTTGAATACATTTGTTTCAGGAAGTAATGAAAAAGCCGCATAGTGGTGTAATCGGAGAATCCATTTGCTGTCAACCGCAAATATATTGCTGAATCGAATGATGATTGATATAGAAGTCTGCAAGTTTTATAGGTGTGGTATGCCGATGAGTAATAATTCTAAAACAGGTTTAACAGAAAGTCGAAAATAACCACAAATGAGGCCGTTCCGATGTCGTTGAATTGAAAAGCAATGACGTAATGAGAATGAAAAACATTTATACATATTTATACCCCTGTTAAAAATTAACAATCGTCGTCACAAAAAATATAAATATACCATAAAAATCATGTAAAATTACAACAAAAACAGTGAAAGTGCAATTAAATGTAACAGGTAAAAGGGAAATTTGTTTTCATCTTCACTATGTTTACAGAAATTTATTTCCATATTTTAAATAAACATTCATCGAAGTCGGATCACTGATATTCATATAATATATAGCGATAATTGAATTATAATTCAGAGCCATTAGCTTGATTTATTGACTAATTAAACTCGATTAGAATTTATAATTGTTGAGATAAATGTTGTATCACTTCTCATAATACTGAAAAGACATTTACATGCAAATTTCGCTGCGTACAATAGAGGTTAGTTTACTCCTAGATTATTATTGATCAACATTATAAAAATTTCCAATAATTAAAAAAAATTTAATCTATTGAATCTTGAATCTATTTCAAACATTTGTCAACAAAAATAAAAAAGATACTCTTTACATGAAAGAAATCAAACAGTTAGTATATTGGACATTTTCAGCGTTTTCTAAAATTCGATAGTTATAATTTTTTGAAAAAATCTTACCAATCTTATCCTCAGGAAAATTCGAATTCTAAAATTCGAAATCTTGCTTGGGTCCCACTATAGGAAGTAGGTCGTCGTTACCACTTCCAAACATCATTCATATAAATTATATCCACCATAGATTATTCCACCCCATTGAAGATGCTCTCCCTTTGAAATGCACTCATGGTAGGAAAATGCACACAAATATAAACATTAGATGGTTATGAAGAATGAGTTCATCCTGTTCAACTGATTTCTATAGAATACTGTTACAGTAAATTCGTTGGGTTAAAGATTCTTTAGAGGTCGAACAGTGACTCTATTTGCATGATATACGTCGAACAGTGAGTAGTATTGTGTAAGTTAGTATCTAAGAAAGCGTCAGGTAGTGTTTCCACGCTTGTTAACTTAAGTAAACACATCTCGCTGGCAACATTTCATTTCTATGTCCCCATCACGCGGCGCGAGTCAAAACAATCATTCAATCAGCTTTAAAGAACTATTTTTGAGTTATTGGACCACTTTTTCGAGGAATCGAGTCTTATAAATAGCAGTGATGTCAAACTGTGCGTAACGAAAAAATTCACCCAAGAAAAATTTGATGGTGGAAGGGATGGAGAGACGTAAAATGCGTTGATTAGATCATTTAATCTGAAAAGAGAATCGGGCGGAACGTGTTTTGGTTGGCGAATCGTTGAGTTAATCGATGTATGGTTAATCAGTTACATTTAGAATGCAAGGAATGGGAAATTGAATTGTAAATAAACATGCTCATCATGAGAGGATTATCAATACGGAATTTGTGTCTTTTTTGACGACGGATGTAATATTTTGTGATTGGTGTAAAGAAATTTGATTGGATCAAATTAAAGCAAAGCGAAATCGAGTGTTGCATGCATCGAAATAATTTCGTTTATGTCAAATAGCGGTATTTTAAGTCAAATTTCGCGTTAGTTTATTAATTAATCTATTATAAACGTGATGATATATTAGAGCATGATAGCTTTTGAAAATTACTCTCATCTGACTACAGTTGAAACTATAGATATTCTAGTTTACGGCTATCTAACATTTTAAGATGGGAAAGGTGCATTTAGATCTATAACAACTACATAAACCAGCAGTAAAACTTTAAATTAGATCACTCTTATAACGAAGATAAGGTTCTAATATCTATGAAAGGAGAAAAAAGGAACTCGGCGGTCAATGAACTAAGAGATAAAGGTTCTCCAAGCGCCGAAAAGCGGCGACCGTCTAAGGGCGATTCCCGGGATAATCGTTTAGCGGTCCCAGTTCTTCAGAATCCCGATGTACATTTCGGAAACAATGCTTCCATCTTCATGGGGGGTCCAATGCATTGGAGAACCTTTATCTCTTAGTCTAATATCTATGGTTTAAAAATAGACAAACAGATGGTAAAGCTGGTCAGCACTTAGAGGAAATAGATTTATCTTAAATGAGAATGAGATTACTATTTGATTGAATAGCGCGTTAGTGTATTTAATAATACTTTTCCTACATAGCAAATATTAGTCAGTAAATCAGTGGTTCACAGTAATGCGAAAATTTACAAAAGTAATCTTTCTACATCTGATATCGCACATTGTTCTTATTGGAGAGATCTTTTATAATGAATGGAAATTCTCTATTCCGTTGCGAAACATTCAAACATGTTAGAATTATGGAAAAAAGCCACAGTAAACTGAAGTTATTCCACGTTTGAAGCACCATTCGTTTATAGTTACACGGTAAGCGATGAAAAAGTTTGGAATTTTTGGAGGAATCAGTCTAAAAATTAAGATTTTCGTATTTTAATTACTTTTTATAACTGCAAGCTTATGATGTATGTACCACATATATTTCTCAGTGCTAAAAGATAGTCTTCCCAATATATTTTATCTTATAATTTATGCAGACACGCATGCACAAAGTGTCAAAGTTGTTCATGTAGATGAATGCTTATTGATTAACCCAGCAATGATTCTCGAGAGTCCCCAAGACTGCATATTGATTGAGCCTCTCCAGAGGTAATGGAGACGGGAGAACAACGAGCTCGAAGTATCTCTTGAATTTAAATTGTTTCCTTTCTCGGAATTAAGAGGTCATAAAGGACGTCTTACTCAGATCCCCTTGCAGCTCTTATAAAGCCAATTGCGAAATTCCGAATCTGACGGCAGTCGCAACAAGAGTCGGCAGCCTCCATCCATTTTCGCCTATCCTTTTTTACACGGTCTTTCTTCTCTTTGGAGAGACGTATCACGTGTCTACCCAAACCGGAAAATGGCAATAACCAGTTCAGGTCGTTCCGTTTTTATTCGCTTTTTTTCCGCCTCCCGGCTTGGCTCGAGCCATGCCTCCACCTCCTGTCTTCCATTTTGGCTTTATTATTAAACTAACAGATTGTGGCCGCTTGTTTGAAGGCACCCGATCGATTGAATAAAAATCGAAAAACATCAGCCGGCGCTAATCACGAATTTTAATAGGGACGGGAAGAGTGCGGGCAGCGGATCAGATTCCCTGGAAAAAGGGAGAATAGAAAATTGATGGTCGTGATTTTTTTTAAGGGATTCTAAGTAAGAGAAAGTTACGCCGGCGAGAAAAATTCTGCGGCACTTTTCCTCTTGTTTGTTTTGCGATTTTCTCGCAGACATTGAATGGGTATTACCCGGACGCAGCAGGTTTTTCTTTTCTTCAGAATAAAAACGGAATTTATTGCATGCGTTACTCCATCAATCATTCTTTGAAGGCTCTTTGATTGCCTAGAAAATTGCGATATGGTTACAGGGAAAATTGCAGTGAAAGGTCTTACATAAATAAATAAAACATAAAGATAAGGGAAAAATTTCTATACCACCATGACTTAACTAATTTCTTTAATGGCAAAAAACAGAATAAGCTTATCATGAATAGATATAGTCAAGTAGAATTGCAACAGAACTTATTTTAAATGTATGTTTATGCAATAAAATAAGAGTAGGGATTAAAAATAACGAATAATTCATATATTTAGTATAATTGGATTTCATCCGACCGCAGAAAAATCAATTTACGTTGCCATTTAGTTAGACTGCAGAAAAGGAATTTTCGAATTAAAGTGATTATAGAGGCTGGATAATAATTGTCTTTTATGCATTCGTTAGCTTTCCATCGACCCAATTATTAACGAGTAAATAAATTAGTTGGTGCATTGCAACTGCAATCTCCTTCCATTGAAGGTATTGTATGGGGAGAGAAGAAACTAAATTATGAAGTACAGAAAATTGGAAATTATTCGAAACTTATGGAGTTGAATAGTGTCTCTAAGAGAGTACATAATGAAAGAGACGTGAAAGAGAACCTAGAGATGGATGAGTAAAGGGTAGAAATGTGTCATTTAATCGATTTAAGTGAGAAAAACTGATACAATTGCTGGGATCTCAATGGAAGGGAGCTCGGACAGTAAGAGCAAGGCAGTAAGAGTGTACACCTGTGATGAAGGCACGATCAATGACGATATTAAGTATTGATGGCAATTAAGGTACGATGAGTTTATTAGCGATTTTACCCAATCATTCTTATTGGTCATTAGAGATGGAGTATCTCAAAGACATGGCTGGAACAATAGATATTTTTAGATGTTTAGTTTCAGGCGTTGGAAATATTTTTTGTCTCTGCAGGATTTGCTCAATGCATTTATAAACCAAATTTATTAATTATAATAAAAACCATAAATACTAAAATATTATTAATAAAATTAAATAAATAATAATTAATAATAATCAGCGAAGGAATGAAGATATCCTCTCCTTTAAAGGAAAACTGTAGTGGAGAAAATTTCCTTTTGAAATCGGATTTAGCAATGACGTTATGTTGAATCGAGTGAAAGTACACAAGTATTACCTCATTCCGAGGAGAGGGAAAAATCACAAACAAGCCAGATATAACTGACATTTGGCGAATATAATCTTGGTGAAATATTATGATATATTATTATATTTAGTGAATCGTAATTATAATTCTCATGAAGCTAAGGTTAGTTATAAGGTTAACTTCAAAGAAATTTAAGAGTAATTAAAAAAAAGAGAATGCGGAAAGAGATTGATAAGAATATGGGGAGATACCCATTCTGTTTAGAAGTGGAGGGATAAACTACTAGAGTGAAAATTTTTGAAATTTAAGAAAAAAAAGAAAATATTATTATTAAATAATCTTTATCACACTTATCAATAGACAAGGAGTTACGAATAAAATGCCTCTGGATTGATTGATCCGGTTGATAATTTTTACGTTTTAAATGGGAATACATACCATTCTTTGTAAAGGGTGAACATTTCTGCAATCAGAATAGTTATTATTGGCTAATGACGTAGAACTCATAAGGAACAGAGGCAGTTCTTTTCTGTGTGTTGCTGTAAGTTGGCGGAAATGTGTTTAAATTTATTTGAGCATTCTTTCATTAAAATGAGTTATTTTTCGTTGATAAAAATGTGATAAATAATATGGATGGTTTCTTTTCATTAATTATTGTTCAAATTTTTGAACTAGTTCCTACTTAAATGCTACCTTTATGGAATGCCGCTGTGGAATTTTTAATAGTTAACATGCCAGCGTAATTTTAAAGCGTTTTTTCATAATAATGAAATATTCAAAAGCGACATTTTTTATAGAATTCAATAATAATATATTTTGATTGTAGTCAAAGAAGTAGAAGATGAAATTGATGCTGGAAATCGTGTTAACTGCTATCTTACACAATTACTCGATAAAAAATGTAACGTGCGAGGCCTTAGAGTAAGAGGAATTTATATCTCAATGACAAAGAGTTACTGCCGGACCCTAAGCTGTATAGAGACTCATAATAAAAAGCTTTTTCAGGTAATTTTCATGATGGGGCGACGGCTTCCTATGAAATCAGAAGTCAAGAGTTTCAGTGTGCCAGATCCTTCATCAGCATCTTTTTTCATTACAGTATCTGAGAATTTATCCTTTCGATTCTTATTAAAGAATGAAAAACATATATTTCTCCGATTATTTTTTAAATCGTATGGTAATTTCCCATAAAGAAATAAATGTCGTCTTCATTATGTGCGAAACTTAGACTATAGTCTCTTCTTCCATAGAGAGATACTATATTATCAGTGAGGGTGGCGAAAGCTTAGAGAGCTTAGGAAGATATGATTATCAAAGAACTGAATTGAGGTAGTTCAATATCACGGTAGTGTTAAATATTTTTTAGCGAAGCAGAAAAGTACAGCACAACTTTGTCGCGGAAACTAACATATTTAATTAGTGAGTCTAGTTCCCCTGTAGAAAGCTATATTGCTTTTAAGGAAAATATACATGTTCTTTTGCATAATATATATGTAGGTAAAATAAAGTACCTAATGTAAGTTTTTAGGAATGGTTTTCAGTAGGATTTTTCTCATGAATTTCTTACGAGGTTATTCAGAATATTTCATCCTCATTTGCATAATCATCGGAAAACGTTCTTGGAATTGCAGAAGTAGAAATGCGTGATGTTTGCTTCTCAAAAAATTTCTTCGACATGAAAGTGACTGGCAAAAATCGCCTTCGTGCATCGTATGATTTATCGGATTCTATTCATCCACTTGTATTTTAAACAAATGATTTTTAATGTTTCGCTAAAAATAAAAGTCGTATTATTCAAAAAGGAAAAAATCACAGAAAATCTGTCTATACCTCACCGTATGTAAGTTGCCGAAACATAGATCTAAGTTTGGGCATATGTAGTTGTGAACGACATAATTTATATGTTAAGACATAGCTTTTGTAGACTGAAACTTACATCCTTAAGAAAACCAACTAAGATTGAGAAAACCAACTCATAGACTAAGTAAGTCGTATTTAATATTTGTGTGCAATTTACCAAGTACGGTGAAAGATAAATTTTCAATTACGCAGTGACGAAAATTGTTGAAGTTAAGCGATAACATTTTTCATTAGTAATATTACTGCAGATAATAGTTTTTGGAGGTGCAGAATTTGATTTTTTGAGATGTCCACTGATTTACATATATCTTATTTTCATGTTATAAATAATATCGCTAATTGTAAGTATCCCAATAAAATGATCAAATTGAGATGTGGGGTCCCTACAAATAAATTTGATATGCTCAGGTGTAGCCTTGGGGAAGGCCATGGCACATAGGAAAGAAAGTTAGTAAACTTCTACAAAAATATTCGCGAGAAAGTTTACTAAATTTCTCTCCTTTCTATTCCTGTAGAAGTTTACTAAGTTTCTTCTTCTTCCTCTCTGGATCCCTATGAGTATAAAATTGAAATGTATTTTTCCTTTCTGGACGAGCATAGGTGGCGCAATTTATTCCTCGAACCTGTTAAAATTTAACCTTTCCTTATTGGTTTCTAAGGGGAAAGGTTAAGCTAAATAAATCTCGCGATTGGCATGTGAAGGAGGAAGTACGTAGACTTTTTTCCACCTGTATGTATATTTTGAGCGATGTTTTTTAATCGTGTGAGGAAAACGTTCGACCAGTCGATAAACGTAGATTCGCTATTTATAGATTCAACCCGTGTCTTCGAGGCGTGTGTACATGCGCTGTGTTATGGGAGATAATACATCGACCCTTCCTTGAGGACGTGTCGTGTAGCTTTCTTACCACTTAACTGCCACACGAGCAACTTGGGCATGGGGTGCAGATAAGCTGTATGAAATTGTTTCTTGTATCTGTTCTCCGTGCTTTTCATACTCATTTTTCTGAGGGCGTTGACATGGAATTTTAAAGCGAGAATGATAGAAACCTTTTTTGTTCATGTAATCATATTTTTCTTTCTAAATATTTTAAGGAAATGTTATTCTAACCTGATCCTACAAAGATATCTTGATGAATGGGATATTTTTCATTTCCCATTTGGTATAGAGTAAATCTTTGATTTAATTTTCTTTCATTTTGTCAGTGGTTCTAATGCTATGAAAGTCACGTAGTTATGAGTGATTCTTAATAATAGTGTTCAGTTTGGTCAATCCTTATTAGTTGCTCTGAAACATATTATTCTGCTGGTATTTTATGACACTTGATAGAACGCACCTCCTCATAGCAGGGGGGCTGTTTTTCTAACTCCTCATCTTTTCCGGCCGCCTTATTCCCTCTCCTAAACATTATGTTGCTAATGGTGGAGAGGATGAGGATCTAATTAATCTTGACTGATGAAAATATGGACAGGATTTCTTATAAAAGTTCATAAACATATTTTTGCTATAAGATTGAGAACGGTAATTATCATAGGGTTTTGAAAGATATGAATTTTCATTACATCATAACTAGTCATTTCGTATCGATTGAGGCAAGAGCATTAGTATTGCATTATGAAAATTCCATAATAGGCTATGGGTGACGATATAAGAATTGAAGACGAAGGGAGCAATATTCCTATAAGAATTCTCGGTTACTCACCTGGCAGAAAAGGCCAATGAGATAAGTTAAGCTCAGATAAATGTCATGGTTGAGTCCTACTTTCCTTTTACTTCGAACAGAGGCTCGAACTCAGCATTTCAAATGAAATTTTAAAACACTACATTTTTCAAACGTTACCTAACATAGTTCGGGTTGTCTATGTATATGGGGCACCCACCAACGTTACATACATGGAAGGCCACTTAAGATATTTGTCCTCATCTAGCGGATCGTCGGTCGGGTTGAGGAAAAATGTTAGAACTAGTTGATTCAAAAATTCAGTATTCCGCGAACGATACGCGACAGCACCCGACTGAGAAAACGGACTAAACGGTACATGAATTCTCAGACACTTGTCAGAAAGAAGCAGGATACATAAGTAGATGTTATAAGAAGTAGATGTTCAAACATTCCAAGTTTTCTAGGATATAATATAAAATGGAAACAATTCTCATTCATAATTTATAAAACTGTTGTAATCTCCTCATCTGAACCAAATGAAAAAACCTTACAGATTTTATTATGGACGCGTTTAAATACATATGCAAATAAAACTCGATTTAGTGTTAGAAGGGAGAGTAGGGAAGAAAGAGTGGTGCTGAGTATTAGCAATCAGGGGTCTCTTTAACGGTTCGGCGACATCTGAGCTCCTGGTAATCGAGCGATAAGACAATTAAGCTTTCGTTTTATACAGCGATGTGATGATTGTGAATTTTTCAGCAATTAGGGATTAAGCGACTGAAAGTTAAAATATACATTTGACGTCCACAAGTAGTCTTTTTGAAGAAAAAACTACGAAATAGTTCAAACAAATTAAGGGAATAAATAATCTAACAATTTAAAGCACTGTATTTCTTATATTTTAAGCACTTAAATGAATCGAGGAACTCTATTTATAGAGATTATGAAGTTGCAGTTTTGCTTTTACAGAAAAGCGATAAAGAAAATCATCAATTTATGCAATAACACATTATTTGCTTAATGCATTAAAATAATTAATTTCCATTCAGTTTCATTACTTTTTTAAAATCTCATGTTGAAAATAAATGAAAGTGATAAATACAACAATAAAATACATATCAGTTAAATTGTCAATATTTTCCTCATCAAATCATTAAATTTTATTACAGACCGTACTGAAATATATCCCTTTACTACTAAATATATCGGAGACTTTCAGGTAGTATTGGGTTCCAATTCCTAATCCAATCAATATCAATTCACTCTATTGTTCTTATTTACAACTTAACTAAAACTTAAAATTATTAGTTTCGATTATTGCTACGTTCATTTATATAACTTGCGACTATAATTTGTTTTACGTTATTAAATTCAATTAAAATGACGTAGTGTTGGGATACTGGTTTAACCAATTACAGCATGATACAGCATCGTCGTAGTAATATGCTATGTTATGGTGAATATTATAAACATTTTAGTTAGAAGGATTCATACCACTTCCTGATTCCGGATTATTAATCCGAGGCGTTTCCCTTACTTGCTTTCCTTTCTTTTTATTTCTAAGGTAGGTCCTGCAGCATAATTAGCTATGGATTTATGTGGACCGCATACCATACGGATGAAACTATTCATTGCTATTTCATTATTTATAAATCTATTATCTATTAAATAAGTTTCTCTTAAGGAAAACGATGTCATGAGCATATTCTATGATTTTGGAATTGAGGTTCTTTAATACGCTTCCACAAGTTAATACTTCAATTTTTGATCGATACCCTCATCCAAATTTCTTGAAAGACTTCCATACTTTTTCTAAAGCTGTAGCGTAGAGAGTTGGGGTGGACCTGAACCCAAAGTGCGCCTGCGGTTTTGTGTTCGTTATTCACAGCTTAATATCCCCTCTTGAATCGCCAACTCGTTCTCGTGCACGCGTGTTTCCTTCCCTTATCCCAACAGACAATTCGCAATGCGGAGTATAAAATCTGCACGTGGTATTATCCTTTGAGCACATGGCGGAATTGTTGCGAATGCTGAAGCGGATTCCTCCTAGAGAACAAAGCGCCGTGGTGCTCGCGCGAATGACCACGCGCACCCGACTCCGCGCCGAAATTGCGTCAAATATGAATTCGGCATCTCGATTTTGGCCGCTGCGCCTAATGCTGAAGGTATTGTGTGGAGCTATTTCCGTTGAATCCCTCCTTTTGTTCCGCTCTGATCATTCGCGTTTTCCTTCTGTTCCGAACGAATGAGTTTCGGATGGATTGGGTGATTGATACTCGCCGCATATTGGCAGTGCTATGAATTAGGAGGGTTTCTATCAACTCCAAATCTGGTGATTGATTCAATGCACAGTTGCTGACCTTAGATGCTAATTTGCGAATCGCTATGCTGTTGGTTAAAATTAATGGTGATTAAAAAAATAAATAGCAGCTAAAATTCTAACTTCTTACTCTTCTAATTCTCACTAGCCACCACTTATCGCTAGGCTCGCTTACTCTAGAGTTTCCCTCTTTAAATCACATCTTTCATTCCACATGTAGAGAACACATTATACGTTCCAAAAGTGGTTTAAATTTGGTCCTATGTCAAAGATGTCGACATAGAACCCCTCGTGGAAATCTCAAAGATTTTTTTTAACGTGTGCTTACGCTTTCCTTAAAGATTCACTTGAACGTATTAATTTTATTAACCACTCCCCTTATATCTTAATACTTATACCATAGGATATCTTCGCGGGCCAGATGATAATATGCAGCGTTCCGTAGTTTGTGCGCCAATTTTTAAAGGACTCCACTGCAGTCTTTACAGAGTTTATACGTATTTATTTTAGCTCTTTAATTTTTACCACAAGTTCTGACAAAATTTTCCTCAATTTGATGTCAATTTCAGACCATGCAACGTATGCTATACATATTTAGAATATATTTCCCACTTAAATTTCCTCTGCATTCATGGTCATGAATACGTAACGATGTGAGTTTAACTTTTAGTACAGTAGAATGATTTTATTTCATGCTCTACGACTTAGCAAGAGATTTTCGAAATAACTTTCATACACATACAATATATTGAGCGGAAGAAAAAGGTGGAAAATTTTGAGATATATAATGAGTGATATAAGACAGCAAGAAAAATGCTAAGGACGAGAAGCGGGTTATTTTAGAGCGCTTGAACCCACATATACTAAGACAGGACATCATTGATTCATTACATCTATATATAACTATTTTTTCAGCTCATAATTCTAATTTCAGCTCATAATTCTAACGATTTTCTATTCAGTAGTGATATAAATTTAATTTTTACGGACAAGATAAATAATGAATAGAAATTACTCTATGTCGATGATAAACATGTAGAAATTAATAAAATCTTAAAGTAAAATTTTTAAAGCATGAGATATTTTTAATGGAAAACACTGTCAAGCGGAGTAAATTTAGAATCAACAAATGAATTTAAATAAAAAATAAACATTTGGTAAACAGGTCAATACTAAATCGATCAGCAGATAGCCTCCCGCTGGGACGTTAAAAACCTGCAGAAAGCACGTTCCAGGAGTTGTCAAAACAAATTAGTCAATCGCTCTCATCTGGTGCTTTTGCAGCTGTCATCGTCTCCATTAAGATATCAGTAATTATAACACTGATTTTACATAGACACTCAAACATCTTTCTGTTTTGTTTCCAATATGTTTATTTATGCTTCATAATCTCCTTTTTGTTATCTCAGGGGAGTGCAAGTAGGATCATATCTTCTGCACTGAAAGATTACATGTGATAATTGGTAAAACTTGACCATGTTGAACGCAAAGAGAGAGACAGAAATTATAATATTCTGCAATTTGATATCTTATTCAATTTTTCTATCTCATGATAAGACGCAATGAAACTGCATTTACATAAACTACAAACTCATCCAATCTCATAACACCCACACCTTCATGTAAATCTTTTCAAATCTCCGTTGAATTTGAGCTAATTCTTAGATTGTATGTGTGCTAATTTTAAAGCCTCTTTTAACAATGAATTGAAGGAGACTCAATAACTAATGCAGAAATGGGTCCGAGATAGCTACTGCAGATGTATTTATGTATATAACTGCCTTCTCATAACTGTAACGAGGGAACTTGTTCGCAAATAACACAAGGATTATTATACTAATGAATAAGTTATTATACAATAAATACAACTTAAAATCAACCTTAAAGCTATCGATTAATTTTTTTAATTAACTCCGGTATGATTTAATGCTTTAGGATGGCTAATTAATCATATTTAATTAATGATATAATAGATAATGTACATTGCTAACTATTTTACTTGAGTTATGATATAGATAGCGTTTCCTATGTCTCATTTTCCATTTGAAAAGTAATTTTTCTAATGAACTGAAGATAGAGCCCAAAGTACCTGTACAGAACTATTTAAGTCCATCAGTATTCTTTAGAATTTGGGAATCTACATTTTCTTACTTTTTTGTTTCATTAGTTTAGTTTACTGTTTTCATTTGCATATGCAGTATGATCTGGCTTATTTGTTACTCCTAAACTATCTTCAGCAGTATTCTATCTGTAAGTAATAAGCTCACGCTTGAGTTTATATTATACTCAGATAAAATTTCCATCGAGATATTTAGTATACCAATCATATGTATTAACCAATTCATCCCTATATATGTGGAAACAATGAATACACTACTCCTGGATCATAAAAAAATTATTTCGATTTCACGCAAAGAATAATACATTAACTACTGGTTCTGCGGTGAATTTGTTGAACTAATAATGCATATATAACCGAGAAAACGGCGTATAATTTATAATTCTTTGTATGGTCGTAGTAAATATATAATTTTATTGCCACGAAATTTGTGAAACCCATCTCACCACATTTAATCGATATCGCATATCTATTAAATTCATGTATGTCACATAGTAATTCTGCACACATATGTATTCTTTCCTTGTACCGCAATGAAAGTTTCCAGTAGGTGATGGTTCAGAAATTACGTAGTGTGAACTCACGAATTGACGCTAGATATTTTCATGAAAATACATATACTTTACTGGGAATAAATATAGTGAAGAATGACTTGCAAGAAAGTAGATTTCATGGTAGTATACTAGGTGTGCAATTTAGAACTTTGCAAGTAGAGAATATTTGTAGGAAAGTGATAAATTATCACAATTATAATATCACTTATTAGGTAATACAAAACTTTCAATTCCTATAACTTTGATACGATTCTTGGAATACTTACAATATTTGATCTTCTGGCCAGTACTTAATCTACAAATGTGATTTTATTTACTACTTGACAGTATTGTACTTGTAATGATGTAGGTAGGGTTATTTATGTTAAAAAATACTCCTGATAGCGTTGTCTGGATCAATGTATGTTTTTTTCTTGTTATTTTTGCTGAGAAAAGAGTTGAAAAAAGTGTATTTTAACTATAAGAAGTTTTAAATACTCCTCTTAGTATTTTTGTAACTAAATAAGTAAATAAAGGTGACTAAGCAACAAAAAGAGAAAACGGTTCTCTAGTTTTACTCTTGATCGGGAGGCGGATGACCCACTGGAAGAGAACCCAATTTTTTATACTTGGTTTTAAATGATATAGGCGACATTTTTTTTGTCTATTCGCTATGATTAACCTTTAATAACAGATACATTTTTGGATTTTTAGACTTTTTATAGCATCAATTATGATCATTCTCTTCCCGGTGGCTGAACATTCTACGCGTTAAAAAAAGAGGCTTTGTTTACGCCAATGCTTTCGGTTCAATTCCTCGGATTTTGAGTTTTTTATCCAATTTTCAGTCAGTCGCCCGGTGTACAGGGAATTAATTTTCCAGTTCTAGTCTTCCAGCGGAATTCTTCATCGGATTTCGCCAAACAACAAGTTGACAACTGACTGACCGCTGAATCTCTGATCCTAATATCCGTTTCGATCAGCTGCCACCTTTTGGTTTGAACCCTTCTCATGCGGCTCTCTCTCTTTAGCAAGGCTTAATCCCCACTCGTGCCAAACGATCAGTTATTTTGTATAGGGAGGGATTTTCGAAAATTTATAAAATATCTAGGGAATAGAAAATGCTTTGGATCAATGATTTAAATGCCTTAAATATTTCCGTCAAGCATTGGGAGCGACCAGGAGACAAAACGAGAATAGGATTTGGTGTAACTATTGCAATTACGAAATATCCTCTAGGCTCAGCAATTAAAGTAAACAGAAAAAAGGCCACGCATATTAAAGGTTTAGCGTAAAAATTTAGGTGTGAATTTTCATATTTAAAAAAATAGTGTACTTAGAGGAAAAAGTGTTTTTCTATAACAGATTGCAGCATAAAAACTTAGAAATATAAAATATTACTTAAAATCATATGACCAGTGTAGGAACAGAAAGATATCGCATTTTTCTGATAAAAATACGCCATTTTCAGTCAACTCATTGAAATAAAATAATTTGAAAATAAATTATCGTGCTTTTTAGAATATATATTTAAATTGTTCATTTGTCTAAATTAGCTTAACTTATAATATTTAAATGATGTTCCTTCAAATCAAGTAACTACTTTCTATCAATGTTTATATTTCTAACAGCGTCTATACCATGTATTGTTATATCATTCTCATCGAAATATTTCCTTATTAGATACTAATACGTTTAATTTTATTATCAAATATATTAAAATTATTTTTAAATTTATTTTAAGATTTAACTCTCAAATTTATGACAGAGTAATCCCCCGTCAAAAATGAAGAAACGTAATTTTACTGATTTGAAAATGCGTTTCAATTGTGCAACACATATGTGTGCAGTAGCACAGTTATCTTTATAATCCAAAATAAGTGAATTGTTGGTCTATAATACTCTAATTTATTTCTGATATTGGTTTCAATTTCCCGTGTATTCTTAGGGTCAAAGAGACGGATCTATGAAAATCCGAATCAACTTAATACAAGAGATACATATAAATACACAGTTTAGAACCATCAGTTGAATTTATATTTTGAATTCTTGATACTATCACTAATAGATTGGCATAGGGAAGAGCTGTTAATTATTGTTTTTTAAAACGAGAAAGAATTTCATTTTGAATGGGGCACGTGAATTATTTTGAAATACATGCAGGTTTCAATTTCGGACTTGATTCACCTCTTTTTCGATGCGGGCTATTCTAAAAATATTGCGCTATGCATGGGAAATGCACATGCATCCATGTTTAACTTCTAATCGTTTTTTAGCCAAAAAAAATACTGTGTAATTAAACGTAGCATATATAAACTTTTTTGTATCTAGGTTGCAGGGAATGCCTAATTGATTTTGATTAAATTTCGTGTTTCCAAACGTAGGCTAAGGTAGACTGATTTTATTGAATTTTCATGCAGTGTGAAATATATGTGAATCTCCCTTAGGGTTGAAAGTTATGTTGCTGAGCTATTGCTAACTAGTTTGCCGTCAAACGTACGTGGGTTGTTCCTAAAAATGTTAATTCAAAACATTAAAATGACGTCATAAAAATATAGCAAGCATTAATGCATAGTGGAAATAATATCTTGTAGAGAAGTAGGAATTTATCAGAAAATTCTTAGCTCAAGTGATTGTAAATTGTAATTTTATTTCATTAATTGAATTGAACCTCATTTTAGTTGTTTTATTCTTCCTATGCACTTTTAAATTCGTTTCAATGTTGAATTCAGCTCTTTCGTCATATTATGAGTGAAATATATGTATTGATCATCTTTTTTTAAATTCCTTTGTATCTTTTAGAAGTTTTTTCTATCTGCCAATTAACTTTCGTTTTGGTGATTAATTCTAATCTATTGCAGAAAATAAGATCGATTCGTGTTGGAGCGAGGCGCTATAGATTTTGAGGTAAAATGTGGATCAGATCGGGATCGTTATTATCAAGAGTCAAGTATAACATCCGATCGGTATAGGTGGAAATTAAAGCAAGAAGTTATCATTTTGGTTTTATCGTACTTTGTGGAATCCCATCAGATAAATTGAAAAAATAATTACGTAGCCCTTTTTTTAGTGTATAATAATTTGATACTTCAGTTCAAACTCATGCATCATATTTATATAATCCATTAATTCATCTAAAGTAAAGAAGTTTCACAGCGTTTTCCTACGCTCATCTTCAGTTTGAGACTCGAGGAATTTACGTTCTGCTTCATTTGAAGCGTTCGTGAATTAATGCTTCACGCTTCGGTGGCTGAAAGGTTCGAGTGGGTTACCGCAAAACTGTGATTATTTGGTGAAAATAAAATTCTTGAGTTTTTCACTTTATAGGGCTATTAAAAAATTTATCGAACTTACGTCATATGGGCTTTCAAGGATTCAAGAATATCAATTAGCAGCTCAAGTGCTGGGAGATTACTACAAGCGGAAACGGAAGCACGCTTATGAAATTCTATAAGTTTTTTTTCGCTAAAAACCATTTATATTCTGATTTGAATTCTTGACGAAATTCCTTAAAACGCAAGTATTTCTTACTTTTCTTACTATGTCAGCTAAGTAGCAATTGACCCTTATAATACAATTATTGTAAACAGTAAGGTTATCCTCGTTCCGTTTTGGTAGCATATTATAAATTATATCTATGCTTCCTCTTTTATGATCCTAAATCCAGGTTGTATTGGTTGTTTACTGTCTCATCGCCCCAATGACTTTTTAAATGAAGTTCCATTAAATAGCTCAGAATAGGAAGGAAAGGGAATAATATTCTGACGGTTATTTAGAATGTATCAATCAAGATATAATAGTTAAATGGGACAGATTTATCCATAGGTATTACCGTCGTCATCATCGACCTCGCGAGCCGATCTGGTTTACTTTATCTTTACAAAAACCAGGACAGCAGCAGACCAGACCAGATGGATGGAATCATCAAACCCGCCATAAGGTTCTATTCTGACTGCGCCTTCCCATATGTTAAAAATAACCTCTTGCTTCAGGCATTGTTAATGGATTATTTTGGCAGAGCAGAAAATGCTTATAATTACGAAACACGTTTTGAAAGATGGTGGGAAAGGATTCCGCTTATTTCCGGTTTTTACCCATGTAAAGCTTACGAAACTTTTTTAACTCAGGTATATGAATTCATCGTTGGGTTCTAGAAAACCACAGAAGCTACTAAGAAGAAAACCTAAGAAGCTATGTCAACCACGATCACATACAATTTCAATAGAGAGTGAGCTTATCGTAATAGCCGAACAATTTTTATGACGGTAATGAATTTTGGAATTCTCATTCATATGCTGGTGAATGATAGGCTCTGTAGGGATCGAATAAATCGTATAATGTGACGTTACATCTTATTCATAGCCTGTCAGGAGAGTCTGAGGCTATTTGGATCCATTGATGACAATTCAGATTTAGACTCCAGATGCTAGATTTAGCGACCATTTTCTATTTCAGCGACTTCTTGCTTACCGTCTAGCATGTTCTGTTACGTAACTTTTATATATTTTCTCGCAGCCTAACATTTTCCTTATAAATGAACCAAAACGGCATCACATTTTCTTTATAAATGACTTAAAATTCATATTATCGGTTTAATTAATTTAATATCTGAATTTATAAAATATTTGTAATGGTGAATTAAAGATATTATAATTTTAACTGCTTTTAGAAACACATTTTATAAGTTTAGCGACTGTTGGCTACTTTTAAAGGGAGCATCTACCAACGTAATTAAAAATTAACATCTCTGGTTGGCTCCTCATTCTCTTCACCATTAGATACAGAAATCCCTGAATGCACACTAGGTAGACAAGGAGTGAGGTAGTTTGCCTATACTTTCCTCCATGAGCTAGAATGTTGTGAGTGGAGAACGTCAGTACAATGACCGGATGGATAGGACTTTCTATAACATAATGCTATAGCATTAAATATGGAGTGACCAAAATGAAAGCCATCATGTCGTAATTCATTCTACAGTAGTTTATTACCCCAGCTGTGAAGAAAGCTGAAAAAAAATTAATGAAAAATACATTTTTCTATCCAGTATCAAGAGACACATGAGAACTATCTCACCAATGGAGATATAGTTGAAGAAGCAGGAATTAGCCTAGGAATAATAATATTTTATGCAAGGTTTGTTGAATGGATGCATGAACATTCTATCGAAGAATCAAAGGAAGGTGCCACAGTTATAAAATTAAAAGACTAACTTATTACAGCTTGCTGAAGTAGACTTTAAAAACCCGATATTCGTGTATTGTGGGTTAATCAATAATGGGAAATGTTATACAGAATAGCGTACACATGTTCTTCCACGGAGGAATCGGGCGATGCGATTACCTCTGTCGCCATGAAGGCTTCACCGTTTTCAAGGTTGCATGTTCTACGCTAGAGTACCCTCGCTCGGAATATGGGGTACGGCAATGACGTCACGTTTGACTACACCCCCATCGCTAATAACGTGAAATCAAATTCTATATCGGTGTATGATACATCTATGGGAAGATAAAATAGAATAGGAGGAATTATATAGAGTTATATCCAGATTCCGATTAGAGATTTCTCTTTGAGTGATTTTTAGAAAGAGATGCCATATGTTGAGAAACTGGGACATGAAAATGGATTATCATTATTAATAGATGTTAATAATGTATTATATAAATAAAAAGCTAATGGAGGCTCGTAAATAACAAGGACTAAGTTAAAATATGGATAGCATTAGTTACAATGCGGGACTATCGTTGAAGTAAATGTTAGATGGGAAATAATTTTAAGCAGTAGTTGCAGTATCAGTGAGTATTATTCCCGCAGAAGATTTATTCGGATTTTTTTTGGATAAATATAAGTATTTTTACCTTCGTTGTTACAAAGGTATCCCTCAGCTGAAAAATGTTGGAATTTTTCCGTAGCTAAACTTAACAACATTTTTTCAGAGAAATTTAATGCCGCACTCATTTTAGATTAAAAGTACTCTAGATTTTAGTTGATGAAATTAGTTGAGCTGTAATATTGTAAGTTTAAATATTATAGCATACTATTCGAAACTGAAAAATTTATAACACAACTTAAATCTACTTCAGATGTAAATGTTAATCCAAAGGACGAATTCAGGGCACGTTCTATTCCTTAAAGTATAATTTACAAGTAAATCCAATGGGCGAAATGTCGGAAACTTTTCAGACCACCCATGTAAGTTATAAAATAAATGAAAACACGTTTAATCTCAGAGAAAAATAACCTTTCTTACTGACTTTTGTAAATTAATTATTTTCTTTCGAAAACTTTTCCGTAATGTGTCATTCGGTATAGTCTAAGCTAGACATGTTTTATAGGAAGGCCTTAAACGAAACCACCGGGCTTCATTTGTAGCTTGCGTTCTCTCAAATGGCTTATCATCGATTGCATTAAAACGACGTAGAATATTTCTATTTTGACTTATTGAAATTAAGAAGAGTGGTAAACACAATTCTTTAATTTCGTCCTTTCCTGAAGACCGGAGTTTCCCATCCTCCAATCTTTACTTTCAAAACATAGCGGCTGAATTGGCGCTAATGGATTGTCGTATTTTATCCTTTTTGTTGAGGGGCTCAGGAGCAATTGTCTTAAAGGAATGGTCGTTAACACTGCTTTGGAATAAAAAAATCAGAGGCTTCACGTCATTAATAGAAACTTCTGGCAGAGAAGTTTGATTGCTTTGGCGCCTCCTTGTTGTATTCCAGCCAACAGGGTCGGCTTACTTATCGGGTGAGTTTGGAACATGAAAATTTCATATAGTGCCGTAAGAATTGCACTCGCGTCTTTCTCAACAGGTCGAGCAACAACCACGTAGCAACGGAGAACAAGCTGGACGCTAAATCTCAAAATGTTTACCCACCAAATGTCATTGAAACAAGTCTCAATTAGAAATAATCTCTGTGGGACAGGATAGAAGAACATGTATTTTTAATTTGCTTTTGCATTTTGACCTTGTTCATCGATGTAATAATATGAGTTACTGATGAATGAGTAATGTTGAATTATGGAGTTATTCTGGTCTATTCTTATAGAATGATTTTTTCTCGTTGGGGTCAGTGCCTTGGGGTCTACACCTCCGAAGTTTCACCCTCATAGCATTCTGTCTCATAATCATTGAGGAAAGTAAGGGCCAATTACCTCACTCTTCATCTTGACTTGTTAGCCTAATTACTCATCAAAAGCTTTATGTAGTTATGGAAGAGCTGAAATCCAACCAGTCAATGGTCCGATAAGTTTCCGAACAAACAGAAATAATACATCGAAAACATGCTTTGCTTAGAAAACTAGATATATTTGTTTTTAATAAAGCAGACTAATGAAATAAAATATTTTCAGCACATATTATATATTTTAGAAAGTCAAACAAAGTTTTTGATTCACTATTTAATCGGAATCATCAATGAAAAGAAGACTCAAAAATATTCAGTACATATTAAATGATAGGGTAAAAGTGATGGAATGAAATGTGGTACGCAATGTGAAGATGAAACATGCTTAGACACCGGAAAGGTTCATAGAGGGTAGATACTAATAGTAAAACTATGAGCACGGCGTATATACAAACCACAAATAAAAATTACGAGCAGCATAAAATCAGGCAACTAAATGCACTTTTAAGTATTTCTTCCTATCGTTCATTTTTGCGCAAATGTGCACTATACCTTATCCAGCAATATGATGCGCAGAATTCTGTTTCTTTTTCATGGAACGGCATTCGGGCAAGTCCTCACTTGGGCGTATTTGGCGGGATATTTTTCACGAAGTCCGTCGTTGGCTTTGGTTACGTGGCTTGCATTGCATGGGATTATATTGTTGAGGGAGACAGAGCCGATTAAGAGGAGGAAGGAGAGGATTGGATGGGTTTGAAAGCAAATGTAGCAGAAGGGAAGGTCGATGTGTCTACTTTGGTTTGAATAATTATTCCCTTTCACTCCCATATTTGAAAATCCGCTCTTTCCATTCTATACATTCTCCCATTTTATGCTCGTCCTCTTTCGCTGCAATCCATTAAAATCATAAATGTATAGAATGTTCTGTTACGTGATAAACCGTTTTACAAACTTACGTAACGGTTTTAATCCAACCCTCAAGCTACGAATATTACATTCCTATTGCCAATCGCCTAATGCATATAGATTTACTTAAGGCAAGGCAAATGCGGCGATCATCTTTTTAAAAGGGGTTATGTAAAATGTACGAGATATGAGAGAGGTTCTATGATCAATGCAAATGTTTCATCAAATAGGTGTTATTCCTCCATATTCAGTTTAAACAGAGGTGTTGAAGAACCAAATATTCTACCTCAAAAAACTATCTCTTCGTTCAATAAATAAAGTTCAGTAAATCTTTTATTACATTCATTACGTATATGAGTAAACAAATGAATGTATAATGAAGATTCCTATGAATAAAAATGAAATTTTAATACCAAATATATCAAACGAGCAATTGATTTGCACCGACTGGAATCAATTTTCGCTTTGAAAATCGTCAAAAAATAGTCAAGAAGATTCAAGTTGCGGTAGGCGTATTGTTCTGGTAATTTAGTTTTAATTTTGAGTAAAAATTAAAGGAATCCTTGCAAACGCTCCACAATTTTGACTAGTTTCAACGGGTCGATATTGGAAACTGTCTGTCGTGTTAAAAAGTAGTATTAGGACATCATAACATATTACGCCAGTTAATAATTATATCCGAGTCAGTTGTTTACTCTATAATTATCATATAATCTATATTCTTCTCTCGATCGCTTTCTTCACAATCCCTCTCCTCTCAATATTTGACCCACCCATTTCTTCTGTCGATTTCTAATTACTATAATTATTACCTTTTTCTCTCCGACCATCTCTAGCACCGCCTCGTTCGTCTTTCTATCGACCCAGCTTACCTTCTCCATTCTACGCCATACCCACCCACATCTGAAAAGGCTCTAATCTTTTAATATCCTCTTTTCTTAACGTCCACGTTTCACACCCGTACAACATTACACTCCACACCGAGGATTTTACCAATCTTTTCCTCATTCCTTATCAAGACCCTTCGGAACTGATGACGAATAATAATATAATATAATTAATGCTTTTTTTAAACAACCTTGCTCTTCGATTCTTTACAGAAGCAAGGTTAAAAAGTGAGTACTTGCAAAAATATTGGAGAATCAAATCAGACTAGAACAACTTACTAACGAGGCGAATAACTCGAATGGATAACGTCCTCCCATAAGAGTACTTTGGGTTTTGAACGTCCTTCATTATCACAGCAAATAATTCACGTTATAATTAAAGACCAAACACGTGACCCAAAAACCATCTACAAATGACATTAATATTAATTTAATGCACATGAAGAATACGTGTTTTGTTTTCAATGATTATTCACAGCTCATTAGGAATGAGTTTGGGATTGGTGCATTCAATATCTCTCTAGGTTTTCGAAAATGGTGTCAACGATGTCATAAATAAAAAACCTCACACCACTACATTCGAGCTGCGGGATAAATATGTAGATTTAATTAAACTACGACTCCACCGAAGGTTTCAATTTCCATTTTAAGTAAGTTAAAGAGTACCTGGTGCGGACGTACGTTCTATCTCTTGGAAAATTGCATTGCTTAAGCCACGCGCACTATATTAGGATATTCTCGGCTCACTTGTCTTGAATTTTTAACGAAGCGCACGCCGAAGAAAAGCTAATAAACTTAAATAACCTTCTGAAAACTTAAAGGAAACTCTCTGACGAGAAAGATAGACGGAATCGAATCCTCCACTATCCGGCGGAATTAATTAGGTACTTATGAATGCAATCCGTGCTGGGAAAAGAAAGAAATTTTGGACACTTTTAGAAACAGTGAGGTGTACCAAGGAACTGTTTTTGCTCAGTAAAATTACATCATTATTTTATAATAATATTAATAATATGCTGCAATACTCAGTAAAATTACATCATTATTTTATAGGGTTTATTTATGTGAAAGTTTCGCGATTTAAACTTAATCATGATTGGTATTTGTTCAAATTTGTTGTACGAATACATTTTGTTCAATTATCATAGACTCACAATTCAATTTAAGTTCTGTCATAATCGATAGGCAGCCGAATATTTGCCGAATCCGATTCTGGTAATCAATGCCTTTGTGTTATCCTGTAACTATACGCAGGGAATTTCTGCCATACGGAATTAAATTTGTGAAGATATTATTATCAGTTCATTTTCAGTTTATTAATCAACAAATTGCACTGTATAAATATTAAAACAAAATTTGTGCGAATCTGATTCTAAGTTACAAGATACACCATGTAAGGCGTATTAGCAAATTTATTTGAAATTTATTCAGTATCCATCAATGCCTCTAGCGTATAACATCTAATTAATATTATTAATAAAAATAGGTGAAAATTTATAGAATAAAAATTCACGCATTTTAACACGGAAGAAGCAAGAGTACACATTAATAAATATATATTATCAAATAAGATTACTTAAGTTTGTCATTTTTGATATGGGAGTTCACTTATGTCTGAATACTGATTCACTGATCCTTCAGTTCGGTTTTTCAGGGAAAGGCTCTCATTATATCCAACGAATTATTCTTTTTCGCATCTACACTAAAATTAATATCCTGCAATCCGCCTTTGATGTATGGCAGGGGGTGTAAGTGCATACATAGCGTTCAAACTACTACCTTTTTGGTCTATCGTCCGCTGATAGAATGAGCTCGTAAAACATTGACTGACGTGTACCAGATTTTCGTTAATTTATAAAAGCTTCTGATAAAATATTCACTGAATATCCTTTTTCACACCTACTGTAAGATATTAATTAGTTTTAAAATGTTAGTTGAAATATGATGAAAACCAAATCCTACCAAATTAAAAGTTATAGCGCAACGCTATATAATATTTATGGTGGAGCTGAAGATGTTATTGCATTGACAATTGATTTTTAAATTTAAATTATAAAAAGTGTCATGGGTTCTTTGTTTTCGTATCGTTTTACGCAAAAGTCGCAGTCATTCATTTGCTGACATTAAAATTCTCTGTGACTAATGTTCTTGTAAATATCTCGAAAATGATGGGTGCTTTAGTAAGAAGTCACGTTGGTCGTAACTGTTCTGGAGATAAAAACGGATTTTACGAACTTTTCTTACAGAAGACGTAAACAATCTGCCGTATCTAGGACGATTTGGAAGATAAAAATCCTGGTTCTGACGTTTGATGACGTGCAGTATTTTAAAAATTTTGCGACCTCAATAGGACCTTTTCTTCGCTTTTTTGAATCATTTGAGACATTCAAATCATTCCGTCTCACTCATAACGTCATGTGTAAATATAATACGTAAAATTCTTCTTAGCGCAGTGACAGCCAACCTTTCATTGTTCATGCGTCGGGTATCTAAATTTTCTTTTAAGATGCTTACGAACTATATTGCGTCAAAATATTAAATATTCCATCTCTAGATTTCATTGGTAGATTGCTTTATGCGCGTGTATATATAAGTGGTGTAAAATATTTCCTTTTGATTAGATTAATTAATTAATTAGAGATATCATTTGGTTTCATTCGCCACTCACAATCATATAATTCGCCATTTTTGAATAATGCGATATGTTTCGCGTAGCATTTGAAAAGGTTTATATTCCTAAAATTTTATCTCTGATTTATATGTAGACAACACCTAACTCAAGTCCCGTATGATGGTTTCACATCGTGTCGTTTCCGGAAATCTTCCTCAAATAATTACTTAAGAAGAAACTATGTGTACGTTAACGGTGGGGATTTTCGCAGAGGTACCGAGACACGGAGACAAAACTGTTTAATTCCACCGGAGAGAATTCTCCACAGCGCAAGGCAGTCTTAAAAATCAGGTAACGGCGCACACGCACTTCAGTTTCGTCTCTTGTCTCACGTGGAGGCTACCCGTTCTCTTGTGTATGTACTCTGCATCATCGCTAAGGGTCAACAATGGCTCGTGGGACGCAGACATCCTCCCATCCCTAACAATCGTACCCTGGGAGATTGCACGGCGTGCCACAGGGGTCGATCTCGCACCATGCCCCTTTAATGAAAAACTCCCATCCTCCCTCGTAGGCGGCTCGGGAACGATCTTTGAATTCCCTGTCTTTCCTCTCCCACAATCATTCCCAAGATCCACGGGAGGTTTCTACCTCGGAGAGATATACTCTAAGCATCCTACCTTAAACTCTCCGCCTTCCTCCCCTCCCATTCCTGTATTTTTTCACCCCTCGCTTTGTTTTCCACCCTCTCGCATCGATTTTTCAACTTTTTTCCCGTCAATTCTCTCGGGAGAATGGAGTCGTCGGCGCTTGGGTCCGATCATTTCGGATCGTTTTTCCCGAAAAGGGGGAAACACTGCCGAAATGGAATCCTTTTTTGCCACCACGATTGGGAACTGCAAAATAGTGATTGGAATCTCTGAGTCTGAAACTCTTTAATGGGGCTAATTAACGGATAGAAAAAGGGGAAAGAATCGGAGCATAAATTGGCGGGAGTCTATTGAAGTTGTTTACGGGGATTTGGTTCAGCTCTGTGGAGTAATTATCTGGTTTCGTTTCCACGCGCGATAATTGAGAAAGCCATCTGATCGTCTAGTCAGTATCCCAAGCGTTTGTTTGGTAATCAATCGGAGATTTATCGGTTATATGAAAGGCCTAATTGCTCACCCAGGAAAAAGTAAAAGTTAAAAAACTGATTCCCGACAGGCCGCACGGGTCAATAAAAAAATCTTCGTACTTCATATCAGCAGTCGGTCGATGTAGCCGTTACTTTGTGAAACTCGTTAGAGGTACGGAAAAATAACAAGTAAAAATCTTCTGTGGTATATTTGTTCTTAATTTCCTTATCTTTCGAAATACTTGATTGATATTATTAATATTTTTATTTCAGATACATTTAAATGAGAAGTTGTTTTGATTTCTTTATTTTGGTAAACTCTGTAAAATAAATTTTTATAGTAAATCATTTATATGTTTCTTAAGGCATGAGAGCTACTTTCTGAAGCTGAAATTTTAATTTTTCAAATTTTCGTTGAGGAGAATTCCTGTTGACAATTTTCTTTTGATGCTTTAAGTACATAAAAGGTCTAATGAGAGCTTGACCACGTAATGTGCGGTGTACGGTGTAATGTTCTGTAAGACCTAATCGGGCCCCGATACCCTAGCGGCAGGACTATTAGGAACTTTGAAAAATATTACGTGATAAAAAACAATAACATGATGTATATTTAAGTAATTCTCATTTGAAAATTATACCTACTTATAAGTACGGTAATTATGGAATAGTGTGAATAATTCGTATAATTTCTTCTCTAATTACTCATTCATAATTATGTAATTAATTAAACATTTGTAGAAGAATTAGAAGCTATTAAAACGTAGATTATAGTCATTTCAGCGAAAAATGGTAATATTAACTATTTTATGTTAATTTGATAAAGAGAAGTGATCTGCGAAAGCAGTTTGAGAGTCTGCAATTTGATTTAAAATTTGTGAATTTACATATCAATCGCTTTGAATCCACAATAAATCAGTGCACCTATGTATTCGCTTACATGCAGCAGAATATCAGAAATCGTATTCGTTTACTTAGGCTGGAATCGTAGCGAAAAATTTTTCTTCAATCAAATGTTCGTCAGCAGAGATATTCTCTCGTTTTGGCATTTCTTCAATTTGTCAACTTTTACCGAATATTTCACTTTCTTCAATTATACCCATATTCTTATTTCTTCTTTGCAATAAAATTGCATAGGAATAACTTGGATAGGGCCATTCTCACCTTATTGTCTGTCTAATCTATTCTAACAGTCATTTCTATTCAGATACTTTCGCTCGTTTGGACAAATATAGATACTGTTTTTGCGATGTGAAGCTCAAGAGATTGATAATTTCAGCAATGAGACTCCTTTCATAGTTTTAAGACATCAACAAGTTTACGTAGGCTTTTATCTTTGCTCTTCTTGAAGCTGTTGACACTTTTATATACACAAACTCTTGCAATTTTTTTGATCTATCTAAATTTATGTTAATTTCAGTTAGGAATACACGCCTCTAAATTTACTGAATTTACTGCAAAGTTAGTCTTAAAGGCATTTAAAAAACAATAGAATTACTTTCTTTGCAGAAAACTCTTAGATTACCCCGTTTTGAACTCTACTTCAAATATCGACTATATGATGGATTCTGAATATTTTTATATTTAAGTTTTAATGCATCATTCATGAATATGAAGTTTCAAATAATCTCATTTTCTTTCTCTTTCCTCTGATTGTATAATTCAGATATAACACGGGTAGGATTCAACTTACCTTTTGTATTTCCTTACCCCGATCTTTCATTCATATCATTTCACACTCGGAACATTCTAAATGGAGAGTTTTCGTGTAGGAAATTTCCTTTTCTTATCGGATTCGTGCCGGTGCAACTTTACCTCCCGCTCGCCTTCCCTTTCAATCCACACCCAATCATTTTCTGTTTCTAAGTCAGTTTCCCGCCGTTATTTCGCGCCATTCCATCCCTCTCCCTGTAATATTCATTCGGCAATATCCTTCGCAAGTTGCCTTCCGTCCATTCTCCACACGTGCCCGGTGATTTTCTCTCTTTCCTGGCGTGTGTATTTTTCATTATGCCCTTTTCTTTTTATTCCCTTGTGCGTTTATCAGAAATCTCATTTCGGTTCGCTGCACGTTCTTTCTCTGCGATGCAAAGGCGATCGTTTCCACGAGATGCTCCCGTTCAAAGTTTGTTTACGTTTCCATGGAGTATCTCCGCCGCTCGCCAAGCACCTTCTTACGTTTTCCGCTGTATTCACTCGCTGTGTATCTCTCTATTACGGAGATTAAAAGTTGAAGATTATCGGCTCACGTCGAGTTACTTATGAGTCTTTATCAAGGGTTATCAATCTCAGGGTTGGTGTGTAGCAGTTATTCAAGTTGCCTGCTCTTCTGTGAAGTAATCAGCCCCAAGGTCGATTTTAGCTTCATCTCTTCCACCGTCGGCTTCCAATAGCTTTGGAGGGGAAATATGACTTACTAGACAAGATGAGGAGTGAGGTAATTTTCCTCTGCCTTCCCTAATAAGTGTTATGAGTGAGTGCTATGTTGGGGAAATTTCCATGTAAGTGCAGCACACTAAGAATACTAGAATTAATTTTATCTAATGAAGAGTGACTTAAATATAGGTAATTTTTCAGAATCAATCACACATCAATTTCTGCGTCATATCAATAATGATCTGCACTGAAAAAAGTGAATAAAATTTGTTTTTCTTTATAGAACATCAAGAAAAAATATGCAATATTATCATAAAATATTTTTGAAGGATCGTTATTTTGCCAGAAGATGAATTTTGTCGTCGCATTCTTCGATTATTAGCGAATTCAGTCAGCCCCCGAAATTCAGAAATGATTGTTGACCTATGTGATTGCTCTTTGTTGCGTAGATAAGGTGTTTTCCGTGTGATAGTGATCCCAAGTGAATGGTATAAAAATTATATTTTGTTAATGATTAGGATATTATATCGATCAGCTGAAGTTTAGCGGATCTTTCTTCTTAAAAATGCCTCATATATATTTGCCACATACTAGTCTACTTTTGCCCTTGAAGATGTTCTTATTGAGAGTGAAATTCACATTTGGTTTACTCACATTTTTGATGGTTTAATGGTTCTTTTAATTTATCATACCATCAGCACTCTTCTATGTACTTATCTTATATCTTGGTTTAAAACCATCGTTATGTCGCTAATTAACTAAATTAGGTCTTAGATAACTTAAAGTCTTATGCATTAGTAAAATTATTTAGAAACGAAAAATGGAGCCCTTTCACTCACCGAATAGCGCGGAAATTTACGTCTAGCAATGGAACTTGAGCACAACCCGTGTTTTATTCCAGCCTCCCATGCGGTCCATGCGTCACGAGACCTTTTCGTGCGTGTTTTCCCTCGAGGCTTTTCCTACCTAGCTCTGTGTGTTTTTGAAGTATGAATGTTCATTTGAAACGACAGCAGTACAGCTGCAGCCTCACAACGACATCTCTCTCTGGAAAATGTAAACAGTTCAAATCTCTATCGTAGCCTTCAATCGAGTCGCTCCGTAAAAATGTCGGACAAGGAGAGAGGGGATCTCTTTGGGATTATAGGATCGGGGAAAGCCTTTGTGTGCTTATCCTTCCTTTTTACCCCTTCAGCTCACTGGTATCTCTCAGATACTCGATACAAGTAGACATAAGGAGCAGGATGTTTATACTTGCGTAACTGCTTTAAAGAGATACCCTTACAAATCCCATAGACTAAATTACATCGTGCAGCGTACATTTGGACCGTGCACTTGAATCACGGCTAGCTATTCTTCCAAATATCCTTATGCCTTTTAAAACTTTCTATCGTAAAATTATCATCATTTTATCGCAAGAGTAATTATACAGTAAAATCCGTGTAAGATCCTTTCCGGGTCCTTCTCAAACGAGGTTAAAATGTTGCCTGAGTAGCTCACTCAACCTTTTATAACCTGATTTTTTCCTTGACCCCTGATGAACTGCAACCCGCTTTATCCTATCGTCTCTCTAACAACTGGCCTCCGCCTTATTCGTTTGACTGAAGATTGTCAAAATTATTTGTATCACCAACTTCCACTCTCCTCTCCTAAATCGCCTAGTCTCTAAGGTGGTTACTTTTACTCTCTTGTTTTGGATGGTGAATCTAGTGAGGGAAAATAAAGATATCCCAAAACAGCAATCTTCATCAACACGGTCTGAGCCGATTAGCTCTGAGATAAGTTATTTGGCTGTTTTTTCTTTCGTAACAGATTTAGTTTTAGAACATATCCAATAAATCAGAGTGGCAGTACAATTTTTAAAAAGGCTGTTTTAGAATAAGTATAGAATAAACTTTAATAAAAAAGGAATGGGCAATCGAAGTTATTGGAGAATGATCGAAAGGATAATTTTAATCGGAAATGAAAGAATTTAATACGTAAAAATTTAACTTTATTCTACCTTAAACTCTACAAGACTATGGTAATGGTTCTTACTAGTCTAATCCATCCTTATTTTGAAGTTACCCATAATACAGGTCTCTAAAATGATTTATTTATTGAAATTGATAACTTTTTCCTTATAAATTGAAAGTCAGTAGCGCAGCTTACGAATTTTCGTTAGTGCAGAATACATAAAAAGATTTAGAACGTTATTTGAATGATAATACGGCCTGTTTGCCTTATATTTTTTAATAAATTTATTACATAGGAAACTCAAACATTAAATTTTCTGGAAAGATATGAAGTATGGAAAAAGGTTCAAGCAGTAATAATATATTTCGAGTAAAGATATCTGACAGATATGCTTAATAATTTACATGTTGACTGATATTATTCGATAGTCACCTAACCCCGTTGTGGTTAATCTCTTAAGACATCCAATTTTAGAGGGCTATTTATATTAAGCGGTCAATATATTTGGTCAGGTTCGAGTTTAAAGCTATAAATTTGGATAAACTGTAGCTATTAAGATTGATTTCGTGATGAAAGTAAATAACATATTTTTTATAAATTCCTATCGTTGATTTATCATAATGATAGCTTCGATCTCTTTTTTAATTAGTCGAGAGATAGTTTAGCATCAATTACTTACGGAAAAATTAAGAGAATTTTCCTTTTTATTTTTTTAATGTTATGATCTAAAATAATTATAGGCGCCGATGAATCCTGATCTGTTGGAATGGGTAAATAGTATTATCTTTGCGAATCCGTAGCTAAAAACTTGACTGAACAACACCGATTAATTTTTCATCACATTTTTTCAGTTCCCCAATTCTGTGGAATTCGAGGGCTTTTGAAGTCTTGAATTCAACCCCTTTAAGCTTTTTTCTATAGTTTCGAGACGAATGTCTTCTTTTCATCAAGAAACATCTCAATCTAAAATCAAGAGAAATCAATGTCTTCGAGCGATCCAAAATTGAGATGCTGCCCCAAATTGTACCGGTTTAAAAATATATTGAAAAACACTTCATTTTATGAAACTCCCTCGATAGGATGAATAAATCATTATTCTGTACATCATGAAGTTTATTACCACCGGCTTTGAGATGTCATTAATCAGTTGAATGAGCTATAGTTTGAATTCATCTGTAATTAATGGAGTGTTACGTCAGTACAGCAACAAGAATGGTACTCGTTTGATTCTCGACCGTTGCATCATTAGCTGCTAAGAATATTGGAAAGGGAGTGAGATGTACAAAGCAAGATGAGGAGTGATGCACTTTACCATTCTCGCTGAGCTGAGTCCACGTAATGCTGCACAATTACTTTTTGAATTACGTTTTTCATAGGAGAGATCTAATTGGATGCCTTTTTAAGCATGATTCATACCTCTCTATCCTTTATATTTTTATATCTATAGACTAAGAAATAATTTAGTGACATTAAATTTTTCTTTTATCCTATAGCAAATGACAAATGAAAAATGTTCCATCCAACAAGATATGGTTGCATGAAAGCTTCAAATTTTACATTGCAGTGATCATTATTCTATTTATTTGTTTCTTGAAGATCTTTTATGTGTCTCTTTTGTGAGTCTGAGTTCTATCTTTTCGTGTACGACGTTTTATGTTTTACAAATTTACGTACGAGTATATAAGTCCAAGGAAGATGTAATTCCTTCTTATAATTTCCTTATTATTATCTGTTCAACTTTAAACGAATTTTGGAAAACATCAGCTAGGAAAAATCACCTTTCTACTATGTTGATATTTTATTCTTGGCTTCATTCTACACTTTACGGATCTATGATAATTTTAAAGCGCTTCCGAATTGAAAAATCAATAATCAATCAAAAATACCGTTCTAGGGATTGGAAATGGAGAGCACACGAATGTTACTCCAATTTATTTAAAGAAAGGCTTTTGAATATTTTTTAAAGACGAACGAAGATTGCCGAGGTTTTTCGACAACGCGGTGCGCTCCTTTCTCTCCTTCAGTCGGTTGCCTCGCACGAGATGATATTCTGGATGATATCGTATATGGACCATTCAGTTTCCTCGCCTCAACAACTGCAGCGATCATTTTGTCGTATTTCATGTTCAAACGGTTGTTTGTTATCATGTTTGATTCCGTTCGGCTCGTTTTATAGCCCTTGCGTTGCTGAATTCCTCTTTCGTACCTCAAGGTGCTGCATCTACATATTTCTCATTCATAATTAAGGTGTAGTCGTGAAACTAAATCTCCGAGACGTTTATTACTCGGACTGGTACATAACTGAGGCATTATTTGGCTCCGTGCAGGGGTAATAAATTTTGTCATTCAAATAGACCTTAAAGACCCTGAGTAAGAATCCGAGAACCATTACTTTTCATTGCCGAGTATACAGATAGCAGTTTCCATTCAAGACGCATCCTCCTGAATTGGATGCGGTTAGATTATGTAGATGTTAGCTCCTTGAATCGCGTGAGGTCTCTTCCTTAATAACTGAGTGAATCTCTTAATCATCTCAGAAGTCTTGTTCAACAGTTAGTTTGAAGATCACTTATATTTACTGTGTTTTTTAGATTATAATTATTATCATCGAAAATCTAAAGATTAGAAAATGTATTTATGCATAGGAGATTCCTCGCGGTGCTTTACGCTGGGAGTTTTTGAGGAATGGATATATTAATGACACTCAAAAATATTTTGGATTTTTCTCAAGTGAATACAAAGTTTTGTTGAGATTATATAAACATGATCTAAAGATGGATTTATACCTAATTATACGGTGAACACGGCGTTTGTTTCAAAACAGAAGGGTATATTTTTTAGTTGGGTTTGAGCGTTAAATGAAGGTAATTCTTAATGGAGAGAAAGAACTAAGAATCCCCATGAATTCGATATTGAGCTACATTTGTCGATAAAATGATAATATAAATGCGGCAAAATGGCGGAGGTGATTTACTTCGCGGCGAAGTGGTGTCAGCGAATCGTCTTAGACTGGCATGCACACATACATACATACGTCTTTATCTCGGGCATATTTGTAAAAAAGTACTTCTACTTCATAGAAATGATATGATGGTGAATATTATTTAATTCATTACTTAACTTTTGTACCTATTTTTACGCATATTATCAAATAATAGGGCCAAAGAGATTTTATCAAATACTACTGTGAAACGTAAGAATTAAAATTTCTTTCTTACAATCAAAATTACTTGACATTATGACAATATTTTGCATGATACAGGTAGTTGGAAACCGGCCATTCAGAAGATATTTCACTCTTACATAGGTTTAATTCATCTTGAAGATCTATTGTAAGCATGATTTGCAAAAGGGCTATTCTTAGTGCCCTACCCGACTCTATATTTTTGTCATCTTGTAATAGGAAGTTCTATATTTATTTATATCCTCTATTGTCATTGCATAGTCTATATATAGTACTTCAATATATATACGAGTATATAAGGTATATTTTAAGGGACCTCAAACGTAGCTGAAACCTCCAAAGAAATTTTACTGCTAATCAGAGCTGTTACTGCTCTGTATAATTCACTTAGTTGGATATGCACTCTCCGTGCAGAATTTGCCTGAAGGCTAGTTTCAACTTCATTCCCTCCTACATCACCAAAAGCTTTGGAGAGGGTTGAAGCTTACTATGCAAGATGAGAAACGAGTCGGTTTGCTTTTGCTTTTCTCACTGGGCAGAATTTTTTAACGGATAAAATTTCATTGCTGCACAATGACCGTATAAATAAGAGATTTAAATGCACTTTATTTATGAAGCTTCCGTTGACCCCCTTTAGAACATTCTAACTGAAAATTGCGTCCACATTTTAAAGTCGGATATTATAATCCCTTTATAGTACTCTGTCCTGGAAATTTGTCTCTTTCCTCCTACTCTCATTGAGACTTTGCTATACTTTAACTTTTCCTACTACCGTCCTTTTATTCTTGATTCCCAAAATATAAATTAAGATATCGGGATTATCGGGATTTATCAATATTTCTGAGAAACACGGTTTCCCGTCCTCGATTTCGGAATACTTCGAAATGCTCAGATTTAGAAATTTTCAGAATATCGGTCTCGACAGAGAATTTTGTATGTTCGTTCATCATTGTCACTGAGTGGATTAAAGCACATTTGCCATTATCAAAACCCTGATAGGCAGGTAGTCAGGATATGGAGTGTGAAAAGCTAAAGAGAATATTTAGTGGTGCGACATTCAAGCTTCCCAATCGTCTTTTTCAACCCTTTCCTTTTCCATTTAATTTAGTTTACCATATCATTAAAGGATGCCATACTATTTAAAGGGAAGCCATGCATTGAAACAAAGAAACAACGCATGCGAAGGCTGTCTTTTCGGGAAATGGCTGCATTCAATTCACTGTCAAAGGGCATTTCCATGTCTTTGCGACTGAAATTTCCAAAGAGGAATCAATCGACTGTTCATTTTTGAAAGTGGTTTTTTTCTCTCAGCCACCATTGCCTTTCACTCTTTCATCAGCTCCAATGAAGGCCCGGCTTTTTAAAAATCATTCGAAATATAAAAAAATATCCTCTGAAGTCTTTCCATATCTTATGCTGTAATTTATTGATTTTATCTTGAGTATAATTGTGGCGGTTGGAATGTAGGTTGTCGCATAACGAAGCAGAACTATGAAACTGGATACACTGTGAAAAATATTAATTTATTATAGAATAAAAAATATTGTGAATGTTGTATAAAATATTGTGCATGAACCACAAATTTTATATATTTAGCGATATGAGGTAAGAATTCAATCTTAATTCAAATATGAAAATGTTAAAACCCGTGCTTATAATTGTCCTTACTTCCAAAAGCTTTGTACCGTATTCAGCTCAATGACCCCAACCTCAAAACGTTCAATAATTATTACAAAATTCTCGAAGAGAGGATGAGATATACTTGGCAAGATGAGGAGTGAGGAATTTACCTTTGTTTTCATTTTGAGCTGGGGAGCTTGAGTGGAAAACAGAACAGTCAAAGCAGAACATAGATCCAATTAAAAACACTTTTTGTAGTATTCAATATGGAGAGACCAAAATGAATATCATTATTCACCATGATAAGATAACATGAGAAATTAGCACTCCGTACACTCAAATCATGAACGACCACTCATCCTCCTATATTCTCTCAGCCGTTTTCGAAAGCCCTCACTTCTCTAACTCTTCTCCTAACTTAGCTTTTATCTAAGCATAGTTCGTTCTCTTCCTCATCAACTCACCCACTGAAACCACCTTTTCCTGCGACTTTTTTTCCACTCAGTCCTTGCCTCTATTTACCCTATTGAGCAGTAGTAATAGTGGTAGAAGTGTATGCAAGTGTCCTCTGCGATGTTCGTTTTAGACCCAAATACAGCCAATAAATATCCGATGGCCGGATTCGTCAGCAAAAACACCCGTTGGCAGAGATCACTGATATACTAATATCCATATGAAGCGAAATATGTAATACCCAGGATTCAAAGTAAAAAAGGAATCTACTTTGAGACATAAGCTATGCAGAAAATTTTTAAAAATAGATTATTATAAACAAATTTCTTCCTCTCTGTATGCCACTGCTTGATCTGGAACCAGTATGTAGCAAAGTTTCGAAGTTTTAGTGCCCCTAGGTTAGAGCTTAAGTCCACTTATCAGTAAATTAGTTCCTGCTAATGAAAGATTATTTAAATTTTTATTGATATTGAGAACTCAAAACGTTGTAAAATGCACTCTTAAGTATAGGTTGCGCCTATCTCTCTTGCCTTTTAAATTTGTTTTTCGCGCCTATACCTCAAGGGTGAAATATTTTGATCTCTTTGACTTCCAAGCCTTCAATGCACGTCGGTGCACGCTGGAAGAACTACTAGTTGAAGGATAGCGCCCGAAACGTCCCAAGGAAAAACACAGCACACACTCCGATAAAACACTCATCACTTCCTTGGCTTCTCTTTCGACATCTAGCAAACACAGGCGAGACAAGAACTTCGGTTAAGAATACTGCGAAATGCCTCTCTCTTTTCCTACGATACGCTTCTCCCTCGGATTCTTCGCCTCCGCACGAACGAACGCACTTGCAACGGGGAAGAACTGCCTTTGTAGAAGGGATGCCAACTTTCATAGTTAATGCATAATATCTTTAATCTTTAAGTCAAGAGCCTTTGCAAAGTAGCAAAAGTTTTTTTCTCAATCCTCATTTCCATTTTTGATTTTAATTATTCTTTGCAAGTGTTGAATACTAGAAGACATACGATGCTAGGTTTCGGAGAGGTTCACTAGGGCCTAACCTAGCCGTTGATTGATCTCTTTTAAATATAATTTCCTGCAGTGGTACCCTCCAGAAACTTCCGGCCCAACCGCACCAATATTTAGGTAGTAGTATCGTCATAGTAGTAATTTTAAAAGAGCTTTGATAGATGAGGTAGCTTTGCCCCCATAGGGAATCAAACCGCATCCACCAAAGGCGAACGCGTTGCTCACTTGGCTATCTAGGAACCCAGATAGTACAGTAGTAGATAGTATCCTACAAATACATATATCATGCATGTGTATATTCTGATACATATCGTCCTCCTGTCATATATTGATGCCAGGAATATTTTTACATTTGTCATTTGGTACAGGATAGAGAAAAAGGTCCTTTTACTTTTGTCTTATGCTCGTTTTTCATTGTTAATTGTATGAAATCTTCTGAGATAGGGATGATGGCATCCATCCGTCTGAATGTAGGCATCCATCAAGGTCTCTTCTTATGGACTGTTATGAATTCGTCACGGATCTGCACCTGTGTGGACATCATTAGGGCAAACTGTCCCACTCTTCATCTGGCTCATTCCATCTCATGCCTATCAGTGGAGAGGATGAGGATCAAGTAGGCCTCCGATACTGGATACTGAGCCGACAGACTATCCTACGAACCTCCAGGTTTGATCTTTTTGGTCTTACAGAAATTATCGAGAAATTTATCCGCTGAAAATACAAAAGGCAGAGTCATATGTGGATATTTAAGGGATGAATGTCTACTAGGTGCGAATCAGGGGGTCGAAACTAACGGACTTAGTTCCCTTAGGATTATATATTTTCTTATCCTATATAAAATTAGCGACCTGTCCGTCCGTCCGTTCCCCATTTCATTTCCGAAACGGCTTGATTTAAAGATTCGAGAGAAATTGCATTGTATTTATACGAGTTAGAAACCTCTCGGAAAACTTTTCCCATCATCGTGAGGGCCCGGGTTCGGGCCCCTGGCCCCAATATCCGAATTTTCCCATAAGGATACATCGCAAGAATTTTCGGAAACTTTTTAAGACACTTCCCGGTAGGATATAAAATTCAAAATCACGGAGGCCGTAGATGACGCAGTCTCCTACGTTATCAATGGATCAAATATCACCAAATGAGCGTGAGTTTGACGCCAGGTGCGAGCAATATTTTCCCCTTTAAAATATATTGCGGCGATTTTAATTTTTAAAGGTCTTCCCGTTAGCATGGAAACGCAAGGCCAGGTATGGAAATCATAGATAAATTTCATAAACAAAGCTCAACGTTTCCGCAATGATCCTTGATTCGATGCCAGAGCGCAATTTTGTGTTCTACCAAAAAGTTTAATGCTTATACTTTCCTTCATATTGTTTTAACCGCAATGCATCATGGATGTATTTAAAACCGTGATGCATTGCGATTAAGTATCATTGTAAGATTTAAAGCCAACGCGATTGTTGAACTACGTATATCAGGATAATAAGTACCACGGAAGACTTAAATGCGGGTTACAATTTGGTTCGTTAAAGATAACTGGTAAACTGTCTATTAAATATACAATAAACCAAGCTTCATTGTGTTGCTTCATTGAATCTAGCGACTGGTAATAAACCTATATATTGCGCTCACCCATTCCTTGACTCAAAAAGTAAACAATTTCAAGTTTCTTTATTCACATTATTGCTGCAGAAATTATTAGTAGTATAATACTAATGAGTTTTTAGGACAACCTATACAACAACGATCCGTTTATTATGTACATACATAAAAAAGACTGAATTCCATACGTAAACGTATTTTTGTCACTGGTTTCAGTGTATTTTTTAGTCGAGTTAATTTTCATCTCCGTCGCATAAGACATTTTCTGTCTTTCGTGCTAAGCCCAGTTAACTGCATAAAATATGGTATGTATCAATTTTTTGAGAATAAACCGGCAGTTTAGCTCGTAAACCTTATTTTTGAAGGATTGTATATTAATTAATAGAAACTAATAATTTTCAATATAGTTACTAATATTTAATATTGAAATTTAAAAGTTCACATAAAATGGTGACATGCTCAACATAATATTGATTATAGACTGTAAGCAAAAATCTGGATACGCATCTGGTGTAAATTAAAGGAAAGTGATCTGTAGTTTGAATAGTAGCTTTAAGTTGCTTTAGAATAGTTGGATCAAAGAAGGGTGACTGAGATGGCGTATGAGAAGAATGTGAAATTTGCTAAAGGAGAGGGGAACAGAAAAATGTTGGTTGAATTTGGTGGGTGAGAAGTTGAAGAGAAGAGGCGTATGCAGCTTTAAAAGTATAGGGAAATGTATGAAAAGATGTATGGATCCGCATGAAGTGAATTATGTATGCTAGAATACCGAAGAATGGAGTATTGTAAATAAATGAGCCCGATAACGTACAGAGGAGGGAATAACGTGATTGATATGAATTTACGTATGTAAACGCTGCGAGGCTCAAAATTTTGTCATAGCGAGGTCTAGCGTGCTCTATCTACCGCCACAACGGAATTCCGTGGAAGCGCAGAGTGATTTTATTTTCGCACAGTGGCATTCCACCAAAAAGTACGACGAAACCGATTTTGTAGCTGGTATCTTCCTCTGGATTTTTATTCCTCCGACCAGTTGTTGAATTGACTAGTCTTGCCTACTTTTAGGGGAGACCGGAGCAGGTGTTCACGATTTTTCAATTATTATTTTTCTTTTATTAGTTATTGCGCTCATTTACTCGTTTCTTAATCCCATTTATTAGCTGAAATTTAACCTTTTATGTGGAGCCTTTAAAACGCCTTAAATAATTATATGTTTAAAAGTTAATGGACTTTTTGACACCTGTGCAAACATGCCCCAGAAACGGGACTGGATTACAGAGTGTCGGGAGTACGTTTACACGCCTTAAAAATTATTAAATATAAGGCCCATTTTAAATAAACTACGTCATGTTTGAGTTATATATTATAATGAGTTATATAACATATTTTGATAAAAGTCAGTTAGGATAAGTCCCCACAATGTATGCAAAGGAAAGATATTGAATCAACTGCTTTAATACAGCGGTCCTGTGCCTATCTCTTACACTGAATGCTCTTTATCCACTGGGTTCCATATTTTGACGTTTTATACCGTCTCAAACAGTAAATAAGCCCAAAATTTCCATCGTCATTTTTATCATTAGAATCAAACGTTTCATCTTTTTTTGGTTTTGCTCTTGACTTTCTACTTTTGTTTTAAGGCCTGTATTATTTTTCTTTCATTTTAACGTTTGTTTTGTCAGATCCAGAAATTTTTCTGGCAGAACTGGCTCTATCATTTATAAAAGGTCTTAACTGCAAGTCTGTGAGAATAATAATCACAGTTTGTCTCTTTTTTACTTCTTTTTTCACTCCCTCTTCTAGGTGCAGCAATTTCAAATGGCCGCAAATAGCGTGTAATTCTGTCCCATGTGTCTCGTGCCCCTCCTCTATGTGTTCGTTACAATTCAACCTCTGAGCTTTATTCATTAGGTAAGCAATCAATTGCAAAACTTAAATTAACCGCAAAAGAATAATCTAAAAGATACATCACGATGACTTGTGATGATCTAATGGTATTATTAACGCTATTACATCGGTGTGTAGATTTACTCACCTGAGGAAAAATCAGAAAAATTTTTTTACCGATCACTCGAGACGCAGAATTTATACTTACGTGAGCGTAAATGACGATTACGGCGCTTCTTCTGGCTCTACAGGAGGCACACTCAGATCAACGATATTTAAACTATAATCATTAAAAAAACGTTCCCCTGTACCAAACTTGGCCCGATCTCCCCTACTTTCTCTTCGTACCTTCAACCAACACAGATCCTGGAAAAGTTATTATTGCTGAAATATATCATTATTATTTTCAATTTATTCGGAAATATTTTTATATTTCAATGCTTCGTCACTAATTAGTTCATAAACCGTTTCGCCGTATAGAGAATGTGCACTCTCATAATGCATACAGAACAGAATGTACTTTTTTTGTGACAGCCCCTCAAGGTATGTGGGGTTTATTGTCATGAATCGCAATGTAATTGTATATCAGAAAAAGCGTAGGGATATATATATGAACACATCATTGTAGGTAAAATACCAGGGTAGCAACCACTACCTCCTGATTAGATTCTTTTCAACACAATCTTGGTTTATTAATAGCTCGGTATCCTTTCTTCCCGATGATTTAATTGATCAAACGATCTTTTGACTCTATCTCGGAATTTTATACCCCGTTGGGCATAAATCTATGCGATTAACACGTGATAAGAAAAAGGATCCAACGTATCTACGGTGTGGAATTGAATGATGAATGGCTGAATTAAAGGGGCTAGCTTTCAAGTGGAACGGGTTCACGTTAACGATAGGATCCCATGTTAAGATTTCACTCTCAGTCGCAAGCTTTCGATTTTCACTCCAAATTATTTTTTTCCATTATCGCTTTATCGAAAGTTTCTTCTGCTTCCTTTTCTCGACCATTTCCCAAAACTACGACCTCGCGCGGCGATTTCTTTTCTCAGAATAATTAATTTCATGGTGACTCTCTTCTTTAACTATCGAAGTTTAATTGATTTATACTTAAAATAAGAATATTTTCGTCTTTATCGAATACCCTAGATTTAGTTAAGAAATTCTAAAAACTATGTTATCGTTTATTTTCAATCATTTTGACCTTTTTGGGCTCTTTAACTAAATCAATTGGCACATGATCGATCTTTTGAATAACAATTTTGCCGACGTTTTGATTCGTCGTTTTGTTAAGTTTGTTTTTAGGTTGAGAGCGGGGTTAGCCATATAAATCATGACTTTCTGTTTATTATAGAGTGTTATGTTTGTAGATGTATCCATTCATGTAATGTTTTATAGATATTTCCAACATGAAGTCCGTAGATTACATGCTAAAGTTTTGAAACAGGTCCAACAATATCCCAGTTTGGTATTTTCGATCTAAGCTATTTTTCTCCGTAAATTAAATTGGTGCGACTCATCGAATGTTGTACTATTACTTAATACTTAAAACTTCACTCAATATTTACATTTTATTGTATACTGAATGGCTTTTTCATTTGTCTGTATCGATATCTCCAACGATATATAGTAAACTCTCGATTATCCGGGCCAGTGATGGGCAGAGGATGGCCCAACAATCAGAAAAAACGGATATTTAAGACTTTCACTTTTATTTCTTATGATTTTCATAATTTAGATTAATAAGCAGTTTATTATTACGAGCTGCACATAGCCTATCGTTATCATTTGTTTGACGGACTCATGTAGTTGCTGAGTTTACCGACTATGGATCAACTATTTTTATTTTGCAGTGATAATCTCATTGGAATCTCATTTTAACTGCTTCGTGAAAACGGCTTTACTTAATTCCTGTTTGTATTAGAACGCGAAAATATTCATGCTTTGTGTCTGAATTGTTTTGAAGACCGCGGAAAATATCGGATGAGATTAAAAATCATGCACCTATGGATAATCGATAGTTCTATAAAAGTCGTTTATTATCTTTACTTGTTGACGAATATCATATATGTAAGAATAGTTCCGATAAAAACGAATTCAACGTTAAAGGAATACGATGCTAAACCAAAATAAGCAGATTACTCGAATTTCTCAGCGTAATGGAAAACGCATTTATGGTTCGATCCCGGTGGGAGCCCAAATTTTCCGATAAGGGCTGGCGGCAGGAAGGACATCCGGTCGTAAAAAGTGCCAAATTCAAATATGATACAATGAATCATCTTCATCGTCATCAACCCAGAAATAATAAAGACGAAAAATATGAATGAGAAGGAGGAAAAAGAGAGCCTGTGGAGTATTTAGCCCGGAGGCTGATTGGAATTTCATCCCCTTCACCACTAGATACTAAAAGCTTTTGAAATAGAATGAGGCATAGAAGATAACATGAGTTAGGTACTATGTGTTTTATTTTTACTAAAACAGAATTCTATTAGTTGAAAACGTCTTTTCATAGCAATCTATAAGGAGAAAATGTTAATAGAAATGCCACTATTCAGAATCACTCTTACTTCAGTAGCTTCCATGTTACCATTACCATGAGCAATACTAACATAAGACTCAATTAATGAAAGATACATTTATATCTATCATATACCGAAAGAAAAATACAAAATATTCGATTATTTTAGAAATAGAAAAGAAGATACTTGTTACGAATAAGAAAGGAAGATTACTTTATATAGAGTATGTAGGCTTTATGGCTATTAATATTTCTAATGAGACTCCTGCTAATATCGTTGGTAAAATTAGGTTTTGAGTTATTAATTCTAAAATTTATAAATCAAATAAAATCTTTAAATAAATCCGTGACTTTGAAGAAAATGAATATCTCTTACGATTCGCAATGGTATAAACTTCTGCGCAGTGGCTATTTAAAGCGCTTTTCCCGTAACTTGGTATCCGAGGAAATTCCCAACAGCAGAAGCGAAATGTTAAAAAACGTTCGCCGTGAAATTTGTGTTCGCTGGTGGCGCCAGTGATGTGCGCCTGTTTTATAACCGGATGATGGCGGAGGCTTGTATTCCCGCGATATTTTGTGGCATTGTTATTGCTTCCTCCTGCCATGTTTACATATGCCCTAGTCATTGTGTCCTGACGCCTGCAGGAAAACTTCTCCGACTGGCGGGGCTGCCAAAAGGAGGTGCGCATATCTAAATATTGAGGATATTAAGTGGAGTGAAGATAAATCCTCCGAACGTGACCGATCTGAATGAACTCATCTAAATAAATAGACGTTCCTCATACCCTTTTATCACTTCTCGAGTTTTTCAGTCATTAATTTCTTTCGATACCCGAACGTGCACGAGAATGGAAGCATTTTGTTGAATACTTTCAACCGGTCGGATTGAATTGGGAGAAAATCTATTATTTTGTGCGCGATAAGAGGAAATTAATTGTCATATAGTCATAATAATATTAATGACCTAGTGGTTTGAATTGAGTATAAATGAATGTTATTACCATATCATTTGTCATCTATAAAATTATGATTAATTTAAAGTTACGAAATTATAGCAAATTTATGGAGAATGAACTTTATAAAGATCATTATCTTTCACTTACTGAAGGATTAAATGAACGGTCGGTGAAGAACATAGCCGGAAGTAAATTACAGGCAGTCACTGAAGGAGACGCTGATTTTATAACGGTAAAATCTAAATTTCGTAAAAGAAATGGATCCATAAAGGGTGGTTGACTTGACTTAAAGAAACATTTCACAATATCCATCGTAGTAATTGTGATTTCTAGCGAATTTTAGGGTTTCTTTCGGCGGTGTCGCAATACCGAATGCAGTGCCTCCTGATGTGATATCTTCCGCGGCGTACTTACGTGCTTACTCAACATTCATGGTACCATGACAGAAAATTTCAACATTTTCGAAAATAAATCCTTTCACTCAAAATATATAAATGTAGGCGAAAATAAGCTGCTCATACAGGGTGTCAGTAAAGGTCGCTTGCAATCAAAATAGTAGGTAATAGACTTTGTAAGTAATACGGAGGGAAATGATTTCTAAACGGGTTAAAATGCTTGTTTTTATATTATTTTAAAATATAAATAAAAAAATATATTTTTCTCTCGGTAAGGTAGTTATCTACAAGTAGAGGAAGTAAGGTTGAGAATTTGAACATGTTTCTATAAATTAATTTACTCATTTGGATTTGGAATACATCTTAAATGCTCTCTTTCTTATAGTAAAAGTAATTTTAAAAGTTCCGACTGCTGAGGTTATTTCGCATATGAGCCCCCGCCAGAATTGGAACCCGGAACCGCTATTACCGAAAGCAAACGAGTTTCCACCCGCGGTGGATTTCAAATCAAACAACCGAAAGACATATGTAAAAAGTGTACAAATAATTCTTAAGTTGAATTTTAAAGAATTAAATTTCAAAAATCAACAAAACAAGTTATGTAATACATTTTGCCAATACATACATATTATATCCCTAAGTATTCTTCCTATCTTTTTCTATCCCTATATATTCTAATCTCTTACATTACATCCCTATATTTTCATTCAAACAATTGTACATACTTACAGAGTTACAGCCGTTTTAAATTGAACACGGATTGCATGGGTACCCTGTATAATGTAAAAAAGCATTAGGCTCTTATGGTTATGAAGCGACGGATCAACTTAGTTACGGCTCATGATTGGGAACCTCTGACGTAACGCACAGGAGGAACTAAATAAGGAGAATTTTCGCCATCCTACCGTTGTCATTTATCGCTGCAGTTTTTCTCTTTCGGGAGACGCTGACCAGACGTCCCTCCGGCCGCATTCATCGTGTCTGACAGGTGGGAAGGTTAAAGGGTAAAAAGATGGTGAACGTCGAAGGGAGAGTAATGGGCTCTGAGAGCGGGGACGAAGGGGGAAGGGTGGGGTGCCGGAGTAAAAGCGGGAGTAAAGGGGGAAGTAGAGGGGAGGCGGCAGGGTTTTAGTTCTGGCAGAGGGGACGGGTGAGAGAGAGACAGAGGAAGCCTTATCCATGTAACCGTACGTGGTAAGGGAGGAACCAGTAAGAAAGCGATCATTTGACAAGGGAGAGACCACGTCGCGAGTTCCCAAGTGGTATACAGCGGTCACCGGAAGAGTTATTTGCCGGTGGAAGTGGTCTTATGGTCCGGTCATAGGGGAGGTGGAGGGGTCGAAAGATGCCAAGGCCGAAGGGGGCGTAGCTTGAGAGGAAGCCGTGTTTTGATGTGGTGAGTGATCAGTCACGCCCACGCGTGCTGGAGTGTGAGCGGATTTTTTCTCCGGAACGGATTCATAGTTGTAACAAGTGTGCACCGGGTTCGTGGAAATGGGTGTCGTGGCGGATTCTTTTGGTTCCCTCCACTACACCACGTACGCGGCGAATTTAGTCGCTCAAACACCAACACGATCGGCGGCATGCTAATCCCCAGCGAGTTTCCCTGCCCAAACCTCAACGGCACCCTCATGTTTCGTGTCGGCCAGTACAATTCGCTCTTCGGATACTTCCGCGCCGCGCGACGAACCATGTATCGTAGTGATTGGTAGCTGTTGGTATCGGCAATATTTTGCCGGGAAGTGTGAAGTGACCTCCCACGAGCGGGATTTATCGCGCGGGAAAGCGATCCGGGGAGCGAAAAAATCGTTATGGGTGATGATCTAACGTTACTAATGGGTTTCTGAAGTCTCCTTCCTCGGATCCTGGCCATAATGCGAAACGTGGAAATCTGGAAGTTTGCTTCGAAGGAGAGGCGATATTTTCGAGGCTTTTTCTCCCGTAGCGCTTCGATTTTTTCGACTCTCTGAAGTGTAAGTCTTCGCTTAAACTTTGGCATTTTGAGGGTATCATTGGTAATGCATTATATATATGTATATATATATATATATATATAATACTCGTATGTATAAATCTAGCCAATTGTAATCCGACGTCTTATGTGGCCCCCATGCGTTTCTTACTCTCTATTAATTGAAAAATATGTGTTAATATATACAAAAAATAATTTCTCATTTATTTAATCATATGATTCTCGTGACAGCTATATTTCGCTGCCAACGAAGTGAAAGAAAGTACTATTGTTTGCATCGCTGCTTCTGCCTCTTTGAACAGTTATACTAAAGAATAATCTCTGACCAAGTCCTACCCACCACACTTTTATATTTATTTGTATCACTCCATCTGTCTTCTTAGAATATACATTTCTCACTGGCAAACGAAATCGTCTGCCGTTGCTCTATTTTACCATCAACTCCCTAGCTACAATATTTCTTTTCTTGCGTTCCTTCGAACACAACAACATTCTTTTTGGTATATTATTTTTCCGTTTCGTCCTTTCTTAATCCATAAAAGAGCCTCTCAGCAAAAAATAATTGAATTTATAATAATCAAATTTATATAAGATGTGATAGTGTTACTCGGAATATTCGCCCATTCTTCTCGATACGTAAGCAAACGCGCGAATATCGTCGTAGATGTACTGAATGTTATGTGTATCGTGTGTGCATGTTTGTATGGGTATGCTTTCTCATACAACGATAACTCCACAGCACGTGTAACAATCCAATGTTCTGTTTGCCCAGGCCTCGACCCGAGGACTCTCATCCAAGAACGCACTCTCTGGGAGGCGCGATACCTTATGAAGGACCACCGCCGGGCAGGCCATGCGACCTTCCAGGGAGAGGTGTACAACTTCCTGGAGAGGCCGACCGGGTGGAAATGTTTCATCTACCACTTCACTGTGTGAGTACAAACCCTCTTCACGAATATTTCAACCTTTGCCTCCCCACGTGACCCGGTCACGTGACCTCGTTGCTGTCAACGTCTGGATCGGGAGTATTTTTACCGTGCAACGCTAGGCGAAGTTTATTTCGGTGCTGATGCTGGTTTTTCCCAATGAAGTACCTTCATTATCCTTGGGGAGTAATCTTCCGAAATAATGAGGCATGTTTGGGCAGTATTACTCCCCTGAGGCCGGATTGCACCTTTACCATTAATCAGCTACCTTAGTTTAATGCAGGCGCCAACTTCTTTTTGTTTCTCGTGCCCCAATAAATTCCTGTTCCCTCACCCTTGTTTATTTTGGTTAATAACAGGAAAATGTGTTATGATAATTTTAGAGATGATGTGACTGAGTATGTAGAATAATGAAATTTATAAATGTACATGTGTTTGAACTCATGTTCGCTAAATTGGTTTAGTCGAAAATGCAGGCGTAGTAGACCAGGTGAGGAGTGAGTTAATTAGCCATTCAAACTTCGTTCACTGAGCTAGAATGCTATGAATGGATAATTTTCACGTAAGTGTTGCACAGTGGCCGAAGGAATACCACTTCTCATAGGATTGAATGAGAAGTAAACAAATAAACGCCATTCTTTACCAATGCTCATACATAAGTAACTTTCATATCATCACTGCTATGAACAAGGCTGAGACGAGTAAATGGGAAATACATATTTTCTTTCCTCTGCCAAAAGACAAAGGAACAATATTCCATTCATCAAGATACGGCAGCGGGAACTAAATAAGGCTAAACACCCGTTTTAGCTCCTCCGAAGGCATGTTCGAGGGAAATGTCTGGAATGGATTGAAAGGAAAAATTGGACTAAGACCAATAGGATTATATTTGGTTTCCCTTGGATTCTCGCCCACGAATCGTGAAATTTTCATTGCCTCGTAAATAAGACAAAGGTGTGACGTTGAGCGTGATTGCGTCCATTACCCCCATTTCGTAATCATAATCACAGCCATGAGGTAATTGACTGGCCCTCAGTCGAAATACAATTGTTTGTAATTGACAGATCGATAGACTATCTTTTTTACTGCTCATTCCTTGTTGCGACGTAAACATTGGTATCCTGGAGGATATAAATTTTACCCATCGATGCCTTCCAAAGCTCTGGCTGCTCACTAAAATTTTAATTATAGCTCCGTAAAGGTCAAGGATCCATCCATCCTCAGTTTATAAGGATTTTAAATTATTCTATGAACTGATCTTGGTTTAATTACTCAAGGCACTTAATCATTTCAATAAAGCGCTCCATTTAAGAGAAGTTCATAGCGGTGAATTTTTCTTTGTCTTTTGCTAACGTGGGAAATATATCGTGAGTAAGACCGGATATAGGGTTCTATATCCCGTAACTTCGCAACACTATGTTAGCGATCGCGAATGTGACATTAATGAGGAAGATTTAAGGGAGCGATTCCTCAATATGAATCTCCCCCGTTAGGATTCGTTGCCACTAGCATGTGATATGTCTCCAGGGTACTGTAGGGCAGTGTTTCGCAACTGGTGCGCCGAATGCAATCCGATGCTATCATGCTCTTCCAATTTCATGTTATACCTGCAATTTATTTATGTTGATGGACTTTTCTTCGTATTCGATTTCAGTGGAAAAATATTAGATAATTATGTTATTCGCTTAGTGATCCATCGATTCAAATTCGAGCAAACAAACATGTAATTTAGCTCATTAAGAATATTCGTGCCTTATTTATACACATTCATGTCTCCGCGTCTTTTCATGGTAAATGTTTTGTTTGGTTTATTTTTAATACTATAGTTATAAACAATTAATAACGTTTTATAATTTGGCATGTTTTATATTTAGGAGAAGGAAACAAAACAAAATGTTATCCTTAGCGAATAGCTTATTTAGAGAAGTTGGCTTCGCTAAATAAACTTTGCGATGAGTCGCATCATCATCAGGAATCAACATCAGAGATAGACGGTGTATCTCAGATCAGAAAATGTACGGAAAAACAAATTATTGAGGTTTATATTTTTTAATTCATGCGCAAAATCATTTTAGTCACATGTCATAGGAAATTGTCTGGTTCTTCTGGTTTAGTGTGCCGCGAAGTTTAACAAGATACCGAAATATTCTGCGGATTCTAAAAGGTTGGGAAGCGATTTTATGGAGGATACTGGGGGTGGAATGAAGAAGTCGTTAATAAACCGTATTATTACCGACTTCCTTATTCATATGTACTCTTATCTTCTACATTCATAAGAGAACAAATTAATGCAGAAAAATTGGGCAAAGGCGTAATTGTGACTCATATACTGTTTTAATAATCCATTTGCTATTTTTAAATTTATATTATTTTTTAATTATAGTTGATAAATGTGACGTATCAAATAAAATCATTTATATTTAGGCCAATTACAATGCAGGGCTATGCATTATTAGTAGTAGTATAGTATCATAGTGGTAGTATATGCAGCTAAATCGGTTTCTGTATACAATATCATCGTCAGTACGCAAAAGCAAAAGCAGAAAAAATATAGCATAAATTTTTACGCTTTAAGTCAAATTCGAGAAAAATATATTGTGAAAGAAAATCAACTTCTTCCCTTTGGTTCCTTTGGGCTTTATGCGTGACAGGACTGAAATTTTGTCGCGATCATTTTCATAATTTCAGATAATTGAAAAGAATCGCATAAATTATTCTAGCATTAATGATCGAGAATTCGTTGCTGAGCAACATCAACTAGATTTAGCCTATCGTATTGCTCGTAACGTCATTTCTAATTGAAAATGCAGAATTTTTATTTAAATATTCATATTACTGTCGTTGAACGGATTGATGCTTACTCGAACTTATTATAGCCTTTTCTTGTGCTTTCTTTATTATGATTTCAAGTTTTTTTAGTTATTGTTTACTATTTGAAAAGTATATCTGATACTAAAACAGCTAACCGTAACCAATAATGGGACTTACTTTGCACATTTTACTCAGTTTGGACAAATATCCTCAATAGAAAATCATAAATGTCACCAAATGAACGCCAAATCAATGCATTTTATTACAAGAAATGAATCGCACAATGAGATTATAACGTAACACGGCGCATTTCTCTCTCGAACAGCCTTATCTGGATCTGGTGTAGTTGCCACATAATGATTTTATAGAGAAGAAGCAGAGCTTGATGCGTTCGATTAATCGAGAGGTTCTCTGTTTTATGCCATCTTAAAAACCCTCTCAAGATATAGCTTCGACTGCGAGTTATCTGTTAACCTTAACGTTCAGAATTCGCGGCATGACGCAATCGGAACTAGAGCCCTCTCCAACCTACCTTAAAGCGATTCTTTAAACCAATGTTGGGATATAAGCTCCGGCGCCATGTGTGAATACTACGTGGATAAGGCTTCCTTATTACTAAACTTCCTCAGCTTTCGGGCCGCTTGCACGCCGTGAGAGACGGGTAGTCACCTAAGTTACTGCCAGCATACGTGCTTCTCATTTTAAACGTTTCCTCCCTTTAACGTAAAACACCTTGTGGCAAACGGGGTTATGGAGTTGCAGCTTCTGTTATGGGACAAGATTGATTGCGGTCAAGGGTATTTTTTCGAGCGTCTCAGTAAATAGGGGCTGAAGAATCAATACGCCAAATTCATTTCCTGTTTTGCGTGTGTCTAAAGTGTGGGAAAGTAGTTTTGGTCGTCAACCGTTGCTTTTGCAGCTTTGAGGACGTTACATGATCCGATAACGGGTTTAACAGAGTGCATATGCACGTATTAGTTTTTCTGTCTTGCCTTGAGAAGTAGGCAACAGAAATGTATGCTTAGTGGAAGATAACTTTACAATCCTTTCTGATTATTTGAGGTTTATGTCAAAACGTTAAGGATCAAAATTTTTTGGGTTTCTAATGTAATTGTTATTCACTTAAACGTTATAGATGTGCTTTAATAGCCTCGTAGCTATCTTTTATAAAGTATGCCATTTGTAAAATATTAAATATGTAACCACTAAAAATGAGAAACTCTAGTTATACAATTGGTACATGTACTAGATGTATACGTATATTAACAGACTGTGCTTTGCATCCACCATTCAAAACTAATAAGACACTAATATGCACTTCTTCCACAAAATGTCTACTTAAATTCCGCGGAATTCTGCGAGAAAAGCCCAACGTATTTATTTTTTCATTTCAGTGATTCAGCTATGCAAAAAATCGCATCTCTCTGTGAATTTCAGACGTAAGAAAATTGTGTCAGATAACTTAGCTTGCAGCGGTCTATACTATATAAGCTGGTTCCTAGTTATTACTTGAAAAGCCGCTAAGCTTCCTCTCAGCTAGTAAAGTAGATATACAATGAGATTTCATCGGTCGAGTCCTTGTATTGCTCACCCATGTACATTGATTCCTTTTTTTAAGCGTATGTAAGCTACCCTTACATTGTCTTATTTTATGGGGAAAGGGTGGAAGGACTCGCGAGGGGTGCTTAAAACTACAGCGCGGAAACAATTCTATTGATTATTACTTTCACATGTTTTTCCTTCTTTATGTAAGACTAGGTAAACAGAACAGCTATAATCTGTAACTCACAAATATTGCGCTATAAATTCGGTTTTCTCGTTCTTCGTGAGACCGCGGAGAATCAGAAGGAATTAATAACTTAAGGTGGGCCAATAACTGAAATATTTTATTAAAGTAGTAGCATTTTTATAAATGCTTGGGTACGTATCATAAAAGTTTATTGCATTTAGAAAGTCAATTCACGCGATAATCTTTCCTTTAAACGTAGAAATCACTAATAATTAGAATAAACCGGGAAGAAAATTGAGGTATTCGAATATACATTTTGGATTTTTTCGGAGCACCTGACTCGTATTCATGGACACAACTACTCCGGAGCACCGTTTGACAAACTCTCCAATAAATTATGCTTTAGGAGAGCGGAATCGTGAAATAATAAAGTCATCAGCATCTTCCTTCTTATGAATTTGAAATATCAGGAGAAGTAATCTCGCCAGAGTTTGTAATAGAAAAAATATACTTTTGGTATGGTATTTATGAGATAAGTTTTTGCCGAGTAAAAGAAACATGTACGCTTCATAGATTTTAATATTACAGCAATATATAGTACGAATTGAATATTCATAATAAAGAAGAAATATTTCAAGTCATTCCTTGAATCTGGAAATCGAATCTTCGACTCATATTGCATTATTAGAGGGTTTATTCAATATGTATATTGAATGTTTGAAATCCAAGGGAATGTATACCTTCCCTTGGATGTAGCAAGATCTGCATACGAACTTCTTTTATCGCATCGCTAAAGAGGCAAAAGTAGCATGCATCCTTCAAATAATGTAAAAGAATCTAAAAATATCTGTATATATAATTATTATCGCAAGGATTAATTTTAGTTACAATTTATCAATTAAGTTTTATTCCAACTTAATCTTTTTTAAATGATATCACCCTTATTCATCCAATAAAAATGGGCTATGTGAATGAATTATTCCAGTGCATATAGGTGTTATTCATATCTTCAATCATCAATTTCAATTGGAAAGAAAACTTACTGAATAGGTCTTTGGAGAAATTAGAAAAAGCGGAGCTATTCTCTAAGTAGTTGCAAGGACTATCCTATGGTAGGGTCTATACTCTATATCTTTCTTGTACCCTTTATATTGCGACATACTAGAATGCCACCAACAGTGAGTCTCCTATTTATTTATCCTCTGTATTACACATTCTTTTTTAAAGAGCACTTCACCGTCTTCTGAGAATGTAACAGCCATTTTTAGACTAAATTAGATATAAACATTACCCAGAATACTAGAGGGGAGCGATATTACGACAGTCAAGGTTGGCTTTGAAAGAAGAAAACGACCTAGATATGAAAACAAGTGCATGAAGTTATTAGAAAGCGGATGTTTACATTGCTCAGTTTGAGTTGGTAGAGCAGCAGAGACACGGTAATCCGGAACTTCGAAATTAGTAAAGGAAAAAGGAGTATTTCCTTTGACAAATAAGGACTACCTCTTAGCTTAAGTGGCAGCGTGTCCACCTATGGGCTCTGGGTCGGGCGGGAAGTCAATTTGGGGATTCAAGTCCACATCAATGAATAGATTCTCTTGGAAAATAAATACTTTTTATTTCATCTGCAACTCCGTTGGGTATCAGCGTGGAGTTCCACTTGTTTTAATTAACTTTTGAGCATTAATAAGTGAATGAGGAAAGCAAACAAACTCAGTCCTCATCATTGCCTATTCTCCTTATTTCCTCTCAAAAGCTTTTCTCCGCTTGTGAAAAAGGGGTTGAAGATCCAATTTATCTTCGGGCTGATGACTGTACAGTTAAGAAAAGTATTAAAATCTTAATATTTGACCTAAGATGTATCATTAATAATTTCATCGTATTTGCTTTTATTCGAGCCCTGGTATCGAATGCTGAGGTGCGACTTGCGTTAATCCGGATTTTAGATCTAAATCATTGAAGAAATTGTACTGAAAATCCGCCTCAATCGTGTTATGTATATTTTGGCTTACTTTACACCTCAGGCGGGAGAATTTTCTAAAGTTGTAGGGTATCCGAAAGGTGAATAAAGAAAAATTTCGTTAGATTGGCTACCTTTAAGCACGTCACGAATATGTCGCATTATGCAATAGAAAACCTGTGAAACTTAATCCAATAATCTTTCGGAATCTTGGAAAGTTGAAAGTTGCGTAATAAAATCTTTGACTGCTTTCAAAATTTCCCATGCGATAGAACACTCTCAAATACTTTATTACGTTTTGTTTTTGAAATACGTGATTGATGTTGACCGTTTTCAAAACAGTTAAACGCTTTCCTGCAGGATTAATCGAGAATGTTTCGTTTTCTGATAGTCCTGTCAGTTTGCTCTACCGACTGCCTAGATTCGTTCAGTGAAAGTTGATTGCAAGTTGTGAGCGTGCCATGGAGCAGTTGGATAAGAACTTAAATTAGCATTTACGGAATCATGAGTTAGAGTGTCTGAGCGTGTATACGCAATTAAATCTTAAATTAAAGAAATCGCTGTCATTCGAGAGTGAAATTACAGAGTTGGCCCTTTCAATTCCAAAGTTTTAGTTTATACTTTATACAGATTTCGTGACTTACTGATTTATATCTTATTTTAACATCGGGTGTCAATGCCAGTAATTCCGTTTCGAATTTTATTGGACAATTTCATCTAGAATTTGTTTATTTAAGGGAGATCAACTGTAATTAGAGACGTCCCTATACTGTGAAATCCTCATTTTCTGAATATGTCAACATAGGAATACTACGCCGAAAAAACTACTCGAAGTAACGATCCTGTGTTTTATTAGAAAGAATAGAATTCCAAAATTACTTTGTAAAAAGAATGGAGAGATGAGTCCACTAAGGATGAGTAAAGCCCCTGGTTTTTAGTGATACATACATCATTTTTTCCTCATCCATTACACTTTCCTCTTTTGGGATAAACTGTTAGTTAGTTAACATTAGGATATAACATTTCATAAATAAATTTCATCGTTATTCACAGTTTTCCTCCAGAATTTCGCATAAACTTTTCGTTTCTAACTTTTCTTAATAGATATAATGTTCTGACATTGAAATGCGTTTACTACTCTTTTGCAATATTGGCGTACCGGCTGGAATTCATCTAAATGTGTTCTGCCCTGCTACCCTGCTCTAGAATAATAAAGTCTTCTATATAAACAGACGGAGGATGAATTTCCTCTTATTTGATGTCAAAACATTCGTTAACAGCGTAGATTTCAATCATCTGTTGACTACGAGCCAGTTCGAATTTAATCTTTGAATCGGCGGCCCCTTGATGCTCACTTGAGATAATCGGCTTCTCAAAGAAATTTTATTACTGATCACGTGAGGTTTTGAGAGCTTGCCATTCAAGCTGTTGATCATTTCCATATGCTATTCAACTTTACCTTATAGCTTCTAAATGTCATCAAACTATTCCGTTGAAAACTTTTTCATATTCCTAAATGGAACATTAAATTAATCAGCATGATTATCGAGAAGTTTAATGAATGATTTTGACCAGCTCGTTGTTTCAGTGTTACAGATGTGACGCTACTTGTGCTGTCTTCCTCAACTTGTGATGTATAATTATGAATTTTAATTCGGGATTATATTGTTCATACATAATTATGGAAGGGAATAAGATGAAAATCCAAAAATCTGCATAAGAAATAATCCTTTTCTTGTCGATTTCCAAAATTTCCCAAGAGCAATACAATTTTAATCTAGACAGATCACACACACTCCATGAAAAAGCATCCCTCAGCCCCTGCGTTACGTACAATTGGGATTATTTCCGTTCCGGTTCCGGAAGTCGACCCGGTCTAACCGGTTTTTTTGTTCCAAGTTTGAAACTTGGCGATCCCCCAGAGTGATCCTTGCATTTAATATATATGTAAGAAACATTTTTATAACGTTAAGTTTAATATAATTTGAGAATAAAACTCATGCTGTTAAGGAAATAAAGAATGAGGTCAACTAATAAAATATCAATGACAAATTAATTAACCGGTAATTAATTGAATGTAATTTGGGAGTCGTTATTGACCTATCATTGGTAATTTTAATCATTACTGCGTGTTATAAGAACATAAACAGAAAATAGGAGGAATTAATAATGGTTTCCAGTTTAAATTCTTCGGTTTGATTTCGGAATATACCTCAGCAAAAATGAAGGCTTATTTCGGTTTCGATGTCCGATTTCGCTCCTGTGCGATGCTGTGCTATGAATAATCGCGTTGGAATTCGGATCTCAAATGTCCTTTATAATCAAATAATTTGTTTCCCAAACGGATTGATGGTTCAGTGTTATTGTCTCGTATCAAAGTTTCTCTGTAACTCATAAGAATTAATTAGAGGTTAGAGTAGTATCAGTAGCATTGTAGGGTCTTTGTCAAAATATTAGCTACATCGAGCATGCATTAATCTTCAAATTAACTTTTCTTCCCCGAGTAAAGATAATGTTCATTCATTCTTTTTCTATTTACTTAGTTCACATAAACAATAAAGTTGCAAAAGATTTGATTATTGGCGAAGAAAATATACGGAGGAGGTCATGATATCGTAGCCGTATCAGGCCGTTTTTCAATAAATTACTTCAGAAAAGTATATATCTGTATTAAATACTAAGTGAAACTTTGGTAAAGTGTCCTTGGAAGATGAAAATCCGCTTGGGAGAGAGATGAGAAAAACCTGCGCAACCCTATACTTAGGAATAAGATAAAAGACGTCAAAGCAGAAACCTCTCAGTTCAATATGGTAATAAAATTCAGGGTACAAGTAGAAGACATAGTAGATATCACCTGGAAAATTCGCTTAGATACTAACATTACAATTCTAAATATAAATATGTGGCAGTGGCCGTGAAAAAGGCATTTAGGCGTTGCGACCCTGAGAATATCTGAAAAGAAAATAATAATAGAAATATAGGAATACTAATAATAGAAAAGAATAGAAAAATATAAAACAAAAAAGACATAAAAATCAAACAAAAATTGGCGATTATAAGAATAAAATTCATTAATATTCATGGTCAGATTTTACAGAGAGGTTAATGAAACTATTTATAATTCATCAATGAAAAATTTTAATGATGCTAAGACTCGGGTAACATCTCATCACTTTAGCGCTCTATGGCGTCGAAGATATTTTTTGAGATGTTCAAGGTGTTAAAAATAGGGATGACAATAGCCTCCCTCCCATTAATCATCTTGGTTTATAATTAAACCTTTTGAGATCAACTCATGCCGCGCGAACACTGAACTGATCAACTACCACGTGAAATAGACTGCGTCAAATCTGCATATTTTGAAAAAGGATATTTTGATCGATAGATGCATAAATAATTTCTCCTCTTTGTGAAAAGACGTTTAGCTTTCATCATAATACGAAAATAATCCTTCGAATAAGAAGGCAGACTGCGAAAGCTAGATTAAACGGATTAGTATATTCTACATCTTATTAGTGTTCTATGTCAGATACGGACGATAATGGTATCATTAACTCATCGCCAAAGTAAAATATATTTCCTCTACATTAATAAAATAACTGAAAGGTGGGAGAACACGCAATCTTTTTAATACAAATATCAATTAAAAAATTGGTAAACTGAGGTAAACTGAAAAGAAAACACGCTAATAGCGGTAAAAACCCATAATTTTATTTCTAAATAAAAAAACTAATGAGTTACCTCCTAAAATTGGTGCGGTTTAATTGACTTTCCATCGGCGGAAATCGAATGCATTCGGGAGAAACTTCTATCAATGAGTCTGCATATCAAAGAGAATCGCACTGCGACAAACGCCTAGCTATTTAAATACAAAGAGTGCGATTTCTCCAATTTGGATGCATTTCTCTAGTGTGGATTAAATTATGCTTTATAAAACAAAAAGTTATTCGGTCAATTTATTGAATAATTTAGTTAAAGTTCAAATTGAATTATATTTCATCTATTGAATATGAATTAATATGGAAATATAATTCAATTGTATTATGGGTGTAGTTTTTCAGCATAGTTTTAGTTGTCCTATATTTGGTGAACATATGCAAAATAATTAAATGCAATGTAACGTAGAATGAAGATTTATGTGTAAATAAAACAAACTAAAAATTTAACTTTTACTATCCTCAATTTAAATTGTCCTGGTTACTAGTTTATAGTTATCTTTAAACCGTAGAATCACTTTTCTGCAATTCAGATAAGAAAATAAGTTTGGAGTCATGAAAGAAAAAAAATGGAACTCGACTGTTACGAGGTTTGAATGACTCTCCGTCAGACGAATACGACAGTGAAACATCGGGTCTCTTCCCCAAATAAAGAAAGCGGGACATTTCTGACATTCTAAGAATCATCCAATGCTCATTTAGATAATTATCCCATCCTACCATCCTCAGCGGAGGGGGAAATTCAGAATGAATTCATTAAAGGGAGAGTTTAAAACGTTGTATTCCTAATCATGGGCTAGATATTTATTTCTCAATCTATCCTTTCCTTCTGACCATTCGATTTCTTTACCTTACTTTGGCGATGACCTTATTTAGAATTACTTCCACACTAAATATTCTCTCTGTTAATCTAATCGCGTTCTTTCTTAATTGCTGTATTAGTCGTTATTAACTAAAATTACCATTGCTACGATTTTTTCATAATTTTCTCTTGCTCCTACCATAAAATTTGCCCTATCTTTCTCACATTCCATTCTTTTTCACAATGCCCGGTCAAACCCAAATTATTTTTAGCTTTAAAATGGCCATAGCTAGTATTAACATGTCCCCGCTGTAAGTTATGTTTGTGGAAAATGCGAGAGATTTTCAAGTCTGTTGTTTTAACTGTCGAAAATTTTTCTACGTCATTTTAACAATTATCATGAATTCACAGGCTGTCCTAAATTTTCGTAAAACTGGAAATTGAAAAAGTGTTTACCTATTAATTAAGAATTCTGTACCCAAACAATGATTTTTGGATCAATTCAGATATTCATTGATCACCGTCATCAATACATAGGATATTTCGAAATTGTCATGTTGTCGTACTCCTCTAATTGCTTACCCATTGAATTTATTTTAAACTTTTTGAAACCTCAAGATATAAAGTCTAGTTAGATTAGAAGCTGGTCAAGAGATGTCTATGTTCTCTCGTTCAGGGGGCAACACTAGATTCCGGAAATAAAGTAAGGCTCGCTCATACATAAGGTGGTTTAAAATATGAGTAACTACTCGGAATATTTTGTTTTGTAAAGTAACGATACTAACAATGATTTCAGAATTTTTTGATGGACTCCGATCAAAAGTTGATTTTCTCCTTTAATTAAAAATCTTAATGATAGGAAACCGTATGGGACCTTTAGGAAAAAATAAGCTGCTGCTGCTTGGAAACGCAACAAGGTAGACATCTATGTGTGAAACGGAATCTATAATCAAAATCGTATATTTTTAACATAACAAATTCTTATATTTCATAATTTAAACAAATAACTTGAGTCAGGAGTTCATAAGATCTGTTTTAATACAAGTTATCACCAAACTATCGTGTAAAGAGATGAAGAAGTTAACAATAATTAATTGTAAGTTTAAGTAGTTCAGCATTAAGTCGACTTTGAAATTGGAATTATTAATCATATATTCCCAAAATACAAAGGAAACCAGAGTAGGGACCTGGAACGTTAGAACGATGCTTAGGAAAGGGAAGTTAGAAAACGTAAAGTTAGAAATGAAGAGGTCCAACATTAACATTCTGGGGTTATGCGAAGTACGGTGGAAGGAGGGAGGAGATTTTTGGAGCGATGATGTAAGGGTTATATTCAGTGGAGGAAATGATAGCCAGAGAGGGGTTGCTATAGTGTTGGACAAGGGAGCGGGAAATTCTGTGATAGCCACCGAACTGATAAGCGACCGAGTAATGTCCGTAGAAATCAAGGCAGAGCCAGTAAACACTGTGATAGTGCAAGTGTACCTCCCTACTAGCGAATACAGTGAAAAGGAAGTAGATTTAGTTTATGAACAAATAGAAGAGGTTATTGGAAGGGTGAAAGGCAACAAAAACCTTATTGTAATGGGGGACTGGAATGCTGTGGTTGGGCAGGGCAAAGATGGGGACGAAGTGGGAGAGTTCGGACTAGGAAAAAGAAACGACAGAGGACAAAAACTGGTAGATTTTTGCATAAGGAATAACCTCTGTATCACCAACACTCTTTTTCAACACCATAACAGAAGGAGGTACACATGGAAAAAGCCGGGGGACACGGATAGGTACCAAATCGACTATATTCTGGTAAGGAAGAGGTTTAGAAATAGTGTTAAAAACTCGCGAAGTTATCCAGGTGCTGATGTAGACTCGGATCATAATTTAGTAATGATGAAGACCGAGCTTAGATTCAAAAAGATTTATAGGGCAAAAACCGCACCCAAATGGAACGTAGAAGCCCTCAGGGGTAGGAAAGCTAGAGAGTTTCAAGAGTCAGTCAACAGGGCTCTAGAAGATAAGGAAAGGGAACTCACTATAGATGAAGGATGGGAAATGATCCAAACTAGCGTTAAAGATAGTGCCCGAAGAACCATCGGGAGAGTCACACAAAGCAAAATTAGAAAACCATGGGTGACGGTTGAAATGATAAATAAAATGGAGGAAAGAAGGAAATGGAAAAGTGTTAACACAGAACACGGGAGTAGAATGTACAGGGCCTTAAACAACGAACTGAGGAGGGTAACAAATAAAGCAAGAGAATCGTGGTGGAAAAGCCAGTGTAACGAAATAGAGAAGATGGCTGAAAGTGGGAGGGTCGACCTATTATACAGAAAAGTAAAACAATTAACGGGGAATAAAATTAGTAATAAAATGGCCACTATTAGGGATAACAAGGGAAACATCTTAAGGGAACCAGCTAGCATAAGGAGACGATGGAAAGAGTATGTAGAAGAATTGTATTCGAAAGACATGAAGCCTACACACATAAAGATTGAGAGCATACAAGAAGTAGAGGAAGATGATCTTGGGCCGAGTATTTTAGACAGTGAACTTGATAGGGCACTGCGGGACATGAAAGGGAAGAAAGCAACGGGTGTGGACGAGATTCCGGTAGAATTTCTGAAGAATCTTGGGGGAAAGGGTAAAAAACAATTCTATAATTTATGTAGGAAAATTTACGACGAAGGAAAGTGGCCAGAGGATTTTACCAAGTCTATCCTGATTCCGTTACAGATAAAGAATAATGCCTTAGAATGCCGGGACTACCGAACAATTAGCTTAATATCTCATGCGGCAAAAGTCATTCTTAGGGTCTTGAATAGAAGAATCGAGGGAAAAACTAAGGAATTCATAGGGAATGATCAGTTCGGTTTTCAAAGAGGGAAAGGGACGAGGGATGCAATTGGGGTTATGAGGGTTCTCGTAGAACGAAGCTTAGAATTTAAAAGGGACGTTTGTGTATGTTTTGTTGATTTTGAAAAGGCCTTCGATAGAGTTCAATGGCCAAAACTGATGGTGATACTAAAGAAAATTGGTTTGGATTGGAAAGATAGGCGTTTAGTGCAAAATTTGTATTTAAATCAGACCGCACGAGTAAGAGTTGCTAATGGGGAATCGGAATGGGCAGAGTTAGGGAGGGGAGTAAGACAAGGCTGTCCTTTATCACCATCTCTTTTTAACTTATATGCAGAAGAAATGATCAAAGAAGCTTGGGATGAAATAGATAAGGGAATAAAGGTGGGTGGGGAAGTAGTGAAGTCAGTAAGATATGCAGACGATAAAGCTATTGTGTGCGATTCGGAAAAGGGTTTGCAAAGCCTAGTAAATGCACTAAACGATAAAGCAAAGGAGTTTGGGATGAAAATCAATGTAAGAAAGACTAAGATTATGAGGTTTTCAAAGGAAAAGAAAGCTAAGTTAACAATAAGGGTGGATGGGGAAAAACTAGAGCAAGTAGATCAATTTCCATACTTGGGCAGCCTTCTTTCTAAGGATGGAAGATGTTCGACAGAAATTAGAAAAAGGATAGCATTGGCAAAGGAAGCTTTCATGAAAAGAAGGGAACTGATGACAAAGGGACTTGATAAAGGTATCAGGAAGAGATTGGTAAAATCCTTGGTGTGGAGTGTAGTGTTGTACGGGTGTGAAACGTGGACGTTGAGAAAAGAGGATGTCAAAAGACTGGAGACTTTTGAGATGTGGGTATGGCGTAGAATGGAGAAAGTTAGTTGGGTCGACAGAAAAACGAACGAGGAGGTTCTAGAGATCGTTGGGGAGAAAAGGGTAATGATTGATGTAATTAAAAATAGACAAAAGAAATGGGTGGGTCAAATATTGAGAGGGGAGGGATTATTGAAGAAAGTGATCGAGGGAAGAATGCTAGGGAAAAGACAGAGGGGAATACAAAGACAAAAGTTATTAGACGAATTAAGGGGTGGGATAAGTTACCGGGAATTGAAGGAGAGGGAATTAAATAGGGAATGTGGGGGCACATGAACCTACCGAAAGGTAGAACACTTTATATATTCCCAATTATAAATTCAATTAACTTCAGACTCGGGCCTTGTTTGATAGAGTTGATCCCTAAACTCATAAAGTTTCTGTCAGAGATCACTGTCAACCCTTTCAATCTCTGCTTTCCTTTGCTAAGATTTGTTGGTTAATAGAACGGCACCTGATTAGCAAGGAGTAAGGAGTTCTTATTTTTCTCTTCAAGGCTGATGTTGCGAATGTTATTCCTATATGATCTAAAAGGAATCCAACTTCCATCCCAATTGAGAAGCCTTATCAGCAATGCGAAGACATAGGAAAATTGTAGTAATTAACATTCATCAAGAGAACTATTCTAGTCAATGGAAAGAAGGGAAGGGAAGACTTCTCATCGATATGAGGCATTTCTTGTTATAAAGGCGGCAGGAAATTGATATTGAAACTCATATGGAAGGATTCTCTTAAAAGCTCTACGAAAGTCAACTCTTAAAGGCGATAGCGCTGAAATACTGGAAAGAGGCCTCATATTCTCTAGAAAATTAAGCGAGTTGCACAATTTAACGCTATAAGAATGGAATTAATGATGGTATGATGATTGCAATTTTAAAGGAAGTTGACCTTGGTATTACAGGAATGGAATACATTTTGTGAAATTCGACTTACAGGTTGCTGTGGAAATATACGTAATTAGTCGTGTCTATGGGAGGAATTTCTATATTTATTATAGTTTTATTTTTACCGTTCAAAAGACTTCATCTTACTTTTTAGTGGGCTGCGGGATTCAAAATTGTGAGTTTAGTGGTCCGTGAGGTCAGAAAGTTTGGGACTGCTGCTTTAGAATAATCTGAGGTGAACTTAATTACGTTCTGAAGGCTGAATCTTGTCTTCTTGGATTAGAGGGCAAGAAATCTGCACGAAGATTAACTGCTTAAAATAGGTGACAGGAGGCATGGAGAGCCAGAGGCCTTCAGGCTACATGCGGTCTTTCTTAGCACTCAGGATGGCATCTTCTTCATTTATTCAAGAACAATGCTTGCTTTCTTGTTAAGGTTGTCCTCAGTGTTGGTGGCTTCAACTGGAAATATGAAATTAAGTATTTCCTTTATGTTTTTAAGTTTGTTTTCGTTCTTGTGACGTAGTTGATGATCAATTTAAATTATTAGGGAAACTTATTTTGAGTCTGAAAGTATCTAAGAATGACAGCCATGGTTTTTTCGTGAAAAAAGACCACAAATCCTTGGGATGACGGTATAGATGTTGCTTTATAGTGCAAAAGGCCACGTGGGATTATTTGTTGACACTTTTCAATTAAATAAATTAATAGATAGATCCTACATTGGCAAGGTAGGTCTTTCTTCCACCTAATCTCGTACGTCATCATTATATTTACGATGATGAATTTATTACAAAAGAAAGTGTGGGAAAATACTTTGATAAGGGAGTTTTTCAAATAAAAACCAACACCGTGGGAAAACATCCTCACAGAAAGGGTTAAAGGGTAAGACTAAATTAGTAAAACAAAATACACAAGCATTATAAAATATAAAAATAATACTGAAAAGCGTAGGAAAGTCAAATAGCACTCTTCAAACAGAAATACACTAGAATATCCTCTAAGAGAAATTGACTAACATTGTAAAGCCTTCAAGATATCAAGAACCGAGTATTTAGTTGTGGATCAGAGAAAAATAATACGTATGCACCCTTAGGCGTCATAAAACCCAGGATAGATTTGACCTGGCATGGGAATTCTGTGTTTATAATATCAGCCCTGAAGACTTGGATTCGAATCCCACTAATATCGATATCAGTGGGACCCACCGTTCTGTTTGTTTCAATTTTTTGTTCCGATTAGGTATGATACTGTTTTATCAGGATTTGAGATGCAATAGATTACCGAAACTATCTCAGATAATTACATCACACATTATCTTGTGCAATAATTAAATGTTAATTTCCATAGGACCCTTACTGTTGAGCCTAATGCAAAGTTTACAGTTAGATATTACTCGTACACTCTTAAGAGAAGGTTTTACACTCACAATAACTCGTATCCGGAACATACTCTTAATCCTCGCGGATTTTACGCGGATAGTAACTTTGGTTTCCGCATGTTTCAACCCCGGCGTTTTACCCAAACGATGAATTACCGGGACAATTCATTCAGAAGACTTTTTACCCAGAGACATTACGCCCAAGACCTTATCTAAGGATTTTCAAACAGGAGTACATACCACCAAAGGATATTTTACTCAAAGGTTCTAATTTCAAAAGGTATTCCAGTAAGGATTTACAATGAAGAGCATGATTTTCAGGTATCCGAATATTGAACGCGCAAATAATCTATTTTGTACTTAAAACGATTGCATTACAAAAAAATCTTCAAACTTTTATTTAAAACACGCTAGTAATATATAGAATGAATGATATTTTCGAAGTGGCACTTCTTAGTTCCTGGAATTTCGAAGTAAAATTGTAAACAGTATTTGGAGAGAAAAACCTAAAAGAAAAGTTAAAGGGTTAAGGATAACTTTGCTCATAAATACAAGGGCATCCTTGCCTAAGAGGTCTCCAAGAAAGGATGTCTGAATCTTCTCGCTAGATATCTTTGCTTAATCATTCTTCCGGAAAGTGGAATATCCGGGTTCGAATTCCTGTCCTGTCAGACTTGTATCATTCTGAATTTCCTTCGGAATTTTTTAGGTGCACATCTAGGCGTAAAAAGTCACTTTTAAGCCTTTATTCTTTTTTTCGTGAATGAAGCAAGATGTTAACGATGTATGTAAATTGGGTATATATACAAACAAATTCCCGTCTAAATTATCTAAAGTAACGACCGGTGTTTAGTGTCCTGTGAGATGGAACGCGTTCCAGTGGTCAGCAAGCGACTAAGGAGACCATAAGACAGATGAAACTAGGATATGTTGAAATTCCTTGGAGCAGTAAAGAGAAACGAGTACTGGGATGAGAAGTTGGAGGAACCATGTGGGAAGACCTAAACACTCGATCGATGAAAAGGGGTAGAGTATGATGTTCATACTTACAGATCATAAACGTAAGGTTTATTCTTTCAATGACAGTATGTATATCTGTTCGCACATCTTTATAAATCCCTGATACTACCATTAATTTCAACTGAATTTTGGAGACTAGCAATTCAGAGAAAAACGATAATATGGGTTTTATACTGCATATAGTACCGGGTCGAACTCTTGGTTGTGCAGGATGGCTTCCGTGGTAAATGTATGTAAATTTCTTGTTCATCTCTTGTAGACATTATCTCTTTTACGAAATTAAATCGTAATTAATGGTCCTTTGAATTTCGCTTAGGTTCCTAAACAAAGGAAATGAAGCAAGTAAAATTTCTCAATTTGTCCTGGTTTTCGATAGAGGATTTGATAATTATTTCCTATCCAGATTAATGGATTCCAATTGTGAGAATCTTTATTTATTTAATTAAAAATTCCTGCAGTTTAACAAATTTTAGGTGATAGCCTTAATGGTTTACATTTGGCCTTAACCTCTCAACTTAACTTCAAACAGAACATCAATCAAAACATTTTACGTACGTATAACATTCACCATATAACTTACATGGAGCCATTATCTTTACTGCATATACTATGCAGATTTAAAATATTTATTGCCCCGTCCTGCTAAGCATAACCATTTACTTTATTATATAAATTTTACGGCTATTTTTAGAGTTAAAAGTTAACGTTACTTCTCAGGAAAAGATCTTAGCAATTTGAATCGATCACTTACAGAACAAGTATTATTTAAGTTCCTTAACATTTTGTGTCTAATTTATGTTGTCGGCTGATGATTATGGCGACAGTGATTATGAGTATCTAGGCATTGGCACACTAATTTTAACTTCCGGAAACCCTTCCTGTCGCTAATCTATGTTGGGGAAATTTAGCTCTAACCGGAAATGAGCCCTTGACCAATGTCAAGAAAGGCAGTCTCATGCTTTAGTCATTTCAGTTATGTATCAAAATTCTATAGTTTTTTTTTTCATTTCCATACGTAATGTTAACATTTTGTACGGGAACGAACGAGGGAGTTGGAAATAGGTTGCTTAAAAATGAAAGGTCATACGTTCTTTACGGAAAATCGGTGAGTGTTATCCGGGTGCTTCAGGAATAAGGATAGGAATTATTAAAGTAAGAAGATTTAAACAAAAAGGATAAGTTATTCAGTGAATTCAAAGACAGTGCGTACGTGGAAGATGTTACATGGACCATTCTTATATCAGAATCAGTCCGCGAAAAATCAAGGAAATTGATGCAGTCGTTGCAAGAATTCAATTTTCCGCCAACGATATGCGAAAGTAATCGATTAGGGAAATAGAATCCTGGTGCAGGGAACCCCTTCTGCAGGCCGGGAGGCGACTTGCAGGATGCATACGTAGATGTAAAAAGGGGATGTTTCTGAATTTATAAAGATTGAAAATAGTCTCATCCTTCAATAAAAACACTGTAGAAATATTTTTAACTCACTAAAAGCAAATACCTACAGTTCGCTCTTTCATTGTAAAAGCAAAAGTTAAACATTTCACGTCTTTTATTTATTCTGCATGACGAATCAGAATTGATTTTACTTTTATCAGTTCGGCAAGGCATGCGGATTTTATTTTGGAGTAAAGTGAATGAATATCATGTGTAACTTGTCAGAGTGGCTGGGTTTTGCAGTCTTTCGAATGTGAAGCTCCCGAGAGCTGAGATTGTAGTCTTCTATGATTCTAGTATGAAATGATTTTTTCCGCATATATTTGATCTCAAGAAGTAATCTAATATTATGTGTTCATATCATTATAGATGGATATTGTATATTAATTACAATATATATAGTACATTAAGGTACATAGTATATATTAATTACAATATATATAGTACATTAAGGTATAAATTCCAAGAATATTAATACGCTTTCGTAGGACGCCTTTGTGTAGGAAATTCAAGTCAGAAATTCTGCATTTTAAAACCTATAACTCTTGATAATTAATCATCTATTGTGGATTCCTACTTTTCTAAAACAGTGACCAAAAGATATGCCATTATTCAGTACAATCATACCATAGTAGCTTTCATGTTGTCACAGCAATGAACAAGTCTGATAATGAGTCAAAAGGAAACGAAAGAAATATTTTCTCTCCTCTGTCTCAAACGACGAGCGAAGAATACGTAATCCAGTCATCACGATATTGTGGCAGAAATATGAATATCATATAACCGTAAAAAACGCACTTTCTGCTTTGAATTTTTGGATTAATTTTCACCTTATTCGTCATGAAACCATCGTAACTCAGCTACCTAAAATTTCCCTTTCCCTGAATCTCCGAACAATCCCACGAGAAGAATCAGGCGCGAAAGAGAAAATTCGAACTGATTCAAACGGCCTACTTCAAAAAGGACGAATAGCTCCTATTTTTACACGAATTCTCAGCGAAGGTGATTCGAATTTCGCGCATAAATATTTCGGGCTTCGCTACATTTGTCTGGTTTCATTGGAAACACGTCATAGATGACGCTCCGACTGGGGAACGTCAATTCCATCATCTCCTTCCATTGTACGAGATGCCTTTGCTCTGGTGGTTGAGAGTTTCTCCGCCAGCTGGCGCCAAACTACCAAACACATTTCGTTCTCGCCTCGGCAAGAGCGCTCAGGGTTCACGTGGAGGAAGTATGACCTCACCACGTTCGCTCAATTTATTGTCGTAGTTGGGGCGGTAGTTCGATATGAAAGAGAGGGCTATCCTTACGCTTACTTGATTTTTCAATCGATATGAATATGGAAGCGGGGACACATATCGGCCGGTATCAGCATTGTATGTTCCGCTACATTAAGATACAACTTTGGTGCGCAAAATTTTCCAACAGCTTAATATAATAGCTAAATGGGATTTAATAGTTGTAAACTGCACGTTAACATTATCCCGAAAATGTTCTAGGGCATTTCATTCAAGAAATGGCTCGCCTTAGAATTATTCATATTCTGTGAGAATGGAACTCATAAAATTTTCGCGTTTATCAATTGAAAGGCTATACATAGAAATATATGCTCTTTTAAAAGCTCTGAGAACTTTCATGGTAGTCATTTCAGGCTGGAAAAACTTGCAATTCACTTTGGAAATAAATATAAACTCTTCAAAAGCTTGAAATTAGAATTTATGGTTTGGAAACGTACATTATTTTATTTTCGTTTCCAAGCGAAGTTTATGAGATGAGTATTTTCCCTTTCTTCTTCTTTTTATAAGCCTGGTTTTAAAGGTCTAGCCACAATATAAACAGCTATCTTTTTGATGAACCCTTGAAGCTGTTATAATATGCTACATCTAAAGGAAAGTTTTATACGAATACTTAGACGAGGACCCAAAAGCTTTTTGGTCGTACGTGCGTGAGGTCCAAGGTAAAGTTCAAACCGTAAGTTCGTTAAAAGATAACAGCGGCAATGTAATTAACGATTCTAAGGAAAAAGCGAACATCTTAAATGAATATTTCCATAGCGTATTTACGTCCGATATTACATTAGGCGCCCTACCAGTAGTTAATAAAGCAGAAACAATGTCGATTATCACATTCAGGGAAGACGGAATTATTAAACTTTTACGGCAGATTAAGCCAAATAAAGCTCCTGGTCCTGAGGATATACCAGCTCGAGTATTTAAAGAATTAGCAGAGAGCATAGGCCCCTTTCTTAAAGTAATATTTGAAAAATCTATAAGCGAAGGTAAGGTCCCAAAAGATTGGAAAATTGCAAATGTCACCCCAATTTTTAAAAGCGGCGTAAAAGATGATCCATCGAATTATAGGCCCATTTCGTTAACTTCATTGAGTGGTAAAATAATGGAACATATAATTACTAGTTCCTTAATGGGTTTTCTCGAAACCTCTAAATTCATTGTTAAGAATCAACATGGTTTTCGTAAGACACGTTCCTGCGAGTCACAGTTAGCGTTATTAATTCACGATATCTTGAAATCGGCCGAAAGTAAAAGACAAGTCGATGCAATATTTTTGGATTTTCGGAAAGCGTTCGATAAAGTCCCACATCGTAAATTGTTGTACAAATTAAAACTTGCGGGCATCAACGAACAAGTAATAAGTTGGATAAAAGATTTCCTGTCCGATAGAGAACAACGAGTAGTATTAGATGGTATTAGTTCCAACCTAGTCAAGGTGACCTCAGGCGTCCCACAAGGAAGCGTAATCGGGCCATTATTATTCTTAATATACATTAACGATCTTAATGAACACATCGACAGTAACGTTAGAATATTTGCGGACGACACGGTTATTTACAGAGAAATAAAAAGTAATGACGATAGATTAAGCCTGTCGAATGACTTAGATAAAATAGTAAAATGGTGCGACGACTGGCAATTGGAGCTCAACGTAGATAAATGTTCAGTAGTTAATTTTTTCGAAAGAAAATCCTTTGCCAATCATAATTCATATAGCCTTCGAGGGAAAACATTATCAACTGTCGATTCGGTAAAATATCTCGGAATAACCCTCACGAATAACTTAACTTGGGGTACCCACATCCATAACATATGTGGGCGAGCTCTTAAGAAACTAGGCTTCGTCAAAAGAATAGTCGGTAAAAGCGAAGAAAAAGTCCGCGAGCGATGTTACTTTGCGCTAGTGAGGCCTCACCTCGAGTACGCATGCAGTGTATGGGACCCTGCTGAAAAGTGTTGTATTCGCGAGATAGAAAAGGTACAAAGAAAGGCAATACGCTTCGTAAAAAATTGCTATGATAAATCGGTAAGTGTTACTCGGATGCTTCAGGAGGCAGGATGGGAATCTTTAGAAGAAAGAAGGCTCAATCAGAGATTTAAATTACTTGATAAATTCAGACAGAGCACGTTCATAGAAGATGTAGCCGAGATTATGCGCCCTCCTTGCTTTATAGGCCGTTCTGATCCAGCGAGAAAGATCAGAGAAATAGATGCTAAAACCAGTCGATACAAGAATTCTTTTTTTCCCAGAACAATACGCGAAAATAATCGACTGGGCAAATAGAGTCCTGGTGCTTGCACCCCCTGCCACACGCCGAAAGGCGGCTTGCAGGGTACAGATGTAGATGTAGATGTAGATGTAGATCTATTTCAAACTCCATACCCTTCGAGAATGTGGTTCTTGGACTTCTTCTTGGTTTCCTCTGTCAGTTATCCTTAAATATATTTATTAAAAGTATTGATTTTTCTAACTTTTGTCCCATGATATTCTTCTACTTACTCATGTTATTCAACAGTTTTTTTTATTCATCCGGCTTGTTATCGATAACCTTGTCCAATTGCACGTTTATACTATACTTCATTTATTCTATCTCCCATTTTTGATAGTCCACTTTCATGCGTTAGTGCACTCTTATCAAACATTATTATTGTCATTTGCTTCAGTTCGACAGAAGTCATGTGGCAACTTGACTTCCGTCAAATGTATGGTTAGTCTATATTTCTCATGCTTATATCTACTTGGAGGCCATCCTTTAATGATGTCACACTTAAGAGGAAGGGAGATCTGTAAATCTGTGACACTTTGTGGTATGCGATAGTTGGTACATCTTACCCAATGCGCTGTTACTTATAAGTAAGACTTTGTTGCAAAATCTTGATTATCTAAACTGACGAAGGCGAAATAATGTCATCCTTTTCGGCACAGAAAAAAGTAAGTTTACTTCTTCCGTCTGAAATTAGAGAGAAAATTTTTAGCAATTTTCCAAATTTTTCGCTCTGCTGCAGGTAATTCCAACAAAAATAAATAGATAAAAGCATTAAAGAGAAAATAGAAGCACAATTTGGGACGTAAAATCTTGGAAAATGTTGCATATTTCGAGTTCCTTTTGTGGACTACTCGTTTAAACGTTTTGCATAGCAAGGCAACGTCTCCAATACCGCAGATGCTAAAGTTGAGAATCTTTATCTATCGATATCAGGCTATCGATTTCTTGCATAGTAAAACGCTTTGTAATTTTACATATTTTTGTAAATGTAACTATTAGTAAGTGGTTCGAAAATCTCTCCGATGACCGAAAACGTTTGGAAACGTCTGGCAGATCCAAAGGATGAAAACAAAAGCTCCAGATTATCGACCTTCTAGGAATTACCCAATACGCGATATTTATTCGATAGGATGATAGCGATCTTCTGAGGATGATAGCATAGCTATCGCGCATTGTCTGATTCCTAGGTCGGTAATCAGTAGCTTCCGTTCCCATCTCTTGGAGCTGCCCGAGGATTTTAGCGGTCAGAAAGTTTTTGAACCTTTCATTCATTAAAAACCAGCTCCATTTTCTTTCCTTTCTAAAAAATCAAATTTGAGCCAATCATTTAGAAATTTAAGGGAAGATATGTACGGTGGCAAGATGAACGGTTTATCATAGCTTAGGCTGTTCTTCAACTTTGTTAAAAGTTTGTTGTAGGTTGGTTTGTTTGTTGTTAGGTTAGTTGTTTAGGTTTTCATCGTTGTTTGAGAACGACTGTTTAGCCAGGGGTGTTCTCCTCTTCACATGAGGCGAATCAGTCAAGTTGGTATTGTTTTTTTTTTCTGACCGCATTCACCTAGGTTGAGTTCAGGCCATTCCCATCCGCGGACCACCAAACCTCTATCCCATCCCAAATCCTCCACACACTCTCTCTTCAACCGCCCGCCTATCCTATACCCACAGCCCATGCAAAATTAAAGCGAATTTCCGATTGTTTCCGAAGCCGAAATAAAGATTTTAAGGGAGGGTCTAAGAGTCGTGAGGGAAACCAACACTCACCATTGGACCGGTAAATTAGGAGTGGGGAAAAGGGAAACACCAATGATGGGAATAGAATGAAAAGAGAAAGGGTGGAAATAGTTCTTCCGCGGGTCGGCGCGGATGGAATCGGGATAGCCAACTCCGGAATCAACTGATTTCGAATTCAGGGGCTAAGGGTAGTCCTGATCAAAGAATGATGCTGCTTACATCCACGAACTGGAGAATTGGCTCACGTTAAAGCCTACGGAGAATTCTCGCAGCTCCGTCGTTGCTTTTTTCACTCTTCCGAAAATTCAATTACGAAACAGTTCCGGGGGGAGATTGCGGTGGGGAAAGTGAGGCTTAAGAAGGAGTTAGCCGGTTATACCTCCGGGTTGCCGTCTTACCAGGGAATTCGCTCATGAAATTCTTCCTGAATCAAAAGGGAATTAAGCCTCAAACATGCGCGAACGTGACGCTCCCTTAGTTAGTCAAAGGCTAAATGGCAGACACACTGTTTGGCGTTCATTCAAAAGAGATCAGGAGAAAAGTGCCTCATCTCTGATGACATTCCCCTTCCGTATCCCAATTTTCGGTCCTTCGTTTCAAGGAATTTGAGGGTTAAGGATTAGTTGACGAAAATAGTCACCGAGATAGCAGCGAAAAAGGAATTTATACCCTGGGTCTTTTTGGAGGAGGATTTAGGCTTTTCCCCGATACTGGCAAGCATGCATGTCTTTGTGGGAGACTTTTCGTAAGTGACCACTTTTACTCTGCCAAAAAATAAATCCAAAGGTCTGTTTTTATGAAGGAAGAGCTGCTTTCAATATTTATAATATAAAGTTTCTAATCAATCAATTATTAATATAAAACATTCATAAGAGCACGCTGAATAATATATATCTCTCCTAGGTATAGAACCCAAATTCCTGTTGTAACTGAAAATTGGTATGATAACAAGGCATCGAACCGGAGCCGAGCTGAAAACAGAAATATATGTCATTTTTGCTGGATTGAAAACCAAAGCTGAACCAAAAAGGTTGAACCCGAACCTTTACTGAAAACCGTTATTTAATCCGCTCCATCCTTCGGTTCCCCACAATGAACCCTTTAATCTCAATATGGGAAGGCGTTACCTCGTGAAAGGCCATCACAAATAAAGAACTTTTCGTACACTTACTCAGAATTTCTGTGGAAGCGTGCGAAAAGTCCTTTCTTTCTTTATCAACCCTTTACTTAAGAGTGATATGGAGGTTTACTTAAAATGAGTAATTACGACTTGGAACTAACAAATTTTTACTATAAAATTTAATTTCAAGTTATGTAAATGACGAAAACCAGAAATAATAAACCGTTCGAACCAGTTCGACGTTTGCCGAAGGAGCGAAACCGAAACTTATCCAAAGTTAAGTTTTTTGTTGAATCATAGCGAAAACTGAAATAAAAAACTTAAGTTTCAAAGCTTGAGTGATAGTCAACTTGTTGGATCTTAAAATATTTTCTCATTAGGTTAACAGATGTGCCATCGAGCAGACTATGTGGAACCTACTAGAATATGGAACACAATTGATCAAAGACTGTAAGCGGTGAATATTTACGACATTGGGTTTTAAAGTTCAATATGTGCACGTCAATCGATTTATTTGTAGGTGGAGATAAATTTAGACAGCAGTAAGGCGCTATAATGGGGATGCAGTATTGATTTATTTCCACTAAAAGCTACCTAATTGTTTCACTCGAGTGCAGTTAAGCGAAGGGTAACATGCCACCTCGCCTACCATTAACGGAAATCGTTTTAACGGCAGCGAAGAGGCGTCACAAGGTGTGAGGTAAAGCGAATGGAAAGGTTAGCAGAGTAAGTAAGATGAAATTCGATTTGATTTGTTAAAGGCGTGGAAGCTGTGGCCTTCTTTTCTCTCTCTCAGACGGATCGTTATCGCTTTAAAATCAATCCTTAGTTGTAGAAAATATCGATAAGGAATTAGTTAGCAGAAAGAATAAAAGTATCACTTTAAAATGACAATTCTTAAGCTCTCGATGGTCAGGAAATCGGATGGTTTGAATTTCGTGTTCGAATTTGACGGTGTCTTTACCAACCCTTCTCATCCTTCCCCAACCTCCCGATGTAACTTAAATAAACATACATCAGCACATTATCAAAAATATTAAAGTTTTGATGAAGATACGAGTCATTTTCAATATAATTCTGTTTCTATACGAGCATATTTTGAAGGTCAGTGACTGCAGTAGAATATATAACTAAAACTTCGGCCATCATTAGAATTCCAAAGTAATTTAATCAAGTTCTATATGGGAGTGATACGTTTTGGTTTCCATTCCTGTTAGAAACATATCTTTGAAAAAGAATTCTGGCTGAAATTTATCTTCACCAGCTTCATTTGGTGGATTTCCATAATTTTTGCAGAAATAAATGGCAATTCCTTTAGAATTCCTCAGAATGTAGATATTATGTTGCAAGTTTACAATTATACAAGTATTTATTAGCCATTTATTTCTGCGTCGAAAATTTTGGTTCGCAAAAACCTTAGTAAGTGTACGAGGAAATCCGTCATCGTCAAGTCTAAAAAGATGTTTCAGTAATGAGACGTATAAATATAAAAGTGTAATACTCAATGCCTCACTTTACGAGCGTATTGATATGAAAATCCATTGCTGAAATATTTTTTTCATTGGTAATTGTCTTCCACTCGAGTGCATCAACCTCCGAAGGCAATAAAAAATTTGCTTTTCATAAATCTAAAAAATGCGATAGCATTTACATGCGGTATCATTTAACTCATACATAACTCTTAGCATTGCCAACTCTCCTGATTTCCACAATTAAATACCAAATTTTTCATGATTCTCCCTCTTTCCGGATAATTCCGTCTTCGTTTACCGGCTTCAATAGATAAGTCTTTTTTATAATAAAGTTCAACTTTTCACTACTTGTTATTGAATACAATCTGAATGCACTATAATAGTTGGATACGTTCGGAATTCTCAAAGATACTTTAATAACAGTCATTCTTCTCAAGGCTCAGATATGTTGTAAAATGATTCATTGCTCGTGAATTCTATTAGCAAAATGTTTTGCTTTTATAAAAATTCACACGTTTTTAATCTGTGGTTGTTATTGTGAGTAAACTAATTTCAGTTCCTAGTAAAAAAATGGAGTATCCACGCATAAATATGGTGATATATCTCTTTTGCAAAGGTATTTTGCAACATCCAAAATCACGTAATACTATCCACTTCACGTCTCCACCAAAGTATACTTCTTGGTGTACTCCCAGGCATTTTTGTGGGTTGTGTGTTCGCCTCTATTGAAAGCGGCCCTGGGTTCGACTACCTGTGAGACTATATGGCGAAAATGTTTAGGCTGATAAGAAATTTTAACTTTACTGCCATACTTTTGGACGGTGCTGTTTTTAGACTGTGGCATATAAATAATGTAGCCTGTATTACATGTAATGTAATAAATAAATGTAGCAACTTCATTTAATCCTTCAAAATTCCCTATTCCCGAAACGGACAACTCCCACAGTTAAACCTTTTAAGTTGGCACGCCTAATCACCCATGGCAATCTCGCATTAAGAGAAGTTCAGCTCAAACCATTTCGGGGGCTTGATGCAATTTTCTCACCTTATTCTGTTATGCATGACGATCCGCCTTTCTTCAGTGTAGTTCATCAACTCATAAATACAAGGGTAACGAGTTTTAGAGCGGGAAACTTTTCGTCAGATTAATAAAACCCGCCGCGCATCATCCGCTAAAAAACTCCCCTTTCTTATTTGTCATTCCCTTTCCCGAGCTTTATCTCATTCCATTCGCCTTTATCACTCCGTTCCACTTCTTGCCCCTTTTCTTTTTCCACATCAGGGCTGACGCACGATGCCATGTTAGCTTTCGTGGATACCTTTGCTTTCAGATTCACATCCTGGTCTAATTCGCCACGGGTAGCAGCGCTATCGCGTTATTCTTCTCTAACACTACAGAAAACGAATTAAATGTGCTTATGAGAGAAGACGTTGTAACATGGTAGCGCTGAGAGGAATTATTCTTCTTGAAATGAGGCTAACACAGTGAATTACAGAGCATAGTGTAATTCGAGCTGAAATGTGGGTAGATGTTGCACTTTTTTACCGAAACTGGAGAGATTCTTGAGAGGAAATAAAAATAACTGAGGAGCATGGTTTATTAATCATGAATTCTAAAGTATCGTAAATTCAAACCTAAGGCCTGAGAAATAAGCTTATCAAAGTATAACATACCTCAGGTAATTATTCCGCCATCATATTCGGTTGCCAGAACCTTCATTAGATGAAATGTTATTTGATAATACCAATTTTAAGACACCAAATCCTGAAGTAGAAGTAAAAACCTGCCAAATATTTACACCCTTTTTTGATATTTAGTAAGAATGAGCGGTAATTAACTGTCCTTTGTCTTTAAGAATTTTTTTGTGCACATTTATTTGCGCGAATATTCTTAATATCCGTTAGCTAATCCGCAAATATCCACCATGCATACATATTTTATATTCGTCGTTCGAGCCCGAAAAATTTCGGAAAAAACTTCCATAACGGAAAACTTTAATAACCGAGGCACTAAATAGCTTAGGTATCTCCGTACTACAATTTCAAATATTTAAATATATGAATTTTTCTCTCTAGATGCATTTAAGAGTATTATTTACAATGGAGTTTATATTTTTAAACCCAGTTGCCGCGTCTCAGAATTGAAAGCATATTATCTTTCCAGGAGAAAGGTTTTCTCATCTCATTCTAAAATATATAATTGTATAGCTTCGCTGTGAGTTTTATTTTTTTATTGGTTCAAACCGCTACCCGATCAAAAACACAATGTATTTAAAAGAATATTTTCAAGAGATTTGTTAGTTTAAAAGGAAATGGATTATGAATTAAGTTACATTTTTTTATATTCCGACGGTATTTAATTTCATCCTGGTCGGAAAGGATGAAAAATTTCTAAGCTTTTTCATCCGTTTTCCATAGAGAATTTATTTATGAAACCTTAGCTGGCAGCAATTATATGGATAGTATTCTCTTTTTACTCAAAGACTTTGGAAACATACTTATAATGTGGATAAGAGAATGGATTGAAATTCGTGTTTGACAGCAGAAAAGAAATATAGTATATTTTCCACGCGAATTTTAATTTTTCGCTAACAGAGTTGCAAAACCAGTCGCAAAATTAATATTTGTGCGTGAAATTTCCTATTGCTTTTCTTCTTTGTCATGGCTTTCTTCGAATTAAGACTGACTATATTGACTGAATTCGAGTTTTAAATTTCTGACAAGATTTCGTATGATTACTTTAGAATTGGGAACCACCTCAAAGGACTAAATTTCTTCATTTCCGACTGTAATGTGCCTAAAGTGGATTGCTATGAACAAAATCGGCTGTCAAAATAAACATTGTGGAAATTGCTAAGTATTATTTTAGTTGGTTCTGAATAGCGTTCCACAAAGTTCAGGCAGAGCACCTGAAGTTTAGTATCGTGTGTTTAGTATGATAGCACCTTAGACTTTCTTGCGACCTGGAACTTCAAAGAATAGAGGGTAGATACAAAAAGCATCCTCTTCTCAGTCCGTTGCCCTTGAACCTATTTCCCATCTTAACCCTCTTTACCCACTTACTCTTTTTCCACGCACGAACCTTAACTTCTCTGTTTTCTACTAAGGAAGAATGTGACAAAATACTACCATGAAGATTATTGAAGTGAATACCGATTATTAATTATTATTAATAAAAGAGGGCTGGAACCATTTTATAAGTTATCCGACAGTCTTCTTGTGTATGAATTCATAATGTTGTTTAGTTCAAATTTACATTACAATTGTCATTTTAAAGGATGAAATGTTATGTAGCTTGTAGTATTTGTATTTTTTTTCAAACATTATTTCCTGTATTCTTTATTTCTCCTTGTGTTTTTTTATCTTTTTTATTCTATTTGATATTTTTATTTGTTTATAGTGTAGTTTCATGGGTTTTCGCGGTCTTTCTTTAATTCCTTTCTTTGTGAGTGTCTTCCCGCAACGTATTTGTCAATCATCTGTTTCAATGATTTGTCGCTCACTGTTGTCTTTCCCTCTTTTTTTTAAATAAATTTTTATGAATAACGTAGGCTTCTGTTGAACATCGGTTGGAAAGATTTTTTACACACTGTAATCTTTTTCTATTGAATTAATTTTTATGAATAAAGTAGTGACATACGAGGTTAAGTGGAAGAGTGGTGCACGTTGGCCTAACCTCGCCAATAAACGTCAATATTTTCATCTATCCATATCCGTTTCCGAACACTTCCCTTTAGACGACAATTCATTGCCGAAACAGGTCACACAGTAAAACTCCATGCTAGACAATTTACGAGTATCCCCGGATACTGTGACCAGGTGCTACCAGGCACGTCCGAGTTAACATGAGCTGCTCTACGTTTATTGATATTCTTCAATCATGCTAGCCTTCTCTGTCTTCCTAAAATGTCAGGTTCTTTTATGAGAATGGAATTTTACAGTTGTTTATAAAATAAGTGGATGGAAAAAGAAATAATTTTCATAATACGATAAAGTTAGGCAACAGTAGCAAGTTTGCTAAATGCTAAGTAAGACCTTTGTATCCTTGGTAAAATAATGAAGTAACATAACTTTTAGATGAAATAGTGCATACAATAAATTCGGGATAGGGATGAAGACATTGGTGGAGAATTCTTTTCCATCGGAAATCATAAGAAAAGCTGAATATAAAACCAGCAAGCCGCACTTTTTAAGCCTATCCTAAAGATACGAATAGTTTAACATCGATATAGTTGGTGTAAAAACAAATATATTCGCTCATCGAATTCAAAGAATATACTCTGAATTTTCTTTTCCTACAAAATAATTATCTATAATTCATATTGGAAAATAGACAAGTGTTAATAGATAGGAGTGAAAAATCATTTAAATACGGAGAATTATTTCATGAAGTGATGAAAAGGTCGCATTGAACTTTCAAAAAGGCTGCACGTGTCCTGAATGTCGCAGACTCCCCTCTTCTGAGTCTAGACGCCTCTGTTTTTTATTTCTATGATTTTTTTCTCAAATTAATACCTTTCCAATGGAGGAATGCTAGAATTTCAACCTCAAATCACTTTCAAATTGCAATATATTAAATTCGCCGGACTAATAACGATAATGACTCCTAATTCCCCGCGCGTTTTAACCCGAAAACCTCATTACGCTCCCTTTGATATTTGAGGATGGGATTAAAATGGGATAACAGAAGAGACATGTTTCTCTCATTTGGCTCAACGCCCCTTCGTACCTCTCCAATCATTGTTCCATCCACCCTCAATACTTTTCAATCATCAAGCCTTGTGATATCTTACCCCCCTTTGCATGAAGGCCTCTCGTGCCAATCCAGCCTCTTTCGCTCCTTTCATAACCTCCCTTCTTTCGACGCTCATTAGCGCACAGGAAAAGAGTAATGCTCCACATTCAACCCCGAGTCCCCAATTTCGTCCGAAACTTCGTTCACTTCTCCAGTCAACTTCTCTATATTCCGCCTCTCCATATCGTAGGCCCGCCTAATGATACGCCGTCGAAAAAGGCAAACGCTGGAATTTCGTCTGTGGACATAGCCGAGTTTGGGGAAGTAAACGCTCGGAATAAGTATGCAAATAAGGACTGCATGTTACTCTTCGGGATATATATACACTTATATATTTGAATTTGCAGCGCGTGCTGCGAGATTGGGTCGGAAATTTTCTGTTTATTTAAATGCGCTCTTCATGTTTCGAGTTCGTGCTTCGTGCTGACCTTCAAGAATTGAATTTGCGGGAATCAGGGCCCTCCTGACAAGCTAACCGAAAATCTTCGGGAATAGAAAAATTCGTTTTCTGGTATTTCGTTAGGTTAGGTGTAACTGTAATGGATATTAACTCTACGAAAATTTATAAATTTTTAATGTAATCGGAAAAATATCCCATTTTTAGACATGATTCACGCATACGAACATTGCAAATTTTGTGTTTAAATTCTGATTTCCGACAGGTAACCATTTCTTTCAATCAATCTTCCATCAATTTACACGGCACATTATTCAATTTACGCAGAAATTATATGACAAAACATTTTCAATTCCATAGAATATGTTATGCATGTAAACAAATTATTCCGTGAAATTGTACTAGTGTGTCATTCTAATGTCTGTCTTGAAACTATGGAATTCCACTTTTCGCCAGAAAATTACTTTTTCAGATTTAATTTCAATTCCCTTTTTTTGTAAATGTCTTCCCGCAACTTCCCGTCTTCTCGTGAGTTTTTGTTAATCTCCTTTTGTAAAGACTTCACACACTGTAATTTTTCTATCTTGTTTTTAATTACTTTTTACAAATAATGCAACGACATACGAGGTTAGGCGGAAGAGAGATTCATATGGGCCTAAAAGGTAACTTTGATTCCTTAACACAGATGCGCCTTAATAAAGTTTTTAATCACATCCTTATAAATAGTGACTTGGTCACGAAAAGGAGATTATGGAAATAGTTACTTTTTATAAGTTGTTAAGGCAATTTATTTCCTGATCAATCGTGATTTAAAATTTAATTTTTATGTAAGTCTACCTTTTGATATTTATCAATAACATCGTCTTCGTCTGCACATACATTTCGATAATCCTATGTGAGATACAAAATGTTGTTATTGTATAGTTGGAGCTAGTCTATGGAATCCCATTACACGTATCACTTGCCTTAGGCCCAAAGATATGCACGTATTACTCGAGAGACTGAAATACTCATTCAGATAGGAATCTGGGTACTTTTTCATGCGATGAAATAAAGATAAATACTAGGGATTCATGCAAGAATCCTCCAAAATTCACGAAGGCCGCTCGCTTGATAGCATAATATGATTAAGTCCGCGAGTATGCTACGTTTCTAGACCGTATCATCGAATGCAGTTCCGTTTGATCAAATCTGCCTACGAGAGGAAATCCGCGAGCGAGCTTCGTTAACAACCGCACAGTTTCCTACTTGATCGATGGAAAAACAAAAGTAAACCAGGCGGAACGCTTCCGGCGGGATTCCGAATCATTCCAGGTAATGAATGAAAAGGTCTTGCGCCGGAGGAACGCTCAGAAATTAACGAAGCCTCAGTTGTTAATAGGTTCGCAATGGACTATTTATTCATATCCTTCGATCCGTGGAGAGAAATTCAAGCACAAAAGCCGGCCCTTCCCTTTTTCATCCGCTGCGAAGACGCCCGTAATCCAAAAAAAAACAACAGCCCGAGTTTCATTCGGCGTAACGGAAACATTTGCATATCGGCGTGCGTTTCATATTCTCACCCTGCGTCGCCTTGTCATTCTAGACGAAGGGGAAAGGATGATGATATCCCCGAGAAAACAAATCTATCGATCAAGAGAGAAAAAGTGAGGCATAAAGAACGTCGAAGAGCGTGCTTTTTTCACTCTAGATTGACGATTCGAAACAGTTGCATCTATTTCCCGAATATTTCTCTTCGTCGTCTCCAAGAGCTGCTATAAAGATTCATCGTGGAGATGGTTCCACTTGGAAATTATTAGTATTATTATTTATTGAGTGCAGGTATCTCCAATTACACCTGTTTGACTATATTTTAAAAAATATCACAGATGAAGAACGGTAAAAACCATGCCAAAGTCAGGGAAAATCCGGTAAGACACGGTCGGACGCGGGACCTTTGTATTCTAACTATTTCGCCTCCTAGGTCGAATATTTGGTTATTACTCGATGTGAGAGTATAGGCGTACAAGAAGGAAATGAAAAAAAAATCCGCGGACACTCAAGAAACAGCACTTAATACCAAATAATTGAGTATCGAAGGATGACTGGATATTTAAGTCCGTTCGTTATATACTTGAGTGTGCATATGGTTTATCATTCTCTGAATAACACATGAATAAGTTATGAAGTGCAATTGAAATAAAACTTGTAAATCAGTCCTGATTATACTTGTTAGCGAAACATAACGCATTAAATGTAACCGTTGTTTGGGGGTGTATCAAGTGTTTTATTCCCATGATTATGGCCTTCTACAAAATAACGCCTTCCCATGTTTAGTTTATAAAAGTGTGCTCCTCCCTTATTTGTGGAAGAATCCCTGGTATATAATGTACTCATAATTTGTAAATACCGAAAGAGAAGAGCTATGATAAAATATTTAAGTCCCCTTTAAAATAAACGCGAGCATATGTGAAGTCTAACAAGGCTGGGATTCCAACTCGGATCTTCCACTTTCCGGCCTGCTGCTCTAACCAATTGAGCCATCTTGCAAAATATTGGATATATTCCTAGGCGCACATCCTTTCGTGCAGTTTTATCCTTATCCCTTTACTTTAGAACATTAATAGTTTATGAGAATAGAACTTCGGGATCGAATCCATCGATCAGAAAAAGAGGAAAATAGAATGTCGAAGCGCGAGTTGTTTTCACTCTTGACTGACAACTCGAAACAGTTGCATTTTTTCTCTTTATCATCTCCGGGAGCAGCTTAAAAGATTCATCGCGCGGATGGTTACGCCCGGAGAGCGATTGAGTGTCGACGCGTGACTGAACCGGAGGTAAAAGATGATGGAGTGGACAAAGGCGGGAAGTGAGAGGGATTCGAGATTGAGAGAGGGGTTCGGAGATGAGAATGTAGAGATGGATGTCTTAATTTTGAGGTCGGCTCCAGCGTTCATCTCTCATTTGTGTGTACTGTTAATAAAATATTTGCTTCGGAGAGCTACATAACGAGAGAAGTGTTGGGAAAACATCTGCGGCTTAGGTGGACGAGTTGGACTTTCACCTTTTCCGTACTCATAACGAAGCAAACTTTGGGTATTACTGACCTCGGGGTATGGGAGGGAAAGAATTTTGAGGTACACGACGATGTTTTTGGAGGTTATTGCTGGCATTTTTGCATTCTCCTTCATTCTTTCGAATGAATATTAGTTCAGGAGTGTTTGAGGCGTACATTTTCATTATTTAATATATCCCGGTATACATACACTAAATATAGACCCTTTCAGACTATCGCTGGATTCATTCTTAAAAGGTTGTTTATATAAATATTAATGTAAATTATTCTCTACTGAAATCATATTTTGTATATATTTCGCTGATTTAATTCTTGTTTTTTTGTTTTTAGTTCATGAATTTATGATTATTTTGATTGGCAGCCTTCTGTATCTAGGCGATGAAAAAATAACGGTAATATGCTTGCATGTAGATGAAGAAGCTAAGGGAAAAAGCCTACCGTAGACGGGAATTGAACCCGGATCCCACTCACCGAGCAGTTACTTTAGCGGATTAAACTATTAAGAGTACTCAGAGCAATCTCTCTTTCTTTATTTTTATGGCTATGATGAGACACTATGAGCTCCGTCGTGGTATCCTAATTTACTATTAACCCCTAACCCCTTGGCTACTTCGAGATCCAGGTTCGAGTTCCGGCTATGGCAGGCTTTATTCTACTTTATTCCTTCGTGCAGTTGTACTAACGAGACCGACAGAGAAACTATCTTACGTAGCAGGGACTTTAATTCGGAACAAATGCATGGTGATTACTTTGATCAATTTAGTTACCATAAGAGAACTATCTCAAATTCGACGCTGCGAGAGTTGCATCCAAAGCTTTATCGTTCACTTAATTTCGCAAGGTGTAGATATGCATTTTATGGGAGGCTATTATCATACTGAGTTAATAGATTCAAGAGAGAAACTCGGAAATAGAGAGAAATTAAGCAAAGAAATCCTTAAATGAAGCTAATAGATGAATATTGATAGGCTGAAACTTAGGTACTTCTGCATATTTCACCCAGTTCTTTAAGTCCTTTTCAATTAACTTTCAATTTTGCCCTCCTTTTATCATTAAAAAATTGGAGAGATTTTTAAAGGAAAACCTCTTAAGGCAGCCGTTCCTCCAAGTTCTTTTTGTAGTTCAACTTGTTAGCAGTACAATAACAGTAGTTTCTATCACTATACAAATGCAAGACAATCAAGCGTATTGTTTCAGTGTTCATAAGAGACTCAGACAATTGGAACGTTATACATTCTGTTGATTAGCTCATGTTATTTGTGTAAGATTCAGTTTTACAGCTTAGAGTGGGATTTTTTGTGGGATATTATTCTTTGTACCCTTTCAATGTTAGTCATCAAAGAGATTTGTTAAAGCGAGTGAAACTCATTTATGTAATAGCCGGGAGCAACATTAGATCTGAGGATAAAAAACGTAAGAGCCTGATAAAGCGAAATACGGCATTGTATCTTCTCACTCGGGAAAACAATGTGGGAGAGTCATTGATCCTAGAGCAACTCCTTCAGTTAAAAGAGAGCTCGTGTAGACGGTGGGGATATGGAATGAGTACGCAAGTTTTCTCTCTGACGTTAGAGGCGAAAAGGGTTCATTTGTTTTCATAACTTCGGTTGCAGCGAAGCGATGAAGTTTTGAGCGCCTAAGGCCAGAAAGCTTTTTTTTATTTCCTCTCTTTCCTTGGCAACCGCAATTTTTTCTTTTCCACTTTAATACTTTCGTGGTAGTCGGGCAGGGATTGTTTTCTAACTTTTTACCTATCTCATTCTGGATCTTTGACTTCGATGGCATGATATCAATCGATAATCAGGTTCTTATGTTCCAAGTTTATTACCCATCAGCCTGTTTGTAAAGTTTTCTGCCCTTAGGCCGATTTGTGCCTAATCCTTCCACCATCGGCCTTCATGCTTTGTACAGAAAATAGGGCTTATTCTTCAAGAAGTGGAGTGTGGTACTTTGTCTTTAATTTTCTCACCTAGTCAGAATCCTTTCTAATCCTTTTCTTTGGATAAGCAAACTTATTTTGATCGCTCATTTTCTTTTAAACCTTTAAAAATTACCTTGGAAAATAAGCATTGCATTGGTCGCTTTTAAATCTACTGTTTTTTCTTTGTATTTGTCTCCTTGCCATTGAAGGCAGTTGCTTGGGTATGTTTAGAAATGCTCGAAACCTTCAGCACTTAAACATCTCTTTCTGGGACTCTTTTATGCACTTGGACTCTTATGGTCAACGATAATTTCCATCTTTTCATCCCTGGAATGGCAGGAATGTATTCAACTTACTCGAGTCGTCTTTCGGGAAAGAATAGGCCAGCATCAATGGGAGAGGATCGCTTCTTCGCTAAAGCGCTCGGAAACGAATGTTTGCTACAATATAACGTACCGAGAGGAAAATATGGATTGCTAAAGTTAAAACGGTCAAAAGTAGCTCTTTATGGTGAATGAAATGAAACAGGTGTAATGAGGAATCATCTAACTTTCATACGTCTTTTGTATTAGCTTTAACAGTTAATCTGTAACGGCTGATTCAGTAATAGTTGATTATTCCATCACATCACGAAAAATGTTTTCCTAAATTTCAACCGTCTTCATTTTAGGCAGTATGATGGATTAATAGTTTTCTTTAGAACAATTAGTTTTCTTTGACACTATAATTTGAAGTTTTATGTAGCTTAGATGATTTGAAGATTAGCTACATCATCCAAAAAATTTAATTCATAGAATAGTACCATAATAAATTTAGAAAACAGAGAAATTAAACGTAAGTAAGAAAGAAAACTTTCTCACTTAATTGAGTTGCCTAATGAAATTCATGAAAGTTTTGATGACAAAAAACGGGAAGTTTTATATATCTAGGTTTTATTTCATATTTCATAACTAAATTTCATAACATTTTTATTTCATATTTTGATAACTATGTATGAGGATCAATTTTCATATCTTTTTTAATATTATCCGTTAATAATTTTTCATTGTGATCGAACTGAATCCATTATATATTAAAATAAAGCAACGCATATTATAGATTAATTCGTCAACAACATTGACGCTTTTATGCGACACTTATAAAAGAAATTCATTTTGCATATAAATTAAATTTCGGGCTCCACGTACATCATTGAATTGAATTATATATGATGATGATTGAGTGCGGTTTGGTAATATATTTGGAGCCGACAGTCGAACAATAAGAATTCAAATTCAGTGCGGAATCGTCATTCATTTCCTTAATTTGACTTTTATGTATTTCGCATTCAAGCTTTATTCTTTATTTTTCCGATGAAATACTTCAATCACTTTATACAAATGTGACTGCGGACTTTTTAATGCTACCGAACGTCCTGCGGTATTAATAACCTCATCAAAGAGGATTCTGAATTTCGATCGTCATCTGGAGTGGTTTATATGCCGAAGAATAGGCCTATCTGAAAAGAAAAGACCATATCGGTCACGACCCGTCAAATCGAATCAAAAATGATAAGGACTGATATGCATTATGGCATAAAAATATTACTGGAGGGAATTGATTCGATAGTAGGGCAGTTATTTTTCACTCATGTCGTTTCACATTAAAGTCGGAAACAAAGTAATGAAGCGTTCGACCTTCCCATCGATTTCATAGCTTTATATTCGTCCCCTTTTCCATTAATATCCTCCATCAGATGAAAATCAGAGGCCTCAATAGCGTGGCAGATAAAATTAATTAGGGCGATAGAGAATAATATTTTCCGAATGAAGAGCGACGTGTATGGAGTGGAGGGTGAATGAGAGATGAAGAACGATGTCTGAATGGCGGAATCGGTGGCACATTCATCTGTGTTTTATTATCTGACGCCTTTCGTTTCATTTCAGCTGTCAAGTTTCACACAACTGTTTGGTGACGTCGGGAAATGATTTTCTGCAAAATTCATTTCCGCTGCTTATCAAATCTTTCTTTCGAAGATTCTTGTTTTCGGACGTTTTCATTATCACGTTCTATATCTACCAAAATAATTCAACGAATACTTCTCGGGATACGGTCGGGATTAAGTAAATATTTTAAAAGAAAGCTTGCTCGTGAATAAAATATAAATCGCGATGTTTTGTGGATTTAATTAATTATTTATTTGGCAGTTATTCGAAGCATATTGCATAGCCGAAAGTTTTACGTTTTGGTGAGAGTTACCACGAAGCATCAGTAAGATTACTAATGACGTAGGGGGCATCGTTGGAAGAAGGGTGATTAAAAATAACGTAAACATTTGCACAATGAGCCATAAGATAACTGGTTCTGCAAGATGTAATAGTTGTAATGGATTTATTCCTCTCAATAGGCGATCGGACATTGCTGGAAGAACCTTAGAGACAAATAGAAGCTAGTCAAGGAAAAATGTATCATTATGGGAGTGATAAGTTACATTTGCTCGCAAGAAAAACTGGAACGGACGGTAAATGAAAATTTCGTGTGGTATACGTAGAAATGACTTATAGGAAATATTTTTACATTTATATATAGACCCTGCAAACCGCCACTGGCGCATGGCAGGGGAATATTGAATTTCTATATTTCCTGTTCTTTACATGATCGCTTTATATAAAAAACTTAGGATAACACCGACCTTTGCTAGTGAATATTCGGGTGATAGTACTAAAGAGATAGCGCTATCCTTGCACAGCGAGGATAAGGTCGAGGTCGTTCTCTATTGAAAAATTTTGCATCTCCCATCGTATATCTCTTTAAAGGTTCTCTACTATAATAGGACACTCCCTCAATTACATTTGATAAACTGTCATAGCTATCACATATCGATACATATATATCAAGAGCACATGTGAATCCTAATCATGGTGTTACCACGGAAGAAATGAAAATTCATGCGGTCGCAAGAAAATCCGTTGTTGTATGGGTAAATTCCGTCTCAGAGTAAGAGTTAATTGATAATTCTGTAAAAAAAACCTCGTAAAAAAGGTCAAAAAACTTTCGAAAGGAAATTCGGGTCTAAAACAAGAAATAAATCATTTCCTTAAATTTACCTATTTCCTTCCTTTGTAGAACCCACAAACCATTTCATTCCTTCATTTTATCTCCTTTATATGAGGAAACTACAATTGATCTCCAACGTTGTCTTTCTCACACTTCAAACTATTATCAGGGCGCCATCTTGCTTTCCCCGCACTATCTTTAACTTTCGCGGCCAAAGAAAGGATTCACTCCAGATGTTTCTCGGATTCGTCACTTTACCGTTTCGTGTCCAATCCAAAGCATCTGACCATTCACATTGGTTTCCTTTTTAACATGTGTCTTGCCAATAGCACATTTAATTTTCTGACTTTACGGCCGAAATTCCTCATCTTCTCCCTCCTTAGTGTTATGGAGGACAGTTCTCTGCCCACTATGAGAAGCTTCCCCTTTTTTCAAATAAAGGACAGCTCATATAGTCGAGTTTTGGTGCGTTACGAACGAAATAAACTCGGCAATTTATGAAAGAATACTAGTCTTGTCGGATCGCCCGTTGTATAAAAAATGTGTTTGCTTTATCACGTACCAAAGGTGGAGGAAAGCAGAGATCCGAGAGTATTTGATGTAGAGAAACTCGTAGCTTTAGCACGTCAAGTAATCTTCTAGGAAATTGATCCGCGTTCTATCTTCAAGAGGAAATAGTAAAGAGTTTCCGATACAATATACCTTGTAAATGAGACTTAATTTACATAGGAGAGTTTTGGCCCTTCGAATAATGACGTGCAGCCCAGTAGTTAATTATTTCTAGAAAATTTACGCATATTTTAGCATAAATTTTGATAACTGAAAAAAACAAATTGTGTCTGAAAGCTGCGAAAAATTTGAACACTCTCCTCTTTTGGATGTCATTGTAATGCTAAATATTCAATTAAAATTTTTCCATAAAATATTTACGCAGAAAGCCCGTTTATAAACATCACTTACGCAGCAAAGTTCTGTCTATAACGAGGTGAGTTCTCCGTCTCTTGGACTTAAGAATGGTTGGAGATGTCAAATATTGTGCACAAAACGAGTGAGGACGATAAGTAATCACCGAATTAATTTTTAGTCCCTTGGCTAATTATTACCTCCTTTATAATCAAATTATCACCGTCAGCTAACCTAACCCTTTCCCGTCACCTAATATATGGAGTCTCTTAATTTGTTCTTTCATTTCTTCCTCACATTTTGAGTAGAAAATACTGGTTCGGTGTGGGAGGACATAATTATTCACGTACTATGTGGTTAGATTTCCGCAGCTAAATTTCTTGAAGCAAGTGTAATCCTCAGATATGGATTCCCAATGTCATAGATCGCGTGCATGAAATGTTAATGGCGTTACACTTTAGAGTGAGCCTGAGTCACAAAGGGATGAATGTAGTTAATTTATTACTTAGGTCCTAGAAAGGTACTTTCACAACAGAAGACTTTGAGGATATTTTTAATTTTCATTCATTAAGATTCATAACTCAAGAACGAATTTTTCCGAGGTTTTAGGAATAATGAGCCAGTATCAATAAATGTAATTAAATACGTAATTGCATAGATAAAAGCTTGTACGTACATCCCTAATGTGGACGAATTAAGAGGTTAATTAAGGATTCAGGTATTTACTTAGAACGTACAGCTGTGCACCTTAGAACCTAATGGTATACTGTTGTGAAAAATATCGCCATGACTGGAAATTTAGTTCAGGTCTTAGCACTTTCCCTTTCAGGAAAGAGAGGGAATCCTGTTTCGAAAATTGATTTGATTCAACTAGGTAGTATTGTGGGATCAAGTGAAGAGAAAACTCTAATTCGAGTCTCAGTCAAGTCGAAAATTTTCAATTCTATTTATTATTGAGAATTATTCAGTGTCTCATAATGGATCACTTCCATTCAAATTTGAGTGTAAATGAAACAAATTTGATTTTGAATTTCATTTAGGAAAGCAAACAGAACTGAATCCTATGTCATGCGCATTTCGTGATCTTGTATTATCATCCACGCCTCTCTATGAAAGGACATGAAGTAGAGACTGCCATTAAACAGTAGCGTTTCCCTTTCATAAATGAATGCTCTTAAGCGCCTCAGCCTCATACTCTGCTCTTCCACTTGAGTCGCCTCATCCCTTGTTCCAATAGCAGCCACTCAAGAGCGCGAATTACCGACTGCATAAACTCGAGTGTATGATTGTCTCCATTATTTATTCTGTTCATCGCGAAAGTGAAAGTGGCGGGAAAGATTTCTCAGCAAAAAATGAAAACGTATTAGAACGTTTCAGCAAGCATGTATCTGATGATAGACTATGACTTTAAGTAGGAAAATCTTAGAAGGAGAAAAAAGGAACTCGGCGGTCAATGAACTAAGAGATAAAGGTTCTCCAAGCGCCGAAATAGCGGCGACCGTCTAAGGGCGATTACCGATTTCTGCCCATTCAGCATTGGACCCCCTATGAAGATGGAAGCATTGTTTCCGAAATGTACATCGGGATTCTGAAGAACTGGGACCTCTAAACGATTATCCGTTTCCCGGTAATCGCCCTTAGACGGTCGCCGCTATTTCGGCGCTTGGAGAACCTTTATCTCTTAGGAAAATCTTGCCTAATATTTGTATTTAGTGGGTTTGATACATCGAGAGGATATGATAAGCTGGTAGTAGAGAAGAGGATTTCAACTTAAGATTTTGTTCAGGAGTCAGTTCTATTTATTTTTCTTTATACGTATTTGCAGACTACATATAGACAGCAGTAGGTCAAGCGGTAGTCATTGAAGAGAGAAAATAAGAAACACCAAATCTCTCCAAGTCTGTACATCATATAATTAAATTATAAAATTTACTGATTCATTTAGCAACTGCAAGCAGTTTACATGGTAAGACTATTTAGGAATAAATTTAATTTTACAATTATTAATACAGTTTATTTACGATACACAATCCGGTTTTATATTTTACAAAGTCATCTTAATTCTATATATAACGACATTAAAAATATCCGCCCTCTATTTAAGAAATAGTAACTTGATATTTACGTTCATTTATTTAGGGTTGAGATAATCTGAGTCTTAAAGTGTACTATACTTATATTTTCCGATTCCTTTGCCGAAGGCTTTCTTTTTATAGTTTTGTATACATATATTCCCGAACCTTTTTATTTTACGCCTCAATATTGACTCTCCCCAACCAAAATCTTTCACCATTGCATCGTATATTCTATAAAGTAAGCTTTGGTCATATAATGGCTACTGTAAATCAATGAATTGAATTTTAACTGAATCTTATCAGTATTTCATGATGAATTCAGTCGATAACTTCACTTTCGGCGTTATTTTGCGAATCTACTTCTTAATATTTTATCCCCTGTATATTTCTTAATTTCAAATTTTACACGTGGCATTCCACGTGGTAACGCCTTGCTGTATTCATTCATGAAACAAAAATGAAAAAAGAAATGAGCATCTTCTGATGAGCTAGATATGAACTCTTCTAAGTTTATCCGCAAAGTTAAATAACTCATAATTTAGTCGTGGTGAAAATTTTATGAGTCAATTTCTTTCAAATTTCCGCATCTTAAGTGCTTTGGAACACCACTCATTGATTTCTCTCACTAATCTCAATAGTCAACGAATCCTCAAGGGACAATAAAGCCGTAAAATGCGTCGGCGAACAACTATCGCTTTCACGGAAAAGACACTTTTTTCTTCTGATCTCTCGACTGCTTTTTCAAAAGGAGTCTCGAGAGTTCTCCGATGGAAGTGGTTCATTGAGAGACTTAAAAAAGCGAAGGAAAAATGAGGAAGGTGCGGCATCGAATTGAGGGGAGGATCGAAAAGTGGAGGACTCACTCATTCATCTCCACTCCTTCCGTCGCAGAGATAGTCGATAAAGTTTCAGTTTCTTTATCCGATTGTAAATAATTTCGCTGCATTCGCGGATAAGCCTCAACGTAAATAAATAATCGCACGCGGGCTCTTTAGTGTAGAATGAGAATGTTTTTTTCAAATTACGCAGTAAGGATAAGCTGTAGGAATAATTTTTTGTTCTTATAATAGGTCCCAAGTAATCGTTGGTGCACATACACACGCTTCTGTTAATATGGCCTCCGCAAAGCTCTGTAGTTTGCCAATATAAAATAGTGTCTCTTATTATTCCTCAATTCATTGCGTCTACATTTACATATATACCCTGCAAGACACCTTTTAGCGTGTGACAGGGGGTGCATGCACCATGACTACTTCCCTGATCGATTTTTTGCGTATCGTTTGCGGCAGAATGAAGTCCTGAATCGAATGGTTCCAGCATCTATTTCTCAGATCTTCCTCGCAGTTTCAAAATTTAAAATACGAAATTCGTATATGAATTCTTATGCTAAGGAGGGTTTTTATAGTTACTGTGATCCTTGCTGTCCCACACCGTTGATATATAGAACGCATGGCTTAAAACTTTTTGATTTCCTTCCGAAAATATATATGCTCCCGGAAAATGCTCGATTCTAATTTAGTTCAGTCGCTTTCCTTCAGAATTATCAATGGCACGATTTCTTTTATTATTTCTTTCTAATACGCTTAATAGAATTCTGAATCCTTTCGGATGGACTTGATTGGTAAATATTTACAGTCATAAGGAAGAGATTCTCATTAAATGTAGAATAGTTTTCCTTATAACTAATGGAGGAAAATGTTTTTCTTTGGTTTTTTGTCTCGTATATTGCAGCTATACGTTTTCCTCTTATGGTGTTTTATCAGGAATTAAAGCGCTTGCGTCATCTTTTTGATGATACTCTCAAGCTCTGCTGCGCCAAGAATGTGATAATTTTCCATCGGCAGTGACAATTCTCATTACTTCTACTTTTGGGAAAGATAATGCACCTTCATGCTAAGTTGACGTTCATTACTCATAATTTAAGCAGAAGTGGCTCATCTGAAGAAGGAAACATGAGTTGGAGATGAAAAAGAGCTTTTTTTGAAGTAAAGGATGGCGTAGCATTGGTTATGGCGAGTAAATTGGAATATAGTGAGCATTCTCAGCAGTGACCTGTTCTTTGAACACTAAACAAATGGTAACCACGTAGTGTTTCGGCTAGGAATAAAAATCCATTTTTGCGGGCATTCATTGGTACCCGTTTCCATGTTTAAGACGAATTTTTGAAGTTATATCATTATCATATATTATTGAAGGGAACTTTCATCTACATCAACATTAATACCCTACCGGTCGCCCTTCGCCTTGTGGAGTAATATTTTTCATTTTATCTTTTGGTGCAGGGTAAATAAATCCTAATTTTATTTTTCCATCCTCTTTATGGCTGTGTAAATGTGAAATATGCTGAGGTATGAGTGATACTGAATGATGGCATTCGTTTTTAACATTCATTTCCGAATGCTGAAGATACTGCAAAATCTTTAACTCTGAAAATTGTTGTTCATGTGGTTTTTGTGTTGTATCTACGTATGAGTGAAGCATTTGTGAGACTAAAATTTCACTGCTGAAGCTGATATGAACCCTGAGATAAAGTGAGATCTTCTTTATCAGTTTTTTCCTCGGGCAGAATTTAGGGTTAAAAATTCGTTATGATATGTTTCCTTCCGTAGCGGTTTCAAGTTGAAAACACGTCGAATAAAGCAGAAAGGGAGTGCAGTATTTTGTGGGTTGTTAGGCTTAGTATTGCGGAGATCTTGCTCTATGATGCCCTCGCACCACTGCTGCTAAAAACTCGTTATTCTTCCCTAATTGTCTATTATAATTGGCGATAATTGTTTCATTATGGAATGGAAAATGGCAAAAATTGAGTAGCTAAGAAAGACGCTCTTTCCGTGTGAAAAGCAGAAAAGCTTTCCGTGTGACTTTCTTCAAAAAAATGACGGAAAGGCAACCAGTGTTACATAACTCGATTATAACGCTATTCCGCTTATAACGTGGATTTTGCTTGGTCCTCTAAAAAATTATTTTAACTTCGCTTTACTTTATCTTGTGACCGTAATTTTGACACTGCATGAATAGCAGTACACATAAAAATGTCATGGTACGAATCATTATTTTCTTTACAACTAAAAAGCTTAACCATATCTACGCTGGTATTATATTTTTGAAGTGTCATATTTATATATGATTAATTTGCGTTAAAATACGTAAGAAATTTCTCGAGCATCCAGATAACCGGGTAGCTCAGCAAAATGCTACTCGGATATCCGAAGATCATAAAAACTAGAAATGTGAAAGCACCTCTAAGGAAGACAGATGTGAGTGAAAACGTAACATTTTATTAAAACGCCCGTCGGGCTATTATTAAGTGCTGTTCGCTCCCTTGAATACAAAATTACGGGCTCTCCATCCGTGGATAGGGCTCTCCCCGAGGTCTCCTTTCGCCTCATAAGTGGTATTTATACAACACTGAAGTAGTACACCCGACCGCATCCTTTCCATCGCCTGAGGCGAGAACCCTCAACCCCTGTGCCCTTTAGGGAAACCAAGGGAGTGAAGTGGAAGAGGCTTGTAACGGAGGAGAAAAGATATAACGAAGGAGGTTAGGTGATTGAAGAGGAGTGGGGATGAAGAATCGCTTGGCTAAAATAGAGGAATTCGAGAGAGATGTCGGTCCAAGTCGGAATTCGGGGAGGATCTAATGGATTAGGGAGAGGTTTAGGAAGGGGATCTGTAGCAGCTACGGATTCTTGCTCATTTATTTTTAATCGCGTATACTAACGATGAAAGATCGAATTGAGATTATTTCTGAATTGCATTTGAAGTACTCGGTTATATACAGAAACACTAGTTTCTTTAACAATCTGACAATGATTTATCGGTTAAAGGCATTTTATATAAAATTACGTAATTTAACAAATAACGAATTAAAAAATTATAAATTTCGATTAAAATAGTATGAAAAATCATTGAGTATGTTGAATGCAGTATCATTCACCATGAATACCATATTTTTATATTATATTTTGTATAAAATTTGTAAACAAGGAGATTTGTTATCCTTTCCGGGTAGTATGTTCATTGAAACGGTATGTATAATAAAAACACTACGGGAATTCACTAGGGTACAAAATCAAGAAAGCTTTTATTAGGATGGTTGGATTCAGTATTTTATATTATATCTCTACCGGAAAGCGTATGATTGAAATATATTTCGAATAACTGAATTTTTCACCAAAAGATTTTCGACAATTCTTCCATGACCCAGACATTTTTATCCCAAGCGAAAAATGTTTTACCGATAGTATTTTTTAAATTGTCTTAAAACTTGTTTTAAATTTTATAGGTCTTTATGTGTATTTTTTATGAAGTGCTTCTTAAATGACCCAACTTCGTACAATATACTGTTTTTTGTATCAAATGTGCGTAACCGTAGGGTTCTTCTAATATGTTATGAAAAAGGATATTTAAAAATTCTCTTAAAAGTATCATTAAAAATATCCATTGTGTGAAATATTATTTGGGTGATATAACTACAGGATGGAAAATATTTAAGCTATCAGTCTTAGGAGTAATTCCTAACTATTTGTTCATGGGCCACCCATTTTTGGGGAAAATGTCATAGAATAAATCTTTTGTAAGAAGCGCCCTAGAACAACTTGGGCTCCTCACTTGATGGCCAGTTTGTAATGAGAACTTTTGCTTTGTTGATAGTATAGCAAGCGATCAATACGTTAAAGTTTGATGAGAGATATTTGGACGTTTTTAGAAGTTTAGAAGAAGTAACATGAGAATTTAATGAGATTTACGTAGGATGAAGGAACAGGTTCTGAGAATTTGGATGAGCCAGGAAAGGAGGAAGAAGATTATACATTTTGTTTTGTTTCCCGGTGGAAGTGAAGTAACTTCTTAGAAAATTTTAGTAAAGTTTGTTTGTAGAAAAAGAAATATTTTTAGGTAAAATAAAAATTTTATTCTCAAAATAGGCGAAAATATCTCCGATAATTTTTCTGGAAATCATAACGCAATATCATCATTTTATTAGTAAAAGTTCGTGTAACTCTGATAACATGGTCTGTCAATTAAGTTTGCTGATTCCCACAAAATATTCTACGTACTGTATTACTTAGCATCAGCGTGATAAACTTAGAAAGCCCTGTTCCCTTGGGAAATGAAAAGAAACAAGGGTGTTTCAATTTCCGGAAGATTCTGTTAGTAGAAAGATTGGGTTTGAGTACAAGCGTCGCAAGATTCCGCGTTGGCTTTTTATTCATCAGATTACCCCGAATCCTTTGTTTTAAATATTTTCTTAAGCTATACTTTGATTTCAGAGCTGCCTTCCTAAGTTTGATCGCTCATTCCGAAATGGTCTAAATATTTTTCAGATCAATTCCTCTTAGATATTTTCTGAAATAAGTTCCGAGATTATTTATCAGAGCTCATGTTTTAGAATGTTAAGGAAAATAAAACTGTACAGTAACTGTCTGCTGCAGATCCAAGGTTTTTTATGTAGTACTTTCATCCTGTCGGGTATAAGTAGTAATTTAAAAACTGCTTCGACAGCTGAGGCCATTTCACATGTGAGCCCCAACCTGGAATCGAACCTGGGACCGCTCTCACCGAAGTCTAACGCGTAGGCTTTTCATATTGTCTTAAATGAATAAGAAAGCTCTGTCCTTGCTCAATAATTATTTATATTCCAATGAGCTAGCTTGTATATTGTTAGATCTCACTTCTCTTACTTCTCAGGTTACGTTTGCAGGTATGAAATCTAGAGCATAAATCGATGTCATATAAAGCCTCTCTATATCTTGCCTATATATCCTAGAGGAGTTCTTATCTCTATATAAACCTCTTTCTTTGATACGCAATTCCACCTTTGTTTCCTCTCGCTCCGAAATTTAAACTTTAAAGCCGCCCGCGCTTAATTGATCTCTTAACGCATTTCCGCCCATCAATCGAGCTAAAAGGACGAATTTCCTTAACAAGACTCCTCTCTCTGCAGCGCATCTCTTACCAAGGAAGACGCTGTAAAAGAGAGACATCTGAGGTTTAAAATGGTAAATGAAGCAAGTTTTCTCACCTTTAAGTCTTCTAAGTGTCTCATTTGAATTCCTGAAGAGGGCGTGACGAAGCAGAGAGGGCATCTTTTCGGTGTGGCCAAGGGCGGAACGGACGTCCTTGTTTCAGTGGTCAGGGAGTGGAGGGATGTCACTTGATCTCAGCCCGTCCATTTCATCTCGGAGACCTATATTTAGAATTTTCAAGCGTTTGTCTCACCCTCTCTCGCGGCAGAGGTCTTGAAAGTGGCGGAAACGCTTGTTTATTTCGCGACCTCTTTGCTGCATTGAACACGGACTCTAATAATAAACCCTCCTGTTTGGAATCGCCTTTAAAATGTTAGGACCTTGGAAGTTTTATTTCCGAAAGCAAATTCTCGCAACAAAGAACGCTGCCTGAGGATCCGGGAGGATATTTTTGTAAATGTCTACGGAATTGGGGATTTTACGGCTGTATGAATTGGCGTGTTTGTTAAATTATGGACTATTTGTTTTATTTCTCGAGGGATGCGAGGATTTGTTTTTAGGCGAGGCATTGAGTGGTTTTCTTTTCGAATTACTGCAGCATTGCATATTCTAGAAGGGTTTTAATGTAGGTCATATATTTTTTCTTATGTTTAATTTAAAGCAGTGTTTTCAAGCATTCGATGTGCGGTCCTCGGATGTTTCATCACACCGTTTCTCCAAATTTACTAAATATTTTTGATTGAACTTTTATTTTTTAAAATTTTCCGATAAGGATATGGACGCATCTATCAGTGTGCGATATGATTAATTCCATTTTCAAATATGACATCATATCATCATATCAAACTTTTATATATTGTTTCCAATGCACATTTAAATATTATTTTACTCATGTGTATTTATTGGTGCCGTGAACATGGTTTTGCGAAATTTCTCATATTAACACATATTTGCAAGGAAAAGGTATACCTAATTTAAGTAGTTGATGAATCTCTAGAGCGGCCTCCCAGTCAATAAAATAAGTCAACCGTAGCATAAAGTGTATTACTTTCTCATGTATACGGAAAGATTATTGAAGAAACTCAGAAGAGGAAGTGATGACAAAGAAGTTCAACATCATTTCAATTCATAGTACATAGTAAATTAGTAAATCGTAATTAGTAAATTAGTAAATCGGGAGAGTATATGGTCCCTCTAGTTATCCACGGTTGTAAATACGTGAGAAATAAATACAGATGACACTAGCTTTGGGCTAGCATAAATTCTCTTTTAAGAAATATGCGTTTATAAGATATCCGTTCATTTGAAAAGTTCTGAAAATTTCAAATGTGTTATTAGACTTTCTTTGTGTTCTTTACCAGCTGCATGTGTTGATAATATTAACGTCACGCCGACTGTAGTCATCCTGTCTTATTTAACACATAACTTTTAATATAAATATAATTAACTATCATATTAAACCTTGTATTGGTAAAATTTCCTTAGGGAATGACGAAATTACAATCAAAGTTCACTTTTTACAACGGGATAGCTTATTTAATATAAGCAACCAAAATAAGGACAGTCAGGTAAAATTCATCTCCTTCTAACATGATAGCTTTGCAAGGCATAGTTTGGACATTATTTTTCCTATAATTAACTTTTAAATCCGCCCTTTACGTATACAGCTCTCCTCTCTTTATAAGGAGACATACATGATTACCTTGGCTAGTTAGGGCGTGCGTCCTAATACACCTTTGGAAGTTATCGATTTCTTCACGTTTTGAACATCTATACGTTTCCGATAACAATATTAATAAACTGTATAAAACTCCGGATCTACAGAGATAAACATGTAAATTATGATGTTAAACGAAATACATCGTCCCTGATATGACAGCAACCAGCAACGCTTTGCCCCTGAATTTCCGCAAACCAACTTTCTTAAGTGCCACCACCTTAAAGACCATGTGTTGTCTTCATATCACTTGAGGAAATGAACTTTGATAGAATTTGCACATATTCTGTCAGTTTCCGTAAGACATAAGCAGAGTTCAGCTACTTAGATAAAATTTTGTTGTACGAAACTTTTGTTAGGTCACTTAAATAAGTAAAGGCTGCACGCGATAAAAACGATCTTTGCATACAATTGTTATGAAGGGTAAATGATCGGAGGTCGAGCTTGAGCTCACTTGGAAGAGATAGAGTATACTTTTATTTGCGTGAGGTTGATATTTCATATTGCGTAAAAATAGTTCTGTGATGAATATTTATTCATGAAGTTTTGGGTGAGTGTGAATGCAAAAAGGTCCTTTAATTGGCATTGCTATAAAGAAGATAACTATTGTGTAGTTTCTTTATTCAATACTAATTTACCTTTCAAAAACATTGATATAATAAGACAAATATTTCCGTAGATAAAGTCGGCTTCACAATGCTTGGAAACCCAGCAGAATTTATGATTTCTGGCACTCACTCTAACTTCATTATGAATTTGACCAACTACCGCTCTTAAATGTTTTTTGGTCTGATTGCGGCAAAAATGGAGTAATTCATCCTCTTCCAACTCATTAACTCGTAAACTTTTCTTATTTTAAAGGGATTTTCGCGAAAGAAAGTCTTTATAGGATGCTCGTTAACTTGTTCAATTAAGCCGAGAGCTTAAACCGCTGCTAAAATCGTCACGTAACAAGATTCGGTCGATTCATCACTCAAACTACGGAATCAGGCTGTGGACTCATTTGAGCGCTACCTCACGTGTAATGAGATTGTAAATTGAAATCGGTCTTGAGGTTTCTTGTTTTAATTAATATCGCGCAGTTGACCTGTATTCCTAAATGTTCGAATAGTGCGTTTCTCAGGTAAATCTACGTAAACTTCTATTTTCTTATTTGATTTAAAATTTATCTTAGAAATTTATTTGTTGTAAAGTTTTAGTTGCCGAAAAACGTTTTCTTCTCCGATCCTTCTTGGTTTGATATCCCTATATTTGCAAAACTCACTTGTGATTATTGTACAAATTAACGTACGTTTATTGTTATAGATTTTGTGTTCGACTTATATTATTGGTTTTAAATCACTATCTGTTTTATAATCCTTTGAATTATATTTACTATTACTTTGATATGTCATTTTTTCTTTTCAAGATGTATCAGCTGAAAAGTATATATTCATTAGATCAAGTTTTCTTAAGGGTTAATTTATTGTTGACCTACCCATGACAATTGTCGCTAGTAAATAATATCATAAATAAATTTTCCCGAAGTAATGGCCTGCGATTAGCCGTCTATGAGCAATATAATGAGTGAATGATATAAGATACATATTAAAATGAGTTATCGTAAAGAAAATGATATTGAAAACATGCACTGTAGTTTTCCGTCTGTAATGAATAGAAAAAATACTGTCTATGAATAGAAAGCATATGAAAATAATCACATGACGTCAGTTGAAAAATATAGGTTATTGTAAGAAATTAATACACTAATACTACATACTACACTAAAATGTTATATCATCCCTTAATCGAGTATTTACTTTAAAATGAAATAGATTTTTACATTATTACATAAAACAGTGAGCCCATCCTTCTTATTATTACGAGAATGATTCATTCCGATAACATTAACGACTACTTTAATTAAGGACAGATTTATTTCTATTTGTGCATTACGGAAAGTCGTTAGAAGGATCGTGCATTCTTCCTATCCACGCAGCACATGGAGAATGGAGGAATGGCATTAAATACCGGCATTACATCCAGGCTTGTTTTCAGAAAGGGAAAAGATAATGCTATTTTTTCGCATCATCCTTCATGGAGATGGACCTCACGAGTTTGGAAACAAATCACAATACGTAGTTCTCTGGCGCTTAGAATATTTTTCCTGTTCCCCTTTGCATTTTCGTTTCTATTCACCATTTTTTCCATTCATTTCTCCATCCGTTTTTTCTTTTAGCTCAAGAGAATTTCAATTTATTCTTCTTTAGTATGATCAACCATTGCCTACATCTCTTCTCTTAAATTAGCGTCATTCCGCTTTACATTCTTTTATTACGTATATTATTATCAAGGATCTCAGTTAAAATTTCCTATTTCAACCTACTTTTGAGCCATTTACTTAATGGACACGTATTGCATAGTTTCTCTTTCTGTTCGTTTTAAACAGGTTGTTCCAATGTCTTTCAGTTTGTGGACTATTTGTGGACTAGTTGTGATATTTGTGATTTACTTTGAAAATATGTATGTGAATTTTTATGCTGATTCGGGAGATCATACATAGGGCAGACGGAACGATCCGTGAAGTGCCGAATTTCACACTTAATGAATGTCGCAAGGCCGTAAAGAACGAGAGAGTTAAAGTTTCCAATGACGCCGAACATGCATACTCTGAACCCGTATATAAGATTAATCTGGAGAATATTATTGTGCTTTCTACATTTCCGGATTACTATAGAGCTTATGGGCAACAGTGACTTCAGATCTACGAATCTCAGGTGCGACTGATTAATACTGAATCAGACAACATTACTTTAAAATTGTATTCACTTATTGTATAGAAAATTCATTACATTTAATCCAGATTGCCTCATCATTTGCTATGCTAAAACGCATATTTTGCTACGCTCTTTTCGTGAATTTGGCCACGCTAGGCTTGAAACGCGCTATGATAATGGAAAAGGAAAATCCCGTAGGAGACCTTTAAAATTGAAATCGTGTAATGTATTACATAATAAGGTTCTATCCTAAGAAACTGAATGTAGTGTTTACATTGGTCGAGCCGTTGAAATCACGAAACAACCATAAGACTTTTAATCCCCTCTTCATCACTTGGAAACGAATATTGCGACCAAAACAGCTAACTTCAAATATCAATAGGAACCGAGTGGACTCTCCAATTGAAAGACAAAAGAATAGTTATAAAGACTCCAATATAAGAACAGCTGTAGTAGACTCCTAATGAAGTCATTATATTCGGCTTATTAATATTTTTATCTTTTATATTATTCGGCTATTATATTACCCGGATTATAATGTCGTAAGACTATTGCTGACGAAGCTGCGATGTCCGATTACTCAACACCATGGAATAATATACCTTCATTACGTTTTTCTGAGATATTTTATAAGATTAAATGTGTTACTCCTCGATAAGGCAATTTAATTCGTTAGAATTAATCTTTCAATGAAGAAAGAAGGAATAAAATTTTTCGCCCAGATTATAATGATGATTAATAGGTTTTTGGGAAGTCTCTTACCTTTCTCTACATTAAAAACTGCGTAAAAACACGATTTAATCTTCCAAGAAGCAATTATCATGTTACTAATCGTCGAATTTCGAGAACGAATGCGTATAAACATGGAAAGAATTAAGTATCGCGTGGGAAAAAGAATTAGGGAATGGGATTGCTTGGTTTAAAAGATATAATTGAGGGTGTGGCTAAGAAACGAAAAGAAAGGAGTCCAGAGAAGAAATTTTCCGCGAAAGAACTCGCTTTACTCGGAGTGGATTTTAATCAAGTTGATGGAATATGGGAAGGAACGAATTTGACAAATTATTTAAAGAATGGTTGATGAAATGCAAGGGTGGCAAGAAAGGAAAAGGATAGAATTAATGGAGGAGAATTTTTAATGATGAAAGGTCACGATAAAATCACCTAGGTAGGCCTCAATATATGTACTTATAAACTTTGATTTGTGAAAAGGAAAGGGAATTGAAACTCTTTATCTACCATTTTCGGTATTAAGTTTTAGCATCACATTCACTACTATACATGGTAGCACTTACCCGATACTGATATTATCAAGCAATCAGGGGACAAAATTCAGTGTATGAATATTTTTTAGTGTAACAATAATTTAATTCGTCCATATCGAGATACAATTGCACAAAATTGATCTTTAATCTTACCTGTGATGTGGCCGAAAAATATATAGAATATTATTCTTTTAGGATTAGCTACATATACTTAAAAACTGAGGAAAACCTCGATTATTATATTCTCGTAAAATTTTCAATATCTTTGCAATCACATGTGTGTACTCCAGTTTGATTAATCACATCGTAAGCTTTAATTAATTGCGTGGATTTAATAATTGCATTATGCTTTTAGGACAGAAAACTCTCGTGAAATCGATTTTGCATTATCTTAAGGAGCTGTAAATAGGTTATAGAAAAATCGCTTTTCCAAACAGCTCAAGGAAGCTTAATTATCATCAATTGAACTACAGTCTACTTTGACAGAAACTTGAAGACACCTGTTGTTTACAATTGCTTTTTATGGTATATTTTTTAAATCCTGCAACTAACGGTGAGCATATCCATCTCTAATTTCTTACAAAATTGCTTAATTGAATAGAAAATCTCCACCTTTCAACTTCTATATTAACTGATATATTCCTTCATTTTCCTCAAGATACATTTTCATAAAATCACCTCATTACTGGTAATATATTTCGTATATATTATTTGTTGACTTGCAGCTGCAATATAATTTGGATCTCTTCTCCTAAAAAAATTCATTTTATTAATACTCCACTTTGGCGATTTATATTAATGATAAAATTTTCAATATTTTTTCTGCAATTATAATAAATTTTCGTGTTTTTTTTCTTTATACGTTGTGTAATTTTAATTTATAACTTGCTTTGTAGTAATTCTGTCTTAATTTTATTGTCCGTATTTTTCGTTGCTCTCATGGGTATACCCCTGGGCATAATAAATAGAATACGTACTAATAATAAATAATAAGATGCAATGATAAAATAAAATAATCTATAATAATTATATGTAGCATTGAAGCTTAGTTTGCAAGTTCTTAAGTCATGCCAAATCTTCGCTATATTCCTTCTTACTTATCAGTAACTTTGGAAGTAAGTGGAAAAAATTAAGAAAGCATTAGAAGCTGTAAGTTCTGGGGCAATATTTTCCTGCATTAAATCGAAAAATGAATTTTTTGAAACCAAGAACTTGAGAACTGGAATGCAGCGCGTGCTCTTCAGTAAGTGTTCTCCAAAGTGCAAATCGATAAGGGATAATTTAACCTCACCGAGCTTAAAATGTCCTCTTGCCGTCTGTATTTAGAGGAGAAAAGCAAGGAACGTGCGCCATTTCCTGCCGTAGAAACAAATGACTCCACATTTTCGTCAGCCGTAGTGACGCAAGAGATTACGTCATTGAAGGATTTCCGAAAGATGCAGGTCTGAGGGGAGAGTCTCTTCTGAGAATACAGAGTTTGCGTTTCAATCCTCTAAGAGGAATATAAGAATGGTTCATTCCCTCTTTACCGTTTACCTCTATTTAATTCACTTTTCTTTCTTACACATTTTATTAGTAGGTAGCTCCTAAATGGATTTTCGTTTAGGGATTTAAAGTTATGTATTTTAATGCGTTAGCAAATCACGTCAATCTTTTTCGAGGAAACTAAATCTTTCAATTTAATATAGTTCTCAAGTTTATCTTGAGTGGTTAATTCGCTATAGAAGATTGATTTCAAATAGCTTTTATTTTTCTTTTTAGCCTGTTCAATAGTTTGATATAATGCGTAAAGTAATTTTTAACGAAGAACAGTTTTCTATTCCTGACCATCATCACCGGTACTAGGGTACCAGTTTTATTTTAATTAACCACTCCTCTACAATACCCCCCAAATTTCGATGAATAAATGGAAGAAATTACGCTATTTTTAGATTATTTGAGATTATCACTTCAGTTAATTAACCGGAAATTTCATGTACACGTCTTTCCTTGCATAGCTTATTCAAAATCCCTCCTTTATCTATAGTTTTAGGCCACTGTCTAACGAAGGGAACCTTCTCCTCTTTGCTATTGTTCGAAACAAAAAAAGAACATATTTAAAAATAAATACTGAAAACCTAAATTTAAAAAGAACTATAATCTAGGTGAATACAGTTCTTTTTAAATTTAATTACCTCCAAGTGTTCTGGCCTAACCTGACCGTCTGATTCTAACTTAAGACGGTACTTATCATATTCCAAAAATTACGTAAGCGATTGGTTTCGATTATAACAATCATTGTCAGGTCTTATCTGTATTAAAAGGCCCATTTTGAGATTTTCATTCAATCGAAGAAGCACATTAATAGTTACGGTTTATGATTTAGTCACATCCAATTAAGTCATCCTTTTAAGAGGATAACCTCGCGCAACATTCATATTCGAAGATTTTACTGTAAGTCATTTCCATTTACCTTTCGAGCGCATTCACGAAGTGGCTTGATATTTCTCTCCTTTTAAAACTGTAACATATACTTCTGGGAATAAACACATTACTTAACATTCACATTCTATCTCAAAGACTTTTTCTTCGTTTCATGCCATTAAGAGCTTTGAAATTGATCGATGAATCAACGAAATTCCCTTTTTAAGTGAGCACTGTTCAAAATTGACAAGCTTTACGAGGCTCAAATCGATATAGATAATCGTTCGCGTGAATAGAGGGAGATGAGATCAAGTTATGCCAGCTGGAGGTGAGGGACAAGTCAAATCCCTGCCCTCGAACTTATGGGTTATTCCCAAAGAAAAATCATAATCTATTTCTACATTTCTTCTGTAGGATTACTTTTCCACTAATAATTACCATTCTCTCCTCGGTTGGTATTTATTATGATAAATTTCATTAGCGTTAAGTACTCGGAAATTTTCGGGAATGATTTTGGGTATTATAAAAATATCCGCTTGTGTTTCCATTTCACTTCCGTGTAATCAATTGAAGTGACTGAATTAATTTCCATTTTATGGAATTACTTTCAGTACACGGAAAATTATTTGTATTTTTCAATTGTTTACATGGGAACTATTTTTCTCAACACATTCGCAAGAGGGACGAGTTCAAGTGCATGCACTTCATGCACGTGGTTGCGAATATGTTTGCAAAAAATGCTAAATTTTACAAAATATTGCTGTTTTGTATCAATGTTTTTATAAATTCGAATAGAAAACAGATACGGTGAAAAAATTAAATTTTTCTCTCAAATTTCGTTCTCTTGGTGAATATCCTACTATCACAAGACCGTCTTTCTCGTCATTTTCATGTAAACTTGCAATAGAAAAATAGCTTTATACAAAGAAGATAGAATTTACATGTATTATACGGAAGTCTATTTCTATCATAAATTTCTTACGGATTCGTATAGATTTGAACTCTTTTGGTACAATTTCTTCTTCTGGACTGTTTTCTGGGCTTTATTTATATATTTTATTAAACTTTTAGAGACTTAGAGAAATAAGAAAATTCATTACATGATTAAAGATCCCTATCAAATTTTCTTTATTTTGGTACTCCTCTTGATTTGGTGCGACAATAGTTTCGACTTACATTTTAAAACAAAAAATGGTCTGGACATAAATCGAAAAGACTTTACCTGATGTAGTTTCAGGTAGTTACTGCCATCGAATGATAGCATATAAATTTAAAAATAGGTAATCGGTGATAATTTTTATTTTATATTTATCACTTTCGTAGAACGCACTTCTTTTCAAAGCTCAATCACAAGTATCTACTGCGTTTCATTATTAATAACGTAAAATAAACGTTCTCCCAACTTTTAAAAGTTATAATTAACCTTTGAAGGGGGAACAATGAGTCATTGGACAGGGTCCCATTAAACGAGTATCTGTAAGGTTTGTATATAATTTATTAATTAGTTTTTATTTTTTATGTGATAATCAATAACTTATGTTGTTGAGCAAAATCGATTGTCATCGTTGCGAGAATCCAAAGGAAGATTCTTTCCTATTCTCCTAGTTATAGAATCAAACGAGTATTTGTGGACATCGCATATATATTCACATTATAATATTAAAATTTTTTAAATAATTATTATTTATTAAACAAACTACTTCAACAAAAATTCTGGACCTAGAAGGCATATTGGAAAATTCGTTTTCCGTATATCTTAGAAACAAATTACCAATATAGTTGATTTTTGAACTCATATTGAACTGAATAATTTTGACTTTGGTTTTAGATTTTCTGGCCTAACAGCAAGTTAAAAACATTAGTGGAGTGAATGTGAATGTGAATATGAACTAGAATTCCATCATCATCAGTTATTCACAAATGACATTCTATTACCGTTACATGTGATTTATTTTCACAGACATCGTATTCGTTAAGGGACAGCGTTTGATCATTAATTATAGAAATTTAGTAAAATTAGGGTAGCTGCTTTAATTGGGCCAAAGCGTTTCCAATGTCATTTTGTCCCAATTAACCGAAATCCGCACTATATCAGCTTCTTGCGTGAGAGCAGTCATGTCAAATTCCGTTTCAGAGAGCTTAAAGAAACGCGAGACTACCAAAGGGCTCCGATTTCTAAGAAACGATTGGCTATGGAGATGACGGCGAGAACGGAAAGAATTAATGAGTTCGTCAAAATGGCGAATAACCACGCGAGATTCAGAAAAAAACAGGATATCTCGATACCACCACGACAAGTTGACTTCGTTTCTCATGAAAAGGAGATATCGGCTCTAAAATATGCATTTAAGACTTCGTAATGAATTCATTTCTTTTTATATAGGCTATAAATCAATATTTTTTGTCCGGCAATCGAAGGGAAATAGCGGAACTCGTAAGGAAATTAAGGTTTTCGCAACCATTGATTTGCTTTTCACCTGTAGTATACATAAAATTAGGATAAAATTATCATTCATTTGAAAATATATCTCTTATTCCTTTATTAGGAAAGTCTGAGTTCTTTCCCAGAAATTTGAGCTAGGTTTATTATTTTTAGGTGAAATATGACCTAAATATTTTATATCAATGTGAAAAGTCTAACCAGATCATTTGATAACCACAAAAATATTCCATTTAAATTTTATATTGCCATTATTGCTGTTGGTAAAACGTTGGTTGAGTTTTAATAATGTAGTATTATGTAATTTCGTTAATTTAAATGTTGATTTATCATATGATAGTTGACGTACACGATTTATAAATTTAGTAATGTCGAAAATTATTTAGGCTAATTATTTTTTTAGGATAATATATTTTAGAGTAGGATGGTAATATGATAACAATATGTGTACAGTACCTAGAGGGGTGTTTGATGATACGTTTCATAGAAAAATTTCTTTTAATGTGCAGTATGTTGTATTGTATGTGTCTATGTATGTGCATATGTATTGTATTTACGTTTGTAGAAGTTAATGTTTGGATATTGTAGGACAGTATTGCTAAGTTTCTATCGTCCATTCGCAACGTAGACACTGCTGCTTTAAATAGTATTTCTTTGTTATTTTTTCTCATTTTCTCATTTCACTATTCTTTTAATTGTGTATACATTTGATGATGAAAGTGTAATTGAATCACCTTTTGAATGATGAATATGGATTTCTTATCTCTTTCACTTATCCGTATAATGATATTTTCCAGATAAATTCCGCTGCGCGATATGATGAATACAAGTAAATACTATACATTTGTAAACAAAAGCATAATTTAAAAGCAATCTTTTGCTTCTATTATAATGACAAATATCTCTAAAGGTGCGTTCTAAAGGTTGGCTAGCGTTATATGTGTAACAATCGCCAAAATGTTACTATCGTCATTTAAAGTCGAAATCAAAAGACAATTCTTAACTTAGTGTATAAAGTGAACATTTGATTTAAAGTCTAATGAGTTTATGATATAGCATTAATAAATCATAGAGTTACAAAGAAGGCCGTCATTACGTTTGAATTATTATAATATATTATAAATATCAAACAAAAATTATTATGAAATATGTTATTATATACGAGAAATCGGTCGAAATAAGGAAGAAAATGAAACCATGAGACAGTCTTAGCATTCATTATTTATCGTCGCTTCATTGCATTCAGTTACGTTGACAGAAATGCTGTCAGAAGAAGGAAAGATAGGATTCCGAGTTAAGAAATCTGAGATAAGTTGATGTGATCTTTCCTTTGGATCCGATCGCTCGCTTGCAAATCTAATCAATTAAGACGTAACCGTGACTACCGTTGCCTCTCTCGCTACTTTGTATTCCACTACGCCCTTCGCAGGTCCATTTGGTTTATTCCTGACTTATTCATAATGACAGCCAAACACATCAAAGAGGTATGAGAGATGAGAAATCCACCCTATTCCCCTCTCTGGCACTTGGGACTCCCAGAGCTGCAAATGTCTTTAAAGAATTGCGTTAAGCTTGAGTGAAGAGAGGATTAATATTCATGAAATTTTAGTGAACTTATAGCTGAATGTGTTACCATAAATTCAGTGCGGTTTCTTTTTTAATAATCTTGCCGTTTAGACATAGTTGTATGAAATGAAAAACTAACGTGTAAAAATTTTGTCGTATTCACATGAGACCTATCGAGATAGAATAAAGATGAAATTATCTTTAATAACACCACAGATTGATATGAATTTGAGATTCTTAGTGGGAGAAATATTTAAGTAGATTTTTAAAACTCTTTCTTCGATTTCGTCCTATCTCATATGGAAAGTAAAAAAATATTTGGATGAGCATTCGTTTTTCTAGTGGTTGATGGGAGAGGGTAATTTGATATTCAGTCGTTAGCTTGAATATGAAGACATGAGGAAAGTGGATATCAGTATGAATATCAAGAGCGACTTATGAATGTGAATGTAAAACGAAAGTATAAATAAAATCCATAAAGGCTCATTTTCTGTATTTTTAACTATTTGAAATGATGTTAACTTGCGTAATGTATCAATATGAGTAATTTTTTTGAAGTTTTAGGATTAGAGAAATGTAACTCTATCATCAAGAAGCTACATTGTTTTGAAAAGAGTTTAGAATGGTACTAGGGGTTTTATAACGGCATGAAAAATTGGGACGGAGAAGTTAATTCATATGTTTCGTATTGTTTGGCTTTCTCTCAAAAAATCATATCGTGTTTGTGTCGTCTGATTTTCAGAGGTTTATTTATTCGCGCGACAATTCCATACATTTCTCCTGAACTTTCGTTTATGGGTTCAAGTATTGAGCAAACAGCGTATAAAAAGTTAGAGGGATGACAATCGAAGGAAAAGGGCCGAAATCCTGCTTTCGGAAATGAAATGCAGCATAACACTAGGAACACGCTGCATTCATTTACTTTTCATTTAGTCATATCCATCGATATTTCGACATTTTACCCAAACAAGGTTCGCTCAGGGAATGTTAACTCAGAAATTTTACAGCAACAGTCATCTCGCCTAGTGTTTTTCGAACAATACCATTTCCTTTAAGCGTTGGTTCACCATAGACAAATTTGAATGTGATATCTTTCACGTTGTAAATGATCTCACAAGTAGTATTTCAACAAAGGGCTTGGGTTAGATTGTATTGCTTTGTCATTTTTTTACGATTCCTTTTCATAAAAGAAATGTCTATAAATCATATAAATTTTTTCTTAAATTTTAATTTTTTTCTATGATTTATGTAAATGATTTACTCTTAAGTTTTTTAATGTAAGACTTCATAATAAGTAGTAAGCTTTCTATCTGACGTAATAGAAGTTCCAGGATTATTAATTCTTTCTTCGGACAATTTCGTTCTCTCTTTTTCCTACTCCATGTTTGAGTTCTTTATTTTCATATTCTTTCTGCTTAAAGTAACCGTGTTCTGATGTCATGTAATGACTTGATGAAATGACGACTGATAAAATTTTGACTTTATTTACCTCGTGTAAGTTCTTCATTCAGAGCGGGATAAAATCAAAATTCGATCGGGAACGTATACCCAAATCAGGACAGTCCCAGTTAAGTATGATAAGTCGTACGTCCGGTCATGAACGGGAATCGTATAAATTCGGAGGTAAAGCGACTAAATGTGCTTATCGTTGAGTAAATTATGATTTCTTTGTCTCATTTGTCACATATCTTCTTTTATTGTGAGTTCAGTAATTCACAGCTAGTAAGGTATTTATTTATTCTCATTTCCCTATAGAGAATCAACGGTCATTTCAGCTAGTAATTTATAATGATCAAAGTTTGAGTTTTAGCTGAATAATCACTAATAATATTAAAAAACTATATTTTTTTAAAATTTGGCGCTTTAGTAGTTAAGAACTGCTTGGTTTCTCGGCAAATCATATTTAAATCCCAGATTTATCTTAAGGCTTGATATATATGGCATTTAGATTTCGAATATACAGATAATAAGGTATACTCGAAAACAACATCATAAAAACAATATATCAACTTTAATAACTCACACAATCACAGTGACTTCAATAGAATGGAGAGTATAATAGAACAGTACTCAGTTTTCTATGGAAACAGGGATATCTCAGTCATTTCCCACATTTCCAAACATTCAACGTACCTTCGGCTACGTCCTTCATCAAATATCCTTGTTCCCAAAACCCCGCAAACACTCGAAGCAGTAATTTTTCGGGATCGGTCAGAATTCTTCCTTCACAAATATTTTACCCTTTCTGTTTTCTTCTTGTTATCCGAAAACATCTTTCCTTTCTCAGCTGTGTTTGACTTATAAAAAAATTATATTCCCTTCAAGCTGAAGCTTTCTTTTGAAGCGGAAAAGTTGGCGGAACTTAGGAATCACCCTCAAATATTGATAATGGCCACTTACTTTTTTCATGGCTTTTTCCATGATTTCCAAGGCTTTTTTTCATGATTTCTATTCTTACCACATCGTACTGCTCATTTTTTCTTCGTTCATTTTCATAGTAATCTGCATATGGTATCCATTTTTGGCAATTTTCATACATTTTCTGTTTACAATTTTCTCTGCCTTTAAATATCATTAAAAAATAATATTGTCAACATGAACATATATGAATTCTATCAATAATTTCATGATAAAATAAATCCTCGGTATAATCAAAATTTCAAGAGTTTCTTTCGAGAAATTGTAGCATCAGTTATAAAATGTTATAAGAGGATGTGTTATTAATTTATATCAAAGCATATCGTATAATTTGTTTCCTTGGTAAATCATTAGGTCAGTGATGCCTTAGTAAAGAAGCTAACGAAGTTTTAACGCCGGTGAAAATATTTTTGCTACCTTTAGATTAAGGTTAAGTAACATTTGAAAATTAAGTTTTGCCTGTGGAACATTACGGGTAACAAATATGACTTGAGGTTAGCTGATGTAGCATTGTATTTGTTTTGATTAACAAATACCCCATCAGTAGCTATCATTGGCCAATAATATTCAAAAAAAACGAAGGAAGGGTCAAAACCATCAATGCCCTGAACGGGGTTCAAACGGAGTAAACTAATTGACCAAGAACATCCCTTAAAGTTCTCTTCTATAAGGATTTCTGTTTTCATATAACTATTTCTGTGCAATATGTTTTTGCCAAAAAGGACGTACACGTAAGCATGAATCTAATAATATCGCTAAAGCTAAAAAGGAAGTTTAGTTTGAGACAAAATTTATACGAATGACTGTATAAGGTATTTAACATGAAATGACTTTTTATTATTTAAGATAGCAAGTTTCTGAAAGAAAAATTTTGCAGACCCCATTAGGTTCCGTGTTGGATATCTATGATATAGACCAGGGGTGGCCAACAAGTCGATCGCGATCGACCGGTCGATCGCGAGGCCAGTTTTGGTCGATCGTCGATCTCTCGCAATGTTTGGGGTAGAATTCTGTGTACTCCTTGGCTTAGTGACTTGGCATTTCTTACCGATTTTACTTCAATATTAAGTCATTTAAATTTAGAATTACAAGGTAAAAATAAAACAATAATTGATATGATCAGCTGTATAGACGCATATAAAACAAAATTTATTTTGCTAATAGAAGATCTGCAGCAAAATAATCTGAATCATTTTCCAAATATGGAAATAATCAAATTATCAGCCATACTGTGCATTTTTATAACAACTTTTTTATATTTTCGAACAAATAATACAACAACTTATACATTGCAGTTGATAAAAAATGAAATTGCATTTTAAGTTAGTAAAAATCTATCTCGAAAAAGTGTCGGAAAATCGAATTATTTAGGTACCGCATGTACGGAATGCTGCTATCAAAAGTTGGGTCTGGAAATTTATTTTCTTCAGGAGCCTATATCTCGAAAACTTAATAAGTGATTTAAAAATAAAAAATAGTTATGAACATATATTTTACTTATCTACCCATACTTCGCTGGAATGCACCTTATGCTGAAACACAGTGAATAAACATAGTATGCATTTCACACCCCTTCTTCCCCCTTAGACTACGCCTGTGACAATAAGTCGATCGCGACACACTTTTAAGATAAAAAGTAGATCTTATATACAAAAAAGTTGGGCACCCCTGATATAGACGGTTATTATTTATGTCGTTTGATATAATATTTACCTATTGTACTATAATTTGCATCGGTATATATTCCTCGATCTTTGATGAACGGGCAGCTGATGTTATGAATGATGTAGGACTCCTTACCGGCATATTTTCGTTAGGACATTTTTATGACCCCCCCAAGAGTTTATTACTTAATGATATAGCAGTCCGTCCCTCTTTTCCTCATGTGCTAAACACCTTTATCTCTGACATTCATCTCTCCGCTTTTCCCACTTCCTCAACTTGTTTGCATTTTGCCTCGAGCACCAAATTTACCCGGACGCCATTGTGCTGTCAACGACTGATTCGCCATCTCCAAATATTAGCGTCCCTCCTTTTATTCCACCCACCATTTCTATCCCCACCACCGATTTCTATCAGCCCTCTTACCTCTCAAGATCTTATCCTCTTCAACCGCCTTTGATTCCCTTTCAGATCCACTCCCAACCCTTTTCTCAATCTTCCCTTTTGCTGCCTTTAACCACTTCCCCACACATTGCTGCTTTTTGCCCTTATCTTTCCGAACGCAGAAAGGGAAACCTCAAAGATTCGCCCACTCGGACGTGCAGGATAATTGAGTCTTGTACATACATTACGATTTTTCGGTAAATATAGTAAATACCGGCTAAAAATACACTTTTCAGGGAACCAAGGAAAACCGCAAGAAGTTTTATTTAATATCGGAATAGCCTTATAGCCGGGTTGTGTAATCCTGGTTTCCTTTTCGTCATATTTTTGAATAATAATCTGCTTTCCACACAAAAGAGTATCTTCCTTAGTTAACTTCCTGGTAACTTCTAGTTAGATGTCTAGTTAGATTCTAGAATTTTGATGATTATTCACTCTACAGCAAATCAATTTTAGCCATGCTGTTAGGGTCGAAAAAGGAATATTTTTATATAATATTTTTATATGAAATGTCTACTCCCTATTAATTTCATCATCTTCCAAATATATACGCCGCAAGTCGTACTTAAGTATATTGTAAAAGGTGAAGTCAAAATGTTCAACTCTTCTATGTATTTTTATACTATATATTTTATATTTCCTCATATTTTTCTATACATTCAATTTCATAAAATTATAATTATTTGAGGGAAAAGTGAAAGTTATTATTTTTCTGATGTAAATTTTGGATGTTCACAAAACCTTGTCGAACTCTGAGAATTTCGTGGTATTTTAAGCTTTTCTTTACCGCTCTTAATTCCTTTTTCAATGTAACAGAATTTTACGTATAGTATTATCATTATAACTTTCAATATGGATTTCCTTCCGCCAGGCATAACAGGGAAGATTTGGCTTATCTCTCCTTTCTTTACTCATTTCCTTAGAGTGACGCTACTTTTACTGGTTCATCGGCCATTTCTCCATAACGTTTCCTTATCGACCATTTCTCCATAACGTTTTCATATCGACCATTTCCTCCTCGATTCTCGCCCGCTCTCATCCCTTCACCTACACAAACCCGTATTTGACGATCGCCAGCCTTTTGATGGAGCTGTCAGTTGGGGAGAAGGCGCTTTATCCCCCGTTTGTACGTGTTTGCACGTGTACGTTCCCCATTCAGGATGCCTTTTAAATTGGGTCGTGGAAATTCTTTAGGCTTTCCTTACGGTCGAGGACCTCTCGAAAAGGCGGAATCTTCTCCTTCCTTCACCGCGATAAAATTTTTCTTTGGGCAGTTTCTTTGGTTTCCTGGAGATTATGGGAATGCCTCTTCATGATCAAGGGCTGATTCTGTGGCTACAAAGTAGTGGAAGTACATAGAAGTTAGTCCAACTTTAAAGCACTATATTTGAAAATTTGTGTCATGATTAAATGGAATCCAGAGGAATCGTAAAAATAGTTCTTAAGAATTGACGATAACTCTGTTTCTTGAATTCCTGATTTGTTCTGACGCTATCTTTCTTTGGTGTTGGCGAGCCAATGGCACGCGTGCCAAACCCTTGTTTTGGAACGCGACGACTTGTCTGCACTATCTTTTTGATAAATTATTTGAATAAAATTGTAATTTAAATTATTTAATGATACATAATTTATATGACGTTAAATTTTTAAGTAGAATATTTAAATCATAGCCACGAATATTTCTTATTTCATCTTTTTGCAAAATATGGCACTTCCTCAGCAAGAAGTTCACCACAAATTTTCAACCAAAAGAAAATTGAAGAATTTCAGTATGAAAAATTTATTTGGCTAAACCACAGAAATAGATGATACACGATATCATCTGCGATGTAAGATTTAAGATAACTAGTCTATTTCCTGGTAGCTCCTAAGGATGTATTTATTGATATGATGAATGTGTAGATGAAATTTACATCGAGCATTAATCATTCATTTGTTGGTTAATTGGGATATTTTCTTCTAATAATTACTCTTGTTAGACTAATACTTTCGACTCTGTTTTGAAATCTCTGCTAAAATCCACAGAAATGAAAGTTGCAAGTAGTAGTGGTGCAACTCATGATTCGATTTAGTCATTGAAAATTACATGCAGGTATTCCTTTTCTATCAAGTTGGTTTCAAATCAATGTTAGTCATCGAAGGAGTCATTTTTTTTAATTTTTCTTTGGACTATTTTATGAAATTTGTGGCGAGATTATCAATCAGCAACATTCGCAATACGAAGATGCACATTTATATTCTTATAGGTATAAGCATTGGTTATAATCATATGGATCTATAGAAGCCAGCTGCAAACAGAATTCATGACGTGTAGTTACCATTTGTGCATCGAATACCATCCAGATCGAAATTTCATTCCGGTCCCTCTTTGTTTTTCGGCCTATCTTTAGATCATCGTTTGCGATTCAGTTTCCAACTACCTTGAGTCCTCTTGGGGTTTCCCATACCAATCTCTGTCGCCTTTTATTCCCCTCTCTCTTTTTTTATTATTACGTTTCCAATTTAAAGTGGGAGAGGTACTCGTTTGCTAAGTGAAAATTGAGTCTACCGCCGGCCGCGTAGGCGCTGCTGTCTCGCTGTTTTTTCCGCCGCTCATTTCGTTTTTTGGTACACAGCGCTCCATCGGTGCTGCGTGTTAGCGCGGGATTGGCATCTGCGAGGGAAAAAATTCGGCGATATTTTGCATCGTTTGCTTTATTTCTGATTAGGGCGCATGCATATTTATCGCCCAGTCCTCCTTTCTCCCTCTGGAAGGCTTTTTTTTATCACCGTTAGCCTTATCATGGCATGAATCTTATGCAGACTCGAAATAATTTACATGGTAGTACATTTTATAATTTACCGGAATCAGTGGAGGAATATCTCAGCCTCATTAAAATTCTGATACACTTCCCTTTCCTACTTCCATCACGCCAAAATCTTTCTCTTTCCTTCTTTGCGTGACAAAATACACACGATATTCGTTATTGGATTGTAAGCTACTGAGGAAAAATTTGTGTGTATTTACTTAATTACTTCAGTGCTTCCCGACTGCTGTGCCGTAAAGTTGCTTTTGGTCCACAGCCTTATATTTCAGGACTTTAAGTTTCATATCACCTTTACGTTTAATTTACTATTAATTCCCAAAAGAAGTATATTTGCAGCTTATGCAATAGGCTGGTCGAACAATATCTTTCTATCTAATGTAATTCCAGTACAATTACCCTTTGAAAAACGCTTTTTATAACAATCAATAAGAATCACCATACAGATCAGGTAAAGATTAGTATTCAGTATCACTCATACCTCAGTATCTTTCATTTTTAAAGGCAAGAACAAGAATTAAACGAAAGTAAATTAACAACACACATTTTTCTATTTTGTGCCTAGGCAAGTCAAATATAATCCATCCATCAATATATTGAATCAGGAATTATTTACTTCATAGACTTAAGGAAATGAAAGAATCGAGAGGTAAATCTTTTTGTACGTTTAGGTTTTAATTTTACGTAATTTTATTAAAAATAAAATTACGTAAAATTACGTAAAAGTAAAATTTTATGTAACGAATGTGCAATAAAAGACTTATCTGACTCAATCTCGTACTGACAAAGTCGCTTTATTATTAGTATTGCCTTCATATTTCTCATCGAGGAATAATTGATAGGCAATTTATAGAGATTTCGATGTATTTCTTTATAATTGTACCCTTAGTTTGACGAAATATCTTTAGAATTAAATTGTTAACCCCAGCATAATTTTATTCATCAATGTGTATTTATTGAAAGCGAGTATTTATACTTTTTAGTGGTATATTTTACTGTTACTTTCCCTTATATTAAAGGATTTAGAAACGAGAAACTGGAGCTTAATGCAAATAGATGCGGTCAAATTCTTAGGAGGCTACTATTTGAATATTACCCATTTTTAATTAGTGGAGTAAACATAAAAGTGGTCGATATCGAAATATCTCTGAGTGATGCTCTTGATAAACTTGACCTTCAAAACACAGACCTGAATAATCTTCGACGAGGTATTTAAAAAAACGTGGTCTTTCATATCGTATTCTCAGAATTTGCGGTAAGCTCATTCATAATGATGGTCCTAGATGCAGGTCATCGAGCTAACGAAGGAGCATCAAACTTATTCGATTCGCGGCACCAAAGGTTATATCCCATTTCCTTTAATAGATTTCGCATCGCATACACGCCGCGCTTTAAAGTAAAGGCGGGACCTCAAATTACATAAATTATCCTCATCATCCGCTTTATGATTCCGCAACCAACTTTTAATGAACTCTTCGTAATTTTAGCACCTGGAGTCGAAACCGTAATTAACCCCGATTGAAAAATTTTAATTAACTCTTTTAACCTTGGTAGCAATCACTTTCGCTTCTTGCTCAGACAATGAGCTGTTCCTTTCTCTCCTATTAAAAGGGTGCTTTAAACTCTATCTCTCACCTCTCTTTCCCGCGTTGCTTCCCGCGGCCAGTGCCGTGCGTCACAACGTCCTTCCTCTCCCCTCATCTCTCCCGAATACCTCCATCTCTTCCCTTCTCTCACACCTTATTCTCACATCACATCAACACAACCATACAGGTCCTAATCATTTGATCTCTTCCTCACTCTTTGCCTACATCTATTTTGTCTACCTCTAAACGTTCATCTACTCATCTCTTAACATCAATAGAAGAACAAGGCAAGATGAGGAATGTGGCGGAGATTAGAATCTTTTGCTTAATTCTTAGGCCATTTAAACCTGTATAGCAGTTATGGGCGGGTATGGTAGGTTATCTACCAGTAAAAAAGTCAGCCCAGAGACTTGTAGGATCCTTTTTCCCTCTGCTGTCAGCTAGCAAAGGCTCTATTTAGGAAATAATGGCTTACTAAGAACAGTACCTTGTTTCATCACTAAGCCGGAGTGGATGTCTTCACTCGTGTATCACAATGAGCAATCGAAGTATATTCTTCATAGTATTCAATTGGGAGTTACTAGGATAAATATCATCCTTTAGCATAATTCACAACTCACAATCAGCCTTGGCACTATCATAGCCGTACGCAAAATAAATATTACGATACTAATACCAAGGTCCACTAAATAAGATGTTGATACTGTAATATGAAGCTTATTAACCACTTCATAATGTGTAGGATATAGATCAGAAGTTTTTTCTGTATCTAAAAAACTAGATAAGATTTCTTAAACGTCACCTACAGTTCATAATCAAATTTTAATTCAATCACTTCTCCCTGTAATTTCAACTTCCTCGATATTTTTTAAAAATATATTTATCAACAAATCCAGAACTTCCGTCTAAAGAAGATCCGAATCATCGAGACATACCTTTTTACAACATGCTAGAATTATCACAAGGGTCTATTAGTTCATTGTCCTTTATCTCAGCTTTCTCTTTTAACTTCTTGTCAGGCCGTATGGGATGTTGATATATCTCGCGATGAATATACCGCCGATTTAGTCTTCATAAGGTTGATTCAATCTTCTTGCGATTGTGAATTTATTTCGTTGAATTTTGAAAATAGATTTGATAAATATATAACTCCATGTTTAATCATTTATTCGGTGCCTCCCTTCCAACCCCTTACTTCTTTCCGACCTCTACATCAACTGAACGCCCCCTATGGGGCGGTACCGCCCACTTTGGGAACCACTTCTCTGAGCTTTGGCACATACCAAAGGGCAAATGAGAAATACCCCGCATCAAGGTGTGGTAGCTGGAACTCTCCCTTTAACACATCAGAAAACGTTTAAATCATATCATCTCCTTCCGCATTTGCCAGCATCTCTTGTTGTCATCCCTCTTCCTCAGTTCAAAGCCCCTGTTCTGCATGGCTGCTTCGTATGTTTCAGTCTCTTCATTCTTTAAATTCATAATTTCATTCCTTAACTAGATATTGCCTTGGTTAAGAGGACGATCCCAATGACCTATGAATAAACCAATTGATGGCTAAAAGACATGCATTTTATCGTGAATGGTCATCGAGATGCTTTGAAGAATTTTGTTTACTTTACTAAATGTTAACTTCATGAGATATGTTTAGGAAGTTATATTTTCCCGTTAGTTTCGTACGTGAAATGGAAGTTTATAATTGCTCGTAAATTAGTTACAAATTATTATTGCATTATGAGGACCTTATAATGGTCTTATTGGATCATATTCGAGGAGTTAGTACCAAAGTCCATCACCAAAACGTGTGTTGGCCATCCGAGTAATCGTGATTCGTGATAGTTAGAAGCGTCAGAATTTGCCATCAATACCGACTGGCAAATACCTTAGAAATTTGCTTACATCATTGTTCAGGTAGTTCGAACTACTTGTGCATATGGCGATATGCTAATTCCTGATTTGGTTTGATACAGATTTAGAATTAAATGTATCTCTTAATCCTAAATCTCCGAATATACTATGCGAAATTACGTGGTTTTCTACTTAATCTCTTTGGAGTATCTGCAAACTATCCATATGTTCCATAGAATGTATTTGTTTTACCTTCGAAAATAGTACATACGTTTTAAAACTTTTACCTTACATAGCGTTATGACGTTTCATTGTATTCACCGGTAACGCAACGCACCGTTGTAATCACGTGAGGTGAAATAATAAAATATGAAACATCCGGAAGTCAACGAAGGAATGATTTATCATCCTTCAGTTTTTTTGAGGATTTTTATTCTGTTCTCGTTAAAAATACACGAGTGAGAGAGGCTGTTTCTAAATTTGACAAGCAATCAAATAATCCACTACCGGCTTGTTAGGCCTGTTTTTGCTTTACCGCTGTTGTTACCAATAACCAAGGGTCACTTCGAGAAGGTGATCTTGCCCCTCGAGGATGCGCGAATCTCTTGGGTTTTTACGTTAAATCAATCTTCTCCTACGATACTTTGTGGAATTCTATTTCCGATGCAGAGGTAAATTGAGGCACCTATTCAATTCCACTGAATATATTTTTGTGCGCGAATATATGGTTCGGAACCTAGTTAGAATACCAAAATTCATTTAATGGAATTGTACAAATGTCTCCATTTGTATATTAATTGACGTTAAGTCAATGTTAAGTGCTAAATTTAAAATAAATGTTTTTAACGGAATAAAAAATGATGTAATATTAGAATTTCGATTTCGAGTAACTAAATGTTAAAATAACCGAGTTTTTACAATGTCCCTTGATTCAAACCCATACACATTGAATAATAAATTCATGAATATAATGGTTTGGAAGTAATATGTAGTGTAGAAGTAAATTTGTATGGAAATAGTATATGGAATAATATAAAGAATATCAAAATACCATATTGTAGAAATAATAATTCTTACGACTTTCTTGTCATAATTTTCCCTTCATTCCTAATTATTCTTAGCTTATTCTGGAAACCTTCTGTGACGTAAGTGATATAAGAGCAAATAATGGTTCTCTTTAAACCTTTTACATTGGTAAGTGTGAATAGTTAAACTTAGATTATGAGGATATAGAATAGGATTTCGTGTTGATTTTTTAGAGTAAACGTCTGAGATAAGTCAATGAGATAGTGGATATTATCATAGGTTATTATGCACAGTTTTCCCTCTAAGCCTGGACGGCCTCGCAATACCACTTAAACGTCCGCATAATTGGTCAATCGCCCACTATATACTGAAAATTTAGTTCTGATTTAGTTTTATCAGACGCAAAAATGACTTTGCGTGTTATGAATGGTTTAGTGGGATTGCATTGCTCATATCATCATTAAAAGAACAAATTTTTTAATGCAACTTAATACTCCTCCTTGGTAATAGTCGCTCAGATTCATAAACTTAACGCCAGCAGAAATTTTCTCGCCACTCTAAGGGCGAAAGAATGAGAGAGTACCGTGGTTATGGGTGAAAACTTTCTACGCATAAGCAGCACAATGACCTTGCAAATAAACCTATTCGTCGTTTTGTAAGGAGTAACCAAAAGGAATGCTATTATCCAGCATCACTCGTACCTCAGAAGCTTTTATATTGTCTTAGCCATAGGCGGGACTGAGACAAAAGAAAATCAAAGTTAATTTATCCTCTATTCTGCACCAAAAGCAAATGAAAAACGTCCTATTTATATGAGGGCAGGAAGGATACATTCTCTATCCCCCTTAAGTAGTTTCTCATTTCCTTTCCGCCGCGTTCTTTTCCTTCTCTTTCATTATCTCTTTCTCCATTTCTTCTTTCCCAGGATAATCCTCCGCTTCCTCTCCATGAATACGCGCCTCTAACACGCCGATCCCCCTCTTCTCTCATGGGCTTTCCTCTCTCTGAGTAATCAAACTTCCCACATCTGCTAATTAGTGACCCTGCACCCGGGTCCCACAAGGGGCCCTTGCATGGTGGGCGCTTGAATTTGTACGACGAAGGTTTAGGGAGCAAAGATATTCGTGGAGGGGATCCAAAACTGTTTGCGCAAAACCTGCCGAAATGGATGGATATCGCAGTGAATATTTTATTCGCGACTAAGTGTGCAGGCGTCGCTCGAGGCTTCATTTGCTTTAGGAGTTTCGGGAAATCGAACTGTTTGTAGTGGTCCGCTCTCATGCGGGCGCTGTGAAGAACGGACTGAATGGAAAATGCATTCATTTATTAGTTAGTTAGCGCCGTATTTTGCTCCTGCTCAGGGATGGAAAAGAGCTCCTTTTGAAGCTAAGTTAGGCATGAAGATATATAGTTGAACAATAAGGCAAAGTAAAATATTTTGAGAAAACTCATAGCTGAGGTGTTCTTGAAAGCCAAATATTTAGTAACAACGGATAAACATTTCTTGCTACGGAAATTCATCGGTAGGCATTTCCTTGTTGAAGGCCGATTGTCGAAGTCATGAAAACTTATTCTAAAATACCTGCCTGAGAAGAGAGAGATATGGGTTTGAGTCCCATTCATGTCGATATTTTTGACTTTTGTTAATCCCTGAGTGTCGAAGCTATGCTTCTGCTATCATAACTTACTCAATAGAGTATTTTTTTTATTAGTAATACAGGATTGAGAAAAATATACATTACATATAATTTCATATATCATTGACTCAAGCTTGTTCATGTTGGAAATAGTGCAATAGCTATTGATGTGTGATTGGTATAGAATACTTAATGATTACTACCGTTGTCTGAAATCTTAAAAGAAGTGTAGAAAAGTCTTTTTGAAATCTTATATTATACTAGACAATCGCGCAAGATATACTATTCTCTGAGACTAAACATTTCATCGCAAATAATTCTTAGAACATACTCGATTGCTTTTTTATGAATTCACATCAGTCATTTTCCACTTAAGCTGTGACTTGTGTTAGGTTGGTTTTTCGTGTTCTCTTATAATTTCAGAAAATTCATTGTAGCATACTTAAGTTTATGCTACTGCAGATCCCCAGCGTTTCTTTCACATCAGAGTGAGTAAATAAAAACTTCTTCATGTTAAATTCATTCTTTGCTATATACCCCATTCTGTACTAGGTAATCAAGGAAGTTTTCCCCTATTTATTATTTAATTAACTGAAGTAGGATTCGGTTTCTATCCTCTTATAATATATCCATCTAACAAATGTAATACTTATTTCAAATGTGTGTACATACAGTACATAATTTTGTATGAACTTTCGTACCTACTTGTATTATTAATCTCTAAGGAAACCTCCATTAGAATCATTCTTTATTTGACCCACAAGGAAAGTAATAAAATCTTTTATGAACAAAGAAAGAGTTTTCAAATCATGCCTCAAACACCTCAGCATAATACGTTACTTAAATTTCCACTTCATAGAAAAATTATCAGAAAAATATCGCGAAAGCTTTTTTGAATAGTGGTGCATGCCAGATTTAATAATAAGGAAGAATTATAATTTATGCCTCAAAATTAGTGTTCATAAATATGAATATTATCTTATTTCATTTGGCGTATCGTTTTTAAAACCATGAAAAAGTGATGAGTCCGACGAGTAAAAAATTGAAGGACTAAACTTAAAAAATTAAAGGACTAAACAAGCATTAAAGGAATTTTACCGGCCTTTTGTACTTAGAAATAGAAATGAAGTGAACAGTTGAGTGAGAGGAAAATAGGAAAATAATTGGTTTTTAATGTTATGATTCGACTGCAAACCAAAATGACAGCGGGCCTGTTTCTCACAACAAAGAAAGCAATGGCTTATTTCTCTGGATCATATCCCCTTTACACTTCCATTGTTTTGATCTAGATTCTATATATATTTTAGAGGCCACGGCGCGCTCATTCCCAAACACCAGGATGATTCCATATGCACCCCGCCCGCACCGGCAGACGTCATACGCACGTGCAAAAGCACACACACTGTGAGAGAGGCGGGAATTTCATCGCCGGAATTAGCCTCACTCTTAACCATTGAAACCTCATATCCCTCAGCGCCACATCCGGTGTTGCTAAGTGCTGCACTTGGTTCATACGCCCCAAACAGCTCGTTAGAACGACATGAACGCAAAGCTCAAGAGCGCTAAACACGCTTTAACACCTTATAGGAGTTTATCTTATCCAAGGCTTTGCTTTTTCTAAGACCTTGAATGGCTCCTCATGCTCAACGCGTTCCAAATAGAGACGGTATTAAGTGGTTCACAAGGTTGATTTAAACAAATGAGGCAGCTGTATCAGGGTGTAGGTATCAATGATTCAATATCGGAGGTTGAAGTGAACAGAAAGCCGTCAATATTGATGTAGGTAGAATTGGTAATATACGTTACTAAGACCACATATTAAAGGAAGAGATGGTTGAAGAAGTGTGTCATAAACTCATCAATGACTCAAATACATGAGTAGATTACGAATGCTTGAGTTTTAATCTATCCAGCGTGCTCTTGCATTACAGTCACGGCTGTATTGTGTCGTAAACAAAATCAACTAAACAAACAAATCCGATCAGTTTTCCCGAATTTTCACTGTGGTACATTCCTATTAGGACATTTGTAACCTGAATCATTATGTTAGAATTTCCTAAAGAATTTAAATGTCATTTATAATATTCATCGCATGCCTATCTTCAATTTATAGTCGTCATAAGGTAGACACATGGTGGCACCCTAGAATACAGTGAAATCTGCTATGGCTATAACTTTGAAGAACCTATGATATTTTAAATAAATACAGCGCTACGTTACAATACTCGACTCTGACGTTTTTTGTATTTGAATCAGCAGTAAAAGAGTCTGGGAAAGAAGAATTTTGCATGAGACGCATCGTTTTGAAACAATGATGAGGATGTTGGGAGGCTAGTCGAAAAAGGAAAAGTCGGCGATCAAAACAGCGTTCCCTCAACGTATTTATGCCTTGATGAACTGAAGATTCCCACAATTGTGAGTGGGGTCGGAGACGGGTTTCCTTCGTGATGCGCATGAAGGCTACGATGTACTTGTCATAAAGCCAGCTCTTAATGCCTGTTTTCATTTCAATGTAAATGTTTTCTCTACCGATCATTTTGCTCTGAATGTTGCCGGTACTAAAGTTCGAAGTGCTCTAAAAATATTTTCAGTTCAAGGACATTTGTTTCTTATAAAAGAAGAAAAAATACTGCCCTATCTTGTTGACATTTTCGTTGAATGTCAACTTCATACACCAGGGATCTGAATATATCTTTCACCTTTTAATAGGAGAAAATTTTACTGCATTTATTTCATTGCTTAAGTGTAAAAGTATTGGTTGGACGTCTATTAGAAATTTGGGGAATATAAATAAATTTTCGGTATGTTTTGAATATCTTAAGTGAACATAATTACTCCGAAGAAAATAACATTAGGAAATAGTAAGTTGAAAAATAGAAAAATTATTCGTTCGTGTTCATATTTTTGTAAGATTCTAAATCAGAATCCTCTCCACAGAATTATAAATTTTGAGGAAGATTTATGCATGCGATATCATATTACATTGACAAACCGGTATTTTGTTAGTAGTATTTTACAGGTTTGGCTTTGAATGAGCTTTTACTTTCTTCATTTACGTATAGCTTCAGAACTATACTTCATAAATTTTCAATATTTCAGCGTTACATAAAAATACACATTTTAATTGGAATTATTCAATTAAGGGTTAGAAATAAACTACTCTGGTTGGGAGACAGCTTCTAAATGTTTTAATATCTTCATAATATTACAGCAGTTAGGAAACAATTTCTAAGCTATTGATACATTGTACGCTATCTGTGAGCTAAGTACTCCTAACAAATTATTCATACATTCTAAGATACTGGAGAGCGCAGCTGTAGCTTAGGTTACTTTCATTCCCCTTACTACGACTTAGCGAGCAGATGTATTCTCCATTACAGCGATACTAAACCAAGAGAGACGTAAACCGAAGCATACTGTAGCGAGTACGAGAAGTTACCATAAAAAGTTATTGCTTTATACCTAATTGTAGTGGCTATCAAGTTTTGCCTTTTACGAACAAACTTTTTGTAGTTTATTTTACACCTTGTCATTCGACTATCGAACAATTTGCATCAATATTGTTACGCAATAGAGAACCCAATTTTTCACTCTCCTTAGGGAATGAAAATTGTTTATTATGCATGGAGCGCAAGGGCACGTTGTATATATTCAAACGATGCCAGTTACTGAGAATAAAACAACTATTGCTCAGGTTTTCTTAAACATTTTATGGTCTCTGATTCATAAGTCAATGATATCTCTAATTGAAATTGGTATACATCTACATCTCACCTACATATTCACCTTGGAAGCCTCCTTTTTTCCTCCGAGGTATTACGGATATTCATTTGCAATTGATTTTCTTTCGGAGAAGCCAACTAAGAATTCATCTACGTTATGCTCTAATTGCCAGCCGTCGCATTCTTCAGTTACTCTATCTAAACCATCCTACAGGATTAATCTATCTTCTCTACTTTTTACATTACCGTGTCGTACTTCAATATCCTAAATTTAAAAACAGATTACTAAGGTAATCCGTAGTTCTCTTTCCCAGAGAAAGTCCTACCTTTATCTAGGTTTATCTAGGTTATTTGTTCTCTATTGAATGACTTTATAACATTTCTTTATCACTTTATGTCGGGGAAGGTACTAACAAAGTAATAATAAAAATCCCTGCTCTATACTGTTCTGTAAATACCTCGTCTGATGGTGACAGTTCTTTCTGGACTCTTTCTTGTTAGCCGAAATATTCGTTAATTAATGTTCACATTATGCATCTTTTAAGTCAGCAAATCCTATAATTCATGTAAATTTAATAAAAAATACCACTTTTTTAATGAGTAGCATGTTTTGATCACTGAAAGAATGGCGTAACTATATTTTATTATTTTATGCTCATTTTCATGCAAGAAAATCAGCCTAAACACCCATAGTAGTCCGAAAAACAGTGACAACAAGTTCGTTATCTGTGGTATCACTATGCTTCCCCTAAGAAAATAAATGCTCTCGTTAACTTCGTTATCGGCATCGCCCTATTTATTTAACCAACATTTCTTCGTGCTGTAAGGTCGCTTTCTCTCGCCTTCGTGAATGAAAAACAGAGATTAGGTCATGCACTTATTAGTGGAGCAAGCCCCGTGCTGTGTTATCGGCCAGGGTGTTGGCAGCGCCCGCTTCATTCTCTTTGGCTCCGGTGTTTATCGCTCCACTGTGAAGGTGTTGTGAAGTGAAGAGAAACGCCTCCACCGTTCTGGATTTATGCATGGATTCACGGCAGAACCATAACACTCACACGTTCCATCGCAGCATTGCGCCCCTCCCCACGAACGAGATAAAAGGTCACAGAGGATAGTTTAGCTCTGGGGAAGGGAAAAGAGAGAGATAATCGAAGAAGGGTGAGCGAGATGTGGTATGATGTTGAGGGGGGGAAAGTTGAAGAAGTTGAGGAATGATAGGTGTTAAAGTTTGATTATGCGGATAGCGATTTTATATTGAATATGAACTTTTACATATTTGCTAAGTAAGCTTCTATGCACGAGTTATTTTATTTGTTAAATGTTAATTTGTTAAATTTTTACAAATTTTACATAAGTATCGTTTATCGAGTTAACCAAATAAGAAAAAATCTCTATCATTTCTTGTTTTTCGCAAGAAAGGTAGAAAATTACTTTAAATAATTGCTTAAGCTGCGCCAATTAACGTGCCTCTGTTGATGTATGTAACTATAACATATCTAGTTACATATGGAATAAAATTTTTCAAAACAAAAGAACGAAAAAATAAATGAAATTCACATAATAATCGCTGTGATTTAATTTGCATTCAAACCCCTGTAATGTTTAATTTTTGAATAATTATACCCTGAATATCGTAAGCACTTGCTGTCCGTGCAAGATCGATGAAATAAATTATCCTTCTCTAATGAGAAATTTATCATCGACCTAAATTTTTTTTGAACAATATCCAGAAAGGGATTGTATGAATGTCATAGATAGATTGATGTACGTCTTTAAGAAAATTTTTATTCACTTTCCATGTTGAGAAAATAGATATCTAGCTCACTTATAGATGCTTTGATGCTTACTTAATTACTGTGAAATACTTTGTTCCTTGCTTACTTAATCTTACTGAAAATTTTAAGCACGATGTTTCAGTAACAACGAAATAACTGAAACCGCGACCTATTTTTGCAAATATTGATCAAATGTGTGCGAAAAAAACAGTAAAAATATCTTATCCTAAAATCAGCAGTATTGATCATCTACTTTGGAGCAGTGTTTTGAAATACTGTCCTTCAACTATTGTGTTAAGTTTACAATACCAGGATATCGGAAATGAGGCTGAATTTTCCTATGGCAACATTTCATTCAATTTTTAAATCGGCTCATGGCGTAAAATTTAAGCGATTTCAAAATTTTAACAGTGTATTATAATGACTGTATTCATTTCTTTCCTTTGAAAACTTTCTTCTCGAAGTGGAATCTTTGGTTGATCATCTTGCGGTAAAATGAGGCTCTTGAGAGGAAATATTGAATTATATCCTTTAAATTTATCAATATTTTTGCATTAAGAGCCGTAATAAAATGTTTTTATTCGCTACCGTACGCTACTATTTGTGAAAATTATAGTACCAAGAAAGAAACAGGTGATTGAAATGAAATTTATACCAAGTAATAGACACGTGATAATGCAAAAATTTTTAGGATTGTAGAACTGTGTATATGGTCTATGGCCTTGAGAATTTAATATGCTATGAAGCATCCTCGTGCTGCTATCAGAGTCTGTAGACGTTGCGGCATGGGCTACAGGATAGCTTCGGTAGGTTTCTGGGGAATCTCGATACACACAGTTTGTATGCGTGTCCACAAATCATGGCCATGCGGGCAAGATGGCGGTCATCCTGGTTAAATTGCGTGGTCCAGTCACTGCCTATGACCCTCTTCTATCCACGAATTCCACTCACGCATCACGGTCGTAGCAGCACGCCCTGTGCGACCCGATATGTATAGCATATTTGTTTCTAAGAGACCGATCATTATGCTCACATTGCAAACTCACTCACATGCAATTACTGCGTCCTTAGATACTGGCATTTGCTCTCACTTTTCCTCTTAATATGAAGGATTTCTCACTGACTTTGTTTGGCATAACACTGATCTTACTGTCCACTTATGAGGCCAACACGCATCTCTCTACGATTTTAGTCACTTGTTGCTGTTCAACATGTTTTATACATCCTCCGTGTTTCAATTCGTTGTGGCAAGTCTTTCAGGTTGTTGCAATTGTCTCAAACACTAGGTTGGATTAGAAATAAAATTAATTAATGTTTTCCTCCTTTAAATTCCGATTGATCTAATTCACTTCATTGTGACACTTTTACCATAGAATCTATCAAATTAATTCCATCTCAGCGGTTGATACAAATGGACGGCTGAAAGTACTGTTATTTAACTCCCTTGAAACTTAAATAATTCATTCCAAGGCTAATTATCTTGTGTCTGAATTCTCACAAAAAGAGTTTCCGTCACCGAATATGGCCTTAAATTGGGAACAAAGGAAGATAAAATTTATAAATTATGAAAGAGTGATAAAGGAGCAGCCCCAAGGTTGAGTTGATAATAAGGAGAATATTCTCCGAACAGGGTAAGATTAAACTCGGACAGTTGAATGATATTTGAAGCAGAAAAATTCAGATTGAGTTGGACATAGTTAGAGGAAGAAAAAGGAGTTAATAATATGCAATGACGAAGAACTGAAATGAAGCTCAAGCTGAGAAAGTAAAGAAAGCTGAATTTAGGTTGAGTTTGATGCATAGCCTGATTTTGGATATCAGGAAAGTGTGAAGTGCCGCTAAGTTATAATTTTGAAGTGATTTAATGTCTTTAATTTATTTATTTCCTTTCTCGCACACTCGAAGTTAATTCGTTGAAGTTAATACCTTAAAATTATTGGGTTAATTCTTATCAGTGAACATTATTTTTATGTCAAAGTATATAAGAACGATCAACTCTTGGTCTAAGTATTGGTTGTTGGACTGAAATGTTGATCGGATGTATATGCTTGCACAGACGGTTTTGTAAAGTCGATTTAAGATGTGTAAAATTATCAACATTCATCCCTTTTTCGCAAGTTTATACTCGAGGGGCTTCTCTTCTACCTAGCTTTATTTTTAAATGTACGCCTCAGAAAAAATGAAAATTGTGAAAAACAGAAATTTTGTTTGTTGTAGAGAAATTTACAGGTTAAGTGTCCTAGTATGACAAAGAACACTAGTATACTGGTGGTGGGTTCAAATTTTAGTTAGAGTCCTAGGGTTAGAATATCCAGTAATAGTCTTTCATTCTCGTGATTTATACCATTAGGGATACCAAATTAATAGTTTACAAATGATAATTTAATGTATAATAATATAATGTATTTTATATTTCGTGAAGCATAGGAAAAAATAATTTTCAGCATGACTGCCATTGAATTCTCAGTAAATGAAAGATAGTCGTCTTTCTGATATGTAGAATTTACAAAAAATATTTCATTCTTTCAACTGTTGGACGTATACATCTTTCTTATGCAAATCGTGTCTGAATTTATTACATGGATATTTAGATTCTATTTCCGATTTTCCAACAACGTATTTCATTCCTTTTTTTGTTGAGAGGTCCTTTTACTTTCTTTAAATTATTTCCATATTTCTTATTTCTCACAAAAGATTTTTTAGCACTGTCCAATGGTTGTCACCCTTCATGAATATAGAATCGGACTTGCCCAAGGAACGAAAAGTTCCTTCAAACTCTTGGCAGTATATTCTCCGAGTTTATCGCGCGTGAAATTCATTTTGAAAAGCTTAATCATAATTTCACCCTTCACTTGGATAATATTCCTAATTTTAATTCATACCATCTTGAATTCGTACCGAGGATTGTGGAAAGAATGTATGAAAACCGCCGGAACGCCCGTCCTGCTGTCATAAGACACGTCTTTTCCGCTAGATTTGGGACGAGTTTTATGCAGATTCTTCGCATTCATCTTATCTCCTCCTCAGAGTGGCTGTCCATAAAAAAGTATAATATCTTCCTTTCCCCTTTTCAGGAAAAAAACTCATGCAGAGATTCGCTTTTAATGTCTTCGATCTTTTCTTCTTTTTGGAAAGACTATTTCACATTCCTCGGTTGCGGTAGATTTAAAGCAACGGTATCATCTGTGCCGTTAAAATCTATTAGAGTACTTTCCCTTCAACGAGAAAATTCAATGCAATTTTATACCGTATATTCGAAACTACCTGAGGGCTTTGAGACCAAGAAGTTGAAATCAACGCTGATTTATGTCATTTCCTCCAATGAGTTATCGTCGTAATTTATCTACAACGTTACATTGCTTACAATTTACAACCAATAATTTCAAGGAAACTGATTTATCAAAAATCTTCTTATGAAATGCATACATAAAATTAATTAACCTGCTGTGAAATTTACAAAGTTTTCACTTCTTTCAACTATAGATTCTGAAGGTATAAATATCTATAAACCCATATTAGGCATTTTTCATTGCTTATACAGATGCTCCATGCTTACATCCTCCCTTTTTAACTATAATGTTTCTTAATGAATTTCGGTACTTCAAAGTTACGCTGCGATTAAGAAAATAACACCTATCACTATAACTCTTCACCCTTCTTGATTAATTCTTTGATAACCTCTTGATAAATTCTACAAATTTCTGACCTTCACTTTGTTGCCCTTTAATCTAAAGTAAATATATTTCCCTTGTGGGTGCGGATACAAGACACCTCGCGTGTTGCTGTAGGAAATGAAATGGTTGTCTCAAGGTCAAAATCTTTCGTGCCAGTGAAGACTTTATCTAGTCGGAAGAAAGGCCCTCGGTCGAGCGATGCACCAGAACTCACTTCATTTACTGCACGTGCCCACTGCCTTATCTAAAGCCTTGTGGAAGTACCTCACCTTAGATGACTCGAGTACAAAAGTGCACGCTGTCATGAAGATGGGGTGCGAAAAACGAACTTTATCTTCCCAACGAAAAGGAGATAACAAAAGCTGTTGCGGCACGTGCCGCTAGTAAAAAAAGTTGATTTGTTTAAATTTTTCTAATTTCGGTTGCCGATTTTACGTTTAGATTTTGGTTCATTCCTGGAATGGATTAATTAGAGGACGAAAAGCAATCGTGATTGATGGATAAATAGCATTTTAATGTCCTTAGGAAACTGTCAAATCATCATAACCTCTAGGTTTGCTTGCAAATCATAAGAAATGACATTGTCTCTAGCATAGCTCGTCAAGTTCACACATGACGATTTTTTAGGCAGTATATTAAATCGTAAATAAATCCACTGGTAATTAGATTAAACCTACCGTTAACTCAGTGGCCTATCTCATTTTTCTATTACTTTTTCTGTATTTAAAAAATATTATTTAAGTTATTCATTACGTTATAGGTAGATAGGTAGTCCGATGGCAACGTCATTGTAAAATTTCACAAAAAAATTTATTAATTCAGCAACAATTCACCACTACAATGCAGAATTTTCGTTAGAACCCGCTGTTTGGGCCGTGAATTTATGGTTGGACTGTAAGGAATAAGGAAAAGGCAAAACCTTTTACATTGTGGTTGATAAAAGCTGCCTTTTCCTTGTTCCTTTAGAGATATGATCATTGCAAATAATTCATTTTGAAAGAGATAAAAGATTTATTTTTGTTACTACACGGTTTTCATTGCATATTGTCACGTGTTCCGATATAAATCAGTATACAAACTCTAATCGAAATTAATTACAGCTATCATTATGAATTAGACAACGGATTACTAATTTTTCTGATTATTCCAATTTGCTTCGTTTGCCATTTTTCCTGGTACGAGCTTTTGCTTTATACAAAACTTCAAAAGATCAACATAACAAGCAAGTATTAGTCATACTGGATTATGATGGTCCTTATAGCTTCCTTGCTCGATTTCCATTTGCTTTCCTTGATTGATTTGCAGTATAGGAAATATTTTCTAATTTAAAAAAATTTAATATTACTTAACTAATAAATATTTAGTTTCATTAACTTGTTCCACAATCTCAGCTGCTTAGTTTACTTAACTTAAAACAGAATTCTTTAATTTTTTTTACATGTAAACTTCCAGGGATAAACTTACGAGTTTTTATTTTCTTAAAATAATAAAGTAAATACTTTCGTATTTTTCTCTTTTCATGTCAGAAATGACTTATCAGGGATTGCTCAGGTTATCAAAGGTACTTAATGAAAAGCAGGAAAAGGTATCTCAGCCTTAAAATGAGGTCAGTGACACCTAGTACTGTTTCATATTCTACGGTGGTTCTAACAAAAAATAATTAACTATCACTTACATATTCCAGATGGAATTCAAGGTAGCAGTGATACCTCGCTTAAGCATTTTCATGTAAAGTCTAGTGTATATAAATATATATTGCACTATTAATTTAAGATTTATTTAATTAGTAGTACTTACATCAAGAGTGAAATACTGTTCGCTATCGAATCTCTTATTATTGAATGTTTCGTTGCTCTGCTGACATTTTATGATTTACTTAGAGGCTGTCGTTTAGAACCATTTGCAGTTTAACCAACGACAGTAGGTGTTGCACGCGTGGGAGATTTCGGTAAGGACCGTGTTTACCTCATTCACACACGCATCTAGATAAGCACGTTACTATCACAGGAAGGAGATTTCAGGAGAGTGTGGAGTTGGAAACGTGTTTTGTCCTAGTACCGCATGTCCTCGTTCACTTTTCTGAAATATGGTTAGAAACTTTGCAGTTGAGCTAACTATGTACTCGTTTCACAGAACAAGCATCTTCTGCAGTATGTTCGATTTTTTATTATTAAGTTCAATTTTCAATACTTATATTCTCTCTTAGATTACTTCTATATTCGTACCAACTAGTTTTTCTAGCATGAAATTTTCTGCGTGCTTTGCCAATTGAAGTGAGACTTAATGAGTTTTGTGATATCATATGCTATATATCCTATTTCAATATGTGTATATTTCTCAGTTTTTTCTCCTTTTTACGGTTGCTATGTTGCCGTGAAATTATGTAACCATTGATTACCCTATATCGCGGTTGAAACTGCTCTCCGACTTTGCCCTTTCGATTTTTAAATTCATGTTTCTCTGTTTTCCCAAGATTCAGTAGTAGTATGCTCGAATTAATTCCATAGATAAATAAGGGAAACATAAATGTAAGTATCTAGATTATACATTCTCATTAAAGTCGAGGTTTTTGCCTACGGCTTTAATACAAAATCCAATTTCTTCGGAATTCCAGAAGAATAAACCGTCTAATTCCTGCAAATGAGGTATACAAAGGGATGGTAATTTGGTCTCATCATCCTTTTTCCCTTTTGGAAACAGAAATGCTTTATTCAGGTGCAAAGGAACGCGAGAATTACTTTAATTGTCGGCTAAAAGACCTGGAATGGTATTCTGCTGGTGAAATGGAGGTCTTGAAGCAGACTTAACTCGGCGGTTGAAGGGTAATTACTATTCAGGTAGGGAGGAAAGGCTGAGGTTTTAGAATTGGTATTTTCACTCCTGTCGGGGCACCCATTGATCGAGCGGTAAAACCGTAGCTTTGTATTCCTAAAAGCTTTAAGGTTTTTTTATTGATGACATTAATGGTTTCCGGAGTGGGATTGTGACCACACACGCTCTTATTCCCGTTTCCCTTTGTGCATTAAAAGTTACATGTATGGTTTCGGACGGACTTAAAACTTTAGATGCATTTAAGAGTCCCTTTTTGGTTCTTATATTTTTTATAGCAGATTCTCGATGATATCATTTATTTCTGTGCCGGAAAGCACTATTTATCTTTCAGTTAACTCAGCGCTGGGCTATTTTTAGGGCTACGATTTCTTATGCAATGAATCAGCATCATTTTGTAGGGATATCCGCTCCCATTTTGATAGCTATTTATAGCGAATATATCGTTTATATTATTTCCAGTCGATTGATTTGTTGTAGTTTTTATTTTTTATTAACCATCAATGTCAAAGTCGTTTTATGATGCTGTATAAAAAATTATCATGAATTTTTGTTAGCTCTGGTATCTTCGAAAGATTTGAAATGAAAAATTCTCTTTATTTTGTTTCCACAGCTGTGAATGATTAAGAAATCAAAACTTAGGTTTATAGACGTCGTATAAAACAGTTACAGAGTAGAATTGCGTGACTTCTTGGAAAGCTTTCTCGAGGAAGTACAGAGGGAGCAGTAAAGTAATTCATGCAGAAAGTGTGAAGCTTCCATAAGGAAGGTTAATAGCACTACTATTTTCCTCTATATCTGTACGCTTGCCAACTGAAATTGCGGTGTCTGATTCACTTGAAAATCTTTTTAGGATTGCATATGATCTTCTATCCATAAGTTTTTCATAAATATGACCTTTAAGGTAAAAATTTATTTTCATAGACTGTTCTTTTTGTTTTCGAGGAGATCGCATTTTTCCGAAGTTATATGATGTCTTTTTGACTGTCTTGTTGCCTTTTACATATGGATTTTCTTTATAATTGTCATATCGACGTTCCAAATGAATAGTTTATCGAATTCACATAGAAAGATGAATTAGCTTAGATGTTGCTAAATTTTCGATAGTCTAGCAATGTATGAAATCTGGAGTATCGGAACCATTCTTAATTGGGTTGCTGAGAGGTAGTTCGTGTATGCCGTAAATTTTCCGAGATATTACTTTTATTATTACGGTCAACCTTCTGCTGGTAGACCGATTGGCAGCGATTACACCAGCATTCGTACATTTTTGTTATCCATCCTTTTACAACTCATTCATATTTGTATTAACTTTTAATATTGCATAATAATGCTTCATTATTGTGGTACACATTAATGCTACGTAGAAAGGCAAAACTCACGAACAGTAGTATTTAATAAATATTCTATTGCGTTATTTCATATTTACTAACTAAAAATTACGAAAAAACTTGTTCCATTCATTTTTGCCTCTGATGATGGTACTTTGCTACCGAAACCGGTTGACAATAAGATAAGGTCGTAAGACAATATTTTTATATATTTATTATTTTGTATATACAATTTTTTCGTAATTTTTGTGTTATTAGTATATAAATCTAGATTTTAGAGAAAACTTATCACGAAACAGTTGCATATCTCACATCATAGAATTTTCTCATGTTTTTTTCATAGATCCAACGTAACCAATTCTGTACAGTATAATTATTATTGAATTATTTTGATTTTAGGCTGTGATTGAGCACTTTGGGGCTTCTCTATATAATAAATTCTTACGGTCATATACCGGTTATAGTTCTAAGAAACCTAATTATTTGTGTATAGTCATGTACGTATACGCTTAATCAGTGGAATAAATTACATGCAAATAGTATGCATTTCGCATTTGCGAATTTTACAAAAATTAATGTATTAACCATACAATGCACCATTATAATGGACTACAATGGAGCAATACCCTAAAGTTTCGTACGTCCGATTCTTCACTTAAATATTACAATTCTTGAAACTGTTGGCATTTCTTCTTTATAAAAATTGTTCCATATTCTCCGAAATTCTGGTTTATCCTTCTCTGAAAGTTGCGATCATTCCCATTCGTCATAACTTTTCTCACGACTGCAATAACGTGTAGCGATCTCCAGTCGCAATTCGCATCGTAATATCCAACAGCTATGAGGGCAATGGTGCAGAGAAGGAAACGGGCAAAGAAATGCTTAGAGGCGAAAATCGAGCTTTATGCTTTCTATATCCAGGGGTTAGGGCGAAGGGAAGGTTCTGCGCGCCTGAAAAGATGCGAGAGATTGTAGAATTTGGAGAGGTGAGAAATGTGGATGATGGAATAGGAAGATGGGAAGAAAGAAACAAAAGGATGGTTAAGAAAGGAAAGTAAATATGTGTGATGACGTAGAATGAAAAGAAGGATATGAGAAACACTGCGAAATTTTCTCCGACCTCTTCTGTAAATGAACGAAATCTCTCTGTACTCAAACTTGTATCCGTGCGATTATATTCGAGCATGCATAATATACACGTGGAAAATTTTCCGTGCATAAATTATTGTCTGAAGCATTAGAATAATTAAGAAACAGGTACGATTCCAAGATGAAAGAACCACCCAGAATTATCCATGTTTCATTTCCAATCTTTTTTTTTCACATTTTTGGGTTATCAAGGACAACGTCTGTTGTGAAGACGTTCACGTGATACCGTTAAGCCGAGAGATAGCAAAATATATACATTTATTCATAAAATCAATTCATTATCTTGTGATGTAATCGTTGTGAGTTGACCGTACTTAAAGAGAATTTCTTAATTAAAACTATTGTTTCCTAACTGTAAAAGAATCATCTTGAGCTAACTTCAACCAATATATAATTCATTTTTATATTAAACAATAGATGAATTTCTTTTCACAGTCGTCTTTCTATATTAGCATCTCCCACGTAAAAAAGGAAAGACCGAGTAATGACTCGGCAATGACTGTGGATTAAAGATGAGGCTTCAAAAGTAGAACGAGATGACGCTGTTTTATTCTATTTAAGGTTATTTCCTGCATATATATGCAACTCATGCACGGTTTCAAATACTGATTGCTTGCTCAAATTTTAATACCCTAAATCGTAACACGTGGAAGAGACCTTGGCGCATTCGTGGTTATCTTCCTGTTTTAGCTAATTTGCGATAGAAAATCACCACAGACCGTAACAAGTCAATTACAAATTGTAAGATGGTCCTCTTTTATAAATAACACAATCTTGTCGTTCGAAAAATATTTTTATTTCGTTCATAATTTCTTTCCTCATCCTTTCCTCTGCCTTATCTAGTCAATAAAGGACAAATGAATACATGCTCTTTATTGTATATTCATGCACACTCAATTTATGTTTTAAAATACGAAGCTCTTCATGCTCTTACGTAGGTCATCCTTCTAGAAAGAATGGGAAGAAGAAATAGATTAAGATAGAGTATGATGGGAATGTTATATTACCCAAGAAAGAGGAAGAAGAAATATGGTGAATGGAATGTAGAAGATGGGGGAACGTGGCTTACAGAATAGAAGAGAATGTAATAAAAGATATGTGTACGAATACCTGAAATAAATGCGGTATAAAAACATGGGAACGTAGAGACAAGTACTGGGACTAAGAGGCAACAAGGGGAACGTAGAGACAAGTACTGGGACTAAGAGGCAACAAGGCAAAGAGTTTGCAAATCTGAAGACGGAAGAGCGTGGTACATATGCATTATGATTAATAAGAAATTCATAAATAATTGGAACTTCTACATTCTTAGGACTGTTTTAACTCTCGATATTCTTGCTCTAATGAAACACACCATCCTTATTCAAAGTTATCGTTTGCCCATTGCAGCGATGATGAAAGAAATCCGCGAAGTTACGCCTCGTTCAGTCTCGTGTGTTATTAAAAAAAAACTTCTTGCTCTTGGGAAAGATATGCTCTATATCATGTTCTTTATTGTAAGTTAGGACATATTAATGCATACAGTTCAATGTAAACATGAATAAATTTTGATATAGCTGTGCTTTAGTACCTAATGGCCGCATATCTTTGGTCGAATGAATGAATAAACTCCTTATTCAGGCGATATTATGCCAGAAATGGCCTTTCTTCCGCCTTCCGACTTCACTTTTTTCGAATGTACGTACATGAATTTAATATCAAAATCAGAATGAGAAAGTACAAGAAAAACAACAGAATGGCTGAGAATGTATAGGATAAGGAACATCTGTAATTCAGCCGTTGGAAAGTATGGGTGTCAACCATTTCATTTCCTACATCTTGTTTCTCCGAGAATTCCACCAAAGTAAAAGTCTATATAAGGGATTGATTGTGATTCGAGTCATTCCTTAATGGAGTTTCATTAAACAGCCTCAGAACCCTATCTAAGTAATATGAAAATGAATGCAAAAAACTCGCTCGAGGAGAGAAAGTATTTTTGCAAAAGCGTATCCTCGACTAAAAGCGAAATCTCCATTATGTGAGGAAAACAAGAGGCGAGGGAAACCGCAGAGAGTTTCACCTCTCTCCATTCTTTCTTCATCTCTTACAAAAGGTTCCTTTTATGCCCGAACATAAAGATTCGTAACTCAACATTTGAATAGGGCTCCCTTGAAAAAACATGCTACCAAAAATGAAAACGGGCACGAAAATATACCACAGGTAATATAAACATTGTGTATTTCCATTTGGATGAATATGGGATTGGAAATAGGATATGAGGAAAGAAACAAAGAGGGAATGCGTTAAACTTAGCAACGGAAACAAACTTTCCGATTCTTGGGTTTAGGAATGTGACGAAGATATTAATGTAGTATTAAGACTATTCTCATTAATCTATGTATTCAGTATCCTTATTGTAGATTTTAGTTATGTATGGACCAGAAGTAGAGAATTTGCATCCAAAGGCCATGCGTGAAACCAGAATATTTTTGAATCGCGTTATCTTTGTTTTAGTGGTTAAACTACTAAATATTTTAAAAGTAAATGAATTTCATATCTAAGGAAGCGATAGGCTATTTCAAATATTTATCAATTGCCGTGATGTATTTGGCTAATAACGAAGCAATGTAAATTAATGAATTTTAGAGCAGAGGAGTTACGAGAAGACCACAGGTGCTTCACTGAATGGTTTAACTCATATGACGTCATCACTTTTGTTCTGTTTTTGATTGATCCACAATAACATATTATGCCTTGTTTGCCATTGTTTACTTTATCTGTTTCTTCCTTTAAATACAGATTAAACGTTTTTTAAATTTTCAATTGCTATATTTCTTAACCGTTGTTAATGAAAATGAAATTCATCCTTCGTGATCTCGCAAATATAGAGATCGCAAATGTAGAAATTATTAACTTATTCCGACCAAAAATTGCATGCTTTCTAAGATATATGCTCGTACTACTAAGGCCATTTCTCGGTACTAATTCGATTGCATTTTAGAGTGACTGGTGTAATGGAGAAGTGATGAAATTGCAGATTATTACTTACCTGGTTTAAGATTGCAAAAGATTCAAAGCGTATGAGATTAAATTACGCATAAATATTTTGGGTTCAGAAGTTTCGTAGCGATATCATTCTCAACTTTTTTCGTTAATTATGAATGTAATAAGAACACCCAATAGAAATAAATTATATCAGTAATAATTAATAATATTAATGATATTGAGTCATTGAAAAAAAAACTGTGATTAAATGACAGCCACCCATGCAGTTTAGGAATTCAAATTCGAAGAATAGGGGGTAAAATTAGGTAGACATATTTAGGATTAAGTAATTACAAAAGGACGTCTTTCTAACTTTTCATGTCCCTTATGACAGATCTAAAGCTTTTAAAATGTTAAAATTTAGCGCTTTGCCGCAAATATCCTAACTCAGGAGCGTAGAGTTCTCGAAAGTCGAGGCGGTGCAGGCGATGTGGCATAGAGAGGGACATAATGGAATTGAAGGGAAGATAGCTAGACGGAGGAAGAGAGATAAAGAAACGTGTATCCTAAAGAAGGAAGAATGATGGCCGCGGGAAGCCTCGGCCGCTCCTAAAACGTCCACGTTTCCCATTTTCTAAGTCGATCTCCTCACGGGAGTGCAGGGCTTTAAGAGGAAAAGAGGGAAAGATACCCCGAGGAAGGTGTATTACCGCCACAGATGAGTCCGGTAGGACGAGAAGATATTTAACGTGAGGGAGAGAAGGAAATGGGAGAAATGGAAGATGATCCTGCGGGTAAAGAGAGAGGAGTGGATAAGGGAAGGAGATAGGGGAGGGAGATATGGAGGGCGGGATAAGATTTTGGTGGTGGAAGAGAGGTTTTGTGAAGATGGGGGAAATGGTGGGGGAGATAGAGATTGCTCGGGAGTATAAAAGCCTGGATCAATGTCCTATTCGCCTACGTTTCGTCTTATGCGAAAGCTCGGTCTCTTTAGGCCTCTTCTTGTGTGCTGTGGGGTGTGCCTATTCATGGGGAGGTAATAGATAGATCCTCTACTTAATCAGTGATATCGTTGGCTATTCTGCCAGGAGTCGTGGGCATAATTCGATCGCTAGGATGAAATATGATGAAGCCTTTTCTCCAATAAGTACGCGATGGAATTGATGTAGGTGCAGAATCCTTATCCATTCTTTAGGTGAGCTCTCTTTTTTAATGGGTTCCTTCATCTGCATCTTTTCTGCTCTTTACTGAGGGCTATTCACCGGTATTAACTTACTTAAGCCTGATACTTAATGACCAATGAATATGTAAAGCAAGAAATTAAATTACCAAGTTCCATCCTATGTAAATGGTTTAACAATTAATTTAATATTATTAATAGATATTCTGCTAATATTTATTGAAAAATGGAATGTTTCAAAAGAGTGAAGTTTTCGTCAGATATAATTCTAAATTGAATTAGGCATACTAAGCAGTTGTTCTTGCAGATATATAGACGTCATTTCCTGGCACATCTCAACAAGTCGAATATTTTCCTTAATTTTCTTTGTACGAGATTAGAACAATTAAACCGTCTTTTAATACTGTCTCAGTGTTGCTAATGGCTGTAACAATACGGAAACTATTGAGGCATGAATAATGCTGAATGACGACCTTCATCCTGGTTCTTTTTATTGAATCCTATATAAATTTTAACTCATTGGGTCATTGTGCAGCTCCCAATTGGATATCTCCCACTGATAGCATTCTGGCTCAGTGATAGAAGCAAGGGCATACTACCTACACTTCATCCTGGCTTTTAACTTGCCCAGCTTATAGTCTAATTCCCTCTCCGAAGCTTTCCTAATGGTGGAGGGTTAGAATTTCAAACCTCCCTCCGATCTGGCTAGTAAGCTTCGGAATTGATGTAAAAGAAACGGTGTCCTGATTTAATAGATCGCACCACATCTTACCAACAAACGGAAGTTTGAGTTACTAATCTATCTGATTGCTTTTGCCAAATTAAATCGGTGAATTTCAAATTCGTATCGAAATATGCATGCAGGATTTGCGTGTCTTATGTTTTACGTTTGTAATCAGGTCTGGCGAAATGTTTGGAGACTGTGCCCTAAAAATTAAACAGAGATGAAATGAAAATAGTTACTATACCAATTATTTTCTTGGCACTTATGGATCTTAATGTCAGTAAACTAAATATGTATATTTTCTTGACTTTTTAGTCAACAAATTTTTGATAGAATTTTTTGTAGAGGTAATCTCTGGCTATGGGTTAATGTTATCTGATCAAAATAGGTTATACCAATACAGAAAAGTACATGGGTGGTCTGAAAAGTTTCCGACATTTCGCCATTTCTCGACATGTTTTCTAAACATTTTCTGAAGATTTCTGAAAAATCTGGGGTCGGAAACTCTTCAGACCACCCTCGTATATTACGTTGTTTTTTTATAAAAATCTTCTTATAATTTTGAAATATTTTTTGTACTTTCTTTTGGCTCCATAAATTTGTTAAGCTTTATTATATTCATTGTTTTTCTTTCCTCTTTTTAGGTAAGTACCAGAATAAATATGGCCTTACGAAGGAGAGCGATGTCTACCAGTTTTGTGAGTGAATGATATTATTTAGTTTATTTTTTTTAGTATAGAGATATTTACAATAATATATAATTTAACACTATATACGATGTAAATCTCAAGGTGAAAATGCCTTAGACTTATAATAGTGAGCATTTTAAAGGGAATCAAATTTTGATCTCTTTCAAACATTACGTTATGTTATGCATTTTTATCATTCTTGAAATATTTTGATTTAATATTACAGTATTTCAAAGCAGACATGTTATTGCACAGTGTTCCATGTCTTTCACTTTTAAGCACAGTACTGTATTTAAAAGTTCTGTTCTACAGAATTTATCCTTTTTCCGGTGTTTCCCTTTAAATTTAATGATTTAATATTGGTATTGGTTGATTTGCATCTGTTCTGCAGTGGTTAAAATATAAGTATAAGTTGATTTTATTTATTGATCCCAATTTATTGATGATTATTTACGATTGAAGAGAGCATCTGATAAAGATATCGAAGCCCAAATCAGTTTAAGTTCTAATACTTCGAAATTCTTTTTAATTAACATTTTGTAGAAATAATTCATACACAAAAATTTATTTACTAAGGAATCCGTATTTGAAAACAATGTTGTTCCGTCGCCTTGGTTCCTAAGAGCGCGTCTTTCATGCACTGATTTTCATTTCGGGAGATGTGGTTATCTTTTAAGTATACTTCCTATTTAGTACAATTCGGCAGAAAATCTTTTATTATAGCTTGCTTATGCGTAATTCTTTTCTGTCGTCGCTCAATCTATAACCGCCTAAATAAAATAACACAGGAGGTTTAATTTGTGGAGAGCGCTGACCAAGGCCAAGCGGAAGCATTGCAAATAAAAGATGCGATCTTAGTCTACTTCCTCGTCGGCTTTAAATCCACAATTCACCCGAGAAGCCATCTTCTGGGTTTTAAATTCACATAACACGCGGTGAAGGCACTTCGTATAATCCCTATGGACCATTAAGCTGAAGGAATTCGAAGCGTTTTTACAATGGATTCAGTGATACTCTCGTATACGACCTTGTGCCGGAGGCAGTACTGAAATTTATGATCCATAAACGTTTTTTGTTAAACTTTACAGAATCCATCTCTCATATTTATGTTTGTTGACAGTATCTACCTTTTTATGAGCTAAGCTTGGCCCACGGAAGAGTGATTTTGAATATCAAAGAGCTATTTCTCATAAATAGGAGGAAATCATCTTAAACCTCAGGCGCATTATATATTTATGAGTGTTACTTTCTTGTTCAACACACACGAATCGATCTAGAGTGGACTGATTTAATATCTTGTCATTTTATTCATCCCGTTCACATATAATGATTCCCTTCCTTCAAATCTATAGACTCAGATATCTCTGAATACGTTTATTATATAATTTGAAGAAACTTTAAAAATTATTACAGCATTGAAACAGTATCGAATGAAAATATTCTTCAACATTATTTCGATATTATGAACAATGGAAATAAATCTGATGAATTGCAAAACCAATTACGCGGTTAATTTCAGATATATATCTATTTAGTATTTTCCTGAAAAACTCATTTGGTGCTTCATAGTGAATTCTGTGAATCACCACAGTGAAATAATGAATTTGTTGTGGTCATATTTTTAAATTATCTTAAAGGTTTTCAATTAGTTTCTACTATGTTCTAAGTTAGTAGAACTCAAGGAGAATTTTGGTCAGTATCAGTTGGTATAACTCAACTCAAGTTATTCGTGTAGAAGAAAGACTATAGGAGTGGTTTTAACATTTGATTCATACTTCTATTTAAATTGTTGGATAGTATGAGAGATAAACTAGTTTTATAGAAAGTTTGATTTGTGGGTATTTATTTGATTCTCCACCAAATTAACAATCCAATCGCATGTTTGAGAAAAGAAAAGTGAATAAATAGAATGTTTTGAATTTGCATAAAATTTGTCGAAGGAAATCCTACCCTTGTCTCTAGCATTAAGAACAATTATTGATTATACCATATTTTAACCTTAGGTTTCTAAAAGACCTTCTAGAAAAATTGTATGCTCTTTCTTGACTAGGTTATAATTCTTTTCTTTCTAGATATTTTATCAGTGTATTATTTATTTATTTATTTATTCACATCCTGTCGCAATTAGTCTTCAAGACTGGTGGCGACGTTAGTTTACATCCACAACCTCACAGTAACTATATATAGTTTACCATTCAAGTAAAAATTATGTACATTAATAGCTAATCATAAATCTACAATTTACATAATCACCGTGTACGAATAAGCTTAAATAATTTAGTATAAACTCTAAATTTACCAACCAAATAAACCAGCACCAAAGAAAATATATATCAATACATTAAACATAGAATCACATAACTTAAAGTATACTTCTTTAGCGTTAATACCACTTGTCTGATACAGTAACATCATTTGAGATTTTTCAGGGTTCCTGATAGGCCTTCACGGCTACCGTAGCGGCCACGGGGCCCACGAAGTCCCCACCGTACTTCACCCTATCAGGCGATCCCCTACTTGTCTCACATTTCGTCATCGGCAGGCTCACTCGTCATGTTAATTATTTTACAAATACCCCTAATAAAACATTTGGTATTTTTTGGGAAAGGCTCAAAGACATCTGCAGGTAGACTGTTCCATTCCTCGATAGTTCTGTTTAAAAAGCAGTATTTCCTATTATCGGTTCTTTGCTTCATACATTTTACTTTATATTTATGATCGCGCCTACCCAAGTAATCTGCTTCATTTACTCTATCACCTAATTCCTTAAGAGCCGGTATCCCCACGAAAATCTTATAGAAAACCGATAATCTCTTTTTCTTCCTTCTTTCTTCTAGACTTTCCCAACCTAATTCTCTTAGCATTTGAGTGACGCTGCTACGTTTTTCGTATCGCCCTAACACGAATCTAGCGGCCCTTCTCTGTACCTTTTCTAATTCTTTTTTAACTCCCGATTGATATGGGTCCCATAAACATTCGCCATATTCTAATATGGGTCTAACCAATGATTTGTACGCAGCTTCCTTTATTTTCTTCTTTGATTTTTTAAGTGAACGCATTACAAAATTTAAAGTCTTATTGGCCTTTCCTATAATTTTCTCTATGTGTGCATTCCATTTTAAATCCCTACTGAAGGTAACACCCAAGTATTTTACCTTGTTTTCCTTCTCTAAAACATTACCGCCGATATTATAATCGTACTGAAATTTACTCCTATTAAAACTAATTACTTTACATTTACTTGTGTTAATATTTAATTTATTCAACGTGACCCAATTATTCAATTCATCAATGTCGCTTTGTAAATCACGCCAGTCTTCATTACCTTTTATACTCTGTAAATTATACAATTACCCAAGGTATGATTTGAATATATAAACAGATACACTTTCATCTCTGTTCTTTCTTGAATAAATAAACCGTTCGATCAAATCTCCTCCGATCAATACAAATTTATTCGTATTATAAATTACATGAGATTACCTGAACTTCATTCTATTGATGCATTGAGGAACTCATTTTCTTAAACCATCTTGAGTTATGTAGAGTGGAGAGGCAAGTCTTAAATCGTGAATAAAAAATACAGACTTATATCCGGCTGAATAAAATTAAGCAAGTGTTTGCTTAAATCTCATCAGAATTAACTTCATTTATTGCAAGTTTTGAATATAATAAATTCCAAAAAATTATCAGTCCTTAAAATGGAAAAACGAACCGCGCACTAATTTACCGCGAAAAAAACTGGAATGGAAGCTTAAGTCCACACCGTAAATAAAATATCACGGCCATCTTTTCCACTCGAGAAAATTTGTAGCGAAATACGTCTTTGAGTACCGGAGACGGACGTCGTTTTGTATTCCAATGGGCCAAATTTAAAGTTTTTTGTCCTTTTGATCGATCTAAGCGGTGACGGTATTGATCGAGTACCCTGTAACTCAGGCCCAAGCGACGAAGAGATTCGATCAGGCGCCGTTGAATCTCATATCGCAAGAATCACTGTAACTTCTCTAAAATGACACTGCCTCCTCCCAATCGTATTCTTTGCTTTTTCATTCCCGCTTTCTCATTTCCTCCCAGATGTCGCTCGCGCCCCTTTCATTCCTCACCACTCATCAAACGTCCTTCCTATTTTTTTGTTTCTTTTCTGCCGTATCTTGTCCCCGCCTCCCCAAGACCCTTTTTCTATACCCTTTCCTCCTCAAGTCGCGTACCCTAATTCACCCCCTCTATATCCCTCCTTTGTCTCCTACTCCGTCCAAATGTCCCTTGTTCCGATTCGCGCTGCAGTTCCAATATCTATATCGCGAGAGCTCTCGTCCTTATCTAACCGATTCAAACAAGGTTTATCGAATTATCAAGGGAATTTAAATGTTATGTCATGATGGGAAGTATGTCACCAGTATTCTGTTTTTTTTGATGGCCACCAAAAATACTGTGTAAAGTTCTATTGAAATTAATGATACTAAGGAAACTCATGATTCTGAATCAAACAGGTAGAATACTCCCGCGTCACAGTTCAGTTTTAAACTTTTTCTTCTTATTGGATCCCGTAAATCTTTACGCTGAAAACTTTGTTTCGACAGAATGACCATAACCAGTTATATTTCAACAAATATCCATAGAAATACTTTTCTAGAATCACATCATACTAGAGATATTTTGTCAGACAAAAAAATTAGATTGCTGCAATAAGAGAATTAAAATATTTAAGTATTTTATTGATGATAAAAAGGGACTTTAAATTTCCACAAATTTATGATAGCTTGTTTCGTTACCGGATGGCCTTCAACAAAATTTTCCTTACTTTATGTTGGGTTCTATTCGAAATTTAACATAAATTGCTGATGGGATATGTCATTATCTTTTAAGCCACCATAAGATGAGTATAAAATTAAATTAAATTCATATAATGTTAAGTAACTTGTAGTATTAAAATACGCAGATTATGCCTCCTCATTAAAGACTCATTTGTGTTATTAGATTTCCATGTGCTCTTGCGTTGAGGAAACTGTAATTTTCGAAAAAGTGCGTGGTTACCCAGTCTCAGACTAACCCATTGTCCATTACAATTCAGTTCTCTCTTTCATCCTTTAACCTATTCATTTCCCTCTCTCTAACTCGTGTCCGTCAAAACTTCCCTTTGTGTTTTCCACTCGCTCTTTTTATCCACCTCATTCGGCTCGGAATTCACGGTCACTCGTATCAGGGTAAAGAGTCACTTTCTCCACCATTTTTGAGGACAGGCAATCACATGAGTGGCTCCTTCTCCTCGACGTCTGTTGAGAACAACCTCGTCTCATCTCTTTCCTTTTCCATTTTGGTGATTCTCTAAATACATCTCGGTGCCAGATTATGTCCTCACTCCATTTTCTTACTACTCATCGGATCTTGTCTTCGCCTTCCAACTAACTCTCCTCTGATATATTTTTTTAATACTTTTTTTTTACCATCGATACAAATAAAAATTTTCTTTCAGAATTTTCTTTAATCGAAATACGAATTCACATTTTGCAATCCGCTAATCGAAAATAACGAATTATATTTCTAAAAATAAAAACTATTCACGCTTCAATTTTGAAATTACAAATGTCTTAAGATATTAATTCAAGCAATATAAAGCGTAACTTATTCGTGAGTTATTTTATTTGAAAGATAAAAACATGCATTTTTCTCTTCTGAGAACGCAGTAAGTTATTTTAACTTAGTAAACTAATTGAGTATATATTTTCTGTAAATAAAAAATCTTAAATTGAAGGTGCAGCTAAACTGTAAATCTAGTCGCATTTGACTTTGACTTGGATTACCAGTTTCTCATGAATATTATCTAAAGTTTAATAATCCTTGTAGCCAGAGAACTACATTTGGCAATGGTACAATGTCGATTCCAGTAAATGTAATTTTCACGTAGGTTTGCATAAAATGCATTATTTTTTAATCTTTCGCAATCTTTTCCGGTGAATTGTTAGCGTGCTGATCATAGTAAAGGAAAAAAACTTTTCCATAGGAAAAGTACATTCCGGATTAAAAGTCAAAATATATATTTATATCAATTAAAGCCTATATTGTGGACAAAACTTCGAAGGTAAATACTCGCTGCAGTGATACCTGGACAATTACTATATTAATACTCATATGTGACCCAAATCTAGGTTATGAATGTCTTTTATAAAACTTGATTTCCGAAAAGTACTAATTTTATTATTATAGTATACATTTCAATATTAATTTAGATACAGGATAAATGAAGCATGAAGCTCAACATTATGAGATCAAAAAATCAAAAGATAATCAATCCCATACCATGCAGTCTGTGAAGAACATGGGGCGCCTGGAATTTTGCAACCCGCAATACAGGTTGTATGGAGGGTTGCCCACTTTTACGGGGCCCAAGCTTACCGAAGGGGAACAATTAAAATTAATAGGTTCGCCTGCTGAGATCACCAACGACTAACGGATAGTTTAAAATCACAATCGTTTCGTAGATATGGGAATACGATATCAAAAATGGGTCTATCCTTTTTCCAGTGCTTACTTACTCACCCTTCAAAATGCTCTCCTTTTATTTCTTATGCTACTGTACGGTTATCTGTTCTCTGCTGAACGAAGCCTCCGAAATTAATATTCTTTGCAATACTTCTCCGTCCATTCAATTTTGTGTTGTTGTTTCGAATTCAGCAATATAGACATGCTGAACATTTCTTTCGTGTCTTACTCCGTGACCTTAATTTCTCTGATCCACAGGTAGCATTGCCAAATATTCCCTCTGGTGTTGCGAAAGCATCCTCGATTGGTGTCTTGTAAAATTTATCCTTTGTCCAGGTTCTTGCTCGCGTTTCACCGTTTTCTCTTCCGTAAATAATATTAGATATATAACCATCACCAGTTTATGCATTAAATACCTTTGCTCTTGATTTCAAGTTGGAGTTGCAACTTATTCAATCGAAATTTTAGCCTGCTGTGAAATTTATTTGCAAGGCTTCTGTAAATTTCTTTCCTATGGATTACAACTTTTAGTTCTCAAGTTTCCAAGAGCTCTTCATTTTGCCAATACCTCATTCCTCTTATCCAGGAGTGAGGAAAAGTGCGATCGACTCTATTCTTCTTTGACCTACCTTGGATTAGAGATTCTAATCCTACATTAAGAACGAATCTGGTTATTATCTTAGTTGAATTTATTTGAAGCCACAACAGAATTAATTTCTCAAAAAGTTTCTATTTCAAAAAATAACATCCAATACAATATGACATTTAAACATAACGTTGAAAAGCCCCAAACTTTTCATGCACACGCGTATAATTATAGCATTATGCCATAATCAGCTTCTTGGTTATCAGTGGCTTCTTTATATCCTCATTTTCTCCTTCCTTAGCAAAGCTTCCCAACCAGTATACTTTGGCGAGCCGCATAATATCCAAGAGAATTGCACTGTAACTAAACAAATATTACAGCAAAATAATTGCTATATGCTTCTAATTTTTGTCGAGTATGGGCGTTTTTTTCATTATAATTTATCTTTTAATGATATATGATATTATATGATTATTATATCTTCAACTATTTTGATTTTACAGATATTTTACTTATCAATCTGGGTTTTTACTGAAGCTAGTGAAAGTATAGTTTACAATTCTTCAAAGTTTAAGTTGATAAGAAAATGTACCGCAGACTATTCCTGCAGAACCTTCCCAACCAATGTGGCACAGTTACTTATTAAATTAAATTTCTATCTGATTAATTCAATATGTAATAGTTTCAGTTGGAAATCACAATAATAGAGAAGCTAACATAGGGGAAATTTTCGACTGAAATTGAAACGACTGATTGAAACGCGTAATAACTCTTAGAGAGAATCTGTACATTTCACATATAAATGAGTCTTTCCTATTCAATCTTTCTCTATTAAATAGTCTATTGAAAATCGCAAGGCACACCAAGAGCTCTATTGCTGCCCACCGGTTTAAATACCTTTATTTTAGGGGAACAACTAGTTGCAAAGCCGCACTTTAAAACGTTTCTCTACCCCTCTTCCGTATACGTAGGAACATCGTCCCATCAGAAGCCCTAAACACAAAAAAGTTCCCGTGGTCTACATATCCCATTCAAAAAAAAAGGAGGAACGCTGAAATTTACACCCAGTCATTCGATGGCCATCTCATTTCATTGTGATCATCGGGCGATTCTTCTCGTTTTCAGCTAACCACCGATTGATCAGAGACCATCACTTTGTTTGCAAGCGGCACAAAAGGAATCCTCCCTTTAACTCTCTTTGGACTGCCCGTAAACGTGCGTCGAAGCGCCGTTTGAGAAAGAAAGAGGGAACCCCGATCGATCAGGCCGGAGAAACAATTCGGAGGTGAATGAGAGTGGAAATGGGGAGAATGGAAGGGAGAAAATAATCCTCTCAACTCTCTAACTTCTTTCGGCCGCCCCCTTTTCGCAGTTGGGTTTGTCTCTAACTCCCAATCTCTCCCTTCACGGTTCTCCGCCGTTTCTTACGTTTCGAGTCTCCTTCCTCGGCCGCGAAATTAGATTATAGTTTCGAATTTTGTGTCTTCCCACTAGAAAAAGTTCAGAGCGGCGCGATGTGTCATGGGCAGATCCTGGAAAATGGATGGTGCGGCTGAAATTTTATACACTCTTGGGTATTTAATACATACATTAACTACGTAAAGGCTTTATCGAGCAAAATTTAGGATACAAACTGATTAAACTGTACTTTTGAAGTCGCATAATGCATTTTTATCAATCGATTTCTTTAAGAATTATAAAGGTAGACATGTTAAAAAGAGAAAATATAGAAAAGAGAAAGAATAGTTCCTATGGAAATAAATACTGGGGTATTGCGTGGTCTTAGAAAAATTTCCCCTTCAGGAAAACACCCTCAAAGAGAATGGGATAGAAAACACCTGGTGGGTATAATCAGGAAAAAGGATCATGTAGATGAAATGATAAAGACTTTTTGATGGAAAATACAGGAAAAGAGAGAGAAATTTCTTAGATTGTATTGCGTGCAGGTCCACACCTAGAGGAACCCCAATATTTCATTTCGGGTTTTAAATACTGCTGTAGTTCAACGGAAAAACGACCTCCATAGAAATATTTTCCCGTCCGTAGTCGTAAGACTTTATCCCCATTGAAGCAAACTGCATCATATTGTTTATCCATAATAAATCTGTGTAAACATCTTAAATAATTATTTATTCAGAGTACTACAATTAGTTTAGAAGGCGTAGAGACGGATGTAGACTTTGGTTTATATGCAAATAGATCTATAGGGAATTGAAGAATATATAGTACAAAATTTAATGGATCGTGTAATGACTTATAGATTTTACGAGTTTGCTATTTACGTATTATTTTACGCTTATTTTACGTATATTGCTATAGATATAAAATTTGAGATACCTAAGTTTTTGTTTTCACTAGATCATCCGAAGTAAAATCTATTTTCCTTATCTTTTCTACTCTGCATCCATTCCATAATATGTTGAAGGTAGGATCAGTTACCGTTAACAATGAGTTTGCAATATATACTTTTTCTTAGGAATTTTTGTACATCCCCAATTGGATTCAATCAGCGCACAATGATTAAAAAGTGTTTTTGTTGAATAGAATGTAAATTTTGGCGGAAATGATGGCATTTAGATTTCGAGTACCTGTTTACGTAAATTTTCCACTTTCAAGTCAGTTTCACTCCTCTATCTTTTTCTCGTTAACGCCTTTCCCCCTTTCGAGGAAGAAAGGGAGAAAGCCTTTTTCAATTTTATATTTTTTCCTTAAGTGCTCCCTTTCTTATCTCAGTGAGCCTTTTCCCTCTTTCTCGGCAAGGGGAAACTCTGTGAGGGACATCTGCAAAGAAGTTTCGATTTAAATTACGATGCGCTGTTTCGCCTCCAAATCTTTGATTTATTTTCACTCTCCGACCAAAGCAACCCGTCTGACGATCTTTTCCTCTTACGTATCATTCGATGAATATTGAACTTAAGACCGTGTGGCACCACTCAAGTTTGGATCCGATTAAGCGAAAAAGATGTCGTCGGGAAATTTGATTCTAATAAAATCCCCACTCTTCTCCTGAATGCGTGATATATATTAGGCAATTATGGTTCAATTTTATAAAGAGGAATAAAATACGCTCTACTTCATCAAAAAACTTTATGAATCTATCACCAACCGTTATCAGTCAAACTACTATGATGTAAACTCTCGTTGTCATAAAATTTATCCGAGGAAAATATTTTTAAGCTTTTGTTGACGATGTTTATAAAGGATACTTACCGCTGTATCCAAAACTAGCTCACAATTACCACAGATGCTACTGTTAATCATTTTTCCTGAGTATCGTACATCAACGTTGAATTCGTTATAAGGCTTCACTCTATATAAGTACCCAGCAAGCTGCTTTTCTTTGTATATAAGGATGTGCAAGCATTTTTTGTTTGTTCTGCACGGAATTGTTTCGTATCTTTTGCGAAGAAAAAGATTTTTGAAGCTTTTACTTGTTTCATGAATTCCTTTCTTTATATCCAACAACTTCTTATGTAATAATTATTTCTGCAAATTTAATGTAATGTTTAGTCCTGTTTATTGTAACGCAGTGCTTAAAGTAACAAGAAGTGACTACGCTGACCGATTTGTCGTTGAAATTTTACTATGTACCACCCTCCGTTGTATCATTTCTAATTAACGAATATCGCCTAGCATGCGAGGTCCCATCTTCTCAATGCATACCATAGATACGATAAAACTAGAGCTAAAGACGAAATTTCTATTACTTTTCTCTTTTCATAGATTAACTTGAGTTTCTTTTAAAAGTCCGCATATACTTCAGAAGTGAGCACCCCTTGTTAAATTATTCTTGAAGGTTACCCGTAGATATTTCATCTAGTCTAATTAATCGCGCTAAATCGAAACAGCTTTTACTAGCTTTCCAAAAAGGAGCAAGATAAAACGTAGTTTAAAGTATGCGCAGTTCATTTTTTTGTCGCATTCTTACTTTAAATAATTTCTTTTAAGTGTTTTCCTTTTTATTTGTAAAAGTTGCTTTCGTACAGGCAAGTTCAAGTTTTGTTCAGGGAAGAAAACAGATGAAACTCCTTTAAAGTTTTATACTCCTAAGACTCATCTTTTCTGTAGAAGTAGTTCACATTTTTATTGAAGTTGTTTCCTTTCCCTGTTTTCAAAAAGATCTCAACGAAATATTTAGCTCTTTGGCTTCGATTTCAAGTTGGAAATACTTCAATACGTATTAAGTGGGAGCATCTTAAAGCTCGTTTACTGACCGCCACCGTCCTCAGCGAAACGAAATCGATTTCTGATCCCTTTCAAATGCAATATGGTCCATGTTCAGAGTATTTAGGACACTCATTTGGCAAAAGTTTCCGAATATCACGTGAAATTCACGTCTTTCTGTGCTCTGGTTCCCATCGAATGTTATCGATTCAATAATTAAATAATTTACACTTGAATTAATTGTTTCTGATTTGAAGCCTTTGTTTCTATTTTGAACTAATTTTGTTATGTAATCTTTTATTATTGCTTTTACATGAATAAACTAAAACTTAAAAATCCTATTAAACAAACATCTATAATGTCATGAGAAATACCATAATTATTTAAAACACCAATGATATTACCTTTCATTTTAAATAAAAGTAATTTGGGAGTAATGGAATCAATGGCTTGAAGTCTATCTTTAAGTATTACTCGGAGGAGATTTGCCAGCATTTATTTACAACGGTGAGCTTTACTTTCAGGTTTTATGAAGAAAGGAATCATATGCTCATGAGACATTATGGTAACGCGGTAAATATTCACCCAATTGAAGTTATTCTTTCTAAATTCATCGGTCTATCTCACTCACTGTAGGTTAAAATAAATTCCTCTGCAGTCGTTTCCCATTGAGTCAGAGCAGACCTGAAATCTCTTTTCCCCTTTCGCTTTTCCGATATCCATCGTAAAACTATAACGGCGCGTGATTTTTTATTACCTCTGCGATTTGTGGTCTTATTACCCCGTTATGCTGAAATCAATGTTTATCTTTTATTGGAATGGCCTCCTTAAACTTCCTCCGGAATTCTTTCATTCTTCCCAAAGTTTTCTTTCCTTCCGATTTTTTTCCTCCACTATCATAAATTTTCCTGGAAAGAAGTGTTCTTGATTTGGAGGGTCTAGAGAGAACGAAGCAAGTGTTTCCAGTCAAAAGCAAAAAAGTGTAAATATATTGGTTTAATCCGCGAATCACTTTCGAGTTTCGAATCGAGAAATGATTTCACTAATTGGATGGTATCAGCTCCGAGAGAAATGAAGTCCTCCCTCAGGAGATATTTTCATTGCGAGAGCAGTATTTCTGAAGAAGATTTCTTAAGTAATAGAACTGAATATTGCGCGATTTTCTTAATAATTCAGTCGATTTATCCTTAAGTTTGTAATTTTACCAGTTTTACTATTACTATAATTATCCTTTTTCTTCGTTTATTCAATGAAAAAACGATGTCAAATTTTAAATTAGATATTGCATACACTGAAACTGAAATTTCATTCACGTCAAGATATCGATCGTATTAATTTTCTGAAAATTCCATATATCTTTGAGTATCACTTTTGTAACGATGCTAGAAAAAAATCCAGCATTTCGATCTTTTTTAAGGATTTAAAATACTCTAAAATATCGTCGTATATATTCAGACAATACAAATCATACTATGCAAAACAACCTATTAAACGTACAAAAAATGACAAAATTAAAAAACAAAAATTTCAATCATAATAACCAAGCAGTGCACAAAAAATGCATAAAAATCGTATAACGTAATCCCCAAAACTTTAAGCCTATGGGGGCTGATATTTTTGAATATGATAATTCTGCACAGAGAAGGAGGAAGTAGAGTGAAAAATTTCTTGCCTCATTCTCAAATCTTCAACACCTGGCGAGAGTCGTGCTTTCCCCACACTTCATCACCACGCGTGCAAAGTACGGTAAAATCCTTTCTGAAACTCATTCTCCCAAAGTGAGAGAAATCCGATGCTCGCATTAGCCTACTTTCGGAGCTACGCGACATCAAGACAGGCGCAACACCGCCCCGTGTTCTTGGGCGTTTTTTTCGTGTCAAAAATAACCAGCCTTTTCAAAAACAGAACGCTTTTTCGCCTGAGTTTGAAAATTTCATTCATATTCCTCTATATTTTAGCTGATAATTATAGTTGTTTGGCGAAAATAAAGAAGAATGGCCGCATGTAGATGTGTGAGAGCAAGTGTAATTGTGGTTGTACCTTGTTCGTTAGATTCTAGGAAAACATAGATTTGCCAAAAGCAAGAGCGTTGTCAAGTATTGGGTGTGAAACGTTCCTTGGTTCGACGAAATGAATCACCTCTTCAATAAAACCTGTAACTCACTTCATTGCAGTACATCTCATATACTCACTACGAACTGCACGTGACAGAATTCTTTTATCCATGTATAGTAAATCGTGCGTCTTTTAAGCAGAAAATGTCTACCGATGGATTACCGCAACAACAAATGTTTCCTAGTGATTGCTACATTTAGTTAGCCTTTTATTTGGCTTACAAAAAATTCCTATTAACTATTTTCATAAAACGGCATTTTCTTGACTTCTAAAACCAAAAACTTTTCCATTAAGATAAATGGATATAAAGAATTCATTTGTATGTACATGAGAGAATCAATCACTCCGAGGAAACACAAATATTTATACAATATAGAAATAATAAGTTATTGAATTATAGTGTATCAAATTGTGTGATACTTTTCACACCAGAAATAACAAAAAGAAATGGTAACTTTCATTTTATATGCGTTGGCTTTAGTTTGAATTAAATATTTTAAATGAGTGAGAATCTTGATATCTTCCGATAAAATAAAATAAAAACGGAGGCGGCCGTGATAAAATGTTAAATCGAAGGATTGTGATTGGTATATTCAAACAAATAATCAGAATTAATGAGGAATTAAACTTGATGAAAGTCAGCAGGACAACTATTACAATTATTTTTCGAATGACCACGAAAACACATCCTAGGCTAAAGAAAAATCCGATAAATTATACTTCTTAAAAGGTTATGATCAAGCGCGCTAGTTTTTCATACGGAAAGTTTCGAGTTGGAAATCATCGCGGGTTTCGTGTAGTAATTTCAACCTTCAACGCTCTGGAATCAACCTTCATTAGTCCTTAATGGACTGACTGTTCTTTTCCACCTTTTCTTTTCTTGGGCTCACGCTCCTTGCCACACCCCAGCTTTTGGCTTCCGACCAAACATTCAGTATCGCGTGCACTGGAGTAACTTGGGTACTCCCACCCATCTCGCATTTCAAATTTTCACCCTTTCTCCACTATTGCCTTCCCTCATTCCCTATCTCGAGAAAGCTTCCCTTTCTCCCCTTTATATCCGTGTTTGCTCTACTTCAACTTTCGTCCATTCTTCCTCACTCCCAACTTCTCGGAAACGTTTTAGTAACCTCATATTGAGTTTACTCTGCGAAACAATTAATTCCCGGTGAATGAGAGCGCCGGTCTCTTTCTTTCAAATTCCGCGGGTGAATAAATGAGAAAGTGGCGGTATTTTCCAGTCGGTGCTCTCCCTCGTTTTCATTCGTATGAAAATGTAAAGCAATTCGGACGGCTTTCGCCCAATTAGGAGGCTGACCAGGCCGTGTTCTGAAGGTGTGTGTGTTCAAAGTTTTAACTTTTTGCAGTCCATTCGTTCATTTTTATACTTTTTATCGCGAACTTGTAATTGCTCCGGCGCTAATGAAAAAGAACCTTTCCCTTCCTGCATATATTAGAATGAGAATTAATTTCCATTTACTTTATCTGGTTTGCTGTACATTTTTATTAAAAGTCAAGGGAACCGTTGCTCACGGCTCATCAGTATAATTTTTTATTGTTCTTATTACTATCATTGTCACATTTCAATTAAACTTTAAAATTTGTTAAACATATTTTAATTAGATTCCAGTATTAACATCCCTTGTTAACCTCACACATAAAATATTTAATCATTAATTACTGATGACCAAGGGTCTTGAATAGGGTTTCAGGATGAGATTAGAAAAATTTTTTCTTTTTGCTGAAAAGGTGCTAAATATAGGCCTTCTTAATAAGATTATTTAAAAGATCGTTGGACTGTGATATGTAGGAGTGGAGTAGAATGGAAGACTAAAGCTAGCTTTATAGGGGAAAGAAAAGGGAATGCTAGAGAGGGTGGGAGAAGCAAAGGGTTTTAATTGGAGAAACGAAAAGGAAGCGGAGGAAATTGGTTGTAAAATATTATGAGGGTAGGAATTTAAGTAAAATAATTGACTGCCTGACTCATGGGAAATACACAAAGGTTTTTGGGTGATACAAATAAATGAGTTATCTATGTGATGATAAAAGTCAAGGTGTTTTGTGGTGGGATACATTAAACCTTTTGAGAGGTATAATATTATTTTGTTATCAGTACACAGTCCTTTAACTCATAATACATACTGTTGACTCAACAGAATAATAAATTTCATTTTAAAATAACACATCTCAACTTAGCGCAGTAAATCTCAAGAACACAATTATTGCACGGTATTTCAACTAATTATTAGCTCAGTGTGAATTGCTTTGAAACCCAAAGTTTTTATGAAACATCCTTTAATTAATTTGATAATGCTTGTTTATATCAAACATAATAAATTTACGACTTTATATGAGGATGGATTGATGAATGTCAATACTTTTTATCTGTTAAAGTAAACGGAGTAAGTCGGTATACCCAATTCAAACATCTAAATGGTTATAAATCGGAACAATTTATTTATGAATATATAGATTATATGCATTTAAAATTTATTTATAGTGAATAATATTAGAATAAAAATTGGATTCAAATAATATTTAATTTAAACGCTGTGAAGTTTTGTAGTTGGTAAGCGTAACCTGGTGAATGTTTAGGAGATAAATGATATGTTGTTGCTATAGTTCGAAGAAGGCAGTCGTAGTTGATCTGTCTTTCTCCACAGTATTCAGTCATGTTACTAACTAGCTAACCTCATCCCTCCATCATTGGCTACCAATAATTCGAGACAGGAAATGAGACATACTAAACATGGTGAGGAGTTAGGTAGTTCTCCTTTGTTTTACTAGCTGAGACATAATGGTATTTGGGGTAAACGAGTTGGTAAGTGCTGCAGCATGACCCAGTGAACGACACTTTTCTTGGCATCCAAGAAGTGATTTCAATGGATGCAGTTCAGTATCATTTAAAACTCATTATATGGTATAATAGATATGAGTACTGCTGGGGAAAATTAAGTGAAAAACGCATTTTCCATACTCTGTTTCCATAAGGGAAAAATCTTTAACCAAAGAAAGTCTCATATATTTGGTGATTCGTAAAACTATACATTATATTCGTCGACTGAATTACATCCGCGCTTCATATTTTTTAACGATTTCCCTGAATTGTTAAGCGATTTATTTTCTTACTACCAACAACATCGGCCGCGTCATCTCACGACTCTTTAAAATTTATTTGGGTCCAAATATTATTTCACTTTCCCCCATACAGTTTTTATGGACTTGTTTCCCAATTTCATTGAAAGAAAGAGGGCCCGAGGGTGGATCCGTAAGATAAATCACAGCGCGGATATTTAATTTTCGCTCTATCCTCTAGAGTATAAAGTGTCTCCGAAACATTGCGTCTCACCGAGGATTTCGGCAGGGAATAAAATTATACGAGACAAAATATAGGTCTGAATAACACGAGATTAGAAGAAGGAATGGAAGATATAAAAATTGGCAGTAAAAACCCCAAAGACGGAATCGTGTGGTCGAGAGATATGAAAGGTTAGATTTTTTGGAGTGATGAAGGAGGTCTGTATTGGAGGGTACAAAGCTATTATGCGTGATTGTCGGAAATGGGTGTGGCGGAAGAATGGAACGGGTTTTCGTGCAGAAATTTTTGTGGGTATGTGGGTTGGTGGAAGGGGATGAGTGACAAGGAAATGGGTAGCGAGAGGTTTTGTTTGAGGAGTGATTTTGGAGCCGTCGCTCAAAAGCCTTGGGGGGACTAAGGAAGGAAATTTTTCGACGTTTCTGCAGCTCTTAAGCTAAACAATGAAATTCGGAGTTTTACGCGACCCTTTCCTGCTTCAGAAGCAAGTAAGAGCCCTGGAGTGTATTTGTAGAGGTATTAATATTTTTTCTTTTTCACATTCATGCGAGGAAAAATTTCGAGAAGCAAGGATTGTGAGGTTTAAAGGGCAAGGTTTGTGGTTTATTTATAATTTGTCGAAGATTTTCCTAACTTTTCGAACGGTCAAAATTCTTTTCTTTGCAGTTGCGGTTTCAATCAGCTAAGTAGTGTTATCTGTTCAAATACACTGTTTTCCATTTGAATATTTCTTCTGTTTCTGAATTGTTCATCTGCTGATTTCCCTTTTTATATGCAATTTAAAACTTTCCTTTTCTTACTATATATACCTTTTTATTTGAGGTTGTCTATAATTTTTCTGTAATTTCCTATTGTACTCACAGTTTACTTAGTTATTTTCGCAATGATAATGTATAGGTATGTCACAAAATCCTTCCTTGCGCGTGTTTACTATGTTGTAATCTCTGTTTTAACTACTTTCCAATACTTTCTTCTCTGTTCCTATTAGGTCAAATGATTAACGATGGGAAGAAGATACTTTTATACCTCAATCTCGCCGTAGTAGCACCATAAGTATTATTGTTACCATTACTGGGACTCGTTTCCGCTTGTGCGTCATAATTGGTTGCTTGCTTCAAAGTTACGTTTGCATCATGGATATCTTTAAGCGGCATAAGCATTCAAACCAGATTATGTTTGCATCATTAAATTGGACTACTTTGTTATGATAATTGTTAGGATAATGATTTCCCAAATTTTATCTGTTTACTTTCACAATTATTCTCTAAGTGTTTATTATTTACACAGGTACTTAATTATTCTGGTAGTAATTTCTGTTACGTAATGTAAAAGAGTTTACCAAAGAAAACCATACTATTATTATTTGAGGCGATAAAAATTTTTACTGTGTCTTTGATTTCTTTAACTTGTTTCACATATTGGTTTGATTATTATAATTGGCATGCATTTGTAACCGTAAACTTTAGAAATTCTTTAAAAGAAGTATAAGAATTTAAAAATCAAACCATAAATTCTTTTAGCGGAAGCATAGGAAACTTTTATTATTTTCTTTATCGTATATATTCTTACGATTAGATTAATATCTTCTTCAAACTGCCAGTCAACTTGCATGGAAGTGGGACTTTGTCACCCAAATGTTGTGATAGGGAAGCGTAACCTCTGAATGACGTTAATCTCCAGAAAAATCGCTTGAGGTGGAAGCAAAGATAAATTTTAATGGAATTAAAAGTGGGCGCAGTTTATTTAAAAGTGACTCGGTTATGAGTTGAGATAGGGTCATTCTTTATTGAGAAATATCGTGCCAATAGTGGTTTAAATTTTATAAGAGGAAGATAAATTTTATAAAAAAGTGGGCACCAAAGGATAATAATATTTATATTTCCTGATGATATTTAGTCGTTTAAAAGTAAATGGGAATAGATTTCAGAGTAATGCGAGAATATATGTGCGGGCGCAGCTCCATTTTGTTGTGATAAAAAATGGTTCAGAGTTCTCATTGCGTAGAGATTTCAAGCGGTATCAGCTATCATATAAACTATGGTTGAGAATTTCTCTTGATGCATTTTTCCAATACTTTAGGCATAACTTAAAATCGGTTTTATAATCCGAAATTTCCATTTTAAAGTTACTTTTTCCGTACGATAAGTACTCTGAGGAAAGATTCCTAAGTCTGGTAGATATTTTTCTTAATTAATATTACGTTATACATCGCTACAATTTTTATATGCTACAATAAAACTGTCGATAGCTAATTTTCTTCTCTTCATCGTGAAGATTCTGATATCGTTTTTCTTAATTTATGATATACTGAGTTTTCTCATGGTTCGCTTTATTTACTGAGGAAAGAATTGATCGTGGTTTCCATATTACTCACCAGAGGCGCGATCGAAGTTGCGACCTTGGTCTGCGATCGAACATTCTTCTGAAAGAAGTTTGAATATCAAAACGAAGAATATTCTGCTCAGTATCATTATGTTTATATTTGTTTGTTTTGTCGTAATGAAATGAAAATGAAATTCTGTAATTGAAAACCTCCATCTCAGAGACCAAAAAAAAATAATAAACTCAAACTTATCTTAAATCGACCGAAACTGATTCGAAAATAAATTTTCCAACTTACAAACATTGCATCAGAAATAACTAGTCCTTATCTTCATGTTGAAGATATTCCTCTACCTTGCGCTTCTGAGTGGGTTTTACAATAGGCTCCATATGGATTCTATTTCACGGTGATATTTTTCTTTTACTCTTTATTTTTATTAGGTTGCTTCTGCTCTCGAATTTCTCAAGTTATAAACATGTTCGCTCTTTTTTCTTAATAATAAAATAATCTTTACGGAGATTGTCTCTTACTGCACATATTATCGATTTCCGTTACCAGGATAAGAGATGGTCAAGTATGAAGCCAAACATATCTAGTAATAGGGAAAAGTTAATTTTATCCTGAGAAGTCCCATGCAATATATGAGGTTGTAAAACACGGTGCTAGATATTGGGTATGCACTCATGTGCTCTATCATTCAAGCATAATATCCTTGAGTAGTCCTGTGTAAATGTTCCATGCTATTATCTTGATGAATGTAACATTTTTCATTTTAGAAAATTTACTTTTGGAATTGTTCTCTTTTGTTTATACTCCCCTTTAAAACTATAATAATATTAAAACTCCTGAGGTATGATTGATGTTGAGCTATGACGTTTATCCTGGTATTTTCTTATTGAATGCTATGAAAGTGTATTCATTGAGTCATTGTTCTGTGAAATCGTTTCATTTATAGCTTTCTGGCCTATAGAGATTAGTATTGGAAAACTATATCATGCCTCTCCTTGCCTGAAAAGCTTCATCAACTCTTCGAAACCTGTAATAGCTGTGAATAGGATGAGAATCGAACTAATTTTCCAATAAGCATTGACTAAACTGTTTGTATAGTCATCAGTCCGAAGGTTATACTTGACTGCGCAAACAATGTATTCAATACTTATTATAAATTAAAGAAGGATTTCTGAATATTATATCGTAAATATGGTTCCAAAAGTAGCCTTTCGTAATTATGCATTTCATCGGTGTTGTAAGCACCACCATGATGTTTATAACCTACATACGGGCCGTGTGTAATGAATTTCATATCGTGCGGTATAATATCGAGTGATTTACTGTCACATGCTTTCATGAACACCGACCTCGGTTATGAAGTAAGTAGCGTTCTTATCATCCATATTCGATGTCACGAGTTTGTACATTATCCCACTCATCCACTACGGCGTACTTTAAGAATTAAAAATAGATTTTATATAACATAAGGTTGTGTATTTTGAATCCACTTATCCACTATCCACTCCACCATCTTAAATATTGAAAGGTATTCATCAATGAGAGACAGATCAATTATTCTCTATATTCTGGAGGTTATAATATTACTTGCATGTAAAAGATAATTAGCAGTCGCAGTAAAGAACGCTTTGAAGGATTTTCCTGAATGGAAACATAGTATTTCTTGGAAAAATGACTTGGAAATAAGGACGCAGAACAAATATACAGAAGTATTATATACAAAAGTTTAATGAATGGGTATGATAAAGAATCTCTCTTGAAAATCTCTAACATCCTTTTGGTAATCAATTATTTTCATAGTTTAAATTAACTTAAACAGCCAGATTAACTGGTGAAAGAATGGTCCTTAATTAGAAATTCGTGCTTCCTTTTTTCATATTTTAATGCATTCATATAGAAGCCATAATTTGCTCGAAACAGAAAATAGGTGATATTAAAAGAGATTGAGATCCATCAAGGTTCTCTCTTCATCTTTCTAATCGCATTTTTCTTCCCATCCCCTGAATATTAATCCTTTCTCCGGTCACTATCCGATAACTTTGTGCTTAATCTGATCTGCTTTGAGCAGGATCGTTCAAATTGCTTTTTTAAAAGCGATAGCTGGTTTCTGTACCAATTTTCAAAGATAACTCTTCTTCTTTATTAACTACATCCATCCAATCTTGATTGATGATAGCATATCCTGCTAATAGCATAAAATTAAGTTGTATATAATGAATTTAGAATGTTTCGTCCCTATCTCACTAACATCAAGCATTAAAATAATACAGTTATAAAGTAAGATATTTGGTATGGAGGTTATACTTGAGTGATATGATTGATAATTAAGTCTTATAAATTATCTGTCTTAGATATATTTTTGATAATACTTTATTACTGCATTATTTTCGTACATTTTTATTCTTTTCGCGAAATATTAATAAAAGCAAAAACATTTTCTGGTAGACTTACAGTATGAGTAGTTACTAGAAAGTCTATTTTTCATAAACTTGCAATGATCACCAGGCTGACATAAAGTTAAAGTACTTTAAAGTGAATAGAATGGAAGACTTCATACATAGAAGTAGAAAATTTATCATCATACCTGAATAGTAATTTATAGAGGAATATTAGGAGGTGATATTAGGATAAGTTAACTTTTACGAAACATTTTTTGAAAAAAAAACCAAAGAGTAAGGACCAAGTGGCCACTTGTCGCATCATCTTGATGAAATCTTTATTCTTTCTCAGATTTATCTCTTCTCCGGCAGGAAATTAATTAATGAAAAGAAAAAATCTTAAAGCGTATTCATAGTTTCCGGTATGTCAAACCAATAGCTGAGCGGCCATTCTTGCGAGAATCGCCTTGTACATCATCAAAGAATGATTCATCAAAAGATCTAGCAATTAAGATAGTTATCTTATGAATAAATCTTTTCCTCTAAAGCGGATTCCTCGGCCTTTCTTTGAATCCCGGAAATGCGAACATTAACGTATGCAGCAACAGATGTTCCCGTGTAGAGCAATAGTAAATGTTGAAATTGGCCCGCGTTTTATTAGGACAAGGAACGAAAATTCTCGGTGGGTGGGTTTTGAACCCTTCCGAAACAGGAGAAGATGCAATAAAAGGCGAAATTAATGGCCGATCATTAAAAGGGCGTTAATAAACCTCTCGGTGGGTTTTGCTTCGGCGTAGTTTGCTGCGTTAGCATGGATGATGAGCGATTTTCAAAGGGAAGTTTACGTCGAAGGAATGGAGCAAAGGGGTACATTAAAAGGGAGAAAGGGAAATTTAAATGAAGGTCGGGGTATCGTGTGCGCGGTGGGGAAAATGAATGCTTTTTCGGTCGACCGGAAGGAAATGCAGCGTAGTCTCACTTTTACGCGTGAATGTTGTACTTTGAATGCTCTGCGGCCGGCCTTCGTGTTTGACCGGGTGCGTGACGCAGAGAGGGCATTAAAATTGTTCGGAGTGAGATGTTATTCGGTTACAAACGCTCCTGTAATGGCTACTGGAAGACCTTATGATGGGTCTAAGTGGATAACGTCCGTTTTATCGCAGCGCTGACTGTTCTATCCGGTCTTGACTCTACGATTTGGTCTTGCTTTATTATGTGCCTGCTTTCGTAACTTGATGGATGGAGTACTTTACATTTTCCATCGATTAATAATGAAGGAAATGTATCTTTCATGTACTTCTGCCTCAGTCTTTCCATGGCTGTAATTACTCAATAAGTATCGAGAGATTAATTAAATTGAATAAGAATATTCATTTTCTTCACTCTTGATTGGATGCAATATATATTATTACCCCTATGACCACCTTCTTGCATGAAGCAATATGAAGTGGCAACAATCCTCTATGCTGCATTTGAGCTCATTCAAATGAAATCAATTATCTATTAATCGCAATTTATATTAATTAACCTAATTTCTTTTAATTTCATGAATGAATTAGTTGAAATGTAGCATTTTCCTTAACAACGGTTGCGAAGAAATGGATGTTTTTAATAAAGAATCGCTAGCATCGTCATCTATATTACACGAGATTTATTACTACTGGAAATTTTAAAACCGTATAAGGAATTTTATATGTTATCAAGGTCAGGAATCTCACGAAATAAATTAGTATGTCAGAAAGTAAATTGAAAGGTCTAAAAATGAATAAGATCTCTTCGAGGGAGTGAATAACGAGTTTGATAAGACTGCGTCAAAGAAGTGAAACGGAAAGAAGTTCAAACACTTCGGACGTCTACCGTTATTACTTCGTCCTTTTAATATGTAAATAAGCAGGAAGAAGCGGAAGGGTTATAGACTGAGAGTCTCAAATTCAAATATTTGAGCACCGGCAAGCTATTATCGCCGTCCCTAAAAGTTATATTTCACATTATTATTGAAATAAAAAATCGAGATTTTTTACACTTTGGCATCCCATTTTACCCAATCTGCGAGAAAACTTTAAAAGATTTCGATCTGCTTAAAAATAAAACTAGTAGAAATACAGGCCCTAAATTGAGTAATTAAGAATTTGGCCTGTATTTTTATTGTTTATATATGTATTTATCTAGAGAATGTGTATAGATTTTATTCGCTATGAACAGCGTAACTTCTGGCACCTCGAAATAACGCAGTACAAAATATGCCTGAGGTTTCAAAAGGACAATTAACAGAATAAAAACTGAATTTCAATTACTTTTTTCTTATAGAAATTCTAAAATTTCACTCGGTTTACTCGTAGCAGAAGATGAGTAGTGTTTCAAACTTGGAGTTTATTCGGTTAAACTACTTATTTTTTTTCATTCTGATACGTGTTAGTAAGCTATAAAACGTTACCACCATAAACGACCTCTTCTATATACGTTTCACTTAAATAATGGCGTTTTATTATTACTAAATAATATTCCGCAAAGTTACTAATTCAAAATTGGCGTTCTAAATTTTCGAGAAAAACTAAAACGGGGAAATTATAAGGTATTTTATTTGGATAAATTATAACTTTAATTTTTTGTTCCCTAAAGCATTAGGCACGTGCACCTGTTGCCTCGCTTCTACTATGAACCTTTAGTTATGCATAGATGTATGCATATAATGAAGAGAATTTTGGATATGAAATTTATGAGAAGTGCTTTTTATTACAATTATTCTAATTGTATATAAATACGAGATAAATGTTCAATAGATTATTGAATTAAAGTTGATCAGAATCCACGTTCATTAGAAATCCAGTCTTGTTTACCCATAGTATTCTTAACCTCCGTTCTCGTAATTTTATCCCTGCAGCAAGGTATATTTTCTTTTCCTTGACATTGCACCATAATATTTTATGGGCGGGTTACCAAGTCTCTTAGCCGACCCGCACCAGAATCGATGGCGAAGTGAAACAGCGAGCGGCATTTCCGTCCTATAAAAAGATGGAATAATCGTGTACGAAAACGGACCAGCAGCAGAAAGGAATTCGGTGCTCTTGTCGTCAATCATTATTAGAAAAAGTAGCATAATTACAAAAAACACTGTATGCGCTTGGCAATTCCTGAAATCGATAAATTAAAACATCATTATAGTTTTTAGCTTAGTATTTTTTAAATCAAAATCTCATGCGGAAAGTGAAACAAGATTAGAAGAAGATCGATGTTGAATAGAATGAGTAGCTTTTAGAGAACAAGGAATAAAATATAAATAATTATAAAAATAAATGGAAGAACTTACTTGACACTAATGCTTAGGCCGCGGTACTGTTAATTGATACTTAATTTTACTAAACATTTCTTAAGAAAGCTTTCTAGGGTCTTCCTTGATTTAAATAATGTAGATTAACAGTGGTAGAAAATTTTGAAATTAATGACCGAAAATTTGCCTCAAAACTTTGTGACGAGGGTATCACGATATAATTTATTCATTGTCTACATGAATTACCTATTTAAATTAGTGAAAAAATCACTTTTTAAATAGGATTTTGACGTAATTTTTTAGGCGTCATTGGTGTTAACAGTCCAATAAGCTTTATCCCAAATTTGGCGGAAAACTATGGCTGAACATCGGTTCTTCTTCTGGTTGAGAATTCATTGTTGTCTTCGTTTTTGACAAATTAAATTTTGATTTCGAATGACAGAAATAGTGTTATCTTTATTGTCAAATAACGCAACATGGTTCAATAATGAAGAATCCTAATTATTTTACGTTATAAGCTCTTGAAGAATCATTTTGCCTTAAATGTAAGGATTAGCAGAGTCAACAGAAGGGAGAAGTATAAGATAACATTAATAAAGTTTAAATCCGAGGCGGGTAACTGAAGACTAGCGAAGGATATAAATAACCCTGATAAAGATATCAAACGCAGCGCTGCAACTTCTGCAGTAGATGTGTAAGGAAATGGTTCTTAGCAGCTAAGGTGCAATGAACGTATTCCCCAGATGCGGTGAATATTGCACCGACATTGCCCACAGACAACGTGCTACACCATTAGTGAACGGGACACAGTATTTTGTGGGAATTACGTTCCTGGAAATAATGCGGAGAAATTCGCTGAAGGGAGAATATCATGGTAATTGAAAATGCAGGGTTGCCTGACACTCTATCCTCCATATTACCGTTATATATCCAACTTGAACAATAACTTCCTTGCACTATTAATTGCTAAACGAACTAATTTAAATATGTTCCTTAATTTACTACTCCAAAATTCAATAAAGAGAACATAATGAAGTTAGATTTCTTCGTATTCCATCTATTTTACTACGTCTAATACTATTATACCTGTTATCGAAATTTTTATTTTCTTCCATTATTGTAATTGTGATATCAAATCCACAGAAACAAAGCACAGTAATACATCACAATCGATACTCCAGCCTTCGATAAATGAAATTCTCTATTACTTACTTTAAACCGATTATGAATTGAATAAACCTTTAATTTTTGTTAACAGTGCGTGATTCACAAAAAGTATATGGATTTGCTACAACTTAAAATCAGTTGAAAGTGGTGTGAAAAATGAAATAAAGCCATGAAGGATGTTATGCGTTGGGTGATAATGCCGTATTTACGTGGGCTCTTTCCACTGAATGTGAGAGAGAGAATAGAAAATTAGCTCACTCCCTCTCTTACCAAGTAAACCTCATTCCTTCTCTTCTCCATTCCCTCCCCATTCCCTCTTCTCCACGGCTTTTGGTGTAGAGATGTATCTCATGAAATGATTCATGCTGGCTTTAAGCTAACCAATTCACTAAATGTAGAAAGTCGTAAGTTCTACTAAAAACAAGGGAAAAACCTGTGATGTTAGAGGTCATACGTATTTTGAGTTAAAAAAAGAGTTGTGAAATGAAGTTTGCGACTTATTAGCGAGGGACATAGTGGAGGCCACATGAGTAGCGCGCTAATGGAAGGATGAACTCAAGAAGGGAGTTATTTCTGCCTCGAGAGCGATACAATTGCAGGCGAAGGATGGCTCCAGGATGCAGGCCATTTCTAATCTTCAGCGCCTCATTCCGACGGTAATTACCCCATTTTACTCCTCGCGACTCCCATTAAAATCCGAAGAGGCGCAAACCTAGTCGGAATGCAGCTTGCGTGGGTTCCGCCTTTAAACATAGCGATTCCTAAGAATAAACAAATGTGTTTGGGGGTTTTGCTTCGCATTTTATGACAGGCAAGGGATGAAGTCTATGTGGTTGCACCACAGTTTTCTTCTTTACGATTTGGATGACTTTGTGTTTTATTTTAGCGGGAGATGCTCAAGAGTTGCGAATAAATAGAAAGGATGCCAATTCAAAGAAGTCAATAGCGATGAACTATAAGAAAAAAAGGGGAATGCATCTTAAACAGGGATTGGCTAAGAGTTTGTGCGGCATACGGATCTTTGCACAGATATATAAATGCATGAGACTCTCAAGTACGAAACGAGAATAAAAGTTCTCTAACTTAACGTTAAAAATTGTGAATTGATTGCATTAACTCGTGGATATTTTATATATTGTAATAATATTCTTTTATATCGACGATAATAAATTTCAAGGGTTTTTACATATGCCATACATCTTACAATAATGATATAACTTACGATTTAGGTCGCGGTACAAGTAACAAGAGTGTGTAGTAGTGACAAGAGAAAAATACATTGTAAGTAAAATAGCCAAACAAAGAACGTTCTACCAGAAAAACGGTTGATGACAGTATATAGCACAGGCGGGGATATTGAGATTCGGTTCTTGTAAACCTATATATGGACTTTTATTTTGTATTGCTAGGAAACGTGGACTTTAGCAGAGAAGAGATGATCAGAAGCGGCACGTGGGATTGCAGAGAAATGATAAAAAAATTAACTTGAACCAATCAAAACGCCCTCTGAAGATCATTGGAAAAAATAATTATCTATAAAACATAAAATAACAAAAAGTAGCTTAATTAGGCACTAGTCTCCTGAAGACAACATAAGTAAGATCAGTCAGAGACGGAATTGCAGGCTAAATTATTAGAGGCAGATAACGGTTAAAGTTAATGTCAGGAATAATGAGAGAATGTGCCGATTTCAGGGGTTTGAAGGTTTGAAGTGCTGCTCTTCGAATTCATTTTCATTCGTCCATTCAACTCTAGACTATTCACATCTGTATCTGAGTTAGTCTGCTTGGACAGGAAAGGCGACTTTCCAATCATAGCAAATTTGCAAATAGCAAATAAGATATTAGTTAAAAAATTACTTAAAGCTGCATCATTGTCTTTCTAGAGAAATTAAAAGTATAACGTTTATTTAGACACGAGGTACAAACTGACCTCTGTTAGCAGTTCGAAAATTAAACCGATCAAGCAGTAGGAGAAAGAGGACATCTGAATGCTTCCCTTGATCTTGTGCAAATCTTGTACTCGGACCACGCCTGTCATTGTTAAAGGAAGCAATCGAAAGGTTGACGGTTGGCTGTGGGAAGGGAAGTAAGTGAAAGGGAGACAAACGGGTTTAAGGACGGACATCGATTTCGAGTGTTTCGGGCATTTTGAAGAGGGTTGATCTCCTTTACGTCCCCTTTTTTTGCGGCCGGCTAATCTTCGTGTCATCCCTCTTTCCTTCCGAAACAACAGACGTACAAATTGAGAGAGTTAACGTTCGAAAGATGGTTCGGATGATAGCCAGGAAATTGATATCGTGTTATTAACAGGCTGAGTCAATTCATTAGATCTCCCCTTAAGATAGGCCGGTCTTGCGAGATTTTATCTTTGACGGAGGAGTCCTTTGGAGGAACTGTTAATTGAGCAATAAAAGGATTATCTCTTTCATTTACAACTACCAATTTAACGAAGTGATTCGTTAATAATTTAGTTATGAGAAATTTTTATAGATCGTATTTATTATAAGACAAATATATAAATAAATAATACTGATCCCTCGGATAAGGAGTAATTTTACTTCCGCTTTTTAGTAGACGAAGATTTTTTGCTGATCATTGGACTTAAATACAGTGTTCTCAATTTGTAGTATTTGTAAACGTGCATGAAAAATTCAAAATTATGGTAGCAGAATGCATCTTTTATGTTTTCATACGACTGTGCTTCATAACAGTTGTTTGTGCTTGTTGGGGAAATAAGAACAAATGGTGAATTCTCCGATAACGAAGATACTGCCTAAAATACGTAATTTCGGGGACGAATTTCCCTCATTAGTTTCAGGTTACTTATAATAATCTCGTCTTTATTCGCTGAACTTCAGTTTTGAAAGACCACTATTGCAATTAGGCTTTTTAAAGATGACCACAAACAACCATGCCCTTAGCAGGATTCGAACCCAGACCTCGGCGTTCTTGGGCTAATTCACTAAACCCTACGCCACGGAGAACGGCATCATTTTATTAGCTCTCACTACATTATGGCCGCTGTATTCAACTTGATATGAGAACCTATTGGTGGAATATAGTTACTTTTCATCGGTAATTAAGTAAACGTAATTCATCATTGTGATCTATGAAAGGTGAAATTGTGATCTATGCTTGATTTGGAGAAGAAATTAAAGATTATTACATAGATCATATAATTAATATGGCATAGTTCGTCACGTATTATCAGTAGTATCCGTGACACTTAGGCACAACTTGGATATCCTCATTAGTAAAATACTACGGATTTATCTTATTCTTTAAGGTGCAGGCCATAATATTTACCTATCTTATTATCTCTTTATAATCTAATTACGAGATTGAATTTCAGATAACTACGCAAGACTCACAATTAAAAAGGATAACTTTTTAAAGGTTATATTATTACTAGTCATGGCCCCTTTTGGATAATAGTGGATAAAATATGTTTAGGAACACAAAAGATGAAATTTACGATTACTGCGAAGCTGAGGTCGATTTTCTGCAGGCAGAAAAATCTCCAATTTATTTTCTCCACGTATCTTCGAATAGCAGATTATTAAAATAAGATTGACATATCCCTAGCGGATGATTGCTTGCCTGACATTTCGATCTTCCTGGTATTATTTTGTAATGATTGGATTATGTGCAGAAGTCGGTTTCTTTGACAGAGTTTTCCACTTTCTTCATTCTCCTGGAGACATTTCAATTGTTTCTTGTCTTTCCTTCAGTGAACGTTGCGATCGGTTTTTTCTTTATTTTGTACCACGTTTCCGCCATGCTCTGGCGTTTCATCCGATCTCCTCTTGAAAAAGTCCCTGAATACGTGTGTTCTAACCACTTCTGTCCACGAATGCTATGTATTTCTTCGGAAAACTAGACTTTACACTCTCTTGTCTATTTACAGCCTTGTCTTTCGAACTCTGTTTAGCATTTCGTCGATAAACCGACACTAGAACTCAATTTCAAGAACATTAAGTCCCTTGCTCTGGTTAGTGGTAAATGTCGTAAGAACTTAAACCGTATTCTCTCCATCCCTGGCTTGGTAAAGAGGATTTTTATCCACTATCACTGCTCTAAATGTGAACTTTTTGAAGTTGGGAATGATAGAAACAGAGTACTAAAGTATCAAGGCTAATGGAAGAAATTAGTGAATGTCAAGAGATCGAGGGTAGAATTGCGTAGTGGAATTGATACGGTTTAAAGAAGCGGAGTGAATGGCATGGAATTAGTTCGTCTTAGATGTCTATCCCCCAGCTTTTCCTAACGAACTAACTCGATCAATCGCCTGTACTTTCATACAAATGTGCTATCAGTTTATACAGTTGGAAATGAACTTGTAACTTGTAAAATACGCATAAATATTGATATACGAGGGGGGACCCAAAAGTAACGAGAACCGGGCTGTGGAGGGGAGGAACGTCAGGGGACCGAGTTCTGGTTGGTAGGGTATTTTGGCGGGAACTCTCATGAGTCAGTATGCAACGTTTCGTCGCCGTGAGAGCAACTGTTTGTGCGCAGCATTTCTTTTATCGAAGTAACTTTTTCCCATGTGGCGAAAACGTGAGATGGCTGACGCTCGAGAGCAACACGCGGCGGTAAAATTTTGTTTTCTGTTGGGGAAAACGGCTGCGGAAACTCTTGTAATGCTTCAAACAGCTTACAAGGTTGATGCTTTGAGTCAAGCTCGGGTCTACGACTGGTTTTCGCGGTTTAAAAGGGGCGAAATGACGATTGAAGACCAACCTCGTTCCGGGCGCCCCTCAACTTCAAGAACTGACGACAACGTTGAAAAAATCAACATCCTAGTCCGTGAAGATCGTCGCCGAACAATTGATGAGCTCTCTAATATTTCTGGCATGTCATGGAGTTCAATTCAGAGGATTTTATCAGAGGATTTGCGCATGAGAAGAGTTGCAGCCAAATTTGGCTCACACTGCGTTGTCTGTGAGGCAGTTTTTGAGTAAAAACGGAATGACACCGATTACTCACCCGCCGTACTCACCTGACCTGGCCCCCTGTGACTTCTTTTTGTTCCCTAGGCTCAAAAAGAACATGAAAGGAAAACGTTTTGGGACTGTGGAAGAAGTGAAACAAAAATCGCTGGAGGGGTTAAAAGACATCCCATTATGTGAGTTCCAGAGCTGTTTTGATCAATGGGAAAAACGTTTAGACAAATGTATATTGGTTAATGGAGAGTACTTTGAAGGTGATAAAAATTTAGTGTAAAAATATTGAGAAATAAAAAAGTTTTAATGAAATTCTCGTTATTTTTGGGTCCCCCCTCGTATACTGTCATCAATTCAAAGATTGATCCTTAAGGGTGGCTGAATTCTCATTCCCTCCACTATTAGTAACAATATTTAAGAAGAGGGGATGAGGCGATAGGAGAGATGAGGAGTGATGTAGATTGCCTTTACTTTTCGCACCGAAGTAGGTTGATGTGAGTGATTCACGCAATTTCGGCACAATATCTCTCTATAAATAACGCATCAATCATGCGTTTTCTGGTATAAATGCCGTTATTCAGCATCATTCAGATTTCACTGTATCACAGCCATGAAGAATGATACTCGAACAACAAAATGTAATGAAAGATACATTTCCTTCTATCTTGTAACAAAATGAAAATTATTTCATTCATAAATTATTATTATATGAAATATGGAAATTATTTCAGTCATAAAAATATGGAAGCTGAAAAGAGTATTAATATATCACTAATAAACATATTAAAATTAAAATATCTTATGTACAATGATTGTTGATGAATTTTGTGATTAATCATAGCCATGGGTCAGATGACATTTATTACAGAGTATTTGCGAACCCTTACGCTGCATGAATTAGTAAATACAGTAGGGTTGGTGAAATTAACAGTCCACTTGTTCGGAAGCAATTATTTGGTAAATTGGCATCGTAATAACTCCAGTACCTCATAAATTGTTAATATGCAGCTTTGATTTGGAAATTGATTCTTTAGCGAAAGTTTCAACATCAAACGCCTCCTCTGTTTATTGGACACTCTATATTAATAGTAGTGTATCTTTTATAGGGAAATTCATGGCTATTTCAATAAGTTAACTCCCGATGTTGACCTTTCGTAAAATTACCTGCGCGAAAGTTCAATCTTTTACGAAAACTGAGGGTTTTGATGCCAAGATCGATGAAATTTGCTATCGAAATCTTTTAGGACGAATGAATTTCTGTTGATATTTCGGAACGTATTAATTTTATTAATATTAAGCTTTCTAAGCCAGACGTGAAGATTTTCTTTTCATTTCATCGCTACATATGTATTTAGTATCCTATGGCACAAATCACATTTGGAAAGGAATCAATTAATTCGCGGGATTGCCAACCTTTTATGGTTCACGCGTCAGTCACTTCATTTTTCATTCTGAAAGCGCCGCGCAAACCATTATTATTCTCTGTAAACTATGGCTAATGCGATCTCTAGAATTTAGCGGTAAGTTATGTAGCTTTTTTGAATTATGTTTTTGGGTGAGCTAGTAAGCTTGAAAGATATTTCTTTTTAATATCTCTCTGAGTTCTATTGCCGCTAGTATAATGCCCCAATTAGCAGGTGCGCCATAGGTTGGCCATCCTTGTATTAGTGGCTTTCAATCCTTGGTGTGAAGCGTATTGCTGTATGGGTTTGAAACGTAGATTTTAAGAACAGAGAATATCAAAATGTTGTAGGCACTCGTGGTATGTGTATTGCGTACTATAGGATGGAGAAAGTAAGCTGAATTGATAGAAAAAACAAACGGTGAGGTGCTAGAGATGCTGATGGAGGAGAAGATTTTAATCGAAGTAATTAAACATCGACAGAGAAAATAGGTGGGTCAAATACTAAGAAGAGAGAGAGATTGCCTAATCGTGCTAACATCTTGACCATTATTATTTTTATTCTCCTCTAATTCTTTCCTTTTTACATTATCTTTATTATTTTAACCTTTCTTCTTACTTACAATGTTAATTTCATAACCTTTTATTTTACTTTTAATTCTGTTTAAGTGAAGGTATAACTGTAGTTCCGTAAGAACTCAAAAGTTTCCTTTCCCGTTTTAGGTTTCAGTGCTCTATTGATCGAACCGTTCACAGTGAAAATAAATGTAATTTCTGAAAGAATGAGTATATTTAAAGGAAATGAGAGAAGTACTTTTCCACAGTTGTTCAGAGAGAGAGAGACGGGGTTCGGTGGCTGTTTAGATCAACATTTAGTCGACGTCTTCAGTTCAGGATGGTGGCGATCAGTCGCCGACGGCGGTCGATCTAGAAATAATAAAATAAAAAATACTGCAGAAAGGCATAGTCAAGAAGGGTTATGGTTTATGGGGTTCCCATGACTCCATAAGAAGAGATCCAACGATAAAACGAGCCACGAGAGGATAGCCTTGCAATAGAAGTGCTTAAAATGTCTGAATGGAAGAAAGTTAAATTATCAGCAATAAAACAGCGAAGCTCTTTTGTTAAGTGAATAGCGTCTTGTATGAAAAGTAAAATATATAAAAAATACGAAAGCAGTTTCACTTATCGTCTCGTTCATTAAATCAGGATTACGGAATAAAATATTGAAAAAACTATTTTATAATATTATTAATACGGTTTTCATAGGGCAAGATTTAGTCTAACAAGTCTTTTCTTACATCTAACCCTGTTGAGACTCAAAATTCCACGTTAATATTTGAGCAATTGACAGTTTAATGATGCCCGCAGCCTTATTTGATAAAGTAAAAATAGCCACTTGACATTATTTTGAAAATGAGAAGAAAATATGATGCAAATTTTAATACTTAAAGGTTGGAAAACCTTGCAGCGTTGCCGGACTATTTTTAACATTGTATCTCTTGAAATACCACTGACTCGACTCTTCGAAATCTTACTATTTTCCTTGTTAAAACATGAGACGATTCGCTTCATTAGGAGAAGAAATCCTATTTCCTTTCATACCTTATGCAGATGGATATCGCCGTATCGTTTGTTTGCGTATTTTTGAAAATTGCTTGGCGTCAGAGTCGCGGCACCCTATCGGGATTTCAGTCAAAGGGAGGAGTGGGAGTGCTCTGAGTACTTTCCTTATCAGCTTGTCACCAACAACTACTCTCGATTCGCAGAAGACAGCTACGCAGTAGATCGACCCAGTGCACTTTATGATCTAAGTGCGCTTACTAAATCGATATCCAACGCTTTAGCGGCCCAAGGCATATGTCGCTTTGGTATTTTCCCTCTTTAAAACACTACCAGTTCCAGATGCTGGCCGACGCTAATTCGTATACCGACATCCGAGCGTTTTCGAAACTCTGACTCATTAACAGCCGTATTCTATTGTATTATCATACACTAAAAGAAAATAAAATAGAATACGAAATCACCAACAGATATAGATGATACAGTTTTTGGTAGAGATTCGTAAATTCTCAAGATTATAAATTCTCCATCTCTAACATTCAGTTTTGTTCCTGCGACTATTTGCTTGTGAGTGTTATCTTCTTTATCTTTTGATTAACGATAATTAAAAATGCTCGTTTTATTTACGTTTATTTTTTTTGTTCGCGGCTATGATAAAATATTAGCTACATAAGTATGAACGACGCTGAATTATCCATTTTACTTACCCCTTTATTAAATTCTATGAAAAGTGTCCTTCATGGGGTATTTGTGCTGCACTTAGGACGTTTACCTTCATAGGATTCTTGCTCAGCGAGGAAATTAAGGGTAAACTATATCACACTCATCATCTTACCAAGGAAACCTCATTCCCTTGGTATTCTTCATTCGCCGGGTTTCATTGAATTTTTTCGGATTAACTTAGAAAGCTAACTTTGCTTAGAAGTTGCTGAACTTAAAAAAGTTTTTCAAGGCATGCAAAAGTCCAGAGATTCAGAATTATTACAAACATTCTTTGAAGGGCTGCTGCAAAAAAACTTCGTGTAAGCGTCGTAACCGGTTTTTGCTGTACATTGCATATTGCTGTACATTGCATATTGCTGTACATTGCATATTGCTGTACATTGCATATTGCTGTTCATTGCATATTGTGACGCAAAGGTTCAAGTGATTCATAGGAATACAAATGGAAAAGCCTTATAGAGGTGCTGCCACATCTCATCTAAATTCATCTGAGGTAGATAGAATGAATGAATTCTCTGTAAAATCCACAAGTGGCTGAATTTCTGTATTATCCTTGACATCCTCTCCCTAAACGGCGAGAGGGATTCTGATGCATCTAATTTACTCAACATGCGAATCCTTTCTCGGGGTCCCATTTCTTGAAAGGATAAGAGATAAGATAGGCCTTCTTCATCTTTGTGTACAACATGAATGAGCATAAAAGCAGAATTTCCATTTCGCGGTGTCAGAGAAATGAAGGCTGCTAATCAGAAAACGGAAATCATGCGGAAGGCTCTAAATTTCATCTCCTCTACATTATTCAGGAGATCTTATCGATCTGTCTAATTAGGAAACCAAATTAAACTCTGCGTTTTATGCCTTCGTTTTATTTAATCAGTTCTATTCTGTTCATTCCGTCCAGTTCTTTCGTCGAACCTCAATTGTTTGTGTAGGCTCTGTTCACAAACATTGTTAGAACTTCGGTTTTTATTATTAATATGCAGAAGCGTGACTTTTTAGTGAGCAATGAGATAAAATATAAATGCTTAAAATGACAAAACATAGTGCACTACTTCACTTAACAGACTTTAAGTTAGATATTAACATCTTAGTGTTTCTGATTACTGATTCTGTAAAATTAAAAATCTCTAAACGAATTTAACGAAAATATTTATCTATAGTCATATATCTGATTTGGTAAACTATGTCATAATCGGGTGTACCTCTTAAAAATTATCCATAATTCTTATTCTTTTTCTAGTTTATTACTTCGCTGTCAGCTAGTTTATTACACTTTGTCAGCAACCAAAGCCAAGGGCTACCAATTATCACATCGAATGGGAGGTTCACTAAATCGGTTTGTAGACGAAGTTCAATTGGTTATTGACTTCGACTGCGCAATGATTCAAACCAATCTCGACACTGATGATATTTGGCTCTATAAGCTCTCCGCTATCTGCAATCCACTTGTTCATTCAAGGGAGAATCCGAATACAAGACCGGATCACGTTATAGATAGCGGTCATTTCATAAGCTGAAATTCTCGTCAGACTTGGAAGAGAGCTTAAAATTACTCTGGAATTAATTCGCTAAATTGAGCTTCATTGACCAAGCGTAAGTGATGATGAAAACCCGATATTGATTACTTTCAACTAGACCTGGTAATCACCGGACTGACTGGCTTACTAAAATACGTATATTTATTTTCAAAGGTTCGATTTTAGCCTTAAAATAATGCACGAAGGATATGGTAGTAGTAGTATTATATATATTGTATTAAATATATCATTTCGGGCGTATAAACCACCGGGAATCAAACCCAGGACCGCTTCCTCGGAAGTTGAACACAGTTTCCATCTGGCTATCCGGAAGCCAACGAAGGATAGGTATGATTGAAAATATTCATGTTATGTACTTACGCATATACTTGACACCAGAAATTTATGAATGGAATACCTTTCATTTGTCTTTTGATATAAGTTTGAGGAAAACCTTCCATTTACTTTTATCTTAGCCCTGTTCTGAGATGATATCGAAGGTACTGCGGGATAATTTATAATTTAATACTTTTTAAGGGTCTAGAAAGATATTCTTCAGTTCGGTACGAAGGTTTCACTACAGTATTTTCGTTGAGGAGCATTTCTGTTTCAGAGCATTCATTACACTATATATACATTTTACGAATTATTTAGCAGTGAAAATGTATCCAAAGTTGTCCTGCTAACTGCTTAATTTGATACGAATAAGTTTTTTGCGATAAATTTTCGCAATAAACATTTTGTTTACGGAGAATTTCCGCTCTACACTTCTACGGAATTTTACAAGCATTTGAATTGTAAATTCATCTCAGTACGCAACGCATTGAGATTACTAACATTGAATTCAATCCTATAATCTCAATATTTTTGTAGCAAATCTGCTCGAGCGCACATTTTCAATCAATTATTTTTAGCAATATTTTTTTGCAGAAATTTGCTTGAAAGATGAATATGCATTTAAAAAATAATGATTGAGAATATCTATGATCTTTTTAGTTTTTTATAATATACTCTTTTTCGGAAATAATTCATTGTAAAAAATTGCACGAATTGTATGTATGTACTACGCGACGAATCTTCTGGTGCGAAGCTGTTTGTAACGGAAAATTTTTGTAGTGATCCATTTCTTTAGCCAATTACTTCGTAACAAAAAATTTTCAGCGAACGCAATTCACCGGTAGAGTAAATGTAATGAAAATGTTTATATAACGAGTCTTCTCTTTAGCAAAAATGATATGGAGAAAAATAATTCTGTGAGTGAAATAATCCGTTGAGAATATACTCTGTAGCGAATCTTCCGGATCTTTTATTCTTGAATTGCAGCATTCTGGCTAAGTGAGAAGAACATAGAAAAACTGTCTATTTCTCATCTAGAAAGTCTCATACTCTTTCCAAAGCAATTCGTTGGTTATTGTTGAGACTTAGCAGTTCCAACATAACTTCGGGCAAAATATTTTTACGATGATAATACTCTTTTATTTTTTCGATGGATTTTTATTTTATTATTCATTGTTTACTGCTTTATTTTCATTTCATTTACTTCTTGTTACAGAAACATCTGCAAATATTGATATTTGAAATAGAACTCTTAAAATAAAAAAGCAAATTTCATAATGGAGCTTATTTTGGGACTGGGTAAGAGCAGATACGGTATATCCTCTTAAGTTAGAACAAACATACGGTAAGGATGGAAGTAAAACCTTTATTAGCGAAACGTTAATTTTAAGAAAGCGTATGGTCTTGTTTGCTTACCGGATTAATCCAATATTCTCGGAAAAGTTATGAAATTTTTTATATGGAAAGTCATAAAGTACCTGTAAAATTTTTAAGGTTGCACGAAAAATGGACTGAACCCGTGCGATGACACTGGAAATGAGTTCCTTTCGTGTTTCAAAGTAAGAGGACTCTGCGCCATATCCTTCAGATATATACGCCGCTTATGAAACATTAAATAGCAAGTCGCTGACGTCGGACTGCCGAAAGCTGCTCTATATCCGACTCTAACTTCCGAAACATGTGTATGCGAAATTAAAGAACTTTGGAGTTATTGCGGCTTATAGAATTAAACTTCCTCCGTTACGCTGCGAATTAACTTCGGATGGAATTTAGCTAGTGGCTTAAATCCACGCGAACCTGACCTCAATACGGGAAGCGAAAGAGTTTCGCTGCATGGGATATAAGTTCTTGCTAAGATTACTACAACGGGATGGAATTCTTAAACGAAACCGGAATAAGACCTAAATACCATGGAGGTAAAGCAGGGGAGGGTTAGTTCGGCCAGCGAGGTATTAATGAGGATGAAATCTGCACGAAGCATATCGTATATACATAACAGTAAGAAAAAATGATTTTCATAGATTATTTTTTTTTCTTTACAGTTAGTCGTATTTGTTTTGCGTCAAATTTTTTTATCGTATTCCGAGCAAATAGAAAACACTGCAATTTTTGTGGATTGACATTACTAAATTATCCGATAAGTTCGTCCTGTAATACATCAATAATGGTCATATGTCTTTTCGCTTATAAAATTTTAAACAAAATAGATATCCTTTTAAGTATCGATGAATGAATTACCTCGGTTCCAAGAACTGTAGGTGATGTGGATTTATTTTAAACGGAAACTGTGGAAGACGCGAGCATCACCGATCTCTGAGCGAGAAAAATCGTGTAGCGTCCGAACAAAGGTTCAAAGAACCTCTTCTGCGGGAGGTTTTCACACAAAAGCGACGGTCAAAATAAAAATAAGTTGAGAATTTTACAGGAAACGATACTTCCTTCCGCACCGTTTCACTTAACCGCGCCACACACAGAAAAGAAAGACGGGTCACGGGCAAAAGGATTTTATTTCTCCCGCGTCGCGTTCAAGGGGGGATTTTTTACAAATGGCCAAAGCATAGGTTGCGTCGCATTGTCGTCCGAGGAAAAGTTGGGGAGGAAGAGGTGGCGACAGCCTGGGAGAGAAGTTCCTGGTAGCTTGCGAACGCCTGCAAGATAAGATATGAAATGCGTTTTGAAGAGAAAGAGGAGGGAAACGGAAGGAGTGGAGATAGGTGCACGAAGAGAGGAAGGATGAATGGTGGAGACAGCATGAATTGAGGAGCAGGGCTGCCAACTGAAAGGAACAATCGTCTACCAACGTATACTCGGAGCTCGTCGTCTTATGACGTGTTCCAAGTGTTTCATGCAACATGCGGTCCAGTCGTCTTCATAATCGGTCTATAATGCTCGCTAGGTTTCCGTCAGTTTATTCGTTGGTATCTCTGTTTCCTTTTCCTTGTGGCTACGTTGGAGAGGAATAGGATATTTCTACCTCAACATATGCCAAATAAAGTTCTCCACGAAACCTAGGTCGTGTATCTTTTATTTTGTGGTATAGTATAAGAAATTTATCATGGAGAACTTTGTTGTCACACACTACCACCAAGTGAGACCTGAGACTGTGATGTTTATATGCCAAATACATCATCTTCTGCATTGTGATTCTTAATGAGAGAATAGAAGTAGACAGAAATAGTGTAGTTAATGATATAAAAAATAATGTAACATCTCTCATCTTTGATTAGTTCGATAGGACAGATTATCGAAAATTATCATTTTCAGTCTTTTAAAAGTTCTCATACTTTGGATCGAAATCTATAATCAATGATTATAATATGAATCGTCATAGATTTTCTTTTTTATAAAATCTTCTCAAGTATGTAAGGTGATTATTGTTACTTAAACTATTGAACTGCTAGAGAGCCGGAAACGATTTAAGTTAAATTTACATAAATTATTTTCGGGAACGCTTGCCTCATCCGGGCTCGAACTAGAGATTAAATATACACTTAAAAGAAGAGGAGCCTCAATTTTTAATAATTTTGCAAGTATTATAACTTCTGGTTCTCGAGTTTTAGGCGAACATAGACCAACACACTCAAAATTATGTCCGTTGATACCCACCGGGGAGGAAAATTTGAAGAATACAGAACTACTCACCACTTACTCGACTCATACGAAAGGATAAGATAGCCATTATACATTTGTGTACATAAGACTAGTTTAAAAATAAAGCTCCCTAAAATACTGCACAAAGATTTAAATAAAATAAATAAATATAGGTAAGGCGAAAGGAAAACCTACGGTCATGGATGATATTAATGCATAAAGAGTCAATTATTCTCTTAGAGAAAAGCATATCATCCTTCTCATCCATTCCATACCTTCCTATCCTTGCTTAAATCTTTCCTTCAGTCATCTTCCCAAGCGTCCCTATCTTCCCATCTTCCCAAAGGTTCCTGTGTATTCATAATCTACGTTAATCTCTTTTCTTCAGCATCTCGTGTGCCATATTCTTTCTCTACCTTCAGAACTATCACATTCTCATATACAGTTTTAATTATTTTGCCTCTTCCCCCTCCTCATATTTTTAAACCAAAATTTTAAAAAATCATTAAAGGGACTAATCCTCAGCCTTTCTTTTCATCATCGTTAATTCGTTACCCATAGGTATCCTAGACTTTCCTCTTTTAGCCACGTTTACTCCTCACGTAATCCATTCCAACTTCATTCATTTTATTAACATGCTTCTCTTGGCTCACCCAACTTTCACTACTTCATAACAAGGGCGAAATCACTCTTTTTCAAGCAGCCATTCTCGCCTCTGTCGACAGTTCCTCACGTTTAATCACGTCTGCCTATAAACTTGCTTTAATATTAATTCTGGTCTTTCATTCCTTATTTCGAAGGACGAGATTGCAAGGTTTCTTACATTTTGGATTTAGTTTTGAAATGTGGTCATGTAAAGGAAACACATGTTTAAAACTACGATTTTTCTCTGATCACTCAAATTACGAATAAACTTATGAACGAAGTCGCAGCTTTGTCCATTTCTATATTAACGATAGAGGGACAATTAACATATAAAAGTTCTACGAAGTTATTTATACCTTCACCATAAACTAGTATGTTGCGGATTAGAAGAATGTAAAGTAGACGAATACTCAATTCTACAAAGTAGATGAATACAAAGAAGTCTCTTGACACAGTCAGACACAGTCTTAACTCGAAAAGGAAAGATCTACCAAGAAGAATTCGTTTTTATATTTGGTGATTTATGTTTTAATTCAGCCAAAATATTGAGTTAATTATACTGTTAGTATTATACCAAATTAAATTTAAGTGAAAGCGGTCCCGGGTTTAATTCCAAGCGAAGGCCTATAAGTGCGAAAAAATTACCTCTAAAACTGGAAATTGCTAATACCATTACTAGTCATACATTACTAAACATCCCTCAAGGTTTAGCCTACAATTTCACGAATACGTAATCTTTGCTAATGAATTAAAGGACCGAATGAAGGCCACCTCTATTCATCAGGCGAATCGTTTTCCCTTGAGAGAGACCTCCTCATAATCGTGACCAGTTCAAAGACCTCAACTCACGCGTTATAATCGAGTTATCTGAATAAGTGGCAGCGTTTTTTCTGATTTATGAAATCTGTGGTCTGTTGGCAACACTGAGGTGGGTAGATAGAGAGAAGTGAATAGCGGGGAAAAGGGTTGGGAAGGACTGGGGGGTGGAGAGGAGGAGGAAGCTATGACATGGCGACATAAGGGCACTGTGATATTCCGACGGAAAAGGCTGCTTTAGTGGGAGAGAAAAGAGGTTGGGAAAAAGGAACGGAAGAGAGAATGAGGGAGTCGAGTGGGACGAAAATAATAAAATGCTAAGGGGAATGTAACGTATTTTTCTCCCTTCCTCTCGGTGCGAATGACGCGGACGCACGCATATTTATAGAAATGGAATTGCGGAATTATGAATGAGTCTGCTTTCAGGGTTTGTTAGTTTATTTTTGTACTCTGTCGTGTTTCTCACTTGGTTCATCAATTAATGTGCTGCTCTCGATGAAGGTCGAGAATTCAGCTCTTTGTCCAAGAGTTAATTCTTTAAGATATGATTTGTATAATTTGTGGTCAGTAAAATTCACATCTTGAAAGCCAGTTTGAACTTCAAACCTTCTGCAATCTGCTATTTGAAATCCTGGAGAAGGGATGAGGAGTGAGGTAGTTGTCTCTTGCTTTTCTGACGGAGCCAGAATGCTGTAAGTGAAATAAGCTCAAGTTACAGTCCAACACAAAGACCTGATGAAATGCTTTACTTAGCACTTTCGGTAAGGAGAGGTCAATTATGCCAAAATTTGTATCTCGATATCTTTCAAATTATTTTAGCCATTACCCACAAATATAAATGAAAGGTTTCTTGCAACTCTACAAGTTTAAAAATGAAACTCATCAATATTGTAGCGGGAAACAATTTGAGATAATTTATATAAATGCTTTTATACAATACGAGGTTCGACTGAAAAGTGTATTTCAAAGTGATTTAAAACCATCCGCAATATCGTTTATTAGTCCCCAAACTTCATCTTCTCAGACCATATTCCCTTTAAATTACCCTCTGACTCTTTAGAGAAATTTAACCTTTCTCACGCGTCTTACTATACTATTATTTTTTGACGTTACGTAGCTGGAATTGGAAAAGCGTCATCTGAATGGAACTTGCAAGAAGAAAAATTATATCAGTTTTCAATATTGTTATTAATCATCAGATAAATTATTAACTTTTTATGAAATATGATGTCTACCAGATTGCATTGGTTGTGATCCACGATATCTTTCCAAGTTCTGTTGAGAATCACTGAACTTTGGATTTCCTTACTTTAGGCGGTCACTTTTATTAATTTAGATCGAAATTGACTTATGATGAAACAGTCAAATTCTAAATCCATGTCTGATAATTTGCATTCATTACATATATAACCTCTTTCAAAGAGTTATTGGACTATATAATGGTAAAATATATTTGTAAATGTACTACGTTTTTTGATAAAGGTCAGTCATAAATACAATATAAACCAATATAAGTCAATAGGAATTTTGATATTAAAACCCGTATATGAAGTCGTTTAAGAGCCTCTGCATAGCAAAAATAATGATTTTAATGCCTTCCAGTATCTCTCTCGGCTGTTTTAACCCAGTCTGTTTTGTTTCTTTTTGAGAGTAGAGTCCTCGATAAAGAAATTCCTATTGACTACAGTTCCTTCCATCTATCGACAGGAGTGAAAACTACGTGTGTACACCTCTTAGTGTGAAGGTTTTGCTGAGACTTCCATCCAATTTATTTATCAGGATTCTCTTAGCGCTTCCAGACTATTAAAACCTAAAATTTTCTTCCTAACCGCGTTCACTCCCAATTTCGAATATTATAATAGTTTAAGATCGCAAGCAAATATTATTCTTCGAAGAATTTTGAAAAGACAGCAGTTATTTTGTTTGATCATGAAGCAAATTTCTTTAGAGAAATCAATCTTTCTTAATTTTGAATGAGATTTTATATTATCTGCGTGTAAGTGGAGAGTAGTTTGAGCAAAAGATACGTTTCATGCATATGTATTTCCTTCCTTTGTAAAAGGAAATGGAGATAATGATGAAAATCGATCATTCTATGTGATGCCTATGTAGTAGCTATAACTCACGCTCGGACAATGCATCTTTGCAATAGGAAAGGAATTTTCAAAATGTCTCTGTTTTTAATGACGTTCATCAGTCTAAAATTTTCATCTGGTGTTATGTTCGTAATTTTGTTGTAAGAGTGCATTACATACGTTATTGTGTGCAGTCCATCTCTATATTTCATTAAGAGTTCTGATGAAAAATTATTCAAAATGTTCGAGTGAAAGGAGATCGTCTTAATTGTGGTTTTAAAAAACTTTACGAGGCGTCTCACCTGTACTTCCCTCAACCTCTTGTCGATGAAAAGTAAACCTAATGATCTTCATGTTTGTTTTAACTGTCGATTTAAAGAAATAAAGCCATATTCAAATATAGTTATTAGGTATCATCTTACGGGAACACACAAAAACCATCTTTGAAAACAATTATCCTGAATCTAGGAAGACTATTTCGGATATGAAATCCTCTCTTCAAAATTGGTTTTGGAGTAAGTCACATTCTCTTTTGTCCTCCTACCCCAATTCTTGTTTATCTGAACAGGAATAAAGTAGATAATATATTTTTGAAGTGTGAGGGGTGATAAAATCCCCCTTCGATGCTGTTTTGGAAGGGAGTGTATTCCTCTTAGCTTTTGAATACGCTACTGCTCTCAAACGTATCGACCATACGAAAAAAACTTCGCAACTCTATTAAATTGCGTTATATAAAAATATGAAAGTAATAACGTGAGCTGTTTTGTAATAATTTTCACTGATCCAGAGTTAAATTATAAGATAGGACAGGAATAGCAGCACCAAACGGAATTTATTCAAAGTAATGCCATTGAATTAATGAAGCGTTCTCAATGGAAGTCACCTTTTGAATTGTATCTCGCCCTGCGGTTTGTAGCATTCGATAAGAATCGTCCAAATTTTTCCCGTCCAGATTCATTTCATTTCCATCTCATTTACCTGTAGGCCCGCAGAAATTGTTAGTTTCTCCAGCACGCGAAGTTTTCCGATCAAAGGGCGATATGTGTACAATTCGTGTTCTCACGCAACTGGGAATCAAAAGGCCGGAGGAAAAAATAGGTTAAGCTCGTAGAGAAGGACTCCTCACTGTTTTTTCCGTCCTTGCAGAAAATCGTTATCCATTATATGCGGTTGGTGTACGCTCCGTTCGGAACCGTTCACTAGTAGCATTCTCTTTTCGATGCTCCATATTTTCATGTGCCCTTTTTGAAGTGTATCAAAAAGGATGCAAATACGCCGATTTTAGTTTCTTTCCGCTTTGCCTTATTTTTTATCTCGTTGCATACGCCGACGAACTTTTCCCTTTCTCTCTCTCTGCTCGGTCAAACTCGGAGGTCATTCCGAGCCATATATTTTTTCTATCGCGAGATATATATTTTGTTTTGACGGCCGTTGACTGCGCGAGTTCATTAAAATTTGTGGAAAGGTAGAGTTCGCCGTAATTTACCTTGTTGACTTTCTCCCGTCTCAGATTCAGGATGATTAGATTTCCGTCCTGACAGGTGTATAATTTATTTTATGATTTTCATGATTTACTTGGAACTTTAAGAGGCGAAAAGAAATAACACAGAAATTGGTCGTATACTGCAGAATTACTTTGAGCTTTTATATATCTTTCAAGTATTCATCCAGCATTAGTATTCCATGGTATCTAGAACTCCTGCTTGAAAGGCAAGACCACTCACCGTAATCCAATTAATACGCATATTGCTGTCTGTATTTCTGTAAATTCACGAAAGAAAAAAGCCGACTGAATCTTTATCCCTCCGAACATTAACTACGAAAAGTACTCGAGAGGGATAAGGCTTGCTAGGTTAGTATTGTATTTTCCACTTCATTTCCTCACTGATCGTGAGAAGGTCACAAGTGAAAGTACTTACAATGAGGTTTTGATCATTACCACCAAACATCCCATGTTCAAATACCATCATGATGATGATTAGCTTTGATTCGATTTACTTTCATTTTATCGGATTCTTAATACCTCTTGAACTGTAACTAATATATCCTACGATAAATATGAACATTATTTAGGTTAATAAGGAATGAAAATAAACGTCTTTCCGTATTATTTTGTACATTTTCATACCATTCTCTTTCTTCATAGTCCTAAACAAGTGTTTGGTCAAATATATGTTTGACTTCACTCATACAATAAATAATCAATAATAATTGAAAGCTCATTAAAATGTACCAAAAATAATTCAATCTTTTGCCAACGTAAGAGATTACAGGTTTTATTTTCATCATATATGTTATGTATATATTAATCAATCTAATGTTAAAATACTCTTATTATTATAGTGGATGTGCCTTATATTTTATACTTTTATTGATGCAGTAGTGCTAAGTGTAAAGCTTATAGGAGATAGAGCTTGTGTATCAATCGTGATTTGGTACTGTAGCTTGTGTATACAACTTAATTTTATTTTCCATTTTAATCTTACATTCCATATATATGTCTTTCGGAAACCACATCTATAGCTAAATGAATCTTTTCTTTTACAGGTAAGTCCCACATTTCTTACTATTGTGAAATGTCTCGATGTAAGGCTTCTTATCCACGTTCTGGTGAGTAGTTGATTATTCACAATCATTTTTCCATATGATTTTAAGTTAACAATAAATTGATGTCGTCTGTGCCACGAAATAGTGGTGATTGTTCGGTTCTAGAAGAATGGTGATATCCTTTAAGGCTCTGCCTAGCAGTTAACTTTCTTAAAGTATTCGTCTTGCTGAAATATTACCTTCAATACCTTCGACTGCTTTGGAATCTTTATTTTGACTCCTATTTTTACAGGCGGTTTTACTCCTTTTTAGGCTTCTCAATATGAAAATAATTCAATAGATCGCTATTGATATAGATTCTTTTTCAAGTAATAACCTTGAGATGATACCGAGGACATTATACAACATTACGTAAGGATAATATTCGTGGATCACATTGGCTGGGAGGAGATCGCTTCTTCCCCGTTGAATTAGTAAGAACGCCCATATCCTTGGACATGACGTGGAAAAACTAAAAAATGACAGTGAAGGGTTTCTACGATTATTACACATTTACAGCACTTATCGCTTCAAACTCGAATTTTAACGCGTTATTTCGGAGAATATTACTATTAATATATTAATATTACTAAGATTATAGTTACTTTCTGATGAGGATGTTGTCTAAAAGTAACTATAATTTTACTGCTCCCATCTCTCATATGGTAAGTCTCTACATCCGCTCCTGGTAGGTTGCGTTAATTGGAAAAGTTAAACGATTTTCTTAGTTAAAGAATTTATCTTTTTAAAGTTTATCATTAAATACTGCTATGCATTAAATTTACTATCGTATTGCTAAGGCTATACCAAACAGAAGCAAATCAGTGAAGTTTAGTCCGCGATTCATAGTCCGTAGTAGCCCTGGAGCTAAATCTTCCCTGAAAAATTAGTTCATCTTTTTATTTTTCAACTAAAAATGCAATCGGATTCTATCAGTTGAAAATAAAAATACGTCTCACTTTAAATATCATTGCTATGAAAAGATTAAAATAAGGACGAATGATATGTTGTTAAAATCATGAGTATTCTTTGAGACTTGCAAAATCATCATTATTACACATCCAAGGTGTAAGCTATTAATTTACATGTGATTGCATGGTTATATTTTAAACGATTATAATCAATGTTATCGTCAGTGATAACGTATGATGCTCCAGACTCTGATCAACATTTTAACACCGACTAGAATACAGAGGCGAGAGATGTCTTAAAGGTTGAAGAAGGAATAGGAGAAATACCCGCTGCTCTAGCACAAAGTAAAGAGCGCCTTGTTGTGAAAAAGTCACTAAAAAGATAAGTGAAGACGTGAAGCTTTGCAAGTGAAATACAAGTCGACCATTGCAAACGCGGGGGCGTTCAAGAAAGTTTTGCCATTTTCACGGCTTAATTCCTTTTCGTGTCCGAGTTAAGCTTTCCCGTTCTTCCATTAAGCACTTCAGCTCTCTCAGCGGAAGATCGACAGGGGGAATTCAGAGAATACAGACTCCGCTTTATCATTTATGCCGCCAATATTTAAGCTCCTGAAAAATAAAAAACGGCTAGACAGTGCATCTTTATTCTTTATTAAATGGTCTGTAGGTTTATAAGGGGAATATTGAACCCGAAGTTTTCGAATACGATACGGTTAAATTTTCGAATTTTCATCGATCTAAGTCAGTGTTTTCTAAGCACTGTTGTCATGAAAATTAGTTATTTCGAGCTTGACAGAGTAGATAAACAGGTTTGTTAGATATTTTGTTGCCAATTATAATTTGCACAGCGAACGAACATGACTGGCGTTTGTTCTTGTTTCGTAGAAACGTAGTTTTAGAAATTAGTTCAATGATGTGCGATTGAGGGTTTTACATTTGTAAAATATGACGCAGAATTTATATGCAGTATATATTTAAAAGATATAAAGCGGAATCATATTATTTAAAAAAGTTAAAATTATTCATAATATAATTAAATATAATCATAAATAGTATTATAAAAACGTATTCTTTTCTGAGAACCCCTACATTGCCGGAACCGGCCACTGACCTCACTTTGGGAAATACTAGCGAAGAAAATTTGGTGACAGCTTTCCGAACAAATCCTACGACAAATCTTTTCACCACACGAGGAACGTTTCGTAAAACTGTAGCTCTTAAATTAAATTAACTAGCTCTGGCTTAACTTGAATATTATATTATGTAAATCAGTTTCTGGTTATGAAAAATTACTGTTTGCTACTCTTATAACCGCTATTTGCGGAACAGAAGACACAAGCTGTATTTAATCTCCATAAAACCTGGAGCGGAAAAATCTAATCGAAATTTCAAAAGAAATGAAATGTAAGAAATTGGACGATTTTGTCGAGTATTTTATTCCCGCTTCATTTAGAAGTTAATATGGAAAGAATCTAGGAGAACAAATGATAACTATCGGCATTAGTGAGTCAAATCAATGTGGGGACACCTACAAGTGCTAAATGCCGGAGAATATTTACCGCAATAGTTTTCACGGACTTAGGCTGCTGAAGTCATTCAAATGCAAAAGGAAGACAGATAAAGTGGATCGAATAGGAAATGTTTGGAGTATTCACCAATGCTTATGGTTTGGGAGCAAATGGACGATGGTCAGCTTGGGAAAGAGACCATTTGCCGACAGCCAACTCGTCGAAAAGACAGCTCGGCGACTATAACTCTTTTACTTGTGTGTTTTTACGAGACACTTGGACTCAAAGAGGTTTTTAGTCTCTTCCGTATTTAAATAAATTTTGTTGAAATTGAATATTTATATAATTTGTGTAATATAGAAAGTAACTTTCTGAATCAAAATCACAACGGTCGAAATTTTTATCAGTAGTCATGGTCTGGACCAAGACTTTATTCAAACCGGGTTTGGCTGATTTGAGGTGAATTTTCTTTCTTCACATTCGTAGTATAGGCTCACTTAAAGCATGTAGCGATTTTCCTGTTAATATATATTGACATTTTTCATCGTTCTTTTCTGCAGGTAAAATTTTGATTTAATTCCGAGTTATTTTGCCAAAGAGTTTAACGTCGCCACCGTCGCTATATTATTTTATATCTTCGATCATTTTCGTTTATAAATATCATCAATAACTATCCCATTTACATTTAGTTTTAGGAATTGAATTTTGTTACTTAAAATTGCGTCGAACGAATATTTCTCGTTTAAGTTTTGTTGTCAATAAATTGCGTTTTCTTAAATTTAGTTAGAAGTGTTTAGTTCCATCTTGATTTTGGTTCTAAACTCTCATTTTTCATTTCCAACCATATATTGTTATATTCCAAGAACAAAAGGTATAGTGAAAACATTATGGATATTAGTCTAACAATATCATCATTAGCAAATCATAGTTCGATAACACTCTTAAGGCCAATTTCATCATAACATAACTTTACCTTTACGACTTTTGCCGAAATATTTGTCTTCTTTCCTTAAAATTCTATGTAATCAGTTTATGAATTGCGATGATTATCTAACGCATACACAGTGTTAGTTTGAAGAAGCCTCTTACGAATACCAAGTTTTGTAACGTATACCCATCCTTATTTAGGAAATCCAATCGGCAGAAGAAAGTAGTACGAATCAGCTGGGGCGAAGTAGGGAAAAAGCTATATTTTAGTGGCCACGTAAGAATGGATTAACCATTGGGGAGGAGTGGGGCTATAAGCCCCCCCTGCTTGGTCAGATCAGTCTACCAAGTCCTCGGTCAACCTTCACCCTCCTCTTCCGTCTATTCCTTGATCCAGTTGTGAGAATGCCGTTTCCAGAAAGGAGGGGCAGAGATGTAGAATCAGAGGAGGAGGGCATTATCTGGCCTCTGGAGGGGAGAGCGCCGCTCATGACGTCATTCCTACGTCGTTCCCTTAACACATCACTCCCACAATGCTTTGCTTCGCCCATTTCCTCCCCTGCCGCTCCTTTCCCAAGTCTTAAGTCTACCTCATTCTCTTCTCTCTTTCAGCCTCTTCTCTTTTTAAACCATTCCACGCGAGACGTTATTCAGTTTTTTTCTCGAAGTTGCATTCGCGGGGTATAATTCATGGGGTTCTCAACTTCCCCATCTCATCGTGGCGTCTCAGTGAGTAATGAAGAACTATTTCGCGATACTCTCTCCGGGAGTTCTTAGGCGAAAATTGAGAAGTGACCTTATCTCTTTCCGGATGATTCAAACAAGTTGGAAAGTATGCGCGGGCAGCGAAACTAGAATGCGCTAACTACTATCGGATGCTCTCTAAGATGGCTTGTTGAACTTGTATGCTCCGATACGTTTTTGGATCGAGGTTTATTTTTCTTCGTACTTTATTCTTAATTTCAGGATGTTTCCTCAGAAATTCGAATTAATATCTTATGCCAAGCTTGATTATATGTCAATAAAACTAGCGCATATACTCTAGTGAATGTTACCTATTTATTGCTCGTGCCTTTTCCTTTCAAACTCTTTTGACCTCACGATGATGCTTTTGCATTGAAACTGACATTTTTTATTATATTTTACTCGATGACGAAATTTGGAGAATTATTTTTAAAAATTGATGTTATCTTTTTCCAGCATTCAGTATTTATATGATATTTGACATTGACGATTCTAAATAACACCTTTGTGTATATAGTTTATAAAGATTATCGATGATGATAGAACACTAAAAATTCTCTGTTGAAGCATGTATCTCCGGTACACGCTCACCGTTGGCATTTCATGATAAACGGTTTCGTCTCTTATTTATGTCACATTGTTCGTTCATCGGTCGATAAACTGAAGTCAATTTAAATAACTATAAATTTATTTTATTTTGTATAAATTTATTTTTTGAGATAAAATATTGATTTCTTTCTGAAAAATGGGAAAACGAAAATTGAGTATGATGGAGGACGTTTGATATCGATTCACTGTTATTGGAAGCTTTCGAATTCTCGTGAAGATTGAGCAATAACAAATAACATCTGAATCTGTGCGCGTATAATCTTGAATTGAGTATAGGAGAGGAACCGAAATCTCAAAATCTGTCTGGATTGCCCTTGACCTTGCTTTTCCGTTTAAATAAATATTTAAGCTTGTGTGTGAAAGTTTATTTTGCTTCCAAAAATTGATGAACTGGAGAGCTCTTCCACTACGGATGTTAAAATAGTTATTACATTTAAAAAGATATAACGTTGAACGAGGATGGAGCATGAAATATCACATTCACGAAGTTACTCGTCAGCATTTCCGCAGTTTCCCGAAAATATGAGATATCTATCAGTGAACATTTTTAAAAAAATTGGATATAGTTGGCGTATTCGGTCGAACAGCATTAAGGTATTATTTTATTTTTTAGTCTCACTGATTGTTAAATCTTAAATCCAGTTACTTTTCGTAATTTCGTAATTTAAATTTTTATAATTTATTCATTTGTATAGGTATTTAGATAGAAATGATCTGGTAGATCTCGCTTATTACCCTTGCGTTGGGAAAGTGGGCAGAAATGTAGATATTCTTTCCATTATTCCTTGTTCGTGCTTTATTTCCGTTATTCTTCATCCCAATTTTCACCTTCTTTAGGCACCGTATTCTCGCAGCAGTAGATTTGTATTCTCCGATTCGCCTTTTATTGTTACTATCCTGTGATAGCCCCATTTATATTTTTACGTGCCTTTCCGCCTTTCCCTGAGATAAACACCAATCTGCGGCCATAAATCCGCGTTAATGCTTTCAAATTGACTGTGGAAGAATGGAAGCGACGGATTTATCCTACGGACCGAAAATTACTGGTGGATTTTTGTCGCTTAACCCCTTCTATATAAAGAAACGACAACTTCAAACTTAACATATTTAGATTAGTTAGATTAGTTCTTATCGCCATAGAATACAAAATTTGACTTTGACAAGGTAACTCGAATCTCATCTATTCTTTTTCTGTACTTTTAGCTGGTTCAGATGACAAAATCACGTTCCTGATAATTTTTTATCCTTTTTCTGAACCTACGCTCTTCTATAGTTTTTCCGATCTCTCTCTTTAATTTTCGAGAAAAAATTTGCTATTTTGCTATGTGTTCTCGTTTATTAAACTGAGTGATATTTGAATCTAATTCCTTCTAATGTATTCTGCATTCGCTTAGTGATAGAGGCTATGAAAGAGCGTTACTTCATCACTAGACTTGCGAAAAATAAACATTCATTTTTGCAACACCCAAAATCAAAGTAGATACAGAATTTTCCTAAGTTTCGGATTTCTTTTCATATATGAAGCAGCTCATATAAAAATTATGAATCTCGGAGGGCTTTCCCATCTGTTTCGGCTACAAGTATTTATTTATCTTAATTTGGTCTCTTCCCTCAGATTCTATCTGCCATATGAGTAAACCGGACGGTTCTTACTTTTAATATTAAATTTGTATAATATTTTATTCTCTATACTAAGAAATAAAATATATTACCAAGAAATAAATTATATGTCGTAAAATAGGGAATTTAGGGCCAATGAAACAACCAAATGGAAGGAAATTTATCTAACGGGAGACCTTGCACTCTATGTAACACGGATTCACTCGAAACTGCCAGGGTGTGTTCCTTACTCTAAAATATAGGACATATCTCTACCGTTGAAACCAACTAACCCTTGTTTATGAAAATTTCTCCTATGAAAATCGGAAATTGGCAAACCGCCATACACGTACATTACCATGTAGATCGTGAATTTTTCCATTATCGGAAAATATTTTCTACCGTTTTTACAAATAACTAAATTATTTAGTATTAAATTGTAACTCCTTACCTTTTAGATATTCTTTACTTTTTTGCCCTAATATTAGGAAAATATATTATAGGCCTGAGCTTCTATGTTATAATATCTATGATATTTGGATGGTTTTTAGCCATAAAATTCGGGCACTATTTCTCAGCCTCATTGACTTTTCTTATGTCATATGGGCCCCAACAGGAAACTACTAGCAAAAGTAAGATATTGATCATACTTATCATCAATGCGATCCAGGAAGATCCAAAGTTTCCGATATTTTTCATAAGAACACATTGTGCGGATTTCGGCATTTTTTAGTATTTACCGGAACGGGGATTTCGAAGCGAGATGTTTCTAATGGAAGTGTTTTTTTTTAACGCAGATTGAAAAGACATCTCCACACACACGAAAGAAAGACCGCTTTGTACAAACACGAGCACGTGTATGACGTGATTGCCTGACTCTGATTTTCATATGCAAATTTTGCATAAACAAAAGTTTGTTGCTCGGACACGTGCCTATTATTTTAGAGCAGGGAAAATAGCTCGACAGTCTCGAGCGAATCCGTGTTACGCAGAATACAAAGAACTTTTTAAAGTATTATTATTGTAGTTATTGAATGTATGGATCAGGATGCTGAGGGATAAAGCTGCAGCTAAGGTTGAAATGAGCCATATGCGGTTCGGAAGTCGTAATTTAGTGGTGTTGGATTGATGCTATAATTGTTAGCTGCTTGTAATTACCACCAGCACGTGCCGATTTGAATGGTGCGCCTCCCGTACTTCCTTTCCGTATTATTTGTTCCAACGCGTGCATTGTGAGCAGAAATGCGGACGCAGAAGTAATAACAATTAAGTCTTCCGCACATCCCAGCAGAAGTTAATCATCGCATGTTTTCATTTGTGCCCAAGAAACTTCAATCGAGCGCTGCCGCATTCCTTCCTTTCCCGCCGGAATCCTCACTCATACCTCGAACAATCCGTAATTATTCTTTCATTTCGAAATGGGTTCCTATCGCAGTGCACAGATGAACTATGACCTCCATCTCGCCGTTTAAATAACGTGCAACAAGGACTCTCCCACCCAGAGCACTTCCCTCCATCATTCTCTCCCGCTATCTCACCCTTCTCTTACGTTTCTGTTATCCTCACGAAAGGTGATTAGCTCCCATGAAACAGAGTGCCTTTTCTGCCACTTCCCGCGATAACTGTTCTTTTACACGACTAAAGATTAGTTATCGATCCACGGCTTTGCTTCGTCCTCCCTTCCTCCCCATTCCGACCAATGGCAGCAAGCGAGATTTCCCGTCTCTCGGGTAATCGCGTGACGTAAATATAAATAAACATGCTCTTATTATTTTTTCCTCCCAACATCAATAGACTCTTGTTTTCGTTAAGCTTTAGGTGAATGGCGCCGTCGCGCTAGAGTGCTTAGCTCCCCAAACTTCACCCTCTCCGTGTTTTTTCTATACAAATGCCATCACCCCCTGGAGTTAAGTATGAACTCTATCGAATTTCGTCCACCGCAGGTCCTCTTGTTCGAGGTGAATGTGAGTTGCGGTTCGAACTTATGGATAAGTATGAGTTTTGAGGAAGTATAAGAATATTTTAGTCGGATAAGAGTGTCTGAAGATGCAAAATTCGTCACTATTAATTTTGTATTCAGATGCTGCCTAAGATAATGATGAAAACCTAATTATCATCGTTGATATGGAATTTTTAAAGTCTGGTGCTTGTTCGGTTAAGTTTCCTAATTATATTTGTACATCAGGGTTCATTATTCATCTCGTAGGCCGGTGATAATTTATGAGGGTCCACCAAAGGTAGCTCACGTATTTTGGCATTTTGTCCTTATTAATTTGAATCCGTGAATAAACAGGCTTAACTCTCCAAACAAACAGTCGCCCAAATAAAGAGTCAACCCTTTATTTTGTATCATAAGAGGTTAACCTGCTAATATTACATGTATTCGTTTAATCGTATATTAATATATTTGAATACGTGCCTATTATTGTAAATCATGTATGTAGAAATAAATATGCGACAACAAGAAATGCTTAAACGAAAGACGGGCTGCCTATTTTCAGGGGAAAATTCCTGCCCGTGTGATAGATAAAATTTTCAGTGATACCTGTCGCTCAGAAAAGTTTGACGTAAAAACTTCAGGTAAAAAATGTTTTTTTTTTCGTTCTCAATGTATTCACGGCATAAATGCTTATATCCCATGATTTTTTCAATCTCGGTACATTTGCTTATTAAATCTGATTAAAGTTTGAAACGGGCATTTACATAAAAGGTTTTCTTTCCTTAAAGCGTATGCGTGTTTTAAGCGAACTAAACTTCGTAAATAAAGAAGAATAAATATTAGATTGAGCAGAGGATACATAGCGAGAAATACGTAATATCACGTATTTGAACTCAATTAATCTTTTGGGAGTGGAAATCGATGTATAATAGTCGTATTTGATAGGATCCGGTTGGAATTAATTTGCTTGATGTTGATTTCTTTCTTTTCGAGCTCGGACCCAGAAAAGTCTGTCTAATATTTCAGTTTCATATATTTTACTGGAGATTTGGGCTTTTGTTTCACTATTTCTTTTTCGTAACATCGTTTCTAATGGTTTGATTGGAGATCTTTGATGTGCATAACGTTTTTGATGTGGACAGTTTTGATGGTGTGGATAACAGAGGATGAAGTAATTGGTATTAGGTATGGAATTTTAGGGCCCAATGCCAAACGAAGAATTCAAAGGGAGTTGGTGATTGCCTTTAACATTACCTTTCCTTCAGTTGGAAAATGGGTCAGTACAAAACTGTGTTGCCATCTAAAGTGAAGAGTTCTACAGAAGGAGAGAGCAGTACTTTCTCAACCTTTATGCATGTCCAATGTTTTTTAACCTCGAAAGAAATACTGGCTTTGAAAATGAAGCAATTTAGTTAATTTTTCCAAATATCCAAATAATATATATAATAAAACTAAGTACTTGTTTATGGTAATGGTAGCGTTCCACATTTTCTGTCAGTTAGGCTTTAATTTATAACGTTTTACATTTCCTTTCGGTTCTAATCACTAAGTATTCTTTGAATCTTAGACGCATCTTGACTATAATTCTTCCACAAAAGATTTACATACAAAACCTTCTTTCTTACAGAGAAAATATATTAAACGCACAATATGAGAATTTTTTTTCACTTAAACTTTATTTTTGATTTAGAAACATTTTTAAATATATTATTTTATTGATATTATAATCCAGCTCTTCTATTCAATATACATGAAGACTCAATAGAACTCAACTAAGTTTTATAATATCATCCTACTGATACAGAATACCAATATTAATCAGGACCAAGGAAAATCGTTATAAGTTCATTTTTCTATTTAAGCTTTAACGAAGTTGTAAGAAGTTTTTCAAGACCTGGATTCGAACCCGCATATTCTAGTTTCCGAGTTTGCTTTTCCTACGAAGTTTTCCGAAAAGTTATTTCTCTGCATAATTTCTCAGTGATTATAGCCAGGGTCATGCCGAGCCATTTTGCCGCCTGAGGCGATACGTCATATGCCGCTATTAATTTTACTTCGCAGTCATTTTGCTTGAATTTAGTGTGTATAATTAAAAAAGAAAAAGCAATAAGTGTCACCTTAATGAGATCCATAATTTTTCTTAATATAGCATCGACTACCAAGAAAATGAAGACTTTAGCATTCATCTTATCACCCCCTTGCTGAAACGCCTATTGCGGGTTACCTCGCCACCTCACCCATCGGCACGGCCCTGGTTATAGAAAACTCTTGGCAAGGGTTTTATTATTTAAACCTTTCCTGTTCCTTTATATGCAGAGTTTATCCTGGGTATGCACCTTAACATGCTGAGCTAACTCAATTCCTTTTTCAACTTAAATTTGTATAATGTTGGTTCAAAGGTAAATGCCGATTGTAAGGCCTCTTAAAAAATGAAAAGCCTATGATTAAGATAATGCATGTTAGTTAGTAGAATTGCCATTTTCCATTACATTGCCATTTCTGTCTATAGCTTCATTCCAGCTGTCAACATACTTATAAATGGCTGTGAAATCGTTCGGAATTTAATGTGAAATATGAATCTAACTTATGTTCAAATCTCGATTAAAATTTTCAAATCATCGTCAAATTTAAAGATTCAAATTTGATATCAACCGAATATACTTCAAACCATTCTGTAGTCCTCGAAATAAATTACAAGCAGTAGAAGTAAGTTCAGGAAATATGGTGGATTAAGCAAGGTTTCTCAATGAACCTCTTCTAAGAGATCCTAGGTTAGTCTAACAACGTGAGGATGAGCATTATTGAGGCAGAAGATGATACTCTCTTCTGTTAACTGAGAAGGCTCGCTACTGTTCTCGGCAGCTTTCAAATTATCAAGTTGATTGCAGTAGAAATTGGCAGTAATTGTTTAATTGCTGTCTTGTAGTTTGATATGCAAAATTCCTTCAATACCCCCGTACACTAAACATGATCTTCCGTGGATGAAGTTCACTTCTTTGTTGTTGAACTGGTCATTCTCCTCCACTGATCCACGATTAGCACTATTTAGCGTCATGGTAACATTTGTGATTATCATCGTCTTTATCCTGTCATAGCGGAATATATACTCGTATGCTGTTATAGTATGGAATTAATATGAATGGGATGAATTGTAAAAGGTATCAGTCACTCATTGTGAAATTTTTAAAACATCGCTAGAGGCACAAATTTAAAAATTTTCTAAAAAGTTGTCCGTAACAAATCGTTATATATTTTCTTTCCAAAACATTGGGGACTCATCCAATTGACATTGACTCATCATCTTCTTCCCCAAGTGAGCACAGTTTTGAAATTTGATTATTTGATAATTATAAGTTCTTACTCACCCGAATGCGGTCATCATTCATCAAACATATTCACACTTTAAGGTGTTGCTTGTCTAGTATCAGTTCTAAACTCCATTCCCTTTTACGCAACTTGTCACATGCTTGAAGTCAAACCAAGTTGTCTGGACAGTTTCTTTCCTATAAAGCATCTTATCTAACTTATAAACTACCGTTCCATCTTACTTTTAAATCTGAGTTTCCTTTCCCTAGAATCTTTCTTCCTTACTTTCCCCTCGTATTTTCCTTTCCACCGCCTCCAGTCCTTAATCCATTTTTCCCTTCCGTCTTCTTCCAACGTGCTCTCTTTCCAAAACCTCAACCTATATTCTATCCATCCTTTAGGATATTCGTTCCTTCCCCATGAACAATGCAATCCGTCTGATACCTCATCATAGCATTCGCCCATTATTTTCATTCTTCTTGGTCCAAGGATGAATAGATCGTGCTCTATTTTGCGGGAATCTCGGTCTACTTGAGCCTTGATGAATTATTCCTGTATCCGAATCTCTTTCACAACCAGGGTAAACTTGAAGGAGGATGGGAATAAAATGCTCTCTATTCAGACATGATTGTAAGAGCGAATGTCTTATCAATTCGGGGGCAGTAGGGCATGCATGTAATGCTTTTAAGGACTCCATTTGTCTTCTGCTTCCATAGTTTTTTTACACCACCGCTGACTCTGTCTATATCAGCGGGCGAATTGTCATATATATATTTTTCATGCACCATTTCAGTTTGGAAACCATTGTTTACATTCTTCATAAAGTGGTGTATGGGTAATGAAGCAGTAACATATTACCCTCACCCAGCGGTACTGTAAGGGAGGATTGAAATACTTTTATAGTGAAATAACCACAATTTCTCAGAATAACTAAGCAGTGAAAATTTAGGTGAATTTTATCTTATTAGAATTTTGTGATATTCCTGTAAATAAATTAAATTACTGAATAGTATTTATAACTGAATGCAAACAACTTCTGCATGTTAAATCAAAGCTCACAGTTTTTCCTGCATTATTAAGTTGAAGTAATGAAGTACGTCTTTGATATTTTACCCAATGATAGTTGCTCTCTTTATTGGTCGTAATAGCACTTTCTCTCTGAAATTATTATCATCTTAAGGAGTTAAATGCAAATCAACACACTATCCTCAAAAGTATTGTCTCAAAACATAAAGCGTTGTGTATTTGGACACATCATTCACTCTAATTTTCAACAATTGACATTAGTTAGTTATATTTTCATTCTCCTGAAAGGAAGTGGGCGATATATTTCGATATGTACGGAAGGATGCACGGTTTGTCCGACGCAAAGCAAATATACAAAGGAAATGGAATTTGGAGGGAAATTGTGAATCAAATACGCTACTTCCTTGTTTAACCCGAAATGGAGCTGCGCAATTGTTAAATACTCTTCTATTTTTAATTCCATACTTAAATGCGCGACTTAAGGAATCGTAGATTGATGGATGGAAGATATGGCTTCAACCTCTTTGAAATTGACATACATTATATTTGATAAACAGTGACATAGCAACGAGGTAGAGCAAACTCTTCTAATACTCCAAAAAGTGAGAAATATCGACACGAATACAACTCGAACCGATTACCCTCTGATACAGCCGGTATCTAAACTTCATGAAGCATGCCATAAAACGTGCCTTACTATTTCTCCGTAAAGAAACCCATCTTTGTATAAAGGATAACATTGACAGGACAATAATACCCGAGAAGGGCAATGTTTTCCCTCCGCATCCTTCAGAATATTTCCGTATCGACTTTCTCTAATATTTGGAGAAAGCGTCGTAGGGTACACTCGTCCCGCCCCCGCGGTATTTGTTCGCTCATCCAAAATGGAAATGCTTTTCAACCATTTCCGTCAACGGGCGTTAAAGTTTCGTCGGAGAAGAATAGCTGGTCGTGCTTCCTCCATTTGTCTCGAACGGTGTGGCTTCCGAAATGGGCAGAATTGGCGCAAAGAGGCGAAGAGGGAAGGGGACAGAAAGACGGGACTCTTCCGTGTTTTTTCGATACCCCTTAGAACTCCTTCCCCACTCCTTTCTCCATCCCCACACTAATTCCCCTGAGAGATAAACCGCTGAGGAGGAAGCCCCTGAGAAAAGGAGATCCTAAGGAATTCGGAGGTGAAGAGGTACAAACACAGACTGGGGAAGGGATATATCATAAATATAAGGGCAAGATACATCGGGGAGGTATTACCTTACGGGAGATCTTAACCCATATTTTTACTGGAGCCAAAAATAAAAGAAAACCCTCTGTCGTGTGGAAGCCTACGTCAAAGAAAAGTACCCTCGATGATGTTATTCAAGGGCGATTGAATCCCGCGACATTTCGTGGTTTATAAGGCAGTTTGGCTGAATGATTATTCGTTTACCTTCCCCTTGCTATAAAGGATGGGATTATACCCCACTTCCAGAACAATCCAGGGAAACACTCAAGTTTAATAATCTTTTCAGACTACTTTCCTTCCATTTCTCCTGAATAGCATACTGACACAAAGATCCATTTGTGGCTTCCTGTGTTTATCGATTTCAAATCGAAGAAAAATTAATGATTATTAAATCACCACACTACTGGAAAATTTATAACTATTATTGGGAAAAACGACATATCGCCAATTTTGTATCTATTTAATAATACTGTATCATCGCAATATCAAATATTTCTAAACTTAATTCTGAAGTAAAAGAGGATGTTTCGCTGATCATTCTGTGATCCACGGTTGAGATGGTCTTACAACAAGTGGGGATTCTAATTTCAGCAAAAAATTTTGTTATTTCATATTTCTCTGTTCTCAACTCGCTGTCAGTAAAGTAATCAGCCCGATGACTCGTTAAATCTACGTCTCTTCTCTATTTGTTACCTTAAACCCTCTTGAGGGAATGAGGCTTACTAGACAAGGTGAAGTGTGAGGTAGTTTGCTTTTACTTTACTCATTGAGGTAGATTCTCCGCTCACAGCAGAGAACGTCCACTATAGTGCAGCGCAATGACCATATAAATTGGGCCTTCGTAGCATTAAATAATCGGTGATAGAAATTAATGCCATTAATTAGAATCGGTCATATTTCAGCCACTTTCATTTCATCACACTCATGAACAAGGTTTAGACGAAACAGAATGAAATCTTCCTATATTCTGTACGAATAGAAAAATTGAATGTCCATCATTCACCAAGATATCATAGCAAGAATTCATCTAATACACATTTCTTACCCATGAAGCCAGACATGGCAGAAAATATCTTTAAATCCCATCTCGATCACTTATTTTTAAATACAGCCTTACTATTGAAGACTTTACATGGTTTCTGATAGACCTCCACGGCTACCTTGGCAGTCTCGGGGAATACCAGCTTAAAGTAGCGTCACCAATATGATACTTTCCCTTAAACACATTCCATTCCCCTTTGATTTTGTATCGCTCTCAAGGGATTCTGGACACTTTAAGCAGAATAATTTAGGCCCAACAAAGGGCAGCCACAACAAAGGCTGACTTGCTGAGGCATATTGATTTCCATAAGGGGAAAGTAAGGAATTTTTCGATGTCTTTGCCGAAGTGAAGGGAATCTTTAGCTTTGTAACTTTCACCATTGGTTTTAAAAGCTTAAGAATTTTTGCAAGCGGAATCGCCATCATGTGAATTCAGCCTGTATCTTTCTTCGATGAAAAAGGCCGCATTTTGAGAGAAATTATAAAAAGAAATAGTAATCCGAAAGTATTTCTGTGATGCATCCCCGACAATAACGATAATCTGGAAATACCAAAATTCTTCCGATTTCTTGTTGTAGTATAGCCGAAGAAATATAATCAGAGGTTATCAAACTGAATTTAATCTTACTTACATAGAACAGAGACTCCGAAATGTACACTGAGACATGAGATTTGAAAATAATTATATGTAATATTGTTGGTTTTGAAATCGAAGATTTCTTTATGAAGCAAGGCTTTGGAGTCGGGTCTGGTTCAAAATCCTCTGTTTTTTTTAACATTTTATTCCAAGCTGACTACCCGATTATGAAATTTACAAAATAGAATACTTAAGCAACCAATGTTAATCTATACAAATTAGTGCATATTATCATTAACAAATCTATTAATAATTACAAATTAATAATAATACCTCTGAGGAGAATACGGCCTCTATTATATTATTACCTCTATTATAACGATAGTTCCTTCGTAGAATACAGAAGTCAAGGTAGATTTATCAGTACAGATTTCGTTGAGGAGATTTTTTTGACATTGATCTACAACGAGTTGATTTCATTGCTTCAAATAACAACATTCTGTTCTCTCGCATAAAAAGAGACGATAGAAAAATAAAATGGAAAGGAGAGAGAGAAGATTCGGGATAAAGGAATTCCAAGAAAAGACGAATTAAGGATAGCTCGTTTTATCACCTTTTTCCGGTTCCTCGCGTCGTTTAACGTCTCTTTGCTTCAGCGTTTTCTTTCCTAATTTCCCATGCGCCTTGCTTCCGGTGTAAATGTGAGTTTTATCTCTTTCCTTTCTCATTTAAACTTCCTCCGAACTCCTTCCGCTAAGTGCATCGGTAGTAATTAACGGCGTGACGCCTGAATAACTTACAGAGAAGAGGTGTCTAAATCTACAGCATCGATTATTAATTTATCACGTCTAATGTTGCAGTTTTCGACTCCGCTGGCATTTGTCACGTCTAGGACGCATCAAGTACGTACGCTGAATCCGTCTTCGTGACTTTTAATCACGGCAAAGATATTTTGGGTCCGCTCTAACTCTGAATGATTGATGCCAGTTTCAGGCTGGTGCACTCAAACCTCAGCAGTATTTGTTGTCGAAGAGATATTTTATGATGAGAAAAAAACGCTGAGGGGATCATCTTGTCATCCCCTTCAACCTGGTGATGTCACGGAGACAGATGAATAAATAATATACGTGTTTTATTTAGAAGTTAAATTATTTACGAAGTATTTCCTTTCAATGGGATGGATGCACATTCACTAAATATTGATATAATTTATTTTTTCCGCCATCATTTTTTTGTTTACCTGATGTCCTTGTAGGATTCGCGTGAATAACTAAAAGTATTAAACTGTTTGGGATGGTCTGTCTAATGTGTTAATAATTGTATATTATTGAGAGGATAAGGAAGGGGAAGTAGTAACAGTTTACTTAATATCAATATTACATCTTCCGAGGTCACTTCATAGTCATATATGTATACTTAACTCTCATCACATTCTGTAATCTCTCTTTCCATTGTCGTCACAGTTGTTGAATAATTAGGAAAGGTTTATTGATCCTATTTGATATGTTTATTCAAAATTATTCCGTATTAAATCTCTTTAATTTTCATAAAGCATCTCTTTTGACCATAAACCTTTACTCGTCGTTTTAAAAAGTATTTGAATTAAAAATCATATTTTTCTCGTTTCATTGTTTCGAGTGATTCAAGCTAATCTCTCGGCAGACACCGGTCTCGACTGACGGAAAGGTTAAGCTTAGTGCTTCACATGTTTCTTCACGCCAGATTACCAACTCAATCTTAGTGGCATGCTAAATAATGCATAGTGTCAGCTTGAGTGGCGACTAACCATCCTAGCGAAAATTCTGTTTTCGTTGCAACTTAGTAGTTATGAGTGACATTTAGAAAGAAGAAAATCTTTGTAATATGGGATAAAAATTTTCCTTCGCCATTATATTGCAATGTATAAATTTCCTTAAAATAATATATAACTCGATTATTTGTGAATTAACAATTAAACAGGATATATTTCAAAATGCATCGGAAAAGAAGATTCCATGTTACATTTTTGTGGTATACCTCATCAATATGTATCGAAGATAAAATGAAGAAAATTGAATGCACTCTAAATTTACTATAAAACGAACCTATGATGAAAGGCTTGAAATTTGTTCATAAAAATACGTTATATATCATGTGATGCATGCTACGGATATCATATTATTTTTATTATTTAATTTGATCCAAATATAGAGTCGCCCAATTCTATGTAAATCTAATGAAAAAAGGAAAACATTATAATGGGAAAATGTAATAACTGTAGCAGTCATATGCTAGAAACTAACAGAGAAATTTCAGTGTATGTATAAGCAATATTTTTTTAAAATTTCACTGACCCTTCCTGCATGTTCTGAGATTGATTTATTTCCCCGTGTTTATTCTGTGGGTAAAATCCGTTTCATTTTATCAAGGAAATAAATTAATTTTTATCGCCTCGGGCCTCGCTTCCGTCGGAAATCTTTCCTTGCGATAAGTTGTTCTTAATTATCTTCTATTTACATTACTTTCATCTTTGCGATACTTCCAATACCTGTAATTTATTTCCAAGATTTCGCACACATAATTTAAACCTCTTACATTAAAGTGTTCAATTTACCGAAGAGGAATTCACTTCATTTCTGTTGGCAGAAATCAAAAATCATTTACAGATATTCATTTGTGCGTACATAAATTCCGATTATTTCGAATCATATATTGCTACATAACATTAATATAAACTGAGAATCTTGAATATCCATTAAACAAAATAAGGAGAAAGCAACGACATTCTCAATTACTGTCGATTCTACGTGGTCACATTCGTGATGAGGAATGTCATTCGTACGGAAGTAAAGACGAATCACCTACTAGATCCAACCCCGATATTCTTAGACTCCTTTCCTTTCATCAATCATCATTTCAAGTGATATTTTGTTATTTCTGTGATTTTATTAAAACTTATTTGGTATCATTATAATTACTTCGTTTCCACTTGTTAATACTATCGTTTTATATTATATCTATTGTTTTATATTATTACTGCTGCCGTTACTAAAACATTTTTTACGATAATGATGACGTTTGGTTATATATCATAATTTATCTACAGCTTAACCTCTATTTGCCTAGTTAGTGAGCACTAATAAATTACAAGGCCAAATAATTGCACAATTAAACAAATTTAGAATTAAGGTATGGGTATAATTATACACGAAAGTTACTTATTTATTATATATAGCTATATTACACATAATTATTATCATTATTACTTAAAGAGGAAGATGTTTCTACTATAGTATCTCAATGAGCTACTGACTATAAACCCTTCCGCTCTTCAACTGCTTTATCCGAAAGCGGTCATGTTCTTTTCTCAATTTTTTCCCTTTAAATATTCCTGCGAAAAAGTGACATTCTCTCACGTATGGTTCGGATGGACAGGTTCACTTACACGCATTTTACCATAGCACCCTCACGGGCGCGCGCACACGGTGCCGAAAACGTCGGGATATCGACGGGTGCCAACTCGATTGTGGATTGCGTGCCTCGGGTTAGGCGAGGAAAAGGGAAAGGCAGTAAGGAGAGGGGGGATCGAGGAGAAAGATAGGGGAATGGAAGCGCCCTCTCCAGAGGCGTGGATCCCTGCGCTCAGAGGGACCTGTTGTCGATCCGGTGCAGTAGCATATTGGCGTCATCCGCCACGGACACGGAGGAAAAGTGCGCGTGGTTATTCGGTGGAAAGATGTGCGTCTGGGAGGATGAACCTCCCGGCACCCCCGCGGCTCGGCTCCCCCCACCGCGATAAGCGTGGCACGCGTGCGCGCTCTCAGGCACGGTTGGCGAGTGAGTTCCGAAGAGTTCCATGCGTGCGGTGGAGTAGGACGGTCTCCACGTCCGATGTCGGGGGAGAAGAGTTCCCGGGAACGGACGGCGTCGTTCCCCGCGGGTGGTAGGTCGACGGGACGGACTCCGTGATCAAGGAAGTGCCGTGGACACAGGATATTACGCTGCCCGAACGACTTGTCTAGGGGAGAAAAAGGAGACAGAGTTCTTTGTTATCAGACGGGGTACATTGACGTTGATTCGAAAGTGCGGACGGATTTAATTTTCATTGCTCTCCGCAAGTTGTGTGTGTTTTGTTTTGATTTTTGTGTGTTCGTCCGCGAGTGCCCGTCTCTCCGGTCTTTTTCGCAAATTCTTCTCCCGCACGAAAGTGCTGATGTTTCGCCGACAAAAGAATTGGATTAATGGGTTTGGCCTACTTTGGGTGCTCGGTGGACGTCCGGAACTCTGACGATAAGTGAAGTTCTTCCGATGCAATGTTCTCCGAACAGAAATTCAGGGAGTGGAGAAGGGAATGCACGCTTTCGATTGGGAATTTGAGATGGGCGAGAAATAAATTCCTCGCCGCTCTCTGATTCCCTTGTTTTCGTAGTGAGAAGAGGAAGGATAAGGGAAAACGGCGGACTGGCAATATTATTCCCGTAAAATACTTGTTTGTGCGCGGTTAATCGTCCACCATCTCCCACGAGACACTCCCTCTTTACGGTCGGGTAAATTAGGTTTTCGGTTGAAGTAGGTGCTTTCCGTTGTTCTGAGTGTTACGTCTGATTCCGGGAGCTATAAAGTATTTCAGTACAAAAGATATAAAGTTAGTCCGCACTAGCTCCATTCAATCTCTCTCTAATGGTGTCGTGAGGGCAATGCTGACTCGAAACGCTTGATACTGTATGAACAAGGTGCGGTTTTCCAGCTTCACTCATTCCGATTGGCTAACGAAGCATTTCCTCTGAAAAACCCCTTCCCGAATTACCGCCAACAGGTTTCCATTCCGAGTACGGAAGGGTGAATCCCCGTGGGGAAGCAAAAGGGTTCACAGTCAAAAACACGAAGGGATCGCAGTGTCTTTCGGAACCCTTTGTTTTAACCATCGATTCTCTCGAGTGACGGATGGTCTGCGACAGTTGGATCGGTGGTACTCTCCCCAAGGGAACATAGGTGCCGACGGACATACACTTCCCACAGGATCCACAAGTGTCTGCCGAGAGAGTGTGTGTGAGAGAGTGGGAATTTGTGGTCCAGTGGCTCGATCGGGACTACGCACGTAAACTGCCTCCCGGAGATACGTTTTCTCGATCGGAAGACGGATCTAATCCCGAGCGAGTCTGATAAAAAATCCACGGAGGAAACTCATCTCTTGGGAGAGGAAGTTCCGATAAATTCTCGATCGATTCGCCGCCTCTTACATTCGATAGGGTTTTCGCCCATTGCTATTTTGCTCTCAACCCACCGTTACTTTTGTCTCTCGATTATTTTCCCCAAACCATCTCGTTTATAGGGGACGTTTTAAACCCACATTCGACGGCATCCATCGGACATCATCGCCGCATGTATTTCTTTCTCATGCTCACGAGATTGATAAACTTGTTTCGAAAAGTCGGTCTCTGCGGTTTGCAATCACGCTTTTTTACTCGATTAAGCGTCGCGAAGTAGAGAAGTTTTTTTGGTATTTTTCTAGCATTATCGCTTAGGGGATGTAGAAGTAGTAGGTCGCGCACACAAGTACCCGTGACGGTGTGCAAAAAGTGCCGGGCTGAGCATTTGCGAAGCGCATTTCCTAAGGAGACACATAAAAAGGGCTTCCCAGGTGGCTTTTCGCGACCACTGTGTGGGAATTCAACAAGACTAAATCCCCCGCGTTTCGTAAGTCTATCACATACCATTTTTCTCGTCTCACATCCGAACCCTTTGAATATGCCCTCCGTCTCACTCCATCGTCCAAGTGCTTCTAATACTTCCCTCACCCCAATGCCGTCTTGTGAGACGTTCTCGGAAGAAAAATCTTGGCTGTGCACCAATAGATTATATGCCACGGTTGGGAGGAGGGGTAGATGTCGCCAGTCACAACGTTGACGATAAAGTGGACCTCCCCCAAAGCCGTGTCGACTGACATTCTTTTATGAGCTCCTTAGGAAAAAACTTCTAGATTTAAGCGTGTATTCGCTCCGGTCACTCCGTCTGTGCCCTTCCGAACGTTCGCTGTAAAAGGAAGGAAATGAATGATACCGCTATCGCGTCTGTTTTAAACTAGTTCGATATTTTTCTACTTCCGCTCCGCTAGTTATCGTTTTCTAGGTGGGGAGAAATAAACGTGTACACAAACGTTCAAAAATCCGTTCCTTCGAAAGAGAAAATCTTCTACTGTCTAAATCTTTCATCCGATCCAGTTGACGACTTTCCTCCGCGCTCTTAAATAGTGATATTTTATTACTTATACGACTGACTGCTTCAGAGGGAACGTTTGAGCGAACTGTTTAAACCCTCTGTTCCCACCGCAATAATTGATCGCTTTTGGAGGTGTAACGAATCGAAATATACCTCAACAACCATATGTTATGTTTTGATAAACAATAAGGAGGAATCAGGTGGTTCAGATGGACCGCCGCATCTTCCGAGGACAAGGGGAGGGGCCGTCCCTTCCCTGAGGCTGATCTGCCTCGCATTTTCAAAGGAACTTTTCCACACGCAAATGTTGTGCGTGAGGATGGCTTCAAATGAGGGTATTGGTGCCGGGGTGCCGCCCGACGACTTCATCATGCTGAGCGTCCTAAAGTCGCCGGTGGGCAAAGCGTCCAGAGGCGCCGCGGCGGCTGCTGCGGTTGCGGCCGCCGCAGCCTTGCCCTCCGCGGCGGCCTCAGTGAGGGACCTCCGGAGGATATACTGCGCCGACCAGCAGCAGCAGACGATCTTCGTGGGGGTCGAGGATGGGGAGGCGGGAAAGGCGGACGATGATGAGGATGACCCTGGAGGTGATGACGGGATGTTGGAGGAGGTCGTTGGTGGTGGTGACGAGGATAAACTTATGAGGGGCGTCATGGTGCCCACGACTGTCATCACCGCACCACAAGAGCCGGAGGATAAGTTCGTTTTCTTCGGACTCCGGAAGCTTCACCAGCGTCTTGGACATGGAGGACACCACAAAAGGGTACCGACTCCCATGAAGAGTCGGAGATCGAGACTGGGGAGCGATGACATCGACTGGGACGCAACTTCCAACACCACCAACGATGAATGCATATCTAGGTACCAGGGGAGGAGTCCTGACGATGAGGAAGCAGGAGTGGGGTTTGAGGACCTTTCCAACGAAGGGGAGGAGAATTCGGTGAAGAAAGGTGATGAGAAGGCAGTTACAAAATGGAAAGAGGAAGAAGAAGGTGAAAAGTGCAAGGAAGAAGAAGAGGAGGATGAAGATGAAAGTGGTGTTCTAGAGGACGAAGATGGTGAAACAGGTGAAAGTGGTGATGATGGTGAGGAGAGGGACACGAGCGAGGGGGGAGAAAGCGGGGGGAGCGTGAAGAAGAGGAAGAGGAGGCGGAGGAGGAGAAGGCGGAGGGGAGGGGAAAGGGAAGGGGAAGGAGGAGCAAAAGACAAGGGGGCCGCCAAAAAAGGGGGGGGACCCGGTGTCCCCGATCCTTACTACCCCATATACCTTCCTATGGACCAGGCCTTCAAGGCCAAGTATGTGTTCCATCACAAAAGGGCAGGGAGGACGAGAACTCTGCAGGAGAGGACTTACGTCTTCCTGGAGCACCCTGGTGGATGGCTGTGCTTCATCTACCACTTCACAGTGTGAGTTTATCAATCTTTTAACTATGCTTGACAGGTCGGTAGTATCAGTTGACGACGAAAGCCACTTGACCGTCTAGTTGGAAAGTTTCATGTTTATAATCTGATAGGGAGGTAGCACAACTGAGCAATTGCACTTCATTTTGTTACACTTAATCGTTTGTTGAATTTTTCAACTGATTTCGTGTTACGTGTTTGCGATATTTATATTTAAAAGCGAAACAGCTCCGTTAAGCCGTTTTTCTGCATATTATATAGGGAGATCATCGATGGACGGTCTCCTTTTTAAACTTCTTTTAGTCTATCAGATGAAAACTGGCTGGCCCATAATTCTTCCTGTTTCTTCTAATTTTATGACTATATCATATTGAGAGATAAATTCCGTTTCCTCACTATAATATATACTTCATGTGTTCTTTATTATTATATTGGCGGAACAGATTCAAATAACAGAATCGTTTCTTGTTAATACGAATCTTATTATTATATTAGATTAGGGATTACTGTAACGACCCCAGTTAAAACGCTCTGGTTTTAGATGCCATCCCGCTTTATACGCCATTTTATTCCGGTCTCAGTCCGTATTACACGAGACACATGAGAAAAATACTGCTCAGGTAACTGCCTATAAGGCTGATTAGTCCCATCCCCAGGTGCACTGCAACCCGCTTTACCCCTATCGTCCTCCTTATTTGATTTACCAAAAGTTGTTCAAATTAGCTGTATCGCTGGTCTCCGTTTTCCTCGCCTTGTCTCCAAGCTGAGATACCTTTCCATTCTCTAGTGTGCGATGACTAATTTTGTGAAAAGAAATAGAAGATATTGTGAAACGTAGCATCTCTATTACGTTGTTAAAGTGGTTTCTAGTGCTTAGATAGAGGGATCTTTTCCATCAGTCTCGATCAGTAGGTTAGACAAGAAGTCACTTGGCGGTGATTTTTAGTCGTGAACTCGAGCTGTTAACATATCGAATAGAGAAGAGTGGCAGTGCAGTGTTTAGTGGATTTTTTATAGTAGTTCGTGCTCTGAGACGTCCTTTCGCTGCTGTTTAATAATCGGATATTTATTCCTAATTTTCCGTCTTGTAAAGTGTTGTAGCAAAAAAGCGCGACTGTGAAAAAGCAAATGGAGGCGCTCTGTTTGTCCGAAAATCTGACAGTTCCGCAAAAATTTGATAAGGCACGCATTCTTACACAGCAATTGTCGGCGGATTCTTTAGGTATCTCATCCCCAATTGTAGCATTTAAAGTAAACAAAAGAAGATTCCTTTGTGTTTTAAATCACGTTTGAAAATCAAAGAGCTAGAACGTTTCCCTATTTATGTCTAACGCAAGAAATAAAATGTAATATCTCGCTTCTAAGGTTGTTTAAAGTCTGTTCTCTGAAAAGCCTCCTTATTGGATTTTACTGTAGATAATGTGATATAAATGACATGTATTAATGATGTAAGAGTAGCGCTTATATAAATTATCTCTGCGGAAAATGCCTACGTGTTACTGCCTCTGGCTCACTGTTTTCAAATCGTGGAGGTTCATTTTCCCATTTGTTAACTTTCTTAAGTAATCTACGCTTAAAAGCCATTTACTTTGTTAGAATGGAGTATTTTGTTCTTTGCGTGGGGAAGTCTTATGGTGGTTCTCCTTGCTATTGACCCATTTCAGTCATTTTCCATCCGCTTTAACAGAATCTTTTCCTTAGCTGAAGAAAGTGTTAGTTATTTTGCCTTCGAATGCCATTCCGTAGTCTTCAGCTTAAAGAAAAGGTCAATTAGCCGACTTAAAATAATTATCCGGTAAATAAGAGTGCTTTTAATTTCATCTTTTGAATGTCGTTGATAGTAACAGTGGATTAGAAAAAGGGTTCTATTTTATATTACAATAATTTCGTTGTCTGAGCTATCATTGTGGAAATTCCGTTGCAGAATATCGCGTTCTTATAGTTATACGAAATTAAATTTTCTTCTCACTTCACTTACTTCAGAATACCACCGTTTCTTTTCTCTAGTTAGCTAGTAAACAAGGAAATGGGATTATAGTGACGTGGACTTCTGGAATACATTTTGTACTTCAACTTGGACGTAACTATTTTTAATATTTTCTGGTTAAAGATAAGACAAACCTGACTCCTTGAAATTGAATTTTTCCTAATATCACAGTTATTTTTAACCGTTTTAATATTATAGATCTGAGAAATATTGGAATTTTAATTCGGTATTATAATATTTTAGTGTTCTCTGTAAGATATGTTTCTACCAAGTGAATCCTGATCAAGAAGTTTCCAATATTTTGCTAATGCTTCTCTTACGAAAGAGTATTTCACGTGAGTTATTAGAATAGAGAATTAGAATTTCCCATTCCTTTCCTCATCCCTGACATTTATGCTGCACATTGTCATCAATGAATTTCCCTAATTCGGATTCAGGTTTTGTCTTATTCGGTTTTCTCTTTCATTCCCAAGCATATGAAAGGATGCTAATTGGACTTATCATAATAGGTCGGCGAAATTAATCGAGCATCTTGAATCAGCCGCGGTGGTGATGTTCGAGACGACTATAGGCAAATACAATGCCTTCGCGTTGCCAATGGGTTGCTTAAGGGCAAATAATGATTCAGTGGCTTCATTCTAGAAGTTCTATTCGGCAAAACTTCCTACTCGTACCAATTGTGGATCGATCTGAAAACATACTTTATGGGATGATTATGTATGTTTTAACTGTGCCATGTGGTTCAAAAAAACTTAATGGAGTAATTTAGGTAAGGATCCTTTTGTAAGTAATTAAGGCTGTAGAAAATCCAGTGTTAATTCTGCTTAAAGTGAACCTTTTTTCCAAAGGAATAGGCAGAAGTAAAAATAGTGACATGACTGGGATACAAACCCAGATCTCCTATTTACCGGTATCCGATTCCGGTAGTTGAGTGGTTAGAATATTTGCCCGGAAATTGGGAGACTTAGGTTCGTGTCCCAGTCGTTGCTATTTTTCACTTCTGTTCATCCTCTGGTTTTTATGGCTCATCGTGCAAGATAAAGACCTTCCCTTCATTCAACGTTTTGTAGTTAAGTTAAACTATAAATATAAATTGAACTTAAAAACTTCCTCATTGAAGTATGTGCTCATACTGCCTCATGAAAATGGGAACTTTTTTCCTATGAAACCATCATTCAACTTACATATTTTTTATTTAGGGCATAACTTGGTCGATTGATTCCAAAGCTATTGAATCGTCGCTGAATTATTGTGGTATCTAACTCCCAAGATTCTCTTTTTAACTGAAGAATATCAAGATGCATTGGTTGAAGTTTCTTCAAACAGTATTTTAGACTAAAAAAATATGGACATTCCTTCCTAAAGCATTCCATCTCCCCTGTTAAAATTAGTTAATTGTTTAACTCTCCTGTTTTACCCGTTAAAGCAGAGGCATATTTAAGTGGTATGTATTAAACTAAAAATATACGCACATTCCGCGGAGTAGATCCCACAATGAAACATGTCAGTATCATAGGCGAAAACTAATAATGAAAGAAAACTGGGACGAATCGATGACTCTTCCGTAATTTCATCTCTATTTCAGTAAACACTGTCGATAAACTGACATTAAGCTGACAGTCCTCGATACAGTGATAAAATAATCCATGGGATCTTTGTTGCTAGAAAGCCATCTTTTGGCCTGATAAGGGGTCATTACAAACTTATCAATGGTCACGAGAGCCAATTCCATCCGTGCCTACATCACAAAGCGCCTTCCAAAAATCGATCATCAAATTATGCTTTTCCAAACTGCCGCGAACTCTTTCATAATGCAGCGCCATCTATCCCAAACACGTCAATTTCGCTCCTATCCCACATTTCACATCAGAGAGGTCCATTCTGGCTGATATTGATTGTAAAGACCCTTGCATTTTATGTAGATCCAGCGATTCCCATTCAAATCTCCTCTACCATGGCTCACTCATTTAAAGAAATATCGCTCATTGATCCTGCTTGCGTCATGGGAATCTCTTAAATATTTTAGGCTATTCGTATACCGCCGAGCTAAGCTACTCTTGATACTTTTTGCCTTTTCCCCTATAATAATCCATTCCAGTGTTTTTATGATCGTTTATCCATAACTCCGGAAGTATTTGCTACAGTTTAGTAATAATACTTCTTTTTATAGAGTTTCAATTTACCTGTGTGGTGGAATTCAAGTTTTGAATAATATTACTCCGGTGAGAGCAGGATTGAGAAATATTCCGTTAATATTAACCGAGATTTGGTTTATCATTTCCTGCTTTCGCCAGAATAGGTTGTATTATTCGCTCGTGGCGAAGTATAACCTTTTGCAGTTTTTTCGCAGTTGAATCCTAAGACATCATGTGATTTATGTGTGAATTTTAGAGAAATAATTCATGCAGGTTGTCCTTAAGTTATTCTCAGCGGTAATCTCAAATTATTTTAGATATTATTAGATATAATATTTAGATAGATATAAATTTATATCAACAATAATGCAAAGTTTACGAGCGCTTAAATAAATTGCTGGACAAGAAGTTTCGGTTCCGTTTCTGCGTGTAAGCAATGTCAAAACATAATACTACTAATACTAAATCAACCTCTGGATTGTGAATGCACAACTACATTAGGATAGAAAAATGCGTGCTTAAAAACAGAAAATTGAGAAACGTTGATTTCATCCTGAATAAACACTTGACGAAGTTTGCGAGAGATGCTGTTAGAGCGGTAAAGCCTCCATTCAAAGCATAATATTCCTTTCTGTTGGGGTTCGCTCTACGGGCTCAAAATATCACCAGTTCCACTTTTACCCTTGCCTCAGCATTTCCTTTTGAAAGAAAAAACTTCGCCCTATTGACCATCTCGCGTGTCTCCTGAAAGGGGACCTTTAGAACCCAAAACACGGCCATTTGAGACTGCATCCAGAAAGATGCCCTCCCAGGAATCGATCGATGTACTTCCCAATAGCAACAACGTTGTGTTTGTGTAAGGGGAGTAGCTTGCTATCCACGGAGAAAAACTCATCCCTTCGCTCTGCCGTCACTCATGAGGGTGCCTCAAGGCACAGTCCTAGGACCAGTTTCTTTAAAGGAGTCCGATCGGATGCACAAAGAGAGGAAAATGAGATGGGGTGCTGAAACGAATTGCACCCTTTCCTTATCTCCTTGCGAGAATTTTTGCGTCCAAGGGTTCAAGTTTAGATCACTACTCCGGGAGAAATAAGTTTCTATGGAAGAGTTCCTCAACACTTAAGTCTGCGGTTAAACATTTCTATGAAAGTGATCCGATAAGGTAATTAAAATGAAAAATAACTTCAGGGAGGTGGAAAGAATTTAAGTGAAAAAAGAAAGCCTTTGATTATCGTTATTTAAACTTCTTTTTCTGATCTTGAAGTGCTATGTTAAACGAGCTATTAATTACTTATTTCAAATTTGTTAAATAAGCGTATACAAGTCACAATTCGAATCCTGTTGAGTTTCAAGTTTTCCTTTTTTTGTAAAATTACAGCTTATCATCTGAAGGTGTGAGTATCACCTCAGAGAAAAATAAATAATATACCTTTTTTCCTATTTCCATCTGTTCCAACCCAAGGCTCTTTAAATGCTCTTATTCATACTGAAAATATACCGTGCAATATTAAGGAAGATAATGTGGAACTAGTTTATATTGAGGATGTAATTTTCAATAAGTTGACCTACGTGCATGAAGAAACATCACCAAATCGAACGTTAAAATTTGCTGCACATAATTGAGATGACAGATGCATGGTTCTTGGAAGTTGATTTAGGTTTTCGATTGTTTTAGCACAGCTGCTTTTATCCCTACGGTTGCAATAGGATATCATTGGCATTGTTTTGTTTTAATTCGTGATCTCTAAGTTAATTAAGGACTGAAATAGCGTAAACAACATCTTTCCAAACTTGAATACTCTAGGAAGAAGATTTCTTTCAAATTTGTGCAAACTTTCTAGTATTTCATTCTTTTTTGTCATTTTTGCCATATTTAATGTCCAATAACATCCAATATTATCAATGGATTTTATATACATATAATGATTAATAATTTCGTTCTCCATAAATTAATTCTAAATAGTGAATTTGTGTATGTATATCTTGCGGATGAATCAGGACTTGAAATTAATTTCTTGATAAAAGGAACGAATATACAATACTTAAGTCACAAAACCAGGGAAGTTTCAAGGAATGTATGGAGTGTATTTTTTCGGTCAATACAAGGAAAATATAGGCTCTAATAGATTATAGTAGTATTTTTCTGTAATTTGCTGCTGATAATCAAAAAGTACTGAAGCTCTCATGAATTTTGAATACACAATTATCATCGATAAATATTCAGAGTAATATTCCACGTATTAACAATCATGTTGGAAATTTATTCAGTATCTCTTTAATTATGTACATGATAATATTTCATTATTTATGGTACGAAGAGATGATATTCTGACATCACTCACGTACAATTCAATTTAAATTGTTTTATCGTGCTTGAAGGGTATGTGCCGCTTAAAGGTTTCCACACAATTCTCATTGAAGCTTAGATTAGCACAGTGCAATAGGACGAAGCAACTGATTGATGTACCTAAATCCGCTCCTGTAACGTCAATAGAATCTCCAAAACTTGATTTAAACCCTAGCAACAGAGCTTATAGGATTTCAGATTTTAGGGATTATCGGCGAACTCGATTCAACTTCGTTTCCTAGCCTATTTTTTCAGTTGAAACATCTTCAATTATATATCCGTCGTTCTCTTTCTCTGTTTTTGACTCTTCTTTGACATCTTTCCTATTACCCACAGTTTTCCCCTCAAAATTTCAATTTTCCTTGTAGAATAAGATTCGCGAACTCGTGAAACAGATTCAAAAGTTGCGTTTCATCCGTATTCGATATTTCCCGACCCTAGGTCGTCCGCTAAATCAGCTTCGGGCGTCCGATACAATTACAGCGCCATTTCGATTCTCTTGAAAATTCCGACGTCTGCAAACAATGTCTGGGGGAATGTCGTTCCGAAACTGGAATTCCGTCAATAGGAGGACTCGCTGTTTTAACTCACAAAGGACAGAAGGGAATGTAGCCGTTTAGTCCGAGAGCGGTTTTCTGGTGAACCGCGGGAAGCGACGCCGTGCACACAAATATCGCATATATCAAAGAGGTTCCCTCCATCATTCACTGTGGCTTTGATGGATTGCCGGCTAAAACCATTTGCAAGTTAATTGAACGATAACCGTGATTTTTCTTCCATGATGGGTTGGGCCCCGAGATGACTCTATTTCCCCTGCTCGCAAAGTAACATAAACTATGAAAGGTAGAATGAAACCAGGGTCCGCCGACTGGGGATCCGTGAAATAATTTGATGGGGTCCATGAGAATAAATGTTTTTCCTGGTTAATCTAGAGTTGAGTCTCGCTCTTATCGTAATTTTGTTGTATTTCTCCGTTAGTAAATCGACTGAAGTATTTTAATACATAAGTTTCAGATTAACTGTATCCACTTAACAATAAATTAAAGGTAAATAATATCTCAATAAGTATGTGAAAGCACAAAATTTAGGAGTTCCGCGAAATGAAAAACATTAGAAAAAGGGCCAACTTAAGTTTAAGAACAATTGAACTATGGGATCTCCATCATTTTGTTTCCTATAGCAGTTGTTCTAAAACTCGTAAAATCCAAAAGCTTTATTCCCCAGGCCCTCTTAGTAACTTAGCGTCTTTTTCTATTTAGGAAATTTATTTGTATGGGGTAGGCAGAATATTTTGATGATTGTTAAAGATTGTGGCATTGGTTTATACACTAGGAAATCTTTACTGCAGAACCCAAGACCGCTTTCACCACCGTAGAACATGGTGAGTGGGAGGCAGAAGTAGTAGTGAACACTAGGTTTTATCGTACTGGGTGGTTTTATATCATAATGCAATATTAAATCTAGTTATTTTGTTTGGATATAAGTAATGAATTAAAAGGTTAAGTTTTTACATTCAGTTTTCCGTATTCAGAATTTTTGTTAGCTCCACTTCCGTTAAATATTTGGCCCGGAGAGCAGTTTGAACCTCAATACCATCATTATTATCAACCAAAAGCCCTTGAGAAAGAATGATGCTTATGAAGAAAGACAAAGGTAGTTTCTTCTCTCGTTGATTTAAATTTCCAATGATAAACCGTCACATAAATGCAGTTCAACGACCCTGTTTCTAACATATTTTATAACTTTCAATATTGAAAGAACAAGATTAATTCTACCATTAAGAATCATCCATACCTCTGTAGCTTTTATATTATCATAGACATGAGCAATACTGACGCAGAAGTAAATGAAAGATACGTTTTTCTGTATACTCTGCTATGCAAAAATTAAACGTTTTCCATCTATCAACTCAAGGTAAGAGGAATAAATATCCCAGTACAAAAGTTAGTATAGAGCTCTTTTATCGAAAGACATGATGCTATTTTACTTTACGCTGCTCTCACCAAATAAAATTTATCGGGAAAACCAATATCAAATAAATCTGAATACCGTATCCTCCGATACCTCTCTGCGTAACGCATAAATCTCAAATAACTTTTTTCGCTCTCCGTAAGGATATCCTGAATGATTTTCCTCTTCCAACTTTCCGCTGCTCGTAAAGAATCCGATTACGTTCACAAGCTAGTATCGTTTTGGACGTCTACTTAAAATAGTAACCCTTTACGCACTGACCTTGGCATTGGAATCTCGTAAACAACGATATGGGTCACTTTCGATTTCGTGCAAAAAAAGGTGCCCTTAACTCAGAAAAGTCTATGAGCCTCCATGTTTTCCCTTACCTTCTTCGAAAACATGCTGAGGAGATCGTACAAGTGTAGCGGTATTTTTCTTTTCCCGTTTCACTGAATAACCATCCCTTTCGGGCTCCTTGCCATTTTGTATGGGAAGCCATCGGCACCTTAGAAAGAGTTCGACTGCTTTCTTTCGGGTGATTCTTAGGTTCTTGGTGATTGCGCTCTTGCTAAGAAATGGGATTTCTGTGGATAATTGATCTCAGGACGTTTCAAACCAAAATTAGTGCCTAAAGTTTTATCGATTTATTATATGGATATGAGTTCGAGTGTTTTTGTTTACGAACCTTAATTTTGTGGTTATATAAGCCGGCAATGAAGTAATGTGGTTCGCAAAAGGTTTGGATTTTGTGAAAGTAAGGACTTATAGATTTTGTTTCTAACACAATTACTTTTAAGGTCCTACTTAAGAGAAAACAACCAAATTGCATCCAATTACACAATAACTCTGCACCTAAAAACAATGTTCTAAGAATAAGCGAAAACTTATTCGACTGAAAATGTAGTCCAAATCATTTCCTGGAAAAGTGGTCTATTTGGAATCGAGTTCCATTCTCATTAAAAAGAAAGCTGCTTATATAACGTTTCAATACAAAATCAGGACATGCTTCATATTAATGCAACTTGAAATCGGCAAAATATATACCTTTATGAAAATTTACAAATGACCTGTAATATAAAATGTAACTATACTACTGGTTACAGATTCTACCTTTCAGTGCGAAATGTTAAATGATTTAACAGCGAATTTTATCATGGACAGAGGGAAATGGCCAAACTGCAAAATCTAACTCTTGAAATCTCGGACATGGAGGAAGAGTTAAGGTAGATTTAGCTGTCTATTACATCCAAAATGTTATACGTCATTGGAACAAATTGAGTGAGCTCTGAGCGTACCTCCACTTCTGATGACTTTTTATATGTGAGCTTTCTAAATAAGCATATATGTATTTTTGTCCAAGAAATATTTTGATTAAATACAAACCGCATTACTTCAAAATCACATAAAAATAATCTAAATAGAAAGAAACCTTATGGAAATCGACTGCGAAATAAATGTTTCTGAGATTTTACGCGTGTTACCAGTTATAATAAAAATGAAAGTACTTTATTTGGGCGAGATTGAGACTAAAACTGACTTCTTTCATTTACTCCATCATTCCATCCAATTCTATAAATGGTAGATCAAGGGAATCTAGAAACCTAACTAGACGGATGGGAATTAATGATGGGTATACATTTCGTTTCTTTGTACACATAGGGAATATTTCCTTGTAATGGAGTTGCAAAAAGCGAAAACTCGACGTCAAGTAAAAGTGAAGGCATTCGCTATGGATCATGAAATTGATATCAAATGCAAAAGGGGAAAATGAATAGATCGTTGCCTCAGGGCTGTGAAAGTCCTTAAGCCGGTCCTAACTGCCTCCCTTGTTGTCCGAATCCCTCCCCATCCAGAATTGAACCATCAAATTCCATCTGCGGGACGCATAAAATCGCCACCTGGTAGCAGTCGCCCACGCGTGACGGACATTAAGTCGACAGAGGAAACGAAATTCGCGGGATGCTCGGACACACTCGTTTCGCACTTAGGGAACACATCATAAATCATCTCTTCCTGAGGAAGCAGAAGATCCGCTGTTAGCCCTCGCGCTGCGCTAAGACCACAGGGGATTAGAACTCAACATCGATCATGGCACAAAGGAAGCCGACCATAAATCACGGACTCTCTCAACACAAATCATAGGGCGAGAGATAGGGAGAAAGAGGAGATAAAGGTGGGAGAGGGTGTCATCCCCATTAACTCCGCTCCCCTCTGCCACTCAAAATGTTCGAGGATGAAGCGTCAAATGATGGCAGTCACTTTTGTCGCTCCGATATTTCTCTCTCTTTCCTTTCATTTTTCCCTCCGATCGACAGTGTTGTAGGCTCGAGTTAATGAAGGGATGCGACACCTGTTCGGGGAGTTGAAGGGCCCGTGAAGGGAATCTTTTTCTCTGACATTATTCCTCGATAATGTCCGACGACTAAATAGGATCGAACCCTCTCGCTATATTTTCGCCTATCAAAATATTAATGGGGTATCGGTGTTCGTTTGCTTTCGAAAGCCGTGAATGTTTCGACGATTGACATGATTCTCGCGCAAACAAAGACCGACGGACGCGGAATTGTTTTATAAATCGGGGATCGACGCGATGGAATCACAACTATCGCTGGCCATCGAAGGAGTCCAATCGCGCCCGCTGAATTATTCATCCGCCCGAATTATTCGCCGTGACTCGAAATATAATTTGACGATTTCCGAAAGCGTGATGTAATTTTCGGAACTTTCGTCAAAAAAGCGAATTTATAACGAGGCTCAATTATCGCCGTTCGTTAAATTTCCCTTTTTTTTCTTCGACGTTTTGATGGAAAACGTACCATTGTAATACATTTATCGTATCCCGTGTGCAATTAAATTTCCGAAAAAGTTGCGCGGATTTAGATTTGGACGAATAACTCATTAAAATGGTGAAACGAGGAATGAGGCGGGAAAAATAACCTTTCACGTTGATAAGAGGGGGCGAACGTTGATTGATTTTTTTATAAATTTCTAGTGAAATTACAGTGAACTTGGGCGAGAAGTCTAATATCAAACATACATCCAGATATATGAATATTGTCTCTGTTAAGAGTAAATATCTCGTTTCAGTAATTTTTAGAGGGATTAAAACTACGAATTGAGATACACTTTCTTATACGAGGGGCGTTCGGAAAGCTCCCGAAATCAAGGTTTGCCTCTTTAGGATAGTTTTAACTACAGTAATACCTAACAGTATTGGTGTGTATTATTGCCACATAATTCAGGATGAAGGACAATGGTCGTCATCTAAATATTATTCAACTCAGTTCGGACTGAAAAGTATTATAACATTTCAAAACAAGGGTGTTAAACTCATTAATACTGCTATCCGTTTAAATTCAATTGAATAAATATTCTCATTTTATTCTTTATTTTTTAACTTTATTCTCATTTTGGCTGTGAAATATCGCTTTGGATTCAAAATTGTGAGGATAAGAACCAAGAAGTCGAAAAATTTGTACATTTTTGTAGCTATAAACAACCAGTTCCCTTGACCAATAAGGCGATTTTTAACTCGATTCTCATACGAATATAGGGGAATGATAAGCCCATATCTTTCTTTCAAGTATCCCATATCTATAGAAATTTAAAAAATTAAATTTAAGTTAAATTTAGTTCCGTCATTTATTGATGGGAGAATCCATTAGTAAAACAATAGTTATTAAGGCTGAGTCTATCCATCACATTTTGAATGGATATCTTATAAGTACGAATAACGTCATCTTTGAACTCTCTCAATTATTAACAGGTTTATTTGCATAATAATTAATTCCGTTTGAATACGTTTAGTATGAGTGTAATTGTGACCCTATTCACAAATGGAAGATCTCATTAAAATTAATAGTAACATGAAGTATTTATCCTATGCTGATACTTCAATAAATACTGCAGTCATGTCCTTTTATTTGCATTATTCAGACCTTACACAATTCAGAGCTTGCATCAGAAGGCCTACTTGATCGAGAAACAAGTTGTTCCTTCCCCAGGTGTGGTATTATCCTAATATCGATTCAGTATAACATGCATTATTTAGTAGGTGCTTGTACTTCTACATCCAACATGTTATGCATTCTAACTAATGGTCACATAATTTCAAAAATTAAAACGCAGTCAATCGCTGATTACGTTCGCTGATTATCCTACCGATTATGGAGTGTATTTTTACACTCCGGCACATCCAGATGGTCCCCCATTAGGAATGCGCATAAAATCGTTTTATCTCTTTCGGATTTTATTTCTTCTTTTTCGAAAATAAGTTTGAACTCGTGTGAGATCGAAAATGGTACGATTGCAAAAGTAATTGATGATATTCGCTAACATTGTTTACTACTTGAAATTGCTCAAACTTTTCTAAGTAAGTCATTAATAATGCTGAAATCTAGTAAAAATATGTAATTTTCAAAGTATGTTGATGACTGATGCCATCATTGAATTTCAGTTTGCTTACGTCAAAGTATCTCAAGCATTAGTTTCCCATTGAATATTTGACTATATCTGAGTATAAATTAACACTGAACATGAAGTCAAAATATAATTTAATATACTCATCGCGGGTTCTCATTAAACGGCAAAATATCTTGCTAATGAGAGTGCCGTTTTGATGTCAAATTCGATGTTTATGTTATCTCTTGACAAATATCGCCACGTAGAGAAATTTCCATAGAACACTCAGCGTCATGAAGAGATCAAGTAATTACAAAGGTAAAAACTAGATAAAATGAGGCAAATTCTAGAAAAGAAATATCTTGAAAAATAGTTCACAATACATTGGTTGATCAAAGAAAATCGTAATCAATTCCCAATTTTCTTGTAAGTAATACCTTCTTACTTTTCCTTTTTCTTTTTCCTATTCTTCTTGACGATGACATTATTTAACCTTGATAATTCCCACTGCGATTTCAGGAATTGATTTAATTTTATGCTGAATGTCTTCCAAATCAAATTTCGCGTCCTTTAAGTAATAGTTGAAACAAAGGGCCATTCCCTTGTAAGAGCGATATGCTGAAAGTGATCTCTACGTGACGCTGGACGATATTTAATGACATGTCAGTCCGTCGCTGCACTCTTTTTAGGACGCATCAATCCTAGTTACGAAGAGAATAACGTTAAAGGTCAAAATCCTCAATTAGCTACAATAATTTGACGATTGCTAAGATTTCAACTTGATGGATAAAGAACGACCATGAAGAGAGCCATTACGGAAAACTCATAAATCTTCCGGAGGCGAACTCCAGCGATAGGATCTATTTCAACGATCTGATGAGTCGAAAACCCACACACTGGTGCAGCTCTCCTTTAGGCTTAACAAGACTCGCCTCAAATTAAAATGAAAAATCGATCCCCTCTCGCATTCGAATAAGATAAGAAGGGCGATAAGATATTTGGTTCCCTCCCTCGTGCTCTTTTCCCGCCATTCCATAGAAAAGGGCGCACTCCACGAGATATTACCCCCTCCCGCCCACCAATCACCCGATCGCCAAATTGGCATTCCAAAGGAGACTGAAAGGGTAAAGAGGGAGCGAAATGGTTTAAGGTAGGGTGTGTGGATTGAGCTTTTAGGGGCCCTGAAATTCGCTCCGGTATTACCGTTCGGAAAGATGGTACGTGCTCCGAGGGAAGTGAATGGAAAAGAGCAAAGTTGGACGTGGGAGTGAAAGGAGAGGCAGAATGAGATATTTAGCTGGAAGACATCTGCGTGGGAGAGACCTATATACAGTCAGAAAAGTTGAGCATCATCACTGCATCGGCTAAGGGCGTTCTATTTTACGAATGGTTGGCTTATATTCGATTAAAATCCACTCCGATTCTCTAAAATGCAAAACAACTATGGTCGGTATATTCCAAAACGAAGATTACACATTTTTATCTTTAATCAAACATTCTCTAAAGAGGTCGTTCAACCTTATTTGTTTATCTCTGATTCAGATAGGATAAGATTGTAGTTTTTAAATAAGTGGATGAATGAATGAACGGGATAGTGCTCTTTAATCTAGAAATCTCCCACGTTTGAGCATTTTGTGTATTCTATTTTAATGCACTTTGTTCGCGCCAAAAAGTCGTAAATAAATAACTGTGTTAAGCATTATGATTGCTCATGTTCAAAGATTGACACTCCATATGATACAGAAAGGGTTCGACGAAGTAAGAATAACTTTAATGGACGATCAAATAGTCTTTGAGAAGTTATTCCTAATTTGGATTCAGATGCAGAATTCGTATCTAAAATTTTTTGGGCCAAAGTATGGGAAGACTTGTGAGCATGTCTGAAAACTGCTGCAGTCCACATTTTGAACATCTTTTTTGTACTCTTTAGGTACTTTTTGAATAAATTGTAAATATATATATTAGAAACGCACTCGTAAAATTGATACTGCTCTAAAACAGGGAAATACTTTCAAAGAAATTGTAATATTTTGAGGTAATGAATATGCTAGGAAAAATGATTTTACACCATAAGAAACAAAATATTGTACTCGATATAGTAAATTAACTACACTAACTGCTAGCTGAAACACGATCCAGAATATCGTCTTTGTCTAGACATCTTGGGTCTTGTTTCTTTTTAATTTGTTGATATAGGATATATTATGAAGGATTGTCTTGATTTACTTCATGTTATTCATATCCTAAGAGTATCATAGGCTGTCTTATGCATTCTTTATATTTAGAATCTGATTAGTAAGGAATGGATGATCATTCATCATAAATCCTCTAAGACCCTACTTTATCATAGAATTTCAAGATCTAGCTCGATTATTTAATATGAATAGGATTTATACCCAAAGAACAGTTCCAAAAAGAGTAGTCATAAACTTACTATGAAAGTGTATTCTTTTAGTTGTAGTTTAAAATAAATCTCCTTTCCCTTTTAATTTCTTTTATATCGCGAAGAATATTTATATTTTCGAAATACCTGAAAAATTCTATTGTAATTTTATGTACAGTTATCTTATGGTGATCGTTTTCATTCATGGGTAAAGTAGTACTTTGCTGATTTCATTACTGTATTTTTTTCCATATATATAGTTTTGACGCTATGGTAGCTTTCCAAATATCCCTGAATTTTTGGCAAGTTCATCGATTTACCTCTATCTTAGGAAGAGCCAAATTCTCCGTTGAATTGAATTTGAGTCCGTCGCAATGTAATAAGCCTTACGGTTTCATCATGACTGTGAAACTCTTCAGATATCCAAATATTAAGAAGTTTTACATGCTAAGGAAAAAAAAAAGATTTCTTGAAATGTTTTGAGTTCGGAACCATTGGGAGGCAGAATATCCTTTGTGTCTAAATTATATGAGCTGTGGCATCAAAAACCCTTTGACGTAAAGGAAGAGAAGCAACGTCTACGGGTTGTTCGTTTCGCAATGTTCCTGAAATGTACTTCTCTTTCTTGCATTCCTGCGTCTTAGATCCTGTTCCTTTAGGATCATGACAGCCTTAAGATATTTACGTTTTGTATTTTGGTTATACAGACTTTGGGAGTAGCAAACTTTGTGATCAAAAGCATGCCTGTTCCATGACATCTTACAAGAGACGTCTCCAAAAATATTTTTATTGGTATTTGGTATAAAGGGAAACTTGCAGAAATCTATTTTGAAGAAAAATCACTTGTAGAATTGAGTATGACCTAAAAGATAACGTTTCATTTTTTATGTAGTAATATTGGCCGTATGTTTTAAAATCAAACTTGTAATAGCTACTTAATTATTTATGTTCACTATATTTATTTAAAAGTTTGTTTCCATGGCAACCATCAAAACATTTTTCTGGTATGTAGAATCTATCAATCTCTTTTGATTTTTGTCCATTTATGATAACGCTAAAACAACTCGGCTATTTGCTACTCACTCAATCTAGCTAATTTAATTCATTCTTATATATTCTCTGTCGACGACAGTATAATGTCGTGTATCTTTCTATGCACATCTTTCATGAAAGGTAATCGATTCTGTAAAACCTCTCTTTATGATCTGAAATTTAAGTAACTGGTCACTTGTTCTAAACAAGGCTGAATGACTGAAACTAATTTTACCCTTACCCTTCACTGCCTTTGTTGCACTTATCAATAAGGTTCTAAAATTAATTAGAGGTGCTTATTATCATGATTTTAAGATATTCAATCCCACATTATTTTATTTTAAATCGTTTCTTATGTTAAATACGGTTTTTAGAAAATTACGGAAATTGTATGTTTTATCCTCTTCTCAAAGAACGTTATTACAGTTACTATTCGAACGGATATTTTGGAACGTGAAATAATCACAGTGAACTATTTATTATGGCTATATTGAGACTAATGGGTCTCTTTTTTCATCCAACTCATAATTAATCACAATGTTTCAACCGCCAAAAAGAGACCTGGATGAACATTAACCAGCTGTAGCTTGCCGTAAAATTTTCAGATTATCATAACCTTATTATCTACGCTAGAAGAATTAATTAAATTATGCGCACGCTTTAGTTCAACATAATTTCAAGCGGAACATGCGTCTATGTTTACGTAACTTACGCATATCTCTCGTTATCAGCCCCTCGGCCACGTACGTCACTCGTATGAATGCATTGCTTTCCGTGCAGTTGTGTTTTTGATGACGTCAGACGGCCGCTTTGATATCCTAGTCGAGTGCTTTGGAAACGTAGCCGCGCAAAATCACTCCGTGGAATTGATGCTCGTCCTCTAAAGAAATAACCCGTTTCCTCCGTAAGAGGTGTATTAAGGAGTGCGATCCTCGTTGGAGTATTCCCCCAGACATATATATTCGAATTTCAGATGGGACTTTATTGCTGTGTTTTTTCTCTCGCCGAAGTTACCTTTCTCGTACATCCTCTCGCCTCGTATGCATTCGTCGGCCGGGTATTGTTCGCCGAAAGAAACCTTCGATATAAAAAAATCATTTATTCTCAGACATCCAGTCTACCTCGTGACGTAAGCCCTCGTTCCATCTCCCTTTAAGATTCCTTATTCTTTTGTTTATGGAGGCTCGCTCGCTGCTCTCGAGCTATATATGATAATGTATTTTGTCTCACTTTTCGAGATTTTAACGCTTATGATGCTAGTTGAGCTCGACTCTCTCGAGATGGTTGAATGTTGTTTTGTTATTAAACAAAGAAATATGGACTGGATAGCTAGATATCCCATGTCTAGACAGTTTTCTGACAGAAATACAGTTTGAGCCTCAACCATCAACTAGAAAAATCTGATGGGGAATGAGGCTTAGCGGGCAAGATGAGGAGCAAGGTACTTTGCTTCCGTTTTTGTCACTGAACCAAAATGCCACAAATTTCCCTCGAAATGCAGTAATATGATCCAATTGATAATGTTTTCATAGCATTCGATATATAGAAGATAAGCTGAATTTTATTATTCAGCAAAACAACTCTAAGACGAAAGTATATGAAAAAATGCGTATATTTTAACCATGGAGAATGGATTGAATTACCAAAAGTATTTAATATAATCGAATAGAAAACAATAACGTATACTCATATCGCGTATTAACATAATCATAAATTAAATCAGATAGTAATTAAAATTTTGGCCTAAATTTACTGTAAAGAATACATTTAGGTTTATGTGGAGGAATTCAGTGTCTCTCTTTCCCCTTAATTCCACGCAGCAGCTCTCCATTTTGCATTTTAACTTTTAGCACTACACTTTAAATAATGAATTGATAAATCATTTCCAGGAATCAGGCTGAAATTTACTCATTCAACTCAAAATAAAGTATTCTTGAATTGTTTACACTGCGGCCGGAAATGTCAATTTCCATGTTTTATCTATCACATACTGCACTCAAAATATAATTAAATGAGTCACTGCGTTTATCAAGTTTTCCCAAAAATAGAGCTTCTTGGTTGTTTTTACTGTCGTATTCCGGAACGAATATAGAAAAGACATCATCTGTTATCTTATCAGGACAGTAATCAGTCACTCATCATGAAAATTGCATTAAAATTCGCTTAGTGTTGTTTACTTACTTGTGATACTGTTATACATTAAATAATTTCAACTATCCACCTATTTGTTTTACCAAGGAAAGTCGTTGGATGAAATAGTGTGTAAGGGCGTCAGGGGTTTTATGGGCGATTGAATGTACCCTATGTACCCTAGCGAGCCGTGGTAAGGAGATAGATTTAGGAGGGAAACGGAAATTTGTATGGAAGGGGCTTGGAATGGTGGAGGGGGCTGGAGATATAGAACGCGTTTAAGTCCAAAGGGTTGGAGAATTCGAAGGGTATCAGATAGGAAGATGATGAAGGCCTTTGTGTAGCTCTTGAGAAGGTGGGCCGAAGGCGAATACGCGGAAAGATACGTAAGATAGAAGAAGATGAGTATGCCGAGTAATCCACGAGCTTCTTTACACCCTAAAGAGGGTTATCTGGGATTTTCGTAATCAATCCCTTAAGCTACTGCCCGACGAAATCCAATCACTAGGCGCACCTTGACACTGATTTGGCGAGAGCAAAGATAATTCGTGTGATGCAGAGGAGCAAATTTAATTATTCTTGTGTTGTGTAAGTAGGAATTTGTTTGCTAAATTTATCATAGGTAAAATCTACTGTATACACAGCTCTTTTCATTTCAGTTTACGCTCAGTTGGTAAATTAAATTTATCGATTTATCATTTTTTGTCATTTTTGCTACTACTCTCTCATCATTTTAGTTATTCTTCGTTGAAGGGTTTACCTTTTTCATCAAATTTTATGCAGTATTTTATGTGTACCTTTATGTGTATCTTGTTTGTGGAGAAGGAAAAAGTGTCAGCAAGAAACAACATGCTTCAATAGCAGCAGTCTACCTATAGCGGAGAGGTATTCGTTGGTAGCAACGCATTATATTTAGTAAGAAACATCGGAAAATTGAATCTTAATCATTTTATATCGTTACATTCTTTATGCTATTTAAATCTCAAGCGTGTTGTCTCCAAAGAATTGAACAAGAATCGAAGAAGAAACAACGATAGGAAAAAATCATAATTTTTACTTAGGATTTAAGGTTTTCTCGGTAAACCTGTTTCTGCAAAAGTGATTCTCGAGAAACTATCCTGGTTGACTTATGACGCAGCACCAACATTTCTGCTGCTAATTCTATCTTCAGGATATGTACCGATATAATATTTGCTGCCGTGAACTGAACCCGAACCGAAATACCAAAACTCTGTAACTTGAACCGAACCTAAAAACTGTTGTTTATTCTCTTCCTATTTCGGTTTGCATTCTTATCTAGTATAAAAATAGCTACATTTACTATATATAGTAAATGTACATTCAATATGTATTTAAATGTAATGTCATATTACTACATTTACGATGTTGAGTTGAGAATCACTAATTAACATTAACATTTATGGGACGGACTGTATGCGTTTAATGCTACTTAAATACAATTAATTCAGTCCTAAAATTTATTCAAAAGCGACTTCATCAAAAATTGTATCCAAAAGTTAGTTTATTATTTTCATTACTGTATTAATTTGTTATATAAGTTACTGCTATAAAATACTTTCAGTCTAGATATAATATCATAGTGTGAAAAGGCGTTTAGAAGAGGTTTTAGGGAGAACCGGAGATGATTCAAAATTTGGACAGTGAACCACGGAAAGAAAACCACGGAAAAGATACGAAAATAATTACTGTTCGATGCTCTTTGAAAGGGATGGAAGCGATGGTAACCGACTTAAAGGCACCCTTAGGCATTCGCTGTGTTCCTCGCCAGTGACGTAATAGAGACTTTTCTTTGGGAGGTCTGCGATTACGTGCGAAGCTATTCCCTTTGCATCGAATGGATGGTATTTTCCAGGTATTCGCGATGCTCCTATACTTTGCGTATCCATCAACATTGACCTACTTGCTGTTCCCACGCTAGAGTAGCTACGATTTTCTGAAAGTCGGAAGTGAAATTCGTATTATTCTACGTCAGGGGTTTCCGATTTGCATTTCCAAGAAGTTCCTTGATATAAGCTGAAAATCGTTTGAAGAACATAATTATAGCTTAAAATGAACTTGGTGAATAAATTTGGATAAAATGATTCATGTATATAATTCACTATATTCGTGTCAATAAAACTTTCGGAAAAAAACCATTGCAGATACTTTCTGGAGAAGAAATGGATAGTTTTATGGAAACGCGTTTGGCACTATCTTAGGATTTAGCTACGTGAATATTATTTTAAAGAACAAAGTTATCGGTTAATGAACTTGATTCCAGAAAGAATTATCTTTGCTAATTGACGTACTCCGTCCAAATATGAAACTATTCATACAAACTTGTTTATTTATTTTTTTACCCAAAGACGAAGGATCCACTATGTTGATTTATTAAAAAAGAACAAAATAATTTATTCAAATACAAATAAAATATTTGAAGTTCAAGTAAAATAGAAATAACATTGGATGGCAAAAATTCCGATAAAATATATTGAACAGATATTCAACTTGATTATTTGATTAAGTCATCATGTATGCACAAATTTTTAATAATCTTAGTTTCGTAAAATTTTATTAGCGCTCTCCGTAGTCTCTCCACCGTATCGTTAAATATATAAATATTTTGCCTTTAGTAATAAACACTTGATAGCATCCTAGGGATTGGCGAAAGTTTATACATATTAACACTGCAGTAAGCAATTCTTTTCTATTGTAGCATCTTTTTTGCGTGTGTACTTCAAATATAATTCAATGTTGGATTAGCAAGCAAAGAAATATCAGGCTGTCCTCTACAAGATGAGGGTGACTAAAGTTAACCAACTTCACTCTCTTAGTGTTACAATGCACCAACACCCAAATGGTGATTCACTTTAAAGCTGGAGAAAAAACAATTGAGAGTGTTTGTTGACGATTCGCCTCAGAATAAAACCGAGGGCCTCGCGGATGCTCTTTGGTTTACGGCAAGAATGCTCCTCGGACGCATTAATATGAATAAGAATAGCGAGGGAAGTTTTTCCTGGAGAAAGTCGAGAGGAGTTTATTTATTTTTTGGAGCGGTTTTCGAGGGGGTCATAATCATGAATTCAACAGGAGGGTGCAAACAGAATCGAAAGGAAAGAACGGAGGCACAACTAAGACCCGTCTGCTCACCACGTCCGCGGTTTATGTCGACTCCCAAATCCGCTTATTTTTGTCACGAAATGAGCGAAATTAATATGCCCGTAGACAACATGTGTCATCGCCCTTTGACCTGCGGCTTGAAAACGTTTTGACCATCTTGCCAATTAGACAATTATAAAACAAACGAGGAGATTTCCTGGATTTGGAGGGCTCGGGCTTGAAAATTAAAGAAACTGTGGTGTCACTCATCCAGAGTTGGAGAATTTAAACCGTTACAAAAATGAAGTTGAGCGTTTGAATTTTACGTATGAAAGGAATCTAGTATATTATATTATCATATAGTTTAATACTTTGCTTTTAAGGCCAGTACCCTGTGTTAAATATAAATCTTTATTTTCGCGGATTATCTATGTTGTGAAACATACGTTACAATCAGTTGATAAAGTAATAAACTATTTCCGTTATATTCTCCATTATCGCGCGGGCATTGAAACTATATTTTGAAATATAAATAATTTTTCGGATCATTACTGAGTTATCTACCCACGGGGACCATAATCATATTCCTGTAGGGGGTGATGTTATATCTTACTGTAGTCATAAATTGTATTATATGTTGTAGTTATTAATGCTGTGAACGAACTCGTCGGTTGGATGTCAGATAAATCGAAGGTTCGTCTAAATCTAAACCATTAGTAGTGCTGGAAAAACTCGGTTTAGCGATCCAAAACACTCTTTTATTCGACATCTTCTCAAACTTTGCATGTTTAAGTTAATCCCACATTTTTTTCATTTTAGAGTAACATTTTTTATATATCATGATTTTCTAGTCTAGTGTTTTCTAGTCTCAATACAATCATGTGTAATGGCTATAATAACTCCGGAAGACCAGTGATCAAATCTGTCGAGTTAAATATTACTTTCGGGTATCGCTTTAAATGTTTATCGTTTAGATCAGACAAATATTAGCTTTTGTGGTTATTTTTATGTATTTGTATGTATTGCAAAGACCATTTAGTAATAACTTTTATATCGTTATATTCGATAGAACCAAGAAGATGATAAACGCTTGATATTATTCAAGAATAAAGGAATGTTGGAATAAACCTTGATAGTTTTAATACATTTTTAATAGTTCGTAGAATGAAGGTGTGTTGATAATTCAAACAAGTGAGTGAGTTTATTTTATATTTATCGTGATATGAGATAATATCGCCACTAACATCTTCTGTATAGTAGTATATGAACTTTATTCCTTGGCTTGAAAATTATAGAAAATAGTTGTCACTGTTATTTATCTTTTGTTACAGTTGAATTCAAATTTGCTATTTTTTACAATTTCTTATTTAAACAGTCTTTACGTCGTGCCGCAGTTCCACAAATTAATAGCTGCCCCCCTCTGAGTTTTATAAGTTCGTTTGCTTCAAGCCCTTAATGTTCGAAACGGCAATTTTTTTTGTAAGATGCTTTACTTTCAAATAATGTTATGGTGATGTACATTAATATAATACCGAGAGATGATATTTTTGACAATTGTTTATAAACAAACAAGAATGTTCAATAGGTAATCGAGCGTTAAGGGATGCTCCTTGAAGGTGAGAGAATACTTCCATTCGAAGGAAATTTCGCAGGCACGTTTACCAACCCTTGAAAAGAATCCGATGATTTCCCCTTTTACGGTAGCAAGGTTATCGATTTCCTTTTTTTTAAGAAGGGAAAAAGTCGCCACGAAAGCTTACTGCAGTCGGAGACCTAAATAAATATTTTATTTCCATCCAAACATGGCTAGGCTTCCACGATTATCCTCGGATATCTCAAAATAAAGCTGAATCTAATTCTGAGCTAAGCGGCTTGCAATCACTCCAATGTTATCGATTTCGACTTTTCGAAAACTCTGGCGAGAATAGATATAGTTATGATTATGTAAATGTATATATTACTCGATAAGGTTCGCCAAACGTGGTATAAAAATACCCCGAAACATTAAGTCTATGTCTAATTTTAGAATAAGATTGCTGCCCTGACAAATTCTGGATGAATATTGCCCGAGAGAAAGGAATTTTTAGGTTAATAATTTTATTCTAAAAATAATGTCATTTTTATGGGAAAGATTGATCATTATTAGTATATTCTTGCATCCAATACTTCGTCATTTAAGATTTATAGTAAAGAGTTTTTGGAAGTTAAAAAAGAAGAAGTAGTAATTTTAAAAGAACTTCGACAGCTGAGGTCATATCGCACGTGTGTTCCCACCGGGAATCGAACCTGGAACCGCTTTTACCAAAGTTGAGCGAATCGCCCCCCAAGATCTTTTTTATGCAGGATATTAGTTACTTCAAAAAATTAGGACTGGTATCCATGTAGCATAAGCTCATGAAATTTGAAGTCATATTACGTAATGAACAAAGTGAAACAAATATATAATAACAACTGTTACAGAATAATAATAAATTGTTGCAGAACCGATCGACCTTGTAATTTGAAAAACATTATTCCTATATTGGTGATATAATAGCTAAAACGTGAACATAATCCTCGAGATATTTCTACGACTAATATTTAATATTATTCCTTCAGTTTAAATCAACAAAATTCTCTGGTAAACGTGTTTACCAGTGCGGAATTTAATAAATATTTTCGAATATCGGTTATGAATAAATAAAGCCCTCCATATCCGCCGGGATTGCTGGGGACTAACGATCTCTTCAAACCTTCAGCATCTATGAATCCACATCACAGTGATAATCGTGAATGCGCTCAACCCAACCTCATCACTCACTGCCCAACGATCTGTGCGTTGAGGTAGATCTACAAAACCTAGTTTTCTAGAACCTGAAAATATTGTTAATGCTATACTTATATTCCATATTTTGCTTAAGAGTTACCTATTTTTAACTTAATAAGAAGTTGGCTGATAATATGTTGACTATATTTTCTCATACCACCGATATTTCTATATCAAACTCCTTACTTTAGATTCTTGTACTTGTGTTTACTTTTGCAACTGTATCACAACTTTGTTTTGGAATATTACAGTATTTGGACCTTCTGAGAATTTTCCTATCGTATATTTTATTTGTATAACATATTGTATATTTTATTTTGGATATATTTCCCTGAATTTTCAAGGATTTATCCATCGTATACTGTGCTCGCATCATAAACTTCATTTCTATCTCATGATGAGAAGTTTGTGCTTTCATATCTCTTAGATATAATTATCCGTAGGCCATCGCAGGCACACGCCCATTCTTGGAGATTATTCCTTGTTTATACATTTTCCGTAAATACATTAAGCTTCAATTATATATTTTATAGTGCGAGACGCTCCTGAGTTTCTCCTGCTCCATCTCTGAAAATAATTTTTTTTGAGATTATTTAAAAATTTACAATAGATTAAATGAAATTGGAGACCGCTCATCCCAAATGTCGCCCGAAGATGGACGTTACATATTCGTTTGTTTCCAGAGAAATTATTTATTTATCTTTCTGTCATTTATTATAATTTATAAAACCGTATCAATGTAAAGTGCGAGAATAAAAAAGTACACATTCTGCTTCAAAAATCTTTTGGTATATGACGTTTTGAAATTTAGGTCAGCTTGTAGACGCCATAAGATCTATCACCGGGTTTGGAATTTGCGGCTTTAAGGCCGCCGCTAATGTATCTTTCCTACGTAATCCATTAAATCTCGTCCCAAAATTTTATTGCTGACGTCGTCGATCTCGAAAGCAAAATTAAATTACGGTGCTTTTTAAGTTGGTGTGTGACAAATGCATTATGAAGGAGTAGATTAAAAAACATCCCTTAAGAATGGTATTGAGATTCGTGAAGAAATTTTATACTAAAGTAGAGGAAACTTGTGCTTCGTATTCACTTACGAGTCGATGGGTAGGATGAATATTGTCTTCTTTAATGCTTCCCCAATATTTTTAAATAGGCCTTGTAAGTTGAGTTATTGAAGTTTCTATGTTGCTTCTACGATATTGTTTATCAGGTTCTATTAACGCCTGTATATTCGGAATTCAATTGCTTAAAATTTATGAAGTGAATCTAGTTCAAATGAAAAGTTTTAGGTTTGATAAACTAATTTTTATTTCTTTTAATAAAATTTAGGAATTATGAGAAATGAGCTTTTAATTCACTATATGATTGACGTAACACTAGATGCGAATAAGGGAATGCAAAACAATGTCCTCCTCATTGAATTCATACATATTTGCAGTTACCATGAAAATGCGACCTAAAGGAAAAACGTACATTCCTTGAAATTCAGCGGAATATAGTGGAATTACCATAGCATTCTGTCGCAGAAAGGAAAGGCAAACTGCCTCACTCCTTATCTTACGTAAATTCTTTCTATCCCATTCTGGCTTAGTAACAAAAGCGAGGGTAAACTGTCATATTCCTCATTTTTCTAGTGTAATTTCATCATTTCAAAAGTAAAATGCTGAGTTTCATCGCCGTTAATTACTGAATTTTACATTTAAACTGTTTTATAGCAACTATAACTGGATGTATGCGGTAATAATCATCAGTGAATTTCTATAATATAATCTATGTTATTCAAATGCTATAAACTTTAAGCTTTAAAGAGCTTTAAAAAACACTCCGAATTCCCTTCAAAGAAAGGGAGTTCAGGATTAAAATGAATGTGAGGGAAACTAAAATAATGAGGTCTGCCAATGGAAGGAAGCTAAGCTAATGATCAGGGTGGATGGGGAAAAACTAGAACAAGTGGATCAATTTTCATACTTGAGTAGTACTCTTTCTAGTTTGGAAGATTCTTAGCTAATGTTAGATTAGGATTGACATTAGCCAAGGAAACGTTTGCGAAGTGAAGGGAACTGATGACGAAGGGTCTTGTTAAAGGAAGTAAGAAAAGATCTATTAAAGGTTGGTAATCCCTCCACGCGTATTACTGTATGGGTGTGAAATGTGGACATTAAGAAGAAAGAATATCAAAAGATTAGAAGCTTTCGAGATGTGCGTATGGCGTAGAATGGAAAGTTAGCGGGGTTGATAGGAAAATAAATGCGGAGATTCCAGAGTTGGTCAGGGAAAAGAGAGTTTTAGTAGAAATAATTAAACATCGACGGAGGAAATGGTCATGTATTGAGAAAGAGAAGATTACCAAAGAAAGCAATGTTAGAGAAAAGACAGAGAGGAGGACAAAGATAAAAGTTGTTAGACGACTTAGGATAGTTACCGAAAAAGGAGGAGAGGGTATTGTATAGGGAATGTGAAGGGACGTGAATCTAACTTTTGTATAGTATATTTATTTTACATTCTTTAATTTTTAGAAAAAGTCTGGGATGTAAAAGGAAATATGGTATGAGAGAAGGTTAAAATCTTACGAGCATTTCCGTCTAAGGAAACTTTAAGTTGAAAAAGGAATTTCGACGGAAGTAAGCACCTTGAAGCAAATTCGCAACCAGATCGCAAAGCAATCGATCTACTTTCCCGGTATTTATTGATAAAACGGATTCGGTATCTTCTCCGCCTTATATCACGATTAAAAGCAAACACGCGAACTCTATGAGATAGTGAATGATCAATTCATATGTTGCATTTTCGTCTCATTTCAGAAGATTATCGGGACATACCTTCGTCCATTTTTCGCAACATAGGTTTTCTAAATCAGGAATTATAATTTTATTTAAATTTTTTTACGTTCGATAACGCAGCTCGGCCTTCTCTTCTTTTTTCTCCTCCTGTATTTATATTGAGTCCTCTGAAGCCGTATAGTGTTCAAATCCAATATATATAAAGAATTTCGCAATAATATCCCTTTCGAATGCAGCCTTAAAGTACTGTTCTATATTTAGTTCACCCTTTCGCCAATTCAATGCCAAATTTTTGCAAATCAAATTTTACCTTTTTTATTTCTTTTCTATATATACTCGTATTTTTACAATAATTGTAATATTTCAGTTTCCAACAGTTGAAGTATGATTATATGCACAATTTAGCAGTGTTGTTACTACAATTAGTATAACACGAAGATCATTTCGGATTTATATTTCACAGGGAAATTTTCATTACTACCAAAGGAACGATATATATTCATTTTTTGTTTTTCATTGAAATTCGGAATATCTGAAATGTATATTGCTTTGATACTTGTCATTTAAAAATGTAATAATTTTTCGGTTCTTAAAAAATATGCATTGGGAAAAACTAAAATGTCTCCTCCACCATCTAATCAATCGTTTACCGTACAAGATACCTGAATAACAAATGAGAAAGAATTGAACATTAGTGTAATCAAAGAGTGGATAGGGATAGGTCTAAGTGAGCTTAGAAAAATATCCGCAACAGGGAAACAACCGATAAGAATGAGTTGTGGAAAACCTGCAATAGTAATAGGCATATGAAGTAGAATTCTTAACGTTTCGATATGGAAATATGAAATTTGGTAGTAAAATACATGGTAGACAAGATCTTAAGAATTCAGTTAGTTACATTAAAAGTTTAAAAAAAGATAAAAGTAAGGCATATTTGCAAATAAAGAGAACTAGATATTCCACGATGTACATTTTTTCCTTGATTGAGACAATATTACTACTTTATTATCACACAATACATAGATGTTTATAATTTCATATAATTATGTCGCCATATCATCGAATGAAGATCACGTTTGGACCACATACGACATGAATACACTAATTTGTCGCTTAATCCAATTAATAGATTCGAAACTCTTCGTTAATGCATATCATACATGCTTTTTGAACTTTTAGGTATCTAGAACTCCATTTGATTAGCATACCGCCATTGGCCCAAAACTTGGTAATCACTCAACTACGTTGTAGTAATTTTTGCGTATCCCAATTTCAGCTCCTGTAGTTGTCATGTCAGTCCAGAGTTTTTCAAGGACATTTTTAATGAGATCCCTAAGTTGCGTTGGGCGTGAAAAGGTTTCTCGAAAAGTGACTACTATTCATTAGCAGAAGGTTGCTACGTTTGTCAGAAGAGAGACGTATATGTAATTGAGAATTTCGGTGGTTTGTCTCTTAGGCCAGCTTTATTACGATAATATAATCTTGGACGATGTTAACATGGGTATTCATGTGGTTTTGGAATTACTCCTATAAAGGTGGGCGAGTATACACATTGCTAATAGCGCAAATGAATTTCTTTATTCAATTACAGTCATTTTTTCGCGATCGAATAACGAAATGAGAGATAATAGATCGAGCTTGCTTGAGGCTCCGGACCAACCAAACTTTATACATTAGTTGTATTCAACTTTAGTAATATGTGAAATGCTCATTTTAATAAGAGCGTTCAATGTGTGATTCAGTTTACCTCGAAAGCGTTTGAACCCTTTCCCCGTCTCCTAGAGCAGCTTTAGCCTAGGGCAGTGGAGGGCAATCCTCAGGCCATATGTGGCCTTTTTGGGCGTTATTGCGTCCTTTTAGCCCCTTCCTGAAACAAACACTCCTATTTAAATAACTTATTGCAAATCTTGCTTATGACGTAGGATGAAAAATAAGGCGAAAAATACTCTCTTTCAGTTTACTCCGCAAATGAATTGTTTTTTCATATTTAAATTTTTATGTTAAATCATTGGAACGTAGAACTCCCGGATAGCCAAGTGGGCAGGGCGTTAATTTAAAGGTGTCCTGGCTTCCTGGCTGGTGTACGAAATGACTTGAGCTGTCAAAGCACTTTTAACAATACTACTACATTAATTACTATTTAATTTCGGGAAACACTCGACAAAATAATTGCCTGATGGTTTTAAATGCGGCCTTTCTTAAGAGACTAAATGCTTAAGGTTAAAACTTATAACGAAAAAGGTTTTTCCCCTGACATAAGCTATGGGCTCTTACATAGAAATTTATGTACATAAATACTTTATTATTTGATGATCTAATCTCTTATAACTTATATTTTATGTAAAATATTAGACGATAATTTTTCTTGTAATTAGTTCGCATGATTACTGGTTTTTCTTTTCATTCCTCCAACATTAGTTACCAAAGAAAGAGAGAATATGACTTACCAGGCAAGATGAAGACTGAAGTAGATTAGAGTAGAAAGTAGTAGAAGTCTTCGCTTTCCTCACTCAATGAGAATACTATTGGGAAAAATCTTCCATAATTTTCAATCATATCAAATGACATCCGTCCTCTGATATTATGACCACAGCTGTTGAGTCGGAATCAATTTGGTCTGCAATCGTAATTAGCGTGCGATGAAATTCACCGACTCCTTTGATAGATTTGAAGGCATCTATGAAAGAAATACTATTTCCATCTGAGAGCAAATCTTCGATAGATTTCTTAATGATAATACGTGATTTTGGATAATATATGTTTTGTTAATTTTTTTCATAAATGAATGTTTTGTAGATTTAATTTTCGGACTGTCACGTCGGAGTTGGGGACGACTGTTGAAAATTATAGGAAAGGTCATAGCCTAGGTGATTTGACCACAAAACTTGTTCTCATTGTATTTATCAAAGTTCTGCAATACGCTTTGTCGAAATTTTAGCTGAAAAGAGTTCAAACCATGACTTCAGAAAAAAATAGTACGGAGGAAATAAAATTGATTCTTCAGCCTAGCCACACTGGACTTTTCAGATATTTTATTATAGAATTTCATTTTATATATGCGTTCAAAATTTTTATCGCCCGTGAATTCGTTGTTTACAGCATAATTTAGCGCCCCCTCTGTTTAGAGCGATTCGAAAATTCCTCCGCTTTATCTACGAGGGCGTTATTTGCGCTTCGAGTCGCCTTTCGCTATTCCCGTCTCCAATGGCAGCCGCCTTAATAATTCGTTCAGCCGATCTCTATGACTTGCTCTACTTCCTACCTCACTTCGTGCTTAAATATTAATCCGCCCTCTCATCAGAACCCATTTTCATTACGCAGAACTCTCGCTCAATAATTTGTTTGCCTCCTCAACGACCTTCCGCTCCGAAATTCTCTCTTAATAATTCTTAATAGGATCCCTCGACTGATCTTTACTTTTTAAAAATTAAACGTAAAGAGAACTGCGGGACAGAGGATTTTTCGGGGGACCAAGCACAAGTTGCAGGTGCTTGCCCAAAAGGCTAGTGCTAACATCAACTTCGGAAGGGTAACCAACATGGAACCTTATGAGGAAACTTCCCTGCATCGAAAAGTCATTTTGGATTGTCAACGACATCACTGTAATTTTCCGCTGAATGGGAATATATGCCTAGGATAGAAGTTCCTGGGGCATTCGGGACAAACAAATTTTACTCATTCAATATGACCTTTTAGTCACTTCCTGAAGAAGTGACCGAGGTTAGATCATGTTTTTTCCCAATCTTGCCCTATGAAAACATTCTTTTTTAGTTCACTCATCAATTGTATTCTTTTCCTCAAACACAAACAAAACACCTTATTTTACCTATGCAAAGCTTGTCTTAATAGTCGCATTGATTTGTATGCTTAATCTAATCATAAAGTTATACTATGAATTGCATCTGGTAATTTTTAGTAGTGGGACTCGATACTATGAGGAAATGAAAAGGTAATAACTTTTATCTTTACCACTTAAAATATTTTATTTCGATACCCGGGTTTCGACGCGTTGCGTCATCATCAGGCCTCCGTAGCGAAATAGAATATTTTAGGTGATAATGGTATAAGTTATTTATTATTATTTTTCATTGTATTAAACAATATTCAAATGATTTTCCATCGGTATTCCCATCAAAACATTTGTTAGTCTAAAGACACAAAATATTATTAAGTCAGCAAAACTATTTATCAAGTGTTTATGTGTTATTTTGGAGTAGAAAATTCTAGAGAAATATAGTTGAGGGAACATAATGGAATTCCACATTGCTCCTGCCAATCCAGTGAACTGCGATGTTAACTTTTTTACATTCATTTAAAAATTACCCCTTTCAAGCCTTTATAGAGTGGAAATATGTTTTCAAATATTGTAAGGACTTTACGCCGCGAGTTCTGATATTTATCTGAAAGGAATATTTTCGTTTTGCTTATGCTGCGTGTAGAATGAATCGAATTTAGACTCTATAAGAAATATTGAGTTTGATAAGCGCGAATATGATTCGAATGTCTGCCAAAGTCGTAGCAAAAGATATACCGCATGACACATTCTCGAGTCGCAACTTCTGCCACGCTATTGATAAGGACTTCCTCGATTATCGCGGTCTCTTTCAGACGTCTTTCCGTTTCCTCAACAGCTGGGATTTCGAATTTTCCTTCCAATCTATGGCTTTCTCAAATACGTTCTTAAGGTTTCCGTTTCTTACGTCAATCGCATATCGAATCTCTTCACGAATTAAGTATGTTACCGTACGTCTGTAGAATATGGGCATTCATATTCTTTCGGCTTTAATCCTATGACGGATATAGGCTTCCTCGAGCGTTCCATACGTCTATCTGATCCGACTCTATCGCTTCTCATTTCGTCTTCGAGAGAAATTGCGATTCCACGTTGAAATATTTCTATAAAATATTTCAAGAAAAGAGCAACTCTTAAAGGGTAAATTCCATTTTCAAAAGGAAAAAATTCCAGAGAACCCGGATCGTTAATCTTTCCTTTACATTTTTTCAGAGGTGATTATTCGTATAAATTTACAGTAAAATAATCCATCATGTAGAATGAGAGGAGGAATTCGCACTTAAATCACAATTTTTGTAAAAACGAATGGAAGAAGTAACGACACTTCTTCAGTGCTGACTTTATGCAATTTATTTACATGATTTTTCATAGCTAATATAATTCATAAGATGCATATTGACCTATTCATCATATATCTTATATAGTTGGTTCCATATACACTATACACACATATCAGTCATAGTGGGAATAAGTTGATAAATGGTTGAAAAATCTTTTATTTGAACTTATTTACCAATAAATCTTTATTTGTTATTAGTTTCTGTTTATTTCATTGTTCTTGGGTTTAACTTTTGTTGATTAAGTTGTAAATAGTTACTTCTTATTTCTTTACCAATCATAGTAATTAGAATCATTGACTATATTATTTACATTTTGCCAACACAGCCTCCTAGTTTTTACCTGTCCTTAATGATAAATGTATAATAATAATATGGGTACCTTTGTGATATGGTGCTCAAAAACGCTCAATAACATACTTCATAAAATTTTAATAGAGGAACGGTCAGATTACGGTTTCATGTTATTTACTTCTAAGAAGAGGTTTATGTATGTTGAGTGATTGTGCATTACATATTTATTGTATATTTTACACAACTTTTACCTATTATATAATGTAGATGTTTTATGATTACATATCTTATTATTCCTACTAATTATAATTGATAAATTATATTTAAGTGACGAGGTTAAGACTCCGATGAAGATATTCGTCGAATATTTCCATTCATTTACATTTGCTCCTTGGTAACCGTCTCCAAGTGCAGCACGCCGAGGAGCCAATCTTGGGGAGCTATTTCTCTCCATCATTGTTGCCACCTCTTCTTGCCCACATTCTTCAACGCCATCCTCTTCCACTGCCTCATTTAACGAACGTAATAGAAATGCATTGTCCTCTCACTCTGAAGGGTTCACTTTCGAAGGAACTACGCGGAAGAATCAGTTACGACCGCACATCAAGAAAGTTAATTGCTTTTTTGTATTAAATTTCACAGTAACATGAAATTTCAGGCTCGCTCCAATTGGGGATTGTGACGCAGAAGTTAATGGTTGATGAACCGCTGAAATAATTGCTTCTGCCGTCACGGAGATGAAAAATTAACAGTATAATAATGAAACAACGTAACCACTTTAATTGGTAAGGGAAGAGCATTAGCTATAGCGAAGACGGTAGCTCTTATAGAGGACTGAATAAATGCCTGATGATGGGTAGTACACACGTTTGGCTGTCCTCTCCTCGTAAATAAGATGCTTGTCATTTCTATTTTGGCACAGCATAGTGTACCTCACATTTACTTTTGTCTTGTTAATAGCTATAATTAAGATTATCATATTCTTATTGCAAAAAACCTGAACTGGTCAAGTTTTGAAGCGGGAGAAACAGGGACGTAACATCGATAGTCTGAGTTGGCTATCTTATGTAATAATCACCGATGTGTATATATTTATGTATCCGGTAGTCAGTAAACTCCCGTAAGAAAAACATGGGAGAAATCTTTGGAAATCAATTTCATGCACTTCCCGACGAGATAGAAATGCGACATTTGGGGATTAGTCAATGGTCAGAGGGAATATTCCATATTGATATTTGTCTGACCAAAGTATCCTAATTCGACTCGAAAAAACTCCCGTGAGTAATGGAGGTAATGTTCATTTTGATCGATTGCAGACTTATTTCCTTTTACAGCATCAAATCGGAACTAATTGTCCTATTAAATCGAGACAAGCACCAAAATAAACGAAATCGAATAAAGATTATTTTTTTCCTCATGGTTTACAGTTTTCGAATCAAAATTGCTAGAATTCCGACAGAAATGACGAAAAATTAATATAATTTCGCGGATTTTAACAACCCGGCCCCCCTAGCGACAAAGGCGATTGTCGAACTTAACTCCCATAAGAATATATAGGAAAGAAATTAAATTAAATTTTGAAAATAAATATAATGTAATTTTGCCTATTTTAAATAAAAGGGTAACCAAGAATTTCTTTATTAAAACAAGGAAGTTAAAGAAACTTCTAAGCTTCTTCTTACGAAATACTCAAATCTTAGCAAACCTGAAACTTCGTGTTTTTCTAGAAATTTTCTGAAAAAAAAATTTTCCATGAGCAGGATTTGAACCACTGAGGATAAACTTTTGGATAAATCTTTGGAAATTTTGGTATCTTTGGACATTTGAACGACACACTCTAACCGCTCGGCCAGTTGGAGGATATTTGTGAGAGAGTTAGAATTCACTAAAAGGTAGTAGATTGTTACATGCCAGATTATGACAAATGGTAATATGACAGATACACTTAAATTAATTTTATTGTTTATTATTCAGAAGGATCAGATTTATGCGATTATATTCGTGCATTTTTCTATAATTTAAATTTATTTCCGTCATTTTTGATGGGGAATTCACTAGTTCAATATATGCTTCAAGTCACTCTGAGCGTGCACAAGGTCACAGATTGATATATGATTACGTTTAAATAGCTTCTCTCGTTGAAATTTCTGTATTATTCATTGTTTCTACATGCAGTCTTTCTTCCAACCGGGATAGCTGAAAAATTCACGGGGATGGTTCCGATCAAAACGGGGTGCATGATTACACTAGCTATAATGATAAGAAAGCAACTGATATAAGGGTTGATCAAATCAGCCTTAATGCTGATGTCCCTTTTTTTTATCACTATACAGAAAATATTATATCCGACCTTCGGATATCTGTGAGGGAAATAAGCAATAAACAAAAGCTCTGAGTTTAGTATTTTCCATCTCGTGTAGATTGTTTTTGATAAAATTGTGTGCTTTTTATCCGCCGCATTGCGTAATTCTAAAGTTCTTAGTCCCTTTTTGCCACCATTATTGTATTTAGGAGAATTTTACGATTTCCAATGTTTATATAGATCTTAGAGAGTTTGTAAAAGATTTGCGTGTGATTTATTCTTTTTTAAACGAAAATGAAACAATGTAGCAAATAAATCAGAGATATACACAGCTATCTCATAAAGCTATTTTTAATATAATAATTATATTTTTTCTTATCCCACTTTTCGTCAATAATATGATGAGAGGTGAAAGGTATAATCCATAATATTGGTGAATGATCCTATTCCAAATGAATTAATATATTGAGGTTGAATGAAAGCGACTTTCATTTCCTTTCAAAATATTTATCACATTTTTTAGCGTAAACAAACTAAATGGCATACTAATTTAGCTGCCTAGGTTATTTAAATATACGAATATTGATTGAGAGAATAATCGTTATGTTTACAGATGATAGTGAGTTGACTATCACTACTCATTCATAAAAGTCGTTAAATTTGGGCCAAGCGTAGACCAAACACCAGGGAAAGCACTTAAGAATTTCCTTTAACTGGAAGAACATCTGTCTCATACGTAAAAACAAATCTAATCCAGACATCTGTTTCTTTGTTTCCAATCCCATAGTTTCAGGGTTTTTATTTTTATCTTTGTCTGCTGGAGCTCGGAAGACTAAGTTTACATTCTTTTATGTCATGAAATATTCGTTGTTGGATGAGCTTTATGGGATATCTATAAAAATAGATCTAGATGATTGTGACTGCGTTGACAAAACGATCAATCACAAGATGTATATGACCCTCGTAGGTGCTTGGCTGCTGTTGAATTTACGGAAAGCAGTCCGAAATACGTTATATTCTCACTTTTTAACTTATGCATCTAAGGAAAGCTTCATTCACAACGATTTGGTATCTTAGTTCAGTTATGACATTTATTTTATTATGAAACTAGCAGTTAGCGCCCTTCTCCGCACGGATTTTATTCAATAAGATAACAGGCACTATGATAAGACAAAAAAGGTACTATTCAAAAGATAGATACTTATACTTTATTACTTCCGGTTCTTGTGAGCTTTATACAATCTATATTTCTAGATTCTACCTTTATAATATTCTGCAGTTTTCCGGTAATTGTATTGTATTTTTTGCATTAGTATTATCTTTTAATCAAAATTCTTCCATAATTTACAAAAGTGTCCTATATGGCCTTCCCTGAAAAGTAGGATACCTTTATTTGAGTTCTATTTGTGTCGATGTTTTAATTTCTCCTTGAGTTTTATGACGTATGAACTCAATGATAAATCAAATTAACATATTATTCAAGTGATTTTCAAGGTTGGGAATTCTAAATATTAGAGGCAGAGTTTTAAGAATGGATCCTAACATATATTTTACTGTGAAAACGAGACGATAGCTTCAAAAGCGGGACTGTGAATTAAAGTACGCAAGATAAAGACAAGTAGAGTCTGCTTAAATAGGATGAGACTGTAATTCTTTGCATTTTCTCAGATAAAGTACTTTTGACTCAAATCAAATGATGAATGCGTTCTACATAATAGGATCATTCCGAATTATTCGATTTAAATTCAGTTTCGTCAGTCACTAATTAATTTCAACTGGAGAAGAATTCATCGCCCTTTAAATTTTGAAAGTTTCGGTCGCGGGATTTCTCCTTCTTTCAAGTTTTCCTTTAATTTACACCTCAAGAGAAATTGTATAAAAATCTCTTTTGTAGAAAGAGGAGGGCTATTTCACGATTCAGCCAAAGAGACTTTTCCCTCTTCCTTCCACGCCTGTAAATGAGATTATTTTTAAAAACTTGAAAAGTGCAGCCGAGCGAAGGTGTAAAAATAACCGAGCGAGAGAACACGTCTGAGTGAGTTAATGTAGAAAGGAAGGAGGAGAATTAAGGAAAAGGACTTCAGAGGAAACAAAAGGTACTAATTCACCGGAAGGAATTATTAAACTCACAATGTCACGCTGCATTTGGAGTGGAATAAGATTTTGCAGTCACATAACCGAGAAAGAAAGGCTCATTTTCCGTACACGTATTAACATTCGGGAGAGAAACTTCATTAAAGATTCGAAACTTACTTACAGACACTGGTAAACAGAGGAGGCTAATAAGTTAGGATACGAAGAACCATCTTCAGTTTTACAATGGTTTCCTATTAATTTTTTTTTTATGAAATGTTAAAAGAAAAAATAGGTCATTTCCGATTGATTTTATTCAGACGACCGGTATAGTTTTATTCACTATCGTCAGGTACAACTAACAAAAATCCTTCGAATTCTGCAAGTGGACAACGTGTCCGACTTCTGTAAAAGTTGTCCTGGACTTGATTCGCGGTGGGAGGTGAGAAATGACCTCAGCTGTTGAAGCAACTGCTAATTTAAAAAAGGCAATAACTCATATTCATATACCTTTCTTTTTCTTCCTTGCACACATTATAACAGTTTCACTCATAAAATCTATCATCGTAGGCCGGCCATGGAACGACATTGTAAAAATAAAGAAACAGTAGTTTCTACTCGATTAATTTAACAGACCAGTATCGCCTATATATTTGCTTGCATCACCTATGTATTTTACTTATATGTTTATACAAGTTTTTCTTTGGCTTTTCAAAATGCCATTCTCAGCAACTCAGGCCAAACACGATAGATTTCCATGTATCTTTTTCAAATTTTTGGAACTTATGTCTACAGACTTATATTATGTGTTTATATGGGGATTTTGTGGACAGGAAATAGTGAGAAATCCGACCATAGGATAAGGTCGTTGAAGGAAAAATTTTACTTAAAACACAGTAATCTATATGCGTGTAGTTCTCACAAAAACAGTAACATTTGAAGGTAGCCAAAATTGACGAAAATATAATTACGGAATGTTGGAGTGTCGAAATCTTAATTAATATTATGGGATATGGGGAAGATATGGCGCTACCCATAGAGTAAATTGCACAGAAAATGGAATTGAAGTAGAATGTCAATTAAATCAGATGAAGATATTGATATATTCCTTACCTCATGTATTAGGCTGTTCCGTCTCAAAATCATATCGTTTCTCTAATAATAATATTATCCGGTTCAAAATTTCATGTTCTCTACCAGTATTATTTCCTTATTCATATTGGTCACTATACCGACAGATTTTGCTAAGGTTGAGTTTGGCTTTTGTTGCCAAAACTATAATGTCTCAGTTTTCTTTCATTTCTCTAAAATAAATGTTTGCAATAATTTTTGAACGTTTAACCAGTTCCAATAGTAGCTATCATTATTATCTCTTTGTCATTACTAATTCTATTTCCATAAAAATTAAACTGGGGGACTTTCTCTAATAAGCTATTTTTATACAGGTTTTTCCTTTCGATGATCGCAACAATAAACAGCAAATTTTATTAATTATAAAAGGTTTTTTATCTCTTTTAGCTCAAAATTTCAGGCACCAAAATTTGATAAAAGTATTAATTAAAAAGTATTCTCATGGTACGCTTTAATGTGAACGATCGATAACGATTCATCTTCGCTTGATTAAACGCCTCTCTTCTCACCGTAAGCTAATCATCCTTTTGCGAAATTATTCATGAAATTCCTGACCGATGATTTTCGCGCTTCATTAATTTAAGCGTTGATATCTTTCGAAGATAATCCCTGGGATAAAAATCGAAAATATCGGCTTAGTAAAAGAACCGTTTTCCTTCTTTCTGTGGCACTCTTTTAAGCTTCCTTCCGTATTTCAATTATATGTTGGAATATGAAACTTCCTTTAATCAGACATTCATATGATGTTTTAAGCAATTGTTAAGTTTCTTTTCCGTTGGTCTGACGTTTGTCTTTGTGGAGAATGTAAGCCTTATCGTTAAGAAAAATAATATCAATATTATAAATTCTTCTCGAGTTTCAAACCGAGTCATTTCGTTGGTGAACACCACCGTTTCGGCAACAGCCTCAGTTGCCATTTTCAAATAGTATTATTATGTTGTATTAGTAATATTATTATTATGTATTACCACTGGGTCATTGCCAATGGTCATGGCCAACAAATTTCATAAAGACGATAATATTCTTCTCTCTCGTTATTTAACTTATGCTATCTTCTATGTTATTCGTAACCAAAAGCCATGGTTATCCAGAATTTTCCATAATTCAAAAATTTGTTTTGGATTTGAAACAAACATCTTTACAAATTCTACCTCAATAATGTATGATCTTAAATTACCATTTGATAAAATCACTACGAAACTTCTTGTAAAACGAATTCGCTGACTTGACGATTACTTCTCTCTTTCTCGTCTTTTTCGTCTATTAGTGCGTTATAAACGTTTGATAGAATTATTCTTCTTCTATTATTATCATCATGATTATATTTACATTATCCATCGCATGTCCTATTCAAAAATTTATTTGGAATGAGCCTATGCGTTATAAAACAATATAACAATTCAGTTTTTATTATAGTAAATTGAATGCCACCAGCGCCAAGTCCTTGTTTTGGCTCCAGGTTATCTTACGAAATAGGATTGAAGAAATTTTCCTCAATAATCTCGTCAAAACGTTCTCTTCATACGGTCTCTCTTACTTGTATGGATTTATTCATTTTTTTTCTCGATTTATTGCATCCCTCTTTTTCGTGTTTATTTTATTTTCATGGTTCTTTCTCTCACACTTTAACGTCTACGGTTTTACTTTTCATTCCTCCTTACTATTGCAATGATACGTGAATTCTGCTTTGTTACTTCGCGCTTCCGTTTGTCACTTTTTCTATTCTTCTGCCATCCGGACGCATGCTTTTGAGAGTAGGAAGACTTTTTTTGACTTATTCACCACAAGTGTTGCGCACGTGACTCAGTGGGGGGCGATGAAGTTCAGACTCTCAGATCATTCTCATAGAATTAGCATTCCATCGTTTATTGCTCGCCAAATTGAAAGTTATTCGTAGAAGAATGTAAAAAGAGCATTTTTTTAATAAATGTCTTCCCGTATCACACGTTTCATTCTTCTTTCGGCTGTCCTCAACTTACGATATAGTCTGCGTAGACGTCTTTCTGCGGTATTAATAATAATTAATTCTTATTCCCTTTCTAACATGTGATCTCCTTCTAAGATGATACAACTTCGATAGTATGTGTCTGATACGATCTCTTGGGATGGATTTATCCTTTATTCGAATTCTATCCTTATATGTGGATTAATTTCATTTTTCTCTTTATCTATAATCAGGCCAAGGAAGATATACTATTCACTTTCTTTCAGTCTCGTTTCTGGTTTTGATAACGCTAAATCTATCGAGGATTAAATGATGCCGAATAATGGCGTTAATCTTAGACACCTTTTTAAATGCTATAAAAGTGGTTATTCATGGGATCATTACACGGCACTTACGTGGACATGTTCCGATCATAGCTATCTGGCTCAGAGATGAAAGTAAGGTCAAACTACCTCATGTCTCATATCGCCTGATGAGTCTCATTGCCTAGCCGAAGCTTTTTGTAGTTAGTGGTGAATCCGAATCGAACTTCCATGGTGTTAATGTTAAATCAATGAAATGTTACCGAATAACGTCTTGCTGAAACATAGGTCACATCTTCTGTTTTTTCACTTGTATTTCGTTTACATAAAGTTGTTTCCTTCATTACTATGTGATGAAATACCATTATATTAAGGCCTCTACGATGCCTCGTAGTCTTTTAATAATCCCGAAGCACTTAGCATTTGGAATACAAAGAGACCCCTTTAGCCTGCTTCCGTCGCCTCAGAGGGTCTCAGACACCAATTCGTGCTTCCCTTCGACCATTACTCACTTCCCGCACCTCGTTCTGCTCCCACAACCGCACGGCGCAACCCAAAAAAGAGAATTCCTGTCTCGCCTCTATTTATAAACATTTCTTCCAGAGTCAATTTTTTCTTACGCACCCGTGCTGGAAGAAGTATAGCCGTGGATTCCTCGAAATAAAGTCTTCCCCTGTCAAAGCTTTGTTCCCTCCAACTGTTTCCCCTATTTTACCCTCTTCGGCTAGTTTCTTCCTCCTTTTTCTGCTAAGTATCCTCAAGTAATTCCCATTGAGACTGGTAGTCTCCTTCGTTCTTTCTTGTCTTGGAACTTTTTTCAGTTTTTATTCTATATATGCTGTAAGTATTGATTTTGCGTGAAATAACTAAATATATTTAAAAATATATATAGAAACGTATTCTTGTCATGAATGATGTTTTTATTACAAGGATTTCTCGGTAGTAGTGAAATAATCAATGCTAAATTTTATCCTTGAGAATAATAAATGGATTGATTCGAATAAAAATGCGAATTTTATTGACCAGTCTCCTTTTATTGCTAAAGGAGATACATAAATGTAAGTTATGTTACTTACACCTGTTAACAGTGTAAATAAGCGGTGAATCATGATTATAGACCGTATAAGATATGGATACTTCTTTTCTTTTAGCATTGATCAATATCATCAATATCTATAAACGTATATTTCATTTAATTTCATCTCCGTCTTGCTTATGGCTTTGCTAATATAAAAGTTTCTGTGGTAGGATTAATGCTGCAATATGGCATACATTCTATAACTCCTCATAGAAAGTAATGAAAATTTTATTTCATGAGTTTATTTTGCTTCACTTCCTTTAAAATTATCCACTCATAGAATTAATATTCAGTGAGGAAATCAAAGCCCAACTACCTCACTCCTCATCTTGTTTTGTAAGCCTCATTCCTTCTCCGGGGGTTTTGGCAGCTATTGGTAGAGGGTTAGAGGCTAAAACAGTCTTCGGGATTGAACTCTGTAGAGATAGGTAGTATAAAATGTTAAATGGAAAAGGGGGACGAATAACTAACTTACCTCTAAAGGAAATAAAGTGAAAGATACGTATGCACGTATCCTCAGCTGTACTATTGCTCTACTGCCTCTAGGATGAATTTAAAGCGCCCCTTCCTGGTAATTGAAATCGTTCTTCAGGGCATCGATTCCGAATGAAGTGCACTCCTATTTTTGGTATCCCATTTCTTAGCGGAGGACGTCTGCCTTCCAGCAGTCCGTTTTTGTCCTCTTCACCTTTCTCTTCCTCACTCACCCTCTCTATCGAGCTGCATAATTGAGGTAAATTATTGGTTTCTCGTATGTCCGCGTTCGTGCAACAGAGCGAAGGAGGGTCCGACAAAGGCTCCTCCCTCTGTGATCGAAGCGACGCCCGAATCAGTCACAGGCGAAATATACGGACAAAAATCCAGTGACGTAGCTATTGCGACCCTCTTGCCTTTCTCGCATTTTCTACGGATCTTTCTCTCTTGTTTTCGGCACGATCTCATCAACGGTTATTGTCTACCTTTTCTTATGCATTATTTCTATTATATAATTGCCAACTTCATTTGTATTGTTTCTACATTTGTTTATTTCAAATGCTTCTCATTTTATTCTTTAAATTTAAAATATTTTTTCTAACGTTTGGTTTTTTTCCCTGCAAACATTATATGGCGAAAATATCATATACTAAATTACCTATTGAACTAGAGAGAGTTTGATAAACTCTTTCAATTTAGCCAAGAATTTGTTACTAGAATAGTACCTTCAATGGCTTAAAAAGATTTTTTAATATCCAAGAAGAAAACAAGTTTTCTTACTAATTAACCATAGGGCTCCCGGATAGCCAAGTTCGACTTCGATAAAAGCGGTTCCGGGTTCGATTCCCTGTGGTAGCCCGTATACAAAATGACCTAAGCTGTCGAAATACTTTTAGAAATACTGTTACTGCTAAAACGACCTTGTAGTTTCTGTTTATTGTAACTATTTTTCCACAGACATCTTCAGATGTGTGAAGTGACATCTGAATATGCCTAAACCTAACATGAAACTAGTGGCAGTAAACATTCGTATATTCAGCGGAAATTACGAGATTGATTTCTTCTTGGATATGACACTTTTCCACAATGTTGAGCTTGCACACATCAGATATGATGTTTTACAATACCATCGCCTGAAGTAGTACCGTAGTTAGCTTTTATAGTTCTGTTAACACGTGTTCCCCTCATCTCTCCCTTATAGTGAATTTGCTTTCCTCCCATTTAAAGCTCCTAATTCAGGGTCTTCTTTCTCCTACTTTTCCTTTCCGTTTTTGGACATAATATATCTCAATAATATATTGCATACTTCATCGATTACACATCTTTTTCACCCATGTGCCATTTCGATTCCCATTGCGTATCTATAATCTACACTCACTCTGCAATCTACTACTCACACTCCTCACTATTTAAAAAGAACAATTATTCGATGCGATGTCTATGAACACCTTATGATGAATATTCTCTGACCAAATAATTTTTAAAGAAATACTCCAGCTACGCCTGCTTATTTTATGACGAAAATCTTCTGGATCCTCAGGGTAAGAGAGTAAAAGGATTCTGACGCAATAAAATATAAACGCTTATGACACTATAATAAAAAGAACCCAATGGAAGCGGAAGTGCAGAAAAGGGTGGCTGTTTTTCGCCTCCCGTCATAGTATGGTTCCTAAGAGAAGTGAATTCTTTCTCCAGACGTTTCTTCGCCCAAAGTTCTGACGTCGAATCCGGTATGGAATCCGTTTCAGTCTTGCGTCTGCACCCCTTTGTACGCCGTGGCATTATTTTTAACCCATGAAACTCTTATTTTGGAATTCCGGATTCATTTCTAAGGCCCTCATCCTCGACGTTCCCGAAAGAATTCTCGGAATTTCGGACGGCATACCTCTAAATAGAACAAAAGTCCCACGGATATCCTAGATAAAAAATCTCAAGGAAGATACCAGATGGAAGATTCGCGTGGCAAGTTTTGAATATCCATAAGAGCCGCCTTTGTTGATTGTTTCTCTTTGCTTTCCGCTTCACACAAACTTGGCTTGCCTATGTTCTTTTTCCTTTGATTCATGTTATAAACACGCCGATGACTTCTGAATGGCCTACCTGACTGACGGGATTTTTCATCTGTGGGGCGCAGACCGCGACTCGCCGGATTTCTCAAATAAACCCACTGCAAATAATCTAATTTATCGTCTTTCATCCTTTTAAATAAACCATCGAAGACGAGGTTTGGCGAACATTCGTCGGGCGCGGTAAATATTTCGGGCAATAAATGTCCATTGTGTCCGGAATCGTTTTATTCTCCGACTATAAATACACTATAATTTTACGGCTTAAGAAGTGTGGCGAATTCGTTTCCGCTGTCTATATCTATTGAAGGGTGATTTGCATAACTTCTGCCATTTTTAATCTTACATTTTGTGAATTGTGTCAACCTATTGCTTTTGCCATTGTATATCGTAACTAAACTTGATATGGCTATAAAGTATTTCGCTAGCTAATGAAAATATCAAGCAGTGCGATTTATCAAAGTAACTATTGTGTTCCTACGATATTTTGATCGACTTCTCATAATGGCTGGCGCGTGATATTTAATTGTATCAAATTATTTAAAATTCAATATGAATCTAAATCGATTGACTGAGGAATTCAAAATGGAAGGAATCTCAATTACATATTTGTACGAATCTGACAATTAGACGATGTTTTTCCCCATTCAGGATTTCCGAAGAAAGAGGTTCTTCATACAAACCAAAGCAAATTCTTAACTTCAACTAGATTGCGTAGTCTAGATTTATTTACTTATTTTTACTGTGTGCCATATTTATTTATTTGATTTTTATAAAAAATATATACAACTATTATTAATTATTATAAACTATGAAGAAGTCATTTAAGCAAAAGCATTCACATTAAACCATATTTATGTCTAATAGATCTTCCCATAATTTTCTAACCTTGTAACTAATAGTAAATATTATCAATATGTCTGCATTTATTTTTAGTTCCGGTAAAGTTATTATAAAGCATTTCATTTTTATTACCATCATTGAATCTTACTCAACGTTAATTTTTATCCCCAGTGGGCTCCCTAAGAAATAGGATTATATTAGGATTGGATTTGTTTTAGATTCATGCGATAATGGAATTTCCTTCAGAATACGTGAAATACTTTCTAAAGAGCAATGATGAAAAGGGTCATAGAATGATGTTAAACTGGTCATCATAAATGATGGATGGAAGATCCAGCTATTCCATTCAGGAAGAAGGGATTGCATCACCAAAATCACTGTAGAACTGAAGGATTTATTATTCACGTGTACATTTTTTGCTGTTTTCAGCTCAAAAGAGAAATGATCTCCACATGCTCTTTTGGTTTCCACGGCGATATCCTTTCTCCGTGACGGCAGTTTCGCCAGGGTTCCTGCGGGCATTTTAGGGCGTACTTCGGCCTGCAATTTTCATAGCATTTTCATATCATATTTTCACAGCCGTGAGCAAGACAGAGACAAAATTGAAAGAATGAAAGATTGTCATGGGGGTACTTCTGATCTTTATCCATGATATAGGAAAAGATTAGCTCATATCATACGAGGCATGCTGCCAAAATTATGTTCCACCATATTCATTAACGAAGGATGATTTTTCATTATTCAGCATCACCCGGTAGCTTTCATTTTATATAAAAAACGAGACTGAGACAAGCTGAAATTAAGAATGTATTTTCCTCTACTGTATACCAACATTAATTCATGTAATCAGAAAATCATGTAGGTATCTTTTGGATTCTCCAATTATTTTCACGTAGTAGTCATGTAAAAAGTGTTTATCAAGAATCGAGAAATTCTTGAGGGTTCAAGCGTCTAACGCTTTTCAAAGTCTCTAGGGTAACGGAAGGATAGAGTAATCGATATTTCCCTGAGAATTCATTCGTTCAGTTTTATCCTAGATTTTTCCAAGTGGCCTCTTTTATGGTCCGTTAAATTTATAAGCGACAAGGTTTCGCCTATACATTTCCCAGGAAATCTTTACATTATAGCCAAATAGAGAAAATTACAGCAAATATTCCAGATTGACGTCGATCATAACCCCTTTTCGTAACTCGAAAGAGGAGCGATCGATCTCGATCATAGAGATAATCGATCTAACGATCTATTCAACGAATGTCATCTCGCTCACTCATCATTATGGTCACGATAGACCCACTCTATCCCTACCTCGCTTCCTAAATGTTCCTTTCATCCCAATTTCCCACGGCGATTCATCATCGCGGTGTAAAAGCCTCCATTTGACTTCTCCGAAAACACCCCCTTCTTCTTCCCAAGAACAAACTCCGATTCGAATCGCTTCCACCATCCTTTAATCCCCTGACTAAGTCTTCTCGCTAAACGACCCACCTTTTCCCTTCTCCACTTTTCTCTCCATTTCCTCGTTCATTTTAGGATGTTTCACTAACCCCACAACTCCATTACGCATCATTGTGATCCTGATTAATGACTAAGAATAACTTTCTTATCTTCACGAAAAATCAAGGGAAGAAAGGAAATTCGGAGAGGGAAAGTCTAATCGTCTAATTGCACTGCTCAGACAATGTATCAAACGGATGTTATTATTAGTTTATTCTTGTTATGATTACCTTTCTTGGATGCATTTATTTATCATGTTGCTACTTCTTTTGGTATAATCATATCATTTGTCTCTGTTATTAATATTACTCGTACATAATTTCCTACCCTTTAATATATCCTTTTACTTTCGACACATTCATACATTCTTAAATCCATTCACTTTTATTCTTAAGGCTGTAAATGTATGCTAAAGTCTTTATTGGGCCAAATGGAGACTAAAAAGCACATCCGTCTTGTAAGCCGTACAAGACTGAGCATTTTTTCAGTCCTCTGTTACATCCTTCGATTTCACTATAATTTACTCTATTCGTAAGCTTAGACGCCCATATATTTTCATATAAATTTCATTTATATTTAAGTATCTTTATGCGGTAACTTGAATCCTAATTCTAGAAAGGTCAGAGTTACCGTAATGAGACATATATAGATGGATCGGTTTTTATACCTTATGCCACAGGACGAAAGGCGACTTCAAGCTTATGAACGTAGATGTAAATGTAGATTTTGATCGTATTTTTACTTGCGTAAATGTTGTAAAACTATGATGTTCTTTAAACCCGTCGTTATACTAATGTAAAAGCGTAGATTGTGATATAATGTCTTCCTTTTGCCAAAAGGTGAAAATGGATTAACCATTGTGCTTACGCCTACCTTGTTTTAAGGGAGCAAAAGTTGTTTGTATCTGAGGCATGTTGGTGGGATGGAGATTGATGAAAAGGCATATTGAGGTAAATTGAATACAGTTGTAATGGAATATAAGAGCAGTGTGTTTGGCAGAAACTGGGGAGGTAGAGTTGGTAATTCCTTGGTAATGAGTGGATAAGGATTAAAAGGCCACGTGATCGTTATGAAAGAGTGTTCATGTAGGTTACATCTCAGAGAGGATTAAAGCAGATTAAAATGGCGGACGTGGATTGACTATAAAGGGAATGGTGAATTATTATAAGGGAATAGAAGACCGATAAAAGATTTATTGAATGAGAATCTGAAGGAATTTAAGTAAGTTTAAGAATAGCTACAATTGTGTGGGAAGATGTATTTATGGAAGCGAAAGAAATGTACAGGGATGGGAAAGAATGGTGGATGTTGAGAATAAGCGAGGCAGATAACGCGTTTGACCCGAAAGGGAATAGGTGAGTGATATGTATGAATGGAACTGCGTCATGGGCTGCGGTTTCATTGAGACATCTCCATTCGAAGACTGACAGCCAAATTCCTCCTGAGCTCGGCTTCAGGAGCAATCGGCGCAGTGACGTCCGTCCGAACACGACTTATCACCTCACAAGGATTCGATCCGCAGAAGGCCTTTACTTAAGTTACGGGAAGCATCAAATATGCTTTCAGCAGGAACGTAAATGCTTATGACGGATACCTATCGCACGAGGTGGACCTTGATCTTACTGCTTATATTAAATGAAAAATCATCGACATTTCCATGCATAATCTGAAGTAGATAGGGACCAAGGATATGCAAGGAAATGATTTATATAAGATTTTTAACGGTTTCTTATATATGGTTGTAGGAATGGAAAGCGTTAAACAAAAAACAGGACGCAGAAATGAGCTTTATGAATGGGATAACCAAGATAGGCAGAAGGAAAAATGGAATAATAAGAGATTAAATTGGAGGTATTAAAATTTAATAGTTATATATGTATGGCTATCATATGACCACATCAATAAATATGGTGGAGAATATAAACCTTAGTAAGAAATTCTGACCAGAATTACATCATTTCGGTGTGTAAAATTCCATTTATTACATGATATTTACAAAATATCCCTTTCACAACATCTTAAATGGATTACAAAACTTTCCTACTTTGATGTTTAGGTTATTTTGCAATTACCTGTGTTGAATTAGTAAATGCTGAAGATTATCTTCACTACGAACTTCACCAAGTAATATAATCGCAATAAAATCCTTTGATACTAGGTTAGAGCGGATAACAAGATAAAATAATATCAGCCGAAAGTTTAATATTTTGTCGAAATATGCTCTTAAAGATTTCAAAATTAACTTTGCGTAATACCCTTATTGATCGTCGAAGAATAACCCAAGAACTACAATGAATACCCCTAAATCTACATGGGATACCCAAATCCCTAAATTTTTAATCTGGTCACCCGACCCTAAGGTGACATTAGAAAGGAGAAGGACAAAAAAGCCTGTCCTTGTAAGTGATGGGAGTGTAGAATCAAAGAGGAGAGAATAGAGGGGTTATATATAGTTATAGAAAAAGAGTGGTGGAAAGACAGGAAAGTTGCAGAAATCCATCAAAATCCCTACCCTAAGGCAATTGGATAAAAGAAGGAAGAAAGAAAGAACAGAAATTTTCGAAATCTTTTTAGAGATAATAAACAGAGTCACGCTGCCTTTTACTTTAAGGTCTTTATTTTGAGATTGAGACTGTGAAGTCTCTACTTCCATCTTATCGGTTGTCAATGATATTGATGAAACATAAATAATGTATATGTAATGTATAGGAAAATCTTTAGAAAGAGTTGTGGATATAAAAATACCTTTGTTAATATCTTATGAAGAGAATATTCACAGAGGGAAAATACTCATTGGTGTTGTGAAAATCCTGCGCAAACGCACTGTTATTACAAGATAAAATATGTAAAAGAAAACCCTGTACAATTTAGCAATCGCAAGAGCAGTACTTTAACTAAAATTACATAAAATGAAATCAATAATCAGAAATTAATATAATTCGCATGGAAATAGAAAAAAATAGAATTCACGAGCATTACTATTTTAAACATACAACAAGAATACCCGAAATTAAAACCATATAAAAATTAAAAGTAGGAATATACAGTAGAAAAAGTACTTATGAAACATTATAGAAATTAAGAATAATATGGAGAACATATAAACATATTCAGCAGTATAGTAAAGAGGAGAAAACGAAAATAAAATAAAATTTATAAATATAAATTTCCGTTTCTATTTAGTTATTGCTCATTTATACATCAATCTCTCAATGATGATGGGAATCTATAGAAAATATTTTTTATTATTATTATATTTACTTCATTATTTGAATCGTTATCTCTTAGGACAAGGAAAGAGTAATCGATATTGATTCCAGGAATGTATGATTTCCGAGAAAAATTTTTAATCATGTTCCTTCATATTTCCTTGCTGTACCTCATACATTTGAGCATACACAGGCGTTTAGCTGAAGTTATTCGATAAAGCCGTACACGAGAGTTATTTATAGTCATGTACGAAAGTGAGATTTGAATAAAACATTTTCGAGATTTGACTAATTACGATAATATAAAAAGTAAATACCAATTTTAATTCTCGGAGTATTCTAGAGTATTATCTTCTAATTAATCGCAAAACCTTCGCATTTCCGCCGTGAAAGAGGCAATTTCTTTGCGTGATTACTCGTTTCAATTTGAGAACGCAGAGGAATTCAAGTTATCTCATAAATGAATTTTGAAAAACGACTTTTTAATAGCAGGTAAGGAGAATGTCGTGTGGGTAATATCTTAATAAGTCGTTTTTCTTAAGAATTTTAATGCACTTCTACCATGCAACCTTGCATGACTCCAACTAATGTTTTCACTCCCTCTTTAACTGCTTACAAGAAATCTGCCCCCTACCGTATCAACAGTCATTATTCTCTCTTAAGTAGGTGACTGCGCAATTAAATTACTCTTCATAATTACTTAATCATCTCGCGATTAATTAAGAAATATTTCATTCATATAAACGGTGATAAATATTTGAAAAATTTAAGTTTATGAACAAATTTGTTAATAATTAGTGAAAAACTCAATAAATTTTCACAATCTGATGGATAATGATACCTAAAAATGTACTACGGAACGAGTTTATCTCACGACTTTAGATAGACTTTTTTTATTTCATCAGTACTGTTATCATTTGAAAACATTTAGATTCTATAGAAAAACAGGTGGATCGTCCTATCTCAACATTGGTTTAATCTATCAGCTAACAATGCGTAAAGAATGAATGAATAGGCTCTTTATAAAGGTTAGGTTAGGCACAAGTTGGCCTTTCCTCCACATAACCTCAATTGTTTATGAAAATATTAAATTCAGTATTTAGAATTAGAAGAGAATAGTAAAACACAAAAGGATTGGATCTATGGGAAAATTTTTCAACAGATTAAGGTTAAAAAAGATAAAACCCCACTATGCGATACCAATACACTCCTATACAATGCATAAAGTTTACTGTACTATGTGTACGTTTTATTTCCTTAGATCACAACTTTTTCTAAATCGTCACTATTTCAGTAATAGCTGATAAGCAAAATTTAATTTTTTTATTATGCAAGTCATTATCTTTACAAATCACATATATCAACGGATGATTTTAAACAGGACAAAATAAACTGTGTTACGACTGTTAAATGCATCTTTGTGAGTTGTATTTCTTTGTTGTTCCTGGCTCGTGAAAATCTAATTAGATTTTAGAATAGAATTCATAATCAAATTGGAACTGGAAATCAGAACGAAATTAATCTCTGGTTCAAGAATCTTAATTTTTCAGATCGGGTTCTGTTTTCAATCTTTTAAAATACGGTTTTTTGGTTAGGGTATTCAGTTCGATTCTGGTTCCATATCCTGTATCCAATGGACTTACTTTTGCTTTAAGATAAACTTCATTTATTTTCGTGGTTCGGTGGATTCGAATTGGCCTGCTGATTAAGGAACGTTTACTGCGGACTTCTCCTGCGTACCATTCTATTCCCTTCTCTTACGTTGGGCTCTCTCAAGCATGTCCTTTGTAGTTGGCCTTATTCAAACATCCGAATTCAAATAAGCTTGCTTCATCGCAGATTCCTTCGCTCGCTCTTGCGTGCCTACTGACGATGTGGTTTTAATCCCGTCTTTCTGCATGCACGGTTAGTTTTTTACCCCTTGAATATATCATTATGAGCTCAGTCGCGCGGAAATGCTTTTCACACAAAGAAAGCATCTCAGTTACTTAATGTTGCTCATTTTTTAATCTAAAAGGAAGCAGCTTTTACCAGATGGACAATTAAGGAAGAATAACGATTTTTTTACAGCAGTGATGAGAGAGCATCTCCCCGAGCTCAGTAGCCCATGAAACACTCCGTTTCTGAGTTTTTTCGACATGTTAACTTCTTTAGATTGTGACGAAAAGATACACCGAGAAGCGACTTTTTAATCTCCGTTCCGCTGTAAGAAAGAAGTGATAGAGAAGATTTCATTCTAACTCGAGTTTTTATAGGTTCGGACGATGTGATATAGCTTTTATTTCACAGTTCACAGCTCACAGCTCTGCTTTTATTTCACAGTTCAAAGATTTGATAGATTTGGTCGACCGCCTAGTATTTGAATAATATCGTATCGTTGATAGAATTCTAAACTGTTTAAATCTTTTGTGTTGCATTTTGATTGATCCTTCGTGAGTCATTTGTAAGATTGAAACATGTATATATGTATTTTAGTTAGCTATTAGAAGTAGGTACATGCATATACATCACCTTGCCTCCTATCGGAGTACGGACATTAATGTCCTCGTTTATTCTAGGTACTCCTTCATGCTCCGTTCTTCTGACGTTTATGCAAGCATGAATCATTTCAAACACTCCCCTCTATTCTTTAAAAATTCTTACTTCTCTTTTATGCATTACCTCGTACACCAAGCTCAACAGGCTTTTTCTCCCTCTATATCTCCCTCTAATGCCCCTAAAATTCTCATTTTACGTCCCTTTTGTCATCCAGCTTCCTTCCATTCTTTCCATATGTCCAAATATTAGAACAAAAATTACTCGATGACTAAAATAAACCGTCTAAATAGCCTGCCGTTCTCGACTGAATAATCTACTGCGAGCTGCTGTTGCCCATGCGTTGACTAAATATTTGATTAGGTAATTATGTATGGAAAAAAAGAAACAAAAGTCACTTATTTTTCCACAAAATATTTTCTTCCATACAAACTGAATACAACCGGTTTCGGCGAATGGTTGCCATCGTCATGTATCAAGCGATTTACCAATAATTTCCATTACTTTTTTCCTGATGAAGGCGGTCATTTGCTGAAACCGGCTGGGTTCTGAATCTAAGGAGGAAAATAAATTTTGCGGAAAAAGAAAAAAACTTTAGTTTCACCTTCATGCCGTAATGGATTTCCACAAAATCTCCCCATATACTTCGTAGTTAAAAATCATTTGTGTTATTCAAGGAACTAGTTTCAATTATTAGATTCCCTTCTACTTTTGAACGGTTAAAACTTCTACTTCGGTTTCTTCTTGCAAAGATTTTAAACTAGGATAACATCTTAAAAGCATAGAATTGGAATGTTTTTCGTTCTTTTTTTCGCTTCGACTTAATAAAAACCAAATTTAAATTCATTTCTTTTCCCAATACGATTAATTTTCCATTTTCCCCGTCTGCGATTGTCCAACAGATTCAAGTCGTTTCTTTTTGCTTCAAAGATTAAAGTCTTACGTTATTGTAAAATTATTTTATTTTAACTAGCTTTTATAAATTATTTTTAAATGAAAGTACCTATACATTATCATTAAAGAAAAGGAATATAGTAATGGTCAAATAATGTGTGCTGATAGGTATAAATTTCAAACATTAATTTCAAATATCTTCAGAAGACTATCGAATACAATCCATTTAATTTCCTTCATTCCTCTGGAAATGGAAATGGTAATAGAATAAATAACGGTTTTCTATTTTCATCTAGTTCCAGAATATTAATTTTCTGTTCGGTCATGCAGCAACAACTATTTCTTTCGATTTCGGTTTCGAAGACTTGCATAAAAGTGAAGGTGAGCTAAGTTATTACGTAAACGGCCGTCTCTTCTAATGTATATTTGCATCTTGTATCCTATTAGCAACAGAAAAACGTTGCATTAGTAACGGATTAATTCGTTTGAAAGCGCAAGGCGAGAGAAAACGCCGTCGAGCCAAGTGTGTGGTCGTTTGGATTCGAGGACAGAAAAAGCACTCGTTTTTTCATTATGTCTCCCAGATCAAAGGCCTTGTTGAGGCTACAAAACATTTCCGTTCGGTACGTCTTAGCGGAAGTATGCTGTCTCCGTAGGAGGCGAAAAGAGAAACGACTTAGCACATCTTTATTGGGCTCTGAAGAAAGTGTGCAAGCTGAGCGGACGCATTTAGCGCACCCTAAATAGAAGCAGAAAAAAAGGGAAATTTGTGGCGCCCAATTAAAAAGAGTTTTAAGGGATCTCCTTACCACAAATTCCTGCGATCTGTTTTCACAGCTTTCAGGGTAACCGTCCTTTAAACCGGGTGCTTATTTTCATGCGTTAAGTACTTGAACGAACACATCTCGTGGGCGTAAATTATCGTATCGATTTCTCTTATTCCATTGCTTTTGTTGATTCGACCACCACATTACGTACGCTGATTCATTCCGTATATTTGCAGGATTAAATTTAACTTCATTGGTGTTGATTAAATCTACTTTTATCCTGAGGTACAGCATAAAATGAATAAATCTTTTATTTGCTTTTGTCTCAGTCTTGTTCATGGCTGTGATGATATGAAATCTACTGAGATATGAGTAATTTATATATGTGATATGAATGATCGAAATATTTTGCGGAAAGTATTATACATGTAACCTTTGTGCTGCTTTTATTTGGACTTAGCACCTAGGTGGAAAATTTCCACTCACCGCAATCACTGTCAGTGAGGAAAGCTAGGACTCAGTACCTCACTCCTCCCTTCCCAGTAAGCCTTATTCCTAGTAAGTCGTGATTCGTTGGTCCAAATCCAGAAGGTTGCAGACCTGATTTCAGTAACCTATTAGATACTTTTGATACAAATTCTGGCTTTTAAATCTGCGATTCTCCTTGGAGATATCAGTATTACTTTTGGAATAATATTTCCGTTGTTTGGGCATTAGTAATTAATTAGTTATATTACTTGAATATTCTTCTCAGTGGAGATCAAACAGCGCTAAACTCCTGTGACTGATTATTATAAATTATATAATTTTGCTGCCATGATACTCAAAGCAATTTTAAAAAAAGCCTCGTATTTTTTACGTAGCCTAACCTAAAAACTGAACGGACCATTTAGTTGAAGAATCCGCTAGTTTCATCCGACTAAGCACCGTGTTCTTGGCAGAGCGTTGGCCGAATAAATTCTAAATTATAATTAAAACAAGTGACAACTCAGGGGACAGCGGTGATAAATCTTCACGCTCCAGTTCCAATCAAATTTCAATATATTTCTCGGTCAGTGGCTGCTGCGGATGCTGAGATCCATGAATACCATCTTGGAGATCATTGGAACACTGCAAATATGTAGCTGTCTTGCCAAATTCCAGCGGAAGTGAGAAATTTTAAAGTGCAGAAAGTGACACCTGTTTTTGCAAATGAGAAAGGAGGGTGGAGTTTGCTTACTCGACCTTGCCAAAAGAATTTATCTTCTATTTCGTTTGGAATTTACATTCATTTTTCCCCTAAAACAGTAAAAAAATTTTAATTGGTTGAAGACGCGTTGATTAATAGAATATCCATCTCAGATAGAGAACACTTGGTATGGAAAGTTTCATGTAATTTTTTCTCAAAAATATCCGTTTTAAATATTGCGGTACCATCATTAAGTGTAGAGCAAAAGAATTATATTAATCCACATCAACAGAAATACCTCGCTAACCACCTTATGGCAGGGGGTGTAAACACTGAGCTTTTGGGCTACTTCTTTAATTTGTTATTATCGCGTATATTTGGCGAAAGGAACGAGTCCTTAAAGCGACTTGTTATGACATTTATTTCCCTTATTTTATGTCCATTATCAAATTGGCTGAATTAGCAGGGGGATCGTATATTACTTCAATTGCAAGAGAACTTTTGCTTAGTGTCGAATTCTATCATTCTCAATTGTTTCATCTCTCATATTTCTTTTATGGCAGAAAATTCTGGATCTTGGATTCTCCATATTAACTCCTTTCTTTAGCTGATGTAATGGTTTCTAAAATTAGCCCTACTCTTTCCCCATTTTTTCCTATATTATTCCAGATTATCTATACGCAGAGGAAGCGTAAGTTCATCCTTGTAAAACAAACATGAAACTTCTTGTTTCTTCAACGCTCGTGTAGAAAGATCCTTTGTAAAGTTCACGAAATTCCATCCTACGTAAAGCTAGAAATTTCTTTTGTAATGAAATTTTCAAACTAGTGAATATGTTTGATATTGAAGTTGACTCCTTTTTCCGTAACGCGAGACCTTAAAATTTGAAAAGGTATATAGAGCTTTCATGATTGCTCTGAATAATGATCGAGGTTTTGTTTACACATTATCGATAAGGAAAAATTCCGGCCCAGTCCATTTTGAATTTCTCGAGATGAATGAGTATTGCCTAATTAGGTTCTCCAACTTTTCCATTCATCCTCTCAATGGACATTAATTTTTTAGATCCTCCTCCTTTCATAATTGAAATTCGCCTTGAGCTGAGGTACCCGCATAACAAGAACTGGCCCTCTGTATTGCTTTCGTGCGCTATCTACTTTGTCCGTCTTGTGATCTCAGTAAAGTACGATTATTGCTGATAGGATGAAGAAGTAATTTTCTTAAAATTCTTGTAAGACCTTTATATAAACTTAACTTCTAGATACGGTTCACCTCACTTCAACTTCACATCCTTAGTCAAACTTAGACATTACGTATTATAAAATGACAGAATACAAAAACATAATAATGTCACTTTACTCACTCATCGCTCGTCCGCATCTCTAAATTTTCAGATTAAAGTAACCGTTCTCTAACTAAATTTAATAAAATTTCTGTTAGGAATTTTATTTTTTATTAAATTAAAAGCAACTCATCCTTTTGAACATCTCTTGACCTTCACTTTACTTTCTTTTATGGTTTCACCAGAAGAGAAGGTAAATTGTATTGTTTCGTTAGATTAATTAAAAAATACTGTTTCTTTCTAAAGAATATTTGGAATCCATCGCAGTAACGAAGTACTGTACGGGAAAGGAAAATCCCAGCGGATGAAAATGTTGTATAATTATGATCAAGCTCTTAAATTTATTTTTTCTATGAGTTGGCTATGAATTTAGTTTGCAAACGTTCTTTAAGGGCACTGATTAACGTAGAGTCAAGATGTTATGATGGAGAAACAGCGAAAATATTTAACAAAAGCTGTTCTGGCCACACTTCTTATAGATCTACAGTTCTAAACAATTGAAATTGAAGAACTAGATAGATTAGGTGATTTATGTTTCTTCTTGTGAGGTAATGGATGAAAAGTGGTTCTGAAAGTCGTCTAGAAAAATAAACGTATTTGGACAAATAAATTAGATACGTCAACTAGTCCTCCACAGAAATTCTTTTTATCCTGTTCTTTTACAAACGCATTACCACTTTCAATTGCTTTATCGCAAACTTTGTGTATACCCTGTGTCTTACTACTGCCACACCAGTCTTAATGAAAACCCATCCCGAAAAAGCAGCCTTAAAACAATCTTCCTAATTCATAAGGGGAAAAGTCTGAATGGAAGAAAGACGTCACGATGGGAATTTAATGAAGTAACGCATCTGCTCTCCTTTGAAAGGAGCGATCTCTTTAATCCCCGCATTGCTTGCATGAGCGGTTACTTGCAGCGATCCCTTTTGATCTCGAAAGTTGCGGAAATTTTAAAGCGAATCCTAAAAGGATTGCCCGCTCCTTTGACGCGCACCATTTAAAAAGGAAGAATTAGCGCCGCCTGTTTTTGCCTAAGAAAGGGAAGATGCGGGTGGTGTGTAAACCCCTGCCAATCATGGAACGCGAATTTATCATCATCAAGTCCTCTTGATCTGCTTCGAGCTTTGCGCCAATTTCCATTTTAACGGAAAGCCCACCTTCGGAGGGATTGTGGAACGCGTTTCCTATGGAAGACAGGTGCTAAAATGAAAATCGTTCGCTGCCAAGGCTGCTATAAATCACGTGTCCTCCTCCCTTTGTGTCTTGTTTTCTACGTTGTAAATGAAGCCGCTGGGAATCGTCTACGCTTAAGAGACCATATTAAACCTTCCGCAGAAAACAAACATGTGTAATGAGTCGCAAGGGGTTTACATGACCCAGATCAGTGTATTCCAAATAGGGATTCGTTAAAAATTGTTAGTTATATCGTTGTAAAACTGGATGTTTTGCAGACTGTCCGTGAATGTTTCTGCTCCGTACGGCGCAAATGTGAAAATGTTCACAACAGAAACATTGATTAACAATTATTTATTCACAAATTGTTGCAGTAATATCCCATCATTGATTATTCTGTCTGTAAACTCCAACCTGAAGTCAATATTCTCAATTAGCTTCCACTGCGATTAAATCCCTATTGCCGTTTAGCCTGCCTGCTATTGCAGATTAGTATTTCGCGCTATCGTTGAAATAAAAAAATAACTACAACGACTGTAACTAATAACTGAGGAGATACGAGTATAACTAATGTAGAGCTAAGTTTCAAAATATACGTGTACAAATATATAAAAAAAATTACTTCATGTAAATATAAAATATATTTATTTACAATTGATGTGGGGTAAAATAAATTCCTCCACCCTAGCGTGGGGTTAATACTTAAGCAGAAACAGACACTGATTATATATGTTAACCAACATTACATTGGCGTGAATGTCTTTGGATTAATTAAATTATTATTATAATCAACTTTTACTGCAGATGAAAAGTAAGTGCAAAGGTGTTGACTTATGTAGTCAAAGATGCCGATTCATCGATTTTTCCGCTAGACCTAGTGACTTTTTTCTCCGTCAGTGATATCTTGCACTCTATTCAGCATGTGGTCTTTATATCATAACATATTTTAGTTACATATAACCCAATGTAACATAACGTTTACTTGATAAAAGACTTCCTTCTTCCATTTAACCCGTATTTAGGATCAACAAAGGAATATATAACGTAATATTTACCTTTTCATCAAATTCTAGATCACTTAAATTAATTAAATTGTAAATTCTTATTAAAAGCAAATTTGTGAAAATACGGAATTACTCGGTATTTTACAATCATCAGGATAACATATTGCTTTGAAAGACCAGTTTCATATAGTGAAAATGATGCTTAGTTAAAATTAGATTGAGATAATGTTTGCTTTATTTAAAGAAAATTTCACCTAAATTTTAAAGAAGAAAATCGTAATCATTTATATCCTCTAGTACAAAGGGCTCTTTCCATCAGAAGGCCGTATCTACCATTCGGCCGCATAAGAAACATTGAGCTCAAACGTTCGGTGTTTACACCTCTTGCCAAACGCCGAAAGGCGCCTTGCAGGATATTTATGTAGATGCAAATGAATAAATGCCAAATGTTAAATCATCTGGTCGCTATACAGTTGCGCATCCCCTATATTTAAATAATTTGGCATGGAAATCGTATCTGTGAAAATGATTCCACTCGCAAAATAAATTAAGGGAAAGTATTTCCATTTTATGTTCACTTTCATTAGCAAGATTGGAAAACGAAATTATTTAAATAAGAAAAGTTGTTTCAGGAAGTTACTAAAAGGTCGAAAATCCCCACCTCCGCCCTAATACCATGTAAACAAGTTCTTGTGACATTACCAAATTATTTATAAAACGAAGAGTTTGATCAGGTTTCGTTAATTATACTGCTACTACGTGATTTTAATTTAACATGAGCTTCGATGAGAATGCTCCAAATTTAATCTCATTCAAATACATTTCAAAGCATACATGATCAAATCACATGTTTTCGAGGCCACATTCACCGATAACATAGTTGCCAATTTCTCGGACTGAAATTTTTTGAGCAAGTTATGTAAAAGTAACTTTATTCTGTAATTCAGGAGTCTTTAGGCAGAATCCACTGACAACCAGAAGTCCGTTAAAATAACTCAAGAAGACCATGCAAATTAAGTAAAAGGAATTTTAGAGAAAATTCCCCAAGTGAGTTTGAGTACCGCTGTCATAATTTATTCATAAACAAGCAAACGAAATGCAGCGACACCTCCAAGGATCCCTTTAGCGTGTCACGTAAGGAGTAAAAAATTCTCGCTCGCCGTATTTTAAACGAAAGGATTCGCCCAAAAATTTCGCGCTAAAGCGCATGAATGGAGTTTCATCCTCAGAATGAAAATTGTCTAGAAAGATGGGAATCTTGGAAAAACTCTGACATCACGCTCATTAACTTTGAGGCTCTCGGACGAGATGAAAACTCTGCGGAATCCGGCTCACTTTCTGGAGAGTTTAGAGAAAAGCTATGTTTGCCGGGAAAAAGAAAAAAATAGACGTGGTACAAAAATCTGAGGAAGAAATTCAGGCTAAGGGGCTTATTATGCGAGACTGAAACTTTAATGGCTAGGATGTAGGTGCGCCGCTAAGAAAACTTCAAGTATCGGATACAAAGGAAAAGAAACTCGTAATTATACGCGAGAGAGCTGGCGTGTTTCGTTACGAGAGGAAAATGAATATCCCGAGAAGGGAGAAGGCGGAAGGAAAGAATACAATTATATAAGAATATTTTAATGAGATTAGAAGTTAGTGGCTTAAGGTTAACATTGGGGTACAGTGGACGAGTCGGGATTCTGGCTGGAAACAAAAGCTCAAGCAATTGATTTTTCGCGAAAAGAGAAGAATGATATGTACTCCAACTTACTTAAATACATACGTACATACATATTTGTGTCTTCATTATGCGATATTAAGTGTAGAGTGTCCCATTTAACCCATTGTCATATGCGATAAATTTAAAATTACATGAATTTATTTCAATGCAGTGCAATAAAATTAGTATGTTCCTGGAGAGACTAGGCACAGAAGTTAAAAAGAAAAAAATATAAATGAGTGAAAATAATGGTTTTTGTAATGAAAAAATGTGATGTATTATGATCAGAGAAAAAATATCTACGGGATGACACTCAAAGAGAAGGGTACTTGAGTAGGTATCGTCCGTTAAAAGTAAAGTTGTGACACAAAATCCGAGGGACAAGACCAAGTCAGGCAGAATTCACCGTGGTCAGTGCATCGGCTCCTATGCTGCCGTACTGGGCTTTCTAACCGGACTCGGTATCTCTTAGCTCAGATAGTTACTCCTTATTTATTACGATAGTGGGTGGGCAGCGATAAATGTTAGTCTCCAATTTCTTAGCAGAAAATACTCGAACAAATAAGTGAATGGACAAAGATTTTTCCGTAATTTACTTGTAAAATTTGTATCTTTTGTGTACTAAGGCGATGAACATTAACATTGTAGCACATGTCTTTGTATTTTACAAATTTTGGATCATACTTGAATTAAGTCTGCATATCTTTGTATGAAATATCGATCGATTCGTTGCGTACAAATTGCATGCGACAAGAGTGCTCTACATCGATTAAACAAACGATTAAAAACGCATTGCTGTCTATTCAACGCTATCGAATCAATGAAATGAATAAATAAGCGACGAATTCCTATATCTCGTGGTTTTGACGGAGAAGTAAAAATAGAATATAGTTGCTTAAAATGCAAAGACTCTCAATCGGATGGAATATCGATTTGTAACTTTAATAAGATATCGTAGGAAAAACCTTCACAATCACTCTATAGAGTTGGGCAGTCATGCTTGAGCTCATGCAAATGGAAATTTTTAAAGAAAAGTATAATAATTATATAATTATAATATGTAATCTATCAAATCTTTATTAAATTTGGAGCAGAATAAATTATCATAAAATATCCTGCAATCGAAACAAATTATATAGTTAATTGAAATTGCTTGTGTATTCAAATTTTACTGTGATTGAGTGGCATGGATTCGCTTTCACCGTTTTGTGATTTAATACGCATTACCAAAATGTTTCGACTCTTGCCTCTTGAAAAATACCTATTGTTTTGAAATTATGTGGGTAGGCTGTTTATTTAGAAGTAGCAAGATATGAGACGACAAATTTTCGAGGTGAGAAAACATTAAGTGAATATTAGTGATTCTATGTTGGCGAATGGCTGAGAGAAACATTGCGATTATCTAGAAATCTCTTCTTTTCGCTTGGTTTTAGTGATCTTTTCTTTATGACTGGATCCGTTATGTTCACAGCTATTCATTCTAAATCGTAGATCTGAAATTAACGCATTACCTGGGCGCCTTACACTTGTCATTACAAACACTAACCTATATCCTCCTACCTTTACGAAGATAGTCCCGTAAGTGTGAGCTCACCCTCGAACATAATGATTACTTCCAACTTCAAATGTCTCTCTTAAAAAAAGGCAAAATCCTTGCGTGACGAATCACACTCTAACTCCAACCTCCTCATTAAGTCTTAATTGCTACGCTGTTTTTGAAAGCTCGTCTATTATGTATGGTCGACAAAGCCGGTAATCATCAAATTGTTGATTAAGCTCGTTATTATCTCATTTTCGCACTTCGTCACGTTGATTTATCAAACACCAAATTGTACAATTTTAGTATTCACTCGACGAAGGCAACTATTATAACGAGCATACTACTTGTACATAATTGAATCTTCTCTCTGTAGGTGTACGCTTGAAAATAAATTATCATCAACCCATCATAAATAACTCTACCTTTATATCATCGAAAAATTTTCCATGATTTCTCCTGTATATTTACTTTCCACCTCCATTCAAAACTTTACTTAGTAATCCACGCCTTTTTTTATGCTATCCCTTACTACCAAATACACCTTTTCCATATTGTACCATATTCTCACATCGAAAGCCTTCAAATTTTCAATGTTCACCATTATAGAGGTATATCAAATGTGGCGCTCCATTCCAAGGAGTACACAAATCTTTTCCCAATAACCTTACAAGGACACTATGATGGATGTGGCCAACCTTTGGTATATCCGTCAAAAAATGGTTTGGATACTCTTGCGCTTAACCGAGCAATCTCGTAATTAAAGATTTGTGGTTAGAAGAAATGGATATTGCCAGGACGACCGTTCGATTGTTGGCTTCAATTTGCTTTCCGTTTCGTTACCCTTGGTAACAGCATTCCGTAATCGCCTCTTCGGTGGGCGAATCTCCCAGATGAATTTGGCCAAATGTGCACCTCAACCGTCGTCAATTAACAACACTTTAATGCATCTCCTCCTCGCATTGCCTCGGGGGACACACTCGCACTTAATGGGAAACCCTATGCCTCCAGAGGAACACTTTCATCGTGTACTTTTACAGTCCTCATTTCTCATACATACTCCCCTTCACCTTTCCTTTCACTTCTTTACTTCACCACCTTTCCTTATAAACTTAACTCCTTTCCTTCGGCAATTCCCAATCTCGATGACCCCTTAACGGTAGGCAAAGGTGTAATACGGACATCGAAAACATCTGCATCGATGAGCAAATTCTTTTAATTTTAGGTTTCTTACATTTTCTCTTATTGAAATTCTTTAAATTTAAAACTTCAGTTCTATATTTACCCTTATCAATATTTTGGAAAACAAGGAGGTAGTTGCGGGTTAAATGTTCAATAAGTGACAGTATCCTTATGGTAGTTGCTACATTTTCTAATTTAACATTTCGAAAGGGCTGATGAAAAATAAGTGAAAATTTACTTTCTCCGATACTGTTATTTATTTGCAAGGAGTAATGGGTTATTCCGATTCAGTTTAGGATTTTCCATTAATGGAAATGCAACCGTAGATAACTGCTTTCTAACTTTCTAAAACTCTTTAACGGAAAAGTCTCATTTTGGTTGATACTTTTGGAATATGAATCAAGATCATATGGTCAAAATATTCGCTATACCTCCTTTGTATTAGCTATACTAATATATTTCTTTTTTTTGGGCAGTTTCGTGTTCAATGTTGCATTTTATTAAAAGAATCAGTATTCGGCATGAATAACCGCCAAGGAAAAACACCGGTTGAATTGAAGACTTTGGAGGTCTTTAATTCAATGAGTGCGTTCCTTTTCTGTGATTGTATTTTGCTATGGTAACAGTAAATAGTAAAAAGTCTTGTGCCAGCAAGTATTTATCTATTGTGAAGAGCATCTATTGCTAGTCATTTTATTATCAATCAAATGTATTTCTTCACTTCGAGGAAGAAGACTTCGATTATTTTTTTCATTTATCTTCTATGATTTATACTTATTGTCAATTTATCGTGTTTATCCACCAGTCATCATAATTACAAGATTAATTCAAGGTCACTTTCGACTATACCTCTCAGTTGGTCGTCCATGACTTATATTTTAGCGGGTTAGAAAAATCAATACACGTTCATAGGTCTTCATCTGGAGGTAGCGATTTCAGCACTCTTTCACGTCTGACATGTGTTCGCATCAATGGGAACTTATCAATCGGAGGTGGAAGAATGCCGTTTCTCCGTGCCTGCTACCATTACTTGCATTAACACGGAAACGTTGAATCTTAGATGACCCTCTCTACCACCGTGGCTTTCAGAAATGTATCGCCGGTGAATTGTGATATTCCGTATGTGGAATTTTTCGTTGACTTGATTGACAACAGTATGGGTATTTGTATAAACTAATTCGATGTTAATAATGAGCTAGTAGGACACAAAATCAAAACAAAAAAATCAACATGTGCAGAATTTAGAAAAGGAAGGAGAATATCTTTCAACAGCTTTTTTCCTATCATAATGACGCTATACTTATTCCGAGTTATGCTTGAGAGTCTCCTTTTATATACTTATGGAATTTTCTCTCTTAAAGAGTTGAAATGACTCTATAATTTGTAATCATAACATACTTCACACACCAGATTCATACTATGAAATTAATTTTGATTTTAAGAAGGAAAAGAGTGATAGGTAATTTGAACTTAAAGGTGTGAATCTAGGAGAGATTCAAATTGAGTTTTTTAACCAAATCGGAAAATTCCAGAAACTAGTATTTATTCGTAAACGAGTTGATATCCCTGGTTTCGAACACACCTGTTAACGACCCGCCATCTTGTTTACGAGTAAAGTTTCCAGTCCTAATAGTTTTAGTTAAAAAATTCATTCTTATCATCACGGAGGAAAATCTACCTCTACTCGACGGAATTCTTTTTTCGCGATGAAAGTCCCAAAATTTTTCGCGAAATGCCCCCCAGGGCTTTGTGATCGATTGAGGTTTTAAGTCATCGGCGTCGAGCGATTTCACCCACAACAGATGTATGGATCGGAAAAAGTCACAATTCCTGAAGGAAACCGTTCCGTTACTACTTTCAAAAAGTCAGCTGAATCCATAGGTTTTCCACTTCCTGCTGAACCTCGTCGATAAATTGGCAACGCCGCCCCTTTCCTCGTGTGGTTTACCTTCCATTCCTCCTCTTTTTCTTTGTAATCGCCTACATGTCCTCTCTCCATTCCCATGGTTTACCTCCGAAATTCCACCTGCAGGGACCGCTTCATTCATAACCACTGCACCCGAGGGGAAAAAAACACAAACGCATTCCGCTCGGAAATGCCGAAACTGTTGGCGAGGGATTGACAACCACGAGGCGCATGACGTCAACGCGTAATTGGATTTAAACGTCTTCCCGTGGACTGTCAGGAGAATGCAATTTTTAGGTGGTTCGCTATGAATTTTTTCCTCCCCGAAGAAGAGCGATTACAAGAGCGTCCCTACCGAAAATTAATGGGAAAATTCGTGAGCTCGCGAGAAAATCCTTACCAAGTCGAGAGATTGCTTTTCAGAGAAAATGTTATATTTTTTCGCTATTAGAATAATGACCGCGAATTGTTGCAGCAACGTAAACATCTATCGTTGTGGGTTCCCACCGTTAGCTATTTAATGGTTCATCACTTTTAATTCTTCTAGTTTACAGTGTAATTCAAATGATTTCTATAAATAAATTTTTAATTAATTATCTGGATTATTTTATAATAATCATTAGTTTGATAAAATTTTTATTTCTATTTATTTTACATACTAGATAATTATTATGACTATTATCTTACTTTGGAGAAATTAGCCTGTATGGGTCTCCCGATCCCTGAACCTCTTGTCATTGCGTAGTGGTTTCTATATCTAACTTAGGACAACCTGATTATAAATAATTTACATTTAGTAAAATTATATCAGAACAAGCATGCGAAGATTAGGATTTAGGGGAAAACTCCTCAACTAATTATTTACCTAGAAAATTCGCAATTTAGGGGATAAAACGGTAAACGTGTACCGACATCACGTATAGCAATTATGTTATTCTTTTAAACTGAAAATGCTAAAGCATTACCACGTGGAAAGCCATAATAAAGGAATTAAACAAATGGTACACATCGTTGTGATTCTTTCTTTATTCAGTTATTTTTTTCTACATCTTTCTCAGCATTTCTGCAATTATTTCAGAAAATTCTTCGTTCATTAGATTTTATATTGTTATCTAGAATTGTTTCTGTATTGTTATCATGTGATTTCCGTGATTGGAAGTGGGGAGTTTGGGGAGTTTCATTATACGAATGATTGTGTACTACGGGGTATGAGTTAATACATGAGAGAGTCGTAGAGAAAATAGGAAGCTAAGGGAGTTGCTTTGGATCAATCTGGGACTAAAAATGTTTTCCTTTCTAAAGCGAATAATTCGAGATGCGTCGATCGATTGTTCTGATTCTGTTAACATCAGCTAAATTGGTAATGCCTATCTTTACTTCTCCAAATATTAAAATGCACTTATAGCTTGGAGAAGTTTATCTAAACAAAATCTGACTTTATCTAAAATCAGTGGTTCCAAATTTACTTTGAATCCTAGGTCCTCCCATTAGTATTTTGATATGCATCTATTTACTACATTTTTCCATGCCGCTACTCTCCTATCCTTTTAATCTCACATCTACTAACAAATTCATTAATCAGATAGTGTCGGATATGATCAGGATGTTCCTACTCCATCTAAGCTTTCCTTTCGACTCGAAATGAATATCTGCTAGGCAATCAGAGAGGTAGATTATGTAGATATCCAGTGTCAGTTTCTATAAAAATAATTTTCTACTCAAGCAAAGCATAGCGGAATGGATTTGAATCTATTTGCATTCTTTCTCCTCCTGTAATACCTGCAGGCAGACTTTTGAAGATGTAGATGAAATTCCATTGCTAATATTTTCAAATTCCTCTTTAAAGCCGATATCCTCGATCTACTGTAGGCTTTGTTAGCTAAAACTCAATAGTTTTCCACTAAAACATTTTGATTACGATATTGTTCACAACCCAGAAACTCACTATGAAAATCCAGCATCCATGTGATGTGCGGTATCAGATATCAAAGTACACAAAATATCAAAACCTCTGTGCAATGCAAGGAAAAATCATTTCCTCTTTAGGAAAATTGGAAAATCCAACATAAGAAACTTTAAATATAGAAAAAAAACAGAATAAGCGAGCTTTCACTTCTTTCTGTTAAAAGTTGCTCTTAGTAATAAATATTGAAGTTCGTTATGTTCACTCGGTGCTTAGCCTTCACAGAAGTTTGTAATCCTTTTATATTTACAGAAATTCTGTTGTTTCATTACAAACAGTTCATTCAATTACGTGCAGCAAACAGTACTCCACTTGCATTTATCTGTTGATACGAACACATGTAAACATTCAACCGGTCGAATATTAGCTAGTATCGTTCAGTCAAGTTCAGTCTTTGTGTAAACCTGCTAAAGCCTCTATTGATTTGCATTGAAAATATTCAGCAGAGGTATTACGTAGATTTAAAAATAAAAGGAAAATTTTGGCGAAAATTTTTCAATGAAAGAAAAAGTGCAAGTTGAATAGAAAAACCTTATTTTATGCCAGTGTGAGAGTGGCTTCGATTTCCGTATTTACAAAGTTTTCTTCAGCAAAGAGAGACTCCAGGTGTAAATTTTCAGCAGTTTTAGATAGGTTTAATGCAGAGTTTTAGTGTCGAGTTGATTAGTGTACGTAGATTTGCTCTGTCCGCGGGGCTGAATTAAGTCGAGGACGATCCTTTTGGTTATTAATGGACCGTAAAAGAAACGGGCCCACGGAGTTGTTCTTATCGATTAGAGAGAAAATCAATTTTTCACTCCCGAGGAGGTTTTTATACGAGCAAAGACGGTCTTATGTATTAAGCTTTGAGGTTCACTTCGGAGGATATACGGCGTTTTTATCTGATGAACAAGCGGAGATGATGGGAAGGTTTCAAAATCTAATTTTTATTCGCAGAAATTTTTAAAGCGTGGTGTTGCCCCGTGGGTCATTTTCTACTATGAGTTTCTTTTAAAATCGCATTCCATCAAAAATCAACAGTCTTTTTAATTGACTTCCAGGAAATATTATCAAATAAATATACTATCTATGGTTGAATAAATTAGTTCTAATTTCCAGTTTTTACGATTCTTTTGTAGCAGCTCAATATTGTAAACAGTAAAGTGTTTAGCTAAAAGCTTTTTGTTACAAAACTACATCGGTCGCTATTTCTAAATTAAATAAGCCTACATTTGATTCTTTAGTAAAAATAACAAGAAAGAAGTTATGTAACATCTACAGGAGAATCAATATTATGGACTGTCAAATTCGACTCTCAATTATGTTTACGCTTATAAATCAATACATCACTATGCTCAATTAATAATTTTATCTTTCATTTTTAACGTTTCCTCTGGTATATTGTTTCAACATTGGCAGTTAATTAAACAATTAATTAAATTGTATACTTTTCCTATTATTAAATGATGGATAAAATATGAAAATGTTATTTCGTAGTATTTTCGAGAGTTTTTCACTATAGTTTTGACTACTCATTTACAATATCATCGGAGCCTTATATGTTTTTAAGACTCAAAAATCTGCAAAACAATTTTATCAATAGCAATGAAAACAGTGAAATTCTCCGAATCAAAGGCTTCTACTGAGAAATAATTCGCAGTGGAATGAATATGTTTGGTGGATGTGAAGTTAATTACGTTAACGCACGTCAAGTACTTGGAGCATGCTTTCGGGAAAGTTTTCGATCCGTCCAAATTGTATTAATATTGCGTTCTGGGAATTACTATTCAAAAAATGTTATCAAAAATGTCATTTATATACTAAACAAGTAAACATATGGGCCCCAGTCAAGTACATTATCATTTATGCATATTTGGTAAATATTTTACGGCATATTTGTGCATCCATTATTGGTAATTATTAATCTATCGAATAATTTTAATTTTGTAATGAGAAAATTTTCATAGAGGTATAAATAAATGTGGAGCTAAAGCGTACACCTCTCCGCGTACTATTAGCAACATGAACGGCGATATTAGCGTTATGGAATCCTTTTACGCCAAGTAACCTATTAACAGTCGAATTCCGTCATGATCTCGCTAATTATCCGACCGAGTATCTTCTGAACGCGGCCAAAAAATAGAAAAGAATGTGATATTTAAGCCTTTAAGTATTAAATACTTCACTAGGAATGCTATGTTACTAGTAGTATAAATACGAAGAATAGCTAGTAATACTAGGGCCATCTATATGAAAATCTATGTTCAAAAACTTTAAAACTTTACCATCTCCCAAGATTGTTGTTTGTTCCTTGTTTGTTGTTATATATCTCCTAGTTTGCTGTTATTTTTGTATACCATATATTCACACGCAACTGAAATATAAAACTCTGTGATGAAATAAGAATGGGAAACTTTCAATTAGATGTTACTAATATATTCTATACCCATAAAATCTTCAATAAATTTATAGTGAAAGTCGCCAATGTGATACTGACTATTTCGAACTATTGACTAACTGAAGATCACCAGTGGTCCCAAAAAACTCTACAGCGTATCTTTGAATCGAATTTGGCTAAAGGTGGTACTCATCAAAATCATATCTCTTTACAAGAATCTTCTAATCTGATACTAAAATCTGTTAACAATATCTTCGCTTGCTTAATGAAAGAATGTAGCGGAACTGGTTTTGCCCGTGGGCCATATTTGTTCTTTTCTACTAACAGTATTACATGAATCTTAATAGATAGCTCTAAATCTACAGTATTCATAACTTCACAACCTCATAACTTCAGAGAGTTTACAAGACATTTATACGGTCACAAGAGCTTTCCCTAAACTCTGCAATTACTACAAAGCATGACGGCGGTATTCGCAAGCCTAAAGACTCCAATCCTTCGTATTTTTTGTGTATATGCTAGGAAGGAGCTCGACAATTCGGATTTCTTACCAATCGATTTCGTTTCCTTCCCGCTAAGTGCACCGCGATCGATATTTTTAAAAACGAAGTCGAGAGACGAAAAAACTCCTTCCTTTCGGCGGGCGTCTCCTGGTTGTGTAGACGGAAAATTGCGTCATATTTTTCTTTGGTCCGACACACATGTCCATACCAGTGGAATGGGTCGATGAAGGTAGCGGATCGATGCCCGGTGGTGTAAGAGATGTGGCTGCTCGATATCCAGATGCGATCGTGGCTAATGGAACATCGCGTGTTCTCACGCCTTCAGACGGGGCCCACCGCACCCCCCGGCACCCTTCGAGGCACCCGCACCCTGGGTGTGGGCGTAGATATAGTATCTTGGCCTCCTGGCCTATTTTCCCATTCTTGAAGGACAACTACTCCACCTTGGGGGAGAATTTCTTTATCACGTTCTGCAGATGGTTTCAGGGGCAGCGGGACAATTCGGCGAAAAGACGACTCGGCGACTCTCAACTCGACGTGAAATGACCGGCGAAAGTCGGCATCTGATATGTCAGATAGTACTCAAGTTTTAAATGATTTACGGGAAGAAAGGGCTGGAGAATTTTTTCAGTTCTTTTGGTGGCGAAATCCTCCACATTTGAGTGAGAAAATAGATTATAAAAATAAAAAAGAAAATGCCCCGGCCTCTGTAAGAGGGCAAGCGTAAATTTTTTTCATTACCTTACATCACCGTGATATAATAACCTGAAATTTGTTTTTAGATTAACTTTTTTCATTCTTAATATTTTTCTGCAAAATTGAATGGTGAGTAGTGGGATTGTTAAAAGTGCTTCGACAGCTAAGGTCATTTCTGATCTCCCACGGCTAATCGAACCCGGTAATGCTTTAATTGAAATTAAACGCGTTGCCCACTTGACTATACGGGATCCCCAATCAAATGATGAATTTTCTCAAAGATCTTTTTCGTCCCCAACTTAATAATCTGAGTCAGAAAGTCGATGGAACTTCTACATTCTCCTAATCAATTTCCATGTTTAGATTTATCTCACTTGATTATTTTCTTCCTCTTGGTAATAATTTATATTTTTCGTATTTATCACTCTGATTAGGAGTTAAAGATATATTCTGTGTGAAGCCAGGATCAGATAGAAAAAATTGTTTGACGTCTAATCTTCAATTCCGTGCTTCTCTACCGAAGTACCGAGGCACATTGTTGTGTCGTATGAAAGCTCTCTGTATACCGTTTTTCATTTATGTGGTACGTTATCTATTATTTGGTTTCGTAAATTTCATTCTTCGTATGACACTCAATTCTTGATTTATTTGGGTTTTATGTAATTAAAAAAGGTATGCTATTCAGGAAGAGCATACTCGCGCAAACTATGTTCCAGCCTCCTTTGTTTCTGACAATTTTGGCGATTGGTTTAACATATCACGCAGTAACATTCATTGATAAATTTAGTACTCTTTTTTCTGCGAAATGCAGCAAAACTTGATTAAGATGCTTTTCAGTGGATCAAGTGAAAACCGCGTTATACTCGGTAAAGCGTTATGACCACGATATTACAATATTTTACTTCTATTCTATAAGTAAATAAAATAGAAAGGTTTTCGCTCATATATTTTACATATGTACTCTACACCTTAAAAAAGGAATCCTCTTTGATTTGACTTATTCGAAGTTGCAGATATCTAGAGGTCGCGAACTAATGTTGTGTAATACTGGTTGCCTTCTCCTCATAATTTTTTAGAGAATGGTCTGCTTTTCGTGCAAAGAGAGAGTTTTCCTCAGTTATCTAATTTTGCTTACTTTTCACTCTAAAATGAGGCAATTTATACCATATGGACAATTAAGGAAGAATATTGCAAATATTTATCGGTTTATCACATAAGGGGAGGATTGGCAATGGCGGGTTGCAATGCATCTGAGGTCGGGAAAAATCCACCTTATAAGCGAGAAGCAGAGCGTCTTAAACGATATTTTAGCCATGGGTTTAGTGTGAAAGGGACCGGAACCGAAGGAAAACCGCGTATTGAGTGGGAGGTTCAGTTGGAGCGTCTTAAGCGGGTTTTGCAGTATTTAGTTTCTTATGTTTTAATTTGCCCTAATAGTATTGTTTAGGATGCTTTAGCTGTTGCTACAACACGAGTTAGTAAGCATCTGACTTAGTGCCGCAAAGTTTGAGTTACTATGTAAGTATGCCTCTGAGTTCTAAAGGTCAAAATTTCTACTATTTTAGTTCTTTATCTATATATATATTTAAGCATGCGGAATTCGTCACGTTTGGTATGGACGCTACCAGGGCTCGTGGCAAGTAAGTTATAAAAGGGATAGTCCCACACAATGCGGAACATAACTGCGGAAAACCATCACGGAACTGTGTTAAGAGGAATTTAAAAGGACATTTTCCCAATACATACCCCCCTTTCCATTAACTGTGCTATCCTCGCGACTCCTTTTATCGCCAATGGAATCATCTCCGAATGTATTCCCACCCTTTCAATTTCGCGGTAAACCTACCAATCCCACATTTCGGGTGCATTTCTAACGTTAAAAATAGATATCAATTGAAGAAGGTCCGCAATGCAGGTCCACGGAGGCATGTTATTTAAGACGTCGAAGGAAAGGGTCACCAGCACGTCACCACGGTCGGATTTCTCTTCCCATCGGCTTCCGAAGTATATCACCTCTTCCCTTGGTGCAGAAATAAAAGAAGGGGCATCTCCGTGAAAAGCCCCTAGTACTTCACCGCAAGAAAAACGCAAGTCCTAGAATCTCTGCACCAACAGATTAATGACGACTGCATCGCCCAGGGTTGGGTCACGCGATGTATATAACTCTTTTCTTTCGACGAAATCTGATTTCGTAGTTAAAGCGGCCGTGAAAGGGACCCAATCAATCAAAATATCGGGGAAGCGTCCTTCCTGTGGAGCCATCTTAGATCTTTTCTCGGAAATGGAAATGCGCTCGAAACTTTCGTCATCGCTCCCGTGATTTACTCAGTGAAATTTGTATCCGACAGTAGTTTATTTCTGCTCCATTTTATCACTTTCCCATTAACGCCGAGCACGGTCACATAAAAAGGACTTTACAGCTTGGTAATTTTTATTTCGCTTCTATTACAACGTAAAGAGGTGGTATTCATGTCCTTTTTTTTACAAAATACATATTTTCACTTTCTCATTGTCAGTGGGTTAGTACCGAATCACAGTACCGAAAGCGCTAGCGATAGTTTGAATCTTCGCAACTCCTTTTATCACCTCGGAATTATGAAAGTTGTGTAGTCCTTTAGGAAATCTCTTTTATGATGACTAAAAAGGGTTTACGAACATTAAAATGATATACCTCCATTATCACATTGATATTCATACATTATTATTATAGATAATTAAAATTGTCAACATTTTGAATATACATCGCAATAGCCTGTGTTAAAAGAATTATTTTCCTTCGCCGAATACTTATGTTTCCATGAAAATATTATTATTGTTTTCGTTTCCATCGCAAAGAAAAAAAATTTCGCGATTAGGACTCAATTTATATTATCATTAATCATTATAATATCATCGTATATTAAGTTTTCCAATTATATAATAATAATAATAATAACAAAATAAACAAAATAAAAACTGAGTAATCAACTAAAAATTGCTTCAGTAAAACAAGTAAGCTAAGAAGCCTTCTTACCAAATCTGAAACTTAATTTTCAAGAAAAAAATTTTCCACTAACAGGATTCGAACCACTGAGGATAGACTTTTGGATTAATCTTCGGAAACTTTGGAAAATTTGAACCAGTCACTCTAACCACTCGGCCATTCTGAGTACGATTTTAGATGAGAGTTTTAGTATAATAAAAAGGATCTACTGTTAAGTAGATTACTGAATTCCAGAAGACAGATAATATTATGGATAAATTTAAATTAATCCTTGAAATTTTAATTTCACGTTTCTGTAAATTAAAATCTCCATTTCAACAAATCTTTTACTAAACCACGGGATAAGAATTACAATACACGAGCATGGTTCCACAGAATGGTTGCATCTTTAGGATGAAGACGTGAAGACGTAGCCATACTGCGAAACCATGCTCGTGTATTGTAATTCTTGTCTTGTGGTTTAGTGAAAGATTTGTTGAAATGGATTTTTTTAACTTTGATAATACCACAAAATTACACCAGATTCTGTTTAATTTATTCCATAAATTGAGATCATTTCCGTCATATTTGCCGGATGATTCGTTAGCTAGTGATAACAATTTAGTGTTATAACTGGAAAGTTGTGCACTAAGTTTAACAGTCCTTTCGCAAAATAGGAATGCTAAGCGGGTCCAAGAAACCATTTTACCATCTGTTTGTAACCAGATAATCCATCTTTCGTTTGGTTTTTGCTGTTTTTGTTATCAGAACATCGTTGCGGTATTTTGAAGTGTAATCGCCTTCAATGTTACGAGTTACCCATTTTATTTTAAAATGTCATGTTTCAGCTTCAATCATTTTGAGCTTCATTTCTAACAATCGATAATCGCGGTTGCCCTACAACACGGTTCTGATTGTCTGCCCAGATTCAGTGTTAAATTACTTCGGAAAAAATTCGAGAAAAACTAAATAAAATTCAAGGAAAACTTATTCAAATAAATTAAATTCTCTTGAGAATTAAAGTAACCAGTTCTTGAGTAACCACTCGAAGAAAACAAATAAATTAGAAGTCTATGATGAAAGATTAAAGATACACTTTAATGTAGTGAAACTATATCGCACATGTGGCCTCCAGCTGGGAATCGATCACGAGACCGCGATTATAAGGGGCAAACGCACAAGCAAGTTGTCAATCCCTAGTAATTTACTCATCCCATGGAGTAATCAAAGGAATAAATTGATAAATGAACGAATGAAATTTATAATAAAGATTCCTCACGATAAAAATTGCTTTCCCGTAAATATTTCTGTCGCTTAGCAAATAATACGCAAATACGATGTATTCTATTTTTCCTTGTTTTCTCAGATTTGTTTTCATTTTTTGATTTTTTTTCCTGGTACATCTCGTGTGGCGTTTTCATTCCGTATTTTCTTTTAATACATATTAAGCGTCCGTTTTATTCTTCCGTTACACTGGAAGGTATTTATTTTTACATCGGTCAACTTTTGATATTTGTAAGTTTGTGGAAGTTTTCACATCCAGCCTTCCTATATGTGATTTCCATCTGTGGATACTTTTCCTAAATTTCACTTGGGTTTTTACATCTACAAACTCTTCTAATTTTTCTCTGCTCTGCCTCTGTGTAAATTAATTTGTCATCAGAATCTTCCAATGATGTCGATGGGTCAGAGGGAATAATTGACTTTTCATTCCCAATATAACACGAATAAAGACGTTATTCATTTCTATGATATTTAGTTAGTCACATAACATACTCGAATGTAAATTAAATTACAGACTTGAAGTGAATTATGTCTCGACGCCATAATGGGATTATCGTTATAAAACGTCGCAATCAATGAAATTAAATTAAGTAATCGATGAAAAAGACATTTATTCTGTACAATATAAAATCTCATTGATTAATATCGTATAGTGTACATTCATACTCCTTTTCCATCCTTGGTTAATTAAAAGAATGGGATGCAATCTAGTTGATTAAATTTCTCACTGGGTTTTAAAGATATCATCGATTCTTCGGCAATGATGTGCTAACGCCCTATGAATGAAAATCTTAAAAATTGACGAAAATGTGAAATACTACTACTATTTACTAAGCTTACTATAAGGTCTCTAATATTGCTAATGATTCCTTTCTCTACAAATGTGTTACAGTTCCTCTTCTAAAATACGCTCTTATCTCTTCTGTTCGTATTTCGAATTGGTCTTAAGTCCAATATAGATTGTGAAGTTTGTACGCTTTATTATTATATATTAAGCAACTCCATACAGCATAAGATAGAATCCATAATGTAAGGAATATTACTTGACTATAACTATCGAAGTATCATTTCTGAACCACGACGTATATTAAGTAGTCAATGCAAAAATCGTTTTCAGAACGAAAGGAATCGACAATGTAATATCGGTATTCTGAATAGGCTAGTCAAGAGTCTAGCTTGCTCTGTGGAAGCATAGCTGTGTGAAAGAGATGAACCATTTGCACACCTATTGTCTCCTCCCAAAATTTTAGATAAAAGGCTCAACCATTTATTTAAAAATTTCTAGCACCAGCGCTTCTCCCGCGCTTTTCACTAGCAACAGCAATTCACTTGTTTGTAAAATGTCTAAAAATACTCGTTTTTGAAGTCGATTTATTGTATTGATTTTTCAGAAAAACTTGAAACTCATAAACATTTAAAAATTATAGAAAATAGGATGTGGGTACCCACGTGACACGACGTTAGTAAAGTTGGTTGTATACGCAAGGCGTGAAAATGTTAATCATAACTTCGGATGGTCATAAGTCAGGAACCGTTTGTATATACTGCCAACTAGAATCGTTCAAATCTATAGTATTTTATTCTGATGATAATAATTGTTTGGATGTAATATAGTATTTGATGGTGATAATTGCTATGTTCAGTATATTTTGGGAGATGGAACTGCGTAGTTTCTTTCTAATAACCAGCGTTATCTAGTGATTTTAATAACCAGTATTTGTAGTACTTTATGAGGTTAATAAGATGGCGGTCGCTCCATCTCCTCCCCATTAATTTGCGCAGACGATTGGGTATTCAAGTGAAGGATAGAATTGCATCCGCCGGAGGGCTATGATTCTCCACAAGGATGATGGGAGGTTTCCTATCGTGCTCAAAGCCATTTATACCGTAACATCCTCGCGAATTTTTGCATGCACTCCGATATTCCAATTCCGAGCGTTGATGGAGATGGAAAGAATGGGAAATTAAATTCGCGGAGGAGGTCGTAACCTTGTGGTGGTTCAGAGACATGCAGAAATACGATGAAAAAACACGCATATGAAATCCTCAAACTTGCATTTTATGTACCGCTAACTGAAATACTATCCGTTATCCTGAAGAAAATAAAATTTCCTTCTCGAGTTAAATTTTATGACGACAACAAAATGATGGCATCTAGAATTCATAGTTTCCAACAGAAATTAAAGTTACGTATATTTCCACAACCGACTGAATAACGTCATGATATCATTCTGGCTTTTTAATCGTGTTTCCGCGGATCATTAGAGAAACAAATAGACTTTTATGCTAATGAAGGGTACAATGTTTTCAGTATGACTGGGCCGAATATCGTGGAAAGCCATTATGACGAAGGTAGAAATAAACTTAATAGTTCTTCGTAACTTCCACAACCTTTGCTCTTTATTCGAGTTTATTTCTAAGTAAGTGCAGTATTTCTTAATTTTTATGTCATTGTACCCCCTGCCACACGAAACTGACGTCTTTCAAGGTGAATGTATAAATGTGTACATGTAAATGTAAATCTGTGATTTGCGAGCGTTTACTTGTAATTGCAACTGGAAGATTGTCATTTTTATTTTCTGTTAGGAAAATAGTAGTGTTGTTTGATTTAATTGCTTTTTCACGCTTATAGGCTCCCACCGAGAATCAAACTCTGGACTGCTTTCAACATAGTTAAAGGCATTACTCACTAGGTTATTCCTATGTTAGAAAAATGTAAAAAAACATTGCCCTAAGACTAAATTCATTGATATAGACTAATCCATCCATTGCCGATAATTCCGTTTATTTTTACAAAGATTCTGATGAGAAAGAGGAAGTAAACAAACTCGAAACAGTTACAGATGTTGTAAAGTTATGGTGAAAAACAATGAAGACTAAGTAAGAATTGATAACGATGTTTTAATACAGACTCAATAATTGTAATATCTGAGAATTCAACCTTTCGCTTGAAAAATTGCTCCGCGTCACAATGAACTATGACTAAAAATCGCTTCACTAGTCATAGGTATCCGAAGGAACATCTCGTGAATTTTACATCCAATTCCAATAAACTACGCGTTATAAAAACCGACGGTTTACATTTCAGCACGTCATAGAAACTCCAATGCCACCACTTAAGGATTTAAGAAGAATTTGTTCAGCCTATGTATACTGAGGTCAAGAATTAAAGAAATTTCTTTGACCCTCCCTAAGGTCGTGCTTCCTAAAATAAGTGCAAACTTATAAGTCCCGCTTATGTATAAAGCGTGCCCCGGCTCCTTGTACAGAGATATCCGTTTATCCCATGAAAAATCATCTCATAACAAGCGAAGAAACAAATCCCTCGATTTACAAAGGTTTACGAGAAAGAAGGGATTAGGAAAGAGGAAGATTGGTATGATTCAATCTGATCCGCTGCACCTCGGTGGTTCTTTCCGATTAGACTTAAAAATTGACCTCGACCCACTTTCTGGGCTCCGCGACCCGATCTTGAAGGCTCGGAGGGGGCAGAAAGGTTTACGGCGGTATCGGGACCTATTAACACCCACCCTGAGTCCCCCTGCAAGTCTACTCGTTTTCTCCTGAGACTCCCTCGGGGTCCCTAGAGTGGATCGAGTTAGGAGTTATCTTAGGTATCCTTCAAGGAGGCGAACCCATTCGATTCGTTAATTGAATTTGACGAGGGAAAAGTTTACGAAGACTTCTGTCTATCCCCGCTGCAGGGGATACTATTTCGAGCGATTGCTGCCGTAAATGTATCCCGAGAAAAACTTTTCGGGGTCTTATGAAGGATTTGAGAGGATTATCCGAAGGAAACTCAGTCGATCTTCCGAATTATTGTTGGAGCGATTCGATCACGATCGTGAAGGGAAAGAACGCATTGCGGTTATATCTAAATTTAGAAATAAAAGTCGCCTTCCTACGTATACCCACGATAATGCTATTTATCTACTCTGTTTTTGTCGCGTGTCATTCGCGGAAAATTAAAAATATTTGAAGCAGTTTGTCGTAGCATCTACTTCCCTTATTTTCCACAGAGAATATAACCGATCTATGATACAGGGGTAAAGTCCAATAAGAATATAAAGGATAGTTTACGCGTTTAGACTTTTCAGATTTACAAGCCAAGAAATTCGTTCATATTGCATAATGAAACTTTTCTATTTATATCAGTTTCATGCGGATGGTATTTATTTATTGCAAATGTAGCTTAAGTAATTAATGATACTTTAAAGTAAATACGATGATTCCTGGAATTAGAGATTTGTGGAGTGTCAGAATTTTAATAAGGTTAATTTACTACAAGAAAACAACTGGCAGCCGTTGTGAAGCTATATACATAATTGAAAAAATAATTTCCACATTTATATTTAGTTTGCCAAGTTTTGTAAGTTTCTTGTCATATTTCCTTGCCTCTTGCAGGGTGGAATATCTACGTGATCTTCCAAGAATGTATCACCCAATTTATGGGGCAAGTTTAACCTAAAATTTAATTTCCTCTCACCTAACGACTCACCTGACTTCCAGAGTCTTGGTAATGTTTATCGATTTTTCAAAGAAATTCTTAACAAATGAAGGAAAATACGCTAGGCCGAATACAACCTTAGCCCGCAGAAGATGATGATTTATGAAACGCTGAAAAATGAAATCAGTCGGAATACGTATCGCTACTTAAATATTATCTTCGATTCCCGAACTATTTCATATGCATGTGAACACAGTTTCACCTATTTTTATTCACTACAAAGCTGAAATTCAGCCAAAATTCTCGGTAACATTTTGCCAGTCTATCCTACTTAATTAGATGGAACTATCTTAAGATGTAAGACTTTCTTATGATGAAGGACATAAGTTACGTAGAGAATTTATACTTAGAATTTTAGCAACCAGTCGTAATGTAGAAGAATTTTACGAAAATATATTCATGTTGTTTTATTTGTGAGCTCAGTTCAACAAAATTGTGAACAGTATGTTAAAAATAGTCTTCATCTAGAAAATCTGATAAGGTTGTTGGAATTTATCGAATGAAAACAAGATGAAAGTACTGCGATGAAATAAGGACCTGCAGTATAAGAAACGTTGGTGGAACGAATGGCCAATAAACAGTATGGAATGTTTTTTTCTGTTTCTGTTCCAATGTTCGCTTCGAAATAAATTTTATGGCCCAATTGCGTTCTCAGAGTAAGAGGATCGATGGGATGAGAAAGATAAATACTTCCTTTCAAAACCCCTGCACAAATTCCCCCGTTATGTTTTTATAGCCAATACGATAACATTTACCGATGAGTTTCCCTGTAAAATTTTCCTTAACCTTTAAATGGACCACCAAATTTAACCCCCTCTTTTATTTCCTCCGTTTTCTTGCTCAAATATTTTTCTATTTATTTTACGTTTCCTGTATATACCTATTCTTCTCACTGTATTCTTTGAAGGAAATGATTGATCTTTTTCTTTTTGACTTTTTTTAAAAGTCTAAACTGTTTTAAAACGCTAAACAGTTGCTTGAATATGAAGTCACGCGTAAATATAGACTTCAATCTGCACGATTTTCGGAAACTGAAAGGTCATACACAGAACTGGGTGTGAAGAACCCGCTAAACTTATAGATGGCTTACTAAATTTCAAAGAAAAGGCAGAGTAAGACGGATCTGAAGGGGAAACAAACAATAAGACACTTTGCTTATAAGTAATACAAATTGAGATATTTTTATAAATCATATACTTCTGCATTAAAATGACAGTTAGCAAATATTTTTAAAAAGGATATTTTGAAATACAATTTCTAGGCAGCAAGATACGTCAGCAAGAAAATTTATGTAATTCATGTAATTCATTTTGGGAACTCTTAATGGAATGCTATAAGAAGTTCAATTCATAGGTCGTCGGGCTCCACTTACGGGCCTTTATTTGACTCACATCAGTCTGGCTTATTGAGGAAAACGAATGCAAACTACCTCATTCCTCATCTTGCAAAAAAAATCCCTCATGCTCTCTTCAGGCTTTTGATAGGTCATAGTATAGTTAATAAGATTCAATCCAATTTCACAGTACATTTATAAAGAGAGAGAAATGTATTGTCGTCATTCGTACATTCAATGTGATTTCAAAAATCCGGATCATAAGTTATCAATCGCCAAGACATAAAACGAAGATTTCCGATGTGAAAGAATCGACAGGTCGAGTGTTACAAGGGATTCAACGGGGAAATAAACGATCCCAATCCACTGAAACAGTAGTCCATAAATCGGAAATCGTCTTTTAGAAAATATCGGTAAAAAATGAAACAACAAGTTTTATTAAGGCGAAGGCGCTAATAAAATAAGACCATCCATCCTTCGAAAGTTATCTGGAAATCCCGCTCGGGAAAAGGTTTCCTTCCCAAAGATATTCTCCGACGCTTCGAATGATTGCTCCACTAATTTCCTCAGAACCTTCGGATTTATCATTCTCGAATTACTCCGCTAGGGTTATGAAGTGGAGCAAAAAACTAATCGTTTCCTCCCGTAAATGGCGGTTATCTTTCGAAAATTCCGCTTTAACCTGTAACTTTGAGGGGTGTTTCCCGTCGGAAGGGGGACGGATTCAGACTCGAAAATGTTCCTAATTGCTAATCGCATCAGCACGCGACGACAATTTCAAGCGGAATTCCCCTTTTCCTCGAATTTTCCCTCCCTTTGTTTAAATATAAACATTTTCATACATGCCCACTCTATCAGAATTCGGACCTGATGGGAAATCAATAAATGATTACAATCAACCGGGACGGTGAGCGGCGTTTTTTCCCTTCTCCTTCTTTCATCATTATTTAAACTCAAATTCAGCTCGCCATAATCCGTATACCGATACAGTTTATGGAGATCCCGGGCATTGTTTCCTCTACCGAGAGAAATTTTCTTTGAAAATTCCGATTACCCAATATTCTGTCTGATCCGTTATATTGTCACCTTTCCTCGGTGTATAACTAGTACTTAAATTTTCTGTAAGCGCCCATAACTAACATCTTTGGGAATCCTATTCAACCTTTTCTCTGAAAAGTGTTCAGCCGGAAGGTCGATTTGAACCTCAAAACTATTAGCCACTAAAAGCTTTCGTGAAGGAATGAAGCTTATTAGGCGTGATGAGGAGTGAGGTAGTTTACTCTTGCTTTCTTTTATGAGCAAGAATGGAAAAGACCAGTCAGTACAGCAAAACGACCCAGTAAATAACGCTTATCATATAATTCAGTAAGTTGTGATCTGAATAGAATATATTATTCAGTATCCCTCATCCCTCAGCAGCTTTCACATGATAACAGCCATAAGCAAGACTGAAAGGAAAGTAAATTAAACATAAAATTTTCTCCATCATGTTCCATAAAACGAATGAAAAATATTCCTTGCATCAAGATAAATACTTCTACCACTAGTCACAAGAAGCCCTCGATAGTGAGTAATGGAAGTGAGGTAGAGTAATTTGTATGATAACGAACAAGCTTAGTTACATTTAATTAACAGCATTTTTTGTTTCTAATAATTTATTTTGAGACTTGCATAAGGTATCTTCATTTTGATTACAAAGTAAAGATAGAAAAAAATTTCTAAGAGAAACCAAAAGAAGAAAAAATTTCGAATATTTTACTCTATTAAATGTTCCTTTAGCACAAGTCTGAAGGCGGCTTGCAGGGTAAATATGTTGATATAACTAAATAGATGTATTTTAAGCCCTTATATATTCTGAGCTTAGCATACGACATGTACTCATGTATCGCTACATATAATCAGTAACGACGCAATAATTAATTGGTAATTAATTTCTGAATAATTTATTATGATAAATATTTAATTTATTCATGATTAATAATTAATTTATTCATGATTAATAATTAATTAATGAAGAATAATAATGAAAAATAACAAAATTTGTTCAATATTTTATCACTGACTTGTTTCATTTAGGAACATTGCTGCCCCTTGTTTTCTTTACAGCGATGATCGAATATCCACTTGAATATAAAATTACTCTAAAAGTAATTTCTGATCACGAATGGAAAGATCTAGTGTAAGAGGAACTCATTCATTTAAGTGATTCTACGTAACTCACTAGTGACCTTTTTGAAGCCAAATGTGAACATGACATGGATCTTCACAGAAATTATTCAGGAATATCCTCATTTCCCCTCTCTTGACAGCCCTTTAGATTTTCTGGGTGTTAGTGTTATTACTCGTAGTTTCCAAGGGATTAAAATAGAAACGAAATTGAAAATATAAATTAACCCGTAAGTTTGTGTTTTCGTGGATTAGGTTAAAGTTTTTTTTCCTCTCCAGAAACATAACGTTAGCAAAATAGTTTTACGTCAAAAGTAACAAGGGCGTTATTTTCTGAGAAAAACTTAGGGAATGATCCATAAATACCGAGTCACATTTGGAGTCACAGAATCACATCGGTTTTTCCCGAACTATAAATATTATATATATATATATATATATATATATATATATATATATATATATATATATATATATATATATATATATATATGTTGTTCATATTTAATTCATAGATAATTATGAGATTCATATTTCTTCTCTTACTTTTGGATATCTTATTGAATTTGATTTTTCTACGATATTTTTCTGAATTTCCCGATTCATTCATTTATGGATACATAATTTGAAAACTAATTCTTAATCGACACAATGCGAAATAACACACTAATGCAATTCTTTGTCAGAACTTTATTTCTAATGGATGAATCAGAAAGTCACCTGCTTTGAAGACTTTTTCGGTAATATTTAAGTATCAGGCATGATACGTTGAGGAGAGAGTAATAGTGATAGGGAGTTCCAGCTAATGGAAAATCATTACCGAATCAGCCGTCAACCGGGTTTCACTATATTTTTTTACCATAGTCAATGATATTAATAAAAGACAGTTTTGAATTCAGGTCGTAAACGTTTCGTGAATTATGGAAATGTGAATTTCTGGAAAACCAGCAAAATTAAGTCATTGCAAATATACAATTATAGCAAAATATAATTTCATAATTTATTTAAAAATAGTTTAAAGATATCAGCAGGGTCAAATTCAAAATCAAAATTTTCAATTAATGAAAATAAAACATTCCCTGGACAAGGTCATTATATAATAAATATTATTGTATAAATAATACGGTTTGTGCCTAAACGTAAAATTGTAATTTATACAATCCAATGGATGCATATGAACTTTTTTACTGTTCATAAGACGAACCTCCTTTTCTTCAAAAGTCCAGAAAGGAAAAATATCGACTGAAACCGATGCAAATACGTATTTTTACAAAAGGATATAATGTATAAAACACATCTACTCAGTACTTAACACGCAGTATAAGTGTATATATTAAATACATGTATTTCCCAAACATTTCAGACGTTATCAAAACAAGCATTGCGGAAGCAGTCTGAAAGCTTCATGTATGTTATGGTTAGTTTAACGGTGTCGCGTTATGGTTGCGGACATCGCGTGTTTGAGATCTTTTTTCCTTCGGTACGGAGAAGCGCATGAAGAATGAAAGCTATCTAAACTTGGTAAAAAAAACTAGAACTGTAGAGAACTGCAGAATCACATTACACTAGAGAACTGGTGTTTTGGGATCCTGAACTTGTCAACTTCAAATTTACTCGCCCTCCTCGGGGAAACGGAGTGATGTGTAATATGACTATGTTTCGATAAACATGGACCTTGCGGTAACTTGTGTACAGAAGAACTATTAAAGATGAGATATAGACAGGGTTCACAAAGAAAGCGAGAGAGGCAACTGCGTCAGGGCAAAAAATTCCTGAAAATTGGGAAGGTTCGTGGATGCCTAAACTGTAAATATTCACATCTTGAAATTATACAGTGCTATATTGAATAATATTCATCATCAGGGAGATGCTTATTAATTTTTATGCATTCAAATACTGGAGATATGCACCAGTAATTCAGCAACTGAGTTTTGCTAAAATGCCAAATGACTGTTTTAACAAACGCAACGGAAAAATTGGTAGCGCCTACGTCACAAGGTATTGATGACAAGTAGTGTATTATGAAGTCTTCCTAAAAGGGGTCTAGGACAATATAGGACCGCCGCTGTTTTGCCGCATGAATATGTATATATTATCATTTTATCGATGAGTATAGCCCTGTATAGAATTCATAGAGTGTTTTAACCGGCTTTTAGTCCACTAAAAATTACCTTTCTACAACCCAACTGCAAAATAGACTCTTCCATTTTTAAACACTTCATAAATACGGTATCATCTAGCATTAATCTTCTTCTTGATTATATTTATAATAACTCAGAGAAACCATATATGTAACTGAAAAATATCCAAAATTATATAATTAGTATGAGTAGTACGTAACTCCTAGAAAACTCGTGGCGTCGGAAAGTATTTCTCGATGGCGGCGAAATATCCCATTTCTCCTTATTAGAAAAATATTAAAATTTGTTTTCTACTCTTTAAATTTTGGAAATTGTTCAAAGATGAATTATCATGCTTTTAGTAGAACAGAAATAGCTCATCGCTTGGAGTTCAAGGGGAGGAGAATTCTCTTCGACATTCTTAAAGTGGGGTGACATATGCCCCTTTTCCTTTCCCCCTTTAAGCGTCACTGTCGACGACAACACTGCAGAAATGAAAGCCATTACAGGAACTTTTTCAATAGCTGATTTCACTTTATCATGTGTCCGACGACTGGACGTTTTAAGTCTGTCCTATGCTCAGGCGAGCAATGTAAGCAACATTACCTTAACAAATTACAAATAAAAACGTCATTCCATTTATTTTATTTGTTTACACTACTGGAACAACATAGTAAGTCGCTTCGATCATCCTTGAATCTTCGGAGCTCTCCGACGCAAACTATCATCAGTTGTAAATCAATAATCGATCGATCCCATTTCCGGTCACGTGGCACGATAGCGAGTACATGGAATAATCTCCATAACCCAGGATTCCTTCGCTATTTCTAGAGGCGATAGCCATTAATTCTCAAAATGGCCGCCTCATTTTTCGAGCCAATCATTTATTTTCTTTCGAATAAATTCCTCCATCGAATGACCGTTCGATCGGCGGTAATTGCTCCTCTTATTTATTTAGCATGCGGAAAGCAAAGGAGTAAAATGAGAATTCCACACGTCTGTTATTTCTACGTTCGATTCAGAGAAATGGATTGAGGTTTATTTGCTGTATTTTTTATCGATTAAGCGCGCGCGTAAAAGGGTGGCTGAATTAACATCTATTATTCATTCCTTGGAGAACGAGTTTCCAACTCCAACGGGTGTTAAAGTATGGAGGCGTTGAATCAAATTGAATGCTGTCTCTCTTCCCTTCCTTCTCTGCTCACATTCCCACTACGTAGCTCCCCTTTTTCATTCCCAGGATTCATTCATATCTTAAAACCATTGGATTGTATGACTCTAGTAAACCCTCCTGTTAAACATGGTGGATATTAAATTTGACGGTTTTGATGTGATTAAGCTCAACTTCGTGGAAAGTTACCACAAAAAAGTGGAAGTTGTGGAATACCCTTCAGGAAGTCTTGCGGCCCTTGGGGTGCATGAACCACTACCCTTCTTCCCTAATCGTTTACTTTCTCCTATTATTTGCGATAAAAATGAATTCTTAAAGCGAATAGTTTAAGTATCTGTTTCCTAGATCTTTCTCGCAATAACAGAATGGTATATGTATCAGGGCTAAGGTTAAATACGTTTTTATATATAAACGAACGAAAAACCCTTTATATTGTTTCTCAAGGAGAAATGAACTGTGCCCATACCCTGGTTAATAATCTATTCCCCTTAGGACGCTGCTTACAGTAGATTCTCTGGAAAGCGTCTTAAGCGGGTTTTGCTATAATACAGAAGATAATTCGTCCCCGTTCTTTCTCCAATGCATTAAAAATTGGCATGGAACTTAAGTCTTAGCAAAAAAAGGCTTTTTCATTGGAAACCATATCATTATTTTCGACACCATATGAAATGAATAAAGCGATATTCTTTGAAATATTTTCTCGGAAAATATAATCATGTAGAATTTAGGTATATGAGTCATGCGAACTCTATCAATAAATTTGAAAGACAAAATCTCGATTGTTGCAAATAAATGAATTTTTTAACAACATGGATAATGATAATTTATTTTACATAAAGCAATATTTCATTGAAGAGTTACGTAATTTACTAGTTAAGATAATAGTTGATGAAAAATCTTCATTTGCCAGTGCAACCACCTGGAAATTGAGATATTCGGGTTCGAACCCTGGCTAAGTTAGAATTTCTCTCTCGGTTCTTTCCTGAACATTACAAATGCATACTATGCGTTATTCATCATAACTGATCTAAACGTTTATGTTTAACTTAATGTAAGTATGAAATTTGAAAGTCATAATCGCGGAAATGGAAGTAACAAAAGCTAATGTAACTCTGTGAAGCCTTTCTGCCCTATTAACTCTACTATTAAATCCACCGTATTAAAGAAGCTGAAATGTTTATGTTTGAGAATACCATGGTAATGGAGAAACGCTTTTCAGCTACAGGAAACCCTTGGGAGAGCAAATAACGGCCTATATAAACTGTGCGCACTTTACTGTATGCGAAAATGACTCCCTTGAATCTACTTTTACAGCTTTGGTGTGTGTAGGATTAGAATGTAAACTGTTTCGCCCAAGGCCGAAGTTATACGTTGTTATGTTTGACAGAGTTAAAAATAGATCTGCTGTAATGTATAGCGTGTGGATAAAGAGTGCCATTCCCTCTGCATAGACTTTTATGTATGTGATGTTTATGATAATAAATTCAGCGGGCTGACTGATTAACATACGACATAACAAGAAATACGATGGTGTTAATTTACGTACCCAGCGAAGAGGAGAACGTTGAATATTATTATGAAAGAAACTTTAGGAATGATGTAGAATACACTGAACTGAGTCTGTAAAAATTTAATGCCGTACAATTCATTATAATTGAGAAATATCTAATTTATGTACATTTAATATTTATGTATGAAGGGATAGTCCTTCAATGATATGACAACTTTTTTCGGGATTCATGATTCTATTCTCTAAAAGAGTTAGGTTCTTCTACTAAAAAGTGTCAGATTTTCCTACCCCTTCCTCCCCTATTACAAATGCATCCTTGTTATTATATCTTAAATTTTTTTACCGACAATGAGTTAATCTTCTCTGTAACTTATTAATAATCAACGAAGAATAGTCTAACGTTCCTGTAATTAACATAGGAAGGGAAAGGAATTTTTTTTCTTGAACGCTATAATATCGAACCCTGGGTATATTAATATATTCTCTTTATCTTTGGGTTCGTCCTGACTAGCTGTCGCAATTCTATAAAGGTCATGAATTCCCGTTTTGGGATGTTCTCAGTTTCAAAATCTCCGGTTTTAGAATTCGTAGAATTGTTAAAAGTACTTCGACGGCTGAGGTCATTTCGCAGGGGTATTCCCCCGGGAATCGAATCCAGGATAGCTTTCACGGAAGTCGAACGCGCTGCCCACAAGGGTATCTGGGAGCGTCCGAAATTTTCGAAAGGTCAACTCTAAGGATGTACAAAAACTCAATGCTTGCATTGTAATCGGGGAGTGATGTTTGAAGATGGAAGTAAATTCTTCGGAAAACCTAATATGAAGGCACAAAGCACCCTGGAAACGGTCGAACTTTGCTTTCTACACGTTCTCGCATCACGCTATTCTCCCCGCATTCCGAATCGTGGGATATTCCATCTTAACCATCCAATTCCCGCACCCACCCCATCCTTCACAATCTTTATCGCATTCCTCTTCGTTCTCTCCCTCTTCATTTCCCTCCTTCGCAATTTTAGTCGGATCCCGATTCCAAGTACTTCTTAGCGTGCCGCGTTATTGAACTGCTTCATCGAAGGCATAAACAAAGAGAGCTTTGCGTGACCTCGGCCTCACTTTCCATTGCCTCTCGAAGGCGCCTTAAGGAAAATGGAGGAATTTTCACCGCTGGACGGTTCTCAGGAGCGCCCTCTTCAAGTATGAGTGGGCATTAGGACGAGGGGTTTGGATCCAAGATGAAAATGGGGGTTTAGGCGGAAGAATTGATGGGAACGTGTCTTACCAGTTAGAAAACATTGTATTAAAATGCTCATCGTGAGCTGTTTTCGGCTATCGAAATGGATCGAATTAGTTCTAGGAATTAACATAGCTATATACAATTGTCCACTCTACGTAAAATCGATGTAATGAAAAAACCCACCGGAACAGCTATTTAGAGTGAACCTCGGTATAGGATATTCCTGTAAAGAAGAAATAATTAGGAAAATAACGTTTCCAGGGATAGCTAGTTCTATATTTATTATGAATAGCTTTGCAAAATACTCACACCAAACACCTCAAAACAACTCAACGACATGTTTCAATGCTTAATCGTCATTTTCAATTAATCCAAGACTTAATCGTCATTATTATCGAAATATCATATTTCTAGCTGTTCTATAGTTCCTTGCAGTAAATAAGGATTAATTTAAATGTATCTCTCATATTTACTGGCGTTTAATACCTTAAATTTGTTTTAATTATAACGATCAACCATCATCATCAAAATAGCCGAGTGGTTAGAGTGTCTGATTCTAGTCTCCAAAATTTCCAAAGATTAATCCAAAAGTTTATCCTCTGTGCTTCGAATCCCGATTTGGGAAAATTTTTTCCGGAAAATTAAGTTTCAGGTTTGCTAGGAAGCTTCATAAGAAGCTAAGAAGTTTCCATAGTTTTTTTTAAAGCAATATTTTACTTGATCACGTAGTTATTATTTATTATTTATTATCAAATCGCTGCAATTTGGCCATTTGGTCAGGTGGCAGCGGTGAAGGGGGACCAATCTATATTACATTTAATTGCCTGGCATTCGCCCAAAGACGGGAGGAAAACCCCTCCAAAAACCTCCCGCAGGCAATGTCAATCACATACTATATATATAAAAATTATGAAATATTACATAAGATATACATTAAGAAAAAAAGATATTGAAATTCTAAAAGTATAACAATGATACATATACACTGATTCATTAAACAATGCCTAATTCTACTACACATACATATACAATGTGCACACATAATACTATAGAAACATATTAATAATTGGTATTGACTGTTTACAATTTTACTAACATCATAGTTACAAATAAATATATATACAATTCAATTACTATTATACCTATCACATCATTAAATTATGTGGACATTAAAAATTACAGTTACTTTTTAGTCTATTTTTAAAAGACTGTACCTTTTTTGGCATTGGAAAGAGGACTTCTCTAGGTAAAGTGTTCCACTCTCTAATTCCTCTATTAACGAATGAATATTTCGCTATATCCGTTTTCTGTTCGCATTCTCTTATTTTTAAGCTGTGATCACTACGACCGATATAGCTAGGAAGATTAAGCCTGGCATTCAGTTCGCCCCAGCCCTCTGCAGCATTCCATGCTTTGTATATCCCAGCTAATCTAAAGACTTTTCTTCTCGATTCTAAGGATTCCCACTTCAAATGAGCTATCATTTTAGTCACACTTTCCGCTTTCTTGTGCTTACCGGTAACGTACCTAGCCGCCTTTCTTTGTACCCCTTCAAGTTTCTTAATAAGTCTGACTAGTGATTGGAACGCTCTTTCCTTGACACGTTTCCTGCTCCCTTTCAGGTTCCTCATTACAAAATGAAGATTCCTATATGCCTTCGCGACGATGTCTTCGACATGCCTTCCCCATTTTAAATTATCGGTTAATTTGACACCTAGATATTTGCATTCGGTCACAGTGTTGATTTTTTCGTTGTTTAGGGTGTAGCAATGCTGTATTATAGACTTTCTCCTGGAGAACTTGATATGTTTACACTTACTAACGTTAATTTCCATCCCATTTACTTTGGTCCACTCGGCTATTTGATTTAAGTCAATTTGAAGGAGTTCGCGATCATGGGTTTCCTCTATACGCCTATATAATATGCAGTCGTCCGCAAATAGTCTGATTTCTGACTTAATTTTTGTTGGAAGGTCGTTCACATAAATAAGGAATAGCAATGGTCCGAGAACGCTACCCTGAGGAATGCCTGAAGTAATCTCTATCTCTTTAGAGAAAAAATCTCCGATTCTAACTCTCTGTTTTCTATTTTTCAGAAATAGTTGTAACCAATTCGTGACCCGATGGTCAATGTTTAAATTACGAATCTTTGCTATAAGTAAGTCGTGAGGTACTTTATCAAATGCTTTTGCTAGGTCGATAACCACCGCATCTAATTCTTCCCTGATATCCATCGTTTCTGAGATGTCTTGAACGAGTCCTAACAGCTGTGTTTCACATGAGAAACCAGATCTGAATCCGTGTTGCCTCTCGCTCAACCAGTCGTTTTCTTTCCAAAATTCTCGGATATGATCTGCTATAATTTTCTCCATTAATTTGCAAACCTGAGACGTAAGGCTAATCGGTCTATAGTTATCTAACGATGATTTCAGGCCACCTTTGTGAATTGGAATGACGATCGCTTTCGTCCAGTCGCAAGGGATAGAATTATTATTTAGCGTAGCAATAAAAAGAGTTCTTAGATAGGGAACAATCGCATTGTATCCTAGTTTTATCGCATCACTTGAAATATCGTCTGGACCCTTCGATTTCCTATTTTTTAGTTTTTGGACCTTTCGCAAGATAATTGAATTTGAAATTTCTAAGTACTTTGGGCAACTTTGCCCTGCAAGTTGTTTATTTTAATGACGCAGAATTACATAGGTGTATAGTTATTCATATTAACTTCATAATTTTCGTATATTTCGTACTCTAAAATGCACATGACGTATACTTTAGTTCTTCATACATCACTTCATACGCCACGGCTTGTTTATTTCAACAAAGCAATCCCCCTTCCCATACATATTAAATGAATTAATGAGGTACTTTTATCATACATAATTAATTCTATATTTACATAGGAACACTTTTTGGCGTATGACAGTATGTGCGCGCTCTCTCTTTCATTTATAGAATTTAAAAATTCAATCCTAGAATCAACTTGCTTTTTATCTATTACCCTTTACTCACTGTATCATTTATATAACATGGATTTTTCTGTGTATATATTTTAAGAATGCATAAGCTCGAATTCAACAGTTGCATTAGCCGTCAAGGGGACTGGATATGTACAACCGGAAAATCTCGTGAAATTTTCGTTTATTTTAGCGAAATTCTCGAAATTCGAAATCCAAAGCAATAATTCACGACAAAATAAATATCTTCATTCAATTTCCATTCTTTTAGCACTTATCTCGATTTCGTAGGATTTCGTACTTGTAATTTAATTCTGCGAAATAAAAAATGTCTGCAATCGATCAAAATGAACGTGTATTCCTTATGAAAGTATTTTAGAGTAGTCCAGAGTCAAACCAAGGATACCTTTGGTATAAAAAAGTCCACATGTGTTAGGTCACAGATCCTCCAATGAATCTTTACATATCACATTTCTATTTCTTCGAGAAGCGCGTGAAATTAATGTTCCAATATTTTCCTCATGTGTTTCTTACGGGATTTATTGACATCGGAAGGATAAATATATACACTTGGTGATTATTATATAGGATAATTGATGCAAGTAAAATCCAAACACAAACTGACCGCAAATAAAGATCCTCAGATGTTCAAACTTCTTTCAATTTCATCCAGCATTTAAAACGATATGAGATAAATTTTTGTACTTTTTCGGCTTCTACGTAGGAATGCTTGGAAAATCCTGATCTAGAAACTGATTAAAAGTCAAAAACTAAATGAAAACAAAATGAGCGAACTACATGTCATATTAACGAATAAATATATATTGTCACTAGAATCTGTTGGTAGACTTTTCCAAGGTAAAACTGAATGTACTGTACTTCGAAGAAAGGGTTCTGTCACACGCAAACCATGACTATTTTAGTAGTGATTAGTGGTGTTATAATGAAAGTCTTAGGTTTTACTGTAGTGGTGGTGTGATTCGCCGAACTCAGGGCTCTTTCTCACGCAATCCGTGACAATATTAACAGAGTAACAGTGTTGCTTGACTAATCATACTTGATTAATTGCATACACATACACGCAGGTGAATCTTTTACTTCTCGGAAGTTTTATTTCCCCTGAAATTCACTGTTGGAAACTTTTCATTTCCTTATTTGAATAGAGTTGTTCGAATGCGTGCAATGAGAGACAGCTAAAATTACTGCGTTATAAAAGGCTTGCCGTATGAGAAGTGTTATTGAAGCAAATGGCCAATAAACAGTACGGAATCTTTCTTCTGTTTCTGTTCCAAGGTTCTCTTCAAAATAAATTTTATGGCCCTATTGCGTTCTTAGAGTAAGAGGATCGATGGCTAAGAAAGATAAACACTTCCTTTTGAAACTTCTGCACAAATTCCACCGTTTTGCTTTTATAGCCAATGCGATCACATTCACCTATGAGTTGACATTTTAAATTTTAGCCAAGTTTCAAGTTACACGAATTCTTTTTGTTATATTACTTTATTTTACTACCAGTTTAAGACCTCTACGTAATTCTTTCGATGAAACAGTTTGAAATTGACCGACTAATGAGAGGACTCTAATAATAAATTGTAGATGTGAAAAATTAGCATTATTGAGCTGCCACTTTTAAAGCTACGAGTCCTTTTTCCAGAAAATAATTTTGGGCTATAATTATCTGCTGTTGAAAATTGTTTCACATTAAAGCCGTGGTCTTCTCGCGGAACGTAAGGGATCGGGGAAACGGTGTTTCTGTGTTGGTAGAGTACCTTTTCCTTTCAGTTATAGATATACCGTAGCCCCTGGATAGTAGGCAACCTTTGTTACACTTATGTTTGACTGGTGGGCTATTTTACATGCAAATGAAAAAGCTCGTAGCATCTCAGAAGTATTAATGATTAGAGTTACAAAATTATTTAGCAGTACATTCTAAGTATAATGAAAAAATAACTGATAGCAGTAATTTCTAATCTCTTGCACGTCTGTTTATTCAATTTCAATTTATCCATTAGCTATTCAACGCACTCCTCCGTGGATTAAGTTAAACTATTCTTTATCCCTTTCCGAGTTCTTATCGCCATATCTTGACCCAAGGAATATTTTCATTTTTAATACAAAATGTAGAAAAATGCATCAATTTCTTACTTTCAACTCATCTCTGTTCATAGCTATGACTATATGAAATCTACTAATAGATAAATCATTCTAATAATGGAATTCGTTTGCTTTAATCATATTGAATGTTATGTACAGTGTTATCCACAGGAAAAGCGATATTTTTCATCTAATAATATTCTAAATCTAAAAGAAAAACAAGCAAAAACTACTCATCGTGCATAATAAGCCTCATTCCCTCTCCAACTCCATTTGCAGCTAAGGAGGTTCAAACCGCTCTCCATGCTGAATACAATACACACAGAACTCTCTTACTCAATATACATCGGTTATAAAAATCTATATTTATTTACTAATTAAATACTAAATTTAATTTGAATTATTATCTGTTTGTTACCCCGCCAGTTTTCAGGAAATATTTTTAACTGATTTCCTCCAAAGAAATGATTTTGTAGGGAAACGATGCAAAGACTCCCAAGTATTCCAACGTATAAAGCCATGTTTTGGAAATGGAAACGGAAATTCCGATATTTGCGGGTTAAGTTATGGATTTACAGTCGTTCTTGATTCAGAAAATCCCATGGCAAGTTCCGCTGAAAAAGGGCTTATGGTTTTCCTATATTCAGAGCGGATCTCAGGGAAAGCTTGGCTACAAGTAAAAACGATTTTCCTACATTCTGAGAGAGAAAAGTAATTAACAATGGAGAGCACTCCAATTTCGGTAAATTAAGACTGTGAGAGTGGAGTAATTTTCTTACTTTTTAAGAGCTGTTTCGGTGACTCTTAACCGGTTTCAAAGAATAAGGATTCTGTTTTAGATTTCCAAATCACATGAAAACAGCGCGCAGTTAAAGAAAATTTTCTAAATTCCGAAATCCTAACGGTAAATATTCGAAAATCTACATAAGATCTAAAAGGCAATCATCTGGTAATTCTAAATATCGATAAAGAAAGTAGAATTGCGAATTCGTCGGCGTTTATAAAGGATAGTGAATTTAATATATCGGCTAAAAGAGAAAACATTTTTTCAGATAACACAAATTTTATAAGAGATGCAATATGTTGAATTTCTGCCTATATTTTTTGCCTGCTTTCCTCTAGAGGGCAAAATTACATTCTCTTAGCTGATTAATGGTCACTATACGAATTATTCTATTAACAATCCAATTAGTCATATTTTTGATATTTTAAGATACTATTAATTATAAAACGACGATATGTAGCATGCAATACATGTACATTAAGACTGAAATATTGTGATGTAATTTATACGGTAAAGTCAATAACGAATGAAGAATGACTATTTCGCAGGTTAAAATCTCGGCATCACAGTATCGTGCGAAATCGTCAGAATCTCATTTCAAATTAACGGGCACCGTTTAATAATACAAGTCGCAATTTAACTCGCGCCATTAAAATTTCACGGAGGTCAGTTTATTCCTTCGCATAGGATTTTAAAAATGCATCGCCCTCCGCTTTTAATTAAAACCGCGCCCTCGAAAACATTTTCCGTTTAAAGTTTCACGAGACAAGTCTTAGGTGCGAGTGCTAATTGATCAATATGACAGTGGTGCAAAAAACAGACCATACTGAAAATTTAAGGCATAAGGAGTGAAGGAGCTTAGCGTTCGTTCAGCAAATCCACAGAAGAGGTTATTCTCTTTTCATGGGTGGATTTGCGGTCATGAATAAAGCAATGGCGCAACGACCGTGCCCACTTTCTTTAAAATTTACTCACCCATTCAGAAAGCGGGCTCTTCCCTATTTTAATTCTTCTCCCATTCCTAAATTACGATGGGTTCGTTCGAGTTAATGGGGCCTCTCATGGGGACGGATGATGTACGCGCTCATTCTTGGTAAAATGCGCCGTCACATTAATATAAACTAAAAGCTACGGCTTCTTCGTGACGTGTGGTATGAAATTGTTATTTGAGGTAACACGTGATGGAGTAGTGCTTTGAAATGGGATGGCATTATCTAAACTAATACAGACGTCTTTATTGGGTTATATTTGGACTAGAACGTCCCATTATCCATTTAACCCTTGTCAGCATTTAATATAATTTACATAAAATGAATTTACGTTTTAAACAAAAATATAAACTAAAATATATTCAGATATTTTTTCAAATAAGGTGGGAAAAGAAAGAACATTAAGGATATTTTATACATAATGTACCTACATAGGTATATTTTCAAATAATGCCGTATTTATAAACAAGTATATTGTGCTCTATCCCAAGAAAGGACATAAATATTATTAAAATGAACTTCCAAATAAAAGGGTCAATGGCATATTTCTACGCATATGCGGAGAGAATGAAAGAACATGTCCCTACAACTGTGAAATGTATGTACTACACACACAGAGCGGCCAAAACGTGCAGGTTTACGACTTCTTATACTCAGACACCAGTGGATTGAATTCACCCATTTCAGATTCATTTGAGAAGGGAATATTTGTGATATAATTCAGTATATTATCTCTTAGCCTACCTTTAGAATTAGCGTAGTTGGCTATTGTGTATTATTGTCGTCTTAAGATTTGATTATTTTCGTCCTTCAGAAAAAGGTCTTCAGAAAATTTATGCATGAAATTTGCACAATGCACAATTTGCGCATGAAAGATCATTTCTACTAAAGAAACACGTTTTTTACTAGTTAGTTTACTACAATTTCTTTCTGAAGTTAATAACATAAATATTAGTTAATTACGTTGTGTATTTCTCTACCTTTTAATTGGAAGATGAAATACATACATCAATTTCACCCATAACAAAGACGACATTCAGATATTTATTTTGAGTTATTAAGTCCAATGAAGTAACTGTAAACTGGGGCCGTATCAACAGTGAATAGAATTATTATTTATATAGGCTTAATATATAACAAACGGGCCACTATGTCTCAAAGGCCTCCTTGAACTAGGAGGATCTTTCAGTGCGTTGTCGCATAAAAAGTTCTTTCAGGTGACATTGAGATTATATTGAGAATATACTTTACACGTTGCAAACAACTAATTAGGAAATTATATTGAAATGTACAGTGGAAAAAGACAATGAGAAATAAACAAAAACAATAACAAAAATTAGTTAAAAATTCAAAAATAAATAAAATTGGTGGATTGAAAGATGGTTACTGATAGATAGATACTGTACTACAACATAGTTTTACTATCACACGCGTCTAGTATTTTGCTTCAAATTTGTGAGGAAATCTCAAAGGAGTAAGATTTATTATTCCTGCGAGTTTGCTTTAACTTGAAAGAGCCGAATATTCATTGCAGTAACATCACCAATATGGTGAGTGGCTTTATCCAAATAATAATTCGAGTAGCACCTGCTGATGTAGTGCCACGGATTTATTCTCTCCATCCATTCAAACAACACGAATTTCGAAAAATCATTGCTTTCCAGATGGCTCTACACTTAAACGACAAATAGCCAAAGCCTCTGAAAAGCTTCCGTGTCGATCTCTCATATTTGAAACCGCTCTCGGCGGAACCATTCACATTTCTCATAACCATGGATCTTTTTTTCGAGAGGCACTCGAGTAGCGCACCGGGACTCCTGTATTCGAAATCTGTGAAGAATAAAAGGACAAAACCTCATTCGCCTTTGTTTACCCTCCGGAAGTTGTAAATACAAATCGAATTTTCGCATTCGCTTCACAGACTCATACCTCGCCTCTTGGCTCAATTGTGAATTGTTCTGAACGTATTTGCGAATCCTGTGTATGCGTAGAGTATAAGTTCCTGCTGCTACTTTATCTCGACGAATGAAATCTATTTCGGTTGATTTTCGGTCAAGTATAGGAATACTTTATCTTTAATTAATTTTGTCTGTCATATTCATGGATGTAATGAAATGAAAGCTGCTTATGTATCAATTATGCTCATAAATGGCATTCATTGAGTCTCTCCTAATAGAATTAGATGCAAATTGTAATTCATTGGAAGACTGGCCATATGTTCCGTTTTCACTAGGACAGTCCCGTTGCTGATTCTTCTGCCCCACCCATATAGCCAAAATAAGGAATTTTGTCCCGTTAAAACCTTCATTAATAATATGATTTTCTTATGACATTCAACAGCATGAATGAAATCAACCTTATAGTAAAATTTAAATCTAATAAATTAATATTTTGCTTAAAATAATCGTAAGGATTGTTAACTTTTGAAAAAAATCACGTCTTGTGCTGCGGTTAATAAAGTTTTCTGTCGAAATCGGTGCTATTTTACCTGTAAAATATATTAATTCCTAGCAATATTATTTCAACTTAACTCAGGAACAAGGAATGCTTCATTTCTGGCCATATGAAATAAAATATTTCTCGAAAAGATGGCCAAGAATTCGTTTAAATGATATCCGAGTTGAAGCAATGAAAAAATCCTTATAGAAAAATCGAGTGGAAAATTTTGTCCCGTTTTACTTGTCCCATTTTCGTCCATTGGATATGGTCAGCCTATTCATAGGGATCTCGTCCAGTACTTAAATGGACTTATTCCAGCGACAGCAATCCGGCTTGGTGAAAAAAGTAAAGAAATCTACGTCACTCCTCATCTTGGCTAAAAATATTCATTCCGTCCATTGGTAATTAGTGGTGGATCGTTAATTGCTCAAACCGTCCTTCAAGCTGAACATTTAATATGATATAATTAAAATGAAATTTTTAAAAATATATTGTATTTAATGGAATAAGGTTAGGGAAAACAGCATTCTTCTCAGAAACTCTTCACGGGTTCTCAACCGGGTCAATTTGTTCGTTAGTGTAACCTTGGCAATAAAGTATAACACAAAGAACCTACGCTTATAACAACTTACAGTAAGCATTTCTTATGTGTTCTTAAGATTTTTAGCGGTGTTTAGAATGTTTTTGATATGCAATAGTTTGTGATAACTTAGTGAAAGAAGTAATATGTCAACTGAATAAGGTACTTATCACCTTAAATCATTTACGGCGCGATTATTATTTTTCAGCCAAGCGGTATTATGTATTTACTCTTTTGCTCAATTCTAGGAATTTCTTAGATATTCTTGCAAGTGTCTTTTAGTTTAGACGCCGTTAGATCTTGCCTGTTTCTGTCAAAAAATGCATTTATTTTTCAATGAAAATCCCATTCATATCCTCGTATATTTATATCAACAACGGAAATATCGTATTAGTTTAGGAGTTCAGAGAAAAGAGTTCCCTGTAGACGGTATACATTATGATAGACAATAATTGAACAAAAACTTTACTTAACTGTTCAATGGTGAAAATTAGGTGGAAATTCCAAGAAAACGTCTAACTTTTCGCCACAGAGAACTTAATTTTTATATTTATATATGATAGTTTGCTTGTAATCAGGGGAAAGAAATGAAAATAACAGACTTATCTCAAAAAAGAATATTGTCATTTTAATATAGTTATATAATAATATAATTTAGTCAACTAAGCAAGTTGATTAGTATGGTGATTTACCTTTTCTCTCCTCTCTGAGCCAGAAATCCCTGGAAGGTAGAATCCAAAAAAGTATACCAAAATGACCTTATGAGTAACTCTTTAGTGGCATTCTAAAAGAAGTGATTAAAATGAAGGTTATTAAACAGCATCGCTCACATCTCTGTAAACTTATATTATCACAGCCATGAACAAGATTAAGACATATTAAATGTAAGATACCTTTTACTCTATCCTTTACCGAAGGAAAACAGAGAAAATATTTCATTTACCAATATATGACGGCATAAACAATAATAATTGTTGCTTTAAGGACCATTAAAACGGTATTACTCTGTAGTATTTATGTTTGTGGCAATTAAAAAATAGTGTTTCAGAGAGTTTGGCGAATCTACTACTGAAAAAGGTTGACGAAAAATGTCTCTATGTGGAAGAGATTGTAACTATGAGGAAGTAGGTCATCCATTAGTACTATCCCCACAATAGAATCAAACGTGCGATCGATGTAAACATTTCGTGTTTTTTTTCGCAGCACAGGATAGGCGTTCGAGCTTTGATCAACAGACGGATTGGATTTCTCTCGAGCGACAGCCACAGCGAATTTTATAATTGATCAATTAAAACCCTCCGAAGGAAATCCAGTATCATCCATCTCTATCTCGCCAATTGGAAACCGCCAATCCGAATGCTTCATCTAAAAATAACTTCCTTGATTTTTTTCCATTGATCCCCTTGAGCCAAAGATTGGCCCAGTTTATTAAGGGCACGTTCGATCCCTAACGGCAGCGGAAAAAGGCACCGTATCACCTGTTGCTACGAGGTAAAATTTAATACGCCCGTTAAATTTTTCCCCAGAGAATGACGATAACGAATCCGGCGCGGGATATCCGTAAGCAGTTGCCTTGGTGATGCGCTCGAAATTGGCTCTTGAAGAGGAGAAAAAAGGGAAAACGAGGGAGGGCGAAGGCCGTTTGCAAATCTCGTTAACTGGGCGGAAGACCCCGTAGTGAGGGGGATCTTCCCCTCCCTCGTGTCACTCCCATACAACTTCCGCGGCTCTAAGACACCATCACGGTCTTCATTGTCCCCAACATGGGTTCGGCGATATTAATAGATGCCGTAGTAGTAAATGAAATCGTTCTATACCTTCAAATGGCTAAATTCCATCTCGCGAAGGATTTGAAATTCTTCCCATCAAGTTTTTCTATCTTTGTCTACATACATCAGTGGTTCTAAGCAAGGAAAATAAAGATTGAATAACAAACAGAATACTTCTTCTAACCATACTTAAAGTGCTATGATATACCGGTTGTATTCGAGTTAAATTTTTTGTGATTGAAATTCAGTGTTTTATTGTACGATTACTGAATAAGGTGCGTAGACGGTTTTTCTCTTGGACTAGGAGTCAAAATGCCAAATTCAGCCAATTAAACCTCTTCAAGGCTTTTTCACACCCATTTTTATCACTTATTTGGATATATTCGAAGAAATCAAGAACTTATATAAATCAGAAATGATTCAAGACTAATCATATTTGTAAATTGGTCATATTTAAGTTCCATGTCTCAGATGGAAAGAAAAAGTGCTTCTAAGATATCTCCGATTTCTCTTCCTTTCCATTGGTTTTTACGACAAAATACGATGTAGTCTTTGTGCCCCATTTCATAGATAAGTTGATTTTGGCGATTTAATGAGGTAAATTAATGATCGAAACAGTCAAACTTAAAGATGGACAAATATCAGCGATAGTTTGAAATGTTAATGATCCTCAAAGGGGTGAATCTCTGATCATACGGAGGATGAGTCTAAGGGAGTGGCATTCGCATGAAGGCGGCTGAAATATGCTGGCCCTTACCTTCCACAACATTTATAAGATCGGCCGGATATCATTATATTATGTCCCACCCTATCTGTTTGCATTCAACATTACACTCACGATTTGATTAGAACGTTGCTGAATACTATGCGACTATTAGTTACATTTATAATTCAATGAAGGCATCTGAATGGCTATAGATAAATTTATTAATATCTAAACGGAAATAATAAACGTTCTAAATGTCGCAGAAATGGATCCCTTTAGTGAGCGGAAACCCCACTATCTGCATCATACACAAGATGTCTCGGAGCCACTTTTTGGCGTGTGGAAGGACATACCATTAAAATAACCATAATATCATTTCTCTACTTTACTACTGTTGCGGTCCCTCCGTGGAAAAACCCAATCTTTAAAGCAATATTGCTCTAACACCTATCTCCCTAATTTTTATTTTGTTATCATCTCTCAAGGAACAGAAACGTGGTTTCTTCGTATGACAAGACGAACGAACCATGTAAATTGAATTTCAAATTGTCTAAAATGAAAAACAAGAAGAAATATAATCCGCAATTAAAACTTAGAATTGAGAAAGAAGGCGATCGAACTGGAACAGAAACGAAAACCTCGGCCAAAGAAACTATTATCAAAACCGAAACCAAACCAAAATTATTGTAATTATTAGACCCGAAACAAGATAAAGAAAACAAAAATTTTATTCCCTGATTTTCTACTCCCACAAAATACCATTTCCTTTAAGCGTAAATGGGTAAGATTTATTCAATGTGTGCAACAAAAAATCGAAGCGAACTAATATAAATGTAAGACATTTACATTTTTATGAATGATTTTTTTAATCACTGCTTCTTCAGGAATAAATTTTACTCTGAAATTTGTTATAAGGCGATTTAATAAAAAGGAGACACCCACGGTGAAAATTGAGGAGGATATCATATTTAATTCACAATTATATGTTGTCATCCGAGGGTGAAACAGATTCGGACCGTTTCGATGTGGTTAAACGGGGAGAAATCGGTATTGAATCGGTATTAGCTTTCTCTATTGAATCGGAGCGAAAACTTGAATGAAAAATTGTGACGGTTCGATCCCTCGAAGGAAAGTTAAAAACGATTAGATGAACACTTCTGAAGCACTTCGTCTTCTGACGTTGTATCAGTGCGGTTGCTCGAGTCTCCTGTGAATACCCATGTTGCCACGCTATAAGAATTTCATTTGCCCTTCTAATCTTCATGGCCTTAGATGGGAGAAGGATCAACAGGTTTACTTGTGAATAGTCATAATTCGCCTGATGAGTTATTAGCTCATCTGAAGTAATAAAATCGAGATAATTATTAGTAGTGGCGTTGTTAACAGTACTTTTACATCTAATGGTATTTCGTACGTAAAGGCCCCACGTAGAATCGAACCCGGGACTGCTTTCACCAAAGACGGACGAGCTACCCACATGATTATCTGAGAGCTGATTAGTATTCTATTCATTAATCTCTGGAAACGTTCTCCGCCTGCGGTAGTTGCTAAATTCTTTTCAGTTCCTGTTTTCTTATCCATCTTTATCTTCTCCTTGAATCTCTTATCCTCTTAATTCCTTCTCATTTCCGGTGATATTCGTGGATTTCATTTCCTGCTTTGTTTTCCTCATCGTACTCAGGAAGTAATTTGAATACAAAATGCCGTTTATCTGCCATCCGTGTTTTTACGTTGCACGAAGCCATTCTCCAAACGGGAAATTACACATCTCTCATAGATTTGGGTTAGTTTCATATTCACCATATCTCCTGAATTTATCATTGAAAGCACGATGTTCCACGAAACAAATCATCTCCCGGTAATTAAGCGAAAAATCAACACTAACGAATCGTTTATTTCAAACTATTAATATCAAAAAGAGCATAGAGTATTAACTACTTAATTAGGACGGGATGTTCAATTGTATGTTATGATGTTGAAGTTCGGATATCACAACGAAACATCAGATCGGTTTTCTACTGAAAATTACTAAAAATATCTTTTTAACCTTCGAGAAATTTTATTATTAAATTGTTAGAAATTTCCCTTCAGAAAATTATTTATTCGATTAATATAATCACAGCTTTATGAAAGGAATTTTTTCAAGTCTCGGTATTCGTAAAATATTTAAATATCACAGAAATCGTTGTTATTACTACAATTTTGGTCATAATTACCATAGTTACTTTTGACTATAATTACAGTTAATTTTATAATAATAATTATTTTTAAACATGCACTCGTTGCTATAATAACGATTGTTACTTGACTTATTTCCTTAGTTGCCTCGATCCCCTGCGATTTCAAAATGCATATTTCTCAGTCCAATCTCACTCTACTCCTTTCCCCTAATTTCTTGTACTGAAAATAAAAATTTAGATGAAAGATAAAATGCTAGCGACTACTAATCGTGGACTCTCGATGCGTCAGGAAATTCTCGCTTTGTTTCCAAGAACATGGTTTCGTGGTTGAGAATTGTGGCTCGAAAAGCCTAATTGTGGATATTAATTACCCGACCATTTTATGAGTTCCGTAAGAGAGAAGGATATCCTCATAATCCCCAAGTTATTTCAGTCCTTATCTTTGAATCGTGGTCACGTTCTGTAATATTCAATACCAAGGGCCTTTCCAGGAAATTATTAGCGACGGTGGGTCTTATCGGTTTACCATCCCAATCTCACGCTGTAAATCTCAGGTTCAATGCAGACCGTTATTTGGGGGGATTAATTTTAATCTAAAGGAATGATTGCCTCTACCTCCAGTTGCGACATGAATGAAATATAGCGATTGCTTTAATCCACTTTTTTACACGGAATTTAATAGAGATTCTGCGGTGATTTTTCGACACTGACTTTCAATCATTATGTGTTTGTGTAATATCCGATTTTAGTCTTAGAGTGGCTAGCCTTTTTTTTGGTTGTTCAAAGGTTTTTTTTTGGTGGAAGCAAAAGCTGATTCTAGTTTCTCTGTTCCTAAGTTCAGCTTTTCCCAACCTTGTATTATGTCAAAGTGTATCTACGTATTAACTCTAAAAAAGTCCGCTGTGCGCTAAACACGTTTATAAACTTCACTTTAAGTTCATATTGAAGAGCAAATGAGCAGTCGGTTTTGAATCTAAACTGTTCATATTTTCAACGACGGAATTCTTTTAAATATTAATGAATCTGGAAAATTAAAGAGAATAAATAACCAAAAAGTTATAGCTCAGGGCAGTCTTAGATATGCGATAGAGTAGTAGCTTGGTTTAGGCTTACTACTTGGAAAAATGTGCCATAGTTTACTTTTTATGATAGAATAGCACACAAAAGCCGGATCTATGGGGTTTGTTCATCAAGACTCTTGAATACTGGACATATGCGACCAGTGAGAGCTCATGAAAGTGCAATCCTCCAATGAGCAGTCCCATTCACAAAGTGATATGTCATGGTCGAATTCGCAAACACAGCCACCACTCTGCCAAATAATTCGTGAGGCCTCCGCGAGAGGAGATAAATATTTGAATGCTGTTTTGCATCCCCTTGAAATTCCAAATGTTCTAAGCCAATGGGATCAAAGACCACAGTGTCTAACAAAGATGTTCCTTCCGTCAACAGGTTCATGGTGGTGCTCATCTGCCTCATATTCAGTGTCCTCTCAACCATTGAAGAATACTCCAACTTCGCCAACGAGACTCTCTTCTGGATGGTGAGTATAAAATGAACGAAAATCCTTTGTGTTGCTTGTATGAGATACTTGAAATGTACCTGAATATCCTCTCCATCATTTGAACAGTTCTACATAAGTATTGTGAATTGTAGCAATATCTCTTGTGTTAATTCAATCTCCGAAACTTTAGTACATCTCATTCCTATATTTTCGGTAAAATCATGTATTTTGCATGTCGGAGATTAATGTCATGCTATCAAGTCTTTGCTGCTTCTGTTCCATAGTGGTAAAAAGACATTTTCTACTTGCTCTGAATTTTCATAGTCATTAGTTGTTGTGTTAGTAATTTTTAACATATAATAAAGATGCTTATAGGTATTGATATCTCAAGTTCGTATTTAACTTTATCAATTTAACTATGAATTATACTGTTAGTGATACTTTCCTCTAGATATAAATTCATATATTTTTATAATTCTCGATATTACTGTAACATTTTGTATTCTCTTTGCACTCTATTTCATCTCTCTATCGTTAACTCAAGAATATGAATAACCATCGTTAGAAATAAAAAGTCAAAATTTTTCTTTTCTAGTTAATTGCTTGATAAGGTACTTAGGTGTTTCTTACACTTACCAACTTACTCATTGGAAGAAAGTTAAAGTATAGAAATAAGTAGCACATTAGTGCCTTTTACGACAGTTAAATGGAAAATTCACGTTGCCAAAGAAATTAACGAACAATTCCCATACTAGTGATGACGTGGTACTCTTGCCATTTAGTTTGTGGAAAATTTGTGAGAAATTATGGATATAAACAGTGCGTCTCCCGGACGACTAAGGCGATTTTTGTCTAAGTCTTTTGTCAACAACAACATGGGAAATTTAGCGTTAAACATCTTATTAGGCTACAAAGTTCCTACCTTGTTATTGTTTTGGTAACCAAATGAATAAACACTATCAACATCGATGTTTTGTGTGGAATCCATGCATAAGTATTACAAGGGATAAAATAGTATAAATATTCTTAACAAAACAATTCGCATCGCCTTTCATTTACAATACATAAAACCGTTTCTGAAGACCGTTCTGAAGAGGTATGTGACCGTTAATTTTCACATCTGAGCGTCTTAGATGCGATGTGCGTTAATTATAACTCACTAGATTAAAAAAAAAAAACAAAATCTGCGGAGAGCGAAAAAATGAAGAATTAAAATTCGAAATCAGTTCGAATATGAAAAAAACTCTAATTGGTTGATCTCCCGTTTTTACCTGAAAGTGAGATCATTAATTTTCTTTCATGGAAATCGTAAATCTTTCTCAATTGTGGGGCTCTTCTGATTCAATTAAAAAATTAAACTCCTCTCTGATGCCTTTACGTCATATCAATTCGGACAGTTTTCCGAGGCTTCATCACAACAACTTTTCTCAGAACTTTCCCACAACTTCCTCTTCTCGAAAAATATCCCTTTCGACTTCAGATCGGCATTTTAAAAGGCTCCGTGAATTCTAATTAGCTATACATTAGCCAATCACGCTGATATCAAACTATACTGATTTCTTACTCAATCTCTCAACCATTTACGAAAGTATCTCTTCCACAATGAATTATAGTTTCTCTTGTTAAATTTAAATCTCTGTCAATTGCTCTTTAATAGAAGTTTATCTTTATCTTCTTAAGTCTTTATCATAAAGCATTAAGAGCCATACCAAACAATCAAATATGAATTTTTATACTTGCTACATGGTTTATATAGGACCTAAATTGTCGGAGTACGAGTACGCTAACCATTCACACCGGCCCCATGTCCCGAGTTCGAATCCCGGTCAATCGGATTCTGATTAGGTGTGTGTCGGATCTTCTCGTTAGGGCTTGGCGGCAGAAAGGTCATCCGCTCGTAAAAATCAGCGTCAAAACTAAATTTATCACTACCAGTGATCATCAAAATTTATCCACCTGACCCGTAAGTGTAGGGAATAAGGCTAAGAAGGAAACTATGTTCATGAATTTGTATTCGAAAAATTTCACCAATCGTAGCTGGAGAATAGCCTAGAGAAGGAAATATCTCGGGAAAATGCCCAGATATCGATCGATGGCCCCAGCGGTCGTCACGTAATTTAAATTATGCGATTGTAAGCGTTGTTTATTCTATTCGTCCAGGAAATCTGCTTGGTGGTGTTCTTTGGCGTGGAATATCTGGTTCGGCTGTGGTCCGCCGGCTGCCGCTCAAAATACATGGGTTTCTGTGGCCGACTTCGTTTCATTAGGAAACCTATATGTATAATCGGTAAGTTGGCGATATTTGTTCCTTATTCTCGTTCCTTATCTGAGTACATTACAAACTTAATTTGTTTTCTACTTATTTTATGTTTATTTATTACAGGTCATTACATATAATATATTAAATCAATGATCGCCAACCTTTTCTTACCTACCGTCCGCTGTGCATTTTTAAAAGCATAATTTCCTTACCGTCGCAAAAATTTAATTAAGCGGTCATGGGAAAAGTTTTAGTTTCATTATAATAATGGTTATCGTTACAATTGATATAATAGAGCCATTAAAATATTTTTCTCATTGTTACTTTCAGTGTCATTTATCCATGTAATATTCCTTTTTTCCAAGATATGTGCTTTTTCGTTTTTATGAGTGAATGGTAAATGGTATTACATGGATAGAGATAGTTCTGAGAATTCACCTATCTCTATACTTGATAATAATATATAATATTTTATTATTTATTTAATTACTCTTCTTTTATCGTTTGTCACCTGCTTGTTCTATGTAATCTATTTTGAACACGGGTCATTTGACAATTTTATCAAGATACGTATCTACTGCTCTTTTATTGATAGGTTATTTTGTTCTCTCGCATTCCTTTGAATACGTTACCGACTGCTAAATGCTACATTGTTTATTATTATAGCTTTAGTATCAATAACTTTTCGAATTACAGAATGTATGGCTTTTATTGAAATTAGAAATTAAGCAGTCACTCTCGATGGTATATTCGGTATATTCTAGAAGACGAGAAATGTTTTTAACTTAAAGAGGAAGTATCGATTGTGAATACTGAATTCCGAAATTCCGCGTCTTCATTTAGATAGAAGATTTCAAAATGAAAGGAGCCGCTGAAAATAAAGAATGATTTATGTCTAATTTGGATGTGCCAGAGTCAAATTGTATCGACACTTTGTCTAAGTTGCCTTGGGAGGAGGTTTTTGCAGATGCATCATGCAATGTTTGTTTCGTTGTTTCTTGATTTGTCAATGTCTGATTGTTTTATCGTTTGTTGTTGTTTATATTGTTTTATGTTTTCCTATTGATAATTTTTTACTGTTATTTTTCATTGCTAATTACGACGAGTTGTAGAATAAAATTTGGATAGAAAGAATTAATTTAATTTATAAGTTTCATTCTCCTTTTACAACATATCCACATGATCATAAGTAGGATAGAATTGATTTCAGAATATTTCATACTACAGCAAACATTTAATTTGTCCGCTATAATTTTGTGTTCCGAAATGTTTTACCGTAATCGGTAGTCACATAGAATAGTGTGACTTTTTCTGGAAGATAGTGGTCATTTTTCAATGTACGCAACTGAAACCAAATATATGGGCACGATATTGACATGATTGCTGTGATAGATGACTTTCATCTCCGTTTCAGATCTCATAGTCGTGGTAGCATCCATAGTAGTTCTCTCCGTCGGCTCTAATGGACAGGTATTTGCCACTTCCGCCATCCGAGGCATACGATTCCTGCAGATTCTTCGCATGCTTCACGTCGACCGACAAGGTGGAACGTGGAGATTGCTAGGCTCGGTGGTGTTCATTCATCGTCAGGTAAGTTAATTCGGAGAATATTGGAATTGAAATACCAAATTTCCAATTCTCCAGATGTGTAACATTGTTTGCATTCAATTTGATTTTAAAAAAGCAGAATTTCACGCCTCATCGATGATATGTAATAGCTTATAAAATGTGATTGAAAAATTGCAGTACTCTGAACAAAGTATTGCAGTATCTCTTTATCAATAAATTGAAGAATAATTCCATTTTTATTTCATAAATTACTACATTGCGTGCATCATTTTGAAAATTGAAACTTAGAAAGTAGAATACAAATGCAAGAAAAAATAATAAGATATAAAATGAAGGTTAATTTGGTGATTGATTTTACTTTTCTCCCACAAAGGATTAACATATGCTCCATCTTCAATTGCTGCAAATAGCGCACTCCTGCAGCTGCACTCAAACTGCAGAATTCGTTTCAGTCTCAGAAAGTATGAAATTATCGCATGGGGACTAAATAGAAAATAAATTCACTATTTTTCGAGGAACTTTTCTGCTGGAAGGATTTTTTGCACAAAAATTAGACTACTTTTTTTTCAGTGCTTTTTGCCAAAAACTCTCGAATTTTCCATTTCAATTAAACATTATCCTCGGATATTTTTCCCAAAGAATGAGTAACATAATATAATTATGAAGCTATGAAGAATAATGGAATAATGTGAAGCAGAATTTGATGCTTAAATTTCCTGTTTCTTGAATTCTAGAGGCACCAGAACAAAATCCTGGGTTTTTTTTTTAAATGCAATTTTTTTTGTTTCTTCTGTGATCATGTTAGAAAGTAACCTGAAATAAATCACACTTTTGATTAACTTTGTACTTTTAAGCCTTTGTTGCAGTAGTAATCAATTTTCCACCATAAGAAATAAGTCACTAATGCATTTAAATAATGCCTTCTTGATGGTGAATAGATTTTGTGTTTAGAATGCTTGCTCACAATTTCAATTATGGATGGTAAATTGAATCCTTATATTCCTTGAAAGATATATACAGAAAAAAATTGACTTAATATATTAAGGATACCTCAGTACTGTATCTGGAATGTTTAATCATCAGTATTATTCTGCATTTTTATTATCATGTCTTGCATTCATTAACATTTATCAATAAAAATTATAATTATTATTGAGGTTTGTCTTAAAAAGACTCTTTCACAGATAATAATTTTTAAGTACCTCTTGAATATTTATTATATACAGAAGGATCGTTTTATTAAAGTCAAAGACAATTTATAAACATAATTCTTCTGAATATTAATCACCTTGAATTCTATGAATTTTGAAAAAAATTTGAAATTCAGAGAGTAACTCCTCTTGCAGTAAATTGCATCACCAGTCTTATTACCCACATACTCTCTTTTTAAATCAAATTGAAAATATATTAATCAAAATGGTATTTAAAAATCATTTTCTACATTTCTCTATTTTTTATTGAAAAGGACAATTTAATGATGTAATTTCTTGTATTTATTTTTCTTATCATGCAACCTAAATTTGCATTTTTCTTTTCAGGAATTAATAACTACACTGTACATAGGATTTCTGGGCCTAATTTTCTCCAGTTACTTTGTGTACTTAGCAGAAAAGGATGAAAAAGGGCCTGATGGGAAAACAGATTTTACAAGTTATGCAGATGCCCTCTGGTGGGGAGTGGTAAGTTATTTTCATACTTGAGGATTCCAAGCTTTTTGCTTATAATTTTTAGTTAATAATTAGCAAATGAATCATATTTGATAATTTTTAAATTATAAAAAATCTTCCCAGTATACTTAAACAGAATGGCTGAAAAGTAACATCCACTTAAATTCCTAAATATTTGTGAAATTTCAAGATAAATCAAATGATTAATTCACAGTACCATTTATGTAGAATTTTTCATCATATTCTTTTACGTATGTTCCCAGTATTTATCAGAAACATTTAAATGTAGTAATGAGACTCCTCTACTGAATATTATTATATTATATTAATATTACTTTGTTACTCTATATTGTATAATATTTTATTATGATAAAATATTTGAATTGTTTTATTAATTCTTTTATCTTGAATCAAATTTTCAGATAACAGTCACAACAATAGGATATGGAGACACTGTTCCAAAGACTTGGATGGGGAAGATTGTTGCATCTTGCTTCAGCGTCTTTGCAATATCATTTTTTGCACTGCCTGCTGTAAGTTTCTCGATACAAATCATCAATTTTGTATTCCTACCAAATAACCATGTTTTAGAATTTAGAAACTTAATCTACGTGAGAGGGGAATGAAAATTTTCAATAGTAATGATTTCTAAGGAAATTTTATTAGATGAAATTTCTTAAAAAAATATTGTCTATTTTTATAAATATAACTACTTATACATGATTTGGTACCTCTTGGTAGCTTTGTTTATTAACTAATATTCAAGTTTCAACTGTGTTGTTGAAAATTTCCTTCATTTTGCCATACTGAAATTCATATGCTGTCAAATACACTATAACTTGATTTCATGAATCTGTTAAATTACTAAGAACCTTATAAGAATCAGAGCAATATACTGGAAACTCTACAATGAACACAAGGATTGAATGATTATACTGATTCAAGATTAACTCCTCTTCTCATGGAATATTAAGCATGTTTTACTTCTTTAATGTTTAAAATAACTTTATGAGTAAGAGTTATTAAATAAACTGTTTATTGCATAAAGACAGATTTAACTATTTTTTGTATTTCATGAATTTCACCACACATTCATTTACTTTATTTTTACTAGGGTATTCTTGGATCTGGATTTGCCTTAAAAGTTCAACAGAAGCAGAGGCAAAAGCATTTCAATAGACAAATTCCAGCAGCTGCCATGCTCATTCAGTGCCTATGGAGATGTTATGCTGCAGACAAGTCCTTTAACAGTGTTGCTACATGGAAGATATATGTCAAGGAGACTGCACAATCCAACCAAAATACTACCACACCATTGAGCAAAGTAAGCATTTGCACATGTTCCTTCTTCATCTTTTTTCCATCAGTCTTACATTTTATATCACTTTCTGAGTACACTAATAACTTTGCCTGGTAGCTAGAATGTATTCTGTATTCTCTTTAAGCGTAATGTTTAATCATTTTATGGTATGCTTGTGAAATTCAACATAAAAAAATTGGAACATAAAAGCACCTTAACCATAATCATTATCAATTTTCACTATTTTCTTAACATAGATGCTAGATTCATTCAAAGTCTTCCAGTACATTTAACCTTAAATTTTGGATTTCTAGACTTGCTTTCTTTCATGATCAGTTTCAATCATACAGTTTACTAAGGTTCCTGGATTGCCATGTGGGCAGTGCATTTAACTTTGATGAAGGTGGTCCCAGACTTAATTCCCGGTTGGAGCCGTTATGTAAAATGACTTCAGCTGTCGAAGCACTTTTAACAATACTACTTCTACCTCCAACAATTTGCTTTTGTGTAGGATATTGTTATCACTAGCGTAGCATGGCCTCTGGTCATTAAAACCTGTAATTTCTTGTTTATTAAGAATTTCATTTCAAATGTCAATTTGCTAGAAATATATCAGAAATATTATTTTTTTCGCCTTTAACTATCAGACATATGTTCTGATTTAAAAGTAGATGTGTAGAGTAAACTTAACTTTGATTTAACAGCTCTTGTATAAGTATAGAGCATCTGGAATGCAGTGCATAGCAGTCGAATATGATTATTATCCTAGAGCCATGAGGTTGAAGCATGCTTCAATGAAATCAATTTACATGTAGAGTAGTACCAAATTGTTCCTTAATTTCACAATTACCATCAGCCAAGTATGAGATTAGAGAGTACAATTTATTGCTTGCTTATCTTATAGGCTTGTATTTTATCATTTCTGAGGTTGTCTGTAACTGTATCAGAGGCATGTAAATTACTGAAAATCAGTCGTTTGATATCTTTAATTCCTTAGCTTTTAAACTTTCATTAGGGTGAAAAAGATAAATTAGTATGTAAATATCTCCACTTTTTAAGTTTCATCACCCATGATTAGCATGACCAATTTTTAGTATGGTACATAGATTAATTACCATTTTATTCATTCATAAAATTTATTTTGCAACTAAAATTAAAGATTTATGCTAAAGCATAATAGATATATATTGAAATTGTTGCTATCAATCATTTTCTTATATAATTCTTTGTTATGCATGTATTATATCAATTTGACTGGTTTTGCCTCTATCTTTCCTTATGCTTATGTTATTGCTTGCATTTCTTTTTCTTCATTTGGATTTCTTCAATCAATAGATCTATAAACTGTGACTTTTTTGCTCATGAAACATTTTGGTTTCATATACTATCATTTAAAACATAGATATTTTACTTTGCATTGTTATTCTTACTGACCTTATATTTTCAATGTCAAAATAAGTTATTCACTGAGTAAAATAATATAGTATCAGTAAGCTCATAAATGTTGTATTGCCAATATTGTGTTGCTCAAAAGCTCCTTATAAATGTGGTAAATTTGTTTTGTCAATGTCTTAGATACATGTTGAGTGCTTCATTTTAGTAAAGCTATTGTTGTTAGCATTACCACTCAAACAGGATGGAGCCTGATAAATGACAGAATCAACTTCATAATATATCATAAGTAGATTGTCATTTGACGTAATGTCGCTAATCCCTGAGCAGTCTTTAATAATCCAGGTGGCGAAGAAGGCTAGCGTCCTCAAGAGGAGGAAATCAAAATCAAGAATGGACGTCCAAGGGAATGCTCTGGAAGGGAGTGTATCTGGAACACCAGCTGGAGGAGGGGGTGTAGGAGGTGGCGGAGGGACTTCAATCCCCAGAAGGGAAAGTGAAGGAGATGTTGTGTTCTACATTGAGGAACCTAAATCTGGTATTTGCTGCAATTTTGGTTGAGGGAGAACTAATGCTATACTAATGGGTTATGTAAAAACACCCTAGTCCCTAATGAAAAAATTTACTGAATGCCCCAAAGGAAAAAGATGAGATTCAAAGATGAGGCTGCCTCATAAGTTGAACTTTTGGGTTTGACCTAATGTGTGAAATAATTAGTATATATTATACAGATTGCAACTAGACTTTCTGTCAAAATTCACAATCCTCATTACAATTAATAAGTATAATTCAAATTGAAATGCAAACTATCTATATTTGGGAATCTAGATGGTTATTTTTATTCTATGGATACATGCATCATAAGCTCATCCAACTTATATGTGAAATATTCTATCTTTTCCTCATTTCTCAAGGGAAAATTTACAGTGTTGTATAACCAAATTTTCGAGCGGGCTTACAACCAAAATCATCATGATGTAGATATTCAGAAAGAGTAAAGAGGAAATGAACCTACTATCCCTAATGCATTTGTTGTATTGATCATGTTGTTCATTACCAATAATTATGAGTTATAATCATCTGTAATTTATTGTGAGTTTAATCTACTCCTTCTAATGACTTCAATATTTAATTTTATTTAAAATAGTGACAAATTTGGTTGATATCTTCTTTTAAATGTCTCACCTTGGTATCATGAAGATATACAATTACCTTTCAACTTTGCAGTTGATTTTGTCTTTCATATAGAAAATGATGTTCCACTATTCTTCGTGAACTGTTTCTTAATTGGTGTGGATTCTTTAGGCACTCCTTGCCGAGCACGGAGAGATGGAAGAGACGGAAGGGGGTCATTGTTTACTAGCCAAACAAGCAGTGTAACAGAAGCAGCATCTGATGAAATAGATATAGACATGGAAGAACCTCAAAGAGTTACCACGTTAGTATTTCATTACTATTAATACTTGTAAGGACATATGTATACATAACTGTTTTACAAAATTAGAAATTTTTACTTTAGTAGCAGACCATACCTGATGGATATAAGAAGAGACTCCCAAATCTCAATCTTGCCCTAATAAAGTCCTTTATTATTATTGTAGCTAATATACTTGGCACTGGATCTACAAATATAAGCTTTCATTTTTCTAGATATCAAAAGGAAATTCACTTGATGGCCTCTCTCTTTGCATATAACCCCTTCTTTTGTAGCTTAAAACACTACCAATTCCAATTCTTTGTAAAGGAGTAATTGCTTCAAAACATATGAGTAAGCTGGTTGCCTTTTCACTATCCTTATACAGAAACTCTTATCTCTAAGTTAAATAATAATTTGTCCATTTTTAAGAACATATCCATTCCTCAGAACTTGAAAATAGATTCTTAAATCTGAATTAATGGTTGTTCAAAAAATAAACAGAATTATTTGAGCAAAACTTTTACAGTATCTATGCTATTAAATAAGTAAGCAATGTCAATTTATTATAAATAAATTTGAACCTATGTATCACCTTAATTCAATAATGCTACTTAAATTTGGCCAATGTCTCATCTTTGTCATTTTTACCTTCAGGCTCACTGAGGCTCATAAAAATGCAATTCGAGCAATAAGGAAAATTAAGTACTTTGTGGCTCGGAGGAAATTTCAGCAAGCTAGAAAACCTTATGATGTTCGGGATGTCATTGAACAGTATAGCCAAGGACATCTCAACATGATGGTTCGAATAAAGGTAAACAATGTTAATAATTACAAAATATTTCTACTATTATTAACCAAGTAAAGCATAAATATATACTCGTATATTAATCGAATTTATGAAACATGTTTATGTGATTAGTTTTTCAAATATTTCTCTCATCTGATTGTTCATAAATTATGTTTACAATATTTCCATCTATCCTGCATTAAAATTATTTATGATTTTCTTCTTCCAGGAATTACAACGAAGATTAGACCAAACATTAGGAAAACCTGGCAGCTATCTTGCTGGTATTGACAGATCTGGCAATGTTAAGCCAATGACTATTGGCGCCCGTTTATATCGAGTAGAACAACAGGTAATTATGCAGTCTATATTCACTATAACTGATTCAATTCTATTAATGCTTATATTCTATCATTATCTATAAGATAGTTTAGGGATTTAAGATGATTTCATTTTCACTGTTCACGTAGAAGTGATTATTTAACTGTTATTCTTAAATATTTAAGTTTAATGGAATAGTCTATATAGTCTAGGATATCTTTATTTTCTGATGTAATATAATAAATTTATAGCTCTTTTAAGAATCTAATATTGTTTTACTAGTTTAGTTACATTGAAAGTTAAGGAAAAGTATTGGAATAGGCACAAATAGTAAGAATGTGTTGAAGTTTTAGCTGTGTATTTAGTGCTGCCATATACTGTGGTGTGTCAGATGGTTCATGCATTAAAAGATAAAAGCAGCAGAGAATGGCAATGGAATAAAAATGTATACGGAAAAACGAAAAGAAAATATTTAATGTTCTATTGGAATATCAGTCTGATTCCTTGTTGGAATCACAGTGAAAGGAGCATAAAAGATTAATAAGCTTAAAGCTATATCCAACTTACTACTAACATATCTCCAACTATCACTGGTAAATTAAATTTCATTCCTAATTTTTCTCATTGATGTTCTACCTAATGGTTGAAGAGAATAATTCATAAGATCTCAAAAGCAATGCATGTGTAGCATCATTTCTAATATCTACAATCTAATCCTGTCTCATTTCAGCTTGCTGTCATGGACAAGAAACTTGACCAATTAGTCTATGTTCTAAATGCAGTTGCACAAAATCAACATATACCTGTAAAGTCCATAGAGGATGAAGTATAGAGACATATGACCCTGAAGCATTTCCTATGAGTAAAATATTTTTCTGTGTTTTTAATTAAGACTGACCGCAGAAGTCTTATATTTTTCTTAATCCTAATTTTCCAATGAAAGACACCTTCTTGCTGTTGCAGCTGCAGTGAGAGTTTTATTCTTGAGCAAAGTTATGTGATGCAGCCAATGCTAAGATAACCTGCCAGGAATATTGTTGTTTGCTAATTTGTTATCACATGAGTGATTATGGAATATCTTTTTTCCTTAAGAATCAGCGATGGTGAAGGGTAAGCACGTATTTTCAATCTGGTTCTAACATCAACAGGGAGCTTTGCTCTCTGAGTACAACCCTTATGCTTTGTTTCCTGACTTCTACATGAATCTCAAGGGTACCCTGTTTCAGGGTCTTTTCAATATACAAATGAGAATATTTGGTGTGACTGAAATACCTCGTGTAATACTTCTGTGATTTTTCTAAATCTAAAAAAAAGGAACTCTTTACACTTTGTACTTTGTAAGAGCATGCATATTTGAATGCATGTCGACAATTTTGGTGCATTCCATCACTGAATATCAACATGTATAACATTTGTCATTATTTCAAAATAATCATCTTAAAGATATGCAAATTTTGTATTGGTACAAGTGCTAAGGGTGTAACCAGAATTGTGACTTGGTCTAAAAGCAATAGTGTTTCTCCTACATAATATACTAAAGACAAAATACACTTAAACGGGTCTATAGGATGGCAGAAGATTGAACCATTGTGTCAATTTGGAATGTATTTAATCTTTTTCGTGTTTCTAGAGAATGAAATTTGAAAATTTGCAATTTTTTATTTTTTGAAAAGTATAACTAGGGACCAGCAAAATTGGCAATGTTTAAATTGTAGCAAGCTTTATAGTCCTGCATGTTCTTCTGTCTTGAAAATGGAAATTATTGAAAGGAAGGATACACTTTGAAATATATATTTAAAGTTTCATTCTCATTTGCTTATATGCTTTTTAATGAAGCATACATATCTAAAGCAACTTCAAAACGTTGATCATTCTAGTATAAAAATTTTAGAGCCAAAATTTCCGTTATTGCTTTTATATAAATTATTATTCCATGACAATTTTATCTCGATGAAATGTGCATGATATTGTGGAATCAATTTATGGAAAGTCCTGGAAAATATATAAAACATTTAATAATCACACAAGGAGCTATGATCCCATAGTTGAATTGCACTGTTGATATTACTAAAAATTTTACTTATTAAAACTTCCAAAATAGTATTATAATCCAACATTTTTTAATCATAAAATATTTTTACTAGATCAAAACAAAATGTTTTTGAGGATAGACTTTAAAAATGTGCTTCATAGATCACCAGAAATTTTTAAAGTAATATCACTTGTCTCTTATAGAGAATTACATTAGCAATATTTTCATTAATTCTTAACTGGCTAATAGAGAATAAAAATTCATTGCTTGAAATTAGGATGAGGAGATTGCAGTAATGCAAAGTATTTGGAAACTTTTCATAAGTTTCATTTCATAAATAAACTGCACATTAATCACAAAATTAAATATTAGTATAAGGGAACTTAAAGTAAAATTGAAAAATTTTCCATAGGTAAACAATTAGATGTAGTATCTTGAAATTTTTTATTCAGAATTACTTCGAGAAATTCAACTTTTGTTTCCAAGTTTTGAGTCATAAAATTTTAATGTATCCTATGATTTTATGCTTGTTGAATGTTTCAATTGGTTTTAATTGTTGAAAAATAGGTAGGCAAAGGCTGATGATGGCTGCTCTCTGGCAAAATAATATTTTTAGAAATTTATACCTTCAAAAATTCCACTCTGGTAGAGTGCAATATGTCTTAATATCCTTGAGGACCAACCTTAAGAAAGAATGCCTGTATTTTTATTTGATCACTGATAGAGATGCTGTTGCCTGTGTCCCCTCCATAAGCTTTTAATTCATTTGAGCACTTTGTCTAGGATGTGATTATTTTGGTTAAACTGTTTATACATGTTCCATGAGAAACGTCGAATAGATTTATAAACAAAGTGCAATAATAAAGCAACACAATGGCCATCGTTGTATTGCCTGTTTCATCTTAAAAATCGATTTTGTATAAAAAATTGTTAATAAATCTTAATTCCTAAGTTTACATAGATTGTGTCGAAAAATGAAAATGAATCAATACCACTATTTATTAAAAAATAAGCTAATTTTCAAATTTTTTATAGTAAATAACATATTGTAGACCAAGCATATGGGTATGTGATATTAATGTACTGTAAAAATAATTAAATTGGAGCTAAACTTTTATTAGAGCAATTTCTAGTATGTAAGGCTCCAAAAAGACACCAACATTTTAAAAGGGTGCTTGAGATTGTTTCCTCGAAATACGATATTATTAAACATTTATAGTCTTTTAAACCTTAATAGATATATAGCCATAAACAGTTTTATTATCATTAACATAGGAAGCTTTAAATTTTTTCATTTAGGTAGTGTCCTAGCTTTATATTCTAAAAAATTGTTTCACAACTTTGTGCCTAGACTGTGCCAAGACTTGGAATTAGTGATTCGCTTTTGTAATATACTTTCTAAAGCGTACAAATAATTTTTTAGACAAGCATAGTGATATAGAATCTCCAGATAAAGCAGCGGTTTACCTGCATTTTCATGTTTTGGTTTTACACAATTTTATTCCAGTTTTCTAATGTAGTTTTTACAGGTAAATGCACCCATTTATGACTTAATTTTTCGACGAATGACTAAGAAGTATATTTCATCTTCTCCAATAATTTTCATGTAAACCAGTGTTTATATCACAGAATATATCCCTGGGACCATTCTTCGAACGTACATATTTATATAGCTATTTCAAAATCTTTACAAATGTAATTTTATCATATGAAAATATGCCTACTCTGTGCCTATCAGATATTCAAAACTCCTTTTCACATCTGTGATGATATCTGCCATGCAGAGTGTATATAATGTTGTTTAAGTTTCTTAGTTATAGAAAAATTGTAAATATTTAAACTTATTCTGAATGACTTGATCTCCTTCATATATGAAGAAATTCCTTGTTTGAATTGCCTGTTAAACCTTTTTATATATTATGTTGTGTACCATGAAAAAAGTGATGAATTTTTACATTTGCCATATTCTTGGCATCTTGTGTTGAATATTTGAAATTGATTGTGGTTGGAGAGTTGTGCACTCATTGTTGTATGGATTAATGATTTAATGTATTTGGATTGTACTTGGAAGTAGTAATTTTTTAACAATTTGTTCTGTTTTTGCCTTTATCAGGATGGATTTTATGTATATGGTTACAAATATCAAGTTGATTTCAACTGATGTTGTTATTTAAAATCATAGCAATTGAAAAATCATTAACTATCATGAAGTCATTTGCATATTGTTCTTTGCCCTTCAACATTCAGACTGAACATATCATGTCTTGTTAGCACAATAAAATAGAAATATGAGGTTTTAACTTCTCAACCCATCATATGTGGCTTGCAAGATCTCTTGGTTTCTATTGATCATTGAAAACAGTCTTATTCCAGTAAAAAAAACTTGCCTTGGTGAGGATGTGAATTTGGGTGCTTTTAATCAGCTGCTTCATGAAATAACATTATTATAGAATAATAAATCCAGTTGTTTACTAATTGACTTTTTGTTTAAAATTCAAATTTTCTCCTATGCTTAACTGTATATTTCTCCTTAGTTATTGAAAATTTGATTACATTGTAATCTTGTCTCTTGTAACCATATCTGAAAATTTGATAAACATTTTATTCGTATAATGTGAGATGCTTTCTGAAATTACTCTTTATTCACTTTAGGGAATTGGATTCTTACAACCTCTAAATTATTAACATGGTGTGAAATGCCATTGAATAGTCTAAATTATAATATCATGTGTACATAACTTCGTATGATGGTTGGGTGCATGACTTTGCACAATGTTTATAGACAAAAATGCTTGAGGTTGTGAATTTTTCCCCTTAGTTCTTATCTTTTAAACATATTTGCTGTTGTTGTGGTTTCCTTGTTGGTTTTTAATATTCAAACACAATCTGAAAGTGAGACTGATTCACAAGTTGCACACCTATTAATGGAGCAGAGGGGCCAGTTGTTTAAAAATGTAGAAAAGGCATGTTTTTCCTGAGTAATATGAAATGTGGAGCTAACAACTTCATTACTTTATCTAAAACTGACATAACATAATAAACTATTTTGACTCATCATTCAACTCCATTGTTTTATTTTCCTCTTCGTTGATTAGCTGAAACTGGATATATAAATGGCTCTAAATATGTGTTCTGACGACATTAACAATTAGCAGTCTGTGAAGTAATCTGATGACACATCTTCATCCCTTGTGAATTGCAGCTGAGTTAGGGTCTTCAATCTATAAATCCTATATAATATCCTGTTTGGAACTGAGGAAGTGCTTTCATAGCTTAAAGAATTAAGAGGATAGATGGGCATGCTTGTGAATATGCAGTTTGACAATCAGTGTATAATTTACTGAGATTATAAATTTTGTTGACAATAACTGAATTGCAATGATAAACATTAGAGATATAAGGTTCTAAATAAAACCTAAACTCTCTAGTAGTACATTGTTATGGGTCAAACAAGACAATAACACTCTAAATTTTTTGCTGGTTTCATGTGTTAATAAATATGATTTTGCAAACTATAATAATATATTTATAAAATTTTTAAGTTTGATGGGAATAACATGTCCCATAGTGGTCTTTATTAAAAAATAATTTAGAATTCCTTTAATGATGATTTTAGAGAAGGACATAATCAGTCTTCTTTTTGTGAATTGACTCTATGTTCAATTTGTTTCAAACGAATTTAGTGATTAGTACTTGTTCACTCGTATGAATTCTTGAAATGAATTCATAAATGACTGTTTATCTCTGCACAATGGAACTAATTAACTAAATTATCATCATAATTTAAAAGGCATATTATATAATGATAATATAAAAAATCATATATTTATATTATGTATTCCTTCCAAGGTATCATTTGCTTTGATTAGGTTTTGCTATAAAATCTTTTTCACCTTCAGCTAAAAATTAATCACACTATCCAAGAGGATTATAAATTATGATTTACTGGTATTGATGATTTTTCCCTGTTTTTCATAATATTCTTTACCTCTATCTACAAATAAGTAAGAATGAACTCTTAGATCCATTTTTCAGTTCTCTTGTACCTGATTTCCTTGCTGAGAGTTTGAACATGCTCAGTCTTGTGGTATTGAATGATGGTTTAGTATGTCTTAATAATCTTTCTGACTATCCAATCTTGATATCACCATCACTTTACCAATTCTGTATATTGTTAACTTAAATATGTACAATTTTCTGTCTCTATTGATGATACAACAACAATTTTACTTCTGTATTGATTTTAATTCCATTAATTTACAGTACTGAAAATGTGAAATATATCTCTATAGAAATCTACTCCATTAGCTCTGTATCAAATTTTCCTTACTTAGCCAAGGAAAAGGAACGTTTTCATGAGACTTGGCCTTGATTTGACTCAGTTCATTTTAAAATTAAGATCAAAATAAATTCGATCATTTAGAATCACATGATGATTATAGTTTATGATGAGAGATCAGAAAGATTAATCCTAACAATTAATTTCAGTAATATTTTTCATCAGCCACATGTATACAATTGAATCAAGTACGCTATCACTTCAAGTTGTAATAATAACAATCATGTCTTTGCTAGGAAGTTATAGCCTAATCAGACACATCTTTTATTAATGACAAACTTAAAGAGCCATGCCTTAACTAGAATTTCTAGAGCTCCTTATAATAATCTATTTATTTCTCCCTGAAACCATAGCTCCTGTCAAGTATGCAGATCTCATCACATTTAAATGTCTTGAAAATTTTATTGAAATCTCACTCCTATCAATGAGGCAACATGAGCTATTGTTACCAAATACATATTTTTATTACAGCCACTTTTCATTAACCTAGCATATTGTTATTTGGCCTTTGTTAACCAAGGTACCAGTGTATTATTACTGCTAATGAGGAAAATTTTGCATGATTAAAATACTTATCTGGAATTTTTTCATCAACTGAATCCGTCAGACATAAATTTTAATTGATTTCTATGTAATATGTTGCTTATTTTTTATTTTAGAATAATTTGTTTTCAAATTAGCAGCAGGTAATATGCTTGAATAAATCTCTCAGAATTAATGTACTCGTAATTTAATATTTATGATTGAAAGTGGCAATTTCAATTAACAATCATGATATCAAAGTTTAATATTAAATTTTTAAATTTCAATTAGTGTATATTTCATCAAGTGTATATAATTCGACATTGATCTGTGGCATCTATTTTACTATTATGTTTTAGTATTACTAATACTTTAAAGAGGAAATGATTTTGTGAAACATTCTTTGTTTATCTCCTCCCCAGATATCTTTATCACTCATGAAATTTGAAAGAGTTAATATTGAATGGTGACCTTGGTGAAAACTCTTCATTAGAAGTTGAGGAACCAACTTGAAACAATAGGATTCTATAACAGTTAAGAATAGTCAAGAAGATGATGAGGGATTCAATATACTGATTACATTTTACCAACCATTAATTTTCAAAGGCCAAACCATAATGCCATATGGAATGAAGTGTCTTGGATAAGATGTTTGGTAGTGAAGAAATGCAAACTGAACAACACATTTGCCTTTGATCATCAGGTCATCCAGAGATTTATTCCTGGTGGGTACATATACATATTTACCTAATTCTATAAAAAAATAGGGATATAGTCTATGATATTAGGTAGAAAATATCTAATATCTAAGTTAGAAAGGCTGCTAAGATGATGTGGAAGTCAATGTGCTAATCATGTGTCCACTACTACAAATGCACTTGACAAAACATGGTCTATTATACCAGTGATTAAACTTTATATTTCTTCTCTACCCTATAGAATTCTTTTAAGATATATCTAGTTTAAACTTAATAAAACAGATTTATTGCTTTCATAACCAATGTAGGTATTAAGGAATGAGAAGTAACCCATATCTGATAGATATTTTGCTATTCTGATTTTCGATATTTTCAATAGCTGATGTAAAGTCCATAGCACTGGATACTTTGAGGATGTGGCCAAACCAAGTGGCATTCACACATAGCCCATCTTTTTCCATGTCACTATACTAGATTTTTCTTATGGTTTGGACCTAATACTAGTAATTCAGGTAGATTCCAAACCTTGGCTCCTACTGGAAATCAAACCCAAGATCACTTTCAACTTCAACCAAATCCCCATTTGGATATCTAGAGGCCTCTATAGGTAATTTAAATGGGTAAACCTCTGCAAATATTCAAATTTGCATCCAAAATATTATCAGCATGAGCATGGAATTCACTCAGTCTCATAAAAACTTACCTTATACATAACTCAGGCACCATATATAATTAGGCACTGTATACAGTTAGGTACTCTATATATAATACATAATTATCCTAAGAAAGATATGAATAAAATCCAAAATTATCAAATCAACGAGGGATTTAGTTGATTTAATAAGAGAGCAAAATAAAAATCTCTTGGTCTTGTAACAAAAAATAGTAATAATTTATTGCCTTCAGATGTTCAAACATTATTTAATTAAACTGGCATCCTTAATTTTGGCGAATGAAGTTTGAGTCATTCAACATCATCCAAAGTTAAAAACGTAGATACAAAAATGTTATTGTGATTCCACATATTAGAAAAATACTTAAATTCCATCAAAGTCTTGACTAGTATGTTAAATGAGAATGACATTTAAACCAATCACCAGGTTATTGACACTTTTACACCTAATATCAAGAGTCGTGAATTTCCGTTATAAAACAAGACATACATCTTTGGTTATCGCAAAACCAACAATAAATCTTATTATAAGTAAGTGTTTGACACACAACATATCGATATTTATCTTTGGTTATGATCTCTCATACAAATTCTTCTGATCAATGAAGTACTTCCCAACAACGGGAAGGTCGCATTTTCAATGCAAAAAAAATTAAATGCTTGCATGAAGCACTCGGGTAAATTATGCCCAATGTCACCATCAGCGGAGTTGCAACATTAAGCTCTTAAAGCTAAACTATCACAAATTAGATGCACAGCAAAACAATACCAAACTCTTGGCAATCCCTGACACATAAATATCTCCCGTTCGTTCATAAAAAGAAAACAATTTTATATAAAAAGAAGTCTCCTAGAAAATTACTCATCGACGGTGAAATTGTTCAACTATTTCGAAACACTAGAGAGGCACTTTTGCGAACTTCCACTTTTTCGTCCTTAAATATTGAAAATGTAGTCCAAGATAGGTGCCGCCCTCGTTTATTCATGGGGAGGGCAAGGCGCCGTGCCTCCACTCACGTCGATGGCTGGCTGTATGCAGGGTTGTTCTCCACTTTCTGGCCTACCCCCTGCAGGGATCATTGTGGACGAAGATATCTCCTTAATGTTACCCGGAAGATAATCTTTCCATGAGCGGAACAGGTACCTCGTGAACTTCCTTAGCTGCCGAAACTTACAATAGGTCGCACCTTCTGCAGATTCCAGTTGTTGCGTCTGGATCAAGAATCCCTTCTCTCTGAAGGTTTGCTCCAGTTTTTCCCTAACCAAAGACTTCCGGGTCCTCCTCTTTCTCCTGGGCCCAGATGATGAAGACCCTTTCCGGTCGTTCGGCCCTCCATCGCCACCGGCACCGCCGCTCTCGCCGGAGCCTCCAGCAACCACAGGGGTGGCGTCTCCCTGTCTATGGAATGCCAACGAATCTCTTCCGGACCTGTGTGTGACGCTCGGCTGTTCTCCCCGCGAAATGGGACTATCGGGCACTAATGATGCGAGTAAGGGAGGCGTGGGGTCGTTTGAGAAATGTTGAACGTTGACCGTCGTCAGGGAAGGAGAGGAGGACGATGAGGTAACCGCGGAGGGCGTTGAAGAAGGACAAACGGACGAGGGCGTCGGGGGTTTGGCGGATATGAGAGAACCGATGGAGGATCCCATGTATTGCTGCTGAAGAGTCTGCTCTCGAGGGAAGAACTCGTATCCCCTCATACTCTTATCTCCGGTGCCACTGTAATACCGAAAGTTGCCTCCGGCATCCACTGAGAGCATTTTCTTCTCCTCTAGGGAAGGCTTCGCACCTCCAGTGAATTTGAACTTGCAGATGCTCACCTCTGTTGGGTTTTCAGCAGTAGGGGGGATAAATATGGCGGACCTCTTTCTTTTCGTAGCGAGGCTAGTGGAGTGAACCATTCTCTTCCTTCCCGTGGACGAAGCGGGGACCTCCTCTGAACTTGAGGGCACCCTCGCAACCTCAGCGGGTCTAATGGTGACCCCGCGACCGAAGGCTGGGCTTTGAGCTACTTCCGCACACTCTAGGGAAGACGTTCCAGGGAGTGATAGGGATGTGACAGGAAGAGCTTCCACGGCGGTCATGAAGTCTCCCTCCCTCTGCTTCGGTTTGTCCGGTAGAATATTTGGGGATATGAGTGGGAGGGAAGAGGCCGTCGCGGCCGCAACCGCAGCAGCTGCGCCCATTTTCTGGCAGTACAAAAGATGAGATTGGAGAGCCATTGGATGCACAAAGACACCGGCGTTGGGCCAATAGATGTAGTTTCCAGCGACGGGCGCCGGAAAATTGGCTGCGTTGGCCAGGCTGATGGTCGTCGTTCCTGAGGCTCCGGGATCACACTCCTCCTCTCTTTTCTTTGATGGGGATTCTCTCTTGTCCTCCGCACCATCGACGGGTTCGGTTTTGATCGGAAAGAAAGGTCCGCTGACGTTGATCCTTTTAAGGTCTCTGATGCACAAGTTGAGCGGTTCGTCCTGAGGAGATCCATCTTGAGAGTGACTCGACGGTCTTTTGGGATCCTGCGCCTGGGTCAGCCTCTTGGCGAGGAGACTGTCGGTGGCTGAGAACCCCCTGTGACCAAGTTCTAATTTGCCTGCACCAGTGGAGGAAGAGGGGGAGAGGGAGGAGGCGGTGGAGGAGGGGGAAGATGGGGCGGGACTCGAAGCGGCAGTTCCCGAATCCGAGGATCTGGGATTTATAGTCTCAAAGCTGTTGGATGGGGAAAAAACGTTACCGTAGTTTTTATATATTAAGTGGCAAATGTCCGCCTTTTTAGGCTTTCTACCCCTTCGGGGTTTGCAGTCCAGAGTCATTTCGCCCATGTAAGGAAGATCCCTGAGAGATGAAGAGCCCGCAGCCTCCGGTCTGTTTCCAGCCAGACCGGAGGCAATTATGACACTCGATCTTTTTTCCGCGTGTTGAGCGGCCAATTCCGGAGGGGATTTGACCGAGGAGGAGACCGTAGTCTCCGACATAGGGAAGGCTTTGACCAGAAGGCAAGGTCCGATACCGGCGTCCTCCTGCTGCTTCGCCCTTCCCTCTGCAGATTCCGGCTTCCCGCATTGTGCCGGAGAGGTCTTCTGCTGCTGCGAGGAGTGAGTTTCCTTCAGCTGTAGGTCCTGAATGAAGTTTGGCACCCTCCTGCCGCCTTTGTTGGAGGCGATTTTACCCCCTGCAGAAGATCCTTTGCTTGTGCCCGCGTCTGCAGGCGCCGCCTTCTCGATGCGGATGAGCGATGGCACTGGAGGGGATGTCGCAGCTTCTGCCGCCGCCGCCGCTGCGGCCTTTGCTTCTTGAGCCATGGCGGCCTCATAGTGGTCCAGATACTCTGGGGGGAGAGCTTGATGGTGGAATTTCAACTTCCACTTCGCCCTGCGCCTACCCCTAGAAAGAAAGAATAGATGAGCGTTAATGCATCAAAAAGTATTTGAGGAACCATCTAGAAACAACATGTCTGATGAAGAATTAACTTAGCCCTTTGAATTATATATTCAATGAATACTTTACAATCTCCATCAATTAAATTGAATAAAGATGGATAAAATTTTCAAGGCAACGTAAAGTTAATTTATTAGTAACGCATCGATGTCTTTTCCATCATGCTACTAGCCTTTCTTGATTAGATTAAATGTGCGATACCTTCTATAATTTTTGAATTTTTAATGGAAATTATCAGTATTTATGGTTATACTCGAACTAGTCTCCATTTAATTGCCTTTACTATTCGATGTGTGTATAATAAGGAGCTTTATTTTACTTGTTGCAATTCTTTCAAATCGATTTTTACGAAAAATAAAATACCAACGTTGATTGTCAAAGCAGTTAGTTCAATGAATTATTTATAAATTTCTCCGAAGTATTGCAAGGGAGTCTTGAAAAGTAGAGAGGACACCAAGGACTGGAGAAAAGGCTTTAATCTATGAAAATACGAGTACATTTATATTTCAATTTTGCAAAGCAAATCCTTCTCAATTATGATTTTTTAAAAAACTCTTTCGACTTACATCTTCTTCGATACTGTCCAGATATTATGTTGCGCGCGGATTTGTATTATACATGCCTATATCCATGGAAAAGTGAGTTTTCATTTTGTCCTCGCGAGAATTCGATGCGATTTGCGCAATGTATTGCTGCCATAAAGGATCAATGCTGGCTTAAGAATCTCTTGCACTGCCGCCTCCGTCCTTTGAGCAAGAATACAGAATGAAATGATTCTACCTTGAAAGGGAAGGGCGCTGGGGTCAGCGTGGGATGCGAAAAAAGAGGCACTCATCAAGAGCTGAAGGAAAAAGAAGTCACCACGAGAACATTTCACCTTTCTAAAGATGTCTCCCATGCGATTTAGCAGCGTTGATTATTGTCATCTGACTGCGACGCGAAGGCAATGTGCAATTACGCAAATGCACCGTCTCCACACAAAACACACCTCGCTTCGAAGGACAGGAGGTAAATCATCGAAGCTGCCGAAGGAAACGGGCGTTCAACATGCCTTAAGCTAGTCAACTCTTTCGGAAATACTTCTCGGAAGATTTATGATCAGAATCTTGATTATCGAAATCTATTATTGTTCTATCTATAGTCATATTCCATTCATATACGTTACTCTATTATATATTTATCGAAGCCTCCATAACATGTTGTATATAAAGTAGTAAGAATATTATCAGAACGGTGGAATGAATGAACGAAATTTTCGAAAGAAGTAAAATTACAAGCATAATTAATAAAGAAGCCATATGAGTAATAGCCGTTCTTGATCCAATCTAATGATAGATATTGAGAATCATAATGCGGAACTCCATGTAAATTATCCAACGATCTAATGTTAATCTCCAATTTTAACTAACTTTACGACACATCTTGTATTGTCTTTGAAACGCGGCATTTTATTAACCTCATTCCCTGAAAATCATACAAAAACTTCAATTCTGATTCTAAGGCTTGTGTTCTTATGGTTATGAAAATCAAATTTTGATGTCCATTGCATATCGAGCAAATATCGATGTGTAAAATTCCGCGTCATACGTTCTTTCGTATATTCAGCCAGATTTCTTCGGTGTCGCGCGTAACATCGCGAGATTTAGATTCGCTTTTAAAATTATCCGCCTGAATTTCCCAAATTTTACAGTTTGTTTCTACATCGACGTTATTTCCAGTTTACGCGATTGATATTGATAATGTGCTCAAATGTAACAGCTTTCTAGGGTTAAGTACTGAATTTTAAAAAGATACACAAATCAAAGTTGAAAAGTCGCAGAAATTTAGTTAATGAAACTTAATTATGGCATCGAATGGTGAATGCTCATCAGCAAAATGTATTTCCTAGGAATTATATGTAAAACAAGGGTGTCATTTTCTAGATTCCACTTTTAAGTTAAAAGTAAGTAAGGAAGCCTTTTCTGTAAATATGCTCACTTCCAACATGAATTTCGACTCCCATAGAGCTGAATCAGGCGCAGTGGAGGATATAGAGATACTTCTGGCTGGAAATTGCGCGTGATACATTTCTTTCCAAACAGAAGCACACAATACGTACATGTGAAAATCAACATAAAGATATATCTTTTTGAAATCGATCGTAAAATTTATCAGTGATTCGACTAAATTAATGCAATATGAATTATTATTGTTGGTGTTGAATTCCAAACTATGGAATGAGTCGGAGCGTTACAATCTTTCTCAATTTCCATTGTACCAAATCTCGACACGGTATTCACTCAGCATCGTGATGATTATGGGATTATCTGAATAAAGAGGTAGCGGGCTCGATTTATAAAAACCAATACGGCGACTTATGAGTTAATGCATATGACTACTGTAACCCATGTAAGTGCCGCCTAGATATTATCCCTCAATGAAGTGCCGTGGATTTCACTTTCTATTCTCCCATTTTACAGTGCAATATAAATATACCCCTCTGAATCGGTCTCTTTTAAGTATTGGTACAAAATGACGTAGCGTACTTGAAGTTTTTGGATATCAATTTAAATACAGGAAAAAGAATTACATGCGAAATCTTCAGAGGAGCATAAAGGACTCATTGTGCTGTTATGAATGTATCTTGATAATGGAATATTTTTCATTTCTTTTGCTACAGGGTAGAGGATATTTATTTCTCATTTTCTCCAGTTTCAGTATAGTACATGGCCGTGATAATATGAAAGCTACTAAGGTGTGAATTATGTTGATTGATGGCGTTTATTTTTGCCTTTTATTAGCGTTTTTGAATTAACTATGTTTTGATTAATTAATTTTCAATAGCCAATGGTGGAGATTCAAGGTTGACAGTGGTCTCTCTACGTCTTAGCTGTGGTAGTATTGTTGAAAGTGCCTCGACAGCTGAAGTCATTTCGCACGTGGGTACCCTACGGGAATCGAATCCTGGACCGCTTTCACCGAAAGCGAAAGCGCTTCTCTCTTGGCTATCCGGGAGCCCATCGGTACGGAATGCTATACTGATACATACGACTCACTGAAGGAGGAAATTTGAGAATCCACGATTTCAACTCATACTTCGGAAAATCGTCAAATTGCTTGTTCCGCAGTAAATATCATACTTAAGCTTATTTATCCTTCTTGCTTTGACAATTAGCAGTTGATTTTATGCTTCTAAAGGGAAAATAATTTAGTTAATGAACCAATACTTATTTTAACTAATATTCCACGTACATACTATCACATCTTATAGGCGAATCGTCTTTCAATAAAAGCGTTACTAAATTTATTAACGTCTATGACAATAAACATTGCGTTATACTGTTATATTATTAAAGATTTCCATAGCTAATGGTGTGAGATGAGGTTTAAAACAGCCTTTGGGTTGAGGACTGTGTATACAAATATACATCATAATAAAATATACACAGGGTATCCACAAAGTCTCCTCACAATTTCATGAGTTTATTTGAATAGACAAATAAATGGATGAGTCTGTGTAAATTATTAAAAATCGAGGATTAGGCACTAGTTATTTGCCTGTAACTGTAAACTTCACGACTGATTACACAGGAGAAATTTTATTGATATACCTCTTCAGCTGTATTTTTAGTATTTTTTAAAATAGTAAGGAGGCTTGATGCCACCCTGTATCGTAAAATATATAGCATCCTATACATTATACATAATATTAAATCGCTATTTATTTTAGGCGTATAATTACAGTTAACATTTTTTTGTAATAAAAACTAGTTAATTTCTTTCAGATAACGCAGTGAAAATAGGTTTACATATGAAACGTGAAAATTACGAAGAAATATTGGAGCGAAAATTAAAGCGTGGAGTCAATTTCGACCCTACTTGTCCTCTCTAAGCCCGGATATACATGATGCTTGAGGTAACTCACGCGAATTAAGATACAGCTATTTCATTACATCATAATGAAATCACATCCTCCCATTAACGGTAGATTTGTGTGTGGGAGCTCCTTTTACCTTATTAAGATTTCCTTCTTTTATTCCAGATAGGTAAAAGCAGGATTCTGAAAATTTATCGAGTGGGAAGGGAAGGAATCGTAAATGGCGAGGATTTAAAATAAATGAAAGAGGCTACAAGACAAGAATATAAGATAGAAGGATTTTTAAGAAAGCACATATACGAGATTTAGAAGAAAATCAAATCATATTTAGCTAATTAATTAATATTTCTTAGTTGATACTAGATAACTAAATAATTTAAAAGTTGTTGGAAACGTTGTTGGTGATGACAATGCGGCTGAATAAATTAGTTTCGTTATTAGTTTTTCTTCTAAGTTCATAGGCCCAATGGTCAGGAAGTTACTAATGGCTTCACAGTGAAAAAATCATTTAGTTGAGTACGAAGTATAAATATTCCATTTGTCCAGTGGGCTCAGCAAAGTAAGTTTGCCCAACCATAAATTTTGAATCAAGCTTTAATTTACATTTTTGGATAAGATTGTAAATGGAGGTGTTGTGACACATGAATACGAAAACAAACATTACGAAATCATGTGGCCGTCACCTTTTACGATAAAATCTTACTTCATCAGTTTTTATATGCATTCATTGCGATGAAGCAATGGCATTATCGTTTTTTGTGATGCTATTTGAAGATAGAATGGCGGAAAGAGATTGATAAAATAATGGTTACGTAGGATAGCAAAATAAAAGGGATGGTATCGAGTTATTTTTTCCTATCCACGATCATGGATTATAGAACATGCTCTGAACTGGATTCAAACCCGCACACCCTGGAGTCCCAGATACAGAGAGCCAACCGCCCAACGAAATAACTGGATTACCAACACCTTTTTACGGTATCCAGATATTAGAAGTCGCAGTAAACGTCAGCAACGGCAGAAAAAAGCGGTCGTATGCTCGTGGGTAGTCTGAAATATACTCTATGAAAAGTGGCACGCCATAAAAAAAGATTTGAAAGGTTGAGTAGAAAACGCGGCTCGTTATAAAACAACCAGTTCATGGAGGTGCAGCAAACGCGACACGGTTGACGAAACGTCGTTTTAAAAGTACGGCCACTTCGGAAGCTCACGGCAGATGCGCAGAAAACCTATTCGAGTCGAGAGGGTTTATTCCCATTAGGTCACGTGACGATTCGCGCATCTCGCTGTCATTTGCATCGAAGATTTCTCTAAATGGAGAAAAACGTCTTCCTAGTGCGTGGACTAAAAGAGCCAATGGCGGGAAACACGACGTGGCGTGTTCGAAACCGTTAAGTTCGAATCCTCCTCCTCGAATGTTTCTCTCAAACGATACGTGGAATGAAGCCAAGAAAGAAAACGCATATATAATGAGCGCCGTATCTTAAAACCCTAGAAAAAAAGAAAAACAAGCTATCGATGAGATTCCGAACGGAAACTTTCTATCTGCGAAATATCTTGGGAGACCTCTGGGTTAGATGGGAGACTCTGCTTCCTTTTACAGGTTGAAGTAATGAGTGGTTGCCATACTACGGAATTGTATGTGAATTTATCTTGCCTCATGATCGGAAATCAAGAAAATGAAAAGTTTAAGGGTCGAAAATAAATACATGGCCTTGATCTTATCAAGGATTTAAGAGAAGTATTTATTGAAAATGTCTGCTCTTTGTAACTCCAAATTTTTAACTCTTTCTATATGATTTAAAGTTTCTAATCACCGTTTTCTTTTGAATTAATGGTATCCTTTGATTATTTTTATTGTTAAATTTATTTATTATTAAATTATCAGATTTTTAGGTATAGAGGGAAGGATGTCATCGGAAAGGAGATTAATTAATATTGAGGTATTGAATTATTTCCTCTTATGGAAACTGTGTTGCAGCTTTAACCGATAAAATGAAAATTTCTAAATATTCGATACATTGATGATGATTTATGGAATTCTGCTTTTGAGAATTTTATTTTTGGATAAAACTTCAGGTACATAGGAACTAAATTCATACTGGAAAATCTAAAATAGTGCGAATATGAATATGCTATATGTGCGAGTGTCCTGCGGATCTGGTTTACTTCATTATTTCAGAACTGTCCCTTGCTTACTCCATTCTCCCCTACTCTTATAAAATTATACTTTCCATTCCTTCAGGGCGAAGGTGTTTTTAGGAAACTATATTTAAGTTTATTAAACTTGGGAAACTATATTATTATTAAAGTTAGACAACGTAGAAGAATTGTTTTATGAAATATTATCTGCATATCTGCGATTGCATAATTTATAAAGATAAGTTGTGAAAACGATTCCAAAATATTAAGACATTGAAATAGTTGAGAGGTAAATTCTAAAAAATATGAAGGTAAATGCTAAAAAAAAAGAAACACATAACATTCACTAATAAGAGGAAATAGATAGAAATTAGTTATGAACTTAATGGAGAGAAAATTCCTAAGGTGAAAAAATTCTGACACTTGGGGGTTATACCATGTAATAATTTGGATTGGAATACCTACGTAGTCAAAATCGTGCCTAAAGCGTTTAAAAATCTGCATCATGTGATGAGAAACTTAAAAGGAAGTGTTAAGAAAGCAGAAGAGTTAAGGTATAAGACAATAGTGAGACCTCTACTAGAATATTCAACAAGTGTGTGGGATCCGGATGATAAAATGAATATCAAAAGATTGAGAAAGTTCAACAGAAAGCAGCTAGGCATTTGTTAGGGAGACATAGGAAAAAGATAGGAAAGAAGCGTTACGGAAATGTTAGAGTTCCTCGATTGGGAAACGTGAGAAAAAAGGTGGAGAGTAAATCGACTTAAACGTTCTTCTCAGGTGAGAAACAGAGGAGAGGCATAGACGGAGTTAAAAAGCAGAATAAATGAATCGCAGTATATACCACGAGGTAGTCATAAGCATGGGTTAAAGCTGAGGAAACTAAAAACTGATATCGCCAAGTATTCGTTTATAAACAGAGGGAATGTTAAAGAATGGAATGTGTTGCCTGAAGAGGTTTTCAATTTTCAAATCTTTACCGAAAATAGAGAAGAGATAAGAAATGTAGTTTGGGCAATTAAGTGTAGTCAATGCATTAAGTTTTGTAATTATTTGTATTTTTTAAATGTGACGATAATTAAGTGATATTTGGCATTGAAAAGGAACATAGTAAACTAGGACCGTGAAATGTAATATTTGTGATTATGGAATATATATTATGTAAATGTATTAGTCGGGGTACCATGGAGATGTTCTGTTAATTAAGTATTATTGTTTCGTGGTGTTTTTATACTATTTGTGAATAGATAATGTTATTTCGGAATTTTACTCTGTGTAAGAGTTTCAGCCTGAGGGTTTTTGTATTGTGTTTTTATTTTAAGCGTTTTTAGACAATGGTTCGGGTTGCCACCTGAAGAAATTCAATCTGAAGCGTATATATAATAAATAAATAAAATCTGACGGAAAAATGATAAGAAATGCGAAGAAAGTCAATGATAGTACGGCATGAATGAAGTAGTTCTATAGATGCCGAAAAATGTTACTTCGATTCAAACGTTAAATCTTGGGTAGAATTTAAATCAGCATTAGAATCGAATGGGTCAATATAAATTAGCTGTAAATAATTTATCCTAAATATTTTTCAATATTTCGCTCATGTTTCTTATGTTATACGTATTTGAATGGTTCTGTCTGAAGACCCGTCTAAAGTAAGTGTGCCATACTCCTTAAAATGGTGAAAATGTTTTATAATTTGTCATTTTATTATGTCTATTTCATGATTTTATTTCGCTGGTAAGCATCCAATTACACGATTTAACTCAAGGATCGGTCTACTCAATTTCATTATTTTAATACGAATTTACTCTTCCTCTGAAAAATCGATACTACAAATATACTCGTATTAATGAGTGTGCTCTTAGAAAGTAAAACTCAAACTCGAGAAATGTATTAATTTAAATCTGAAATTACAATCAGAGCCTTCGATATTTCAAGTTATTCGCCATCCCAAATATGGACTGCAGCGAAACAAGTAAAAATGAACTAAGGACAGGTGCGGATCCAAGGGGGTCTGCTGACGGGCTTTAACCTCACCTAAGACTCTTCAAACATTTCCTAATGAACGGAATTCTTGGCGCTTTATTTGCAAATTTGTGGAGGCTAGATAACATTCCCCAAACAAGTCCCATGATGGATATTATCATATTTGCTTTATAACTTAAATTTTAACAAGTTAAGCAAATCATTATCTACAATCTTGAAATCATAAGCTGAGTCTCATACTCCCAAACGAAAATTACTGATTCCCCCTTCTGTAGATAAGGATGAAATTATTTTATCTGATTTTAATTAATTACTCTCGTTAGACATTTTTATTTATCAGTTACATTAGCTACTAATCAGTGATGTTACAATCCTAACATCAATCAATATCCCTCTGTTTTGTATAAAATAAGTTTCAACCTCCGCAAACTGAAAATCCTTTTTTCACAGCAGAGTGAGGATGGTCACACTAGAGTAAGCACCTACTCTTCATAAGGGTTGTATGTATAATGTATGAAGGTCTCTTCTTGAATACCATAATAGATACTATTTGATTTCCTATACTATATTTGATATAAGTAATATCCCTCTCATTTCATTCGGAGCCTGAATGGGAAAAAATTATGGCTAAAATTAATGCGTTTCATTTCCATCATTTGTGAATTAAAAATGATTCATGAATACATGTATGCACGCATCTGAAGTGTTAGCAAGGAGAAGCGTTGTTAATAAAAGGAGCTCTAGTTTGCTTCAACAAAAAGAAAACAGCGTAATCGATATGTAAGCATGTATAAATGTACTGTGAACGATAGTAGAGATTCTTCTAAGTTTCTTCGACTAGACAGTTCCCTTACTTTGCGTTTATTATTGCTAATGTAACATTTAAGAGGAAAATAATTCTTAGAAAGAAGAAGAAACAGTCGAAAGAGTTTCATAGCGGTACTAAACGGAACATAATTTTTATTGTTGGTGATGCGTAATTTTATGAATTTAATATCGAGGAACTCAATGAGAGCACCGAAATCGAAAATAATTGCCACTTGATATCGGAATTTTTATGACACAGTTTGGAGAATAAACATCTTTCATTTAATTTTCTCTGTCTTGTCCGTGGCTGCTCTAGTATGAAATCTACTTGGGTATGGCTGGTGATGAATGTGCTCTAATTCAGTTCTATCCTCAAATGTTGTGAAAATTGAGTTGAATTTTCTTATTGAGAATTGTTACTGTTATTGCATTGCATTTATGAACTTAGCTTATGAAAGTTTCTTAGATCATTGTACGGCAATTACATTAACTAATTCCACTCGTAGTGTTCTGGCTTAGTGAGAGAAGCAAAGGCAAACCACCTCACTCCTCATGTAGCCAACCTTAAATCCCTCTTCTAAGTTTTTCTAGCTGATACTAGAGGGGATAAGCACATTTACAAGCCTTCTGGCTGATGAAATCAAAGGTCGAGAGATCTGAATTTGTCGAGATGGAAATTTCATACAAATATGGGCATCAGAGAATCTAAAATAGATATTTTATGAAATTTTCCTTATCCTACTCTTGAGCAGAATTTTTACATGGGATTTAAGCAGATGGAATGCCCTTAATTTCCCTATTTTGTATTATGTATTGATGTTGAATAAACCAGGACTTGACTTCTTGATAAACATTTAGTCATCTACTCCAAAGAAACAAAAGGAAATAATATTTACCCTTCGGCATTGGAGCGACCGTTTTTTGTGCCAGCGTAAACATGCCTCAGCGATTAATCATAAATCAGCGAATCCACACGAAGAAAAATCATCCTCTAAAGCCGTTGACTGCGTTGTGTGAGTCACGAAAGAAGCTGTCATCCTCAACCTTGGACATAATCTGTGTTCGTGTGGTTAAATAACGAAGTTCACCTCTCCAGAATTCGGTGACGTCTCGCGTGATTTAACACTTTGCGACAGAAGCGAACTCCGATAAGAGATCGTCCATGCATTATGTCGCGCCATTTGTAAGCTCGAAATGTTGTGGCCAATCGTGTGGATCAAATATGGCGTGACAAACAGGAGCAAGCGAGGTCAATCGGTTGGAGCAATTTACGCGAAAATTGCCAGAAATCGTTTTCTTCAACGACATCCAAATGAAGTGTCTCTAAAGTGTCCAGATCGGAGGCTGATATGAAGCACCTACCCAAGTAAGCCTTATTTGCCCTAGAGAGGGAATCAGGTTTATTCAGATAGATAAGGGGTGAGGTATGAGTGACCTAATGAATGATAGAATTCAAAATACTCATTCTTCACCGTCATTCGTATTACCATAATAATATTAATAACACGATTAATTCAAGGGGAGATTGAGAATCATTATTTTCTTCTTAAGCTTACGGATAGCGAAGTGGGAAGCGCGTTCGCCTTCATTGAGAGAGGTCCCGGATTCGAATCCCAGTGGGGGGCCATACGTCCGAAATGACCTTTGCCGTCGAAGTAAAGATTAGATTTTACAAATATGATATGCGGTATTCACGTCCACTCCAACAATCACCGTAAATTAATTCATTGACATTTCATGACTGTGAATTTAGAGTTACTGTATTTTCCCATATGAGACGCACATTAATTTTGGGACTCGGAATTTGGAATAAATAAGTAATCTAAATACCTATGTAGCCATAATTTAACAAGTGCGAAAGAATGAACGCGAAAACAGCAAGCACAAAAATCATTAGCAAAGATCTCGGAAGCATGATAGTTTACTTAGGCATGCGTAGCAATTGTTTGGAAATAACTACAATCATTGTACTTGTGGAACCCTGTTTTTAGACTACACATTTTTCGAAACTAAGTCCCGTTTAATATAGGAAAAACACGATATGTCAGTGAACTCAACGAAATATATAAAAGAAATCCCAACACGCTGTGGTAATTCAATTCATTAATTTACCGTGGGTTTTGAAATGAACCATTTAATATTAATCGATAGAATTACAATAACATTGAAATTTATCTGTCAATATTCTTAATAATTCAAAGAAGGTAGGAATTAAACTATGCAGCATAGTGTTGAAAACCTCGTTTTTCCAATTCATTATAAATTTATTTTAAGGTATAAGGTGTCGATTACTTGGATAATTTTAATATTCAGCTTAAAATGATGTAAACGGTAAGAATATTTGCCGAAATGTTACCCAGAAATTCAGCCTGCACTCTCAGTGAATTTATTAATGAAAAGTTTGCAATAGTTCGCGGAAAAATATTCCAGCATCCCACATGAAAAAGTAAAGCCAAGGGTCAACAACCTTTTCAGGAGTGACTAACACCATTAGCAAAAGCCATCACGGAGGAAGACTAGTATCAAGGGGAAGATATTTAAATTCTAAAATTTAAGTGCAGAATATATCTTTTTCAGTGCATCTACTACATGTAATTACTAGAAAGAATGCGGAGTGAAATTTTTACGATTTACAAGGATCACGTGTTTTTTACGAACGTGGAAAGGATGAAATAGAGGAATTGTTATTTCCATTATGAAAAGTTATTTCGTCATCATAGAGTTGCGAGCTATGGAAACAGGTTTCGCATGCGGCCTTCAAACGGAATCTTTAAACTAATTAGATCAGAGCTTTCATGCTGGAAATGCCATTATAGAGGCCTTGATAGATTGCTGATTTTGGTCCCCATTTTGCAATTTTGAAAATACTGAGGCATGGATTTGTGATGAATGTTTGTAAGGTGTACGCACTGAATTTATCTAGAAAGTTCAATCCGAGATTTTTAAAATTAACGCCACAATATGTGAAACGAAATTTGGTGGATAAATCAAAAAAAATTCCTTTAATACATGATGAGATTCAACGCGCAGAAACACGTTGAATTAATTAAAGATTTCGCAATCGGACTCAAGTGAATATTAATTAATGTAATCAAATTAACATAAATTAGAGAGAAAATTATGTGAAGTTTAGGAGTTAAATAAATATGGAAATATTCGATTCAGTAAGAAAAAGGCATAAGCTGCCGTGATATGGATGTATAAAGCTCTATGGCGGAAACAATGATTAGTGATTTGCTGATAAACACTAGGGCCTCACGCAGCAAATTACATTGGTGCCCTCTTTGGATATCAATTGGGCCCTAACATCTTATGGATTCACCGTATTTTGAAAGTTGTAGGCTGTTTAAAACTATTGTTCCCCATCTTGAAGAGAGGAATATTTCCCATATGTCTATCGGTATACGATACAGGAAAATGTTAAACGTTAAAACGAAAGGAAATTTTAGAGACGAATTTCTCTCATTCTTCCTAGTAGTCTCATTCCCTCTCCAAAAATTTTGAAACTGATGGAACCTCATCCTTACTGATGTAAGGATGAGGTTCAAGCCCTGCTGTTGAACTCTGTACAGAGCGGGCATATTAGTAACTGGCTCCTGGATAAAACTTCTGAGGCCAAGCACGTTTTCCTTTTCTGAACCCCATTCCTCGACTTAAATCAAGCACAACTTTTGCTACAGACGAGTACGGGTTTCCACTTAATTAAAATAAGGAATTACGTTTGCCTGCACCCCTTTTTCCAGGCCTTGATTAATACGCCCGTGATAACAAGAGACGAGTGCGGTGGTGAAATCCTGGCCCTCCTTATATTCATGGATTATCTAGCACTAAATAGGGAAGTTTTCTGTAAATTATGACAATCAATCATTCTTCTATGCTTCTAATCATGATGGATAATGAGGATAAAGTAGATGATAACAATAGATGAAAACGATAAGTTAGAATTTCGACCAAAGACGATATGAATACATGGACCTCTTTGGAAAATAATTTGAACTTAAGAGATATTAGTTTACAACGCAAAATACCCATACTACGTAATGTAACAATTTGCGGCATAACTTTTCTGCTCCTGATGTGAAATATTCCATCAGAAATATATTAGGTAGTCATACGATTTCCGATAATTTCTAAAGATTGAACTATTATTTCATATGCGATCTTAACCTTGCGAGGTATTTAGAAGTTCATTTAGAATTTGTAGTGATAAAATTCAATGTTTCTACTCACTTTTTCCATATTTATAATTGAAAATACGAACTGAAACTAGCAAGCATATGGTATAGCGGGCCGCGAAGTTTAACTTATCATATAAGAGTGCCACGAAGAAGGAAATATTGGTAGGTAATGTTTATATACTATTTTTCTGCTTCGAGAAAGGGGTTTGTGGTAGGTTCCACCAATAATAGTGAATAAGGATAGGAAATAACTCTGCACGTAAAGCTGTACGAATTGTAACCAATGGAGAAACAGCAATGAAAAGGAAAGACATGCGCGAGACTAATCCAGATCTCTCACATTTTCCAAAGATGTTTTCTAACCATCATAAACTAATATGCATAATATAAAAGTCAATTCCATTCTGATCAGGGAATGTTTCTTAAGAATAGTGGCACTCCCTGTAGTGGCACCAACCGCCACCCGGAATGCTAATAAATATTAAGTAAAAGTCAGTGTTAAATAGGAAAAGCTCAGAAAAGCATGTATCGAAACATCAAGTAGAAAAGAACGAGTTAAAACACTATAATTGTATCAAATATCCCGCCTCGACCCCATACTAACCCATTCCAAACAAGCTGAATCATGAATTAAAAAATACGTAGTTTGAAATTCCGACAGTATAAGATACACATTAAAATAACAAGTCTCAAAATAGAGCTAATAGCTATTGCTGTTTTGAAACTTGCTCTTCTAAAGAATTAGCAATGGTTAAATCCTCACCTTGCCCTAGGAGCAGAGGCAGCACCCTTTTCCCCCTTCTCTGACGGCGCTCCTGAAGACCCGGAGGACGGCGACTGTCTGGAAGAAGCTGCCTTAGCCTGGAAGGGCGTCAGGATGCTGTATAGGTTTCCGTCCGCGATGTGGAAATTCTTCTGGGAATATCCGAAAGACGACTGTCCGCCCTTGTCCTCACTGAAAGAGACCGGGAAAACTCGGTTCAATTCTCGGCAGAATCCACGAGAGGGCACTCCGCTTGGCGCGCGTCAACGCGGACGTCCCACTTCGAAACAACTGACAATCGCAGTCTCGGATGTCCTCCCGGAGCTTTCATCGCTCCAAGAGAAGGGAAATCGGTAAGGCGTGGGAGTCGCTAAGGCGTCGCCGTCTAAATATTTTTATATACGGGTTTCCTTCTCTCGGCCTCTTTTTTCCCCGGCGGTGCGAATGGGGAATTCCGAGCACCCACGCGCCATTCGACGGCGAAATCGGTTCGCAGGTAAAAAAAAATGATCGGGAACTGGTCCAAAACGTGGGTTCCCGTCCTAAACGAGCAGGACGGAGCGAAAAACGTTTCGTTCCTCATTTCTTTCCTCGTTCGTTAATTAGGAGGCGTCACGTGGTTTTGTTGATGTTGCTGTCGGGTAAACAGGTAGCCGCGCGCCGCTCGTGAAATTTCGCACTCTCGCCAACGAGAATACGCGAATTGTGATGAGTTGCTTTTTCGCACTTGAGCTTGCCTTAATGTGCGATCCAATCTTATGTTCCCAACGAATAACTGGGTAATTTTTTTATGAGGAGTGTATGTTTTTCTGATTGGTTGTTATCCATCGGCGACATTTGACGCGTGATTGGCACCTGGATCATTTAATGTATTCTACCAAGTGCCTCTCATTATCATCGTTGGCTGGAGTTCACTTATTTGATTGATAGTATTTTCGCAAGAGAGGATACCAATTACTGATTATGGCAGCCTTAATTCTAATGAAATTTTCACATCCGCTGATATTAAGCAACATTCATAACTCAAAGAAAAGATTCAAAATTTTAAGGTCTGCTCACAGGGTTTCTTGTAGATCCAAACTGCTGTCTTTTGTGTAAAATGTCTGAAATCCATATTCCCATTAAGGACTTATCGAATGCATCAAATTTTCATTTATATCCCTACATTGCATTTATAATCCTTTTGATGTTTACTCAGGAGATAATGACCGAATCATTGAAGATAATAATGTTTATAGATACAAAAATTAGTTTATTTAACCTATTCTTTCGTGATCCCATTCAACAGGAAAACCAAGGTTGCAAGGCCATTTCCTGTCGTCCTGAGCCTCAAAATGTGATCGAGGAACCCTCCGATGACTCGTATCACCGAAAGAATGCAGAATGGTATGAAAGACGGAAACTTCTCAGAATCTTCAGGAAACCACAATGGCAATAGCAGCGGAATATGATCCCAAAGAAGGTATGTACGAAAGTCTCCATTGTTCTCTAAAACTACCAACTGAGCCGTTAATATAATCTGTTAGGTTTTCTCCTGGCATTCTTTATAATCCTATATTTCTTATTTATTCTCTATTTAATCAATGAATCACTTTTAGATGGGTACTTAGTAAAATGTATTTAAAATGCAACAGATCTAAATATATCTATTCTCTTGTGATATAGTTAGTGACTAGTTGATAGATTTCAATCAAGGCTGCATAGTAAAAGTAACAAAATTTCAAAATTGGAAAAATTATATTTTGTCAACAGTTTCCGCTAAGAGCCGTGACTACGCTTTGAATTCAATTATGCCAGCGAAGGTAATTCACTGCGGAATCACATTTGTTCACCGAGAAACGATTTCCCTTGAGGACACAAATCGTTAAACGCACAATCTGATGCTAAAATAAATACCATGCTCCTTGAGAGTTTGTAATAGGCACCACTAAATTGGCGTACTTCATTTTTAACTTTTCGTATGCCCGTATACGCGTGGGTGGCCATCAAATCATTCGTTAACCGAGTCAGGAAAAGAGCAAAAAAAGAGCCAAAAATAATCGACATTGGTCGATGTACCATCGTGTAATCTATTATATCTATGTGGTGTATTACGTATTGGTTAGTTCTCATTAAGAACAAACAAGTGTAAAATAAAACAAGTCATTGTATTATTCGGGATGGTTAAGTATATTTGGTTTTATTCTGCCTTTTTCGTTGACTTTGGAAGAGGCGTTTTGCACATTTGCGTGTTTAATAGTTGTATGATGACTCTTCACGATTTCTTAAATTGGTCGACAAGTTCTTTCAGCCGCTCGCGACCTGTCTTCCCACGCCATTCATACATAGACTTTCTCTTCTATCGCTTATTGACCATTCTTCGCCTCCCGTGAGATCTCGGAATGGAATCTTCAAGCCCTTGTCCACTTCCACTTTATCTCCACCTATAGGTCCATTTTAATCTTCCTCATCCCCTTCTTTCATTCCTTTCTCCTTCCCTCTACTCCATTCTCCTGTCCCCGAGATATAAAAAGAAGACGATCGAAATTTGCGACTTCCTCTTCACCGTTTATCGCGTCACTCGTTTTTCAATTAGCATCTTTGAATGAATGAAAGAAAGAAATTACAGAGTACTACCTTGGTTAAAATAAGAGAGATAGGTGATGATGGTTGTTGAATTTAGGAATTACGAAGGAATGAAGCGTCTGGGTGGAGAAAGGATGGCTTGAAAAGCTGTGGAAAACCAATCTTCGGATTGATGACCCTAGATGATAAACTATAAAAATAAATTACGAAGCCTCAGTTATGGAAATATACTTATGTGCCTTGTTCCGTCGATTCATCGACATCTTCAAGGACTTCAAGTGGATCTTTGGGTTGTATTCCACTATACCCTCGACAGAGTGTTAGTTGGGCTGGGTTGGTTTCCGGACCAGTATAATTTATTTTTAGAATCAAAATAACTTATCATGAATTTAAATATAAATTATACTGTAATATTACCCTCTAGTTCGTGCTGAAATTTTCATTTTATGATTTTGATTACTATTCAATTTTTTATCAGCGATGAAATTTTATGTTGCTATGTCAACAAACCAAACCATCCAATAAACTGGCATTGGGTTATGTTTCTTTTAAAACAGAGCCTGTTTTCGTAACAGCGGAGTAGTATGTGTTAAACGCATTATTTTTGGTGAGTATAAAGAAAAGAAAACAGAATTGGTATATTAGGGTTCACGTTGGAATGGAAATGGAGATTATAAAAGAATGATGCTATTAGTTTAATGATGTAAGTAATTCAAGAAAATTAGCCGTCCAACTTTATTTCCGCAACAGTGGTATTGAGTATTTCAATATATCTCATTTACTGTTGTTAATAAATAATTAGACAGTAAAAACTATTTAAGTGAGCTACGTAGCGACGTTATGGCTATCTTGAAATTCGTGAGGTAAATGCAAGTTTCCTTGTAAATGACAAGCGGTGACTATTAGAGCAACATCCTAAAAAGGCTGAAAAACAGAGTATGGAAATGCTATACTGTGTAGGCTCGAGAATGAAAGAGAAAGAAATGAATTTTCGCATGATGAAGGTCGAACTCAGCATAAAAGCAGCGAGTGGGCCGCGGACCGATGGTGGGTCGAATAGCAGATAAACAATTCTCAATCCAAAACCTCTGGCAGCAAACTAGGAGAATAGTCGAGCTCTTCAAAATCTTTCGATGCCACAGCCAGAGGAGAAAGTTTCCGCGGCGTAAAAATCATTTTTCTATTACTCCGTGGTAATTATTCCTTAAGGAACAACCATATATCCGAGGTCTGCATTCTAATTATCTTTTTTTTCAATATCTTTCCTCTTGAATCGTATTTTAAGTGACAGCCATGGTTTATGAGGGGTTCCAAAACGTATTAAGATTTTTAATGAGTTAGGTAATGATGGTTGTTCCTGATAAAAATTATTAATATTATTTGGAAAAATTCTTATTTCCTTTGAGTAAAAGATAAAGAAAATGTATCCTTCATTTACTTAAAACTCAGCCTTGTTTATGGCTGTTATGATATGAAAGCTAATGATGTGTGAATGATGCTGATTAATGACATATAATTTGGTCTTTCATTCAGTAGCTCCCACAAAAATCATGTTATTTGATTCTATACGAATTTCTAATTTTTATTCCTTAAGTGATTTTTCAATTATATTAAAGTTACAGAAAATCAATCAGCAACATTTCTGTGGAGTCTTTTCTTATCGATTGTTAGATCTAGATTATACAAAGTGACGACTTAAAAATTGAATCTATAGGATTGATTACATATTCAACTGGATTACCTGCAGTCCAAGTACTTAGAATGTTGGAGTTTTCTATTTATTTTTTCGTTCGTTAAGTGACTTGGTAACAGCTCTGACTGTTCGTAAGCGACTAAAAAAGAATTCATTGTATGATGAATTCTGATAGCAATGCCAATTAAATTGCTGTAACATGAATGTAATATTTAAGAATTATATGTGGTATGCAAATATTACGATATAAGTATATCATACGAAAGCCATCGCAAAATATATAAAAGTCTGTTTTTTACAAAACTTTCGGTTATTAAACTGGATATGCCAGTAAATCTTCATTGAAGGCATGTGGAAACCGTACTGAAATTTACACTGACTTTCTTTCATAAACTTGATTATTTATTCTCCCTCAGTACCATAACTCTTTGCTCCTGACAACTCAACAGTTAGGCTAACCGTTGAATTGTCAGGATTTCAGCGATTTGACATTGATACCAGTAGTTTTACGATTAATCAGGTATGGTTTTTATCTAACAACGTGAAATACGTAAAAGCGAAGTCATATTTTGAAATGAATAATAAAGATAAACTCTCTGAAATCAGATACATGGTTCATAAAACGAAAGCTTACACTGCATACAAAACCAGATGAAAATTTTCATTCCCTTTCACATAAGGAATTATATACAATTCTGACACAGTGTTTACCTCAAAAAAGCTAACTTTCCCGCTATCCCTATAAATCAACGCATTGAAAACAATCTAACGGAAAAGCAGTTGAATCAAGATATACTTGAAGAGGTAAAGTGAAAGAATTCTGAAGACCAATGTTGCGAGAGCGGGACAATTACTACTTCGAGAATGGAAATTTCCAACAGTGATAGATTAAAGATCCAACAGAGATAGTATCATTGGAATATATTCATGTTCTAATCATTTCCTTATAAGTAATAACATCCATATGCGGAATCTCATTACATGACGAAGTGAGTCTTAATAGTGCTGATATCGAGGCAGTTAATGAATATGCTTCGGCGATAGGGAAAATAGAGAAATCCTTAATCGATTAATCGATATCGAAATAGTTTCAGATAGGTCACATACTTCGTGGCCATGAAATACACAAATATAACCTTATGAATAACATTTTTCAAATCATTCAAGGAGTGTATAGAAGGAATGAATGCATCATCCAATATCACACGTTACTCAATAGTGATCATGCTATCACAGCCATGAACAAGAAAGGAGCAAAAGTAAATTTAAGGTATTTTTATCTGTATGGACCAAAAGACAAATGAAATATATTCTAATCTTTGAGACATGGTTGCAGTAAGAGGAACCCAGTAGCATAAACTGAACGAAGCTAATGCTTCGTTGCTAATATTAATACGAAGATAAGATGTAATAAGTCAATAATAAGAAGAATGAGGCTGTTTGAATGATGTATCGAAAGATAAATCATAAACACGGTTTGATGAGGATGAATCTTTTGCAAATATGAAGATCCCAAAAAATGGAGATCACTTATGTTTTGCGATATTTGCGAATTAGGTTTGATTGAATTCATATGCACCCGAAAATTCAGATAAAAATTGGAGCAGAAGTATTATAATTTGATGAGAATAAAGAGGGATCAGGAAGGATGATAGAAGGCGGTTTTCTATAAGAAGTGTACAAAGCAAACATAAAGTAGAAAAAATTGGAAAAAAAGACAATAGAGAGATGATGTTAAAAATGAAGATGCTTGAGAGTGAAATAAACTCAGCTAGGTGCTGAAATTGTTTAAGATGATTTGGTGAAATAGGATTCTGAAGGTTAAGAAATTCATGAAACTAAAGTACGTTAAACATTACACGTAATGAATTTCAGAAATAACGTACGAGAAAAGAGCTATATGAGAGAAAGTACAGTAAAACCCGCTTAGGACGATTTGTAGAGGACCGAGTGAAAGCCGCGTTATATGTGGGATAAGACAACTTTTTAATTATTGGTTTTTAGAAAATAAAACGTCTTGTCACAAAATTAGACATCGTAAAGAAGAGAAACCTGGGGAAGAGAAAAATCCGCCTTAAAGACGCTTAGTATAATGTCTTAAGTTGTATTATTACCATTTGTTTCGTGTAGGGACTGGGGCCAAGAAAGAAATGTGTATTAACCGGGATAGCGTTTTAAGAGAGAGAGTTTTTTAACGGGTTTTACTGTACTTATAAGGAGAGCTTATTACAAGATGATCAATCAGCAGTGCTCACACCTCAGGTGCTTTAATGTTATCATAGCCATGAGCAAGACTGAGAGGATATTATATAAAATAGTCATGTTCCTTATAATTTACCGAAAAACAAAAGAAAATATTGTGTAATTTAAATGTCTAGACATTTGAAATTTCGCTAGATATTTTTTCATGATTCCTTTAAATTGTTCTCTTTTCTTTCGAGAATAATGTATCTCCTGTCGACGCCACTGGGATCACTGGGATTGTTTTTGAAGGGAAGAGCAACTTTGTAACATTACGCTAATTTGATTTGACGTAAGTCGCTTTCATCACAGCGTCCGATCGTTCCGAGCAGAGCCAATAAATTCACAGCTATTTTAAGACTTCTATTTAAGTTCGTCCCTCCGCAGCTCCTGGATCATTGGTTGCAATCACCTCCAGCCTTTATTCTCTTTTCACTTTCCCCTGTTTTCACGTCAAAGGACAGATTCCAATTTGCTCCATCTCATCCCTTTGTTGATGCATCATTTTTGAGAATTTTATTCAAAATTTCGAATCATGATCCTAATGTGTTGGGTAATTTTGATACCTTAGCGAAATAACAGATTCTCAGGTCAATTGAAGTATAACCACGACTCACAAAAATCAACAATCGCCAAAATTACGATTATTTTACGGATTCGTGTGCCTTTCTCATTATTTCTCCGCGATTTTACCGTTTTTCAGAAGCCGCGAATTTCAACATTTCTTTACAATTTAAAATGTTTTCGGAAATGAAATGTTTACTATTATGCGGCAGATTGAAATCCTTATGTTTTCGATATTCTAAAATTTTTTACAGATATGTAAATTGCTTCCATATGAATAAAATATATCTTCTAATCAGGAAAGTAATTTTAATGGGACGAGTTGAATAGGGCTAGTCAGAAAAGGAATCCTCTAGTAGTACGGAGTCGTCGAATCTATTGCATGTAGGTCACTCTTGGCAAGCGGGGACGATATCTTGGTATGCGATCCTCACTTAAATATTTAAGCTCTAAATTAAAACTGAGAATACCTTAAATCCCCCTTGTAAATTCATGAATATTTAATCAATAACAAAATCTTAAGCCAATCATGAACGTAATAGTATAGATAATGTCATTTCATGCATGCTTTGGCGCCGTATTGGCACTCAAGTCCTTCATCAAATGTGGCACCCTTCCGACAAAGGCCTCGACATTAGTGTACTAGGACAAGTGTACTGATCAGCACCTGGGAAAGAGTAAAATACGGACTTGGAGGTACATCCAAATCAAAGATTTCTCTCTCTCTCTTTGCGGTTAATATTGAAAAAATAATTTTTTTTACTTCTGAAGAGGTTTGTCTCCCGAACTCGAATTATTTGGCGTGTATTAAAGCATCGAACAATAACTAGATATTTGGGAATTTAAATTGATCCAATAACAATAACAGCATCCATAAATACTGAATTTCTTGAAAGATAAGTCCTCCAATAGTCTTAAACACCTGATAAATCCCTATATATTTTATTCTGAAGTATATAGACGTTTATGTATGTATATATATAAAGTTGCTCTCAAATTAAAAATACAGTAAACGGATCGAGCAAGTATGAATCGGTTAAGGCCATAGTAGTGGGTGGTCTTGAAAGAGATAGAATGTATAAAAAGTAAATAAGAGTAGAATGGAAGGGAAAAGACAAACGAGATCACAAAGAAAGTTGTTAGATTATATAGGTGGGGATCAGTTATTGGAAGTGAAGAAAATGGTATTAAAAATACAGCGTATCCGGGAAAATACTTACATTTCGAAAGTGATTTCCAAAGTCAATCATAATGAATTAGATAGTTATTAGTTACCTTTGGTTTATAATGAATAATTATGCGATATATCTTTTATAATAAACTCGCAGTTCCCCCTTTATTTTGCGTTAACTCTTAAGAGAGATCCTGAAAAATGTTGATTTACATTGAATTAATAAACAAAAAATCCTTTAACGCCATAAATTTCGATTCTCTAAAAAACTACGATATGAGTCCAATTCGCGTACTCGTACAATTTCAATAAAGATATTGTCGAATACAAGAGTTTCATTTCCACGTATACTGCAAACCGAATGATCGACCGTTTGAAACCGGAAAATCCATCTCGGTGAAAATAAAAATTTATAACTCCTGTTTCTCCTTCACGGAGGAGCATTCATTTTTCCTGCAGGTTTGCGATGGAGGTTTAATGAATTTATTCTCTAAAAGGGCTATCGAAAATCTTGTTCTGCTACGAAAACGACTGTATCCTAATATTGAAATACCGGTATTTCTGCAGATGAATAGTAATGCCTTCTTCCTCTTATGCCTTGCTTCATATCTGAGGTTCGGTAGCGGTTTTTTTCACCCCCGCTGCGGGCGACTACTTCATGCATTCTGTGAATTACGGAGCTGAAAATGACGCAGCTGCCTCGATTGTTTTGCTTCTATTTCGAAATAAACCTTGGGATATCGACTGGGTTGCTTTCAACAGTTTACTAACGGTCGTAAAATAATCTCTTAGTTATAAATTCATTCAGAATCAGCTTCTTCTCAACATTCGATTCCTGTTTATATAATTTTGCTGGGTCGATTTCCGCAAACCAAAGTAAAAAATAAAAAATGAAGGATAAAGAGAGTTAGATCGTAAACTCAATTTCTTGAAAGTTTTCAGGTAAACAAATGCCAATATTTCATTTGGTTACCAGAATATAACTGAACAGGGGTTGTAGTTAATATTGATGAAATTACCTAAGATTACATCATAGAAAGATAAAAAATTAAACCTTTGGTTTCCAACCTCTTTGGTTCTCGTTCTCCTTTTACTTTAAAATGAATTATTCCGTACCCCCAAGCTTTCATTATAAGAAATAAGTTATAAATTTATCCTCGACTCCAATATTGAATCTGAGCGAAATGTTGTAAAACTTGATCTCTTTACCATTTTACTTATTGGTTAAAGACCCTTTATCATTTGTTTTGTGAGTCTGCAGTTTATATAACCTGGCTGTGACCTCCTCGTTTGGGATTTCAAGGGTTCAAATCTCAGATACCAAAATGAAAAGCGTGTAGCTTATCCTTATTGATTTTGATTTCTTTCGCAACTATCGAGTTTTACACTAATTTTTCCGTAGTTATTCGTAACATTCATTGATTAATATTAAATCTGAATACCTATCGTTGCTATCACCCACTTATCTATATAATATTTTATGTTTATTTATATATATTTTATATCTATCACAAGCTCTTGAGGAAAGAGAATAGAAAGATATAACGTGCATAATTTCTCTACGTAAGGGAAGCAAGCTAAGATTATGAATGAATTAATTGAGTTGCTGATTTTTATCGTTGATCGAAGCAAAGATTAAGAATGTCCGTCACAGGAAATACAGCTGCGGATTCATCTAACAGGGATAACATTTATGCAAAGAAAAAATCTTTTTGCTTTATTTTTAATATATGAGATAATTATTCTTCCTTAAGTAATCTTGAAATCTTTTCGTTAATCAGTCAAAGATCGGTCAAAGTCTTTAGTTGGTCAATATTATTACGATGCAGTCATTTAATTTATATCTTAAAATCGATTCGAAATGTCACAGATCAGTCTACTTCTTAATTTATGCTACTTTCATGCATAAATTGTATCAAATTATTTGATTTAGATATTCATGCTTGAAACTAATAGAAATAAATTTTTAATCTTTTGTTTATCGGTCTAATCAACTCAAGATATCTTTTGCTATTTATTGATCTTGCTTAGGAGGAAAACTTTACATCCAATACTCCAAAGGTGTTAATATCGAATTTTGCTTGTTTTTATAGCTTATCGTTCTCGGAAAGAATTAGACCTGACATAGACTTGTTCTAGCATCTGTTTCTCGTATTTTACACTTATTGCCAGATCGGCTGAAGTAGGAGGAGGTCCCAGAACATCGAAAACGTCCTCTGCAAACTTACCTTTTGTGAATTTACTAATTTACTGCCATTCCTTTCCTGCGTCTGAGAGCATCTTCGTGGCGCTTGCTTTTTAACATATCATATTAACTTTGCAATATATCCTCGTAACGTTTACTTCTTATTATATTGTATTAAAAAAATGTATCGCCTGTACTGTAATTTAAAAAATGCACTACTTTTTCTCTAGTTTTCTAGTTATAAATACAAAAAAGTTTTGAATCATCAATGGAAATGCTGTGCATACACTCTTTCAATTGCTTGTTAGCATTGGAATAGTTTAACCTCTCCGATTTAAAAATTATTCCCACTTGGTGACCAAACTGTTTATCGAAATATACGAACAACTAAGGCTGAGGCATAATAATTACTGTAATTTCTCCATGGTTATGTGAAATTTACAAATTATAAATGGTCCAGTTTCTTTCAAATTATATCTGAAGTAATAAAATGATCCTGCAAAGATTGTGCGAAGGACTTATAACATTCTTTCCCATTTTACCGATAGATAATATTCCGTTTTTGACTAATTCGAATATAGTTAAGAATGGAAGTCTAGATATGTACTTCTATGGAAATGAAAAAGCTGATAATAAAGTAAAAAATACTCGAAAAGACAGAGATTTCAGATTTTCTTCATCCCAAGAAAAGAAATCTGTGAACTTCGCATTTGCCATATTTTGATAAGTCTAAATTCTTTTAATTCCTAGAATATTAAATTATTTTATTTTTATTACGATTTATAATTCTGTCTTTCAAATTCCATACCATATTTGTAATAGCAGTTGTGTTGGAATATGAAAAGCCTTTAAATTTTCATAATACATTCAAGCCATTGTAGAAATGTGTGCAGACGACCATACTGGCAGCAGATAACGAGTCAAAGAAGTGCATAAATAGTACGTCCCACGCGTTAAACTCCTTTACTCTCCCACAGCTTTAATTTTCGGATGAAAAGCAATGCGTCACTTCAAAGAAAACGCTCGATTTGAAGGAATTCATATGTCCATTAAGATTGAATTAAAAAGGTCGAAAATCCGGTTAATCGGGTAAAGTGGTAAGTCCTGCTTCGTCCAATTTCATCTTTGTTTATCTTGGCATTAATGTCTGAATTCTCATAAACGGAGAACACGTTTTGGTTGGATGTTTGGCCATCTTCGGCTAAATTCAATGAAAGGTCGGCGAAGGATGACGAAAAAGGAGAAAATCAGGATATACCAAATAAATCCACTGACGTAGTGTGAAACAGAAGGGACAATCCAAATCATATAAACAGCCTGTTGGTGATTTAATTATAATTCCACTTAAGTTCGGCTAACATCGTTAAAGATGCTATATGGATGAGGCACTCAATGGAGTGATTTTAAGGCAAACACAATTTTGATGCCATTTGGCAAATTTTGTGGGTCCAGACCTTTCAGGAATTGAAGATTTTAAAAATCATCATTATCTATGGGATCATCACGATGGGAGCTAATGACATACATTTTTATCTGCACTCTCAATAAGATATATGCCTCATCTGCAATTAAAACTTACCCAAATATTGAAGTCATTCGGTATATTTTTCAGCTTTCTGTGCTGAAGTACCGGAACACTTTGATAAGTCGTAAGTTAAGAGAAACAGAGCAAATAAATATCACCACTGTCTAATTTTAAGTCGTTTTGTTTTGCAAAGAATTTGATTCTCCATTAGCAATTAGAAACCAAATTGTTTCTCAGTTTCTTGTTTTCAATTCAAATTGAAAAGGACATTTTATTTCTCCGAGAAGTTTCAATTCGTAGATGAGGAAAAGTGTTCATTGAACAAAAATAATCTGGCATTCACCGTCGATTATTGGCTAACAACAGTTAGTTAAAATTGCTCACCATAAATAGTGAATTGTCTATACGCAGTTTATCACAGTATCTTATGAAATAATCGTTGTGTATATATATTAATATCCCATCTGGTGTCAGTTACTCCCGTAAGAAATACATGGAAGCTATTTTGAAAATTAATTTCACGCGATTCCCGACAAAATAGATTTTTGAAATTCAGAAATTCGTTTGAAGTCTCTAGAGGTTGTGAGGCTATAACGGAGTATCCAAATGCATATCCATTTTTTCTTTCAAAAGTGTCCTTGGCTTGACTCTGGATGACTTGAAAATTCACTCATAAAGAACTCACGTAAATTTCATTCCGTCAATTGCAGACATTCATTCCTTAGAATAATTAAATTGGAAATAGTGGTTCTATGAAATCAAGACAGTGCCAAACAGCTAAAATACAAACCGCTAATAGAAAAGAAATCGAATAAATATCCCTATTCTGGTCGTGAAATAACGCTTCGGATTCGATATTGCGATAATTAGAACATATAAGACCAAAAATTTGTAGAATTATCTGTGTGCCTATATTGTGTGCCCTCCCATTGGTCTTTAATACTGCTTGGAAGATCAGAGAAATAGAGGCTAGAACTAGTCGATTCAAGAATTCATTTTTTTCGCGAGCCACACACGAAAGTAAACGATTAGGGAAGTATCTGCTGAATCTGCTGAAAAGCAGCTTGCATGGAGCATATATAGGTGAATTTTATTAACCAATATTTAGGTTGGTGTATGCGCTACATGGGATTGGAAATTCGCGGATGATCAGAACAGAATGTGTGCTACCCATCCATGTTAAACTATTAAGGTGTGTGCTAGTATTTTGCCTTTAGATGACTATTTCTAGATTTGGTTTCTGAAAGGAAATTGTTTCCGGCAACGAAATTTTGGTTTTCCGAGTGTTATTACTGAACAAATGCCTTCGTTAGTCGAGGTATGAATGCATATTTTTTACCTTGGCGACAAGAGAGCCACGCCTTTCTCCAAATCGGGCATATCGCCTTATAAAAAAGAGCATAAATCCAGGGCAAACAAATTTCTCCAACGGGACACAAAAAGTCTGCTCGAGATCTCCACCGCGTTGGTGAACTCTTCTATTCCATTATGTTGGTGCGCTATTTAATTATTCCGCGGAGGCAGAGGGAGAAAAATACAGTCGTTAAGACAGGGCGTGGCCTAAGAGAAATAGAAGATGGAGATATTGTCGAGGTGTGCTCTCGAAAAATCCTCTTCGCCCATTACGAAGAATCTGGAGACCGATTAATATACGTATATATAAGAGAACTCGCTTCCGCCATCGCACTTTTCCTTAACTGGAGGTGGACGGAGACGCTTTCCATTCCTTTCCGTCCTCCCACATTCGCCACCTCTTCAAAACCCCACCTCCTCTACATCCTCCTCTCATCCAGAGCAAGCTCCTTCAATCATCCACCAACTAACTCATGGTAAAAATGGAGCGGTTCTTCTACTTCTCATCTGTTCGCGTATTTTCGTGCATTGTGTCTCAAAAGTCACTCACTACTTCAAGGATACCCTAATTTTACAAAGTCCTACTCGTGAATTACCTCGTCAAAAACGACGGAAATACATCTGACTAATGAAAAATGTGCAATCATTATTGCATACATTGGATCCTTCTGAATAAGGGCTATCTTTCCCATACATTCGTATGAGAATCGAGTTGAAAACCGCCTTAGCCATCAGGGAGACTGTTTGCTTATAACCAGACTACATCTTCTGAGAACTTTCTCTCTCTGAATTTATTACTAAATAAATGAAGACCTTTTTGAATCTTCTCTCGTTGTGCCTTTTCTAATTCGCGAGTTCAACATTTTTCGGCAGCGTTTCATTGACTAGATTCATACTCCAGGTGAGGCCTCACTAGCGCAAAGTAACATCGCTCGCGGACTTTTTCTTCATTTTTACCATTCTCCTGATAAATCTGAGTTCTCGAGCACTTCTATATACAATTATACACACATATACAAATAAAAACATTTACTTAGAAGATAACTTTAGCGTTTTTTAGTTTAGTAGTATAATGTCCTATCATAGCAGCTCGTAATCTAAGTTCTAACTTAAAAAGCCAGTTATAAGAAAGATTTTATGTTATATTATATAAATAAATTCAGTACATATCAATCAATAATAATTATTCCCAAGAAATATTTAAGGTAAATTAAATTTTAAATTTTGATGTTTTATTGATTATATTTCAGTATTGTGAGCACGAATTAGAGAAATTATAACTTTGTACGCATTGAAATTAACTAGAAAGAAGATTCTTGAAATTAGCTCTTTTCAAATATTAGGGAGGGTATATATCCCCCGAATCCCCCCTTGCTTACGATATTGCCTAAAGAGCCCCATCAACAGCCACTATTAATTTTTCGCTCTTTGTGGTTGTATACAAATAAATTTGTTTCCTTCAACCCGCGATGCAAGGCTAATCCGACTTGACACGTTGTTAGAAGATGCTCGATGAGCGTGGAAGAATTAGAAGACCTCCTCATCGTTCGAAACATTTTCCTCTGCAATTTCCCAGTGAATTTACGACGCAGGACCGAATCATTCATCTTCTGTCTGCCGATCGCAACTTTCACGACTACCGCGACGCAGATGACGTATGTGATTGCTTTTCCACGGAAAGTCGACCGACTAATAACATCCCAGCGTACGGAGAATCTCCGATCCTTTTTATTTCGCGAAACGCAATTTAAAAGTCGGGAGTTATAGCCCGTTTTCTGCGGTCCCTCAGAGATGTGCAATTACTCGGAGCAGGCGCACGCACCGTGGGTAAAGGCGGGAGAATTACGGGATGAAATTCCAATGCCGTCCTCGCTCATTATAAAAACGCAATTGTGTTTGGAGGGAAGTCCAACTCATGAATATATGGGGACAAAATATGAGCTAGCCCCTCCCTCTTCGACCCACGTTCTCTCTTTCCAATCGAGAGAACGAATTCGCGAAGATTCGCTACCATTTGTATCGCTGCCGTAACGAATGGACCAAAATATCGCTTTGTCTCACGCTGGTATCGGTTAGAATTGAATCGTCTCAAGAAATATGACGATTGGACAAGGTTTTGACTAGAAGAAGAATAGCGCTCTCCAGGGTTTGGGGAATCTGTTTTCATTGGAGGTCCGTGAGCCCACGAGGCCACACATGAGTTGTGGGTCCAATAGAAATATCCAGCATCGAACTTGCACATGGAAGTGTCCAGAGATACGGATTCAGTTGAGGTAAAAAGTAAAAACGGGTACCCTGATTTTCAGTCCATCATCTGCAGTTTCTGGTCATTGTCGAAGTGGGTTTTTTTATAACATATAATTCGTTAAATGGCTGAAAATGACTTATTATGTATCGACTACATTGAAATATCCGGTGTCAAATTCTATGTGGAACATCAAGAGCAGCTGTGGGCTCGGGAAAAAGTAAACGACGCGTCGTGACGGGCTCTCTAATTCTCATACCACCGTTTAATTGCAATCGTAAGAGAAAAGAGATAAAGATAAATTCCTCTCTTACAAAAATTCTTACTCTATACCAACTTTTTGCTTTCAGCATGGCCTAAAATCGCCAAAACCGTGAACAAATGTTTTAGGCGAGTTTTCTGTGAAATTGTACATGTATAGATATTTCTAATAGTGCAGTTTTGCCAAGTTCCGAGGTAGAGCAAATTTACTCATATAATCCTAGTTTCTAGAGAAACTAACGCGCTCCTTATCTAGACGAAAATTTATAAAAATTGCGTCATAGGTATAAACTACCTTTTACATTATTTTACGACACGAGAATTTTTACTATTTTAAAAGATACGAATGAAATTCGGAACGTAACGAAGAGGAAAACTGTTGATACATCTTTAAGAACACCCCGAAAATTTTCCAAGGAAAAGCTGTCACAAAAATTTCTTATAAGACCGGAATATGAACTCGGATCTTCTACTCTTCGGGCAGATGCTTCTGTCAATTAAGCCTTTCTGATATTCTGAAGAAATTCTCTACCTTTAATTAAAAAGACTCTATGAATCTTTTCCAAATACAAAAAATTCAAAAAACGTATTACAGAGAAATTATCACAGTTATTAGAAATAGATGAAATAATGTAGTCAAAAATGTAACAAAATCGTATATGAACGCACTATCCAGCAGGAGCAAGTTCTTAGCAAGAAAATGCGCTAATTCTGGTCATCGCTGTGGAGGGTTTTCAGAGTACATAATGCATTGAAGTATTGAAAATATAGATGATAAAATCCTTATCAACATCATTATAGGACTTTTAATTATGTTTTGATACATTCCCCTATAAGAATTGTGGGCGTGGATACCGTAGACCATCCTCTCCCTCATTTTCGTCGGCCTTGTTTATGTGAAAATGAATTAAATGACTGAATGAAGAATACTTTCTATTTAACTTCCACTCTATGTGATGAATGAGACGGAGGAATGAAGTAATTTAAATGTCAAAGCTTGTTTAAAGAGGGGAAGAAAAGGTTGTTCCCCACCTCTGCTATATACGAAGTATTTACATACTAAGTAAATGTCATGCACGTAAAAGATGGCGTTCGATTCCTTTTTTCAGACCACGCCAAGAGCTCGATCGTATTTAATCAATCGATCTATCAACCAAAAATGGTGACACATCGCCTAACCAGTAACTTCGAAAACCTATTTCTCGTCACATGAAGGTATTTTGCTGATTTTCGGACTCGGCTAAAGAATACGGATATGGCTTGTGATTTATTCTAAATCTGTTTGCGTATATACTCGTGCACCAAAAATTATGAAATGGCCATCGCAAAATGGCCACTGCCTATTCTCGAACGCTAATAAAAGAAAGCCGTACGTTTTGGCAGTGCTTATGTGTATTTTAGGATTTGGCAAGTTATGGGTGGTAACGTTTTGGTTGACGAATATGATTCCAGATCGAATTATCTTCGTCCGCTACGATAGCACCGTAATTTAAATCGATTTCGGTCTTTGAGATGCTAGAAAATAGTAGATTATGAATAGGTTTACCATGCTTCCCGATTTTCCGTGACAGTCCCGCTTCTGTCCCGTTGATATGATAAAAAACTGTGCTTTGTCCCATTGATTCCTTCTACGATATTTTTGATTTTTTAATCATACTCAAAAGTAAATTACATAGGATTAAAACTTTTGGCTGTAGCCGAAATGAAACAGTTCGAATTTACTGCAAAACTGAAATCTAACAAAAAATCAGACACATTCCTGATAAATTTTTTATCAAGAGAAATCGAGGAAACATTAAAAGCAAAGAGTGCTAAAATATATGTAGAGTCAATAATATCTGAAATAAATATAAACTACTTAATTGGTAGGTATTTTTTACAATTTAAGAAAGAGGGTTTAACGTTCAGTAATACTTTAGTTATATGGGAACATAATACTTATTTTAGAAATAGAGCTTTTCTTCCTTCACGATCAGCTTCTTTCTCCCAAACTCCCTTAAGAAAGCATACAAACACTCCGGAATTTCAATTAAATATCATAAAAAATAAGATAGCTGCCAGTTCTCAACAGGATCGACGTAGCATAACTTAAAGAAGTAATATGCATTAATAGATAAAATACACTCCAAATTTCGTTTCGGAGCAACCTCCTTAGTTTCGCTATATTATTTTAGTAGATTAAAAGTATTGGTAGTTATTCAGAAACCCTACAGTGATTTAAATCTCTTAAAATCTCCTCGAAACTTACAATCTGTGATGGTTATCATTTTTTCTTATAGAATTAAGTGCACAGAGATTGAAGTTGACCGCTAATGAAGATGAGTTGATAATGAACCTTGAAGTTTATCCTTTAGAATGTTCTGCAATAGTCGAAGATGATCAACGATAATTTCGACATTCATACAGTTAATATCAGTGAAGTTAATGGAGTAATGTTTGGCGATTTACATTGCGTCTCTCTCGGTATCGCTCGGAAAATTAACCATATAAACAGCAAGGCAGATGAGGGAGAGCAAGAGTGCTTGAGTGGCTTGATATATTTACCAGAGATGGGTGCGTCATATTCTACCGATGCGCAAGTCATATGAATATGAGAAATGACCATGAAATTTATTCCTTATAAGGACGAGAGAAGGCGTATCTTGAATCCCATCCTCATTTGAGCGATAACTCCAATGATGACTCGATTCGAATTTTAATTATGGATGAGTTTCTTCATATCTCAGACTGCATGTTATTATTTATCCAGTATCTTTGTTTCGCGAAGCCTTGACGCTGAGCCTTATCTTCTCTTGTGCTATGGTAAGCACGGGAATATCACAGTTTAACAATCTTAACTCTCTCGCACTTCTTGACTGATATTTGCGCTTTTTTACGCATGGAGGCGTATAATTGAACGTTTTCTTCAAAAGATACCGCTTGTAATAAAATGATACTTATCTTCCATATTTTCATGTGTATGTGTAAACCTCTTAGTACCTCATTTATTGCGATTTTTCTTTTTCTGTTCTCTTTCATTCGTGCTACTTGTTCATTCCATTCATATCTCATATTATCTAGTGTATTATATTAAAGAGGAGACTTCATAATTTTCCCTAAAATCACTGTCTCTTCTTTGATACCATGGCTTACCGTCTAGTCACGCCCTCTCATACTGATTTTATAGAGAATTATACATTCCAATTTATATAATTCACTTATATTTTGATAAATGATTTTTATATCTCTTCGTGTTTTATTTGTCACTATTGATAACTTTTTTCTTTACTTCAAATGCTCTCGTTGTTATATCGGTTGTGGGTATTCTCTCAAATTCTCGTACATTTTTCTGTTTCTTCTTAGTTAATTCTTTCTTTTGAACTCTATCGTTGAATGTTTATTTCTCCAAATCACATAGCTTAAAGATTATTTTAATCACTTCTTACTCGTTCAGCTTTCAGTTCTTGGTCTTGTTGATCTTTTTATTATTATTCACCATTTTTGAGCAAAGTAAATGCACAAAAACAAAACACTTAGTCGCATTCCGCACCACCCAAGTCTGTTACAGTAATATCACAAGTTCATTTAACAGATTTGCCATAGTTACACTGTTTTTATAACTTCTAATAGAAAAAAGATAAAAATCAGGTACTATCCATCAGAATCATAAATTCAAGAAAGAAATAAATACTTATTTAATATAAATCATATAAATTATAATATAAATTAATAAAGTAATGCATCTTCAATAAAAGATAATTGTTTCGATTTATATGTGATTAATTACTCGAAAAATTCCAATGTGGAGGTTTTGTTGATATTAATCTTTGTGAGTGAAGTGTTTTAAACTGCATATTAATATATGCACGCGATGTTCCATTTCGAAGCAAGAGCACTAAGAGCTTCCATTACTAACTATACTCCTCCGTACTTTCCTATTCTTCCGTACATGTTCGGTTGTGACATATACATACATCTATTTACTCGTTTTTATTCTTTCATATAGCGCAATCCTCTATTCATCGAGATATCAAAAATAATGATTTACAAGCTTCTTCTCTATTTTTTTTCTCCTTTGGCTCAACTGAAACTCCTCAAACATTCCTTTCTTGTTCTTCCTACATGGATCCTTTCCCCAAGAAAAAAACGAGATCCGATAAAAAGAGACTCTTTGCGATTCGTATTGCTTTCCTAATAGTTAATAATTTCCTAAAAGTTTATAACTTCATTCTTATTTTACTTTCTATAGTAGCAGTTGTGTATCTCATATCGCCACCGTGTTAATTTATTATCACCTTATGAGTGCCCTCATTTTGAGTATCTCTTATCTCGTATATTTCTTTTTCTTGCGAATTCTTTACACCTTATCGTTAGCGTGATTGATTTTGATGAATTTCTTACCTTTCAATATCTCATCTTATCATTGTAAATAAATTTCATACATTGGCTGAGCTTAGCTCATTCTTCTATCTTTCCACCACCATTCTTCCGTCACTTTAGCCTAATCTTTTCCTATTCTGGTTGGTCTTCTACACTTCTTTCAGCCATCCAAGGAAATAAAAATACCTCGTAGTTTCAACAGTTTTTACGTCGACCGGTTGTGATCTTTCGAGTCATCTTCACGATTGAGGTACCAGAAAAATCTTATTTTATAGCATTTTTTGAGGGAAGAGTAAAGACAAAAGAAGCCGACGCGATCCTCATGACCTCCAATTTCCTCTCTTTGGGCTGCTGGTGGAGGACATTTCATAATGAAAATACTGCCATTACCGCTCTTTAGGGCCTAGACTGCAAAAACAGAATGTGAGGTTCCCAACTCGTAGTACTGTTGGTATTCGTCCACCCTCACCTTTAATTGCAGTCCCGATTGACCGTTTTATAAGCATCGCAGTAATCACAAACGAGTTGGTAAATCCTGCGAACGTTCAAAATCATCCATCCTGTTTTTAACTTAAAGCAATGACCTCCAAATAATGCAACGGATATGGGGTTCTTAAATGAAGATTAGCTTAAGAAGGTTAAGGGATGTACCCTTAGAAAAGCTTACTTTTTGATCCGCAAATGCGTACGTAAATGTTATTAGAAATCAAACCGTTTCATCATAAATCAAACCGAATTCATAAAGTTTGATATAAGTGATTCATTGCAGTTTTGAAATCTGGATTTGATATCGAGTTCTCATCTTTGCTGATAAGGTATCGAAGACTCGCATCAGATTTACAATCAAAATCCCAATCTTTTACCTCATCTTGCCATAGTTCACCTGATTTTAAACGGAACTGATTATTTTTGATTTCGAATTTTGATCATTACATAGATTCGGTATTTGTATATTGTACCTATTACATTATTAGAGATTCATTCCAGCTAGATGTCATGTTTCTATTTTGGTGGTTAAAATTTAAACGGTGCTCTCTTTATCCAGCTTTATATCTTCGGGAGAGTTTTCTGAGGAAATATTTAAGGGAAAGGGTGGACGGGATAGGGCAGAAAATATTCCCAGCTCTTTCCATAAAAGAGAATAGCTTAAAATAGATCAGAAAGGATATTTCTTGAGTTGTGAGCGAGAAATTCCGAAAGAGAGGCACTTATGGAATTAACAGCCGTAATTTGTAAATTTGAGAAGAAACAAGCTCTATTTTAGGAGTGCAATAACCAAATAAGGGATCTAATGTATCGCTATCGAGTCTTCGAACATAAATGGAAAACAGCAATAAACTCATAAGAGATAGCAATGCATCAATTGTAACGATTTATTCGTTGACTTTGTATGAATAATGATGATTGTAAGATGAATACATAGGTTATCAAAAACAGTTACCCCAAAGAAAGCAGCCTCTAAAGGAAACGAATAATGAACGACTTGGAAGAGTCTGGCAGATATTCGTGTAGTCTGACTTCCAACCGTGCTATCAGTGGTATGTAAGATTAAACTATTCATTAAAAGTAAGATTTAAGGGGAACACTCAATGAATCAATACATACAGACAGTACCTTTGGATGTCTTTAACGTGTTTCTTTATCATTGACACATTAAACGAAAAGGAGTTGTTTTAATGCCAACTATTCGTTCCTCCTAAGCGTGTATTTAGTAAGTACTGAGAATAGCGTAAAGAGTGTTTATCATGAAGGAAGTTATGCATTTCACAAGAAAATTCACTTACTGTCACTTAACTTAAACTTTCATTTCTATGGACGACTTGTAATTACTAATTCTGAATTTGGAATTTTGTCGAAGTAGAATTAGAGCAGACCTTCGATTTGACTATAATGTAAGCTCTTTATTTATAAAGGAAAATAGGATCACAGCTGTGATGACACATTAGAGATTTAAAGCCGTAATATGTAAACAAGAAAAATGTGTGAAAAACTAACCAACAGGGGTTATGATTCTCGGTTTGGCGCTTTGCAAGGTTAATATTCCCACTACGCGATTTACTCGCTGGCAAACGATGACTTTTTAGAGATATTAAAACTCTAATTTGAACTTTCTCATTATGAACGGAATATCTTTCTCCAATTCATCTTAGAATAGATGATGTATGGTTTATCTCCTGTTTTTCATCGATGCGTAATTTTCGAAAGAATTCTGCGAAATCCAACATGTCAATGATCTCTTCATTCCACTCATATTCGACCATCTTTTCGTGGATTCGGTAATATTATACTGCAAGAAAAATGGCATTTTTCCATGTGAAAATAGAACTTAGGACATCCTTGAGTTTTTATTCATCAGCTAATTTAAATCAATTTTGAAATGTCACGGAAGTATTTTGGAATCCATTGGAGTTTGAAGTTCACCCATTTCCCCTATTTACAAATTCAATTTTGATAGAATATATTAAAGACGTTGCAGAAACTTATTATTTCCTGTATTTAAAAGTTGGATAAGAGTTTAGTAGAAACAATAATGCGGATGATAAGATAATATTGTTGCGAGATAAGAACCTTCTTAAGCAGAAATATTTGATTGCTCTCCATGCATTGCGAAAGAATTAACGCAAACAATAACGCTGATTTTTATTTGCGATAAACGACTTGGTTCTATAAGGTTGTTAAAAATTAACAAAAATCTGAGATCATATTTGGTATGTTTTATATCTTTATGTTGTTTGTCAATTTTTCGTATAAGTTCCATTGTTATAACCTCTTAAATTATTGGTTATGATGACATGAAATGATGGTTTAATGATTTCTTGACAAATAATGGTAACCTTAAATCGAGTTTAATTAAGCCGTATATAATTCTCTACGCATTATACTATAAGTGCTTTATAATAAATAATTATTTTATATAATATTGAGAATTTTAAGTCTCTCACTCTTATTTAGAGTAATATCTAATCTTATCTACTTATTTAAGAATCTGTTGATATGAAATGCGGGAAATATTTTTCTTATATGTTTGGCAACCATACGAAATTTCCCAGAACTTATCTATTAATTCCTTTCGTATTCTTATATGTTCCAAGGAGATATCTTAATATGATATTCTGGCTATGTGTTCCGTAAACTTTAAGCGTTATTGCGCGTTATACTGTTATAACATAGAGTATTAAATAGATATACAAGGTCATCTTAAAAACGAATTAAGAAACCTCAAGGTTTAAGAAATACATACTAACTTTACGTAAGAAAATCATAATTTAGTCGCAAATTCAACGAAAATCTTTACTAATTTACATTTACATTAACACCCCGCTATCCGCCATATGGTATGTAAACCCTAAAATCCCTAATTAGCCTTCTGATTGGCATACCTTGTACTATCTGGAAAGAGACCAGTAATGGCTATCCGTTCTCGCTATTATGTATGCATATTCGTGGTGATGAAAATAATGGCACGTGTATTAATCGATCCTTAAGAACCGTCAAGGTATGGCAAGGTGCTTTGGAGGGACTTGGTGGTACTGCGATCACATTCAAGTAACACGCGTTTTGAATATGAAACTTCGATGCGGTTGGAGAATCCCGAGGTGATCGTTGGTTCCGTTAGGTTTTAATGGTCATCTTAGCACGTTCTCCAAGTATGAGCGGTTTATCGGCGATTATGTGCGTTGTAATGGCACTCAGCCATGGGTTTAGCGCTGCCAGTGGATGCCAACGTACATAAATTGAAACGCAAATAGGGATTTATTTATAAACCCTCCAAACAATACTACGATTATACGATTCATTTTTTGTGTTAATGCCATACACGTGTAGAAATGTGAATCAGAATTCAGAGAATGAATTTTTTGTCGATAATTACACATCCGATAGTTAAGACCATATAACGATTTAAAAATGATAAAAGGCCTGTAAATTTGTAAGTTATCGAAAGCTTTTTCCACCTGAAGAATGGTTAGTTATGTATATAATTAAATGTTTGTATGTTTACTCTAAACATTTAGTATTACTTCTAATAAATTTATCTTAGGACTTAGTTCATCTTTCATAAAGATTATCAACATAAGGTTAAAGAGATTATCAATTTAAGAAAATATTATCAGTATAAGAGTTCCACTGAATATATTTAAGACCATAGGCTTCAAATTTAGTCCAAAATCTCAAGAAATTTTTAATCTCTAACTACTACTCTATTACTTCATTAAAACCGCAATACTAAGAGTTCAAGTGGTGTTTTATTACACTCGTTAACACGTTATAGTGAGTTCTAATGAGAATTTATTAATTAGCATACCTTCCTTGTTTTCACTTATTTATATTGCTCTATTTTCTTCCACGTGTATCGAAGTAAGTAAACAAAATGTCTGAAACACTTAAATGGCTACCGTTGGTTGCCCACAACGATAGATGTTTACCCGTTGCTACAAAACCCCTCTGTCTCGCCCATAAATAGTGCCAATGGGAAACAAGTTTACGGAACGATAGCAGGAACCAGAGTAAAGACTGCTAAAATGTCTCTTTTAAAGTGGTTTTCAAAAAGTTTTGACTTACATTCGTGTCATCTTTTAGATTTATCTATCACCATCTAAAAGATTTTGCAGACTAAATGAAGGGTTAAGCTAAGTTTCTGTATATGAATGGTATTTAAGGGAACTTCATAGAGCGAGTGGAACTGAAATTGTGATTCTATAGCAATATCTAAACATGTCCATATTGCCTGAAAACAGTGTGGACGGCCAAACATTTTCTAGGATTTTCCCTCGATAAGTTTTCACGTTTAATTCGAAAAACTTTTGAAAGTTTCAAGCGTAAACAATCCATTTCACAGTTGAGTGCACTGCAGATTCTTTTGGGTGACGGCCATTTTCTTTTCTCGAATATCTCACGTAGTACGCGCTATGGACCTCGGTCCTCAAAAGAGAAAATATTAGACAATTTGACGCTATCAATTGCTATGGTTTACGACATAAAAGTAAATGAAAATATTAAAGACAATTTATTGAAGCCTCCCATCATAAATTTATCGTTATAAAGTAATTAAATTCGATTTCTTTACCTTCTGAGTGAATTCTAAAGGTAATCTTTGGTGCTCTAAAATTATTAGTAGACATTATAATTTCATAATCTTCAATCTTAATTCGTTTCCTATAAGCTAACTAAAAGAGGCCTTACATGTAAAAAATACGGTTATTTCAATGACAATAAAATCTCTTTGATGTAAAATGTAAATTTCTTTGAATTTTCTTCGATGTCTTTAAAATGGGACTTTTTCGATACGAAAAATAAAATCCATTTAACAAGTAAAACACTTAGAAGACTTAACAACGAACTGGCTGTAGAAATGAGTCTAAACATATTTAGTCTTTCGGAGTAATTTTTCCCTACTACCATATATCGATGAATGGAATATTTTTATTTCCCCTTAACTCCAAGATAGAGGAAAATTTATTTCTCTTTTAATATTGTCTCAGACTTGTTCATGGCTGTGATTATGAAGAATTAATGATGATGAATAATTCGATTCATTTTGGTCTCCTCGTGTTAAATTAACTTCAAAAGTGTTATTCATTCGGTCATTCTTCTATACTTAATAGATTTATTCCACCCATAGTATCAAACTATGTAAGAAAAGCAAGGGCAAACTACCTCAGTCCTCATCTTGTCTAGTTACCCTTCCCTCGGCTTTTGACAGCTAATAGCGGAGGTTTTGATTCTATCAGGCTGAATGCAACACATACATATCAAATTTAAATATAATGGTAAAAGTAAAAAGAAAGTTTTAAGCCTGTTAAATACATTTTGTTAAGTGTGATTCTCAGGAAAACTGTTACGCAAATGAAGCATGAAAGTTTTTCTTTAAGACCTGAAGACATTTCCGTTCTTAACGTTAAATCCTTAAAGCTTACCTTTCCGAAATCTTTGTGTTGGGGAACCGTTAGATCGCTTCTAATCAGATTACCTCCCACACAATCGCCCCTAAATTCTAGAGCCTCCCACGTTGCCATTTCCATTGCTTGGACGTAAAAAAGCAAGAGAAAGCTTAGTATAAAACCCTGGCACCCTGCCATCTCTCGCCTTAATTATGGTTTCTTTTCTTAAATGATCAGCAAATCCTCAGCGAAAGTTTGTACTATTCTTTCTCTTGTCTTCGAAAGCATCTCCGCCCAACGATCATAACGGAGGAGAGCCGATAACACCATTAAAGTGAAGGCTTTGGGAATCGGAGATTCTTCTGTCTGTGTTGATTGTCCTTTTATATTTATCAACGTCGTCAAACTCCCCATTAAGAGTTTCGTATCCTCCGTTAAGTAATCTTCGAAAATTTCCTTGATTAAACATATCAGTACACTTAATCATTGCCAATAATCAATGCAAGCAAAGGGGCCATAAGACCACTTAAATTTCAATGAAATGATTTTACGCTGAACTCCTATTCTATGCTTCTAAATCAACAGTATATTTAATGATCATTTTCAATTATTTTATGTAAAAATTAGCTCTAATTTCTCACCTTAAAGAATCAAATCTATATTATCCTTATCAAAAAATCAATGTATTGACTTATAAACAAAGTCATTACATTATATTCAGATAGATTATTGTTATATTTCATTTCAAAATCCATAAATTATTAGTCATACTTAATTTTCTCTTCTGATTCTGAATTTCTCGGAACAAATAAGCTTTGAATTACTTTGCATCATAATTTTTAATCTTTGAATCGTTTTATTATTATTATTATGAATCTCAATGCATTCGAGCATTATTCTGTCATTATTTCTATCGGATATTCTGTGTTGATGTTGACTATTCCATTTGTTTCGAATATATCGCTGAAAACTCGAGTGTTAGATACAGAATTCAACTTTCTCGTCTCTGCAAAAACTATTATGCTCATAATTTAACATGAAACGATGTAAGATTAAAAAATCAATTAAGACCTCATAACATGTTCTCTTTGAAGAAGGAATTGTTAATAAGACAGCTCTATGACTTCTATCTTTTTAAGCTTACTAACTCTGTGTGCCTCTTGTCCTTGACAGTGGAAAGGATGAAGTATTGTCACAGCACTCGCTGGACTGTGAAGAATTGCGAAGAAATAGAGCTTAACAATTATTAAGCTCCCTTTCATTGCAACCGATCCACGAATGCAACTGCAGTCCAAGAATCATTCGCTTAAGGTCATTTGAAGAGCGAATTAAATGTTAATATGAAGCAGTCACTGCTCGTTGGCTGACACTTTCGATAAAAAATTGAGAGAAAGAAGCGGATGCTCTTACCGCTAGTGCCGAGGCCAAACTTGGGGATTATTCCAAAAACTCCTGTCGCTTTCGATACACGCGTAATATTTTTGCACGGATACTTAGAATTGAATTTAATTTTTCTCATGTAATTACTAAATATAGTTGTACAGTACCTTGGTCGACAGGTGACATAAATTATTGGCTAACAATCACGGATTTAGCTGACAAACGTTTCGAGGGATTCTCGCACATAGGCGAATGCACAAAAAGTTAAAAATGATGCATTTCAATACATAATTCCAATCTTGCTCAATAATGAAAGAGTGGAAGAATTCTTTGCAACTTGAAATTCAAGGATTTGGTAAATTATAGGAAAGAATTTTGGATAACGAAAGTTCATGCTTACATGTCTGATTCGGGGTGAATTATTTTAACCGTGGCAACGTGTTACAACGACAAAATATTTTCAATCCTAATTAGTCCGGATAACAATTTTATCCGGGAAATGTATATATATTTTGCTGTTATGGCACTATTGCAATGGCTATTAAAGATAAAAATTATCCATTGACATCCTGCTTAAAAAATCAATGCTAAAATTGAAATAACTAGATATTTTTTCTATCTGTGAGATACTATACTAATTCTTTTCAAGACCTTCACTTACGGTATTAGTCTTTAAGCTGTCGTAAATGCGTTATACCTTTTTTAAAAACGTATAATTCAGGCCATGTTTCGGAAACATCTTAATCTCTCCAAAATCACCTTCACTCAAATCTAAACTAGTTCCTTTGCTCTGGAGCTTGTAATTGCTGTTCTTTAGTCATTTAAGTAATAGCCATTAAGCTAAGTGTGGTTTTGCGCAATATCTTCCCACTATAGCGGGCAAGTTTTCAAATTTCAAAGAAGCGAGTTGCAGAGGGTTCTCATTTACACCCAAAGCATTTGGCGGAAGAATCTAAAAGAGAGTTCGTCGATTCGCCTAGGCTGATCTTCTTGCTACAGACGAACGAGCTCTTTTAACAAACATTGAGATTGAATAATTTTAACGCACTTCCAATCTTATCGATCTCAGATTTTGCTTCTCTTGCGACCCTAAACAAGGATGTCCAAGCTTTTGACAACAGTGGGCCTCATAAGCTTCTATATGGACCTTGAAAGCATCAGACAGTGTAATTCTTTGTGTTTATAATAATGTGACGATATACCGTGATACTTTACTTTAAATTTTGACAGCTATGCTTAAGGCTGTAAAGGCGTAGGCATTTGACTATAGATTCCTACCAAAATATGGTCTCTTATTCTTTGGATATCAAAATTTTGGGTAAAGAAAGTACTTGGCTTTTAGAAAAGACCTACATAAAATAGGTTAATTGTCCGATTAGTACGCGATTAGTTACCCCGATCCAAAATCAGTCCATTTTCTATGCATATAATTTCTTAGATTGCGGCGATACCTTGAGTAAAGAATATAATTCCGTAATCACCTTCGTTGGCCAACACGATTTCTCACATGGTACCAACTCGTATATCTCACATATGCAATGCCAAAAAAGCAACCATTCGTTTTTATTTGCAAGCGGTAATGAATGGCGTCCGATGTTTTCTGGAGAAAAAGGATTTCATATTTTAGTCTAAAAAAAGCATTTCTAAAGGCTCTCTGAATTAGTGCCATACATATTCGCAAACGAATGTTGGAAACTGGAAAATTTCCTCTTAGAATGCTGTTAATGCAAACACCCAATAGTAATAATAATGTCTTCATATAAGGGCGAGATTGAGAATTATTTGTTCTCTCTTATATTTAACCATAGTGAATTGCATCTATTTACTGATTCCACTTTATAGATTTTATTCTTTTTGATATAGCGAGTTGATATATATGAATCGGCATGCCAAGCACGTACCTACACATGACCAGCACTAAGATAACATATTATTATTTATTCACTCTTTCTTTTCCGCATATCCTAATAGAATAATCCATAAATTGAAAGACCTTTCGTATTTAAACAGCGGCATTTTTTATATTATTCTGTTTACTCGTATTATCATTAGTATTCAAAGTGTCTCGACAGCTAAAGTCATCCATTTCGTGAGCTCCCACCGGGAATCGAATCCGGTACCGCTTTCGCCAAAGTTCAACGTGTTTCCCAGATGTTCAACTTTGGTAAAGCGGTCTCGGGTTCAATTCTCAGTGGGAGTCCTAGTGCGAAATGATCTCAGCTGTCGAAGCGCTTTCAACAGTGATATTACCACTACGAAAATACGTAATTCAAAAGCGAAGACATGACAGCGTGGATATGCAAAATGTAAAACAGAATGAATCCTCTGATTAATATTCACCGCTTTAGTTGGAAATAAAATACCAAATTGAATTAATGAAAGAAATAAAAAATTAAAGTGGTGGATCGATTGGAGATTTCAGTCAAAAATCTATAATTATTGATGAACAATATCGATAAACAATAAAATTCAGCTACAGCAACATTGATGCCTCTAAAGGACGCTTGAACTTTTCGTTCCGTGATCGTCTTTTTACAAGTCGATAGCCAGCAAGTAATGCCCATGAATCACTCAGAACGGCAGTCATGAACCACAGAGAGCGTATAGTTTGATTTCCTTTCCACCTGCGGTCAACTAAGTACTGAGTAACATGCACTTTTCCGTTACTTTACATGTTGGAATCCGGCCTGAATGGAAACCACAATCTCGGCCGGAATACAAGGCCTCTGCTGCGTTCCTTGTCATCGTGGATTACGACAGAAGGACCGCAGGTTGAAGATCAGCCCACAAAGAAATGATTTGTTTGACCAAAACGACCTCGGACACACTTCCCTCTGCTCTTTTCTAGATATCAACCTGTCCATCGATGCCGATTAAGCGAATGAATTTACTTCCGCTCTACATAAAATACATCACAGAAAACACCAGCTCCGTTATCTCATAGCATTTTTCCCCCAGATCCAATGTTTTTTCTATCAACAGTGGTATTTCATGGGCTAGCGATGTGGTAGCTGAGTCCCCTGGCTGGAATCAAGGACCTATTATTAGATGGTTAAGTGTGGTCGAACTGATCCCCAGTGATTTATTCGAAGTTTACAATATGAACGGGTAGGGAAAAACTTCTGAATGAGGACGGAGAGAAAATTATTACATATTCCAGAAAAATAGCTTTTCAATCCTTCATTGCAACAGTCTGATAGTCTTCAGCATTTTCCGGTTATTTATGTTTTATATTTGTCACTTCTGCACCTTTCTGTATTATTTACAGGCAAGTTCAGGGCGATTAAATAATCAATCGCTGTATTCATAAAAATAAAAGAAGTAAATCATAGAACTAGAATAGCTAGGCTTAAAACTGGATAATCTAGAAATTAGCTCAGTCGATTGCTATCCAGCGTTAGCCTTGCAGCATCATAGGTCATTAACGTTAACCTTATAACTTTGTAGGCTCAGATTATTTTCCCTTACGGTTAAAACAAGAAAAAACAATTTTATTAAGAAAAATATGTTACTTTTTCCGTGTTGATTAAGCATATGCCATCTTTTCTCCTAAAAACCTAAGAACTGTTGGAACACTCAAATGCGGCCAGTTTTCACTTAAAAACAGAATATAACTAAATAAACGGTACTCATAAAATTTATCAGTAGAAGAAGTTGAACTGAAAAATTAATTTTTTAAAGGTTAATATTGTTTTTCAAAGTCAAAAGCAGCATTTGTTATTTATTAATTCAATCAAATGTTTATTTTAATCGTTGATGGATTATTAATGGATTAATAAATCCGTCATATATCGTATCATTGAGAAAGGCTACCATTGCTTTATTTGGTGCAAGCTTTGCCTTGGGGCACTCAGCAAACAGTATTTTTATTTATAAATAAACAAATGATACTTCACCAATAAACTGATAATATGACGAAATGAGCTGATATGCAATTACACTTCCACTTCCAAAATCCCGCCAAACTTTTGTTTCATCGCCCGGCTCTATTCTAACTTAATCGTTACCGTAGTTCGGTAGAAATAAAATGGTAAATCACCCAATCAAATGTAGCCGAACATAAAACCCGCCTCCAAAGCTTTAGCTATTTTATAGCTTTAGCTAGTTTCTTGGAAATGGCACAAAAACATGTTGAATACCTGCAAATTGGAAAGTGTTGATTTGCGAATAGTATCGTCGAAAATAATAATCACGATTTACTTAGATATTTTGTATATTTTTGTGCTATTCTTATAGAATAGTTGAACATATTTCATGCGTGAAAGTTAGTTTTCGGGAAATTTATACAATAGCTAGTTCTGACCTCATCTTTGATCAAGTCCAGTGAGCTCTGGTGAACTGTCATACTTGAATACATTTAGAAGCAATATATATCCTACAAACTGAGAAGTAATTATATAAACACTTTAGACAGTATATGAATACTTTTTAGTGAATTTTTTCGTTTTAATCTCCTTGAGCCAACAGATAAGATTTTACCGTGGGCTTTTTTCATTGTATTTTCTTTCGTCAATACTGAATAAGATGCAAAAATATAACTTTATTGTCTCGTGTCTTTTAATGACAATGGCAACTTTAAGAATGAACCACTATATTTTTCACTTACTTTCACCCGTGACTCTCCGCAACTACCCTGGTAGACAATTTTTTTTTCTAGAAGACGCTATCTAGTCGAAAAATAGAGTAGTAGTAGGTTGTTGTTCTTCGGAGGCACAAAAGTAAATATCAGATCCCAAAACTAAGCACCAGCCTTCATCATCTTCGGCGCAGAAATTTCGGGTAAGATTTCGTGTTCAGTTTTCAGACTTTCTTCATTAAAGCCTTCGTGGAATGTCTATTTTCCTCCCTCGCCCTCATCTTCTTTCATTTTCTTTTCTGCCTCTTTCCTTCTCTCTCTCTCTATCCTATTCTTGGCTCTAAAATTCTTTCGAGTATTTTTGCCACCTTGGAAATCGCGGTAACTCCTCTGCCTCCCCATCGTATGTCTGCTACCAAAATATCTCCTTTTCCAATAGGGCCGCAATATCCTTAAGTTTCGACGGAGAAGCCCTAAACGGGAACGAGAAAGTACTATTTTACACTCGCTTGTTTGTCTTTGCAAAACTTTTATATCGAATTGACGACCTGCTTGTTTTTCGCTGATCTGTTAATTATAGAATGGATTTGAAGAGTATTTCTTCCTCTCTTGTTTCTAACGCAGTTTGTAGAGAAAAGCACTCATTTCCTTTAAAGAGAAAGAGAAAAAAGAAAGCAACTGTTAACTGGAGCTATTCATCAATCTAAAATATCTCTTTATCGTATTATTGATCGATATATTTTATATAATAATGATGTATATTAATCTGAAGTGTCAGTTATTTATATTATTAATTAATTAATTGTTATAATTATAATATAAAGTAATATTGGTTCATTATCGTGAATTATTATTATAATTTATTACAACTTTATTGTAAAACATTTGTAAAGTGAGTGAGGAACATTGAAAATGATAGAATTTTTTATAGGAAAGCTGACTTTAAGTGAAGCAGCTGTGTTTAATTACATAATAATTATATTGTTATTATATTTAATTGATATTTTTGAAACATTACTTAAATTAACCATGACTACATGCATGAATAACATCCATTGTGATCAGGTCAATTTCTAATCGAAAGTGTATGTCATTGATTTTAATTATAATGTTGGAATAGATCATCGATGGAGAAGTAAAATAGCAATACCTGTAAAAAGTCAGTACATTATTGCCATTTTATCTCTCCTCGAAAATATAGAGTCCCACTAAGTGTTTCTAGGGAAGATTAATTTCTGAAATAGATTACTTTGCATCGCCATCTTGAGCTCGGAAAGCTTCGGAAACCGACTCTTATTAAATTTGAAAATATACTAATTTCCTCACTCATATTACTTTATAAGCAAGCCAGAAGCAACCATCAATAAAGTGTAGAGTAATTACACACTTTCAGGATATATTATTGACAGGAAACTTTCTTTCTGTATTTAAATGATTTAACCCCTGCCTGTTTCTATGCATTTAGAAAGCTTTGATAAAATATATATGTCATTATATATTGCTACGTGTAGCATATTGTTTTATAAATAAATTTTAATCCTAGCATAGCCGTGGTACTAAAATTGGCCTCTATGCGGCTTTTACAGATTTGAAGACACGCTTTTGTTTATTGTAATGTTTAACCCAACGTTTCGATCTCAGAAGTTTGGAATTGTTTTTTATTTCATGCGAGACTGAATATTGAAAAGTGGGGAATGCTCTGATTGAACACTTATTAAGTATTAATGTAAATTAATATCTATGTAGAAGCCGCTGGTCAAATTCCTTTTATGTGAAAATGAAATGATATCTGCTCAAGCATAAATAAATGAGGCGCCGAATTAATTTTTGTACGTGTCGTGTAAAAATGTTATGAAAATCAACGGAAGAAGTGAATTGTGTTTGCTTTCCATAGTTACAATTTATAAAGGGAGTAAAAATTCATCCAACTACTTCAAATAATGAAAATCGTATATCTATATGCAATGCTGATGCTGGGCCCTCGGTAATTGATGCAATCATATTTATCCATCAATAACAAAATAGTAAATTGTTATAATATAATATCTATTTTAGTGCACATTTTTATCTAACTACAGGAAAAAAATACGAGCTCTTAAGTCGAAAGTGTCGAAAGTCTTAATTTTTGCGTACTACGAGCATAAAATTAGTTTTCTAAAACATATAATTGTATTTGTAGGTAATAATAAAATCCTATATTTGGAAAATACTATTTGAAAGAGTTCTAAAAATTGTCAATTATTACTTTCATTAAATGTAGTGATACCTCGGTTAACAAAATTATTCGTTCCGGAATCATTTTTGCATGCACAAATCTTCCCTGGTCAAATGTAATACCTCATAAGTTACCAAATCGTAAAATACCCGTAAACTCTACCGAAAAGCACCATTTTCTTTGATAAGCAAGTAATAATGAGTAGAAACCGTTTCGTTCTAGTGATACGTGCACGCGTGCACGCGCGAACATTCGTAAGTCGTGTCCGCAAAGGCAGCGAAAAGCAGTCGCCAACAGCTGGTAAATCCAATAGCCAAATCCATACCATGCCGAGCCAACACTGTTTTTTGGTCGAACTCATTATTCTCTTCGTAGCATTAATTCCTTTCAAATAAAAACTTATCTTTCCCATTTTTCTGTTCATAGTCAACTTTCTCACTCCCATGTAAAATTCCTGTACCCGCTCTCGATTTGGGATTTCAATCTTCGATCATTTCTATTTTAGTATCGAGCGAAAACTACTCCCCGAATTCCATTTATACGTGTTACATATTCCTTGAAAAAACTGCCATCCTACGCCTTCCCTTCGCCAGAGAGAGATACAGCTCATAACTGCTGCCTGTAAAAAAGGAAAATGTACCCACCGATCACTCCGGGCAAACAAATCTCTGTTTCTGTTTACCCAATGTACCTATGTATCCTTTCGTGTACAGATAGCGAATTTAATACCTCTGGTCTGGGAAAATTCTCTGTACAGCGATTTTTTCGCCGAATTCGTCAATCGCGAAAATTAACCTCACAATTTTCCTTTGATTCTTTTGCCTCGCAAATTGTTTACGATTGAATTTTAAGTTGAATTACGCGAGTTAAATACAAATGCGGTGAGTTACTAGTCGGTGAATTGCTTTTTGATCGGCTTATCGCATACATTCAGACTTCTGCGTATGATCTGTAGTGGATTGTGGGTTGCTCAGATTTTATTTCTCCATTTTCTCTAGTCCTCTGCACTTCTTTCTGTATTTTTTTCATCATTCTTCGAAGCGTCAATATTTTTCTCTTCTTTCTCCTTTCTTTATTCTTTCCCTCACTATGATCACTTCCTTCAGCCAATATATCCTATTAATTTGGAAGACCATAGCACAAAGCTTCTCCTCTCTACTCATCACCTCCTCACTCTTTATTTTATCCATCCATTTTAATTTTCAATATTCTTCTTTTAGTTGTATACAATTTTGAGTCTGTTCGAACCTGAAGATGGTTATACACCGAAACCGGTAGTTCTTAAATAAAACCTTCTGTGGAAAAGTAAACATCTGCATTCAGTTATGTATTTCCACCACATCTCGGCCGAGGCTATAGATTATATTTTGTAAATAATTACCAAAAAGTCACAACGTTTTTCTGAGGTAAAGTTTTCTGTCCAATTAAATTGACTTTCTGAGAAAATTCATTCATTCATTCTTTCAATACATACGATAACATTTTAAGAAGAGGTTATCAAGTATATTTCATGGACAATTAATCTAGGTGAAGGAAGCTCGAATATCTACACAGAAGAAAAGATACCCATAATGAATTCGCTGGAAAGGATCAAACGTTTCTGGCACTCAAAAGATCTTGCTCTCCGTGTCAGAGTTTTGAATGAGTGGCGATCCAAAACTTCCTGTGGACTTCGTCCTTTAATACTGTTCTTGTTTGAGAGGGAATATGCGTAGGTCGCGACAACAGATGCTCAGTAAACAGTACGCTGCAGATAATATCGTCACTTTGATTTCAAAATACTGCAACATTTGAGAAATACCGATGGCCATTCTATCGAGCGGAAGTTTTGGAATTGGGACCTTATTCATATGAATTGGAACAACTTTAGTCGCTCACGAAATAGTCTTACAATTATTTTGTGTATTTGAGTTCCGTAAAAGCTATATGGAATGAAGCAAAGTATCGTCTACGGAGATAACTTTTCCAAATTCCCGAAAGCTTAAATCTCATCATAGTAATTCATTCATTAATCTTTTTCCTTCAATTTAATTCGAATTAAAATCATCCCATTGGTTTCTAGAGTAACGGAATAGTTTTGCTAATGGGTAATAAAGGCTTTCTCTAACCAGAGTTTTCTTACGCCGCACATTTTCAGCTGCTGGAGAGTTTGTTAGATGATCATTTATCATCATTCGTGCCGTATTTTCTAATCTTCAGCTTCGTAAACAAGCTAGTCATTCAGCTAGGATCTTAAGCATGGTCTCAAGGGAATATGGAGCGCTTTTGTATATGGAATACCGCTAACACTTGGATGTGCGTGAGTCGATTTTCTATTTTTCTATTTAATGTCATGGCGATGGTAAAATTTAACTAGAAATGGTATTGAACTCGGAGGCTGAGTTGTATTATCATCATCTAAAGATAGTCGCCATAAAAAGGTATGTTAAAAGGCTCCTTAAATGACATTCCATAGTGCTTTCAAAATAGACACCCATTAAAATATTCTTAAATAACCCATGAATCATATCATAGATTGGTATTGGTGGAATGGGTATGTCCTATTTTGGTTAATTTCAACGTAATTTATATTTTTGAATCCGTTTTCCTTTTATTTTTCAGGAAATTTTTACTTCAATTGACACAAGATTAATTAAATACATAATTACATTTAGATGAGAATCTTAAAAATAGCATCGCGAGTTCATTGTTAGTTAGAACTTTAGAGCCGTTAAGGACAGGGATACCTCGGCTAGCGAAGACTATTCATTCCATAAATATTTTATGCTCATCCTACCTTTCGATTGCCAAGTGAACAATGCAGAGATCTTTCAATAAACCAAGGTAAAAACCTTTAATTCATATTTAAAATATTCTTTTGAAGACATAGACTTCTAAGCATTTAATAGCCTCTTTTCATGTTTCCGGGACAAGGAAAAGAACCTTAACAACACAGTCGACGATAACTGCTTTCGTAGCTCGTAGCATCTCCAAACCGTAAATTTGAGTAATCTACAAGAAGTACTTTTTATGCCACTATTTCACAATAGTAAATTAAATAAAGAGAGAAGATAATCAATTTTAAGCCTTACGGATGCACTCAAAATTAATCGAAAGGCAAATGTTTTCATGGCATACGACGGAGGTCATCAACCTCATTGGAATAGAAGTTATGAATAGCTACGGTGGCTGCATCGAAAATGGAGGATGATTTAGCACAAACCATTTTGGCCACTATCCTTTCTGTATATTTTAAAGGCAACTCTTTGTTGTCTAATTGAATTGAATTAAACGAAGAGAGCTAGATAATTAGTCTCATTGTGAATATTTATGTTTTTTAATTCTCCATGATCATGGGTACGACGATTTCACACAGTCATTCAACTGCGGAAGACTGGGCAGGTATCATGACTAATTTAATAAATTACTTTCAAATGTTTCTATTTTTTATCGTCTAAGCTTCCTGAGATGCAGTGAAAATAAATCACACTTTTATTTCTGAAAACAAATATTCCAATCGCTGATAAAATATAATTATGACTATTGAATTGAATGAAGGAAAATCGACTGGGAATCCACATTTATTAGTAATTACATTCATTAATCATTGATTCGCTGCGTGAGGTGAAATGTTAATCAATACTTAATTAAACTACTAAAACTTATAGATACAGATTAAAGATAGACAGAAATAATGATACTGACACAAGGAATAATGATAAAGTATGTCTTTGCACATATTTCCATAATAGAGAGAAGGAGAAATAGAAGTGAAAAATGTCAACATGACTGGGACTCGAACTCAAGACTATCAATTTCCGGGTAGTTGTCATAACCACTAAAATACCATATCAAGTCAATTCCACTTTGTTAACAGCGGAAACCAGAAGCAAAACCCAGATCTTCCATTCTAGGAAAGTGGGGACTGGGTTCGAATCCCACCCATCTCGATATTTTTCGCTTCTGTTACTACTTGGGAATCATAATGATAATTATTAGCGAATGTTAAGAATCATAATTTTTAATTTACATTTTGGCAATTTAGATTCAAAGTCTAACTAGCCTGTGGGGAATAATGTTTTCCACTCGCTAGCGATATTTCCTGTTTTGTATTTCTCGTGCAGCTTCCTTAATTCATCACGCAGTTACTCCAACACCTACTTCCTAATAATTGTAATTAATCCACAATTGATAATTGATCGTCAATTCGAATATTTGCTCATACGTAAATACTTTCGCCCTCTATGTTTAAGTGCTGTCGATATTTTCTTCGTGTATCCATTCAAAGTTACATTCCGTGAGTATACGGCATTCATCTCTCATGTCTCCTTAGCGAATCCGTGATTTATTTTAACGGGGAAACCTAGTTTATATTATCGACTTACAAGTTTGGTTTGATACTGGCTTTAGTTTATATAAAAAGAGCATTTTTATGGGAACATACCTCACTTTTCGATGTCGACTGCGGCGTTTTCTACCACTTTTTGAAAAATTCTTATGCCTTTGCAAAGGATATTTCTTATAGACCCTTACTTTTTTATTATCTCCATAGCATCTTCAGCGGACACAAACCTGGTTCAAACCTTCATTCATCATAATTATGTAATTTGTCGGAAGCAACGCGGCTTGAATGCATCTTTGTTTTGTAATGAATGAACTTCACCTTTATGTTGCCTTTGTAAGACGTTATTCCACCGCTTTTATTTTCCTTCCTAAGTTTCCTTTTCCTAAGCATGACTCGAGGCAGTAGATAGAAGGATTCCTTTCGCAACTCCAAACACTGAGGCCATCCTTTTGCCACGAACAGTAAAGTTTGTTTTTTTGCAGCCAATTCACCACCTTCTGTCCTCTTTTGTAGTATAGACAAAACACATAAACAACTTACTTTCGCATTTATAAAAACCGAAGGAAAATATTACAAAGAAATTAATGAAAATAATAGATAAAAGTGATCCCTTTGCCGCCAATTCCTGAAATGTCCTCAGAATTTGATTTACGTCAATTCAAATAGGTTGGAAGTTTTATTTATCCCAGTTAAGGAGTGAATTTCTTCTACGTGACATCTTAGTGGGTTTAAAAAAGATCCGGCGGACATCAGGTCACGGACGACCTTAATTGACGGTCAACGCGGCCTTTTCGTCACTTTCTGAAACAAAAGCACGAATTACAAATAATTTTGTCTTCTAAGCCTCCTTTATTACGTCAAATCTAAATAAAATTGAAAATATGCTACCGAAGTGTACTGAACGTTTAAATTAGTTCTTCTCCAAATGATTTCCATAGTTATGCATTTGAATTCGACAATAAACATCTCAATTACGGACTATTAGTCTCGAAGGCAACCTGATGATCGAACGATACCTGCAGCCTTCCGATGAATGAATGTTCCCCACTCTTGGTTTAGAGCAACTGCCTGGGAAGTGGAAGATCTGGGTTCGAGTTCCAGTCACGTACGACTTTTTCTCTTCCGCTCATTCCCTGAGTATTTCCTGGCGCGCGACGCTTCGTGCAAATTTATATCTAAATCCCTTTCCTATTGCTTATATGTCTATGGACTAGGGGCAGAGAAAAAGACTTGAAGGGACGATTCTGGACAATTTCCTTTTTTGTTTATCCCATAGTAACTTTAGCAACTCGATTCTCTGCCATCAACCATTAAAAGAATTCGTAGACAGGAAATAAACATGCAGCAACCAGATATTCGCTACTATTTTTTAATTCGCGCTGATCGCAATATTCTAAGCAGGTCATAAGAGGTCATAAAGGGGCGCTCGCCCTCTCTGATTCAGTCACTACTTAGTATCCACGTCTATAAGCAGTAAAAGAGGCAAGTTAAGTTTACCATGGTCATGGAAATGAATGAGGTGAAGATCGCTATGGAAGAATACCCGCAGTGATGCTGTGAAGAGAAAGCGGTAGTTGCGAGGGATAGAAGACTAGTGTTAGGGTATGAATATGAGTTTAGCATGGAAATGAGGAGGGAATAGAGGGCTGGTTTCGCAAATTCGAGAACAGACGTTAAATTGGCTCATTTATTCAGTATTTATCGATTCCTCTCCTTCGCAATCTTGAATATCTCTATTGGAGATTACGAAAAAATATTTACCATATATTAGTAAGCTAGCGTAGGCTTGTATACGTAATGGAAAACTCACCAACCAAACCTAACTAGCACAGCCTTCGAAAAAATATTAATTGGTAAATAAAACATTTTATAGACGGATTTGCGGTGAGTCATATAGTTTTGAAGGACTGAATTACGTAGACTATGTAATGGAAAATTCGGTGAAATTAGCATTAGTATCATCGACCTCTTAATATTTAACTCTGAAAAATATACATTGCTAACATTTAAGCGTCTCATCCAAACAATGGACAGTCGATTCAATATTCTTTATCAGCCCCTCCACCACTAGATATGAGTTTTGGAGAGGAAATGAGGCTTGCTAAATACAATGAGAACTGAGGTACTTTTCCCTTGCTACAAGTGGAACAAGTCTGCGTAAGTGAGGCTCAATGACCCTATGAGTAATATTTTTAGTTACCATCAGTCTGGAGTGATAATGATGAAAGCCATTTTTAACTTCACTTATATCTTAGCAGCTTTCATTTTATCACATCCAGGAATAAGACCGAGAATAAAGTAAAGATTGATTGATTTACTCTATCCTGAACTAAAGATATTAAAAATAAACCATTAATGTACTACCCCAAAAATGTATGGAAGTTCGCAAAATATTTATACGGAATACCCATTTTCTCATCTAACAAATGCTTGTAACATCTGGGTTATTGCCTTTCGCGGTTGAATTTTCCGTTCGTAATCTCCGAAATCCTAGCGTATGAAGCATTAAACCGCGGAGGAGTATTAGAGTGTGTCTTCTTCATCAGAGCGCTTCGAGATGAATCGAATTCAGATCGCCTACCAAAGTCGTCCGCCGCATTCAATTGTGAAGTCTTCGAAGGCACACCACTTCCGCTGAACCGAGAAGAATTCTACCACTCCCTAGAATGCCGTCCGAAATGCTTTTTCTGTATCGCGTGCGGTTAATTGAATCCCGCAGTCGCATTTTTCCTTTACTTCTCCTTCCACTTTTTTTCCTCAATCTGACGCTAATACTGACGACGGTGATGGAGGCTGCATTAACTTTTTGTTGCCTCTCAATTGTTGCTGGGGAAATTTTAAACTATCACGAGCGACTGTCCGGTAGGCTTAGTATAAAAGAGTCTTTATTAAGGGCCTGCTGCTCAAGGTTTCACTATGCAACAAGCAATAACTAATTAATAGAAACCTTTATAAGCCCATCAAGAAATTGCAGTAGTATTTATTATAACTGATTGTTATACTTTGAAAAGAGGGTACCTTGACTATGTTATTTAGTGAAATATACGTTAAATTCATCAGTATCAATTGCGATTATATTAAATAAATGCGATAAATGTTAGCTGTCATTTAAATCCGTTTAAGGAATATTATTATTGAAAAAAGGGGTCGAAATAGAGGTATCAGCAAGTAACAATCGTTAAGATATGAATATCATCTCCGGGAGTCTATAGCCGAAGCGGCCACTTTTATGCAAAATAAATTATTGTTATGAGTTGAATACAAACAAAAAATACCTATGCAAAGAAACGAAGATGCAAGTAATATTGATATATTATTTTTAGGAAAGCAATCACCAACACATTAGGTATCCTTCACTTTCCTAAAATACTTTCCTTTCTTTATGATACTGCTTCAAGAAGTAAATTACTCAGCTTATATTTTTGTCTGATATCGATTTCTTTCTGAGTATCTTGTGATGATTACGAAAAATTTGAAACCAAAATGTTTTCAGAGAGGTGGATTCCATGACATTTTAAATTTCCCCTTTGAGGTGTAATGACATGAAGGCTTTAGTAATACTCGTAATTCTAAGAGACATTTTGCGTTCGTGAATCCGCCATGATATGAATTCGCCATTGGTATGAATTTATATAGTTTCTGATTCAACGCAACCAATCAACGCAGAGAAATATGTGTACACTATTTCCTGGCGAAACTAAGTAGCTGCTACAAATAGAAGACACTTGAGAAGCTATGCCATTCTATGTTGGATATCAGAGCAACAACAACGAAACAATCCTCTATTCGTTCATCATAGGTGTCGCTTATGGAGAAACAATTAAACGTAGGTATAAATGATTGAATAAATACCATAAAATATCAAGGACATCGCAACACTGATACATTTTCTCTACGATGGGCGTTTTGTATCGAGTAAAACATGCGAGGACAACAGTTATACAATAAAATTAGTTAATACGATTTTACCAATAGAAATTTTAAAAATTTGGCGATTAGCACTGAGCGCGTTTCATTAACTATTAATATATTATAATTTGATTTTACTCGTTTTCTCCAAACTGTATTTAACTGGAATATCAGCGAAAAGTAGATGGTAATTCAACTGTAGAAATGGTCTAGGACACTTCAAAAAGTGATCGATTCCGAGAATTTCATGCATTTCTATATCTTTCAGAAATCTACTTGAAGTAAAGAGAATAAATCTCTGGTGATTTACATAGACTATTCGCACGTAAGCACCCATCGATCACGCAGTTCCCTTGCGCAGTGAACTCGCTGTTTTATTCCCAAACTATTTCATACTTTCCCGTTCATGCACATATATTTCGCTATGGTCACATCTTTGCCTTCATTCCCTTTTATTCTTCAAAGCTCGCACGATTCTTTTCTTGAGGATTTCACCACATATACCAAATATTTTCTCGGTTATCCTCGCACTATAATATGGATATAATATAAATATAATATTTTTCCTTCATCTACTGGTGTAGAAGTTCCACGGAGTACGGCCGATTCACAATGATAATAAACTAAATTGTCGACACCACCAACACATGAAGAACAGTATAGACACTGGCTCCACATTCCATCAATAGTAAGAAATCATGGACCATCAAAGGGATCCGTAACATCTTATACGGTATCCCTATCTCATTCGCAGTTTTCGAGGGGCCGCCGAAAGTTTGACTTATAAGGAGTAAACCCTCAGATCGCGGAGCTTTTTATAGAACCTTCTTTCGCTTTCCATCTAATATAGCCTTTTTCCTGCCGGAGAAATGCTTCTCCACCCGCGTCACCGGCGAATTCTTTTGCACGGACTTACCCGCTCTGGTTGCCGTCTGCAGAGGCCGGCGTCTCAGGGGTTGTCACGTCGGATCTCACTTCCAACGGCAGTGGGATGACTTTCGCCGGTGGCTTCACCTCCTCATCCGGTGCCTCGCGGACCGCCTGTTCGATCCCCGACGCATCCTTCCCTTCTCCGTCCACCTCCCGCGGGGCGGCGGGAGATTCCTCTTCGTCCACCACAGTCATTCCGGAGGTGCTCAGGGGCCGTCGAGTCTCCAACTGCTGCTCCATCCTCTCTCCTTCCTCCTCCTCCAAGGCGCCACAACACGCTTCCTCTTGCATAATTTGTTCTGTGCGCAGACACCGAAACGACAACAATAACACATAATGGCAAGCATGAATGGAGTCCGCATCTCTCTTATCAAAGTCGCACCCCTTTTTAGCTAATTACGGAGCGTGGATCCCCTCCCAGAGTCCTCGCGGAAACAACCCCAACAACCCTCTCCTCTTCATACTTTTCGGCCACGCATCCGACAACACGAGAAACACATACTAGAAACACAGATAAGGGCCAAACATCACGCACACACACATACATGTAGTGGAAAGCGCATTCAGTACAATCGGTTACAATGTTACCGTTATCAAGTGCGTTATTCCTCCACACCACCACAAAAGAAAACAAAAGCTTCGTGTTTATTTTTTTTCTCTCGGCAGCACTCACGAGTGAAAGAGAGTTAGTTGCGAAAAAACCTTCCTCGCTTGTTTACAATTTTTGCCGTGCGGATTCCTCCTCGCATCTTTTTTTGTTAGATTGTTTCGATCGCTCTCCCGGGAGGATATAGAAAAAAACCCACTTCACATGCAAAGAGTGCAATCCTCGAAAAAAATCTCACTTCAGAAAAAAAGCGATTGTCATTCGCCGTTTGGCATGTACCTTTTGAGTGCGCGGGGAATGTCAACGACCGTCCCTAACGTGGATTAAACTTCCATCCTCCGGAAATTCACACGATATGATTCGCAACGAGCACCCTTTCCCCCTCTTTTCAGCGGGCGACCGCCGAGGGGCGGGAGTCCTCCGTGGATCCCATACGGGCTTCACCTCTCTCGTTCGCCGCCGGCGTGGAATAATTCCGCGCAAAGCGACACACAAGAAGCGGCAGTATTCGAAATGCACATCCACCTTATCCTTTCCCTTCTCTTCGTCCGCTTCCATATACGGCACGCGTTCTAAATTTAAAAGTCCCGGCCCTCGGGTCCAGCCCCCACGCACCTTCCCCTCCTCGTCAAATCCCTTCTTCACTTTGGTAACTAAAAACCGCGGAGTATTCTCCTTTTAGGCCTTAGTTGGTGCAAAGCCTGCCCGCGCGAGCGGCGCTTTCCTCGCTCTTCTAAATTTGTTCTCCCCAAGATCAGCGCCGTTTAAGCCCCCGGCGTCCGAAATTCGAGATAGATTGGTTTATGCCGTCGCTCCCCCAAAAAAACGCTCCCATATTAGGGAGTGGCAGTGGCAAGGAGCCTATATTCTTTTCTAAAATTACGCGGCTCTTACGACACCCGCCCCATCACGCCCACGTCCCTCCCCACCCTCCCTCACGCGTTTTTTCCCTCTGCAGAAGGCGGGCAAACCCATCCATCGAGGACCACGGAGGAATTAGCGATTTAGGGGACCGACCCCTTCCCGGAAGGTCCGTTCGGCGGAAGCAAAGAGGTGCGGGAAAAGCGGAGGAATGATCAAGGAAACTTTTGCAGACTCACCGCATAGAGAGATAGGGATCCCTCCATGTTCCTTCGGTTTTCGATCCGAGAGCTCCAGAGGAAGGAATGTGGTAAACGAGGGGGCATTCAAGAAGATACTTTTCTATTTAAGTTCCTCTCTCTCTCCCTCTCGATTTAGAAAAGCTCTGCCGGTATCCGGTCGCGCTCTCCGCCGTCTTCTCCTTGTCCCACGCGGTTTTTCCACCAAAGTCGTGGAATGGTATTAGTCTTTCGGAGCTGCTGGGAATCACTCCCTTTTCCCGGTATTTTGATTATCCCTTCCCGCGAATATCTTCCCGAACTCCCTTCGGCGTCCTTGGCGCGGCCGAGGAATCTTTCTGCAAATCCGCGCGGAAGGAAAACATGCAATTTGAAACGCATCCGCAGCCACCGAAACTCAATTGTTAACGTTGGCGAGAAGAAACAATTCGAGCGTATTCCGTCGACTAGAGGAGAGCGTTGTTGTCGGTGTATATAATATCCTTTAAGTACTTGTCTTCCTCCTCCTGACCCGCGTGAGAGTGTGTGGGGGAGCCGGGAGAAAGAAAAGGGTGGAGTCCGACATGTGAGGTATAATGTGTAGGCGACGACCCTGGTCGTTTTGTACCAAAAAGGGGAGAGGAGAAAAACCCACTTTGGATGTAGTAACCTTTTGCAGGCTGAGAGGCTGTATAATTCTATGATAGAAGCCACGGAGCGCCTCTTTCGCTACATCATAACAAGATGCCTTCGGAATTTTCTTTTCGGAAACGGTAGTGCTCTCCAAGTACGAAGCTCGCTCGTGCCTGTTTATCTTCAGCAACAATGAATGCCATCATAATCGGGAAAGTCTTTTTTCGACTACGTCGCTTTACTATTTCATTGATCTTGAAAACTGAAGAGGTCATTGGCCAATGGGATGCGACTCCGCATTTAAATCATTTGCTTTTTTGCCAGCGCTTCAACGCTCATATTGCAGAATATCCGCAGCGTCTCTGAATCAATCGACAGCTTTTCTTCGCGAACCTTTGAATCGCTCGGATATTCTACGTATATGGAGTCATAAGGTAGGAATGGGAAAGATGGGTGTGCGTTTCTCGCCTTGTGTGAGGGCGTAACCGGTGTGTGAAGTAGGAGTATTGAAGCGGCTCGGAAAAAGAGGAGGAATGGGAATATGGAGGGGGACAAGTCGTCCAACTGGTGCGAGGAAAATAAAAAGAAAAGGATGTTTCCAAGGTTGAACCGGATCCAACGGGCCATCTGCCACGAAGCAATAATTCCATTCCATACCCACTCCTCCTTTCTTTCATTCTTGAGCATCTCTTTCCCCTACTCCCCTTCCCCATCGACCCTCTCGATCGATTTTAATCGAAACAAACGAGACTCCAAGTCGATAGTGAAACGTTCGACAGAAATCTAGGGAAATATAAAAATGCACTATTTGAGTTATTTATTCTCATGAAGTAGTTGGAAATAAATCTATTAAGAAAAATTTTCAATTTTCTGAATGTCGAGAGCCTTCTTTCGATAGACCTTATCTATCGATACGAAGAAAGGGTCGAAGGACACCCGTTATCTGTCAGTTGCAAAATGGCCGTAACAGCAACTGTTGCCAGTGTGTTTTCTTCAATGGAATATGGACCCGTAGTAGAAGATTGTTCCTTAGCGGAAGTATGTAAATTCTTTTCTTACGATCTATTTGTTAGAATTTTTATGCCTTCGTATTATTTTACTTCTTAATGTTGTTTGTATAACTTTCTCATGGTCCACATGGTAAACATGACCGGCTATATGGTATAATTCTGACATACTTCTCCAATTACTTCTTTTTAGTCGCTAATATTATAATATTTATTAAGATGTTAACTTCAGGAGTGAAATTAATTCATGTTACATTTGATTTCACTGTTTTCTGCTCCTTTGATCACCACGCGGAAGTTCCGCGATCATTAGTTTCTTTCTGTGAGAATATGCTCAAATATTATATATTTCGCATCTGCCTCTGAGAGAAGACTAGAAAATTGAAGCATTTCAACGATCAATTTATTCTCATGAAATAATTGTTGCAGGCATGGTTCACCAAGAAGTCGAGGAATCTGGGACCATTCATCAATGGCCGATTTGTATCAACTGATGGTAAATCTGAAGGTTTTGATGTGATAGGCCAGAATTCCTCACGTTTGGCATTTGTAAAGGAAGCTACAAATGAAGAAGTTAATCTCTGTTCGACAACTTCCATTGCTGCTTATAAACGTTGGAATGAGCTAACTCCTTACGCGAGAGCTAGACATCTATACAAGTAATGAAGACAAATTGGATTCAAATTTTGGATTATTACCTATTTTAATCTTTAATTGCATTTATTTGAGAAATTTAGTGGGTGATTAATTTCTGCAAATCCATTCCAGCATCGCCAGACATCTTCAACAGCATGCAACTTTACTATCCCAAATGGAGGCAATTGTTCGAGGAGTCCAGGCTCGTGATCCTCGTGAATGGGATGTCCCAGGAATGATAAGAATGTTCTACCATAATGCTGGTTGGGCCCAAACTATAGACTCTGAATTCGATGGATGGATGGCAAGAGGTAGTTCATTTTATTTAGAGCATGCATTAGTGGTGGTAGAATATAACTAAAATGCGGTGGCCTACATCGAAGCCATTTAGATCTCCTTTTGGTCATGATGGTCAAAAATGGGCCTAGAGAAAATTCGCGTTGTTAATGGTCGCTGGTTGATTTATGCATATCAAACTAGCATTACCCAAACATTGCACATATTATCTATGGATAGTCCCGAAGCTAATGATATATTCTATAGTACATAATCTGATTATATTTTAACCGAGCTTTAATTACAATTGTTGACTGATTACATTGTGTCATGGATGTAGTAGCAGTGTCATTTATGACTTTAATTCAGCCAATTTTTCACCATTCCAGGGATTGTCATTGGAATCACATCCCGTACAACTCCTCTACAAGCTCTCTCTTGGATTGTCGCTCCTGCACTGGCATGTGGGTGTTCTGTCATTTTGAAACCATCACAACATGCTGCACCAATAGCTCTACTCCTTGCTGAGTTATGTAGCCAAGCTGGGTATGATATCTTTTGTTGTTTAATTTTACAATTTCTCTTATAGTTTGCATCTATAGTGTTTGGAAGAGTGGCAGGTGTAATGCTGTTTGCATGCTAACATTTTGCATGGCTTTATTTTCGTAACACTTTCTGGAAAGTATGAAATTCTGGTTAGTCCAATTTTTACTGTCTTGTTGTAGTATAAGAATGTAAGGTAATTGCGGTACACAGTAAAATATAAATTATTTTCTACAAGATTCCTATGGTGCTGTGGGGTTTACACTGGTCATACAATTATTTTAGGATTTACTTTCAGAGTGCCCTCAAACCTAAGAGCTTGATAAAAAGTTTAAGTTGATCACAGAACATGAAATATAAATGTTACCAGTGTTTAGTTAACCACAGCAAGTATTATTAGGGAACTTCTCAGGCAAAGTGGTGTGTATTACAATTTTAAATGAGGAAGCATGAAATCCAAATTAAAAGTACATATCAATATGTGAATGGTTATTATTTTTTACATTAATTAAAGCATGAAGGATGTTAACTAAAATATATGACATGTTTTTGAAGAGATATCTTAGAATAATGTTTAAGGGATTGGGTTAGAGAAGTAAGACCTCAAAGTGATACTAGAATGTCAATAGGTGTTCACTATGCCTAAAAAATGCTAAAGATCAGAGCTACAAGCTGTATATTTGGTTGTCATGATACTAATGCAACTTAGGTGTCTCCTTCCCTCCAACATATTAAGGCTTATGAAGTTATGCTAATAAATACCTCATCTGAACAGTTTTTGATTTTGTGTCATAAAATTAATTAGTTTAGCATTGACCCAGCAATAAAAGTTCATGGTGACCAAATGATAAGGCAAATTTAATTTCTAAGTGCTTTGGAATGGTTAACATAATAATCAAGATTTCAATGCATGACCATCATCATTACATGGCAGTATCTTTACCACATTATTTTTGGTACTGTTCTGTGATATTTCTAAAATAAACTGCTTATTATTCTATCTTTCAAATTGTATCATGTTGAGTTAGTTGCTGCAAAACTTCTCTGGTTTATTATCACTGCCGATGCTTATCTCTTTACAAACACTGAAAGCATTTAGAGTGTCTGTCAAATTACATTACATCGGTTTTATCGGAGGTAATAATTGTCTTTACAAAAAGACTTATTGAGAAACTTACCTGACTTTCTTGAGTACACGGGGTCTTTCTGGTAAGAAATCAGTAGAAAGTTGTTTCAAAATTTATTCATTGGTTTTGGATAAATAGAAATGCTATCCACTATTACATGGCTTATGCTTTCTCAGACTACCTGATGGGGTTTTGAGTGTAATCACTGGGAAGGAAGACCTAGTACAGCTGCTGGCTGAAAACAGATATGTTCAAAAGGTCACATATTTTGGTTCCACAGAAAGAGGGAGGATAGTGAGTCAGACATCTGGACATGGCAAAAGCATAACACTGTGTAAGCATTTGGGATGCTTCATTTAAAAGTTCTTAAATTTGAGTCATCACTTTTGACTTACAATTCATAAAGCACAACTCATTACATCTAAACAATGTTAAGTATCCTGTGTGATGTATTATCAAACAAATTATTTTATTTGATTAACTTAAATTCATAATGCTGATTCTACAGGGCATTACTGAAAGCAGATACTACTACATTTTGCTGGAGGAATTAATATATAAGCAATATCTTCAATTAAATAAATTTTTAATTTACTAATGCATTTCAATTTCTGTGTAACCTTTACAGTTCTATTCAGTGAGCAATATTTAAAACATAAGCTAAGGTGAAAAGTTTCTGGTTCTAATATAATTTTAGTTGCTTTAACTCATCCAATTTTCTCTACTTATAAATGTTAGATCAAAAAGTTAATAATTGGAATTCTTGCGTGGAAAAACTATGAATGGTATATTATTCTAATAATACCCTAATAGCATGATTTTGGTTTTCTCACAGATATAATGTAATGAAGTCCAAGGAACAATTCTTAACTTTGTGATGATAGCTAACATTTTCCATTTCTAAATTTTGTGTGAGAAGATTCTCTGGATTTTGTTAAATGGAAATTTTTTGCCACAAATTTTTACTGCTTTTAAAGGGATTTTAAATACTGTGATTGCAACTTATACTAAGTATTTGATTGTGTTTTGTAGCATAAGGCGTGTGTTGGATAATTTTTAGGAAAAATGCTTAGGAATTAGTCTCTAGATGTTCTGGTATTGTTGTTTGTTCTGTGTTATTCTATGTGAATTGCAAAGTCGAGATGTGTCATGTAGTAACAATCTTTAAATAGTTTTCTTGTCACTTCGTTAGCATGATGGATGTTGTTTTTGTACTTTGTCCATCTTTTCACAAATCTATAGTTAGTGAGGCTACAGCACTGTTATCAATTTTTTTTTTTTAATTTCTTGATTTAGGTAATTTTGTGAATTTCTGTTCACAGAGAAAAGATCATGAAATGTCTTTAGATGTTTTCTTGAACATAGTGGTACATTTAATTATATGTGATGGTAGTATAGTGTCCACAAACAAATAAGATTATAGCATTTATAATTATGATGTTCGTTGGGACATTGTTTTGTTTCTCGTGTCAAGTAATAAGTTCCTACATTTTAGTTAAATGTTTGCCAAATAAGGTGCATTTATGTATTTTCATCCATGATATTATTTATGGTAAATTGTGAGTATTATCATTTTGTTTATCATTTTCAGTGATGAGTAGTCGAACACCTATGATAGTGTTGGAATCAGCTGATTTAGATTCTGCATGTGAAGCTGTTGTGGAATCAGCTTGGTTTAATCAAGGACAAGTGAGTAATACATAATTCTGTAATTGAATATGTACTTTTTTCAATTCACACTAAACCACTTTAATGTCATAATGTTCATACATATGATTTTTAACAATTTGGTTTTCATTTTTAATTTTCATTACATTTTGTATTTTCGTCAGCTTAAGTGCCATTCAATTTGATAAAAATGTTTGCCTGTTGATGTCTTATAGTTGGCTTAATTATATGAAATTATTTTCTCCTTTTTTTGTTTTAAATTAAGTCATTTTTTTCATCTAGGTGCCTTGGGCAGTGACTGATATTTATGTGCAGCAGTCAGTTTATAAATCATTCACTGAGAAGATGGAGGTCTTGATGAAAAAGTTAAGACTTGGTAATGCATTTGACAAAATGGCTGATGTGGGGTGCCCTTGTGAAGTACAAATAGCAGATGATGTACAAAGTTTGATCAATAAGATGAAGAATGAAGGTTCAAAGGTAAGTGTCTATTTATATTTATCAATATCTGTTGTGCTAACTGAGTCTTCATGCATTTTTCAAATGCATAACAATTAAATCATTGTTTAGTATGAATTGGCCTAAATCGAAGCCATGCTGGCTGAATAATTTTTCAGTGTGGTCAAAATTAGGCCAAGATAAATTGACTGTTAATGGTCGCTGGCTGAGCAATAATCTCAAGTTAGCATTACCCAAACAGCGTACAAAAGAATGCAGCTAATATTGACCAAAGAATGCCTTATTTTTATGCTTGTATATATTTTATATGCCTCATATATTGCTTGTCTATAATCTCTTATTTAAATACAAATTAAATTTCTGGAAGTGTCTCATTTTGCTGATATCTAAAGAAAATTCTTGTTGTTGAAGTTTTCTCAAGGTATTCTAGCTTGCATAATGTGTTGTATTGGCAAAAATAAAACATCACAATCCCAAGTATAAAATTCACATTGTAGTGATGCTTTCACAGTACTAGATAATTTTATCAGTCTTCTTGGCTTACATTGGATTTAGAATATTAAAACATAGAACACGTCTTCAATTTTATGGTGTTTAGCTATTAATTTATGGATTAGTATTTTAATAATTTCAATGTTATCTTTTAAGATTCTTAGCATTGGTGAAAATGGGCAGCCTTCAAGTGGAAAGTTCGTAGTTCCTGCTGTGGTGGTTGGTGGTACAGATCCAGACACAAATGTAATGAAGGAAGATATTTGGCCCTTGCCTGTTGTCATGCTCAATTCCTTCAGAACTGCTAAGGAAGTTGTTTCACTAGCCAACAACTCAAGATACTCGGTTGCTGCTTCTGTTTGGGGTCAAGACTTTTCATTAGCAGAAGAAATTGCTGATCAGCTCAAGGTTAGCATTTGATACTCTAAAATTCTTTTATCTCCATGATTCCCAGTGGCAATGAAAAGACTAGACATTTGCATTCTTGTATAGCCAGAATTCGAACCCTGATCTCCCACTTGATATAAGGGTGCATTATTGACTTGAATTGCACTATTGCACCTTTCATGGCTCATGCGTAAATCATTTCATTTTTATTTCATATTTACCATTATCCAGTGTGTCCAGTGAAATCCTTTTTCAATCATAAATAACACAGGTAGTGATCATATGCTTCTGATTAGAGAATAACTAGGAAGTTTTTTACATTTACATCCTGACCCTGCAAACCGCCACTGGTGCATGGCAGGGGGTGTAAAACACAGAAAGTTGCATTACTCAGGGCTTTAAGTTAAGTATATAGCTATCAACAAAGTTCTAACTATATTAGTTAAGTGTGTTTGAAATTTGCTTAAGCATTTGTCAATGAGTACTGTTTGGAGAAAGTCATCTTCAGCAATGATTAAATCATCCTTCTATGGGCCTGTTACTATTTACAAACTAGGAATACATGAAAAAAATTTCCATCCGTATCTAAGGATGGGCATGAGTTGACAGCACTGAAGTCCTATAGAAAATTGATTGGATTATGTGTAAGAAATAAAAAATATTATGCTGCCATCTGTTAAAATCTTTCTGGAGATTCATTTTCCAAAAGTTGTCTTGATTTGTTTATATCTTTCCTATAAAGTATAAGGAAGTGACTCCTATGTTTCATTAAAAGATAACATGCCATCTCTTTTTATGATTTAGCCATATTTTTCTTATTTTGTATCCATCTTATGATTCAGGATATTTGCTTTTAAGATCATGCTCTTCAGATTTTCATTGTCTCAGTTTAAAACAAGGAGCTTACAATTGAAATTTTAATTTGTTGCAGGTTGGAACAGTTTGGGTCAATTGTGTCAATAAATTTGATGCTGCCGTTCCATTTGGTGCCTCCCGTCAAAGTGGTTATGGAAGAATTGGTGGAAAAGAAGGTACATACTTTTACTAGTGATGAGATCAGCCTTAATTTTGTGGTAATGTTAAACTATGTTTCTCGTACATTTGTAGTTACATTAATTAACAGTAACATTGATTTTTCATATAGCTATCTTGATTATTCAGGGCAGATAACAGTCATGTATTTCATTAATCTTGGTTCATCTACTGCAAGGCATCTTATTGATCATCATATTGATGTTTTGAATGTAATAGTTTCAAATATTCAAATTGAGCATTTGAATGATTGAATTTCAGGACTACTGGAGTATTTAGTTCCCAGGCCTGTTAATGAAATAAGTACTGATCCTGAAGTACCAGAAGAAAATGACCAACCAGACAAGAAAACTGAAGTTCCCAGTGACTCTGATGCATTGCCAAAGATTGATAGAACGTACAAGCTGTATTATGGTGGAGCACACAAGCGACCTGATGGCAATTCCTCAATCATGGTAAAGGACCACCAAGGGAAACCATATGCATTAGTAGCCAATGGAAACAGGTAAATATTGTCAATCTATATTAATCATAACCTCCAATGTAAGTTAAATGATGTACAGTAAATAAAAGCTTTTTATTGATGCCTTTATAATGGGAGGGTCTTGACTTACGCTTCACATTCATCTTTTTTCTTAATCATGTATTGGTCATATTTTTATGGAAGTAATCAATTTTTCATGGAAGGCTAGATTTCTGCCAGTATAAAAGCCCTGTGAATTAATAATATAGTGGCCTATATCGAAGCCATGATGATAAAATGGATTATCATTGTGGTCAAAACTAGGCCAAAATTAAAATCTCTGTTATTGGTCGTTGGCTGAACTATTTGAGTGTCTTGCTAGCATTACCCAAACAGTGTACAGTTAATATTTTCTGAAAGGTGAAATACAAACAAAAGGTAAAGCACATTGAGCATTAGAGCTTTTGTAAAGAATGTATAAAGGATAGAAAATTTTCTGATGAACATGATCTTTATTCCTTTAACCTTGCATTAGAACCCACTTACTATACATGAAACCTACAAGCTGCCTTGTGGTATATAGCAGGGCATAAATGCGTCATGATGTTACTTCTCCAATTGATTTATTTTGTGTATTACTTACAATGTTCATGATGTAGTTAGCATAATATGGCTTCAATCCCTAGGTCTCTGGTTTAACTCCCAGTTGAGTCTTCATATTTGAAGTGGAGGTAAACATTCTTGAGAATAGATATTGCTTTGTGTTGTATCTATTCCATTCAGAAATACAACAATTTGTTGGCAGGTGCCATATACTGTAGGCATACTTAAGCTAAGGCCTAATTTGTGCACAGCAACACCCCTTAGTTTTTCTTGATTCATATAGACTATTCTCCTGTCAAAGCAAAGTTTCCTATGTGCTAAGTGCTCGTCCACAAATATTTTGGAAGGGGGTAAAACATTCCTTATTTTATAACTTTAAATTTTTGAATATATTATAAACTTTAATCAAGAGAATATTTTCTTAGCTTTCAGATATGAACCCTAAAGAAATATTGCCATGACATTCAAATTCCTTGCATATTTTAAGTCTGTACAATAGTTATACTTGCTATACAATAGTTAGTATTAACATTTGTGGTTCAGCATTTTGTACCTTTTGAAAATGGAGTTGTTGTAAATACTCTTGGCAACTATCACTCCTCAAGAATCACATAATTTTACAAATTTATGTGTTTTTCACCATAAAAGTGGAATTGACTATACAATCGTTCACTACTGTTGTGTGTTTTGTGTCGTAAATCATGTTTTAAAGCTTAAATAATCTCCACTGGAAAAAGTGAGATATTATGATTTAAATAATAGGTCTACAAAAAGTAGTGCTATATATTCCCAAGTAACAATGCCACCAAATGTCAATTCATGCATAAGATAGTAGTTGGATAATTCAATAATGTCATGCTAATTAAACTGCACTGTTACCACCTGGGATTGAAATTTATTTGGAAATTCTTTATAGGAAAGATGTACGAAATGCTGTTGAGGCTGCACACAAAGCTCAACCTGGTTGGAAGAAGTCTGGGCCACACCTTCGAGCTCAGATACTTTATTATTTTGCAGAAAATCTAGAGCTCCGTCAAAAAGAATTCGCCAGTGAGTTGTCAAGGTAAAGGATACAAAGTTTACAATAAAAAGAGAGAATATTACAATAGAATATTTCTATAATTATCTTTATTAACTTGTACCTTGTAAAGCTTAAACTTAATAACAATTTTCTATTATTTGAGTTATAATGGAATCTTTTTCCTTATTTAGAATAATGGGATGTACCGAGGAAGAAGCTAAGGAAGAAATTCTTCAGTGCATAGAGTGCCTTTTCTTTTGGGCTGGAGTTAATGACAAAAATCCAATTCCATCGAGTCAGCCACCTCCCTTGCCAGAGTCTAAGGTCAATGTAAATGTATACCATGAACCAGTGGGAGTCATTGGTATAGTTTGCCCTTCCACATCAACTCCTTTACTTACATCAGTGTCAATATTGGCACCTGCAATTGCCCTTGGAAATGCTGTTGTGATGATACCAAGTCTGAATTGTCCACTGCCAGCACTGTGGCTGTGTCAAGTAGCTGATACCTCTGACCTCCCAGGAGGAGTTTTAAATATAATATCAACAGGTATGAAGAATTCTACTGCTATGTCAAGAATTTATGTTTTCAGTTTTACTTTCTTTAACATCTATATTTGGCTGAGCCCATTTCATTCAGGTGCTATATACTGAAGCTATATAAAAGCCCTTCTGAATTAATAATATAGTGGCCTATATCGAAGCCATGATGATAAAATGGATTGTCATTGTGGTCAAAACTAGGCCAAAATTAAAATCTCTGTTATTGGTCGTTGGCTGAACTATTTGAGTGTCTTGCTAGCATTACCCAAACAGTGTACAGCTGTTATTTTCTGAAAAACTGAATTAGGATGAAAATGTAAATGAGTATTGTTTCTTATTCATGATTGAATTCATCCCTTGATCTTAAATTTGGCATACATAGTTTGATTCTCTGAGTTGGTTTCTTGTAAATCAAATATGGTTGATGTATTAATGGAAATTGTTCTGTGTCAATGTTCATTCATGCTTTTAGTATTTATTGTCAAAAAGCTTTCAATTAATATATCGTTATTACTTTTCAGGAGATACCAAATCCTTGGGCACAGTCTTAGCGCGGCACCATGATGTAAACGCATTGTGGTTAAGTCATACGGAAAATAATCTATGTACAGAATTAGAACATGCTAGCAAGAGTATGAAGCCAATCTGGTTTTGGAGGAATGAAGTAGATAATGGGTGGAAAATACCTCGTAAAGTTTACCACACGGAATTCTTCATTAGATCCACCTTAAGCAAGGCTATTTGGAAGCCAATTGGGGGAATGTTTGGAAACTAATACAGACTGATTTTAATTTAGCTTTCTATTTTCTAGAAAGATCTCTCCAGTGATTAGTGAAATTTTTATCAGAGTATATTTTTGTATAATTATTTTGAAGGACCAATAGTAATTTGGAAGGACTTCTTGTTGTAAAATAAAATAGTTTAGTAAATTGATGAATGATATCTATTCTATTGACAAATATTTTATTAGGAATCTTTAAACTAGAAAGAGATGCTTGATATTGCTCTATGAATTCTTTTGTAAATGTATCCAAAGTCTTCCTGGATATGATGTTTGAAAGATCATTGTGTAAACAATTGTGAATAATAATTATTTTGGATGGATTTTAAAGTGGATTGTCATATCACTGTCAATTTCTTGTAGAAAGCGGTAACCTTAAAGATAGATAGAAATTAGGTCATGAAAAACTGAAGTCCTGAGTGGAACATAGTCTGGAAGCCTGATTACCAGAATCTCTTCAGGTAGGTGGTTATCCTTGTGTCTAATATCAGTTAATGAGATCATTTTGCAGTACTATTAATACCTAATATAATATAAACACCTCAAAGAAAAAGATAACTAGCTAACTTTCTATTGGCAAATAATAAAAATTCCTATACTGTTGAAAGAATAAAAAAATCCCTATACTAGCATTGGTCTAAGGGATAAAACCTCAAAATATGATTTGACAATCACAATGTGAAAAAGTCTTTCTTTTCAGAAAGCCAAGCAGGTCATTTTACATTGCTAAAGAATGCATACAGTAAGATTCAAACAGTCTTTATCATGGACTTTGAACATATTTTTCCACTAGTGGAAATATTTACAGTTATTACTTAATATTTTAAATTGCCATGCATTGAGATAGGCTAAGGTTTTGAATAATTTAGTAGTTGACATTATTTAATTGAATGCCTTGGAATAAATATCTATTAACACCATTAATAATTATTCACAAAACTGGAAAATTTGAGGAATTCAACTGCTGATAATTCATAAATCGCCAGTCCCTGATGTTGTTGTAGGGCAGTTGAGGCCAGGGCCTCATTTCATTTGTTGAAAAGCTTCTGTTGGATGGCAGTTGGGGAAATTGATAGAAAACTTTTGGAAGCAAACTCAACTCCATGATTTTAGGTTAGATTCCAGATGCAAAGAGTGGAGGGCTATAAGGGTGCAACCTACCCCACGAGGAGGACATGTGGTCAGTGGCACCCATGTTAACTCCTACCACCACCCTGCCACTCCCATAAAATTGGCTTTTTAAGGCTGTGCATTTTCCATCTCTGGACCTTTCCCAGCAGTCAGCAACTAGTCCCCATGGAAAATAGACCGCATTGTGGGTTGATCCTGGTGGATGCCCCGATAACTGCACCCTTCCCTCTGTATTCTGTTAGTCCCTGTGGACGTACTTTGAATCCCTCAATCCTCCTCTGAAGATTGGGCAATCCACTGCCCCCCTATGCCCATCACACACCACTACCAGACCAACATTTTCCAACCATAAGTGTCCAACTGCTGTCCATTTCAGTTTAATAAACTCAGCTTGAACCTTTCATTGGCGTTTGTCATTTTCTATTATGCTGTGTCTCAAAAGCGGGCGATACGACGATGTTCATCCACTATACATTTGATATAAATATCATGGAACAACTTACTGAAGAGAAATCTTTAGTATTGTTGATGTTATTTTCTTTATTCCTCTTGGACATGAAATAAAAAATTGCATATTACAATTCTTTTTATCTTATTCCCATTACCCACTTCATTATGAAAAATATTTTGGTAGCTAACTAGTATGTAGAAATCCTTAGGCAGATAATTATATCTTATTTTAAGGCGAATAAGATAAGCCTCCAAAAACATTGCACTGTCTTGTATATACATTTAATGGGAACTGTTGAACAATAACAAAGCATTTTTATTAAGAATTGATGTGCATACACACCCTCCTATATATATATATGCTCTGTATATTTGTAAAAGAATTGTTGAGTGTTAAATTTTTCCAGCAGCAATCAGGAGCAACAACTGCATCATTTGTGATTTAAAATTTGTATGACAGCCCTTGTTGCCATGTATTCTTTCCACAGTCTGTCATCTTTGACAACCAATTGTAGTTGAGATTTTTTCACACTCCACTTTACTTTTAAATCTTTGTAAATATGATAACAGGATAGGAGGTAAATTGAACTTAATAGCCAATCTGATCTTAGCACTGCTGACCATGGTGATCTTCAAGCTGAAAGATGTTTGGAGACTGCAACAGAACCAGACTCATCATTAGGTCTGGAGCAAACAATGAGGCAGATACTCCTGTGTCGCTTTTGAGAAAGAAGCAAAGTTGAGATTGGATGATTCCTCAAGAAAAATTACCAAAGAGTTCTTTGATGGAATAATTAAAAGTATATTTCTGCTGTAAATAAAATTTTATTGAAAGACAATGTACTGGCTTTACTTAATTTGAAACACCCTCAAAGTATTAAATATCTCTAAATGCTTTTTGGCATTGTTGCTGAGAAACTAATATTCATTACGAATCTTTAAAGTTAAACAAAAGATCTTTCAGAATAATAATGAAGCATATTTGAATGGAATGAGAGTTTGAATAAAAATTACCACATTTAATGTGGTTTTTAATTTAAGATAATTCCGATTAGAAATAGATCAGAAGATAAAATAGGAAATGAGTAAGAATATCAATAATTCTTTCCATTGCAATCAAAGAGCTTTATTTAAAAGCATATAATATTAAATTTGCAAAAATATAAAAATTTCCCTGTAAATCCTCGATTTATTCGATACGAATGCCCTCAAACAGGCATCATACTCCATCTATTTGCAAGTAATTACAACTACATGGGTGTACTTGCAAACAGCAAGAGTACTGCCCTCTACTGGGATTTACGTGAACTTATTGCTGTAGCGTGACTCGGGCATAGGACTTTATGCGGTTCGAATCGCCCGCCTACCCATAATACACCGTGGGAAAAAAAAAGCTGCGAACTCGCTTTCGAACTCGGAATTTCAAAGGCTCCTAGAGGCCGAACGGACGCGTATTTCTTTACCAAAATTACGGAATCGCATTTTTGAGCCCTCTGCTATCTTCTCCCTGATTTTGAAGGTCCCACTTGTATTTTTAGGGCCCTTTTGTTCTTGGTTCCAGTGGAAAATCTTCTAATTTTGGAGCTTTAGAAGAAGAGAAGGTGGGTTACGAGGGTAGGAATAGTTTTTTATAATGTTCAATTCATTGTGGTGACCCTTAGTTTTCTCGGGGCCTTCTTAAATAAAATACCACTTTCATTATTGCTTGAACCGAAAGGTCTTCGTTACCCAGTAAAAAGGATATAAAACTCAGCTGGTGCATTTCTCATCTTCGGGTTTGGCACTGTGGTAAGGAATCGGCCTTAAAACTATTGATGCGCGTGTTCGAACCCCGGTAGCAATGCTACTTTTTTTATGTCGCAAAGAATTGTTTTTGATTTTTTCATTGGTAAAATACATCGATAAAATACTTATATCCCTGCCACTTCAGGGACAAATTTTTAAAATTGTTAAAAAATTTTAAAATTTTATTAAACTCTTAGTATTTATCTAACGCAAATTTGTGTCTTTAGATACAACCTTGCCGGTAGAAGAATATAAGTTCAATCACCTGATATGAATCGAAACTAATAAAGAGAAGAGTTATTTTAGGGGTATAAAAACGGGTAAAATAATGTTGAAAATTACATACACTTTGCGGCAGAAAAAAAGTAACATCATTGTCGGGGATCGAACTCGCGCATCCCTAGTCTAGAGACAGTCCCCTTCACCACTCTGCCAAACCCGAACATTAGAAAAATAATCGCGGAGGTTACATGTATTTTACTGAGAAACGAAGACAAGCAGTAATGAAATTGGTATTACTTTTTATTTAAGAAGGCCCCGAGAAAACTAAGGGTCACCACAATGAATTGAACATTATAAAAAACTATTCCTACCCTCATAACGCATCTTCTCTTCTTCTAAGACTCCAAAATTGGAAGATTTTCCACTGGAACCAAGAACAAAAGGGCCCTAAAAATACAACTGGGACCTTCAAAGTCAGGGAGAAGATAGCAGAGGGCCCAAAAATGCGATTCCGTAACTTTGGTAAAGAAATACGCGTCCGTTCGGCCTCTAGGAGCCTTCAAACTTCCGAGTTCGAAAGCGAGTTCGCAACTTTTTTTTTCCCACGGTGTATTATGGGTAGGCGGGCGATTCAAACCGCAGAAATTCCTATGCCCGAGTCACGCTACAGCAATAAGTTCACGTAAATCCCAGTAGAGGACCGTACTCCTGCTGTATGCAAGTACACTCATGTAGTTGTAATTGCTTGCAAATAGATGGAGTATGATGCCTGTTTGAGAGCATTCGTATTGAATAAATCGATGATTTACAGGGAAACTTTTTATATTTTTGCAAGTCTAATCTTATATCCTTTCAAATAAAGCTCTCTAATTGCAATGGAAAAGAATGATTGATATCCTCATTCATTTCCTTTAATATCTTCCCATTTCTTGTAGGGAATGTCCAAAATTAGAGACGAAGAAATGAGGAAATTTTTACATAATACTGTTCATTTACGTTGTCTTTATTCCCACTGATAAAAGATCTTTTCATTGTCATTAAAGATTCATCATAAATTTCGGTCTTACGGAGTGAATTCCGCATTTAAAATATCTGGAATTTTACTAATTGAAAGAAATTTTCAATCAAGTAATAGCAAGGATAAGCATAGGTAGTATCACAGTTTCATTCAACAAGTAGCTTTTTAAATAACTCGAGTAAATTTACATAAATTTATTTACACCATCATTGGAAGACGAAAGGTTTTCATAATTAGAAAGTTTTAGTATTTTGAGGGAGTTTCAAATTAAGTAAAGCCAGTACATTGTCATTTAAGAAAATTTTATTTACAGCAGAAATATACTGTTGAATTTTCTATCAAAGATATCCTTGGAAATTTTTCTTGAGGAATCATGCATGCTGTCTCAACTGTGCTCTTTTCTCAAAAGTGGAACGGGAGTATCTGCATCATTCTTTGCTCCAGACCTTCACCCAGGGAAAGGCGTGTTCCATACCCACCTTCAAATATCTTTCGGCTTGAAGATTCACTTTGGTCAGGATTCCTAAGATAGAATTAAAGATAGATATGCAATTATTGGCGAGGTTATGATCAGATGGACCACTATTTCACCTTACCTCCTATTTCGTTGCAATTTCTCAAAGCAATGGTAGAGTAGTATGGATGTATGGATAAAAACATCTTTGCAACCGAGGATTGAAGAAGTTTTTCTTTTGGTAGCCTAAGTTGCGGAAAAAATACACAGAAATGGTTGCCGAGATAAAAATGCACAAAGTGAAAGTACAAAGAAAAAGAATATGATTTGATTATGAAGCAAAAATATAGTATTGATATAATCGATATGAAGAAATTTTTCTATACACAAGTAGAAAAGATGAAAATAATTTTTGTAATAAATACAGAATGTTTCATAAATAATATCCCAGGCATTTAAAACCTAATTCACATAAAAGTGTGTCAAATGAAAACTTCATATAAATTCAGATTATCAAGTTAGTAAATATAATTATGATTCCAGCTAACGGTATAAATAATTAAAGCCCATCTCTGAAACATTTTTCACTAATTTTCATTAATTATAAGTAATACAAGTCTCATGTTCCATCACACTTCCAAGACTACATAAATTAAAGTAGGATGTTATATTATTCAAACATATTTTACACTGTATGTAAATAATTCCCGTTTTTTAAATAATTTCACTTAAAACAGAATTTTCGACCAATTACGACCAATAAAATTCAGTGGAAAATACTAGATTTTTTTGGTTGCTTATAACCCTTGTAACCTCTCCTGAGATACAATTGAAGAATTTATATTTCCTGCTGATTTAGACATGACTCTTCTTAATATTTTACTACTATTGCATGAATTCAGACCCCAAGGTAAGTGATTTTTTAAGTTTAGATATCGGATTAGTTTATCAGGCCCTCCATATCGACAGCTTTCAATATTTTGAGAAAATGAGTCACATAGCTTTGACTCATATTCTTGGTATAAACATGAAGTAACCTGAAATAATTGAAGGAAACACTTCTCCAGAGACAGTTTCTTGCGAAATACATCTGCCTCCCGCTTCCCTTGATATATGTATGTTGTATATACCTAGGGCTTCCTTTGTCGACAAAGTTATGTTGTTTCCTTGCATTTCCCATCCACAGCTAAAATGTGGTTCGTAAAAATCCTTAATTTTTCGAAATCCCTCTGTATCTCAAGGCGCTGTTATGTTGTGGTCAGCATGAAAATAGGTGGAAGAGCTTCGCTGCATAGTTTTTACAAATAGGACTTATGTACCTTTAAATTCGAATTGTATATGACAAAGATGCCAAGTTTCCTGCAGCCGCGATGAACCTGAAAAAAAACAAAAAATACATGAGATATAATGAAATCAATACATATCGTTACGTTCTTTTTCGGTGGAAATGTGTAAAACCGCTAGGAAATACTGGAGAGATACGTTGAAGAGGCGTAAAGAAACACCAAATTTCCCAAAGAAACCGCTTGAAGAAAAAACTAGTCTTTTTTGGGTCCTCGACAAGTACTACAACATTAGAGACACAAGATGACAACATCCGTTACGAAAGCCAGCAAACAGCATACTTACAAATGGAAGGTGGTCCGGATGATCCAGAAAATGAGGCCAGAGACTGTTTCAGAAATTAACATCACTGACGCTAACTTCGCCCACTGAATGTATTCCTGAAGAGCAAGCTAAAGGGGTAAAGGAAACCGAGGAAAAAATCAGATCATGAAATAAAAAACATCATCAAAAAATTAGCTGATAATATAGTTGAATTATTTATGAAAAAATCCAATGACCGAGCTAAAGTGTGGTCGACAGCCTTCGGAGAACAAACTGAAGAACAACATCTATCAACAACAAATTCCCTTAACGAAATGCCCTCAAATACCAAATTCATCAATAAATTCGAATAAGATGAAATGTCTTTCCTCTCTTATTCAACTTCCGCGTCTTCATTGTGTTTCATGATCATACGCTCAGACACTACACATAACATTTACTTCTTATACCTCACCAGCTTCCCTGATTGACAATGAAATGCATAGAAAATTAATCACTAAACGGGTATTTCTAAATTTGTATTTTAAAGCTTCTTCAAAACCGGAATTTCTGATTTTTTTTAATTCGATGCAATTCTTCATAAGCATGGCAGAAGTGCTTATGACCATGTTCAATCACACTGTTGACTAGCTCACCACATTGATTTTACCTCAAATTTGATCAATTAATTTTGAAGTCTTACCTATAGACTTCCCATAATGTTATTCGCCGCGTGCACTCCCTCATAAATATTCAATGAGAATAATGAAGAGTAATTAAGAATAGGGCGTATTTACGGATGGAAAATTAAACAGGTGAGGTGATCAAAGCGTTAAAATAAAGTTAAACATTTTGTCTATTGTAAGGATAGTTGTACATTTGTGTCTTCAGAGATTTTCAACTATATTCAAGTCAAACTCAGTTTTACTAAAATATAATTAATTCATTATTAAGTACATTGTGCCATTTGAGCGTCGAATTATGCTTAGAATGTAAAGGAACCTTACTGGCACCGAAGACACTTTTACATATACAAGTTATACATACTGATCCTTCGAATGGAGATTTTAATGAGGAAGACTCTAGAAATAGTGAACTAAACCGATATGAAAAAAAACCCAGTTTTTCTCAACATTTGCGTGCACAATCGGTCACATTTATGATCCTGGTTATGAGACGATTAGTCCTATGGCGCAATACAGTTTACCAGTCTTTTACCTAAGGACAGGTAAACTGCTTTCATGAGAAAAATTATTCTCTAATCATTTCATTACGAGGTTATCGCCGTTCGTGCTGGAAATATGAAATACTTCATTTCAAAGGTAAAAATGAAACGTTCGGGATAGCGCCCCCTAAGATTCAGCGCCTACGGCATTTGCCCGGGGCGCCCGCACCTCTGGCTGGAACTGGTGATACTGGGCTGAGAGTGAAACAGATATACAGTCAATGCCTTCTAAGGCTATGTTGAATTTCGAAAGAAAAAAATCGAAATATTTTTCTTTCGCAAGATACAGAAGATTCTTAACTTACTGCCTTATTGTAAACTTACCTGGCTATTGACATGGGTCAGAGATATACCCTCGAAATGTTATGAATAACTTGAAAAGATTGGTGGTTGAAGAGAAGTTGGGTTCATGAAGGATGAACCGATGAATTGCAAAACAAATGGGGTGCGCATATCACCTCTCTGAATCAGCCCCATTCGTTCGGCCTTGACCACAGCATTCGCTAGAAACCTGTGAAATAATAACGTATTAAGAACTTAGAAGAAATGGAAATAGAAGCTTATAAATATCTAAGAGTAGATAGCTTTTCTAGAAAAGATGATTTATTGGGAGTCAAACACTTATAGACTAGACTTAATTGCGACATTTTCAGCATTACCTTCTCCTCTAGAGAACTTACCAATAACCAGATTTTAAGGTGAAATATAAAAAACCTTTCATTCTTCAATCATTTGAAGTGAATACATACGAATACCTTACTCTAAGTAGGAGTCAATCGCTGCACGATCTGTTCACTTTCTTACCTCAGCTGTTGGAACCTCGTGGTTCAATAGCGAGCATGCAACTGATTGTGAGCAACCACGGAAGTTCCGAAATAAAGCTCCAATCAGAAGCTTCCTACCTTTGGGGCCAATCGAAAAGCTTCTCATTTACTTGAAGTTAGGTAAATGGGAGTTAAATGAATAAATAGGGCAATTCCAAGGTGGTGTAGTGGGTAAGTTATTAGGTTTAAAACCAGGATGGGTTCGGATGAGAGGTTCGAATCCGGGTGGCGGTGATTATTTTTGCCAGCAAGATACACCAAATTTAATTTTCACACTACTAATTTCGTTTTGTATATAGAAAAAGTAAAATGTGTTGTCAAAATTTAATTCAATGTCTTATTTATGAGGATTTTTCAACGAAGAAAACTATTTTCACGTTCGTTATTTCATGAGCTGAACCTCGTAATTAATCTTTATAATAATGAACTCAAAACTTACTCATCGGAAGTATATGACGAAGACTTAGATGGACAAGAAGATCGTGAACAAGTAAAATAAAATTTTGGAATGCAAAATACGCTACGCAAAGACTAAGTGCTTCTTTTTCTTGATTGTTCTCAGTTTTTTGAAAGTAAATAGCTTTCGATTCTCTCTATGATGTCATTATTTTTTAATATTCGAGCGAAATAATAAATGATGGAAGAGCATATGTAAAAAGCCATTGTGCGTGAAAATGAAACAGCCGAACGCAGGGAATGAACGCTGAGTAAAGCTTAACAAATAAAATCGCTGCGTGCATTATCCGGCAGTTCTGTTGCTATCACCAGCTATTGTAATAATAAACATAAGATATATTACTCATTACACAATTCTAGCCCGATGAAGTTAAAAAGATATAACGTTAAGAATTGGATAATCTCCTCCGATGTCCTATATAAACCTCAAAATTCTAGTAACCCTATACTTATAAAAATATCAAGGAGGATATAGATTGAAACATTCCTCAGTAAGGGTCTCTCTATTAAATCAAGAATGTACCACAGGTTACTGAGATTTAAAATATATAAATAAACTTTATTTTAATAAAACATCTATGCATTATAAAAGGAATTAAACTCTGTGGGAGAAATTCAGATATAATAATCAATTTTTGCTGATAAATGTAAATTAGTAGAGCTAAGCAGGAGAAAGACAGCAGGATAGGTCAAATAATTTCATCGGAACAAACTGAATTAGAAACAAAAATATCAAAAGTCGGATATTCTTAAATTTTTTATGAAAGGTCTAAAATGTTTCCATTCGTCACAACGACATATTATTCTACAATATATTCATAATTATTAATTTATAATTCATAATTAAATATCAGTTGTCACAGATTATCAATCCAACGTCGTCTCTTCTTGGGTGGCGTTAAGTTTAGGGCATTTGGCCGATGGACAGCAATCTGGGAAGGGTTTTGAAGAATCCATAGGCACTCGAACGCAGCCAGAGGGAATGGCAGTGGGATCGCACCTGAGGGGAACACGTAAAATCTCATATTAGTCAATACATAAACAAAAACTTTAGACAAAATCTAAATATCAGCTGGCGAAATTTCCAGCCAGCAAGAACATCTCTTTATAAGTACCTGTAAAAGAAGGTGCTCCTTATTTCTAATGGAAAGTTAAGTTGATGACATTTTTAAACTTTTGTAAAATTTACAATTTTATAAATTATTTTGTTTTTTGAGGGATCTCACATAAAACAATCCGTTCATTAACTATAATTCAGCATTAATAATATAACTATCATTATACAATAAATAATTTTCCTCACCCTAGGACAGTAATTTTTAATGTCCGAATATTTATTCTGCCACACGCACTGCATTCGCAAGGGCCTGATTTCCAAGATGAGCCGATATCATGGTAGGTTTTTATTGTGTCTGGGTAAATAGCTGACCAACATACACCAGGATGCGCTATAAAAGGAAAATGAGACCATTATTAAAGTAAATTACACATATAACTATTCTTTGGCAGCAGAATTTAAAACTAAGGTATTCAGTGAAAGCACTCTATTTTGATCCAAATCCATTGGGAGGTCGAGTGAAAAATTGCTTGTAACTGCGTTACCTTAAGATAAATCTTTATTTTACCATGTTTATCGTCTAATCTGCATGCCGATGTCAAGCCTAGAATCTCATAAATAGAGACTTGGAATATCTGAAGACTTAGAAGATATGGATACATTGAAATTAGTGTATCTGATATTTAAATTTAATTTCATGGAATAAGTAGAGGATATTAAATGTTTCTGATTCTAATTCGTACTTAGCTTTCGTGCAAAAAAACTAGAAGTTAATTTACAATTTCGACCTAAATATCGATGTATTTATGCATCCGGTAGATTTGCCTTTTTACATCATCGAATTTTGCAGCTTTGAAGTAAAATACCATTCTTAGGGTTGTAATACATTAGGGTTGTAATACATTAATGTAATACATTAATTTGTAAACTTCGTAGTTTGAGGATACCAATCTTAAATGTCAAGTCAAGTTGGCTGTATCTGATTTGCACAAATTCACTATCGTAATGTAATTCGGATAATAGGAAAAGATTTAAATTGCACCTTGTACCATTAAAATTTACCATTTTATCCATAATTAATTCAAGTAGAAATACGCAATATGTGATACTAGATAAATTTTACAGCGAGTAAGATATAATGCAACGTAAAATATAAGGCGAAAAGTTCTTCAAAAATTATCAAACAAATCCTTTTTAGGTCCGTGATCCGTAATTTGGTTTTTATTTAAAAATTTTAGAATAGCATACAACGAGGTACGATTTAATTAATTTATTTTCGCCCGTCAAATTAGCTATGTATAGGATTTACCTGAACTCTCTGGTATTCTCCGGACTGATACAACCCTTACGTCTCCCTCAGAACGAGAGCTCATGTACACGAGGATGATCCCAAAGAGATAAAGGACCTTCATTCTGATGCACTCTCTAAGCTAGAGTAATAATTTCCTTCCTTCTTAGTGCAGATATACATTCATATCAGATGTGACGTGACCTTGTCTGTAACGACGCGCACCAAGCAGGAAATGAACTTATTTATCGGTCATTGAAGGTTGTGTCTGTTTACTATTTTAATTGTCGCCATATTGGTCTTCTTGAACGGAGACTTCCTATACAAGCCCTTTAATACGATAAATAGGGCGAAAGAACTCATAAGAAAACAATAATACGGAAAAGATAGAAGCCGCAAGGTCTCAACTTCTGGAATAGCCTACAGTGAAAGATCCCGGAATAGACAATAATATTTATGGTAATATTTTGTTTCTAAATTTTTGTAAATGCATTGGTACAGTTATTTGGCCGATCGGTAACCACTTTCTAAGTGATTATTTCCTACTGCTTTTATTAGTTTGTGATATTGTGTTTTTCTAAAAAGTACTGGGTGGAGATGTAAACATTGAAACTTTTCGCATTAATTTTATAATTATCAATCCACCAAATAGCCGCTTAACACTTAGGAAAACTTTACCAAATTTAGATTATCAGGATCAACGAAAAGACATCCCTCTTCCAGGTCTTTGCCAACCTGTTAGTGTACGCATCTCCTCCTAACATTGTATCGGTCTTTCGTCATAATTTAGTCCGTTGAATCTTTCGTTTAGATCAATCGTAGACGCCAATCAATCGTAGACGCCTTAACCAAGTGGTTATTCATCATGCTTCCTTTCGTTTATTCTTCACTAGCTGTCCCTGCCGTTAAAATTTATATGAAGATTTCCTGTTTAGCAAAAAGTGTTATATTCTACAAAGCCCTAATAAATTATTTCCTTTTCTGGAGATGTGGGACTGAATCAATAATATTTTTTGCATTATCTTAGGGGTTTCCAGTTTAAAAGTGCAGCGCTTCTCTTTTTCCTTCAAATTCGTAAATGGCAAGAGATTTTGATCAAGTTTATTTTATTCGACGGATAACTTAATATCATTTCAAAATCGTCTCTAGCGTCCGTTGGGGTTTAAGCGAGGGAGATGCCGCGGGGTTCAACTAAAAAAAACTGATTTCTCACTCAATTGCAATTAATTCTGTAATAGTATTATTTTTCCCAAGCGCAGGGAAAGTATTGTCAAACTAATTGTTTAACTTTAGACAGATTAATAGAAAAATAAAAGGACCATTGGAATATAACTATTTATTTTTCTAGCTTTGACAAGGGGTGCACCCAGAATTTTCGCTTAGGCTCAACAAAGGGATTGTCACTAGTAGAACATATTACAATATCAGTTTTACAACGAACTTAAAAATCCTCACGATAAAAAATGAAGGAAAGGTGTACACACAAAACGCCTTTTTAGCTTATTTCATCTAGTTATTGATATAACGGAATCATCTCGTTAGGCTAAGATCTTAATGATGGCTAAAATGTCTATATTCTATTTAACGCAAATTAACTTAGGAGTCAGAAGGGCGCACTTCTTTAAAATTCAGGTTTTTATAGTATCCAGCAAGTAAGTGTAGTAATCCATCTCAACGGATTTTTCATCAAATGTTCCCAATGAAAATCTTCGTTTGATTCCGAAATCGAATCTAGAAAACCTAATTTTATCTTTTCGAATGATAACCGTGTTTTCGTATTCACTCTTACCCTTCACCATTGTTTTAATAAGCTTCCTAGGATGAAATAGTTATAGAATGTGCTATAGGACATCCTAATTAGTATTATATAGTAGTAGTATAAAGATGGCGAACTTTTTGTCGGAAGGGTTCCGTATTAGTAATAGTGCTATTTATGAAGGTGTTTCGGCAACTGAGGTCATTATGAATCTCATTAACCCTTAACTGGTCGCATGCACGAAACTTACATAATTGTTGCGTAAGTGAGTCGAGTCGAGAGATCACGACCCAAGATGCATAAAATGCAATTAACTAAATGTTTCATCATACTTTTGCATAACTTTTACTTCTTTTAATAAATAAATTTATTTATATTAGATTTTATATTTCAATTAAAGAATAGCCACTGTTTACACAAAAATCATCATAAATATACACCTGAATTACAGCAATTTTGTATTAAAAGGACTAAGGACAAGAAATAAGAAACAAGAGAAGAACTACTGAAAACGATATAATTCTATTACAGAAATTATCGAAGCAAAACAGGTCAGGTCAATTTGGCTCGGTGCAACCAATCAAGGCTCTCCACCAGAAACTGAACTCGGGACACTTTAATCTTAGGTAAAGCTGTTGCTCACATGGCTATCTATCTTGAATACGGTGGATTTTTGAAAAATATTATCGATACAGAACTCTTCGACAAAGTAGTTGATCTTTTCTACCCAACAAACGACGTTCGCGAGCTCAAAGAAAAACGAAAAAGTCGTGAGAAATCGTATTATATTTTAAATATCTACTTCCTAACTAATAAATGGAATCATTATCATTCATGCCCATATTTATCTACTCTTCACGTTCCCATGACAGCCAGATTATTGGCTGCAGTGTTGATTTTATTTTAAAGCTGTCGTAATTTTCGATGATTTTTCGATTTCGATGAAAGAGGAAGAAAATAGAAAATAAAAGTTAATAAAAATAAAGATGCATGTGAAAGAAATACCGGTGATGTTAAGCCCATTTATTGCCCATTGAACTGAGTCGAAAGTTAATTATGATTAATTCTAGTGAATTTAATTATTGGTCATTTTATCTATCATTATCTGGCATGCAGTACTCTACTTAACCAGCCTTTTTCTTGAATTATAACCAACTGGTTTCGTCATCGTCAAATTGGCAGAGTGGTTAAAGTGTCTGGTTCTAGCTTCCAAAAATCCTACATTTCCAAAGATTAATCCAAAAGTTTATCCTCAGTGGTTCGAATCCTATTTACCGAAATTTTTTTCCGGAAAATTCAGTTTCAGGTTTGCTTCATAAGATGAAGCTAAGAAGATCCTACAACTTTCTCGTTTTAATAAAGCCACTATTTACATGGTTAAATAATTCTTCACTAACACAATGGCTTTATATTTTAAATGAAAGAAGATTTGAATTGCTTTCTTCTGAAAAGTTGCATTTTATCCCCCGTAAAGTTTATGTATAGCTTTCACATAAAATATGTGTGTGGAGCGTAATTTTTTGTTTAATAGCTAAAAATATCACCTTTTATTAACATTTTCACCTTCGGAATTATTTCTACGAAAAGTATTCATGATTTCGAGATCAAAAGCATTTATTATTTAAGCTTTTATTCACAACGTGCTGTTTTAAACCATCTACAGTATAGAAGGTTATACTATTTTTAAATATATGTTGCTGATTATAGATTTCCAAAGTTTCATATGCTTTCCTTACCATAAAATGTCGACTTTCCTTCCACATACATTTCATATGGGATTATCTTTCTTTCTATTCTGATGAGAGTAGAGTTCAACCATAGCCTTTGTCGTTATGGGGACGGGTTGTTCATATCCGCAAAATTACGCTGATTTTTCGCTATTTTTGTAAGAACGTTCTCAATTTCGACTCGAATACGATATTTTACGACAAAAATAAGAATATTTTTCCAATCTTATTTCTTTTGCTACTTGTCTCGATTTCATACGGCCATCACTTCCAATTTAATTCTGCGAAAGGAAACAAGTCTGCCAGCGATAGAAATTAACTTTACGTGCATTTCTTATAGGAGGGTTTTCTATCCATCCAGACTCGAACCAAGGATACTTTAGCGGACAAAAATGAATATTTTATACTCAATTGGACCTTTAAGCACTCCCAACAATTAATAATCCTATCACGTCAAGTGCGTTAATTTCCAAAGAGTTCTCCCACGTATTTCTTACGAGTTTACTGACATCGGACGGATGAGTTAACGCACATCGGTGATTATTATATAAGATGCAACGGCTACGGGTGAAATTTCCGTCAACCGATTTCGCCGAATTTTCTAATATTCCTCAAAAATAGGAGCAGAATTGAATAAAACAGTTCGAATGCTGGACATCTTCCAGGACTCATATCCATGCGGGACCGAAATGAGGAGCTATGACGCCCTACCCAGGACGATTTGCTGCTTCGAGATATCAACTAGTAACCACCAGTAAAGCAGCAACAATTCACCGAATGTTTGAAAGAGTCAAACATCCAAACAAAAAGAATAGCGTCCCATGTAGTATCCCATCTCTCCGCAAGATGACACCGAGCTGCAACGCAGAAATAAAGCGGGGGAGGGGGGGATTATTTTTTCCCGCCCTGCGCACTGGTTCCCCTATAGAGTTGGGGGGGGGGGGGATCGTGTGGGTGGAGGGGGGCAAGAGAGCAAAGAGGGGTGGGGAGGAGGTGGGGTGGGGGGGCGTAGTTAGAGAAGCGCGCGCGAGTCAGGCGGCAAGAGAAGGGGAGGTTGACCAGTCGCTGCCTCCCGAAAAAATACTGCGGAGGAAGAACGGAGAGCAAGCCGTCAACGTCCCCGCTAAAGCTCGGACAAACGCCGCCAAAAGGTAAGCCAATCCTTTCGTTTTTCTACTCTTGCTATCGGGAAATTGTTGCCAAATTCTCCTCAGAAAAATGTATCGGAGAGGTGCGAATGTGGGCCGGCATGAAACAAAACACTGCCACGGGTCGCAATGGGGTGTGTGCAGTGCGTGGTGCATAAGGTTGAGGGGCAGCGGTGGAAATGAGTCTCTGCTGAGGTGACTAAGGAGAGAGGGGAGTGGAGGGGAGGAGGGAGTGGAGGGAGAAACCAAATGGGTTCCCAAAAGGCGCTCTGTTGCGAAAGGTGACTCGTGCCTACTGGTCACCTGTGAACCACTCGACCAAAATAACACGCATTCCGTATTCACGATCGACGATTCATTCTCTCGCTTTGATAAATCATTCGCTTCCGAACCTTTTGTTTACAAAGTGCAGTGATCTTGTTGTTGGTTCATAAGCTGGGCAGAAAACTTACCACTTCAAATCGAGTACGCATCTAACGTTAATCTAGCTTGTTTGTTTATTTACATAGTTATCCTGTAAACCGCCGGTGATGATGAGTTTTCTAGGCGATTGTTAATTTAAATGGAAAAACTGTCGTGGCCCGTAGATGTATCACTTCAAATCGCACTTCCTTTGTTTTCATATGTTTGTCACTTTACACTCTGGATTATCTTGAACTCTTTCACGTGACAGAGATCAATGAATGAGGTAAATATTATTTCCGATGTAACAGCAGTAAGAATGCCATATAGTTTACAAAATGATATGCTTGAGTACACCTTTATTTTTGTCAGCATCATGATCTTTATCGTCATACGCCTGACGTCTCATCGGTGGTAAAGTTTACTGAGGTTTTAAGCGTTTAAAATCTTTGTTTTTCCGATGAATAATATTAGATTGTGATAACATCTTCTGTGATTCAGTGCACACCATTTTATTTCTCGTGTCTTTACTAAAGTTTAGATATTATTAGCAATATTATGACATCAAATCACTGCGAGTAAAAGGTGGCAGTGGACACACATACATTACAATAGTTCGTTACGTTTCATTGAATAATGATTAATACTATATTCACAACAAAGTCGCCACCTAACCCTAAATGACAGGATAATGATGTACGGCTGCTATAAATTAAATAATTGGTTTAGAATTACTGTTGAAAGGCTTTCGAGTAGATTAAATCGTTTACAAATAAATATGTTAAATTATTTTCAAAAGAATGTAAAGACAACTTCCGTAAGAAAATACACTAATTTAGAGAGATGTATGTCTTGAGAAATCAATCAAGAGCAAACAATTTTCTCTATGAGGTCTGAGATTCTGCCGCCATTTAGTTACATTGTAGTATATTGCTACTATCAAAATAATATAGAAACGTACTCCCAAGAAAGCTATTACATTTCTATTGTTGTCATTGGTGGTCATTTTTGTTGTCATGCTCTTAGTTCTCTAATCCCACGTGATTGTGACGCAACAATGAATGTGCTCCTAACATTTCATAATGCTCCCAATTGTAAAGCGACAAAATTTCATATGAATATGGTCATAAAGTCAAGTAAGGGCTAATCAGGAGTCAGCTTAAGAGACACTCTAAATGAGAAAAAGTTTTCTTGTCATTTAAGGTAATGTTTTAAGCTTCCATCATTATCATTCAACACTTTAAATATCATGAGGGTTTTAGTTGGCCCTCACTCTTATGAGAATCCCTTGAATTTGAAATAGTCTGACTTTTAGATAATACTTAGATCGCATAAACTGATCAATGTAAATCGGATAAAAAATAATTTCTACATTTGGTATGAATTCTAAAATAATTTGAAAAGGAGATGAATTTTTCGCAAGTCCCTGAGACCATGTCATTCACACATTCAAAAATCTTATAATTCCCTTAAAAAATAAGATGGGTAAAAATAATTGTAGCAATGAATTTAAATAAGAAAATGATTCATTAAAAATAGATGTATGGAAATACGGAATTCTGGCTTCATAGGACAGAATTCCATAATTTGAAGGTATAGGGAGTTAGTAGACATTTCTGTTACTGCTAGACATTACATTCGTCTATTGTAGGGTATTCTATGTTTAAGTTTATTAAATATTTAGCATGGATCTCAAGTAGAACCCTATTCCCGCAGTCGCGAAAATGAAAATTCGAACTCATATTCAAATTGACAAATCTTCATATAACCATGATAAATATTGATATATTACATCATTTTCATAAAGATCTGAAATCATGGGATTACTCTTGGGATAAAAATTATAGCTTAAAAGCATTGCATCTCAAAGTTTCGCGGAAGGAAAAGCAATGTAAATTCTATATTATTTTACTGAAAGTTTGCTTATTAGATTTTAATACAAATGAAATCGGCGCCAAATGAAGGAAATGGAACTCCCGTAAATAAACTCGATCTGAATTGCTGCTCATGCAAAGTATCTGATTTTATGTGAAAATGTGGTTGTGAAACATTTGATTTTGGCCATTTGTACGAATTGTAAAGGTTTCAACAAGTGTCAGTTGCGAAAAGATACACTTAAGGCTGAAGCCACCTGGTGATATGTATATAAAACGCTTGCACCATAATATGCCAGGTCTCGAGCACGGCATGACAGCGTCATTACAATTTCAAAACTAAGAATTAATTAGGTCATATTAAACGTAATTAATCAACTAATTTCACATTCGTTTGATGAGTGAGTCTAAGACACAGAGGGAAGGTATATTTTGTTCGGACATTGTCATTCTGGGTATGACAATTACAACAAAATTCCGCTTGAAATTACGAAATTGGTTTTGATTTCATGATTCTCCGAATAAGTGGTCGATTTTAAATGTATATTGTTTTTTATCTTGTTTTGTTTGATATTAAGATGTAATTAATGTCATAACAGACGCTCTTCGTTTAATAGGAAAGAGGAAAGTTCTCTCCTTAGTTAATTTATTGATTTATTGTATTTACTTTCTTCCCCTTTAAATTAATAAAAATTTTGGGATGCGTAAACATTATCCTGAAAAATTAAAATTTTTAAAAAGATGGAACTATTCTATAATATCTATTTGAAGCAAATGTTGAGAGAATTTTTCCTAGCTTCCTCCCAGTATCTCAATTTGTAAAAATGAAAAAATTTGAGTATTCAGTATCCTCATCCTTCCTAGTTGCCTTTATTTATGCCACTCATTGACGCTTAATTTTCCACGGACGTAATTTGAAGTTAAACATTCCATACGTAACTCCGAGACACGAACAATCACCGATTTCAGCAATCGTTTTCAAATTCTCATTACCTTATGTTATCGGACAAGTAGCTATAATTTGTTGGGAAATGTCCTTTCCTACGCAATTTGTCATCTTTCCTTCCACTGAAATCTCGTCAGCTCATTTCCACCTAATCATCATGCCTCGTAAACAACGTTCGAGGCGATTACTTTCAAAAAGACGCAAATAGCCTCGGGCATCCAGCTTTCGCTTCCATGAGTTATTTCAGATCTTGTGATTTTCCTGTCTCTGAAGAAAACAATGAACCGTTAACTTCTTCCACCTTCGATCAACAAATCCATAGAGTAATCTAGTCTGCTAGTCTAACATAATTTACTTCATTTATGTATTGGCAATATATTTTATCATGTGGATTATTATTGTTTGAGAGTAATCTGCTAGTCTAACATAGTTTACTTCATTAAATTGTTGGAGGTATAATTAATTATTTGGATTATTATTGTTTGAATAGTACTGTGACTGTCAGTCATTGCAACTCTTGGCGCCAACTGCCAAAATTGGTCTCAGACGATTAGCCGCAGCTGCTTCGCCGCGAGATACGTTTTGCCGAAGACGCTTTGCCGCGTAAATTATTAAATATCAATTTCGAACGATATTCGAACAAATTGTAACGAATAAAGATAAAATACGATTAAGTTCAAAACAATCGTTTTCTAGTCGGCTCCTACAACTATGTCATAAGCATAACTATTTTTTTTTTAATATTTAACACCCCCTGAAGCCTCGCAACCCTGAAGACGTGTGTCACTGATTACGGACCGCAATTCTATTCGAACACTACGTTTTTTGGAATTTTTCCCAGTGCAAAATTTTGCTCACAGTTCAAGCTGTCGCGTTCGTGTACCGTTCTATAATGTGCATTACTGTCAATTTAAGCATAGGAGTAAGTTTTGAAGGAAGAGGACCTTGTAAAAATGTACAGCGGAATGTTCCAAATAGAGGTAGCATAGCAAATACCTCTTCGTCTCACTTTTTCTAATCACTAGAATGCCTCCTTGAGGGATGATTTAGAAGGCGAAGTCGTGAGGGACTCAGAGATGGGAAAATTGCGAGGGTAAAGACATCTTGTGGTGGTGAAGATGGCGACCGTCTGTCTTCTCCCACGGGCGTCTTTGGACCTTATGGAACTTCGGAAGGGAGTTATTTCCGCCACCCGAAAAATAGCCCTAAGTGGTTCATAATATCCCGCATAGTCTAACTAAAACGACCGATCATTTTCCATTTTGGGAGGAATACAAGGTGGCTTTTTCTGGAAATGTTTAGGGGACCGTGGGAGTCAAACGGGCAAGCTTCTTTTTGCCGATTTGCCAAATTATTTAATGCGAGGTTACATCTAACGGTAGTCTCTTTTTTTCGGAAAAAGTGGCATACCGACGACTTTGTCTGAGATGTGAAACCACGTTGGAATAGGATTCTTAGGGTCGTGAAATATATCTTACTCTACTGAAAAAAGAAGAAACTGCAAGTAAGGTTTCGAAGGAATGATTATTTTTTTAAGGATATTAATTTGAAGTGTTCCTGCTTTATGGAAGAAATAAAAAGGAACCACTTTTCGAAAATGAACCTAGTTCCTAATTTATTTAAAAAACAACTAACTAACTAACAAAAGTGGTTCCTTTTTATTTCTTCCATATTGTCATGGAATACCACAAAGTGACCCGCCAATCAGTTGATTTTATTCCTGCTTTATCTATTGGCGAATGGAATATTTCACATTTACCTTTGGTACGCGATTGATATATTGATAGACAGAAAATGTGTTTCCAATAGCGGAAAATGTATCTTTCATTTACTAATACTTTGATCATAGCTATGATAATATAACAGCTACTGAGGTTTGAATGATGAAATGACATTTATATCGATCTCTCCCTATTGAATGCTATGAAATTCATAGGGTCACTCTGCTACACTTATATGGACTTCTTCGCTTATAGCAATTTAGCTTATTGAGGAAAATGACAGCAGAATACCTCTTTCCCATCTTACTCATTCTCATTTGAGGGATTATAATAGTTGATGTAGGGTTCATACTGGCTTTCGGGTCGAATATTCTACCGACAGTAAATTCTCCACTTCTGGAACTCACCAGCCGCGTTTAAATTCTCACCCTCTAATGAATGTAAAACATAGGAAACTTATAAATATCTTCAAATATTAATTTAAAATTACTGTAGATGAGGTGTTTATATATATTTAGAACCGGTGAAAAGTGGTCTGTTTATAATATAGGCCACTCCACAGGTACCGCACCACATTCCGACTCACAAACACATTGCTCTTCCTAATCATCCTTTCACTTTTCGCAAGCGAATGATATTTTTAGTATTATATTATTTTCCATATATCAAGTGTTTTATCTATGATTCCTTTCATTTTTCCACCGTTATACCGTTGAGTATAGAGCATCGGAATAATTCTTTCTTCTCCATTGCTAGTACTAGTGGCTCCTTACGATAGAAAATAACTGCATGGGGAGATAAGTAATTTTTAAAACTTCTTACGGTTTGAGAGCTTTATAATACACAGTCGCGTATCCATTCCAAAGTATTATAACCCATTTTCCTTCCTATCCTATGGGATTTTTCCTGCATGGCCATTTATCACGCATACCCACTCGCTACCCAATGGAACTTCCTAAGACGGAAAGTCCTTACTGACGCATGAGAATTCCTTTTCATATCGTTTATTTCTTGCCAACTACATCGCTTTTTTCTCTCCTTTTGAGGCTTATGTCACAGTTACTAAATATAATCTTTGTAGAAATACCTCGGGCTATATATGCCCTAAAAGGACATCACTGCATCTTAGAGGGAAACGATTGAGAAAGACTCGTTTAAGAGGGACTGACGTACGTATATCTAAATATTTTTTTATGATTAGCTGCTGAAGAATTTGAGAATTTTTCACCTTTTTGGCTTTTTCTTTGTCAACCTTAAATTGATAAGACTTGTTCCCTCACTGTACTCTTTTCTTTTGCCTTTGATTAAATTTTGTAAATATTAAAACGGAAAGCGTGGTTAGGTGGAAGAGAGGGGCCTAACCTCGCCAATAAAAGGGTCTAAGGGTCTTATATTTACATTCTAAAAAAATTTCCTGCTTTTTTCCATGGGTCCTACTATCTTTAACTTAATGTTTTAAGCATTTCTTTCCTTGACTTACACGAGTCGTGAGAAATCGCTTTCCCGATATCAGAAATTAATATCACAAAAATTAGGGTATAATGATAATAGTCAAGAGCTATAGAGAACACGAGGAAGCCTAATAATTCGAGGAAGGAAAATGGCTCAGAAGAAACACTCTTTGAAGAACCCTAATTTCAACTGTAATTTAAGGAATCCTCTCGCTTGAGGAGGTCGCTGATATAAGAGAAGTCATTAAATCGAAATGATGCTCCTAATAAGGATGGATATTAAGAAGCTAAGTTTACACGAAATGTATACTTTCAAGACAGTGACGCGCATAAGCATAATTTTGCTTAAAAATCAATTTAAACTTCTAATTTACTTCCTCGAATGAAAAATGAAAGAATTTCTCATTTTTAAATTAAATACCTTCTTTTCATGGATGGAAACTAAAATGAAATCCTACGAGCAGCGCTCTTAATCTCCCTTTTGAAAGGACAGTAAACCCAAGGACGATGTCGTGTAACTTATCTGGAAATCTAATTTTTAAACTCGCGATTAAAACCGAAGTAACTCTCTGAAGTACCAAACATTAGAAATGAATCCTCAGATTGCTTACTTGCGATGATTGCTCTCCCATTTAAAAATAAAAAGGTTTACAAGTCACTAATATTTTAATAGATCTTAATGGAAAAAAGATCATAAAAACACAAAGGAATGCATGAAAATCATATTATAGAGAAAATAGCTGAAACACCTATAGGAACACATAAGCTATCTAATACAAGAAAGCCGATCTCTGGGCATCAATTCATCGCTACTGATTGATCTTCGCTCAAAAGAAAATTTATTTTTTATCCATTTTCTTGAAAATTCTTCGATATTTTTCAGGAAAACTTTCAACTGAATTAGGGATTCCCTTCATCGTTTTCAGTAAATGACAAGAAAATAATTATCTCCTTTATTTACTTAAGCATCATTTTATATTGTAGAGTTGGGTGGCGATGTATGGTATGGCTTCCCACGGTCCAATTTTATTTCGGTAAATTGAATGGAATTTCGGTAAATTGGGTGAAATTGTGTTCCTAACAACACATCAGTGCTTGGAGTCGTGTTGATTAGATTGGATTACATCTTAATATTTTATGCTGCGTAGAACCGTAGAGCTGGTGACGAATATTGATGCCATCTAGTTGGTGTAATTGTGAGTTGGGGTATATCGAATCCCAAAGTTAACCTCGGCTTTTCCCCTAAAACAATCCCGATATCTTCCCCTAAGGAGCTAAGAGTTAAGGAAATCCGTGATTTTCTCATAAGTTTCAGTCAATTAATTTTAAGAGCCCTTTTCCTTCTTAAAGATGGGACGTATTTCTCCTATGACTCACGCTCAATATACTTTTCGAAATCGATTACAATCATAGAAAAACATCGTTAGAAGCGTATCAACTAAAATTTCCAAATTAAAAGCTACTACCAATCAAAACTGATTCCCCTTGTTTCAAGCAGCGGATACAAGAGAGCCGAAATAGAAGAAAATCGAGGATGAAAATGGACGTGGGAAGACAGGAAGGTAAACTACGCATGTGATGAAAGAAAAACATTCAGAGATATAGTATAAAGTAAGAAAGAGAGGGAGAAACAAGTGGAAATTCGTAAAGGAAAGAAGGGAGAATATTTTTGACATTTCTGGAAGATGGCAAGAATTTTTCTTTCAGACTCATACCCCTCTCACCCAGCCTCAAGCCATTTCCGACTGTCTTCCTCTTCTCTATTCCCACTCTTTATCCTTCTTCTAAAGGTCCTTTCATCTCTCTCTTCCACTCTAAAACTCTCCCCATTTCCTCCACCCTTTCTTACTTCCAAAATTTAACCCGCTTACCTGTTACGATTTTTCCTCTCGTATGGAAACGCCTACAGCCTTAGGAAAGCTGACTCCAAAAGTTTAAGGTCACGACGATGGTCATCAGAGCTAAGCAGAGCTCGGCAACGATCAAATTGACGAAAAGACAATTAGGCGACAGCCATCTCGGCGAAAAGAGGATTCCGCGACAGGAATTTCGGCAAAAGTGTAACTATGTGGGGAAAAGTGATATTTTGAAATGAAATTCATAAAATGTAGAAAGTTACTATGTATAATTCTATTCTTCAGGTAATACTGTGATGGTCAGCTGAGATAGTTGGGATTAGAATGAGCATATTTAGGGAGAGCAGATAGATCACATACCTTCTCGAAAATATCGAAGAGTCGTTTACGTCTCCTTTTAAATTTTAAGCGAAAGCGATCTTTTTTAATAAACCGAAATAATTCTGTGAAAAATATCCTGTTTCATTTACTGAAATATTAATTAAATATTTTTATGCCCTTACAAATCTTCCTCTGAAGGATATGTATCCTCAAAATGGATGTCTTCATACCTACCCATTAATACGACTTCTAAATACGCAACTGTCTCTAATCATATTTGTAACTTCAGCCCACATGGTCATTTTAGCTCTATAACTATCTATCAGGTATCTACCATAGTATCCTAGTATACAATTCATATTTCTGAATTGTATACAAGGATCACATGGAAAAATGCAATGATGATTTCAATCATCATTGCATTTTTGGGTACTTTTGGATAGTGAGTTTATTCATTTATGTTTCTCTATTTTAGATTTTCAGTTAGATTTGAGTTGGATATAGTAAAAACTGCCGCAAATGTAAAGGAATAAACTTAACGCCATTCCATTGAAAAAATTGGTGGTTATAAGTTTCTATGTATTAGCGTCATCATTAAGCATTTTCAAATTGATTTTTATCACTAACGCATTTGTAATGTCCCGTCTGATCCGAGTTCTATGGCTAAATCATAATTCCACATCTTTTATCGAATGCGAAATAAAATCATATATACTTTACTAATGGTTGCATAATTCTTGTGAACTTCGCTTTCATCCTGTAAAAGTGTCTCATTAAGGTAGAGGAGCAATATTTACCCTAGCTCCGGCTTTTCTGGAAAGTAAACGTTGCTGGACCTGAAGACCACTCTCTGGATGTTCGGAAATCGATCTGTCAAACTCCTTTAACCTCTCCAGGATGAAGCCTCAACCACAGGTCTCGGAGTGCCCGTTTGATAGAAAGTGAGGGAGAAAAACAAGGTTCGCACGCCGTACACAGGGGCACAGATTTCCCAGCCATAGCAACCTGTAATGTATTTATTCATTGCATTTAACAAAACCGCATCCTCAGGAGAGTTTTAAAAACATTCATCTATCTATTTTTTAATACTTTATGGGAATTATTAAAGTGTCTGTAGGTTGATCGCATAATATTACTTACGAAAAAATACTTCCTTGAATCTCATACATAATTTTTCTCTGAAATCTACCTTTTATTAAAACAAGGGCTTTGATATTAACTCGCCAACACTCAGATTATTATTTTTGTTGTTATTTCTATACCGTTATCTTCGATTTTGACCCTATCTATGGATGGGAATTTCTAGTCTCAATTTCACCACACATTTGTATTGCCAGGTATTCTGTCGCATATCTTTTGGGCCTTGAGTGACTTATGATAAAAACATTGGGTGCATTGAAAAGGATTATTCAAGTTAACTGGACAGGAATTCTGTAAAAGCAGGTATGAAATTCAAATTGGAATTAGATTAACGACTTCTTGTGTTCATGAGCAGCTAAATAGGGTGGTGAGGATTGGATTGAGCGCAAGTCATTTAGAGATAGATTCAAAAAATATAATTGTTAATTATGATGATTCATTAATTCATTGAATACAATTTGTATGGAATAGAAGTACGGAGGAAATGCTTTGGCCATAGTCAGTTTTATTCGCAATATTTTTTATTTTATCATTACCGAACTCCTTCAAATTCGGGGCTCCCGGAGGTGCGGGGCCCGGGACCGAAACATTGCTTGCCCCGCCCAAAAGACGCTGGACAGGCGGTGCTTTCCAGTGCTGAGTAATGAATGTAAAGATGACAGCAAGTTTAATTTCGTGAAATTTAGATGTATTTATTTCCCAATGATGTTGATCTTACGACGAATAACAAAGACAACGAATAACAAATGTTGGAACGAAATCAGCGGTATTTATAGTGTAAATAAAAAAGAAGAAAAGAGTCAACAATAAAGACAGCGAAATCACAGAAAATCTAGCCTCACCAAACATTAATTGACAATGAAAATGTTGAAATTCGATCCGAAAGAGAAGAAATTAACGAATGCAGCAATCATTCCCTAAACATCCAAAGCCGATATTGAGACATCCCGACAAAATTCGCCAAAGAAGGCGTCTACGAAACATATCTATTATGAATTTATTCAGCATAGGTTTTATATGTGATTATACGATGACCAAAGTCTTAACAAGAAACCTATTATGAAACATTTGCTGATTTTCAACCACTACTAACCCAATTAAAAATGTTTGCCTCAATGTTTTGGCGAAACAACTGCATGGTCTTCATATGTTATTTCTTCGAATAAATGAACACATTCGACTGTTTTTCCTTCCGCTGAGAATGGAGTCTGCGAGACACTCCCAGGGTCCGAGAGAGTAAGTTGCGAGAAGCCATGGGGAGAGAAGGGCATCAAACGGAAGGGGGATGGACGAAGGGTCAGCAGGACGCTGTAAAACTCAGGACAAAAGGGGTGGCGGTCATCTGTCGTGGGCAGGCGTGACGCAAGATGGCGGAAGGGGATGGAAGGAAAAAAGAATAACATTGGCTCTTTTCAGGTGATGGACGAAAGGGACTGTTAGTACTTCCGCCATTCCATAGCAAATGTCTCGTCGATTCGATTCAGATGATGTTCAGCTATTACCTCATATGTATATTTCCATTTCATCACTAGTCTCGATGGTTGAAAAATACGGCGCTGAAAATGTCTGAATTCTGGTTTTGAGAAAGTCACCGATACCAATTACTTTTCGCAACTGTACGAACTACTAATAACGATGGCAAGCAATAGCACTTTCTGTAAATAAAATAATAAATATCGTCTTAATTTTTAAATTATATGGAGTTACTTTAAAAATTAGTGGTGGCCAAAAGTCTTATGTTTCGAACGACTTGGTTATTGACTTGGATTGATTACATTGGGCTAACATATGCAAGTTTTGAGGTTTGTTTTTGGGAAAATGATTTATAACTCCATCTTTTTGTTTGCTAGTCGTCCAAACCTATCGACACAGGCAAGCGTTCGCCCAAAGGAATTATATGCTCAATATATATAACGAAATTTTGAAACTGTGTTTTCTTTGCCTTTTGATGAAGGATAGCTGAAAATGTATCTCTCACATATATTTTTCGGCCATGTGTTTTGGTTTGAAAATATAAAAGATACTGAGATATGAATGATGTTGATTGGAGGCATTATTATGCCCTGAAAACTATTATTTACAGGGCCATTCTGCTGCACTTCCATAGACGCTTTCCCCATTCTTATATGTAGCATTCTAGCTAGGCGAAGAAAACAAAAATAACAACTTTATCCTGCCTGGTAACCCTCGTTACTTCTTTTAGTAGCTTATTTTGAAGGGTTTGAATAATTCGATCGCGAAATTTCGTCAATATTTCTCATTCTAAAATTATCGCGAGTAACTACGTAAGCTTGCAAATGGTCGAATTACGTTGCTCAGGGGCTCTGATGATGTTATTGCTTCCATGGACCTTACCATGAATTGAACCTCGTAGCGTTTGATATATAATGTCAATTTGTTATAGAAAGAGGAAGACGCATGAGTTTAAAAATGACCTTTAGGCACGTTTTCCTCAAAAATCTTCAAGTAAATTTCACTAAATGGTCCTCATTCAACGATAAGAATGAGAAAAACGTAAAAGCTATACTCGCTGAATTTCACTCAAATGGATGAACTCCTATTTACTGTCGAAGGAATCAATGGGACTATATTTTGAGCAAGTGAATACATAAAAAATCCGTAATTGAGGAAAGTTCCTCCGCGAATGTTTTCCGACAAACCTCTTTCAGTTAACATTTATTTGCATCTCCTGCCAGGAACGTATAGCCTTTGTGTCCACTGGAAAGGAATCATTTTTTTTCTTGAGATTGAAAAGGTATTCTTAAGAAGCAGAAATCCTCCTTTTCGCTATTCCCTTTCTTGTGTACCTACTACAAGGTTATAAATAAAAACGACAAACATGGGAAGAGGGGGGAAGGAAGAGGTGAAAAAGGAGCTTTTTTACTTTTTCTCCAAGAGAAGGAACCCTTTCTCCTGCTTTATCTGCTCCCTTACGACGAATTTCCTTTTCATTCGTCACTCCGACGAATCTTCTTCTCTCATATTCCATCTCTCTTCCCTTTTACGTCTCTTCTATTGTCAATAACCTCATCTTTAGAGCAAAGGAAAAGAAGGCTACGTCAAGAGGTCGGTAGTGTATTCCGAAGTCCATTTGGACCCTAATCCCTTCATAATTAGCTACTATTTAAAGCTATGGAGAATGAATAAGGCGGGGCCTCAATACTTTTCCTATTGGTTTCTACTCCGAGTCAACGAAAAAATTAATTAATATTGGTTTGTTTTCGGTTTTACTAGATCGAACCTGTATTTTTCGTTCCAAAATTTTCCCTCAGCAAGGTTTACGTAATCCTTGGAATTTCTTTTCATTATATTTTAGAGGAAAGCAATTGATTTTTTATTTATCGAATGAATTTTAGCAATTTTTGTTATAAGTTGCTGAAAATGTGCAATAATGCTCTTTGAAAGTAGATTTACACTCTAAATAATATCTAGGAAAAAAACATCAAATTTTCCGACCGGAATAAGCCGGCATAAATTTCTCTCTCGTTATTTGCGGCATTTCCAAGTATTTTTCGTAGACGGAAAAATTTAACATAAGACCCTTGAGATAAATCTAAATTTTAATTAACATACTCATGCCTATTATTACTGTAGAACATAGATTTGAAATATCAAAATTACTAAAAATGCAAAAGCAACCTCTACATAACATACGACAGACAGATCTAGAAGCTTGACCGTATCGTCAGCAGTGTCCATTGCCTGTTGAGGACTTCGGAAATCTGAAAGATGCGCCAGAAAAGAAACCAATCTCATGTGAGTGACTTCCCACGAAAAAGAGATGTGCAAAATAAGACTTAGATGAAATGAATTGAGGAGAAAGTCGGGATGAGCTCTAGGTGTCACCGAAGGGAGAGTGTGCAAGAAGGCGGGAGATACTCCGCGTGGAATGAAGTAATTCCTTAATAATATACTGCTATTGTAATTGATGAAATTTTCTCTTGTTGGTGAACCAGAACTGATAAGTAGTATTTTGATTCCTAAACATATCGTTGCGGCAAAACGTCCCATTTCCACCTGATAGATCGGTTTTCACAACAGCTAATATTCTCACAATCGACAGCTTACCAAACATCGCTTTAAGGTGTGAATCATAGCTATAGACACCCGCGGCCTAAAATAAAATAAAAGGGAGTCTTTCCTAGGATTCTACTCCTTCGAAAGTGAAGAAATACCGTCCCCTCTCTATAAAATCTCTCTGGCAGTGGATAATCATGGAGAAATCCCTTGTGCCGCCTTCGAGAAGGAGCACTCCCTTATCCATCAAGAGAACCTTCAAAAATTAAGAAATAAAGGTGATGGATGAGAATTATTATTTTTTCTCGAGGGAAAAAGGCGTTGGGCCGCGCTTCTAAAGTGAGTGGCTTTCTTGAGGAGGAGTTTTGATTCGCTTAAGGAGGACATCTGGAGGCAGCTCTCTCCAAAGATATGGCTTCCTGAAAATGATCTCCGAAGCAGGGGTTTCTATTCGGAAGACCCCTATCCCTCAGGGTACGAATAGGAAATATAAGGGACAAAGGATCAAAGACGTGGGGCTCGCAAAGGTCATTTGAAGGAACAATAGCAAACGGAAAGATGAGTTCAAATTGGACTGGAATGGTTGTGTATGTATTTTAAACGGTCAGATTCTATTTCTTTCAAATTAAAATTAAAAATTTTCGGTCAGATAAACAACGGTCTCTGTTTTTTCCGCAATAGTTTTTTCTTTCTTTCCAAAGCTCGTCTTATACAAGAAAGAAATTCGCTTGCTACTAAACTTTCTTCTGTTCACATAATTATACTCCCCTCTATTTTATACAGCTATATCAAGTACCTTTCCATAATGATTAACCGTTTAGATTTGATTATATACACAAGCAATTGAGAAAACAATATTAACTGCTCTGTTAAGATGAAATAGATAGTAGAATTTTAAACACGGTGAATATTAAAATGACCCTATAAGTAATAATTGCAATCGTGCAACCATTAAACAATGATTACCGAAAATATCGACGTAGATTGACGGCTTGACCTAGAGTCCTTTGAGGAATGTATATTATATTTTTATATTCACAAATCCTTCAATTAGCTAGGGGATTCTGTTTCCTTTTTTCTTTTGTGTGTAAATATTCTTCTTCTTCTAATCATTTTATAACTGTGATTAGAATTTTATTCGAATTAGGTAATAAATGACTGGATTTTTTTTAGTGATTTACCTGCCATATTTTTTTGAGGAATTGAATTTTTAACGTTTGAGCGAAGACAAACATTTCTAATCACGACAGAGTTAACTCTCCAAGAGTTAACTCTCCAAGAATTCTTTAAAATTTGATTTTTGCATTTACCTAGATAGAATTAGAGTGATTTTCGCAAAAAGTACGTATGCTTGTTCTTCGACAGTGGAACTACTCTCTAAAATAATAATTATCTATTAGGTATTCAACCTGAAGGTAGTTATACCATCCACAATTATCTACCCTTTCACGGGTTTACAGATTACATCAGTATAATCCGCATTGTGAATAATGTGAAGGATGTATTATAATTATCGATTAGAGTTCTATCAATTGACATAATTTGGGTGCTTAAAATTGAATCCATTGAAAACTACCCAGTCCCCCACAATGTCTCAGTCCGGCCTGAACACAATGCCATAATGAATGGCACTTTTCATAACCTTTAATGAGAAGTGACCAAGATAATGGCCGTTAGTCCGCATCATATCTTAGTAGCTTTCGTATTGTCAAAGATAATGCCAATATTGAGTAAGAAGAAAGCGGAAGATTGATATTATACAAATGAAAACTATTCCATATATAATGGTATGGTAGCATAACCTAATAGTAAGTTTTTCGAGTAAGAAATTTCCAACCGAAGACCGCATCGAAAGTTTCTGTTGGAGCGCTGTAACTTTTCACTTTCGCCACTTCTTCGTTTATTTTTAATCCAGCGGTTGATAATGTTGCATCAGTAAATTAGAGACTGGGAAGAGTACGCCCACATCAATAGATGCGCCGTAGTCTGCTCATCAATCAAAAGAAGATAACGATGATGGATGAGGAGAAAAGAATTTAAGCGCTGGAGGAAACTTTCGGAAATAAACGCAATTTTCGGAGCGAAAGTTCCTCTTTACCGAAGTTAAAAGTTAGCTGTCGCTGAAGAAAAAATTACTCAGCAATTTAAATGGGATGAACGGAAACACTTTGATGATGTGCCTTACAGCTCCATAGCTTAGGTTTATTTTTAAATAATTATAAATGGCGATTAAAATAAATGTGCACATTCAATCTAACGAGGAGAAGTTTTCAGGTAGAATCGCTCATTTTGGCTGCTCGGGTTACGCTGCGATCGCGACCTACCAAAGGATTATTTTTCTCTTCGTTTAAGAGAGAAGAGCTTTTAATTAACATATTTGCCTTTCATAAATGCACCACATATATAACCTACCGCATAGCTTGTAAGACACATATGGGCGAACCAATTGGGACCCTGAATTTCAGAAATGTGTCATAATGGGTTACGTATGGCAGGCCTATTAGTATAACTGTCAAAGTAGACAGTTTAGACTGTTTTGATGACCGTGATCGAATTTGCCGGCCGCTGTGGCAGTGTAGTTATCGTGCTAGCGTAAGTAGTAAGCCGTTTCTATAGCAGCAAAACAAACACTCTTATAATATCTCTAATTAAATATATGATATACGAGACAAAAAAGAGAAACATAATTATATTAACTGACTCACCAGTGAGGCGGGAGTTAAATGAGATAAACTAACTATAAGAGCGGAGGTGGGTGGCAGCCATCTTGACCAATGACGTCACGCGAACTGAAAAATCTTAATTTCCGAAAAAAAAAATTTTCCTTGAACAGGATTTGAACCACTGAGGATAAACTTTGGATGCTTTTGGAAACTTTCGGAAATCTTTGGAAACTTTTGGAATTTTGACCGGACACTAACCACTCGGCCACTTCGATGATACACATTTCGTAAGAAAAGAAGCAGGTTATAAAGCTACAAATGGCTGGTTAAGTAGGCTATGGGTTATGGGCTATGCCCGTCAGCAATTGACTGATACATTTTCATTCACATTAATACCCTGAGAGCCGCAGTATGGTGTATGCCAGGGGTGTGGACACCGACAGATCATAGTATATAATTTATGGGTGGAAAGAACGATCTCTAACATGTTATTAACTGAAAATTAAGCCATCTGTCGGTACGATTGTATTCCCTTGAAATCGTATTAAGGCTGAAATCAAGACTTTTATGGTCTTTTTTTGTCAAATCCCTCGCTGTTTTATATTAAAAAGATTTGTATTTCGTTATTTTTCCCATTACTATGGCCTTCCGCACTATTTTCGTTCAAATTTATTATCTACCTCTCACAAGAATTTAGCTGAGAGTATAAGAAATGGTTTGTATGATATAGTGATTTTTGATTCTTTCATAATTTTTTATGAATAACATGTTCCATAACTTTGAGATGTATAATTGGGGATCACTGTTTTATTAACCTAGACAGTCTAATATATCATACTATAAAACTAACTAACCCAGACTAGTTTATTAACTTAAGCTATCCAATAAAAGTCATAATATGATAGTAGATCACTAGTATCGAAAACAACGAACTCCTGGTTCATAATATGAGTTTCCCCTTGGAGGCTAGCAAAGTTTTACCCTCCATATTGAGGAAGACTGTAGGATTCTTCTTATCCATAAAACGCTGGACGTTATGATGGCTAACCAGCTGTCGAAATGAATGATAAGCCCGAGTTTATATCTGCTGTAAACGTCCCTGGTGGCTTCCAATTCCTTTCAAAAGTGGAAATACTTGTCGATTTCCGAGATCTACCTTTCTTCCTCAAAACGGACAAGGCAGAGGGAATTGAAGGAGTGGCTCGGGGCTTTCCACAGTCAGAATGGGCCTAATTTCCTCTCAATATATTCCTTCTCTTTGTATCTTTTTGAGCGTCCACTTCTATTCACGATATCCACCCTGCCTATACTCTGCGCTCTTAATCTATTTTTTAGCAGTTCCTCTTTCCATCCTGTGATTTTATTAATGTTGAGGTTAAACTCTTAATACTTTCGTTCTGGGATACATGATGGGTTTCAAATTTCGAATCTGCTTATGTTTCGTTCCGGCAACCACCATCGAACCGGTTTAAGCCGGTTTGAAACCTTAGAACTCATCTAGTTTCATGTAGTATAGCTTTTAATAATACTTTATTTATTTCAATTTTGGAATTAAAATGACGTTGAAGAAATAATCAATTTATAAATTCATTTGTTGAGATTTAGGTGTTTAAGTAATAAGTCACCGTCACACATGGTTAGTAAATATAGATCCTGCTTAGCTTGACTAATTTGGATGAGAAACGATTGGAACGTAACAAATAATAGTTTCTGCTTCCAGTTCGATAATTTTCATTAATTACTTTCTCTCCTGAGAAAAAAGCGGTTTTTCCGGTATCGGTACTGGTTCGGTTTGATCGCCAATTTAAAGGCGGTGGAATTGAACAGATTATAGAGCGGTTTTGCCAAAGATTATAATGCCATCAAACAACAACCTGTTCGTCAAAACAACGGTTCTCTCAACCTTATTTCAAGGAACTCGTTTTCGTTTCCAGTTTTCATCTTATTTACAAGTCTGCCATGTTCTTCCCTTTCGCTCGATCGAGACGATTCCATTTTCTTCTTTCCAATTGAAAATCTTCGCTTTGATGAAGAAATGAATGGTTTTTCCTGGAATCTCCACCTTCATCTGTCATTACGGCCTTATTTTTTTCTTTTTCTGACATTCTTTTAAGTTATCGCAGTCTCTCAGGTAATTTAATACATGTATTCAAATTATTGACTTCAAATTAACTAAAGATCCTCCCTCTTTATTCACCTGAAACCGAACGCTATTAATTGATATACGTTTTGAGGAAAAATTCCCACTGATGCTGATAACGGAAAGAGTAGTATACCAAAGTCAAGGAATCGAGTCTCGTCATATGTTTTGCCGAGACAAGACGTAGTTGTATTCGTTCGTACATTGTTACGTTAAGGTCCCTTCTGTAACTGTAATAAGGAAAGTGTTTCTTTTGTCATAACAAAACACAATGGAAAATATAACCACTATTCTACTACAAGAGAAATTTTGAATTACTGAGTTTTACTAAATTGTATCTCTATGAATTATAATGAGCAGGGGATGAATTTTAAATCATTCACAAGTAGCAGAGCTGTGTAAAATATTTCATTTATTCTCAGAACAGAATTTATAGAGCTAGTTTGAACTAGCCTCCTTTTAACCGGGTGCCCAAAGTTAGCGTCTAATTATTAATTCTGTATTGTCCGAATATATTGTAGAATAGACATTTGTCTACGCTCGTTTACGTACAATTTCTGGCGTTAAAAGTGCAACGGATCATTTTCTCTCTTACTTTATCCTTTTATCTTGAATTCGCTCTACTTTCGTCTCACACAAGTCTCCCGATAGCTCACCTATTCTACGAAACACGTCACGTTCGAGCGTTTCCGGATCGGTAACAGTATCGCACATGGAATTTTTAATGGAACCAAAGGGTGATTCAATGAAAACCTCGCAACAGCTGGAATTCAATTAAAGATTTTTCATCGCTCTCCCTAACTTTGATTTCTAGCGGAATACTTTACGCGAGTCGTCAGAAAATACGCGCTTTTGCTCTTATAACTGGAATGTAATCCGGTATCGCTACCTTCGTGGCAAAAAGACTATCAGATTGTCCAGTTGATGCTGATTTGGGAGCAAGTAGAAAGTTTATGGCACTGTAAATATAAGCTATACGTCGTTTAGAATACATCAAATTATCGAGACAGTGAAATCAATTTGCTTTAGATAAGTATAGTTAAAATCAGGGCTAATTATCGAATTTCATTCAGAATTATGACCCTGAAAGTTATATAATGCACAACAAGCGTCTATATATGGGAAATCGGAAACAGAAAGTCCCATCTTCCATTTAACCCTTGTCGGCACATAAGATACGTAATATTATTTCAGATTTTAAGCAATGATATAAAAAACGATGTGTACAAATACAATACTCGTATTTTAACAGCTAAGATGATAGGGAAAGAGGAAAGAAAGAATAATTTGTGGAGTGGAAAAAGGAGATATTTTTGATCTCAGGAAACATATATCCAGTGGAGGGAATCAATCACGAAGAGAAGTGGGATGTGAAACACCTACCAAATTTTCATGGAAGAGTGAAAGAAAGACAGGAATAGATTGCAACACTGTGGACAGTAAAAACCATAAAAGTAAGGAATATATCAGAACATAAGAATTTATCATCATTCAAAGTTGAACATAATCGAAAATTCTTAATTTATTGTATATTATGAACATTAGATTCATCATCTGATGCATTTATAAAACTTTTAAAACAAATTATGAAATACTTCAATATGTACTGACCCTTAAATGCACCTATTACGTCTTCCCTATACTTTTCCTTGTTTTTGTGTTTTCATCGAACCGGAGTTAAAACCGGAACGGAAATAATAACGGTTTGAAGCCCTGCTTCTGAGAAAAGATATAAGCAGGAAAGAAAGAATGGAGAAGAAATCCATTTTCGGAATCCTTACGCTTACTCGGAAGAAGTTTCCGGAGGAAGGGTTCTTATTTAATCATTACGCCGAAGAAAAAGCTGCTGGTAGTAGGTGTTTCCGATGTGAGAGTTCCCTTCTTACTGAATATTCTTCCTGTCCACCTGAGATATTCACTTCTGAATCAAACAGTTATTACAAGACCGAATTAACTCCGAATCGGATACCGACTTAATTTTTTAATTAAATATAAGTAAAACCTGGTTCTTGTTTTTCTTTTTATGAATGGTCTGCATTTCGAAAAGAGAAAGAGAGCGTTTTCCTTTGTCACTTAATTTTGATTGCTTTTCACTCTACAACTAAGCAATATTTACAAGGTGGACAAAGAGAGAAGAATTATTCAAACAAATTTTGCTAAAGTTAGGAGACTATAGCGAGTTTCTGTATGACCCCCAGAAAGAGAGAAAAATAAAATAATTTCTGTAGTAATTACCAGTTGTCGAGTTTGAGAAATAAATAATGCTAATTAAAGAAAGTTATATGAAAAATTATGGGGCGCGGATGGACTTTTCGCATTTAGAGTTATTCTTAGTTATAATTTTTTAATAGTAAAGTACAGAAGAAGGATGAAGAGATTAATTTGGCTTCGAACGTGAATTAGATGGCCTTATTTGCTAAGGTTTTGGAAGGTAACTTTCATCTTAACGTAGTAGTGAACACATATACACACGTAATTCGCTTTTTGCTCACAGCCGGGATGTGTGAGAGCGTTACATCAGAAAAGCATTGATAAGTATTTGATTAATGATAATTCGACCATTTAAGTTTACAAATATCCTCCTAATGTATACCAGGATTCAGCTTTTCCGCCCGAATGTTTAAGGCTGTATGTGCCGTAATCAAAACTCTCCATTCTCAAGATCTCCAGTTCATTCTTCATCGATAATATTAACGCACGAGAACCCAATTCTCATTAATTCTGGAAACCGTTTTTTTCCGAACCAATGCGTCAAATCGATACTTTTAGATAGGAATCGCCATTTATATATGACAAAATCCGAAGTTTCCAGGTCAGTCGTGAATAATTCGCTCGAAGTAGGTCATTAACGCTTTTGGCACGCGAGCCAATTTAAAAATATCTTTCAGCCAAAGTTAAGAATTGTATAGACTGACATAAAATGTAACTGTCATACGATGTTCGACCCCAGATGATCACATAAACATTGGAATCAGACGAGTCTTTAATACGGAACAAGTAACTCGTGCGTGTGGAAATGAAGCTGCATTTTCCGACCGAGTCAACGTATTTGCGTAGGCATCCCAATCGAATGATAATCGATTAGCGGTGAGGTTAAGTCATCAGCGAAAGCCAATGAAGAGCATTAAAGCAAGGGAAAACAACTGGTATCATTGACCTTTAAGTTTGGACGAGGAAAGTCATAACGGAATGCTTTCTCTTTTACAGCCCCTGTATTTTTTGGGACCCGTAATTCTAATGAAGTATTTGGTTCAGAGGACCGTTTTTTACAATCGTGCCCTCGGAACTAGGTGAAGTTTTTTTTGCCTAGTGGGTCAAACTCCCGTTAACGTTGCAATTACGTCACGGGGCCAAAGAGGAATGTACGAATTTTTTCCTACTGTCCGGAGGGAAATATTTTTGTATTCGCTACCTTTTCTTGAGTAAACCGAGGCTGCCAAACATTCTTCTAGAAGGCGTTAGACCATAATAATCTTCGTTATGTTTTTCGCCCCGGTTCTAAGAAAACGCCTTATTTCGATTCTGCTCCGAATTCACTCCGTAAAGCACCTTCGAACCGGTATTTTTTTTGCTCCGAATTTATAGCCTTTCTATCTAAAAGATTTGTATTGCGCGTAACCTTTTAAACAATATCGCAATTAACTGAATTATAAAGTAAACTCATGATATTAAAGGAATAAAGGTTGGTATCATTTATTAAAATGCGTGTTATTCAGTGAGTTGCATGTCATTGTAACTGATGATTAGTAAACAAAACTACTGTTACACTTGATTAGACTGTGGATTTGAAAATTGGATAGGAATCAGTCACGGTTTCCATTTGCGATTTAAGTTCAAGAACTTTAATATTTTGGTTTGGTTTGATTCCGAATTATAATACGTTACTTAGGTGTCGGTTTTCGCGTCAGTTCGGCTCGATACCATATGATGTGCGATATCTTCTAGTCATCATTTTCAGACTGAACCTTAACTTTCTATTTATTGGCATATGATAATTAGCTAAAAAGGGAAAAATGTAAACTGATCATTTCATGGGCTCTAACAATTATCTATTTGCCACGCATTTGGCGGAAAATTTAATGAGTTATAACAAATGAGCACTCCACCTATCGGTAGGTTAATGTGCCATAAAACGTCCTTCTTAATTTCAAATATTACATTCTAACCCTACTGATAATCCATCTTTTCTTCATTCAACAACTTTTGTTCTTCCACACTTTACATTCACTTGCATCCAACGAGTCACTTGAGAAAGGCTCCCTATTCGTAAAAATATTCCTGATTCGACATGTCATCAATCTCTCCAGTGAAGTTTATATTATATCGAAATGAAATGCTTCGCATACCAGCCAAACAGTGTGAAATGTGAGATTAATCAAAGAATTAATCAGTCGACTTTATTAAATCTAGTCTTCTAAACACACTTTTTACTACGGATCGTACTTAATTTAATTGAATTCGATCTCGCTCAGCGAAATGAAATTGATCAAAATCAGGCGTCGCAAGAGGCCGGCGCTGACTTGCCTTCGTCAAAAAAATACCCTACTTAACAGAAAGATCGAACAAGGCTCGCTCTAAGCTATAAGGGATTTTTTTTCATCGCTTAGGGTGGAACCCTTGGAGCAGATGCATCTGCGACCAACCACGGCAACGCCGCACATCAATTCTTCATTTAAGAAACCATCGCAAGATTTTCCCTCCCTTGCCGCATGTGTCCATAGCTTACTGATTAGCGATAATGGAAAAATTCAAGTAACTCAATCCCTCTCTTTCACATATAAATAAGTAATCATGTTCTCCCTCATCCGTTAATTGCTTGATAACTTCAGTTGGAAGACCCTTATAATTGCGGGATTGAGATAATTGAAAGAGATTACACTGTCGCACTTGGGGTGGATAAGTGATAACCGAATCTTGACTCAAATCACCGCAATAGGTATGCTGAATGGTTTTTTTAGGAACCGAAGACAATTGATTCACCCACTTATGCTATATGGTCTACAATAAATGCTCCATCTTTGTTAGTTTTTATTATATTCGGTATACCGTTAATACCGTATAAATTTTAAATATTTTTAGACAATGCATTCTATCAGTAGCTTTTCAAATCCATTTCTGCCTCTAGAATACTGTTTTGCAACTGTTGGGAACACGACTGAGACGAACCTATTAGTGTTACTCGAGCAAGTTGATAGCGTTTTATTTTATTCTTTTTCAGAGTTTACTTCTGTAATCCTTAGCTTCACTGCATACTGCATAACAAAATATTCGTCAGTTATTAATTTCGATTATTATTCGATTAGGAAAACTATTTTTTCACACCTAGGTGGGACTTACTTATAGGGATGGAAAGTGGGACTTGAGACCACAATGGCAAGGAAAAACTGCTCTAAGGATCAGCGAGTTAAATAATGTTGATAGAATCAATAAAAATCTTAAATTTTGATGATGTGGCCATCAAGATAACCATAAAAATATTATTCATACCAAAAGATGTTGAATATACAAGTTTCCAGCAGACACTATGGCTAAATGTTTCCGTTTTAACCATAATGTGGAGATATTAATACTCAGTTTTCCTTTAGATTCGGATAATTATTCTTTTAGATAGCTTATATAATATTAGGGAATATTTTTCATTGTTTCTGATTTAAAATGTTGCCTGTAGTTCGAGCTTACCTCTTCTAATACTAAATTTCATGTCTGCTTCATCTGAAAAGAAAAAAGTCGATGACTCATCGCCGAGACGGAACCAGTCTTCAAATGACGAGATTAAAAATAAGTCAACAGACCTATTCAATTAGATAACAGACAGATTCAATCAGCGATTGGAATGACCGCATTTGTAAATAAAAGTCAAAATCACTATTTTTTGTCAACCGTGACATCGATAGCTCCCGATGGAATTTAAAATCCGTTTTTATTGAAATGGAAATTTCGGTCGAATTTTTATTTCCTTCCGGAGAAAATTTCTTCCAATTTCCTTATCGATCCAACATATTTTTTAAACGTCCTAATTTTCCGTCGTCACAAAACTCAGGAAGCTAAAAAGCCATCCGTATTATTTTTCCTCCTAGACACGCAACGCCGAGAGACGCCCAGCTAGAATTTTTTCCCCTCTCTTCACCCTCGGATGGCCCCACCTTCCACCCACTATAAACCCTACCGTCATCCCCAATTAAAAAAATGGAAGGAGGGGGTGGGGAAGCCATCGGATTCTATGGAGGATTGGAAAGGGGGAGGTTTTTAAGGGAAGGGGATGAGGCGGTTTGAAAAGAGTGCGCGAGAGGGGATGAAAAAAAGCGCGAGGGGTTGGTATTGATTTTGTCGGTGTCTATAGAAAGGGGTGGCCGATGCTTGGAAAGGGTCTCTCACACGCCGAGGGAAACTGGCTACGAAAAAAAGCAGGAGGAAAAAATTCTAGGCGTCTTTCATTCTTTCTTCCACGATTCTCCGGAGGATTGAAGTCTTTTGGAGAAACCGCGAAAGAAATCGAGTAACGCACCTTCATAATTCTCCGAATCCGTATAAGGAAATCACTGTAGAGGAATGGTATGCTCGATTTGATGAACTGAAACCACTATCCCTAGCTGAGATCATGAAAAGATGCGGAAAAATATTGGAAAGTGAGGCGATAAATCGAACAAATTTATTCAAATTTATACATCGCTTTTTACCTGCGACCATACGTTGATGGAATTTTTCATTTGTATTTTCGTAAGGGTAAGAAAAAGATGCTCATTTCAAAATACGTAAACTACTGAGTTATGATTGATGCTGAATAATGGCACTCATATTGGTAGTTTTCCTGTATAGCATTCTTACTTATTGTTAGTGAGGGAAGCTAGAGCAAACTACCTGAATCCTTTGTAGCTCAAGGCGATGCATCAAGGTTTAAGCCGGCATTCGGACTGAATATTTTAGACGCAACTCACTCTCTACATTGCTAACTTGCTATTTCTTTGGTGATTTAGTAATTGTTTCATCGTATACGGAAGGATAAAGGTCTTCATAAATTTAATGTTTCTTTTATACAATTTGTTATCCTATGAAAATACCTGCATGAGCCCGCTATGGCTAAGTGAAGATGTTGAGATACGACCTATTGAGTATCAGACATCAGTACATCAAAGTCGATATGGGATTCGAGTCAAATACCTAAGAATACTCTCAAAATACTTCAACTATTTTATATGTCTTTCACTAACCAGACCAAAAAAGTCTATCTTCACTTGTAATTGTTTTTATTTTCAATAATTTTTGTTTTGTAAAAACCTGCATTGAAATATTTCACCTGTACTTTGGTCAAGGAAGGGATACCAATATATTTATGAAATAAACAAGACATCAATTTATTTATTGCAAATAGTTAAGCGTTGGCTGAAGTAGGGTAATTTTTATAATGAATATGATATCTAGTTAATAATGAAGCATTAGGAGGAGATAATCTAAGCTTTCAAAGAGCATTTCCCTAATCATTTCAAAATTATGTAAAAATGTGAATTAGCTTCCATTATGACGCAACTTTGGTCTATTATACTCTTCTCCTATGACAAAAATGAGAACCAAGGAGCCGAGCCAGCTTTGCGTGCACAGCAGTAATTTTCGTTTCATTATTTTGAGCAGTTGACGAAATAGGCGTGACCTGGAAGTCGAAATAGGATTCTGAAATTATATCTTGCGACATTTTTTTCGCGGAATTCATTTGAATGTAAACATTCTACTTTCGGAAAGGTGTCGTTTATCCTAAATAAAACTCAGATATTTGATATCATGAAAAGATTCTAAAGTTTGAATAGCTAGAGACATTTAACTAACAGATTTTTACTTTTTCAACATCGAGACCGTACTGAAACTATAAAACGCTCACTATGTATATATTTACATATTTTAATCTAGCGCAAGTATATCATCGGGGTCTAATTGAATGCGTCTAATTGAATTTCTTTAATTTCCCATTTCCCATTGATCGCTAAATAGTCGAAGTTTCAATAGTTCTTTAGATGAGAGACTCAAGATAGGTATTATCAGGAACCAATAACTGGATTTTTGGTTGACTTGCTAAATAGCGCATTTTCTCCCTCCCTTACATGATCTCTTTTCAACATTATCTATAGTTTCATCAATCATATCAAAGCTCTTATAATGATGGAAACGCTTATGTACTAGAAGTTTATTCGGTTTTTATTTCAGTAGCTAATTTTTTGTGATTTATCTATTTTATTATTCATTCTGTTGTTATCAGCTGTAATTGGCTATCCTTTTGGGATGTTTTTATAAATAATATACGAAGTTAATTTTTATTTCATCTATACTTCGCAAAGGAATTCGAATTCCAACGTTGATGGGTGGTATACGTTGTTACTTATATACTTATTGTATACTGGATACTTGAGTCCCTCAGTTACGCAGTACAGTAAAAGAAGGAATTTCTGGAGTAAAACCTGCACATAATGAAGAACGGCGAGTTATTAAGAGAATGTCTAATTGTATTATATTTCTCAACAGAGCAAGCAATCAAAGGTTAACGAAAGACTAAAGAGCACTGTTTGGAACGACCTTTGCAGACCAACCTTTTCCATCGAACTTGACTCCCATTAGAATAATTAACGAGAATAATTAATCACACTACTTTCAACTGGCGATATCGCTGGAATTTAGCTTATCGCTGGCATCAGTCGCTGTTCTTTTTCCTTCGCTTTCTTCACCCTTCCTTCCTATCTCTGACTCACCCCCCAAACAGTGCGTGCCACGGCCTACGCTCCCCTTGTCTAAACATCGCGGTCGGATTAAATCAAAGGAAGAATTTTTAATCGGATCATCGACACGCCAACCAAGTCGCCGATTTCACCGCCGTTGGGCCAAAGTCGCGGTTGCCCCTTTTCCGAATAGAAAAAAATTAAACATCGCATTCTCGTGTCCAGATCCGATTCTCGGAGATAAAGAGGTAGTGGAGAAGTCATTAGGTTCTTCCTGCCGAAAAACTGGCTAATGTCTCTGGAAACATGTTGTGATATGTTTCCATCTATCTTGGGTAATGTATACGATGTCGAAGTCGATAACGGTGAAGATAAGACGTCCTCGGCCGATATTAATAATTTAATATCTGAAATCCGCGGGGGAAAGCGGTCGTAAACTTTCAATCGAAATTTTTCTTATTGGTTGCAAGCGGTTGCATTAAAGCGGAGATTATAAAGATTTAGTTACGAACGCATTTTCCTTTTCTTACCTAAGAAATATTAATGGCGACCAAAATATTCAATTAAAAAAGCTATTAAGAGAACATGCATCGGTGAATGTTTGCTCATGCAATGTGCTGAGGGATGAACGAAACCTGAGTAGAAAGCGCAACCCATTGAGTCGTACTTAAGACAATGAGAGTTAGTTGAAAAATAAACCTAATAAACCTGTTTGCAACCTATATTCCAATGTTCTTATTAAAAATTAAAACAGTCGTGTTGGTATCAATACTACCCAAATGGTAATGACGAATTGTACGTATTTTCTTGATTTCTGTTAATTCCTCCACCCATAGTTAATTGTCAAACTATAATTTAGTACAGAATTAACAGACTTAACCATTAGCTACCACTGAATTATACTGAGTTGAACTATATGGTTAATCAAAATCACAATTCGTCCGTACCATGTTCGTCTGTTTCAATTTGATGCTCTTCTCTCTGTCCAAAATTATAAATTCGCACCTTCAAAACTCTAGATAATGACACCATTTTACTGGTATTTAAATGATACATATTTTTACAACGTCAGTTTAAAATGGAAAACATGGTAACCATTAACTTATTCCCAGATTTATAAGCAGCCTATCTTATTGAAATACAAGAGCTAAAGCGATCTCTAGTCTGTGCGGCTATCAGAATATTTCCAGGTTTGAAAAAAAACAAGTATTTCCTGACAGTTGTTGACAGTCAATGCTTAGCTTACGTAGCTCATGATCGCCATGGACATGTTTTCTAAGTTTCTAAAATAATTTTTATGGAAACCTTAGGTCAACTGAATATGTTTATAAAGTACAAAAATTAGTTTCTTTGAAGGGATAAATTTGAAATTATTTGGAAGCACGAAATTAGAATTCGCACAAGACACCGGACAAGGAACATGAAAGATGATTGATTTCATCATAAAACTACCTTCCCTTTATAAATTTCCACACGAGTCCCTTTTTACCTGAATTTTATTCCACGATGTAAAATTTAATAAACTCATTAATTATATTCCACGGTCGGATGGCCATCCCGCGATAACCTTTACGATAAGAACTGTTCAATACTTCAACAGGAAGTGATTATCAAATAATTTTATCGTGGAAAATTTCTCTTTCAGAGCACCAGTTAAGGGAATGCTTAACAATGAGTGACGGTTCCATTTAAATAAGTAAAATCTGTTTTGTCCACCAAGTGCTCGCCATACGCGGTAACGTGCCTCAAGCAACTAGCCCAGGGACAAAGGATAATGGTGCTGCATCCGCTAGAGGAGACAGTAAAAGAAGGAGATATAAGGTTAATGCGAAATCATGAAGGGAGATGATAAAGCAGAGTAAGAAAATCTCTTAGGATGGAATACGCTATTTTATCGTTACTTTAAGTTCGCGTCTTCACATATACTTTTATGGAAGGAAGGAAGCCAGTGGCTGAGGGATAAAGGATCTCTTAAGAATAAGGACTGTGTGAAATTTCAAACCTGCTAAGCAAGTTGGTTGTATGAAAGAAGTAAGAAGCTAGGTAAAAATTATCGATAGTGGCTAGGAAAAAATCTTCAGATTTTGTCGTAAATATATCGCTTATGCTTCTTAAAGCTGTCTTCCAGTCTACGATAAAGACAGGATGACAGCGAAAATGTATCTAAGGATTTTTCTATTTCTATTTTTTTCTTTTGATTGAAAAATTTTCTTTTCATAAGCTCTAAGAAATATAAGTTATCATAAAGTAAGATTTTAAATGATACGAAACCATTTACATTTAGGGATTCACATTCAGGGAACAACCACGATTTTCAAATTTTCGAATGACATTCTAGACTTACGTATAAATTATTTCACCGAAGTATATTAATTATTTCAAGTGATTTCTGAGCATATTCTGAGCATATAAATGAAGTAATTCAATAACAGACATTATGAATATACTTCATGCGGATGTTAATTTAATACGGTTTCCGACTTAGAATTGAATCGCTCGAATTTGTGAGTGTTTTTAGAGGGTGTCCATAAGAAATTTGTTACAAGTAGTAGTAGTAGTAGTTTTATCTGTAAAGATCTTTTATGAGCAACCTATATATCCTCTCAATCCTCCATGTAAATTAACTATTTTAATTATTCTGAATTCTATGAATTAGTTTTAAGATTAAAAAATCAGTCTTACCTTATATTTCCACTGGAAAGAGAGCATTCTTTGTGCAAGAATCACTCAAAGCAGTTTATTTTTCTGATTCCTCGAGAATTGCCGTAATATTTCGTCTGGATATTATATTTGCATGGAAGATTTTCCATCCTTTTCCGCCAAACTTTTACTTCCTTGTATGGTCAATCCGAAACTGCATTCCCTCCCAGCTAGACATTCCGAATATTGTCTGAAAGAAAAAGATCCAGAGCATTATAAAATACTATTCATTGCTTTCTTACTTTATTAGCATTACTATACGAGTATAAAGTTAAACCAGGAAGAACCTCGTTCCTTTTTATTTTCGAGATTCCCAGCTATATCTCTCGCAGATTTTTACGTTTAAAACGGCCGTTTTCCTACTCTTTTCCACCATACTTCTCGCAAGTCTTCCGTTAACCGTTTCGCCGAAAGCTTCGCTAACCTCTTTGGTCAAGTTCCCTCGAAATTGTTTCGTCCCGGTATGTTTGAAGTTTTTATATCAGCTGGTAAAAAAGAAGAGGACGCAAGGGTACAAACAGAAGAAGACCAAATGGGCCACTCATTTAGCGACTGCAATCATTTCCTCCGTCTTGTTTACTGCTCCCGGGGCGACTCGGAATCCCGCGGAGATGGCAAGTGAGAGCCGGCAAGAGTTTTTCGACGAAGTGCTTATTCAAGACAAGGAAATTGCACAAGAGAAATACCGTTCTTTTTTTAAGGGCACTTAAACCCTGTCGGAGTTTCTACGACTGTCAGTGTGCGTCCTTTTGTCTCTCGTGGAAAACCTTTGCTCTCTTTTCTCGGCACCCGTGAAAAGTGGGGCGAGGAAGGTTTTTATTGCCCCTGTAGTGGGATAGGCGGAAGTATTTGGAGCAGAGCCCCTCTTTTGCAAAGCGTGGAATTTTGGCGGTCGGAAATTTTTCGTGGAAGGTACCCAAGCATATGGCATTCTTCGTCAACGCGATTTTGCACGTGTGTCAAGTGTCGCAAATTGCCGGACCGACCGAATCACTCCTCCAAGGACGGATTTCAAGCGAAAAAACGACGTATTCCTTCTTCTTTCTCGTTTTAAATCTCAAGGCCTTATTTCAGCTTCCTTAAACGGTCAAACTGCAACTGCATACCCTCCAACCCATTTGGAATATTGCATGGGAGGAAAGAAATTCCGAAACATCAACAGTATTATAACCTTATTCATTATTTTCCTAGGATTACCTCATGATTTAAAATGAATGTTGTTTTTATTCGCAAAATAAAAGTAGAAAGATCTTACACACTGTCACAAACTTAGAGAAAAACAGAATAACACGACCGGTTTCGGCTCGTTCGGCCAGTCTTATGTAAGCCTGTACATATTGAGTTTACCACGTGATCTTAGAAGCAGTACTTAAAACAATTAAAATTTGACGGATTAAAATTTAATCAAATAAAGCAGTTTTTACATTTCGGGGGTATCTTTCTTTGGTAAAATACCCCAAGCACAATTATCTCTATAAATAAACACTTAAATTTATTTATTCGATAAAACACCAAAATGATCATCCATAGCACAGTTTTGATAAAAGATTTTACTTTGTGGGCGCTTGCAAGGATCAGAAATACATCGATGGTATCGATTTCGAATCAGATAAATCATTGAAATTCACAAGATTTTGCTTAGGACCAAATTAGCTATTATCATTTTAGCTACACAAAATGAAAAATTGGAATATATAGCACGAATATTAACTTTAAATTTCATGAGAGAAACCATTCCTAATTGAGCAAGTACTAAGAATGGTTCTGAAAAATATCTGCTGAAAGACACCATACCAGAGATTACGTTGGTTACAGTACTTATATTCGTATCTTAATAGCTTATAATTTCATAGAAATTTCTTACTTACTAAGCCATGGGCTATAAATTCCCAAAAGAGGGCGTAATTTGTCCCAAAAGGTTCACGAAGGCCTTTATCTAAGATCTATACTTCCGGAGATAAAAAATCGAAAACTTCCGGCAACGCTTCGCACACAGTTTCATTTAAATTTTTCGCAAAATGTGTCGGATGAGGAGTTCAAAGGAAAGAGATAAAGGAGTTTGCAGGGAAGGCGATTTCGCACGATTGTCAGGTGTCACGAAGGAGAGATGCGTTTAAAAAGGAAACCGTTTTGAATACACAAGAGAAACGTCTTTTAGGAGGCTACCATTGCCACTTTCCTCTTTCTTTGCTTTCAGAGGAAAACGAAAAGTTTACAGTAAACATCGGATAGTTATATTCTATGATAAATTTCAACACATTAATATACTTAATATTTTGACGTGAGATTACTAAAGGAATAAGCGAAAGTAAAGTAAAAGTTAGTATATTTGCTAGCGATATTTTCGTTGCTATTCGACGCACAGTATAAATTCGGGGGAATCCAGGAATGAGCCAGAGTAAGAAATTCGAAAATATAAACAAATGGGAAAAATTCGTAGAAAAAGGGACTGTATTATCAAATTAAATCAAGGGTATTTCTTCTTTATTATTAAGGAATCCTCGAAAATTATTAGTGATTTTTTTCATAGCTGCTTATCGTAAATTTTTCATAATTTTACTACCGGTCATCATTGGAGTACACTTGCACTTGTGTAGACGATACTTCAGAAGTCAAAAGTTCAAAAAAATTTGAAAAATTATTATCCAGCCTTATTTTCACAAGTGTTTGATAGTATCTTTGCAGTATTTATATTTTTTGCAATTTCTGATATTTGTTCTTCGGCAAACAATTTGTTACGAACTCTGTATCACATTATTTCAATGTTTATAGACAATATATTGTTACGGTTATATTATAGTCATCTTACATCAGCCAGCCTCTTTGTTGCATAATAACCTCTTTTTTTATTTCGAAAACGTATCATCCAAATGGCCGAGTGGTTAGAGTGTCTGGTTCAAAGTTCCAAAATTTCCAAAGTTTAATCCAAAAGTTTATCCTCAGTGGTTCAAATCCTACTTCCAGAAATTTTTTTTCCTGAAAATTAGGTCAGGTCTGTTATGACAGGAAGATGGCTGCAGCCTACCTCCCCCCTTATGGTTAATCAGTTTATCTTATCCAACATAAAGTTTTTTAAGGGTATCTATGCTCAATTGAAAGGGAGAATGAATAAAAGTAACGACGCTATAAAAATTTAAAATGTCAAATACATCTTTTTCCATACATAATGAAGATCTAGCAATTTATGGAATTGCAAAAAAAAACAAAATTACTAATAGAAGAAGATTTTAGGTCTTTTGTACCAAGGTTAACATTTCTAATGCCTAATGTAACGAAAATTATAGCTATCGGTTTTTATATAATTTTTTCTAGCCTTTGATTTTTCCCTCTCTGGTGAAAACACATAAAATGATGTTTTGGTTACTGAATGTAACACCTTCCATAATCGCATTCGTTAACCGAAAAGCGGTTTCCCACTCCTTCTAAAGCCCATTAACACAGCCAAAAGTGTACTTTGTTATGTAAAAGTACGCAGGAATTGGCGACACTCGATTTCATGTCAACTTAAAGTTTTCCCGCGAATCCCCTCAGGTATCTACCAAAACATTTACTAATCGAATCCGAGAAACAAAGTAGAAAGATTTCTTTAAGCTTCAGCTTGTTTATCGCTAACCGTGGTAATTTTGAGTTTCTTGATCTTTATGTGGTATCGAGAGTTGCCTTTTAGGATGCCTTCAGAAACGTCTTTCATTCCAAGCCCCTTTGTCTACAGAAATAAAGGATTCAATCCACGTTCTCTTTCCGCCATCTTGCTCGCGTGGGGGAGGAAATTTTCACTGCAACTGCGCGCTTTAAGGAGTCTGTGGGAGGTTCTGGAAAAAACTTCCGCTCACCATTTCAATGCCTTCCATTTCTCTTTTCTTTTGCCTCCGGAGTTTATGCTTCTCGCGTTCTAAAGCCCATTCCATATCAACTCCCACAGATATAAACTTCCATTCCCTCGAAGCTTCTTATTAGCTCCTCTTCCAGATTCGTTTACTGTCTCAGAGATACTTTATTCCGTCTCCTTAATTTTACGCAAACAGCGCTCTTTGTTTTATTATTCCTTCTTATGCCTTTGTGACCCACTGACAATAACTTGGTGAAACGAGAGAAAAGGCCACAGAACCATAAAAGCAATCCTTAATCTCTAAGTTAAGAGGAGTGTACATATTATGAAACCAAGGCATCGAACCTTGAAAATTTTTGTTTCGGTTTTTCGCCCCAGTTCAACGAGAAAAAATTAATATCGTTTCAATTCCAGTTTCGACTTCTGGAAACTTCGAACCGGTTTTATTTCCCTCCGACTATTGTGATATTGTATCCTTCTATTTTTAATTCTCTATAGCTTTTTTCATTACATTACAATAAGTCTTAAAATTAAAGAGCAAGTCTTGATTACATATATTTAGTAAAACTTCCATTTAGTAAAATTTACATACAAGATAAATGTATTGTTTTGAACCAGGAACCGGAATGTAAGAAATGAAAATTTTCTGTTTTGGTTCAGGTTCAAAAACTTAAGTTTTTTCGATTCGCGCTTGGTTTTCAATAAAGCAAAACTTACGGTTATTGCATGCCAAAATAATCATTCGTGTCCCATAATTCTACTCCCCCATTCTAGGTGGTAACCTGCTCTAAAACTTCCTCTACATTTACGACTTCCATTTCAAACCGACGAAATCGACATAAAAGATATCTTCAACATTTCAGTAAACATATGTCAATAAATTGTGGTAGTATTATTAAAAGAGCTTAGAGAGCTTTGGTCATTTGGCACGTACGCTCCCACCGGGAATCGAACCCGGGACCGCTTTCGTCAAATCTTCCCACATAGCTAACCTATCAATAAATATTTCCACCTAAAAGGAAAAACTGCATAAACATTTATTCCTACACACTAAAGGAAAATCAGATTCTACGAATTCAAAATTTGTTTCTATAATTTTCATGTAATATTCATAATTTTCCCTCTAATTGAAGCAATCTATCTACAAGTATATATTTATAGAGGTTCGACGTTATCCACGAAGTATCAACTAGATTTACGCGTGTTACAAAACTTTTATACAATTACGTGCCGACGAACGATAAAGGAATCTCCCAGCTGGAAATTAACCTCACATACCGACTCCTTATCGTGGAACACAATCACGTCACTACGTACGCACTGCCTTTTTTATGGGACAGCTTGTTTCTACGGATAATTTCTTCATTTCATTGCCGCAGATAAAGACTTATCATCCATCGCGCATGTCCTTTGTGCCCCGCGATTTAACCCCATGATTTTTATCCCTCGCATCAAATGTCACAAAAACTTCCGTTTCGAGCATTGCATTTTTCCCCATGGAGTAATTTCCACCGGAATTAACGTTTGTTTTCTGGAAAGGATCCCAATTACGGGGCCTCTTCATCCGTGCCATCTCCTCGGGGGCATTCTTTTATCAGTGACAAATTAAAAAGGAAACCCTTTCCATGGATAGCCGTTCGAATCACGCGAAGACGCTCACGGAGGAGGAAGCGGGGCGCACGCTACATCTGCCCACTCCTTGATAGCCATCGGATATCATTAAGTGGAGAACCCTTTGAAGAGGAAGATTCGTTTGAGGACGGGGCGAAGACGCGTGGGACTCGGAATGGCGAGAGTTTCTTTCTGGAAAGAGAAAAGGACGATATTCATCTTCGTTCTGACAAAGAGGTCTCATATACGGTGATTAAAGAGTCTCGGAGGAATCTTGAAATATCTCTCAAGACTTAAGCATTCAATAGTAATCATCCTTTACTTTCACATCGTCACATTTCATTCTTTACATGTAAATATTTTCGATTTTTTGGGTGGGTGGCCGCCCTTACGTAACATTAATATTTGTGTGATTTTTCGACGTTTATCTCTTAATACGTTTCGAACATCTCCGCATTGATAATTGCATTGGACGAAATCATTAATATCTTCGCGTATAAACCCAAAAATTGCTTGCAACTATTTCATTCTATTTGCTGTAGTATGATATTGTTAAAAAGGCTTTCACAGCTGAGGTTATTTCGTACAAATGGGCTAACAAAGTTATGTGATTGTGACTAAGTGTGAGTGAAATATAGTTACGAATAAAAATTAACAATATTTTTATTCTTAGAAAGATAATAGCCATATATCAATGGCTCAACTACCTATATCAGTATATGTAAAATATTTTCTGCGAAATGATGCTTGAAGAAGAAATACTTTGGTCAGAGGCAAAAGAAGCACTATAAATTACATGATTTCCTAAAGAAGATGTTTTAACCATTTATTTGGATGTACTCTGACTAACTTTTGAAATTATTTGTTGTAAGTGCCTGTGCATTTATCACCATACCATAATTCATTCCGGCAACTTTTTAAACGTGTTTGCCATTCGTTTGGGAACGGCTCCGTTGAAAGCTAATTTGTCTTCATAACTTGCTAGTGTCTTATCAATTACATCTTTGATGAGTGCGTCATTTGCCACGTACGATTCCGCAAAAGCATAATATTTATCTGCGATCTATCCCTTCGAGGGTAAAATTTCACGACACTTCCGGAGCTGATTTGCATATAAATTTCATTTGAAAACGAGCCGCGTGTTAAATCTTCGTAACCGACTGCTTGATGAGTTTCTTATGTAGTAAATGAATGGGGCATATGTAAATTTCAACACACGCATACATGTACGTGCATTCTCTAACACTTTCGTTAGCCTAGTCCGAAAAACTGCGAAAGAAATTCTTCCTTCGTGAAAAAAATCGTTAGAAAGGCCAATCGCTAGCTTTAGTGGAACCAAAGAGGGAGATCGCTCCCCTTTTGGTGGATTTGTAATACAAGCATAGGATCTGACAAGAGGCCTGTATTAAAATCAGATTAGGAAGTTTTTCGGTAGTCCTTCACATTTATTTCCCAAAATAGCATTCAAAATGTTAATTGGATATGAGTTCATAATAATTTTTTTATGTCACTTCTCGATTGGCAAATACCGCCCTATGCTTTGGAGAGGCACTAAATCCGTTTCTAAACGGAGGTATCACTTTATATAAAAGAAGATTCTTATAAATGTTTTATTTTTGGATAAATCCTTTTAACGCTATTCAGAAAATCAAGCAAAGAATCGTGCATCAATTAGCGTAAGAATTTTAAAATGTATCAATTAAGGAATTAATTCAATTGATCAATTCAAATAGGAAATTGATAAATTTTGTGCGTAAACACGATTTTATATCAAATAATTTTTTCAAGCGGAGTCTGTACTCTACAGACGTACTAGAGAGTCAAGGTTGAAACCATCCATCATGCCGTGAGAACATGTGGAACAAGAACACCAATCTTGATTTAAGTTTTTAAGAAATATTTCTCACTGGAGCATGAGCTAATTAATTATGATTTTTTAGCGAGTATATCCAAAATTTGGAGAATTTTCGTACTGAGAAATCTATTGTAATTCATTAACTCAGTCTTAATAATTATTTATCTGTACCTATACTATCTATATAAAATGTGTATCTAAATAAAAACTCGGTCACGCTCCGCCCTTTTGGAGTAAAAACGTCACATGCACTTTACACCCTTTTTCTTCCATCTATGGAAAGCATTCTACGCAAGTACACACAAATCAACCAATATTACAATTATCTCCACACTTGCGCTCAATCTGTAATCATGCTATTCGCTCGTTTAATTGAATTATATCCATTCTTTGCATTCTTTGTTTTTAGGACATCTATTCTCAAATTCTCTTAATCTTAATTTATATAAGCAATTTCATGCCCTTTCACGTCTTAGCTTCTCTTTTGGAGATATTAATTTTGGAGTCAGCAACCCTTCAGGGTATCTCTAGCGGCATTTCCAAAAATAAATTGGAATCTGGGCGGCTTGAAGTTGAATATATAAATTTGCGAATAAAATAAATCTTTGGCGATGACCTAAACAATACCTAAGGATTACTTCATCATAGAATGACCATATAATACCATTCCTAACGTTGGAAGATGATATTTGACCAGAATGGCCAATATTTATAGTGAATCCGAAGTGATCCTTATGGTGTAGACGTATGTGCCGAACACCTGGCGAAATGCTGCAATGTAGAAGAAGGGTGGGTAGTGAAGGGTCATGAGGTAAAGGAGATAAAAGAAGACGGAAGGTTAAAAGTAACGCAGGGAAGAAGCTAAAGAAAGGGAGCTTTCCATTAGGGAAACCGGACAAACACCCTATTTCTTTAGGTATCTCCCACACCTAAAGGTGTAAGCGCCAAGTCTCATTGCCACAAAAGGCACTCTTAAGAGACAGTACTTTCCCTTTTCCATTGTGACAAAGCTGCAGAAATGGGAGACTTGGAACAAGAATGTGGAAGCAGTATGCTCGGCGTGGAAGAGGTTAATTAAGTCGAAAGGAAACCGATCGTAAGGCGCTTTAGGGAATTATTGATGTCCTTCGCTGGATTCATTTTCTCTCTCATTGAGGATTTACAGATGCGTAAATCTTATTTGCTATAAATTAACATTTGATTATAGTCGTCGGCTCGAATACGAAAACATTAAATTTTTTGAAATATCCAAGAAGTTGTGATGAAAAATGATTTAGCTCATTCACTAACTTGTAAGATTCTACATTATATTTATTCAATGAAAATTTTTATGTAGACCTCACATAAATAAACATATGCAAGGCAAAATTTATGCCGTTTTTTGTGCAATATTGTAGGATGGTGAGTTTTCTGTTAATTTGGACTAGAAGCTTTGTATGAATACTTATGAGAGAGAATATGTAATCGGTAATAGTTTTTAATCTCTTTTCTAATATTTTAACGAGAAGTAATATTTGTAGAGTCATACGTCGGAGCCAATTTCTTTCTTGGGTTCGTGAAATATTATATCAATTAGGAAAATAGTATATAGTTGAATAAGTTGTAGTTTGAAACAAATTGAGTTTTAAATCACTAATTTGACATTAGATATACTCAATCCACAGCTTTCACTGAATGACTTAAATAGCATTGAAATGTGTTAATTAAAATTATGAACTGAATGAACTAGGAACTGAATATTTAGGACGTCTATAGCAGTGTTTCTCAAACGTATGTTCCGCCGATCGTTGAAGTCCTTGGGTTACAGTTAAAGAATCCGCAGGTTCTGGCCGGTGAATTGTCGGTGTGTTTTCTTACCCTGTATAACTAAAGGTCGATATTATCGTGCCCTTCAATATTAAAGCCGAGTCGAAAATACATTTCAATAATCAATTTTAAGAACCATAAGAATATTCCTCAAATTTAAATCTATTATCCAAAGCGGAGTTCCATAAAATGATACCTCCCATTATCTTGTGTTTTAGGCTTAAAATTAATGATTGGAAAATGATTGCAATTTTAATCAAGTGCATCCAAGATGAGTCATGAGAAACACGATGAATTATGGTATCTTAAAATGCTAATTTCTCTTGTTCCTTCTTGAACTTGATAAATCGCCGACTTTTTGAAACCCTTCTGACCCATACAACTAATTCATCTTAATCGTCATTCTTTCCGTCATTTTTTTTCTATTTTGGAGAAAATTGCTCATTTAGTTCAATAATCTAAATCTCTAAAGGAGGATATTCTCACAACATCACAATTCCACGCCTTCCTTCCCCTACTTCTTATTTCCCTCAAAGCGATCTTTCCATCCTTTCATTCCATCCTGCGTGTTTATGGCTCGCTATCTCTAATAGCTTACATTAAAGCGACGAAGGGTTACACGCAAGATGGCATTCAATTGTTTTCGCTTCTCCCATATAAAGACCTTTATCTATCGATCCTCTTCCTCTTCCATTTCCGTTCCGGACTTTTTACTCTTCCTTCTGGCGGAATACACGTGATTTCTGCCCAGATACAAATCTCACGAAAAATGAATGACTTCCTAAATTAATTCATTTCCATTGTTCGGAATAATGTGACCGTTCTGAGGAATTAAACGAATTTTCGGCAATGGCATGTAGGTTATGCTTAGATTAAAATCATCGCGTTATTTTTATCCATAATGCGTAAATCCGATGTTGTTAAAAGGGTTGATATATCCTTAATCTGCTTCCGAAGATAATTACCGTGATCCGACAGGAAGAGAGTCTTAAGCCGAGCTGGAAGAACAATGGGGGGTAATCCAATTTTCAGCAAGAAGAAACCCTTTAGCTGTGTATCAACTTTGTACCGATGAAGAGTTAATCCAGTGTGGGGAACCTTTTTTCGACGAGAGGCCGCAAGTGCCATTGTGTCAAATATGTAGCCATTAGGCCGCACTGGAAAACTTTTTACATCATTCCTATATCGAGATACTATGTGCATACAATGGGAATAATAATGGGAATATTTTGGGTTTTATTTACACTGGACGCAAATGAGAAACGGAAAAGATTTTAATTCGTGGCCTAGAGCCATTTTAAAAAGTTCTTCGATAGCTGAGGTCATCTTGCATGTATCAGCCTTCACTGGGAGTCGAACCCGGGAGCTCTTTTACCATAAACGAACCCGTAGCCACTTAGATATCCGGGAACCAAATTTAATTTCCGAAGTTTATATAGAGAAAATTGAAAATTCATTGATATACACCATAAATAATCAACACAATAAGTGATAATTTCGTAGAAACCCATATCTATGTTATAGTTACATTATATTATACAATTAGTCCTATTTTAGCTAAGTTCTCATCACGGACTCGGAATAGCAAAACTGCGTACTGCTGACCTCCTTTGATACTGGGGCAAATTTATATTTAGGGTTACTAGGCGCTTAGGTTTTCTTATTTACTCTAATTAAATCTCATTTTTTCTTCGAGAAAGAACTTTATATCCATTGATTAATTCTTAATAATATTTTTACTGGATAGACATTGCAAAATTACCTTGCATAGTATGATTGTCTCTAAATAATATAAAATCCACCACTATTAATTTTAACTAATAGAAACAAATCTTATAATTAAATGATTATTTGTCGAGTGACTAAAATTTCTATGGGATGTATGCATTTCTACGGAGTTTATAAGAAGCTGGCTGCTTTTACTGATTCCAACAGGGGCTTCGATCTGAATTTGCCGGCCCCAGACAGTGAAAATCCGCTTCTGCCTGCACCATACTCATCTGGGAATCGGACACCTCCGTTAAATTCCCTCTAATTTCTCTAAGAGATTTAATGTCAAATTTAATTAATTAAATAAGTCGAAAAGAGAGAGCCTAAATTCTCACCAGGTGGGAGAAATGCGAGACCAAAAAGGATTGGGAAGCTGAAGCATTTTTCGAGCATTCAGCATAGCATTTTCAGTTTTTTAAATCAAACGCATGTGCTAAAATGATTCTGTCTTCTAATCTCGTTTGTAACGTCAAATAATAATAAAATTAAATGGAGCAAAGAGTGCTTCGGGCGCCCTCGTTTGAATTATTTTCTTTATTACAACCGTTCTAGTAAGCGATTTAGTCGCATCGTTTGGGAAAATCAACCTAATAAAATACTCTGATATCATGGTTTGTAGAGGATTTACTGCTATATTTTTTGAGCTAAAGAAAGGGGAAGTCCTTATTATGCTACAACTTGATAAGTGACCGCCATGAAATTTTAGCTAGTAAGACGAAAAAAGGCTTTTCCCATCATGTTCGCTTCGTTTAGAGAGTTATATATGAAATAATTATCATCAAGTCTTTTATTCTCTCTCTTGGTTTGAAAACATCCCTAATAATTTTCATTTGCCAATGGAATAGAATAATGATATTGGGAATCCAGATCTTCGCCCCAAATTATCACCGCCCCAACTGATGTTTGCCCTGATTTAATAAATTTTGCTTCCTTATATTACTAATTAAGCGTAGTGAATAGTAAAGCGGAAATTTTCTCGGCTTACTCGGATGGTTTCCTCATACAAAATTTCGATGTTTAACTATTTCAATTGTAAAACGCAACATAATATTGGTCTAATGGTTTCACATGCTGCCTATCTATTGAGACTGAATGTTAAATATGCTCTTTCGATAGTAAAAGGCCTTAAAGTAGGCAATACTCTAATCAGGTCGCCCTAATGGTTTCATATGCCACCGCATGCAGCCTTCCTATGAAAAAAGGTTCGCCACCCGAGGGTGAGACCAATATGGAAGTAAAGAGTTGGGGGTGTGAGGAAAAAAGGGATGAGGTGGAGCGAAAGCGAGGAAAAAAACGGTAGCGAAAGGATGCAAGGAAGAAATCCTTTTTGTCCTCGAAAAAGGGGACTTAAAAATCCGAAGGAAGTGAGGTTATGGGTAGAGTGAGGTCGTAAGGAGGTGATTAGTGTTGAGGTTTTGGGGAGAAATGGGGCTGAAAGGGGAAAGGAGAAGCGTGAAGAGGACAAAAGAGAAGAGAGGAGGCGACGAAGAGGAAAAGGCTTAAAAAAATCCTTTCGTTCACCTCATTGCAGACGCAGGGAAGAAAGGAAAGGGTGAAGGCCCGAATTTTTTTCTCCTTTCGAATTTATTTGTTAGCTCATGTGGGCCACATTGCGTGGGTTCCAGAGGACGCGGTGAGGATCTTGACCTAACCCAAGGCGAAAGTAGGCTGGCCGAAGAATGGCCACGTGTGGCGAGTTTCGCTGGACCAGGGGCGATTATGGGGGCTCACGCTGAGAATCGCTTGGGAAAACCGTGTGAAACGAAAATTTAACTCCAAAAGTGTAGAGGAAGTCCCTCCTTTAACGTGCAAGTAATATCCGGTTGGTGTTGCTCGTATTATATACCCTGCGAAGAAGTAGCGTTTTCATAAATCGTCTTGAGGACTTCTTTTTGGAGGATAAAAACCCTGAATATAGGCTTAGGAAAACTAGAATAATTTTTAAAACTTCCTTTACATGAAATTTAGGTTCATTGTTTAAATAGAACTATTACACCCTTTTTCGAATAGAACTAAACTTTAATTAAAAGTTTCGAAGTACAAGCCTTCTCTTTTTTCCATTTGGTTCCCCTGAATACGGAATTTTTTTAGATTTAATTGAAATACGATAGTCATGAAAGAAAGAGAAGTAACTTGGGCTACTATAATAGCAAGTAAAAGGACAAAATAGTGAAAGTTTTACAATCACGGACTCATCGCATGATATAAAATGGATCATTTGATACAAAATACATACAAAATAGGAGGAGAGATAAAAATAATGACTGTGAACAGAAGGGAAATTTTAACTATAAATGGAGATTTCTCTTAAAATTAGATAAGAGCTCCAAAAATACTCCTCTTAAACTGCACTATCAAGATTATTGTAGCTGGAAATGGTAGATCATCAAACTATATTTCGTACCATAATGAGGGAGAAAGCGATAAAGAGATGAGTTTTGTGAGGAATAGGCGAGGTAAGAGGAGCACAGGAGCGCTTTCTGGTGACCAGTCTCAGAGATATACTGACAATACTACACTCGTAGAAAAAGCAGTAAAGCGAACAGACAGAGCAAAACAGCTATCGATGATGGAGAAAACATGAACTGCCGTGAATTGATATAAAATTTTAAGTTCATCAATCAAGCACGAAAGAAAATTGGCTGTAAGGGAGTCGGCGTCGTATTTATCATTACCGCTCTTATATTTTTTCAATCACATCATCATTATTACATTAATGGCATGGCTCTTCCAGTCGCTTATAATGGTCAAGGAAAGGTAGGTTTTCATTTATGCCAAGGCGTAATTTAACTGAAAATTCAGTGCTATTTTATTACATAATTCTGAGTATGCTATCATATGTAATGATTTAATCCACTTCTTAAGTATGAAAAAATTCATAAGTCCTAATTCTATCACACTTCCGCATCTCAATGTGATGTCTCAATGATGCATGTATGAATAAATTCTCGATGCATGTGAAACAGAAAAATTGAAAAGCTCTAACCCCGCCGAGTGCTTTCACGTCTAAATTCGCAAATTCCTCATTAATTCCGGACGATACTTTCCCATTTTAAACAGCATTCGCTCCGATTATTGCTAAAATCTGTCGCAAGGGAAGGCTGACACGGAAAAAGGTGTCCTTTCCCGGGACCGCCGCACTTGCTTCGAATTCGCAATCCTCAGGTCACTAACCTTCTACTCCAGTTTCTCTTCTTCCGCCCGACTTTTGCAACCCACAATAAAAGGCCTTCGCACTATACCGTCCCATTTCGACCCAAGGTAGTACTCGCTCTCACTACTGATATGTTTATACATCCCGGCTTGGACTTACCCTTTGCCGTTCCAACTGAAAAGGGGCCACCCTTCGGTCGCAGAGGGGGTTGAAGAGTAAAAAGGGGCGCCGGGCTGGACCTCCTCCTACGCCATGACTCGCCAACATTTGCGGTCATAAATCTCGAATACCTTCCGGGCTACCCGACTCCACTAAGTCACCCCGGGAACCCACCCACACCACCCTATTACCACGCAACCCTCCGCTGACCTTCCTACAGCCACCTCACATGGCTAACGCACACGCAACTCTTTTCTTTTTTTCTCCCCTCCTCCAGAAGCAGGAAGGGATGGCAGATGTGGAGGAAGAGAAGGTCGGTTCGAATGCACGAGGAATTTTTTTCAGCCTAACAGCAATGGATATGTGAAAAGTGTAACGGGAAGGATTGACGCAAATCGTGCAGTATAAATGAAAAGTGCTACCTGCTTATAAGTAAAACATTATCGTTCACCTTATCGATAAAAAATAAGTTGCCATACTTAGTGCTTTACTTCAACGTAAAATTTTCGTATAAGAATAATGCAAGCAGCCCTCCGGCGACGCAAGGGGCGGCTTATCATATACTTTACCTCCCAAGTAACAAGTATTATCTATTACTCTGCGATATAGCACTACTTTAATTGGGATCAATCCAAATTCAAATTGATAAGAGTAGAAAAGTGGGGGACGAATAAAACATATTCATGTTTTCAGTTAAATATCTTTCACGAATGAAATCTCGGAAGATAATGTGCTTAATTATTAAAACTAGAAACTTACAATATTCTTGGAAATAACATCTAGTGCCATCTTTAGTTAAATAGAGATCGGATAGTTTCAAACCAAAGTGTTTGGGCGTTACCTCGTGGAAAGCCATCGAAATAGAGAAAAAAGCGAACTTCGTAATTTTTTCACAGGCTTTTATTATTTTGCTAAATCACTACCCGAAGTTTTCATTTTCTCTATTCGGATAGTCACGATGGCAACGGTTTCGATTTGATGGAGGTGGTTCTGCGTTCGATTCCCGATGAGGGCTCGCTTGTGAAATAGCATTAGTGTGGTATTCCACCAGAAATGTATCCTGGTTTAGGACATTTGGAGAGTTTTTTTAAGTGTCAAAATTGACTGAAAACATATTATAATAACTTAAATATTTCTCGATCTCTATTTCAGATTTTATGTTTAAAAAGCAATTTAAATTGAAGTAGTAAAATGTCACTTGACTCTCTGAAATTTACTACATGAATATTCATGAAGCCTCCTCCATATTTCTTACACGGTGAAGCATTTACAACACGACAAAAAGAACGTGAAAGCGTGAAGCAGCTATCAAATTTATCATGGCCATTTATAAGCGCCAAGGTGGTCAAAGGCGCCCATAAAGAATGCTAATGATGTGTTGAGATCCTTAATGACGTCAAACGAGCCATCAAAAACCGGAATGATGACCTTAACAATGTTACAGATCTCAGTTATTGAAATAATCTTTAATCTAAATGTGCAGAAAATTCTATTAGAGGCATCAAGATCCTTTCATAATTCCAGAGATTGTTATTATGGATTACGTTACCGCATTTATTGTGTGATGAATGACAATTTGGATGATAAATGCCCATAGCGGTAGAATGTTTTCGTCCTTTTCTAACGGCATAAAAACTAACTGATATGATCAACCCAGATTTAGGATAAGGAGTGCCTAGATATAATAGGTTAGATTGTTCATAGAATGCCTTTAAGTTTTGAATCACGCATAATAGATTCAAGACCGTGAAAACTCCTAACATTTGTAAGCCTCATAGTGTTTTTTACAAGTAAAATGAAAATACTACATATTTTGACAATTTTCGGTTGGTAATGTTGGCCAATCAAACTAAGGCGCCATTCTTAAAGCCCCTAAGGAAAGATCGCCAAGGTCTGCGAAACCTGTTACTCCTCTCTCTTTTGTGAAGCGTTGGTTGAAATTCCCACCAAAAGGGAGCATTTGGGTAAGATACGTCGTAGGAGAGGCAAGGAAATGCACAAAGATAAGAAGATATCGAGAAAACGATGTTTTGCGCAGAAGTGAATGATATGATGGCAAAAGTTAGCATGCTCAAAATGTTTAATAAAAAATACCTTCGCAGATATTGAACTAGTTAGCCGCCAAGTAAACATCAGTTAATCTATTTGCATCATTTCCTACATTTTTCTCATTCACTTATAGGTATTATTAAAGTCTTGAAGACTTTATAACCTCTTCACAGGTTCATATGTCGTAGTTTTTTACTTTTGTCGATTTATTAATACTTATCCTAAAATACATACAGTGAAAATACTTAAAATTAAATCGTTATTAAAATTTCAGAATAACTGATGTTTCATATAACATGAATAAAATTACAAATTATTGTTTCAATTAGTACAGCGAAACGCAGCAATAATAAATGATAAATTTCCGCGATAAAAATCGAAATTATGACTATGAAGATAGCTTTTTAATTTCGCTATGGATTAATGATGGCCTTCCAGATGAAGCTATAATCTAAACACTGATCGTAATGATATGCGAAATTAAACAAACCATAGTTTGTTGAGATTACCTTTCTTGTGCGTCTAACAGTATATAGCTATCTTAAAAACAGCGATAAGGTCACGACATCCACAATGATTTGCTTTTTTGTGCAAAGTATATATTCTTTCCTCAAAATTCAAATCAGTGCGCAATTCTGCCTAACTTGACAAGAATCTGGGCGCAATAAATTTTCATTTGCCTCTGCAATTCTTCGAGGATAGATTTAGTGCCATCCTGCGCTTCGTTTTAGTTTAAATCATTTTGAGTACTGCTCTTATTATGAGGGCAAATAGAGGAAAAAAGGGGAAGCGTTCATTCTCACCCCATTGGAGGAAGCTTTTCCCTCAGCTGAAATTAGGTGTCGGAGATGGCGCATCTGTTCCACATGAAAATCGCCTTTTTTCAAAGGTTTCCCTTTCACATTCTGCACCCTTTCGCAGCCTCTTTTGACCCCAGGTCACCTTGGGAAGGAAGGAAACGAAGGAGGAAGTGGTCCGAAAGCCTGGACTCACTCAAACTCTCAGGAAGCTGCATCTTCGTCCCAAATGTCTTCCCTGAAACGAAAAAGGAAAATCCTCGTTCTTTTGTGCTCTCTAAAAGGATTATTTCGCTCTCTGAAGAATCGAAATTCCGATGAAATATCAACGTAGACATACATGAAAATTAACTAATATCTGGGGGTAATTCATCGGCTAACGCAGTTTTCAGCCGTTTTTGGGCTCAAGATTACAAAAAATAAGAAAATACATATTTTCTCACTATTTTGCTAAATGTCATTCAAATTTGACGTTTATTGCATAAAAAAGACTCAACAAGAAAAATTATTCAAAATATATCAAATTCTATTCTTAAAGAAGTATCTTTATACAGCTCTTTCCATAAGTTAATGACAGTGAGACAATTCAATCATACATTTTTCTCTGATTGTTTTCTTTAGGTATCCCAGAGACAAACAAACCTAAAAATACTAAAAACCTTTCCGCAGATGCCGAACACTTATGAAAAAGTTTCTTGAATCGAAGTTTCCCAAGTACCCAACTCTTTTCAAAATTTGCCTTCCCATGAACCTTCTTTGACGTTCGGTCAGAAAGAGAATAAAACTTCTCTTTAGAGACTTTTACAGCTTTCTTATATAGCCGAAGAAAGAATTATTCCCTCTAAGCCCATAATGCACCGTAATGGACCACCCTTTCGTGAAATACTTGGGAGCCGTCCGTAAACGCGATCGAAACTTTTTTCAGCGGTCACGCCTCCTTCACCCTTTTGCATCCTCTCCCACATAAAAAAGTGGCGGCTCAAAGAGGAAGCAATAGATATTGCACTTCCATCCCTTTTCTTGCGGTCCGGACATTTATTCCTTTCCTCCTTTTCAAAGCCTTCCCCAGGAATTCCACCCCAAACACTTGCCGGTTTCCTCCCTCTTTCTCTCCACTGCCCATATTTCTCCCTCTGTCCATGTTGGATTCCATTTCTTTCTGCTTTCTCAAATTCGAACTCAATCCTTTGGAGCCATTCATCTAAACACTAAACTATCTCGACAAAGAGCTTGCTTCCAGAGCTTCCAGTTCAGTCTCAACTCCGCTACATCTTGCAGAATATGTTGCCTCTTAGTGGAAAAATATCATTTGGCTGATGCTGGTGAGTCACGAGACAACTTTCTGAACTCGGTGTCTCCATCCGAAAAGAATCTCATCCATAAATTTTCCTAAAATTTTTATTAACAATCCTGCGTGAACAAATGTTGAAGATGGGCAAATTGATTCTTCGATATCCTTTTTAATAAACAATCAACCATAAATTCATACATTCTAACTGACTTTTAGTTTTTTATTAGTTTGTTTTTCTTTGCTTTCAGTAGTATTTATCTATTTAATCTTATGAAAGCAGATCTTATGTGCCATTTTTGGCTCAAATAAAGCTGGGATTTCTTTCACGTGAAAATTCTGTGAATCCGATTACAAATATTGATGAATTTTAACATCCCTATATTAAAGATAATGCTGTAGAAGTAGTTACAGACTAGTGTATTTTAATTCAATCTAGAACAGTTACATTTTCGTGGTCATAATCAAATAACTTGTAAGATATGTAAGGTTTTAAAGGTAATATTATATTGATCTTTCTTCAAATTTACAAATAATTATTTTTAGTCCATCCAAATCCTCTTTCTCATTGTATTGTTTTCCGGAGAACAGCTTTGGATGGAGCATTTTCTGAAATTTCGGAATCATAGCCTTCGCTAAGAATTATAAATTATCCAACAATTACAATTATCTCCAACCCCAAAGAAACGTTTTTAGCTAGATAACTTTCGGATCATCCATACCTTTTCAGCAATTGGCTGTCCTGATTTGAACTGGTTAAAACCCCTCAAACCGATTTGGAAGGAGAAATGTATGAGAGCCTAAGAAACAGTATTCCATTAGAATCCTTCGCATAAAGGGAACATAGCCTAACCTTTAGTTGGGGAATCTTTTCTAATTGCATCTAGGCACCATTTGGTGCATGATGAGACCATATGCCATAATAAAACCATTATGGCCATATTTAGAACCCTCAGTCAGTTGAATGGCGTATTACTTACATTCATATAGTTAAGCATTTTAACTGTATGATTGAAACCAAATTTAATTGAAGTAAAGCTGGATATAATATTTTCCATTCTATTTTCTCATTACGTAGTAAACAAGACCACGAAAAGGATACTAAATTTGTTTCAGGAAGTGAGGGGAAGGCTGACCCAACCTTTACATCCTTATTTTCATCGAGCGAAAACGTTCTCACTTTTATCTACGTACCTAGAGTGCGCACATGCTCGATTGGAAAAGGAATGGATGGCTTTCCTTCCTTTCAACTGCATGTATTGCGTCGATAAAATGGCATCCATGCTGAAGCGCTCGCTTCCTATTAGAGAGAGGGAAAGTGGTGTCACAAAGACGCAACGAATGGAGGGACAGAGAGGAAGTGGGTGGAGGGACATCGGTCAGCTTTAGGGGTGAGATACGGCCAGAAAGGGTCAACGGGGGTCCAGTGAATGGGAGAAAGGGGTCATTCGGGAGGAGTAATGGTTTCCATGGCGGAAAAGGATTACGGAGAGAGGCTGGATTGGAGGGAGGGCAGCTGACAACTGACGGAAGGGGAGGGGGCAATGATGAAGGATGGCGTCCCTTTTGATTTCGCCAAGTGAGGGAATGCATTTCCTGCCGTAATTCAGAGGTCGTTATGACTTCAAATCTAAATCATTGGTTTTCCTTCAAAGCGAATCTCAAGTCGCATCGGCAATCTCGATTTGAATTCGATTTTGATTGAATCGGATCGGAGAGGCCTGCTAATATTTGAATCTTTGGGTTTCTCTGGTTCAGGGATGGTGAACCTTTTCCCTTCGGAAGACCAAATTTAGCATTCGATCTCGTAAAAAAAGACCGCATATAAAAAGATCAGGCAACTATTGTGTTGCCTGAATTCATGTATTTAAATATCGAAATTTCATATGACAGAACGGATTCCTTCACTGAGTCAACTAAAAGAGAAGTAAGTGTCGTCATTAGAAAACGAAATTACTTGGGTAAGGTGTTTTTATTCCGGGAAGAGACTTAAAAGCTGCATTGAATACAAAAAGAGGCCACGTTTATTCTGAAGACCGTAAGTTCTCCGCCTCTTCTCTAGTTAGACCGACACTATTTTGAACGACGGTCACTTGACCGACATCCCATTTGGGCGACCTCAATCAATAAATATACCTTCTTTAATGAGTTTTCTTTAACTCATGAGTTCAGTTAAAATATTTTTATTGCAAAGGAATTACCCAGAATTTTGTGGAATTGATTCTAATATTATTTAAAAATTAATGTGAAATATTTATGTTTCAATATTTTCGTGGAATTCTCCTTAGAAATCATAAGAATTATTTTTAGAAACAGAAGTCGGCAAGTCTCGCTTCATATGTCCTCAATGAGTAAAGTTTTCCGTAGATTCATGACGCAACAAGAAGTAGTAAATATGGTAAATATAAAATATGTAAAAAACAAAGTCTAAAAGAATTAAAAAGTAAAATACATAAATAAATAAAAGACATGTTTAATGGGAAAAAATAAGAGAAATATAGCTTTAGGGATATATAGTTACCATGTTCATTAACAATACAGGTGAATAAAATAAGTATAGGAGTTTACATTATACTAGAAGTAATCAAATGCCTGATATAATTTTCGCAATCCTGTGTATTTCATCCTTTAATTTGGTATTTTTGGGTGTAAGAAACTGAACGTTTGATAGTTTCAGTAGTAAGTACTGAAGTAAATTAGGAGCTCCTATGAAGTGAAAACTCTTCGAATAACCTTCCGCTGCTGTAACTCTCATCTGCTTCAACTCTGAGAGAACTTACGCTTTTGAGAACAACATTTTGAGATATCAGAAAAGTATAGCAAGAGAACTTCGACACTTGAATCCTTCGAAATATTTCTTTATGAATGTAGTATACTTCCACTCTGTTGGGTGCTTATTCGATGATGTTGGAAACTTTTCAAAAGAAGCTGACTGCTGAGAATTTACATCCCCCTGCTTCTGTTTGAGTAGGCCGGTGGATACAGGGGTGGCAACTGAGGGAAGGTTTCCGGTTGAAACCATCTCAGATAACCGTCAGCGGGAGATATTTCCAAGAACCTGTTCTAAGGAAACACCCTTGTTACAGGATTTCTGTTGTGCGTAACGAGTAAATATTATCATTTCCTTTTTTGGAAAATTCTTTATCATGTCATCATTAGCCTTTTTAATAAGACATATAGATCACTTCGAATACTTATTTTGATTTCATTATTACGGCAGCGTTGAACTCGATACATCTGGGCGTTATATTAAGGAAGGCCACGGAACAGAGAAAATGAAACTTAGAAACTTCCACTACGAATATTTATTTCCGAGCGAATTTTCGATACCGGAATAACATTTTCAGGTACAGACAAAACTTTATCGAATATTTATTTACTTTTTAACCCCTACCCTTTTGCGATCTTTTAAGAGTAAAAACGAAATTTCACTTTAGAAATCAGGGCCTAACTGAAACTAAGAGATGATGCAACTTAGAGGCCCTAAAAAGGAAAGGATCCCAGGTGGAATCTCGATTTTGAGATGAAATCTGTTTAGCGTAATAGAGAATTTAATCTTAAAAATAACCGTCTTTGTCCTAGGGTTTTTCTCCACTAGTACGTAAGATGTGGTAAAAATACGAGGCAACGATTATTGAAAAAATATATGATCAGATGAACTGACTCACGAGTGGGGTGGGGTTTAGATAAAATGGTCTTACTAACAGTAAGAGTAGAGGTAGCTAGCAGCCATCTTGATCATCGACGTCACAGGACCTGCAAACTTAATATCCCGGAAAAAATTCCTGAAACAGGATTTGAACCATTGAGGATAATCTTTGGATATTTTCGGAAATCTTTGGAAATCTAAACCAGACGCTCTAACCACTCGGCTATTTTGCTGACACTGTACCGTGAGAAAATAAGTAGGTTATAAGTCAACAAAGAGGCTGGTTAACAACTACTTCCCCCTGCCATACGCCACTGGCGGCTTGCGGGGTACTCATCTAAATCTAAATCTAAATCTACTGATATGCTGTGTAGAAAAATTTAGGACAAAAACAGTTATTTTTTTATACTTAATTCTCTGACACATTAAACAGATCTCGTCTCAAAACAGCGATGCCACCTGAGAATCTTTCTTTGTTATCTAATTATTATTGTATTAAGTAATGAAAAATCGCGTGAGCAGATGCTTTAGGGTAAGAAGCCTTTTTTGATTTACTTTTATTAGTTTATTGTGGCACCAGTGTAATACTGCCTATCCAATTCAGAAAAGAATGGATTCTTTAAAAAAATCAAAGAGGTTATTTGCGTCATAGCAATGATTTCATTGGACCAAAGTTTGTAATTTTGAGGCAGCATGCTTTTCAGCATTTAATAGCTTCAGTGAACTTCCATCAGCAAGATTCGATAATATTTTCCATGTGAATAAGTTTAGGAGATCCGTCTATTACTTTCAGAGATATTTTCATTTAAATTCCTTCCAATATCCTTGACTTATATCCATTAATTTGCCAAAAAAAGAACGACTGACTTCCTTTCCAAGCCCTTTTCAGAGAACGATGTCATCCACGAACTCCTTAATTTTCGAATTTCCCTGCATTTCAACTACTTTATTCCTTTTTCTGCTCTTAATGTTGTAACCTACATCTGGATAGTATGATTGCCTTTTAAAATAAGCATTTAAACGTCAAAGGTGCAGCTGTATAATTAACTAATTATGTTATATCAGAAACAAATACGATATAATCTATATAAATTCTTTACTTCCCTCCCCCACGGAAATCGGAGGAATTTGTCTTACGTGAGTTATCCATAATAATCTACGAATCATTGAGAGTCTTAATCAACCGCTTAAGGTTGTCAACGTCACTTTCAACGTTTAACGCAGGAGTAGTTTTTGGAAGGATAATGAGATACCTTTTTTCAAGAACACCCCCTTTTTTCGTGGATGGCAGATTGTCAGCTTAAATTTAAGCCTTCATTATCAGGTCCGACTGGAAAATTAAACGAGGGAGAAAGGGGAGATGGGTTTGGAGGACTTTGATGAGCTGGCGGATTCTACCTCATCCCCCTTTTCGCTATCATTCCAAGAACACCCCCCCCTCCTGAGTCTCTCATTCCCTTTTTCAGCGAGAACTTGATAATGAGTCCTCACCTTCGCCCGGGCCATTGGAGAAAACGAAAATCTCAGACGAAATTGACGTCTCCCGACAGAAGAGAAGGAAAGAATCGCATTTTAATTGCGTCGACTCATTCTTCGTCCCCTGGGATAGGAAAAATCCTCCGCTGATTAAAAAAAGATGCGAAAAAATCCTTTGTCATCCGCCGAAATCTAAATTTCGATCGGGATTCATTAGCCTATTTTGGAAGTTAGACGTAAATGTGTCGAAAAGGTCAATCAATGTGTAAAGTGCCATTCTCACATAACATCGCTTTAATTTTGCCATCTTATTCTCCAGATCTTCTGAAATTTAGAACATTTTAGTAATATTTATAGTATTTTAGTAAAACGCTCATCTTTAGCTACCTTTAGAAAACAAGAATTTGGCCTGTATTTCGAGAACGCCTTACAAGTATTATATTTCTGAATGCCTGAAATACTCCAAAGTGATTGGATAATTTTCTATAATTTCTTGTCTCTTATATCTTTAATCAATTGTACCATAACTGAAACATTTTGCGCTCTAGGAATGATTTCAAATTAAACTTGATCCTTTAGATCGTAAATAGCAGATATTTAAAGTTTAAGTACTAGAACCACAGGTTGTGCAAACTTAAGTTGTTCATTATTTATGATCATTCCGAACTAAATATACCCAAATATCACGTTCGTGATGGAATTAAATTTTTAATTTTCCTCTATTTGTCTATTTTTGTTCGAAAGACTTGCTAAAACCTTTTCAATTTAGCTAAATATTAATTTTTTACTGAATTACTTTTTAACAAAGGTAATCATCGTCATCATATTTCACTTGGTTGTACCCTTCTACAAGTATTTCAGTCGCATATCTTCGTCTTCTCCTGCTAACGATAAATTCTGAGATAAAAGTAGTTTTTGAAGTGCTTCGACTACTGAGGTCATTTTGCACATATGGACCCGTATCGGCAATCGCACACGGGAAATTTTTTATTATTTTTTTCACCGAGACTTTCATATTTAACTGTACAGAAATAATGTAGGGGAAATCCTCCTCTTGCTTCATAGTTATACATTGACCGTTGTAAAATGTTTGCAAAGATTCCAAGGTGGTCGAAGAATTAATGTCTAGTTCTCTTTTCTATTATATCTATGTAAAACTTTCGTAAGAATTCTAACATTTATATAATTCCTGAATTTATAAACGGAGAAGAATAAGGACATTGCCTTGGCAATCAGTATCTTCGCACCCAAAATATTGCCCTCCATGCAATGGTTGCGTCGCTTGCATTATTGGGTCAGACCCTGCGAATCACCGAGCAGTTAGGAACGAAGTGTTCCAGCCACATCCCAGCCTAAAAGCGGTGGATACTTTTTATTTACTTTTTCCAAGGTGCAATAATAGCGGAGATGACACAAGAGCGACCTCTCTTTGCTTTGCTTCTCGTCCGGAACTCACTATATTTTCCCCTTTTGGGCCCACTTTGTGAGTTCACGCCTCAGGAAACCCACTCCACCATCCCCCGCCATCCAAAGAGGTGCTTTAAGGTGGCTGCTACGACATTGAGGTCGAGGGACGCTATTCGGAAGAAATGGCCCAAGAAAGTATAGTGGAAATCCCCGCGATTGTCTACTTTCCTCCTCCCCCGCTTCCAAAGGGGCGACAGATCGCATCTTGCCATTTCTTCCTTTCTTCCCTTACGTCGCTGAGCGTGAATAACTGTCCGCGTAATTCCTCACGGCCCGTCTTTTCACAATAAAAGGCCGATCGGTTCGGTCTCCAGGTAGAGCGTCCGTTAGGAAACTATCGGCAAAAGTGACGTGTCCTCCTCTGTGCAGGTTAACGAGTTGAGTGTGCTGTTTTGATCGCTTTCTTCTTGTCCGTGCTCATCGTGGATGCTTACTAGGTTGTTACATTCCTTCCCTTTGATGTTTAACCGGTTTTGGGATAAGAGTGCAATTTAAAACTTGAAGCTCCGAAGGCTTTGCTTTTATGTCGCAGAAACTCCAATTACTCTTACATTTTTCGATCAACTTTCAAATCATTTTGTCATTACGCCACTATTCATTCCACAGGGAGACAAAGACGAAAATGAAAGCTTGACAAAGGGGTAGTAAAAGGATATTTTCATTCATACTCGAAGTAACAATACTCTTATTGCCTTGATTCTCCAGTGCAAAGCATTCAAATGTCATTTTTTAATAACAATAATCCCTAATTTTTCCTACGGTCAAATAATCCTGACAGCGACAGCGAATCTGCGGAACGATAGCGAATTATTTTGGCAAGCAAAACTCTGACGTCCTCATTTTAGAATTTCTCGCCATTTTCGATACTCGATTCTGTTCGATTTTCAAATATTAGAGATCAATACCAAAACACTAAATATGTAGAAGATAACATTAAAGGGCTCTTATGATACCATTCGAAAACTTTAAGGTCCTCTGATTTTATTCCAGTGTCTTCGACTCGGCTGGATACGAAATTTTGGAAAAAGATGACGCATTCTGTATTTCATGAAATAAATTTAAATGAGGATTCTTTTTCCTTTGTACTCACATTTAATGTTCTGCTTTCCCTTTTTTAAAGTACTCTTAATAGTGCTGATGATCGATGATGATTCAAGGCGAGGGCAATTATCCCTAGAAATGATGGAAAAAATCAAGTTAGGAGTTACAAATAAATCAGTTGAAGGTGCTCTAATTTAACCAAATGTCTCGTCAATTATTACTTTAAGACTTTCCGAGCATGATATTTTTCATAAATCTTTTATTATAAATAGCTCAAATTATCAGATAATACAGTATCTCTTGGTCTTTTATTCCTATGCGACACCATTAGAAATAGGCTAAAGCTTCGTGAAGAACAAACATTTGCAAAATAGTTTTATTGGCCTGAAATCACACTGAAAAAATAAAATCGTATGCCATTAAAAAGGTTTAGATTGTACGTGACGGTTTTCCAAATTTCCATACTTCAATGATATGAACGAGATGTCATTTGTAAAATACGTCACGAAAAAGAAATTTTAATCGACTCAGGAGTTATTTGAATAAACATCAACCACAGATCATCTCGGAGATGAAGTCATGTCAACCTAATAAAGCAGACAACGACACAAAACCAACAATGATAGAAAAGCTGAAATTCAAAAATAAAATAATAGAGCCGTAGTCTTTTATTAGTTATGTAAGCTCAAGTCCAAGTACAGTCGAGCACAAAGGCATTCATAAACTCCCATCGGATAATGCGCTCCGAAAGGATCCAAAAAATACCTGTTAAACGCTATCTGACGAGGACTGTCACTCAAAGACCTCTGTAATCCTTCGAACATCCCCTTAAATAGAGGAGGCATTCAACTGATTTCCTACGCAACCCTTACCTATCTCTCCGAGATTTTGAGGCAAAAAGGGTACGTTTTGAAATTCATGGCCTCGGGGCATGGAAGAAAGGAAGGAATTTCTTTCTCTATCTCCACGCAACCAGTCGCCATCATTCACTGAAAACAGATGGGCACCGCTTTGCGACAGAAAACGGGTTGCTGCGAAAGAATCACGGCTAAGGGGTTTGGCGAGGAGAAAGGGTACGGTTGGTTTGCCTAAGGAACCTTTGTCCTCGAAAGGGGCGGGGTTGGGAGGGGGAGAGTAAGGGTAAAAACCCCTTTTTTCTCCAGAAACCCAAGAATACGAAGAAATTGTGTGGAGTGGGGGACGTGCACGTGGAGAATCTCAACACGGTCCTTTACCGGATTCCGCTTTTCACTTTTTCATCTATACCCCGATCTCCCCATCCTCTCCCCCATATGGTGTCACCGCTTCCTCATCCCATTCCGACCTCTCCTCGGCTTAGGCCGCCCCCTACACGAGGACACGCCCAACCCTTGGAAGATTTTCCGATCCGCGGAACATACCACCAACCTGGGATTGACGATAAGGGATACCCTTACCTCTCCCTCAACCCATATGTCTCCTCCGATGTTGCCAAAAGATATTTCAAAGTATCACTCCGTTTAACCTATCTCACTCAAATCATCGTATCTCACTCACTGAAATTGTGTTTTAGTTACAAACTCTAGTGGACTGGAATTGGTTTATTAAGCGTCTCAATGGAAGCAGGTAGTCATACTCCATAAGGCTTTATTGTACCCTTAAACTTTGAACGAACATTATTAGTCGATATCATAGGTAGGCGTGGCTCTGGTTCTCCATCCATCTCTAGGTATAAGGATACCACGTTAGTCGCCAAAATAAGGACTTTAAGATCTAATCTACTACCGTTTTAACGTGTATTCGTTGTCGAATATCAACGATGGACTTTTTATACCGCCCTAAATTTCTTATCTTGTATTTGAGTTAAGTACGTTCACTTTTCTACTGTTCGTTTATCTATGGGTTACCACCTAGTTAAGGTTGAAACCCTTCATCAAATTCTTACACATGTAGTGAAAACCTATAAAAGACCTTTTAATTATTGTTAAGGGTGAAAGGTAACTTATGATGAAAAGTCAGAAAGTAAAAGTATGGAAATTTAAGCGTTAAAGAATTAAGTTTTAGACACTGCAAATATAAAAGATGGGGTGTTCGAGAAATTTGGCTGAAGAAAACTCGAGATGCTCCTGAGACTATTTTTGAAATTGCACACATAAAAATACCCTCAATCATAACAGAAAAGAGATCTTTCTTTCAAGAAATCATTAAATTCTAACTTTGCTGATATGATCCATTCCAAACTTGGATGAGAATCAGAGTAACTGAACCCCTTTGAGATTATTGGACCTACTCAAGCCTAATACATCAATACAGCGAAAGCACAACTTAATTTTTCTATGTAATTAGTTTATAAGTAATAATTAAGTTTTAAGCCCAATAAATAACTAATACTATTTCCATGTCAATCCTTACACATTGAATTGAAATGATCATCGCCAGGAACGTATCCGATATTAGATTTATCTGAACGAATTTTCCTTTTAATTTCATAAAAATCATATCAGCAAAATCTTTATTCTTCACTCCACAAAATGTGTCATTGTTCAGGAATCTTTTCTCTACTGGTTTGATATGCGTGAGAAATACGAGTTTTCCTCTCTGATAGCTTGAATAAGAATGAGAATTTCTCTAACCATTCGTTTTACTATAAGAAAAAAGTTTAAACGTTCCGTACATCCATATTACAAAAGCACGTAGTTATATTCACTATGGGAAAAATCAGCGAATACGACCAACGTTTCTTGTATTGTATAGTTTACAACCCCATCCATCCCTAACCTCTCTTCAAATCTCCTGCTGTATGCATTTCTTCCTTCTCAACATTTCTTCTCTCAAGCACGCATCCAGAACGTTCGGAAGAAAATTCCTTCGATGGATTCAGACTCTGTATAAGCGAAAAAGGAACCTACGACTCAGCATATCCTTGGCGTATCCATGAGTGCGATCTTGATGTCTTTGTACAGCAATTTGCCTGGGATCTTACGAAGAGTTTGAATTGAAATCACACTGAGGTTTTTTCTCGATATTTAGTTAGTTATACACTACTACATTCATCACGACAGAATAGCATATAAAAAGTTAATTGAAAATTATATTAAGGAGTGATCTTCCCATGATGACTTTGTAGTATTATCAATTTGCCTATGATTTGAGGAGAAGCTGAAATTAATATCTGATTGTGAGCGTTTTTTAGCGATCACTATACATCTTCAGTATTTATCGCGACAAAAAGCATTTTCAAGATTGAAAGTTTATTGGAAATGAGTTCATAAGGAATTTTTCTTAAATCGGTCCCCTTCCGTGACAAATTTCTAGATACGCCCTTTCTCAGCATTCGCTCTGTATTTCACTTTTATCTTTCTTTTTATGAAAATTCATTTTATGAATTTATCTTCCTTAATCCCAATTCAGACATAGTTAATTGAAATACTTTGACATGGATTTGAAATACTTTGACATGGATTACCTTGAAAAACTAATCCCATCAGTAAGAGAGGAATTTGCATGTATGGCTTAAAACATTTTAATATAGAGCTTCCAGCTAATTACTTGAATACTATTAACATTTACACAACTTTGGTTTCATTACAGATTGGTTCCACTGGACGGATGACTGAATTTCTTCGTGTTTTCTCCTTTGGTAAGTATTTCATCTAGTTAGAATTTCGCCTTTCGTTTGTTAGAAACGAGTGAAATTGATCAGATTGAGATATGGCATATTTTCCATGAAATTTGTCAGTGAAATTGAATGCCGTTAAGTTAGAACTGTTTGAAGAAGCATTCGGTATAAGATTTAATAGATCATCCTCTGACTCCTTCCTACGTTTACCAACAATGACTGAGGACTATCAGGATTCTGTTTCTACCGTAGCTTTTTTTGGTAATTTTCTGTCAACCGATTGTCTTGAGAAGTGTGAAAAGCCTAAATTCAATAGAAGAATTATTTGAGCTCAAAAAGTTCCATGATATGATGATGGACTTGAAACTTTTAAGAACAAAGTTAACTTGAAAATACGTAAGACTTTCATATCTCCTTCAATACATAAAGAAAAGTTCTTCATAAGTGTAAATAAACATTCAACCGGGGAATAAATTCCTTTATCTTAAATGTATCATACGATTTTTTACGGTAAAATTAATTTATTTTCCCTCTCTTCGATTAATTTGTTTATTTTCCCATAGCGATATCGTGAAATTGTAATGATCATTCTCGTCCCAGAAAAACACCATTGCTAACTTGAAAATATTCTATGGTTAATTTCACTCGAAGGAACTGCTTTATATCGATAAAAACTTATTTCAAGTAGACGTAATGCCATCAGGTTACGTAACTATTAAAGTCACTACTTTCCCTGACACAATATCGTCCGATAACTTTGGCAAGTGTGTGAAAATGGAATGTGGGTTGTGAGATAAGAGAGGATTCGATATGGGAAGTGACAAGTGGAAAGAAAAGAGTTGCGACCTGCCCCAACTTCATTCGAACCGAGTCACCGAGTCCACGATATCGACTCCGTTTCAACTTCCGCCCCGACACTCATTTTATCGCTGCGATATCAATATACACACACGACCTATGCCACACCAAGGCCTACAAATATATGGGAACGGAAGGAACGTGATACAATCCTTGGCAAACGAATCCGAAATCATTTCTATATGAGATATACATGGACGCATCTGACTGTGAATCTAACGTTTATACTAGATTAAGATCCTTCTTGAATGTTCAACTTTTTATGACAATGAATGCTTATGACAAATATTAAATCTGTCAATAACCTTTGTTATTTTCATTCAAATTTCTTATCGCGGTACCTAATTCAATATTGCTGTTTAAATTATTTTATCATGTTTTTAAATTAAATTCAAAATTTTCACCACCTTGATACGACTTTTAATAAAAAAAACTAACTTTTTACATATTCTTCTTTGAAAGAGACATCAGTATCATTTTCGTGTACTCTGTAGAACCGATTGATAAACTTACCTAATTGGGTAGAAGGAGGATAGCTGATTATTTGATATAACGATCTTCTTAATTTTTCCTAAAATTAGTACAACTGAAACTAATAGTTCTCGCAAATGTTTTGCGTTAGTTTCTCAAGGAAGTGTCATTTTAGTCTAGATATTTCAACCGCTCTATTTCCGACCCCTTTTAAAGTATGGTCGACTTCGCCCCATTTCTTTATCTCCGTTGTCAACTTAGAGCTAGTAGACTAAAAGAAGCCTTTCATCCTTATTTCTGCAAATACTCGGCGTCACAGCCCTTTCGGGTACCTTTTGACGCAACCGAAATATCCTGTTTACTTCCTCTTCCTAGAAACTACTTATCACAAATCTCACATTTTGAAATAGTCACATAATTGAAAGTACTGATACGAGAGATAGAGAACATTTAGGGCATTATTTATATACTTCCATGTCTTTAAAATCATGCGAGTTGTTGAAATTATTCAACAGTTTTTTCAACGACTACATTCAGAGAGAAATTCATTCTGTCTGCATATTTCAAAGAGGGCAGTAAGAAAAACGAGCAACAAACTGCTTTTTGATATACTTGATCATTTTCAAATTTTTGCGATTTCCTTTCCCGCCAGCTGCCGCAGTTTCTTGGCTCCAAGTGCTTTACATTTTATTATCTTCTGGTAAAACAAGCACTCAGATAGAGTTTATTATGTAAAGAAAACAATGCATATACAATTCGTATTTGTTTCCTGCATTCCACCGAATATCTGATGCTGAAGAGCATCAATTTTGAATGTCCAGAAGTTGGGCACGAAGAAAGCGCCAGTAACTAGTCTTAAGATACGAATTTCCGTAAATATTTCTGAAAATATATCTTCGTATAGGCATACCATGCTTTCATCCATAATTTCATGTGGAAGTAAAACTAATGTTTAACATCAAGTCCACTGATTTTTATAATTCATTGTAAAAATTTGCGACGCATAAAAATTGGAAAAATATAATATATTAAAATATATAAAAAATAGAAACATATTTCGATCTAGCGCGATGCAACGAGACAGCAGCCAGCGTATATCTATGATTTGAATACTTCAATGTAAATATTCTCAATACTTTTTAAATAACCATCCTCTGAATTGCTTTTAAAATGCTTTGATCCTATATTATTCATCCAAACCTTCTATAAAAATTAATGGACTGGAAATTCGCCGTGCCGTCAAGAAGTCCGTAGAATGAGATTCATGACAAGGATAACATCCAAATTGAAAACCGCGACATCTACCCTCATATCTAGCATCGTTTCCCTTCCACAGTTTCCTCTCAAACACAGCAATCCTCCCCCTGGATAGGAAGTCCGAACGCCATATTGAGCTGCGGGAAAGACAGATGAACATCGAGGAAGGAAAAATATTCCACGGAAACTAAAACCCTTGGGTTGTATTTTTTCTTCTCTCTCCTTTTCTTCGACCATTTTCTCTTGTTTTTTCATCTCCCTGGAGACTCCTTCCCTCCCACATGCCTATAATATCCGAAGCTCCTTCCGCAACTACTCTCGGAATTCCATTTCCAACACTTCCACCCCACTTCCACGCGACTTCCGGCTCGTGCCGAAAAAATGCGCTCTCGTAAAAAAACGGACGTCAATTTTTTCTTTGGGACCCTCTCTATTCTCTCTCCGAATACAATTACAGTTAAGGATGATAGCTTTACATCAGTTTAGAAAAAAACGGTGGCAAGGGTGACTTAGAGAACTCAAAGATAGACCGAAAAAACTCTTAAACCTGAAGTTTCTCTAAATTGTGGAAGTTATTTCAATTCCATGCAGGCATTGCTGCATCAAAAAGGAGCGATCGCAGAAACTAATTCAAGGATAATAAGAAATTATTCAAATCGCTGCTTGGCTTATGAAATACTGTTTCACGGAAAGTTTCCTAAACGAGGAGGTGGGCTACATGCGGCCTCTTCAGACGACCTCTGCAGCCTTTCTTTTATTCCTTTAAAAAAATGTTTCCTCTTAAGTTACAAAAATTTTAACTGTTAAATTTAAAAAATTAATTAAAATCGATTAACTGTTTAATTAGGGATTTTTTATTTTATGGATATGAAGTAGACAGGAAGAAGTTAGATGGAATTGTAAGAAAACAAATCAGGAAATGATTGTAGAATAAAGGCTCAAGATTGAATAAATTACATATGGAAGCAAAAGAAATTGGTTGATAAAAGAATAAATAGACAAAGAAATAATTTTTCGGATGCAAGAAAGGCAATAAACCAGTTTTTTGATTATGTAAAAGGAGTGGTTGATTATCAAGAAGGATATAAAAGTAAAGTACGCCTTGCTTTTATATTATATATTGGCTATAGTGTTGAGGCCTTTATTCATACCATCCTAAGATATTAAAAAAAACATCAGTACTGAAAAGTGAGCTGATTCAGCGTTGCTGATTTCGGAATTCTTCGGATTGGGATTCTCCTGATCTGTAATCGTTGTTATGCAACCAAATTGATGCTGATAACTTATGGTCTTCTTAAGGGAGATTTGCAGATTCCTAAAATTTGACAGGTATAAGGGGAGATGTAGAAAAAGGAGAGAATAGGTTATGGTTCTCCTATCTGGGCTCCGATGCGATATATGGACTTTGAATTGTTTGTGGTTAGTCCAATATATTTCCTTTTCATAAGGCCTTAAAAGATGCAAAGGGTAAAGATTGCTAGTGACGAGTTTCGAAATCACTGAAAAATAAAGTAAGCTTTGAAGCTATCTAAAAATCCTTTCCCTTTCTAAGTCCTATTATTTGCTTCCAACGGTCTCGGAAGATCATGTTAACTTCGGTCTGTAAATAAGTCTTTACTTTCCGTCAATATTGTCATATATACCGAACAAACCATCCGGGCATAAAGAGTATTCCTCTAGGAAGTAGTGAAGGACAAGCAATCATCTTCAATCGAAAAAATAAAGAGAGCGTTCACAAGTACAGCATAAATAATGGCAAGGAGAAATTGAAGAAGGTGAGGAAAATGCGAGTCTAGTAAACAATAACAGTAATTAATTTAAATTTATAGAGAATAGGAAGAATTTAGTTGCGGGTTAAAAAGTAAATTATATAGCAGTAAAACATCCAAAAGGAAGGGAGTGTTAAAGTCATGTACAAACTTACTGAGAGTATTAACTGATATATGTTAAAACAGATACCCTAATCATGGAATAAAAATTAAAACATCGTACATGTAAGGAAAACTGGAATAATGAAAAGTGCAAATAAAATATCAATACAATGATCAAAAATTACATAAACTATAATCAAAGTACAAATTTAGAATTCTATGAAGTGTCAACTAAATACCGAGAATGGTTAAAAGCGAAAATACAGAATCTATGCCATAAAATGGCCATTTAACCGTGAGAAAGGGAATCCATCTCATTTTTGGAAATTGGTGCCTTGGAAAAACATACGCTCAACAGCATCTAAGGCCTTAATTCATGAGTCATTGGCAATATTTGCTAAGGATAAATTATGTGAATAACAAGCTTCCGAATTCCTTTAACAAAACTTCGAGTGGTAGGATTATGATGATGTCTTCAGTAACCAATAGTCAAAACCAAGCAGAAATAAAAGGGAACCATTCTTAGGGGTTGTTAATCTGGTGTTAAAAGGATTACCAGGAAACAAAAAAACTCGAAAGAATTGTCTGGACTGGAAAGATGATGGTGAGATAAGATAATGATTTTCTGGAAAATAAATATGTTAGAGGAGTGGATTAAACAGGTCGACAAAGATTAAAACACAACTTGGGGATTACCACAAAAAACACGCACGTATTCCACGAGTGACGAAGTAGTCCCTCTGAAATCGTTTTAAGCCCGTTTCCAGGTACTAAGATGTCGAGGGTCGAATGAAATTAAGTCCGAGTTAACGGGGACTCGAGGAAAAAAATTCAAGGGATCAGGGAAAATTCTTAGGTCGTGTGGTGCTGTCGCGTATTTGTCGTATATACGACTTGGGAGGTAAAAGGGAACAATAGAGACAAGATCTTCCGTCAGCATCCAGCCAGGTGCGCTACATTAATTGACGTTTACACCGAAAAGTTTGGCCGAAAAATTTATTAAGCCTTTGTTTGGTGACATCGCTAATTCATTAAAATATCAAATTAAATACGAAGTATTTTTTGTGATGTTATTTTAAACAACCACAAGATCTGGTAAGATAGTGAGAAGGGATATGAATTAAAGGACTAACATGATGAAGTTTATGATATTACATAAATAGTAGAATAACAGACATAATTTGAAGAATCATTGTTACTTTAGTGTACCATGATAATCTATATATGTATATCTATACATATGTATACATGAAATATTGGCTTAACAGCCGCTCAACTTAGAATCAGCCGCAAAGTTAAATAATTCATCTGTATTTTTACAACAAAATAAAATGATAAATGGTTTATTGATAGTAAGCATACTCCCTTCTCTTTACAAGTCAGCAAAGAATTTCGAAATTGTTGAATTTTGAATTTCATTCAAATATATGCAAATTTCATCATAAATTAATATAATCTACCACTTCCATAGTATTTTATCTCCTCCAAATATTATTTTTTAGTTAACGCAACAGTAGAAACTTATCACTTATAAATCACACTACTACCATGAGTGATGATGAGCACTTTAATCTCGACTCTCATCCATATTCTCTTATCTGTGCATACATCATCCGCTTCTGACGCATCTGCATATTTCCTCATTATTCCTTTAAATTCTTTAATTGCATGTGTCTTTTGTCTTCAAGATATTTGAATATAAAATTTTTAAATATCTTGCTGATTTACTTTTGTATAGAAAGTTATAATTTTTGTTTAAAAAAAAGTACAGCCTATGGCGTTTGTACTGATGGTGACGGTCCCTGAATACCGCCTCTGTCAATACACTCCCAAAATACAGTTAGATCGAAGGTAAATGTGACGGAGAGGGTATTTTATTCCTTTTTAAATGATTTTCATTTCTGCTTTCCGATTCATTGCAGCCGCTCCTCATCCTTGCTTCCTTTACCCTCCATTCATTTAATTGATCCTTAATTTGATACGAATACAATCTTTAGTTTTGGGGCTACCTTCACATGGAATGCAACAAAATTTAAAGACGTTATGCAATACGTCTTACTCCCGCGCTTGATTCATATCATACGAAGGAGTTTCCGATTTCAATTGGACCCAAGTGCCCCCACCTTTCTCTACTTGCCTCACACCCCTTTTCCCGAAAAACGGAAAAAGAGAAAGGCGAGGTAGACTCCGGCCACATTCCCTCCACCCACGTATCCCAAAAAACAGAGGAGGAAAAAATGTGGCACGCTTTTTCGCCATGCAGCTGGCGAGGGATGGGGATCCGGAGAAGCGGTAAAAAATACCGCCGTAGGGAAGGGGGCGCGTGCTGGGACTGCAACCCAAATCCCCCACTCCCTTTCTCTGTCAGCCTCCCAAAACATCTCGTTTTTTTCTCTTTCCCGACCTATCGCACTTTCACACACGCGTGCTTCGGCTGAAAAGAAAGCGACGAAAGAGTTCCCCACGCACAAAACTGCCTCTATCTCCATCTACTCTGCCATCTCCACTTATTACAGCGCCCTTGTACAAACAATCTGCCTACCCCTTCTCAAAAATATAAATGTTTCGCAGGAAAAGACGCCTTGCCCGTAAACATGCCTTCCCCGCTCGAGCAGCGGACCTATTGTGCGCGTGATATTAATGGAAGAGGATGCGAGGGAAGATTCGGTGGGCATTCTTTGAGGAGTCTCTTTAAAGATAGAGCCGACAAATATGTTGTGAAACGCCTATATTAACACAGACGTCTAGAATGAGGTGTTTACCCTCCAGTCTCGACAAGAATATCGTATTAAAGAGATTCCAAAGTCAAAGATTCCGTATTTTATGCGTAAAATATTCCCACTTCCGTTTCGTTCTTATAATACCCACCACGGAGCGTTATTTTAGCTTGACGAATGAATTTATTTAGACTCATCAAAAACCTTTCACATGGAATGGGGAGAATAAACGGAGAAGTCCATTGTAATCTTTTAAGATAGTAACTACCTGAACCGCCCATCAATTTTCTCAGAATCTTCCTAGAAAGTTATTTTTTCATAATAATAAGAAACAGCAAAAATTATTTGAAGTTCTTACAACTCAGACACGAAAATTTTAAGCAAAGTAATTCGGGGAAATTCTAGCAGAAGGACATGCTTGTATGTACCGATTTAAAACAAGCCTATGCCAATCAAATATCTTTTTGGTTTATAAATCTATTATAAGTTAAATTAAAATAAACTTTAATCAAAAACTTCAATGAAAATAAAAATTATAAGAGTAAATATCTTTAAATATGATGTATTCGATGTTATATTTCTCTCGACGTATTTAATGATTTATCATTCTTTTCCAACAAGCAGCATGGTTGCTTACTAGAATTTATTCCTTTTAGAAAATTAAATATTTAAATCTACTGAGTTAAATTTTTTTATATTCAACATCTCACACTTCTTAATCTTTATTTTAGTAGTTTCCGATTTAGCAAATCCTTTATAATATTATTTATTCCACTGTTTATGGAGATAAATCCTCTTTTTGTCCTTTTATTAAATTCTGATTCTATTGCGTTTAAATAATGACAACTGTGACAACAGTTTATCTTGGAGTTATATATATTTAAAGAGTCTAATTGATTATAAATTTTTTCTTATTTAAATTTCTTCTTTGTTATTATAATAGTATCTAAGATTAAGTCTTCGGGATCGTATCTCCTTACAATTTAGTTCGTCCCACAAAACATGAAACTAGCCCCCTTAATTTACGTCGTAATATATCGCTCAAGACCCCTTCCTTGTAATTAAACGGATCGGATTCGTCGCCGCTCACCATTTACGCTCAACATCCGCGTACGAGCGCTCCGTGAAATTGAAAAATCGAGGAGAAATTTCGGGGGTTCGGCCGTAATGAGCGCTCCAGAGTGATTGCCATCTGCTAGTCCCTAAATGAGGAAAGAGAGGAATTTTCGGTGGAGAGCATTTGTGAAGGAGTGGGTGGGTCGCAGATAAGGGGAAGGATTGGGATTTTGGAAAAAGTCGCAGAAGGCAGGAAGTTGTAATTGTCAGAGAGCGTCTCCGTCCGAACCCCTTGCAGCCCACGCGACTTCCCTGTCTCCACTAAAAAACCCATCCCAAAACTATTGTCTACGCGTGCTCCTTCCAAGGAGATAGTCCATGTTTTTTTAAAGGTTTCTCCCTTCCAAATGGGAGATTTTTGTGGGTCTCCCCTTTTTTAAGAAGTCGGGGGAGAGAGAGAAGGATGCTACGAGCACAAAAGGTCAGAGACAAAACGTCACCCACGGCTTCCGTAAACCTTCCATTTATACTTGAGGGCGCAAGCTGCGTCAAAAGAGGTTCGAAATTAGAAATAACGATGGCTTTCAAATCGGGATGAAGTGGATGTCCGACGTCTGGCCTCCCACAAAATTCCACATAAAAAGTTGTGTGTAAAAATACTGGCGTTAATCAAAACCGTTAATATTGATCCCCGACTCAAGATATTACGTAAATATTAACACTACGATTTAAATTTCAAAATCTAAGTACCCAAGATTATATTAATTTTAAAACAGTACTTCGAAGTTTGCATCTGAAGCAGCTCTAATAATTGTATCCAGACTTTAAATTCAATTGGACAATAAAGGGAGATATTTACTGCGAGAAAACATTAATCATCGATTCGTTTAACACAGAGGATCTTGATTTCAACTAATAAATTTTAAAGGGAGGATAGAAACTAAAATACGGGAAAATTTCAATAATTGCATAAATTTCAGCGATTATTTTTATTGATTGAAATTAAATTACCGCTTTATCTGTAATATTCAGCCTCATCATGACCTTAGTACGTTAGTTAGGAAAACAATCTGTATCATACCTATACATCTACTATGATCACGGAATGGTTTGCTATCTTCCTCTCATTTTACATTTCTAGCTTCAGCCAATGAAAGAAATTGATTTGAAATTGTTTTGAATTACCCCGAATGAAGCTCGGTCGTAATTTAAGTCTGATCCATTTACTTTTGTATTTTGTGTGTTGTGTGTTCTTCTTAGTAATTTAATATCCCTTTAAATCATCTTTAAATCACAGTTAAAATAAAATATTATTCAACCATCGAGGGATTTTCCTACAATTTTTTAAACCTGTATTTTCGGGATTTCAATCTCTATTGCCAGCAGTTTTAAGATTGCTCAAAATGAAGTCTTTTCAGCTCAAAACATTAATTTCTGCATGCACTTCGTCTCTACAATTGGTTTCTAGCTTTAGACTTTTTCTATTCATATTTAGCTATTATCCAAATTAAGACCTCGTAAGTAACAGATGTTAGACTTGTGAATGTGTAAAGTTATTGTGAAGACCGCAGTTGAAACACTTTTAAGGGCCAATTTCCTGCAAATGGAAACGCTAAAAAATTTTATTTGCTCCCAGTAAAGTTTTCTATCGTAAAAGAAATTCTTGGAAGCAAAACCGATTATATCTCCGTCTTATGGTCAAATAACTACAGATGTCAGCACAATCAGGATTTAAATAGTCTCCGGAGCATTGAGAGCAGCTGCGGACCAAGGTGCAAAGTAAATAACGTCCCCCAATCATTATATCGTTTGATATTTCTTGTCTCTATTATTGAAATTATTTTTTAATTGCCATTTTACTTTATTTCATTGGAGTTGGTTATTGTTGTTGGTGCAAAAAATTACTTTTAACGATGAAATGCTATTCTTTTTCTTAGTCACATTATTAATAAGGCTAAAAAAAACTTCAGTTATTAGAAGTCAGTTTCGCATTCTACGAATTAAAAACGCTCCTTTAATTTGTCTAGTTCTAGGTGCAGTGTTACCTTAGAATCCGAAATAAATACGTTCTAGACCCTCGTTTGAGTTGCAAACTGCTCGATTTCCAATTCATATGTGCCGTTTGAAATAGTAGTTAATTCATTCCCGAATCCTACAAACTCGAATTAAAAAATCATTATACAGTAAATTTACTTGGTTTTGAGGTATTATATTGGTGAATAATAATAATATTCGAATGAAAATGCAAATTAATAAAATTGAAATATCTTTCGCTGAATCATCAAGGAGCATCTTGGCTTTATCACAAATTACCGCGTCAGAAATAACATCACTATTCTGCTGCTTTTCATTAACCCAAACTTAGAATTCTTTCATCGATTCCACATTTTTAGATCTTATAGAAATCAGTGCTGTAAACCCTTTCGTCAAATCATCTGCTGTAATACTGTCTTTATTTTTCAAAATAGTGCAAACGGTCTATTTAGGCATACCGAGCATAGTCGCGGGATCAGACCACACTTATGCGGTGTATTGCTTGAAATCAGATCAAGAAACGTTAAAAATTTAAGGAAAACATAGTTATAATGCTAAAATAAATATAAGTAGAATATTGCCCATTTTGTCTTAATATGATGTGATAACAATTCGATGTAAGACTGGTAAACAAAAGCATTGAAATAGATGCATTAGTAACAAAAGTACCGCCTTGTGCTTCCGTAAAAGCCGCTTGTTCTCCTGGCGGTTGTCTCATTGACACACACTCTCCCTCCCAATCCTAAATGTACTCGTACAGTTCTTCATTACGCTCCTTCAGACGAGGATTATTAATCTCCGATCGGAGTCTCCTTTAATTCTCTTAGTAACCTATTGTATCTAGTCAACGCATCTCTGGTACATGAAAAATTCCATAGCTATGACGTAATATCCGGAACTTGGCTCCGGAAGCCCCTAATATTGATCCCAAAGGTGCTATTAGCATTCCGATAGAATGGACGTTTGAAGATATATATGGCTGAATGTTAAAATTTGTGCCACCACTGGTGTTTTTTATGCCGTAGAAGGTTCCTTTTCTTACGGCTCTTCCTACCGAAATAGATAACGAGAAAGGGCGTCATTTTTTGTAAAAAAAAGGCGCGTGCTACATCCCTCGCGCCCCCGCATTCGTTTGCCATCCTCCCCCGAGGCCAGCCTAACTCCCGTTGGCTATTCCGTTCATTTTTTACGGAACTGTCCTCTGTGATTAACAATCTATTCAAGTACCATCTTACTTTGCGACAGATGCTTGGCTTCCACAGTCCCTCTCGCACATGACACAGCAAAACACAGAAGGGAAATCTTGCGGCAATTAGGCTCTGAAGCAATCTATCAAGATAAGACCTGATAATTATGAGAAAGATTTTTGAACACTCCCCGCAGTTAAATTTAAAAATATGTTGACACCTTTATACGCCTATAAATGAATTATCTGTTAATTATTCAATACTTGGATGGGTTAGGCCACTGAAATGCTAGATTTAAACTATTCAAAAAAAATACGTATATTATATTTCTAATTCGAAATTATTGTTCGAAGTGCTTACAAATAACGCGGTAATTCAATAAATTGCAGATTTGTAGCAAAACATTTGGGAATGAAGGCCACGTAAAATTTTGATACAGAGGAGTAATAATTTGCAATTTACGGAAAACAAGGGAAAGATTAGAGCGTTTGAAACTACCATGTTGCATACACGTTTCTCTTTGCGAGATTAAATAATGCTGACTTATCATCATCATGATAATCTTGGGCGACAAAAAGTTGCATCGGCCGGGAATCGAACCCGGGCCGCCCGCGTGGCAGGCGAGCATTCTACCACTGAACCACCGATGCGATGTTGTAATCAATAAGATATTATGTATTTACATAACTAATCCCCACTTCAAGAACAAGTTCCAAGACTATTTCAGGCATTATATTAGGTCCAAAAATTTCGTCATCTATTAGTAGTATATTTAAAAGCTCTTCGACAGCTAATGTCTTTTCGCACATACGGACTCCCTTCGGAAATCGAACCCGAGACAACTTTCACTAAAGGCGAACGTGCTACCCACTTGGATATGCAAAGGCGATTTCGCTATTACTTAGTATATATAAAAAGAGGGTAAAGATCGTTGAAAAAATAATCCGTATGAACAATTGAAAATGTCGCACGTTGAAGCATAGAAATGTTAAATTTCTTACGCACGAGTTAAAGATAGACATTCTCATTTAGTATTCATGGTAGCTTGAAGTCGAGTATCTGAGGACAATTATGCTTTACTTAATTACTTATTCATCTACTGAGATTTACTTATATCAATGTGGAAAAGTGCTAACATAAGTCATAATGAAATGAACTCGATAAATCTTTGCTGTTGAATTTTATAATTCGGATTTCCGCATATTCATGAAGACATCAAATGAAACGAATGATTCTAAATACTAAAAGGGTGATTTACTCAATAGAATGTTGATTTTATGCATAATATATATCGTTATTTAGTACAAATATACCGTTAGTGTATTTTTAGAAAGATTACTTTCATTCTTCCCTATTTCAGACACGATCGTAAAACTTATTGATTGATCACTGTGGTTCACGCAATAAACTGTGAAAAGAAATCGATTTTCCGATTCCAGACGAATATTTTATGTCTATAAATCCCAAAATAGAAATACAGGGAAAAGTAAAACTTTTTAGAGAGAAACTCGGAATTTTCCCTTGGCGTGCGATAGTTTCCCCTGGAAATAAATCTGAATTTTTTTTCACCTATTGTATCTCCGAGTATAATAAAAGTTTTTTCTTCACCTCAGCAGCTGTATATATATATTAAAGATTTAAAAAATTGGAATATTTACAGAACTGCTGACGTCCGAAATTACAGTAGTGTTAATCAAGGTGCTGGTTTGTAAATTTTACCTGATTCAAATATCTATAGAAGTACTGACTATAGATTCTGCTACTTAGAAATTTTCTACTTCCAAAAAGGATGCAATGCCCTTAAATGCTGAAATAAGGTTAGAGGAAATAAATTAACCATTCCATCGCAAAATAACACTAAGTTATAATGGTTAATATGTGTCAATTTGCAATTAACTAAAAATAAATTTCATCTTCCTCAGGTTTGCCTTTGTCACGGAATAGTGCCCGATTCAAGGTAATTACAGTTTCACTCTTATCCATTCTGACTTAGCAAGTAACCTATCTCAGTAGACCACTTTAATGAATTGTATACACAATTGGGTCACAAATGTACCGTTGAACATGTGTTTGATCAAACGGGGAAAGAAGTTTGATGAATGAGACTGTCGGACTGAATGAGGACAGAGGTTCTGTCGAATCGGAACAAATGGTGAGTTGAGAGGAAGGGGGGCGATTCAGTTTAAATTGAGGAGTGTGGGGAATGAGGGGAGGGTGTCCGGCAGAGGAGTGACTACTGACCTTTCTCAATCCAATCAAGATTCATTCATTATATCAAACCCCATTCACTGTCCCTCCGTATTTCGATACTACTGCCCTGTCTCTCTCTTTTGAGTCTTCACTTCTCATCGTACATCGCTGCTATCTTTCATAGCTCTACATAGTATGTGCATGAATAAATCTTAGAAAATCATGGAATTTCGTCGCAGTTTTTGATTGCCATTCCCGCTAAGCAGATTTAAGAGTAGGGGTGATTTTTTAAAGGAGCACAAAGCATGATGATAGATTTAAATTGACACTTTTAAAATCTAGTGTAGTAGTAAAAGTAGAACTTATTTGAGAGTCAATATATTATCGACTTTTACTCGTAATTATGTTGGCCATTGAGTTTCCAAACGAAATTTGATTAGATTATTAAAATGGAAATCAGAAAGTTTTAAATTCTGAAAATTGACAATACTAGTAAATAGTGATGATGCTTGGTATTGAAAATGTTTATGTTCGTTGTTTCTAGAAATCTGGGTCATTTACTATCTCAAAGCAGTGTAAATATACAGCACATCTTAAGATTTAACCAAATGAAAAATTAAAACCTCATAAATAGTAAGCAAAAAATTTTGGAGAAGTATCTCATCGTAAAATATTGTAATCGTTTGTCGGGATTTAAAAATACTTAGACGAAGAAAGGATGATCACTTAATCGTAGCGATAGTTCGTGTTGATTTATAATTCATTTTTTAATCATTTTGTCCTGTGAATTCGCAAAATAAAGAATGATGTGAAGGGTAAGAATCTTTTACCAAAATATCTTAAGACTCAGTTTCGTGATTCAAAAGATTTGTTGTAATCACAAAGACTAAAGCCATAGAAGAAATTATATCCCAAAGATCTTGAAATTGTTTTTTACTCAGGTCACCTTAAATGGTTAAATGAAAATGATTTTTTCTCTTATTTGAGACCCGGATATTAATTTTTTATTAAAACTGAGGAACTCTTAAAATTATAAATATTTCAAGTATTGCGCTGATTAAAAATCATCTTGATGATCAGCCGCGATCTACCTTATATCCGAAACGATCATGATCGACCTGTTAGCCACGCCTGTAAAAGAGACCCTCCGTTTAATATACAGAATATGAATGCGTCAGCTGGCGTTAAAAGGAGGAAAGAATCCCAAGAGTGGGAAGAACGTGCTTCCTTGAACAGACCTCCCTCACGTAACCCTTCCAAATCGCTCGAATCACAGAATTCATTCACATCCCTTGGTAAGGGAAATAAAGCCGATATCGACTTGGTAGCGAAATGATCATCCCTCGGAGATATGAACGGGAGATAGGGGAAGGAGTGAGAAAGAGAGGGAGAGTCGGCAGGTGAGGGAGAGACACACATCTGCCCCCCTCTACTACGGCTCTGTTCTCCCTAATTATTGCCAAACGGGAGAAAGAAACGGAGATATGAGGGAGGAGAGAGCAGGTGGCCTTATTTACAGCATTCTCTCTTTTTATGGTGACGGATGCGGGGGTGGGCGGAGAAAGAAGTATTTGTAAGAAAGAGAGAGAGAAAGGTTGGGAACAATGGGTGGAAATAAACCTTTCTCCTCGGACACCAGTCTCGTGCCAGAAGATTCTTGAGAGAAGGCACTTTTTTACGATTGGGAGCAGAGATGGCGCAGGATTATGGGAAGGCCTGAGAGGAGATAAGAACGTAAGAGATGACGAGATTATGAGGAAAAGGAGGCTTTGAAGAGGATATCGAATTTGTGGGTGGATGAGAGCTGAGAATTAAGACAGAAGTGATTAACGGATTTTATCTGAGTAGGGAGGATGAGATGGTAAGAGAATATAAATGAGTATGTACCTCCGGATGACAAACGTAACGCGTTCGCCTTCGGTGAAAGCAGTGCTAGGTTCAATTCACGAGAGTTCATATTTATCGATGTTCAACCAGAATTATGATGGATAAGGAAAGCAATTCGAATGAAAAGTCTTAAGGCTCCTCTTCCATCTAACTTGTCGCCATTGATGTAAATAAAAACATAAATAATGCATAGGTAAATAAAAACACGTCAGAGGGAGTGTATGTAAAAAGACTCAATGTATTATCTTAGAAAAAAACCCACAGCAAGAAAACACCCGCAAAGCAGGGGATGTGAAAAACCTGCTTTAGCCTACTGATTGTACAAGCTAAAGGATGTAAAGGAAAACAGTAAGTAACATGGAAATCATAGGGTAAAGCGGTCCTATAAAAAATATTACATAAGATGAAATGATAACTTGAAACATTGCAATCATTCACTAAGAAAGAGGAAACAATAGACTCGAGGAAAATTGTATTTAAGCATATTACAAAAGCATCCAAAAATTAAAATCGTTAAAAATTAAGAGGTAGCGGATCCGGTAGAATTCACCTGTTAATAGAAGGCGTTGGAATGAATGCTCAAACTACGCGTTCTAATATTAACGCCGTCTATATATCGTGGTCCTTATTGGCCAAAACCAATATGATTTATTTATTAAAATGAAAAAGAAAAAAGGATAAAAATAATTGAGGCTGAGAAGATTGAAGATCGGGAAAGTAACTTGGTAGTTAAGAAAGGAGAATATGAAGGAGCATAAAACTAAGCAAAAATACCAATGGAAATACACGAGAAATGGATAAGTGAAAGGGAATAGATGAAATATCATGTGAAGCAAGCGATTTAAATGTTAGAGGGAAAATTATCGAAAAGAAAAAGAGGAAAGCATTGTGAAACAAAAAAATCAAGTTGATGGAAAAAGAGGCGGAAAACAATTAAAGAAAAGGAAGCAGTAGAGACAAAGAAGTGCAGTAAATAGTGAGAAAGTATAATTACGATGAATAAATCCAAAGAGATAAATAGCTCGGGTGTGCGAAGAACGGACGATTCAGAGGTAATTGATATTTGGAGTCGATAATGGAAGTTATGAAAATTAACAAAGACGAGAGCGAAGTCATTTTAACGAGGAAAAGTCTTTGATTATTTCTTGTAATGACGTACGGAAAAAGAAACAAGTGAATATGAAGCGCTCAATTCTATCACACTAATTAGTTAGATCTAGTACAGCTTTGTTATGGATTTAATACCGTATAACTCTCCTACAACCTTAAAAATAACTTAAGATTACTTATTACTTATTAAGTCCATCTCATGATATTTTATACAGGTTTGATTCGTTTTAATTCCTGTTCTATGAAATTATTTTTATTTAAAAATTATAGATGCTTTCCTAGGCCGTGTGTTGCGTATTTTCTGAGATTCTGTGGAGCATTTGCTGATTGAATTGTTTTATTCATCTAATGATATCAAATCGAAATGTATTTACTCAAAACATTCTTTGAAGTATAAATAACAACTCCATTCAAATAATTCCACCACACAAGCCATTGTTTGGAACGAATCAATCCGTAAAGGAAGGTCTTCCTTGTGAGTTCTCCTGTTAGATCCAGTAATCCATTATGACAGAGATTGTGCGATTGGAGGAACGTTTCCCACACTGCAGCAATCAAATTCGAAGGATCCAACAGTGCTTGATGAAGAGATTTAAGGAAACACTAGTCTTCCGACAACCGAGAAAGATACGATCGTTAGGCATGGAGGATTACCCATGTCGGATAGAACCATGTATAGAAAAGCGGATATCCACGATGTTGCCTAATTCATTCTGCCGATTAAGAAATGATTACGATGTATTTAAGGACTCAAAAACGAAAATCAGTTGAGGAAGCGGATAGAATTCATCAAGCCATGGAGCGATCTTGATTTCCCTATCTTTCCAAGGAGTTTCAACCAAAATAACCCAGTTTTACCTGTTCTACGCCAAATTGAAAGATGATTACGGTTTATCGGCATCACTTAGCGAAAATTCATGGAGATGACAAGTAAACTTATTCAAGATAAGTGAATGTGATTCTAATTATAGGAGTTGCGAAGTAATTATTTACAAAGCTGAATATTTTAAACTCCGTTTGCATGCAGCTGAATGTCATCCGGTGACATTTTTCGTTTGTATTAGTGCTTCAGTTTTTATTACTCATCGGCGCATCCACTTGTTCTTCAAAGTTTGAGAATCTTAGGTTATTATTCACGGTTAATATCAATAGATTGAGGTACCAGTGGCTATGATACATAAGACTCAAGATGTTACTCTAGGTGCTTATCAAACTTGTGAATAGGCCAATGTACTGATTCTGTAAAGAAGCGCTTGTTATTGATACTTCTCAAATTAACTTTTATAAAAATCCAGAAAAAAGATATCAAAATTAGCTATATCAATGGCGAAGAAGATGTAGTATAGGTAATTAGTTGGTAGGAGTGATTGTTGAGAATTTCTGTTCCTCGACTGCTAAGGTCATTTGCACCTGAAGTTGTTATACATCAAACCAAAACGTTTCCAAGAACTCTCATGGGAAAATTCTTACTGTATACTGACAAAATTTCAGCAGATCAACAAAGAAACTAACCTGATTTACTTATCTTACCTAAAATACTTTAGCATCTTTCTTAGTTTGAATTTCTGACACAGCAATGGTTCTAACATTGGATGTTACCTGCAGTTAGTTAAATAATAACGAATACATATATTCTTCTTACGTCCAGATCTAGCTTACATATTCCAAGGTTGAGAATGCATATAATTTCTTTCTGTCTCCAAATCTAACTAATATATCTACTAATATCGTTGCACGAAAACATTTCAAAAATATTTTCTATCAGGGAGGAGGGCTTGTCTTTTATCTTCTTTCATCATCAGCTTATTGTAACAACATAATTCGCCATTTCCGTTTACTCCTTAATAAGACTTCCTCTCACGAGATTTCTAAATATCCTATCTCCTTTAGCCCTGATTTAATGGAGTCAAAAGGTTTTAAGTTCTTGCTGCGCTGCCACTGGAGCATTAAAAGGACTAATTCGAAGCCTTGAGCATCACAACTGCAAGTGGGCGAACACGATACGTTTCAATGGGAAAATAGGAAACGATAAGTGATGGATTCTGAGAAATTTAAATACCTGTATAGCTGCTTCCAATCCTCATTTTGATATGTTACATAGCATGTAATTAAAACAGCTGATTTTTTACGGTAAATTGGCTAAGATATTCTATCCTCATATAACCGTCGTTTCCTATCTATCTAGATAGCTACAAAATTATCGTATGAATATATTTCTTTTTCTCGCGAACTCCCTCGCAAATTGTTAACTTTTAAAAAATCACTATTTTAAGGTTTCCGTAAAAGACGTTAGCTTCCGAAAATGACGCTATTTCATCTTACGAAATTTATTTTCATGAAATGATGACTCAAGATTCCAATAGTACTAAAAAGTTCTACAGCTACGGTTGTTTAGTACACAAGGGCTTCCATCGATCCTAATGGAAATCGCATGTCTCCGGGAATCAAGAATGGAACCCGGGACGACTTTTACCAAAAGCAAACGCGCTGCCCATTAGGCCGACAGGTTACTGCTTTTTTCCAAGTTTGACCTGTTTCCGGATGGGAAATATTACGTTTTTAACTGGGTGTATATGGTCAGCCTATTTAGGGATGGTTAAGCGCATATGAAACTTCTTCTCCCAATAAGTAAGTTCCTATTCTCATTATCGTTAATTATATCCTCAATTCACCATTGCAGTTTTCGGTTTATCTTTCCATAAATTTTGAAATTAATTGTTATTTATTTATCATTGCCAAAACTGATTTGATATTCATCTATGGGATACAGTCAACCTAGTTAAGTAATTATTTATAATAGACGTAAATTATACCATAATGGTAGAAGTTAGAATCATAATTAGAAAAATATTTAGAAACTCTATCGAGACAACACAAGAGAAAACCGTTAAATTTCCCAGGCATTTGCAGTATATGAAGATATAAGCGCTAGATAACTTGCTGTGAAGATATTATGACTAGCATTTCTTGAGCAGAAAAATGTTGTCAATCCAAATTTACCCCCATTGAGTGTAATATTAAAGGTTTTTCTTTCACCAAAATAAATCGAACTAAAAAGTAATTTAAAAATTGCTTCAGTAGTCGAGATCATTTCGCAAGTGAGCTGCCCTCCATCGAGAATCGAGCCCGGGAACCCTTTCTCCAAAGTCAAACTCATTTGGCTATCCGGAGACCCCTCAAAATAAATCATTCATACATATATATCATTTTTGCTTTAATACTGGATTGGAATTGCGTTTAATTCCGTATAGTCATTGAAGAAAGTAAAAAATGAATGAATGTCATTTGAAAATGAAATATAATTTCGAAACTATGAGATGATTCATTGAAAAGTTTGAGAGTTGACTGGGTAAGTCAATATCGATAGTTACACTTCAGTAAAGAGTTGTACTATGCCCTTTCCAAAGTTCACCATGAAAGTAGTACCTACTCAAAGCTTATCCTGCGTGTTGAAGTGGACCGAGGCTAACTAAATAATAGACATACACTTTAAGTTTATTTCCACGTTGTCTTATACTTCATAATTTCTCACTTAATCTCTATCGATTGAGGTATCATTTTGGATTCAGAACTTACATAAAAATGAAAGAATGGAGATGCTGTTGAGGAAAAATGAGGACGAAGAAAGATTGTAAAATTAATTCACATTATTGTCCTATTTTAGCACGGTTGAAACTGCAAACTTTGTACAGATTTAAAGTAGTATCGACTATTGCGTATGTTATTCTACTTTATTAAGTTTTTTAGTTTATTATTATTAAAAACGTCCCTCATATTGTCTCAATTGTTTTCTTATGATGATATGGAATTATCAACCTTTATAACTTATTATAGGATTTCCCTCTTTAAAACATGGTTATTTGCTCTGCATCAACGATTGAGCTTGATTACCCTAATTAGCCTCGAGAACTTCCTGTCCATTAGAATTTCCGGAAATCTTAATTCGAGTGTGGGATATTTCAAACGACCTTCCGCTCATTCATCTTCGCATGGAGAGGATACACTGCCGAATGCGTAGAAAAAATCATTCCACGAAAAACATCCTAGAATGAATTTAAAATAGATTCTCAACCTTAGAATTTCTGTAGAAATGAAAAATTCAGTGATCGGGTTCGGTTTAATAATATATTCTATCTTAAAAAATAGTATTTTCTGGTCATGTCCCTTATTATTATTCGATTATTAATCTACAGTGAAAAATGTTACTTTCTCACCCATACAAGAATTCTCACGTTTTACTTTGATTGACCAGGAGATAAATCTACGTTTTTATGTTAGCATGTGATATTTTATTTATGAACATATTTTTAGAAATCATGAGTGCGATTGTTCTTAAACCTTTAAGCTTCGCATTTTTGTTACCTCATCCAAAATATAGTACTTACCTCATTTATTCCCACGTGACATTTCATGACTTCTGTGAAAAATTGAAAAATCTTTAAATTTTTCTTCATTTTTCTTCATTCTTGACAAGCATTATCAAGTCATAAACTTGTAAGGCAATCTTAATAAATTTAAAATATTAGTGCAGAATTTTGTTCTTGTAAGCAAATCATAGATTAGGAACCGAACTCCATATTTAGTTTTGCTCTTTAATCATTGAAATTTAATTCGTAAGATTAATTTTTGATTGGTGCTCAAAGGTAAAATTACATCGATTTAACAATCATACGCTTAATTATATAATAAATTTGCAAACTATTTCAGAGAATCTTTACGCAAGACTCAGAAAATAATAAGGGCATGTCATTTCACAGATAAGGCGTCCTTTTCTTTTGAAAGAATTTATTTTTATCTATGTAACTATTGATTTTCTTTCCATTTCGAATTGTAAAAGTTATGAAAGGAGTTCAAGTTTCATGTGCTCATCTGTGTAAATCCAAGAGACATAAAACGGCACTGACTATTTTTCGGCAAGTAAAAAATATGTTAATGATAAGGCATGGTGGAGTGTAATCCGGAGCAACATAAAAGACGAATTTTATTTCCTAAACTTTATCTCCTTTCCTATCGCCTCTTTTTACTTCTTAAGGTCTTTCGCGGATTTAATTTATACGAGCTCATTACTTTTACATCGCTGGTAGAGTAATCATTTCCAACTCTGTAAAAGATAGTGGAAACTGAAGGATTAACTCCGCCCTTTATCTGTTGATTCTCATGCTGGTCAAAACTATTCATCAAATTAAGACGCGAAAGTTAAGTCACTGAATACTCATTGTGAGCTTTCGCCTTGCTTCGGCAAATTAGCCTCTCTTCACTACGCAGGGATTTAGGACGACTCGCCGCGAGTATAATAGTATTTTTTATATATAATGTATTAAAAAAGGAACAGATTTGTTTATTTCGCAAGATATTCTTACATAGAAAGAACCCCCCAACCGGGGGGGACTCTACTACAATAACATTAGCATGTATTTAATGGTGTGAGCCATTGTGATGATGACTTATGCTCATTTATAACCCTTCGCTGACCAAAATTGTGCCTTTTTTCTGAGAACATGTTTCTGTGACTTTTACACTGGTCAATGAATTTTGATTAATTACCGTCGTAAGTAGAACAGTCTTAACTATTCTCCTATTTCTTTGCGTATTGAAAAAAATCTCTGCATTCATGGTATCATCGATTAATCATCTGCTTCCGTGAAATTGATGCTGTGAGGGCTACATTTGGAACTCTCTCAACATGTTTTTCACCTCAATGATTTTACATACTAATGCACGAAAGAATTAGCTTACATATCATTAGTGGGGATTTCTTGGTCAATAAAATAGTCTTTCGCTGTAGATAAACCAGTCGAAAGAACTGCAAATTATTTACTTTCTTCGTTCAGGAAATATGTAATAATACTCATTAAAAATATTGAACGATCAGAAGTTTTTACGTCATAAACTTCGAAGTATTGAAACTATAATTATTTTATTTAATCGTATACAAATGGCTAGGAAAACCAAAGAGAGCAAATGAAAGGGCTGTGAAATCAATTTCTGGATCTATCATGTATGGAGTCGGTGTTAGTTGAAATTTACCGAATCTGATTCACTTTGACTGACTAACCGAGACTCAACTAATACGAATAAATCTATTTTGTAAATTTAATTTTACCGATAATTTAAAGAACTACTCTGTTTATTTAATTAATGATTCTAACAAACCTGACGTGTTTATAGTTGGACCCTCTGTCACCTTTACTAAGGAGTAAAAGACGAAGAGTAGAAAATTTGAGTCAGGGTCTGAGTCGAAGCCTAGACCACCCGATTCAACAACCCGTATTAATAAAGCCTCAACAAAATAATTCTCTGGTTCTCCGCAGAGGATCGCGGGAGGTAGACCACATACTGGAAGTGTCGTATATATATTGCCGTAGGATTCGATTTACAATAAAAATTATATTAAGGAGCACGCATGCAAAAATGTTTCGGAACCGCCGATCTAGGCTAAATATACTCGATAATTTAATTCAACCCACGCACTCAATCAAATGATCAACTTCTCCATCTACGCAATTTCAACTCAACTTCCGACGAACAATTTCGTGGAATCTTCACACGAGCCGGTGCAAACGCATGAGCTCATAAAACAGTTTGAAGCTCTCAACACGAACATCCTTTGCGTGCATGAGCAGGATAATCACGTCAAACGTTGACCCAGGTCACGGCGTCTCTCACGTGGACGCCATTTGCCTCTCGGTCACATCCCGCACGACCTGCAATCCGATGAAATGTTGCCTCATGTCTGCAGGAGTGAATTAGAAAAGGAACGTGTTGAAACTGGAAGCTGGAACGGCTTCGAACACGGCCTTTTTGCCTCCACGGTTTCGTCATCTCTCAAACGGCCGCTTTGACAAACAGAGTGACGCCGAAGGGTCTTCTTGGTGCGAAAGCGGGTTTTGGGAGGAGATAACCCATTTCCACGGCTACTCCTAGGAATAGGTAAATGCGTACGATGGTAATCTTTAGGAAGGAGAAAATTCTCAGATTCTGAAGGAAATTTTCTCTTGCGTGACACGTGTTGCCTCTTTTTCGAAATTCCACTCAAAAAGAAGGTAGTTTACGCATTTGAGAATATTTTAATTGAGAGATAATGTGGTAGGACTGGTTAAGTCGTAAAGATTTTATTTGCGAACGATACACTTGCAATTCTCACTTATATTAAACAGGATATCCCCTATGCTGGGTGCCTGGGCGCATATAATATAAATCAACTGAATAAAACTCACTCCATAAACTATCAATATTTTTGATAAAGATCGATGTATTTCATCACATAAAGGAAGATTGTCTTGTCTTCCGAATTGTCGTCTGAGGATGTTTCCATAGGAGATGAAATGCATCAAACTTTATCAAAGGTTGTGATGGTTTATGGATTGAATGAGTTCTATTCAGCTTGAATTGTCATCATCGATGGGTCTACCATGATTTGATCAATATGACTCCACAGATATCTAAGGATATCTGCAATTCTAATGCTGAAATATTCCTTCAATTGCTGCAAATCTAATACATTAAACACTAAAAATATTTCTGATACTGCGAGAGAGATCAGAGAAATACATAGACAATTTGAAGCTATAACCAGTCGATTCAAGAATTATTTTTTTTAGAACCATAAGAGCGGAGGTGGGTGGCAGCCATCTTGGTCATTGACGTTAAAAGACCTAAAAATCTTATTTTCAAGAAAAAAGAATTTGCTTGAACAGGATTTGAACCACTGAGGATAAACTTTGGATATTTCGGGAACATTTGGAAATTTGGATCTGACGCTCTAACCACTCGGCCAGTTTGATACTACAGTTCTGGTAGAAAAAAAGTTGGTTATAATTCAACAAAGAAGCTGGTTAAGTATTCTACTGCTACTACTGTGTAGAAATACTTAGGACAAAAAAGGTTATTTTTATACTGAATTCTCTGTTACGCTAAACTCGTCTAGTCTCAAAATAACGATTCCACCTGAGAACCTTCCCTTTTAAGAGAGAAAGGTTTTGCATAATTTAAAGTTGGGAATTATAAGGAAATGAAAGAATTTTTAAACTAGAGAAGTGCGTAGATAGCAACGGTAGACCAATTTCCGGATTTATAATGTCTTAAAAGGCTAGCTGAAACAAATATTAATTGCTATTTTAGGGATCGTGTCCAACCCGCCTCATAATAGACCAATCCTTCATCCGGCGCGTAGAATATCTTCTCAAACCCTTTATTCGTTAAATATACCCCCTCAACTCGACTCATTTCCTTAATAGAAAAATGCATCCCTAATTTCAGCAAACGACCAAGGTGTTGTTGTCATCTCTAATTACTTTTTCCGCTTGATGCGCACTCTAGCCGAAGCCAATCTTTACTAAATTACTTTCACTATCAGCACCCCTTTCCCGCAGCGCCTCAATATTTCTAATTATAGAGTAATTATCAGTCAATAAGCACTTCTAGCACTGATATCGCCACCCCTTTACCGTCCATTACCGTTCTCACTTTCTCACCTGCTTTTCCCGCTTCGAATTACCCATCGCGGCAATTACGAAAGGGGTCGGATCATCCGACCTCTAATAGCCGCTCTATTACGTCCTCATAAATATTCATCCTGAAAACCCATCAAGATCCGAAATTCGCCGAAGGAAGCTTTTTTCGTAAATGTTTATAGCCTCGTAAGAAAAAATAACTTCCCTAATTTCCAAAGTGGGGGAAGCGGAAGGTAGGGTGGCTGATTACACTACCGTGGCGGTAATTACGGCGGACTCCTTCCTAATTACCCAAATTACAAGCCCAAGATTGGCCGGCGTTTTCCCCTTTATGGCCCCGAGAGTCGCAATCCTTCACGGGCTCTGATTGCGAGAGCACAATAGAACGACGGATAGGAGAGGTTATCTCGAGAAATAATATTAATAAAAAGGAAACCCGTCTAAACGTGCGGGAAGTGCTCTAAGGACGAGAGTGGGTAATTAGGCAGTTAAATCGAGTAAAGCGACCAATTAATATCAATTTTCCCAGGGCTTATATCATCGCAATCGTACTTATTCCCCTAGAACCATGTCCGTGATTAATATCATTTCTCCCTCCCCTCTATGATGTGCTAATCAAATGCACCTTCGTGTTCCCTTTCCCATTTAACCCTTTATCGCCATCTAAATTTCCTTTTATCGTGGACGAAAAACCATGTATTAATGTCTCACTCTGGGGAATCTATTTTCGGCTTGTACTTCTAATCTAAGGCACAACGTACTATTTATTCATTCGCTGATTATGTCAAGTTACTAACAACGTGTTTAGATACTAATCATGAAAACGAAGCTATCCTACAGATTTCCATAGTCTCTGGAAAACTATTTAAACCTAAACGAAATTCGAAACGGTGAATTCAGAGTTAGAAGATATGCCATCTAGTACTCAATATCTTTATCCTCGACGAAGCTGTTTTCCGAAAAATGAAACGTAAAAGGTTAGCCAACGGTTACATGATTTATAAATATTAAACATAATCAAAGAATATGAGAGCACGATTCGTGAAATTGAAATTTCCTGAAAAAGTAGTATTTGTTTTCATATACTATTCATATTATATGATGGATTTCCCAAGACCTTGAATAATTTCAAGGATTCAGTGTGCGGGTAGTATTAGCTTGAAGTGGGAATAATTCAACGTATCTTCTTCGAAAAATGTTGCCATTTCTGAGTTACAGTAATTCGCGTGTAAGTGATTCAGACCGATTACGAAATACGCAAACTAGCGTTTGGAACCATGAACACATGTATGTTACATTAGAATCAGAAAATATTTTGAAGTATTGATAATAATAACAATTAAAAGTTTTGAAAATAATAATAATTTGAGAGTATCATAAGTATAATAACACTCAAACTGTTTTTATTCGATCGTATTTGCTAAGTACGTTTATGATAAGACTTATGCTCAATTTCTGATCTGGAATTTTTAAATGTCCATCTAAATTGCCTTCGTATTCGGTGCTGTGAGAAATTTTCATTAATCTTTTAAACAAGATTTTTTATTTTAATTTTAGCTCTTTAAAAATTTTATCTTCAAATTGACTGCAGTTATGTAATCAAAAATAATATTTCCCACTACGTTCTTTATGCAAGATTACTGTAGGCTATAATAAAAAAACCGTTTCAGGGATCTTGCATTCGCTCGTAAATGAACACTTCTTTACAATTTACTTCCATATAGAAATCATTAAAGTAATTATCATCAATTAGAAGGGCATATTTAATTTGAGTAACTGTTGACTATTCTTCCAAACATCCTGAAAAGCATTTATAACTGCACAATTCATAGCAATAATCCTCCGAACGTACTTTCTACCCTCACTTCTTAAGCTTTAAAATTACAGATGAGACTATACTTAACTACCAAAAACCTCAAAGAATTTGACTTAATTTCATCCTAATTCTCCCACTCGGGGAAATAAAATGAAATTTCCACGTACACTGCCTCCATAAAAGAGGAGCGAGAATCAAGATATGTTTTAATAACGAATGAATAAGTACAGTTCTCCCGTTTTACCTGCCCCTGTATCTCTACCATCTCCATTCCCTGCTACAATCCTCACCTTCACCAATCAACATTTCCTTCTGCCATCTCCCTCACCCATTTCCTCCTCCACCAACGCTACCTGCCAAACCTTTTCCTCTTTTTTCTGTCACTAGTTCAATATTCCCTTCCTTCTCCCACGCCTCCCAACACACGGGGTATTTTCCCTGCCTTTTCCCCATGACACTCTCCATAACCTCGTATTGCCATTTCCTCTTCCAAAGTACCACCGAACGCACCCTTCCCTCATAACCTGGCCCAATCCCTCTCTCTATATACCATATCATCAATCGTCTGTTAGTCATCTTAGATCACGCACCGTGAGTGGCATGTGCGCAGGTCGATTGATCATCATATCGCACTCATATCACTTCTCTTAAAAGCCTATTCGAATCGAATGGGGTGATTTTAATGAATGGCTGGAAGATTTCACGATTCGATATCCAATCGCCTTGTCTGCTCTCGCTTGCGGCGTTGTTATCGAAGCCGCTTCTCCGTATTATTGCATAATGACTTGTTTCTGGGTAACGTGCGGAGATCGCGTTTCCTCCATAGTATCTAAGCAATTCGAGTCTGGCCATTAATGGCTATCTCACAGTTCTATCCTAATAGCTCTGCAACCGATCGATCGATGATCCTTTCGGTCATATTTTTGAGATATACTCAAACTTCGTTTTATATTCGCGCCATACAGAGACCGGCTGGTTCCTATGTGGATTTTCCTACGCAAAATTATAAATAGATCATATAGTCATTGTATATATAATCAATATTGTAATCTTGTCATTTGTATTACAGAAAAAACAATAATGTTTGGTTAAATATTGTATTTCAACAGAGCCTCAACTTTAACATCACCTGACATGCCATACGAGTAGCTATGATTTTTTAATTGCCGTTTATCAGCTTTTTTCAATATTTTTAAAGTTCAATAAATCATTACCCTCACCGAGGAAATTTTGAGGAAAATATACGCAAATCAATGTTTTTAATATTCTCTCCTTAATTCAAGAAGTATTTCACATTTTCAAGAGTTATTGTTTATATTTCATTAATTTTAAGATCGATAAATGGATTATAATCTTAAACTCCCATGTATGTATTACTGAAGTTTTGTTTCAGTCCCAAATAAACTCGTCCTCTTAATTATAAATGCGCATCCATAATTTCATCAAAAAATCAATGCAGAATTACAATCCATATTTCGAAATAATTTCATTTCGAAATCTTTTGCTTATATTTTTCTTTTGGCGCTCTCTAAGCCTCGGCGCCCTTCAATCATACTCTGCTTCATCATTTAAGCCGACCTTTGAACTAAAACGAATCAACTATGAAACCCATATTGATATTAAAAAATAGAGGTTAATAAAGAGATGACCAAAATAGCTACAGCAGAATTGCTAAAACTCATACGGCAACAGTTTTAACACTACGTGAGTAATTTCTCTGAGGCAATGCCGGAATATTTTTAACATTTCAATCCGGTTTTTCCTACTGAACCCTTTGTACATTTATATTGTCGGGACAGCTGTTTGTCTCTTTGTAACAGTCACTTAAAAGGCGGCGCGGCAGCAGTAAGAAACCATTTGGAAAGGTAAAAGTCGAAATGAGAAAAGGAGAAAGTTGGGTGCGACTTTGGGGTACGGCGAAAGAGTAGAGGCCTTTCCTACCTTTGCATTCAGCATGCTGCAGGGTTCAGATGGTTTTCTTTTTCTTTTATTTTGTTGAAATTCCTTCCAGTTAACATTAATTTCTTTTGTTCTTTTCGCTGTTTTCTGCAATGGTATTCAATTTCCTAAATGCTTTTCAATACATTTTATAATTAAAAATAAAAATTCAACAATTTGACATTATTGTTTGTTGTTATTGACTATTAAAGTGGAATATATAGACTTGCAATCACGGGATATATACTATTATAAGTAAACATAAATCATTATTTGAAAAGCAATCTCTATAGAAGGAAAAGCAATCTCTATAACCCGACACATTTTCTTTAAAGCAAAATAATTCAGAAGATGTAAAAATAAAAACAAAGTATATATCCAAAAACTTAAACAGAATAGTATCGTAGATGGCATAACATTGTCTTTGAAGAAGCTGATATCGTAATACTGTCTCCAAATAACGTTTATTAAAATTCCTCCGTAACTACCTTTTTCCGCAATAAAATTAAACCCATAATTCATGAAGACTTCCTTACGGCCGCAGGAATTTCAAATTTCAATTCTATGAACTGCCAAGCCATTGTTATTTCTAAAAATTTTTGGTAGATACAAATTAATATTATATACTTTATGTTAACCGGTGCATACATACGAGTATATTCGTATATATATTTCAGAGATAATAATAAACATAATAAACAATTATCTTTACCGGGTACTACCAACCTACGACCTGTGATATATCATACAGTTCCCCCCTTTAATGTTTTAATTTAAATATGAGAAATAATGCTGTGATATGACCCGTAATGTTAATGAATTTCATTTTTTGAGGCATTAATACTATTCACGCACAAAGAGCTATTTAATTTAGAGATGAGTTAAGATATTACTGAAGACTTTTTATGGATGCATTGTTAAAATAAAATTATTTTACCTGCCAATGAGAACAGGAGTTTTCTAGGATAAAAGAGACATTCATTGAGATGGAACTGCTCGATGTGCAAATTTATCCTTAAACCTTGGATATTTTACAGTTGCTCAATCAAGAAAAAATTCTCTACCAAAATATTTTGCCAACATTTGCAGCAGGAAATTATTATTAGAAAAATTATCCCTTAAGTATTCGCTACAAATTCTTACTGAGCATTTGTAGATTCTTCATGAATGATTCTCTGCCTACATATTTTTGCCACAATCAATATTTCGATTAATGCTCATAGTAAAAATTTGTCGTGACAAAATTCGCCACGAAATTGGGCTATCCCGAATATTTGGCTGCGAAGTACTTTTTGTATATCTTACAGTTAATGATTAATAAATTATAAGGTATATAACCGTAACAAAAGATTTCCTTATAATTAAATAAATTGTGGAGCTGAAATTTTACAGCACTGTTTGAATAACTAAATTAGCTGGCGAATTTGTTAAATGTGTTGTGCGGTATATTTCATGAATTTTAATTAGCCAATCGAGCATCAATTCACCTGGGAAGAAAACTTCCTTCGACGCTTAACCTCTCTGAGGGAATGGAGCTAATTGTTGCATTAATCACATCAAGCCAAAGGCTCAACGAACTGTTGAAGGTAGGGAAAAGGGAAAGTGAAAGGAAAAAGGGAAAGAAAGGACGAAAAAGGGTAAGGAGAGATGAATGGTCCCTTGTGCGGGGGAGGATATCTCCGGATATTCCCACTCCGGATTATTCAACCAAAGCGGTCCGCGTAACCATGCATTACAGGGAACAAAAGAGAAAGAAAAGACCCTTCAACAGATCGCCGATGCGTATCTTCGGAGAGAGGGACCTCTCTCTCTCCTTGTTGCGCAACCTATTCTGCCGGATATGCATCGGACTCAGGGTATATGTGGGTGGGAAAGGGTGTCCGAAATGGAGAGGATTGCCTTTGTGGTCCATGAGAAAGAAAGGCTCTCCGGAAGGGAGGTCATCGGCCCTGAGGTGAAACTGGAGTCCTCCTTTAATCTCACTTTCCCACACTGGGATCTTGCCGGATGGCCCCTACAGGGTTTCATCCGAAAACATAAGGAGAGGTCGATGAACTGCTTATTTGCTCGAGTTACACCCAACTCTCTTTCATACAAATAATGTGACCTCTCGCTATTTGAGGAAAGGGAAAAATATCGAGGGTTCTGTGAGCTATGGATCTCAGGTAAGGAAACCAGGTTATGCTCGCAAAAATAGTAAATATGACGCCGTAGATGTCCTGCCATTCCATAGGTGTCATTCCCTTCAAAGGGCCATGCAATACGAATGAAAAAATTATTTCGTGAAGATAAAAGAAACATTCATTTTAAGCTTCGTAGCTACATTTAAAGAACATCGCCAAAAAAATAGACTCTGACAGTTAACTACACCCTTCCACCAGTGTAGGCATTCAGTGTTTCCATGATTTTGGAGCCAGGCCCTGTAACCTAAGTCGCGCCTCATTATCGACTTGTCCTGCGGTTTTTATAAATACATTTTTTGTAATACTTGATAGTGATAGTGTAGCTATAACTTAAGGCCCACATGATCCGAATTACATCCAATCCATCCATCCATTTCAGAACTTCTAGGAGAGATAATGTGCACCCAGATGACTCGTAATCATATAGCATTGCAGGGTCGGAAAAGGTTTCTTTACGCGGAAGTGTATGCAAAAAAACATTAGTAATGAGAAGACGCAACGTAGATCTGTAGCATACTTTGCAAGATACCATCGAGAAAAAGCACTACGAGGTGCATAATCACCCGGTTGAAGTGCCTGGACAATGCTGAACGTCATGTGGATTTATTTAATTTTCTCCGAGAATCCTTCAGACCGTGGAACGCCGACCTCGTGCGCTACAGAAGAATCATCCTGAGGATACCGCCTCGGTAGCAAAACTAGTTGTCAATAAATTATCGACTGGAAAAATTACAAAGTTCTCATTTACTATTATCATAGCCTTTCAAAAAGTAATGCTCAATCATGTAGAATCCATGTGATTAATTGATCCAGTGATTATTTATAGAATATTAAACAGTAATAGCCTTATTTATTACTATCCATCATTGATGTTTTTTGTTATTATCAATTACGAAAATTATTTGATTTGATACATTTTTAAGAAAGCCACGATCTGTTCTTTACACTGGGGCCTCTGATAGCAACTCCTTTTAATTAGGAAATTTTCACCACCTTCTCCAACATATTTCGTTTATTTAATCCCTTTTCAGTCCGTGCTTTTCTTAATGTAGAAAATAATATTCTTTGTGGAAAGATAGAGCAAAAGTCTGCGATTGCCGACTCCTGAGAAAGAATTCCTCCGTAAACACGTGCACCGTCCGACTTTCAATCCAGAGGCAAGAAGTCAAAAACAACAATAGCCTCGCGCAAAAATGGAAAATTTATCGATTCCTTTCCGCTCTGGCACTTCTCCCTTACAAACACTCCTCGCAAGGCGTCATTTTTCTTCTCAACCGTCTCCCAGACGTCGAAATTAGAAGCCCTCTGCTTCCTTGAGCACACAATCCTCGTCCCGCCGACGTAACAATCCAGGGGGCGTTTCGCGTGAGAAACACAACGGAGGAGAAGAAAAGGGTTTTCCAAGGGCTTTGAGTGGAATCCGAAAGGGTTGCGTCTATTCCCCCGAAAAGGGAGGGAGGAGGTGAAGGTCCCAACCTTTCTGCAACCTGTTATCCTCGACTTTTTTTTCGGCCCTGTTTTCGCAAAAGGGTTTTTCGTTCGTCGAGTGAGGTAAGCCTTTTGTAACACTATGGGGGAATTTTCCAGACGGGGGCGTGGACAGGGCCGGCTTAAGACCTAACAGCCCTGAGAGATGTTTCTGGCTCTCCAAAGCCATAATACGTTATAGTAAAATATACTCTACTAGATGATTACAGCAGTGCATCCTAACCAGTATGCCGGAGTACATTACTGTACCGCGTTACTTCTCTTCTAACTTTATAAACGATCGTGCTTAGTTTCGCGATTTTTTTGTATGGAAAACTGTAAAATATTTTATTAGCAACTTTGTCTTCTTCTTTCTCTCACTTTTACATTAAGATTAACTAGCAAAGGTGTAATTTAGTGTGCCGCAAAGCTCGACTCCACGCGTACAATAATGTGTGCCGTGGAAGACAGAAAATTCGATAGCACTGGACGAGAAGATTACGCTTTTTTTACTGGAGGCAATAGACATTTCACTAATTCACAAAATTAACAATTTGCAAATATCCACTGATATTACTATTACTACATATAACTAGATATATGCAAATACCAAGTGATATTACTAGACAGTTCAATCACTTTCACTAGGTATTTTGCCAGTTTTTAATACCGGCCTGTTTGTTTATTGGTTTCGAACGATTGAATTTCTAATCTTAAATTGTAAAAAGTATCTTAGTAAACATTAAATATTGCTGGATTAACTAATAGGAAAAAATGGAAATTCCCTTCTCCAAAAGTCTTGAAAATATCGATCCTGATCCCATAAGTATTGAATCATTTTTGATTATTCGAAGATCCTCATTTCTTTCAATAAATCCCCATAAATGCCCGATTTTGCGTGTGAAATTTAAATTAGTGAGAAAAAAGTGTGTCATCCTAACCATAAACAGCACTCCTCTCTTATGTATGCCCTGAAGTGACTACCTCACTTGCTAACGTTGGTTATCGATGGTGGCCATCTTTCCTTCTCCCCTTGATGATTTTGCAATGTAAGCATTTACTAAGGAACATGCCAAGAAGCTCAAACTGAAAACTATTAGCAAACGGTATCTACGATTTCTTTATATCTAGCCTCTACCTAAATTTTAGTCGGTCGGTTCTCAATTCTGCAACTGAAATGAATTCTCCCTCATACCTTCCATCATTTAAGCATAAATTATTTTATATTTTATTTATCACGACATTAGTCTCCCTCATTTTAAAGCTTATTTTCCGCTTTGATTGTTTTGATTTGGTGGTTCTATTATTTCCGTTTTTTCATTTATTGTGTATTATTCTGTTTAATTCTACATAATTTCTATTACTGCAATGTATATTTCCTATTATCGGATTTTTCACGGCTGAGTCACTTTAACAGAGATTGAAGAATTTTAGGACACTAATAGATATTTTTAGTGAAGATACATAAACACACTAAACCGCCTCCCTTGACAAGCATGTAGACAAGTAAGTAGCTCCTGCCCTGCTTGCTTGCCCTCTGAAGCCGGCCCTGAGCGTGGGGCCCTGGAAAGGGGTCGGCGACCTCCTTTTGCAGATAGTGCGAAAGATGAGCGGAGGCATTCAGGGCCAGAAAAGGTTGGCCGAAAAGGGGCTGGCGAAAAAGGGTTTTATTTTTGCCTCGGCGAGGGTGTTTGGAAGTTGAATAGTGGTCCGTGGGGGAGGTGAATTGGGGTGGAAATGGGGGCCGAGCTGGTGGAAAATGGTTCGCCCTCCTTCCCCATGGTAACAATCTTCATTTTACTTCCTCAGGGTCAATGCACGGCGAAAAGGTTGGCAGCGAATGGATGATGGGTTCAGAGTAGTGTTCGGTTCTTCCAAAGAAAGGGTCTCTAATCTTTAAAAGGAGAGAGCGAAATTTCCTTGGAATTCCGACGAAATTCGGAACAAGCCGCAGGAATCCTCTCTTGCGTGGTTTCGGGCAAAACAAGAATTGTAAGCTCAAGTTCGTGTATTCAGGGGCCGTCTTGAGGAGAAGGACTTCGTTTTTAAGGATGAATTACCTGGATTCAGGCTAAGAAATACCTATACTGCCATAAAATGTTTGATTAGTTTCGCTCATCAGATTCAGGATATTTTATGAAAGATGAATTCTTTCGAGTTTATCAAAACAGTACTGAAATACCATGTCAATTAAAACTTTGACCTTTCTAAAGGGGGCTATCCCCCTGATATGCAATAGTTTTTTACTATTCTCTGTAAAATTCTTCATTTTAAGACAACACTTTCCGAATGTGTAATCAATTGAAAGAGGCTGATATTAAGCTCTCTATATTTCCTTGTAGATGCGTACAATTCTCAGGAAATTTATGTAAAATTAAGGTAATTGAAGCAACTTAGGGCTCACGAGCCACATACAGCTCTGTAGACCAGTTCATATGGCTCATAAATATACTTTTACATTTATGTAAAACTAAAGTATAGGCAGTCAGTTTGGCATATGAAATGAGAAATTACTTTACTCACTCAGTATTCCATTTCTTTTACAAGTTTATGACGATTTCTTCTTTGAAATTTGTAAACATTTGTATTATCAGTTGCTAATATATTACTTTAAATTTTCCTCTTTCATTTAATATATCTATCGAATCATTTCAAAATTCCGCTAAAGAGAGATTTGGCTCTTCCCTGAGAAAAATTAACGGAACTATGATTTCAATATCAATCGTCATTTTAGCAGTATCGATATGTATTGGAGAATGTTCGGTATTTCCTATTCGGAAGCCTTTACGACACTTTACACATAGCGTGCAGCAAAGTACAAGTGTAGAGTTTACATCTACATGATACCTTGCAAGTCACCTATTCTAGAGGTGGCAAAGGATTGTATGCAACAAGTACTCTCTAATGGGGTGTTAAGCTCTTTTCTTCTGCCGCTTCCTAATAGCCTTAAAGGGGGATGGCGTAGTACATCTGTCAGACTATTTGCCTTTCTCTAGGAGGGGTAGTTGTACCTGAGAATGCAATGTATTATTTTAACTTGACTCACCCTTAAAATGTCCAATATTCCCCCTTTTGACGTGCCTCTTTCCGCGAAAACAGAAACAGGTTACACTTCATTCTGTAACAAATATAAAATGGAATAATATTTCAGATAATATGTCGTTTCAAGTATCAACATTCATTACGAAGGACATTGACTGTCGTTACATGTGAATGTGTGACATCACGTTATACTATGCGGCAAATCCATTACAGAAGTTCGAATTGAAATAAATTTTGGAATTTTCTCTTTTGAGGCAGAATATTGAGGCTGTGAAGAAGAGTTTATATGATAATGATTGATTATATTACTATAAAAATTGTTAATAATTCGAAATATTCTTTTGTCAATTACGTATAGTTTTAAACCCTGAGTTACTCATCAAAGAATTTGGTAAATTGCTTTGATCTTTGGATATCTCGAAATTCGCGAACAATGAGGTCCTTATTTGGTTCAATGGCTATTGGATTAAATTGGATTGGCTAATGGAGATTTGAGAATAAATAGAAACGCAGCTTAATATATATTTTCTTCTATGGTGACGAAATACAAAAATAATCGAATTTTTTCTGTTAATTTGAGCCAGTAAATCTAGATGCGACGCTATATTGGCTCCTCGTATTTTGAAATAACAAGGCCTTAACGTACTCATCTGGAGAAACTGTTATCCTATTGATCATAAATTGAAAATAATGAACTACATATTGTTTTTGTTATCAAAACATTCAATCGTATTCAAAACACTCTTGTCCAAACCCTCAGCCCTTCCCTCCCACAGAGATTCATCGAAAAACCCTTTCTGCAATCCTGCCTTCCACCCCAACGATCCATTTCGAGCAAAGACCTCTCCTATCCTTTGACATTGAGTGCCAAAAACATCCCCCTCACCACACCGCATCCTCTGCACGTAACCTTGTTTGTCCCTCTTCGGTCTTTGACCTCTCTCTCCCAACCTTTTCCAATCTTCATCCTGCCCATTAACTTCCTTCCTCTCAACCACTCCTCCTCTCCTCAAACCCACTTTACTTCCATACCTTGCTCCTTTTCTTCTCGTCAAATCTTATGTACGTCATTTACTCAAAATTAGCCATTATGAGGGCACCAGATTGTTCGAGTTCCCTTATCCGGTGCTGCACTATCTTCATTGCGCTTTGCTATCGCTGTCCGAGTTGAAAATGACTCCTCTCCTCTCACTCGGCCAAAATGACTGTTTCCCACCGTAATGAGACATTCCTCTGACTGTTTTCTTATTTTTCATGCGATCCGAATTCCCCTTGTCTCCCCGTAACCCTTCCTCTTAAGCTGACAAACAGAGCCACCCAAGGTATGTTGGGATCCCGGGGCTAAGTCTTAATCAGGCGCTCCCCATCGATGGTAATAATAATATCATTTTTCAATGCTTTGCATATTTCTTGCAGAACATTTTTGATATTCATTTAGCATAATTTAAATATTGCATTAAACGAGGTAAATTCATAATTATATGACTGACTATTACTATCGGATGAAAATTTAAAAAGGAAAAATAAACTCCGTATGTGTACCAACTTAGGTAGTATTTTGCGAAAAAAGTTGTATAAATAGGGATTCTTTGGTGCTTAAAATATAGAAATAGAGGTTGATAAAAAATAATATTTACAAATCTGCAGATACGCAACATTTTCATGATTGCGAGCTTTCCGTTCATAAGTAATTCAAAAATCAAGAAAAATCTTCTGTGGTACAAATAAGAGTAATTGAACCAAAAAAAGAATAGTTGGAGTAGGTTTATCATTGAAAATTATACATTAGTGAATTGATTTTTGAGCCATCACAAATCTCTTTTAAAGCAGAAGGTTGTGAGCAGTAAAACAAATCCACTGTCTCCAAATGTCATATCGAAATTTTCACGCCCGCAGAACTTCAGCGCCCCGGGCGACGGTCTGGCTCGTCCTTGTCTAGGGACGGCTCTGCTGACGGGTACAAGTTGGCGGAACCTTTCTCAAGTGTTATTCTTTAGTTAGTGCATTCCTCTGGTTGGTAGAAGCAGAGAATGAAACGGTGTATGGCCAAATTCTCCTGATTTATATTATAGAAGTATTTATCTATTCTACGAGACGACCTTTATAGTTATTTTACTTATCCATCTTCCTACCTCCGAAAGATCTATTTTCCTCCGCCTACCTCACGCCTTCAACATCTTCCCCTCAAAAAAACACCTACCGTTGACCTTTCTTCGGTTAAGTCTGCATTCATTTCTTTCATAAGTAACATCCATACTTGGGTTATTTAAATTCCTTTTCCTAGTCTTATTATTTCAAATTTATTTCTTTGTTTGCTATGTTTTATATAATGATATATTTGTTTTCCTGTTTGTTGTAATATCCACTGTAAGTTTTTAACCATGACTATTTTTTGGATCAAGTAATAAGTAAATTATGTATTATTGGCATATAGATTTATTTACAACTTAATATTGTATCCGTTTATAATCGCTGTCAGTTTATAATATTCACGAAAGAAATTCAAATGTAGTAGTTAATGCAACAATGAATTTTAGTTAGTATCTACTCGATATCTTTTCACAAATAATCGCAGAATGACACGATTTTTAAAAATCCATTCTAGGAAATCTTGGAGAAATGTCTTCATACTTGTATGGCGATCATTTGCATTTACAATGTAAAGTGTATCTATATTTCCTATTCAGATGAGCTACAGACCACTTATCTTGAAATTTTATGCGTCGTATTTGTTTGTTGTGCAAGTTCCCACTTCTTGTTGATGTGCAATGAAATATTTTTCCTGTATGCAGACTTAGGTTTTTATGCCCACAGAAGTGACTTGTTCCATTTTTATTTTCGCTTTTTTTCAAATATTTAACTACAATGGATCAGATGTGAGACATTAGTCTTTAATCTATATCTTTCCTGAATCAATACGCTTATTATTTTTATTACCACTAATTAGCGAACATCAAGCCAACCTTGCGTTATGCATTTTTCTCCCAACGATTCTTTCCCTAATTTGACGAAGTTTCTGTAGCCCCTTCCATTCTTTCTACCCCAACCCCATCCTCATTTGGGTGTTTTCATCAACAGGACGCTTTCTCCTTCCAGGCCAGCAGCCCTTCCTCTCCCTTTACTGTCAATATGTTCTGTCTGTCGGGGCACTTGGCTGAGCAAAGAAGAAACACGCCACTAAAACGCATTCAATGGATCGTTTAATTTGAATTTGTAGTGTTTGTCGACAGTTAATGGTTAATATTTGCTCGAGATGAAAATATCTGCTCCAGACGGAAAAATGACGAAAACCTATTACTGACTGCATCATTTGTCTTCTACTCAGCCTTTGGGTGCGAAAGAGGAGTGTAAATGAGCGAAACCAAAAGAGGCAAGTTCGCCCATATTTGCAGCATATTATCAGTAACGTGAAAAATGTAAAGGTGAAAATCTTTTCCTTCTTTATGATAACCTTCAAAATTACTGAAATTGAAAATCTTTGGGAGATGTTTTCCATTCAATAAATAAGGTCACGTTATTTTCACCCGATTTGAGTTACTCATCTAATTTTTACAAAATGAAATAGCAATTCTTAAAAATATTTTCAATTCCTAAAAATATTCCCAAGACCACTACATGGAACTACTCGGCCGATTTTACCATTGCTTATGGGATCATCCTATGAGGTATTAAGGAAAGATGATTACTATATAATTATCGTAGAAATGGTCGTAGATAAATGTTTCACGTGTGTATCTATGTTATATTATTAGCACTAAACTGCTACTCAAGTAATTAAATATCTATTATCAGGGAATATCCCGGCAAAACTTTCCATAATCAATTTTCAAATTTAAATCACGCTATTTATAAACATTACCTTTATACTACTATTATTGGATGGAAAATATTGAGGAATTTTACCTACCGGCCCTATTCCTATATCAAGAATGCGAGTATTTATTTTATCAATCCGCTATTAACCTCTAATTCCTGATCTATGAAATAAGAATTCTCTGAACTCAAATTAAGCAACTAACCAAGATTGTTGAAATTATACTACGGTATTCAATAAACGTTAACTTCTACAAAATAACGTGATAAACAATTTCAAGAAACTTTTCTTTTGTTATAACTATAACTTACCTTGTCTTATATACGATTCAAGTATCCTTATTCTAGTATTTTAGTAGTTCGTTGAAGTATTTCGTTTAATATTATGATTACTTTTCTGAACATCGATTGCTATGTAGCGTTATCGCTTACACAATATTTTCAGCAATCACTGGTTAAAACGTAATCTGAACATGCTTTTATCCACAAATCGACCACCCAGATTCCGTGCAAACGAGGCATGTGGAGCTAGCGTGTCTTTGGATTGATTCTCGTCCTCTTTCCTAAGACACGTTCTTAATCCCGACCATTAAAAGGATCTCGGATAGCCACCCACGTGGCGGTCAAAACAACAACAATAACATGAAAACACGATCTGTTTCAGTATCCGTCCCTTTCAGCCATTGTTCAGGAAATCCCTCTCTAGCAGCATCCTCTAATTCCAAACCGTAGCATTAAAATCCTATCCGATGGATGCGTAGCGGACCATCCCTTTAACCGAAACCCTTCTTCTGTGTTCCGTTGGGGGATCGGATTATATCCTAAGAGATCATGTGATGCTCGGGAGTATTTCTGCTGAAAATGGTATCTTGGGTAAAGGATGGCTCAGCAAAAGTTCTTCGGGGAATACATGAGATGATATTGAACATGATTCATGATCTACTGTTAAGTTCTTCCAGCGGAGAAGCATCCGGAGATAAGACGAATTTTTAGCCTCCTTGGAAAAAATGTATACAGCGGAATCGCGAAAATTTTGGCAAGGTCAAATAACCGCTATAATTACCAAATTCTACATATTCGTCTCTTCAATACTAAGCTAAAATACTATTATAAATTAATATGATATAAATAGTAAATCGTAAATTTTTAATGTATTTCACCAATACCAGTTCTCCTTCCACTGATATAAAATAATATTCCTGATAATATCTTATATTTAAAGTTGCTTCTGTTATACATTTTAATGTTTATGAAGACATTCAGTAGACAGGGATATCGTATAAATCGGATCATCGTGTAAAATCGCACGTCATCATAGAATTAACCAGAAACCTAAGTTTGCAGATAATTGGTGGCTAGATAAATATCATATACATAATTTCAAATGATACTTCTATTTTATTATGGTAGTAATATTTATTTAAAATAAAGTATTTGTAATATTTATATAAATAATGATATGCCGAAAATTACTATTCATGAATTTTACCGGTTTCCATATACATGATCAAATTATTATTATATAATACCATATCGGTAAGAAATTCATGTCTTCCAGCGAGTATACGAAATTGTCAACCACAGCGTTAATCGCATACTATGAGAAAATACTGCATTAGAATAAATATGGTTGATAATGTTGCACTGATATGAAGATTCATATTGAATCACGAGTGTGAATTATCGGACGTCTTTAGGTTTCCGACCTCAATAATCCACCCAACATTCGCTGGAATAGATTGAATGTTATTATGAATTATTTTGAAGTCGGGTGAATTTATTAAATTAATATACATTCAACGTGTTTCCCTCTACATTTCTCACGTTTTTTTGCTTTTTGAGCTCGAACCAAAGACTGGTCGGAAAACCCTCTACCATCCAATAACAATTCGAGATGAAATAGAGCTAATATAACCCGAGGAGGGCTCATTGCTACTACAGTTCCGAGGTCAAACCGGCAATCCCAAATTTAAGATCCTTGGAGCGCTGAAAACAACATGCAAAACACGTATTTATAAGTTGGGTTTATGACTCCCTGCAAAGGAAAACGCCGCCTTTTATTACCGGCTACCGTTGCGCTCGCCTTTCGCATTGGCAAATTTCGCTTCATTTTGCCTTTCACCCTTTGAGGCTGCCGCTTTCATTTCTGCCGGTAGTCCCTCGCGTTTCCCATTCGGAGGGAGCTGCGAGAAAGTGCTTCTTCGGGTTAAGTGCAAAAGGGTTAATGTCTGGGAACCCTAAAGAATTTTACGACTCTTTCCAGACGAAGAAGGTCAGAGCCACCCATGAGCGCTCATCCATCTGTTCTTACCAGCACGTCCCATAAATACATAACAAGGACGTTCGGAGACTAAATTCCTAGAAAGGCTAGTGAAGAGAAAATGCAAACTAAGCACTGGACGGGTTGTTGCAGCCGTGGTAAAAATAGAAATCCCTTTCGTGCGAATACCTGACTTCTCTCACTCAGAAGTATTTGCATGAAATTTTGAATTTGCGTTTCAGCGAATTTTCCTATGGATGGAAGTTAACATGGATAATTTGACTGATTTTTAAAAATTTATTCATTTCCGAATGCGCATACTTTGAAAAAAGTAAAGATCCCTAGAAGAGTGAACTTGGTCAGTTTTAGTGAGACCGATGTCTCCAAAGATTCATCGGAAATTTTTCTTTCTATTTGTGCTTTCTGAACTTTTTAAGGATTTTCGATGACAATATTTTCTCGAGAGATCTTCCGCCCCAAAACACGCTTTTTTCCTGTATTTGCGGGGCAAATCCGGGTAAAAATGCTACAGGAAGGTGGTTACTCGGAAAAAATGTCACACGAAAAGATACGGAGCTGACTCTGCTAATGATTAAATTGACTATTCGTTCATTATCTAATCTGAGGAACGAAACCATCCTGAACAAACAATTAGTAAAATTTGAGGTAACGAATATTATTACGTTTATTTCGCTGGTAATCTCAAAATGATACTCGGAAACTTTTCTTTTGGGGAAAATGGAAAACACAATGTGAAAATTCCTATTCTTAAAAGTGTATCGACAGCTAATGTCATTTTGCACATATGGGCTCCTACCGGGAATCGAATCCGAGACCGCGTTCATCAAAGATGACGAACAAACAACACGCTGCTCACTTGGCTATCCGGGAGCTTAACATTTAGTATTATTTATGGGTTGGGGTAATCTTTAAATTGAATTTTTCTACTCTTGAACGAAGGTAAAATAACAGTGGATGCTTAGATTTCGGGGTTGGACCATGATAGCCAAAGAAGATTTTAAATTGAAAATTCATGATTTCTTTTATTTGTAGAACAAAATAAGATATGAAATCTCAAGTCATGTTGCTTATTATGAATACTATGAGATTTTAAATAAAGTAATGTCGGAGTATTATTTGAGAACTATATCTGAAGTTGAGGTATTCGAATTTCTCAAGAAATAGTGGGACCTGCCCGAAAATATTGGGCTGCCGTCTTCATGGACGGATCTCCAGCATGGATAGCCCCTGAAATTACTGAATTCCAAAATAAGCTGTGTCATAGAATGTCATCTTTAAACTCATGATCCACTTAAAGATGCACGACGTTCTAAAACTTAGCTTCTTTGACGGGTCTCTCACAAAAGAGTGGCTTTGAAAATCTCGCGGAAACTCCACGACCAAAGATGTAGTTCGCGTCCAAAAGGCGATTTACGAACAGCCCGCTGGAAAATCCGTCCTGGAAACTTTGTGAGGCAATCGGAAACAAAGAGTTTAAGAGGCTTCTGTGATACCCGCTGTTAGGCAAGCTCTGAAAGGAGCCGTAGAGGAGAAAAAGTGTCGCTTTTTAAGTTTATCGTCGTTCCGAAAGTGAAAGTGAAGGGAAAGGGAAAAAGAGAAAGGGTTGAGGACGCTTTAAACCGGAGCGGAGCCTTAGCGGTCCCTGAAAACCGAAAGGCTTACAAAAGGGTTGAGAGAGAATGGGAAAAGTTAGAGCAGCGGCGGTCAAAAGGATTGAAAGAAAGGTTAGGCAAGATAAGGGTTGAGGTATTGGAGTGAAGGGTTTGGGAAGAGGTGTGGCTTGGGAAAGGGTGAAACGTCCTGAGGTCGGATGTGAAAAGGGCTGCAGTTGTTCGGGTGAAATAGGTGGGGTCGCACGGTAAGGCCACTATTACCTTCTGCATTTTTTTCACCCTTTTTTCATTCGGTGGCGTGCGGTTTTTATACAAACGGCTGAGGTGACGCGCCTCGTTAAAGTGAGGATTTCGGATTGTCACGGGAATCATTGTTAGGGATGGCCAAGTGTTGGATTAGGGAGCTTTACCCTTCTCTGAGGCTGGCTAAAATAAAAAAGGGCATCATGAAAGAGAAGGTAATTATACGCTTAAAAGGTATTATGGGGTCCTTTAGTGGATTAGCATTATGAATAATGCGGTGCACAATCACTAGTATTAAAATTTGAATCATTAATTCAGACGCGTGAATTTCGCTATTGAAACGATTATACGTCGTTGTTCAGTAAAAAAGTTATTCGGCAATGAACAATTATAGGTAGATTTATGTTTAATGGATATCAGCACATAAATCTTTCCGGTAATAATGTGAAGTACTTCGATTCCTTGTCTGAAATAGATGTCTGAATTATCATGGCAACTCATTGATAGGATATATAATGAAGGCTTCCGAGAAAGGCAAGCAAGCAAACACAAGAAAGCGATAGAGTGTTTGAATATCGGAAAATACAATGAAAAACAACAGATAAATTATAGTAGAGTTACTCAAAGTATCCTTGATTTAATTCGTAATAATCTGGTCATTCATCAGGTGACAATTTATAAAATTGAAAACTAAAATATAAAAATTATATGATATTGAGGGATCAATTATCTAACATCCCATAGGCCACAGATATCCTTATTTACGCATATAATGAAACTATTTCTGAAATTCTATAATCAAAAGCGTTTGCTGTGAATTAGTGAATATCTCTCCTTGGACTGCAGAACTAACACATACTCCAATCGTTGGCACAACTGCTGTTTAACATCGTTGTTTGGATCACATGATTGTTATTCAAAATTCCTTCAGGCATAGATATCTGTTTACTTGGAATTTCTCTTATTTATCCTTTCATAGTATCCTTTCATATTTCACAGTATGTAGGTTCTACTTGCCTTTAAAAATGAAATAGTAACCTCGATTAATCTAGTAATTATAGAACCAAAGAGGGTAAGAGCTTTCAAACTGCTAATATGCAGCGAAACTTCTTGAAGTTACAAAATGATCTTTACCTATCTGTTGCATAAAACCAGAACGATTAAGAAGACCTCTCCTCCAGGTGCGGGAGACCTTGAGAGCGTTCGAAAACACGTCGTTTTTCACCAAAGTGCCCGAAGGATGCGTTTGTTTGATGTTATTCGCCCACTTCCGATCTTTCTCGTTCAAAACTGCGAATGTAATCATTGTGCGGATTTTCACGGTCGGCCGAAGTCAAAATTGTGTTGGCCTTGACTGTTGTGGAATCATGAAAAGAAGGGAAAAACACGACCAAGGTAGCAAAACATCCGACGCGAGCGAAGTGACAAAACAACCCGTGCGGACAACCTGTGGAATTCATCTCCGTCGAAGTATTTGCTCTACTTAACAATTTACTGATGCCTAAGGTAAACGTAAACCGAATTTTTCGCCGAAAAATTTTGCGCTGGTTATCAGAATAGCTAGCGAATACGAATTCGGCTATCGTGCGTTTCAGAAGCTGCAAATTCATGTGTGCGCAAAATATCCCCAAATAACCAAAACATATTTAAGTAAATCGTAAGTTGCTTACGAACATTGTCTTATGCATTTTTATTAGCATCGCTATCTTTTAATGATTTTTTCTCTTGTTTTTTTCCTTCCATATTCTCCTTATATTCCCTATCCGTAGTGCTTTTTAAGCCAACAAGTATATAGTGGATGTTTTACGTTCAAGAGTTGTATATATAATAGGTTAAATGGAAGATGGGACTTTATAGTTCCCATTTTCTCCTAATAAATTCTTCTACCTCTCTGTACCCCGTAGTTTTAATGGAAATCAATCCTTATTGTTTATACACAATCTACTAAATACCTTCTCCTTAATTAGTTCCAGCCCCCGCTTTGTGTACTCCTCACTTTACTTTTTACCAGGGATTAAATGCAAATATTATTTAAATATGCCGGTGGTTTAGAAAAACAAAAAGGAAAGAATAATTCCGCATTGGAAACTGCCAAAACCAAGAATAAAGATTTTTATAAACGTGTGTTCGATTTAAATATTAAACTTCGAAAGAATTCTCTCGAACACTTGATGAGAACACAAAATTGGAAAACTGAAGATTTGTAAGTTTGTCCTTTTCCTTTCGGAATATCGTAAAATAAAGAATGGAAGTCGAGGGGAAATATTTTTTTAAGAGAATCGGAATGATATGAAAAAGGTGGAGGATATAAAGTGGAGGGCTCCTGAATCAAACGTAAACAAGATGATACGTAAACATGAGTTCAGGCAAAAATCGAACATTCGGTTGAAGAAATCCTCCGTTCGCATTCCCCAAGAATGAAGGTGCTATCAAGAGTTAGAAATAGTCACATGAAATATTAACTGATATATGAAACCTTTGATTTAAATGATGAGATAAGTTCCTCCCTCCAGACAGTATTGTTTACCCAAATCAGTAACTAATTAATGAGTTCGTTGTTTTCATACTGAACTCATATATGCCATATGCGGCTCGTGGAGTAATAATGAAAATGTGGATAACTTCTGGGAAAATGATTTGCCCGTTTTAAACTTGGCAAGATAAGAAGTGAGGTAATTTGCCTTTGCTTTCCATACTGAGCCTGGGTGTTGTGAGAGGAAAATGTCCACTTAAGTACAGCAAAAGGACTATCGAACACCAATTTTCATAACATTCAATATGGTGAGGTGTAGTGAACAAAAACTAATATTAAGAAAGCTAAATTGTTTCCTATGGTATAGCGAAAGATAAATGTAAAACATCAATGATAGTTACTTTATGTGACGAATTTTAGTCTTAAGAAACCGCTCCTACAAACAGTAGTATTTAATATTGTATCGAAAATTGATGAAACGATTTTCTGTAGAATAACTTAACGATATTCGATGAGATAAATTCAACGATGCACATTCTAGTTTTACTAAGGGAAACCTCAGAGATGGGACAGTTAAGACAACACTTTGAAATATGAAAAGAGTGATGATAGAGAAAGTGAGGAAAGAGAGGGTAAACAGAAGAGAGATAAATGCAAGAGAGAAAAACAATGCTGAGGAGAGGGGACTGGTTACAAATGCTCGAGGTGATAGAACTTCCGGTACTGAGAAGCAGCAGTCAGTCAGCAAGCGACCCTAAAAGCAGGTCGACAAACAGTTGACAAGAACAACGAAAAACGACTATCATTCCATTCCTCGAAGGAAAGGGAGTCGTTCTCGTTTTCGCTAGAAGCGAATTTTCCCCGAAGATGAGTTTGATTTAGCTCTCGAATATCCATTCTCATATACTGGCTGGAGGATGATCTTTTTAGGCGCTTTCTCCATCTGCCTTTCTTCAAGCTATTAGTTAAACTATTTTTAAGTGCCTCTTCGTCTGGGAGTAACGGATTTTCTATGCATTCCTTGACCGACCGAAGGTAAGGTTACCCATTTCATCTTACATAGCATTGAAGTACTATATAGTTTTCTGTTTATAAAGTTTTCTAACTTTCGATTACCCATGACTTCACTTAGCGTAGTTTTCAAGAGGCTCAAAGGTGGTCTTATAAAACATCACATATGCTTCTACAAAACGCAGGCTAATGTGATGTTTAAACTCTAATTTTATTAATGAATGTTATCTTTTATCATTGATATATATTTATTTAATGCAGGGGTGAATCTAGATTTCTGCCAAAGAGGTGGTTTAGAAACTGACATTATTTTTAAGTAGAATTTTATTATTATTTAAAGTAACAGAAATTTAATTCCTAAATCTTATCCATTTAAATTTTAAAATTTAATTTGATGCGAAAACTTGAATAGATGTGAAGTTATCTCCAGCAATGATGTGCTTTAAGTTTATACTTTACATCATATCCACCGATATTTATAGGATATCACATAATTTTATGAAGTCGATGGAAGAGATTTTTAATTCTCAATCTTGCCCGAATAGAGAAGATTGGCTGTTATTATCATAATCATATCTAAGATACGAATTTCCTTCACATATGCTACTTTTATTTTAAAAATACTCGTACTTCCTTACAAGCATCGACAGATACAAGAGTGTGGAGGCGAAGGGGTAAAATCTCCGCCCCCTCTTTCATGACACTGAAGTGCTTCTAAATTCCCTAGAATGTGATCCCTGGAACTTGAATTCACTGGAACTTGAATTAAAATTTAATTATGGTGTGTCTTTACTATCACTATATGTATACTGCATTTATCACATCACATTTTAAAAAGTTAATTGGAAAAAAGTTCATTAAGAGATGCTCCTACTTTACAAGTTTTCCTCCTCCCGACTAATTTCTAGACTCTTATCTGCTATAGAGATATAAGTTTATGGGATGCAGAGAAAATAGCTGAACAATCACAGTCAAATTTTAATCCTATTTTTCTTCCTGTACCCCGAGTTATCTCAAAACAACAGCAATATAACTGCTAAATTTGGCCCACATTCGGACGAAAGGGTTATATACATCCGCCGGAAATGAAGGATAGGAGAAAGGAAAGTCGATAAGAATTCGGAACCTTCCAAATAGGGCAAGCATTTCTTTGGTATGACTATCTGAGGTCACTTTTTTCCGGATCCTAAAAAAAAATACAATCTCTTTGGCCTTCTGAACAGTATACGCTTGAATTTTTATCTTGTTAAGCGGCTTTGTGTTCCGTAGGTTTGCAAAAAAATTTCCGTTATCGTTTATCCGTTCTATCGATAGTTTTTTCCATTTTAAATAGCTCGGCTCTAATTACATGATCTTATCTATAAGTGAGTCAAAACATCGCAGTGTCAAATTTTGGTATCTCTCTCTACATCAAATTATAATTTAGCAAAATAGACTGCTATGGTATCTGAAATGAAAATTTAATTCTGTGATTAGTTCCTTATATAAACGCAGAAATTCAGCACTGGTAGAAAGTGAACTATAAAGAAGTAAGGAATATGAAACTGAAGTGGTATTGATGTAAAGATCGATTAGATTTATGGTAGAATTCATTATCATTCCTTTTGATCAAATGCAAGCTTTATAAAGAAAATCAAAAGAAGAGATAAGTGTTCATAGTAACTAAAGGCTGGAGAATTCTTAATTGAGAGAGACTAAACTTCTGTTTGCTACTACCCTTCAGGTAATTCCGAGACCATGCGTGTCAAGAATGAATCGAGAAAACTGTACCGGGAAAAGTAAGTTAAATCCAGTTAATTCAGTTCTATAGGGGAACAGGGAGTGTGGGAGAAAGTAGTTTCTATTTATTTTAAAAGTATCTAATCGAAGAAATAAAACGGCAGAGGAAATAGGTTGGTCGGATATTAGGATGTAATGAACTGCTGATATAATACATAAATAAGGTGATATTTAGAAAGAGATGCCGTGACAAGATGTGCAAATAGTTACTAGACACACCGGTGCCGTAAGAGCTTGGCAATCGAAATTTATGGCCAACATTTTACAATGTTTCTTCAACGCGAATTTTTTATTCGTGTAATAAAAAAGCAATATAGTTTGCTACTAATGGAAGGCCTCAACTACTTTATCTGTTAATGATATATGGAATTTAATTTTTACTTTAATGAAAAAAATGACGAAAAATGGTTATTACTTTATATAGTTATGCTGAGGCTGTCATAAGCCTTTTTGATATCAAAGGAAATTATCATCTTCGGTTCGATCTTCATGAATATGAATATTCTCTTTCGATGAACTTTCATTGAACTGAAGTAACAGCATTGTACATCAAATTATAAAATTATCTTTGATTATGTAACAACGTGTCGAGAGGGCAGCGAGCTATTCTTCACAATGTAGCGGTCATTGTGATGCAAGTATAAAGACAGGGGTAGAGGAAAGATAAAAGTAGCAGGATCATGGAAATTGAGGCCTTGGTTATCGAGAAAGAAAGGAATGGACGGTGAAATAAATACTTTTACAGGTAATATTTATAAGGAGGGAAGGCGCAAGATAACCACCGAGAGTTGGTAGACTCACTCTCTCACACCTAACATATACCTCCGTGACCCGTCCTACGTGACTGGTTGCCAATTTTTCTGTGCTTTTCGGTGGAAGAGTTGGTGCAGCGGTACCGGAAGTATAATAATTGATCTGGAAGGTAAGCGTCCGCCTAACTTTGGGGCGGAAAGTGTGGGTCGGGACGGAAGTAGAATAGGGGAAGGTGAGTTAATGCACCCAACGCGATTGGCCGGTACTAGTTGGACCTCCCACGCGATGACAGAGCTCATTTCCTACTTGGCTGGGGTTCGAAGCTTTACTTTCGACCAACCCACCAACATTGCCCCCCTCTCCCCAAGCATACAAATGTTAGGAAATTAATTGAGACCAGTTTACCTTTTCTGCCTGATGAATGATGGAGTCGGGGTGCTCTCGATTGAGTCAGATTCACTTTTTGCCCTTTAATTTTCATCGAAATAAAAAGGCTTTCAGGGTCTATATAATCCAGTTAGTTGATGAGTAATGCCAACGTGTGAAGAACGCTGAAGTACGCGTTAAGCCAAAAGGTGTCCTACCCTAAAAGTTAAGCTCTCTAAGGTAGTTCTTACAACGAGAAATGAATCCTTCCCATCAAGAAATCTTTCAGAGTATCTATAATAGAGTGATGCCACTTTTTATAAGGAAAACATACACAATCATTAATAATCATTCTCCATTTTATCATTTTTTCGAACTAGTAACTCTTAAAAAGCTAGAAAACTACTTAAGCACTGTAAACATGCATCCTGTCCATTCGCGAGACGGCAGCAATATACGTAGACAAGGGTTAGCAAATAGAACCAATGAGGTGAACAGATAAATATATTTGAATATGTTCAAGTTTCTTGTATATTTTAAGCTACCAACCTACCAAGGATTTTCTCATGTAACCGATATAATTTAGACTTATTTCGTGGAATGCTATAGAAAACGAAAGATAAGTACTTGGTAGTGCCCACACTAAAAAACGAAGGTAAGCGCGCAGTCATAACGTTGTTGAGACCTTGTTGGCTTTCTTTGTACTCACTAATGATCTTTCTCTTTTAACCCTTCTCATCTTATCCCATAGAATTTTTTTGTAAAATGGGAACAGTTTCCGCTGCAAGATACCCGATGATGACTCATTAGCAGTAAAGTAAGGCAGTAAAAATTTAGTGTGGATGTTATCCAGTGCTTTTAGCACTGGATAACATAGTTTTAGGCCTGCTCGTTAGCAAAAAAGTTTTCAAATAATTGCGAATTTCCTAGAAAAGAAGCCATTGCATGAATATCAACCGTTTGGAACGATTTTACAGCTATGGAAACTTATTATCTGTCTCAAATGAAATCATTCCTTTAGAGTGTCATCAGGCGCTGCCTATATTCAGAAGATCTGTAACAGGAACTCAAAAGAGATTCGTAAAAATAAATTTCTGATATAAGAATAAAGGAACCGACTTCTCATTCGCCGGTTGCAAAATGCTGAAATAAAAAAGAGGACATTCTGAAAATGAGATTTCTGGGCGTGACTCTTAGAAAATTGGCCAAGGCGACTGATAAAGTTGTATGATAGAAGAATTTAGACAATGGAGTAATGAAGATGGCGATAAAAAAATATCCGCTGAGGAAGGAGAATGTGCTCGTGTCTCCTTTAATCAATTCAAAGTCGAGATTCCCACGTTACTCTCTCCTTATCTACAACCTTACTTCTTTTTCCAGTTACAATCTTTTTGTGTTCCTCGCTCATCTCTAGAAAACTATCTACTCCACGATCTTCTTTCAAACTTTCCTCCTATCTACCCGTACCATTATTTTTCCATCCCAAATAGAGTTTCTTTCACTCCCTCCTCATTATATTTTTTTTTAATCTAGCTACTTAATTCTTGCAAGTATAATAATTGTTCGCTTATATATTTGATTTCTCTCAGGTCAAGATATTAAATTTCTGTGATATTTCACGTAACTCCTATTTTGAAATTACTATTACGGAATATTTACAAACTGATGATTTTTAACCATTTCGAAGAGTTATTCTGGGCCGGTTCAGACAACGAGAAAGAATGAATACCTCTGTATGTAACGATCAATAGCGATTCCATTGTAAAATATCGGAAAGTAGTGCTTCAAACCATTAGAGGATCTAAGGGTGGGGCAAAAGGGGCTATAGCCAATCTTAGTGATTTTGTAGTACTGTCAATATGCCTAGGATCCGAGGAAAACCTTGATTTTAGATCAAATTGTGCCGAAAGATTACGAAATTTATCCATTACTATATGCGTTTTGCCCTCTGTGATGCTTCACTTCTTACAGTTAACTTAAATTCAGACCTTCATTTCTCTGTATCCAAGCGAAGAAAAAACAAAGAGTTTTCAGGGAGTATTTCACGCAAAAGATTTCTCCATCTGTGCTAATTATTAAAATTTTCACTTAAGAAGTTTCATCAGGTATTAATGTATCAGATTCAGCGCCATGAGCGGTTACTAGGGCTCGATCTTAGATACGGCTCTGCGTGCAATTTTACTCATAGATTATAAAAACGTCCGATAGATTACGTGAAATAACATCAAAAAACCATATTTTCAACGACTGAAAACTTCTTTCGGAACCATATAAATTAAGCTTCAAAAATTCGAAATCTTCGATACGAGTAAACATCATAAAATTTCATGAAGGTGTAAATCACCAATCATATCTTCCAACCAAAACCCTCTTCCATTATTTATCTCAGTATCTTTTCCCTCTTTTATCTTCCTATTCCTACCTCCACGTTTGTCCCATTCCTCCACCGATATCCCCTTATCCAAATTTATTTTTCCCATCTTCCCTTTTTCCCTCACTCTTTATCACCTGATTTATAGCCTTCGCCCCTTCCCTAACCTTTCCTCAAAACTCACACACACGTATGCGCGACCTACCCCTACGAAGGCAGGGGAGATCGCGTGCAAATAAGCAATTCACTCCTCCCGCGCATCCCTCCCCAATTAAGGATCGGAGGGACACAGGCTCCGACAAACACGCGATAACACGTAAAAGTTTCTCTTAAGCGTTATTTACTGCGTTTGCGTCCACACACGCACAGTGGAAAGGGGAGGCTCAGAAGGGGTATCGGAAGAGCAGAGGTAGGTTCGAGAGATTTTCCGATTCTTGAAAAATTCATGTGCAATACTGTTTGAACGAAATGATAACTTTTAAATACAGTGAAAGTAAAAACCCGTTTAAGACGCTCCCGTTATCCCGCTTGTTACGCAATTTTCTCCCAGTTACAGTCCCTTTCACATGAAACACATGGTAAGAAGACCGCTTAAGACGTCATAATTTCCGTTTATGACGCGGATTCCTCAGATTCACTGCAGCCTACTTTAGCTAATCGTTCGCCTCATTCGATAAACCAAAATTTTTTATCGTTAGTATCGTCCTCTCACACTTCAAATTTGATTCCTTATTTTCTTGTGAATTTCTTCTTTGGAATGACTAATTTGGTGAGAGTAAAATTAAGATAGAGAGCAATATTCCAAAGGGAATAGCTGTATGCGTTGGAAAGGGTAGGTTCTGGGGTTGGGACGATAGTGGCGATCGCTCCCTCGTTTGATTAATTTGTAGGTCATTCTTTTCGTTATTGAGTGATGTCTTGATGAAATACTGATGGAAAGATTCCATCAGTATTCATCAAGACTTCCGGAAACACTGGATGTATTTCCGGAAGCACAAAAGGTATTGTTATTGCCTTTTGATACATTATCCAAGCACTAAGCTATTGTGTGGAAACATACTTAAATCACCTCAGCCTTTATAAAACGTTTCTATAAATATACTTTATGTATACTTCCCTACTGCAATCTCAACCGGTTATGCTTCCATCTTTTAGGTGTGGAAAACAAGAATAGCAACATTTAAGTCACTATAAAATCATGCAATAATTTGCTGTTTTAGAAGCTTTTCTTACAAGTATTTTACAAGTATGACTAATGCCGCATTACTTACAATGCCATAGACCCCCTAAGCTGAGTGGCCATCCAATATTCTTTTAAATTCCCCTAGTCCTTTGTATGAGGGCTCAATACGTTTTGAAAAATGTTTTGGTTTTATTCCGGAGTAGTATTCATTAATTCCTCTTACAGCACATATTATTTATTATTATGAGCATAAAATGGTATTCTATAGTTGATTTTTACATATACAGAAAGAAAGCCATATAGGGTCTAGGTCTTAACCAGCCGCAATATTTGGTTTCGAATTATGGTCGTTTGAGATAAATAACTTAGTTGGTTAAAGTTCGACTTTTCTTTAATACTTCAATGAGTCCTACCGCGAAGTCACTGATTCTAATATCGAAAAAACAACCTTGTAATTTGTGTCAATTCTTGACAGCCATTGCCCAGCAATGCAAACCAAGCACCTATACTAACGATAACTTCCGCCCAAAGATGAGGGAAGTTAGAGTTAAGCGCACCATTCGCATATTTTTTAAAGTAGTTCAGGAGCCACCTTTATTCGCAATAGAGGAGGAATCTGAGGGAGCATGGAGGTCATATGCCTCTCTTTAGAAACATCATAGAGACAGAGCTTTGAGAGATAGCCTCTCTATTTCAGTTCCGTCTAATAAACACATGACACTTCTTCTTTAGAATGTTTCCTGGATTTTCACGCACAGAAAAATTAACTAAGCACATTCTTAATGTTAATGTAGGGCTTCTTCAGCTTGTATCCATGTGTGTATGCATATAAACGGTTCTGAATACGCTACTGATTCATGTGATAGACTGTAAATCTCTCTCGACACGTAGTTCACCCGAGAGGCAAATTCTACGCAGAACGGGCCTCTCCAAATCACTTGCGGGAAAATTCGACGCCGCAGAGTTATAATCTTATAATTAGTATTTGAAAAGGTATTTTCTTTCGTCCCCATAAGCCTGGAGATTCGGAGGCTCTAATCCGTTTACGCCAAGTCGTTTTATGGCAGCAGGCAGTCGCCCATATCATCCGACTAGGCAGAAGGTAAAGGAATAAAAACAAGAGGGTTTCCCTCTTCGATATGCATAAGAAATCGCCGATTTGTCTCCCGCGTATTGCGCATGAGTTTCTAAGAATAGGTTTGGATCTAAGCCCGTAATAATTGTAATCGTGATGGAGTGCCGTACACATTTCCATTCCGTTTTCGTTCCGAATTCAATGAAAACTCAGCTCCACTTTTGGTCAGTCAGTCACCTTCCAACCAATTTTCTTCGTTCCAGATATCAAATATTAATATCTTTCTGAAAGGAATTGATTATACGTATACTTTTCAATTACATAACGTTCAATGTTATTCAGCGTAGAAAAATGTGATATCACTGAGAACAAATATGAGAAAATGTGAAATCAGATACATCAACGTAAATTTTAAGCAATTATTTTTATCATTTGTCAATCTATGTTATACGTATTTTTTAAATATAACTACTGTAACACAAACTTATTTAACGCGAATGTGGAAAGAGTAAATAATAGTTTTCGATTTCTGTTCGGGTTTACGAATTATAAGTAATTGTTTGATTTTTCTCTTGTTGATTATTTTTCTAACCCATTACATCACCTCTCAAAAACGATTTTTTTAGAAACCTTTCGGGAAAAGGACAGGAAATTCGGACTTGAAATTGGCTATAAATAATCAATTTGTCTTATTAATATAATCTTCTTAATATCCGACTTCTCTGGGATATTGCACACAGTTTTTATTTTTATCCATCTTTAATACCTTTGTGTAGAGGACGCTGCAGTAGCTATACGTGGCGTATCAACTACGCAAAAATTGCAGAAAGTGGAATTACGAGTATTATCCATTTTGAGGCTTTTTACTAACAATCGACAAAATAAATACGACTTATTATTAAGGTGACATGACATGCAGGGGTATTGACATGCAGCCATCAGGATCAATTAATACATTAGGGCTCTTAATGAACAAACCAAGTATCATATATAAAGTATGGTATCATATAAACTGGTATTAGCGTAGATGGAAATCCTGCTGATATTCCTACGTATGGAAATACTGTTGTTATACTACTACGCTCCTTAATTCCCACAAAGGGAAAAAAGGTTTCATTTAGTAGAAATAAAAGACTTTCAAACGCCCTCGTTCTCGAAAACACGAAAAACAACACCGTGTTGTTCACTTTTCAAAATAATATTATGTCCTTTGGGATTACACGTGTCATGGGTTGAAACCCTCGTTTGCACATTTAGCTTCTTCTGAAAAAAATCAACGCCTGGAAAGGGGAAAAAATAGCGCAAAGGCAGTTAAAAAGCTAGGACAGCCCAGAATGCGACATAGAGCGGCTTTGGCTAGGAAGGAGAGGGTTGTGGATAGGCTTAGGAGAAAAAACTAAGGGAAAAACAGAATATAAATGAGAGAATGGTGCGGCACAGAAGTTAGTGGGATGGAAGTGGGAGGGTGTGGGGTAACGGGAAGCCCCATCGAGTAGGCCCTTATTATGATTGGATGTGGGATATGAGGGTTCCGAGTGTGTTCTTCTGCCTTGGTGTGCGAAGAGGCAATCGACCTCTTCCTTGTATAGATTCAATTCGCATTTTTCCAGATTAAGGCGCCGAGCTTCACCTCTTTCGCTCCTCCGTGAGCTACATACGATTATAAACGTTTGTGATTCGGAGAAGGTTGACTATCGAGAGAGCACATGATGCCACGAGTGTCGGTTCTTGCAATTAACGAGTACTACATGAGGGAAGAGAGTACCGATGGAAAGGTTAGAACTCTGGAATATCCCGTCATAATCAGAGAAAGCTTCACAGATTATTTAGCGTACTCTGAAGATGTTTCACTGAAACATTATTGGTTCGTTTATATTAAAAGTATTCGTGGGCTCTACAAAAATGTGTTTTTATTTCTCTGTGATTATCAAGGAGTTCCACCAAGCCGCTCTTCCGTCATGTTTATCAGCGGAAGCATACCTGCTGTTTCTTCATCAGTATTAACAAACTTAAAAATGCTTCGATAGCTCAGGTCATTTCGGACGTGTTCCCCCACCAAGAATCGAGCTCGGGTCCGCTTTCATCAAAGTCGAACGCGTAGCTCACTCGCTACTGGAGGCGCAATAAGCTATGACTAGCAATCTAATACTCAGGCATAGTCCATAGGAAGAAATTTTAAATTATTTTTAAGTGAAAACGAAATGGAGGTTAAACGACATATAGGGAAATAATAGATATCGCTACAAATATGAGTCATGTATATATTGGGGATTCAATTTCAATACTTCACATTCCGTCTATGCTTTGCATGTATTTTGCTGGTCTTGTATCTTATTTCTATAGAATTCCGGCCTTGATGGTGGAATTCTTAGCTTTCCTACCAACGCCATGATCCCGGGTTCGAATACCACTTGATCGGGTTCTTTTTGGTTAGGGCATGGATGTTAGGATTCGTTCATGTTGCACACTTCACTGTAAATTGATATTAAAGGCTGTCTGTGAAGTTCTGTTGAAATAAATAAATGTTTATTTTGAATGTCTCCTCGAAATGAAAGCTAACTCTTACCCGGTCACATATAAAAGAAATAACACGTCGAAATCATGAGGCATAAGTTGCACATAACAGTTTTAAATTATTTAGGGATAAGTAGAATATTTCACAATGTGTCGATGCATATGCTCAGATAGGTAATCAATTTGAGTCTGACAAGGAATCCCCAGGGGGGGAATCGCGATTTTGAGACGAGATCTGATCAGCGAAATAGAGAATTTAAAATAAAAATTAACCATTTTTGTCCAAGGGTTTTCTCTCCGCTATCCCGCAAGATATGGCTGTTTAAATATACCTTCAAAAGTAGCAAATTAGATACATACTGTTAACCTTCTTCGCAGCTAATCAGTGTCAGCCATGACGTCGCGGGAACTCACCATTCATTTTGTCTGCTCGGGTAACGCTGCGATCGCGGCCTATCAAAGTATTATTTTTCTTTTAGTTTAAGATATTTTTAATTATTATATTTGCCTTTTATAATTGCACGGCACCCCAATAGGAGTTTTATTAGCTTACGCTGGATTGCAAACGCTGATCAATCAAAGATCACAATCGGAGATGGCTAAATGCAATCGGTACACTTAGGCGTTATGTGTCGGTGTTCTCGCCTCCTATCATCTTGATCATTGACGTCATAGGATCTGAACTTAATTTTCGAGAAAAAAATTTCTTTAAACAGGATTCGAACCACAAAGAATATTTTGGAAACTTTGGAAATCTGAACTACAAACACCGCTCGGTCATTTTGACACGTCTCAAAATCGCAATTATACCTAAGAATCTCTCCTCATCAATGTATACTTCATTTCCAAGAGAGCAAATAGCTTGGAATTGGTAACCTTTTATGGTAAGCTTCAAAGAATCAATCGTAACCAGGAGGAGCTAATCTATCTGACAGTTAATCTAAGAAAATCGTCCGACTCAGAGTCTTCCAAGTTTCATCAGTTTTCTTTCTACGTCAAATCATTCAGGATAACTTCGATTCAGTATCAACTATTTGAGTGGCAGCTGGGATAGGAATATGAATGAAAATCACAATCCGGAGCGCAAAGAAGACTCAACGCGAAAGAAAAACTGCAATATTGAAAACTGTGAAATTATATCTTTAATCCACAAAGGGAAATCCGTGTCTGTAACTTTGGGTTTGCGTAACTTCTAATATTTTCCTTCTCTCTACAACGCAGCTTCCATTAAAATTTTTTTTCTTCATTTTTCATTAAAAATTACTCATGTATATTATATGTGAGAATTAGCGATATTTTAACCTTTGCAGCTGCCGTAATGTGAAACATTCTCAAATGTTAAAGTAGAGCAAGCATAAGAACCCTTAAATGAAAAATCAACGAATAATCCCCGAGGAAGTTAATCGCGATCGCATTATCGCGACAAAATGGCATTTTAAAAGTATTTATGGGAAAAGTTCGTAAGGAATCGGTCTCAAATCAGCTCCCCCTCTTTGGCAAGTACCGCCTCTCCCCCCTGTTAAGTTTCTAGATCCACCCCTCGATCTTTATACAAAATAAATCCATTCAAATGGTCATCAAAAAGCGATTAAGAAATTTATTGCAGTGTATTCTGACCGCATTGATTTTTTTCTGCGACCATCGGTTTCGGTTTTACCGCATTAAACGTCAAACGACGAAGAAGTATATTTTCTTGGTATAATCGTTTTTGAAAATAAAACCAAGACGTTGTCGATTGCCAATTCATGAGAATTCCATCGATTTCCGATGAATTGAAAATTGCTTTTTTATGGAAAAGAACAGATCGCACGCGATAGATAATTTTGACATTTATCTCCGTCCGAGGCCTCATCATAACATTTTTCGGATTTATGATGTAAGATACTCAAGAAATAAGGTATCAAATTACGAAAGAAAAGCTAAGTAAAAAGATGTACATACTTTTGTCTCACTCTTATTCAACATAAATATTGAAGCTATAACATTAATGCTGTTTAATGGTTTACATTTTGTTTACTTGGATTTACAGATTTGCGTAATGAATCTCCTAGATGAATACTCATCCTTAATAGAGGATCGTTGTAATCCCTGAATTATTCTTCCTGTTTTTCGATATACGTATGAATCGATAGGTACATATTATTTAGATAGATTTTATATTTATTTACAGAAAGATTGTATATATTGATAGATCCATACGGATCGGGATTAATCCTTTTTTAGGATTTAAATTGATGTTAAAATAATCAGTGAAAATTAAGGGCGGAAATCGTCCACAAAATTGATGAAAATAAAAATGTTTGAAGAAAACAAAGTCAAAACTTACCTCTAATATCGATATTTTGAACTCTTGTATGGATTTTACTCCTTGGTGGAATATTTTCTCTCCCACAACAGGGACATGGGCTGGGAATATATTGAACAAACTGCGATGAAACTGTCTAAACAACAAGAAAATTTCCAACCTTAAAATTCACTTACTATTAGTAGATTTCGTATAATATATAATTCATACGTTTATTGCTGTACTTAACCTTAAGGTACACTATGTGTTTGATGATTTGTGTTTTCGTCGACATTAATTGTATATATATTTTTAAAGAACCAAACACCTCAAATCTTTACTGAGATTGGATTATATTAGATCTCATAATTCTAGCGCATACTAAAGAGGACAAGACCTATATAAGATATTTAAAACCCCTCTAAGGTTGGCTGTTTGATGGTATATTTTCCATTTTTATAATAAGTATAACTAGATTTCAAATCATGGATGTTTACCGAAAGTAAGCATTCCATCCCACTTTTATAATATTTTAAAATTCCTATAAATAAGCAAGAGAAGAACCTCGGTATTCCAAAATATTCTAAAATGCTAAACTTCCACGACTAAATTTACGGAAATCAGGATTCATTTCAAATTTCTGCTAACAGATGCAAGCTGCAAACGTCAAAAATATTTTACCTTTGTTAAAGATCATACCGAACCATATATGCTCTGACATCAAATAATGTAAGTTACTTTAGACAATTCTAAATTCTTATTTCTAAATATGTTTAAAGCTAGAGCCTTTTTTGGAAAGTGAGAAAAGTAAGGTCTATATTTCTCTCGTAAAATTAGGTATTTCGTGGAAAATTTAAATCATATCATTATTGTTACATTGTAACGTTTTTCACATGTAATTTTTCTTTTTAAATATCATCAAAAAATTATAGTAACATTTTTCGAGATTGAAAATTTGGTTGAACTAACTTATTACTACTGCCTGAATGCGCTCATACCAACTTCGAGAAAATCACACATTTAAGAAATTGATTCTTGCGGAATAGGGAATAGCCGTCCTAGCAAATAGGACCACTGCCTGGTAGAGTTCGACACAGAAACTGCCCCATATCGACCTGGCTTCATCCCTCCTGGTGTCACGTGACATATTAGTTCCCTAGCGGTGACGCAATCTAGACAGAAAAGACATTACAAGGTCTTCACTCGCAAAGCATAGTACGTTAAATAGGCGACCAAAAGGAAGGTGAGAGAAAAATAGGAAAGATGGATGCTATTTCAGCTGTGTTCAATCCGTCGAAGATTCCGTAGGAAGTCAAATCACACGTGAGTGCTACATCTGTGTACATCGATATTCCTGATCGCCCGTTTATCTACTCTGATCCAGACATGCACTGGATTCACTCCCAATTAACCTACGGTTTCATGCTATATATAAGGAACTCGAGGAAAATATTTGAAAAGACTTCATATAGTTATTATTTTTAGCGTATAGAATCTGTTACTCTACATTAAATCTCAGGTGGTAAAATATGAATGTTATTCTAAAGTATGTATTCCATGACTTCAGAACGTCGTGTAACTGATTAAATCGATCTTTCTCCTACTCAATGCTCTATTAATAATAATACGTAAATATGCACCGTAAATGATGTATAGAAAACTTTAATTTTGCAATGAATTATTGTGGTAAATATATTTCCAATTGATTAAAAATTAAGGTCTTGTGTTTCAATTATAATATTTGAAGTATTCACAATTTTTTACATACATTTTGAAAGTTTAAAAATAACTCTAATGAAGCTTCACTTTGAATGAAAATTCACTATTAAAGATTTTGTTTGTACATACATAATACAAGATGAATTTGATGTTACTTTGTTGTAAACATTTCGTATATTCCATTATGAGCTGCAAAAAGTGCTTAATCGGTAAAATAATTATACATGACATGATAAATATAAAAAATAGCCACTTTAGCAAACACCTGTTTCGTACATGACATATCTCTCAGCGTAGGATACTTACTAAACCGTTTTCAACGTGTCGTGTCTTCCATATCTATTTCATATGAATTCAAGAAGAAATGAATAAAATCATCTAGCAATTCGATAAAACCTCAAACGTTTTTGAGAATCAAAATAATATCGATGTCTATAATTTTACAAACTGAAGTCGTTCTTTTAATCGTACACGAGCAGTTACTACCTTAGGATTAATTGAAAATCGTCCTAATGCCGGTGAATATAGCTTTAATTGACTTTTTATTTTAGCCATCGCTGATAACCGTCGTTGTTGAGAATCTGAACCTATGATCTATTTTTAAGTTAGATCCTATTACTAGCAAATATGTTCTCCTTGACGAGGAAATATTTTCAATCGATTACGAGCAAATATTAATTATTTAATAATAACTATTAATATATTTTCCACACAAATCTTTAGTCTCCCGGTTTTTTTTCTTCAGTCATACCAGAATCCTAATTACTTCTTATTTTTTATCCTCATCATCCCTGATTACCTTATTTCGGTTTCTCTTATAAGTACGAGTGAAAGACTTCTAATCTTTCAATTCCATTCTTGGAAGGGTCTATATTTAAAGGGGAATTTACCATTTATTATTTTTTAGTATATTTATAGTCTAGTATATTTATAGTCTAGTATATTTATAGTCTAGTATATTTATAGAGTATATTTTAGTCTGACGATCCTAATGGAATCCAGATTAGATCTTTGCACTTCAAGCTTCTGATTGCTGAATTCCACCTTTACTCATAGCTTCAGTTTTTCTTAAATTAGTTCCGCACAATATGCATCGAAATTTGAAATAATCAGCTGGGAGTGAGCAAAAGAATAAAGATGAAGATAGAGGAGCGATGGAGGAGCAAGGTGAAGAGGAAGATAAGAGTGATACGCCGTGGGGCGAGGCATTTTGGGGCAGGTCAGTCTCTCCCCAAAGAAAGGGAATAGGGGTGCTTGATAGGGAAGGGGTGCGGCACAAGGGCGGGGCGGCACCCTCTCCCCCATATGCACACACCCATCTACCGTCTCCTTGGCAACGGAGGGAGTGGATCCGGGCGATAAACATGGCGCTGGGATGTCTTATCGAGCAAAAGGGGAAGAAAAAGCCTTTCTGTGTGCTTTAAAGGAAGGGTGGAGAGCTTCCTTCCTAAATTTTCTCGCTATTCTCTCATTCCCCGTGATGGCGTTGCCGATCCCTTGAAAAACCGACTCTTTCTCTGCTTTTAGCTGGAATACGAAGAGTCGGTTGAAAAGCAAAGTTTATCGTGCCAGGAGTTAACTTGAGCTATGCTCGCTTAAGGCTACTCTGCGGTAATGTTAGCCAGTGAGGTAGTGTATATCCTTCATACAAAATAAAGTTAACGTTGTCTATAAAGCACTCACCTCGCCGGGTTAAGCCTTAAATCCCTTCCTATGTGCCAACAAAATATAAAAAATGTACTTAATACAATCATGAATCTTTACTATTATCATATGCTATTAGATGGAATGATTCTAGAGCTAGGTAAAGTATATACAGAGATACCGAAGTAAGTTAGGATCCCTTCAAGGTATGGTATGACGGTATGATTTCCATTTCCATGAATTATAATCATAGAGATATACAGCAAGATAATGTGGCGATGATAATTCTTGATATTAAATGAAGTTTGTATTATTTGTTAAGTATTCAGCCAGGAGACTGGATGGATACTCTATGCCCCCATCATTAGCTACCGAAAGCTTTGAAGAGGAAATGAGATCAGGCGAAATGGCGAGTGAGGTAACGCCTTTGCCTTACTGAGCCACCAACCATAAGCGGGAAAAGTCCACCTTATTGTAGCACAATGACCCTACGAATAACCCTTTCCTTGGCATTCACTCACGATAGACCACGCTGGATATCATCACTAAATATCACCCATATCATAGTATCTTTCATTTCATCGGTATCATAAACGATACTGATAGAAATAAAAGAATGATACATTTTCTTGGAACAAAAGACTAATAAAAATGCTCGATTCATCAAGATATGAAAGCTGGAAAAATTTAATTCACCTTAACTGCTACAGTTCAATCCTTAATGAAAGCGTGTACCAAATAAAGCAGTAGCAAAACCATGATTTTCTTACTTAGATTCATGTTTCGAATGCTTCGAGCGTAATTTATAATTCTATTTGAACAGTACCATAGTATATACATACTTGAAAAATTGTAAGGTTAAACATTATTAAATCTCGTACGAACTTAATTAATACGATTATTATACGAATTAATAACGAACTTGGGATTAATATCAAACTGAATGCGTGTGCGTCATGTTAATGATTTACTGTTAATTTTAAGAATTTAAGATACTACTTTATGGCTGAATGTTCGAATAGCATTTCCTTCAAACCTTCCTTATGATACAATATATCCCGGAAGTTCACTTCGTCGATGGAATAAAGGAAAAGAACGAAAGAGAAGGAAAGACTCCGGCGTAATAAAAACGTCTATTAAATAAAAGGTTATTAAATAAAATTTTAAGAGGCATAAGATTGATGCATCCATCCATTATGAATAGTAGGGCTATACACATTAATTAGGCATGGTCAAAAAATGAGCGTCTTGCCAACATTTCATGTCATATTTTCACTAGCTCTAGGGAATTATAGTCTAGATATTATCTTCTTTGTAGACTTAACAATACTTCTTTTTAGGTTACGGTATTTGCGTGTTGAAAGCTGTTATGACCAAGAATTCAACCCTAAATTTAGGGAAAGTTAGATTAAAATAGAATTGCAAAAATGCTTCGTGAAGGTAACTGCCATTTTAACTTTTTCTGTCTGTAAAGTATAAATAACCCCCTCATGAGTCATCATGAATTACTTCTAGTGAAAAAACTCTATAAAATATTTTAGCTATTAATTCTTACTTCTGTAAATAGGTCACATTTGCATGATTCGTGAAAAACTTTTCTATTCCACATTTTTACTCTTTTAACTGTTTTCATTCTTTGGTGCTTAAGGTGTAAAGACCTTAAAATCATATCGATATGAAGTCCTTAAATTATAGATGAATGAAACTTTGTAAGCGATAAAATTTTCTCTGGTAGCTTAATCTGATACCATATATTCCGCCGATTTAAGTTATAGAAAACGTCTATACATAATTGTTACATTCAAAAGATACTATGGTACCGAAAGACTTAAAAAGGATCCAAAGAGGTGTCAAAGTGGGTAGTGCCCGCCTTTGGGGAAAGCTGTGTAAGATTCGATTTCCGGTGAGGACCCATATGTGCGAAACTGTCGGAGTTATTTTAAAAATACTACTAATAATCAAGAGCTTAAGACTTACAAAAAGAAGGCATGTAATCTTATCCATATCCTTTTTCGGCAAATCAGAATATTTTCGAAGCGCTATTCGCAGCCTCCAAGATCATTGACCCTGATAATTTGTTCCAAAGAAAACGAAACCTGATCAGGTAAATGGCAATGTGAAACCCTAACCCTGCTAATGGTCTCTTAATGAATTTCCGCATAGCTTTCAACGCCTTTCTCTCTTTCTAGGGTCAGAGACCCACGCGTCGTCGAAACTTCCTCTCTTCCGTCGTAAGCATTCTTATTTGTTTCTCCTTTTCTTACTAGCGAACTATGAGTAATGCCTATAGAAAAATAATCATAAGGTAAAAGTTTAGGTGAAAGAGAGGCCCACTTAGGGCTGACCTCGCCAATAAATGCTCCATCAATCTATATTTAACCCACTTACGACTGTATTATAAAAAGAAAAATATTCTCTATCAAATTTTCCCGGTCAGACTTAAGCTACTCTAAAACTTTTTGCGTTTAAGGAAAGTAGCTTCTATACTCCTCATTTCGAAATCAGAGCGAGACTTCTGCGAGATTGATTTATTTGGTTATAAGCATTCCCTCGAAAGTTGAATGGACCACGTTCTATTCCAGGTCGCGTTAGAATTTTTCTCTACCGTCCATCTATCTGCTCCTTTTTCCTTATGAGTCTATTTTATTTTCAATTAGGGTATGATATATAAGACAAAATGAAATAATGTCCATTTCTCATTACGTTTAAAGCAGCCAAAGAAAGGTAGCATGCGGATAGGTTCCATCTCTGATCTAGATTCACTTCTTAATGATTACTTACACCAGAAACTTCAGCGCTTAGAAAAGATTAGCAATATCTTGCATTCATGTATTCTATCATACTAATTGTTTTAATTTCTCCTGTCTATACAGTATCCGTCCTGTTAGACGTTGTAAGGTTTCTGAGGTCATTTCAAATAAGGGATCCCACCGGGATTCGAACCCGAGACCGCTTTCACCAAGGTCGAACGCGCTGCCCACTTAGCTTCCCCTAATCCTCCGGGGGGCCCTGTTAGACGGTTGGAAACCACAGACAGATTCACTATTAGCTATAAAAAGCTTTTCAAATAGAATGGGCGACAAGGATAGGTGTGAAGTTCAACATTTTGATCAGGTGAACCTGAATATTATGGATGGAAAACGTTGAGTACCGTGATCATACGAATAAAACCTTTGACATTCAATAAGGAGAGATCATAAGGAATGCTCAGTAAGAATCAGTCAGACCACAGCGGATTTCATATTACAACAGTCATGGGCAAGACAGAAACCAAATTAATTAAAAGATACATTTTTCTCCATCTTGTTTCAAGAGACAAGTGGAAATATTCAATACACCAAGACGGGTCTGATGCAAATATTTCGAGGGAACTCGTAGATATAAGAGAAAAGTAAATATGAGAGAAAAGAGGAATCGAAAGAGGGAAACAATCGACTGGGAAAAGTACCAGAAGGAAGAGGGGGAACTGAGACGTATTAATGTGATGGTATTGCTACATGTAGGGAGAGAAGATAGATGTGTAGATAAAAGTCTTCATTCGAATGGAACTGAGGAAATAGTGTTTCCCCTGTATGAAGTCGTCATAACAGTTCATCATTTTCAAAAGGAGAAATAAATGAAGGAAAGGGAACGCTGAACATACGACTTAGAAAAGTAAATATGGCACTCTCAGAAGTTTTACTTTCTGGCGCTATATGTATTTCACCAGCTATCTCCGTATTAGAACTTAATTCTTGATCCGATTCTTTTCTCATAAAAATTGCGATTCGGAAATATCTTATGTAAATCTGTATTCGTTAATCGTTCCCCCTTTCTACGCAGTATCAACCTGGAAAACGTACGATCCCTATAATCGTAAAGACTTTGTAATTCCTTGAAATCTTTTTACCAAAAGGAATATTTAAGCGTATTCAAATATAACGCTAACATTTGATTATTCACACATTTCCAAAAAAAAATTTCCAACTATAATCATATCTTAGTTTGAAACACAGAATTTACTAATACTAACCGGCTTAAATACTCTTCGACTCATAACGAATATATGCATCGCTCTTAGTTATCTTATTGCAATCTCTTCAATTAATCTCAATTAGTGCATGCTAGATTGAGTGGAGTCGGTTGAGTGAATGTCATTTTAAATTAAAATTAATTTTACTTTTCACAAGTAGAAAAAATAGATAAAATTGATTTATAGGTGTAGAAGTGATGGTGACATATGAAATTTTATAATTTATGAGAGGGAATCATGCCTTGCAATACAATAGTGTGTTCCTGATATTTAATCAAGAATGATGAACTATTTGAGAATGAAATTCTTTGCCTGTTTACTCTACATCGCAAGAATAGCCTCGTTCCAGGTCGTCTCTACATGGTCTTCTCTAATCTGGCGATTTAAATTACGATTCATAGTTCACATTAGATTTGAACTACAGCTTTCAGCTTACAAACTGACTGGAAAAACTGAAATGCAGTACAGACTTGCAGGTTGATCAGATAGGAAAAATGATGTAGTAAGAACTATTAAATCCTACCACATTATTGTGCCTAAATCCGTTACCAAATTTTAATTTTAACCTTACTGATGCGGTTGTTTATATATCTTCTCTGCAAGTTAATATTCCGCATCAGCTTAATATCCACTATCTTACATACTCAATGAATGTCTCTGAAGAATTCGACGTACGCAAATACTGGAGAAAAAGAAACCTCGCGTGTTATCGATTCCGCAAAATGTAAATTCCCGCGGGAGATGTTCGAGAGACATCATTTCCTTCACTCATTTCGAGCGGAAACGTGTTAGTGGAAGGATGGAAGGAGATGTGGATTCACCCGCCTCAGGATCGTGAATGGGAAAAAGGACGGAATGCTTTTTTTTCTGCCCTTGCGGTTGATCTTGAGGAACATATCCCCGTTCTCGTTGGAGCAGGTCATGGTGATCGCGTCGTCTGAAGGAGGGCGGGTGCTTTTGGGGAGGTCACGGCGCCAATACTGGAAATCGTTCCGCAGAAGCATCCCTTCGATGTCCCAAGCGGAGTTACCAACCCACCGGCTCCTAAAGCCTGTGATCTTCCTCTTTGAGGACGGCATTTAAAGGATCCAATTTAGCCCTGTTATAGTAGGGTCACCAGGTAGCACTCCTTGGTTACCTAACTCACTGCTCTACAAGACCTCTCCCTTTTCCTTAGTTATTAACTTAGTTATTAAAGCGTTATTCTGGAAGTTAATTGGCTGAGCAAGACCAGTCAAGTCACGGTTCATTTTCTTTTCAAGTTTTTCGACCATACTGAATTGAGGATATGGTTTAGCTCAGAGATGGGGAACCTACAGCCTTTTTTAGAGTTCTTTTCGTCTCTATCTGAATTAAATGCCTGTGTTACAATAATTTTGTTTTCCATTATCGCTAATGACTTCGAAATAAAATGAATTATTAAGTTTAAAGTTTGAATTCAATTAGCTAATTAATTCGTTTCCTTATACACAATTTCTGTGTTCTACTATTTAAAAGTACGCGAAACGCAACTCAAACGGGGCCTAATTAGTTTGCTAATCGTAGAATTAAAAAACATTTCCGCGGAGAGGTAAGGCCTCGATACTACACCTCGATATTTGAATTTAAACTGAAACCAACATTAATAGATTAACTTGCTACAAATTAAGAGCTAAAATGTTGAAGAGACTTGAAGGTTGAAGAACTCTGACGCTCTTGATTAATCTCTAGCTTATTTAACTTCCGCATCACTCAGCAGCTACCCTAGTATAATTATGGTCCACTCTAAACTTATTTTCCTGACATGCATTCAATTGATCATTTTATGTTTTTTATCATTTTTTCATTAAATCAATTTAAATCTGAGGTTAAACAAGCAATTCAAGAGGAAGACCTAATTAACATCTCTGCGAAATAAAATGAAATAGAACTGCCTCGCTTGCAAGGATGCGGAAATGAAGTTGAATGCATCACCGACTTTGATACATCGGTTAAACAACATCCAGCCCTCCCTATGATACTTGTCTGCTCTTTTAAGAGCACAAATAAAACTACACAGAATCCGGTTTCACTTTATGGAATTCGGACCTGGTGATGTAGCTTCGCAACGAACCCATGTTTGCGATCGTTTTTCTTCTGTGGTTGAGTAAAAAATTATGTCACGAAGCCGTTTTGAACTCAGCATATTTTTCCATTTTTTTATCACTCATGCGCTAAGAATTACCTCTCTGAATAATACAAGTAATTTTTTACAGTACCGCTGTTAATCCTCTATGTTTTCTCATTACCCTCTACTTCATACGTCTACCAAGCAACTTTAAATACTCTTTCATTCTATTAATTATTACAGAATTTTTGTATTTTAGATATATCCAATTGTCCACAATATCGCATGCCGAAAATGTGAACAATCGCTACTGAACTCCGCTTTGCTCTCTGGATTTATTTCTTACAATATAATTAGGATGGAATATGAATTTACTCTTGCCTTAATTTTACCAGAAATTTTTTTCTAAAGTGTTTTTATTATTAACCTTGCAACATAGATGTTGACATTTGAATTCCTAAAATAGCTAGAATTCTCTGGTGTTTTTTATCCGGACTTGCAGTTAATTAACTTACTTAGAAGATTTGGGGTCGACAGGACAAACCTTATTAGTACGTCAACCTCTCAACTTAATTGGATTTTCACGTTGGTCATCACCTAAAAACTCGGGTAATACCAGAGCAATAAACTTTTATTGAGTTAATGAATAGAAAAATAGTTTTGAAAGTCTGTCAGGCAGAAAAATAAAGATAGGCTGTGTGGTTGAGGATTAGAGCAAACGGTCCTCAATTCCGCAAGTTTGAAATAATCCGTCCTCGAAAATGTCAAGTTTGGAATGAGAAGAGCCAATTTTATTTGAGCCTACTTCAATCCTCAAACCCTTACGTACCGAATATTTAACATCTAAAGATGAAAGGCGCCGTAGCATGTATCCCTGAGAGTGTGCCGTTGCTAATTTCGATCCTTTATCCCTCCACCCTTTTGAATGAAGCTCTTATGTGTGCAATCACGCCTCGCCACGAGGCGATCGCGTACAACTTCCTCAGTGACGACTGGAAGATGGCGTGCTTCGATAAGCCGTCGATTGGGGGTGCTGCTGGAAAAAAAAAATGGATCGATAAAAGCTCCCGAACGCTTTTTCGAGCGTCGCTATCGTATCGATTAGAAATACGACGAACTCTATGCTAGAGAAGAAAAATTCTATGCCGTAAGCGGAAGAAACGGCGACTGCGGAAAACGTGGCCTGCGTTAGCACGAAGAAGTGGATGACATCCACAGGGTAATCGATGAAAAATGGGATTATGAAGTATTGAATGTTTTTTTTCGGTTAGATTGATTTTTGTAAATTTCTTCCCATCTTATTCCTTTTTTCCCGTTCAGAAGATCTTTACTGAGGAGTCCGTTTCCCAAACGATTCGCCTCGGAAAGTCAATCTTTTCTCGATAAATGTTATGAAAATTGAGGTAGGCCTCGTATGATTTTTAATGCTGAGGAAAGTTAAAATATTTTATACTCCTGGGCTCCTTTAGCATGCTGATCATTTTCCACTAGTTTTAGCTAATATATTTATCGTCTAACACGTTAGTAACAGCACCCTGTAAAATAACTTAGCTGTTCAGTTAAAATTTCGGAATATGTGAAGTATTACGTCAAAGATTAAGTTTGAAAAATAGCACTGTCCTAGAGAATAACGCCAAGATAGCTGCGTTGGCAGCGCGTTCAACCACTCTGAATATGATTCAATTCCTCGTGGGAGCCCAAATGCGAAATGACCTTAGCTATCGAAACACTTTTAACAATACTACTACTATATTATTCGAAGTTTGCGTTATAGGCTGCTCTTTGATTAAGCAAATCTTCTTCCAAAAGAATCTATGGTAAATCCGAGAATACTAAAAACCAGTTTGAAAAATATTACGCGACAAATTTGATGTTAATGTTGGTAATAATTCAATGATATGCTAAATATTGCTAAAGCAATTAGTTTGATATAACTTCTTAGCTTTCTATTATTAACTATCATTTTTTAATCCTCCATACAGATTTTATTCTACAATTATATTACGATATTATATTTTTCTATTCGCTGTTCGACGCGAGGATCAGCAGAGGAAATTTGATTTTGGAACTACTCAACGAAAGAATGAATGAATTCGTGGAAGAAAAAAAAGCATCGATTCCTTTGAACGCCTTTCAGCATCATAATCATCCCGCGAAAAGAATTCTGTTCTGCTGCTTTTTGCTCAACTTTGAGTCTTTTTCCCATTTAAACTGGAAGAATTGCTATCGGCTGATTCTAAATAATTCCATACTACAGTAAAAATAACTTCATATGAAACGTCGCATTGCATCGGGGATTAAATCCATGGTAAACTGCTAGTATTACCAAGTCATAAACGAGGGGAGGCGGTCGCCCTTCGTTCCCTATCCCCCGAATCCGCCAATCTAAACAACCTTAGAAATAAAAAAGACGATGAGTTGTTGTAACACCAGACTACATCTCAACTACATTCGAGTATCTTACGAATGCCTCATGTGCAAGCGATAAATTATCTTAAGCAGCATAGTTAACAAGACCCTTGAAGTATATTTAAATTTTTATTACGATGAAATTTGCTCTAGAAAAATCTCTTTTCTCAAAATTCACACTTTTAGCTTCAGCCTAAGCTCAAACTTCTGTCGATCCTCACAGGGACTTCCCTGAAACCACGAGAAACAAAGGTCCGGAAGTCTGCGCCTGTTTACCCCGTTGATTCTAGCGTGTCTATTTTATCGGAACCCGCTTAGGGATATAGAAACGGAGTAGGAGAAACCTTAGGAGGACAGACCTAGACAGGAAAAGGGTCTCCTTTGACAAGTCCATGAGGCGATGGAACCCTACCACACGAGTCTCTCTGCAACTGAAGTCCTAACCTTAATTATGAGCACGTATCCTTTACATATTACGCTTTAACTTTAACCATCAATTTTCCTGAAATAATTCTTAAAACCTAAATGGAAACATAAAATTTATAGAAACCATAAACGTCTTACATATCAATTTCATGCGGAAAGGTCATCTCAAGAATTATAAAAAAGTGATAATTGCCGGATTTCCTTGTACAATATTCCTGATCATTTACAGCGGAGTAATGGCGGTAAATTCGTCTGAAAATGTTTCCAAGTATGTCTCGAATAATGATTTGCATAATGTTTATCTCTTATACGGCATGTCAAAATCTCTGCTTTCTTTATTCAGCCGTACTTTGAGACTTTGAGAGTGGTTAGGATAACCATGATCTTGAGCTCTAAAGTTTCATGCAATACTGTAAAATTTTATCAAGCTGGAAGGCTGCGATGGAAAAATATTACAATTCGCTTCGCAAAAAAATTCCGAGTCAAATCAGGGAAGGTCTGCGTTTTAGAAAGTCAAATTCCTGAAGGACTTTCACGCCAGAGGTGAATTTTCGCCTTGCCCGGAATATTACATATTCAAAGTTAAAAACTCGTTCCAAACAAGAATTCAGCGACTTACTTCAACACCTTTATGCTTTTTCAGTCCACCATGTCGAACATTCTACCGTTTTTGCTGACAATGAGTTAAATTTCAGTCACCACCTTTTTACTCTAACACTTCAGAGCAGCTGCGGATCACTCAAAAAATACTAATTTAAAAGTTTGCTTGCACCCGCAAGAAGTGATAACTGCGTATTTCACGGAGATTTTTATTTACCCCCTTATCAGGTAAAACTTACGAGTATACCTTAAGCATTAAGACATAGCAAAAGTTCTACTCATCTTGAAAGGGAGATAAAAATTTTTAGGAAATATATCATGGCCATTAAGATTCAACCGTAAATAAAGAGATGATGCTTCCTCATATGAATCAGAATTTGGCCAAGCTTTTGAATACTGATATATTGTGTGAACTGAATAGGTATTAGCATTTACAGATAACTGCGAGATTCAGCAAGTTTGGATAATTACAAACAATAAAATGTCATAAAATCCATTAATAAATTGTGTCCTTCCGGAAAATATATTGACATTCAATATTTAAGATGTTTTATGGTATATCGTAATATCGCACATGTATATTTTCTCTCAACTCCTTCAAAAAATAAAATGGAACAACCTATCACTAAACTGTTACGAATACCAATTTTTTCTCATGGATAATACTCTTACCGCTTCCAAGATTTAATTATGCTTCGTGACCAATCCTTTCTTTCCATTTCAACGGGCATCTTTATTATTTTTTTGATGAATAACAATATTTTTATTTTCTGTACCAATAAAATTCACCAGCTAATAGCTAAAGTCAATAGCTAAAGCAACCACTTTCAAAAAGTAACTCCAAATCAAATTAGACTTCCTGACTAATTTTAGTGATATCATTTTCTCTATACATTAATTTTTTTGTCCAAAAAGAGAACGATTTCAACTATAATACTTGGAGCAAAATTAATATAAAAAATAATTTTTAATGACTCTTTCTATAAATCTATATTTAAATGAGTATACTCGAGAAATTCCTCTTTCGATCAGATCCGATTTTGATCTTAAATTAGGAGTTAAGTAAGGCCTGTCATTCCTCCAAGCAGTTCAAAATGCCAGTGAATCTTTTCTATTAAGATTTTCCTTACATTTTAAGTTGCGATTCCTTTTGAGTTATCATCTTTATCCCATAATTTAACGCTTCACGTATTCAGGAACTCCTTTGCGAATATGTCCACCCCATCGGCCCGTGCGAATTTTTCCGGATCTCGTCATTGTCAGGTGCTGGATTTACCTGTATCCACAGCTAATCCTCTTAACATAGCGGGGAGGAGATACTTCTTTCATCCTCCCTGAATTCCTCTTTTGTGGCTCAGCGATCGTTTCGGATGATTCCATCCCCAATGGAATCGGAGATGATAAAAGACAACCCCTCGTTGTCATGACGACGAGGACAGTTTTTGCAGACATGTCAATCGGCGCGTATGAAGACGTATTGGTCTCGAAGAAGAGGATTCCGAAAGGGGACCTGATGACGGTCTCTCATTGGACCCTTTCGCACCTGACTCCACAAGCCCGCGCTTTTTCGTACTTCCGCTGACCCCTCCCGCCCACTCTTTTTGGTGCCTATATTGATCGTCTGGAGGAGACGAAGGGAGTGAGGGTGGAATTAGCGAAAGGACGCTGCTCTTGCACCTTTTTTCCCCACTTGAAGGCGCCACCATAGCTATCTCCGCTCCATGTCGGAAACGCCACGCTCTGTCTCTTTCGCTCACCTCATTGTGATGTCGGAGGAATTCCGGGGAAGAATGTAGCGGGGAGAAATATTTCTCCATTATGTCCTCGATTCTCAGTTTTTCAAAGCCAGCCGTGGTGACTTTGATGAAAGGAAAAGAAATACCTTTCCGGAAGCCGACATGAAAACGTGGGTTTATGAGGATTACGTGCTTTTCAGAGCTACGGATCTCGACTGCACAATCCTTTTTCGAGAATCCGACATAGCTACTCTTGGAAATTCTTATGAACCATGGGTATGCGGATATCTGCTTGGTATAGGTATACATAACGATTTCACTCGCTCACTTTTTTATTGTTTATATAAACTTATATTAACCCACAAAGCAATCGACAAAGCAAAAATCCTTCCGAAACATGAATGTAAATGTGATATTTTCAAACGATTTTATTTTAAAGACGTGAAACAAATATAAGTAACTTTTAATTGCCAATATTTAGCTACTATTATTAGTACTAGCTACAGTATTAGGTACTGCTGTTCTCGCTGGCGGTATGATTATCAAACTAGTTTTCCAACATTTAAGTCCAGGGTTCGAGTCTCAGCTATCCGGGTTTTTCTGGATAGGACATTGTTATTTCTGTTCATCAACTATGGTTTTTATGTTCAAAGTTAATAAAACTGATACAATTGAGGTGAGGATATACTTAATCGTTGAAGAAATAATGATGATTATCATACTTTGAGAACTAATGAGAGTTTTACTTTATAAATTTTACTATATTATAGATTATTATTATTATTTTATTTTATAATATGAATTAAAGCCGTTAAATTAAAGTATGAATTAAAAAAATTATATAAGCAAATAAATTAAAGGAAACCAGTCAGCTCGGTTACTAACTTTTAAGATTTCTATTCTCAACAGACGCGTCCCACTGGCAGGACATCGAACCAAAACCGAACCGAATACCGAAACAGAATAAACACTCCCCCTATCAATACTAAGCGAGACTAGAATTCCGTAAAAATATTCTTTGATAGAACAAGAAATATAGCGAAAAAAAGAACATTCCATGCTCGAAAACTTTGTCACTAGGGTTACCCGTTGGCCGAGGTTTAATGTAGTGAAAAAGAAGCGTTCATCTTAATGAAAGTTCAAGCACTTTTACATTCCAAAAGAAAGGCGAGAGAGAAAACGGCTGTACGAAAAAAGGCTTTTGTAGAAGTGAATCTAGAATCAAAAATAAAAGAACCAATCTTCGGAATCGTATAAGATCTTCAATAAATGTCAAAATACACAAGTTCATCTCGTTAAAACGATTGGGCAATCAGCGAGGAACGCTACCTTTCTTTGTGAGCATGTAATTTATGCTCCCATTATCTTTGAGGAGCTCATTCCTTTTATTCATTCCTCCCTCCGGAATATTTTAACGGATTAACAAAAACACCCCAATCGTGCAATTGCTCAGAGAAAATAAAACGATTAATCCCCCAAGATCTCCATTTGCATTCTTATGAAGTTGTCAGCGTCCTGCTCGGAAGAAATGACAAGCTGAAACGAGTGATTACCATAGGAAAACACTCATCTCGGGATTAACAAGTCGACTTTCCCGACAAAAGGGAAGAAGTTGAAGAAGATGGGGAATATAATGAATATTTCTGGAACGTTTGTGTAATGACTGACGCCTGTGATGATTACCCAAGTCATTTTGTACTTCTGGAGAAGCTTTTTGGAGAGAACAAGGGAATATCGAATGAAGGAGGAACTTTAAATATTCTTAAGAACTGATTTGGGGAAACATTTTAGTTTTATATGATTTTATCTTATAATTTCCTTTTATAAATACAGTTAAGTATCGTTTTGTGAAATTTTTTTGTTAATTGGACGAAAAAGTATGACGGATTCTAAATATTAAATATAGAATGGTCTGAGGGTAGGATTTTTACATTTCTGCGAATAAATGAATAGTATGGTTGAAGTTCTAACAACCAGAGCACGATTCTCCTTTGATTCCCTGTCCGATCTAAGAAGCATGGGGGAAAGATTACGTTAGAAGATAAAAAGGATTAATTAATTTTCCTTCACTATATTGCTCATAAACATGATAAAAAGCGAATTCCTAATAAAATGAGTGTTATATATACATTTCAGAATATAAACGGCATTTCACTTTTCTCTTATTAACATGTCACAATTATTACCACTCATATTTTTTTTCTTTCTTGCTTCACTTTACTGGTGATCTTTCAAAAAAATTTCACAATACATACATCCAAACTATTCACAGTATCACGCAGTTCTTAAGTACTTCAGCGAATAAAGTCCCTTAATCAGCGAACCGGAGCCGAACCGAAAGATACCGCTACCCCTCTAGAAATAACCGAATTCGAACCGGAAAAAGTAAATTCTTGAGCCCGAACGTAAACCGAAAACTGTTTTTTATTCCGTTCCCATTTTCGGTTTCCTACGATCCACAACACATAAGAGTAAATGAAGGAGAGTTAACTGAACAAGTCTAATTACATCTTGCAACTAACGTTTCGTAATGTAAGTCTTATCATAAAATTTGGTGCAATTGAAATTATAAAAGCTAGGAATAGTAAAGCATAAATTCTATGCAATGGTCGGAGCGAAATGAAAACGGTTCGATGTAGGTAGGAGAGAACCCGAAATGAGGCGAAATTTGTTTTTTTCGTTATAACGGAAGCAGGAAGGTAATATGTTACGGTTAGATGTCCTACCCTCTATCAACACGGCCTTACGCTAGCGCATAGTACTCCTAATTAAAATTACACCTCTGTTTGAGGGACAAAATATAAAAATTGAAAGAATAGAGACAAATGAAAAAGTGAAAAATGTCGAGAGGTGGTGATAACACCGGGGTGAGCGAGTGGTAAATACGGAGAAGCGAGTGTTAGAGCGACCCTTGATTGGAAGGAAGGAGGAAATATGGAACTGGAGAAGCAGCGTAAAACCACGCGATCGAATTAAAAATTAAGCAAGGGAGTCTCAGGAATGAGGAAGAAGCTGCTTCCAAATGAGTCAGATTGGTGGAAAATGAACTCCTCCCTCTTCCACCTCTCCCAGATGCATAATTCCCAGCCGGAGGGGAGGAATTAAGAATAATATTAATTTCATATCTCTCACCAAGTGGCTAGAATGAGAGGGAAAGAAGGCGACAGAACAAGGAAAATATGCTCATGTGAGAGCGGGGGATGAGCTTTATTCTTAAGAAAATGGAAATATACCAACCTGGCCATCCTTTTTGCCAGCTCTTAATTAATTTTCTATGATTAATCAGATAATTATCATATTTAATTCAATTGAACAAATTCGACTAAGGTAATACCTTCGTTGAACTAATGTAAATTATCAATAATTTTTGCGATATTATGTAGAATTTATCGTAGAATAAATTCTACAAGGATCCTGCCCATCTATATCAACATTCACCAAGAACCCGGTTTGAATCTCAAACCCTCCACCATTAGCTATCAAAAGGTTATAATAGTTTGTAAATTAGTAGATTCGCTAATAGCCAAATACAAAATATTTACGGGATGGATTTTATGAGTGAAATCTATGATTTAAGTGAGTAAAGGTGATTGATGTGTTACACTTACATCCGGTTAGGATTGAGAATCGCAAAAGAAATCTCAATTAAAATTTTTCACTCCAATAACCCGATCGTTTTGTAGATTTATGTTACCTTTCAGAGGGTAATTATTATATTTTAGATTATTATATAATGAAGAAGAGAGGTAAAAGGGAATTTATAATCCAGATATCTTTGGGAATTTCGACTAAAGGAAGAAAATTAAATAATTTTATTTCCCTCTTAAATTACGTAAGATTTATTGCACTCATTGGCATTCTTACCAAAATACCTTTACCATTGATGTAAACCAGTGTGGATAATCCGTCCATAAAAGCTGTTTTGTCCTTTAAGGAAGAAATTCAAATAATTGACTTCTTTTTACTATGTTCTCTACAGTTCTTTGTATGTTCTCTCTAGTTTAGTTTATCTCAATCTACTATGAGAGGTACTGTGAGAATTTTCTAAAGCGGAAGAAGTATTCAATGATAGGAAAGTATGGACTCGTATTATAAAGAAAACAGGGCAACCAACCGCAGTATTTTTCATTTCAGTTTTTTCTCTGATTCAATGATGCCGGTTCTGTTCTAGTACCGCTCCGGGAACCAAAAAGGAAAGTTTTCGTTGCGTTTTTATTTTTTCAACTGCAATAGATTAAATTAAATTTCGCGACATAATTTGTGATATCATGTTATAATGATCAAAATACTACGTAAAATGTGTAATGTGCTGGGAATTGCAGATCGTTTACGAAATAAATAACGGCTTTCGGTTTTGGTTCAGGAGCAAGGATTTCAACTTTTTAGGTTCGTGTCCGTTTTTTACTTTGGCGTAAATAAATTTTTCATCTCGGTTTCGGTTCGGTTCCGGTTCGATGGTTTGGTTTTCATTGCTGCAAACCTAACGATTATTTTAGTTTCAGTTCGATGCTGTGGAATATACATGTGCAATATATATAATATAGTATGCAAGTGACGAGTGTACTCCGAAACGATACGGTGTGATCGATATGTTTGTATGAATGGTCGTTGTTTAACCGCTTTAACGTCTATGAACAGAGCGAGAAAACGTGAATGAGTCTCGGGATATCATTACTAGAACCTCAATTTCCTTTCTTGGATGAGAGGGCAACGAAAAGAGAGAGAGAGGGAAATGAGAGAGGACCAAAAATGATGAAGAGGAGAGGTGTGAGGAGATAAGACAGAGTGGTTGAATGAGGGAGGTAAGAGCAGAATTTCAGGAGGAAGGGGGATGAATCTTAATCAGAGGAAGTTTGAATGAGGAGTTGTTTGGTGGCACGCCCCCGCGTGGCAATTTATCCCCCGCGCATCTTAATGGAATTCATTTGGCGCGCTAAGGGATGGTGGGGATGTTATTTTAAATGGCTCTCCAGTAATCCTTGTTGTTTTCAAACTCGGGAGTTATAATTGGATGGCATTCCTTGCGGCGAAAGAGAGCAAAATTTGATGAGAGGAGCATCTAAATACATTTTATATGCTGGAATCTCCTTTTTAAGCATTCAATCTTGCCTTACAGTAGTTCGGAGCGATAGATTTAAATTTAGTAATGAAAGAAAATTTTCTTCAGTTCACTTAGACATGAAGTCGTTTCCTTGTAGAATATTGCAATGTTTAACTATTTGGAAATAGGCAACATGCAACGCAAGACTGATCTCGTGGTTCTAAATTAGGCCTTTTGTTTATTAGACCGAATGTTAAATGTGGCCTTCCGAATCCCCGCTCCTGGTGTTGCGAGATACACTAGAAGAGGACTGAAAGTCAAATTATCTCTATAATCATGCTCACTTGTAGACGAATGTGGTGGGCTCAAGGGTTTGTTTACGTTTACTTTAGTCTTTTGGACCCTAAGGAAAATCAAATTTAAGATCACGGATATTTCGATTGATTAAAGAACAATATAGTAGTATTGTTAAAAGTGCATCAACAGCTGAGGTCATTTCGCACCGCTTTAACTAAAGCGAACGCACTTCCCACTTGGCTATTCGGGATCCCCTTCGGTCAATCTTCGCTAGCCGAGGTACGAGTATCACTGTTCAGTCAATCAATCAATCAATCCTTAAATGCTAAAATCAATAAAATCCTTCGGTTTCAAAGGTTGCACACACACGTATGTTAGATGAACTTCTTTCCACGTTCTTTTAGGAAAATAATGTTCACCCATTCCTGTAAACTTACGAATCACGCACTCGATCGACACGTGAAATAAGTGGTCTTATGGACTTCTTCCAATCACACTGTAGAGCGGATGAATAAATTCGTCTCCGAATTCTCAGCTCTCTCTAGTCCAAGACTCCCGATCCGTGAATAAGCTCCACAGCTTCTATGCAGCGGCAAATCTCATCGGGATTTCCAGCGGCAGCTCAAAGAAACACAGTTACTTCGTCTCCAACCTTCCTCTCTCTTAAAAGCTCTTTAATGCTCGTTTCATCTTCCGAAACCACACCGACGACAAATCTATTTATCTTCCGCCTGCGTTCCCATAATGTCTCAAGCCTTCCAATCTCTCCCCGAATCCTCTCCACCAATGGCGTATAGGGCTAATCTCCCCTCCCTTCATACAGGAGAACCCTTTTTCCTTTTTTACTCGTCATCCACCGTTAGCATCCTCGTTTACGTTCCTCGCGATCGTTTCCTATCTCTTTCTTTCATGCTCTCCCATAAAACAGAGCCGACCAGACGATCCTTTTATACCCCATTGGTTCCCGGTTTTATTGAAATTTTCTTATCACGCGTCACGGCCTCTCCTTTCATTGCGATCCCACGCACACACGCTCTCTTCCGTTATAATAAACATTTCCAGACGCCACTGTCCCTCCATGGACCGAATCGGAATTCGCGCCCTCGGACCAATTATCTACTCTCTTTCATTGCTCTTGTTTACGGCTCGGATATCCTCCGCTGTTACTATTTTCATAACCTCTGTTACTCTTTATTTGATTCCCTTTCGTTCCTCGAAACTTTTCCAATTCCGGAATCATCCTCTTGCTTTGTGACTGCGTTGCAGAGGAGATTGCCAGCAATGCCAAAACCCTTGTAGCCTCACAAGGCTCATCTTATGTACTGAATTGGGTTCGTGTGAAGCTAGCAGAGGCCATTAAATTCTTTATATTGGTTAGCTGCAGTTTATTCCACTTTATTTCTTAATTTATGAGTGTGAGGATGAATTATGTTCCTAATTAAAGAATTTAAATCACAAGAGATTTTCTTGAGTTTAACCGGTGGAACCATCTTTTTCTATTAACCTGTGATATTTTTTGATAAAAGAATTGTTTATTTAGGAAATGTTTCATGGGTGACAAAAGACAGACAGGAATCCCTGGGATGCCGGGGGTTTAGATTGTTTTGTTGACCGTAACCGAATTCGCCGGCCTCTGTGCCGGTGTGGTTATCGTGCTAGCGCTGGTAGTAAGCCATGAATATAACAGCAAAACAAACATTTTCATCATATCTCTAATTACACGTAAGAGGAAAATAGAGAAAGAAGATAATACTAGCTGATTCACTAGTGGGGTGGGGGTTGAATATAATTAACTGACTATCCACAAGAGCGGAGGTGGATGGCAGCCATTTTGATCATCGACGTCACAGGAGGTGAATACTCAATTTTCCGGAAAAAAATTTTCCCTGAACCGGATTCGAACCACTGAGGATTAACTTTGGATTTTGGATAATTCTTTGGATAATTGGAAACTGGATCAGACGCTCTAACCACTCGGCCATTCTGATGATACAACTTTCATTAAAGAAATAGGTTATTCTAATTCAGCAAAGAGGATGGTTAAGTAGGCTAGTGTATGCGCCTACCTGATAATATGACTGAAAATTTTAAATTAATAGCCTGCGAGCCGCCGTATGACGTATGTTGGTGGGCGTGAACACTGACAAATAATACCTTAATGCACCGATTTTATTTAGCCATCTTCGATTGTGAACCTTGATTGATCTGCGCTTGCATAACCGTGTGAGTTTATATAACTTCTATTGGTATGCATTAGTGAATTTATAAAAGGTAAATATATTCATTAAAAATACATTAAACGAAGACAAAAAATAATAAGTTGATAGGCCGCGATCGCTGCGTAACCCGACCAGCCAAAGTGAACGCCAGGTTCCCCCGACTTTGCGATTGCTGCCACTGATTCATTTCTCCGTTACGCTAAACAGGTCTCGTATCAAAATCGCGATTCCACCTGAGAACCTCACCTTGGGAGAAAAAAGTAAATTAAAGGTGCGTTTTCATTCCCCCTTTACTGAAAGACAATTTGGAAATATCCCGTTTGTTAGGATATGATACGAGGATAAGGTGAACAATAATATTTCACACGAGGAGAGTAAATAATCGGTAAAAGCAATAACATTGATGAGAGCGATCTAACTAAGAAATGCGTAAGGTACATTTTTTGTAATGTAAGCAGTTTTTCACCTTGATTTAGTCACCATGCAAGAATCCGTCATTATGCCATCTGTTACAAACCTGAGTCTACAATTTTGAGTTTATGTGATAGTGTAGTCTTTCTTTGCGAAATTAACTGATAAGAGGTCAGTCTTTCGTTCATGTGCATAGGGAATATATTAATTATAAGTGGAAATAATCATTTTACAATATTAACAGCAGAATTTGTCCTTTGCTTTCGATTCCTTGTGTAAATTATGCCTTTTAATCAATACCTATTCATCGATATCTTTAAATTCTACATTTGGCAGTCAAATAATTTGTACTTACAGAATTCTACCTTTAATGGGATTCTAGCATCTGCAACTTCATTATCCTATTTTTTGCGTTGCTTGATAGCCTTTTCAAGAATATCCTCTCTTTTCCACATGTAGTTGTTCATCTCTCTTTAACACAAGGTAGACCTGAAACAAAAACATATTCGGTCAAGTCACTATATATTATTTTTAAATTTGTTATTTTAAGAATATGTTTGTACCATTTGAAAATGCAAATTCCGTTACTTTGTAAATTCATTACATATAATGTATCGTTAAATTTCAACTGAGAAAGCCATCTTTACTTGAGAAATTATAATTGTATACATCAAGGTGTATATATCCATACTGATCGGCAATATATGAAGTAGTGGCGAACTTTCAAAGAGTTTAGTCATACACAAGACAAATGTAATGAAATAGCCTATTATTATTTTACCTGAAGGTCGATCTAAAAACTTCACGTAAGTTACATTTGTGAAATGAAAGTGGATCTCATTCAACATGTGTTATTTAAATTGCACTACATAAGCCGAGTTAGTAGAACAAAAGAACTGTTAGACTGTTAATAACTTAAGTTCGATTCCTACAATACCTATGCACAAACTTCCCTTTGAGTAGAATACGGGCGTGCGAGCCCTCCATAGAGGCTTTTCGAAGGACTAGCTAAACGGGTACTGAACCACTTCGGAGAAAGGGCACCTGTTTTCTGGTGAGGTTCGCTAACAATGTTCACATATTTCCGAGAGGTTTTGACTTTTCCGCGACAGAAGACTTAAATTTCTATCTCACCTATTCAACAAGTCATTGGCAAGCTAAGGCGTGTAAGTTCGAGAACCTAAATAAGACATGAGCACCAACACTGCCATGCAGTTACCTCATAAAGAATCATATCTCGAGGTATATTTGACTATCTCCGAACTTGTAGGTTTACTATTGGCATTCGAAAGAAAATTCATGCTTCTTATTCTGATTAAATATAAACTTCGAAAGAGTGAAAATTCTAAGTATCGCTATTTCAATATAATTAATTCATCTGTTTAATATTTAATCCAATAAAGTATTCAGCCAAATCATTTTGACCAATAAAATAGGTATAACAAATAATGAGCTTATTTGCTAACAGCACATGGAGAAGACAATCTTCAATGAAAATATCAAAACAAAAATAATAATCATCGAATGGGGATACCATAGAGATCGTGCTGGGAAATGATTTAATTTAGCTAATAAAGGAATTAAGAGGCGGAAAATAAAGAAACGTTTGGTTAGAGAAATGCGGGTTGTAAGCCAACCAAAAGTTCGGTTGCTGTTAGGGAATGCAGAGGGACCCGTAAGGAAAGTTGTAAATCTGGATTTATGAGTTGAATTATTTCATTGAGCAAGCACTTATCAAAGTAAACAGTTACTAAAAGACCAGTAGAGCCTAGTCCTATAGTGTGCAATATATTCCATAAAATGTATTGTATAAAATGTAACGTGTATATTTGACTTTTTTAAACTTTTAATTTTTTAAAAAATGTGCGTAGAATAACTTACTGAGAATTATTCAAGATTATGTTTTTGTCGTGGCCGAAACTGTAAGGCTTGACATGCAATGATAAGGAATGAATATGTCATGACTAATTATTTCTCTTTCCCCGCAGGAAAACGTGAAATCAGAACCTCCAGAAGCAATTTGAGTAGCTGAAGACTCAACGCCCACGCAAATGTCAGGTGACTCCGTGGAGAAGTATTCGAAGGCAAAGTGGTGACAGGAATTGGACCAAGGAAGGTAAGGTTATTTTCGATCACTACTTAAAAGAATTCTTCAGCTTCCTCTATAAACAAATGCTTAATGCCTATTACTGTCACCAAACTGGCGATGAACCCTAAATCAAGCCTAAACTGTGTAATCTACTCAAATTTTTAATCAAGAACAGGGTATTATTGAACAATTTATGGATTCGAAAGTTTTATATCCTTATCTTTAAAGATAAATAAGAGGCCCGATTTCATACACACATATTTTCAAGGGAAATTGATTTAATTTCAATGTAATTATACAATTAACTCATCCATTCCCTGAATCGTCATGCAAATGAAGGTAAGATTCCCTCCGATCTTATTTTTATGAATTGACGTCGAAATAAAACGATAAAATATAACTTATCTAGGTCTCTCTTAAAATGTTGAAAACTCAGTAACAAATTATTTTTCGACATCGATACTCAAGCAATGTTTCTTGAGTTTGTAACAAGAAAACGAATCGGAATTTTTGCGAGAAACACCGTCCAGGTCGTCGATTTTCACATAATCTTTAGAGCATTTGGCTCAAATTAGACAACAATAAGACATTCAATATTATTTTAAATAAATACGTTATTTATTTATAACTACCTTCCTGCTATGACAAGATCTTTCGATTTGTCTTCACTAGTGTCCTTTCAACATATTCAACTATAAGACTCCGAGGTCTACAAAAGGAATCTGTCATTATAACGTGAATAAACAAATATATTCTCAAAGAGTTCTTTTGAAACATAAGTACAATGACCTTTTTTCTGTAAATGTAAACGATCTTTATCCTCTTCAGGTTATCTCTTCAAGTTATCTTTATTCTGTAATAGAGTAATATTTAGTTCGAAGCTGTGGGATGGATTGAGAAACGAGATCTAGAAATCCATTTCAACATGACCCAAGCTGCTATCGAAACTTGACGGTCAGCCCCACCGAAAAAAAAAGCGGCGGCACATCTTGCAGCGAAATACATCTAGCAGAATTAATTTAAACCGTGTTACATGACAAACGCCGCATTAGAGATTAGACATTCGAGAACGATTCGGCGAAAAAGAATGGCCTTCCTTTTTGAGATAGCGGCCTTTGTTTAAAGTAAAAAAAGGGATGTTGCCGGGCTAGAGGGAGTTACAACTTGGTCCGCACCCCTCACCTACGACCCTTCCTTCACTCCAATCTAAACCCCTTTCCTTCGCAGACAAACCCATCTCCACCCTGCCCATTTTTTATGCCCTTTTTTCATCCCCTTTTTTCGTTCCACCCTCTGCCTAGAATCCCTCTCTCTGCCCATATCCCACCCCAAGGGGATAACACAGCTCTGCCATAAAAAACCTTCCCTCCCCTCCGCAAGGGGTGAGTCACATGCCGCGGCGATGAAGGGGTGAATCCTTCCTTGAGATCCACCTCGAGTGAGAATCGCCCGAGAAGCTACTTCCGCATTGGGAAAAAATGTGCCGTGATTCGGATAAGCTTATCCATTCACTCGAATCCGAGAAAGTAAATGTTTGCCTTCACCTGCGATAGAACGGAAATTTACCATCGCAATTATAGTTCGAATCTAATCGGAAAGTCGGACAATTACTCCTAAACTTGTACCAAAATTACACCAAAATTTTCTGAAACATATTTAAACATCATTTTTGTAATGCACATGACATGAACAATTCATTTTTTGCAACATTCCTGAGAAATTCAGAAAAAATTCCAGCACCGACTAACCTTGAGATTGAGAATCTAACTCTGATAATCCTTAACAAATATTGACAAAATTCTTGTCAGCGAGAATTCTCTACCATCATTCATTAGGACTGGTAATTTTCTCATTAGAGTTCTTTCAAAACAAGGGTAGCGGGTTCGATACTTTTAGGATAGAGCTTTGAAGGCTCTGGAACTTATTAATACAGCTATCTACTGCCCTTGAATTAATATTTTTCAATTCACCCGTAGGATGTTAATTAACTTGTCGTCGTTCCCTATCTATAAGACGAACATTGTTTCGAAAACTATGGGATCTAAAAACAGTGTGCGCTATACAAAAGTAGCGAGTTGTTTAAATAACTACTACGTTTGCCCACACCTACGCTAAAAAGGATCGTTGCTAATAGTTTTCGCGTTTGTTTTTTTTCGCCCTCGTTACATTAGGTTTACGAGGGTATTTCGGATTCCAAAATCAAGTTCTTAAGCGTGGAACGAATTAACGAATTGAAAATCTTAGTCATGTCCTCCTTGATGCAAGTATAGTTTATTACAAGAATAGAATTATGATTCACGAATAGTAATGGCAATTCGTACAAGTGTGAAATGAGATCCTGAAACTCCGAGAAGTTCTTCGTGTCTTCTTGAGAGTTAGCTAAAATGAGGAATTTGTATTTCATTATCATCTATAACTTCAAGAATTATTTCACTTATTGTAAAGTGTAAGCATTTCTTTCATGTTTACATATTTCTTCGAAGTGAAGTAAATGGATTATTATCATGAAAGCATTTTTCAGGAAATGAAAGGGTTAAATGTTAAATCTCGTTCTCTAATCCTAAAATCAAGGATTCGCACAACGTAGCTCATGGAAATGGGGACTGTATCCGACCCTCCCAATATGCCACCAAATATGACTTGCGTAAGGCAATCTTATAGACTTTTTGATGTAACCGAAGCATCACCCAGCTTACGGATCCAATTAACGCGCTCCTGAGCGTGTCTCCGGAAAATTTCCTCTCCCCTCCGAAACATCTCGTTGTTTAGCTACCACAATAGCCGCGTGATTGGTCAGGAAGGACCCTCCTCACAATGGACCACTTGAGTGACGCGGCGGAATTATACAACGCTAATCACTCCCTCAAACAAGCGCACGAGTAAACGCAAGAAAATCCACGCTGGAATCGGGTCACAAATTAACACCGATCGATCCCTCGATATCCTTCGACATCCTGAGTATTCCCTCTTTTTCCAACCAGACTAAAATAAAGAGATTTTTTCGACTGACGCAAAATGACCGCGTAAGGAACTAGAACGCCTTCGGATGACTTAAAAAAATTACTCCCTCATCGATCAATCGAATGGAAAGGCTCGCTTCGAGTACGCATCAATCAACGTCAATCGTTGCAGTTGTCACGCCTTTTCATTGTAGAAGCTGAGCGTTCGAGTGCTATAAATAAAGGAGAGATCTATTAGACCATATCATGATCGGCGTCATAATCATCATTCCGTCGCTGTGGACTTTGTGAAAAAACTGTTTGCTCTAAGTGATCTGATCCTCCATAACTGTTATCTGTAATGAGAATCGATTGATATATCCCTTGAAAAGATTGGTTCTAATCGGCTGATTTGTCCCACATTAAAGAGGAGTACAGAAGATGAGCTTGTCCGATAAAAATATCTATTCTCATCTATATACGAGTATATTAATTTTCGAAAGCAGGCTTGGGTTGAGAAAGATCTTTCTTAATCTCAAATTACTGCACTGATATTCATTTATCATCATGTATAATTTCATATAATTTATCTGATAGATATCTATGCTTTCTTGCATAATTAGAAGCATTTGGAAAATATCTACTACAGTCTTCAAAGCAGACAGGTTGGCCAATCCTAGAATACATTGGCTTTTATGATCTAATTGTCATAGATATGCTTTTCACTGACCGTTAACTATTTGTTTAGGGATCTCTCCTCATGGCTGATGATTTTTTTACTGAAAAGTGAATGAAAATTATGTTGCTAATTTAGAAATGGGCTCTTGGAAATGGATCTTAGCTCTCCAATTTTAAGTTAAGTATTCGTGTAATTCGGAGTTTACTTTCCTCGAATTCATAATAAATAATTACAAGCTACAGGAACAAGAGAATGTATCTCGAGGATTTATCGAAAGATTTCTTTTTATCTTTATGATGGACGATAATAAATTGTGTTCTTTCCATATCGAAAGTTCAGGCAACTCAAATTTGTTTTACTAAAATAATCCAATCATTATAGAACTCAGCATGAAATAGTAAGTGAATTAAATTCCATGAGACAAATATCTCAAACATCTAGTAATATCATGGCCTAAATGTCTTCTTAGATAGTTCAGCCTAAAAAATGAATGTTATGATGGAGTTCTTTACAATAACAAGTAATTTTTTGTTGGGTGAATTTTAGTTACACTCTTACAAGTGACCCTTTATTAAGACTAACAACCATTCCCTAATTAAGGCTCGAGCCTGGGACCTCAGTGTTGCTAGAACACCACGCTAAATAACGCTTAATAAACGAGTCATTTTATTCCGAAATACTTCGGAATACGAAGATAACTCTCTTGGGGTTTCCGCCTTACACATACTTTTGCTTCCTTCCTTACAAACGCCCCCTACTTTCGGAATGATACATTTTGAAGGTAATCTATGCGGAATAAATGCTTTTCGATACAACTTTATGACACCCTAATCGACGCGGTTATATATGTATCCTTCACACAATCAATTTCATCTTATACCCCCCTGACCAAGAATGATAACTTTGGCGATGAAACATTGGATATGCATCTCTGACGAGGAAATATGCCAGCGATGCATTTCGGGCGGCGAATCCTCAAGATGAATCGTGGGCGATGAATTTACCTACTCCCCCGACAAGAAGCGAAGCGTCGTCTTGGAGAAGGACAAAGAAGAGGCGAAATTAGTCAGAAAGGGGGAAAAAGAAGAGAAGAACACGTACGTGAGCAGTAACAAATGAGATGGAGGGAAAAAAAGACGGGGGAGCGTAAAAAAAGGGAGATTGAGGAGAAGTGGAGAATGTAAAAAGGGATTAATGTGCAAACACACACTCACAAAAACGTTTTTGCGCGGGCGAAGAAGGACGCTTAAGTATTAGTATTAAGGGTAAGGCGGCGGGAGTTTTACGCAAGGGGGAGGGTATAGGTGAGGGGGAGCGTCGAGAAAAAAAGCGCGAGGGGTGGAAATAGTGAACGGGTCGATATAGGTCTACGCAACCCTCCTAACGCGTAACGCACCCCCTTTGCATCCTTCTAAAAAAACCCCTTTCCATCCCTCAAATGCACCCCTTTTATTTTTTTCGAACCCTCTCTCTCCAATCTGCTATATGGAACCCCTCCTCCCCCCGGGCTCTCACCCCTTCCTCCGCACCCACCCCTCGCACACCGATGGGTTTTTTATGCTATTTTTTCACCCCTAGCAGTCTGCCAACGTCTCCTTCCCCCGCAGACCCCACCCAGAAGAAAGGGTGGGTGGGGAACTCACTCCCCCTCTTTTTTTATATGACCCGTGCTCACGAGCGTGGGTCTATCTCCGCCTCATTCCCCATTCGAGTTTTTCTCTTCCGCCTCGATATCGCATCCTTTTCTTCGTTTTACTCCTTCGTTCCACCTTCAAGAACGCTGCATCCTCGCTCATTTTCCCCTCCTTCGATCCTCCCTAAAGCTTTTCACTGTTTCTTCTCTTATTCCCCTCCTGGTTAACTTCGTAGGTGGATCTCAAAACTTCTGCCTGTTCACGAACCACTCAAGTAACCCTTTGCTATATAAGCACTACACCTTTTTGTTTTGATTTCGGTATTTAGTATTTCTAGTAGCGGATATCAACCTGTCATAGCAAAAGCAAGAAAAGTTCAATTAAGAAACAAATAAATACGTCTAAGTTAGGACTTCTAATTCAAAGTCAAAAACATCCCAAAAATAAATCGATTTAACTGAGAAGAATTAAAAGAGATATTGTATACAAAGAACCCTAGCGAATCTTAAAACTTCATTTTTCATTAGAATTACACCAACAAAAAAAGGCGGTGTTAAAGCACTTCGCGTATTGCTAGCTATAAGGTGTTCAAGCAGAATTACGTCAGCGTAATGTGGAAATATAAAACTTGATCAAATCCGATGATTAAATTCACATATAATTTTAATCTGCTTGTTATACGCCGACCTTGCGTTCCTAAGCAACAAATTGCCTTATCAAGCAACAAATCTGAAATAACATGACAAAGGACGCTCAAGGAAGCAGCCAAAGGATTCGCATATTTAAAAAGATTGAAAATCAATTACGATTAAGTTATGATTTTGCAACAGATTCTAATAATAATGGATCGCCAATTCTATCATCAATACATCAAACACAGAACTATAAACGTTACGAGGATTAAATAAATATATAAGCTAAGAAATAAACTAATGTCATTGTGATCCTATAGAATATCGTTATAACTACAAATACTGATTAATATAAATTCAAAATGAATTTTATATCCACATCTTCATTCATGGCTGTTGTAGGAGTTCGTAGTGGCTTGTGTCGTGAATCTCAAAGTCCTGAGTTTGAGACCGTATTACCATAACTATAAGTCACGTATCTCGAGATAGCTCATGACAAGTATTACGAGACGAAAATTCACAATTTTAAGGTATTGCTCTCCTACAGGAATCCCGTACCTAAACTTCCATCGACCACATCTCCTTTACCAGAGCGTTCTGCCAGACTCGCTTCTGTCCTTACGTTTGCTACCCTTCCATCAAGTCCTTCAGCCCACGAGTTTCCATCTACAACAGTTCCCCTCACATTTTTCCCTTTCCTCCCCATCCGAAATCCCTTCTTGCCTATTTCCCTTCGCAATTTCCTTCAACCCTACCTTCATAACACGAACTGTTATCCATCCCGCTCATCCTCTCCTCCTTAGCTCCCCTTTCTTTCCTAGCCTTTGGATTGTTTTCTCCTCTTCCCGTCGCAAACCTTTCTTTACGACAGTTGGACTCCATACCCCGTAAAAATTCTCGAATGACTTCAATCACCCATGTACTTCTTTCCCTCTCCTCCATTTCCGTTTCGTACATTGCTTTTCCCCTTCACCGACCCTCCTAAAACTCACGCTCCCGATAGCTTCGGGTGTTACTCCCTTTGGTGCGGGCACTTCATTCCGATAAGAGAGGGGGCCTTTTGCTTGTTATCGAGGGGCTTTGAATGAAGTAAGGTGAGCTTGGTGTAGAAGCGCAACAAACCGCATAGAGGAAAATAAATGGAATAGTTCAGTAGGGGTGAATTTCAACTATCAAGGGCTTAGGTGCCGCCCCTCCCAGAAATTCGCCTTAAAAACAACAAAGCATTCTTTTTTGGGCCCCCGTTACGGAAAGGCCCTCAACTAGCGCTTAGTACGCCTGGTAGTAAATCCGCACCTTCTTATGAAAGTGATGAGTACAAGAAAATTTGGAATTTCCACCCTTAAGTTGAAACAGCTAAACAACACAGTTATTTGTGTTAGTTCAGTGTAACCCTATAAAAGAAATATGACCGATTTTGGGAAAAGGTTATGAAACGGTATACGTATCACGTTTTTTTAAAATACGACAAGGAGAGGTTTTCAGGTGAAATCGCGATTTTGAGACGAGACCTGTATGGAATAACAGAGAATTGAATATAAAAAATATCCGTTTCTGTCCTAAGTGTTTCTCTCCACTGGTTAGTGAGTTATGTTTTAATATACCTTCAAGAGTAGCAAATTAGATACCTGCTGCTAAGCTTCTTCGCAGTTAATCAGTCACTTTTCACAAATTCACAACTTGTATCGTAATAATTTTATTACTACATTGTCGCTATGAAGGATCTTAAGCCTTATCGCACTTCATCCGAGCATTTTTAAGGATAATGTAAGCCGCGGGTGCACCGATCTGCAGCAAAATCATATGTGATAAGTATGGATTTTACTCCCTCTCTCTTTGAAACCTTCTATCCACTCAGAACCGAAATTAGTCTTTCCCGTGACTCCTAAACATTTGCGTTAAGTCTTCATCTTCCATTATTGGATGTTGGCCACGTTGCATTTCGGTCCTCTTGTTTGATGTGCGTATTAAATCCTCAAACTGGTAATCCTTTCAATTAATTTATGTTGTTCAGCCAAGACAATTTTATTCTCCATTTTACCCTTTTCCCTTCGATCTCCCCATTTGTTATCAACAGTACACGCCGACATTTAGAGTTCCTTAAAATATTTAGGCATTTCTTCCTCTTTTAAACATAGATCAGATGTTACATTTGACAAATCGATTTCTAAGACTGAGGTCTAGATTTGAGTGAACTTGCTTGCATTTCACGAAAGCGCTTACGGGCGTTCTCTGTGTGAGGTTGTTCTCCCTCTTCAGCTATGCTCCACGTATATGTTGTAATAATTTCTATGATTTCCTGATGGCAACCCGATTTCGCCGAAAACTACAAATTTACTCTATAGTAAGAACAGAAGTCAAATTGCGGTCATTTAGGTTCATTTTGAGGATTTATAAATGCTTCCAGCTCTTAATTCCATTTCAATCTCAACTTCTAATCAGCAGCAGTCGAGACCAAAAAGAGGTAAAGTATTTTCCCCAGCTGAAAAATTCGTTAGTAGGGTTAATCATTAGTGAAGGTATCACCTGTACAAGGTACATTTCTCATATATAAAAAGTGTGATAGTAGTAAAAGGCAGTGAAAGGAATAACAAAATCAAGTGATAAGGAATTCGAGTGGAAAGTGAAAAAGATGCTTTGAGGGGAAATTGCGGGCAAGTGTAGTATGAGCTGATGGGAAGTTTCTTTCTTGATTTTGAATTTATCCTTCGCAATATATGCTTCATGCAGCCCAATTCATCTCTCATGCGATTCTTTTACGTCTATCTTCTCTTCTTACATCGTCCATTTTACCCTTTTACTTCACTTCTACACCACTTCTTCAAATCCTTCCTTCCATCTCCTCTCCTTCGGAAAACGGTCGAACACCTTAGCAAAAAATTCACATTCCCTTCCGAATATATCCCTTCCTTAGAAAACCCTTTTCCAAATTCCTTATTTCTCCGGATGGACGCTCTAACCCAACATCTTTCCCTTTACTTTGCCCCATCTTCTGCGCTACCCATAACATCCTCTCCCTCATTTCATCCTTTCAATATATCTTCCGTTCCTCTTTTAGCTTATCTTTCCATCATTTCCTCTCATGTTTCACCTACGTAATTCTTTGGAACAGTTAGCAGGTGAAAGTTATTTTAGTATCGACTTTCCTTCCAACTGTCCAACCAGTTAAAATGGATTTTGGCTGATTCCTTTGTAAAATTCTCGCAAGTAATAATAAAAATTACAAGGAAGAAGTTTCTAAAATATCAAATCTTATTTTTAAGATATTGAACATTTTTTTGAACAAAGACAAATGTCAATTTAAATGTCAATTTTTCGATTATCTTAGACATAGTAAATGCGCTACATTAAAAATCAAATCGTGGTAGGAGAGCTTAAGATAAGCAAAAGCCCATGATTAAGTGTATTTGCAATTGTATCTCCTCCACTTGTAGTGGGTTTAAGTTTACTTATAAGAGAATTAGGAGAAATCACACTCAAACTTAGTATGTAAAGGAAGGATGTTCACGTATTTGAGACATTGCAGCGGCTATTTGTTATCAAAGACTCATTCAATTTTTCTATGATGACTTTCAACGCCTATCATTCTCTCTATTAGGGGTATGGAAGCTTTAACTATGCGAAGACCGTTCGATCTTACATGAAAGGTCACTTTTAAAACCATCAGGCCACCCTTGTATTGCATGTTGCCTACACTCAGTCAGTTAAACCTCGAAATTTTATACGAGAAAATGAATTCACTCGCTGAATAAAATGGAAGAGAAAATTTCTTTCTTTATTTTCTCTTGGCGCCATAAACTAGATTAGGTAACAAAATTACTTAGAGAATGGTACTTGTATGAGAAATACCGCGATAGACCCCCAGGAAGGCTACAAGTAGTCTGAAGAAAGCAAATTTCCCACATCTGCTCTAAAAAATTTAAAATTGATAAGCAAACTTTTGTTAGCTACATCTCTGGAAAGAATCATCCGCCACTCTAGTATCATCCGAATTCCTCATATTTATCCTCTATGATCTAAAATTGATAAAAAGATGAGCCTATTCAAGATGAGGAAAAAACATGAGTTTCTAAAAGATGTACTTGATGCAGAATGGATGTTTTAAAGCTGAATCATTATCCTTTTACTCAAATAAACTTGTCTTAATATTATTAATATGGGCATCAATTTTAGTCAAATATCATGCAGATTTGTAATAACCAGTTATAGTATAATTGTAGATATTCATGACAATGAATTTTCCTACACATTTTCTATGTTGTTGAATAATTTATTATTATCATTCTTATTATTTCTAATTACAAGACGTTGAATAGATCCCAACAATTATTTCTTATCCGTCATTTTAGTAACTCGAATGTATTTCTTATCCGTGAGTGTGTCAAATGTTTCACTGTTTAAATTTTCTTTATCACAATGTCCACCTCTTTTCCTATAATTATTGAATATTTTCAGTCTTTTAATTGTAGACTTTCATCAACTTTTCGATGTTCATAATTTATAGGTCTTAAATATATAAGCCTTTAGACGGCTGATTCTTCTACTATCTAAAGAAAAGGAAACTTATCATTCTGCAAGGGTATAGGCGAAAATTAGCAAGTATTGCGAAGGGAAGTAAAGAGAATTGGAATTTGTGAGACGGGAGATGAAAGATGGAACAAAGAGGAAACTCAAGACGGGGAAGAGGGAGAAGAGCAGAAAGTGGAGAGGTGAAACGTAAGAAGGTCTTTTCTAGTTATTCGAGCGATTTTCTCTTGTTTGTACGAGGAACCCTTTTTGGAGCTGACGTCCATCTGGTGATGGAGAAAGTTGAGGGAGAAAGGCTTGGCTCTTATCGACGAGAGATTGAAGAGGGTGTGGCGGAAGGGAGAAGGAATGAAGGCCAATGATGGGCGACGGAATTACTTGGTGATTGGGAAACCGAAAAGTATTAAGAATGGAATAGCGAAAAGGGGGAGGAGGAGAATAGGTGTGAAGGAGGAAAGAGGCAAAGTTTGCGATAGTGATGGGTGCGCTTGGCAGTCTCTCGAGTAAAGGATAGTTTGTTGAACAAAGAAAATAGAGGCAGAGAGAAGATTGGCAGTGAAGGGGAGTTGGATGGAAAAAACATGGCCTCTGAAGAAACAAGGTAGATAAGGAAATAGAAGAAAAGTAATCCCAGACTGGAGTGAATTTTGGTATATATTATCATTGTTGTCGTAGTAATTTTTAATGCTTCGACAGCTGCGGTCATTCGCACGTGAATCCTCACCGGGAATCTAACCCGGGACCGCTTTCATCAAAGACAAACGCGATACCCGTCAGGCTAATAGGAGGGTCTGTCATTATTATTTTTGTTATTATTATTATCATAGTTGTAAAAGAAGCAGAGTTTAATCCTCTTTTCTACCGCAATTACATTAGTTTTAGTAGCGTTAGTACGAACACAGATGATGAAAAATGTGCCCAAATCAAGAAAAACCCTGGAAGGGGGATAAGTCGAGACTCTATCACCGGACCAAGATGTTGGAAGAGTTGCAGACTTAAGATTACTCTCTTGTATTACTGGAAATACTCTTAATGAACTGCAAGACACAGTTTTTCTCCTCTCCTCTAATCGCTATAATATGCAAAATGTTTTAAGTATTTTTATTTCATTGGGTTTGGTTTGTCTTGTTTTCATGTCATAACTTCAAATTTTATCTTATTGTTAGTAAACTATGAGGGAAAAAGAATCCGGCTAGTTTATGTAATTGAGTCTTAAGAGTCACTTAAAAACTTTTCTTAGTTGTCGTTCGCTAATGGTTGCATGAAAAAATTTCACCACAATACTCAGTGAAAGGAGAGTTCCACAAAATTCGACTGAATTAAACAAATAATTCAGTCTTTACTAAATATATTTATATTTAAAGTCTTTACTAAATATATTTACCTTACAATTTTTATGTTTTCATGAGAATCGAGTTTTTCCGCTTCCCAATACATTCACGTCATCAAATATCGAGGACTGAATGCTTTAGCAAGCTTTTCAAATCAGGAATAACTTTCATTGGCGAAGGGACTTATACTCATCGAGATAAGTAATTAACCGAAGTAAATTACTTTTCAACGAGATGAACCTCCCCCATCCCATCTCTAATTACATATCGGATCATACGAAAAAGATACGTTTATTCATATCTCGTTAGAATACTCTCGGAATCCTTTCTCATCGCACGTGCGCACCGAGCGAAAGAATGAAAAAGATGCGAATACATAATGCGAACGATTTCCTGTCCTCTCCTTCATTATACTGTTAAGCCATTCCGGAACATTTCCCGATGGCCGGAGGCGGAGATGAATTTACATTACGAGAAGGGCCTTAATTAAGAAGAGACCCTCCGCCGGCCGAACTAATCTCCGTCGGCCGCGAAAAAGTAAGAGTGGGTGTCGCGCAAATTAGACGTGAGAGATTACCCTCGATTGGCGGAAGAGTTTTGACGCAATCAAAACGAGAGGGGAAAGTTGTTTTGGGGGAGAGAAGGGGGCGGTTGCTGGGCGACGAGGCGATTGTGAAATTAAAAAAGGAAACGGCGGAGAGCGTGAACTGAGGAAATAAATTAAGAAAGGGAATAAAACGGGGAGGCTTTCCCATCCTTACGCGAGAGTGGGAGTTTTTTAATTTAAATTCTAATCTCGTGTCATTACCCTAACCGGGATTTGGCGCGAGTAGTGCGGGGGAAAATCGAGAAGGGGCGGATAGGGTTGGGGAAGTTTTTCCCGGGGAGTGGCGCTGTTTAATGGCCGTTCAATAAAGGAACTTCTGCCGCTCGAAAAGGGAGAGAGGAAAGTTTGCTGAGTGACTTGATAAAAGGAAATGAAGGACCGTCTCTTCTTCCATCTCCTTTCCTCCAACTCTTCCTTTTACCTCTTCCATTCCGTCCTACTTAACCGTCCCCAATCGTTTAATCTCTCTCTCTCCCCACTACTCATTCAGCCTTTCATCCACCTCCCTCTCTTTTCCCAGCCACGACATTTTCAGCCGTGTTCATTGAATTGGGGGAACAACATCTCTTCCCCTTAAATTAGAAACATCTTGTGCGACGGAGACGAAAAGAATATGTTACGTTTTTAGATTCGGCAATTCATTTCCTTTCCTTTGCAGAGGGGAAAGTAGAGTCAAATTATTTGCGCCAATTAATGACGGATGAGGTCGTATATAATCTCGAACTTGAATCAAAATGTTTTTTAAAAGACCTGCGCTGCCTTCATGTTTTTTCAACTTCTGCTCTAATTCGTTTCAACGCTATCCTATATACAGTCTAAGCTTTCTAGCATGAGCTGATACCCTTTTACAAACGCCGGAGCTTGGATACATGATTAATACGACCTCAGGATTACTAAAATTAGTAAAATGTTGCAGATTGACGTATCATATACGTATTGACAAAAAATTAGACGTACTTGAGAAAAAATCATAAACCCAAAAACACCTCCGGATCGTCCACTCGAAGGCTATTGTCTTGTGATAACGGATAGAATACTTTCGCGTACATGTTTATTTTGAGAAATCCGGTATACAGAGGGAGGAAAAGGGAGTTGAGTAAGAGTTTCATTTTCTATTATTCTTTAAAATATGACTACAGACCGATTCCATGTCCGGAAGAATTTATTGCATTCTTTTGTCAATACTGTAATAAAATAATGCCCTAGATGACTCTAAAATACTCCCCAAATGGGAATCTAAAACGACTAATTAATAAGAATTAATAGAAATAACGATCGATTAATGATGTATAAAGGATCTTGAGTGAAGGCAGAAATTCGTTAGTGGACCCAAGAGTAATGTATACACATGAGAAAAGCTTGTTGAAAATTCTCATAATTTTGAACACAAGAAAGTTACAGCCATGAATTCTATTAACTAATTGAGAAAATGCTGATCTCAATGATTTGCCTAAAAGTGTCGAAGCCCTGTGAGTCTTTACCATATGACGATCTGTTTTCCATAAATTAAAATCCTCTTACTTACAAAATAAGAGTCCAGCATACAAACTTAAGGAACACGATAAGCTTAAACATATATAAACAATGCAGTTGTAGGGTTAAAAAATATTGGTTTTTCCCTACGGAATATGCGACCACACACACTGTAATCTTAAACATATTACTTTCCAATTTTAAAACTTATTTACTACACTTCAAGACGATCTATGAATATATGTAATAATCCAGCACTGAAATTATATTCTAGCCGTAACGAATGGATTATGATACCGATACGTTTATCGTTCAGGTACTATCGTCTCAGGTAGATTCAGGAACCTATTCGCGCGAACCGGTACGAACCTGCTAAATCCCACCTCTGACTTCATATAACTGAGAAGAAATCAAACGCGGAGCCCGTTAGATCCAAATGCGGCGCTTAGGTAACTCTTTCGTAACAGTGTTGTCCTAGGGTTAAGAAAACCATCATGAGACGTGATGACCTCTACCTCAAAGGCCGAAGAGACATTAGTTTCGGAAAGAGTCGAAACGAGACAAATAGGAAAGGTCACAAGACTGTTATCTCGCGTGTCCATGGACTCGTGATGCTTTCCGACCCGAGAAAGACAGAGGGCGCCAAGCGGACACTTTCCGAAACGAGGGTCAACGTTCGTGGAGAGACACCCTCTACTTATCTCCCATTTGGACAGAAAAATACCGACCGCCTGTAACAAACGGTGGAATGTTGTTGAACGATAACATCGCATGACCTATCCAAGCGTAACCCGCAGATGTTGCATTCTGTCGTTTAAGAAGTCTTCCTCAGATTCGGGTGGGTATCGATAGACTGATAACCACTTGCTACGATTGGATCGAGAGTATTTTAAACGCTAATCGTATCGGACTGAACTGAACTATACCCCCAAAGAATGTGATGAAGTAGAAATTAATCTAGATTCGTATCTAGACATACTTCCGAGATACTTGCATAGGATCCTCGAGGTTTACTTATATTGGTAGGGTTAAGCTAAACAGTTCTATAACATTCTCAAAGCATATTAGTAATTAAGATTATAGAGCATGGAGTTGTGAATATTAATTTTCTATTAAATATCAAGGCACTTTACCTTTCTCTCAGTCGTTAAAAAGGAAAAATCATTACATATATCCATCCCATCTGACAAACTCTTTTGGGGTCCCCATATATTTTTCAATTTACAAAAATGTTTACTGCGACAATCCATTAACCATCGTAACACAAATAAATTATGAAATGAAATTTCGTGTATTTTATTGTGGTGCCGTCGGATACTGTACGATATACCGAGAGTTTTTCCTATCCGTAGTTTTTCCGGTACTGCAGTAAATAGGCTTGGTTGTACTGGCTTAGCTGAATGATTATCAACCAAGGGTCTCCGTAGACCCAAAAAGATCTGTATCTATCTCTTCAGGAGACCCTAGTAGGGATATTTTCCTTAAATATCGAGTTTGATTACCTCTAGCTCCAGTCAGACCGAATCTAGAGAATGATTGAATTTGATATATGGCAACCAGCAGACATGACTTAAATTGGTGACTTCGAAACCGAGCAGTGTTAGGCTAGATATGTTGCTATGGATCGTTTAGACAAATCGACAATTTTTGTGAAAATGGGACCATAGAAAACATTAGGAGAATCAAGATAAATTTTAGATTATGTACAATGCCCATTCCTTCTTTAATTAAGGCTTCTGAAATCGATTACCAACCGATATCGCTTGAAAAAATTCATTTTATTCATAAAAATGTTTGAGAAACACTGCCTACACAGATACATCCAGCTTAACCACATAACCAACAACCTAATCCTGTCTCCTCCGCTTAGTTCGAAAGATCGCCATTGATGAGAATGTCGTAATAGAATTCGCGGATCAAATGTCCTCCTCCCATTAGTAATCACAGAAAAGTTTCACATTTATTCAGCGATGCCATTAAGAGTCCGTCGGTCAGGCGAGGAAGGTATGGAGCTGGAAATGGAGGGAGAAGGACGATCGATGAAAGAGAAGGGTTTCTCCGCTCTCAGCCAATCGCATCTTGCCTCTAAGCCACGCCCCCTCCCCCTCTCTCCCTATTTATCCTTCCCTCTTCATTACGCTCTCTCTTTTGATGGCTCACCAGCGAACGGCTGATATGTGCTTCGCACCGGCGATCCCTCACAACACATTACGCTCTTGACTGCATCATACTCATTACGCTATGCACTTTTTGTCTCCTCCCTGCTGTTGCCTAGCATTGACACTTCCAAGCTTTGCATCACAGCGACTCATTATGATTTAATCCACACTTCGCGGTAAACAAAACCATTCGCTTTTTGCTACGGGTTGAAGTTGTTCAAGTATAGTACGTTATGTCAGGGGCGGATCTAAAATCTTGCCAAGGTGGGCGATTTAAGACAATTTCTATACAAAATCATCTCTGATTGACTATTAAAATAACTCATGCAGTGATAAATGCTGAAGATGCATGGTGACCATAGGAAAACTTCACGATCACATTTAAATTCCCACTGTTAGTCATATCCTTGACAAATTGAAAATACCTCAAACTCACCAAAGGGACTATCTTCCTTACTCCCCCCTCTATCACGGTCAATATAATTTCAGCTCTAAAAAGATAAAATATCACCTGAAATAAAGAGCTCACATTGCAACGTACCATTATCAACGCTAACTAGTCGCTTCAATGGAGGATGGCAATCCTTAGGAGAAAGATGTAAACTAATGTTTCATTTGCTACATAAAGTGAGAGAAAGACCTTGGAAGACGTTGAAGATATAACGCCCTCCCTGTTTCATGAGCCAATCTGATATCACGAAAGAAAATAGATGATAATGCTTTCAGTCGTAACCGATTGAGGAAATACATATTTGGTGCCTTACGGTAATTATAAAGAAGTATTAGTGTAACATTTATAGCCGATGATATTGTCGGATGTTTGTGGAACGCTGAGAGTTTTTCCTGTGCGCCGCGGATCGTAGGTTTAGCAGTACTTGTAAAGCCAGCTGGCTTAGCAGAATGATGCTCAACCTCCACGGACCCAGGGAGATATATAGATTACACTTCAGGAGTCCTAAGTTTCTTCAAGAACCGAAATGAATTATCAATGGCTCCAATCAGACCCAATTTAGAGTATGCATGTGATGTATGACATCCTGTAGACAAGCTTTGCATTGGTGAATTAGAAAAGGAGCAGTGTTATGCTGGGCGTTTTGTTAAGAATTGTTGAAAAATCGTCAAGCGTTACAAATATGGGACCAATGAAAACGTTAGAAGAGTGAAGACAAGTTTTAGATTAAACATGCTAAATAAATATGGAGATAATTCTTTTTCGAATGATGTGGTATATATAATTTAGGATAACTTGCGGAAGAATAATTCCCCTACCCACGGAAATAACAATGTGAACAAGAATAAAATATTTGCTATCTTTATCGTGAACTACAGAATGAAGATAATTTTTTCAGAGCCGGAGGAAGTCTTCTCAAGAACAGCGAAAGACATATTGCCTTCTGTAACACAAATTCCTATTTCTGGAATGAAAATCACGATTCCGAAATGATGCTCACGAGTTTAATGACAAAATTAGTTTCTGATTAAGATATCCATCGAATAATTGCTCAGCAAACTTCCTTGCTGAGCTTATCACCTATCTTTCTATTTCACATTGTAGAGCTGATTCACTCATATCGTGCCCGGACGCTATTACTTTCTATCATAGTGAGCGATCGACCACGAATCTTACTCCTGAATAATCGCTGAAATCTCTAAGACGGATGCTTAGACTAAACCATCATTGTGATTGGGACACAGCTTATAATTAGATAGTAGATTTCGAAACACCCTATTCCTTTAAAAACGCCTTTTATTTTTGACTTCACCCTAATATTTTCCCTTCCTAGCTATGTCCAGGTATCGTATACTTCATAAGTTAACCGAATTTAAATTGGACGTTAAGGAATAAAAGAATGTTCATTTAACTAGGGAATCGTTTTCTCATTTAAAACTCCCATGATTTGCTATTCAATGCTATTTTGCAAGCTTTGAGGTCTTCATTTTTAAGCGTCTTGTTGTTTTTTCTTTTACGTAGATACATACTATCTACCACTGCACCCTCCAAACTTTTCCAATTCTCAGTACTGTTTCCTTCTTCACTCATTAATTCATTTCTGTTCGAGAATTTATGTCAGTGAATTGTTAACCTGACATATCCTAACTTTATAAATTCCTGTTATCGCTAGAAAAGTCACAAGTGTATCAGATATCTGGCATAATGTGAAGTAATCTTCAGTAGAATTATCCACAAGAAGATATAAAATATCTCATTTCACCTTACAACTCGTATTTTTTTTTTTTTTTTGATTCTGGAACAACCTATACAACTTCGGCATAATAGCTCACAGAGCACTCAGTTTCTATCCCTGAATTTCGATTTATTATTTTAAATTATAGTATACATTGCCATTTCTGTATTCAGGATGAGCACAAAATATGGTATTTAGAAGCAAATAACAGCACACGAAGTCAACAGTTTCTTTATAAACTAAAAAATATTAAAAAGACTCTTATGACATATGTTAATAAAATTTTTCGTAATAATACGTCCATTAATGCGAAAGACGAAATACTTCTCATTTTGCGATGTCGTCCACAAACTCATCTGTTCATTTTTCTTTTCAAAGAAAATCACGAAATGGTAAAGAGATTTTGTGGACACCCTGAATTTTTCAAACCTTAGCTCCACTTGATATCGAACGTGTCATCTTATAAGATATATCATTTGAGTAGATTATAGCAGAAAGAATTTTCGGGATAAGTAATATCAAACTCTAAGGTTAATTGAACCGTATAGCATCGCTATCTCTCTCATCGAGTAGAAAGCCTTCATTTTCCATGTTGATTGAATATGAATATTTCTGCACCTGTTGATCGATATTTTTACGTTTTGTCAATCCAAGAAATGAAATATGCGGCAATATAAGCGTTAATGTATGTATCCCGTGAATGTAAAACGAGTACCTTTTTACTCTCTAGACTTCTTATATCACTTCTCTTTTAGATCTAACTCTTAATATTCAACCGGTTTTTCTTGAGTATCCTATTCCTGCAAGATATATCATTCTCGAAATGTATTCGGATTATTTCCAAGAGTTATAGAAAGAATCATGGAGGGGTGCCATGATCGTGTAATTCAGCATGTAATAAGGATAGTAATGCTGGCAATAAATACTTCGGAAACTACTTGGTCATCCCATAACCTTCGCCACGGCTTTCTCCATTGGCCATTTCTTTACGATTCTCATCTTTCCTTCGTCCGCATTTCTCTGACCACTTTCATCCCCTTTTTCAACTTTCTCTCGCCCATAATAATTCTCTCCGCCGCCACCCTCCAGCCAGCGTACCCACCCAATAGTGCAATTATCCATGCGACCCCTCTCCTTCGAACTCCATAAATCTCCCTTCCTTTCCATCCCTCTAAATAATTTTTTTACCGAGCTTTCTTTCCCCATACCTCATACTTCTCCCTTCAACTTAGGGTAAAAGATCTATCGTAGAAAGAGACTATAGTCTGTTGAGGTAGGACAGTGGTTGAAGGGTGGTAACTGGATGGACCTCCAAGCACACGCTGCACAACCATTGTTGTCTCCCATATTTATATTTTTTCTACCTTTTTCGAGATTTTTCCTACCTTTTTACGCGTTGATGGAAAAGGGCCTTTTTTAAAATCCGTTTTTTTTCTGCGTCCCTCATACACCGTTGTTTATATGTATATTTTCGTACGAGGGTAACGTTTTTTCATCGTATGCACGCGCGGAAAATTCTGCGCATGCGCCCTTTTTTTAACCATTTTTTTTGCCCTTTTGATGACCGCAAGGATTTCTCTTCGTCCATTATGCCTTGAAAGTACCGGCCGAGAGGGACGGAATTGTTAAAATTTGGTTAGGGAGACGCGGGGTGGGGCCGGCTGATGCAAAAAGTCCCTCGTGGAACATACGCCCAACATTTAAGGAATGGGAAAAAACAGCAAATCTGAATATCGTGTCCCACCCTTAGATATCTCTCGATATTTTTTCCAGCTTTCCTCATAAACTGTGAGTCATTTTTTACCGGGACTTGCGGTCCGGCACGAGCCTGCCAATGGCTCGTGGATGGAGTTTTTTAGGGTGAAGGGAAGTACGTGTGGGAATAATGGCCTTCGGGAAGGAGAATAATTCATCGTGAGACAATCCGGGATCGCAGACAATATCCATTACACAAATATCCTCACGTCTAACGCATCCCATAAAGGTAGACGGCCGTACCCTAGAGCTGCCCAAAACCCATTCCGCCTTTGGAACGTTATTATGCATCACATCCCCCTTTTAACAACCAGATTACAGAAACGGCTCCCGCTTCTACATGCAACTGAAGCCTCTTTTATTGTTAGCATCCCCGATTTGATTTTTCTGACGGAATAATTCAAGGGATCTGTCCTTCTATACTGTATATATCTTAATCGAGCCATATGCTTATCTCTCTCCTTTCGGTAATTGATAAATTTATTTATGCCCTTTCCTATCTTACGTAAACTGATTATGCATAATAAAAACGGCGTCAGAAGAAGGAAACTAGCGATCGTGAGATATTTTGTATCGTATCATTCCTCGTCTAATGAGTCACTATGGCTTTTTGCTTGGTTTCAATAAAGAGCTGATTCATGATCGCTCCATCGATGTCTTCTTTGATTTCAAAATCAGTGGACAAGAAAAAACTTTTCTGCTCACATAAATTAAGTATCAAGATACGGATACTAATTAATAGTTTACATGTAGTTGACGACTGCTATCATCATTGAAACTAACTACTTTTGATTGAAAAGGATCATGGTGGTTTACTTGAGGCCTGTAAATTAAACTTGAATCAACTCAAAAATACCGTGTGAGGTCAAACAAATGTACGGACTTTGAAATTTGTGTTGTTCGTTTAAATGAAATATCCTTTGCAATTTGCTTGAATAGAATACCATTTAGATCCGGATGATTACAATCTTTCGCAGGGCCGGTTTCAAACGGTAAAGAAGTTAAGCCTCCGGGCACATACGTACTTGAAGGGACCAGTCACTGATGTTTGTATCCAAAATTACGCAACTCTCCCACTGATTGGAGTCTCACACCAATAAGGGATATGTATTTGAAAACTTCAATGTATTCATAATCTTATAATTATCATATGAACAAGTAGTCTTTTGCGAGCTTAGTCTCCGAAGAATATTTTTTTTCTTAAATCTTTGGGCAAAGGTTTTTTCGTTCTCTCTTTAAATTTCATGCAACAGAATTGGATATGTTGTGGGTAACTGATAATTTTCATACATGATATATAGTTTGAAATGATTGAAGCAAATTAATTACTAAACCAGTCAGACTTAATCATTGGCAGGCATCTTGCGACAGTATCACATATAGATGTTTCAGAAAAATGTGAATTTCTGACTATTAGTGTGGCAGGAGACAGCTAGAAGCCTCCTGCCTCAGGGCAACTGAACACCCTGCTCTTTCTAATGAAGTCCTCTCGAAGTGCATCTAATCCTTCCCTTCCTATAGGCGTGTAATGTTTGTGACGATCGTAAGAGCCGCCCTAAGTGACGCACGCGCGTTACATACGGGAGGAAGACGTCCCTCTTAGCGGGAGTCACAAATCAAATCGGTCGAGCGAGCACCGCACCCTCCGGTTCCCTTTTTTACGGCAGCGTGAATGAGGGCCCTAAAAAACGCTTCTTTCCTGAAAATAGTTAGGCTTTAGTACTTTATGATGACTGGTCCCATTGTCGCAGTGATTACCGGAGAATGAGCACCAATCACCGGTGGCAATCGACTCCGGAAGCTCGTGATTCCTTTAAGGTATAGCTTTGCAAATTGGTGACTGACCGATCGTAAATTAATCTACAATACGATACGTAATCTTGAAATATTGATAAAGAGATTTTCTATGAGGATGATTATGGGGCATTAGGTTATACTAATTTCCTCGTGACCGGAAATAAATGACTCATTCAAAGTAACTAATATAGCCCACAGTGCTAGTTATTTCTTGTTTTAACGATTGTTAGAAATGAAGCATTCCATCTTTCGTTAACATCTCCTTATCTTATAGAACATATAAAATTGTAATATTATAGAAAAATGTAAACCATTATGAAAACATCTTTTATTTACTTGATGCTACCCAGGAAGGAAGTTATTAAACAAGCCATTTCGAATGCTTATTTACAAAGTTAGTTATATACTTGTCCCCTCGATGCCGAACTAAACATCTCAATTTGGTTGAAAGACGATCAATCGAAATCAATATAAGAATGTGATTAAATTATCCGTTTCCTTTGGAGTACATTCAAAATTGATAGATATTCTATAGCGATTGAACGGAAAATTCGAACGCGGCAAAAAATGGGTGGAGATAATTGCTTACAACATCAGGTAATTAAGCTGTATATCTATGAAACATTACACTTCCCTTCTAGAACAATTAAAAATACAACGGAGACCAAGAATAATAAAATTCATTCCGCAAAGAAATTCGAGTATCTCAGACTTCGAATTAATCGTAATCCTCCGGCAGGATACGAAACTTCGTTGAAACTCCTCTAACGTCGTAATATCATCATTCGAAAACGGAAGAAATTACGCGCGTGTCGGTCACCCATAAGCACTCCATGAACTTCCAAAATTACCTCGGTAGCCAAGTTTCCGAGAATGTACATTTTTCATTGTGTGGAAGATCGCAATTTGCAGGATGAAACTCGTGCATTTTTAGTACTTCCCCGGCGGAATAAAAAAAAGCGAGTTGTAAAAACTCGAAAGTCTCAGGTGCGATGTTTTTGTCGAGCGAGGAAATAACACCATCTGAGTGAGTCGGATAAGAAGGAGAGGAGCGGCAATCTGGGATTAAGTCCCCACTCAAGAGCGTGCGGCTGCGGAGGCGGAAGTAGGTGTTGCACGAGATGGAAGCCTGGTAAGAAAAGAGGGGTAGCAAGGGATTAAAGAGTGAGCGTAGGTTTTAGCGAACTCGAGATAGAGGGAGCTCGTGTTGGAAAGAAAGAGATGGGAGGAGGGAGAAATATTTGCAACGGCGAGGGAGTTCTTAGAAGGCGATGGGGGGGGGGATGTATGGCGGAGGGGGAGTGAAGTTAGGGCTGCCAACTCTGCCGGATTTTGACAATCATTTTAAGGTCCTCCGGAGCAGAGCCGGTTTCAGATCTACCGCCACACGTACGCTCCATAATTGCGAGACGTAAATTCCTCAGGATGAATGAAATTTAAAACTATCGTTAGATAGAATATAGATCATCGATTATTGACATTGACTTGTGAATCGTTAATCTCTCCTGATTTATTTGGGATAAGGAAAACCAGACTCGCTTAGCACGAGGAGGCGTGCCATAAAACCCAAGTAATAACGAAAGTGAAAAATAGTGAAATCACTGGGACTCGAACCCAGATCTCCGACATTCCACATTTAATTACTAATTTGCCCTTATTTATGAAAATTATCTAACAGAAATATATTTTTCCTAAGGAGAGACGGATATGAAAAAGTCTAATTCTGAGTCCGAGTACCAAGTCGAGTTTTATTTTGAGACATGAAGCTTTGAAAACACCACATCGCTAATCTGTGACTACGATTTTGCATACATGGCCAATTTTCGGATTGCCTAAAGCTCTTGATTTTCCCGGATATATTCCTATAAGTAATAGTTTTCTCTGAAAATCACACAGGTGCTAAGGAAGAGCGCAATTCTTGCTGCAAACAGCATCGGTAAAGCCGCGGTATTGCGCGCCCTTTAGCGACTGCCTCACCGCCTCCTCAGAACGCGGAGTATTTCTCTCAAGGTTTCATTCAGAGATGAGATTGACCTTTGGATAGTGTATAACAGCCTCGGCAATCGTATATTGTTGGCGGAAATAAAAGGAACGAGACGAAATGAATTCCTGGGAATAGATGACGATAAAGAGCCATTCCAAAATTAGTTCACATAAACACGAAAGCCTTTTTTATTTACTAAACCATTCAAGAATTCAATCATGTAAAATTTCATCTAATTTTTAACACAATTACTATTATAAAGTAAATTTCACAGACTTTAATTTCCGCTTGTTAAAAGTAAATAAAAAATATTTTGAAAATATAAAGGTAAAAATATTTAACTACATTCAATTGGAGCTATTTTATTCCGTTTTCATCTTGTACAGTTTTACTGCAGCAATCAGCGCTTGATAAAATTAAATAATTAACCTTCGCTTCCATTTAAGAGAATATAGACATCATTAAAATACTATTCTGAAGCTGTGTTTCTTTCGGAATATTGTTGACTCATATCATTTCAATGCACGAAAAGCCTCAAATGTCAAGGATAATTACGGCATTTACCTTCTATAATGACCTGATGAGTTATTAGCGAGGTTCTTTTGAATCATAAAGAGCAACATGAATCTTATATAGATATGAGAATGTTAAGCAAAATTTTGTTGGAAATTTCCCGACTCTTACGTTTTGGCTTCTTTTGAACCTCTTCAGTTTCATTGGCGTGCGGAACTTGCAAAAAGTAAGAACCACCCAAAAATTCGGAACCTCCTCTTGCCCTAAATTTTTAACAAGGTTTCTATACAATGAATAGCGTTGATAATTAGATTTTTTATTTTATGTTCTCGCATGACCGTCGACCGCGATGGCAAACTAAACCATACCTCTGTCTTGAGGAAAATTTTATACATCAACTTTGCTCAATATCCGGGAATCTTCTGCGGTTGGTCGTCTTGCGATGGACTTCAGCAATCAACTCTTTTGAGAGACAGTTGGCAGCCCTAGGTGTAGTTAGGGGTGGTACGCGTGGGGTCACGAAAGATGGAGGGAAGCTCGGGCAAATTGAACTCGGGAGAGAGAGGCCTAAGCAAGGTAATTGGAAAAGAGGAAGACTTCCAGCGTAGAGGGGGAGATGTTAAAAAGGATTGCGATAAAAGGGAAAGAGACGGAATATAATGGAGGTAGAAAGAGGGAAGAGGAAGAAAATGGACGGAAGGGTTTGATGAGGGAGGAAAGAGATTGGGAAGAAAAGAAGGGAAGTAATACGAGCATGGAGTTGGATGGAAATTCTGGGGCGAAAAAAAGTTGGGGAATGAGAAAAGGGCCGAATTGAGCGAGGAGATAAGCAGGAAGACAAAATATTTTGATGTGTGGAAGGGATTCCTTTGAATGAGGAAGGAGATAATGAGAAGGGGTGTTTGAAGTGTATTGGGAGAAGTAGCGACGCGAAAGGATGGAAAACACTCTGAGAGTAATGGAAATAATCAGATGGCAAAGAACAAAGGGAACCAGGCAAACAAAGGTCTGCGAGTTGAATAAATTTTTGTCGTTTTTGGCATAAATGACTTGGTGGAAACAAAGCAGTCAGTTAGAGACCTTTTTCCTCTGTCTCTGAATGATTTTATTTGCATTAACAGGTATCGGCTTTCGCGTTTCCCTAATTGGTTGATTAAGGGTTGTCGATCTAATTGACGGCATCGAGAGATTGGCTCCCGAAACGTTTTCCTAATTGACATCATTAAGGTAATCGCTCGTTATTTTGTTTCCATGCCAAAGGAAATTTTCCATCGCCTATTCAAGAAGGAACCATTATACGGCTGTATAATGAATTAGCGGAAGTCTTCTTAAAACCTTTGAGGAGAAGATATTTCATAAAACAAATTTAATACTATAATTTATTCTTATCTAGATGAAGATTTTTCCCTTATAGCTCGTTATTTAAATTCAAATAGCCCATGAATTATCATCTTATTTAAAATTTATTACAATATAATAAATCGCGCTCATAAGAATAGTGATACAAAATTTTTTAACCCATGAAGATTGCAAATTTGAAGTTCACGGTTCGAATCAGGCATTGAAATCTCTGTTTTCCATGGCTCAAGCTTTACGATTGATAGAGTACCCTATCATATAACCGAATTTTTATTTGCTTTTTATGAGTTTACCCCTAAAGATAATAAACTTGGGAATGTTTTTCTGAAACTTACTATCGTCAAAACGTATAAAAAGTTTTTGAATTATGATTAATTTAGGTCATCAATCGGTAAGGTCACATCGATAAAACTATTATTGCTAGAGATTTCTTCCAGTCCTTTAGTATCTGGTTCTTCTCCTACTGCAATCAAATTTAACATAAAAACCTCATAAGATTTTCATTTTGGTGGGCATCGATATTTATTACCCTCAAACTCAGAATTTCATCATAACCTGCATATTTCTTAATTCCAAATCCACGGTCGCATCAATATCATCTTCCATATCTGTTATCGTATCGATTCTTACATGAATCGAAATTTCATTGAGAATTTAAGAGGACTGAAGCAGAAACCAAGGTTTATCACTTTAGTGTAATGATTCTGTCGTAGATAATAAAAACTTTTAAATGCAGAATTTGTATTACCACGAAGATTCCAGAAGATAATGTCAGGATTTCAAAGATGTTTATTTCTCTTCCTCAGAGACGAATTAAACTCATTTTTAAAATATACTAGGATGTAAAGCTGTACAAATATATCACGTAGCTATATTAAGATCTAAGAAAGAATATTCCATGATGTTATATTGTTATCATGAGACGATTTTCCGATTAAAATTCGCAAAAACTTAAAATAGAGCGATATGTTGTAAACTGTAGCATTTTCACAAACTGCATCATTGGCCTCCAAAAGTATCGTCGAACTCTCAGATAAAAATGTAGGGAAAGGAAGTTCCATGAGAAATCAACAAATAAAAATATCTTTCCGAGGCATTAAATCATTCCAGGGTATTGGTAAGTTAATCTAGGCCTTTCAGTCGATTATATGTAACTAATACAAGGAGAGATGGAAACTGAATGAGAACTATTAGTTAGAGGCTTTTCTATATACACATTACCGACTCAGAATTGAGTATATTACATTTTCGAGTATGCGAATTGAATGCTGGCTAGAAAAAAGAAAAATGTTGATTACCGATATTCGTGAATCAGCGAAGCAAAATAATCCGTAACAAAAAACACGAACAATTCCGTATAAACTCACAAGCCATAATTTCAAAGAAACATCTAAAATTTAATGCCAAAAGAACTCATCCTGGGACAGAGCCCACAGTTTCTAGAACATCCATCCTTGCTCTCCACACCGAAATAAATTCCGTCTGCTGCAGAGGTCGATGCACTTTCGAGATAGAGTTTCACCTTACGGAACCATTTGTTGCGGCACCACTCAGGTATATGAGGAAACCACCCATTCGCTCCATCCAGAAACCCCCGAGAGATCAGCCAATGAACAAATATCCTACCTTCCGGAGCATCGAAGGAGTCCCGCGCCACCCTACCATCATCCCTTATGGCCGACGGCTACTCACTTCTTATCTTCCTGTTTTGCGCCCAAGAGGAAAAAAGACTTCGCAAAAGGGTCGTTAACCCTTGGAGGCTCTCCTTCCGCGCAACTCCCTTACCCTTGGAACGGTCCCTGGACTCATCGTCTCCCACGCAAGAGGAAGAATGAGGCCATCAATAATACCACATCTGCCGCTATCCCGACGCCTTCAAACCACCCCTTTGCCCACCTCAACCGATTCCTTTGTCGGCCCATACCTCCGGAGGAAGCCCAAGGGAAATTGGAAGCTTCGGGAGGGTTGTTTGGTGGAGCCGTGGTCGTGGTCGGGGTTGCCGAGGAAGGGGGTTGGGAGAAACATCTCGAAATTCAAAAATTCCGCACCCTTACCTTTTTTCCCTTCCTTTTTTCTCCTCGAAGAGGGTGCTCGAATTTTTTTCTCCTCGGAGGTTTTCATAAACCGTTAGGTGAGTTCCACTTAAAGGTAAAATTTCTGCAACGAATGCTCTCGAGAGGTTTTTGAACTCATTTTTTTGGTATGGGAACCGATGAGGAGGAATCAATTGCTTGCCCCGGGGAAGACTGCTAGCGGAATTCTGCTTAAACTTTTGCTCGAGGCGGTGCAATATTAGTCAAATGTATGATATCTTCATCCTTAGGTATGGTATTGCTCACAGACATGTGTAAACTGAAGGAAACAGCCTTAAATATACTTTAGATGACTTTTGGATCCTCTTTGTAAAATGTGCGAAGAACAGGTAGAATATCCAAATCCTTAAGCCTGCTCGTAAATAAAGACGAAATAAGAATATTCGTAATCTTATCTTGCTCAGCGCTGGTTCATATAGGTATTCTACGATGACCGAACTGATTTTAAATACTTCAATACTTACAATATTTCTCATACGTGTTTCACTCGTATGATAAGTCATTAATCCAGTTCGGAGACCGAGACGGAGTTTCCGGTCTCCGAAAGTCTCGGTCCATATAGTTATTTGATATTGAAAAGATACTCTGCAATCACTACATTCAACGACCAATCTTTTCGTGCTCAATTTGGTGCTAAATAAAAGCTTCTTGCTGATGGGTTTTCAGTGGATTTGTTTGGCTCTTCATAAATCGGCTAACTAGCACACTTTCTGAACAAGCGAGTATGGTTGATGAATTTTCCTAATCGCAAGAGTTATTCTGAGGAAATGGCGCTTATTGAAAGAATACCTTTCGAGGAATAAATTCTCACTCAAATCTTTTTTATTTAAGGAATTGAAAAAGTAAAGAAACGGAGAGGACGTAATTTGTATTTCTAACACAGTTCTTTTGTCTCCATGAATGAATATCTGCTGGGATATTATCAGGCCTGATGATGTCTTCGTATAGATAAAACAAATCACTAATAAAAATTTCTGCGTACCGTAAGGTTTTTTCATTTGTTGGAAGAGAGAATTTTTTAATTCTCTTGATAACTTTATTATAATTGTTATTTTTACTTTATTTTGATTGAATACTACTGTCATGTTTCCACGATTCATCGTTTCCGTACATTTCTCTCTAATTCGTATTTCTGTCACGCGTGTCTATTCCTTCGTATTTCATAAGTTCTTTCCTCTCCTGTCATATTTAACAGACATTTCCTCGTTTTCCTTTCGATCCGTCTAACTTACTTTCTCCTCCTACGCCACACCTTCATCAACTCGTTGTCTTTGTTTTACAGACGTCTCTCATATAAAGAAACTCTCTAAACCAAGCCTGCACAATATACGGCTCGAGGGCATGTGGCCCACTAGGGTTCGCTCTGTGATCTGAAATTGAAGTAATTCACGTAAATTTCGTAATCATATAAACGTTGACGATGAAAAAGTAATCAAAATTAGAATTATGAAGAGCCATTTTAAGAATATCGACCTCTCATCTAAGTTTTAATTATAAGAAGCTAGTTACTGAAAATATATTGTTTATGATATTATACATCATACATGTTTTCATCCTCAAATGGATGTCCGTTGTAAATAATGAAAAACACATTTTCCCAAGATTTTCACCAGCGATATTTTTCAAGTTATTCCTTTCTTGTATGTTGCGCAGCTCTGCTCTAAACATGGATTCAGGGTCAGTTCTTGACGCCAAGAATGCTCTCCTATATAAAGCCATTGGAAGGCGTCCCTTTCTCGACCTTTACACACTAATAGTGAACAAAGTCATATTCAGGGCACCCCTAATGCGTCATCACCCAGATATGCTGTGCTCATCTTACATACCATATCTAGCCCTTCCTTGATCCCTTGATTTTACCATTTCTTTTCAATATCCGTACAGTACATTAGAAATATTAGCAGTACTTCGATGGATGAGGTAATTTCGCACTAAGCCCCTTTCATCAAAAGATCTCTATATAAACTCTCTTGCAGTAACTCCTTTTCAGGCAATAATTTATAAATATGATGCGATTCAGTACTTTCTAGAATAATCAAATATCAAGAGTTTCTAAGGAAAAATCTGAGCTTTTAATGGTTCCCTTTATTACTTTTCAAAATGTTCACAGGAAATTGACTCACGGAATAACGAATTTTTACTTCAAAGATCATCTGTCGATCAGTCTCTCAACGAGAGCAACGGTCAACTTCCTATCTGCGTGCATCAGTAGTCTATTTCCTCGACTTTTTCAATGGCACGTGGTAACCCACGAGGTAAATGAACAATGAAAACGTCTCCCGAAAGAAATAAAAGAGCCGAAGAAGAATAAGGATGGAGTAGACATGATCACCACGCCCTTGCATGTGGTCATCAACGAAGAGCATAAGGCGAAATTCAGTCTAAAATAAGCGGAGGTGGTTGGGCGAAAAAGATGTGGAAAATAAAGCGGTATCTGCGGTGAGGGGAACAAGGGGTGGGGGAGGTCTTTCCTTACTTCCGGAAACTCGCATCAGAAGTCCTTTTACCAAAAACTCCTTAAAAAAGGAAGAGAGAACAATGTTTGGCCAAGAGGGACCTCTCTTGGGGTAAAAGGGAGAGAATTGGTGGACAGGCCCCTCTAACCTTTACCTTCTTACTCGTATTACGCCATCCCTCTGTTTTGCGAGGGCGGTGGGTGAGGCATCTTCTCCCGTTGCTTCCCTCGACAGCTGTTCCTTCGCGATGGCGAACAATGATTAATAGCCGCTCGGAAGATGATGGCCTAGTACAATCCATGAAATTATTTCGTCCCTCCCCTTCGACTTTTGGAGAGCTTGTACTTGAAAAGTGTTCTGCGCGACTGTGTGGTGCGTACGAAGAGGCAATTATTTGCCACGAAGTATTTCCGCAAGTGAAGTGAAAATTGCGGCCGTGGAGGGAGAGAAAGTACATGTTTGGTGAAGATAAGAAAGCCCCTAGGGTCTCCGGATATCCAAGTCCAAGGCAATGCGTTCGATTTTGTTGGAAGCGGTCGATTCCATTTCGATTCCCGGTTGGGACTCACGTGCGCAATCATTCAGCTATCGATTCACTTTTAAAGTTATTGTTACTACTACTACCCAGAAGACTCCTGAGATAAAGTAATTATCTCACTTGCGCACACAGCAGTTCCATCGCTACCAAAAATCTGAAGAAAATTCAGAAAGACTCTGTGTATGATTAATTTAATTTAAATCATAAGAGCTGAACTAATAAATGCTTAATAAAACAGCACAAAACTAAAGTTTCTAATCAAAGTTTTTCAAAACGTGTATATAAACTGATTCGTATCCCGACAACCAAGCATAATATATCTCTGTATGTCATAAGTTATCTAAGATAAATTTCTTACAACGTATTATAAAATCAAATGATAAAGAACTCCTTCCCTAAATAAAAGATTTACAAATTTAGCATTTAGAGATTTCATAGCCTCCAACTTCTACAGCTTCAACGACATCTCATTCTAGATAACGGATACGATGGAAATTCGGATGTGATGAAAGTACAAGTAAAAATAAATTCACGCAAGGAAGGACACTCTACAAAAGACTTACTGTATATTTCAGAGTTTTTCAACCGATATTCGGTGGTGTTCGTTGTTGAACAAAACTCTTCTTGTTCTGGATAATTTCATTAAGATCAAGAATTTTTGTAATTTTATATTTCACTGTCGCTTTGGTTTGCAATATATTGCGTTATTTATCGGCTGTTTCATTTAACAATACTAAAATATATCATAATACAGTGACACTTCAGCTGACGAGTAACCCAGCTTACGAAAGAAAATTTTCTCGTTGAATGTCGGACTAGGCTAACGAATGTTTTAGCGGATGGACGTAGAGATTGGAATAGCCGAATGGAAGCAATGGAATAATAAAATGATTTGCTTCCATTGAATAATAAAAATTTAATAAGAATTTAAATAAAACGTTTATATTTTCACTCTATTTATCGCGCTGCAAAACCGAATAATTCTATTCTCCTTTTCATTGTCTCTCTTCGCGTGAACCAGAACCATTTGATGAATTCGATGTTTCACTCGTTCCACTCCACAAATTAAACGATTTTCTAAGGAGATTTTCTGGGAATCACGTTTAGGGTAAAATATGTGATCCCCGAACGAATTATCTTAAATATATCCGAGGCATCACTGAACACCTCTTGTCAAATACTCGAAAGTTTAAAGAAGTATAACATCTCGCACTATCTATCTAATGCAATTTATTTGTGTGATTAACTATTCTGCTTTCAAACTGAAAAGGGAAAACCTATGCTTCAGTATACTGTGAAGTTTAAGCTTAAAGTCAAGTATACCTTGGAGATGAAGATTTTTCTAAGCTTATCAATCTTAATTTTTTCCGTGGAAAAAAATGGTAAAAAATTGACGCAAACTCCTTCAGGCCAAAGGAAAAAAAACTCATCAATCCCTTTCAAAAAACAGTTCCCTAAGTCGTCAAAACGAAGCGAATAAAGTACTTAATTAATCCCGCCATGCGACAACTTAACTATCTCCACGCAAGCTGTATCACCTAGACTAGCCTAAATTAACCCGTTCGTAAAAAATTTGGTCGACCCCTTATTTCGTCGCACATCATTAACGGCTTTTTTTCCAGGGAAAAAAGTAAACGAGACATCCCTCTCTGCGATTGCTTTCGAGATATCATAACTTTTCCATTGGGACAAAAAATGAATAAAGCCGGAAAGGTCAAAATAATTATGCCCCTTTCTCTGAGAATTCTAACTCGAATTTCGTGGAGGAATCGCGTGCTGCCACGAACGTCTAAAGGGTGTCATTTTCAAAGTCGCCTCGATTCTTCCGAGAAAAAACACAATCGTATTAAAGGTCCAACGTAACCATTATCGTGCCGTAATCGTTCATTTTGGTCTGCTCGTTTATCGCCCATCCTCTCCATCTTCCTCATTCTGTCACTTTTTTGTCCCATTCCTTCCGCCTCACCCTTTCCTTCCCTCAAAGCCAACATCGTCTGCGTCTATTCCTTCGACTCAATTACCAAAGCAAACCACGCAAGAAAATCACCTGAAAATGGAGAAACAAGGCCTGCGATATTGCTTCTGTAACCACTCAGCCTTGTATTCATTGCGAAGAAAACTTTCGATAATCGATATCCAGAGGATTTGTACCGGCACAAAAAAACTTCAAACGGAATTCGGGAGCTCATTAAATTAAAAGGAAATATTTTAAATGACCTATGCGTTAACTTGAATGCGGAAGCGGATTTAAATCGTTAGATCTAGGTTCTAGGATTGATTTTCAATGGCTATTAATGAAATAGAGTGCGCGCACCTCCTGTGATACATTCAAAAGAGTTACGTATATAGATATACAGAGTAAATATATAAGATAAATGTACCCCATCAATTCATTTAAAAAGTAGGAAAGGGGGGATTGCTTTGTGGAAATAAAAAAAACCGTGGAAACGCGTGATATATGGAGAATGAAACGAAATGAGAACTTAAGCAAACGTTATATGCATTTTGGAGTAGAAAATATATGAAAATTATAAAGTAATTATAGATACCTATATATCTATGTAATTATGCATCATTAAAATAAAAACTGCGTAAGTAAAGAATTGCTATATTAAAATTGCAAGCTAAGGAAACATTTAACCTTCACATGAAGCATTATAGCAAACCTGAAACTTGATTTTGAGGGAAAAAAAATATTCCGTAAGCAGGACCCGAACTACTGAGGATAAACTTTTGGAATTATGTTTGGAAGTTTAGGTACTTTTGCAGCTTTGAATCAGACACTAACCACTCGGCCATTTCGAAAGTGGTGATTGTTCAATGTTATAACTCAAGAAAAACGTTCGTTAAGTAGACTGCTCCATGCCAAATATTGACAGATAATATGCCAGATATATTTAAATTAATCCTTGACATTTTTGACGTGGTATTTTGACATACATCAGATGCATGCGATAATATTAGTACAATTTTCTATAAATTAAATTGATTTCCGTTATTTTTGACGGGGTAATTCACTAGTTTGTTTTTTAATCAATTGGGGAAGAGCTTTTTAGTTCATATTTTATCTTTAGATCGAAAGAGCGCTTGGAACAATTAGCTCACTTAAAATATTCCACTGAAAATATCACTCTTAAAGTATTAAAACTCCGTAATATAATAAAGGAAAATAGTAATGCATACTATATGACAAATAGATGGATAGGAAATGTGCCTTGCAACGATTTGGTTGAAATATATCTTTTGGAAAGATGTACACAAAGGCTGTTGGTCTTCTCACTCATTCGAAGTTTCGATCCAGCCATTCGATAGTTGACCCTAAATCTATGAATTCTTTCACTATTGATTTTAATGAAAACATCCCTCTATCCCTTCCAAAATTACCTCAATCCTTTACTGTGAGAAATGTACTCATAGTATCTCATATTTTCTCACACAAAGTCTGTTCTCTTGGTTTAACCTACCCTGGGAAGCCTATGTAATTAATATGTACCTAAGTATACGTTTAGCAGTCTTAGATTCTTTTAATTGTCAGACTTTACTCCTTGGAATATATGTCTGATTGTGTCATAACGTGTCCTTCTAAATATCTCCTCTTTTTCTCTTCGTTGCTTGAGCTCCTACTTTTTAGCTTCTAAAGGTCCTTCCTAACCATGCTTGTAATGTTTGTCAATTTTCTTCTTATCTCCTAAGCTTAGTGGTCAACCCCTTCATTCCCCAACCCATCTCTTTTCTCCTCTAAAACACTCTATGAGTATGGAGTGGGCAAAGGGGATATTCGAACTAAGTGCGTGCTTAAAAAGGGGTAGGAGTGAAGAACCTATTTCCGACGCCACCTCCTCTTCTGTGTTAACTTCTTATTTGCATGCTCCTTCCAAATGCCCTGTGTTTTACCAAGTCAGGGCGCTCAGAAGGGTTATCTGTCCCTCATCGCTACCGTACCGTATCATTAAGGACCAATATCTCTGCATTTATTCGAGCGATAAAATCGTGTTTGTTATTTCCTTCCGAGAGTCTCGCGGGATAATAGAGTGCATTTATTATCGTTTACCAACCCTTTTATTTCCCCCGAGGGAGTTATTAGAATACTTCTCCCTTAATTGCCTAAACAATCACTTCGAAATTGCATCATCATCATTTTTGACGGGAGATACGACGCTCACGAAACCGAACTCAAACAACAATTAAATATGTAAATAACCTATAATTCTCTGTCTAATGCTGTAATCATATATCATTATACTGAGTTCGTGAATTAGAAAAAGCACACTGAATAGGCAATATGCTTCGTAAAGAATTCCTACGACAAATCAGTGAGCGTTACTCAGATGCTTCAGACCGCTGGATGGGAATATTTAGAATTAAGAAGATTCAAACAAACGCTTAATGTGTTAAATATTTACTTATTTAGATATTTTCACTTAATAAACTTAAAATAAATAATAAAATCAGATAAAGTACGTTATTGGAAGATGTTGCCAAAATTATGCCGCCTCACTGTGACATAGGCCATACCGATACTGGGAAGAAGATGATGGAACTAGTCGCATGAAACGTTAATTTTTTCCGAAATAAATCGATAAGGAAAGTACATGGTGCATGCTCCTTTTGTCTTATAACGTAAGGTGGCTTGTAGGATACATATGTAGTTGACTTTAGAAGTGCTATTCTGCTATTCTTTTGCACTTGTAACTGCTAATGCTCCTTTCAATACACACTGAATGCTAGTTAAACACATCCCGATATCTCCAATTTCTTTTTATTCTGAATTACGTAAGCTTTCAACTCTTCTTTATATATACTGCAGCCTTGAATCAAGAATCAATTTAATTCTCATCAAGCAAGTCTTTGAATTTCCCGATTATATTTTAATGTAAATAACCGTAGAAGTGTATGCCAAAAGGTAATGAAAGAAAACATTTGTGGATGTGTGTGGCCAAAAGAGTAGAAAAGAATAGGAAAATATGCAGGAAACAAGGAGGCCAATGTCGAACTTACTTCTCAAAATGTGGTTCTCTTTCATTTATATAATGCATTGATGATAAGAACTTTATATCGTATTTGATTATAGTTATCAAATATCAACTCATTATTTTTAAATGATTAGATCATACAAATCCCGTAATTAAGTTAATGAAAATAAGTACGGAGGTTCCTTATTCAGAGGCTCACGAGCCATGGAAACCCGTTCTTCTCCTCGGATTACAGTCAATGTCAACAGCCATAACGCATTATCATCGAATTTCCACGAGGCTACCCACGTAACCACTCCGATACCTTCGAGACCAGCAATAAAGGAAACCCAAAGAGCAAGATGTTAGGTTTCGAATGTGTAACTGCTTCCAACACGTAATGTCACCTGCTGCCGCGCAGAGAGACCGATGGAGACAGATGGAGAAAAGTAAAAACGGGGTGTGGGGATAAAACTCAATTAAACCCCATCAAAGGAGAGATCCTCAGAGATAGACAACACCACCATCCAACCCTCTACTTCCGCGAAGACCCTTAATGCCGCCTGCTTTTATAAGGGACCATGGAAAGGGTAGGGAGCAGGTTCAAGATATAAAAAAGGAAGGAAAAAATTTTGCGGCCCGCTCCTTATACCCTGATCGCCGGCCACACGCGTGCCCACAAAAACACTTGAATCGCGTGCCCAACCAGAAACAGTGCAACGGAAGCCTCCCTCTGCACCCATCATTATGGTCATTTATTGTGCCGAAATGCGTGTGCTTCGTGAGCTTTACCCCTCCTCTTTCGGAGCATCCCTTCCGCTAAAAACCTCTCTCCATTCTTCCAGATAAAAAAGGGCTAAATTACCCTTTCCTCCCGCCCCTTCCCACCGTTCCCTTTATCCTTAGACCCTTTCCTTCCGAGACCGATACCTTTTTTTCCTCTTTCCTTGCTACCTTTTTCCCGTTAATCATGTATTGGTCGACCGTAACTCTGTTGTTACTCAACGCTCAAAATTTTCATACACGGTTATTTATCGTATATTTACCAGCTCAACTGGTACTCGCGCTTTTAAAAAGTACATACCCGGATCATTCGATAAATCCCAGGCAAACGTAGAAAAAGAACAAAAAGGAAAATAAATGAACAATTAAAACTACTATTTTGTCTACATTAATGGGCACATATGATCTCAAACTTAGTTTAGAACAACCGGTTATAATTCGCAATCTTCTTTACCCTCCAACAATCTTACTAAGCAACTCAATCACCGTTGCTCACTAAATAATACCTTCATTTGTTCTATTTAGTATCTTATGAGGAAAAAAAAGATGTAGGTTTAACTTTTTCGCTATATGCCAGATAATGAGCCTGAAAAAACTATCCTATGGCCCAATTTCCAAACGTTTTCATCGGTGAGCAGGTCAACCTTTTTTATGGTACATCATATATCATACTATACATATACATACATATACTAGTTTTAAAGATTTAAGAGTTGCGGGGTCCAAAACGGCTTGGAATAAACTAATACATGTAACTTTCATATTAAAACATTCAAAACATATAGAGCTCATACCTCATACATATAAAGCAATCATATCGGAGAAATAAACCTCATATCTGAAAACAGTTGACCCCATAATGATTTGATACCCATCATCAAATCTACAGATTAACTCATCGTTTGCAACAGTTTTGTTTATCAAAGTCCTTAACTTCCTCCCCGCATTCCTCCCTGACTAATCTCTCCACGCGTAACGTCCATATAAGCTCTCACTCGCTCATCTCCGTTCCGCCTTCCTTTTTTTGCGGCACCCCGAAAGGGTGAGATGATGGAGCAGGTAGATGCGAAAGGGGAAAAATGGGCGGGGCGCAACGGGAAAGAGTCGGCGGTCGGCGAAAAAAAATATACTCGGTTTCCACAGAAAAAGAATTTAGGAGAATGGGTTACGCGCGTGCGGGGAGGGGCTAAAAGGAAGAGTTTTTTGTGAGCTCGCAAGGTGCCTAGAGAAGGAAAACCCCTTTTTTCTCTCCTTTCCTTTGTATGAGGAGCTTTAGACTGTAGGAAGGGGCCGATTGTGGCGTTTTTTGCCGTATATTATTAATCTTCGGAGGTAGATATAGAGTGGGTTAAAAAGCCGGCGGGTGGGTAGAATTTTCCGCGCAGGTTCCACTGTTTGCTAAATCGCTCTACTCGATTGATTCGATTCTTTATCCCTTTCTTCCCTCCTGCTGAGGACCACCTTCAAAGCGTCGAAGATTCGCATATCCGCCTCGACTTAACAGAAGAAATATTTTCCAATCCTCCACGCTTAAGAATTTCCCGCTTCAGGGATAATTTACCGGATTAAAAAAGCAATGGAAGGACTTCACGGCGGAAAATGATGGATTATTAAACATGTAGTTCATCAAAATTATCGCTGATATATCATGTATCAAAATATGATCTATATAAATATTATACATATACAAAATGCTTAATCACAAATATTAGATCTATTATTCTTTTTATAATTATGAGGATAGGTTTACCTATGGAGAGAGTTCTATAGTCAACAAATGATAGTATATCTAATAATATATAATATAAATTCAAACATGATTGGAAAAAAAGGAATTCGCGGTCACGTGAGGTATTCTTTTGAGGGTATCGTTCAGAATTTAAACGTGGGAATAAATAACTTTGAATATGTAATACAACATCACATAGAAAACGGCTTAAGATAGAAACTGGCAGACATAAACTTCTATACAGGGCCGGCCAAGGAGGCTTCCAGTTTGAATGTGTTCTATTTCAGAAGGGTATTTTTTTATTTTCTGGTAGTAAATAATATACCTTTAATAATGGACATTAGACAATAGACAGGTAGACATTTGCTCCGCGGCCACCTTTGGTCCTGTTCTATATCCCTGTGTTCCCAAAGCACATCTGGATCAGGCCTTTCCAAACACTTCATGAAGTGTCTTAGTATAAAATTTTATTCTCTTACGCCTTGAGATTGCTTCAAGTGCATCCTCCAATACTAATTCCACAATCATGCCGCGAACTGCAATAGAGATATAAATAATTCATCTTAAATAACAAATAAAAACGGAGCATAATATAGAAACATATTTTAAGTTTTAGACAAATATTAGATTTGCTAGATGTACCCTAAAAATAAATCGAAATGAATATAAACGATATATTTGACTTTTTTGTCTGACACCTCGAGTAACGTGCATCTACATAACACTTTCATTTGCTCGCTGATTACATTAGGAATTTGCCCTATATTCCCCTGCCACATTCCACTATTCGTTTTGCCACTACCTGTTCGCTGTACTCGAGTGGGCACCTTTCTCGCTAGCCACTATAAAAAAGCATAATAATAAACACATTGCCGGCCCGCTGTGCGTAAAAAAAGGCGTTGAGACCCTCATTGCTTTTCATTGGCGGAAAATTCCCTCCCCAAAACCAGGAAGTTCCACCCGTGGTGAAAGGGTAATGACCCATCCCGGCGTGACCTTCATCCCTTTCCCTTTAATGCAAAAAAAGACCTTTTATTTCCCCTTTTAACCCTCTCGCGCCAACACCCCTGTATCCTAGCGCTTCTTCCGTAACCCACCGCCAGGCTCGCACGAGCCACCTTACCCAAAACACTTCCTCAAAAGATACCCTTTTTTATCCTATCCCTAAACCCTACCACCCCTTTCACCGACCCCTCTCCATCTTCATCCATTCTATAAAATATAATGTATAGCCATCCGAAACCATTTGTGACCCAACCCATACCCTATCCCTTCCCTTAGAAAAAAGGGTTGTTTTCAGGCTCTTTTTTAGGAGGGAGCTTAAAAAACTCGCAGCCCACTGGCGGGGTGGGAAGGCCGGGAGAAGAAAGGGTAAAAAGGGATAGGGACGGGGTCGGGAGGGTGGGTAAAAATGAGGAAATACATATATAAAGGGTTTTATGGATTGTGCGAAAAAGGGCGGCATCCACTGTTGAGAGGGATGGTTTTGACCGGATCAATGGAACGTATGAAAGAGTAAAGATTGAGAGTAAACAGGAATCTGCCGCGACGTGAAAGGAAGTGAGGTTTCCGCTATTTGGGAACATCGATCTTCCTTTTTTCAGTAAATATACATGTTAATATTATATCCTTTCGTTGAGAGGACACTGTGCCGTTTTATAGTGTATGAATGATTTACTCCTAAACAGCAGGTTGTACTATATTGTAGGGAGAGAAACGTAGCTATTACTCTTTCATCAAAAATACATTGGCTATTTCTTTCGCATTCAGAGTTAGATTTAGCGTAAAGTAGCGTCTCGACCATTATGCGGCAAGGTCTAGTAGGACCAAATGAAGGTAACATACGCATGGAATCCATTCAGAGACTCATGAATAGAAAGAAGTACTGCCGTAAAAATAAACAAGGCAAAACGGAAACTATGACCTCTTCATATTTTTTTGGTTTTAAAGCCACGACTGCTTTAGGCAGCAACGAATCATTTTATCCTTGGAAAGTATAGAAATAGGAGATGATAAACCTGACTTTAATCGACTTTTCCTCTTGGAATTTATGTTGTAACATACTGGTATTGATTTCTGTTAACAAAATCGATTTTTAGTGTATTATTTAAAATAATTATTTTTATATCTTACATCAATATATATATATATATATATATATATATATATATTGTCATCAGAATTGTAATATTCTGATGCCGTAATAATCAAAATTAGTTGTAACTTCAAAAATGTATTGTATGTACTAAAAATCGCAAAATAAATAATTAACTTCAGGTTAGTAATTGATAATTAATAGTTGGTTGAAATAATAATCAAAGTCATCCCCAATGTTTACTTCTACTATCCTGATAAATTTATTTAAAAATGATAAAGCTGAGGGGAAGAACATGCATTTACAACCGTTTGTAACCGCATTCGATTCATTCTGCATAGAGCACAACTCTCTAGGTCAAAAGAATTTTCACTGATGTTTTAATCTTTGAAAACGAAAATGATCCTTAAATATTTGGAAGCACGTCTTGTATATTTATAAATTAGCGGTTCTTTTGGTATAGGCCCCTTAAGCACTCACTCGACTCCAAACATCCTTTCCTCCTGTAAAAAATAGAGGAGGCACGCGACCATTCTTCATATCTTCCCTCCCGGCTAGACCACGAGGAAAGGGTGATGAGGGAAATCTTTTTTTTAGAGGCCAAGGGGTTAGTGGTATCGGAGGAAGAGGTCTGGGAAGTTTAACAGGTAGCTGGCGATGAGGGAGGCCTCACGAGGTTAGATGTACCATATACGTGCCTAAAAAAATATAGGGATGGGCTTGATTTTTTTCCTCGACCTCAAAGGATGAGGAAGGGGTATGTTATGGTAGCCCGTTGCCTTTCGGAAGGGTAGAGGATCCTTCATCCCCCGTTATAAATGCGCGAGGATTCCCCGCCTTCTCCATCTGTGAACTGTTTCGGGGCACGCGTTACACACGTGCTGTTCCGTAAGATGCCGAATTCGGGTGGGTGGGGAGAAGGTAAGTTTTTATACGTTTCTCCGAAAGGATTTGAGGAAGACTGCAAACTCTATAGTTCGAATCCCTCTTTTCGTCAAACTTCTTCGGTTTCGGATAATTAGAGGGCCTGGAGATACGATAGCGATGGAAGGGATAAGGAAATGCTCTATCGTTACATCTGAGGGATGCGGCGGCGGTTTGATCTCAGGTATATTCTCGCCATCTGCCATTTCCTCTAAAAGCAATCGTTATTGACCATGTTTGATATAAGGGTTGATTTTTATACCAGGAAAAGATAAACCTCGTGTTTCAGGGTGCCAAAATAGATGTGGCAGATTAACAGATGTCTCGTTAATGGCGCTGATAGACATTTGCTGCCTATGCTTCTACACATGTAAAGTAATCATACAAATCTTCACTACAAGTTCTGAATTATGGCTACCCTATATGGCAGGGTTTTCAAATTCTAACCATTGACTTTGTTTAAATAATTGAGCTCCATAACATCCGTTTCGATAACATCGATGCCTTTTAAGCATAAAACTAGAATATATACGTTGTCAAGGAAGCAAATTCACAATATTTAGAAGAAGCTAATTTATAACAATCCATTGGAAGTAACAAAAGTCACTTTTTTTAGATTCCATTGAGATTGTGATACAAGCGAAGTATAGAATATGAAGGTTGAATAAAATTAATATTATAAAACGCTTAGGGACTAATGTCTTAGCAAGTACGGAAATGATCTAAATGATTTCACGAGAGAAAGTAATGATATCATATTCCTGTGAATCCATGGGAGGAAAGACATTTTAATGATAACACTTCGAATTAAGACGTTAAATTTATTCATTTATCACAACTGAGGTCATTGTGGATTGTGAATCGCAGAATTTGAAATAATTTAAACGGGATGGAATTCCATAAGAGTTCAAGAAGTATGTTAAAATAATGAAGGAAATATTGCAGAGATGATCATTCTTTAGAGTCACTTATGTCACTTCATTGCAAATGTTATTGTGATTAGAATCGTTGTTGATACATTCGCTTATTATGATACTTAATAAGATAAAGAAATCAATAATTTATAGCTGGATCTGTCTCTATATTCTTTAGTACAATCTATATATCGTTGCCACCTGTCCTAGTGTTTTACTACGAATGAAACGAATTATAAATTAATTAATTAATTAACCTTTCTCTTTCTACTATATTTATTCTGCTAAAACTTTTTCTCGCCCCGTTTCATGTCTCTTTCTTCATGTATTTAAATTAACTTCAAATTTATCTTACGGCAACTCTCCACCATATCATAACTCATGTCTCGGTCGCTCTCTCTGAAACTGAACTGAAATAATGAAAATTTTGATTAGCCTTTATCACGTCCTTCGCTAAATTTATCCGTAGAATAAACAAAAAACATTGCCTCCGACCGCTATTTCTAGTCATTCAAACTCGTGTACCTTGGCAGAAAACAGTTTATTCATCTCAAGTTTCTCTCACCTAGTTAACACCTCTTTTACTGAGACATCTCAATTTGGAGGCCTCTTCCTCGCAGGATTAACTCTGAAACCAATTTTCGGAGAGGAACAAGTTTCGCCCTTTTTAAAACTCTCGTTTTCACGTTCCGCAAACAGAATCTTTTCTAAAGCGCGACGGAATTGACGCGGCCCTCCGTAGCATAAAGCGAGCAGATTAGCGCTGTGAACCAATGTAGGGAATGAAAAGAGGAAATGAATGGAAGACTCTGACTGCAGATGGGGAGGAAAACTGCTTAGAAAGACGCGTGTTCTGTTTTATCTAGAAGGGAATTAAAATTGCATAAGGATTACCTGAATATTGCTATCAATATCTAATTAAAATACATTTCCCAGTTATTTGGAATGAAGTCATTTTAGGTACCCATAGAACTATTGTTAAATGAATGTTCGTGTAAAAATATAGTCAAAAAATTAATCCAAAATGTTTTGCACAAAACGTTAATCTAGATAGAAGGTGATGAGCATAATGTCGTTAGGCCACTTGCGGCCTTTCTGGGAGTTCAATAAAGCTTTTTCGTCAATTCCTGAAAGATATGCTGACATTTTAATACGTTTTTTCCTGTTCAAGGTTATTACTTCAAGTTAATAAATAATTTATGAATATTTTACTTATGTTTAACTATCGACAAAGTTCATTTTCTTTCGTACAGTTTCGAATCTAAATTAATTGAATGTAGGATATACGTCCAAATGACTAAGTGCGGCCTGATGATGTCGCATGCTGCTCAGAGATTTCTTATTCCGCAAGTTTCTAGACCCGACCCTGGTTGGATTTAACCATATACATCGTGACTCTAACTTACTGCTTAGTCTTCTTAATTATTTTACTCTTTTCATTGCAATGAAATAATTTTGTAATGTCGTCCCAAGTCCGATAAGTATTCTGCTTGCACGAAATCATAAGCTGATGAATATTAAGAAGATTTAGAACTAAAATATGAAGTGAATAATCATTATTATGTGGATGTGGACATTGTAACTCGATGTGGTTATCTAAACTCGTCTCGATACAATCGTTTTCATCTCAGCATCCCATGAATAGAGCATTTCTATTGCTTTTCTCTCCGTAATACGCTTCAGAAAGTGTCTTTCGTAAGAATCAACAGATTGCTCAGCTAATTGGAGAAAAGTTGCTTCTAAACCACAGTCAGCATCGTTGAGACTTATAGAGATGTTGCGAAAACATGTAAATACCCAAGATGCGCGTGTTTCCGAAGCCTTTGTAGCGTCCTTGTGACTTCGACTCATTTCCCATCCCCTTGGGTCGTCGCGGCGCGAATGTTGACGCCATGTCCTCTCTATCCAGTAATCCAATCAGAAGGAACACCTCTAAAGCCGTGTCCCGCTGTGGCGTTGGCTGTAACTCGAAGACCCACAAGATCCAATAACCGGAGGAGAGCCGTTGCCATCGAAGGACCCGAAATCTTACACAGTGAGCGACGAGAATTAATCCAGCATTGAAGCTTATTCTACAGATCAAATGACCCTACCTGCAGCCTTTCTAGTAGGGGGTAGTTCAGACGATAATACTCTTGATATCCTCCGTTCTGACTTGTTACGCCAAAGACGACGAATGTCGGAGGAAAAGACATTAATTTCCTCCCTGTTATATTCTCTGATAGGATGCACAATCTGTTGATTTTTACGAAAGACAGTTTCTGAAGCATATTATAGAGGAGAAAGCAATAGATATTTGCTCAATTCCTGTATAATGAGATGAAAACGATTGTGTCGAGACCAGTTTAATCAACCACATCGATACACAATAATGACCATTCACTTCATTTTAGTTCGAAACTTTCTTTCATCAATAGCTACCATATTCAAGTTTTATGCGAGCAGAGTACTTACCAGACTTGTGAAGTCATTGTCATCGCCATCCATAGCTAAGATTACCATCATCCATTTCCTCTTTGACATCATCCACCTATTACTTCTGCAGGCTTTGCATCCGTTTCACGTTTGCCTTAGTAATTTTACTAATTTCTTTATTTTGAAAAACTTTGTATATACTCCTACTTAGATTTTGATTCTTCTGATTTCTGACGAAATGTCTCTAATCATTTTTATCCGTCAAAGAATCTATCAAAACTGACAAAGATATAAGCGGAAGATGAGACTTTTCAGTCTCAACTTGTCCCAGAAAAGAAAGTTTTATTTAAAAGAATATTCTATATCACAGGAAGTTAAGGTTTTATTTTATAAGAAATTTCTTTCTTCGATAAAAGTAGGCGACAGGAAAAAAACGACAAGCTCGTGAAAAAATATGGAAAAGTTTGATTTGGGGTAAAACGTATCTTAATGGACCAATCGATCAACCAGAAGAAAAAACAGCTACACTGATTAGCTTTCAATACTATGTCATGACTATTCACAAATAACTAAGCCAAAAGTGAATATGAAACTGTGAATGTTCAACCGAGATGCGACATACAGTGTTGGTCCCATTTTTCTCCAAAATAACTCTTAGGATAGTAGCCATATGCTTCAAAATGCAAGTACGCAACCACACTGTGATTTATGTGCAAAAATACTCATGTGCATTACCGGTATAATTTTCGATATGAAATATGAGATAACGTCGATTTTACTTCTAGGGATGAATATAAGTGAAAATATCTGAAGAAACATGACCAAATTCCGTTTTTCCTTGGATTCGCAAAACCAAAGTTTTTACTTTCAAAGTAACTTTCATCTACTTCACTTCCGTCAGTATGAACGTCCCTTGCGTTTCCTGATTGTAATGACCATTGCGTTGTATGTATTTGCCAACTTGATCGAGAAGAGAGAGAGATTCGAGCAAAGAAACTTCAGAAATAGAGCTTCAGCGTAGGTTACCATGAGGAGACTGTGATGGATTGAAAGAAGCAGTACAAGAAGACTCAAGAACAGATCATCTTGAGGAGATGGGGGAATATCGGAGGACATTCTTCGAAGTTGGAATCGTCATAAATCTTGTCTTCTATCGTCAGAGAGAACGGCGTTGATGAAGAGGAAGGAAAAGAAAAGCACGACGTCCACTGTAGATAAGGGTCATAGTACAAAATATGTGGAGGAAAAATGAAAGATGAAACTGTGCTGTATTAGTACAAGAGTGAGGTGCGAAAGACAAAATTGAGATCACCAAGAGGCGTTTTGAGGAGTTGGAGAGGTTTCTCTACCGTTTGATCGATTAATAAACGTCTCTGGAGACAGAAAGGACAAGAGGAGGGTTTGGAAAGACTGCTGGAAGAAGTGCCACAGAACAGTGCTTCCCAATATTTTGTCCTTCACGACTAATTTTTAGTTCAAATTTCGCTTCACGGAAAATCATAAAAATTTTTCTTTAAATTCAAATTTAGAAATAAGTAAAAATAAAACTCTAACACTCGAAAGAATCAAACACTCAACACTAACACTACTAATAAGTACTATAATACTGTGGCGACATGTTTCGTAAGCATCATCCTGGTGATCCTGGCCTGGTGATGCCATTAACTAGCTCACTAACGAAAAATCTTGCTAAATAATAATCTACAGTAGAAGTATAGGAGAATTTTTACTTCCTTTAGGAAACACTAACTTTGTAGATAATGTTTGGTATCATAAAGATAATAATACAAGACTAATATACAATAGCATCGTAAAGAAATTCCTACTAAAAAAAACCATGTCGATAAAAATAATCATACGTCTTTATTCGGGAGAGATGGAGACTAAAAAGTCTCTTCTTACATTTAACCCTTAACATAATGCATTTGTAATGCGGAATTAGACAAATTCCTCTCCCTCAAATCATCCTACACGCTTAGAGCTTGATCACTGCTAGTATCCCGAACTTTACTTTTTTTACTTCTGGCTTTCACAGTTTTAGCACCGGTTCAATTAAATAAACTATTTAGGTTCGATTCTGTTTTCGTTCAGTCTACCATAGTCGAACCGGTTTTATTTTCTTCGTCCCCACCATTGAAATACCCTTCCAAAAGTTAATTTTTTGTAATACATAGCTTTTTAACTTTAGATTTACGGTGAATTGCTTAAGCGTAAACATTTTTAGTATAAATTTATCAGTTTACGCTCAAGTAAAATGACACTATTTGGAAACGAAGATTCGGAACAGAATAAATAACAATTTTCGGTTAAGATTCTAGGGTTTTAATTATTTGGTTCGGGGTCGGTTTTCACTCTACCAAAAACAACGGTTTTTCGGTTGTGGTTTTTGGTTCGGTTCCATATCGAAACCCTGATCACGGCACACCACTATGCACATGTGATTCACACCGGTTGGGAAGCACTGCTATAAACGTAGAGTCTATGGCAGTGTCTTAAGTTTCGGACAGTCACATGTCCATTCTATTCACACCTCAGTAGATATGGAACGATGCAAATTTCAACGAATTCAACAAAAAAACCCTCATAATAGATACTGCTTAAACTAAAGATGTCCTATGTTGATAGTAAATTTGCACGTTGAGGCGAAGATTCCTAAAGTAGTTAAAAATCTTAAAATCACCGAAAGAAAATTAGTAAATAGATCCAATAAATTAAGGGGTACTATTTTCCTCTCAAGCAAATTCCACAAAACCTTCGGGAATCGCGTGCTAAAATAATTTTCATTCCATCGCAGCTTGATTCTTTGAAGGTAAACAAAAATCAGTTCCAACACGATTTCATCTTTGGCGCCACATCGTTCAAGGAATCAGAGGCGAAAGTATCTTTATAGCTACTACTAGATTTAAAGGGGAGTTCCAAAGCTGAGATAAGGTAAGCGGTCCAGATAACCTTCCATTACCCTTTGATTGCTCCAAAATAAGCGTGAAAGAATGATAAATCGAGTCATTTTCATCGATTCTCATACTTCTCACATCAACAATCGTTCCATTCACGCCTATATTCTAGCTCCATGACATTTTTCTCTAGTTCTGCTAGCTGATCGCAGACCTACTTAAAACACCACGTGAGCAGGAGATTATAGTTATAACCTATATAGATGCCGAGCAAATATTTTGACGGAAATGTATTCGGTGAACCAGATAGATGCATAAATATGCTACGCAATTCCAGAGTTTAAGGACGAAAAATCGAGTTTTCTTAAAAATTGTAACGATACACCAGCTGAGGAAAGCTTACAGCAGAGTTATCTTACTTAGTTAAAGATAGTTAGAGTTAAAGCTTAATGCATGAATTCGCAAATTATAATGTTATCACTAAGAAATTGTTGCGAATTTTTCTTTATGTCGCCAAAAATTCTCCTTATGCACTGAGTTAACATGGAGCAATTATTCACTTTGGTAGCTACTGACCATTCTTCACCATATTTTATTGCTATTTCATCTGGAATACTTTATTTGCATTCTTTTTCGGTTCTCTAAAGATTATGATTATGATTCTGTGTTTTTAAAAATATGTTGGAAAATCAATATGTAGGCAAACACCGATAATTCTGGTAATTTGTGTAATTTTAATAATAAAAAAATAGAAAGATTCAAAATTTTCACGAGACTTAGACGTTTAGAAGGATATTTACCTATAAATCTAGAGGAATAATTGAAAAATAGTAAAACTGGAAAAATATCCCGTAAAATTGTGAGGCGGCGATTGATAATAAATATTAAAATAATGGGGTAACACTTTTACAGGATTTTTCAAAATCTCCAGCCCGGATAATTTTGTATTATGCACGTACACATACAATTAATAACACTGCTTGAGAAAACGCAATGAAAACATCAATAATTTCGATCTCAAATTCAGAATTTTACGGAAGTAACGAGATTTCAATTCATTAGCATAATTGCTATTCCCTTCGACTTTTTCGATCTTCCCTTCCTTCTACTCTCGACCCTTACATTGTAAGACCCCATAAACGGTGAAACATTTTACTTTTGTACTCTCGATCTTATTCAGAGTGAATGATAGGGAAAGGTGGAACTTTCCCGAAATTGAACGACGGATAGACGTTTAGGGATTGGGGTAAAAATAAGCATCTCCGTCAGTCAGTCAGAGTCCTTTCGTGTTATCCTCGTCGTCCGCGAGCGAAGGGTTAAGAATAGCCAGAAGGGAACTTTCCCCTCTCCCTCTGGGGTCACTTCTCAAACACCGCAATCGAGTTACGAAATCGACTGTCAAACGTCTCAAGACCAAATGGATTGATCTTTACTTCCACTTTCTCGATTTCTTTTGTCTTTACCTTCATCTCTTTGAAACCCGTAGAATTCTCTTCTGCCTGATATCCTCGAGGAGAGTTTGATGTATTTCCTCTCAACGAGGAACCTATTTCTCTCTGAATAAATTTAATAAAAAGAAAAGAAATAAAAATTGTTATTTATAATAGGAAATAGGCGTATTAAGTATTACATTCACTGGTAATAGATCGTCTCCACAACATTGAATCGTTCTAAAGATTTTGGTAAAATCTATTACACCACGTTTTTTATAATGAAAATGACTAAACAAGCCAAAGTGGTCTAAGCAAGCCAAACGTATGAACCTATTGACTCAAAGTACACTAATTGCTGCCTCATGACATTATTTTATATTTTTTAAATTAACTCTTCTGGATCGCAATGAACCAGCAACCTATTAATTAGCAACTCAGTTGTCAGATAGTTTTCCTTCTTTTTTCAAGATACTGAATGAACATCATGGCATTTAACCATTATAAAAATATATCGTGTATCATGTATCTGGGAATATATATTCCCCTGAAAATGTCTATGCATTGACGAAAATGGTCAAATTAAATATCTTCTATAGAGTTACCACTAGTATTTTTTTCTTTTTTAAGAAAAAAATTGCTTCCCGTAAAACTCCACAGATTCACAAATAAATACATCAATATCATCATTGCTCTTACCGGAGATCAAACCTGGGACCGCTTCACTACAAACACGCTACAACACTTCACTCGGTTATCCGGGAGCCTAATTTTTGACCTACCCTTTTCAAATCCTTTTCTTGAGGCCAAATATATACTCCCAGCTCAATGCATGTAGTCTCACGAGTCTTAACGGGAACCGAATTAATTTCCATCCAAACGGAAAGAAACTCCACGTAATCAAATATCAATCAGGCCGCTTCTGGTTTAATCTCCTTCAGAAGCGGAGAATACAGGCCCACACAGGGACCGGTCGATTATTTATATTCCCTCTCTTTCAAACGGGCATGAAAATGACTTTCGAGACGATAAAAGAAACGTCAATAGCGCACTTCCGAAATTGTGGGAGAGCGTGGGAAGGCTCATCTATGCTCTCGATCGCCCACGCATCACACAGGGATCGCTGGAGAGTGAAAAGAGAACACAACCTTACACCACCTCAGGCTAATCTTTCGCCTTCTTTTATACGTCCGATATGTGTCCAAAACAGGAGGAAGAGGGCACCGTAGATGGACATGAAGAGTCCCTTTCCAACTCCACTTTCGTTCGAGGATAGATACCTATTCCCGGAAGGGCTAACTCTTCTTACTTCCCCCCCACTGATCCCCCTCTCCCGATTTCATTTTCATTCCCTCTCTTTCTCTTCCATCCACTCTCCTTTCTCCTCCTCAAGCCCCCGAGTAATTCCATTTCAACCGTCACTGAAGTTGGAAACTTTTTCCGGGAATGGGATGTGCCTCTCCCCCCATCGATAAGGTAACCGCAAGGGCATACATGGAGAGGCGAAAGTGTATTCCTCTGCACACGTCAATAATTGAAGGGAGTAAAATGGATGAGGTTTGGCAGGTGAAAAGTGATGCGTTTATGCCCAACTGACGCGCCGGACGCCATCGTCACTCCATCGGCAAAGTTTTTGCGCGATGTGAGAGTCTTGATGAATCGATTATTTCTTTATTCGTACAGAAATGAGATCTTTCACTCAATTCGTCTCAGTCTCGTTCATCGCTGTGATAATATGAAAGCTTCTTAGATATGAGTTCTGCTGAATTATGGCATTCATTTAGGTCACTACTTTCGGTCACTAGATGGAATCGCAATTTGGAGACGAGATCTGTTTAGCGTAATAGAGAATTTAATGAAAAGGTTTTCGTCTTAGGGGTTTCTGTCCAATAGTTCGTAAGATATGGTTGCTTAAACATACCTTCAAAAGAAGTAGATTAGATATCTGCTGCTAAGCTCCCTCGCAGCTCATCAGTGGCAGCGATGAAGTCGCGGAAATTCGCCATTCACTTTGGTTGCTCGGGTTACCTTGCGATCGCGACCTATCAACGGATTATTTTTCTCTTCGTTTAAGATATTTTTCGTAAAAATATTTGTCCTTTATATTTACACCGTATATATAACCTACCGAATAACTTGTAAGACATACATGGGCGAACCAATTTGGACCCTGAATTTAAAAAATGCGTCATAGTGGGTTACGAAAGGTAGGCCTATTTGTTTGATTGTCAAAACAGTCAGAAATCCCTGGGATACCGAGGGTTTATACTGTAATGTCGACCATGATCGAATTTGCCGGCCGCTGTGGCGGTGAGGTTATCGTGCTAGCATAAGTAATTAATCATTTCCTCTCCAACTTTTATGATAGTTTTGAGATATTTTGGCTACTGATGCGCATTATGAACTTGGTTCTTACATGAGGAAATTGGGACTTTGTTCTAAAACGAACGAATAATTTTGATACCCTTCTAACTTTTATTACGTCAAATCCACAAAAATGGGATAAGCTTTTAGGTAACTGTTCTATTTTCATTCCCCGTATAGGATATGCGTGACGATTTAGCTGCGTGGCAAGGAAGGTATACTACACTGAACGTACTAAAAATCTTATTCAGCAGAAGGTTTTGTTTGAAAGACCCAAATACAGTTACCAAATCACTGAGGATAGTGGGCATAGTAAATACTGGTTATAGTTAAAAAATCATATTCAGAACTCCTCACCTACACCTAAATTCATGCCCTGCCACCCACCCATGGAAGTGTGGAGACTGCTATGAAAATGTATTTACTTTATTCTCCTAGAATTTATATCCTGTATCTGAAAGCATTTTCGTAAAGCTTGCTATCCTATCACCGCACTTTTTAATAAAACATTCCGCCTTGATCTTGTCCATCTCAACCTCACGGATTCATAATTCATCCGCAGAATCTCAGATGCGTTATTTGTTACAGATTCTTCATGAGATATGATTAGGTAAGTTTGCTCCCTTACCTTTTTTTCTCCCCTACTGTTAATATGCTTTTTGAAACCGAGTTTTCTTATTACTTCATCACAAAATCTTCGAACGTATCTACTACGTTTACTCAAGTTTAAGTTTATGTAAGATTATGATCGAAAGGTATTAGTTTGTATTCTTCTGCATATCTATTTGATTTATCTGATCATTACATCTTCGTTTCTCAACTTGTAAATAAAATGATATTCTGCTAAACGATGGCTGTTGATTCATATGCAGACCCTCAACTCTAGTGGGGGAAAACGTGCAGACAGTCACGTTAAGCCCCTGAAAGAACTCTTCAAATCCGTTTTCTGCCCACTTCCACGAGTCCCCGTATTCTTTTCATGATTATTCATCCGCCCACGCCAATATTTGTAGCGCAGAGTGCATGGAAATATCCGGATCCTCCGAACTTCCTCAGCGTACACGGCGTGGAACGTTTTCATCTCATAAAAAGGCCCAAACCTTTATTCATCTCAGAAATGGACTCGGGGAAATCCCTCTTTCCCTACCGCGTAAAATCCACGTTTTCTTCGCCGGAGATGCCAAAGGAGGAGAAGTCAGCCAAAGGTACGGAAGAAGGGACGCCAAAGGGAGAAAGGGACCTCAGGGTGGACGGGGGAAATACACGTTGCGCCCCCTTGCGAATGTGTGTGCAAGAGGGTTAAGACGACTGTATAGCAAAAGGAATGAAGAGGAGAGATGGCCGAACATTGACCAATCAGCGGTAGCCGCCTCTTCGTCCGGGGGACCAATCAATATCCCCTGTGATGAGGGAAAGGGATGGAAGCCCTCTATCTCCTTCTCTCACATCACCCCTGTCTCCGATGATTGATCGTGAAAGGGATGAAGGGGGTGAGTGTGTGTACGGCCGGTGGCATCTCATCCGAGGGACTGAGGAATTCCCCCCTCAGCCTCCCCTTTGCTCCCTACACTGGCTGACCATCGTCAGTGGGGAGAGACCCCTTTTTGCGGAATCCGAAACACGGAGGAGACTATGATGAAAGGAAGACCGGGTGAGAAAGGAATAAGAGCTGCTGCAAAAGGGTAGAAAAGCAATAACCATTAGGGAAAAACTGACGTTTGGAAATATCATACGTATAACAAATGATCATATCCCACTCCTGTGAAGAGCGTTTGTTACGTAAAGTGTATGGATAAATGGGAAAATGATCGTACTTCGGAAACATTTCTTGCGAAAGATGGATTGAAATACTCTTAAAAGTATTTCGTCTGTTGAGATCATTTCACACGTGAACCTTCACGGGGAATTGAGCCCGAGACCGCTTTCACCGAAGTTGAACGCGTTCCTCACTTGGCTATGCGAAGGTTCATGGATTGAAATTCGAAAATAAGTTTGACATGCAGTGATCCAATCACGATCATACTGGATTATCTCAAAGAAGTACACCTAACCAAACCAATTGCTTCATACTAGAAAGGCTAACTTCAGAACAGCGGTTATCTAAAATCAACCATTATATAGTATACGCATAAATTTTCTACAATACTTCCCCCAACCAAAATTCCCTCAACCAAAATTTACCCAACCCAAAAAAGCTATGTAATATATTAATTCGAAGTATTAATTTACTATGAAGGATAAAACTCGGAAATTATGCGGGAAAAAATCTGCGAGTTTTTTCGCTGTCACTGCTTTTACTCTTGCAGAGAAGCAGGAAATGGAACACCCTTTGCGTTGAGGAAATATTTTCATATTGCGATAGCATTTTTTTATTAATACCGTGATGTTCCCGCAAATCAAGCATACGCGTGTTACTTTACAATTTTTTTAGGAAATCATGCAGCATACAGTCGCCACGATTGGCGACTAAATGAAAGATGTGCTTTATAATATTCTAAAACAAGCCCTTCCTTTTTACCATCTTCGCTTTACAAAGTTATTTATCATAACGTAGAGAGTGAAAAGAAGACTGAGAATACCCATTCCTATATAAACAACAGTAGCATTATGTAACAATTTGTCTAACGACGATTAATTTATTCCGATGAATAACTCGTTCTCACTTCAGTACATGGCCCATATCGTATCTATTTGACTTATGGAAGAAATAAGAAATGAGAAATTAACGGAAACTTGTTTATCCGTGAATTCGTCAATGTTAGTTCACACATGATCATAAGTATGATATTTCCCCATTTCCTAAATTTTTGACCTCGGTATTCTTCTTGTGTATCATATATAATGTATTATGCAGAGAGTATATTATATAAAAAAATATTTGCTGCATTTATGTGAAGCGTAGTATTATTCCATTCCTAACAAATGACGGGAAGAAACTAGTATGCGGTATCTATATGGATAGTCCAAGTCGAAAAGTTTACTTCTCCCAAAGAAATATGGGTGCTGAAGGAATACATTACCTCCCATAGAATATAATTTTCCAGACTTGAGAGAATCTGTTGCTATATCTCATCGGAGAACTATCCAAGGTTCCCAATCCCAACCTGTTATCGTCATAAATAAGAAACTTCAAAATAAGAATTATTGTAAAGTTCCAAGACTCCGATTGTATTTGTTACTTAGTAGCTAAATTTCCGTGGCTACTAAGCCACACGTCTTTATTAGTACTGGTCTAAATTCATATTGAAAAAAGGGAGACACCGAATGAATTGTAAAAATGATATTGGTATTATCGTAAAGAATTCCTGTCAAATGAAAAATACATAATAAAATGCAGTACATGGGTAGTTAAAGTAAAGCGCATGGGTAGTCACTCTCGGATAACAGGCGGTGCAATGTGTACTCCGGATAGAAAGCACTGCATTAGCGTTTTGAATCTAGATAATCTTGCGGAATCCATCAAATATGGTGGTTATATCTATGATTTTTATTTGTTTATTAATATAAAACATCACAATAAACTTTAATTTTATTATATTTCTTGTTGCAAATTATTGTATATTGTTATAATATAACTCGTTGCAGTTCGCTGAGTTATTTTTTTTCCGCAATGTGACTGCGTATTCCACCCAAGATAGCGAAGAATAATCCAAATAGGCAGCATCCTATAGTGGTAGTAGAGAAAGACGCGTTTTTGAGTTCCAGTTGGAGCTTTTCCTCCATCCGTGTAGATCTATCTTCTCCCCTTTTTCTTTCGCAACCCTTAACAACCTGAAACCCCTCGCATCACTCCCCTCAGTCCACTCACCCTAAAGTCTCCCAGGCTCTTTTCTCTCTTATTCGAGAAAACTTGGGGTTGCCTCGTACCACCAACAGCATTCTGAGGGTCCTGCCAAATAGACCGCTGAAGAACCCATCCGCCCGCTCCGGTGTCCGTCCACTCCCCCTTGCATCAACTCCTTAACCTACGATCCTCTCTTTCCCCAACTTGCTTCTCTCTAACGCTTCCCTTATTTCTCTCCCACAGCACATAACTACTCGCACCATTCGAATTCACTTCAAATATGACGCCGAGTTAGAGACGATGTCCATACGAAATCGAAAAGAAAAGATCTTCACGAATGCTCTTTCTTCGTAAGAGGCGATTTTCAGTAAAATAGGGAAGTTAATATTTCCAAAATTGATCTCGTTTTACTTTAACTTGTGGTTATTTATTGTAAACTATAGCTGTTTGTGACACATATTCCGGTTTCGGAATTTTCATAGCCTTTAATACATTATTGTGGAATGTTCCTATGTAATTTTATTCCTGTCTGCAGACCCTTAGGATAGTCAGGTCTGTTTGTGTTTGTTATTACTAGGATTGTGGTACGTTTTCCTGGCTTTCCTCACTAAATAAGAATGCTAAGAGCGGAAAAAGTCCACGCAAGTGCAGCACAATGGCCCTATGAATAACAGTTCATATCATACAAAGAGGAGTGATCAAGATGGATGCCAATGTTCAACAGCATTCATACCATAGCAACTATAATATTACCATTCTGTGTACATGACTGGAACAAAAGTAAATGAAAGATAAATTCCCTCTATAAAGACACATAAAAATGAGGCATGTTTGACTAGAAATTTCAAGCAAACTAAACATAAAGGTTTACTATGAGTCTCAAATGAAGGAGTCATTCAAGGGATCTTATGCAAGGTTCGCAATATTTTATATTTATAACATTCAAAGAAAATCTGTAATTATTTTAGAAAGGTTACGCTCGATTGTAAATTAAATTCCTCCTTCCGAAATGTATGGAAAGCTAGACCTGAGATTTGGAAATGAGATAATCGCACCTACTTAGGTTAGCTGCCTCGATAGCCTTAAAACGTTCAAGTCACGAAATATGGTCTTGGGAAAGAATGGCTTGGAGTGTTTAGATGTCTCTAACCATGGATACATTGGTACACTTTGGAGGCCCTTTGGGGTCTCCTTGCCTCATGCGTGGGACTTCACTCTCTATTCACTTGGTTGGACAACCTTACCATTGTTACATCTCCTCGTGAAAAGAAGGACAATTTGAATGGTCGCGATCGCGGCTACAGACCTTCACACGACTCCTAAGTTCTCTTTCCCGAGATTTCTTAGGTCGCGTTTCCGTTGTTATATCGCGTGTTTTTTATGTTAGCAGGGTGTATATTTAGGTCGATTTTCGATATTATTCAGGATTGTTATCAGACGGTTGATTCGTTTGTGATTAGAGATATATGTGGCACCAGCTATTAAACCATTTATATTCAATAAATTTCACCCTCTAGTTATAGACTTATTTTTGATATGATCGGAAGATGCTTGATATATTTTGTTCTTGTAATCTGGGAATGGCTTATCGCTTGTTTTGATTTTGGTCCCTCTCAATTTAAGACGCAAAAATTATGACATTATGTTTCGATCTTTGTAAAATCAAAAGATATTTTACTAAATATAATTTATAGACGAAGAAACACATGGTGAGTGAAGGATTTCGGGTCACTTAGTTCGATGAGGATCACTCAGATCCGGAACCTTGTGTATAAAATTCCCCAAAATACGGCTCAAACAGTAAAGGTTCGAGTCTCGGTATTTATTTTTTACTTCTATGCGTCCTTCAGGATTTTACTACTAGTAAATCGTTCCTCAAAAGTAATTTTATATAAAAGGAAAAACATCAAGTATATTAGAATTTACTGCCTGTCTCACATAAAATGATTTGTTCATATAAATATTAAAGACTTCCTAGGTCAATATATTGTGCCAAATTTTAAGAATGTATCTACTCTATTAAATATTATCATGGTACTACATCAAAACTAGAAATATACTCATTTTTTCTTACCGCGTAAGGTAGAAAATGCTCCGTAGAAAGTGCAATGTACAATCTCTCTCTTATTCAACTCAGGAATATATCTGAAAAAATCTTCTCAATAAAACTCTTTCTCCGCAAGCTATTGTAATTACCGAGCTAAAACGCTCTCCTTTGCAAAGGAAAACAAGCCCGATCGGACGATTTGTAAATTTTCTTAGAAAGCCGAACAAGAAACCGCACTCAATGGAGACTCACGCTCATCTCCACAAAAATCGCACCGATAGAGTTCGAATATCACCTATCATTTTACCTAAGCCTATAAACTTAGTTCTCCGATCCTTTGATGGAAAGACCGTTCGATCATTTTCTTAGACACTCCTTTTTGGGCGAAGGGAAAGGTATCTCGCCAACTCTTTCTTCTTTTTCCGAATGTGTACCTATCTATTCTGCGACCCCATCCTCGCGTCTTTCGCATCTTCAGAGTCAACAAAGATGACGCTTCGGGTCACAGTCCCTCCCAAATGACACAAATCCGTCTTTTGTGGATCGATTGAACGGTTCCACAAGTTCGGATGGCCGTTCACTACTTTGGGAGCATTCGAATGGGGGATGGAAAGAGGGAGATGGGCAGAGAAAGAAACGGAATGGGAAGACAACGATGGAAAACGGTGGGAAAAGAGATCAAAGGATTAGGGAAGCGTATGGGCGGATAAAGGAGTTACCGACCGAAGGAAAACGAAAAATCTCCTTGTGGCTCTCTGCCATTTGGAATTATTGTATAGCGATGCATTTAAATTCCGTAAAAAATACAAATCTCTTGAGTGTTGTATTATTCTTCGACCCGATCAGTATGACCAGGACCTAGTGTTTAGCGAAGAGGTTAAAATCTTCACAACGTTGTTCCGCGAAGTCTGGCCTAACAAAATAGATTATAGTGATTATCATTTTTATTAATCCAGAAACTCCGAAACTTAATCCTGGGCTCTTAGTATTCTGCTGAAATTTATTTTTAAAATGCCATTAGTCAAAATTACCCGAACGTGAACTGCTATGAACCTCAATTCTAGTAAGCAACCTGAGTTACGTGTACCGTCAGTAAGCGACCGCCACAATTGCTCATTGCCTGAACCCAGATGTATGCATACCATTAATAAGCGGATATCTTGACATTGTTATCGCATGTCTATTGTAATATCTATCTTCTTAGCAGTGTTTACTATACCCAGATGAAAATTTTACGCATATTTCATAGATGAATGTAATTCATATACTGATAACAATGGCAATCTAAACAACATCATCTTCTTGTTGTCATTCTCTTAATTATAACACCCAAAATCATTAAATTGCAATTTTTATAATCATTAATATAAAAATATTAACACTTCAATGGGCAAAAATATCATTATTACATAAAAATCTTTGTAAATCTTTAGGACACTTTTCGGTCGTGAAGAAGGAATTAACCAACTCGATTCAAAAATAATGATTTGAGAATCATTTAAAATAAATTTTCCTAAAACTTTATTCGCCTCTAGCATATTCCTTTTGATGTAATCGTATTTTTCATTGACTCACATTTTTGATAAACATCAATGGAGAGAAACCATGTAAAGACAAGGAATCCAACAAAAGTAAGAACGTGTGCAGGAGAGCTACAGATATACATTAGAACTTAAGAAGAGGTGCTAAATAGACGGTGTAGGAAATCATAAACGGAAGCCACTAAGCCATAATGAATTGTAGATATAGCAGCTCTACCAAAAGTTCGAACCATCTGGCGATGAAACTACATTTGGGGGACGACGTTTTTTATTCCGTAGTATACTTAGTACGGAGATACTGGATCGTTTACACGCTGTAAGACCCTCTAGAGGTGTGGAGATAATACACTATACTCTGCTCTAAATCCCAGAGAAACAATACCCCTCCTCAGAAATTCAATATCCTCCGTTGGGAAGCGGCAAGAACTATTTTCCGCGTTCCTGAAAGCGGTGAAACCTTACGTATGGCCAACGGGAACGACTCTCACCGCCGGATGGAAAATTCGTGCCACCAACACGATTCGTGCAGGCCGAGCGCCATTTTGTGTGCACACCTCCTCGCCATTGGTCACCCTTCCGCGGTCTGCAGGGGCGGAGCGAAGACTCCCTTGCGGTCACTTCCACCCTTTGAGGCCAACCCTTTCTCATTGGTCCTCATTTAACCCCTTTCCATACGCAGGCGCCGCCTTAATTACTCCGTGACGAGGGGGAAAGGGTTGATGATGGGGCGGAGCGTGATTTTTTTCCGAGGGCTTGAGCACGCGCAATGAGGGGTGAGTGAGGGTATGAAAGGGTTGCGTACGCAAGTTTGGCTTTGTTTCAGGGGGCGACGCCTGCGCGGGTAAGGGAGGGAAGGGTTCCGCGTCGACGCATTAATTACTCCTTGAGATTCCCTTTGCCCTATCACAACTCAGAATTGATTGCTTTCGTCTCTGCCTTCATTTATTGCCTCATCAGCGCCGGAACATTTACGATCCCGTGAATGGTTTCTGAATTTATCATATGGTGTTCCACAGTAAACAAATTATGATAATTAAGTAAAATACATATTATATGTTGTACCTATTTATACTGGGCCCCCGGATGGCCAAGTATAATTAGTCAACACTGCGTCTTTAGCTGAAGCCGCCTTCAGTGAATGAAGTCTCGGGTTCGATTCCCGGTGAGGGTAATGATATTGACGCATCATCAGTTTCTCACCTTCCCAGTTTTTCAGCATCGTGAAAATATTTGGAAGCTATCTGAATCAGCAGTTTGCGGGTCTTTCTTGATCTCTATGTAAGGCCGTCTTCTCACTCTAACCATGTGTCATACACAATGTATGCCATCGGTAAGGTGTTAGGCCTCTCTAGAGGCGTTGCGTTATAGTCTGTGGAGAAGGGCCTGTCTTTATTATTCCTACTATAACACAATACAGACATTACACACAGCAGCCAAGATTCGATGGATGGCCTGATTGCATTTGTTATTTTACTGAGGTTAAGTAAGTAATTTCCATTCATGTTTAACCTCATATCTGATACTTATTGTTTAATATGCGCAACTACGAATGTTCCTCAACTTCAGCGATTTTTACCGTCGCGATTTCCCTTTCATAATCTGAATGTCATGGAGTCCTTCTTCAGTAAATCATTTCTATTTGTCCTATTATTTTTAAACCTTCGTAGATTTTCCTAAATTTCTTTCGAGAGGTCTAATTTCTTTACCGCGGTAGCAACTTCTTTTTAACCTCACAGTTTTATTTTTCACTTTATACCAATATATGCATTCCCATATTGATTATATGCAATATCTTTATTCATACATCTTATGTTTTTTGATCAAATAGAAGATTTACTCAGCTTCTAGCTATTATCTTTAGGTATGCGCCAAAATTGAATTATAAGTGAAACTGGTTTAAGAAACTATACTTTGATTATCGCACATAAAACCAGCGGAGTCCCAAAGTTGTAACCCAGGGACTATCAGTAGTTCGTGACTGATAATAACCCTCCACGTTAACCGTACAAAGATAGCTATATTTATGGATATTTTTTAATAGTATAGATAAAATGACATACTTATTAAAGTAACAAATCAGCTATAATGACGATATAGCAAATGTATTCGAAAAACTTAAACATGCGAACCGTCCTTGTGAAACGTAAGAAGGCTGAGCCTCCTAAATTCTTTAATCACCACCGTGTTCTCATAAAATAAAAAAAGTGGAAATATGGATTTAATAGGGAGAAAAACACGCTATTCAATTTCTTAGGAATAGTTTTGTTGGGAACATGAATCGTTCAAATCATTGTGCTAATAATAATATTGCTTATAATTTCTACTCAAGAAACTAATAAGAGAAGGTAAAAGTAAGGACGGAAGACAGAGAGGAATGAAAATATAGAAGTAACTTGGAGAAAAAAGAACCAGAAACCAGAGAAACATTGGCTATAAAGAACTTAGGCATAAGGGAACAGTGGGAAGAGGAGCCTACTAAGACATACAATATCTCATACACCTCCAATTAAAAATTTCAACGCGAATTTCGATTTTACTTTTCGTTCAATCTGTTCATCCAAATAATAATAACCATCCTGACATTAATAACCCCTAGGAGAGATATTTGCTCGCATACTTGCAGATCGAATAAGTCAAACGTATCAGCGAACCGGGATTGTTAGCGCTAATATCTAGATCTTAGAAGCTCAAAAGAGTTGTTAGAAACAGCTTACTGGAACGGAACTTATATTAAATCGACCAGTGCAAGGAGGAATGAACGGTCCGTTAAATGTTTTCTCTTCTCGACTACCCATTTCGCCTTAAACACACACGATATTTCATTCGTCCACTTAGATCGACGAAATTATATCCACCGTTTATGCTTCCATACCCACTCTGTCCACACGCGCGGGCAAATTACCTCCTTCCCAACTCTCCGATGCTATCCTCACGAAAAACACGCATTCTCCATTATCTCGTATTTTTCTTCCTCCGCTCGTGTCTTAAGGTCTCGAGGAGCGGCACCATTCCGGAGTGAGTGGGAGGGAATAAGATCCGGAGGAAGCGATAAGAGATGATAGATACAAGGGTCACGTGACCTCGGTGGTTTATATTTTTTTACCTCGACTTCCAACTGCCTTCGTGCCGCCTTGCATGAGAGGATGAGGGGAAAGAAAGAAAAATTGGATGAGGGACTATCCATGTATAAAGAGCTCCTAAGTTTCGAGAGGCCGGAAGTTTACGAATTCTTGAATAAGGTGTCATCGGGTCTAATATGCATAACGTATGAACTACTCGTTCTCAGCCCCGAAATAATGGAAACTTTTGGGTTGTATAGAGTTTTATGTTATCCAATGATGTCTCGGCTAATAGGGAAGATAATTCGTTCAAAATATCCTGTGGCTTAAATCATTGTCAGCCGAAAAACTATAAGGCTCCATGAATATCTAACTCCTAATATACGCATAAACGCAATGGAAAAACCTCCAATTCCTTTGACTGATATCCTAGAATGGGCAATTACTGTTTTGCTACGGTCATTTCAGAATTTCGCACGTACGCGAGCAACCTCCAAAACAATCACTAGCCGAGTACGAAATTCAGTGTTAAAATCTTCGTTAGCCGAAAAAATTCACGGTAGGGTTACCCGTCAGTTGATGTACTCAGTACATGTAGGAACAAGCTAAAGAGCCCGTTGATTCTCATCGAGGAAAATATTATTAATCAATAATATAGTAGCTAATAATAACAATATTTGAAAAAAAAAGAAAATCTGAAACCTATCTTTTCACAATCTAAGTGAGTTGATGTATACGTACTATACATAGTAATACGTGTAATATTTAGAATTTTAATTAGAAAAATAATCGTTTTTATGGTTTAATTTCAATTTCATTTTATTATCTTTTATGAAAGCTATTTTGAATTTGAGACTTATATCTGATTACTTTTCATGCATTTGGAACAGATTTAACAGTTTGTAGTTCTATAAATTGATATTTCATCTTGAGTAGTTTTATCTACATTACTTTTATATTTTTAGACTATAGGAATAATAAAACTGATGGGTTTTAATTCAAACTGGCTGTAGTGCGTAGCATCCGTGAAAATTATAGGGTCCACCCTTCGTTTGTTGAAATTGAGTAATGAAAAATATGTAATAAAGAATAACAAGTATTCTTGTGCAAAATAATGTGGGAAAAGTATTGTAAGGAAAATAATTTCAGAAAATGTCAAATAATATCGGCTTTAAATGGTACGGAGAATGAACCGAGAAAGAAGAAAAAAGGTAGTGCTGAAATTGAGTATGTAAGATAAGATTCAAGAAGGTAGATACTAAAAGAGGAAGAACAGTTAAATATGAAGGTGTCACCTGCAGACAGGAGAAATTGGTAAAGTAACATGAAAAAAGGCATGTTTTGAGTGATGACGATCATTACATGATTATGTTTACAGATACATTTTTATCGTTAGATGAATGAAAAAATAGTCTGAAATACCGCTGTTCAAAGGATCAGTTAAATCGCTGTTTTAATAGGGCTGTAGGAATATAATTAAACATTTTAAAAGCGAGACAGAAATTAACACCTACACAATTTTATATATTAGTTATCCATGATATATTTTTTTGAATTCGTCACTACACTCTTGAACGATCACTTCATTCTATGAAAATCAAGAAAAAAGTTCCCGTAAGAAAATATAGTTGTATGTACAAAACTCAGTTCCGTTTCGAATAGATTTGTAAAATACGTTGATCATCAAGAGCACGTTTCTAAGACGGAATAGTAAGTTTTTTACTCTTAAGCCTCTACGAACCATACCTAAAGCGGATTAAATTCCTTAATTTCTAATAGGATAATAAGCATAAGTGGATAATAAGCAAAAACAGGAACATGTCTGGCGGATAAGAGAAACAAGAATTTGCTGACAGCTTCTCGTGAAAAGAAAGGGGAATTTGGAGAGCAGAAGATCGTATGTAGAACAAGAAAGGAGCAGCGGGACTAAAACAAAGGGATAAAGATGATGAACGCGTGTTAGCACGAAAGGGATCGAGACAATTCTAGGAAGCAAGTGAGCGAGCAGGTGCGATTATACAAGGTCTGCTCTCCTCCATGCCGGCTCTCCACCTGAACTTATGACGGTGAACAAGAAGAAAAATAATGTTAGCCCACGCTCCTCACGACGGCATGCTTTATCTTACATGTTTTCAAGTCCTTTTAAATTTGTGAATTATTTATGACTAATTTGAATAACGCTGTTTTGGCTTTCCGCTCGTGCCAACAATACGTTGTACGTTTAAAAACAAGCTATTTCAGATATCGTCCCAGTTCTTTTCAGGGATAAATTTTAAAAATACGTATTTCGCGAAACTGTCAGTTATATGGCCTAATGAGGATCATGAAACCTAAATTACTATGCGCTCAAACATACAATTCTTTTGCGTCGCATATGAATATAAATAAATGTTGAAGCGTAGGCGTACTGATACTGTCAGTACTGCGTACTGATTTCGTTGCTCGGCTGATTACATGTTGCTGAATTTGCGAGCAGTTTCTTCAGTAATAGTCTTTGACAATTAATGGCTAGGCAGTTGACTCCGGATGATCCCTACAGCATAGTCGCTGAATCATCGAAGGACCATTACTGACGACGCTACGATATTCAGCATTACGTATCATTGACTGAAATTATCACTCTTATTATACCTTATTCTCAATTTCTTTTACTGTCCAAATTCAGGGGCTTCTTTGCGGCCATGCCTATAACCAATTAAATACATCTATCCAATATAGATTCATATAAAAGACCTTCTAGAGTAAGATATTACGGAGGGAAAACTTTTCGACGAATCTTGTCTACTGGTGCGTTGATTGCGAACATTTATTCATCTATAATCAAATTATTTTCCTAAACCACATTGATAATAAGTCATTGTTATTACTTGAATTTATTATTTTCATTATGAGAAGAGTGATGGTCAAAAAGTAATTAGAGGCAAAATAAGAATTCACATATCAGAAAAGTATTGCGGTAAATTAAGTAGGCTTTGATGGCTCACCTTATATTCTTCAGTTAACGAAACAAATCATTCATTCATCTGCCGTATAAGAGACTCACCAAGCATAGAAAAACGCTTAACTAAAAAATCGTTATCTCAAGCCTTAGAATTTTTTTCAGATTAGTCATCATTCTGGTAATGGAAGGACATTCAGTCCGACAGTTTTCTATCTCAACATTATTTCAGAGGGTGGATCAGAGAGCTAATCGGGAACTGATACTTTCTCGCCATAAAAGAAACAGATCATTGACTATTTCCTCCTACAGAGGCGACCAATCAGTTCTGACGGGTGAGCAAAAAAATTTGATCCACCGATATGGCCACCATCTGCACAGATAGACTAGTTATTGCGATAGGTCATTCCGGGGCTGTTATCTTATGAAGTCCGTGAAGTATCCCCCTGTCCATCCGGCAGTGGACAAAAAACAACTAGAGCATGCAATGGTTTTTAGGGAAAGCTACAAAGAATTGCCGGACAATGGCTCGTCCCCTGCTGAAGACCCCGATGTTAGCGAAGGTTGGAAACTATAGAAGAGGCGGGCATCTGTTTAGCGAATCGAAGTGGAATGGGAGATGTCGCCAATGTCCACACCCCTGGCACAATTCCCTCCCTTCCGGCCACCCAGAGTTACATGGGCAGACGCGGACAATGGTCAGCCGCCCATCGGTCATGAAAGCGCCATCAGGGTCATCCCCTCCTCTCCATAGTCCTTTTTGCCACGAAAGAGAGAAATAGCGTGGGATACATATGTATATGTATACATGCGAACATAAAAAAATTGAAAGTGTTGGGGTTTTTTTCTGTCGGAAGAGAAAGCAGTTGCACATCCCCTGGAGGGGTCAACTCGGACAGCACCAGACGTCCCTTTCGATTCGTCGTGGACCCCCTCGGTCCCCGGAGAGGGTCGCGGAAGCAAATGCGAGGAATGGGAAAATATTAGATGAGGAGAGGTAGCGGAGGAAATGATGGCAAGGGAAAACAAGGAAAAGTGAAAGAGGACGAAAGGAGGTGAAAGATCAAAGATACTATAAAATTGACATGAACTACTACGTATTGTTATTTCAAGAAAAATATTCGCTTCCTCCTATACGGTTTACAAGCTTTGACCACCAAACAAATTCAAACATTTTATATCAGGAAGAAATCCTAAGGGTATTTAGGATTATGCGGCTCTATCCCTTATTTCATCACCTCGTTGTGTCGTAGAAAGCCGCTAGGATATAAAGAAATTACTGTTATTCACGCAACCATTGCGGCTAGATAAAAACAGGTATAAAAGTCTCACCTTACTTGATACCTTAGGGTGGTTACTCTCTTTTATATGTAAATATCAGTATGATGTTAGATTAGTAGTCAATCTGCTTATTATGGTTTATATACATGGATTTGAGAAATGTCACAAAATAAAGATAAGCTACCTCACATACATTTTCACCAAGGTAACTTAATGGTAGAGTAAGTGAAGTTAAAACATAAATTTTCTAATTTTTAAAAGAGGGCGATGATCCATGTTCGTCTTCTTACCTCAACTGAATCCTCAGCAATCTGTATCAAACCCTGCAACAACGGACGGCAGCCTTTCTTCCTGTCCCTGGAAAAAGAAAACAGTTGTTTAATTCTCTCGAATGTTTCCGTTATTGAATTACATATTCACCTTTAATTGACTAGTAGTCTTCCATCTTCTTTGTTATTTTGACGTTGAAATGATCTACTGTACCTAATTTCGTGAAAAATCATATCACTTTAAGCATATTTGTTAGTATTGTGTTAGTATTTACAATATTAAATCTTAAAAATTAGACACGCATTCGCAGATTAAGCGTTCGAAATATGGCTAAGGACCCCTAATTTCATCCTACTTCAAAAATACGCGTTAGCTTCCCTACCTATACATGCGCCTGAGAATGAAAAGTAAGAAACTTAAATTATGAGAGCACAATAAGCCAGTCTTTTAATCATCACTCGTTTAAAAAATCTTCTGTAGTGTGCAATGCAACGATTTCTAAAGTAAAAACCATGAAAGGAGAAATGATAAGAACTGTGGACTAAATGGATACTATAATATATTAAAGACATCTGGGTATTCAATGAATATGTGGCGAGAACTCATGAGACAAATATTCAAACCACAATAAAGCGAGACGTTAAATTGCTATGCTAAGTATGCAACCCAGCAGTACCCTGGAGAGGAATTTCATAATGAAGCATAAGAAATTCCGAGATCACTTGAATGTCAGGGTTCATTGAATTGAAGAGACAAATATTAAATTTCTGTTCGTATTTTCAACTTCAGAGAAGCACAGCGCCGCAAAATGTTTTGCAGCATCTTACGAATAAATTGAAGTATTCATACTCGTGATGACAAAAAGATGACTCATTGTTGATTGTTAATAAAGTTTGTTATTCTGAAAAGTCGTCCCCTACCTTTAGATGAGGCAATTTCTTCATCCCTCGTTGGGAGCGCCATCTGCGAAGAATTATCACTGACCTTACGTTTAATTAATCCATCGGCGGATCCCTCCTGTTGTACCCCACGCCATCAGATCCGGAAGACTGATTCTCCGGTACACCCTCTCTTCCTCCATTCCCATATCCTTTCGCCAATTTCCCGAAGGGCAGTCCATCACAAGTGTGAAGATACTGTCCTGCGATTCATCTTGGCCGTCTCTTCGATATAAATCTCCAGGTCCAGTGATGCATCCCCAGATCAAAGTTCGCTTTGTCTCCCTCTTCATCACAAAGTGTTCTTTCACGGATGTCCCAACGTTGACATTCGGAAACTGGAGCACCATTCCTTCTGAATTAGGGAATTAAAGCGTTGCTGTAGAAAGGGAAGATTGAATATAACAGCTGAAAACAATACCGGATGGTTATCAAAAACATTCATTTAAACCTATTATTCCATCAATTCGAAAGATACACATGGAACTTTATTTGATGAGCGATGAAAAATATTTTTGTCAAATTTCCAACTCCATTCCTTAAATTTCGGTTCAATCATGGTCTCTCCGAAGGAAAATTAGCTTACTTCCTTTTTAAAATTTAATTAAAGCAGATCTTAATGTTATCCCCTATAAGATACACACATCTTTATGAAAGTTTCTTTTTCCTTATGATGACTTATGTACCTGAAGATTACCTTTCGGTGCTTACTCTTAACTTACTTAAAACAGGGGCGGATTTAAGCTATCAGAGTCCCTAAACGCAAAGATCAGACCGATGGCCGAAGTATGAGTTATGAGAGTTATAATTTAGTTGTAATGTAGTACCTAAAATGCAGACTATATAAAATTCAGCTGTTTCAATTCGACAAGAATAAAATTATTGAATTATAAGTAGTATTTCCATAATTTATATAGAATAATATGGTGGCATAAATTATGTAGTAGATCCTATAAACATGCTACTCTAAATAAAATTCGTTCCTGAAGCGGAAAACGAATATCTGTGTACCTCTAAAAATTTGAAAAAAAAAATGCTGTACATAGTGTAGAGTTTAGAAAAACAGTCTGATTGAGGCCCTCGAATGGATAAGGAACCCAGTCAGCGCCTATTGCACCTAATTATAATTCCGCTCCTACCAAAAGATATCAACTCGTTGACGAAACGTGTCAAATGAAAAATCTGCTGTAGGAATAATGAAATATTTTTATTTCAAGATGGTGTCTTCGGAAATTACTGTGAAGGCTCAGTTGAAATTCCTCATGCATGATATCTTACAGCTAAAAAATAAATACTATTATAAAAATATAAATATTATTAATAAAGACATTAATAATAATTAAAAAGAAAACAGTTAATTATAAACAATAAATGTAATAATTATAGAACCATTATGCACGTGAAACATTGGGAAAACGTAGGGAATATGAATAGGGAATATCGTAGCACTGGTAGCCGTACGTCTTTAAACTCGCAAAGAAAATGATCACGGAATCGGGATGGACCACCACTTGTAGAGGATGGAAATGGAATGAGTGGAGCGTGCTCGGGAGATAGAGGAGAGTGTAAAAAATGAGAAGAGGCACGAGCCTTCGCCGAGTCTGACCGTGAGCGTGGGCACCGTCGAGGGATTCTCCCCCGTTGATAAAGCCGGGAAACAGGATTTCGCCCGGAAAGGACTTATTTCCATCGCCGGCAAAAATGTTTCGTGTTATATATTCCTTCTCGCCTTTGTTCCCTACTTTTTACGTGTCTCCCGCGCGCTTTGCGGCTTCCAAAAAAAACGTCATCCTCGTGCCCGAGTCCGATTTTCTTTCAATTTTCCATCTGGACCTTTTTTTGAGGACGCCGCGCACCTCTCTCCAAAGAAGCGTGCGTGCGCCAAACTCGTTTCATCTTCTTTTCGTATAAATCGACATGAGGACGCTTAAGGACGTGGAAGGAGGATAAAAACAGGGAAGCGACGTAGACATGATATCTTTATCATTTATTTGGAAAACGTGTGAGGGAACGCTCTCTGAGGAGCTTTGGAGGGATGTAAAAAACGAGGGACGCAAGTTTTAGGTGTTTGCAGAAGTACTGTGAAAGAGGATGAAAAGGTCTAAGGTGGAAGAAAAAAGGAGCTTCCTATAGGTAAAATGTACAGGTGAGGGACATGCGAATTGAAGGTGATGAGAATGAACGGAAGACGCGTACTCATCTCTATATCTCTAACTTTAGAGAACATATCAATCGAAATATGGTGTATAACATTCAGCATGCAGTATGGCAAATCTTAGGCCAATAATCATTAGCTGCTTAAATTTGAGAGATAATTAGGGGACTTGGGAAGAAATTTTCAAATTGAAAATGGAAAAGTTCTAATTTGTTTGATGTAGTATAAAGCAAAGATAAGAAGGCCGTATACAATTTAATTGCTGCGGTGTTGAAGGAAAATTATAAGTGGTATTCCAATCAATCGATAATTAATAAGCGGTGGATTTTATATTTTAATGAGATATCTGAGCTGTATAGAGTACTAGATAAAGAAAGCAAAAGCATCATTCAGGCCCTGCTTTGGATAAGGCCCTCAGTGTCTGTTGCGCCTAATTACCAATACACCCGTCTGCAAGTACCAACAAAATACCAAATACTCATGTGCACCAGTTAGGAGCACAGAACGGATCCTGTCTCCCTTCCGTAGACCCCAAAGCAGAAACGGTCGGACTCCGAGAAGGTGGAGGCCGGACCGCGAGACGGCTTAAACTCAAACCCACAGTTTAGCAGCTCACAGAGAAAAAAAAATGCAAAAAAAAGGTAGACCGATGGGCAGGGACCGGACACGAGGCTTCGAAGCGCATCCATGAATTGGAGCGCTAATAATAAAAAGGAGTCCGTAAGGAGGGCTTTTCTTTCCTCCTCCAGGATGTGTGAAGGGAGAGAGTGGACAGCGCGTATTCCGGGAGTTGCAAAAGAGAAAAAAGGAGCTTTGGAATTTGAAAGGGAAAAAGCGGAGTTTTCCAGAAGAGGATTGCGTGGGATTTCGGCTAGGACGCGGGTAGAAAAAAAAGAGAGTGAATTTGTAAAGGGGAAGGGAAGGAAAGGATGAAAGAGTGGACAATGGGCAGCTTCCCAGGAGGCTGTGCGCCGGGGGAGATGGATTTGCGAGATGATGGGTTTTTCCAGTAGAGGGAGGCAGAGAGAGAAGGAGTTTTGGTCCAATCCTCCATGAATGCATGCATAACTGAGACACTTCCCGCACCTGCCTTCTTAAAAAAGGAACCCAAGCGTCCGTCCCGAATCCTCTTCTCGAGCGATTTTCGTAAGGGAGCGGTTGCTTATTCATCTCGTTAAAATCTCCAGTTTTTTTATGCGCGACCTCCCTAATTGTCGGCCTTGTCCACGTTCCGACGCACGAGCGTTCCATTGACGTGTGTCGATGAAGACGGGCACGTACTCGGCGCAACTGTTATTTCACTCGTTTTTTTCGTTCATTTTTTTCGTCGACTTGGTGAGATGGCCGTTCCTCGTAAAAGAAGCGTCCAAATAACCGTTGTCGGTTGGAAGTAAGCACTGACCAAAACAATTTTTTTCGTATTCACGCCGCAAATTCACCAGTTGGATATGAGAATTCTGCTCATGCAAAAAAGCATCACCTGTCAAGGAGGATATAGCCCATCGATGTTGGTGATAGTAACAATCATGTCTCTATTAGGCGAATTTTACTCTTCTGAGACCACTCATATAATTTACCTTTGATTCAGACAATTAAAAAGTCATACTCTACCTAGGATACCCGGGAACTCGCTGTTGCTAGGATAGCACGCTACGCCCCCAAATACGTAAATGTTTACGAGAGCAGACTGACAAAATGAGAATACTCGATAGAGATACAATTTCAATGAATAAAATGGAAGGTAATAAATATTTTAATTTACGTGCGTAAATTGCAAAAAAAATCGCCTGCTGAGTCAACCATACCTGCTGTTTGAATCATTGGTTAATAAAGCGTGATAATATGGCTATGCTAACAATACCATTTTATCTACACTTTTCTAATGGAAAGAGCCGAAAAAATTTCTTTTAGTCTGTAATCGCTTTTAAAAACTAATTGCTAGTTAGTTCTACAGCACAAAAAATATGAAGAAAATTCGTCCACAAATTACACTAAAATTCAAGCTACTTTAAAAGGGATTCCATTCACACTGCAGAAACGAATATGTAAGATAACATATTGTCTTCTGTTGAGCAATCTACCTATTCATTGTAAAATGATCGAACAATGTTCTTTCTCATGATGAATAAATAATCATATTCTGTTATTAATATTCATCCATGTGAAAATGTTTATATGAGATATAATTCCATGCGAATATCACTTGTGATTAAAAATTCCCCTGTTATTCTCTAAAGGCGAGTAAAGTAATATCTGCATCGGAACTACAATTTATTTTAATTGAACCAGCGCTAATCCTAATGCTTGTCGCGATCTTTTAAAAAAATATATTTTAAATTACCACCTCAAGGACCGAGAAAATACTCAAATATTTTATCTCCTGCAGGCTGTAATCTGCATATTTTGAATTTGAAAGATAAGATGATTCCTACATCGGATTTTTATGTTCGCAATAATGACGAATTTAAGCACTGTCAGCATATATTGAAATTTTATGACTCAAATTACACCGTTACCTTTTAATTTGTTAAAAGTAATGGATTAATTTTAATGTTTTTTTATATAATGTGGGAGAAGACTGGAAAACAGGGTTCTTCATAATTTTACAAATACATTTTTAGTTGTGTCACAATATTTCTATTACAGCGAAATTGGGATAGAATAACCACCAGATGTATCAGGGTATTATTTGGAGGCATATATACATAGCTTCTCTGCTGTGTATTATACTTGCAGCATAGTTTATATTTCTGAAAAATTCAGCCATCTTAAGAAAGACACGCAAGAAAACACACACAGGCATTCACCTTAAGATGTCAATACATCGATGAAACCGAACGAATTAAATATCTGCTATGGAAGGAACCTAGATTATTTTCGTTTTAAGATGGTTGCTGTAAAAATTCATTAAGTCAAGATTGAACGATCGAACACGCAGCTCACTTGGCTATCCGGGAACCCCATTCTCATGCTATTTTAGTAGTCTTACAGATCTATTTCACAGTTAAACTGTACGGGAGAGAAAATATCTTTTAATTTTTTTCACAAGCTTGCCAAACTTACAAAATCCTAAACCTACATGAATCCCAAAGCTCGAATTTTTCGATCCTCTCGGTATCCTGACGTCCAACAATTTCAACCACCCTCACCTTTGAAAGCCACCCTCCTACCGCGCACGCAAGAAAGATCGGACGTAGGAAATAAGGAGAACCACCGCCGTTTGATGTCATTCAGGAAAATACTCATCGGCAGACTATCTGAAAACCAATATATCCGCGTCTGTTCCCGATATCCTCCGAAGCGGGCGAAACTTCTGGATTCAAACAAATAAAAAAGAGAAAATCGCGGAGAAGATGCCCTCGAGTGGACGGGGGCGAGGTAGATGAGGCGATAGACAGAGAGGGAAAATAAGAGGGGAGGAGTACGAAGGCGGAACTTTTCGTCCAGATAAGAGAGAGGAGCACGCTGAAGGAAGAGTAAGAGCTTTGTGGGAGGGGGATAGAAGTCCTTTGGTCACCGCAGGGGTAAAAATGGGGCGTGATGGGGAGTGCGGGATGGAAAAGACGGAAGGGAAAGGGAATGACCACCCTTTTGGATTTGCCCTCGCTTACTCACTCTCTATACCCCCCCTCTTCTCCCTGATGACCAAAGCACCTCCGGGAGTGACAAAGAGGGAGCCTGCTCCGGACGTTTTCCCTCGGAAGGGAAAATACTCGCTAAAAAGGTTTTTCAAGGAGGTTGAGGGGATGTACCCTGTTCCCTTTTATGTCTCTCTTTCTCCCTTTTTCCTCCTTCCGCATTTATCTCTTTCGACCGCGAATTAGAAAGGGTGGGAGGAGATCGGAAGATAGCGCCGTAGACGTGCGGCGGTCAAACTATTTTCCACTCGAAGGATTCCTCGAGATCTTTTCCGACCAGTGATTCGCCGCTTAAAATCGTGATGGACAAGGAGATTTCGGTTAAGGTCGTCCCCCGTTGCGTCATATCAGTTGAGATCGTTGCGTTCTGAAATCGACGCGGAATTAACGTGTTACGCAGGGACTTCCACGAGTGTGTAAAGTATTCATCACGAATGGCGGTTTGAACCTTAAGCCCTCACCATTAGCTACCAAAAGTTCAAGAGAGAGAATGAGGCATGATAGAATAGTTGAGGAGTTAGGTAGTTTTCCCTTTCTTTCCTCACTGAGACAGAATACTATGAATGGACAACGTCCATATGAATGCGGCTCGACGATCCTATGAATAACACATTTTATTATAGAATTCGATAAGTAGTGACCTGAATAATTTCTTAATTCCAGCATCATTCACATCGGGGACCTTAGCCGTCGTTCCATCGCAAGACTGATAATAATACTCTTTGATTCAGAATTAAATACGTTTACAAAGAAACATTTTCTGTATCTTAGCAAAAGAAGAAAAATTAATATTTCTTAGAAACAGAAGATAGTAGGAACATTTTCGCGAGGTAAAAGCCGAACCTAATCCCAATATACGCTTACTCCATTTCTTCAATTACGTACAGTTTCTTCCTTACCCACTGTATAATTTTCCTTCATTTACTGCCCATAAGAATCTCTTGAATACCTTTAACTTGGCTTCGGATACGTATTCATTTGATTATGATACCAAGATTGTAATGCCAGTGGCTAAAATAAATGCCTTGCAGGATATGAGTAAGTATTTTAAGTCCACCATAGTGGCTCTCCTCCAAGCAACACTGAACCAAGTCCACCGACCACATTTAATTAACTCCACGAGTATTTTTCTAAGTTCCCGAAAACAGAATCTCAAACTCAATCGGAACAAGGCACAGACGCAAGGGAGACCACCAAAAAGTAAGAGAGATAAAGGGGCAAAGGAGAGAGAGAACACTCGGAAGAAAGAAAAATGGAGATGGCGATAAGACAAGGAAAACAGAGAGCTCTTCGAACATCTTCCGGGACCCACGCGTCCACGTCGCGGCATGAGGATTTTGGCGGAAAAATAAAGATCCGTGAGGGAGGAATCAAACGGATGGAGGTTTAAGAGGGATGTCCGGTGGAAGAGATTGCTGTTCCTTTTGAATTAGATTCTGGGAGAAGGGTGTGTGGGCAGAGAGAGTGGACTGAAAGGGGAGGGACTAATATAGAAGGGAATGCGCTTAAGGAAGAGGAGTATTATTCCCCTCGCGATGCCTCCCTATCTTCATTTCCCTCTCCCATGGGGTTGTTTCCCTGCTCCCGGCGATGGCCACTGAGGGGTGAGTTGGCGAGACCATGGAAACGTGGCTTGTAGCGTTTTGAGTGTAGATGCAAGACCACCCTCAGCCTTTCCCACACCAATTAGTCCTCCCGACCGAGTATACTTTGCCAACCAAAAGTGACGTGTTTTCACGAACTTCCTCCCTATTGGTCAGTGCTAAACTTGGATAATTTACGAAAATTATGGCAACTGAAAGAACCTCCTCGTTCTTTACTAGTCGATCGATGTAATTCAAATGGAGTAAGTGATTCAATGATGGAAAAGTATCCAAATCAGTTGCAGGCAATTACGAGTAAAAGAGATGAAAGCGTATGGATTATTTTCTCCGCCATTCTTCTCTTAACAGAATTCAGTTTGTTTCCGATTTTAATGGCAAAAATCGGACTTTTTTCCCCCAGACATCCTCAACATCGGATTCGGAGGTATACATTGAATCCTATTCATATCAAAATAGGAAGGAGAAGAAGTCTTGCTAGATTAAAAAGAACCGAAAATATTAGAACTGGAAGGAAAGAATCAAGATGCAAAATAAACTTATCCAAATTGATTGCTCCCGAAAATTCACGGTGTATGGAAAATTGGAAGAAGATGGCGAATGGCATGATAAAATGGCGAGGGACCTGAAAGAGGTGATTTATTTAATAATAACCGCAACAATGTGAGTGCAGTGTTGTGGAAGAACGGATGTAATACGATGTTTCCATAATTGTCACAATTTCACAAATTCGGCTCCCTAAACGGCATGTATTTGTAAGAGTATAGTATTTATGCCATCCACACAATTGCTTGGTAATATCGTCTATAGCAATATTGAATGTATGAGAGCCACATGACAAGAGAGTCAATAAAACCAAACAAAAACAAACCAATTAAAACTTATGATTTAAAATAAGCAAAAATAATATTTTCTCTAGCATTTTAGGTAACTTCCATTAAACTTGATTCCTAAAGTACCAATTTACTTCCCGTTATAATTTTGTGGCCATCGAAAAACACAAAACCTCACCTTGCAATTTTGGGAAAAGTGGGAAATGAACGGACTACATACGGATTAGCTGCGGACACAAGTTTTTCAGCAGGAATGCATTCAAGTTTTCAATGATTTCTTCGAGCACCTTACTGACGGTAACAAATCAAAGTTTCAATTCCACCCTTGCCCAACTATTCCCGTCACGTTTAGAGAGAAGATGCATGCCTCCCGTTTATCATTCTCTGTCCAGTCCTACCTCAAACGTTTTCTTTACTTCCCCCGATAGCAATAAGATTTTCCCGGAGCGAGGAAAAACTAGATTTATTCCCCTTTTCTAACCCCTCCCTTCCTCCCTTACGCAATGAAAAGGAGGTCAATCATTCCGGACCCTTGCATTTCTGATTGGTAGCTGCCTAAAAATCCACCCACATCAATCCCCGTTCTATCTCCCCTTTCGTATGCTAGGAATCCCCATCTCCCAGAGACTGGCCAAGCCCCCATATCTCCACCCCCCTCATCTATCCATTCCTCCCCATTTCCTAACCTTTCTCCGCGCTTTTTGCATAACGGTCCCCCGTTGCCAGCTGCTCCCTCCTCTTGGGATAGCGTGTGCATTGCGGGGTGCTCCTGCCCGACACTCTTCCTGGTCGGGAAAAAACTCTCCCTTCCTTATCGGATCTCTTCAAAGTGCGGTCGGGATTATTATTGCGAGAGTGACCAGTGATGGCGGTGATCGGGGAATATTGAACGACCACACAATCGCGTACTTTACCCTCTCGTAAGATACTCTCTCGTAAGATTTTTACTCTTCTGATATGGGGTATGGCTTGATTATTACTGCAGAGCTTCTTAGCATTATCTCCTTCGCGGATTACTTATGAAAATTGTACGTATGACATTTTGTTTGTTTGTAGTTTTCCTAAAAGAGGAGCCAGTGAACCCTGTTAACTTCAAACATATGTAAGTTAATAGTCATTGGCAGCATTACCTTTTTCTCTATAATTGACAATGAGATATTACTTGCTAGATGGTTGCAGTCAAAGCTGGCCAGAGATACGGGCGAAACGTTTGATGTTTGGTCGTTAATTTGTTAGAGCCTAATAATTTTCGACGAGGGGTACATAATGAGTGGGCTAGTTATACTTCCTATTAGTCACCATTATACCTAATATATTTATGCTAACCACATCGCATTTTCAAATGTAAACCAATTTACGCAATTATTTATGGAGAATATTTTTGCAGTTGAGATCTTATGAGTTTATAGTTAGTTGTTATGCAAGTAATCCTACAGTCATTGAAAAACGCTACGCAGTAGTAAGTTCGTTTGTAAAATTTATAAATCAGTAACGATTACGATTTTAATGAATCGTTCGATCGCCATCCACATAGCATCTACAGCGAAATATGCCGATAATTGTGTACTCCTCTCTCTGTTAACTAATCCATTCAGTGATATTGTTTTGATAATTTTCAGAGTAATGAAAGTACATCATCAAACACCATTGTAGATTATTTCAAATCAATTGAAACTTTTATATTCAAAATTACAAAATCATAGACAATTTTTTTAATATCTATATAAATGGGGTTCTTAAATGCCTTGCCCGAGCCGCCAAAATTAAAGGCCAAAAGAAACTGGTTCTGGTTGTTGTGTAGTGATACTAGTAGTTAAATTTAAATAAAATTCATGAAACATAAGGAAATCTCTTAAGCGACAGTAACGAAAAAAAAATCGTTTCACAAAAAAACCTATGTGTTTTTCGATTTTCGACTATACACTTCGCAATGAAAAGACTAAGATTTTCCCATTACTTCTACACAGCCCTAAATTTCCTATTCAAGACAAAAATAATATTTCACGACTAAAATAAGATCCTTCGTTAATTTCCCTTCGTACAGTAATTTCTTGATATCACAATACCTACTTTAATTTCTAAAATTCATTCCATCATCTCTAAAGTTTATTCTATCGTTATTAAAATTTTATCTCATAAATCTCCGTGTTGCCTATGTCAAGTGTGCTAAGTTTGTTTGAAAAGGAAGATTTACGGGGAATGTATGTATTCATCAAAGCAGACAGGCATATAGAAAGATAGTAAAAATATCACAATATTGTGCCAACTATTTTTACGCGATAATGTTACAAATAGCACCAACATACTTTATGTTATTGATCTGAAAAATAAACCAATTACTTTTCATTCAAATATTACTATCACCGGAAACATCTTCCGCCTTCAGCTTGTAGATGTTGTTTTTATTTTTGTAATAGAGCATGTAAGAACTTTATTACATTTGTTTCGGTGCATTACATCATAAAAGTATCATGTAAAAATTTTTCATATCCATTCTTGTCTCTTCCCTTATTTGATATCAAAACAACTTAGATCATATAAAATAAATCAAAAATTCCCATATGCTTTCATTAGTTTCGGAGATATTTTCCTCCTAAAATTAGATGATTCCATAGGAATACTTCCATCTTAGATTTGCCATTTTTATTTGAGTAGATTATTTTTTTACGGAATATAACACAGTAATTGAGGAAGATATGTTCTTCTGATTTGTATTTTCAAACCTTTAACCCAATCTTGTAGCCTAAATGAAGGGATTCCATCAAATTTTCTCAAAAAAAATCTTGAAAATTAGAAACAATGAATACAACCAAACAAAAAGCTGCTCGCCCTTCAGCAATTCTAAATTTCGAATTCGAAAGAGATAATCTCGCAAGATTCCTGGACAGCGGCGAAACCATGGAACGAAGACAATATATCTTTGAGAAAAGCGAGAAATCTGACACGATTGCTTCACGAATCGCTCGTGCGCCCTCCGGGCCAAGGAGTGTCACTCATTTCGACATAAATCACAGGCGATGCTTCTTAGATAACTATGTGGGCGGTAATCTCGTAGAAGGAGCCTTCTCTCTTTTTTCCGCGCAAGGATTTCCCACTCCTCGACGCGACACAATTCTGGCCGACGGCGCTTCACGATTGGATTGCCCATCATTGTGTCGCAAGGTTACGTGAGCCGTTCGGTGACTGTGCATATTTCGGAAGTGGCTTGGTAGGGAGTGGTTTATACAGTGGATGGGATGAGAGAAAGGGCGTGTGGTCCAGTTGCAGCCGGCCATCTCTCCTGTTGACAGTACGTGGACAAACCTGGAGGCTCTTTCTGTGAAGCAGCCGGACGTTGTCGACTTCCGCCTCGCTTCACCTCTCCGCCTTGCTAAAGAACACACCTCCCACTCCTCCATGTCCACCCACCCTTATCCCCCACAGTCACCCCCGGAAACGTAAGATTGCGTTTCCATGAGAACAAAGGGACCCTTCCCCGCACCTCTCGTTGTTTCGCAGTTCTGCATTTTTTTTCGATTCCGCGCCCACATTTTTTTCGCGAATTGTGGGGTCTGCTTTGGAAGCGTGCTCGATCACTTTTGAGGCGAAATTCCCATTCACGAGGACGGCAGTCCGCCTCGAGTCACATCATTTGCCTTTGTCCTCCCGCCTAAAGCCTGCGATTACTTTTCTGAGTGGTTTCCAATTTTTCGTTTCTTTTCGAACGCTTAAAGCTCAGCATTTACAGAGTCGTTTAGTTCTCCTCCATTTTCTAACTAAGAATGCGCTCGCGATTTTTAATGTTTCAGCCATATTTATTTCTATTTCATATTCATCTCATGGAGCAGGCATTTTTTTTCCTAAAATATCTCTCCTTTTGACTTGGAGTTGATTAACAATCTAATAGGGAGATTATATTTAACTAAAAATGTAATATAGACCAAAGAGGTTTAGAACTGAAGTAGAGAGAAAGAAAAAATGACAAGTAACAATAATACATTAAATATCAAGGAAATTACTCTTTTATTCGATTTTAACAAGAATTGCAGTGATCTAAACTTGCATCATCTCGATTAAAATAAAACTTACATTCAGTTTGCCACCAGCTATGAAGAAGTTTTAAGTTCTTAATAAGTTCAGCATAGCAAAACTAGTGATAAATCAGAAGATATATTGCTATACGATCTTGTTCTTGCTTACAGATAACATTTGGAATATGTAAATTGCTTGCCGCAAGAAAAAATCTTTTATGAGAATGAAAATGAAAAATTATCCATATGACTTAGCAATTAATTGCTCCTTACACCTTTTCCTCAGGTGACATCTATAATCACAGCTACAATTAGTAAGTTGGCTGAGTCGAAAGCTTTAATTTTGTTGAAATACTATTTTTTCCTCCCTTATGGTATATCAAAGAAGTTTAAAGTCGGTACCTCGAACATCTATTTCTGCCTATTTCTGTGTATGGCATAATTTTCTTTACTTAGTATGAAGCCTTCATTGAAATTAAATACTTCATCTCTTCCATTGCAATCCTAATCCTTCTCATTCCCTAATACATAAGAAAATTTTATCCACAACTATTAAAATCTATCACGAAGAAATTTTCTATGGAAAGACTATTTATATCCTAGCTTTTCCCTGTTGATATGCTTTACGAAGTGTTAGATCAAGGTCCTTCAAATGGGAAAGAACCACAGTAGCCATACAATCAAGAGCCATCCCTGGCGATCGCCGTTATTCTAACTTCGCTTCCTCCACCGAAGAGAAAAATATTCCTCTCGATCAACCTTTTTCCCTAATCCTTTTCCAAATCTCTTTTCCACGCCGAGAAATACGCCGAATACCTCTAAAGCCCTTCTTCCATACTCGTGTAATGTCTCTCGCCGATAAAGCGATAAAATACGGAAAGGGAAATTTCCAGCCTTTGGCCGATACCAAGAAAGCTCCAAAGAGAGGACGAAAGATTATAAGCAATCTCTTCCCTCCAAAAGGGAGATGTTTTTCCTTCCGCATCACGCCAGGTGGTCCATGTAAGATGTTCTCTCAAGACCCAACCCATACACCGACTGCATGGTCACTCCTGCCCCAACCTCCCGCTTGCTCTATGAAGTTATTTCTATGCGCCTTGGATGATGCTGTAGGTCTCGGAGGCGGAAGCTGGAAGGAGGGACAATGGGGGAGGATGGAGAGTGTGCTCTAAAATATAATATTTTTTGAGTGGTTGTCAGCTGGAGGACAATGCCTTTTTGCGGGATTGAAAAGAATTTCGCATCCATGAGAAGTGAAAATCTCTTGGTGGTGCAATAAGCGGAAAAACTAGAAAACCTCTCCTCGCAATTCGCCGAACGTTCGTGTCTAGCGTCCGAGATTGAGTGATAGCTTCAACGTTTTGCACTCTTTCTTGGGATCAATTATATTATGTAAGGCCTTCGGAAAATTCAACGCCGCTGATAATGTTTCACAACTGAAATGCGCAAAAAAAATCCGCACGCTCCAAACCTCAATTATAAGCCCCAGTAATCGAATTACTGTAGATAAACTCGTATGTAAAATACACCTGAAAAACAATTCAGGCGAATAAGTGTACCGATAAGAATTGTTCGCCGGGTGGTGGAATAAATGCAGTAGATAAAATTATGTGCAATTCTGATAGTTATAAAGTATCTGAGAAGAGAAACTGTTCCGGCGAGGAATACCGGAATTTCCATGGTGAATAATTACCCAGTGTTGACGAATCATGCATTGCTCCGGTTCCGCGACAAACAAAATCATTCTGAGGCCTGAGGCGGTGAGGCAACCGCCGCAATGTTTCATCGGGGAAAATTATGAATTTTAGAAAGGATACGCATCAAACCATATAATTTTCGAGTAATTTCGACTGAGGATTGACAAAAGAAAAAATGAAAGACGGGGTATGACATCTCGCCTCTGGCAGCGAATCGTGCAAAAAGCAACATTGGGTCGCTCATAAGTTAAATTATTTATTTATTTATGAAGTATGCTGATCATATCCCGGGAAACGGAGTATTCTCCATCAAAGAAACACGACAAGTTCTACGGAAAATTAATTTTCCATTTCCTCCGAATTCTGTGATCTTCGCCTTACCGTGAAAAAATAATGGAAAAAATTTTCCGTCTTCAATTAGGTCATGCTAGACAAAGGGATGAATAGATGCTGTAAATGATGAATGGTGAAACTGAGTACAAAATATATTCTTCTCTATGGCGAACAAACATAAAACTATCACCGTTATTCGTCTGATGATTATTCGGAATACGGCCTTCAAAAAAAATATTTGCTTGTTATAATAATATATGGCAATATATGGCGAGCAGTTCTTATTTGGGATGACCATCTCAATTACACGTTTAGACGCTGCCCAAAACAATTTCTCCGATGAATCCTGTATATGGGGCTAAACGTACACCTTTTTCTTCGTAATTTTCCAGGGGTATATTGATAGTCTAATATATCCGGAAAAGATATCTCTGTTTTCACAAACTTTTTTGTGCTATTTTACTTTAAGCGTACGCTAATAACTTAACGATGATAGTCACTTACATTACTTCTTTTTGAGAAATTCATACTAACATTATTTCAGCGGATGATAGTCACATATATTTCTTGATTTTTAAGAAATTCATACTAATATTACTTCAGTGCTCTTACTTTCGATTTCGGTGATACAACCGTCCTAAGTATAATAAACGCTAAGGACGGCTGTATCCGGAGTAAAAAAAAGTGTAAGTAGTAGGCAGAAAAAATAATTTTTCAGGATATATTTTCTTCCTCTCTCGAGCATCGACCACAAATGTATAAGAGGACGGTTACAAAAGCTTCAACGCATTTAAATCATAAACACGCCGAAAATTTTCTACTCGATGTGTTCATAATAGTCTTTCACTTTCTCTCACATGAATAGTCGAATGAATCTTAAAAAGCCAAAATACGTTGTAGGGAATATTTGGGGAGTTTGGCAACTGCCTTCAAAGGAAATTTGTTCTGTTCCTATGAACTTTGCTTTCACAATACGTAAATAACATCTTCATTCTGGTAAGATTGTGGTCGAAGGGTTTAAATACTGAGATTCAATTATTAAAACTGAAATTATGAGGTTCAAAACTTCAAACTTTTCATCGATATCAACTGTGAGAAATAATGCCAGATAATCAAAAATATGAAGTATAAAAAGTAAAAGGATACATGTACAATTAAACATAAAAATACATCAAACCATTGTAAGTATTATGATAGAAGCAGACTATTAGTCAAAGGGAAAGATTTTAAAAAAATTTAATTGAAAAAGGTTGTATTTTATCTCCTGCATTATTAAATATTTATTTGAATGACTAAATCACAAACTTGAATCCAACGGTCAATTATAGAAAAAGAGTTCACCATAAATATTTGCTAATGATACGTTACCTATTAAAAATTGAGATGGAATTTCCAAAGACATCTCTAAAAATTTGATCTTTAACTTTGAAGAATGACGGAAAATGGAAGATTCCCAAAGATACCCCTTGTTACAAATCAAAAGCCAAAAGAAAGACCAAGGAAAATATGGGATTCTCTAAGCTTTTGATGCAAGAATAGGCAGCCTAATCCTTCAAAAATGATGATGATTAAGTCAACTTTCCAATCCTCCCCGTCTTCACTACAGAATAATGAATTGAAATTCATCTAAGTATTTGCAGATAAGCTGAGAACAGTGTGAAAGAGTGGATAATCCCTTTTTCCATTTTTAATGTCAAATTTAAGTATTTAATACAATTCGCCGGAGGTCTACTTCTCGGTGGGTCCTACTACAATAAAATCTCTTGCTTAGCGGCATTTCCGTCTATTTTCATTAATTTTCCACTGCCTAAAATGTCTTCGGTCAAGTTTAATATAGTAACATAGAATTACTCTTCCTTGAAAGATTCAGCTAATTCATACTCTACTTCTATCATTTCTTCATAATTTTCGGTATAAATAGAAGACTTAATTTTCGGTTGAATTCATTTATAAAGACCGCGGAAATTATCGACGAAGAATAATAAAAGCATGCGTCTGTCCACGGATAATCGGGAGTTAACTGTAATTGTATTTATTTTATTTGGAATTTAAAAAAAAATCGCTTTTGTGTTAACGAAGATCTTGGCAAACGGCAATGATTTCGAAACAAATTGTGGTTGTTAACCGGCACAACAGTGTACTTTTGAATCTTTTCATGGGGAAATTGTTTAATTCCCTAAATCTTATAAAGGAGAAATTTCGGTTGTTTTTCACGATTCCTCAGCTGGTCACCACGAATAAAAGGAAAGGCAGGTGAGCTTCGGAATCTCTTCCGTCCAAAACTTGGGCATTGCAACATAATCAGAGAGAGAAAACTGCACCCTTCAAATCTCCCCTTTCTTATCAACGATTTCCTTCAAAAACGAGGAATTTTTGAGTGACGAAGCGACCGTTCCAATGCGTGGTCAACCCACACTCACATCTCTCGGTCCATTTGGGTTTGAGGGACGGTCCTTTTTCGGTGAATGCGGAAAAGCTGAGGGTCATCTTGTCGCCGATTGAGTGAAAGAAGGAGATCGAATCGGGAGGGAGAAAGAAAGAAATAAGCGAAAAATAAACGAGTCACTTCCATCATGCAACAGAATGCTTCTCCTGTCACTCCAGTCTTTCGGAAGGAGAAAAAAGCCGCTCGACAATGCGATGTTGATGACGTCTGTTTGATGGGCAAACATTCGAAGGAAGGGTACGTATGGCGTGCACCAGAGTTGCTCATAAGGCGATTCATATTCGTCTCCACCGAGGAAACTTCCGAGTGCTTTCCTCTCGCCTCAGATACGTTGCTCTTTATTTGTCTCCGGATATCCCATTCCGTCTGCGACTTAAGCCATCTCTCCCCATCTTTTCTTTTCTTTTCACTTTACGTTTCCTCTCTCTTGTCTGTATTCTATGGTCATTGTCATCGAACTTACTACAATGTTGATCCTTTATGCGTATATTTGCGCACCGTAAAGGATCTCTAGGAGATGAGAATCAGTTCCCTGAGATTTTCAACGGCGTTATGTACTCTTTAATTGAAATATTGGAATAGAACATAAAAACAGAAACTTTAAAATACCTCGATCCGCTGTTAAATTCATAAATTTCTGACCGCTTTTATTTTTAGAATTGCTTCAACGTACAAAATGCTAAGCTCTTGCTACCTTATCTGGGTGACATAATTATACGTATCTGAAAACTTGTATAATACATCGGAAAATATATACCTCATTTACTTTTGCCGTGCAATTACCCATCTAAATATCTGTCATGATATGAAAGCTAATAGGGTATGGATGATGCTGAGTAATGGCCATTTGATCATTCCTTACTGAAGGTTATCAAAAGTGTTATTCATGGATACCTATACTTCGCTCAGATGGTCTTACTCCACTAATAGTATTCTGAGTCAGTGAGAAAAACAAGGGCGAAATTCCTCAATCCATATAATGTTTTTAAGCTTTATTCTCCTATCCCTTTGGCAGTTAATGGTTGAGAGAAAAAGGTCCAAACCGTCTGTATTATCAAGCAGACTAGTGCTAAAGAAAACATATCATAAATATATTCTGGCATGGTCCGGTAAGCAAACATCAAAAATTTATTGCGCGGATTGACTTTTGTCCGTTCAAATGACGAGTAGTTATCGTAGATCTTGATGGGTTGCAAAACAAACGGAACGCATTGTAATTGTTATTGTAAGAATTTTATTAAAGATGATATATTTCCTGTGACTCCTCATATCGGTATACTCACTTCTATGAATGTGAATGTCTACACTGTTATACATAACATCTATACTCCGATTCCAAAGTTATGGCCATCTGAACTTAAAAATTTTCTCGGAAATAGTTAATCCTTACGGAAGAATTTTAGACATGAAGAATTTTAACTTGCGAATAAATTTCTCCCAATACAAATACAATAAAACTACTTCAAGGAGCTTCTCAATTTACGGAGAGAGACTTAACAGGTCGCTTTATTTCTAAAACCCCTAAAATGTTCAGAATTTAACATAACATACGAGTATGTTCGTAAAATTTCGGGAAAATTTCTGTTTTATAAATCACCGCCGTTGTAAAAGAATATCTCTTTATTACATTCACATTTTCTTAATAAAGATTTTAAACGGAAACAGGTTAGCCTATTTCTCAGTATGCAGCGTAAGTGTGAGGAATGCGTGATTGTGCTTCGGAGAAAGAAATTTAGGAGCACTTGCACACTAGATGTTTTACATACCTATTTTACTAGAACGTATAAAAATTACACGCAGTTTTACGAAACTACGATTTACTACTTTACGATTTTGTGACGAAACCTGTGTCATCTGTTCCAAGTTTCTTAGAAGCATCGAATACTCTTGCGTAACGCGAAGGGACTACTGAAACCTAGATAATTTGGCCTCCGCATTGAATTAAGGCTAGTTCGGCTCTGTGTTATACGCAAAAGGATCAGTCCTGGTTAATTTTCCGCTCTACTTATCCGTTAGCATCTCTTGGTCTTCACTACGAGATTATAACTCGATGGAGATGGCTTCCGGTTAGCTTTCAACGCGCATTCCTCTTTAGTTCCATCATCCTTAAAATACCAGAACTACTTCCATGATAATGCTCATCCAAACATCCAAATATAATCATATTTTTGGAAAAGTGGAGATTCAGTCTTAGAAAATATATTGAAAACCATTGCCAATATTCTATTAACTCTCTTACACGAATTTCCCTGATCTCTTTGCTCCCTCTTGTTCGTAGTTATAAGATGGCTATTTGAATGAAGACTACGAAAACATGCTTCTCTGGGCTTCCCGATAGTCACGTGGGTAGCGCGTGTACCTAAGATGAAAGCGGGCCTAGGTTCGATTCCTAGAGGGGACCTATATGTGCGAATATGTTAGCTGTCGATGCATTTGTAGAGAATACTAATGAAAAACTACGAGGTTATTTATATTCAAGTGATTCGAATTTTTATTCTGTCGATCCAGTGTTAATAATTTATTCGTTAATTATTTATAAATAACCTTTTGTATGTAAACAATATGAGAATATAAAATTTTGATTACTTTCATGTTATCCCACTATATGGAAAGGGTTTCCATTGTAAAAATAAAAGCCTAGATTTGGTAAAAAATTACTAGATATCTAGCCTCAGATACTCTTTCGTCCGTCAGAGCATTGAATGTATGTGAACTATCCTACATCATGTTCATTCGATGTTTACTCACGTCTGTAATGTCAACTATTTTCGAATCTCACCTCATATTTCCAGTGCTATAGATTCGTGATTTAAGACCGCTTCTAGTTAGCACTTGTCTCCTTTTAACGGATGTGTAGGAAAACCTATCTCCTAATGAACATCAACAATCCCATTTCAAGTCACATTAAGAGGTTTTATTTTCTCTAGAGTTCCTATCTTTCTGGAAAATTTGGACAGCTTAATCAATCAGCTGCTCCAGCACCGTTAATTAGTTTTCGGTAGACAACACTTGCCGCAGTTCCACCTACGTCTGAGTCTAAACAGCCGCTTCTCGTGTTACGAATCGCTGTTTTCGACAACCGAAAGGAAGATGTCGAAACGTCCGAAGACGGCCGAGGGAAAAGTGTTTTCGGAAACAGCAGGATCGCTCCATTGACCCAAACATCCGCAGAGAGTCCACACGTGTGAGCTCGCAAGGGTCAAATCGTCGAGATCATTTGAGGAAAGTGGAGGAAAACCATCGATTGTTTTCCCGACTGTCTCACAAAAGCCGGACGAATTTCCATTTAAATGGCTTTCTTTAGGAAGACCATGGTCGTGTTGAAAGGAAAATAATCGTCACCCCTTTTGCCTCGGGCACCCACTGCCTCGAGTTTGGACACGCACGCTCCTATCCAGCGGCATTCCAATTAAAACCGATGAATTTAAAGGTTAATCAAGCAGAATCAATAGAAGATAGCCTATAATATCAGCCACGAGCTCTCGTGTCTAAAAAATAATCCAAGCTCTCCAATTAGTCCATTAATCTCTTATGAGGAAGACCACACAGCTTAGTTATCAGGAGAAAATATTTTGAATTAAAAGATTCCTACAGCTGATTAGAAATTTAAAAGTGATCTAGAAAATATATTAGGTAACTTCAGTGATGGACATTGATGATCTGAGCCCCACCCTTAAGTTATATAGACTCTCGATACCTTAAGAATATACAAAGGCAAGGTCCTATTTCGTTTGGCCCTTATATTGCCAGACTCCCAATGCTCTGCAAAGTCTCCTAATAATTTGGTACAGCAATTCAAGAAAAGTCATTGTTTGAGAAGAAGGAAATTCCTTCCGAGAATTTCAGTGGCGATAATTTTGAGCAAGAAACTAGTTTTTCTCTCGCATATTTTCAGTACGTCCTCCAATATTTACATATTATATCACAGAACAAAAGAACCGTGTAATGTGGAAAAACTATTGCTCTAAAGTATATTAATTCATTTGCTCGAATTTGTCAAAAATCATCATTCCTTCTCATTACAATTACTTATTTTTTCCGTACGACTTAGTATTCCGGATATATCTTCTCAGAGGTCACAAGGCTGATTTATTAATTTCAATAAATTATAGTTTTTCGAGCAATAAACATTAAAAATTCTTGACATCTTTTAATCCCCTCAGAAATTGCCAAGGACTATATCTAAGTAGAAACATGGATAGATTTTAGGCAGAGATAATGGATCAAATAAGGACTGGTTGAAAATAAAATTTAGTATATGAATATCAAATATTCAAAGACGAAATTTAGAGATTAATATTCACCACTACTTTTCGAAAAGAATTACATAGCTTAATAATAATAATTGACTCTAAATCGGAACTAATTACGTAAAACATCATATACTTTACAATATTTATGGAACTTTGTCATGTTATATCAGATCAACTACGAAGATATTTTCCATCGTCTTCCTTCTCCAAAAGTTCGCTCGTCCTTTTTCGTCCTTTTAAAACTTCAATTTCGAAAACTAATGGCATGCGCGGGTAAATCCTGAGCTTTATGTAAATTTAAATATCTCTAGTTGAGCGAAGAAAACATACTGGCTCGGAAATGGTATCTCTATTAACTGGTAATGGGTTTTCCTATCCCTTTAAACTTGTTGTCAACATTGTCTACAGATAAGTGTGCCTCTTGGCGTAAGAAAGGTCGTTAAAAGTTCGCCTCGACAGCTCATAGAGAAATTCCCTGAGGCCAAAGTCGCGACGGACTGAATAGCTCTCTTCTAGCAACACGCAAGGCTTTTCTAATTTTCTCACTAGAAGGACAATTACCTCGTGGACTAAATTTCAAAATCCAGACAGCCTACTCCTCTAATTCTTAATAACATAATTACAAGGCAAGGAAAACCTGCAAAGATCAAGGATCATGATCATCCAAGGATCTGGTGGCTTTTTGGGTTATTTATCGATGTAAAAATCGAAAAGCACGCTAGATCCGGTTCTTATCATTGACATAATATAGTGATAACAAATTACTTATCGTAGCCCTGTAATGTGCTACTGAGATTCCTAAATTTCGCTATAAATACATTTTCCACTGAAAGATGTCAGCGATAAAATTGGTCTTTTAAAATCATGAGAAATGTTATCAAAAATATTAATCTATTCGAAAAAGTTCACCGAAAAGGCAGGTTAAGGCAGGTTTTTTGAGATTGTATTTTTTAAATATTTTACATTCGCGGTCTTAAATATGAACATTCGTGGTAAAAGTTATTTAAGTCGCTCAATCTTTTAAGTTAACTTCTAATATCACATTAAATTTCCTCTGTTATTATTTTTTTGCGTTGTTACTCATTAAGTCATGCTAACATTCGTTAGCATTTTATTTTCCTTAATTATCGTAAAAATCAACCAAATTAAAACAATTTTATGTACATGTAATTAGAGACATTCCGATTTGATAATAGTAAGAAAGATAAATTGATTAATCCAGAAATTCTATGTAAATAATGGAATAATTTTCAAAGAATTAGGAAAATTATGTACTGCTTTTTCATAGCTCTTTGACCACATAAATACTATACATTTCTTAATGGATTCGATTTTCAATTTGGGCAGGTATCCGTAATTTTGTGTATTTGAAAACGAATAATACTGTCGGTGTTTTCATTTAAGATAAGTTTAACTCTAGCTGCTTTATTCGTTTTCCTAAATTTTATTCTTTCCTGAATTTCGATCTGTTTCTCAGAGTTGACCGGTTCCAATGTCTATTTCATTATCATGGGTAAGCTGAATGTCCATACATTTCTGTAAATCTCACTGTTATTAACTCAGAAGAATAAATTATATCAAAGATAGAAAAGAATTGATACAATTAATCAAGTCTTGAAATAAGTATCGTCTAATACTTAAGCCGTATAAGGGTTTAGTCTATTTAATATTTATAATTTAAGCAAACAACGTGAGATTCAATTCTTCGGATAGTGTCATGATGGCAACTCATGAAAGTAAAGGAGGAATTAAGGACTATCTTCTGTTGTATTATTCCGCGCATAAATGATACTGCTTACCAGATTAATTTTAATCAGAATATGATTCAGACACGGTATTCAAATAGTATAAAATATGAAAATTTTAATGAATATATTTAAAAATTATGATGTAAATTTACCAAATTTACTATTTAATAGCTGACTATATTAGAATTTGACATCGCAAGTAAAACTTTAATTTTTCTATCATCTATCGTTACAAAGTAAGACTTCGATTAATCAATTTTTCGTGGGCTCAGAGGTGAGAGAAGCGAGGCGTGAATAGCCAGACTTACATTGCGTAATTTCCGGCTCAGTTTTCGACCTTCCACGGCATCCTGCCGAATGACGTAACGAAACATCGATATTCAGATTTGATAGTCATCTACCGAATTCTTTTATTGCTTATCAAACACATTTCTGCTATAACTTTTGGCCGTATTATTCATCTTGATATTTTTGGTGAATGAATAAAAATTGATACTTTTTTCAATCATAGCCTCATTTTCGTTCACAATCTCATGCACTTTGGACTATCACGATATCTTGCCGTCTCCATTTACTTAAATTCTAATTAGATGTAGATAAAGTGTGTAGGGACGGATTTTCTTTCATGATTAGCAGAGAAGCTAAATTTTTCCAAAGAAATAAGAATTCATCGCATTTTCCATGTAGAAGGCTTTGGATATATTAAGGGTAAACAATTAATGAACGGATAAATGGTTTAGTTATTAAGTTCTCATTGAAATTCTATCTCACTAACTCAACTGCGTTTTAATTCAAGTAACACCGAACACTTCTACACCCCTTGTATTTTACGCAGATATTTTAAATTTAGGATACGATATATTTTGTTCTTATTGCACTGGAAACATTATTATTAGTACGGCAAAGAATACCGGCTTCGAATGCCATATTCTGAGGCATCAATAGTCGCAGGCTACACTTGTTACTCTCTCGACTCACATTTCAACATTTTTTGGTATCCGTTAATTGTACGTTAATCCCATTGCAATAGCAGACTCACTTTTGGTGAGTCTTATTATATTACTATCTTTTACAACTCGCTCTTAAAAAAATCATAGCGTCGATTGTTCTTGTGCTGTTATGTCATGTTTATCACATAATACGTCTTGTGGTCAGGTGTCAATTAGTGTCCTAATTAGTGTCAACATCAATTGATGCACAGAGGGCCGAACCAAGGCGTGGGTGACTCTTCGACATAGGTGGCTAAATTCTTCTTGATTATGGCCTGGGGAGGTGTAGATATTTTATGTAATTTTAAGCAATTACTTCATGTTTTGCTGATTATCGCTATTATTTACTCCCAATTATTTCAAATATACATTTAAATCTCCGTCCTTTATAAAAATTTATATTTTTCGTAATATAACTCTTGTGAAATTTTTATTATATACCAAAATATTATTACGAGCTTGATTATTTTAAGTATCTCTATTAGAAAAACGCTTTGCAACATTGGCTGTCCTATTCTGTAATAGAATAAGAACAAGGAAATTTTAATAATACCTACGTCATTTATGGAAAGAGGGCTAATCTATTTTCCCAATAAATTCACAAGAAAATTACGATTTGATAAAAAAAACGAAATCAAATCCTGCCCACACCTGCAAAATCCCATGGCCTGCATTATTGTATGCGAGAAGTGATAAATTATTGATACATAACTATAATATTTCAAAATATGGTTACTAATTTGATTTAAATAGTGATTATAAATTAAGGCGATTACTGCGCTGTCTAGTTTTTATTTTAAGGCCGATATCCCATACTCGAAGCGATACTTATTAACGCCATTCCTTGAAATGCCTGCTTATTGTCTGATAGCTTATTGTCTTAAAATTTCCCTGACGTTGAGTGTGCAATAAAGTTAAAATCTTCAAGAATCATCACAATATATTTGGAATGGTACCTGGGCTGACCACTTGGTCACGCCCGCCTACCACCTTCCGATGCGCTTCCGAAAAACCACTATGGTAATAAGACAAAGAAAGGAAGGACAGGAAAAAAGAGTTGACAAATACACCGTCTTTTCTCTCTGAGAGCATGACAAAATATGAAACAAGAGGGAACGAAAGGGCAAGCAGCATGAGACCCATAAATCTAAACCTTTTTTTCCGTCACCCTTAAACCCGTCCGTGCCCAATCCAACGCACCCCTCCGCAAGTCGCGTGTCCTCGGTGTCTTCAACTTTGCAGATGCTGATCACCTCCGCATTGTCAGATGACCGCAGGGGGATGGAGCTGTTAGAAATAACGCATGCCTCCGAAAGGCCTTCCTTTTTTTACGCAATTTTTTTACGACCGAACCAAGGTACAGGGGTTATAGTAGCTCGGACAATTTTCCCTTCCCTCCATTACCTCCGCGCGTGTGTTTTTCCTCCTTTCTTCCTAAAAAACCAGCGATTTGAAGGAAGGTACCCTATGGTCTTTCCTTTTTTTAAACCTCCCCCTCCTCTGTACAGAAGTACAATGGGGCACGAGGAGTAGGGAAACGGGATGTTGGAGAGGGTGAAGGGGAGGAATAAGTTTTTTTACGGTCCCTGTTGACACTACGGGTGTCATGGTGAAGTGTCGCGCGCCGTCTTCCCGACTCTCCGACTGCTCCTCAGGAGAGATGTAAGCATGTGAGCAGGTGGGAAACTCCGTTGAGTACCGTAAGCGGCGGAGGCTGAACCGTAGGGGGAGTGACACCTCTATAAAAAAGGAAAAAAACGAAAAAGCGAGGGGAGGGAGAACCGTAAGGGGGTTGGGGGGGAAGAGTGTGGGGGTCTTTTTTTAATGGGGGTTGTTTTTTGCAAGGACCGGCTCCGTAGAAGGGGGCAGACTTCTCCCTTTTACGCTCCCATTCAGGACCCGCCATCATTTCTTCATCTCCCTTGATCCCCCACTTCTTCCCCATCTTTTCCACCACTCCCACGCAGCCCTCCTTACGGAATCCCTCCCCCACCCGCTGCGGTTCCTTGGAGGGGAAAGGAAGGCGAGAGAGTTTGCGGGGGAGTAGTGTGGGAGTCGGCCGGCAGAGGGAGGAAGGGCGAACGGGGAGAGTGTTGTGGAGGGAGGAACGAGACCTCAGTCTGATCGCAACCACTGTGTCGGAAGGTAGGGCCCTCCGCTCTCTCGCCCTACCGCTCGCCTTTACGAAACGAGCCTTGTTTTGCCGCGAACCGCAAGGCGCCCCAGCTTTCTAAAAATCTACGTCGGCTTTGGAAACCGGGGCAGCGCTTCTATTCACCGGGAGGTGTCCCTTGGAGTGCCCGGGTAATGACACGTGGGCGTACCATCAGGGGAGACGGACTCTCTGCCGATATATCGCACCCTCTGCGGAACAGTGTCGTGCGGCTAACGAACAAGTAGAATCTGCTTCTTACGGACGGATGAAGGAAAGTGATTAGCGCTGTTGGTGGCGTTTTTCTTGTCCACGGGGGGTCGCGCTACCCCCGCGCAAGGGAGAGCAAGCGCCCGTTGTTTCCATAGTTTGTGTTTTGATCCACACCGGATCGAAGCTGGAGGTTATGGCATTATCCTTCATGTTGGACTCCGCACCAGCCGCAGGTAGATAAATCAATTAAATTTTTATACTCTGACGCCTTTTTTTTTCAATTTAGTCCATGGTTTGGTCGATATTTATGCCGAAGAAATCGTGCATGTGTAACGGATCGAAGTTTGGTATATCGTGCGCCGTGGTGTTCTGATATCAATCGCTCCGGTCTGTTTATTTCACTTTATATATTTCATACCAATAGCGGATACGGCTAGCAATAATAGCGGTATTTTAATTCACCTGTTTCTTTGCCATTTCCTTGAACTTAAGCAAAGATTAATGAGCGCGCATTGTATCTCTTCTTCATATTGTAATTATAGAATTACCTCATGAGAGAAATAATTCTGACCCCTTTGATAACTTGGAATCCCTTTGATATAAATTTACCGGTTATTATTTCGGTAATTTATCACGGATATCCTTCGAGTCGTGACCGTAATTACGTTTTCTTTTTCATTCACTCAAGGTTGATTTTTTCAGAGCTAATCGAATGGCAATGTTCGTAGCACGATTGAATTATTTGTAGTAATATAAATTATATCTGCGAATGCTAACTTGCTAAAATTACTTATTCTTAACTCTTCTTACAGTCCTCAATCGAATAAAGGTATAAATAAATGATGTATTATTATTATTCTTATGATTGATAAATAGTAATAATAACTTCTATATTAGCCGAATTTTTGTCTAGTGAGACCACTCTTACAATTAAGCATAAAATGTGCGATAAGAAGCTGATAAAATTAATCTAAAATAAGTTTAGTGAAACATGGAAGCGTAGACAGAAGCTGTTTTCGCGTAATCCGCAAAATGATTAGCATTATTCCTAAGGCACAAACCGCCGAATGTTAATTGTTATTTTGCCGAACAATAATTTCTATTTCCTATATTATGATTTCCTTTATAGCTGTACAAAAACTCAATTTATGAAGTTGAAATTCCGTTTTTCAATTGTGCTTTGCTGAGGAAACACGGAATAATTAAGGATTTTTAATTACAATAAGCTGCTTAGTATGATATATTCGTTTCATTCAAAATTTAAGAAATTCAGTAATTTTTCCATTCCAGTAATGTTAGATTTTCTCGCCGGAAACTAATATGTAATTCGCAAAACTGAAACAAAACGGTACGCCCAACCTAGGTGGAGATTTGAACGGGCGCTACGTCGGAGTCAAGTACCGATGAGCCAAAGCGGAGGGCCGGCGCGGTTTCCCGCTAGGTTATCGGGCTTTCTCTTTGGCGAAAAGGGGTTAGAAATGACCTGAGCTCTTTGTGTTAACCCTATTCTAACGGGTTGCAGGGATTAAGTCGAAAGGATTGACCCAATTGTATCTTAAGAGGGTCGATATCCATCAGAATTCGTTCGGATACACGGACATCTATTCGGAGTTGCTTCCTTAGTTTTTCATTACCAAATTAAATTTTAAATGTAATTCTACTGCAAGCAATTTTCTGGATGGTATTGACTGATTATTTGCATAAGAAAATAAATGGCTCCATTGCATGACTGCTGAGGACGGTTCCGTTAGCTTAAGAGCACTGCAAAGAAGCCGCTCATATGGCATGAAAAGTATCGATACATCTTTCGTGACCGCTTTTCCTCTTATAAATTTGAGCAATAGAGAGAGGTGAGTTACATTATATAAGTAAAGTAATTTTATAATTCTAATTTACGGGGTAATTTGATTCTATTTGCCGGTGATATTTCCACAGTGAAATCGTATTTTTTTCGATTTGAGCGAGAATTACTTTTAACTATGAAATTGAAACAAGAGAGGTAATACTATAAATTACCTTATTGAGGATTAGCCCAATTAGAAACTATAATCTTTTTAGGAGTAAGAAGCTCTTTTACAATGAATTTCCCCTCCCTATGCATGTATTAATTATGTAAAGAAATATTCTATTGTTTTTAATTCTTTCGGGTGCACTTTATGGGCTCTGTCTAGATTTTATGGACAAATTCTTATATACGTTCAAAAATTGATCTATTCTTCAGATTTGGTAGGTGTGAATTTAAAATTCAGCTTCGCATTTTGTTTTGGTTGAACTCAAGTTCATGTTTATCAACCATTGGATATCACCAAATGACTAAGTTTTCACAATGACTTTTACCATGGATGTCGTACGCATCATCCAGCGCGATTTACAATACAATTAACGTTTTGCCGTAGTATTCAGTTATTCTTAATCCGAAGCGTGCGACTGAAAGTGTTTTCCATGAACCATCCTTATCGATTATCCGTGCTTTTAGTTTTCACAGTTATGCTGAGAACTACTAGTTGTTCTTGTCCGTGATATAACTTCTCATGCACTTACGGAATATTTTTTCACTTTTCTTGTAATCGGAGATTTTAACTCTTGCGTATCCATACATATTACAGTGCTCAGCTGGTCTCAAAAATTTCCGTGAAATGTTACTGTCTCCAATTGATTCATATTTTTTGTGTATCTCTTAGAACGATTCTCCGATATCAAACTAACTCTTATTCGAAGATATAAGAAAGTAGAGATTGGAATTTCGCCTCATTCGTCTTAACCGTTGTTGATTTATTGAAGATATTTATATCAAACTCGATTGATTTAGTTAGAAATTGGGAAGAAATCGGGAAGGAGGAAGAATGAAGATATCCTTACGCGAAAAAGAAATGCCCAAGTATTTAAGGATGACATTTATGAAAATTTTCGTATCTTCTGGATTCTAATAAATCTAAGTGAATCAGTATCTGAATTGAGTGATTATATAGAAACATAATTGTATCTTGAAATAGGGGAAAAGAATATCCGGTACGATTTCTTTTTAAAGGGTCTTTGTTCAAGATAAAAGCATTGTCTGCGATTTAAATGGAAAGATATGATAATCACGAACACGTTAGTATTGTATAGAAATTGCTTTCCTAGGTTCATGTATTCAATTCTAATAATCCTCATCGTATCTAAACTTCTTAAGAAATCTTTAAATATTATAATGTCGATACAAGTCAAACAATTATTTGTAAAATTTGGAGGCTGCTCAAAAATCTGGGCAATAGAATTTCCATTTCCATAAAAAAATTCTCATTAGTCTCATATTTGAAGGACAAAAATATCTACAAGAGTTATTTGTAAGCTCAATAAGAATCCAAATCTATCTTTTGCAATTCAGAATAGTCTCCATTAGTCAGAAATTACTTAAATTCTCTCCCAGGTTAAAAATATTATATTTGTGTTGCGGAGAGAAAATTCCTATTTATTACCAGTTGGTGTGAATTTCACTTGCTCTTGCCACTCAGAGTTCAGTAATTTATCGCAATCCTCAATGTAAGCATTGCATTCATAGACGCGAATATCTTTCAGGAGGAATAAACGTCACACATACTGCGGACATCTTTCACACTTCCTACTCGAGATAAGGGTTGCTCTACAAAGGATTTCTCCCGCCCAGTATCTTTAGGTTTTCGTCATCCTGACCATTTCCACCATCTCTTCCCCGACCTATCGTCCCCTTACTCTCCTGCCTTGCCTCCCTCTCTCAACGCATCCTTTCTTGCACCTTCTCCCACCCCTTTAAAAAAAAACCCTCTTCCACGCTGACCAACCAACGAGGTCCAACTTCTTTGTGCGTCTCTTCCCCCTTCCACTCCCCACCTCCTTCAGGGGGCAGCCTCCCTCTTGGTCACCCCCTGACCACTCAGTATCCTCAGCTTGGACCATTTGGTCACTTGCAGATAAAAAAAGTTCATTTGACGCTGTCCATCGCTTGGTAGCATTGGGATTTCGGCTCTCGGTTAGACTAGTCACATTGTGATTCCTCACAGGAAGACGCGCGAGGTGTTGAAGAAACCAACTTGTGCCCCAACTAAAGGATTTTTTTGGATACTGACTGCAAATTTATCGTCGAACACTTGTGTTATTATTTCATTAGTACTGAATGTTTAAAGTGCGCCTCCGATAACCAGTTACTTCCTTGAGAGACAAGTGGCGGAAGCTTTCCGCGAACTTTACAAACAATCGTGGCTTATAATAATTTATATTGGTGACTTCCAGAACAATGGAAATTACCGGCATTCCAATCTGAGAAGTGTCTGAACTTGGGTGGACTGAATTACGTTGTATTTACCCATTTCTTCGACGGAGATTGTGAGGGAGTTATAGTGCGAGCTTTCGGAGTATTTCTCTCCCCCAAGTCAGCGGAAAGACTCGGGTGTCCCCTCTGGAGTCGGCCCGTCATGCGGGCGAAACCCGGGCCTCCGACGCTCTTGGTGACCGGCTAGGCCAGCAAGCAAAGGCCGTTGATGAGACAAGCCGTGTGCTGAGTGACATTAACGCTAAGCAAGATGCTCGCAACCGGTATTTATTTATTTGTTTATTTAACGATGATAGTAACTTTCGCATAAGTAGTGTAGCGTTGTTATGCTACGATCTCTTATTAGTTTATTTTTTCGAAAACGAGAAATGAAAAAGGAACCTCATAGAGAATTTTAAAAATTCATTTTAAATGATTTTATCGAGTTTTGATTTTGATTCAGAAATTTTTTTAAGTATATGAAGCAATATTCTGCTTAGAAATTAGTGACCGTGGATTCGATTCGGATTTAGGAATGTCTTTTTGGAATATTTTCTTCGAAAAAAATGCATGAATAAATTGTATGATGGTTTGGGACCTGCGGAATATGAGTAATGCATATCCTGTAATGCAGACCACCGAGTAAGAACAAAGTGTCGAATTTCAGTAACCCATTATTTCTCAAGCTCAATCAAGCTTTAATCGAAACATGAACTTTCTGTCATTCGATTTACAGACTTAGCGAAATTATTTGTTCAGCAGCGAAGCATTCGTTGACAAGAGTTTCAGGAAAAGATTTTATGTCCTGTTTGCTCAGTAATTAAGCATTTGATTTTATGAAGTGATCGTTTCTAATGTTTTTTAAAGGATTATTATTAGTGAATCGTAAGATTTATCCGTGAATTTATGCTATCCTAAGATTTTATGTACGCTATCAAAAATATAACTATCAGTTAGGATACTTAAGTGTAATAATAATTTAAATATGTTAAATTCATTCAAATTACTTTCTCTATATTACTAGTCGTAGCTGCGAATAAAATTAGTTGATTTCTTATAAATATTAATATTACCACTAAATAATATTAATTTTTTAATTTTTATGTAGCAATTGTTTTTCATAAGAGAATTGATTAATTGTTGAATTTTCACGTTGCTTATGATCAGAAGTTATGTTGAAAATAGAGTTCAATGTGTGTAATTTTTACCTTGTGATATGATGTAAGCCCCTAAGCTATTAGAAGACGAACGATTAGAAAATTCTGAGCTTTTTCAAAAGTTCTTACAGAGTTTGGGAATAATTGAATCCGTCTTTTGAGACGTTGTCTCCAAAAGATTGTTGTATTTAATAATTTTCCCACGAGACTAAAAATCATTGATCAAATTTTGTCGAGTAACGAATTAACCATGTAAATTTAATAAACGAAAGGTTATTACGAAAGGTTCCACAGTTTTCTGCATTGAAATTTTGCATCTCCGATAATTATTTTGCGGCAGAATTCTCTTCGATGTTATTGCTCAAATAGTTTCCCCACCTTGCAGATGGCTCAAGTTCATTGTAAAGATCGTTCTCCTCATTCGGACCTGGAATTCATTTTAAATTACTCGCTCCTTGAGAACACAACGCGCAGAAAGTGCACCTTCTTTTCCTCGTCCGTGCGAGCGAAAAAAGCAACAAAGGAACACCAGTTCTCCACGGAGCTTAAAGAAAAAGCCCTCCGTCATATCATGCCAGTTCCTCTCGTACGAATCCTCTTCCCATTTTTCTAACCCCCTCAACGTGCTTGCGTAGAGGTGGCCTTTTCATCTCCAAGAGGAAAAATTTCTTCCGCGTTAGTTGGTGCGTCCCTTGTTATTCCGCTAGATGGACTCACATGCCCACGCAGTTACCCAATGGTGACATCTCTCCCTCTTCTCTGCATCCCACTCTTTTTTTCTCTTGGCCTCGCATTTCCTTTTCTCGAGGAACCCTAGCACAACACCTCTAGCTACTTCAACTCTGGATCCTCTCGCGTTCCGACTCATTTTTTCCTCTTCCCCGTATTTCTCGCTCCCTTCAATGCTACTCAAGTGGACTATCTTGAATGGTCGCCGTTTCTTCTTTTTTTATCCAAAGTTCCTCATGCCCTGACTGTCCTTTTGTTTGGCGGCCAAGCGCGGCAGTATCCGCCGCCCACCTGATGGATGTTTCTCCCTTCTACTTGAACACCCCGAGATAAATAGGACGCTTGTCGTGTATCGATAACCCCTATTCATACCTTTGCTATTGCGAATTATTATCAACAGGAGGCTGCGTCTTTTTCTGAGAAATGAGAATGCCTATTGTTGTGAGTTTATTCCTTTGCGGACTTAACATAAGTATTGCGAAATCGGACCGATGTTGTGTTTTCCCAATCAGTCCAGTAAATTCACCTCATTCTCTAGATACACATTGATCATTACTTCATCATTCAATTATTTACATTATTACAGCTCTTAATCAAAAAATATACCAGTCTGCATTTAATATAACTACCTAAATAGGAAAAGCTCTTTCTAATGCTTGTCATTTTCGATCATTTCAGATACGGTGGAGACATTGAGTAAGTCAAGTACTTAAAATTAAACTTATTTAAATTTGCTGTTAAGCTAAGATATAGGTGAAAATTTTGTTTTTATAAAATATGGAGTTAATTTACCCGAATTCAAGTATGCCCAAATGATAACTGTAACTAAGGTTTCAAAATAACGCTTCAAGGAAAAAGATAAGCTTCCTCATCAGCGGAGAAAAACTGAGAAGTGCTTGCGACATTCCCACTCTTGCCAAAGACTAAATACTTCGTCGTAATATTCTCTAGAAATCCCGCAAGAAATTATGAGAGCCACCGGCCCGGCTGCTAAATCTTGTATGCTTTTTCATTTACATCCACAGCGTATTTGATACTAAGCAGTCTCTCCGTCCATTAAAAATAATATTTTGCGAGGGCCTGGTAAAAATTTCGTCTCTTCTTTTCACTTAGCTATTATCTTCAGCGTTTCCGGCCAAACTCGAGACATTTCCATCGACCCACCGGTTGCGTCATTATGACTTCTCTTTCGGACATATTTTCTTCTCGCCGCCAGCTTTTCCCGTAGAAAGGTCGAGGAAAGAAGTGGTCGAGAGGAAAGAAATAAGGGTTGGAAGAAAGGGGGCTGTGACGTCACGAACCCTCTCTTGAAAGACCCGTAAGATCATCAAGGAATGGAGCAGTCTCCTCTTTCGCCCCCTAGAGAAAAAAAAATCCTCCCATTTTTCCTACCAAACTCTTTGCGACCTCATCCCTGCTCCTCAAGAGGTTACTGCACCCTGCCTAAAAGATCCCGTGAGGGGATGAGTGGCGAGGGAGGAAAAATGCCAGCAGGAAGTGGAATTGGAGACGGGTGAGAGAGATGGTGGGGTTAAGTGAGGGAAAGGTTTTTGGACCGAAGATGGATTCGTGAGACCTTCTTTTGCGTGGAAAAGAGCGAAAATGGATCCAAGCCTTGATGGATGGAAATTTCTCCGGGATGAGGTGAAGGTGACGTCTGGCTTCTCGATTAGCCGAGACAACGCCTTGCCTTAATGGGGTGGGATAATGATCATCTAACAGTTTTATCCTCTGTCGAATTTACAGGTCGTTATGAGTATGTAAGGGGGTTTAATTATATTTACGAAACTTTTAGTTCTCGCACTTCAACATGTAATTACTCTCATTTTTATCGAATCATGGACGTATGATTGGACGGCAAGGTTGTTTAAAGGCGGGCTCGGTTGTTGTTTTTTTATTTACATTTCAGCAATTGAGGCATCGATCATTACTGTTTAACGCCAATTTTTTTTCTCAACTGTCATCTATAACTAGACAGCATGTTTCTCCTCAATGCAACATTCGCGTTGATATTCTCAGAAAGTAACTAGTTACTGCTTAATTTAGTAACTAATCATGATAATATGCAATGGAAAGATTCATTAACGTATTTGCATATTGAGGTATAAGGATTTTATTAGAAAATTAATAAGAAGCCACAGTATTCGCAAATTCGTACGTTTTAGAAGTCTGTACTGTATCTGTACAGCAAATTTTCAATATTGCAAAATCGTTGGCTGATTGAACTGAAGGCGGTAATTACTAAAAGTTGTTATACTGCTTTCATTTCTTCGCCTTTATAACGGTGATTTACTCTGCCAATTTCGTCTCCGTTGATTACTTTACAAAATTCAAATATTCCTCGTCATTCCAGTATCTATAATTCTTCCCTTCGTCACTTAAATAAACGATCCTATACGAGTTCGAAGTAGAATCAGTTGTTAACTAAAGTATATGTAAATGATTTTCATGACTCACATGGACTTATACTCAGCTAGTTATTACTGTTATCATTTTTTAACTCTTTCGAAGAGATTAAGCCAGTATAGACTCTATTCCACCCAATCTTAACAGATCTTCTTTTAAAGTATACTAAATTGATCCAAAAAATATTTCAAGGTGTACAATTTGTAAAATATAATAGAAAAGAAAATAGATTAATAATAGCAAACATAGTTTCAAACTAATTCTAACTACTGGAAGGAATTGGGATTTAAGAAATAATCCTCAGCGGAAGGTCTTCGGAGAAAAAGCCACGATACGGGAAAACGCCCACAGAAGAAACTTCGGAAGCACAGAAGTAATACGAAGACGCAAATTTTCATAATATCAAGAATTTAATATTTTGTATCATCCGGTGCGGTGTATCGGCACACACGTCCCTCGGGAGACAAGAGATTTATTATGGAAAGGGAATAAGATAGAGAGAATGCTGTTCGATACAACATCTAAATATGCTTCATACGATGTATGGCACGAGTAAATAATTAAGGAAAAAACTGAGAGAAGAAAAGTAGATGATAGAAACTAAATCTTAGTAAAAAATTTACGGTATCACCATTAATAAGTATATACGATGCGTTTGAGAGAAGGAAATGATAAATCTCTTATAATAGGGTGTGGAAGATCATTCCAATGTCCTAGGCTAGTTATATTTATAAACCAAAAATAACTATATCGTTCTTAGGTTTATCTAAATTAACGCGTTGAGCTTGTGAAACGCGAAGCTGAGGTAAAGGGAGATTTGGTTCTACTTGTGAAAACTCTCAACTATCACAATTATTTTGGGTGGATAAAAGAAAATTCTGGCAAATCGTTCATTTATTAATGGAAAACTTATATTCCTGATTTGTAGATATAAGCACATTATGCCGCATTGCTTCCGTTCCTAATTGCTTTTATTTGTTTCAGGCCTCGTGAGCGTTGGTGATTGTCGTCCCCAGACTGCATCCGCCGCGAGGATCACCATGAAAGAGTCCCCACCTCCCCCGGCTGCCCATGGGTCCAACGGAGATGCGAGAACCCAGTTAGATTCCCCCTCAGACCTCGCCTCTGCGCGACTGTCCCCATCACCCAACGCCGTGGCCGCCGCAGCCGCTGCCGCCCTTTCGGGTCTGCCTCTTCTGCCCCCGCACCTACTTCGCGCAACCCCCGCCTCGCTGCTTGCTGCGTCTAGGAGGGCGGCTCTCATGGCGTTGCCCCCGGGGCTCACTCCTCCACAGTTACCTGACCCGTCCACTGGTGGAGTACCTGTCAGTCTGCACGCCACTCTGGCTTCCGGACCAGCGTTGTTTCCTTACGCCCCTAGGTAAGTTCTACAAATCTCAGAATCGATTTTTATCAATAGTTTTACAGTGAAACCTGTCTTGAGCGGAATCCATATTTTATATATTGCCTACGTTGGAAGATCCTTGCGAAGCGTTTTTGAAAGATTTTCTGGGCACGGTTTATCAAGATAGATCGATTGATTAATATCTTCCTTCATCATTTACACTTTCATTTAGTCTTGAAATTTAAACTTTCATCTTTGAGAATGAGTAGGTCCATGTGAATGTTTGTTTTATCCCCTTGCCAAGAATATTCTGTTCGACTTCCAATTGATATTAAGTACTACATAATTTTTTGAATGAATATTTGAGTACCTTCACAAAGAAGTAACTGTATCTTATTAGATAGTGAGAACGCTCGCGATTTCTTAAAAACCAGTATATCATATTTTTTCTAAACTGAGCGTACCAGTTCCGCAAAAGAAAATATTGAAAGGCATATTAATACGGTGTTTCCAATAATTCCGTTTTTTCGCCAGAATCATAATGCCATTGAAAAATATTACTTACAGAATGTATCTACAGAAGCGAAATTTGGTTATATACAAGCAAAATATCCATCATAAATGACGGAAGTCAGGAATTGCTTCACAAAGATTCGTGGCGTAATTCATGTCTAATGAAATTTCTAGTATTTTTATTATTTATGCATATATAACCATTCTTGTATTACTGTTTCGTAATATATTTACTCATAAGACCGGCGGGTTTCTTAGGAAAACGCTAAAAGCATCTTGTAACAAAACGATTTACATTTCTTCACGTTAACACGGTGGAAAAATCCTTAAACGGATTCCAAAAGCTTATTAGAGAACATGCGCAGAAGCCTAATTTATATTAGGAAGACCGTTAAGGCTTAGATACTCACCAAATTCCCGATGGTATTCGATGTCAACGTCTCTTCTCTAACGCAGGGCACTCTTCGACTGGAGAAACGGCGACACGGGAAAGCAGGCTCTAGCACCCGCTCCTTCACCTCCTGTCGCCCACGCTGCACCCGTCAACAAAAAGCGCAGCAACGGCCGGATAGTCCGCGGAGGAGCCAAGAAGGCCGCGAAAGTGGAGGCAGAATCCACGACGATCGACATCGGTGCGACGCCGGTCACCAGCCTCCCATCACCTCCCACCTCCGGATCCTCACCACCATCCAACAGCTCTTCCGAGGGCTCCAGCGGCGATAGGGGTCGCAAGGGAAGCTCTTCCACGGGCCCGGCAAGTACCACCTCGTCCTCCGCCGTCACCTCCGCCGGGAACGCCCAGGGCGATGCCGGGAGGGACAAAGTCTTCGTCTGCGGGATCTGCTACCGCTCCTTCGGCTATAAGCACGTCCTCCAGAACCACGAGAGGACCCACACGGGGGAGAAGCCTTTTGAGTGTAGGGAGTGTCACAAGAGGTTCACCAGGGACCACCATCTTAAGACGCACATGCGCCTTCACACGGGGGAAAAACCTTACCATTGTACGCATTGCGATCGCCAGTTCGTTCAGGTGGCAAATCTCAGGCGCCATCTCAGGGTCCACACGGGCGAGCGACCTTACGCTTGCGAGTTATGCAGTTCGAGGTTCTCGGATTCTAATCAGCTGAAGGCACACACCCTCATCCACAAGGGGGAGAAACCGTTCGAATGCGGAAGGTGCGGAGGACGCTTCCGGAGGCGGCACCATCTTCTGCACCACAAGTGTCCAAGGGGTGGGGAAGGAGAAGTGATGGAGGACGAAGAAGACGAGGATGAGGAGGAGGAGGAGATGATCTCGGGGCGCAGGAGAAGGAGAACGCCGAGGACAACGATCTGTTCTTCATCCCCTGACGACCTGGAGGAAGAGGAAGATGAGGAGGACGCTTCTTCCGGGAAATGTCCGGAGGATGAGGAAGACGATGATGACCTCGCGGGAGATGATGAAAGAGGGGACGACGCGATGGACGAGGACGTCTCCGCGATGAAGAGGCTGCTCAAGAAGAGAGAGAGAAAGTCCAGAGACATTAGGAGAGTCATCCGAATGCCAGCATCCGAGGCGGAGCCGATTCCTCAACCCCCTCCTGAACCCATGCCGGAGCAGACGGAACCGGAGGACCTCTCCATAAAAAGGACCACTCCGGAGAGACATTCTCCGGACAACCCTTTCGTTACGTGGCCCTCGTCGTCTTTGGGTTCGCCCCCATCGGCGCCGGTGGCCCACAGCGGTAAAGTGTCGTCGAGGTCAGATGGAGAGGACGAAGACATGGAAAAGAGTGAGATCTTGGCGTCGCTGCCGAACGGAAGGAAGACGGCGTCGGCGGGCAGCGCGTTCCTGGCACCCGCCCATCGCAGAAGCAACCTCAAGTTCCGGAGGAATCACCACTACGCGCTCCATCCTCTGCATCACGTGAGGCACCAGCAAAACGGGTCTGCTCCCGTGTCCTAGTCGCGAAGCGCGGCACCCTAGAAAGAATAATTTTTTCTAACTCGTCAAATCCTGAGAGTTATAAAAACTATAGGAAAATTAAGCTCGTAACGCATTGTTGAGTATTACGGGTAAAAGCGCATGGATCGATGAGTCATTGCAGATCGTTCGCCTTCGCATTGTGCGGGCCGAATGGGTAAATGTTGAAAATGAGAGATCGGCCGCCAAGTCTCACGCGGTCGAGCGCTGAATCCGCACCCTCCACTATCGAATATAGTTTTGGATCCAATCGAGATATATTTCTCTGATTAAAAAATGTGAAACGATATTTTGTATACACATCGGCATCTCCGGGACCGCCGATTCTCTTTACCGAATTTTTTTTTCTAACTTTTTACAACGCTCCCTCCAATGATATCTTCAAAGTAGTCTTTGTAATTGTATAAAATTTCATTACAAATAGTTGAATAAGGTTACCGATAAGGGTGTGAAAGAATGCGTTTTGAGTCATTGGATGCACTTGAAACTTAATATATTATATACATATATAAATATATATATATTTACCGTGTGTTTTTGGTGTCGGTGGCTGTTATTTATGTAATTGGTTATTGCAGAGATTGGGAGGGATTTGTATGTTTTCCCGTGAGTTTTCTTGTTCCTATACTGTGGCGTGTGTGTGTTCTGTCGCATAGTCCAGAGAAACAACACTTCCTTCCTGAGAAGGGGGCGGGTCCTCAAAACGTTGACTGCCTCGCAATTTTATTCCTAGGTCGCGATTAAAACCCGCGGCCCAATCACTTTTTAAGAAGTTCCTGGAATATGTAACTATTTTACTCTTGCTGGTATATATTCAGAAGAGAAATCATCCTATTTGTCGTAGTTCCTATGAATTGATTATTGTAGATAAGCGTAGGTGTTGATTGATGAAATACGTATAATTATTTGCAATGCAAACAATAGTTCCTTTCACAGAAATGTTAAACGTTCGTTACCATTCAGGTCGCTTGATCACAAGGAGTCGATCACGTTTAGCTGAAGTTTGTTTTAAAACGTAATTTTTTCCATAAAATTGGAAAACGATTTTTTCTATAAGTTAGTCGACTGATTCGTCTTTTCATTCCGGCGTCTATTGCCTTCCTTTTCTTTACTAGAGAAAAACAATGGATAAAAATGGTCCTGTTATTATTTAACCGGTTTCATTTCTTCCGACCCACGATAAAATGAAGGAAACAGCAGTTTCTGCTGGTCTAAGGGAAGCGGAAGATTCACCTCCCCCAACCTGTTGAATCGCAAAATTTACAGAAACAGAAATTCGGCAAGGGATGGCGAAGCTATTGCTTCAAACGCTTTTCAGCAGGAGAGTGGAATATATAATCGACAGGAAGTAATTTTTCATTTTCCCGAGCGTTTTCTGAGGGAATGGGCTTGCATAGTCAGCACAACGAACGCAGTGGCACCCTTCATCTCGTGTCCAACGCGCAGAAAAGATTTTTAATGAATGGCTTCCGAATTATCAAAGGCATGGGATCGAAGTAAGGGGATGAGGAGAGAGGAAATTTTTTGACATTTGGCAACATTTGGGGAGGAAAAAATCATCAGAATCTCCTATTGTTGGAAGTAACCGTTTTCTGAAGAGGAAGGGGTGTCTAGGGGTAAGGGATGGATGTAGTCGGCGGTTGATGAGTGGGGAAAATGGGAGGGAAGGATGGAATCGGGCAGAGAGAAAATGTTGGAAATGAAGCATCTTTTCTCCCCATCCCCGGACCTCATACGGCGTCGTGGTGAGGTTAACGAACTATAGGATGTTTAGCCATCCTGGGAAAGATCGCTCGGGAAGGTGAGTCCACGTATATGTGCTGAGAAAGGTGGAAAGGGAAGGGGGCTCTTGTGCTCTGGCATCCGGGGAGGGAGTTGTTTACGCGATTCTGCCCAAGCTACGAAAGGAGCCCACAAACCACCCCTTGCCGTCTTTCTGGCGTTGTGTTGCGAGGCCGACGCAACCCATCGCCGGACCCTAGGCGTCCCTCCCCCACCACCACCCCCTGTCGCCTCCTCCCTTTCGGAGCCGTGAAAAATAAGAAGGGCGCGCTTGTGAGCGGTGTCCAGGGTCAGTGCCCCTCAAGATCCCAAAAGGAAAAGGGATGAATATAAGGGTAAAAGTGTACCACTCTTACTCAAAAGCACTAAAAGGCCCCTCCTTTTTAGGGTTTGACCCTCGCAAATTATATAACCGTCCGTAGTAAAAGAAGGGAGGAGGATTCCTGCACTCCGTTCGCAACTTAAAATTTACCTCTCGGACCTTTTTTCGCGATCTACTTGTAAAGAGACCCTTTTGTCCCTCCTGCTGGTCCCTCGGCCCTTATTACTCCGGGGCCCTTTGACGATCCTCGCCGTCCACTCGCGGAACTCCTAAGTCAAATGGAAATTTTCTCTTTTCACCCTTCCCCGACCTCCGCAGACCTGACTTTTCCTTCATTTGGGACGAAGATTTGGACGGTTGCGACCCGAAGGGATTGCAGTAGGCGTCGCTGGTTTTATTGGAGGGAAAGAAATCCGCCGTTTGAAACTTTCTCGAGCCTTTTAGGGTTTAATTTTGTCACGCATTCATTTTACGGTTCTCTGCCATCGATTGGTTTTTTTATACTCGACTCCTTGGCGATCAGCCCCCTGAAAGAATCGACTTACCCTCTTCGACCATGAAAAAACGGAAGTGCGGCCCTAGCGACGGTTTGAATGTGTGTTTGTGTGAATGTTCTGAACGCGATGAATCGTTAGCGTGAAGAAAGCCTCTCCGTAAAGTTTTCCCAGAAACTACCTTGGCGAAGAATCGCGAAATCCTTTCGTCTCAATCTTGAGCCCATCAAAAAGTCTGCAATCTTCCTCAGAGGAAATGTATTCGATCGGCGGTGAAGTCAGTCCTTGTAGTCATTGCCAGAGTCTCGTTCGAGTGATCAGCAATACGTTTTGCATTCACTATTCCCTCGTCAAAAAAATCCCATGCACGAAAATAGGATTTCACATCTTGGAACGAGACTATTAATCATAATGCAGCACCGTTGCTTCAAGAGCATTACCAAAGATGTTTCTACGCACCAAGATGAGAGATTTGACACGGTTCAAAGTTCCATGCATTCGCGAATGCCGTCGCTCACGCAGACGGTTTTCTTCAGCCACCGATCACCGTCCGAAACACCGCCATTTTGAACTACCTCCGATTGTCCGTGTGCGGATGCAAACCCCCTCATAAAGGACCGAACGGGAATCACTCGGCTCCTTATCCTATAGCTCGGTATTTTGTTACCTCTCTCGACTTTAAGAAACAACTACTTTTCTACGCTAAATGATAAAGCAAGAGGCTGTAAATTAGTTTTTGAGCGATTTGTGAAGAGCGCGCTGTTGTCTGGTCAATTTTTTTCTACTGTTTCTCTATGTCAAGAAAAATTACTCGCTATTGACACCGGGAGAAAACCTCGCGGATTAATACAAGACAGGCGTATTTTTATGTCGAAAAGAATGAAAGCTATCAACACGAATCACTTTCAGGGATGAATACCTCATGAACTTTCGATGGAATTTTTTCCAACAATTGACTATGAATGTGTATATTCGACGGAATTAGTTGAAAGAGTCTCATTAGGTTTATAGGAGAATTAATTGTTTAAATACTCAATCCCTCCTCGATTTTCGGATCTTGGTATATGTTTGTGTGTACCTTTTTCTCCCTCATTAATCGAAAAACAGGGTGTTTAACGAGTGGACCAAGTCAAAAAAGGAAAATATTATAACTTGGGCATTTTTAATTTTTTTAAGACTTTTCTCCTTTTAATGGCATATAGAAAAGAGATGATTTTTCGGCGGGCTTAAGGTTCATCGAAAGCTTACAGTAGTGGCGTGGCATTCCTTGGGACCTTTTCCGCTACTTAAGTTTTCAATGACCTCTAACTTCGCCTGAAAATACGGGCGAACAGGATGTCAGATTCGCATGTAATTTTTTAACTGCGATCTCCACATGTTGGAAAAATGTAAAAACTTGAGATACAAAGCGGCATTCTATGACGATGACTGGACGATTCCTTTCTATATGGTAAAAAAGGAGAAATTATATTTTGTGGATAATGAGATATAAATCCATTCCAGAAGAGTCGCGAAAGTCGTTAGGAGACTATATTTTCGCCTCCCTTTCGAAGAGCTTTCGCGCCTTCAAATGATTTGCACGATATCCATGAATTGAACTTGTAAATAACCAATATAAATGTGTGTATATATGTCAAGATGATCAAATCAAAAAGAAGACTGATTTTTTGTTTTTGTTGACGAGATTTGCCGTGCTGGTGGGTCTCGGAACTGGGTTGTATATGAGCCTGTATTCTCATGGCATGTGCATGAAAATAGTTCCTCTATATATATATATTGAGTCCTCAAATCAATGTACTTGTACATAAGACTCTAGGATTTCTTTTTCGTTTGTTACGCTTTACTTTCCCCATATCAATAACTATTATTTCAATCAAAAGAAAATCTATCTACCTAGACACGATCCAAGCTACCTCAATATTTGTTATCCATACTGTTTCTGTTATACTAATGAATCGAAGTCCTTCGTCGAACAGAGCTGCGGAGAGCTATTCATAAAGAAATATTTTACTTTTACCATGGTGACTGTTAGTATGTTACTATTCCTTATTTTTAAATAGTTAACTGTTTCTTTTTTTAACTTTCTAAGCGCTGCTCCGCGAACGACTTCGACTCAAGCATAATTGGTTTGTCGATTGTCTTCCGTAATTACGGATGTCATTAAAAGGAATCAGTACTGCAAAGTATAAAGATTTAAGAGAATCGTTGAGGATTAACAATCCTTACTGTGTTTACATTGGTTAACTGAAAATATAAAAAAAAATTCGGGCGATCCTGCTGGTCATGTTCATCTCCCTAAATGTCTTCAGTGCCGGCCATTTTGTAGGGAGGTAGGTGTTGGGATGTTAAAAGGGGAAGCCAAGTATAAAAAAGTCGCTTTTTTACTTCAACGCGTGCCGATGGGTATCCGTCCCAAGCGTGGCTAAGAGTAGCCACGCGCCCGTGGCTTAAAAAACTACTTTCCCCTGAATAACCTCTGGCCCGACCCCTGTACATCTAGATTGCACCCTTACCATCTTTGCAGCCGTCACGATCCTTAGCCGCTAGTTTTTTTTCACGAGCCATAAGAGAGACTGGACGTTTTTTCGGTAAAAAAACGCCACGCGCTCGCCCGCAGCCACCCTTTGGCCCGGGCCGACATTTGGTCCCTGCGAAATTTTCGGAGACCCCACCCATAAAAATTCCTCCCTCAGTTCGTTTATCTCGCCCGAAATCTTCCCTCCGATCATTAGGTTCCTAATCTTGTAGAGAGTGAGCCGCGTCTTCCGAAAAAAGGAAGGTGCAGTTAAAAATAATGTTTGTTCCAAGCACCGATATGTTTTTGTTTTATTATTATTTTCCTTGTGTCTGGTAAAGTGTCTAAAGAAGTTATGATTTTGTTTTCTGTTCTCTGTAAATCAGATATTTTTATTTACTGTACACAGCACATGCCTGAACATCTTTGGAGTTTGTAATAAATTTATTTTCGAATTGAACTTTTGTTTTCATTTTCATCGCCTCACGTTTTACTTTTCCTTTATGTATACCTATTTTGCATCTTTGGTTGGCCGTAAAACGCTTTGTTTTATGTAAATAAATGTCCCTGCTTTGAAGTTGATATAAAAATGATATTCATGTGTTGGCATCCAAAGATAAATCACTATAATCACGAGTAAGCTTATCCAAATTTCAAACTGGTGAATTAAATTTTGGGCATAATCTAAAGCAGGGATTCCTAATAGGTGATATGCATATTTCTGATGGTACTTGGTATACAAGGATTTAGCGGTTCCTGATTGACTGGCTAATGGTATTTTTATTGAAATATCGTCGACTTGTACAAAATATAATTTTGTTCTCCAAAAGACCATACAACCGCTATAATGAGAGGATATGGGTAAATATAAAATAGCGAGATGCATATTTTTCAGTTGTATTCCGATGATACGTATCTTGAAATCAGTTGAAATACCTTAATCCGAAAAGAAAGATTGTATGGCAAAGGAATCTTTCACATCTATATGTTTTAAGGATTCTTAAAAAATAGATAATCAGCAATTTTGACTTCCAAAGCTGCTGCGAGTTAACTACTTCGTTCCACTGTCAAATAGAAACTATGGATAGTTAATTGAATTCAGATTTGTTGCTCTAACATCATGAAAAACAAATATCAGAAAGAGAATCAATATGGGAATCGAATCAGAATTCAATTTTAAAATAAAATTAACAAGACATCGCTACTGAAAACGAAATTAATATCTACTGATCATTACATAAGTTTTAGTAACCCAACCCAATTAATTACCATGATACTCTCTGCTCACGAATTACCCACTGTTAACTTATTTTTTAGAAACTTTTAATGCTAAGCAATCGAAATGGCAGCACCGATCTTAATACAAAAAGCTGAAATATTTTCGCATTTTTTAAATCTCTCAGTTCCTATCTTACTTATAAATATTCACTGCTAAACATTATGAAATGATTCTATTACTACTTGGTTCACATTTTTAAAGGTTTCTCATTATATTATCAATCCAGAGTAATCCTGAAATTTAAAATTTCATCAGAGCTCTATTTACAAACCCCCGGAAAGTGTTTGGCCGATGAAATCGTGAAATTTAGCCTTTTTATTTCAAACTTCCTTCGTCAGATTACAGTGCGAACCATCTCAAATGCAAATCACGAAACGATCAGTCACGATCACAAATGACATCCTTGTCAACCACAGACAATTATGTGAGACATTTTGTATCTCAGTAATCACGATTGCATTCTTCGTGTAATATTGTTTTTGCCTGTGGTAATAATTGAGTTAATCAATAGAGAGAGAGCTAGAGGCTTACGTTTTACAGTTGAATTCAATAGGCGAGTCAAAGACTCCTAGATTTCTACAGTATCTTTAGTGTGAGCTCAATTCACTATACATACTAATGGCAATTAAAAGGAGTGAATGGATTTAGTCCACATATGAAACTCCACCCATGTCGCCATCTACTCCACGAGGTAGCATTAGCGAAAAATCGAACCTTTCGATGCTGGAAATTTTTTTATCGTCTCCCATCCTTGAAGAGCATAGATGGAAGCATTAACGTTTTGAATACACCTAAAATATCAGCTTAAAAATTTTCAAATCACCGGGGTTTTAAAGCGTTGGATCAGTCAAACCAACGCCCTATGCCGGTAGCTGCGATCAATCCTTAAACCCTAAGATGATACCTGGAGAGTACCAATTTCCTCCGAGGGATAACTTCTAGAATAAGGATTAGTTGAATGAATCGTTAACTAAGTAATTAGCATGAGTGCTTAAGAGAGAGGTGAGCTGACTAATCAATCCGGTAGCTGTAAGTCTGTTTTCTCTAGGAGTATCTATCGGCAAGTCGCTTTGAGCATTGCTTCTCCACCTGTACTCCTATAATAGCCATCACGTTAAATTAATTCAATTATCTTCAAAGGAAGGAAAAAAAGGAAAACATATACACCCTCTATAGCTTTCGATCGGTACTTGACATCAAAAGCTTTGTGTACGACTTTGATTGAGCCCCTCACTGAAGACCACCCAGACCCACACTTGCCTGGAGGAATCGGTGGGAGGGATAAAATACGGAATCCACATTTGAAAATATCATTGGAAATCCCTCAGCACGGGACCGCGTGAATCGCGATCCCTATTTTTTAAACGACGGGAGAAAAGAGCTCATCCCTCTTTCAACCCAAGGCTACGGTGCGGTAGGGTGTGCGCGGTGATCTGAAGAATTTTTTCCCCCTAACATCCACCTCCCCCAACAACGGCGCTTTTTTCATTCCATTGTTTTTTTCCCCTTTCGGGGCGACGTTGCCACTCTTACTCCACCACCCCCGCGAATGCGACGCCCTCTCCTCGCTGCACTTTCCATTACTCTCCGGTTAATTAAGGACACACCCTCGCGCTTTTTTTCCTTCCCCACTCCAGGCTATAATCTCCCTCCCAAACAAACTCGTGAGGACCCTGGGGACGTAAGAAAGGAGGGAACCTTACAGTAGACGGCGGGCTCTAAATTAATTTGCCCCGGCTAAACAATGCGGAGGACACAAAGAGGCAAGTCGTTCCTGTCTTCCAGGGGCAATACTAATGGAAGCCGCTTGAAAAATTGTCCCTTCCTCCTTCTTCACCTTTCCATTCCCCGCTAAAGCCCGGTATTTTTTTATTACCTCATTATTATTCATGCGGTTATGCATGGCGCTAACCGAAAAGCGACATACACTCCTCCGGATCCCCTTCCTTCCTCGTTAATCTCCTTCCTCCTTACATCTCCCCCATTTTTCTCTCTTCCGCTTAATTCATCCCGACGCCAATTTTCAATTTCCAATTTGACGCTTTTATCCATCGTTTGTATCGCACCGATCTCCATTTATATGGCCTCTTTCCTATCTCGCAGCCAGAGAAGTGTATTGTTATTGCGTTCTTGGAATGAAGCGAATTGGATTGATTGGAGGCGTTCTCACATCAAAGAAATTCAGTCAAGGAATTCTAATGGTGCGGTTTTTTGATCGAGTATTTCTTATATTCCGGAAAACTAATTTAGCTCATTTTTCGTGAAAGATAAACGATATATGTAAAGAAATAGCGAATGCAGGTATGATTTGGTGTCTTCTCAGCTACTCAAAAGTCTCAAAGGAATTTAGAATGTATTAACAGCTAATAATATTTAATATCAATATTTCGGTGTTTAGAAAGAAAACCAGTACCTCAGTTTTTCTTCCATTTTGTCGACTATTCGACCGTCGCCGAGTTGCCTTTTCGACGAAGTGAGTGTCGTCCGCCTGCAATCGAATCTCATCAACACCCCATGATAACCTGGGTATACTAAACGACGAAATAGTCTAAATTATCGCAAATATCTGAGGAAATAAGTCTTCTCTTTGTATAATATCCACCAGTATTTGACATTTATTGCTATTAGCTATCGCTATTCTAGGAACTGATCAATGGGAAATTAAATTTAACAAAATTGATTATGTCATACCATCAAATTCAATTTACGACGTCTTTCATGGAGATACTCCATATCGCTTTTAATTATTTCATGAATTTACTCATACACAAGCATTTACGCGCAAGCTACCTTTCATCAGTTCATTTAAAGTGCAAACTTTCGAATTTTCTCCTAAATTATTCCAGAATTAATTTTGATGATACAAGCTTAAACAGTGGTCTTAATCATAAGAAGCATAATACCGATTAAAAATCATCATTCTTTGCAATAGCTAACTTGTAATGCAGCCGAAAAAAACGGAATATTTTTTGTTTTAGTTTAACCGTAATTTAGTTTTTTGGAACTGCTGGCTTAGTCAAAGTTCTACGTCAGGAATGTAATTACGATGCAAGAACCCAAAACAAAAGTTAATAAGCACTTAATTCAGCACAAATTTCAATTCCAGTCCTCACTGCGGTAGCTAATTTCAATCATGAAATCCGAAAAATAAATTAACCATGGTGAAATAATTAAGATAACCCTCAAAATCAATCTTTTTTCTACGTACTTCACGGCTTAATTTGCGTGGGAGCGTTATTGAAAATTTGACTAACACCAATAATCCCTTAATTTTCTTCCGGATAAACTTGAAAATGAAAGTGAAGTCTTTGCGACGAGGGTTTCGTATGAAAATCGAGGATAGATTATGTAGCCCTTATTAACTGATCCAGTGTAATCCTTCAAAGAAACACAAACTGTCTCGTTGAGATAAGAGCAAATGGAATTGGAGAAGGGATGATTGGAATAAGGAACTTCGGGGAGGGAGAGATAAATGTCTAAAGATGGGAAGATAGGAAATTCTGGAAGGACTAATGTGAACAGTGCCAGAGAATGGCATCATTAAATCACGGCAGACGGCTAACTCGAAAATAAGCATTTCTTTTACATTTTTATATACAGACGTAATTTTGGGGAGTTCATCTAAATTTTCTTAGTGTAAACAGTATATTTTAGTGGAACCCTTATTATTTAACGTCGGAACTAATCTTTATCCTCCTCCAGTACATTAAAAAAAATTAGTCTACTTCTAATTCTGTTATATCTTTATTTTACAAAAAGGAATTTTAATATCCTAGAAAACACAGACGTTGTTGTGACATTACGGAGGTTTAAAACTCAGAAAAGTAAAGGTGAAGCTCATAAAACCTACTTCGACTATAAATTGGTAGATAAATTATGCTAACTAGCGAACAAGTCGTGACATGTCTTTAGTCAGCAACACATGAACCCATGAGCAGGAATACTGCATCTCATTATTTGGTATCTCTTCAATAATAAGTTCGTTATCGTTTATTAAAAACTCTCTCCCCTCTGTTAAAGTACTCAAATAACGTAAAATCCTTCATTGCACTTACATAATTTCTTATATTCACTTTTTGGTTATAATTTATGCATTTTCTTATTCTTTATCCAATCCTTACGATTTATTTTATTTTTCCTAATCAGTTTCCTCTCGAAACTATCTCAAAAAGAAAACGTTTCTCATAAGTTAGTATCTTTACACTTGACGAGAAGAAGGAAGGATTTCTGTATTGAAATTAAAACGAAATCAGAATTTGTCGCGTTTCTTTTACTAAGGTCAAATATTTCTATCTTCCTCAGTCCGATAGTTTTTAAAAGCAATCTATTAATATTTATTCACTACTTTTTATTTATTTATCCATCTATAAATATCTCCCTTGAATATTCCTAATGACTTTTATTATGAGCCAAGTCTCTCTTCCATACATTTACAAATTTTACTAAAACGTTTGGTGATCATTTTCTTATTTCCATCAGCGTTTCCCTTAAGTTGTGAGCCTGGGCCGACGCCAAACACTTTTTTGAATGCCACCCAACTTGATTTTCGAGCGCCCTAAACGTTTTGAGAAGATCGAAAGCCCTCTGCTGTAGTTTATTTACATTCCTTGGTGATTCTCCTCAATTTGAATACTATAATGGGATTAAGGAATTCATTCTTCTATTTTAAAATGAAAATTATAAATTTTAAATAAATTTCTTCCTTGTTAGTCATGGGGGAGGTACTTCATTAGACACCCATTTCGATTTTCTTTCCGCAGATAGAAAAAAAAGAAGAAAAACATTAATATTTCGTTTCCCCTTCGAAGAGTTTAGTTACTGCCATGCTTCTTTTAATCTCTATGTGACACTGCTGAATACTGAAAATTGACTTATTATAGGATGGCTTTATAATAGAAAGCATTAGCCGCTATCTGAAAGCCTCTTCCAAGGGAGTGTTGAAGGATAAGCTGAGGAACTTCATAAAGTAATACGTCACAACTAAATTTCGGAAGGTTCTTTCATTTAATATAGACATAGGTATGTGTATTGAATATTGTCCTATACAAAGTTTCTCAGCCCAACCTTCATTAAAGAGCTCCTTAGGACAAGGTTCTTAATAAGGATCCTAATAGAAATACCTTTCATATCCGAAACCAAATAGAAATATCACTCACTTCTTAGAGACATACAATTGAAACTGATATAAATTGTTATCACAACTTATAATTCAACTAGTTAAGGGATACTAAGCCAAGTAAGTTCCGCAAGATATGATTCAAAATTTTAAATTATTCGCAAGATATGCCTGTTAAATTTTCTTTGCTATATATTGTTATGAATTTGAAAAGAAAACTGGTAATTTTTAAATTTGATAGCATTTTCCATTCGAGGCCTCGCTTTGGTGTTTCTGATAATCTAGTTCACTCCTGGATTACACTGTATGTGTTTCCCAAAAGGGGAAGTGTAGGAGAGGGATATTTGGGCAAAAATCCCGCGCGATGAGTTTACGCAACGCGATGATTGCAAACGCAGACGCCGTCTTCGCGGGAGAAAATCACCTAATCCTGGTGGGGTCGAGAAGATCGTGATAAGTAAAGCGTCCGTAAAGGGGCGTGGAAGGGGAGGAAGCGGAAACAATGGTGAGGGAAGAATCAGGGAGGGTGGTAGAAGGGGGAGGAGCCGGGAAATGACGCAGGGGGTGGGAGAATTTAGTAGCTGGGCCACGTTAATATTCGCCCCCGTCTCAAGGGGGTAGGAAAAGATACGGTAACATCTCCGATGGAAGAAGCACTTTTGTAGATGACGGGGGAGGGGGACTTTCTCCAAGGAAGAGTGAGATTGGATGCATGACTCAACCCAACCCATAAAAACCCCCTCTCAACCCTTACGCATTAACGCCATCTTGTAGCAACCCTTTTCACCTCTCCCTTCCGCTTGGGTGGGCAGCGCCATCTTCCGAAGCTCGGCCAATCAAAAGGATAATAGAGGGGAGGAGATAATGAAGGCGTCAGGGTTTACGAATGTCAGGACTATTGCGGGAGATTCCGGCTCGCTCATAAACTGTGACTCACTGTGGGAAAAACGATGCTCGTCCGAGACTGATGCCTCTCTCCTTTATTGGAGGCTGTATCAGATTTTGCAAAACCCCGATCGTTGCTTTCGCGAGATGAGAAAGACGTTATGTTCCGATGCGTGTAAGGACCCATTTCATTTTAGCTTAATCAGAATAACGTAACGCTTGCCTTCAAAATGCGACATTTTCAATGGGACGATATTTCTACATGATGCTATTATTTTAAATCCATGCGATTAGGCAAGATATTTTATAACTGAATCGGTGACTAAATAAATATAGTTACCTAGGTCGTACGAAATGCATTTACAGAGGTTGTCACTAAGCCAGCTGTTTCAGGCAGGCAGCAGGATATCATCGTCCACGATATTTTTTTAAACTATCAAAAACCAGTGGCGGACTAAAAAATTAAAAATAAACAAAAAGGAATATTGGTCCAATTACTTAAATTCAATAGTTTTATAGATCAAGACCCTGACTGTGCACCTTCATTTTGTCAAATAATAATTATAACAGAAAATATATTCCATAAATTAGTTAGTAAGGCCCCCAAGTCAATCAACCATAAGGTTACCTTTAATGCGCAAAGGAAGATGTTACTACTTCGTACATCTCGACTCGGTAATTAAATTATTCATCAAGTTCTTTTCTGGGATTAAGTTGAAGTTTGTTTTATTTAGGCGAAAAATGCCGTCTTGATGTATCCTTTTCCTGTGATAGTTGAATTTTGAATTTCCATTATGTCAAAGATTATACATTTCTAACATATATTCAGCTGGATTGCATGAATATTATAATTCTAAGCTATAATTTTAGTTTCCTCGACAGGGAAATGTATGAACAGCCGGAAAATCTCTGTATGAATTCCTTCCATAGGGAAGTCAAATCTCATGTTTATATTACTTTGAGAAAATTGCTTTTTATTCATTTAATTTGGTAGATAAAATCATACAATTGTGCTTTAATTTCGGATAGACTGGCCATTTCCATAGAAGTCTCTTTTAAACCAAGAAAATGCCATTTATTATTCGACGCTTTCCTTTTAGATATCACAGTTACACACACAACAGTCATAAGAATTACGCCTAACCCTCTCTCCTGGGCATATTGCTCCTCGAAGAATATATTCGCACAAATCTTCACCTTTTAAGACTCCCCTGGACATCATTATTGTTTCCTACTTCATTCAGCAACGTCCAAATCACAAGTCAGCCTTCCGTATGCTCTTAATTGCGCTCCATAATTCGAGTGAGGAAAGAGAAACGGACTACAGAGGCGAAAATTGCCCTGAAACATCAAAGCTTCGACCCTAACCGTTTACTCGACGGCCATCTTTTCAGGCGAATAACGTTCGGCTTAGCATCTTTCCTCGTTTACACAGCGAAAACCCGGAATTCCTTCCCCACAATTTCTCCCCCCGATGCAATGCCCGCGCCACCATGGAGTGTGCGCAGACGTCGAGAACTAATTTCTTGACCCTTGCGGTAGCACTTCCAACGGACAGATTTTTGGATCACCGTGAAGCAATTGCGTCTAAAAGAGAGACAATCTTATCCCCCGTGCATTTTCTATCGACCGTTCCGCCGATTCACGGCGATTTGATGATGGATCGCGTTGGTCACCGTGGCGAATCCGCGGATGGATTTTTTGGGGTTGCCCTCTTTTTTGGAAGCGTTGACCAAACGGCTGATGGATACGACGGGCGATTCCCGGAGCAAAACGGACATCTGCTCTGCTCTTATGTGTTCCTTTTCCAGCTAATGGAATACGAAGCAATCTCATGAAAGACTCCATTTCAATTTAGACCAAAATGATAATAACGATTTAACCCTACAATTATCACCTTATACTTAACTTTCTCGGATTAATCTGCAGAGGAAATCATCAGTTTTTTATATGTAGCATACTACCATTTACTCCGTTAAAAATTTGAGCACACTTCGGTTAGGCTTTACTTTGAGGAAAAATGTCATGATGACTGTAAGGATTAGTCATACTGATAAATTAACTCAAATTCTTTCTCGATTTATTCTTTTTAGGGATATATTTAAAGTGATAAATCTTCATTCATTGCCCGCTTATTTTCTGTATTTTATTCATTTGAATCATAGTCTCCTCCTCCAAAATTATGCAAGGTATAATTTAACTTTTTGCTTCCAATATCTTCGATCGAATTTCTAAAATTTATTTGCTCCTCTGTTTCCAATTTTATCCACGAGTTATTTTTACAAATTTCTGTTTTATAGAGAAGTACAGGTATAAATTATCTAGATGAGCGCACACTTCCTATCAGTCTCCGTATAAATTTATTTTTGCATCAGCTTTGCTTACCCTTACAAGATCTTCATTATTTGGAACAACAATCGCCTTATAAGCAAGACCATGGAATATAATTATAACCCATTATGTCTGTAAACTTTTTTTCTATTAAAAGATTAGTCGATGTTAGTAATCATATAACCATTAACGCATAAACGATAACGTTTTATGAAACAAGAAATGAACTTTGTCAAGTTGTAAATGTACGAATGCGACGATAGAATACAGTATAAAATATATCAAACCCGAAATTAGATTCACAACTCTCTGATTACATCAAATTCGTGTGGCTGCCGATAACTCTTTAGTAAATACAAGCAGAGCAACGCAGTAGACCAATTTATGACTACGATTTTATTCTTCACGTATCTTACAGTTATTAATCTTGAGCGCATATCTTCCCTCTTAATTCCCACTCCCATACCGACAAGCATTTCTTCATCTCTTTTCCCCATCGATATCCATATTTTCTTCCTCCCACACCCCCCGCCTCTCCTAATGAATTCAATCTCCCCCTCCCGGTAACCATCTCATTTTCCTTCCGCTCTCTCTTTACTTCCGTTCCTATCTCCTTTTCCTCCGGTGTTGTTCCGAGGGGAGGAATGGTCTTCCCACCTTCATTCCCCACCCATGGAAAATGCAAATCCAACGCGCATGCGCGATCGCGGCTCTTTTCGCGTGTTGGTTCGACCCCTCTGCGACAGAGGGTGCGCGGGACAGGGAGGTAAGAACCTTCACGAAGGCCGATTCTTCGAGGCAGAAAAAATTTCAGAGCCGCAAAAACTGCTACTCACGCCGAAAAACCTCTCTCCCCATAGATGCAGCATCGGCGTAACGAATTCATCTCCATTGCGGCAACAAAGAGCTGGGCGCGCGTTTTTGCGGGATCGTGGAAACTAGGGGAAGGTCGGGAGAGAAAAGATAGACGAGGGGGTGAAAAATTTGAATGACGCGCGAGTCATTATTCCTCCAGGCGCACAAATCATCTGCACGGATGGACTGCTGCAGCCTCAATCCACAGGAGCACTCTTTACCGCATCAACGGAGCAAAAGTTATCTGTTGCAAGGCTTAAATTCGGATTCTCAGGATCAATTATGAAACATCGTCTCTCCTCAATCAACTATCTCAACTGAAAAGTTTTATGACTCGTAAATTGAGCTCACTAACTGAGGGAAACCTGACTTTTAAACTTCTAAAATGTATAACAGAAAGCGCAAGCCAACTTCCGCAGTACCACAAAAGTTGCATTAAAGTATACCGTAATTTTCCGCTGTGTGTTTATACACTTCAAACCTTTCGTGCGATAAAAAATCGTTGGAAAAAATACTTATTTCTTACAACATTATTTTTTCCGTGAAGCGTCAAAGCGTTAAACTCTACTTTCATTCTTGTTACTGTACTCGGTTATGTGTAGAAACAATATGGCATGAATAGCCATCGCTTCAACTGATCCTCGTTAGCCTTCTCATAGTTTTTGGAAAATTAAACCATTAAAATATAAAATTAATAATCCTTGCAAAATCCTTCAGGAAACATCTACATTATGAAACGATAAAATCAAATTTCTTATGCCACAGATAAACTTATGTTTCATAAATTTTGGTAGTTCTGCGCAGAGGGCTCGGGATCGAATCCCGGTCACAGAATTTGGGCGTTCGATCACCGTTGAGATGGTTTCGTGGTCAGTGTTGACTATTAATTGAACGTTGGCTATTAAATGTAAATCATGGTGGCATTTAATTCAACGTAAACATTAAGAAAATGTCCGAAGATATTCTTCATCGTCACTAATCGCAATATTTTTTTCGATTCCGCCTTTTAAACTTCCTGAAATCCTACACTAGGTAGGTCCTACCTAAAAAAAGCACAGTCAATGAAATGTTACATGAAATAATGTAGAAAGCACTCATCTAAATAATTTTTAATACGCTAAAACAAATGTTTGAATAGGTACGAAACTAAGAAGTCCTCCTTGATCACCTCATAAATTTTCGTTATCTCACCTAAAAGGATACATAGGATCTATGCTTTGGCAGGACCGTTGTGATGCACGGGGAAGAGGTAGGGACATTTAGGTGGAGATGAGGGCGGAATGAAGGGGCGCAAAAGGGTATTATCGCAGGTCAGCAGGTGTTGACACCACAGGAATAAAACGCATACGGGATTTTTCCCCGCCTTCTGTTTCCCTTCCTGAATCGGTTGGGGAAGAGGTATTAAAGATCCGCGTGGGGGGTTGGAGAATACTGTGCGCGCAAAGACATGCTTTATTCAGGGAAGAGAAAAAGTAGCAACCGAAGCGAAATTTTTTACAAGATCATTATTTAAGAGAGAGAAAAATGTGGTGTGTTTTGAAGAGTTCAAAAGTTGCAGTTTGACGGAAGGCTTGCATTCAAACATTAAGCCTTTTAACCTTATTTATAAAATAAACCGTAATAAATTTTTTTTAGATGAACAAGTTATCACTCGATTATATAGCTTCATAAGTTAGTCGAATAGAAATTTTCTTTGTGGTCAAATTTGTTTTCTTTAGGATCTAGATCCATTTAACCTATGATTAGCCCTTTACCGTTTCACAAATTAATGAAATCTTCAGTCAATGATCGCGTCCAATATCAACCAATAAATATATCATAAAGATTTCCACTTTCATCGCGTGCGCAAAATAATAACGACCCTAAATCGATAGTAATGGCATTTCTCGACCATTCCTATCGAAATATCACCATAAAGTATTTTGCCTTTGAGATCATTATCAGTTATTAGTAAGTGAGGGTTGTGTAAGGCGATTATAAATGTAAAATCGAAACACGAAATATTTGTCTGATGAAGCGGTAAATAAAGGAAATAATTCTCTTCCGCATTGGAGTTTCATCGTATCGAAAGTTTTTGACATACTATCCATGGTCTACCATAAAAATAAAGGAAAATCTATTAGAAAAAAGTAGGGTACTTTTAACACACTTATTTATTTTCAACTTATTTTTTATGTCGTGAAAAGTTCCCTTTCCATGCTTTTTTAACTCATAAAAATTAGGTAAGAAGAAAGAGACCATCTTAACCAGAAAGGGGTTCTTTCTTTATACTTTTTCGTAATACCTTATGTATATCTTTTTACCTATCTCCATTTTATGCATGCTTTTCCTGACCCAGAAACGAATAATATGCAATACTCCATATTCCTACTTTTTCTCTATGCTGATTTATTTTTATTATCTTATATTATTCCAGCTCACTGTCCTCACAAGTGGAGAAACTACATAAACTCTGTAATGGAAGCTGTTTCGCAGTATTTAGTGCAATTTTGACCATTAATAAACGGAGCATTTTCAGATTAAAAATAACATCCACGAAGGCGGCCGAGAAATTGTGGAATGTAAACTTTATTCTGAAAGAAGTAAATATGTCTCCTTTTCCACACAATTTTTACTGTGGAGAGTACCGGATTCAGCGTTATATAGCCATCGAGATGTTGAGTTGAGACCTGAGGATGGCTTAGTGGCGCTGAAACCGGTACTCTCCGGAATAAATTGTGTTAAAGTGTACATATCCTTCTTTCTTTCAAATTCATCTTCAAATTGCTCTCATAGTTTAATTTTACTGGACTTAGGTATTATACTTGCTGTTACTCTGTTATATATATTTGAGCATTTACTAAACTTTCGGTTCATTTCCTTTTTATTTGGGACTTTGTCTCTCTGAGACATATTCTCTGAAATAAAAAGAAAAAGTCTCATAAGGATTTACATAGCCATTCCTGATTTTCGATGCATGCAAAGTAAACCTCTTTCGGTAAAACCCTATCAAATATTACGAATCGAAAATAAAATCCCAACGTGACCATAACGCCCTCGTGACCGCTCTCCATCCCCGTTTCGCAGAGCATTTATTTTCCCTCACAACATGTTCCAGCGCAGAAGAAGAAATGGGGCTAAAGGGGGTGGATGTCCGCCTCATATATAGGTTAGAGAAAGGAAAGAAAAATAGAGGGATGAAAGAGGTGCTCGTAAAAACAGCATTGATGGATCAGTCATCTCATTCCATTCAAAATGGCGATGGCGCTTCCATCGGCCCCGGAAGCTCCGTTTATGGTCGTAGGAGACAGAAGGAGCCTTGCCACTTTATTGTTTTATAGGGCGCCCCTCTCTCCCAACTCACGGCCCTCCTCGCTTTTCCCCATGATGTTTACGAGTGTCACCCACGCTATTACCGCGAAGCCAACTCTCTTCTCCTTCCTCCATTTTGTCGCTTTACGCGTTTTTTCCGTCTTTTTTTACGACCGGCACGCCACCATTCTCCGACCTCAACCAGCGCGGTCACACTGAACACCAAATCGGTGGGACACACCAAATTATCCCTTCGGGAAGACAGACGATTTACCTCTCTCATTTCCCTCTCTATATATATTTCCCCATACCTTCATTGGCATTCCTCCTTATCAACTCCGTCTCTCGCCAACTCTATTTTTCACCTCTCTTCCGAAGTCTTTGATGGGGATATTCCGCTTTTATTACGGCGGATGTGATGGTATTCCGCGATCCTTCTCTCTCTCTCCTGTTGAAAAAGTTCGTGGAACGTCGTGATAAAATGAGGAGTAAAGAATAATACAATAGCATCCTTAAATAAGTAAAGGTTTGCATTCTGCAATTTTTCAAAGCACTTTAATTGACACTTTATGAATGTTTTGATCATTTTGATTGATATTCATCATGAGCCAAAGTTTGAGATTCTTCGAAATTTTAATTTAATGCTCTAGTCTGGAGAAATCTAATGCAATGTAACACCGTCCCAGATCCCTATTTCTACTCTCTCCAGAGTTTTCAAGTTACATGGCAATCGAATTATATTTTCTACCTGAACTACTGTCTAATGAAATCAAGTACCTACTCACATTAAGCAAAAATATTGGCAACAAAATTCAAGATTAATATCATCTAGACGGCTCGTAATAATTTTAAATTTTCTTTAGAAGAAAAAATTCTCCCGAAATTCTAATAAGTAAAACTTGATGTTTTCGGCTTAGTTTTTTTTTACTCTTTTGATCATTTCACTTTCCATCTTTCCTGAGGAAAGAAAGAAGTAAATATGTACCTTAATCTTTTTATTTTTGTTTATTCTATATTTTGTTTATCGTTTCTCTGTTTCCTCCATTTCGTCTTTATTTTATGTCATCGTCAACGAAGTAAACAAAATGAAGAAATATCAGTCAGTAACTGGTGACTTCAGGTACATTTTATTCAAAATATCGTGAAGAATAAACGAGGAAAGACATTTCTAATAACCTCTTTCTCTCTTTCATTAAATCATCTAACTTTTTACTATGTTTACGAAGCAATGTAAAGTGTCCAAATATTTTATTAGGAAAACAAAGACCTATGCACCTATAACCATTCGTATAAAAACCAATGCTCTTCACTGGATTTTACTACGAATATTAGGAATTCCCCAACAATCCATGCCAAAAGTAAAATATCCAGCAGTTTCCATAAACCGTTACACTTTTCCGACAGTATGAATCCGAGGAATAACGTTGAATATTTCTATCGTCCTCCTCCTCGATACAAAGAATTCCTGCGGCTTTGTCGATCGCTGATTTTTTTAACTCATTGTCAACGTTCTATCTATATCCGTGTTTTCGAGAAGTGACACGAGAATCAAAGGAACCAATTCACGCAAGCTCGGAAAATTTTTAACGAAGAAAATACCTTGGGGTTCCTATTCAAACTATTTCATTTCCCTGTCGGGAAAAATTTCGCCAACTTCTCTCCTATTATATATTCATCTGTGAATCAATATGCGCAGAATCCTACGAGGAAGAGGGGGAATTTTTTCGTCCATTCACGGCATTTACGCGAAGACTTTTGACAAGGCATCTTGGAGTACCTGGGGATGGATAAAAACTTGACGGAGGTGCTAACAAAGTGACAGCAGGATTATTATTGACTCTCCTAGTTGCTCCCTATTTCCCTCCCGCAGGCTACGTAAAAAAACTAAGAATCCACTTCCTGAACTGTAGCGATCACACATTTTCCGAAGGCAGTGGTTGAGAAAGCAAGGATGCGACCCGGAAACGACCTTTCTCCCAGCGATTGACGTGTCGCAGTTAACTTCCGAGAGCTTTTTTGAATACCCATATGTATACATGGATGCGTGTCTAAGGACGATAAAGGAGTTGCCATTCTTTTTTTTTCAATGTCGAATAGTGATTCGAAAATATTTTCCGTTTTCGTCTCTCACCGTTCCGTTGGCTCTTTCCGCTTTCTTTCTATCGCTTTCTTTCACATGTCAAGCGATCCGTTCCCTCTATTTCGTATTTTTGGAATTATCGAAAAAAGGAAACTGTTTTCCGTCAGAAAACGCTCTCAATAATCTTATTTGCGATGAAAATCGCAAATCTGATCCAATAAAAATATCACTACATTCCATCAAACAAAGGTGTACCGATACAGGTGTATGCAGGTGTCATAGTGTGATAGTTTTTGTAATTGAAGAGAAATCAAACATTCGCCTGCAATTCTGATTTCTGTTAATTTTCAATAAAGACCGAATCCGGTCGTATTTCACCTAGGAAACATTAATTGGAGATTGTTAACGTGGAGTTATCGAACATAAGCGTGAGGGAAAAGAACGCTGATTTAGCTGTTAATTAGTTAAAAATTTGAAACCTAAAATACTATGAAGTTTATGCGACATCTGAAATATATTTTGCTGGGCCTTAAAGGATTAAGTTATTATATTATTTGTATCTTTAAGTTATCGAATAACTTAAAGATACAAATAATAACATGCGTATTGTAATTATTCATTCTTCCGTTTAATTCTTTTATTTACACTCTCGTGTATACCCTCATAATCAAGAAAAAGTATTCTGTAAATTTCAGCGGTGACACTTGGTAATCATCGATGACTTAATGCGACGAAAACAGTGTTGTGGGAAATAAAGTAACAGTGTTCGATTCCGGAAACAAAGGATTCTTCCGCTCAATCATCCACTCTTAAGTAGAAGTCTAATTGTAAGTTCATTCCAAGTCTATTGACAGCATTCCTTTAAAACGTACATGTCGAGTTTCGTCTGGTGACATTATCTGGGAAACGATTCCAATTCAAATAACTAACCGATATAGTCATCGCCACCCCTCCCATGCAAAGCACAATGACTTCCTCCTCTTCTGAATTTCCCTATGCATATGTCTAAACGTCAACTTCGCACCAATTCCTCCCAAAGAATCGACAATATTTTGTTCCCGTCAGTCAATCAAGCGGCATCGGGGGGAGCCTTTCCTCTATCCTGCATCGCAGTTTCCCCATTTCTTTCTCTTTGCAACATTTCCCTTCCCTTTCTCTACCCTCTTTCCTTACTCTCACAATCCCTCTCCAGGGATACTCATTCCTCCCTTGTATCTGCGACTTTTCTGCATTTCTCTTCTCATACACGATTGGTCTAAGATGTGCGTTAGAAAATATGAAACAGTAAAAAAGTGCTTCGACAACAGGTCCTATGAAAATCGCCTCCAACTCAACTACGGAGAAGAATGTCCCATAGACCGAAGTGCTTTTTGTCAGGCTAAACATTGAAATAATTTAGTATCTAAATATGAAAATAAAACAGATTTGATGAACATGCTTTGATTTGCCTTTATACAATTTGCGTGATAAATAAGAAATCTAGTCCAATAAATATATCTCCGCATTCCATCAAGGAAGATACAGGTGTCAGGGAGATTGAGTTAGTTTCAATTAAAAATGAAAATATATCAAATATTCGCCTGTAGTTTTGACATATAATTCCGTTACGTCTGTAACTTTTGTCCACATATTCCTACGACTTTTCTTATATCTCTTTCCAAGAGCAATCGACCTGAATCATTTAGGTTACACAAGCAAAAAAAATGTTTCATAAACAGTTCCTATAAAGATCACCTTCAGCGGAGAGGAAAATAACCTGGATAAGTGCCATTTGTCAGGTAAAATATGAAAATAATTTTATTAACTTCTTATGAAAATAGAGCTGGCTTATAGAATACATTTTTAGTTTCTAAGCTAGCTTTTTGGCACAAAAATAGAGATAAAAAACTAGGGTGAAGTATGATTGCAGAAAAAGTCCATAAGACGAAACTAACGACGAAGAAAGGAATATCACCAGGAAAAGGAAAAACCGAACTCCAAGACTATTCCGCAATTCCATTTTTCATAAAGTGGTAATTTATATTGAATCTTCAGTAACTAGGCATACTACTGTTGTCGTGATTTTACTTGATCACGAATAATAGCGAAATTTAATTTTCCCTTTTTCCCCGAATGATAACGAAATTTAATTTCCCTTCCGTCTTTTCCATTCATCAAAAAGATAAGGTAATATTTTGGAAAACTTTTTCTGGTAATACATCTCGAGAACACCCATTGCTTAACCATTCAACAATTGTATAATGATACATCTAATGCAAAACAAAGATGTATAAATATTCAAATTTGGTCAATTTATTCAATCAAATTATCAATATTTTTAACCCTTTTCATCGATTCTTTATATAATCTCTTACGGACGCTAAATGTCAAGAGTATGACATCATGGTATTATAAGAAAGTAACTTTTGGATTGATTCGTGAATATTTTTGTATTTTTTATGCTTTTTCTTTTTAATTTTACCTTCTAATTAGGTCCGAGACTACAAAAAATACCACCATAGCAAGCAATTACATTTCGTCCTTCTAATATCTGTCTCTTACAACCAAAAAAATAAGTATTGTCCCTTGTGCTTGCCCTTTCCTCATACCCCACTGTTTCCTCTCACTCCCACTTTTTCAGATGGTATCTGCCTTTTCTCCAAAATATGAACGAGATTCCCTGCGCTATTTATACAAAGAGAAATTGGCCCAGAATATTTACGGCTTCAGATTTCTTGCCCTAAATTTCCATGATATTCTTTCGCCGGAAGTCTTAATCCTATAGTATATATTCATTGTAATTAATTCCAAAAGAGTAATGGAATATCTGTAAACTAACCTCCTTTAAGCTATGAACCCAGAGTAAAATAAGTCGGGTATAAGCAAAAATTAAGGCAATTTTCGAATTTCTCTCTCTTATTTCTATCTCGTTTTCTAAAACCTTAATATGGACAAAAGATATTAATTTACATTCTATTAATATTTTATATTCCGGACGAAATTGAGTAATTTTTCGAACAATTAAAAGAAATTAAATGATTGACGGAATTTCGATCCGCATCTTTGTCAGTTTCTTATGCACAAACAGACTCAAAAATAGCACCTGAGATGCATTTGATGAATGTTCTTATCTTTTCTTCAAGAAGCGTCATTTAACACGAGATTAAAACCTTCCAAACAACCTCAGTCTTATCCAACGAGATATTTTATCCAATTTGAAAATAGCTCTTGAATTATATCATTCTATTACTATTTCTATCCTATCATTATTATTAAATACATATTACTGTTATTCAAATACTATTTTCTCCATTTTTGTTAGTTTAAAACTTTTTTATTATTTTCATTTCTGCGTTATCATTTCTATTGAACTTTTATTCTATTATCTTGATTATATTGTAATTCTCTGTTTGATAAATATTATGCTAGCGCTATAAATATTTCGTAATTTAGCCGTTGCTCCGCTTATATCAAAGGTTTAATCGGTAGGGTTTGTAGAAAATCTCGTGTTTGAGGACATTGGTAATTTTTTCGCTTCGAATGTAAACCTACGTATTGTGCGTCCACCGTCGTCTGTCTACCTTTGTTCTCTTTTTTATTCACGTAGTAATGCTCTGGATAAAAAATGTCCACGTGTCTTATTCGTCCTATAATGATCACTGATACTTCACCCTTCTAATACGACATTTTGAATGGGGTAGGAGTGCTGCTCCCGTTTGAGATATTATCCAGCATCCTAAGCTGCACTCTTTTCATGAAAAACGGCAAAATAGGAAAAAAGGCGTTTCCGATTCAACTCCGAGTTTTGGAAATTCGGAATCTGAACCGAGCAATTGTCCTTCTCTACGACTCGTGTATCTCTGTCGAGCCATCTGGCTCTCAAACCTCCCCAATGCTCTCCGCGAACTGTAAAAGAGCCGACCCAACTCGTTTAATGTCCCCATGCAATCCTATCGGGGACACCCTCTATGAAAATTCCACGTTTTCATCGATTTCGGCTATAGCATCAATTCTCAAGCGCACGTTCTGAAGTTCGTAAATCAAGAAACTGATAGAAATGGAACAACTTTTGTTTTTGATAAAACGATAAATAATTTTATAAACGAAAGATTTTGTCTTAAATATTTAGAAAAACAATATTGTAAAAACAGCAAAGAACGATTTTCGAAACCTTTATTATGGACGGGAAAAGGAAAGTGAATATCTAAATACAAATTACGTTTCTTCAAAATGAAGCAATTATTATGAAGGAACCTGTCCATCGGGTTGAAAATTAGCGATAGATATTCTTTGAACAGTATCTCATTAAATGTTTATCAGAAAGAAAACAACACGCTCCGGGTCAGTTTGAGAAAAACATTCGAAAATGTGATGTTTCAACTAATACATCACGTTACTAATCGTATCAAAAGCAATGTATACTATTTTATATTATACATAGCTTTTCATCTGATTACTTTAATATGGATTTGCACTATATCTCGACCACCTCTGTAAATTGTATAATACATTACACTTCTTAATGACTACTCCTTAAGAAAGAAAAATCGTAAGATATAAACTTTCACTCACTTGGTACGTCACCGTAATATTATACTTCGTAAAAGCTCAATTCGTATCAGTAGTATCCATTGGGCGGAATCCATGCTTTCTTTCAACTCTCTCATCTTCAAACGACCAATCTTCTATTTCTTGAAGTCGTACTGCTTGTATACATTACAGAATCGCCGTAAACTTTAGCAGCATTTCCAAGTGACGAAATGATTCAAGATATCTTCCACTGCAATGAGTCAAAATGAATAGCTTCATTTGACCTTTTATGATTTAAATTGTTTAGAGATCAAACAACAAAGTTTCTTAAAACTCGTAGGGCATAAAGAATAGGTCCTTTCTTTTAGGACTGTACTCAATAAAATATAATTATAGCAAAAGTTATGTTACAATCAAATAATAGTCGCAATATCTTACTCCAAAAAGTCTAATTAGCGTCTAATGGGAAATCTTAAAGAGAAAAATTATTATTATCGTCTTATGATTCTACTCTGTGTATGGTTACATTCAAAGTACTTATATATAAATGTAATACTGTCCTACGTCTTATATTCCACCTCTAACGAAACCTTACTCGGATGCAGTTGTAATACTGGAAGCAATGCAACTATATTAGACGGGAAATGAATATTTAAGTATTCCGTAAATTAGCTGAATTCTACTCTGTGAAATTAAAGAATCTTTAGGAATATTTCTTTCTCTATATACCTCATGAATATTAATCACTCGTTTGGGATACTGCAAAAATATTCTGGAACTAACGTTTAGTAACGTCTGTTTCCTCGTAGAAGTCCGTTTAAGCCGCTAACCCCCACTTCGTGGCTATTCCCCAATTCATCTCATAATTTGCGAACCTAATTTCTCTTCCGCCTTTTGCAGAAACATCAGGCCAGTTTCTGGCTTCGGCTATTTCTCTCACACATGTCAGATGGTTGCTAGCATCGTGCGCAGCACGGATGTTAGCTGAGGCGAATTATTTTTGAACCAAAATATCGCTACCTTCATTTCATTTAATGATAATTTGTGATTAGAACCTCAATCTTTTCTTTCTAATGGCGGTGATGTTCTATTTTTCTAACTATACAATCGATATCTGTTTGGAGTAATCAACTATTTAATATAATGGAATATGATTAGCACCAATCTTTATTTTTCACTGCCTGTAGAGCTTAGTTATGTTCGAATCAGTTTTTAGTGAAAACAATACTCAAAAGTCAGCCCGTAACGTGTACACGTCTATTCCGGAACATGATCACGGTAACTCTTTTCGTTCTCTGCTAAATTCACCGTATTTTGGAATCCATCAAAGAAAACCATATCTGTCATGTGAGACGTACAGTCGGGTCTGCAGTCTGTCGCATAGTGTGGAAGAGTACTTTCAGGGAAAACGTTTATCCAGACGTCAGCCTCTCATGAATCCGTCAATTTCACGCACGCGACAGAGGGAAGGCGCCCATTCGTGGACGTAATAGCAACAGTCTAAATCCTTCCGCATGGATCGAAGGGGGGGCGGGGGTAAGTGGATTCGAGCGGTACTGTCGGAGTGAGAGAAAGGTGAGAGTATGGAGAAAGAGAGGGCGGGCTATGAAGAGAGCCTCTCAGTCCATTGTGAACTTTTCTCCTCCTCCCCCGACCAGGTGCCTAGCCATTATCATCATCCACCCCTGGCGCACACTTCCCTTTCAGTTTTTCACCTCTTACGTCTCCCACCCCTTGGTATCAACGTGGAGCCAGTACCACCACCGGTCTGCGGGCCACACAATTTTTTTCCTCCGGCCCATTTTTGGGGAAACGGGGGAAATTTCGAAAGGAGAGAGAAAGATGGCGAGCGAGAGATAGCTGTCGCTGAAAAAAAAAGACAATTCCCCTTTCGCGATGGCTCTACCACGAGTGTACCCTTTTCCATTGTTGCTGCGCCGCTCTCAAAGGCTTGTTTCCGACAGAGATGAACAATAGTTGGGCTCGAAACCTAATTTTTAAAAATGTTTCGAATCATTTCGGCATTTTGCGAAAAGGGGATATTTTTACGAGCGATTGAGTATTGCTTTTAGACGCAAAATGTGAAGATATTTCTACTCAGACGCGAATATTTCTTTAGAAGATCGAAAACAAGATCATGCATGTCTCGAGAAATATGTTGCTGTCATCATTCCTTATCTGCGAAAATTAGGTTATTATGTTCCTCTCCCTCTGAATTCGAGCATTTACAATTGCAGCTTTCATTTCATTACCTATAATTCTATAATTGATTTATTAAAATTGCTTTCGGCTGCCAATCATCTTTTTGTTAACAAACCGGATTTGAAATATATAAGTTAAAAAGCTCTTCCGTTAAGAATATCTATACAGATTAGGATCTAACTCGTTTTTCTAATCGAAGAGAAACCCACAAAGAAATGTTATTTTTGCTATATCAAGAGCCTGATGTAATTTTCAATCTCTAAAATTTATATGCACTCGAAAATAACTACTGAAACGAATTTCCAATGTCCTACAGTTGTAAGGTGTTACAGTTACTACTGTAACACCTTATATTGCAATCAGATTATTTTAATCCGCAGTCTGGCCTATCCAAGGTCTTATAACTCATTATACAAATCTTCCGAAAATTTTGCGTGAAAAGGCAACGTCAAACATTGAACATTTTTGTGGGATTTATTGCGTCACCTTACACTCATCCCTCTATTTTTCCCGCTTTATCCTTCAAATAGCTTTTATCTTTCTCTAAGTCCATCTCGGTCTCTCTTCCCCTTCTGTTTTACCTTATTCCTCCTCCACTTTCTCTCGCTCTCCATTCTTTGCCTCTTTTTGACAGCAGTCTGACGAAGAGTAAAAGGGGAAACATTTTTTCTGCCCGAAGTCGGCTCTCGCTGGAAATCGAGAGTTTTAGATGGTGAGGAAAGAAGTGGAAGGGGACAGAAGCGAAAAAGAACGGTTTGGTGAAGAAAGACGATGGGCAAAGATTCTACCAATACGTACATGTGAGCGGAAGATACCTCTCCCTCTTATTTTGATACGTCTTATTCGTTTCCGATGATAATCCGAAATTTTACAAAGGCTAACCACAATCATTTAAGGACTTCGAAAGAAGGTAACTCTAAAGAGGTAGTACGACTGCTGATAATCTTTCCACTTTCCACACATCATTAAAGTTAACTGGGCATTAGTAAGACCGAAATCAAAGAGTTGAGCTAATAGATTACAGTAATTACCAAGAGTTGATTATAATAGTAGTTCAATGAATAGTTTATCATAAAAATATATTTTAGACACTGACAAGCATTGATGATCTTCAATGACCCTCTCCTATGGGGACTACATTACATATTATCTCTAAATCAATTTATCAAAATGTATTTTATTTGCTGAATTAAAGGCAGAAAATTTTTGGGCAATTAATTCGACTAATAAACCTAAGTCATAAGTAAATTGGGAGGTATACACCATAATTAAATAAAATAACAACCAAAAGGTTGCTTCCTTATGAAAGTCATTAAATCCATCTACTACAAGAACCTCTTGCAATCTAAACTGTTAACAACCATTTGGGCTCAAAAATCATTTATAGAATGTATGAATACTTCTTTTAAAAAAGTTATACCTGAGACATATATTGATGATAGAATTGACTAAAGCTTGAGAAATTGAGAAATGCTTCAATGATACCTTATTGATGAAGTTACATTCAAAAATAAACAGAATTATCATACAGAAATATGTCACTTCACATAAACATTTTTCAATGGAGTTCAGCAGTAAAATAATTGTAGAAAAAGAAGGCATTCTTGCTAAAAAGATGATCAAGTGACTGATAAGGATAGAACACATGATATATGTTTTAGGCATAGTGATACTAACAGCAGCAGCAACTCTATCCCATAAAGTATTAGCAGCATATCTTTACTTGCTCTGAAACACAATCACTGCAAATAACCCATTGCTACTCTAAGGAACAAACATTCATTTAAATGGGTTAGAGCCATATTAAAAATTAAGAAAATTCAATAAGATTTATCACCGCTTAAATTGATCCTCAATAAATAATATCAAACACAAAATCAGGGCACAGAAAGGTGTGAAAGTCACAAAAATTTACTATATTAAAAATTTATTAATGGCAACAACAAATTAGCAACCAAATCTAAAATGGAAACTGTAATCAAAGTAAACAAATCAAATATAAAATGAACACTGTAAACTTACTCTCTAGAAAAAAACCAACACATCTGTCAGTCGCAAGTAATTTTTCATTCAAAATTTTCAATACTTTTAACATTAAGAATATTATAAAATTCCTGCAAAAATAGGGATAAAAGTTAAAAATCAGATGATAAACCTGTTTAAAGTGAAAGGTTTGGTTTAATTATTCATCTCAAAATTGACAAAATATCCTTTTTGGGCCCCTTTAATGACTCAGTTTGTGTCCAATGGCAAATATACCTGCTGCATTATGTAGTCAGAGGCTAGAAAAATCTTTGATAGCTGATCGTTGGCATAAGAACTAGCTCCAAAGGAGACAGAATGGCAAGTTCCAGAGTGGAATGGACCTCTCTGAATTTCGATAGCTATACTATAATTCTCAACCTCAGGATAGAAATACGAAGCAAAATTCTGCTCTGAACACCTGAGAATGATGCATAGCTGTCAAAATGTACATTAGGTGATTTCTAGAAGTCCAGTAATTAAGGGCTTCCCATTGCATCCCTTCAAGCTACTACACATAATGAAAATTGGTTACTGGAGAGTTTTTCAAACCCCTAATTTATTAACAGCTGAGTTCCATTCTGTAATGTTGATACCATAAAAGTTGGAAGGTATTGATGGCTATATTGATTCTCTTCTGACTCTCAATTTGTTCTTGCTGAACGCAGTACAATTCTTCATGATAATCAACAATCACAAGCCCATGTTATAGTAATCATAGAAAATTAAGAAAAAAAGAATATTTTTACCTTTTGCAAATAAAATAAGGAAAAATAGCAGTTTCTAGGAAGGCAAAACATATTGATATAGCATAATAAGTTCCTTTATCTTTTATTAAGTAATTTCTTTTGATTACCAAAATAGCCGAATTTGAACTCAAATCTGCATGCCTATCTGCACTGAGAATACATGCTCATATCCAAACTTAAAAATTTTAGTATCTGCAAGTAAACTTGGTCCACACCTAATGATTGAACCAAAATAATTATTTTTTCATCATCTCTACTAGCATCTATGATAGAGTACATCAAACTTCTAAAATTTTTCTGCCTCTAATGAAAATATGCCAATATTTTTGTCAATGTCAACCATGTAAACCCATTGTAAAAGTTATTTTGTTAATTTTTAACCATTTTACCAGGACAAGCGATCTTGGAAGACCATGAAAAAATTTCATTAGGAGTACTCAATTTTTATTGGTGAACAATCTTAATGTTAATTCAAAAATCTATGTAATTTCAACAGTTCCTTTTAACTGTTTTGCTTAAAGCAAGCTATATATTTGGAATGTTTCTCTTAGAATAACGTGTGATTGGCATCCTTCCCTGTAACACCCTGAAAAAGTGTAAAGAGTCTTAACTCCACTATGTGGTTGTCTGAATCAAGTGGTTTTATTATCTGTTTCCATCATGGTTGTGATGATTTATTGCAAAGAACTATTTGTATCATGTACACAAAGAGAATTGGTGTATACATTAAATATGGACCTTGTGAATAGGCCAAATTGGTGAAAGTTCCAAACAGAAGAGGTGTACAATTTTGTCATTATATGGCTCTGATTATATACATATATATTTTAACTGTGGATATGTTGTGACTGAATCAGGGAATTATTGAGGTGTTTTGCTTGGTCCTTATGATAATCATATTGTCATTTTCAAAAAAATCTGAATAATGAATAAACATACACTGTAAAGTTGCCTGTGTGGAGGTATCACAGGCTTTTATGGGATAAAGTGCATATCAAGAATGTTTTTCAAACTATTATATAGCATAATGGTAGTACATAAAGTGTTCATCGAATTGTGATTATTATTTTCCCTCAGGTTTTGATACTCAGGAAATAAACCTCTCAAATTAATTGGACTGATGTAAATAATGTTCTGTTTTGTATATAATTTGGGCATAATGATGAAGTATGTGAGTGAATTTCTCTATAGCTTATAGAAACGGAGATAAGGCTACAACTGAAATTGAGCATACCCAATATAATAAGAGTACATTTCTTCCAATTACAGAAATGTTACTCAAAGATTAAATACTCTCTTAAATATTTATTTCTCTTAATACTGTCCAACTATTTGTGTATACCCCAGCAAGAATAATTTTTCTTACTCTTCTTTGACCATGCTTGCAAATAAGGATTATGAATGTTGAGAAAAAATGGAAAGATATTATTTATATGCATTATAATATCAGTTAAATTTTACTATCATGATGATAATTCAGAATTCAAATACATCAGTGAATCAGCTTCATAAGTTATTGAGAAATAAATAGCTTGAAAATGACATAACTTCTGAAAATTTTCTTTTGAAAAATGGCTACATATTCCTTAGTAACTGAAACTTATGCAGGCAAAAAACAATTATAACTTGCTAAACCTATCAATTCAAAGCTATGCTGTTTTAGGATTATTAAACAATTAAAAGGTCAGAATTTTAAGAAAGCAGTTGCATTATTTTGTATAGTTGATATTATTGTAGTGAGTTAATTATTTCAACATTATGCCCACATATACTATTGGAAAGCAATTGGTTGATTGTAAGTTTGACCCTTCTTGAATGATTCCAAATGAATACCTCATAATTTTCATAAATTAAGTAATATACAAGAAAACAAGATTATTTTCTGAAACTATGAATATAAGTCCCTCCATCTTATAGATGGTAATTTCTTTGATAAAAGTAATTCAAGAGTATAGGTAAGAAATTAAGTGGAAATGCTCAATCTCTCAAGATCATGAATAATTACAGGTCTGTTGAACCTTTGTGCCTTGGATTTTAAACCCACTATGTTCAATTGCTACACACAGAATAATTAGATACTAATTGACAGAAAAGCTTCTTTATCACAGGATGACAATTAGTAAAAGATAGCTGTAAAATTTTTCAAATTAAATTCCCTCCAACTCTTTTATGAAACAATGGAAGCATTGAATTTCATGTAACGTTCATTAAAATTTAACATTAAACAGGGTACCTAAATGACAATTCTTCTATTTCTTTACACTGCATAAAAAGAAATATTTGAATGTATGACTGTGAGTGATGTATTCCAATAATTGATTGTCACTGATTGGATTCTAAATGGTAAATTCACTTCTTTGGTGATGTAACATTTATGGATAACACAACTAAAAGTTGACAAAAAATGTATCTTCATGGAATTTCTTGGCTGTAATATTTAGTTGTGTTTAGTGATGTGATTCTCTCTCTTTATAAGTGGGATGAGTACAAAAACTCATTGCAATCCAAGCACAATGTGTAAAGATGTGTGTGGAATATTGTCACTTGTCAACAGTTAGTTTTCCTAAAATGTTTCTGAAAAAATTCCTGATACACTTCTGAATGATACCTAATAGAAAATGGCAAGAAATTTACTTTTTGAAATTCAAGAGTGGTGTCACAATGTGACACTTGGAAAAATCAGGTGATCAAGAAGAATTCATGGTGCCAATTTCCTGTAGCAACTTATGGCTGTAACAAATTCTTTTATACTATTTTCCTCAAATGAAAGGTGTCAGTTCATGTTCAATTATGCCATACTATTGTGAATCATCAATATTTGCATTGAAAATTGTGTGACCAAGGAATTTTGTTGTTAATTTCCTCTGTAATAATATTTGAATATAAACATTCACTGTCAAGGACTGAATCTTTGATTTTCTTGGATAATACTCCATAGAGGCCAAGATGCTCTTAATCCATGAAACTAACTAAGGTAAGATTAATATATTTCATAGTACCTAACCATGAGAGAGGCTACCAAAATTTTCAGTTTAACTGTACTCAACACAGAAAACCTTTTAGAAAATTTTTTTAAAAGTAATTTGCGTCCTTTGATCACCACATCAAGTTCAAAAAGTTCCTCAAACATGTGTTTCCCTCATTTTAATGACCAGAGACCCTATCAGAAGAAGCTTATTCCCTTATGCTTAAAAAACATAAAATATTTATTTTTATTTTGCAAAGATGAACAGAAAAAATATTTATCACATAATTGATGATTAGTGGGTAAATATAACTAGTTTAAAATAATCAAATATATGAGTGGCTGCCAACCTTCAGGACCTCATGCACAATTTCTATTCTGGAAAAAATTAATTAAGTTTTAAAAGGTATGTTCCAAAATACATAATACACACGATCAATTACACATGAGGCTGTTGCTGCTTGTCAACCTGATGTTGGTGGCAGTAAGAGAATTCAGAACATACGAAATGGTTAAAAATGATAATGGCAAATGATGCTTGAAGGTCTTCACAGACCATCAGTGGTTTGTAGATCACTTGTTGTCGACCACTGATATAAGATCAGTAGTATCTTGACACCCAGCAAAAAATTAAGAACAAGATATGGCTACCCTCTTTTAGGAACACTGATAGCCAACAAACCATTAGCCAAACATAATTCTTGATGACTGCCTCAACTGGCAAGTATACTTTCAATAAACTGGCAGGAAGGGTTTTAGGGAATAGCAAGCCATGCTTCATGAATCACCAAAACTATTATGAAATACACACTGCAGGTAGATGAGGGATCCTGAGGCAGTGTGTATAGATCAGAAAATAAGGAATATAAATGACGATTTTCATCCAATGCTAGAAAGTATACAAAACAGGGAACACTTTTAATTGCCTGGTATTGCCCTAGAAGGAAAGGACAACTTTCCATGGAATTTAGTCACCTACAAAGTACAAAGTCACCACAATAAGGATGTTAATTATAATACATAAGAACACTAACATGGAAACCAATACTGCTAAAACTAAAACATCAACCGCTCATTTATCAATAGACATCATCTAAATCTTGTACCCACTTCATAACTTCATCCACATAATACTGTTTCAAAAACCCTCTTTTGAATTTTTAATAAAATAAACAAGTTAAAAGCTAGAAAATCATGAATATAGTGAAACATAATAAATTTGTCTATTAACATAATGTTATTTAACACATGTCACACAATCACCACATATTCCCTCCACATATCTTTCTAACCTTCATAAATTCTTCTTTGGAACTTTTGGGTCAAAATTCCATGATGATGTAAATTTGACTTAAATGTACGCTCAAGGAGGAAATGGCTCAAAGACAATTGCAGGTAAGGCATTCTATTCTTCTATTGTGCAATTACAAAATGAGTATTTGCCCAAGTTATTCCTCAGAGGGAAAGGCTCAGTTTTACCTGTATGATCATTTCTAAAAAGTATAACAGCTTCTTTAATCCATTGCTGATAGTAACTTATAGCACCTTTTCACAGAGTGCATTAGATTTCCTATCCAATACAAATTCCTCCTTTCTACTGAATCCCGGCCAAGCTTTTCTAGCATCTCAGTTACGCTCACAATTCTTTTGAAATTTCCTTGTACAGGAAATATTGTGCTGCAATTCTTTTTCAAATCTTAACTAGTTTATCCTCTCCTGCTATTTGCAGATCACATTCCATTGCCAAGTGTTATAAGATAAGTTTTGACTAATGATTTGTATGCTATTTCTTTTGACTTCTGTCAGTCATATAATGCTCTCGATCCAATGAATCAAACCCAGAACTGCCGTCACCAAAATAGAACTTGCTGCCCATATGACTATCTGATAGCCATGAAAGGTTAAGTTATTACTTCATTTAATCATGCAGTCCCCATCCTCCATGCAGGTTTATCCTAGACATTTGCTATAGAATATTCAATGAAGATATGAAGAAATATTGAGCAGAGCAGCAATAGGAATATTTGCTTTGTTTTTAGTTCAAAGCTTATGATTCAAACAAACCAATATTATATGAATGATGCTCTTTAATACATAACTTAAAATATTCAGTTATCTCAAAATAGAATAAAATGAGAAATGTGTATAGTGAGAATTCAGGATGGAAGCATAAAGTAAAGGAGTATCATCAATACATAACTATTAGTTCAGTACATAAGACCGGCCTATTGATTTTGGATTTAAGAGCTTAAAAATTCTTTGAGCCCTCTTGCTCATGATGTAATTCCCAATTGATGCTGTTTTCAGGTACCTACCACATCACTTTATAAAAGAAATAATTACAAGTTATTGCCAAGCACTGCAAAAAATTACTACAAAGAAAAATATAGAACCTAATTTTTGTCAGCATCAATAATTATCTTTAATAGTTCTAAAGATCCCTAATATTCCATTCTAAAGTAATAAAGATAATATTCTATCATTAGAGCTACACAGACCCATATTATTAGGATTAATTTTTCATGTAAAATGATAAATTGATCATTGCTCTTTCCTTTTATTATAGTTGTTGAATGAAACTTTCAAAGTAGTTTCCAAATTTGTACCTAAAAATGTAATATTATGATAACATTTTCAAAATAATGTCCTACGAGACATAGTGAATGATTATACTCACTATTGAAATAAAGATACATAAATGATGATGTAAACAATCAGGATATTTAAGCTCACAATCAGTATCAATTTAATGTAGGGGGTAAAAAATTATCACTGAGAAAATACAAAATAATATATCCATCTCAGGCTCAATTGAGAAATTTACTTTAAAAGAAAACTCACCAAAAATATTAAAAACTGATTTTTCTTCAGACTAAGCATGAGCAAAATAGTTCTTAAAGATTTCTTGTAACTTCAATAATCCACTTTGATTACTTTTCCAAGATTTCAAAGTCTGAAAAACTTCTAGACTTCTAGATGAAACAAAAGATATACATCAAACTTCAATCCAAATTGGAAAATGTATATCATGAATAGCATTCTTCATTCTAGAGAAGAAAAACCAAAGAGAGCAGAATGGTGAGGATTTTACTCAAGTGTCAAACATTGTTACTCAATTATTTAAATTTTATATCAAAAATTATTTATTATGTTAAACTGTGACATCCACTTAAGTACTGTGACCAAATTAAGCTCAAAGATATACCATCATAATGGAGCCATAATTCTTGAGTAACAGAATGTATCGTTGTTTTTCTCATTAAATGCAATATAGTTCTTTAAAAGTCATACATATCAAAACAATGATTTCATTAAATTACCTTGATAACAATCAATAAAAAAGTTTACAATAGTATTTTTATACAAATATTTTTGTTCTACCTGCAAGTATTTCATGGGTAAAAAGTCAAACAAGTATAAGCTGCATGAATCCAAAACTAAAGATTCTTCACCTCATACCTTTAGATGCTTACAATCAGCTTTATCAAAATATCAAAAATTCAATTAAAATTCTAGGCATTTACAAAAGGGAAGAGTCAGAAAAATATCTCACCTTATGAAAGAAATTAATGATTAATTCAGAAAGCAGAAGACACATAATGCATGTACAAGTAGTATCATGCTTATGAAAAGTAAGAGTATGATGATTTAATATCTGAAGGTCACATATCAAAAGCTTCTGATGTAGGAGATGCTCTACTTTGTTCAACAGAATTCTATCATGGTAGTAGACTTTTTAACATGATTCTATTGTCAACACCTGTGAAATTATTAATTATTGAGATAAAAAATTATTCAGACCCCAAAACAATCACATTTTAAATTGTCAATTGTCCAAGAGATATTACTGAAATGTTTATCCAACAGAGCTCTCCAAAATAGGACAGTATCACATTATTTCATGTATGGCCATAGAGGAGGGATGAATAGGTAGTTAGCCTCGAATGTAGAAAAAGATACAGCCAAATCACATCAGCAAATTTAATAAGAAACCAATTCTCATGAATCTGAATTTTGTTGCTGAACATTTTCTTTTAACGATGATAAGTATTCAGCATATTTCTTCTCTTGTGCCTGCTGCAACTTTTGCAACTTCTTTATCTGCCCTTTACTTAGCTCATTTCCAGAAGCATCATGTGTAGGAATGCCCTATAAGAAAATTAACAAATCAAATATTAGAGGATGATAGTCATTTAAAGGAGAAATATACTACAGTAACAAAATTGAGCATTAGGTCTTGTATTCAGAAAATGCTTTAATAATTTCTTTTGTAAAATGTAAGAATGACAAGAATTATTATTACCTTATTAAATGCTCTATGAATTCTACATAAAATACTTCTTTCTACCTTGAATTGGCACTCAAACAGAATTAATTGAAATAACATCTTAAATAATTAAATAAAAATTTGATTTTACAACATTAAGCACTTACTTTCTCATCAAACTTAGAATATAGCTCTTTTTGAGATAGAAACATTTCTGATGGTTTTATTTTCTTTTGAGCATCCTTTTGTGCTTGTAATAATGCTTGCTCAGCCTTTTTCCTCTCCTTTTCAGCATTGCGTTCTTTTTCAGCTGCCTTCTTTGCTTCACGTTCTCTCTGTAATGTTTCTTTGTCAACCAGCTTCACAACAGCTCCACGTCCTTCAAAAAAATATACAAAATTAAAATCCCACACATCCATGTTATATTCTAAGCATTTATTCTTGCTGAAGGGGTTCTAACTTTTAAAATAAAAACAAATTAGGACGGCAGCATAATTTCTGGTTCTAATTTTGGATTATCAAGTACTGAAGAACATATGCATCCAGGAATTTTTCTGTTTTAGTACTAATGGGTATATATGATGAACAGATTTATTTATTACATTGCTCAGAGAGCAGGAAAGATACCTTTTAAATTTAAAGTAAAATTAAAATAAAATTATGAAAATGGTTAATTGAACATTACCAAAAATGAAAATCATTACTTGATTCATCAGATATTGAGCAATGGCATTTTCAAGCAAAAAAATACTTGAATAATAACAACAAATACATTTAATACATCCAGCAATTTGATATGATACAATAATATTGTGATAGGCATGAATAACAGATGAGATAAAAATAGGAACTTAATGTGCACTACTGAGATGTTCCTATGTTAGGGTGCCTACAGGTGCACACATAAAATACTGCCTTAATAATGGGAAATTACCCTCCCTGCCAAATGATTAGCTAAGGTATATATATTCACCAGTTAAGGGGTTGACACAGATTATTGTTAGTTGAAAGAAGAGGAATATCTAGTCATTGTCAAAGGAATTATGGGAGAGGTAGACAATTTTTTCATAAAAGAGATTAGTATTCACAGGAGTAGATACTTATCAGATCCATTCACAAAAGATCGCTCGTACAGCGTCTTAAAAATCAAGTAGTAATGATCGAAAGCAACTTTACAGGCCAATTAATGCAGGAGGAATAACTTCACTCACATCAGAAATTAAAGAAACAACAACTATCTCCAATTTAAAAAATTAAAAGCAAACACACCATTAATTTATAGTCTGAGAAAAGAGCAAAAACTTTTAAAAATTCATTATTAAAACAATCCTTCTTACAAATCTCTAAGGATACATATCTTTATAATTTGACTAAGAGATTTGTTTTACCTTCATGATCTTCAAGTCTAACTCCAAAGTTAGGTAGAGTTTCATCCCGTAACTTATCACATTCCTCCAAAATTGCAGTAGCCTTGACTGTCTTTGCATGTTGGCGTACCGTTTGACGGAAATCTGCCAATATGGTTAGATATGGAAGCACCAATTCTTCAGTCTAATCAAAAAGAAAAGATTCATTGACTGAGATCACTTTCTGAATGATTGAAGTTTTAAGAATATGAAAATTTAACACTGCTTAACATTAATACATCATTTACTTTAACCTACATTCTGTGCCATGTCACCTGACACTGGAAAACCTATTGATTCATCTTTTGAAATAACTCCAAACATCTTGAACAGTCCAGTAATATACTTGGCTATATCTTGAAGGAGGAGCAAATTTGGTTCCTTGGATTCTTTCTGTCTTTCCCTCAGATAAACATTACAAGCTGAAATTAACTCTCTAACAGCATCCAAAGCAGTTCTAGTATCAACATTATCTGTAATAATAAATTATTTAAAAATTATCATATTAAACATGGTATTCAATTATTACATTCAATTTTCATATAGAAAATTAAAAAATATTTCCAAAATATCCATCAAAATGGATTAAATGAGAAAATGAAATTTTGAGAAAAGAAAGAATATTTGAGCTAGATCACAATAAGAGATTATTGGGAGGATAAACTTTTGAAAATATATATAAACTAAAATTTATGGCAAATGAATAACTTTAGCTTCCAAAAATTAAAATGGAGAATTTTCATCAATTATCTCTATAAAAGTATCAAAGTGGTCCCAAATATCTGGCTATCAAAAACATTTATTTATCATTGGGAAACTGAATGATACTAATTGATGCTAAGCAACACAAAGACAGTGTAATAGTCTGGAATTTTAAAACATGTAGGACTTGGAAGAGAAAGACTTAGAAAGTAGGAATTCGAAGAAGATTTTCATATGATAATAAAAGCAATCACGTAAATTTTCTTACCACAGAGAGCAATGTGAACGGAACTCTTTGTTTCATGGAACCTGGAATTGAGTGACATTTCATTATCATCCCATTTTAGTAATGCTTCTGGCTGAGAAGTGACTAAGTTCCTAGTTAGATCCTTTACAGTGAGGAAAAACTCCTGTAAAAAAGAGACTTTTTCTATAAAGATACCTTGAAGTTCTCATTTAAAGTATCTCACTTCATTCCTGTAGTTTGAAAAGAGTAAAGAACTAGAGGTGAATGAAATAATACTCATGGAGTCAAATATTCAGAACAAGGACACAAGTATAACAAAGAAATCATTATTTTGTATTCATTGATGATCTTTAATGTGCATTAAAAACAAGTTTAGCATTGAATGACACCACTTTACATTAATCTATAAACAAAGAAAACTCCTTATTCTTGAGTTTTAAAAGTAATATTATAAAAATGATGGTACAGCTTGATCAGGTAAATAAAGAGCTTAATAAAAAGTAAACAATATGTCTTAAATATATAACTAATAAATTTCAATAGGAAGTAATGAAATTAAACTTATATTCTATAAAATACAAATTTTCTAACAAATAAGAATTTTTAAATATAATTATAAACCAGTTAGTACTCTGACCAACCATATGAGGTTTTTATTGTACAGTGATTCAATGTATGTCCATGAGATAAATTAGACTCTCTAAATATAGAAACTAATGTAGAATGAAAAATTCAGCAAAATCTTAAGGAATATTTCGAATATTTTGAATTCTATTTTTCCTCTTGTTTTACAAATGATTTTTCAGGGAGCTAAACATTATTTAGTTTTTTATACTAAATTGATTGTGTTTTACCCCATTATGTGAATCATCACAAATTTTTCAGGTAATTTGAAAAAGGCTCTGTATTTGAAAAAGCTGCTGTAAACATAAAATTTTAGGATTAACACTGGAGTTTTAGTAGCATTAAAAGCATTTTAGAATAAGGTTCAGCATTAGCTGGACATATGATGAGGATATTTTAAATATCATTTTTTAACAAAAAACTAATCCAAATCTGTCTTGCAGCATAAAATTGGAGAATGGGAATAGAAAGCAATTTGGTTATCTGATTACTTACATTCAAAGATTTCTCATATTGAACAGCCATATCCATGGTATTTTGGCTATAATCCAAAGTGTCTTTCCAAGAATGGAGTAAAAATGCAAGTCTTAGCTGCCTTGCAGAGTTTTTCTTCAATGCCTCTTTTATTGTCACAAAATTCTTCAAAGACTTGGACATTTTGCAGCCAGCTATTGTCAAATGGCCCGAGTGCAAGAAATACTGGACCCATTGGTCATTATTAAAATAAGCCTGGAAAAAAAATTAACAAACACCTCAATATTTGGCAGAGGATGTAAATTACATTAAACTTAATATTCTCATCTAGCTGGGATGATTTATTCTCTCCATGGAGAAACTGCATGACAAATGACTCAACTCACATAACAAAGCTTGTAGTTCATTAATTATCAGGCAAATTCAAGAATCAATCCAAGAATCAAGCAATCTGAACTGATTGAATGTGCTGAAATAGGTTGAAAAGTAGTATCATCATTTAATTTTGACAAACTAAGAATTAAAAATTCAAAAATCAATTACAATGAATTATTACCGTGTATATATAAATGAGAACAGAATGAAATCACCAGCTAAATTCGCCAAAATAATGTAATGTCGCATATTTTACATATACATGAGAACAATCCCGTTCATGCTACATTTACAAAATGCACTTACTTTTACAAAGGAAGATTTAATATTTAAATCCTCTTGATTTAAGAAATCATAAAACTTGAGGAAACTATAACGCACTTTGCATAAAGGCTTGATGCAATCATTGTCCTTCCCTATTAGGTTAACCTTTATGAAAACATCATTTCACACAATGGTGATAGAAACTGTGTGAAGTCTTATATTAATGATTATGAATAATCTCTAATCGAAAGATGAAAGGAGACGAGTCAAATGTTGTCATCATTACCGTGAACATTGGCCACCAATTCGATTACGAGTATTTGAAAGAATGGTTACTCTAAATACTCGTTTATCAGTTAAAAAATTATCTTCTAGCTTATTTTAGCACAAAAATATTAAATCCACGCAGCTCATTAAGTCTAATCTCATTGCTTTGATATCAATCACACCCAAAACCAAAATGAACAAGTCAAATCATGCTTCAGAAAGAAATCAAAGAAATGCACTATGGGTAATAAACAAACGCAAGTAACGCAAACAAAAATTACATAAAATCATGAATGTAATCGTCCAACCAAACATTTCGAATACAGGATTTTTAATACACAGCTTATAAATACTTATTTCCATCGCAATTCGACGTCCCGCAAATTTACTGCCGAATTTCAGGCAAAACTTGTCTACGCAATGGCGGCGCCGGTGAATTGTATACCCGAACCCGAGTTCCGCAATTTTGAATTAGTTCGGTGACAGTCGAATTGCAAGTTACTACTGCATTAGAATTTGCGAGCACTTAGTGTTACTTTTTCTTTGCATTTTTATTCCGTTGTTTGAAGTAAATAAAAATGTTACGTTAAAATGTGTACTAAATTGATGTTTCAATGAAGAGAACTTTAACCATAAGATATTTTCTAAGAAATCAGACAATATTTGAAAAAGTTTTTCATGGTATTTATAAAACTATTCATCGAGTAAAAGCAAATGCAATCGTTACGAGATGTATATATATAGATCATTTCAGAATTGACACAATAAAAGAAACTAGTGAAATCACTTCCCTATAGAATCGAAAATGCGCATGGCCAAATAATTCAAAACTGTATGTATAAATTAGGCATTAAATTAAAAAATAGAAACTTTAGCGTAAAAACGTCAACGTTACGACATTAATAATCGCCCGAAACTTCATAGGATAAAACATGTTAGTAAGTTTAATAGTTTTACTGATAAGATTGTTTAATTAAAGCTATAGCAATAATTGAAGCATGGAGTTAGCAAGAATAAAAATTAAATAGGAGAGTAACTTAATCTGCCAAAGCGACTTGCACTACATACAAGAGAGTGCTTTTCAAGCAAATGACTCAAAATGAAGAAAGTAATTAGCAGAGCCTGCCATTTGCTGTATCCCATAAATCATCTTGCCTCCCATACTCATCAATTTTGGAAGAATATTACAACTCTGTCTTGTCTTATTGATACTCTTGCAGGAAAACTTTCACTATGTTTATGAAAATAATGACTTAAATGGAAAAGGAAGATAATCCAAATCATATCTATTTCAATGATGTATGTACATGTAAACACAACTATTATCATACACATAACTATTCCCAGACCAGAAGTATAGGATAAACTGAAAATTTTAATTATATCCAAGATCTGGAGGTTTATATGATAAAAAATCTCCAACCATGACAAATCCCTATGTAACTTCGAAAATATTGGGTTAATATAGCTGATTTTTTCTAGGACAACAGTGAAAATAACAATGATTATGTTAGAGTTGTATGGATGCTGTAACAAAAAATGCCAAAAGGAAAAACAAAGATAAAATTCTCATTAAGTAGATTATTTTCTTCCATCACCTTAGTTATAAGGAAAATTTACATTTTCTTTTATTGACTTTGATAAGTTAGGCGAAAATAAATTAAAGCAGAAAAATCCTGACTTGGAAAAAGAAGGCCTTTCACGAAATACTAGCCAACTGCTACAAAGTAACTTACTTCTGCTTGAGCCAACTCGTTGTCATGATGAGGGAATTTCAGATCAACACCTCCTGTGTGAATATCCAGAGTATCTCCACAGATAGCAGAAGCCATCACTGAGCATTCTATATGCCAACCTGGTCTGCCCTTCCCCCAAGGAGATTCCCAAGAAGGCTCCCCAGCTTTTGAAGCTTTCCACAATGCAAAGTCATTGGGGGATTTTTTCTCTCTCAACTGGTCAGAAGAAACTGAGAGATCACCTACAAACAAAGAGCAGCAAATATAACTCCAATTAGTACAGGTCCTACATACCAAATCTACAGATACTTTTCTGTATATCCACACCTTTCTAACACAAGATGCATTAGCTCTCCATTATGACCATTGTGAAAATCTAAATTAAGAATTACGTTATAATGGATTTAACGGAAAATAGATCATAACTACAGTTTTTTGCAAATTAATCAATTCTTAAAGTGTCATTTCATTTCGCATTCCTTTTCCTCATGTTCAATTCTTTTTCATTAATCCCTTCTTTTGCAAGAAGTTAACCCAATTTTTATTGTTTCGAAGAATATTGTACATTTCTAAACAAGATATTTTTTCCTTTTAAACTTGCATTTTCAATGCCATAATCTTTCATGGTATCTTTTAAATGAGCATCATAATTCATAGTCAGTTCTCCATGAAAACAAGAGTGTTAGCACATAGAATAACTATAATAAGATATGTCAATGGTGACAGGAACTGAAAACTAGCTAACCAAACCAAAGTAACCCAATATTAATTTGAAAATCATATTAAATTTACAAGACAATTTTATCAAAAAGTAATTATTTGAGGAATTTATTCCAACTGAGAATTCAATGGGAACTAGAATAATAGTCCAGAAAAAGACGAAATCTGGACATAGAACAAAACCTAAACCATGTTGTGATTGGAAGCAGACTACAGACAGTGATGGATAGAGTTCAATCATACAGGAGACCAAGGATATGGTAAGACCTTTTAGCAATTACAGTAAAGATAACAAAATTTATGATTTGAACATTCTCGTTTTGTATTTTAGGACTACACATTATTGACCATAATGAGTACAATAGATAACAATTTCTAATAACAAAAAATGCAGTATTTTCTGTATTTTTTACCTTGTAAATATTGCTATAAAATAACAAAACTGTATGTAGATTCAATACCAGGAAATAACTAGATAATAACACTATAAATAGAAAGAAAACACCCAATATCAAAATATACAATATAATAATAACAGAAATGTTTGTAGTAAAGGTGAAAATGTTAGATGAAAAGAAGCAGTAACAAATTAAAGGAAACATGACTATCGGTTCAACATTGGAAGTTTAATGGTAATTTGAAATCCTAGCAACATTTATAAGGTAATGTTGCAATATCTTTCTTGGTGAGCTGTGAATGTTTCTCAACTTCTAAAATTAACTGCTGACATTAGCAAAACCAAAAGGTCTAAATTCCAACTACATTTCAAAAGATTCTGTAGCATCTCGCAATGCCTGCACAATTGCTGCCACTTTTTTCTTAGATTAGAAACTTTTAATTTTAAAATTTTTACATAAATCAACCTAATCTCACACTATTCTTTCATTTTCAGTAAAAGTATCTCAGTGTAGGCATAATTCACTTTTCTGATTAATCTATTTCAATGAGGTTCATTAAATGGGAGTTTTTAAAGTGCAAACATATTAATTTATTATAGAATGACATCAAAATTTGAGCAGCTTTCCTTACCTTCTCCTTCTTCTAGGGATTTTGCATCTCCATAAGCCTCAGGAACTAGCTTAGCATAGAAATGATTGCTCATCTGGTCAAATTTGATGACATCAAAATAAACAGAGCCATTCGATTCATAGGCAAGCCCATTAGCAATAATTTTTTCAATGTATTTAACTATTTCAGGTACATATTCACTCACTCTTGTTAGGACATTAGGAGGGAGAATCTGAAAAATTGTCCATGAAAAAAGAAATCTGTATCAAATTCTAAATAACTTTGATAAGTGTATACCCATTCATAGAATTTACATGACTACTCACATTTAGGGTCTCCATATCCTTATGATATTCAGATTCCCAGTACCTGGGAAGTTTAGCAAATATGGAATTATCTTCAACAGTAGAACCATAATTGTGATCTAGCCATTCAGAAAATAGGTCCTTTGCTTCTTCCATGAATCCCTAGAACAGCAAGAGAAGTGTCTATGATGGTAAGTATGAAATAAATTTAAATTCTACAAATGAATATATAGTAGATTTTTAGAACCACCCCAATTCATTGCTTGTAATTTTATATCCAAAGAAGGAACAAAATCATTCAAACCATGCACTACACAACTTGAAAATGTGCAAATGAATTTAAAAATAAATTAGCTTTCCTAGATAAAGCAACCCAGGATTAGAAATAGACCAAAATGAGATATACGCATATAACAAGTTTCTTAAGATAGGTCTCACTGTATTCTCATTTAATTTTATTATTTGAACCAAAAATTGATATCCATTAAGTTCCTTTAAAATTTTTTTCAATATCTATTCCACACATTTTATTTTAAATTTATTATTATTTTTTAATCAAACTGAACCACAAAAAGATTAATCTATCAGAATGAGTATAGTTGTCTACATCAGGGATGGGGTTAAATATTCTTTTGTAATCTTTTTCCACCTCTTTCAAATTTAACTGGGTAATGTGCTTAAATAAGAATTTCAGCTCACATAGTGAATTAAGTTAATCAGATGGACAGTAGAGAATGAAAAAGGATTTTAGAGTTCTCACTCATCAGGAGAATAATATGGATTTTACTGAAGGTAAGCTATCTCTTTATTTTTTCAACTTTACAAACTGGAAATGTTCATTTAGTTAGAAATAAGCTATTTTTTTAAATTATCATTGAAAGATGGGTCATGTGGCTCCCTGAAGTACAGTACCTTTTTAGCATCTCTAACTTTAGCTCTGTCATTTTCTGTTACAGCATTCATCAGCTTAGTTATTGCTTCTGATACTTTGGACAGCAAGTTTGAAAGCATGACCTTCTTGTCAGGATCTGTTGTATTCCCAAGCTTCTCCTTAAATAGCTGAAAATTATTTTTTGCATTTTAAATACATTGAAAAAGACAAATTCAACAAATCAAGAAATATTCCATACTTGTGAAAATTTTGATTCAAATTTTAACTGATGATTCAGTCTATTAAAATTAAAAATTTCATACATTTACATTCCACTAAGTTTACATGAATATTTCACTATTTAAACACATGCAGAGAAATATACCCTCTATAATAAAACGACTAAGTATAATCAACCACAATTAGAACATATTACAACCAAAATAATCAAAATTGTTAACTTGCTGTTGTGGAGTACTCAATGGAACCTCAGTGTTACCTCAGCTTCACTGTGTTACATATAAATACACACCCACATGAATGAATGTTATAAAAAATACTCTCAGAAATTAAGGCATAAACAATGTAGACATGTTTTAAAGATAGGACTGTAAAAAAGTTTAATACAGGTATTTATTGACTAAAATTATATGAATTAGGTTTTCATAGGATGTAAGGTGAATATAACAATAAAATATCCACATGGATATGTAAGAAGAACATGGAAATACTTAGTAGATACTACCTAGTTGTACTAAAGTGAAAACAGGTACTTTGCATCCATTTATAAAATAAAACTGTAAAAGAAAAATTTATATAAAATAATAAATTAAGAAATAGAATGATTTATAACAAAATTACCATTAAAAATAACCTTTTTAAATTATCAATTGAAAAGTTAAAGATAAAAAAATTGCTGCATTTGTTACTCAAACAACATTCTTTTCATAGGTGTGAATAGACCATAACTAAATTTGAGGTATCATATTTTGATGACATAATATTCTGGAGAGTAACCAAATCATTACAATCATGAAATTATTCTATCTCAAGTGCTGAGAAACCCAAGAAGAAGAAAATCAGTAAATTAAGCATTTGATTAGTTATATGTACTTTAAAAGCTATTATTGCAATAAATGTATGCTAAATCCTCTCAATTGTGTTAATCTGAGTTCTATGAAACGAAGATTAGATAAATGAACCAAAATCCCAATGCACGGTAGAAAACAAAGTTCCCGAATTTTATTGAATGTATTAGTGTTTCTGATGATGACAGATAACGGTTTAATTTCGTACTTTGTTGGATATTTTATTTATATGAGGTACAAAAATGAGGAAGTAGTCTAATGGTACTCTTAGGTAATGTGTAACTCATAGTACACATGTGCAGTGTAACTCATAGACATTATTTCATCATTAATTGTGTAAGTTATTACAAAGGGAAAATTAGTGCGATCAGGGAGAAAAATATGAGGAATGAATGTGAAGTTTTTTGCATTATCTGACAATAGATAAATATTAAAATGAAAGTAATGTAAATTACTCACTTCCATGACTTTGTTGGCATCTTCTATTATCCTGCTTAAGCTATGATCCTTGCGGACATATTCGCTGTATAAGTAGTTCTGTCTGGCTCGTTTTATAATTTTGTCATCTATATCTGTTATATTCATCACATACAGGACATCATAGCCAAAATAATCAGATAATACCCTTCTCAGTATATCAAAAGATATGTAAGACCTAAATAGGAAAAAACGAATAAGTAAAAAGCTATTCAGGTATATTTAAAATAAAATAAAATTGTTAAGAATAATAATGACCTCGCATGTCCCATATGGGAAGCATCATACACGGTGGGTCCACAACTGTACCACTTGACAAGATTACCATTCTTAGGTATGAATTCCTCTTTTTGCCGAGTAAGACTGTTGTACAATTTCAAGGTAACTTTTGATGACAGACTAGGAGTTTTCCATTGAGGCTGAGTTCTTTTCGCCATTCTGAAAACTATAAAGAGATATAATAATAAAATTTGCATAAAACAAAGTCATTACACCTAAACAAAAATTTGAAATTCCATTAGGAATAGATTTAAGCAAACAGAGAATTAAAAATAACTGGTTATAATTCAAATAATATTCAAATACTATAACAAGCCGCCGATGTATTTTTAAAGTATGTTCAAATTAAAAAAATATAAGCCGGTATACCTGAAAATAAATTACCGCTATTCTATTTCTTTCAAAATTTTACAGAAAAATATATACACATTAGTAAAGAAATCCCACAAATTGCTGACAGTAGGCACAAGTGTACGTGTCAAAATTGCAAAAGCTTCGAATTTTAACACGTTATCATTGAATCAACAATATTGAAACGATTGAAACTAGATTGCCGAAATCTGTTGCTCTTTTGTTTTGGGCTCAAAATATCTTGTTAATATCAAATTTTAATAGAAAATTTATTTCCATATTGCATTTTGTCCTAAATTGTTATCATGTTTTCATTTATCTCTAAATTATTTAATAACCCAAAGATAAAGCTTTGTAACACTTACTCCCCTAGCGGATTCCGGTGAAACTACCCTGGCCATGGTGTGAGTCGTGTCACCGGGACTGGATTGTGATTTTTCTATAAGATGAATGTTCAAATGTCCCAGCCAAGCGCTCCAGTTTACAGTGACTTAAACATAGAAGAGCAGGTAAATTGCAGTGATAAACCTATCGTAGTTTAATTTGTGATTTGGACTATAGAATTCACATATCAGGCTTCTATATGTTACCGCGTGGATAGAGATCGTTATGTTGACAATTCACGTCCGTTTAATTTTAGGCCATAGAATTTCGTAAATACTTAAAAAGTCTTGGCGCTGAAATTTCTGAAGAGAAGTCACCAAAAGGAATTGAAGATGATCTACACAAAATTATTGGTGTTTGTGATGCCTGCTTTAAGGAAGGAAGTGAAATGGAAATAGAAACGGTCTTAAATGGAATAGTTTCCATGCTCGTTCTGGTAAGTCTCTCACCTCATATTCATCATTACGTTGAGTATTTAAGATATTGATTTAATTTGCAATTTCAGATACCGGTCGAGCGCTCAGAAAATTTAATTTTAGCTTTCTGTGAGAAGCTAATTAAAGCACCTGGTTATAAATTGGGTATTGTAACATTGAGGGTGTAAGTATAAGATTTATAACAAATCTTTGTAAGCAATATGTTTTCTCTAGATTTCCTAACGATTCTCTCATAATTCGCAGGTTATGGCTGCTATTTCAGTCTGTAGAAGAAAGATCGCCCATTCGGTACCATGTTTATTACCATTTAGTGCAAGTCGCTCGACAGGTTGATCAAGTAAGAGCAGTATTCAGAGATGTCGAACTGCTGAAACAACAGTTTGCAGCATGCCCACCATCAAATGAACAGATGCAGAAGCTACTTAGACTTCTCCATGAAGTTCTTCTCAGCTCACATCAGAGGTTAGCGGATTTCACACTCCCCTTTCAGAATCGGTCTGATTATCTAATTGAAACAGGCGATCTTAGCATAAAATTTATTTATTCTCTGTTGAGAATTAAGTATGGTATTAATGGTGGATGTTTCTGCCCCCCTTACATTAGCTCTTTCGATTAAGACGCTTCAGTCAGTGTCATATGTACTTGATGTTTCTGTCTCAGTGGATAATTTCCGCTTAGTACGTGACCAATGGTCTCTAACTATGATAAAGTCCATTTTCTGACCTGAAATTATAATCCCGATATCTATCTCTTCCTAGTGAGCAGGCAGCGAAGGTAATGGTCGAACTTCTTGGAACATACACTGCCGAAAATGCATCCCAGGCGAGAGAAGATGCTCAGAGATGTATCCTTGCTGCTCTGGCCGATCCAAATACATTTCTTCTTGATCCATTATTAGCACTTAAACCTGTTCGTTTCCTTGAAGGAGAGCTTATTCACGATCTGCTGTCGGTTTTCGTCGCTGAGAAATTGCCTGCTTATATAGATTTCTATCAGCATCACAAGGAGTTTGTACATTCCCTAGGTAAGAGAATAATATTTTAAGGTTCTAGAATTAGATCTCTATCTGCATTTATAATTAGGTCTAGCTTCCACAATACAGTAGAAAAGATGCAATTGTTGGTAGATTGTTCATCATTTGCTAAGGGGGATTTTGAATATGCTATGATAAGCCTGATTTTTTTATCATTTTGAAGTTTTTTATATTAAGTGTATGTAGTATATTATGACTTCTTTGATTATGATTGAAAATAAAAATTGGTCAGCATCAATCAACACATTCTCCAAGTGTCTCTCTGGTATTTTCTCAAAAAATTTTTAAGCATTGTCTTTCATGCTTTTGTTTATACATTCTTGTTGTATTTCGTTAAAAAAATTTAAATTATGAAGGAAAATTATTGAGGAAATGATACCTGCTTCAAAACTGTTTATGGGTTGAATGCATAATGTGTAATGTTATGTATTCTTTGGATTCATTTTTTCACTTTCCATAGCTATCTATCTATAGCTTTAGCCGAGATGTGGTGGAAATACATAACTGAATACAGATTTTTACTTTTCCACTGGTCTTAAATAAAACCTTCTGTGGAAAAGTAAAAATCTGTATTCAGTTTTCACTTTCTTGTAGCAGGTGATAGTAAGACTGAGAATAATAGTCATTCCTGTCTTGGGTTTCTAGATCAATTAGTGTTTCTTCAAAAGCAGTTGTAACTAAATAAACTGTTCTAATATATATTCATAAGTTTGGCTTAAAGCATTAGAGGATGGTTGATAATTACAGAACCAGAAGATTTACATTTGTTTTCACTGAAGTTAAATCATGAAATAGAATTTATGATGGAATTGCATTATACTCATGAACTACATTAAATTGTGCTCATATTAGTAAGAGAAACTAAGAAAAAAAAGGAAAGGTTTAATAGCAGTTGATTGTGGTAGCCACAATTGGTTATAATGATTAAATACGTTGAATGCAAGTGCCCAGGAGTTTGACAACCCTTTATTAGTTTCCATATCTGTAAAGGGCTGTACTTCCTGGGGATAGTAAAATCACTAGCTGTGACATTTCTTGCTGTCAATTGATGTCATTGCAAAAGTGTGACATTTAAATAATTATTTTTGTATGTAAGCATTCCTTACAGTGCATCTTGATCTTCTCATTTAATGTCTATTTGGTGACTTATGATAAAATAATTTATTTATTTATTGAATAAGCTTCGTTGTAAAATATACAATAACAAGTTAAATAAAATAACATCAACTAAGTTTGCAATTCTACTAGATGAATTACTGTATGTATCACCGAATAAAACCTTTTTCCTCAAATTTAGGACTGAACTTCTACCTGCACAATATGCTCTTTTCTTCCTTTCCTTTTTAAACTGAACTATATCAATAAGTGCATATTCATTTTATCTATTTTTTCTCTTAGTTTCAGTATTTTAAATTATGCATCATATTTATATAATTTAAATAAAAAGAAAAATTTGAAATAGGTATATAAAAATGTTGTAATAAGCATTGGTAATTTTGTGTATTGAGTTTTTGAAAAAAAAAGAAACTCAAGTCCTTTTGTAGTAAATTAATTTTTGTAGCGAGATATCTTTCTTAATACTATACATTGTGTGTTATACTCAAATAAGTTAAGTACTTTGTCTTATTAATTACCTCATTCTGACGATTTTAGGTCTCAACCATGAACAAAACATGAAGAAAATGAGACTGTTGACATTCATGCAACTTGCTGAAAGTAATTCGGAAATGACATTTGATACAATTCAACATGAACTGCTGCTCACCCCTGAGGAAGTTGAACCATTCATCATTGATGGTAATTGCTTTTAGCTTATTATTGATCTCAAGTAACCTGTAAAGATTCATTACATCTACTATTAGTTTCCATCACTCTTCCATTTAAGATGAAGTATGTGTAATCTATAATTAATAATATCGTACATGTGGCAGAAGTTATAAAAATATAAGTAATTACATTTTTAACCATAAATAGTTCAAATCTTCACCTTTTTAAACACGATAAACTAAGTATAGAGATAATGAGGTAAATGAAAATGTTGATTGCAGTACTTTAGTATTTTTGCAAGATTTTTACTTTGATAATTTTTCTTGGTTCTGCTCAGTCCATTTTATTCTTGAAGATGTGATAAAATTGCAAAGTGCTTTCCTTTTTGTTGAATTAAATTTAATGAGAATTCTTCAAGTTCTTATTTCTTAACCAAGCACAGCTTTACATATTCCATGTTTATGTGTTCTTATTTATTTTGTAGTGTTGAAGACTAAACTTGTAAGAGCAAGAATGGACCAATCAGCACGTAAAGTTTTTGTCTCCAGTACTATGCACCGGACCTTTGGCACACAACAGTGGCTACAGCTCCACGATCTGTTGCTTTCATGGAAAACTAACCTAAACATGATTCATGATAGTTTAAAGTCTGTAACAGCTGCTCAGATGGAGATGATGCAATCTGGTCAATAATTGTTATATATAACTCAAATTATGCCTTTTGGTATTCTAATAAAAGTATATCTGAAAGTCCAAATGTTGTTCCATTGAGTATATTTGTACCTGAACAAACTAAGTGTAGAAAAATAATTAACAATTTGGAAATTTTAAAGTTAGAACTTCATCTATTTTACTGCTGCAACTTGACCTTGAAAAAACATCTTTACATACATTTTAGTGGGTGCTGTTGAAATTCTTTCATCCTGTAGTACAGTATAAACTTGTATCTTATTTCATCTTCACAGGCATCTTGTTTTACCAATTATAAAACCATTCTGGCTATCTGCTGCAAATAATATCAAAGTAATTCTATAATAAGTAATGCCATATGGAATTACAGGCAATGCATGTATATCCTTTGTATATTCTAGTAAAAAAAGTCCAAGTAAATTTATGAACTGAATGAAGTTCAAAATTTGACGTAAAATATGGCAAGATAGATATAGTAGTAATCTGCAGCAGAAAAATAACTAAAGCACATAACAAGAACAAGCCACTCCATATAATTCAAAATTTATAAGAGTAATGCTCTTAAGCAACTCATAAATTGCCTTATGATCTACCTCACTAGTGTTCAAGTTTGCATTCACAAGTTCAGACTTATCTGGTACTGCCATATCTCATTATTCTACAAACAGGTCTCTGTAAGAGAAGTGTTGCAATTAGGAACATTTCATTGACATGGAAGTTTTCCATCAGGAAAAAAGCAGTGTTAATCTATAAACTTTAGTCACGCTTAACCTTTAGAGTTGCCACATCGTTTGCCTTATTTCTTCATTATAGATGTCACACTCTCCTTATTCACTTCTTTTGCTTCGAACACATCTAAATATCATTTCAAACCTTTTTTTATGCTTCAAGTTACATACATTGTATTCTTCAGCATCTCATTTATTCCTACTCCATTTCTTCATATGATCATTCTGCTTCTATCCATTGTTTCCACAGATCCAAAAAACCCCAAATGGTTGCTCAGACTTTCTTTTGGTCTGCATTCATTCAATCTGTACTAATTATATTACACATGAATCTAAAATCTATTCCATATGGATCCAGTGTACTTAAGCACATCTCCTGGCATAGCCATATTTGTAACCAACAATATTTGAACAAACACAATTGTATATAACCATTTGATTCAGCTCCTTAGCCTTCGTTTTATCAACATTAATCTTAAGATTCATTTGACCCACCATACAATTTAAAACTGCTTTGATTGAACAATTGCTATTTGAAATGCAGTAAAAATTAAAATAAATTTAAATGAAGATGCTGAGATTGCACTGTGTTACAATCCTGAAGCTTATCTTACCAAACAGATGATGATAGCCATTAGGTTTAGGTTATATCATCACAGACAGTATTGCTGCAACATCGTCATCTCATCAAAATCCTAAAAGTAATTTCAATAAGTCTTCACCTGTACTGGTCCCACTATTCTTAATCATTGGATGGGAAAAACACTTAAGGTTGACTGAAATGAATCATAAGCATGGTTATGCAGCGAGCAGAAATTTGACAGAAGGTATTAGCTCCTCATGAAAGATGTGCAGTTTCCTAAACACAGGGTACATTAGCCAATTCAGACACCATAACCAATTTAGAAAAGTGAATATAATTTGATAATCCTTTTATTGAGGCAGTGTACAATAGCTCACAAAGCCAACAGCAAGGATAGGATAAAAGCAAGTAGCAAACGTATTTCTCTATCCTAACAGATTCCTTTAATAGGTAATCTAAGGATACAAAGGGAGAGGTAGCAGAGACAAATCATTTTTCTGCCATTGTTAATCACTCTTTACAAATCCATAGACAAGTCAATTCATATAACAAATATGTTTCGTTTAGGATGACTGACTGACAACATGCTGTGTATGATAACATGATTGTAATCTCAGATGTTTGCCAAAAAAATAAATCTAAATTAAAATAATCACATCAGCACACCAAGCTTTCATATGATCAAATGAGTGTACTTAAACATGATTAGATAGACCCATGGCAACAAACCATTGTCCAAAAATGTACAATGATGGAAAGAAGGTCAAAGTTCAGTGCTGAAGCGTGGTCTTGGCAGGTCACCAAAAACATTAGCATCTCCATGAAGACTCTTTGCCAGGGCCTTTATTGAAGCAGCAATGTCCATTGGATCTTGAAGTGGCTGTGAATGGCATTAACACAATAAAGTTTAAGGAAAGCCATGTGATAAGCAAATGAGTGTCCCATAATTTATCACAAAAGAACTTGTTAACACAAGAATGAGAATGGGAAAAGTATTTCAAAAGAGAGCAGAATATTTTTTCCAAGTAAAGGAAGCCTTGTGCTGAGGGAATACAAATTAAAAGAGTGACAGTATAGTACTGGTGTATGAGAGATGACTGTAGAAAAAATATGCCCTAAAGGCGTTACAAAGCTTGACTGGATTAAATTTAGCTACAATTAATAATTTCAAATCAAAATAGTAACAAAGCCACATAAAGCAATCACTTTTGGAAGCTGACTCAATAACATTTCAAAATTGACACAAAAAATACAGTTTATTTAGTTGGGAGAGAAGAATACTTTTACACTTTAATACCACTGATATGTCAGCCATATTCTAAGAGATGTTTCTTACAAAAAGTACTTATTTGATAGAAAGATGTGAAAATACAAATATTTACCCTAACTTAAAACAGTTCAAATAAGTTGGAAACTTTGGTTTCCTACATCTATACTAAAACCAAGGAAGCCACCTTTCCGTTTGCGGCTAATACCATGAATATAAATGGAAACTCCAGGTACTTTTCATGAAGTTGGAAAGTATTAGAATAACACATAATTAAGATTCTTAAATCATGCTAGTCAAAATAGCAGAAAGATTACACAGGTAGTAATTACTACCAGCTAACACTTTTTATGCTTCAAATATAATTTTCAAATTCAATAAGCGCATTTATATAAACTGCACACTTTTGTTATCACTCCTGAGAACCATACAATTCAGACATGAATTAAGCAATAAATATTTAAATAATGAATTTTAAATATATTTTATCAAAATTTAAATTGTTGCAGATGGAATTTAAAAGTTGTGATAGGAGCCTATGCATAAAGAATGGTATAAATAATTCATACAGTTTATAAAAATTAGTCCAAATAAAGAAGTATTTTCAGAGTACTTAGTAATCTAGTTGATGATCTATAAAGAGTTTTCTGGCATAAACCTACATTAAAAGATTCTCAAAATATTTCTCACAGGTTTAAGCAAAAAAGTAGTAACCCATTTCATTGAAACTAAAATCCAGGCTTTTAGAATGAATATCATTTACCTTCAAATTCACCAATGATACCATGAATATTTGTCTTTGCAAACAAACTTATCTAGAAGCACAGTTACATACACGTTAAAATGATTTTTTTAATTAATGTTCTAACTTATAAATTTTCCAGCTATTCTATCTAATTTTCCAATATTCAGATAGACTGAGAATTTTTATTTCCAAAGCAGATGCTTTCCAATTCATATTATGAGTTAAGAGACAAAATTATACAAGGCAATAATTCTTCAGAAATAACTGATATCTAGAAATAATAACATCTATTATAACTAATTTAGTCTGCAACTAAAGATTAAAGATATTAGTTTTTTAGTCTTTCTTTTAAGTTTATCCAATTCATCTAAAACTCACTAACTTGAATGAAAAATCTCCAAACGATTGTTTTTCCCATTGTGAACACATTAAATTCTAAAAATTAATACACAATAATTAAAAGATACCAATTAAAATCAGCATGATAAGCAATGACTTCATGGAAACAAAGATGCAAATTTATTTTTGGCAATGGTATTAGATGCTCTCAAAAAATTAGTTACATTTATAACAAATATTACTAAAACATAGTTAACAAATTATCAGACCTTGTATTTTCCATCACGAGTATTGACAGTTTGTACGAAATGAATTAAATAGATTATACAAAATTTAATACTTTTATCCAGTAAATATAATGCTACTTTGATTTTCAAATATTGGTCAGACACATGCTAAAAGGACGTAGAGTGCTGTACAGTATACACCTCTATACGCTGTTACATTACAGTGCATGCTATATGGAGTGCAAGATGTCTTAAAAATACAAAAAAATCTCTAAAAGAGAGAGAAAAAGTTGTTAGATCTGGTGACAAATGGCTAGATTACCATCTATAAATAAAAATCCATAAAAGAGAGCACACAACTTACTTTAAAATTATATTCTTATCGTACATGTAACTCTGTATGATCAAAAACACAAGTGCTCTGTTTTACAATGAAAACTCATCTAAGAACTTCCTATATTTAAATGAAAATAATGAGTTATTTACAGTAATAATAACTTGACCCAAAGATTTCTAAAAAAATCTATCATATAAAATACATCACATTCAGAGTTGCACTGCAGTATATTTGTCAGCAACAAACTCCTTTCAATATCAATTTCTTGTCAAAATATGTAACTAAATGAGAGTTAAATAATATCAAGCATAAAAATCTAAAGATATCAATTAATTCTTACCCTTTCATCTTCACTCTCGTCCCCTCCTCTGCCGTTAGGCACATACATTGGAACATTCATAGGGACGGATTTAGCAACCTGAGGAGTTATCCGTTGTCGTGGAATATGAATTCCTTCATCATGGCTGCCCGAGTCAGAAACTAAATTCCACAGAGAGGAGAAGGAAATATCACTGTCATTAGAAGACTTCCATGACAACTGCTGGAGTATTTTAAACATGAAATGCACAAACAAATGAAACAAAAATTTAACAAACGAAAGGAAAGGAAAAAATTAGTAGGATTTGGAAGTACTTTTTAGTTAAAAAGACAATGAGTGCATAGTTTATGAAAGTGGAAAAGCATTTGCAAAATGTAGGAATAACTGGGGAGAACATGAAGGAGCATAACCTGACATGGGGCACGTTTCTTTGTGAATGAAAAATCAAGGACAGGGATAGAAAATGGGAACTAAGTAGGAAAATGAAGAATTATTTGAAAAGAAAGCAAGAATACTGAGAGAAAAACAGTGGAAGCAATGTAGTCCACAGACGACCTTGTCAAAATAAGAAGATTCAGATAGACATTAAACCTGTAAAATCAGGAAAGATAAAGAATCAGTAACTACAGACAGATGAATACAGTTGGCCTGAAAGAAAGACTCTGCATGATAAGGGCATTTTACATTGGTTCAAATTAGAAGGGTTACAGACCAAAATCTGAAAGATGAGAATGTGAATGATATTTAAAAAAATGAAAATCATTGTATATCTGGTTAAAAGAGGTGAATAAGATCCTGAAGAGGAGATATATACGAAGTTCAATTAAAAGATGAGATCTCTGAAGAGGGAAATGCAGGAATGAGAAAGAATGTTATGAATGATGTTATGAATATTATGAACTAAAGAAATAGGAAGACCAAAGAGAGAAAGAGACTCACATTTTATAGAACTTCAACTCATTAAATGCCAAACTGTAGCTCAAATGATAGTGATTAGTGTTTAAAAAATTATGCGAGCATTCACAACCATTTATTTACAATGAATATTTACTATTCTAAATGCCAAGACCATTTTTTTTAGTTAAAAGAAAAGTAATTTAAAGTGAGCAATTTGCTTTACATTAATTATAATCAAGAGAGTCAGGGATTTTACAGCACTCACAGATAAGGTTTAACTGAAAATTTCAACTAAATGTTTCTGGTAAATTCAAGTAGTATATCTTTTTCTTCTAAATGTTTATCATATCTTAAGTAAAATAAATGAACAAGTTGGATAAAGAACAAAATATGCATTTCATCAGATTCTAAATTTAGTATTCTGTAAAGTCTCTTTTTGCTCAAATCTTTGTTATGATTGGGATGAGCTGCATTTTACCTATTACCATCAAAGGGAAGGTACTTGGCATCCATGGAAATCTTCACTCATAGTGTTAGAGCTTCCAAACTGGTAGATTTAAGTTATCACCTGCTTTTTAGACCCCTTCCCTTGACCATCTCAGTTCCCAATGATTTACTCCTAGGCCTTTCCTATTCAATCTCTTCATAAACAACACAGTCTATCCATCTGAAGCAAAACTTAGCCAGATGTCCTAAAAATCTTTAAAATCATTAGAAGAAATTTCCTCCCTCCAATTTCTTCTAAAATAACCATGGTTGAAAAATTTACTTAAACTAATTTATTAAGTGATTATGATCATGTATTTGTCTCTAATATTACCTTAATCTCATAACACACATTTAAGAATAATTAACAAACTTAATGCAATTTTGTTATAAAACAAATAATTATTTCAGCAGCAACACCCAACAGTTTGATAATAATAGTTCATTAAAAAGATTGCCATCATATTGATTCATGAGTATAAATAAATCAGAGAATAAATTTTTATATGTAGTCACAGATAATACAAACCTCTTATTATAATGCAAACGAAGGAAATAACTCAAAGACAAACTTTGGAAATGAGACCAAGTCCATATCAATTTCAGGGTATTTCATTTCATACTGGATAAAATCTAAGCACAAATGATTGCAGCCTTTCTTTGGAATCTATAACCTTGTTTTAGGTTAAAAGTGTTCAGAGATTTGTAATAAATAAATTCATGCCCTGCTAACCTGTTTTTCCTAGAAATGTACTCACAATCATTTCGATAACCCACTCTGAGAACTGGTCGGCCTGGTTTGGAATTCAAAGAGGTTCCTCGGTATTTTTCACAGCTGAACCCTGCATTGAGCATCAAATTTACCAATACAAGTTATTGAAACAATAATTAAAAAATTAATCAATTTCAAAGGTTCAAGCCCTAACAAGGATTTTATCTACATATCTGCCCTAGTTAACAATCAATTTGGCATACATAGAAGTTTCTTCTCAAATTTTCAAAACAATAACGAGAGTTTTTCCCATTTAAGATTCGTAACGATGATCAATAATTGATCATACAGTTCTCACAGAAAAAACTATACTATTACAAACTTATATGAACAATAAGAGAGAGTTCTTCTGGCACTCTTCCAAACTGTTATCTTCCATCCAGTATGTAATCTACTGTCGCGTCATATTGTGAGTTGGTGTGGTTTGAGTAGCCCATGTTACTAAAACAGTCTGTGTTTGGTATACAAAGCAAAGGGGAGTAAACAACAACACAAAAAAACAATAGGATCTCTAATTCTTTTTGCAAGGAGTTGCAGGAGGTAGATCACATATTGGAAGGATACCATTTTTGGGAGAGGGCATTAAGAAACATTGGCATTAAAATAAAAATTTTTAAATAAAAAAATGATAATAAAATTAAAGCAATTACCTAGTTTTATGAAAATAAGGAGACCTCCATTAATGACCTAAACCAACAGGCCAATAAGCTTTGATAAGACAGAGAATAATGTGGCAAATACATAAATAACCATTTTTCTTGATAATTTTTGTTAAAATAATTCAACTATTGCAGTCCATAATAGATAATTCTATTGACCAATGACAATTTTTTTATTGTTATTGGTATTCTTCAATACATCAGGCAACGTTTTCTCTGAACAACTGATCATCATCACATCAAGAGTTACTCTCACATAGTTCGAATCATACCTTTACAAATAGAATAATTAAGCTCGATAAAAGTTCCCAATACAGAAAACTAACTGTATCAACATCATTTTAAGTTTCTTTTCATTCGATCCTGAATTTGAAACTCTTTGTAGACTGAGAAACAAACGCATGACTTATCATTACAAATAAAACACGAAACAAAAATGGCAGCTGCCCTAGTTTCACAACTCTCTAGGAAAACAAATCTCTTATTATAGCAATGATGTCAATTTTCTTCATAAATAAAATTTTGACAATGTAAAACTAATAATCTTTTAATTGGGTCATTTTGGGTCTTTGGATTGTTATAAAACTGAATTTTTAAGAATGGGGTCAAGGTCAACTTAAAACTACAAAAAAATAGGAAAATTCTGTTAACTTTGGTTATATTTGGTGTTCCTGATTTTCTATAGTATTTTGCATTATATTCTTTAATTTTTACACATGAAAAAGCAACAATTTCTGCGCTTAAGGTTCCCATTGAAAATTTCATAACCTTTTGACCCAGGGTAAAAATTTAATCAACTAAAGAGCAATTAATTTAAAAGTTATAATTGAGTATATAGGAATGATTTGAGATGAGCCTAAAATACAATTTTCTGAGAAAGATTACGCAACTGCAGAAATAATTTTCATTATCTAATAAAGAACTATAAAGAGAGTACCCGGCAAAAATTAGATTTAATTAATGACATACTAAGCTTAACAAATACCGAATACAGTAACTCCAAACTAATTACAAACAAATTAAAATGGAAGTCAATTACCCTTGGTAAGGCTATATAAATTCAGGAATAAGATAAAAAAGGCACCAAAGATAACCAAAGTATAACAGAAATTTGCTGGGTGAAACTTAAAAAGCAAGCAGGAAAAGAAAGTAAGGTATACCATCGGTGTCACTCTCCTCTCCAGATTGGAATGCTTCCGCAGGATTCTCATCCATTCCCTCCAAATCGAAAAGTCCCTCTGAATCGTATGAATCAGACGGTTGACTGCGTCTGCTGCCAGAACTGCTATGGGGTATCCGCCTCATTATCGATCTCGGAGCACCATGCCCCATTGTGCGTGATTGCTTCAGCTGAGCATTCAACCTGCTCCCAACAGGTGAGACGGGTGCACCACTTGGTTTGCTCTGATTCACTGAAGAGGCACTTTGAGTTGTCCTCTTTGGTGACACTTGACCACCAGTCCTTGCAGCATTTCGATTGGGTGAAACAGAGGAGGGATTGGCTAGCGGTGGGGGAGGGAGTCTTGTGTTTGGGTTAAGAGGTGGTTTGGTAGGCGAGGTGGGAGGCAGACCATTTCCACTGCCTTTGTTTGATTTATCACTTGGATTTCCACTTGAATTGAGATCTTCTGCTTTGAACAAAAGCCTGAAAAGAGTGTAAAATTGACATGTCTCATGAGTTGAAACAGTTCATTCTCCATCTGCATCTACTGGTAACTGAAAAAAAATCCTCCCTTCAACTACATAATATAAGACGTTCATGAAAATAAAAATGACTTTTCTCGCATTTCTATGACAGTATATTTACATGGTTGTCTTCAATTAACACTCTCTTAAAAGTCACTCAAGAGAGAACCTTGATATGCTTATCTTCTGTCACATAACCTAATATGAAGCATAAAATCTAGGTTTAAACATCATGTATGATGATAAAATGTAAAAGGAGCAAAATTTGGATTTTGCAGATAATACCAAGCAAAACAAAATATAAAGTCTACAGAGGCATATATTTCTTATATTAATTTGCATTTTGAAGGAAAGATGCATACTTGTCCACAGAATTATTATTGAGCGACATATTTGTATAAGCATTAGAAGACCATCATCATCTAAGACCTGATGATGGCCTTGTAATATTAAAACTTTTGAAATACTTTATGTCATTACTCTACTGGACTCTATATCTAATCTTGTTGCATAATGCTAGTAACCTTCTAATATTTTTAAAGAACGGTCAACTTTATGTTTTAATAGAGTGACTTCCTTTGTCACTTCATTTTGGACATTTTTCACTCTAAAATGAAGCAATTTTCATTAGATGTATAATTGCGGAAGAATAAAAAATTTGTTAACTGTCATTGTGAGAGGCCATCCTAGAGCACAATCTCTCCAAGACAAATGAGTTAAAGCTTGTTCTTAAGTCCATCTAACACTGTACTGCTACTCAGGTTTTTTTTCGATATTTCTACATCTTGAGATTCCCACCTAAAGGAACACTGCCTAGCGATATTTTATTCTGCCATGAGACAAGACTGATGAGGAAGACCTATACCTCAGAGCAAGAAGTGATTCCAAAAAAGGGAATAAAAATTGTGCCTTTTTAAAAGATTTCACTGTATACGTATTATTAATATTTACACGCACACACAGTAAAGTCCATTTAAGATGCTTCCGCTTAAGACTTAACTCTACTTTAATGGAAATAATGGAAATTTCTACTGACGCCTTTCACACAAAACATATAGAAAAAGTACCGCTTAAGATGCCTTGCTTCTTGCTTTAGAAACGGATTTCTCCCATCACCAGAAACACCGCAACTCACAAGCTGATCATTCACCTCATTCAATAGACAAAACTTATTATACCTCATTATTATCATCAGCGTCAATCTCTCTCCTGCTTCATCTGATCTTTAGAATGGTTCCTTGTGAATTCTTCTTTGGAATGAATTGGATTTCTTTCATAAGAATAAAATTAAGATATTGCAAAGCAGAACAATTTCTACCTCCCTGTTAGAGCTGATACAATTTCTGAGATAGAATGAAATCTTATCATTTTTGTATCACAATCAAAGCGAAACGTTAGATTAAGAATTTGCTCGGTGGTGTGTCATTTTCTCAAAATTTCAAGTTGAAAAACATACCAAATAAACCAGTAAAGAAGTTCAGTACTTTGCAGGCTGTTGAATGTAGTTTTGAAGATCGTGATCTGTAATGCTCTCTCACCACTGCTGTTAAAAAAATTTTTCTTCCCTATTGTCCACCTGGTGAAAACTGCTTCATTGTAACAAGAAAAATTACCAAAATTAAGTAACTGAAACACTCTTTGTGTAAAAAGCAGACCTTCCTTTAGAAATTTGTAACTGGTTAAAAGGTTTTACTGTATGTCATTATAAGCCTGGTTGTAATGCTACCATGGTTAAGAAGTGGTTCTTGCCCGTTTCCCTGAAAAATGCTTTAATAAGATTTACCATACCGTATAATATATAACTATTACTCACCATATAATAAAGATAATAAAAATGAAATTCTTTTTGTGCCAGAAAATATTCTGAACAGCTTTGAGTAACAAAAATACAGCATGACAGATCTCCCAAAATTAAATTCTTGATTAACTTTTAGAACAATTTAGACAAAAACATTTTAGGAAAACTATTGATTAATGAAGAGCTCTATAGATATTTAAAGAATTAGCAGCATCTGATGATAAACTCTTTAATTATTTCAACTAATTCATGTTTGAATCCAAAAAATAATTATATCCTGTTTTAAAAAACTGCTCATATTGACCCAAGATCATATCCACTAACAGGCACTCGAAAGGGAAGAGAGAAGAATTAGATTTAATAACTTTACACTACTTTAATTTACACTGTTTAAGAATTAAATTAGAGAAAATTTTTCATAGGAGTTACAAAATGCTACGATAATTTTAAGCAGATTTAATAAAATTACCTTGACAGGGTGCGATGCTCATTATTAGCCTGCTCCCTAAACCTATCCAGAGCTGCATATTCCTGTTCTGTGTAAGCACGAACACGCTCTTCCGTCAGTAACGTTTCACGTTGAATTGCCTCAGCCAACTGTTGCTGAAGAGATGTATGTAAAGTTCCTCGAGAAGCTACATTGAAGATGTATAAAAGAGAAGACATTTAACTAGGACAGTGCTAAAATTACCTATACATGCAACTTTTACCATTACCTCTATAACTAATTATTCAAAAGTAATACTGATTCTGATTTTTTTGTCCTCAAACAATTTTCTTCTGATCGACAGGAGATGAGTGGAAAAGAGGGAGATTTTAGACTAATAATGAGCTTTTGCAGCTGTGCTAAAATAATTTTTAATTAATTAATACACAGTTATAAAATATTAAGAGCATTTATGTACATAATGTTGAGATATGAGCTACATTCACACAAACACATGTAAAACACAGTGGATCATTACCCCAATGACTTCATATTTAGCAAACTCTAAACATGCAACAAAAATAATATAAAACAACTGCACAAAAATTGAAACTTATCTTTTGCTATTCAAAGACTTTATATTCATACTGAAAATTACAGAGGGAGTGGTTTTCCATAGGGTTTCCCTCCCTCCTTGGGCAAACGCCTGAGTTTCATTGTATTTTCCCCTCAACTAATCAATTTATGTTTAGACTGTAAATTATTAAAATATTCATAGAATAAAAATGTTATCTATGCTTGTTATCTCTATACAATCTCTTGGCTATAAGGGATGTTTGACAATGTATAAATGCATGTAGAGATTTCCCACTGCCACCAGATGTACTCTACTTAAATTTATTATACTATAATAACAATAATAACAGCTAAATAGAATTTGATTCGAACATGATATCATAATGATCTCAGATTTAATAGACTGGACTATCAAATTGATTAGCTGGGACTTGTTTTTATTCCATAACACAATGATGAAATATAAAGGAAGAGATAAATACATCACATAGGAATAGAAATTGTTGAAAAAGATTATAGATTAAACATTTTCAACAGGGTATACTAAAGAGCCCAGTTTCAACACTAGGCAGCCACCACTAGGAGGGGAAGTTACATACAAAAAGTTGTACATAAAAAAGGAGAATATGTGTTGGTGGTTAGGAAACAAAAATACCAAAGGAAGGATAGAGTGAAATCTAAATGATTGGTATGAGGAATGAAGACAGAGGTGGGGAACCAGTGGTCTTCAGGACAAATTTGGCCTGTTAGGGTGCTCATTTCACCCCTTCAACCACTTTCTGAAACAAATACTCCTATTTAAATAATTTATTTTGCTAATGTTGCTAATGATTAGCAAAATTATTAAACAACAAGAGAAAAATAAGGAGGAAAATGTTCCCTTTTATTTTATTTGGAAAATGAAGGCAGAACCCCAAAAATGACCTGATGGTATCACATGCAACCCTTCTTATAAGACCAGATGCTCAATGTGGTGAAAAAAGGTTCCCCGACCCTTGTTCAGAGAATACTACTTAACCCTTTCCCTGATACATCCTTTTTCAGAATTACACTCAAAAATTTATCTTTTTTATTTAATTTTATTAATATCTTAATTAAGCTAAACATTATTGCAAGTTCACTTTCTTTTAAAAATGTTTTCTTATAAATTTTAGAAAAAGCACAACCTATCAGGACAAATACACTTGTTGGGATCACGGAAGGGGTTAAGGAGAGGGAGCTTTCTAGGGGGCATTCCCATACAGAACTCCCTTTTACTTCTGTGAAACCTTCCAAAGAACTCTTCCAGAGAAGTCCAACCTTTATCTCCCAAAAAGCTCTCACTCTTTCAGCATTATCCCATAATCCTCTGAACCATCAACTTCACCTTCTCTCAATCCTTCCTCCTGCATATTTGTTTCTATAGCACCAAACCAAACTTTCCCCTTTTTCCCTCCTTTTTTGGTAACTTCCCCACCTAATGATGTGTCAAAACCAGTAATTTTAATATATCTAGTAAAAAAAGCATGTAGTCTATTTTTTCCACAGTTTTGTTCTGGATTTCCACACAATAAACCCTTTTGCAATTGATTCCAGGTAAGAAATTTAATATAAGTAAACTGCAGTTAGATAGTATAGAATGAAAACTAGCTGAGTCTTCCATAAGTTAAAATTTAATTTAACAAGAAAATAAGGCAGGCAGATATACACTTTTTCCACACAAGTTTTAAATGACTACAACTTACACAAACTTGAGAGGAAAAGAATACATCTGCCTGCCTTATCTTTTATGATGGATTTCCACAATATCACAGCTGCCTCTGTTGATTTCATTGTAATTTAAAACTTCAGAGTCAGTAATTAGAATCAATAAAGCTATGTATATTGCTATCACGGCCAAAATAGCTTTAATATCAGTCAAAATTATAAAAATAAACTAGGGAGGTTTAATTACTATGAAAATAAAATCCACATAAAAGCAGATCAAAGAAAGAACAATTGTGACCAAAACAAGTACGATTTTGCACAATTATTTTAAATTAACACTCAACCTCACATTTGTATCAAAAGAAATGCATAACCCCCCAGAGTGGGAAACAATGAATAATTCCTGAAACTTTTGGTAGGTGAATGATGAATATGGTACAACAAAAGTTGCCCCTAAATAATACTTTCTAAACTACATTCATGGTCAAATCTAGAGATACCGGAACCAATACAGGAAGTTTAAAACCTAAAATAAGACTTCTTTTTATGAAGTCTTATTTTAGATTTTTTAAAATGGTTCCAAGGGCACCAGAACGCTACCTGCCATTCATTTAAGATACTTCCTGTAACTTGGTAAATAAGATAATCAAATATACTTATGCGCTCTCTATGCTCTATGCACTGTTCCCAGGTTCAAAAAACCTCAAATCAAACATGCGTTATCCACAAAGACTGATGACAATCAGCAGCGCTGAATTAAAACGCTTCTTCCACCGTATTAATTGTCAGAGATGCAAAAAGAAACTAAATCTAAAACATTTATTAACATAATTTGCATATAAACATTGAGTTTGACATAAGAACCAAAAGCACTCAAATAACACCCGATGAAAAATATATGGTACTATAGTTATTTCTTGATTCAACCTGGATATCAGCGAAAGCACAAGTTCAATAACAAAGAATTATAGTAAAAAATACCTACCTGAAAATTTACTTGGAGAAGGGATGGATGTATTTATGGGCTCATCACTATCAAAAACAACAACTCTAAATACTGTAGAATACCTATCACTATTTTTCGCCGCTATAATTTCATCAGGATTGGTCTGAAAGAGAAGCATAGAAGTAAAATCGCATTAGGATGACGATGATAAAGATGAAGTTAATGAATATAATTCGGAGAAATGGGGTAATTACCATTAATCCTTTGTTAACTAAGACATAACTAGCACCTTTCTCCCTATGAATAGCATGTGTGTTCATGGAGCAGTTAAGGCAAAGATGAATTACCCAGCTTCCAGCATTTCGAAGCTGAACTAGGGCAGCTTGTTCCTTAGTAATTCTTTCTGTTTCCACTTTGCCGATATTCTAAAAATTAAATTATACAATTACTTTCTCGGCTTACAATAAGAATTAAATATGATTCCGTGCAAATGCTAATGACACCACCTGTAATCTTACCTCTTTGAAAAACTGCTCATTTAGCTCCGCTGGGGCCAAACCAAGCTGTGAAATATCAACTTCTGGAATATCTTTTCCATTTGCGACGATTGATACGTTGAGACATTTACAGGTGATGAGCATTTCAAGCTATTTCTGAAAATTACGATAGGATACCAGTTATCAAATTGGTCACAAACATCTGTTACGATAACAAGAAACCATCTTTGTTTGCATCTAAAATTTCAAGTCAACGCTTAGTGAAGAAAAACCATAACAGAGTAAGACTCATTCATCCGAATCCACTCAATTCGGGCGGGATGATATAACGAATTTTATTATTTAAACAATCATACAGCATTTAAATGTATTCCAAAAATCCCCGTTTACTTCGGTGTTTATCGGGCATATAAATGTAACACAACAGTTATGAGTTATTTCAAGACCATGATGACCTTACATAAGTCACACACGAAATCGCTTATGTTGAACGTAAACAACCATCGATGGCAATTATTAGTAGCATTACCTACAAACAGGGGAACTAAGTATTAATTTATCTCAATTTCCTATCAGTTTCTCGATCTTGATGTGTGCTTTCTCAACGCCACCTACTCCACCATAAGCAGTGGCGAAGAGTCAAACAAATTACGCACTCCTAACGCAGTTTATATCTTAAAATTATAACAAACAGTGTTTTCCCTCTATGTTTCTGCCTGTAATTAATGATGTCAACACATAAAAGCGACATGTATTTTCAACATAATGCAGAGTAACTTTTATTCCTGCAAATTTCTATGAGAATATTACTCCTTCAAACTCGAAAAGCAATTTAATACTCCTAAAAAATTAATTTTTCTTCCGAAAAACAAAATCAAAGTTCGAAATAAAACTCTAACTTTATTCCAGGAAGTTTTACTTAAGTTTAAACTTAAATACAATGCAACTACAGAGCTTTAACTAACATGCAATGATATCAGTTCGTTATTGTATAAATTTCCAATTAACATACGATATGAGAGGCGGTGGGCAGTAAAATATCCTCCTGTCGAGGAGTTACGTGCCGCCAAGCTCTGCGCTAGCGCTTTGGCTTTAATCCAAGGCCAAAAAGTACGATAGGATACTAAACGATTTTGTTAATGTTTGGCCGCCATCCAGCCAGATAGCCTTGAAGTATTATTTACAATAAAGAGGACAATATGATTATTCTGTCTGAAGAAAGGCTTCATATCAACTTAAATCAAATACCGTAACGAATTTAAAGTAATTCTTCAAGGACATGCAGTCGAATCTCGAAAACAATGTGGAGTAAAGGAACTAATAATACATTATGCGTTTGCAAATTCAAGGTCAATGGCTTAATTACGCTGTAACATAACAATCTGTCATTCTTCATCGCCAGTAGTCTTCTCTGCATGCGACTTAAGTCGCGGTGTTTCAAATTGATGGAAACAACAACTTCCCATGGCTATAGTAACTAGTAGGAAAAAATACGCCGGTTGTATTACGCATTAATTAACTAAATCAGTTAATGATTGTATAATAAGGGAAATACCCTGCAATTGGATATATTGCGCGGTTTAATTTCATCATTTGAGAAGATTCTGTAAGTTTATCAATTCATGCCTTAACGTTAAACTCTCCGTGTGAGAAAATATTGATGAAATTGTCTCCATGTTAAATAATTTTCACACCACTATGTCAAGCAGTTATTTTGATTCATTGGTCCTTATTTGTAAATCAAGCTATGACAAGTTAGTCAAGAAATAGCAAGATGACTTTTTTGAGAGTCTCAAATGAGAGGTGTATTTAAAGTATCTTCCACGAATTCTGCATTATCTTATGTCTGAAACAATTTGAGATAACCATTTCTGAAAAGGTTAATCAATAACATTTAAAATCCATCGATATAAAATTAACTTGGTAAAACTCCATATGCATCCAATAAAATTTAAGTAATTCTAAAAGAGGATGTTCTACATCAATATGTTTCTTGATGAAAATAGAAATTACTAAATTTGTGAATACAGAAATTTAGAATTACCAAAAATTAAGACTTGAAAGTAATAGAAAAATAATTAATTTTTATTTGACCATTTTGTATTTCAAACAAGGCTTCCAAATACAATTTTATAGCTAATTCATTAATGATGAATTTTCTCTGTGCATAACACTAAATTAATACATCAAAACAAAATAAATCTCAACAAATAAGTTTGTACATTTAACAAATTATTTACAAAGGTGATTGCTGTTACAATGATCATAGTTACTGCATCATTAAATCACATTAACATAGATAAATTAAAGTTTGTAAAGTAAGTCTATTCTTTAGAAAATAAAATAATCACATTTAATTCTTCATAATCCACATCACATGATCATACCTGGTAAGCAATATTTAATGCTTTGATGTAAAGGAAAAAATTGACAGCAAAGAAAATCAGACTGAATGAGTATTGACTAGACCATCCATTAAATCTTCTACTTCTTCACGAAGATTTTCCACCTTTTCAAGCAGAAGTAACTAGAAAGGAAATTTTTATTAATCAATACTATCTCCTTTTCATTTACACATCAGGCAAAATTTGAAAAAGTAAATGTAAATGCTTAAAATCACAATAAAAACATGCTAACCTTTGCAGCTGCTATGATTTGTTGAGCCACTTTCCTAGGCATATGGTCGATTGTACTAACTAACTGCTGAGGAGTGGAGTTGGCAATGTCATGAAGATTCTTAAAACCAGCATTGTAAAGCTGCCTAGCTCTTCCCTAAAGAAAGGAGACAAGGAAATGGTAAACAACAGATCTAAATTATGTGTACTACAATTGATTACCAATTGAGACAAAAAAAACATCAGAAGCAGGTTGTAATGGAAATGTAAATAAATGTCATCCAGTGGGTGTGCTATGCAGAATTACAATGATAGAAAAATAATTTCCCAGAAAAATTCTAGTTAAATACTTTGACATTCTAGAAAATGACATAATTTCCCAATTAAAATATTCATAATTTGAGAAATATTTAGGATAGTTTATAACTTTTTCTTGAAAAACAAAAGTAATCATGTGAAATAATATAAACTCTCTTCAGGTTGAAACAGAGTTAATTAAGCATAGAAAAATTTTTTGAGTGGATAGATAATGGGAATAATGTCAGAAATGTGATTCTATTTAACCATAACACATGATGATAAAATATGTAAACAAAGTTAATTCATGAGAAATCAAGAAAAGAAGACAGTAAATATTAATAATCACAGATTTTAGAATTATATTTATAAATCAAATTAATGGATATTAGTAAATCATTACATTTATAACTACAGCATGACATTTAGAATAATACAAGCTATTAAATTCAATAGACAGAACTGACATAGTTCAAAACAGAATTATAATAAATAAGTAATATCAATACTTATAATTGAAAAATGTATGTCATATCTGACTGTAAACTGCAAAGGATCAATTTACATAACATCATCTATGACAATTAATGTTGGTACCTACTTAAACACAATCTTTAAGTAAAAGAAAGTGCTCTGAGTAGTACAACTAGTAGTAAGAGTTCACACTCTAGGTGTAAATGTAAACTTCTTTTGAGGTATGAAATCTGTCCTCTAGATTACATACAGGAAAAAGAGTTTCTTTGCTCTAGGTACAGCAAAAATACACATTACAAATGCTCAGTTGTAAATGCATTTTATGTACCATCAATGACTTATTAGAATTATTTTAATTAAGTCCTAAAATTTATAAAAACTATAATACTATTTTTTACTTTTTGTTGGCCTTATACATTTTTCTTAAATGTTAATTATACTTCGATAGTGATGGCTTTTGACAAAGCTTTGGTAAATCAATATTGGAATATTAAAATATATATGAGTCTTCTACCTTTTGGTAATTCATGCTTTCTATGATTCTCTACTTAATGTCATTGTCTTTACAAATAGATGACTAATCTGTCCCTTTACATTATTGAAGACATTGTGTAGCTCTCCTTTCCTCTGTCTTTTCCTTTTACTCTAACACCCGTTATTCCTTGGCAACCCAGCTTTTCTTGATATCTGCCCAATCCTTAACTTAAATTAGAACCTTTTTCTTCTCACAGTGTTCATTAATTCCTTCTACCAACAATCTAACTTGCTCTCAGCAATTTATGCCATACATTTCAAGGACCCCCAGTCTAAAAATAACCTTTTCATGGCCCTTTTTTAACCTTCATATGTCATAACATTCCAGCCTGAGGATTTTATTAACCTTTTCCTAAAAAGTTAAGCAAAGCTTACTTTATCGGTACTCTTCACTGAATGAAAGCTTCCTCATCTAATATTTACCCTCTCCTTTCAGCAACAACCCCAAAAAATCAACACCAAATGATAGGACTAACTGTTCCACTCTCAATCTATTCTTGTATCTCTCAACCTTGTTTACTAAACCACCTTCTTGTAAAATATATAGCGAGAAAATCAAATCCCCAATTAACATCAATCCAAAATTCATTGTTAGAACTTACATGAGATGTACACAAAGAAAGAGAAAGATACACAAGGCTTCAGCTAAATGTACTAACTAGAATTTTTGAGATGAAAAAGAAACTAGGTGTTTACAGCATTTTAAATCATTCCAACAGTTATAACCTTCAAAGATTTATTTATAATTACCCTCTTGACTGCAGGTAGATCCATCAATGGTAACAATTCTGCTTGGCAGCAATGTGACAGTCTTTGAGAAAAATTACTAAGAAGATCTTGAAAAGCCCATAACTCTTCAAACTCCTAGATTGAAAATTTTTTTAAATCAGTAAATATAAAAATTTTGAGAACATGGACTGAGAAAATATGAAATATATGGATAAGAGCAAATACCTGGCAGAAATGTAAAACATTGGATGCAAAGCTGGCCGCTTTAGTCATGAGAGACTGAACAACACCTCTTGGGACTTCATATTTGACCGAAACTTCCCATACTGACACTTGATTCCAGAGATCATTCAACATTAACGTTACATAAAAACGGTTTAAGATGTTGCTGGATACTCCCTGCAGAAGAATTAGATTTGAAAAATTACTAGTTGAAAAATATGGCAAACTAGAATTAATAATAGCAGTATTCTTAAAAGTGCTTTAACAGCGGAGGTCACTTTTTACATAAAAGCTCCCACCAGGAATCAAGCCCACTTTCACCAAAGGTTGTACTACCCATTTGGAAGAGGAATCTTTGGTGAAAGATGTATAGTATAAAATTAACATATTTAATACTTCTTTAACCTTAAAAAGAGATAATTTGCATACACATCATGGATAAGGAAACAAATACTGCTGCAATAACTTTCCAGTGCTTAGAATGAATAAAACATCTGATATCTTTATCACAGAACTATTTGGCAGGTATTCATATAAACCAAGGTTGAGGAATCAACATGGTAAGCGCAGATTTCTGACTGGTTAGAATAAAATGACCAACAACAAAATTTTGCAGATTTTTCAAAATTTTCAGGTAATATCTATGCCAAAGCAGCAAAAACACCCTTTAATTATTGTGCGAAAAACTTTTCTCAATTTGCTGCTGGATAAAATTTGATTTTTGACTCGCTGGAATATGTTTGGCTTGTATATAAACAAACATATCTAAGATTGGAAGAATGATCCTCTAATATAGAATATGTAGTGGAGTATAGTAATCTATAGAGCATGTTAGAAGTCATGTTCATGCCCATTATATACTACATTTCATTTGGTGCTCTACCCAGTTTTTTTCTATTTAAAACATTGCATGTCCATTTAACTATCAATTCCAATTAAATATATGAATATGCAACTAATTGTATGATCACAATTAGATGATTTATAAAATAAATATATCCTGTAAGACTAGAGGAACATACAACAAACTAGATACTTTTCCTGTAGTATTTTAATTGAAATTGGCATAAAATAATGTTAAAAGATTTTGATATTTTGATTTTTTGATTTAAGTTGATATTTTCCACAATATCAGAGTCATTTATTGTTAAATTTTTCTTAAAATTTCTTCCATTATACTGTCATTTATTTTTCCCCTTAAATACATATAGTAAAAAAATCTCAGTGTCTTTTATCCTGGCAAATCCTTAATTTATTATTAATTTTAATACATTTCTTGATAGAACACACACTGAAACAGCAACACTCAAGTAAGTACTCAAACTTCCTAACTTTACTTTACTCACAATATAGTACAATAAATCTATAACAGTTAAAAATATAAGTTCAAGGCCACACTTCTAAATAGAAAGCTATGTTGAACCCTCCGCAAGACTAAACACTGGAATACAAAGAATAAATTGGTCTTAATAAGCCCTGTTCTTTTTATTTACATGATTAGTTTAAGAAACTATGCATTCTAATCACTGCACACAGTAGCCAAAAATCTCCCAACACAATGCATTGGCATGGTTTGTTGAAGTGGAGCAAAATTAAACCTTACACATGCTGAAGAGCCTTTGGCTGGCCCTGAAGATACAATTTAGCAAACATTTGGCTGACTTCTTCCCTAAGATGGCTGTTATCCAATGAATATATGCATTCCTTCTTAAAGTAAACAGCAACAACAAAAGTATGCTTTTGATCATCAACAATGAGATATATTCTTGACTTGAGATACATAATAAACTTCGACATATATATTTAAACTGACTGACTATCACTTCCTTTTCAAGAAGGATGCAAAATATTCCCAAGCAAAAATCACATATCAATCATGATGTATGGCAATGAACCAAACAGTTGAGAAATGCACTTCTACATTTAAACTAAATATTTTCATTTACCTTTCATGATCAAATAGATCAAAGAATTCATAATCTATGTATTTGTTTCTATCACACCAATCTAATTTTCTTCTAATGAGATATAAAAAAAGTAATGCTTCTCCAAATAAAATGAATAAAAATACTTAAAAAATACTTAAAAAGATGAATAATGAGCCCACCTTCACAGTTTTCCCAGAAACTATTCCCATCATACAGCTCTCAGAAATTCCTAAGACATGAGCTGTTTGGAGTTCTTGGGGACTAAGTTTGGTATACTGGAAAAAACACATTTGTTAAAGAAAATTAAAATTCATTTAAAATTTATGAAATTTTCATTATTAAATCAGAAAAAATAGAAATGCTTACTGCTTTGTAATATATATTTGGCACATATTTTATAGAGGAGGCTATGTCATATGGAGTCACTAAATGAAGTAAGTGTAAAAAGTTGAGCAAAACCAATCCAGACTGAGCCTGTCTCAAATCTCTATATAGCCGCTCTGCAAGATTAAGTTCAACAGATCCTGAAAGGAAACATCCAAATCAATATTATCAGATAGAATCCTATGAGATTTGATATTTTCATTCTTCTGTAAATTCATAAAGAGTAGTGAAGATGAAAACAAGCTATGGTTACAAATGCAAAAAATATTCCTTACCTTTGATGGCTGCTCTTCCTAATTTACTAACCACAATCAATGTATCATTGTCAATCACAAGCATTTTTTTAGCTGACATGGAATCATTATTCTCAGAATTATTTATTGTAGACATAGTAGGGGTGGGCTTGGAGGGAACCAACATTTTGATTTTTAAAAGTCTTGAGAGAGCTTTATCAACAAGATTTGAAGTTTCCACTTCAAGTCTCTTAGCCTGAACCTCCAGTAAAGTAGAGCCAAATAGTTTATGTAAACTCCTTCTAGTATCTGCCATCTTTAGGCCAACAGAGCTGAGTACAAGGTTTTCAATGGCCTGACCACCATCTTCATGCAGTGTTGTTATTGCTTCATCCATGCAAGACTTCAGCAACTCTCTAACCTGCATGAAATATTAAAATTACTTTCCAGAATGGTTACTAACAGCATAAAAAATATTATAAGAGAATAGGTGGCTATTATTGGCGGTGGAAATTTGGTTGAGCATTTAAAATGCCAAGAACAGATGAATCCATTACAAGGTAATGAAAACAGAGATAAAATAATATGAAAATGTATAAGTTTCAAATTAAATTGTCAATAATATACTAAAGAACATACTTTCAAAGATATCAATCTATATTTTCAATAAAAATAACAGATACAGAGATATTTGAGCTTGAAATATTAAAAAAAATCAAAGGCATTGATGCAACTGAAGGAAATTTGTCTAAATCCTATTCTTTTTAATGGAATAATTAATATTTTTGTGCTTACAATAAAATACAATCAAAATGTACGCATAAAATCTTGGAAACAAAATTCTACAATAAGTTTAATTTTGTATATGGCCACATGGTTTCTCTTAAATATGCATAACCCTGTAAGGACCTGATGTTTTCACCCCAAAACACCCTCTTTCTTTTATTCCTACCAATATATTCCTAAAATTAAATAAGTTCTAAGGTCACTAGGTCTGAAAGATGAATGAATGGAATATGGAATGGACAATTGGTCAAATATCTTCCAGGATCAATATGTCACAATGACTGTAGAAACTGAATGTTTAAAAAATTATAGAGGCATAATTACTACACATATTTACAACACTTAAGTAAAAACTGAACCACAAATCTTTACTTTAAATTCCTGTTTCTAACATATCTCTTTTATATGTAAGAAGTGAAAAATGTCACTGTGTTTCTCTGTGATTATAAAATATTGCTTAAGTGATTTTTATGAATTGATTTTAACTATCCTATAACTCTAGGAATATTTAAAATTCACTTTCTCAAATAATATGGACTAAAAGAAAAATAGCTTTCGATAATTAATGAGGAATTGAACAAGTAAACAATGCATTTGTGTAAGTCAAGATATATACACAATGATAATAAATTCAATATTTTGCAGATATGTATCAGAATAACTCACTTCATCAATTTGCTGGATACCAAACCATATGACATGCTGTCAATTAATACCAATGATGATTATCATTGTATCTTTCTCTAGATTTTTCATTAAACTTCTTCATTTAAATATAACCTATGCAGAAGTGTTTACAATACTTGGAACTAAAATTGCTTTTCTTATTTCCACAAACGTGAAAAAAATTGTCAAAAAGTTTGATGAAATAAAAGACTAAACCAAAATGTTAATCTGGAACAAATTGAATGTATGATGTACATTATACTTAATTTCCTTAAGCACAAAGTTTAACTTAAAACATTTTAAAGTAAATCTAAACATATAATGAGTAAAATTTTAGTGTAAGTTAACTGATATTCAAAATCATGGCACAGCATAACTTACTCGATCAACCTCTTTAGGTTGGCAAATGAGAATACTTTCTCCATAGATGTCAAAACCAGCTCGGCCAGCTCTTCCAATCATTTGCTTGTAGCGACTTAAGTTGATAAACTGATTGCCAATGTATGGTGACCTGAGTATAACCTAAAATTCAAAGTAGGGATTAAGAAAAGAATACCCATGGATGTTTTATATAAATATGGTCTAATTTAGAAAATTGCATATGGTTAACTTTAAACATTAAGGAGATCACACATAAAAAGTAAGAAAATATACATATTTTCCAATTGTTATGCTGTATAGAGCTAAATACGATAAATTGTAGAGATGAAATGTTACTTGCCAATATATTTTAGCTGAGCCACTTTTCAAGTATGGTAAAGATAAAACAAAATTATAGAGTATATGATGGATAGATTAACTATAACTATAAAATTATAGAGGTTCAAATTATATATGGGTTGTTTGTAATCAACGATGTTGCATAATAATTTGATGGAAGGGAGATAATACTCAAACTGGTAAATAATCCTAAAAATCAAAATAAATGTGCATCCAGTAATTGCTGAATAAATATTAAGGTCAAGCTATCTATAAACATACATTAAATAAGTTTTTCAAAATTACAACCATAGTCTTTTCAAAATGTTCAACTGTTTGAAAAGCATGTTTGACAAATAATTAACTAAACAAAAAACATATCTCAACAATGGAAAAAATGGGGCAAACTATTGTGAAGCAACATCTAGGGTTTTGAGCTTGGTTTCATTGCTAAATCTTCAAAAACTAAGTTGCTCTTCTTAATTTCCTTACTATTAAGTTACTCAAAGATTTGATTATCCTGTGATGGAATACTAAAATATCAGGATTCAAAGTGAAATCAATTACACTTATATTTTCATCTAGAAAAAACATAATAATACATATGCCTACAAAACAAAAAAAATGTTCAATATTTAATCTTTAAAGAAATTGGTTATCAAGAGATAGGTAATCCCTTTTATGTGATATAGAGCATTACTCTATTGTAACAGGGGGATATTAATTTTAACTATGGCTAACAGATATCATAAATGATTTACACAGTAGGTCTCATTCTACATGAATATAAAAATAGTTTTGTACAAAAGTTACACATTTTTGTCTAATGGGTAAGAGCTAAAAAAGTAGAGCACATTCAAAAGATATTAAGAGTGACCTTCTTTACTTAAGAAATCAAAACACATGAATAAGAAACAACAGCTATGAAGCAGAAAAATTTATTTCTCTTGATAAACATAAAATAAATAAATCTTACCCGTTTAGCTGGAAGGTTGACACCAGCAGCTAGTGTTGAGGTGCAGCAAATACATGACAACGTTCCTATTGTGTAAGCTTCCTCAATCAACCTACGCTCATCAGCTGTCAGTCCTGAATGATGATAAGCCACACCAAAAGGCAGTGTTCTTTTTAAAATTGAGCATACAGAACCATTCCCTTCATTTGACAAGGCTTTATATAGAGCTTTTTTCTCCGATTTCTTATGGTCTAACAACATACTGTAAAAATCAAATACAAACTATTGTAATGAATTGATTCTCGTCAAGGAGTATATATTTCCATACTTGTATTTGTAAGAATAAAAGTAAGATTGTAAAAGTTAACAAAGGGATCTCAAGGCATACGTACGTGTACGCAAGTGATAAAAATCCAAAAAATAGCAAGTCATACAGTATTAGACACAAGGATACTGAGTTTTCACAATCACATTTCAAGAGGGGCAGTAAAAGATAAACAAAGGGATACAGAGTTAAATACAATGTTTTACAAGCATTTATTATAGCATATTTCCTTGAAGTTTGATAATATTTTTCCTCTGACACTAACACAGAATACTGCTCATCATTTTCCTGACTTTTACACAGTTGATGACAAAGTGTAAACAAGTTTTCCCATCTTCCATGGCATTTCAAAGTAAATATTCTTAAATTCACCATGAATCAACATCATGGAAGCTCAAATAACAAGCAAAGATCAACTAATTGACATCAGACATGGAGGAACAATGAATTTTAAATCATTTTAACAGCACTCTCTTTCATTCAACTAATTAAGCCCCACTGATTAAAGTTCATTTTTTCATCAAATGAAAAAAATGGTGGTGAGTGGAGTGCATTGGTTTCATGGCTGCTTGGACAATTTAAGAAGTAACAAACTAACAAAACTAACAAATATCCTAGATGAACATATTACTTTCACATTGGGTCAGATATAAGGATATTTCTCTATGACTGCCACAGATTTTAATCAAGATAGTAAATTAAGATAACGAAATTCATATTTTCCCTAGATATCAAAATATTTTGAATTAATGAAAAACCATAATTACCTGGGTAAAATTTGGCAAATCAATGAAGCAACATTCTCGCAGTTCTTTTTAGTGGGACAGAAAACTAGACAAGAGTTTGCTGGAACAACTTCTGCCACAAGACCCCCCAGCTGATCTGGATCTGATAATAGCATTTTGGATGAGTACTGCCAGAAAAATATAAAAATCATATTTACACCTTGGTAAGTTAATTATAATCATGAAAAGAGCATCATATCATCAAAGAATGGGTCTTAATTTCTACATTGACCAAAAACCACCAACAGAAAAAAACAAGATTATTTACCTGAAAATTAATTTTTCTGGATAACTTGAAGTCATCCTCTGGGCACAGGGAATTTCTATTAACAGTCCAAAGGTCATTATCAACTTTAACATATTCCTTCAATTCTACTGGGCGGAAATCTTTACAAAAAGTTTCAGCCTTGAGATATCTTGCAATTTCCTGTAGATTCCCAATAGTTGCACTCATTCCCACAATGTGTATATCTTCTGCAAAAGAATATGAAATCTTTAGGTCACTAAAATTGAATTCATTATAACACAATAAGTATTGCAGAGGATGCAAAAACAAAATTTAAGCATGGATTATAGCTACTGAAAGTATGTACAGTCATGTCAAAAAAATATCTTGGAATGTACAAGATAAAGCCAAACCTAAAAATTTATTCTAGGCCATGCTGTTTAATTCTGTAAAATTAACAAAGAAATGTCAAAAGACTAACCATTTGAATAAATTAACTTGGTCAGAAATGCCTCTAGTATAGCTCCTCGTCCACCTTTTTCACCAATTAGATGCAATTCATCCACAACTACCAAACCAAGTTCACCCAGTCGACCTTCTTCAATTAAGCTATTTACAATCCCATGTGCTTTCTCAATAGTAGCAATAAATAAAACTTGTTTGCGACGTCGCTTCCTTGGAGGGAATCTTCCTTTCCCAGCTGCATATTCTTCTACAAGGAAATCTAAATCTATGCCAAAAGGTGCCAAGGAACGTATCTGCAATGATAAATGAGCAGATGGAATCAACCAAAGTTAATACGTGTGAGCCTACTCTCCATAGTTATACACTAAATAGATTTTGTTACCTTTTCTTGGACAATAGCCACATAGGGAAGCACAAATAATGCATTCTTTTTCCGGCATAGAATTTCACGAAGCATCAATATTTCAGCCACTAATGTTTTCCCTCCGCTGGTTGGGAGAGAATAGACTAAATTATTCCTCTCCTTGAGCGCTGGAAGGCTCAAACATTCCTCTTGCCAAGCTGAAACGAGATAACAGTCTTAGATGTAAACATTCGAATACATAATAATACATAAAAATAAATAAAAGTAAAATACTTACAATACAACTTCTCGATCCCTTTATTCTTTTTAATAAGAGCTGAAACTTTTGACGGAAGACCATAGAACGGGCCAAGCTCGAAAAAGTTTGAATGCAACACATTATTAGGAATATCTTCCACAGTCAAAGTTTGCTGAACATTGCTTACAGTTGATTTATTAGCAACCGGAGTTTTATGGGCATTTTCAAGTAAAGCCTTTTTAATTTTATCCTTTAATGGCATGCCTTCGAAACTATTTTTGGTGGAGTAGTCATTTTGGGGGCCGACTTTCTCTAACGTTTCTATACTTTCGTTAAACTCCTTCGTATATTCATCTTTACTTGCTTCAAATAAATTAATAGAAACACTCTCGACGTTTTCTACCACTAACATACCAGTAATTTGCCCTGTATCACCCGAATCACGAGAAACATCATCAATAAAGTCATCTTCTGCAAAGAGTTCCGGCGAATCACATCTTTTGATAGAAGAATTCAATCCGGACTCGTATTTCCGCTTCTTCGCATTACCATTCCAATATTCTTTCTCGACATCTACTATATCAATTTCTCCCAAAATAGACTCGTCTTGAGTTAACATACTCTGGGAAGTCACATAATTTGGCATCAAATCTTCTTTTTTCACAACAAAATCATCCATAGAAACAGAGAAAATTATTCAAAAGTACAGTATGTGTCATGTAGTCGGCTACTAAAAGCATTTCTTCTTTATCTTTGAAAATAAAGTACCCGTGGTAAACACTAAAATCTTCTCTCGACGATTCTAAATACTAAACGTTATAAAAGGCCACATTAAGATGTCCATCGATCATTAAGCAACTTAAATCAGTTTTATGACTTAAATAAATTCAATAAAGGTCATAAAAATATATTTTCATGTCCTATACAACAATTCTCTAACTATTTACAAAAATTCAAATTTGAACTTCCAAAACGACTCTTATAATCGTATCGTATTGCTCTACGTCGACACGGTCGACATTTATCGATACCCGATTGTAGCGATTTTCGCGAACGTGCTTAGATTTTTGTGGGTTTTGGTTTCTCTATTTCTGTTAAATTTTCCTTGGGAAAGTTACATAAAATGATTTATGAGGGAGAAATAATTTTTACTACATATTAACAATAGTAAAATCAATATTATTAATATTTACATGTAAGCTAAATTTTCTTTTTATGGGCGGGACGCAGGAGGAAATTTAAAAGCAATTTATTTTTGTATAGAGTTGGGATTTTGCAAGCTAAGAAAGTGTGCTTTGCCATCTCTCTTGAAAAAAGTCAAGCTAGTACTAGTATTCCTATTATAAATTTGGAACTAAAATTACTGTAACTCAACGAGGTAAACGTGTAGCATACAAACTATTCATTATGTAGAAGTGTAGTCTACAGCACAATCGTAAAAGAAGAGCAAATATTCACCTTATTCACTATGTGAGATTAATGCAGAAAAAGAGAACAAGAAAACATATAATGAAGCAATGAATATCTATATGAGAGTTCAGGTTCCTTGAGAAGGATTGAAAAGCTTGACCTGAAAACCTCGAAGATAAATTACAGCATCATGTAGAGAAAAAGATGTAAGAACGAATTTGGAAATAGGCATGATTCACCTTACTCTAATTTCGCTCAGAGAATAAATTTTTAAAAAGATGTTTATTTTCATTCAGAGTTCAAATCAAGCTTCTTGTTGGGGGGATATTTATCCAATCTACTTTGAGCACATCCATCAAAATAAACAATTTTGCCTGGCAGGGAAAAATATTGCTATGATCAGCCAGGGAAACGGTTTTACGAGCTGGAGAATTTTCCCCCTGTTGATTCACACACTGTTTTCATCGCTCTACAAGCATCCAAGCCTGCTATCCATTTATAACCCTTTCGAGATTGAATTTCCATTAAATACTGCTAAGTATTAACTGTATATTTGAATTTTTAGATTTCATTTCTTTTTTATATTGGAAGTCTACTCTTCCCACTATTAAAAACTAATTTAAATTAAAGTTACAGAATGTTTACTGACTCATCATTAAACAATTTTACTCATTACAAAAACTTGAATACATTTTTCATTGCTGACAATTCAAATTTCTTCAGACTGTATAGACAACAGCAATAACTATTTTTAGTTATGATAAAATTCAAAGAAAGGTTACACAGAAGTCGGAGAAAATCTCTGCAGGTTGTCAAATGGGAAACTGACAGTTAAGCCACAGACTTGGAAACTATCTTCAGGCAGTGTTTTGCAAAATCCATCATTTCCTTGTTTCTTATGTCACTCAAAAAAGCAAAAGACAAAACCAGAAAGATGGCTACAGTGTTGGCAGCTAAAATGTTGATTTCCTAACCAAATACCTGGGATACAATCTGAAAAGGTTTTCTCAATATTATTTGCTGGGAAAAAGTTGTCTTTCAAACCAAAGTCTCTCACAATCATTTCAAGTTTTAGGAGTAACAAAAACTTGCCAGAAATGAATTCCTTAAAACTAAAAATAAAACCAATATGCTTAAAGATTGTCTACAGTTTTGTATTTTACATAAAGCTAGTTGTCACTCATACAGGTATTACAGCTTTTAAAACCAACAAACATTCTTTATATAATGCTGAAAATCCTTTGGTGTTTTGCAGCTTAGTCTTAAAAGCACCTGTTTTATATACATTTGGTTAATCTTATCAGGCACATCACTAAAATTAATGATATGGTTATACCTTAATTTTTCGGTATAAAATTGTCATTGTTGGCCAACAAAATGTACAAGATAAAGAGCTTAGGTTCAAGAAAAACTTCATCACCATAAGTTGTCTCTAAAACTTTGAGGCATAATTCAAATGCATATATTTCATCACAATATTATTTTAAAGAGTTACTTCATTATATACAAAGCTCAGCAACAATGCTAAAGTATTGGTGATAGGCATTCCTTGTATTACTATCCTAATACTTGGGTAATGTGATAAGTGTTTCCTGAGGATGATTTTATTGAATGAAATACAACTTGTAAAATTGCTATAAAATTGAGAGAATGAGACTGTGAAAATCTGTGACTTTTCTTTTTAAAAATAAAAAATATCACAATTTGTGGTACCTGTCTAATTTGGATGAAGAAAACATCTATCTTTTAAATGTAAGTGTATATATTAAAATATTTCTCGTGTATGGGAATTTATATACTTTCCATTATTATTATTAAATAGTTAATGGCAGTTAAAATATTTCATGGACAGATTTGGAATTCGATGGCACCTTAAATAAGAGGCACATTAAAAAAATCATGCATAGTGCATTTTATCACGTTCTTTAAAAATTCTATTCATAAAATCTTATTTCCAATTGGATATGAAGTTTGTAGCTCATTTCACATAATCATTAGGAAAAGAGACATGGGCCACAAATCATGTACATTTCCTAACTTTTTCCACCTCCTGTTTGGTTCTCTGAAATGCTTCAGTTTTAACAAAGTCAACTGTTTTGTAGACAATTCCACTTGCTTGGGATCTATCTGGAGATTTCGGCACTTGCTGTTGAAGACCTGTGGTTTCAGGATGATCTAGGTCCAAGTACTGGATGGTTTCAAAGCTTTTATGCATTGGAATAGCTGGGGAAAAGTGATTTTTGGGATTCCTTGTGTAATAGACCTGTAAGAAATTATAAGAATGAAATTAAAGTTACAATCATTGATGCAGAACAACAAGCAAGACTTATTCTAGACAAGTCATAACAAAAAATTAGATTAGTGAGCATAGAGAGAGTTGATAAAATTCTTGTCTACATTGACATAAAACAAGAATTAAAATTACCTATTGAGTAAATATAATTTAAATGAAAATTAATATAAAAACATTTTGCAGGGTGATGAGAATCTTTGCTGATATGGAAATGACTCAAATACAGTAAAGCCATAAAAGGCACTTTTCAGGGAATCAAGTGAGAGTTTGTGGTGACAATTAAGGAATGTAGAACATAAACAGGATGATTCTGGTCATTCACAGAGACTTCAGTACTGAATCCTGAGTTAATTTAGTCATTAGTTAATAAGGTTCTTTTTCTCTGCAAACATGGGAATAATTATCAGAAATCAGTTCTGAATTTGTCTCAAATTACCAAAATCATTCTGCATACATGCTTCAATTCCAAACAGACCCTGAACTGTCTCCATGAAGGATTCTAATAATGAACACTTGCAATCAATCACACAGGCCTTAACTTGATGATGGTAACACTGACTTCATCAAGATATAACATAATAGTAAAGATAAATTACCACTTCATCTTCAGCATAATCTGGTAATCTACTGAATGGATCTTCATCAGGGATGGAATTGGCAGACTGACAGCGTACACCTCGTAACGTTGAGGGAGCTGAGGCTGGTGGTGTAGGGCTTGGAGCTGCTCTTAACTTCCTCAAGCTGCGATTATCTGAGGAAGTTCGGCATGCTGGAGGTGAAGCAAGCTTAATAGGACCTGCAATGAAACATTCCAATTCGATTTTTGATTTTATAACAAAGATTATAGCACAATATGCTGAAATAGCATTAAAGAATTAACAGAATAAATTTAAATTGTTAAATTAAAATAGACTGAAGTATTGGATGCTACAAATTTTCAGATGACGATTGTACCAACATCTCAAAGCAAGCTTTCAGGAAACGAGCACAGTCGGTCCACTGACCATAAGTCACTTAGTTAGTTTAGTAGTTAAATCAATTAAATTCAACTTCTGAAACTATAAAAATCAATACAAACTTCTCCAAGACAAACCAATGGTTACTAAAAAGGGAACCCACATCAGGAAAAAAATAATTTTTTGCTTCAGCTAATGCTCATAATTCATTAACCATACTATTATCATTATCTAATTAATTTAAATAATTTATTATCTTGAGCACAGAATGTTATAATTTTATTCACTATAAAAAATAGGGACCAATTAGTTACATCATGGCATAATTTTATGATGTTAAATTTAAACATAGAGAGTCAAAACATTTTGCCAAGAAGCATCGAATTACTATAATTATAAAAATGATAACTTTAAATCTAAAAATGATCCATCAGAAGTATAATTATAATTTCATTCAGTTACTTTTAACTTTGTATTTAATTAGTTTTAATATTAGAAGCATTATATTTAATGAATATTAGTCACTCAGGCAACTTCTTTCCGGATGACTATGATAACAGAGCCATTTTGAATAGGTTTGCTAAAAGTAATTGAAAATTGAATGCTGGTTCTGACTAATTTTAAATAAAATGAACCCCATCATTGCTATAATTGAAAACAATAAATCATCTCAATATTAAATACATAATATCTTTTTAATTCGTGCTCAAAAACAAAGTTTAAATGGTGTTTTAAATAAAATTATTGTGATTCCCTGAATAGATCTGCTTTAATCCATGCTTAAGAAGAGTTTAACGCATCATTTTTTCCAAAAAAGAAATTAACATTAAGCATCTCTATCACTCATTCTTTAGTTTAAGTTTTCGTACTTTAGACTTCCCAAGTGACACCATATTTCTTTGTTCAGTATATTGTGCATCTTCATGAATTTTTAATTATATTTTAAAATATTTTTATGACTCGGGCAAGATATAAAGCTTCTCAACTATTCATAATTTACTCTTCACTTATCAGGCACTCATCAAAGCACTCACTTTCTTGTTTTTTAATTAGGAAATTTATAATATAATTGTTTAAGAGATATTTCAAATCAAATTATTTTTAGTAAAATGAGATTAATTTAATTTATAAAACAAATTAATTAATTGAAAATTATCATAACATATTAATATCTACCTTATCGGGCTAAATCTGAACCTATTTGGAAAGAGGTTGGATTTTATGCTAGGTTCACTTATGAATGGGCCAGACCAAGTTTGGATAAGAAATTTCAGCCTATGCAGGCCTCTATTTCATAGTACTGAAGGGCGGAAATGGTAATGAACAAATGAAACTAATTGTAATAAAGGAGCATTAGTATAACTTTGCAAATTATTAGATATTTAACCCAAGTATTAATTATCTGGCATAGCTTACTGGGAGCTTACTTGCTTATATTTCATAAACAGATCTTTTTCATGTTTCCCGTTATCTTACAATTCTGGAAACATCACTCTATAAAGCAATTTACATTAAACCTAAACTTCCAATGTTAAACATTTTAATCAAATTTTTCTACTCATCCAAAAGTTATTTTAAATTGTAGAAATTCTCTAGGTCCCATTAAATATCGACATGTAGAAATAAAAATATATTCATTTTATTACAAAAATAAAAATATATAGCTCTAAAGAAGAGAAGTTTAAAATAAGTGATTGTACTTTGGAATAGAGTTAGTATGGTAGCTAGTAATTCTGGGTAAGAGTTACCAAAATAAAAATAAATGAATTGAATTTCATAGTAAATGGAAAAGACAGGAGGTATGACATTCATTTACCTGAATCCATTAAAGGCACATCCTGGACTTTTTTGTGGGGTTTTAAAGTTCGATCAACAGTAGGTGGAACTATATGAGGCACTGGATAAACACCTGGAGATAGGTCATGGGAGGTAGAATCTGAGGCCTTACGTCCAGGCTTAAGATCTCTGTTCACAATGGGTGGGGCACTACTCGTTCCCTGATTTCCATCAACAGGAAGGCCTTCTGAAGGCACTTGATTAGGTCCACACAGTGGACTTGGGAGGTTGGAGTAAATTACCGTTGAAGAAGCCAGTGAACTTGACTCTGATCTGGGAGATGTTGGTTCTTCAGTCACCACAACTCCATCATCCAACTCTCTCCTCTCTTCATTGTGAAAATCATAACGAAATACATCATTCATTCTTACTGGAGCTGCGTTGCTGTATTGATGTCTGGGTTCTCGAGAAGATTCTCCAATTTGATGCGATCTGGGGAAGTCATAAGTTTCATCACTAATCAACACCATGCCTTTCGCCTGTCCTGGAGAACTAGGGTTTGAGTTGTTCTGTCTTAATATGCCAGGAGATGGCTCTCCATCAGACGACCTAACTGAATCAACAGTTTCAGATGGATATTTGGGAGAGATGCTGTCAAGGTTCAGGTAACTGTGCTTGTTTGCCTCCATGAGATGGAGGGGTTTTGGAGGCCTTGGTGGAGCTACCGGCAGTGGTAACCTATCTGTGTTATCATCAGCTATTGACATCCTTCCATAACGCCTTGCAAATTTCAAAACTACTGAATCCATAGCTCTTTCTCTTGCATCAACCATGGGAGGACCTTCCCCATCTTTTGGATATGTGTTCCAATTGACAGATGGAGGATCATGGACTCCACACGATAAGCTTGCCGGGTGACCATTTCCACCCAAGTCTTCCTCCTCCGTGAAACTGACACTCTCTCCATCTGTACCTCCAGCTGTTGTGGCTGGGCTGTGAAGAGGAGGGGTTCCGATGCCTGAATGCTGATCCAAACCTTCCAAATTAGGAGGATGAAGGCGTCGTGGCTGATCATAAAACTCTCCTGGAAGATCTAATGGTGCATGGGATTTTGATGAGAGAGAGGATGAACAAGGTCTAGGGAGTGTGTGAGGGCCATTTCTCTCTCTACTCCAACGGGGAATGTTATTGCGATGTAAAGTGTGAGAGGTATCTGAATGTAAGGCATCACCATTCAGTTTCAGCTGGACCAGGCCATTTCCATTCAATGGCCTCCCTGAAATGCATTCACTGATTGGTATGTAAGGCCCAGATAGTGAGGAAGGAGTGTTTGAAGCAGTAACTCTTGGGAGAGAACTGGTTTCATCATTCACTGCATTTGAATCGTGATGATTGGTCATGACTGGACCATCACCTTGCAGTTCTCTAGCAGGAGGCATAAAATCATAATCTGAAATGAGAGTAAAAGAAATAAATATGACAATCATTGCTGTAAATCTAATATTAAAATTGTAAATTATTTGAATTTTGCTAACATATTAATTTTACTTAAACTAAACTTCTTACTCTACAAAGTGATGTATCATTAACAATAATATTATTTGAATAAACAAATCTTATGTAATTGAAACATAAAAGTCCACTACTTTGTTCAATTCTAAATTTTTCATTCTAAATCCATACTTAAGTTCATTTTGCAGATTAGAATAACATTAATGAAATATTTAATGAACTGCATCTGCATCAATCAAATAAGTTTACTTCTGGAATAATCATTAACAAGGACATTCTTGTAGTATTTAAAAACCCATCGTTTTTGACAGGCAAAGATATAGATCGAAATAGAGCCTGAATTCAATCTAATAAATGAATCAACTTACATTCATCTTCGTGACTATAAGCCTTCAATCCACAAACATGACAAACACAGTCAACCCATTTATTCATATCCTTTTCTGATTCTGCTGCCAAGTAAAATATCCTTTTTGGAGTACGGACATCAAAAAGATATGGATACTTTTCAAACTTAAGACCAGCATCAACCTTCAAGAAAAATGAAAATTAATAATCTAATGAATAGAAAGGTATGAGATAAAAGTTATATAATACATCAAATGATTGCTAAGCAGATGTAAATTGTATTGAAATATTTTGACAAGTCTGATCTCATTAATTTTAATTAACGGCCACATTCAACTTCTTAATAAAATAAAAATTCTTGATAAGCTTTATTTAGCCCAATTAAATTCAAAAGAATCAGGAAATTAAAAATCTATACCAACAGGGAATTTTAAAAATCATCACTTTGAAATGAGAACTGATGTGATGAGAAAATATTTTAATATAATATTGTGTAATGATATGGAAGCATTTATAGAAAGAGTTATTAATTTGTCTTATTTTCATTAATCATATTGCATTTTTGAATGAATAGTTATTCTTAAATACTTCCAGTTTATGAAGATAATTTAGAAATTTCAAAATAAGTTACTTAAATAATGAGATTAATAATTCATAAATAAGAGCATATCATATTATTTACCTGGTCACACTGATCTAGGTCAATCTTTCCCTTTAGCTTGCGGCAATTCCGGTCTGTGTAATATTCTAGAAAATATTGCCCAGGAAGCTCTCCTGAATGGCGAAGAACAAACCACCTTCTCCTCCATCTCTGTGAAAGAAGAAAATATATTTCATAAGCTAGATAGAGGACAGGATAATCAAAGACAAAATGTTATAATCATAAATGATGAAGAATGCTATATTACTCCACAAAACTTACAAGCTGTTTAATTAAAGTATAATTTACTTCAAATTATACTTTAATTATTTGGAGTTATAGAGCTTAAAAGTGCTGTTTAACTTTTAGCTGTTACAATTAAGTCCAACTTGGACTTTTCATATAGATATAATACTATAAGAATCTATATTGTATTATCTGTATTAGTAATCAACTGACATATAGATAAAATTTTACAAAGGCATTAAAGTAATGATTGTCAAAAATTATTCTCAAACTTAAGTAAAAAATTTTAGGATAACTGTTTTTTCAAATCTTATACACTATATTAAATGAATTTCAAGCTAATTTCAAATATCCAGCTAAACATAACGCAGAATATATAAACGTAATGAAAGTAGCCATGATTTCTCTAATTAGCAACTCAAGATTGAGAAACAAGGGTTCGATGACAGATGCAAGGAGAGGGGTAAAAGTAGTAATAATCCTAATCATATTTTAATTAGGCTAATTTTAGTCTAGTTAGACCACTCTCAACCTTTGTAAGAATAACACAAATAACCATACCCTAGCCAACATTTGGACTAGGTACCCCTGTGTTAAAAGACCAGTCACCACTAACCTTATATGATTTGTTTGTGATGAAACATGTTTATTATTAATTAATAATATTATGCTACTTTTTTAAATAGGGAAATTTATATGTATCATCTTTATTATCTAGTAATAAAGTGTAACTCTTATGGAACAGCCGCAGTATTCAAGAGACGGTACATACGAGGCATATGAAATTTCAAAGATCCCGTTGAACTTAGAAGCGGCATAAAGATGTTTTAGGGAGGATAAAGCTTTAAATTCAGCATATGAACATGTTGTGCGCACCTCAAGGAAAAGAGGACAGAAAATAGCCTTCCGACGATGGGAGGAAACGAGCATAAATATTGTGATAAACGGCGATGCTCTTTCCGTCTGCAGATGTTAAGGATAGTTAAAGTAATGAAGTCTACTTTTCCTCTGGTGTCGCTCTGCTCCCCAAAACACGTCATATCCGCGCTAATGACCAGATATAGCGCAGCGGGATGGAAATTAACAACCAATAAAACGTCAGCGAGAGGAAAGAAACGGGAGATGAGAGTTTCCGTATGTTATCTCACACAAACCGCCGGCAGACTACGTCGTCTCCCGTTTTTCAGAGTATGCCTTGATAACCAACTGAAGAACGGACGATTTAAAGCTCCATTACGGAAGCCGCGATTTATAACGAGCGCAATGGACATGAAACGCAGTGATGCATACATTTGACACGAAACGTAAAGATACATATATTTGTCAACGTTCACTCGAAATGTTAAGGAATGGAAGTTCAAAATAGGGAAAACACAATTCCACCTATGTCAACATCAATCGTGTTCTTCACATTATTATGGGTTGAGTAACAAGTAGATCTGTAGTATACCAATTTATTTTTCATGATGTTGCTAGATGTACCCTAAACAGTTGCTAAGAAGTCCTTATATTCATAAAACAGTTGCTCAACCCTTTAAAAAGATCCTAAAATGAGGTTTGAATACAAAAATGGCTTGATTCGCCTTTATGAATATAATATCCTACCAGACATTAAATGAATGAAAGAGACAACATGAACTGTATGACTTTTACTAGGTGAACGTATTTCTTTCTTTATTTACATGTAAGTTAAACATGTTATGCTAAAAGAAAATAGAAGAATACACAAATGTGTAAACAGAACATGGATAGAGCGCAAGATGTCGCTAAAATAGAAAAATAGCCGCTGAATCTATGCTTGTAGTCCGATACAATGTGAACGTCTAATACATATATGGATAAGAAGTTTCTATTACAGAACAGAACATCTTATCCTTTATTCACGAACATTTCACTCCATCTATACATACGTAGGTATTCATTCATTATATGAATTTATGACCCCACACGCAAATATTATTGACTGCATGTATGCGCATGTTGAAAATAAATACTGAAAATATATTATTTCAAATCATATGACAAAGAATAATTTCATTCCCTATGATTTCAGTTTAATGATTTCCCTTTCCAAACATTGATGCGTCGAATTTGTTAAATCACGAGCTATACAGATTTCCATTCTGTCAGTATAGCACTAGTTGCAAGAAAATTGGTAACGCTTGTATTCAATACAATATGCTAAATATAGCGCCAGCTTTCTATGTATTAACGAGATTTAATAAAAAATTTTGGACTAAGAATAATGAATAAATTGAAATACTGAGCTGAAAGTTAGAGTTAAGGCAACTGGAAATATATTTCAAAATAAAATATATCCTCCAAACATTCGTTCGGAGGAAATAATCATCAAATTGTGCCGATTTTCGGTTAACGTAAAATTAATCCGAACATCAAGTAAAAAGATTCTCTCTTCCAAAACAGAGATTACAAGCCAGATTCCAAAATATTTAAAACTACACTTTGAACGATAAAATAAATTGATTAACTTCAAATCACCCGAACTGGTAATTTATACTAGACACGCCCATGAAAATTCACTATGACATCACGTTTGATACATTGTTTATTCCTATTAAAAATATATAATTAAAGAGCCAATTCTATTCTGCAACGAGTATTTGTAAATAACTTAAGTATGGGCAATTGATTCTTACGACAACATCTTAGTCACAGAGTTATGCTCGAGTTATTAACTATCCGCAATACGGCGAGTTCCCAGCAAAAATAATGCATTGATTTTTCTCACAAGGGCATTTCTGTTTCTGGAAGTTGATTTAGTAGCGCAGAAGCGTTGGGACGCACAAAGAGAATTTCAAGGACTCATGCCACAATCTTGGCGTCTCTTATATTTCCCTCAGAAGTAATTCTTAGAATTCTCTTGGATAAATCTACGAAAACTTTTCAATAGAAGGGAAATTTAAAAACTTTCACTTTTTAAGTATCGATTACGAAGAATTTTGCAGAAAATGAATAGGGAGGATTCAAATGAATCGTATCTGAAGATCTACGACAGAATAATGATGATTCTTTAATGGAATAACAAATCCATTATGAAATCCTTTAATGAAATAAAAAACAGATAATGGGATGTAACCAATAAATCACTTAACTTATTGATTCTTCATGACTTTGAATGGAAATCGGAAATTCGCAAGCAAGTCACCAACATCTAAGAATTTCAAACTTATAATAATAATCTCAATGTTGATTCAACATCCTTTCTTAACTAGTTGATTATCACAACAAGGTAATCATGATGAAATAAAAAGTACATACCTAAAACAAGCAAGTTTATTGACTTATTTTGTTTATGTTATTTATGTTTATATGTTATATTGTTTATGTTATTTATGTTTATGTTATTTATGCTTATATGTTTATTAACTTGAAGAACAGTAATCAGAACACTTAATGAAAAATGAAATTATCTTGAAAATAATTATAGCCTCATCATTGGTGAAAATTTTACGGTAACATCGAAGTGAACAATATATGTAACGTATAATATCATACCCGATTTCGTTACATTAATTCTTACGAATAAATTTCGAAGTAGTCTATGTAATGAAGCTCAGAAAAGGTTCTTTTACTGAATAATTTACTGGAGAATTCTAAAAGGAAAATTTCCACTACTTTTATATTTAATTTTATCTATCTTTATTAAGTGGAAAATTGCAGCACAATGACTTTTTGAATAACACGTTTTATAGTGATGAATAAAATGTATCAATATAAATAACTATTCAGTAGCAATTATACTTAAAATGTAGGAGTGGCCCAAAAGGGAGATTTAGACAAAGAAAAATCTGTGCGAAGAATATACGGCGTCTGAGAATCTAGGGCAATGTACGGAATAATGTATGGTTATGAAGCGAAAGGCAAATAAATGAAAAAGAAGTCGAGGGGTAAAAGAAGAAGCAAGCTCACTTACACCGAAAGGGAATGGCGTGGATGAAATGTATGAATGTATGTTGAGATTTTCCCGAGGGTTTGAAAACGTTAAATTGCGCGTACCCTGCCGTCTCGTTTCCCGGTTCACGAGCCTTAAATCACCCTTAAGTATCGCCATCAATAAAATAGTTCAGAGCCCTGGCAACGGCCCTGAAGTACACCACCTACAAGGAATCTCCAGTGCACTTGCGAAACCTCTGCATTAATCACTCTAATTAAACTCGTGTCCGCCTCGACTGCACGCGGAATCACGCTACTTTTCGCTGCTCCTACCAATTGACATTATTTATCCCGGAACGAGGAAATTTTCTTGGGAGACCAAATGACGTCTCCGACCGTAATTTGCCGGTCTTTGCTTTTGCTCCACGAGTCCGAGAAAGCTATCTCTGAAACCCACCGCGAGATGCTCCTAGCGATATACCTCGGACTATCGCGCCAAGATTACGAGTCGTATAAAAACCAACCATCGATAAACTTTTACTACCGCAACGAGGGAATAAAACGAGGAATTCAATCACGAGCTGTTCGCACGGAACAATAAATTATGAGTCACGAAGTGTTTTTAAAATAATGTTTCGGAGTTGATATCCTTCGGCATGTTTGCGTTTTCCAACGAAAACAATTGCGAACCTGCACCGATCTTACGCTAATATTTTTTCTCCATAATCACGTATATGAACTATGACGCTCAAGACACGCAAATGTAAATGACGTATTTGCACGAATAAGGTAACGTTTTTCCCAGAAAAGCGATTTCATCTTACATTCGTAAGTATAAAATGCTCGACTTCGGTATGTTTTACAAACAACATATTTAAGTTGTGCGGTGAAGCATATTCTTTTTTAGATTACTTTGAGAATACAAGTGAAGTCATACAGGGGATATTTTTTCATTGAAAATTCTAATCTCAAATTTTACCTAATCGATCTTTCTTAAGTTTTCCAACTTTCTGAAAAATTGTGGATTTATCCTAATATGTTTGTATTTAATACTTTCGCCGTATTTTTATTATATACGTGCACAATATCTCGCTATTTTATTTTTATAACCATCTATGATTAATGTTAAAGATAAATAAAGACATAAATAATCAATTAGCAGATGGCAAATCGGTAAAAATAACGAGTTGCAATGATTCGCATGATATTCGATGGGAATTATCCATGTTAGACACAAAAAGAACACAAATCGAATACTATTCCTCAATTTAAATATATTGTAAAACTATAATGGAACAAACCGATCCTGTTGATTTCCTCATTCTTGTTTAACAAAAAAATGGTGAGTAACCAAACAACTGCATTTAGAAAGATCTAAAGCAGCCGAGAAATGTGCAGAATGGCAGAACCTGCAACAGGAAAGGTATTCATGATTCAGCCGCAAGCAAAGACGTATCGGCGTCAGACAACTTTCCCTTGATAGTGGTTGTGATCTTTCCAATGATTCTCTCGGCGAGGGTCAGCGCGCTACGCTATTCCACCACTTCTTTCCACCTGTTACAGTCCCGCCACCTCTCTCCCCTTTTTATCTCCAATGCGCTTGGACTTAGCAATTATTCCAATTATTTGACTGCTTTGGAAAGGAAAGATTTCAAATCGAGGCAATTACAAAAGAGAGATCATCTCAAAGAATTCAGCTGGAATCCCTTTGGATCACATTCTTGAGAAGCGAAACCAGTTGCTCGAGAATTAAGTTAAACCGATTAAAAGTATGAAATTAAGCACGATTTTCCATCAGAAGAATATATTTATAATCACATCATTGCTCATTGGATTAATGACAATAAAAACTTTGAATATAATAATGTTTCCTTAATATACATGGCAGAAAGAACTGTTACGAGCTAGGCCTAGATGTATGTTTTCTACAGCATATTAATGGAAACTTCATCTTCATCAACTATTTCCTGGGAATAGCATTGGGTGCATTCACCGTGAGTCCGCACCTACGGGTATTGTTGAAGTTTTCGCGAGCATTAATGTAATTAAATTCTGAAGAGAGATGCGGAATATAGCACTTTATCTCAGTGGCTATCTTTTTCAAAGGAGCTTTTAATGGAATTATATTTTGTGAATGACGTAAAGTGATACATAGCATGATATGAGTAGTGTACCTGTACTGTTTTTTGCCTTTTAAATGCCTTAACTTGCCTTCTCTTTAAAATTTAGTTAACTGTCTATAAGTTTCTCAGATTTTTCCTGCTGTGTGGCTTTTCTTGAAGTACAAACTTAAGTTTCTGTATCCTTGTATATAAGCAGCTATTTCAGTGCACTATTTCAAGGTATTTTTCTTTTAATTTTTATATGACGCAGGGTTGGATGTAAGAAGACTTATTAGACTAAACCTCGTCCTGATAGAGTTGTTTTATTATGATCATCATCATCATCATAAAAAGGAAATAGCTTCAGCTCTTACGTATAAAAACGATAGCAACCATACAGATTGTTATATGATTATCGAGCATATAAATACAAAACCGTAAATCATTCCATATCTGAATTATTTCAAATCTTTGGAGTAATTTACAGATGATAGATAGATAGGTTTATACTTCGTGGAAGGTATGTTAGCACATTTATAAAAATCAGCTTTGTAATAACTCCTTACTTGAAAAACAAGCTTTGCAAACCACGCAATTGGCACATGTGCATAACAATTTAAGCACATATTGGAAATTTGCGGAATTTTATTCATCACTCATTAGCTGGTATAGATTAGGTAACTAATTCCCTGCTTGTATCCTTGCTGCTAAAGAAAACATTCCTATTCTTCGGAAGTAAAGAAAAAATGAAATAAATATTTTTAATATATGCATTACGTTTGTTGCGTCATAGCAAGCATGAAACAGGATGTAAATAAACATCAAGAACGACATACTTGGCAACAATTGCCGTCCTTAAGACTGGAGGCAGCTCAAATGACAGGGTTGGTCCCATAAGCTGCTTAATATCTTATACATGTGGACACATGATAAAATTTCGTTAATATACGACCAACCTTGTGGATATATCCGACTAGCTAATTTATCGGCAGAAATGGTATGCATATTATAGGAGTGAAAATGTCACGTCAGCTGAAGGACACTGTTCAGATTGCATCGGAATTATTTGTTCCCACGGTCGAGGGAGAAAGGCCACGGCCGATCTTCTGCTCTTGCAAACCATTAGAGAAGAAGTTTCGTCCCTTCGTCCCACTTTCCGAGATTCTTATCACACTGGGCGGCATATCGAGCGAAAATACAAAAACGCAACCTTTTCGGAATGAGCTAAAAAGGTTGGCCGTAGAATAAATGGAGATTGGCGAAAGAATTGCTCCGAGAGTAACGATCTAATTTATAATCTTTATGGAAAATTTCGGAAAAAGTGCGTGTATATTTCAATCCTTCCAAAATGCATGAGAGGAGGAAGCAAAACAAGACATCCTTGAAGCAGTTATCCGTCTTACTTTCGCCATCCGTGATAAATTCTCGGTACGCGTGATTCATACTCCAGTTACTCATTGCCTCGAACTGGCTTCATGAGGCTTCCGCAATGACTACTTCGTATCAATCTCATCAAAACAGTCACGGTACATGAGATTAACTGCAGTCATTATTCATGAGCAACACGCAAATGATAGTCATAATCCGTGATTATCTGCATCTCTTGGTGAGAAAATGATGGAATCAAAATAAACTTCAATTAGCTGCTACAGATAAAGTAATTGAGATACTACCACAGCGATAAGGTACGATTGAATTTGAGATTACAGCAATTAAACCACTATCACCTGCTTGAATACAAACTGAAGTTACGTTTCTTGTTATCTTCTCGAATCTAAATGTTTTATGGCATAATCCTAATTACAATTCGAAGAATCTTTCGATATCAACTACCTGTCTATTTAGCCCTAAGTCCTTAGCCCTTCCACCATTAGCAACGGAATGTCCTGAAGGGGAAGGAGGCTTACTACATAGATGAGGAGTGAGGTTGTTTACTTGATTATTGCTGTTCTCACTAAGCCATAATGCTATGAGTGAACAAAACTACAAGTGCAGCATAGAATCCAATGAATAACACTTTCCATTGCATTCTATAGGGAGTGATCAAGATGAATGTCACAATTCAGTATCACTTATATCTAAATAGCTTTCTTATTATCGTAGCTAATATCAAAAGCAAATGAGATTCATCTTTCATTATCATGTATCAAAAGAAAAATCCAATCCATCAAGGCATTATGAACTGAGAAGTAGTATTAGGGGACGTAAAAAAGTCAGTCATATTTATCCGTTAACTCAAACGATACCATGAAGCTTCCATAAATTAAATTGCTTTTATCAATCGAATAGATTGAGAGAGGGGAATAAACCGAGTCCGTTATGTACCTCTAGAACAGTAGTAAAACGAAAACGGAGACCATTCACATAAAACGGTGCTTTACCTTCGCCACCAAAGTGGCGGAGCTGCAATTACATTTAAAACACCACGTAATGCCGGCGTAAAATCCATCAAGTTGGCTCATCAAGCCTTCGCAAACATACGTGAGGAAGAAGACACATAATAAATTTAACAAAACTTGCCAAAAGTCTATTTTGACGAATTGAACGGGACGAAGCGCGATGGAGGAATCGCGTTTTCATTGAATACAAAAACGCCGCGTTCGTATTTTGAGGAATTAACTCCGAATCCGCTAAATGAGAGCAACAGTTGATACGGAAAGAGACGCAAAATGAAACGAAACATTTAGCGGACTAAGCTTGCGTGAAAATAATAATCTCCATCCATAAATCTCCCTGAAAGCCTCCGAATAAATTAAACTGCGAACGAAATCCGGCAATTAACAACCTGCCCAGTTAACGTTTCCGTTGGACACAGACAGAAGAGAATGAACACGAGGGAATGGAATCTTGGTCAGATTGTCTAGCTTTAAAAGCCGAAATTAATCATCCAGGAACAAAACGATTTCAACAGAACAAAGTACGTTTCACTTGAACTGCGACGCTAAATTCTGAAGAGTATATTTCACAATAAAAACTGTATTATTATCATTATATGTTCGAGTTTCGCTAAGTCAACACAGAGTGAGTCATTAGGGAATAGAATGAACGGAAAACGCATTAGAGAAAACTTAGGAATACATAATTGTATATATAGCACAGTATAATTGAAAATATATAATAGAAACAGGTATAATAATAAAATTCTACGCAATTGAAATATAAAAAACTAATCAGATCACTATCCAGTACACTGATTCGCAATTTTTTTATAAATTCATTAAGAAAATCGCTAACAAGAATCATATAGAACACACAAAATAGCCAAAGCGATGTCAATTAAGTCATGATACACTCTTTCATATAATCTTTCATTTGGGAAACATTGCAGGTTATGAGAATGGATAGCTATGACCCGGATAGATATTCATTAATTTCGAAAGCATTCCTCCGCATTTAAATACAAGTAATTGGAGCGTAAAATTAAAATTTAAAAATAATTATTTTAAACTGACTACGATAAAATATTATATGTTTAATTTTTAAATTTTTGATTTTAAAGGGCTTTCCTAAACACCTACGTTAATTAGCAATGCTAATTTTCAGATCGTAGCTAATAGTCAGATCGTAGTAAACAAATGCGAGAAAATATTGTACATGAAAAAATAAAAAACCGTGGATTTATAATTAAACAAAAATTATCGCCATTGCTTCATTTGAAGTACCACTGAGTAATGATAATTAGCTCAAATATCAGCAGAACCACGCAATGACAACCAATGACTGTTGTCAATAGCAATTTGTAAAATCGCCATTTCTCAGGATAATAAACAACGATGGAAAATACACGATGCAAACACAAAATCGATTAAATTTTAAAAATCCCGTTTTTTCGCAAAATACCACAAAAAGCTCAAATAACCAGCTCAGCTACATATAAAAACGACACATACACAAAACCTCTAACGGTGCTTATCACTGTTGATTGCAGAGTCAATTAAACGATTCAATCTTGTAAACATTTCAAATATGTGCTAGTGGGCGCAGATAATCGTAACGACGGGTTCCCGACAAAGAAATACGAGACCCTGAAAAATAAAATCCGGCGTCACGCGATTGGGCGCTCCTTATCCAGTTGACCTCTTACCGCCCACTCTATCGCAAGGCCTACATCTAGCAAACTCATTACATTTATCGAGCGATTCTTTCGCGGAAACTGCGTATTAACCAAATATCGGCCGTAAGAAAGCGGGTTTAGAAATGTATTCGCCATTTCCATGAAAAAGCGAGCGGTGGGAAGGAACGATAGAACCAGGGTCATAGGGCTCTCGGCATTATAATGAATTATGCATCTGGACGTGTAAATAAAGTCAGGTCGAGGAATGTCACTCGTGTTGAAGAGTCACTTACGAAACATCTCCCGACGCAGCTTGCCAACATCAGCTCGCTATAACTCAGGAGAGGGAATTGGAGGTTCATCGAACTAAGATGCTGTTTCCCCTCGATTATTCCTCGAAAAGAGAAATCTCTTCTGCGAAATTTCATACTCACAGACGGAACGGAATCGACGTTCTAAATGCAATCTCTTTTCACGTGGTACATATGTTTCGTTCCTGTTAGTGCATCATAACGATTAGAACATCATTTATTTTGGATAAAGAAAAACCAACAGTAATAAATGACATATATCTTAATGACAACAACACACGAAAAACTCTTCCTGGCGTGCGGTGCGAAAATATAAATCTCCGGGAAAGATGACGGGGCGCTATCTCACGAGAAGCGATGACTCAGAAATCGAGAATCTAGAAAGGTAAGCTTATTCAGTTATTCTTTGGAATCACAGGCATTACTGAATCTCATTGATCAAGTATGAAGTAAACTGTAGTTCAAAATAGGATCCCTTAGCTTATGGAAATGCTTCCTATTGCTGATAGCATATCCTTGAATAAAATATACATATTTACAGGATACAGAAAAATGTATGTCCTTAGTTTATGTTGCCTCAATCTTTTGATGATTATAAACACATCAAAACTCTTTTTATGGTTATTACAACATTAAAGCTGCTTAGATACGATTGATAATGATTAATGACACTCATTTTTGGAGATTCCCTACTAAATTCTATGAAAATTTATTCAAAGAGTTACTGTGTTTCACATACGGGGACTTACCAATAAGTTTTAAGGTTATTGAAATATCAGACATTGGAAAACTACACAAAGACCAACATTGAAAAATTAGACGTATGTTCTATCATCTTGCAAACTTCACACGACCAGAGCAGCCAATTCACATAAATTAAAACGCAAAAAGTGAGATAGCACGAAAATGAAAGAAGTGGGTTTCTTTCAAAGATTTATAGATTAATAAATTCGAGAGAACTTTATGGTGAAGGAAATAATTAATCAAACCCTGGACTGTTAAAAAAATTAACTTCTTAGCACCGCTATTTTAAGATTTACTTAATCATTGAAATGATTACTTCCTTGTGTTACAACACGCTCCTATTTTCCAAGAATTAAATTCAACGTATTAGTCACGATGACTTGACACCTCCACAACGGCCACCCTGAGAGCTTAAGCCACACTCAACCAAGTCAAAAAAACCACCAGTTTCCACATCTCTTTATTTAGGTTTCATTTAATGGGAAACAGGATCCCATTTAGCATCAGCGATCGCTGAGATGATGAGGCCAAAGCCTCCCAATTAAAGCATTCCGCGGCTGCATTTCAAGTAGTTGCGGGAAAGATATAGATTGTGTAGGTATCTCAAAGAAACGAGGATTAATTACAATGAAATCCTTAAACACTTCCGAAAACGTGCCTTCAAAATACTCGCATTTTTTCACCTAAATTAAAATCCATGCCGCAGAGTAAAAGCGGATGGGATTGCAACTATTAATATCAAGGCATTCACACTGAAATACTCCGCGATTCCTCAAAATGTTCTCCTTTTGCACACTATAAAAAAATTAACAAGATCTTTTATAATTGTATCTTACAAACATACTGACCTAGATATTCTTTTTCGAATGGCAAAAACCAATGTTCTCGATCATTTTGTAGTTTACCTAAATCCGAGGGAAAACCGGACGTTGCGATGGTAGAAAAATTCGAATTACTAAACTTAGGGATTTTAGAAAGAAGCAAGTACTGCTAATGATAGTTTTGTTTACTCTTTTTGCGGAAATTTGCCATTTCCATGAAAATGGCTCATTTCGACCACTTCTCTTCGTGGTTTCGATTATTCATTTCCTTGCTTTATCGAGTTATTCACACAGCTAATGAAAAATATCAGAACTAAAAATATAGTTTACCACGACCTTTATGGTAAATAGGAAGTTACATAACGCCGGAACTGCTGGTATACATATATTATATGTAATATTAATATTTTGCTCTGCAATGTATCGTTCGGCTATAACGACATCCATTATTCCAACAGTATTTCAACTAGTCAATCTACAAATTTCATACCATTTGTATTTAACATATATTTAATAAGAGATTAGGTGCGAAAAACAGTTAAATGATCGTCTATTTTATTCAACATGTGTACTATTAATATGAAAAAATGACCTACTATTTCATATAATATTCCATTTACTCATAAATTGGCCGACAAAAATATGTTATAGTACCACATCTTGATTAATGGAATAATTTACAATGTCTTTCGGTTAAGAATATGAGAAAATGATAATAATTTACTTTATTGATCGATAGTTATTTGTTCTCCGCGGTGGCATCAAGAAAACTACTGGGTTATGTATGTTGCTGAATAGTGAAATTCATTCTAGTCTCTCCTAAATGTATGATCCTAAAATTATTAATCATGTAAGAAAGAACTATCTCATTTATCTGTTATATAGCCTATCCTTTTCGTACCTAATAGCAGTGAAGTTGATTTGTCTCCAGCCTAATGACTTTACGCACTATTGTTAAGAGCTGTCGATTGAGATTATTTCTTTATCTGGTAATAAACTCAATTTCATCGTTAGAAAAAAATCTAGACAAAGATATCACGCAATTTCTTGGGATGCTAACACAAGAGGAAGAACCATTAACTTGAATTTTTGCATCTCTGTATGATCCAGATAGGATGAGCGATAGGGTGAAAAAATAAAAACGTCCGACGACTTTAAATATAGGCGAGACGAAATTTCGAAAGGGGAGCGGATTTCGGGGTTAAGAAAAGTTTCCCTTACACTCAGTTTCGTAACCTTTGAGTGCTTCTTTGAACACCAGAACGAACTATCCAGACAATTACAGGATGACCCACGAGCCTAATTCTCTACACACTGCTCCATATTCACGGCTCATAGCACGTACTCTGCCAAGAAGGAGCATCCTCAGCTAGAAATTACTACCTATAAGTTACAACTTGGTTTGATCTAATTCTTTGGTTTTTGCACGCAAATACCATTTTGTATCATTCAACCTTGGTCGATCAGGTAACATGAATATTAAAATGAATCTGATGTGGCTAGGCTCAACGTTTTGGAAAGAAGCCATACTAAATTATTAAAAAATATCTTTTAATTTCCGCAGAATATAAATTCGGCCACCTCAGCCCAAACGAGGATGACCGAAACCGGTCGTGTGATTGCGATTTAAAATTTGTGGAAGAGTTAAAGTCTTTACTTATTTTCAATTTTCCTTGTGAATAATAAAAATAATCTTCTTTTAAAAATTTAGATTCCAGATAGTGAAGCCTTAAATTATCGAGTTTATTTGGCTACTTGGCAATATAAGGAGTGGGATGGTTTACTCTTGCTCTCCTAACTGAAAAGAACGGTATAAATGAAAAACCTCTGAGGAACTGTAGCACAATGATACAATTAATAACAAATTTTATAGCATACAGGAATACTATTTCATAAAAGGGGGTTAACTGGAAGAAATATGTACCGCATTTCATAAAAACAACCCCATTTAGAAAATAATTCCTCGTCCAAACACCATTCAGCTTACTATATTAAGATTACTACAGTATCCAACACGGTCCTGAATGAGACACGTTCTTAAGAACAGAAACCAGTCTTTTCATGCGTGCCATCTTGAAAGGATCGCCGATAAAGACCAAAACGGTGGCTTCCAACAAATCTTTCCAGCATTTAATAAATCTCGGTGGACATAGTTAAGAGACTTAACTCCTTGCTCCAGCGCTCAATCCTCCGGACATTGAGCATAATAAAGCGCCTTCGGCACGAATCCACGAAAACCGCCTGCTATGAAATGACACCCGACCGCTGGAAAATTTCGCAAGCGGACAAGCAAAAAAGCGGCCTTAAAACGCCTGACAGATGACAGGGGAACGAATCCTCAGCAGACGCCCGGAATAACAACGGCCACATCAAATTTAAATAATGCGACGCCCTACATACCCCCACACAAATGCACTTTTCGAGGGTATGGAATGGAGAAATCGATGGATCCTGAAGCTCCCTTTTGTCTTCCGCAGAGAAGGAAGTCCGTTTGTCGCTTTCTTTTCCGAAAAACGCTTCCCGAAGAGGATTCCCGTGTACATTCGGCTGTTATTCTCGTCGGATTAATAAAAGTCTACCTCGTGTTCCATCGCTCGGCGAGAGTGATTAATTTGCATTCTTCCGTCTCCAGCTGAACGCCGATTTATGTAATGTGCCGCCGTGGCTCAGCGTTACCCGAACTTCTCGGAAAACATGTCTCTCGCGGAAAGAGAAGGATATAGCATACTACTCCTTATTTTGGATCCGACTATGAGATTAGATTGCTATAAAATTAAATGGATAGCCTAGCTAGCTTAACTGCGGATAGCTGTTGGTATTTAATTAATTAAAACATAATCGTTAAAGTTCAAATATTTTGGGACTAAGATCCGAATCCTGAATGTTGCAGTATACGATACTAGAATTGAATATGTTTAATATACACTTCGTATGTATGAAACAACAAAAACAGACAACCACTAACATTTTTATGGAAACTATCTTTGATATTTGAAATATTTTGTTTCTTGTATTATTTGGTATTTTCCTTTACCGTGGTAATCATCTAACAATAGCATAGAAAGGATAGCGAGGCTTATTAGACAAAATGAGGAGTGAAGCAATTTTCCTTTCCCGTCCTTACTTGTGAGACAGAACGCTACGAGCAGTAATAGTAGCAGCAGTTAGCAGTAAGCGCAGCACATTAGCCACATAAATAACATAAGAGTATGAATATGAATGGCATCAATCAGCTTCACTAATATGTATACTTTTATTATGTTAAATACTATGTAAATATTTTCCATCCTGCATTAAAGGAAAAGCGAGGAATATTCCCTAAATCAAGATATGCGAGCAAATAAGGAAATATGAACATCCTGCTCATCGACGTACTACGATGGTAGTAGATAGTGGCTCAAATAATCGACGAGGATGAGTCATTATTGAAACACGTCGTTACTGAGGGGCATCCCTGTCACAGACACCGCGTCATGATTCACGTAATAACGACAGGATGTGGGGACTCAAGTCAATACTTAAATCAACGCATCCAACAAAGATGATCATGGCTCTGCGGATGACCTTATAGTCTAAGCTATTCAGTGAATATTTATTACAGAAGCAAAGCTTTCGGACATCTTAAATTAACTCACTGGAACAGACAGACCATTCGGTACCGCAAAGAAGCCTCTGAAATTCGCTTTAATAACCAGGTGCCTTCTAGAGGATATTTAAAACCCACGGATAATCGAAAAGGAATGAAGCTATTTCTGACTCCTACAATTGCTGCAATTTTTTGACGCTCTTCTCAATAGCGAAGTGCTATATTTATACCGTAAAATACAATTTTAATGCAATTCGTCGATAAAATATAATTCAAACAGGAAAGCCTAATTTATTTGAAACATATCACATCCAAAAAAAAATAAAAGCAATTATTTACCATTCGCAGAGGTTCTAAATGATTCTCCTTAAAAAAAGTTCGTGACTTCTAGTATTTGCTTCTCTTGCGAATGTAATTTCTGCTGATGTCGACGCCAGTCCCAGTTTCACATGATTTTTCCTTTTCTTAAGGAACGATTTGTAAAATTCATGTTTTATAAAAACGTGGCCATTAGTGGTACTTCTATTAAACTGAGAAATGGAATGGCAAGGACTTGCATCGCAGTTTAATTTTAACACCGACAAATATTTACAGGAAAGTTTCCTTGCTACTTGTACCGACCTATATAGTATCACATGACTATTAATCTCTTACGTTGCCACATCCAACTGCTCTAAATTCTTCATGAAACAATTACCCACTAGTAACAACATTCAATAGGATAAGTGTTGTACTTATTTTTTACCACGAAACAGATAAATAATTTGTGAATAATTAAATGTTTCCGTTCTTTTCTCGTAATTCGATGATGATTATTTATTCCAATTTAATATAATTAATAGTTATAATTAATTTTAATACAATTAACAATTTAATATGATTATTGAATTTATATAATTTTCAATATCATTATCAGTATATAATTAGTTGGTTTACGGAAATTTTTAAATTAATCATTTGAGGAAAATACGATACAAGAATAGGGAAAAACAGTACTTAGATAGCGGTTTATACCACGGTGATTATTTTTATCTGAAGGGGAAAGCCGCTAGAGTAAATTAAAATTATAACTTCAAGATTTAGGGAAAACGCAACTTCGATTTAGTACATTAACAGGAAGTGCAACTCCGGCAGGACTATTATGGTCAGTGCAGTTCTTTTTTCCGCCCAATCCAACGAAGAATTCTCCGAAGGAAAACCCAGTCGAGGAAGCTTCTGATGACAAGGAAAAGCGCTGTACCACAAGGAAAATACATAATTTTATTTTTAAAAAATGATGTACCGATAAGCGATGAATGTACTTGGCAAACCTTATCCGTCCGAGCGCAAAATTTCATTGAATCAAGAGAATGAGGCGACATATAAAGTTAAAGGAAAAGTATGACTTACTGCGATGATCATGGTCTATTTTATTTACGAAAAACAATTTTTCGTTGATAAAAATCACACCTATTATTTAAGAGTTTAAATATTTGGAGGATCGGGATCAAATTTTTGAGTTAATATTACTATGAGAGGCATTGGAGATTTAAGAAAAACTTAACACCAATAATATTGTGTAGCGTGTAATCATGCGTGCAATTGGGACGCCTTTTCCACACTAAGTCATGAAATTATTCACCGCATATATCCAAGTAATATTTGATCTCAGTTAAATCTCAGCCCCTAACCTGCGACAAGAAATTCCTAATTTTTCGCGTAACCCTAATGAAAATCAACCACAGATATTTATGCGTCTTAACATATGTGCAGCATATCATCACATGGAGAAATTGGATACATGGAAAATATTCGTAAGTAGACAATATTTACCGTGAAAGAGTAAGACTAAATATTTATAGAGCAAATCGGCCAAGGTAAAGATAAGTCACTGAGATATTTTTAATATTCTTATTCTTAGATGCCCTAATAATTGTTATGTTTTGATGTCATAATCCTAAACAGATGACAGTCAATTTCCGTATTTTCGCTCTGTAGTGATTGATATATTAATTACTCTTGCTAATGAAAAATTTGACCCAAATTAGATTAAATTTTCGTCCCTGAAAAGTGCCGACATCTTGAATTCAGCCTTAATATGTACCGAAATATTCTGCCATTATTTTGATAATTACGGTATTAGCTGCGATAAAAATAACCTGACATTGGGGAAATAAAGAAACAATGTCGCCGAAACAAATCGACGGATGTAAATATGTCCAACAGACGAATGTGAATATTATCATCGTGATATATTTCCGCCACAAAATAAGTGGCAATTCTGCCTTATTAATAAATTTTTTCATCAAATGAGGGCTCTAAAACCGTCAATCTTGATAAATTTTATGTAAACAATAAATACGTTTTCCTTCCGTAATAAATAATACATGTATCTCCTGTAGGAATTCTAAAAAATCGGCCTCTTCCGACGAATACTAAGCAATTTTTTAGTTCGACAAGAATATATAACGGCATCCCTATCACGGTATTTGTGGAATTCTTACAAACATTTTCCAAAACGAAAGTGAGCATGAATTAACGTCCTCGGCCATGAAAATGAAAAAGCAGAAAAAATTTATCGTGACAAAGAATTGGTTGCTAATACGATTAGCAAGTTGAAGTAAACTAGTCGAAGCCTCGGGGGCATTGCGAAGTTCGTGTGCGTCATGTGGTTTAGAGGTTGTAGCACGATTAATTAAAGCTCGGGAATTTATCTTGGTGAAACAAAAGACAAAGAGCTGTTTTAGTTGGCCCAAAAGCAGAGGAGGGGCTGCGTCAAAGCTTTCGGGAAAGCCGCACATAATTCATCAGCAATTTCGACATTTGGGTACTGAAGTAAAATTAAACGAAAACGGCTGACAATGAGCTAGTTTAGTCCAGATATTCATAGCTCCGCGCAACATCTTCTTAGCAATCCGAATCCTCTGGGAGACACGCAAATGGAAAGTCCTCGTCTTCAGGTTCACGAAGTGTCGAACCGTTAACAATTTAATGCGCCTCTCTAATTTTCGTCCGAAATCGTGACGGATCGAAAGTTACAAATCGCCGTAATGACTGATCTTCCCGACGCCGGGATTTCGCAATTCGTGACGCAATAGTTAACGAGAAAATGCGGAGAATGCTCCGTGCGTACGTCCGAGGTGTTTGGTAACTTTTCCGCGAATGAAATACGAAATGATAAATCGCGCGAATTGAAAATAACAAGGGATAGGAATGCGAGAAAAACCGACCTATTGTGAGGGAGAGAGAATCGTTTTAATTCTTCAAAACTCGAACATTTATTCTGGGAAATCAGGAAAAAATTGAATAAACGTTCCTAACGACGCACAGTGGGCTAGAATCGAAAAAAGCTGGCCAAGAGGCCAAAAATGGTTTTTTTGAGTGCGGGTTTTGAAACTTCGCATATATATTAAGAAAAGATTGAATATTATGTTCCCGTTCGTCGTTTTTCGATATCTTTACGCGTTAAAAAGATACATGGCGTCAAACTTGAACCATTTTCACAGAAATGGGCAGTCGCGAATTTTTCGGATAAACGTTCAAGTTTGCGTTTTTATGGAGGGTTTAAATATATACTTTTGGAAGAAACAACGATGCAATGATCTACAACAATTCTTTATCTTTTGACTGGTTGCTATCACCGCTTACAAAAATGAGATTTTGCTCATTTAAAGCAACAAAATGGCGGACACCTTTTTCGGACAATTTTCGAGATAAAGTAAGGAATATAAATAGGAAAACGGCCCTAATGCATCGAGTCTCTTATACCACGTCATAGTCAGCAGTGTCTAGATGTGGAATCCGAAGAAACTGTTTCAAATCAGGTGCTCTTTTGGGAGTTAAGTCGATTTTTCGTAAGCGCGGCGCGTTCCGACTCACCACCGTGGAATCCGCGAATGCAGTTTCGCTGTCCTTTTGGTGATACGAAGTCTAACGATTGGTCTCTTTCATGTTCAAATCAAATCAGTTCGCAATGAGGGTTCCGGCTTCAGAACAATGCCCGTATGATTTAGCTATCGTAAAATAACTGTTTAGTATTGCAGAATAATTTTTATTTGATAAATTAATTTCCAACAGAAGTAACGGGTCTCAATTCTTCTTCGCATTTCAATATATTCTGTTACAGTAGTTAAATATGGTTTAGACAGTGATGATTCTCTAACAGTCGACGTGCGAGCTATAGTTGACATTTACCTTCAGCCGTTAAAGAAACTTCAAAATTTACCTTTATTCCCACAAAGAAAGATAAAAATGTACGCTAATTCCAAATTAAGATTTTAGTAATCAAGGTCGAATAACACGAAAAATGCACAGATACGAAAACTCTTCTATTCTCATCTTCGATAAATATAACAATTTCTTGCAAGACGAGTAAGCAATACAGTATACCTAACAAAATAGATGTGAACATTGAAAAGATCAGTCAATTATTTCTTAATAAATATTTAAATAAAAACATGCCATTTCTGAACTCTAATATTTTATACTTAAAATATTTAAATATCTATTCCTAGAAAATCCACTATCGAACTACTCTTTTTATTTCCATAAGATACATCGCGAAATTCAGAAAAATGTTAGTTACATACGTTTACGATCACAAAAAAGTGTCTTACGTTACATAGAAAATGTAACCTCCTGATTTCACATAACAAAATGATACATACTAATTAGCTACCAATATCTTCCGAATTTTCCTTGTTGGAGATAAGGTATTAGTATTTCTACACAAAATATAGTTATTCTAACTTCTACCGTATGCTCCTTCGACGTATTTCAATTGAAATCACGATGTGTGACCTGGAGAAGAACACTGAACGTGACCTGAATCATTAAGGACATTTCCAAAGGATCTAGAGCAGGCGTGGGATATTTTTTTCATCGGTTGGCCGCATAACGTCGAAATTCTGCGTCGAAAATCAAATTTAGTCGATAAAATAGGACGTTTTCCATTTTATGTCCACTTGAAGAAATAAATAGGAATCAAACAAAATGATTTTTATTTCTAAGTTGGTAGAAAGAAGCGAAGAAAAAAGATTCCTCTAAAGCTCGAAAAGACTGCAGATTTTTTTGATGTGGACTTGTAATAATATGCATGCAGTTTACGAGACCTGAAGTACTCGAGAATTAGTGAAGTCAGCCGAAATGCAATGAGACATTTTCTTAAAATTTGCTAAGATAAAATTAGTTAATCAACCCTGCTGCTTCATGACTAGGAAATGAATAGTCAGAAAAAAAGAGGACGAAAAACTTGCATATCGCATTCGGAGATAGCCGGGCGTCTAAAGTTGTAGCGCATGTAATACATCTACCCTGCTACAATGGTAAATCATTCCCAACAGAAAACGGACATGAAAAGGTCTAACAGGGACTCGAACCCGGATATTCCACTCTCCAGCCGAATGCTTTAACCAAATAAGTTATCTGGTCATTCAGACACGCCGTTTTGGGAGACTGAAGACAAGGGATGGTTGTTGGAGGCCCGGTCGTATCAGACATTTTTCAAAGCTTTAAGACCAGGGTAATAGATTCCAAGACAAGATGATTGAAATATGCAATATAATTGAAGACGATATAAAACAGTAAACAGAAAGGAAAATAAGTCGAACGGACATCACGAAGAGTGAAATGATTAATGAGTAGATTTAGAAAAGGGTCATCCCAATCGGGGCCTCAAGAGGGTAGCAATGGCTCCTGAAAAGGGTTAGCGGGCCACATATAGCGTTCTCTACGGTGACAATGAGAAATACATGTAAATTACATATTTTCTTTCGCCTGCAAAACATCTGTCTCGTGTGAATTTATTTTATTAAAGGGCACGAAATAAGTACCGCAATTAAAAGAATTCTTTTTAGATATTCTTGCATTTGTCATTGAAAATTGTTTCCATTACAAATCACCTAAATTTTGATAAAGTATGCATAAGCTTACATATATGAGAAATTTTCTCCATAACGACCGATTCCGATTTTTTAAGTAATAGTTCCGGGTACGTCATGTCCATATAATATAAGTGTGTCTATCTTGAATTATTAATTTAGGTAATCGTTAGTTAATCATAAAGGAATAAATTAATATATAGACCATGATAATTACTTTAGTATTTTGAATTATCCTTGGTCTCCGATATTGGAAAATCATTTTGTTTAGTTTATTAACATGATAATTTTATGATGTTTTATTAATTATTATACTACAAAACAAAAATCATAACAAGAGAAATGACAAAATAAACAACCCTGGAAGATTTTTCAGTCAAATCTGACAAGAGAGATATAAACAATCCCTATTCTTTTAGATCACCGTTTTCATAAATCACTTCCAGCTAATATCCGGGAGTGATTGGAACGCTATCTCAGCGCTAATTGCGGTCAAACGAAATATCTCCAATTCCAATGCCTTTACGGCTAATCTAGACAACAGTGAGGAAAACCACACCAAAGCCAAGAGAGCGACCGCGACAAACAGAGAGAATCGCTGAAAATATTCATTTCCATAAGGGAAAACCGCTTTACAGAGCTCGATAAAATTAAAGTCGAGGATGGAATGGACAGCAGTAGAAAGAGCAAAAGCATCTTTCTGGTCTCTCTCTCAATGCCCACTCAAGTTGAGAGAGAGAGTCGGGGGTCTGAAACCGACGCAAGATATTAATTTTTAGCCAGACGATCCCCACGACGAAAAGTTTCCAAATCAGTTCTTTAAAAATAGAAGCGGGAAAACGCGGAAATATCCCTGGCGTCGTGACCGGAGGTCTCCAGCAAGAATTCACTGCGACGCCATCCACAGTTATTCGACGCGGCTTTTCAAACACCGTAAGTGGCGTAAGAATAACGGTTGCGCTTCCTTACGAATGATTACGGTGGCTACGGATGCGTACTGCCATCATACTCTGATCAATGGAATACCTTTCATTACCCTTTGACTAAAAGACGGGGATGAAATGCGGGGTACAACTTCTTTTAATTTCGGCTAGAAAATGGCAGTGAAAATTATCGAGGTGTGACTGATCCTGAATAAAAGCTTAGATTTTCATCCCCCCCCCCTTGTCGAATGTGATTCATTGGCTATTCATCAGATCACAGTGCTAAACTGAAGTAGACTTACAGAACAACTCAACTAACTATCCAATTGGCCAACAGAGACCATGGTTTGAATAAAAAATAGACAGATATAACGAAAACAAATACGGAGCATAGATCTAGCGATCACCAAGCGTGATATGAATAATGCGCACTTCATCTAGCTTTAGCTGGTCGATATTTTAAGCCAGGGATAAACCAGTTTTTTCACGCAGCCACGCAAGCATAAATAAAAAGGCAGACGGAGCTGATCAAATACAAAATATCTTTACTTTATACAAATTACTTATAAAAATAAAATGAGAAAAGAAGTAAGATTCTTCTTTAGGATAAAACATAGGGTAGGATCGAAAATGAAAAAAAGTTAAATTTAGAGGTCTTATGATGGGTATGGAATTTTAAAAAATATTGCGAACATAAATAAATCGCGAGTGATTATTTATTGTACTGAAAAACAAACTGCGGTCGGCCAATTCTTATCATTCGGCCCCCCAATAAATTCGTATCGCAAATCCTTAGAGAAGATTCATCGGATACGTATAGTATGAATTGCTCAGAATGCTTTACTATCCTAGGATAAATTTCAAACTAAAAATAGTTCTTTAAATCAATAAACACTCGTTGATATATAATCATAAATGATTGAATGAGTTAAAAAAATCTAAAAACATTTTCATGAAATACAGATACGTGACAAAGACCCTCCAACCCCTGAGTTGTTTGGGCACCACTGCTTTTGAGAAACGAGTTTTAATTATAAAACAAAGAAGAAATGTATTAAGGTAGAGATTAACTGAGGGAGGGAGGGCTACAAGATTAACACCAGGATAGACGGAAAGAAGACAGAACAAGTGGATCAATTCCAAGACGTGTCTAGGGTAATTAGGGTAAAGGGAAGGAAGAGGCAGAGATTTAGCAAGAGGAAGAATATTGCACTCTAAGGAAGTTTTCATTAAGGAACTGTTGTCACGAGATCTGAAGAAAGATATAAAAGAGGTAAGTATGAAGTTATGGGGGAAGGGGGAAGTAAAAACAACTTTCTGAACAACTTCTCTCCAATTAAATTTTTAAATAACACATTTCGTGATAATAGTATTATATATATAGTGATGAAGGAAAACTTTCAAGCTCAGCGTCATATCCTTGTCAAAATGCTAAAACTACAGTCATACATGAGTTTATTTTGATAAATTTTTAGGACATGGAATAACACGATAAGAGAAACAAATCTCCTTTGCCAAAACACCGTTCAAAGAAGGGACTTATTAAATAAAACAAGAAAAGTACACAAATTAGCTCACAGCTTTTCTACGAGGAAAGATGCGATAACTGGGCTCCAAACGCCAGACTTTTCCCTGTATAAAATAAATATTAAGATTTCTTACGTACGGAACGGTAAAGGTTATATTTTCATAGCAGCAGCTTAACCCATACCGCCGGATTCATATTTATAATGCGATTCGCAAGGATTATTTATTTCAATTTCAGAAAGAAAAATAGAACAGATCTTTTAAATACCAGGGGAATCTCAAAGTGCGAAAAGGGTTAATTTGTACAATTTGTTAAATTTCCCATCTTAAACGCCTATTCGAGCTCTTGAGCATGGAAACCATAATTCACTCGATTTGACTTTGATATCGGCAGTGAACACTAAAATAGTTTTTGGGGTTCTACCGAGATGATCGCATGGAATTATATTTTTTATTCCGCAGAAAATAATTAGCGACTATCATTATGGATTGATACTGAGGTAACGATTTGATTAATTTTTTCATCGGAGCAATCAATTATTTTCTATCATACCATCTTGCAATGCGGCTTAAAAAATCGAGGAAAAATACAAGCTAGAAATTAACGAAATGACTGGGAAGCGAAACTATGATCTCCCACTTTCCGGACGGATATTGTACATCATATATACGAACTGCTTAGTAAAATCAAATATTTTTGGAGTATATTCGCGGTATCCTCGGTAAATCCGGAAAACAAAGGAGTCTTGAAGCCAAAATGATTATTATATCATCAATTTTGAAATTCGCCTTCTTTGGAAAATTCACCCGAAGCAAATTTAGAGAATTCGAGCGATTTAAATATAGAGAACAAATCCGAAGAGGCAATTAAACAAACCCAAGGAAATGACGCACGGATAAACTAAAAGGCAGCCACAGAAAGGAATCACAAAGCCGCTTTGCTTTGTCGAAATCGGCCTAAGGGTTTATAGGTTAATAGGGACATAAACGCGGCTTTTCCTCGAGGAAAACTCGACCCAGTAACAAATGAAAAGACTCGGAAAAAGGTGGAGATTCTGAAAAGTATAGCGGATTCTGGGAAATCTCCGCATCCTGGAAAAATTCATCGCCAGACATATGAGGAAAAGAGGAACTTTCTCTGCAGACGTATCTCACGCATAAGCGTCAATTACTAAGGCACAATCGAACATGACTTTTCCTCGGCATGCTTGATACAAATCAAACGGGCGACGAAAATGTAGCGTCTAATGAGGTTCTAATGAGCCAAATTCTTCGGGGCCTTGCTTGTTAAATGTATGACTCATGCAATCGTGGTTTTTGCGAGTTCAACACACTGTGCTCACCCGACAACATTTTAAAGTCAATGAGTCACCTCAGCCAGGAAGGAAAAAGGAAAGTTTTTGAAGATTTTTAGGATTTTGACAAACCACAAGTTTTTTAAAGATCCTATCTATAATAGTGAGATAATGATTATTTTAAATATCTGAGGAATTTCCTTTAACAACGTGGACGGCTATTAGCAGGAAAGACATGAGCGTTACGTTTCGTGTACTAACGAATAAATTCAATTTGTTACGTCTCAAATTTGATAATATCTGAAACGATTTTACTATTACATAAGAACTGGATTATAACGTCCCAATGGGGTCAACTGATGCGAGTCAAATTCCGTAGACGTTTAAAAATTAAAATAAAATACATGCGAGGAAATTAATTCAATGCGAAAGTGAAACGGTAATGAAAGTTAAAAGAAATTATTTCAAATACGGGGAAACCACTCCCTTCCCATCATGAAATTTAATTTACGGATATAAATTGAGTAAACCTTGCTAGAATAGAATGGTTTTTCTAAAATATTGTGGTTTCTAACAAAAAGATAGAATTTACGAATTGCCCCAGTCGAACACCGTCGGAAAGTTGAAAAAATCTTAGCTTCTCCGTAAGAAGCACACAAACAACAATTTCTGAGTCTATTTATAATTAAATTTTCATCATTTTTCATTAACTAGACTTTGATGCGTAGATACTAACAAATTCAATGGAGATCAAAGGTGTTATAATTGGAAAGAATTATAGGTCATAGGGAACATAAAAAAGGCTATAGGAAGGGTTTAGGAGTCATAAAAAAATCTAGGCTGACCCGTGAAAATATAAATTTCCTTCTCTAAAACAGGGTTGTTTCTCGACGTTTTCTATTAACAGGATCGCTTGTACATATTTCCCAATCTTAAGTTCCTCCGTTAAGAATAATCGGCCAGTTAGTCAAAATGATAATTCTAATAAGCTATTAGAACGGAGAAAATTACGATCATTAGCCCTTCCAAACCTCGAAACTAAACTATACGAGTCAAATTACAGAATTGAAAGTTTAGAAACTTGTTTCTAGAATGGATAATTAATATTCTTTCATGCATAACCTCTGTTAATAGAAAAAATATCATGAATAATAGAGACTAGAGATGTCAACTTCATGTTGAAAGCAAATATATGTTAATGCGGTAAAATGTATTAATTTTTGGATTCTCTACCGTTCATCAATAGCTTTAATATGGCATAGCAGTATTCGGCACAAAATGGAATGGGCTCGAACAGCAATATTTTTCGTACCCGATAAACTAGAAAGCAAATTTCGATTCAGTTCCGGTTTCGCTACTTCTACCAACGTCGAACCAGTTCAGGCACTTTTTTCCTCACTCCGACTATTATAATATAACATCCTTCTAATAGTTTGTTTCAATATTGCCAGCTTAAAGGATTCATTACGTTAAATTTTAAAATTAAACAAGGTTAGTTAGAAAAGTTATAAGTTAGATTCATAGTCACGCACGGTAAAAATATCATAACACTTGAATAAAATATGGATTGTAGATAACCGAAAATCGGAAAGAAATATAAAACGGCATTTTCGGTCTGTGTTCGGTTCGATGCCCAGGTTGGGAATCACTGAGAAAGGCGACTCACATGGGATTCGTAACTAAATCAAAGATAAAAGTAACGATATATTTTTCGGTGTCTACAAAAGAATAATTAGTCCGGAAAGAGGAAGCTGAAAGTGAAATTATACGAATGTCTAATTGATTCCAATTACCCTAAGTAACAAGGGATACTGAGACCGGTGAATATTCACTGCATCTTTCCCACGCTTAATAACGTCGAATTAAAACCGACCTTGATCCCACATGAAAAAACCATGAGAAGTGTAACAAAAGAAGAGTGAAACTTCCGAAAATAATACAGACATCCAAGGATGCAAGAAACACTGCTTATTAAGAATAATTTCAAACCTAAAAAAGTAACAATAAATCTGCATGTCGCTATTCGACACTCACTTCCTTACCAGAAATGGAACTCGTTGAACCGATCCATTAAGGATCTTCAGACGATTAATTTCTCTAAGATTATTCCTGTTACAGTTAAAGTAAAAAAGTCCCTAACTTGTATCTTTTGTGTTTAAATGGACAAAGTGAAGTAAGTGTATCAATATTGCAGCCTCGTACTTGGAGCACTGCTATGAATTATCTAGTCTAGAAAAGGAAAGGCGATGGGGCGACAGGATAAGTTTCTGCAGTGGATGCCAAGAGCAATATCTACGCAGCAGAAAAAAGAAAAGTGAAATATGTAAACAAAATGGCTATAAATCATTAAAAATTATACTAGGAGCGAAAAATAAAGAGAAAAAACCGAAAGTTTCATAATAAGCGACAACATTCCTAGATCCGAAATAGCAAAATAGTCGTATTGCAAAAAACTCTATATTTAATCTTTGCACTCGTAAAAAGTGTTCATTTTAAGGTTTATCGTAATTATTTCATCCCTATGTCAGGTTTTGTTCTTTTTAATTTATAGTCTTTGAATTCATAATTGTTTTAATTTAAATTACATTTTTTGTGATTCGTACTGTTTTCCTTCCAGCCATTTTATAGTATGGAAGATTATCTTCCTATTCTTTGGTAAAGGATATAGAAAATATTCAGTATAAATAAAAAAGTATTTTACATTCAAATTTGTATCAAGTTAGGTAGATAAAAGATCCATTTGAACCTGAGCTATGGAGTTTATTCACTCTTTTGCAATTGAAATCGCATAGTATTTTTGATCATGAGTCAATATCGGTTCGAATCTTCAAAATTTGAATGCTTAAAAGTCATTGCCTTTTAAATTAGTTGAGCCAGAAAAGTTTTCGTCATTGAAGGCTGAAAAGAAGGAATATTTCTTTGGCTGCATGAGCTCGAGTACAATAGAAATATAAATTACCTATTTTGTATAAATGACTTAACTAATTAGATATTGTCCACACTTGCTAACTGCAGTTACATTTACACAACATTTTTCCCTTAGGAAGGCAAAATTATTAGCATTATTTCCATGGATATAATAGTATTATCGAACCGACATTAATTCCCGTTTTCTAAGGCTCTCTCACGAGTAGATATCGCAAAAATGGATCATCAAAAACAAGAGTCAACTATTTAATTGAGATAAAATGAGTGTTTTTATAGGTTACCGGGTGCAAAATACGAGGAGCAAATATATACATATATACACAACATTTACAAAAATATTAACAGTATATTTAATGAGACCAAATTTTATCGCTGGATAAAAATATAGCCTCTCTCTGTAAGGCATGTGCCGAAGGTAAATAATACAAAAAGGAACTTGTGACGCAAAGCAATATTGACAAAATATGAGTTTACATTTATTTCGTTCATCCACGAGCGGGAACTAAGGTGTTCTGCAGAAAATTATAAAAACTGATAATTCTAGTATAATCCTTATAACTGGATGAAGTTGGAACATGTTTTTACATTAAAGACTCGTCATTTTCTGGTAGATTGTACAGCTAGTTCCAAAAAAAACTTACCACCTAAGCCGCAACCCGCATAACAGACCTGAAGCTCGATGAGAGCGAGTCTAGAGTTTTCCATGCATTCTATTGGCTCTTGGAAGGAGGAGCATTCAGACGGCGCTTTTTTAAACATTGTGAAACGCGTTGAACGTATTTGTATCGTCTTTACTAGCACGAAATCTTGTTTAAATTTAGTGTTACTTTTTACTATGTCAGCAGCATAGTATTAAAAAATGAATAAACATCGGATCTCCTTATTTCGGCCTGAAACTTCTGCGTAATTCACCTTTTTCTGGAGACATCGGGTAAACTTACTTTAGCTGCTTCAATTATCCAATAAAAAATTATGTCATTGCAAGATTGAAAAGGATTATATTATTACGTTTTTTATGCTCTTGACGCCTACAGGAGGAACTTTTAAATTTATTTAGAGGAACTTCACGACTATGACGCAAATAGAAACATGAACGAAAACTCTGCAAGGAGATAAAGAATACTTAGGTATATGAACACAATCAACTGTATTTCAACTAATTTATGTTGCAGAAGAAATGCTATCGAGAAGGGGAGCATGAAAAAACTGCGAAACCTACTAATGAAAGCAAAGATGAAAAGAAACTTAATCTGGACGAATACACTGAGAAAGAATCATTTTAAGTCAACCTGGTAAAGAGCTCTGAAAATTAGACCCAAAACATATTACAATAAAGTAAACCAAGTAAATTACGATCAACTACATCAGATAATTACATCAAATATTATAAAAATTTTAAATACCACCAAATCATATGATAGAAAGTAAAATATTAATTGCTGTGATATCATCATTTTCTAAGGTAATCGCTTAAAATTCAAATTGCTAATTTAGTATTTTAGAAAATAACATAGATATTAGAATAGTAGCACTCTTAATTTAAATACTGAGGACTACAATTTTTTTTCACGTATCGAATAAAAAATTAATTTACGACGAAATTAACGCCAGCATTTCGTAACACTTTTCCGAACATATTGTTCATTGCCAGTCCCAGAAAAACCATCCCTTTAATTAAATCAAGTTCATGTTCCTTGGAAAATTATGCTGTCCCAACTTTTATCTGATGCTAAATCTCTTTCTTGCCCTGTGGTGCAAATTTTGACTCGATTTCTTCGCAGTTGAATTATTCTGCAATACAGAGAGGTATAAAATTTGCTTGATACTACAATTAACAGAGCATTAGGTAATTCAGAATATATGCATCAACATGCCATTCTGTTCTTACTTCCATCAGGCATTCGTGATGACAGTATCAGATGAAGCATTATGATTTTGAGATGAGATTTGGCTGTTTCTGACAAATTCGCGTCTGAAGTTTTACCGAGTCTTTCAGAGAGAGCGGAGGACCTCCACCCTGGCCCTAGGAGTATCCCCTATTCATTCCTTTGTTGTTTCTTTTTCTTTTGTTTCGTCCATCGAAAGGTATTATCTATTTTCTCAAAGGAACCATAAAACGGCCGATGGGTGAAGGTGAACTCCGCTCTGAAAAAGAAAACCCCCTTTTCGGCATATTGTGGATGGTCGTATGTATCCGGGGTAGCGAATTTGAAAGCGCTAATGAGGATTACCGACCGCACCCCTGCTGAGCAGGTATCTAAGGTTAGGGTATGGTGGCGGCGACCGATCACAAGTAAGGTGGGAAATGGTAGATCCGCGATTTGTTATCTTCGCCGCGGGTATTCCCTTAGGGAATGAAGATATTCAACTCTATTTTTGAGGTAGACGACCTTTCAGGACTTCTTGCAAGGAATCCAGATGGTTAAGAAACAACAGTTAGTATGGCAAATCAGAACCTTAAGACTGATTTGCATATTGCAGATAAATACCAGGTTTTTGTATACTTGCATATTGCAGGTTTACACGTTAACATCTGGTTTATTTACATTTACATTAATACCCCGCGAGCCGCCGTATGACGTATGTCAGGGGGTGTGAAAACACCCACAACACGATTTCTATTGTTATACTGAAATGATTTTCAGAACTATGCACTAGGTGAAAGTGAGACTAATGATTAATGATCCCTGCTTCGGTTTCTGAATGCCTCAAGTAAACTATATAACCCGAATTGTTTGAATGGTGTATAATGATTAAAAGAAAAATCAGCGTCAATAATTATGAATGATGGGTAATATGAGTCATGGAAGAATACGCTAAAAATATAAACCAACGGATGGTAACCAGACTTACATGAGAATATTCCTCTAATTCTCATGATTCATACCTTAGCTGTTAAAATATTCTTGGTTCTATATGTAATCCATTATTCCAACATTCACTCCAAGGACCTTCGTAGCATCATCCTAGGCACATCATAATTCTCTACGAATTTTGCGAAGATGTTTTGAATCTTTTTAATGGTAATGCAAGGAAGATCATTCTAGTTGAAATAGGACCTTCGGAAAATCTGAATGATAACATAAAGTTGAAAATGTTTGGGTGCATCATATCTGAATTAGTATCTCTATATTCTGCTTTTAAAGTGAATGGCATAAACTGTATTAGCTTATTCTAAATAACTAATTCAACGACAAAAACGAAAAAATAAGTAATGTGCCTATCGTCCATTTATATAAATCAAGCTCCTCGTCAATGATTGTTTATTTATAAATATTGTTTTTTATGCTTTATTTTGTCTCTATATTGAGCTCAAAATTTCGTAGTTTGAAATTACTTGAAAAATTAATTAGAGAAATACCACCTAATATGTATTCTTTACGCTTACGAGAACCAAATCGTTTAACTTCTCTTACAACATCTATGATACAAAGTAGATAGAGCGTTGAAGATGATCTTACTAGATCGACTAAAGTTTCTATTATAATGTCACTAAAATATGAATTGAAACGTAAATACGGAATTGTAGACACTCCGCATATTCAATGTCGCAGAAACTTGAAGTTTATACGCCGAATACCGATAAATAATATCTCTAAAGTTATTTAGAAGAAAACATTGGCTTGCATAGGTAGTAATACTAATGTTAGCGATTTCTATTGGTTTAAAAAACCTCGAAATCTCTTTCCAAAATAAATTGCTGATAAGAAGATGGTTTAGTTACTGGCTTAGTGAACTACTCGAACTTTCTTATAGAATTAAGAGAAGGTTGCTATAAAACATTGAACATCGATATAGTATACAATTTCGGAGATCCTGGGAATAAACTGATGCATGAGAAGGAAATTTCTGAAAGTATGATGAGCCATCGACGTTATATCTTGTATATTTGAATGTTAATCATTTTTGACTAAGATATTACTTAAATTGGATAAATGAGTAGTTTCTCTGGAGGCAGTCATAAACGGAAAAAATATATGTTGGATGAGAAAATTGAGAAGGTGAGCGAGTGGGTTATACTTTTAAAAGAAGTCGTTCCTCCTACTCAAAGTAAACAATTGGTCGACTAGGAAAGCAAAAAATGCGCCTACCTATTGTGATTCATCCAAAAATCTGGAATTAACATACCTCTTACACTTTTGGTTGTTAAATTCATGTGAGTGTATATATTACTGTTGCCGTAGCTTCTCACTTCCCTATCTCTATCAAAACAGTCCCCCTCTTGAAGTCCTGGTGAATTCATTGCTTTATTCACTTCTTCCCATCACTCCTGTATCTTGCTTTTCAAATTTGTCACGGAATGTGGAGAGATGAAAAGTTTCTCATAGTCAATACATTTTAAATACGAAGGAATATTTTCAATATCACCAATCGATAAATATGTAGATAGACTAGCCATACCAAACCACCACCCATTCATCTCAATCATTAAAATTCTGTCGAAAAATATGAGAGTTACGCAGGGCCAGCCATCAACCGAGGGGAGCAGAATTTCAACATGAGCCTCATATGCGCTTCCCCATGTGATATTACAGGGTTGGAATTACAGGTAAAAGGCCCTGGGAAAAACTATTTCACCAAGTCCCTATTATTTTGCGTATTTTTAACGTTTTCTACATTATAATAATTGTAAACGTTATAATAAACAATTGAAATATAAATAATGTAGGTAGTTTTGTATACATTCAAAATTAATTGAAAATTTTACATTCATAGCTAACAGTAGCATTCAATGAGCATTATGACCAAACCTCATTCGCACTATCTTTTTGTGTATTTTAGAACTTTTAAAGGTGATAAATATAGCGAGAAGAATGTTTAAGAATGTAATGGTTTGTGACTGCAACCATTTCAAGAGGAATCCACAGAAGAAATCAAGTTTATTCGATTCACACTTCAATGACACCGAAAAAAATTAATTAATTAATTCAAAATTAATGTGAAAGATGGTAGTCTCGTGTCCGTCATCTTTATTCATTGAGGAAAATCGATTCTAGCACATTTTCTCTCAGTTGATTTGGACGGTATAGTAAAAATTCCAACTGCATAGATGATAAAATTTACTGATTTTTTACCGATCGAATTTTAATTTCGATGCTTATCAAATGAAACAAAATGTATCTAAAATACGCAGAGAATGCCTCAAGACTTCATACTATATATTTACTTATTGTTTTTTAATGTAGCATATTAATGTAATAGCCTAGATATGGCCATGAGTGTGCCTTACTTTACTTGTGTAGATTGCATTCACACAGGCTGTGATAAAACTGGTGATCGATATAGACTCCTTTGGTATATAATTTTAAAGGCTAATAACTGCTCTCTTGAACGATGCATAATATTAGCTAGTATTATATTATATAATACCACCCATTATAACCGCAGAGTTTTGCAAGCGAAGGCGTCGAATTCGAGGTCTATACATTTTTGGTCCGACACCGATTCAAACTGCGCGGAAATTTTCTTTCTCCCATCTCAGTGCTAAACATAAGCTCAGAGCGGCTCAGAGGCAGATTTTGCGAAAATTTCCTTCGACTTGCTCGTGCCTTTCGCCCTCAGACTCAAATTTTATTAGGGGAAGGGGGTTTGCCTCGGTTTCCTAGGAATAACGGGACCTTGTGTGCGACGTTTCCCTCTGTGCGAGAAGCAACGCTAGAATATATACTGATTCGTTATAATCATTTTATAATAACTGAATTCTTGCATTACGACATCCGTATTGTTATAATACTATTCTGCTAGGCCAATGCCACCAAACTCAGGATACTAATAAATCTTTGCAATATTAACAAAGCAAATAAATCCATTTCAACTCTGCAGGCGGAGTTATGACTCAAGGAGACCATCTCCGCCATGTTTTTCCTCTCTCTCTCTCTCACTTCTTAAGGCTCGCTCGGAGGAAATTCACTGCCTGTTATGCGGGTTGCGGCTTAGGTGGTAAGTTTTTTTTGGAACTAGCTGTACTATCACTTAACTAGACTCGCATATAACATATACCGCTCATATCTACCGACCCTATGAGGTAACTTAAATTAAGATAGTAACCTAAGCCGTCGATATCTCAAAATCGTTGTGACTTTATGTCAGAAGAAAAGTTTGGGAAACCCTGTACCCGAAACTCATTCTATCTAGAACGATTCGTTATAGTAAATAAACAAAAGAAATAGGTCGAACGACTGGTGCTCTTGTCACACTCCGGTGGGCTGGTTAGAGAATATCAATCTAGACGTAAAATTCAGCGATCTTTAAATAAAATGGGAACATAAATTATTTAATGCTGACACGTCATCCGTGTCCTGCGTGATGATAAGATCACGCTAGGTGTTAATGGCTTAAGGAAGTGTGGAATCTTTTGGCACTGTTTTGGCGTGCTTTATGACTTTGGACCATATGGGAAAAGGCCACGGCTAACGAATATATTTCTGGAACGAATAATCTTATTAAATATCATATATCTATATCATGTACGGGTTTCATACTTATATATAACGAAAATTAATGATATTATTACGAAAATCAATCAACATGGCGCCAACACGTTAAACGTTGTGATTCCTAATCTATTTAATGATCTGCCTGACTACATGTTCTATCTTGAAACACTTTCTGAGGTAAAGAAAAAATGAAAAAATTACTTATTAGCATAAACTGATTTCCATTTAAACTCCAATTTATTAGAGAACCCCCTGATGAGCCAGAATAGGCTCAGGGGGACTCAATTATTTAAACACTTTTTCATAATGTTCTATAATGTTCTTCTTCGTCTTTTCATTGAATTATCGTTAACATAATTATTGTATTCCTACGCAAATTATTTCTGTATCATTTTATTGTATATTGTTGAAACTGAGCTGTTTAATTAGAGGAATCCTTTATAATGTAAATAATAATGTAAACAATTGAATTTAACGCATACCATTTTGAACTTTATGTACTCAAACATTGTGTATATCTTGTAAAGGGATTTTCCCATAAATTATGAAAAATTAGAGATAAAAATAATGAATATTGTTATTTATTCAATGCGTCCAGTACTTAGAACACGAAACCCGTGACTTAGCAGTTCGTAAGCCTATTTTAGTATAAATCCCGCGGTTTTCCGACAACTTTGAGAAAGTAAACAGCGGACGGAAGTGAGCAAGTAGTAGTGAGAGTTGGAATGAGTCAGAATGAAACACTCTAGGAATCAACCGCAGCTTCTCTTTGAAGGATAGCTGCATTAAGTAACAACCGCTGCGAACAAAAGGGAACGAGTGAGGGGAAGAGGTTAACGAAAGAGGCAAAAAAACTCTGCGAAATGACAGACGCAGACGGCAAACATATGAATCACGACGGAAAAAAGGGGAATAAAACAAAGCGGCCGACTTTATGGGTTTCCCATCACTTCTCCAGGGAAAGTGGCGGAGATCGGGGAGCATTGGACACAGAATTTGATGACATCGATCCTCTTAGGTTATGCAAATATGTCACGGAGGGACGGGCTAGAGTAGAGGGAGTCTCGCATACCTTGACGTGATTCGCTTTATTTTTAATGCTAGTTAATTTCTAATACCATTTGCATCTATGTATGTACTCGGCCGGCGCAGTCACCTTTATTTAGGTCTTTCCCGTTGCATGTCCTCAGGGAAGATGTGAATTTTTGACGAGACTACCCCTAGCTCTTGCTACCATGTCTTGATAAATGGGAGAAATATCGAGACAATGTAAAGAAGAAATAAATAATTAATGGTTAAACCTAGTAAACATTAATTATGTAAAGAATAAAAGAATTTTTTCAATCGCCTTACGGAACAAGATAGAAACGAATTTTTCATTCACTTTCATAAGTTTAGTTTATTGCTGTGATTATATGAACGCCAGTAAAATCTCCCTTTCAAAAGGTTCAAATTGCCATTAATAGGGTCATTGGGCAGAATTTAGAAGAACTTTTTCTATTGATAACCATCAGGCTCAGTGAGAAAAGTAATGACCTCACTCCTCATATGGCCACGTATGCCTCATTCGCTATCCAGAGCTTTTGCTGGTTTTGAGGGAATGAGATTTAAACCGGCTTCAGGCTGAAGGCATTATCGATAGATAGTGTTTCATATTGCTGGATACTAAAACTTAAAACATACTCTGTAAAAGTAAGTAGACGTCTACTTGTGGACGAAACTAGTAGCATCGTTTATATTTATAATCCTTGGGAATTAAATATTATTTTTTAAATGTTTAGTACCACAAAGTTGAGCTTGTCAACTTCAAATTTATGGCTGAATAAATTGTTTACGGAAATTCCAAGCAAAATTCACTATAATCCACTTCAGCAGTCGAGTTTTGGGATGAAAAACCTTAAGAAACTAACAAGAGAGCCTATCTTTCTGGGCCGCATCGAGGTTTCGAAGGCCGCACGCGGCCAATGGACCGCATGGTTGAACATCCTCGACTTATACGAAGGCAAAGGTTAAACGTGATCTGGTCCTTTAAATGAGAGGCCGAAAGGCGAAAGAAAATAGACAAAGAGAAGAAGATGGAGGAGATGAAGGGAGAGAGGAATCTTTTGAGCCGAGAAAAGAATTTGGCGAAGAGAACGTGCCGAAGGACGTGCATCGCCCGGAGTCTATCGATTAATTCGAAAGGGAAAAAAACGGCGAATCGAGTCACGATCCGAAATAAACAGGCGGGATCTTCCTAATGCTCGGTTAATTCCGGCCAACGGCATAATGTCTGACGTATGAAATCCCGGAAACTAAAAAAAAAGCTTGCCCAACGCATTTATTCGTTATTGAGATAAGAGGCGTCGTCTTGCCACGCGCAACTGACGTAGAGACAAAGGATGGAAGTGCTATGGTGGGAACGAAGGAATGGAGCTGTTCTTGACTAATCACTCTCAGCTATTATTCACTTACGTCACGGTTTGGTATCAAGGTCCGACACTTATTGATAAACTGTACTACGGAACGCAGAAATTATTCCGCAGGAAACTTGTTTTCAACCTGCACCTGTTCTTAGAAAACCTCCTTCCCAGTTGCGCCGAAGATAAGGCTTTCCCTAAATGTTTTCGATTTTGGCGGTCACAATTTTTCTAACTGCTCCAAAATTCACATTTATCACAAGGAATAAATGTGCGTTTGCGTTAACTCTTCACTCGGAGCTTTATCCGTGCGGATGTCCTGAGTCAGACTAAATACGCTTCAGAAGAAATTGTTGACGTTTACAATTTTGGCCGACATTTCAGCAACCTGAACGCTAACCATTGTTTGGTAACAATTAATGCGACAGACACTCCCTATCCGGTATTATTTAACAACTAAATGATGCGTGAATCATACCTCAATCGCTGCAGAAAATACGCATTTTAATATTTTGCATATTTTCGCGAATGTATTGAGTGCTTGTTACAGATGTGCTGTACTCTTAGAGTAATTAGGCTTCGGGATTTCAATAATTGACGTTTCCTGTTTCGACCTACATTTTAAGAATCTGAACGTCGACCACTATCAAGTAGCCTTCTTTTTGTTCATAAAATCCTTTGCTATTCGGTAAATTACAGCTTATAACGAGAAGCATGACTTTAAATTCAGATCTGTACTACGATTCACGCCCATCTTTTTTTTGTTTTTTTCCTTCACTTACGCGCAGAATAAGGAATTTAAGTAGTTTTCGTCACTTTTATACCAAGATCTTTCTTTTCAAATCTTTACAGACGATTTGCTGGATCTAAGAATAAACTCATTAATATCTGTCTCTCCCTAATTAAGAATCTAATATTAGTGATTATTATGTAAATCTCCTCAATGTTTTAAATTAATGTAATTTTATCGGAAGGTCATTTCAGTCTTTCTGGTCAAATTAGAGGAAACTCGGAGATGTCTCTCACACATCCCAGCAATTTTCCTATAAGTATTTATAATAATTTCCTAAGTATATAAACGGAACAAAGACAATCGAATGTCCATCAGTAAGCCCAATAAATGAATGACGTAAAGTTACCCGCGAAAATAATGTAATCTCTGCCCAACCCATTTTCGTGAGTGAGTGAGTTTTGATTCTTTTAAATTTACTATAAGCATGATCAATTAGAGAAAAGCAAATCATTGGTGAAATACGTTCGCAAATAAGTAAGCAATTTTTCAAGAAAGGAGAGGAAATGTCAGATTCAACGCCCAAAAAGGTGTTAATGGAATGGAAAAAGGAGATATTTCAAAGACGGTTCTTCGACGCATCTCAACAAAATGAGATTCCCTTCTTCTGCGTTCCACTCCGAAGCAGCAGGAGTTTGAAAACAAGGCGGGGGAGGTTCTTATTTTAGCCCTCCAAGATAGCCACTAAAAACAAAGCAGAGGAGGTAAGTAAAAATCCAGACCGTCTTTCATATTCAGGATTATAATTAGCCACATGGAAGAAGGAAATCCACCATGAAACTTCGATAATTTTAACAAAATTCAAAATCATCAAAATATTTTACAATCGAAGTTTAATCACCTCAGCTTACGATCTTAGTTCGTATCTCTATGAGCACTGAAACTAAGTACTGTGTCAAATTCCATCCTAGATTAATTTCCCAAATCGTTTTCGTGACTCGATAATGAGATACCGTAGAGATACATTGGACATAAATGAGCAGGATTTAAAGGATAGCGACATCAACACTCCACTGTTTTGACTGATTTTACAAACAATTCGTTCGGTTGATATTTTACTTAAACTCTCAAAAGTAAAAGGATGAATTAAATTTGGCTGAATCATTCAACTGATTGACGAGGAAAATGTAAAATGCCGAAGGACTTGAAAGAGAAAATATTAAGGTAAGGTAATGAGCCGTTACGTTCAATTTTTTTGCGAATGATTTGTCAATCCTATCTTTTTTAACGATAACCGTGTCATATAGGACAAATTTCACGACGAAATTAGTAAAAAGCATTGAGAACTACGCCAGGTTACTAATATTTTTGCACCAACAAAAAAAGGTTTATTTTAGTTCCGACTGAAATTGGCAACGCTGAGAGAATTCATTCATTGTCTGTGTTCCTACCTCGAGACTGGATTTATTACCTCATTTCTAAAATTTGGAATGTGTCAAGTACTTTATAAATAATATAAACAATATGTATGAATGTTTGAGGTACCATTCTCTCAAAATTTTGAGATTTCCTTCTTGTGAAATAAATTTCAAACAGTTTACAAATTATGTCTTTCACTTAACTGAACCGTTAAGAAAACTTAAAAAATTTCGTTTCACGCCTGTCTGGTATTTCCACATGATCAAAAATGTCAACTTCGACCGAACCGGTTAAAAAGAGTAGTCATAAAGAAACGATTAATGCTTATATTACTGGCAATAATTACTTCCAAATCTCTTCCTGTAAGCGTAATGAGTACTTATAAATAGTTACACTAAGTTCGAGACATTTTTTTAACCTAAAAATAACAATTTGAGCGAGTTGAAAAAGCAATGACATTTACAACACCGATAACAGCGACAGCTGGCGGAAACCTAACAACAATGCTCCACCTTGGGCGCCAAATTGTACTTTTGAAAACAAAACGTGTCTAATCAACATACTACAAGGGTTACAAATCAACCGACTGGACGACCCGGTAAAGGGATCCCACGGCGGTGCTGAAGACAAGCGGGATCTAAACGGTGAGTATCTCTCAATCAGCTGTTTGCATTCCCCACACCCAAATACAGAAGGTCACCAAACGATGAGGTGGAGAATGATTTTTCACTCGAGAGACCCACTCAATTAAGAATCAAAAGACGAATACATGGGAGCAAATTAAACGGACATCTGCGACCATGGGATGACCTGAAGAGATCCTCCGCTTAATGCAACTCCTTCGCAATCCCCCACCGTTATACTGGGTGTGGTTCCCGTCTGTAGAATGAGGCTCACCCCCTCCCCGCGCATTCCATCTTTTCCAATTAACTCTGATCCCATTTCCACGCACTCATGTCACATTCACCTTTTTTTTCGCAGAGGAAGACATTAGCTACCAGTTCGCAGTCACCGAGATAACAACTCGGAATTTCCAGCACGACATCTACAATATGGAATCGTTCAAATTTTCATGGCAAACATGCGAGGACTTCACTAATTCGGTTTCCAGTATCAACTGATGAATAAGTCTGACCATCGGTGAGTTAGATGAGAATTCCGCGATGAATAAAAACCGTCCTGCGGAACATAGCATAAACGACATTCGATAGACATTCCGGATGAGAACGTTTACGCAAGAATAACAAAACACCTGTAGTTCTAACATGCAATGCCTGTTCGAAGCAAATAACTGTGTTGCCTTAATAGATTGAGTGACAGGAGTCACTACGAATGAATAACTATATATTAAAACTTAACATTGACTAAGAATGAAAAGATACAATCACCTTGTAAGTTCATCATTATTATCTCCGAAAATAAGCTCGCATACAATTAAAAACAAAATAAGTAACTGAAATTGCAATAAGTTTGCAAATGCAAATGATAGAGGTCATGCGTTCAAAATAAAGATATTACTTACATACTTGAACGGTAATTCATAAATTTTACTATCGTAGCGCTATAAACAAAATAATTCAACATCCGAATCAAATTTATCAAATCATTCTTAAAATATGCACAATGATTTTGGCATTATTTCTACCAATGAATGTATCGACAATTTTGCATCAAAAGGATTTTTAGCAATAGAGCATATTTTGTTGAAAATACATTCAAAACAAATACGAATAGAAGTAATACACTCAAATGATGTGCAACCTGCCCTGAGATAACGAGCACCTCAAATATAAATACTACATTTTACATAACTCTGTGGCTTAAAGTAGGGCAAAAATGAATATTTTGAAATTAAAGTCACATAATGGCTTACGAGAGTACACAGTATTGCGCTTACCCAAGTGACAAATGATGGAAATGAGGAAAGATGTAAACAAAAGTTAAAGGGTACAAACATAAATACATGTTATCCTGATCTGACTTATACACTAATGTAAATATTATTAAACCTGCTAAACCTAAACAAGACAAGTTGAAACACACTTACCGCTCTCCAGATAGGTTTTCTAGGAGGAGATTTGATAAGCCAACCTTCGTGGACGATTTCGAGGCTGTTGTTGGACATTGCAATAAATTTTAAAACTAAAAACTAACAACAGTGCAACGAAAAGGCACCACAGCCATCTCAGTAAGCACCAACGTAATCAAACTACATCAAAGATTTTTCCTTCAACCAGCTTCAACTTACTGCTGGATGACTAAACCTCGGCACTGAGAGGATTGGCTAACCATATATTCCAAAGGCTCTGAAAAGCTACGTGATTGGACCACTCAATTCCTAACAGCCTATCACAGCATTTCTTTTATCGCCTGTTAAAGGTGGAAGTGCATCAATATGGTGGATCAGCTGGTCGAGATTGTTTGGGTGCCGCAAGTATTTTAATCGCAGTTTAGCCATGATTTTGAGAGAATGGGCTCTATTGCTTCTGTCCTGCAATGGCACTGCGATAAGTGCACTTTAATCAATCCCACGGAACACCCTCGTTGTAAAAGATGTGGGACGGTCCGTGGATACCGAAATCGTGATTTAATAGCATCTAAGCGTATAATTAAGAATACGTATAATACTGGTAGTTTAGACGCGTCATCTCTTGCAGAATTATTATCTGCAGGTCACGATTTTAAAATAAAGGCTGAACACTATGAAAGTAGTAAGTTTTTAGTTGCTACGGTTAGCAAAAATGGATCTCCTAGTGACAATTGTCATAACGTGCAGAATCTCATACGGTAAGTAATGATAGACGATTGCTTTGAATGTGATTAGTTAGTTAATTTTAAAGTATAATGTATTTATGAAGAAAAATAGCATGCTTTTGTAATGTATGTTTGATGTCCAAAATGAAAGGATATCGAAGGTATGCTTCCACATTACAGTACAAATAAATTTCATTTACTGGAATTATATGTAGAAACCATGGTTACTAATATGCATACATTAAAAATGAAATGTTTGACGTAATTGTGAATAATGAGACCCAATGAGGGATCGTTTCCACGAAAAATGTGTATGTTTGTAGAATTATTTCTCGATATTATTCAATTATACTTATTTAGTTTGATATTTGAGTATGTATTGATTAAAATTTCATAATTGGGAGATAAATTTTAATATCTTAAACAGTTTAAGGTAGAAATAGTCATAATACTATTTTTCGAGCAGTGCACACTATAGCAAGGTCATAGTGATACAAAATATTATATAACTACATGGAAAACAGGATAACGAATGTTTGTTTTCATTAGATTAAGAAAAAAGTATTTTAAGTAAAAGAAATATGAAATTGATTTATATGCACACCACAATTATCGTTAAGCCGTCATGTATATTTGAATTAGAATTATATATGTATGATCATTAAAATGTGTATATGTCTAGCGAAAGATATGCTATGGATATCTTTCACTAGGCATCGCCAGGATGAATTCTGTTATCAAATCATATTGCTATCGTTCCTTTATATAACTGAGCGGTGTATAATCTACACCTTTTCCCATGTGATCGATGGATCTATCAATTACTCCGATAAAATATCTTATCAATTTGTGAAGAAACAATTGCGGTCGTATAGAGTAAATATGTCTCTATAGAAATTTTCGGAAGATAGCAAATTTCTTTCCTACCTCTCGTAGTGTTTTCGACCACGAAATCAAAATTAGAAACAGGTGGGGAGCGATGAAGCTGCGACTGTAAACAGTATTTTTACGCTGGGGATGTAGGGGCTAAAATACCAACCCGGCGAACATAGCCAAACTGGCATAGAGACAAAAATCTTCTCGAGCTTTGGTAGGTGAATTGGTCTCACCAAATAACGGTGGCCTTACTTTTACTGTGAAGGGTCCATGTCATTAGTCTGTTATAAAGTTGCTCGTTCGTTGACTCCGAGTATGTTACCATTGTGGCGAGCCGTACTCAGTTGCTGCCAGATTCTCCCCGACGCCGGTACTGTCAATGCCATCGATGAGCAGGAGTGAGTCCGTCGATAGTTAATCTTCCACCGTATAAGGAAGCAATATTTTCGTTAAGGCATTTTTTGTGTGGGATTTTTATTCTTTTAAGTAGAAGCTAATTATTGTAGCGGATTGTATATCGGTGAAAGAAAATTAATTTCTGTGCAATTTTTCAGAGCCGAAAATGAATCAGAGCAATGTGATGAAAAAATCAGGAGTGTGGATGACAACCTGGTCAGCCAGCCACAGGACAGCAGGACTTGGGAGGACTCAGGGTTAGGCCCCTTCCATCCCAAAGAGTTTCGCAGCAGTCTAGTGGATCTCAGTCCAGTAACTCCACAAATCTCCAGTCCAATCACTGCCACAGCAAAGGTTTCTACAGAAAGGTGGCTCACTTGGAGCCATCCTTGCCCAAGACATTCTTCATTTTCAAGGGGAACCAGAAGGAGACATCATCTGTTCCGATCTGCTAGCTCCGACTGCCTCCTCCTCCACCGCTGGTCCTGCTCTCACTGCCATATTCAGAACACCAGTGTTACCTTGCGTTGTGCAGCCTGTAGCCAACTTGCCGCCAGCAATAACATAAGTCCTTGTGAGAGTGATGGTGCATGCTCTATCCCTGTAGGTGAACTTGACTCTTACAATAAAACCGAAGAGATTGAGGGATCAGAACCCATGGCAGCTACGGCAACCGCTGCTACCGGAAGCAGGAGGTGGTGTAATTCAGTAGTTAATTGTAGGGATTGTCAGAATGGGAATGCCAATGAGATGTCCCATTGTGAGGCGTGTAGGGCAGCTTGGCTTGGACAGAATTCTCAGTCAGCTGAACATGTCATGAATGGTCCAAATAATCCCCAAACCCCCATGGAAGAGGGAGTGAAGGGGTTGCCTTCTCGGAGGGGTGTAGTTGATTGTAAAGAGTGTTTGGCCGAAGCACAAAATCGCTCGCCAAAGCGTCACAGTCCATCGGTCTATGATAGAGTTAAATCCAAGGTTAGTAGATCTCTTTCCAATGGGTCAGTTGTGCAAAAATTGTGGCTCGATACTCCAAACTCTTTCTTACCAAAGGCTCTAAGTGGAGGGATATTCAGGAGACCGAACAGTCTTATCACTGACCACGATATTAAGTGCGCTGATGGTGATGTGGAGCCTAAGTATGATTCCAGGACTCCCCAGCCCTCGAATGCAAGGAAGGATTTTGAATTGTATGAAGGTGGGTCCAATGTGGGATCCGCCATGGTTTGGACTTGTCTCAGGTGTACTTTAGATAATGTCGGTAACGAGGATAGGTGTGAAGTGTGTGAAACTCCTAGAAAACCCATCATTCCTTCTATTTTACCTACTGGAACTCTAAGTAGGAATGGTATTGTCATAACCGTTCCTGACTGGAGCATTTCAGAGACTAAAAAGACTGGTCAGTCCGTGAGGGACCATGCTCCTAGACGCACTTTGACACCAAATTGTAGCGAGACCAGTGGCAGGTCTCCATCTCCAACATGCACCTCCAGGCCTATTTATCGCCGTTCCCTCTCAGAAATTAATACCACAAACCTCGAGGAATCTGCCCAGCAAAAGTTTGTTTCCAATCGTCGCAGTTTGATAGAAGGTGATCCTCAGGGTGTCATTGATTTGGAGATGCAATCTCAACCCTTACACTCCAGTGGAATCAGGTATTCATACATTGGCATCTCCGATCCGACTACTCCTAGGGTAACCCCAAAGTTACCATCCAAACCGGGTCTTGGCGATATGAGAGTTGATTTACCTAGAGATCTCACACCTAACCACAAAGAAAACCAACCTCCCCCTGCTGTGAAATCCTCCGTAGCTGCTGGTTTCTCTTCATCAACATTCGATCGAATGTGGACTTGTACAAAGTGCTCCTATGCATACAACCCTCTTTGGTCGGACAATTGTGATATATGCAATTCCTTGCGTTCTCCCCCATCCCTCACTGAGCCAAGCCTCATCACTGTGACCAAAGATAGCGTTAGATACACTCCAACCAAGAGGGAGGGAAACAATTTGATACCGGGACCCTGCACTCCAAATGCCAGCACACCCACTCTTGCCACTCAGGAAAGGGATTTGGATGATGATTTTCAATTCCTGCCTGCTGAGCCAACCCCTACCATAGTAGTCCAAACTTCTGAGAGAGATTGGACATGTCGAAAATGCACATTGGTGAACTCGGAAAATGCCGTGGCATGTCTAGCCTGTGGTGGTTCACGACTGAAAAGTGTTTCTGCCATCGAGGACTTCACCCTTCGGAAAGGAGAATTTTGGGCATGTGGGCAGTGCACACTAAAAAATCCACTGTCAGCTCACAGCTGTCTTGCTTGTAAGACGAGGTTGGAAGTTCCCTCAGTCGAGGCCACCAGAGGAAGAAGAAGTCCATCTCCTGCTTCATCACGATCAAGGTCTAAAGGTAGCGGATCTGCTTCCACTCCAACATCTTCCCACCCAGTCAGTGGGGCAGTGCCCAAGCAGAGAGTCAGCGGAGTTAGTAGGAGGCCTGGCCAGAATCACCACCATCATCATGGTAGCAGAGCTGGAGCTGGTGGCCATCGCTCCAGCGGTCCATCAACACCCGATGGCATACAGGGCAATTCCGGAAGGTTGGGAAGAGATTCCTCCAACGCCACCACTGCCATTTCTCCAACTTCCTCTTGGCAATGTGTGATTTGCACCTTTGAAAACAGAACTTCAGCTGTCTCGTGTGACATGTGTCAGAGTTCGAGAGGTGCTAGAGCACCTTCCATCACAACCCCATCAGGAGTTATTTCAGCTTCTGAAGTGGGTCCTGGACATAACATCTCAAGCATGGTGCCTTCCATTCACATAGTGGGAGCAGCTGTCTCCCCACAGGCTGGTGTCATCAAGCAAGAGAGTGAGTTAATGGAAGACCTTAGGAATATAGAGGAGAGGGAAGCTCTTGAGAAGTGGGAGAGGATTGTGCAGTATTGTAGGGAGGTAAGTGGATATGATGGAAATCATTAGATGCACTGATTATTTTCAGTGACTGTAATCATGGATTGCATTTCATTGCTATACGAGGGGTTATTTCATAAAAATATTAATATTATAAAATAACACTAAAAAATCCACTTTTTGCAATGAAAATGATTGAATTTTTACAATTTTTTTATAAACACTCCAGGTATCTACCAAAGATCATAATAATGATGAATTTTGTTTCATGTTCCCATAACCTAAACAGATATCTAATGTTTATAATGGCTCTTAATAGTAACCATTTTGCTTTCTCTCATGCATTGTTCAATATTATGTATCTGAGTAATTTCATAGCTTAACATTTTTTAAGTTAATGAATTCAATATCTAGCTTAAAATTCATTCATTAATATAATTTTTTGGTTTTGAAAAGCCTAACTACTTATCACTGTACAGAATTTCCATTTGGTGTTAATTTTGACACTTTCTTTTGCTAACAGCAATTTTGTATGCAACTGGCAGTATATTGAAAGCTTTTTTCTTGGGCTTTTTAGTGACACAATTTTTGCAAGATTTTGTGTACATGTGTTTTTTATTATATTTTTATCATAAAGATTTAATTTCATAAAATCATATAGATCTGAGAATTAAAAAGTCCTTTCACAAAAAATACCCTACCTCATGTTGTATATATGAGTATAATTTTAGATTTTTCAAGTAATCGTAAACATGTGTGCTATTTAAATAGAGCATGTGTCGTGTTATGGTGTCAACTAATTCATTTTAAAATCATTTCAGTTAAAAGTTATAATGTGATACACCTATTTTTCAGTTGTTTATATTAGTGTAAAAAAAAATTTTTCCCCTTAAGATTTGTAATAATATATGATGGATCTTTGTTCAAATAGTTGCAATCTGATGATACATTTCTAAACATTTCCCTGTACAGAAACAGTGTTATCCTCTGTCTTTAAAGGGGAAAAGAATGAAATTGTTCTGTATGTCAAGGAAACTCAGATTTATATTATAAAAATATGAACGACTATGAAAAGTTTTTAAGGCAAAAATGTAAATCTTTAAAGTATTCTTTTGCAAGAATTTCAAGTAAAAGGTAGTTTCAGCACTGCAGCCATTTTCAAAGAAAAGAACAATGTATTTTTATGTTCCTTTATATAGCCTCCATGTTTGCTTGACCTAAATTGTGCAGATATTTTTTCCCCACTATTTCAGGGAGGCCTAACTATAACAATTTTAAAGTGTCGTAAAATCCATTATTTATAAAAGATGAAAGTGCAAATATTATTATTTTATTCATCTGAAAACCATCTTTGTCAGCACTGTTCATATAATGTCTGTTTCTTTGTTTTTCTTGGCTACCTAGAGGGCACCCAGTACTTCTTAAGCTTCATATATCTGAGCAAATTAAGATAGTGCCTTGTCATTGGCTGAAATACTTCCTGCTGTGGAGGTTCTCATTTAAACCTAGAGAATTCTGAATAGCTTGTTCAGAAGGTTCTTAGCTCCTCTGAGCTCTTGTCAAGATTAGTGAATTGTGAATAGGTTGTTAATTAATTGTGCGTACCATGCCGCTAAAGAGACACAGATGTGGTCCTGCATGTGTAAGTTATGATTTCTGTTTTACTTTTGTGTTTTATGCTTTTTCTTTCTGCTTGCATATCCTATGCTATTTTACAGGATGTTAAAGGTAATGTTAAACTCTGACATTACGTTTAGGTGTGCGTTAAGATAGCTGTGTGGTTTGAGTAAATTAAACCTTTCTAATAATCATTGTTTTCTTTTTGCTAAATTTGCTTTCTGTAGCTACAAAGATATTGTTCAATTATTTATTTTACAACATTATGATTACCTTTCTCTCACTTGTTCATTTGTTTTTCACAGAACAAGGAGCCGTTTGTCGATGACTCTTTTCCTCCTGCCCCCAAATCCCTTTATTATAATCCAGCCGAAACGAAAGACAATCATGTTGTGCAGTGGCTTCGACCTCATCAGATTGTTATGGAAGGAGATTCTAAGCTGAAGTGGGCAATTTTTCGAACACCTTTACCATCTGATATATCCCAAGGTACTTCAATGGTGGTTTTTATTAATAAGCAAGGGTACAGTGCTTTTAATTTTTGATGGTCTTCCCACATTTTTAATTTTTACTCATCTGAATTGATGATAATGAATTTTATGATCTTAATGGATGTAATTGTTTACACAATTGTACATTATAGTATATTTTAAATTATTCCTAAAACTAAATATATTTTATTCGTGATTTCTCTCAGTGATTAAAATATAGATTTTAGCATGTTATTTAACCAATTCCAGGGATAAATAAATAAATATAAATTGATAAATACTTAGTTATTTCATTGATTCTATTTGTTGATGGTAATTTTCTGTTAATCAAGTGTTGGATGAAATGAATGTAATTACCAGAATTCTTTTTCAAAACATTTTAAATATTTATTTAAATTATGAGCTCTAATTTATTCAAATCTCATCACTTTATATCTTAAAAAATTAAACCTTATCGCACCTGCTGATAGATTAGAGGGAAGTTAGATAAATGTTTTTATTTTAATGATACCATCTTATTTAACAGCACTCGCTTGATTTTAAATTGTTGGTCACCATTTAAATAATAATAAATAATTAGATGAAGATTACAGAAGGCTTGCTATTTACTTAGACTTTACTTAGGGTTAGAATAAGAAAATTTACTACTCAGTCTTACCCAAGTTAAAAGATTTGAAAAGTTCCACCCTCTATAATTAGAATTGTAATATAGAAATGATTGCTCAGATAATGATGAACTAATCATGTAAATTATCATTCCCTTGAAGGAGTACTTGGAAACTGCTGGCTCTTGAGTGCTCTAGCCGTCCTAGCAGAAAGGGAAGATCTTGTGAAGAAAGTGATGGTTATGAAGGAATTCTGTCATCAAGGTGCCTATCAAGTTCGTCTGTGTAAGGATGGAAAGTGGACTACAGTGCTTGTGGATGATCTTCTGCCTTGTGATAAACGTGGTCACCTTGTTTACTCTCAGGTTATCTTTCCTTCTTTCCATTCAAGTTTACTTCAGTGCTTAGATGAAGTGCAGGTTTTGTTGAATTAAGCTTTTTTGATCAAGATATTTCCTAGGCTTAGTAGTAATGGAAAGTTGGTACTAGACGTGCTTATAAATCATATCATCATCCCGGAAAAATCTACTTTCAGGCTAAAAGGAAGCAGTTGTGGGTGCCACTGATAGAAAAGGCTGTTGCTAAAATTCATGGTTGTTATGAGGCCCTCGTTTCAGGAAGAGCTATTGAAGGTCTTGCTACTTTAACAGGTACAAATGCTTTTTCATACATTGAAGATTTAGTGCTCTATAGTGTGAGTTTTGTACCATACTTACTTGGTTTTATGTGTATGTTATGGAACATCAACGTTTAATTCATTGTTTTACTTGACTGATTGTTGCATGAGTTATTTTAGAATTTTTTTTTTTTAATTTCTCTCTGTGACCTAAGGTTAAATGATTGATGTTATTTGTGTATTAACAGTCTGAAATCATCTTTAGTGATTAATTGGGATTGACTTAGTAGTTACCAAAAATCAAAATATAAAATTTTAATGTTGATTCGAAGACAATAACTCCAAACTTATTCTTTTCTTATCTAGTGATCTTTTTTTCTTAAATATTTTTACTTCCATAGCTGTTGTTTTCTTTTTTATTACTTACATATTGTCCATATTTGTGGCTACTTTAGTCCACTAGTGACGTATCAATTCAGTATTTAGGTTCATTTGAAGATTATTGATCAATCAACTTAAATATTTACACTATTACTTTTTATGTTTTAAGTGTTATTTCTTAATACCACTGGATTTTCCAGTTTTTCATTAACTTTATTTTAGTAGATGTTCCCAGTCTTGAGTTTATATTCCATTGGGTCATTTTCTTAGATTTTTCAGTTACTTAGTCCTAATCTTCTTTAATTTTTATCATTTGATTATTGTTGAATGTGTTAAGCCAGACTTGTCTCAATTTTGATTAACTATATCTTGGTCCTTCATTTTGAAATAGTGATATTATTTAAGAAGTTGGTTTAAAGGTAATTAAAGTTTAATTCATTGAGATATCTTTATTTAAAATTAACTTGGTCTCAGTAAAATCTTCTTGTTTTATTTTTAAATCTATTTGAAAATGTATATCGATTTTTTCATTATATATCTGTGTCACAAATGATTAAACAACTATGATTCCCTACAATAGGAGCACCTTGTGAAAGCGTTCCACTTCAACCATCATCTTTACCATCTGAAGAAGAACTTGACAGAGATCTAATTTGGGCTCAGTTACTTAGTTCTAGGGTGGCTGGATTTCTCATGGGTGCATCTTGCGGAGGAGGAAATATGAAAGTGGATGAAGATGAATATCAACGAAAGGGTTTACGTCCAAGGTAACTTATTGGATAACACAAAAAATAAAAAGTTAATGGTTTTGCCTAAAATTATTTTTAATTATTTTCTTTGTATGTGGCATTTTAAGCTTAGCTGTCCAAAATATAAGCAGACATCGAATTTGATTATTTTAGAAATCTTAATTCTTATGTTTCTATCAATTTTACCATCAATAATAGATATTAATAAATGAGGTCATGAATAAAAATAATTGAAATTTCAGTGTGTATAAATTTTATGTTAATTATCTGTTGGGTTAAATCACCTTACATCTAATATATACATATCAAGGACTTATTTCATTGAAGCTTTTTTTCCAAAGGACACATTACTTAAAGTGGTTAACTGAAGCTTTTTGCTCTACTGATGGTATAAAGTATAGTTTCCAATAATAATGCAAGTCTCAAATGTTTTTACGATAGAAATAAGTTGATCTAATTTCCTAAGTCATTACTACACAATTATTGTGAAAATAATGTCTCTAATGATTCATCCTTGAACTAGTTCTTCTTTACTCTATTTCCTTGATATTTTGCAACCACACCTGATAGCTATATTTAAACCCATTGTACCTACAAAAAGTATTTGTCCTGTAAGTGCTTTCTAACGCAATGGTAGTTTTTATAACTATAAAAGATGACTTATCCTCATTCATATTTAGATCAAGAAAGTTCTTTATTTGGCTAAAAATATTAAACTAAATGTGCAGTGGAATTCTTCAACAAGAATCATATTATCTTCAATGATTAAGATTTTAATTTGTAGCCATTTCCTCCATTTGTGCCCCTAATTAATTGATTACAAGTAAATTGAGTGGCAGTTCTTCATAGTTGATAGCACAAAATTGTATCATTTAATCTATCAATTTCTATGCCAGAGATCAGGATATCTTTGTTTTAAGGAGATAACAATTTTTGTTAAGAATATAGCCACTTGACAAAAATGGTGGAGATTTTTTGCCATTAGTTAATTTAGGAAGTGTATGTGTGATGTTCATTGTATGCAAAGGAGTGCAAAAAATCCACTCATGCTACATTTGTGATATAGTGATGATGATTATTATTTGTAATTGGTATCTTGTTTTCACTTCTTGATGCCTTGTTTCTCTCCAGGCATGCATACTCTGTACTGGATGTAAGGGACTTGCTTGGAATACGCCTCTTAAGACTTCGCAATCCTTGGGGTCACTACTCTTGGAAAGGTGACTGGTCTGATGATTCCCCAATATGGACACCACAGCTTAGGGAAATGTTGATGCCTCATGGAGCTTCAGATGGCGTATTTTGGATATCTTTTGAGGACGTGCTAAAGTGAGTGAGATCATTTGATTTTCAAGTCATTTATTTTAGAGGAAAGCAATTTAGTATTTCCATAACTTCAAAAATTTTGTGATTGTCATTATCTTTATAGTGATTAAATAATATTCTCTGTGTTTTAGTAATTTATTGTCACTCAATCTTAGTCCCCACTAAGTCGAGTGAGTCGTAGTGAGTGCAGTGTAGTCTGCATTTGAAATTTTCGAGAGAAAAGATCATTACATACTTATAAATGTAATTATTTACTCTTCAGATGAATCATTTCTTTGTAACTTCAAAACAAAAGGTACTAAACTTTGCTTTATTTAATAACTGTATACAGTTTTAAAATTGTGTAGAGAAGTTCCTATTTTGTGTACTGCAGTGACTTATTTCACTAAAAGATAAAGACTTAACTTTTTTGGGTCTTCCTCAATCATGGGATTCTGACTCAAATGTCCTAATCTGACAAGGGCAAGTTGCAAGAGGATCTACAAGATGGAATGAAATGTTATTTAATTGTAGTCTCTTATCCTTTTCATTGAAAATGTCATATTTTTAAATTTTCCAATTTTTAAATGAAACTATACTCCCTACCACACCCTTAAATACAGTTTGCAAAGTATTTATAGAGGTAGCTTAAATGAATTTATCATGTTGAATGATGAATTTTTATGATTTTCTTTCTCTATAATGTACGTGTTTATTTTTTTATACATTTTTCTAGAGTAGTGAATATATACTGCTAGCAACAGTAAGTTCATCAAACATAAGGTTTTGGTATGGTATAAGGTATATTCTCATTAGATATTCTGCAATAAGTTGGTATATTGTGATCATGCTTGAGTATTTCTACTTTGTATGTTTGATAGACACCCTCTTAGGTTTACTTCTAACTCTCATCCTTCTTTGAATGAAATTTCAGAGTTGAGAATTTCTACTTCATAGAAAGATCTATATCTTAGACCATCATTATTTCTATAGGAATTCAAGGGAAAAGTTGTAAGGGTAGGGGATTAAAACTTCTCAGTATCAGATGTAGCAAAACAGGTTTGTTTTTGGTGTAGCCAAGTGAGACTAGAGGAATTGTTGCCTTTGTTTTAACTCACTTCTTCATCTTTTATTATGTTGATAGAAATTTTACCAAAATTTTAAGTTACAGTCAGCTTTGGCTACTTATGTACACTAATTTTAGTAAATTATCTAATTTGATTTTAATGAATATGAAGTTAATAAATTTAAATTAAGGGTCTAATACATCTGAAGGTATCAGTGAATGGTGAAAAATATCTTGCATATTGTTTTTTCAATTAAAATATGTTGTCTTTTAATTGTTTTTAGTGAATGCTTTCTTCTCATTGATGTTGACTGATTTAGAATTAGACAACTTAATATAGATCGGCATATTCATTGATATAAATCTCTTATTGTATTTCAGATACTTTGATTGTATAGATATTTGCAAAGTAAGGAATGGTTGGAATGAGGTTCGGTTGCGTGGCACACTTCCTCCTTTAGCATCTCTTGATCACTTATCTTGTGTGCTTCTCACTGTTCTCGAACCAACTGAGGCTGAGTTCACACTGTTTCAAGAAGGTCAAAGGTAATATTACATCTAAATTCTCTTAATATAGAAATTTTGCTCATATCTCTTATGATGAGTAATATGAACAGTTCTCATATTATTTGTGAGAACTAAAGGATAATTTGTTTTTCAGATTTTATATGATTTTGAGAACTGAAAATTTAAAATTTATTTCCTTGTTTTACTTCTTTCAATTTTATGCATAATATGTGTACTTTTCATATTTTTATTCTTTCATTTGCAACTGCAATTGATCCAAAATTTGAGGAAACCTTAATCTTTTAATTTTCCTCCTCATCATATTCTGATTATTTTGGGACATTATCTTTCCCTGATGATTTAGGAATTCGGAGAAATCACAGCGCTCACAGCTTGACTTGTGTGTGGTGGTATTCCGTGCTCGAAGTCAAGCTTCTCCAGAGGTCGGTCGTTTAGTAGAGCATAGCAAACGGCAAGTGCGTGGTTTTGTTGGCTGTCATAAAATGCTTGAACGAGACCTGTATGTCTTGGTGTGCCTAGCATTCAATCACTGGCATACAGGTAAGAGAGTTTATCCCTAGTTTTTTTCCTCACAAGTTTTTCAATTTCAGTGTTTCTTTAGTTTCTAAATGCAATTTACTTATACTTTTAAATAGTTCTCCATCTTAATGACATAAGTAAGTTAATAAAATTAATATCTGCACTCTTCTAAATCTGTATACACTCATTGTTTATATGGATATAATAATTCTGTAAAATATCAAGCTTAATCAACCCTATTCTACAAAATTTATATATTATAGTATGCAGTCATTGGGATTTTGCCTTGATTTGTTTACAAATAGTTTTCTTGCCGTCCTTCAAGTCACCCTAGAATTTGTATTGTATTACAGTATGCCATTTCAAAAAGAACTTTCTCTGAGAATTATTTAGATTAAAATATGTATGAAAAAGTTATAAACTCAGACACCATGTTTCTCAGTAAATTAAATGTGAAAATTATTTTCTTACTATCACAAAACCTGATCTTCATTTAATTTTTCTTCATTGAAAGTAAGAAATTTTTATAGGAATTCTCAATTTTGCTGCTCTTCTGAAGAGAAGAAATTCATTTTTTGTGTTTTCCCTAGTTTACCCAAAAATTAGGCAGTACAACACTTGCATAATGCATAATTTTTTTAAAAAGAATGAAGAAAATGGTTGATAAAGGAATTACTTATGGCAACCAAAGTCTATATATCTTTAATGGAAAATTACATTTATTTAAAGACAGAAAAGTTACGGAATATTGAATGTGTGATTGTGCTTGATATTTTAGAAGAAATCTATGAAAGCATAAAATTATTTGTTACTTTGCATACATTTTAACAATATAAAATTAGGTAGTGTTGTCCAATGGACATTAATATTATTTATATTTTAAATTTTGAGAAATTAATACACCCCCTGTAAAGTTGTTTGTTAATCAAATGTAAATTCAATTTGTTGATCAAAGACATGTATCTAGAGTTGATGACTGTTTGTCTCTCCACAGGCATGGATAATCCAGCTAATTATCCTGAGTATGTTCTTGCCATCCATAGTTCTAAACGCCTCTTAGTTGAACAAATATCACCTCCAGCCTATGTTTTAGCTGATGCTATAATAAGTCTAACACTTGCTAAAGGACAAAGACATGAGGTCAGTAGGACAGTTCTGTAAGATAACTTTTGAAATGTAAGAATTATGCCTATCTTTTGTTATGTTAATCCACTGCACTATAATTGTGTAGTAAATATCATATATTTGAGAGAAAAGCAGAAAAAGGTTGAATCAAAAGTATTATTTCAAACAAATAATTTTCTTTAGTCATATACAGAGATCTTAAAATGACATTCCAAATATCTTATTTTATTTTGTTCTTCAGATTCATTCGGTTGTAGCTTATTTCTTTTTTACGTAAAGCTCTGATTGAAATTGTAGATTAATTAGAATGTTTTAAGCAATCAAAAATAATGATTTTGTCAGCATCATTTTCAGTTCTGTTATCTTTCAATCAGATAATGGTATGAAGATTGCTAGTGTGATGAATAGTTTTTTTTAATTATCTCTTGGTTAATTATTTAATTTTTTAATATATTTGAGATATTTTTCCACATTTGAGCTTAACTTTTCAACAGCAAATTTACTACAATATAATCTAAAACCCAATTCTAAGTGCTGTATTGTCCCATAAAACGAAATAATAATCTATTCAGACTGTTTTTCAAAACTTCACTGAGCACAATGGTTTATTTTGGAAAAAATCTTTCTTGTAATTTATGTTAGCCTTTATTGAGGTAGAGTAATTGTTGAATAATGTTGACTCGGCATGCAAATATGACTAGTATCACTGATTTTTAAACTGTTTAATTTTAATATTTTAAAGGCTATGAAAATGCCAAATTAATTTTTCATTTCCATTAATGAAATAGTAAAGTCGGTAATCAAGCATATTTTTTTCAAATGATTTTGATTGTGGAAATTTCATTGAGATAACTTGCACTCACTTTCAATTGAATGATTTTGTAACTTATACAGGGACGTGAAGGTATGACTGCTTACTATCTCACCAAAGGATGGGCTGGTCTTGTTGTGATGGTTGAGAATCGTCATGAGAATAAATGGATACATGTAAAATGTGATTGTCAGGAGAGCTATAACGTTGTATCCACAAGAGGTGAACTTAGAACTGTTGATTCAGTTCCACCTTTACACAGGTAGGTTTACAACTAATTGTTTCATGGAAAGATTACTTACATTTAATTAATATTTCATATTTGGACATCTATAATTTCCTTTATTGCCAAGCTTTTGTACTTACTATCATCTATGAAGATACATGCTAAATTGCAGTTTTTCATGAAATGCTCAGTTATCTTCTAGAAGCAGAATTTGATCAGCTTTTACTTATCTCATTGTTAATTGTCACTCTTCAACAAAGAATAGGCTGTTTTTGCACAGTGTATCAAGTTCAACTCAAGGGTCTGATCTATGAAATCCTTGCAAACAGGGCTTCCATGGCATGTAGGAGATCAATACTTTTTAAGTGCTGCCCAACTGATTTGCCTCTAATTGTACAGAAATATTAAAATTTTCAGCTTTAGTTTTCAAAATCTTTTATATTTTGTACCTTATAAATTGTATTATTGCTTTGTATTATTCATGTTAACATTCAGAGAAGGAAATCATAAATATACAGCTCTTCTAAAATCTTTCTTGGCAATAGTGGCACAAGTTCATGATCCAAAAGTTTCCACTATAGTTTTCTTTGTTTATGGAAAGAATTAGAGGAAATTTGCTTTGAATGTTAATTTTTATCACCAGCAGCTATATTTCTTTTAAAAATTTGCTCCGGGATCACAGCTAATGACAAAGGAAATTTATCTCATGATGTTTGTGATTTACTCCTTAACTCCATAAATTTATTCTCTGATTAATATTTTCAGGCAAGTGATAATTGTGCTGACTCAACTGGAGGGTAGTGGAGGATTTTCCATTGCTCACCGATTGACTCACAGATTAGCAAATTCAGGAGGCCTTCATGACTGGGGCCCGCCTTCTACTAGTCACTGCCCCCCAATAGACCGTCAGGTTGAAGGACTACATTCTCCAAGGCTTATTACGTAGCACCAGGCATTGCTCGTTTACAGAGCGAGCAACTCAGTAAGCTCTTGCTCCCAAACAACTCATCATTCTCTGGGCCTTCATGCTGACGGAATTTTGCTTCAAAGAGCACACGCACATTTAGTTGAGCTGAGGCTGTGATGAAGTAAGAATTTCTTTGCACTATGTAATCTCTCAATAAAAAAGAAAAGATAACATAAAAGCATGGTGATTTTGCAAAAAGTGAAATGAAAACAGTGTGTTCCGATTATAATGATAGTGGTTAGTTTTCTCATTTTGTTCTTAAAAATGAAAAGAATGACATTCTGCTTATACAAATGTTTGCATTGCAAAAGAATGGAATCTGTGCAAATTGATAGACCTGTGAACAATGCAAGATTAGTGGTGCTCAAAAAAGTTATAACACTTGTTTTTTATATATATTTGCCCTATCTCGGTAAGAGAAGTAATTACATAGGCCAAAGAATTGTTTTTTTTGTGACTTAATTCCGTATTCTGGCATTTGAATGGCCAAGAATCTGCACAGGAAAGGTTCATTAGTTTTGCTCCAGTTGCAGTATGATAATTTTTTAGTCAATAAGGGTGATTAAAACTAGGGAGGAGCAAATGTGACTAATGCTGCTTTTCACATAGAATCTAGTCATATTGGAAACTCATTAAAGCTCACGTCTCAGCCCTTGCATTTATTATTGGTTTATGTTGATGTGATGATGAAACGGAAGGAGAAAAATATTATTAGAATTGTACACTTTTAGAAGTATCAAGTCATTATTGTGGTGCACAAAAGCAGATTGATTAGAATGATATTGTGTCATGAGTTGATTAAGTATACATATTGATTCTCCTTTGTGAAACTCTGGGCTTTCATGTGTGATAAGCAGTGATTTAAAAAATTGAAATTAATTAAGGTAATGTTAAAGTCATGAATGTATTGCGGCGTTAATGTTCCCCACTTCATTCATGAAATAGGTATTGAATGAATCAGTGCTCTTGATTGTATATTTAATGCTTTGTTTGCCATATCAAAAGACAAAAATGTTAATAACTGTAATAAAAGATTAAAGCTGTTTTGTTGGATATAGAGATTTAATGAATGTACATAAAGTTTTGAATTCCTTCAGTTGTTTTTGGATGTGGACTATGACTTTATTTTTAAGACTTTTAAAATGTGATGTTTTTGCCAGCTCAAGAAAGTTAGCTGGCATTTCTTATCTGTAAACTTTTAAGCATACCTGATATTATTCACAATTAAAAGATTGCTCAACCTTTGCCTGATTCTCAGTCAACTCCTTGCGAGTTTCTGTGGCTCTGCACAAGTTACAAGTCAGTAGGGTGAAATATTATTTTTTAATCCATTGTTTTACTCTCTGAATTATTTATTTGACTGCCTCATCTATCCATAATGTTTTATTACAATCAGAAAGTTTTAAATGTTATTTTGTATTAAAAATTGTATTTTTTTTACATTTTCTGAATCATATTGAATTCTTTCAAATGTTACTAAGGTACTTTAGTATCATTGAGTGCTAATTTGTTGATCAGTGTATATTTTTCATCAAAATATTGTATCTTACTGTTTGTATAGTATTTTTACATTAAATGCCTTGCTGACTTATAATTTCAACAGACCTTTCACATTAGTATGCCAGCTATTGTCTTAGGAATCATCAGATGGAATGGAGTATTTTATAAAATAAACTTCCATGATAAACTGATGCCTAGAATATTAATATATTAGCTGCAATGCTAATACCAGAATGGAATTAACTTATCTGGAAGCCAATAAGGAAGTGTTTATTGTGCACTGTGCAATTGTGATTGCGATTAGATGTTAGGTAACTTCATAAGGCAGATTTATCTTCAGATTTAATTGGATTGGCAGGCATGAACTTAACTTCTTGCTTCCAGTTGCATTTTTCCATTAACAGAAACAAAATATAATGTGGTCATTCTTTTATGTATCTGTGAACATTTATCCTTTCCAAAGTATTTGTAAATATTAAGAAAGAACTGTGTTTCTAAGTTGTGTCACTCTGTTCTACAGCAGGCAAATGTATTTGGCAGCTTTTCTATTCTTCTTTTGGATTTTAAAAACTCGTTGTGTCATGTATTAATATGTAATACAGTTTATATTTGAATTGTTTTCTATATTATAATTTTTTGGCATCTTTTATCTGTATGAATTTTATAAAAAAGGTCTAGGTGAAATTTCCACATCTAAATAAACATTTCCTGTGGTTAAATGTGCTTTATTTAATGAATTAGATCCATTTGTTGGTATGTATTTACTAAGTAATTGTTGATAAATCATGTTGTTATTACAATTGTCTGACATCATACTGCCTACAGAAATTTCCATCCTAATAATTATTTGATGGGTTTGAAATTAAAAAAAAATATTTCCGTGTACATTGTGCAGGACAATATACTGGCATCTAATATTTCAGTATTTATTGGTGTGCATGTGATATTACTGAATACATCTCTATGAAATAAATATCAAGACCAGTAGATTACTAATTTTCTCAAGAGTTTTCCCTCTTTGCTGGTACTAAATGTTTCATGAGGGTTTATAGTACATTTTAACATATGAAGCCCAAAAGTTCTTGGTTGTTGAATATTTTGATAACTTTTTATGTGTACTCTTACGGCATGTTTCTCACATGTTAGCATGCATTTGTCATGTAAAATTTATAAATTGATTCTAGACCTGCATTACAAAATGTTAGTAAATGTAACAATCCACACAATAAAAGAATCAGAAATTGGATGGTTGCCCAATAATTGTGATTATTGAGTGATATAGTTTTGCTCCTACATCATAAATAACTTAGTTCCCTCAGTCTTTCTCAGTTTACTTCTAAATAATTATGCAGATACTTTGTGTTTTTTCTTACTAATAATACTCCTACTTTCATGTAGTGATGACCTTACTGAACCTTGGTAGAAATGGAGGACTTAGATGGACTTTCCATTATCACCCTGATAATAACATTTAAATTCCTTGATCCTCAACTCATTCTCAAAGATTTTTGTTCAGATGAAGCAAGTATGAGGGTGGTCAGAAAAGTTTCCGACCCCAGATTTTTCAGAAATCTTCAGAAAACGCGTTGAGAAATGGCGAAATGTCGGAAACTTTTCAGACCACCCATGTATATAACAGTTATTGAACTCGTACTTGAACAACTTGCTTTAAAATGTCCATCATCTATGAAGTTTGAGATACGATGAAAAACTGCAGTCTAAATTATCTACGCTCTTGATAAAATTTAGACCAGTAAATATATGTATTTAAAAAATTTTGTTATGATTAACTTATTGATTTCTATTGATAAAACAAATGTTTTAAGAAGGAATCCGATGCTGCAGGATTTGTCATTTTAAAGGCTATTCTGTTGGATGATAAATTGAGTTAAAGGCCTCAACATTGTAGTGCCTCAATTAAAATTATTGTTTAATACTTTGAACAAAAATTTGGAGAGTGTGTATTTAATTACCTAATGTTAAATGCATAGGTATTCATAATAATTGATACTTTGCTTAGATATTGATATTAATAAATAACTTTCTTTTTATAAAGTCCCAATGACGAAGAAATCATAAAGTAAAAAGTTTCACAATATTATCAAGGAAATAGAATATGAGAAGATAATTGAATGAACAATATTATTTAGGAATTCTCCCCCTAAAATTCCATCTAGGGATAAATACCATTTTCTAGGTTCGTTTCAACTTTATCTTAAAGAATTTTATGCAGGATAATGATTTTACAGCAAAAGGGAGGTCATTATAAACAGCAGAGGCAAAAAAATGTATGTAGTCCAAGTTGGTGCAAGGGAAAAGAAACATTTGTTGATACTAATTATATTTTTGATGGTTATGGAAAAATGTGTATGAAGGAAATACTCTCAGATTATTCTCTGCAAACAGAATATGCCTTAAAATGAAGTGAAATGTAAGAATCTCTAGAGCGGAATGAGACTTAAAGGAAACTCAAAATATTGTTTTTTCAGCACCTATTAAGCTCAAAAAATAAACTTCATAGACTGCATGCAGCTACAAAAATATTACCTTGAACATCAGATAAGGATATATATTAACACAATATAATATAAAAATGGGATCAAATAACAACTATAGCTAGTTTTCTCAATAAAAAGGTGACTAAAGCTTATTTTGTAGTATTAGTATAGACATTAATTAGCATCCTTATTAAGATTTTCATGCAAGCCTGGAATTTGGCAATTTTGGTATCCTGAATCAATCTGAACCATCAAAGATATTTCCCCTTATAACATAAAATGTAGCCTTCCTTTCATACAGTCACTGATTGTTATAAAGTACCATAATTTCTTTTAATTTGGAATTCAATACAAATTTATACCAATTATAATTCATGAAGAACTTTCCTGCCAGCAGAAAAGATCTCAACACTACAAAATGTATGCAGCTGAACTCAGATCAAAAATGATGAAAAATTTTGTGTAAAAAAATAGCTCAATTCCTATCTGATAAGAATATATTCCAGACTTAATCAGGATCTAATCAACTACCAGTTATCTGTATTCTTTTCTGTGTGTGCCAAATTTTGTTCATATACATTTTGTAATCCTACATAGTTGAGCCTTCTATGAATGAGTTCATTTGAATTTATGAAAATAAATAAAACCAGTTGTTAAAATTAAGTATATTAATTTAAGAAAATGAAAAATTATATACCAAACTTGACATAAAATATAACTTTTCAAAAATGGCACAGTAAACAACAATGATAACTAAAAACAATTTCTACTAAAACTAGGGAATGTTTCATATTTTTCACAATATCAGTTTTTCATTTATGAGAACCTGTTTTTGATAAAACTGTGGTCATCCTCTAAGACCCACTTTAGAAATTTGAATATTTTCTAGAAGAAGATGCATTTATAAAGTACAACAAAAAAGTTACAGACAGGTGATAGGTTAGGTTTGTGTTAATTTAATGTCTTTTCATTGGCTAATTCCATCTCAATTTTCGCTAAAAGATTGATTTATATATTTGTAAAAATAAAAGGAGAATTCTGGATCATTGTGCTGATATCATTAAAGATACAGGCAAGGGTATGAAAAGATTGAGTACTATGAATGAAGGAGGTAGTAAAATGCTTACTTCAAAGGTGAGTTCCACAACTGATGAGTATAAACATAACCAAATCCTCCATGGCATTTCAACTGTTTGTTTTAACTACCCAAAAAATAAGTGTCAGTGGCTACAAGTTTAAGACATTGAAGACAGGAACAAAGGAGATAAAGCTGTTATTCTAGTAAGTATAGTGTTAGTGATCCACAGTCAAGTTGAATAAATCAGCATTTATCAATCATATTTCTCATACCAGCTACCAAAATAATGGAGTTTTATCACTCCTAAAAGTTTTTGCTATTTATCATGGGTATGTTTTGTATATAGTATGCACCATACTGATAATAACAGAACTTGAGAGAATGGCTATGCAAGTACATGAAAGAGGCAAAGCTGAAAGAACATCATCTACAATTTCCCCAATGAATATTATTTTCATTAAAATAAAGGAATAATAACCACTGAGAGAGTAATGAAAGAGGACAAAAAAGATGATTCAAGATAACACCAATGGATGACTGCTGCTTCATAGTAAAATTGGGAAATCTCTGGAAATTGATACTTGTAGTAATTAAGAGTGAATAATAATCACAGAATATATCTATTACAAGAAAGAAGGTCTCTCTTCCTATAGAATTTCATGCCTTTATGTTTTGTGGCAATTTAATTATAAAAAATGGCAGCGTAGTCTATCTATTAGCCATTTAAAAAAATCTCCAAATTTTACATCCTCTTCTGCAAGAATATTTCTGTTTGTTTGATGAATCCAGTACAAGTAAGCTCTTAGCTCAGGAAAACCTAGAATCATATGAAAAATTTATTCACTTCTGAAAATCACCTTATATAACATATCTAGCAGAATTTCACTGATAAAACTGATTCAAATTTTAAAGCACTTTATTTTGCAGTTTCAAAAATAAGACAAAAGTTATTTTAAAGAAGATATAATATACATTTAGACATATCTTGAAAAAGTGCACTGAGGAAATACAAACATGCTTTGAACAACAAACTTGAAAAATGTAGACATTATCAAAGTATATACTTCACAGTAATTCCATATAAATGTTTTTGTTATTAAAATTTTAATTTACAATTGAAAAATTAGATAAATTGATGAATGACATATGAATAAGGAAGCCAAGAAAAACATTTGTATAAGATATAGTTAATATAACATCATATTACGTATTCATTGTTGACTAAAATTCATTCACTCATCGCCAACAGTTTCACCATTTGCACTGAACTTGATAATATTACCCACAATAAAGAGTAAAATATTTGTTTCCACAAAACAAATATATTTTTCCATTGTGGAGAAATACATTTGTTTGGTGAAAATTGAAGCACTTTTATTCTTTGCTTTGGAAAGTACTTCATCCCTTCAAAATAAACAAACAGCATAAAAGTCATAAATAAATAACATAGCTGTCTCACTTTATACTTGAAGAGATATAAATAATAATAAAAATTCTTTAAAAAAATACCAACTGTAAATAATTTAGAATCCCGACAACTGAAGTAAAAATTATTTACAAAAATATGATAAAAATGAGAAACCAATGATCTGATTGGCCAGAACACATTGCAAAGGTCACTTGAAATTTTCACTTCACAATTAACAGTACATTAGGATAATTCCATATGGTAAGGCAAATAAGTGGACCCGTTTTGCCATTTAGATTGGTGTCTGCTTGGCTTTCACTGGAAAGATAGCAGCCAAAAATCAATCAAATTCACTGATCAGAATCTGGTCAATAGGATGCTAAAGATAAATCAAACCTATCCTTCTTCTGAAACTTCTGTTATATACAATTTTTTCTGCTATGAAACAGCACATTTGTCTTTTGTAGAATCCCGGCCCAAAGGTTGTCTCGTTGGTGACAATTGCTGTTCTCGTTCACTCTCTGCAATAGCACGAGCCAACATCTCATCTTCTTCCTCTACTGTTAATTCCCTTGGAGGATCTGCGTGGGCTTTAGTTTCTGCCAAAGATGCTTGCAAAGCCCTGGATAATGCTTCATCTTCACTCTGTGGAATCAAATGTACATGATTTTTTTTTTAATTTACAAGGCTATTTCAGACTACCCCTGGCCCTTCTTACTCCTTTAGAGGATGTCCACATTAATCTTACCGTTCAACATTTTATCTAGATTTTACTTGGTCTTAATGCACATATGTGATAATCGCACGACATTCATTTAAAATAAATGAAACAGGAAATAATATGCGACATGAGAGCTAACATCTTGCTCTCAGGTACAACAGATATGCCAGCAGAAATGTTGTTTATAATGAATGATTTATGTCTATTTCCAAACAAAAAAATGTTTTGTAGGCAAAAAATGTATTTTATATTCATTAACATAACCCTACAATTTAGCCGTAATTCATCAGAATGGTATTATAGGATTAAATAATATTCATAACACACTAGGATATCATGGTATAGAAATTAAATTATTGTTTCAACATGCAAATAAATATTCGCCAGTTATTTTTTCTAATAGATGATATAATGGGAATTCTAAAAAGTTGTAAAATAATATGCACCTTTAAGAGCATATCCAATATAAATGGATTCTATCACTAAATCTTAGCCCTGAAATTAAATTTTCTTACATATTTACTCATGTTAAAGAATAATAAAATTTATGTTGAAGGAATTAGTGTTCCTTCACACTGGTATTAATTTAACTAACTAATAAGAAAAACTGATGTATAATGTTATAAAAATGAGCACAGCTCTAAAACAGTAACAGTTCCTCTCAAGGGAAATCATTCCTTCTTTAATCTCTACACTAACAAAAATCTTCAAAAGTATCAGATTAGTACAAAAAAGACAGCATAGCTACAAATTGCTTAAACATGGTTTTTCGACTATTTAATGATTAAATAACTGAATACTGAAAAAATCAGATGCGAAAAACATACCATTTGCCCTTGAATGGCAGTTACTGGGGGAGGTTTTCTAGAATTCTTGAGACCACCAGAAGAGGAAGGACCTGATGTCTGTCGAACTTGCCTAGCAATGGCAGCTTCACTAATGGTATGAAACAACATATTTAGAAAATCAGCATCCATGAACACATGCAGAAAACTGATCAATAAATGTATGTTATCTTATCTGAATATCCTCATCAAGGTTTAAAGTTTTACATTGATGCTGTTAGTAACCACAGAAAGATGCAAACTCATGGTGCCAAATACTCACCCTGCTTTTGAACGGGCATCGGATGACCCTCTGCAGTGATGATCTTGGGCATGTCTATGCTTTAAACAAAAATTCATATTGCAATCTCTACAAAGAATAGGAACTAATTCTTTTTGTTTACAACCCTTCACATTACACTTATTGGCAGAAACCTGGAAAAGAAATAAAAAGAAAATGAAACTCATTGAATACGTTTTAAAGATGTGTACAAATGACAGCGCTAAGTAGCCTATAATGAAAGGACTAAACATGCTAACGTACCGATCTCCGAGATTTGGCAGGATCTGACTGACAATCATTGTCAATATGGGCTCCAACTGCAATATCTGGAAGTTCACCGCGCTTTGATGGGATGGGAGAGTTACAGAGAGGGCAAACAGGAACTTGAAAATTTTTCTTATACGCGGAAGGGCAGTCGTGATTTTGATATGTGAAGTGCTCGTGGCTGTAATGAATAAGATTAATTTGAGTCTCAATCCTTTAAGTAAACAAGAAGGCGGACATTGAAATCTCATCCCTGGTTCAACCTACCAGAAGATGTCTTTACAGGCGTCACATTTCACTGGCAGAAAATCTAGAACGAAAATTTAAATCATAGTAACACTTTCTGATTAAAACTCCAATAATAGCAGTGCAACCTTAATAAATGAAGCCTTACCAAGCTTATTACATGTTCTTTGAGAACAATTCTTTCCTAAGTGTGGGAACTCCATTTCTATCTAAACACTGAGGTGTCACGAAATGAATGTTTCAAATTTCGTCACTGTCATTTATATACCAGTCAGTTTTGCGATACTAGAATGTTCTTTCTACTGATGATGACATTCAAATTTGCTTGACGTATGAGTAATAGTTCACATGAAACAACATTGAACTTTTATAAAGCTGTACGTATAGCACAAATAATAACTCTCTTCACTTTTACGTATCATTACACAATAACCTCATTCTGACAATGCTTTGAAGATAGCAGCAGCAATTAATAGTAGGAACCAGTCGCAATAGTGTCGAGGTATCGATAGTCCGTGGTGCGGAGCGGAGTTTTCAGTTTCAGTCGTTTCCGAAATGGCAACGTTTATTTAAATTGTTGCTTGAATTGATTATATGCCGGAGGAAATTATTCTTGGTATGTAGGATATCTGTAACTATATTTCATTATTCAAGCCCTTATGGTTATTACCTTTATATTTCCAACTTCTAAAATTCAGTCCACTATTTCATGGAATCGTAAAAAGGGCAAACATCTTGCTAATTACTATACTTAAATGGGTTCTTTAAAAAGTAAAGGGAATAATTTTATATTGTTTCTAGAAGGTATTTTTTTAGCATTCTCTGCGTTATATGGGGTAAGTATATGGGGAACAAGATATATATTTTCATGAATATGTCTTCGAACAAATGTTTAGTTCTTGAATCTTCCTTGTTTATCTTATATACATCCGCAAAAGTGATGTTCGGAATTTTTAAAATTGAAATTTTAACTCATGAAAAAACAACAGTTTCCGCAAAAAAATCAACTTAGATATTTTATCTTTCTTAATAAGAATTTTTAAAATGAGAAACCTGGAGGTAAGGAAACTTTTCAGCTTTTCATGAGACAGTAAATTATACATAAAGTCTTATTTTTATCATTGTTTAGTTCAATAAGCAACTAAATTTAATAAAAGGTAACGGGCGATGAAAAATATTCACCCTCAGGTAGTATTACCTAAGATTGAATGAAAGGTTTTATTCGGATGTACTCTATTTTCTGAACATCCAGCGGGGATTTTGATTTCTGTCTGGAATTATTCGGACATAAGAAAACAATAGGCAACGTATATTGAAAATAACTGGGTGCTAGATAAACTCGGTGCGCATTTTAACTAGAAATCTAAGCTTTCCATGCAGCGTTTCTATTCCGCTGATTTCCATCCCTAGTGGATATCGTCAATTATCTAAACTAGTGCCACCGAAATCTGTAACACGTTTTATTTAAAAGTAGAAATAAAATTTTAGGTAACGTTTTACCTCAATTTCAAAATTTATAATTGCGATATGTCAAAATTTTCTCTGGAGTATAAGTCATATTTTTGTTTCTACGAAAAAGCAATGGCATAGTTGTGGACGATTGTTACTTCCAATGCCCAATTTAATAAGTTCGTTCTCAATGTTTTTCGTACGATTTATGCAAACTAGTCTACTTTTTTCAGTCTCTCTTGTGTAAAAAAGTTGCTTATTAAGTGAAATGACACCAGTTTTATTCCATAACACAGCTTTATTTTATGAACTTTTTCTCTTTGTATTAACAGTGATGAATCGTTTATGGCAGTGCGGGTTAGCCGGCTAGGGATATTGTGTAGAAATAGCCATTTCATCCGTGAAAAAATTTAAGGTATGTAAATAGATTTTTCGTGCATGAAGGTTTGTTCATTTCAAATATATTATTTTAATTAGATCAAGGGGAATCGCTCGTTCATCTGAAAAATGGATTATTGCGTTTTCTTTGGCTCTATTTAAGCGATGCAATAGATCATAATGTTCGTTTTACCGCCTCGTCAGAGGGGCGTCCATACGAGTCCATATGGATTATAAGTATGTTGCGCCTGAAACAGCCTCAGATGTAGAACGCTTTTCCAAGGTCCTTTCAGCGCACAAATTTATCTAATAATTCATTTTTTATACTTAAAACACCAGACTGAGGTGAATTCACAAATTATTTTGCAGATTTTACTCATGGAGATTTGCCGCATTATCACCTTCGTCTTCTTAACAGCGCCACTGCGATGGGCTTAATGTGGCAACGCCGAGGTTTTCCAGTTAAGAAAAAGTCCATGTGGTATTCCTAGTACTCGTCAGATTTTTAGGGGCTTGTTTGTTACGTCCCCTATCTACGTGCTCCTGTACAGCTAAATTATTCTAAGACCTGGCTATCCTCCCGCATTGCATCAAATTAAATAAATATTGTAGTTGCACAGAGAGCCGCAATCCTGTCCACAATAAAAGATAATGGGAAGAGCGAAGAAAGGAAAGAAAGGTGGAAAAGAAGAGGAAGTGTAAGTGGCCCATAAGCCGAATATGTATTATATTCTCATTAGTACATTCCAAGCTAATAAATACTTCTTTAGCCGAAATAGAAAGTTTGGAATGAAGAGTTATTTCCAAGCATATCCCATTTATATACAATATGTTCACCTTTCTAAGGTGTTGTTGGCTCAGTTAAATGTTATGTATTTATTTTTCATTAGATTTGGTAATAATTTGCCTAGTAACGCTTATTGTGATTTATATTTTGAAGCCCTGCCCTGAAATTTTTTCGATACTATTTGTGGAAATATTCGCGAGCTGCTGTCACTGAAATAACATATTTCCTATGAATTTATAAAACATTTTTTTACGAGTACCGCCCTCGCAGCTTTGAAGTAAAGCTTTTGCATTTATTTTCGACGTAGAAATAAGTTAATATATTTTTGTTCATTATTTCAGTGACGATGAATATGATGTCGAATCATCAACTCCTGTCGAGACAGCTGTTAACAAAGGAAAAGAAAAGAAAGGAAAGCGCAAGTAAGTTAATGTAGGAAATGTTGTATGTGGATGTAAAAGTTAATTTTAAGTCTAAAAAAGTGTTACAGATAACTATTTAATATTATATTGGAATGGTTCCAAAAATATTATGATCATAAATCAGAAAATTTGTAATCGAATCAATGATATCGCTTTAAATATTTTCTGCTAATTTATTTTTGTAGGTTAGCCATTTACTTTTAAGCCATGAAAAGCCTAAGAAAATGGATATAGATAACATTTACATTGTTAGCTGTTTGAATTAACATTTCTATTCCATTCTTTGTTTCAGAGGTAAAGAGGAAGATGAAGATAAAAACGAGCAGGCCATAGACGAGGAAGAAATGCCCACTAAAAAGAAGGGAAAAGAGAAGAAAAAGGTAGATGATGACTTGGAAGATCTGACAAAGGAATTAGAAAATGTAGCTATTGACAAAGATGATAAAAAAGGCAAAAAGGAGAAGAAAGCAAAGGTTAGTACAATTCAATGGAAAACTTTTCTTTATAAATCTAAGAATGCTCTGCTACGTTTCTGGGACATTTGAATGATATTCCTTAGAGCAGAAAAGATTGATTTTCAATTTAAACCATGAGTACTTCACAATTATCTCAGCAGCAGGTATCTTAAAACACACTGATAATATCTGTAATCACATATATATATCAATTTTCATTTCTCTGATAGCATTCTTTTTTTTCTGTGGTATAAACTGAATTCTCAACCTTCTTGTATTCAATCAATCGAATCTTTTTGTGTCATAAATTTTCTTTGTGTATTTAAACAATTAAATTGCAGCAGTGTCTATTGCATTGTCAAAACTTCAGAAATAAAGCATAAGCTACCCTAAAATTTATAAATTTTAACATGCTTAAACTTTTATAAAATTACTAAAATGATGAATACTGGGCATGTATGTAAATAGCTCACCTTATGATTTCTATTAAAGAATTAAAAAATCATGGTCACACTTTTGACAAGTCACGTAAACTGCCTCTTTCCTGGGTCAAATATAGCTATTTTCTAAAGCATTTGGCGATAATTCTGCACATTCAAAGTTGGAATCTGGCAAAATTACATTTTGCTGTGAATCTTGTCATGTATACAGGAGAGAAATTTCTGTGCAGATGAATGAGTGTAGTCTATAGATGACACATGTATAAGTCCACATGGACACACATGTATGTATCCACATGGGTGGATCCATATGGTAAGGTTCCAGTTATACTAATTTATCCTTTCTGACCCTCAACTGCTTACATAGTTTACAGGTTGATTAGGAGAAACAGTTTCATCCAAAACATTGCTCCTTAACTTTGGTCTGCTGCTTGTCTAACCATGTATTTAAAACCATCATTTGTGTGACCTCTATATTCCATCATTATTTATTTCATTGTTTATTTTATGAACACATTTTTACCCATAATTAAACTTAAGTATCAGAAATGGAAAAATAATTGGCAATAATCTCACTTCCCTTTAAAATTGAAAATATAGTTAAATTCCTTTGATAAAAGAATTGTAAGATATTGCATTACCTGTAAAATTTGACTTGATAAAAATATTTTGCACAGTTTTTTGTTAACTATCACTACTTCTACTTTAAGTGCGTTTGTTAATTTCTTCAGTGAATTTATTAAATTTTTAAAGATATGTGTGCATAAAATCCATTTTCCCATGTTAAATATCTGTGGGAAAAGTAAGAATTTTCCTTAAAGATTAATTCCAAATCTATAATCTTCAGTGCTGCATATTTATACAACAATATAGAATAGAGCAATAACATAAGTAATAAAATATTGTTTTCAGTGAACAATGTCCCATTATTTGAAGGATCATCATAATGGATGTAATGGAAGTAATATATCTCATTTCTTTGCTTTGCAGAAGGAAGAGAAGGGTAAAGCCGATGATAGTGATGAAGAGGTCAAAGTCAGCTCCAAGAAACCTGCAGGGAAAAAGAAAGGGAAGGATAAGGTTGAGATAGAGGAGAGTGATGATGATATTGTGGTTCCTAGCACAAAAAGCAGACCCAAGGGAGGGTTTGCACTCCTTGCTGCAGATGACTCAGATGATGCTGGTGAGGGCAGTGGGGATAAGAAAGATGATGAGGTGTCCGAGGAGGAGGAGGAGAAGCCAGCCAAGAAAGGAGGCAAGAAGGGCAAAGGAGGTGCAAAAGGAGAGGATAATGAAGGAGATGGTGGAAAAGGAGGGAAGAAGGGGAAAAAGAAGAAGAAAGAAGATGATGATGACGATGATCTTGAAAAGTTATTAGCTGAACTGGCAATGGAGTACTCGGGAGGAGCAAAGGAGGAGGCAAAGGAAGGGGAAGAAAATGAACCTAAAGTTGAAAAGGAAGAGAAAGAGAAGAAGGGAAAGAAGGGTAAAGCAAAAGAAGTGAAGGAAGTGAAGGAGACAAAGGAAGTGGCAAAAGAGGAGAAGGAGGCAGCAGAAGAGGGAGAGGGTGGTGAGGAGGTTGGTACGGTTAAAACTGCTGCACAGAAAAAGAAAGAGAAGAAGGAGAGGGAGAAACAGAAGAAGCTGGCTCTTAAGAAACAGGTAAAGGTTTTATTTTTAATGAATGGTGAATTAAATCTCATTTCTTTATCTGTAATATATGCTGTCTAAGGAAACTGCTTCATTAAGAGAATTATCGGTAGGAGCAATGAAGATGTTCATGAGTGATGCTACTTTATGCTGGTTTGACCCTATCTAGAGCATGCATCAGTATGATATCCTTTAGATAAGTGTTACTTTCTTTAATTTGGATAGGTCCATTGTAAATCTATCTGTTTGTTTGACTTTTTTTGACATAATGATCAAGTGTTACCATAGAGTACTCTGTGGTGTTACTAAGATGCTCCCCAAATAGGAAGAAGATTGTCAGAAGAAAGAAGTTAATTTGTAGGTTAAACTGACTCAATTCAGAGATAATATGTCCACCTCTATTGCATTGGCTGAGATACTATTAATTTGAGAAATGGATCTTAAGATTTTCCTGTTCTAAGACTGATTTTTCCACAGACTACATGCAACAATAAGAAGTTTTTTTAATAATCTTAGGGTGCATGAAATCCCTACCAAATGCTGAAAGAGTTTTTACTGGGTGTTGATGTAGATACCTAAAGGAAATATCTATTATTTTTTAACTTTCTTAATGCAGAGGTGGGGAACCAATGGCCTTTTGATCATGTGTAGCATTTTTGATCATTCAATTTTACCTTTTCATTTCCTTCAGAAGCAAAGGCAGGGCATATAATTAATTTTTTCACATTCTCGATTAATTACATCATGGGAAAGGGAATAGGAAAGTGTTCTGAGTAGGTTAACTTTGTCTTACATTTTTTTTCTTTTTCTCAGTCAATCACTAAAATAAAAATCAAAATTTTAATTTGTAATAAAATCTAGCATATGTATTTTCTAATAATAATAGATTTATCTACAGTGAAAGTAGGGTTGCTCCAACAAAATAAGTTTTTCATAGTAAGAAAAGTTGTTGGACTCACAAGCACAAAGATTAGAATATAAAAATAAAATTGCACAAATCTTTCTCTGGGGCATTTTCTTCTACTGGAGTAAATGTGGAAATCTATGATCAGCTGAGGGGAATCGCCTAGATGAGGCAGAAATGTGGGTTTGAAAAAAATTTGTCATAAGTTATTTTGGTGGAAAAAAGTTAATGTTGAAGTATCAAAAAATTAGGTGACAAGAGACTTAAAATTAACAAATATAAAATTAACAAATGTGATAAAGAAAAGGATAGTATTAACAATTGGATCATATACAAATATACATCAGTTTGCTTGGATTAATATATGAAGGAAAAGTGTTAGGAAAGAAGAGAATGGGAAGGCTTAGGAGATATCTCTCAGAGAATAGGAAGGCTACAGACTCCAAAGAATGGTTAAAGGAAGTAGCTTCTGAATGTAGCAAATGAGTGCTCCTTTTACATGATAGATAAGGATGTCTGTTTCAATATCAACCATTGCTGGCCAACTTTGGACCAAGACACCACACTGTGACCTAAATACAAAACATCAGTGATAGATTATTAATGATCTTTTAGCTTTTCTCATTATTTGGTTCGTTCTTATATTCAAGTTATTGCAATCATATTGCAGTTAGCAATGTTAATTTTTAAATGGCGGATTCAAATCATTGGAAATGGGGTAAATTTTTTTGTGGTTTTTAATTTTTCTTTCACATTCTTTTTAATTTTAATACCACACTTTCTTGCTAATTGTATGATCCTGTGATGAAAACTACTTTTGTTTAAAAGTTAAACTTTTTTTGGAATGTAATGGAAACATTAGGCACCGAATACTTTTTCTATATCCGTACAGGTGTGCTATGCATTTAAGATATCATTTCCTTTCTAAGGGGATGGAAATGCTACCAATAAAGGGATGTATTTACAAGAAGCATATTTACCAAAGCATTGCAAACTGTTGTGTTATCAACTGTACATTTTATCAGTCATACTCGATATTACTTTGCATTTCTAAATGTTAGAATTTAGAACCATCCTTTGGTAATTTTACTGTAGGAGGGTGCCAAGAAAACTGGAGAAGGAGCACAGGAAGCGGTGGAGGAGAAAACTGAGACAGAAACCAAGGCTGTGGCACCACCTGCTAAAGCTAAGGCTGCAGTGGAGAAAGCACCTGCAGAGAAGGCAAAGGGAGCAAAAGATGTGAAAGAAGAAGCGAAAGAGACAGAAAAGCCAGCTGAGGATGATGGCACAGAGAAGAAAGAAGGAGAAAAGGAAGAAGGTATTCATAGAGTACATTAATTTTGTCTTTGTTATGGTGATTACCTATGTAGGCCACTTTATTCCCCATAAAATGGCAATAGAAAAATTCAAGGCAGTGAAAAATTAGGTTAAAAACTTCAAGCTCGTTGAGTTTTCTTAATTTTTAGTTGTTCTAACTACACCCTGTGCAAATAAATTTTCAATCAATTGATTTTATTAGTTTAGAATCCTAAATGCAATATGTACAGATTATCAAATACATGAAATGGTCTTATGTTTAATAAATATTATTTCATTAATAAAAGAAATTGTTTAAAATTATAGTCTTCTCTCCCTGTTATGATTTATGTAGCTTTGAACTTTTTAGAAAATATTGAATTTTTGAAAGCAATTCTTAGAGAACTTGAGTATTTGTTTCTGGACATCTTATGAATGACTATTAGACTATCTGTGTTGTTGAAAACCCAAGTATTTTAGATTCCCTCACTTATTTAGTTTACTAAATTACTCATCATAATATAAGGACTTTCAATAGCTTGTATTAATTTTGGAAACATCATTAATAATAAGTGTCCTATCTCAAAAATTTGATCTGAAATAATGGATTTAATGTAAGTATTTTCAAGTTGGCTACTGAAGATGCTCCTCTTCATTAAGAGTAAGTGCAGAGCAGTGTTCAAAAATGTTAAAATATTAACTCTTATCTTTGGAAATTTGTTAAACCCTGCATCATGATTTCAGCTTGTTTAGATTTATTGATGGACCAAGTCTGTGTTTAGTGTTTGCTCTTGATTTATCAATCTATTATTCTAGGTGATGATAAAAAGAAGAAGAAGAAGAAAGATGCAAAAGAAGATGACAAGAAAAAAGGTCCAGGCAAGAAAACCATTGCAGCAATGCAAGAAGCATTGAAGAAGATGAAGGAAGAAGAAGAGAGACTTGCTAGGGAGGAAGAAGAGAGGCTGCGCAAACTAGAAGAAGCAGAGCAAGCCAGACTTGAACAGGTGTGTAGATTATGTCATTGAATGAAACTGAATTGATTCACTGAAATTTTGATCATGTCATTAGAAACTTTAATAAGGATGATTTTATGTTAATACAAAGGGCTTTTAGTTAATAATTTTCGATGAGTGTTTAGTATGCCTATACACATTTTTTAAATGTTTTATTATATGTATTTATGAAAAAACCACAGAACTCCCTGGATGACCCAGTTCATTAGTGTATCAACTATTAGTACCAAATTTCATCTCCTGACTGTGATTTGAATCAGGGGCTTTAGCTTAGCATATCCTTTACCCAAATCATTGCATTAATTGGGACTGCAAATTCTTTTCTTCTGAGATGGTACTGGATTACAGACCACTCTTTGATGTACCTATATTTTGATCTAAATCATGCAATCCTCATATGAATTTTCTTTCGATTTCTAGATTCGCCTGGAACAAGAGAGGAAAGAGAGAAAGAAGAAGAAGGAGAAGGAGCGTAGGGAGAGATTGAAGGCTGAAGGGAAGTTCCTAACACCAAAGCAGAAGGCAGACCGAGCACGTGCCCAAGCTATGCTAGAGGCACTTAAAGCACAAGGAGTCGAGGTCCCAGAAACTGGTGCGACTCCAGAAAAGAGGGCCCCACGCCCTGGAACCAGGATCCGTCCCCATAAAGCTGCCAAGGGCCAGGCTGCAACCCAGCCGGCTGCTTCTCAACAAACTCAGAATGCTACTACAGGTGAGCCAAGTATGGATAAAGAAATAAATGGAATAAACTAAATAATTCAGTAGTGTCTATATTACAGTTGGTCATTGTCTTAGGATGGTTTAACTTTATATTTGCATTGTGCTAATGGCATAAATCTTTATCACATTAGTTTTTGTCTAAGAATCATTCAGGGTTTAAGAAATATAAGTTAAGGACCAAAGAAAATAAATCCATTAGACCATCATTCAGCTTTCATGATTGTTTTCTTATATTAAATTTAGTGTAGCATTACAATGGTGCATATGTTACAAGGAAGTGAAAGAATTTCTGTAATTGATGAAAAGAGCTATTGTATGTCAAGTTTTACTTTCTCATAGTTATTCCTTTCAATGAGTCTGTTTCAAGTCACCATTAAAGCAAGTTTGATTTTAGTAAGTTTCAATTTGTAACACTCTGCAATTGGTAATGTTTCTTTATATACCTAAGAGCAAATAATATCCAACTGTCCAAGCTGATGGATTATTGGTTATTCATGGCTAAATCTGGTCATAGGTTGATTACTAACTGTAGTTTATTATAAATTATGTAATCTTTTGGTATCAGAATGAGCTATAAAGTTAATTTTATGAAAATGTCATTCTATAAATTTCTGCTGCCTAGATATTTACATTACATTTGCTTTTAAATATAAACTTCCTTCTAGTAAATTATGTTCCAAAATGTATCTTGTGAGCCTTAGTTCTGAAAGCCATTCAGTTCATTCTTACTAATGACTCATTTAGAAGAATCATGCAGTGTTAAACCTTTTATTGTAAATTATGGTATCTTGAAATGATAACTCAAGTTGTTGAGAACATAAAGCAGACTTCTGCGTAACATATTTTGTGTTTTAATAGACTGTAAAATGAAAGAAGGCTTTGTGTGGTATTTTATAGAGGAATATATTTCTATGGTGTGTCACTTTACATTGTGCTAGAATAAGTAATGCTACCTTATTTACTCACAAATAACATGCACCCTTTTCATTCCTTTTTTGACTCAAAAATTTTGGCTTGCATTGGAATTGATAGTGCACTAGATGGGCATAAATCTACTTGTGCACATTTCCAATAGTCTGCAGCCTGTCTGATCCTTCTCTCATCCTGGTTCCTTGCCAAACTTATCATCAATGTGCTATTTATGTTTTGTCTATAAGAGCCCCTGTATGCTCCAGAATAAACAGATAGTTTTTAATTAATAGAGAATCAGCAAGCCCAACAATTTTATAATTGGCTGATTACAAATTGGTGAATCTGTGCACAAAAGTAATATTGATGACATAATATAATGATTAATATAAATGTTAACGTAATACATGCACAAAAATATTAGTTAATTAGTAATTGGATTATGTGCGCACTTAAGTGAGCGTATATCTGATTCATTTCTATAAATTTCCCATACAAGGTAAAAGATTTGGTATAGGTGACTGCTGGTGTTTTGTATACACATATACGTTACTGCAAATAACATGATCGCATATCTTGAGATGTGCATTAGATTTGTTGGCAAATGATTTTTCCAATGCTGGAAATTTGGGGTGTGAATTACATTCGATTGCATGTTATTTTTGAGTAAAGCATTGGGTATTTCCTGTGTGCTGTAGTTCTTCTTTTCTCATTTCTTTGTATAATGATTATTTTCCCTTCTGTTTTAATTTCAATTTCATGCATAGAAAACTCATATTTATAGTATTTTTCTCTAGTTTCTAATTTTTGTTGATTTTTACAACTATGAAATATTCCATATTGATATTTTGTGTTGTCTGAAGAGTATATCTGATAAAAGGTTTTTTGTATTTATTCTTAGAAGAAGCAAAGAAATCTGATGATAAGGTAGTAGAAGTTCAGATAGTTGTGAAAGTAGAAGATGAGAAGAAAGAAAAGAAAGAGGAGGCAGAGGATGATGATGGTGTGAGAGATGCCTGGGATGAAGATACCTCTGAGGAAGAAGCAGAAGAAGAAGGTAAGTAAAAGAGGCAGTCTATCATAAATCTTTTTCAACTCCTTGTTACATGTATTATTTAAATATTAAATATTAATATCAGAAGGTTTATTTCACCTGAAAACATTTTGAAATGAGTTTTCTATCTCAAATACAGTCATCTAGAAATTGAGTGCATAGGTTTTTATTCAATACATATCAACCAGAAGAGTTATAATTTGACTTTTATAAGTTTTAAAATTTTGCCAGGATATGACTAGTAGGTAATTGTGGTTGAACTCAACATGATTTAATGATCATGAGATAAATGGAAGTGAAAATATCTTATGTTCCTGGGACATAAACCCAGTTCTACTTCTTCCTAAGCAAGTTACATTTATTATTCTTAGTACCAGAAAACTGCTTCTTATTGAAGTATTTCTGTGGGTTACGAGGAAGAGGTCTAGAAGGTAACTTGGTATTCAAGGATTTGTGCATTAGGAAACCCAAATAATGAACGGAAGTAAGTTGTACATGACTAGAACTAGAGTCAAGATCATGCAACTTTCTAGTTGTATGCTCTTGCCAATCAAGCTACCATAAGGAGAATGTCTCATCCTGTTTTCATGGTAGCAGTCATCTCAGCTATGTTCTTCATTCTACTTTTCTGTGACTTTTCTCTACTGTCTATACCTCTTATTTTTTTCTAGATGCACTGTACATCATGCAAATTTTTATCTTAAAATTGCCTTGCCTGTGATGTAGTCTATTTTTCCAAAATAAAATGTGGAAGGCTGAAGGGCCAAATTTTGCTCTTCCTCTTAGTCTATTAATGATATAATTCTACTGATAATTACTTGTAGTAGTGGTGTTATTAAGAGTGAATTGATATTTAGTCACTTTACATTTATGGGCACCCATTGGTATTTGAATCTCTTCATCAGAAGCAAACGCATTACCTTCGTGGCTACGCAAGAGCCTGATAATTACTCCTTTCTCTGTGAAGAATTCACTTTGCTAGTTCATGATAATCTTATTATTACCACAAGAATGTTAACATACAGGTCTGTTTGTTAACATTTTAGTGATTTATCCATCTTGTATGTTTTATTGCTTAAGCTACAACACATTTTTTCCATGCATACAGTTTGAATGTAGAATCATTTTTCAAGCTTAAAAACAAATTCCTCTTGAACTCAACATTAAAGTTCATTCTTTGAGGTGTAGCTTTGTGTATAAGTCATGAGGTTTTATTGGTAATATAGAATCTTATATATTGCTTATTATATATGAAATAGTTCTGTCTGCTACTTCAAATAATTCCCTATTATATATGTTGATATTTTATTGTTCACAGACAAGTCAAAGGCAAGCAGTAAGGGCAAGGATGGAGAACCAGATGAAGAAGTTGTAGAAGAGGATTCTGAGGAAGGAGATTCAGAGTCTGAGGATGAAGACTCAGAGGAAGACTCCTCAGATGAAGAAGAGAGTGAGAGTGAGGAAGAGCATAAGACCGATGCAGAAAGAAGAAGAGAGAAGGCACTAGCTCGAATTAAGGTAAATATACAAATTGAGGTGCCTTTCAAAGAAGAAGAGAAACAGAAGAGAAAGCAAATTATTCAGAGTATAGGCAGTGGTATTCTTGTTTGACACTAAATTTCTTCTTAAACTGAAGTATAATTTCTCAATTCAAAGGTACTGTATAAGGTCCATAAGGTATGCTTTTAAATCCTCTATGTATGGCTTTACTAATCTGCCCGATGAAATATTAAAAAGTTCCTTTTCGTCATGTGGTGGTAAATTTGTCTTGGAAATCTTGAAAGAGGAGTAATGTTAGGACTATGGTTTCTGTATTGGTATGCATTGATGGAATAAAAGTTATAGAATGGATGCAGAACCAAAATTGCAAAAACCAAAATGTATATGATGTTGAACCAAGAATTGCAAGAACTGCCTTTGACCAAATATAATCAAACAAATTTATTTAGTGGCATAATAAGTAAAGACAGCTTGTGTAATTATTGTTAGTGTTAAAAATTAACTTCATACTCAACGTCAAACTATTTGATAACAGTGCATCATCTCCTCATTGAATGCTGTGCATAAATTCAACATGCTGATAATGATATTGGTTATGATGATAAATGAAATTGCTTCTTGGAAACTTAAAATTACCTGTCCCATATTTTTCACTGTTTTAAAATCAGTTCTATAGGTTCCATTTTATTGAAAGAACTTCTCAGTTCTGAATGTGAGCAAAGGAGAAATGACTTCTGTTTTTAGATGAGGGAGACAGACATCCATCTTAGTTGCCTCATTGCTATGTTCTTTTTCTGAAAGAGGAGAATCAACATGAGAATGAGATCTTTATTCGTATATCTGTAGTGACTGTTTGAGATAAGGTTCTCCATGTTTTATTTAATTAAATGGAACGTAAGTGTGTAACTTTTGCATATTTAGAAAGTTTATTGCAAGAGGGATAAGAGTTCATGAAAAATATGCAACTGCTGACCTGAAATCATAAAGATGTATCGTCTTTAAGGGAATAGGAGTTGCAGAGTAGTATCCATTACTATTTCACTATTTAAACTTTCTGAATAATGTACTAGTCAGAGAAGATATTGATTCAAGTTGGTTTTGCATGATTTCTTATTGAACTAAATTTTTCTGTAAAGTAGCATTTTTGTCAAAGGGAAAATTTTTGTTAGGAATGAAATAACCCTTCAGTTCTTCATGCCTTAAGCAAATGGCCATTAAAGTAAAGCTTTACCGACATTCCTGCATTTCACCTAGTTTTATAAGCTGATTTTTATATTTCTATTTTTTTTTAGAAACGAAGAGAAGATGCAGAAAAGAATCGTACCGTTGATGTTCTTCGTGCTGCAGTTATTTGTGTCCTAGGTCATGTAGATACAGGTATGTTTTGGTTTTCTCTATTACTTACATTTCATTATTAGTGATAAAATTTGTCAATAAAAACCAGGTGAGGGGTTAATTCCAAACCTTCATGTTAATGATTGTCCCAGGGCACTTCAGCTGATATCTTATTCTTAGATTGTATTGTTACCGAAGTTCATGGTTTCAGGAAAAACAAAAATTCTTGACAAGCTGAGAAGGACTAATGTCCAAGATGGTGAAGCTGGTGGAATAACTCAACAAATAGGAGCAACAAATGTGCCAATGGATGCCATTAAAGAACAAGCTAAAGTAGTTAAAGGAGTAAGTCTAAAAATTACTTAATTAATCGTAAAAATTCTATTGTTTTTATTAAACTACTAATGAGGATCCCTTACTTTAGTTTGCAGATTTTGATATGCGAATCCCAGGTCTCCTGATTATTGATACTCCAGGACATGAGTCTTTCAGTAATTTGCGATCTCGAGGATCCTCTCTCTGTGATATGGCTGTTTTGGTAGTAGATATTATGCATGGATTGGAACCACAAACACTGGAGTCAATTGGTCTACTCAAAACTAGGAAGACTCCATTTATTGTTGCATTAAACAAAATAGACAGGTATGAATGCATTGTATATAAAAATTCTTCATTCTCTACTGCTTAAGTATATTCATGAATTTTCTATTGATTTTTCATTAAAAATTATTAAGATTTTTCATAATACAAGATTGCTTTGACAAGCATTTAGAACTCAATGACTTACCCAGAAATGATATATCATCGGCAACTCTTATCAAGGCTAATTAACTTTTGTAATTTATATCATTGTAAGATTTGATACTTTAATTGCACAAAGCTAATACAACTCATTTTCTAAATGATCAACTTTCATCATTTGCCAGAGGAATGAATTGATAGAGAGAGAAAGAGTATTTCTGAATTTTGAAATATAATAAATTATCAAAAATGAAAATAATATGCTTGAAAAATTCAGTTTATTAATGTTTCAAGCAAATATAATAAGGAAAACTGCAAAAAGAAGTATATGAATTCTTAATATGATATATTTGCCATTTGTTGGTAGGCTGGAAAGAAAGATCATAAAATATGTTAGATAAGAATTTTAAATGAATATACTTTTGTTACATAATTTTATTCATGCGCTAAAATTAATATAATAAATAAATATAAGGTACTTATTAACATAATCATTTAGCTTATGCTATTCAATTGAAGTCTAGGATTTTGTAAACATTTGTAAGATGATCATACTTTAAAACCTTTTCTTTGGAAGTCTAGAAAGGTAAAAGATTGTCTCACATTCATGCATATCAGATATTAAATTTGTGCTTAAAAAGATTTTGATGAATTCAAAGCATTGTTCCTTAAGGCATCCAATTCTACAGGATAAGCATCAAATTTCATGTCTCTAATGTATTGTATATTAAGTAATTGACTCCTATTTTTCAGATCATCTGTGGTAGTTGTGGGTTGCTTTTTGTACTTCCTTGGTCCTGCTCCTTGTATTTAAATTTGAAAAATGAATTATTTCAGAGAGATGGATATAGTCACACACTCCAAAGCCATCAAAATCAGGAAACCAAGCCCAATGTGCATTTTGCTGCCCAAGGCAGCATCCTCGGGGGCCAAAACGTGTCACGTCACTGTATTCATGTCTTTTGCCATAAGCGGTCCAACCTTTGGTTTCTTTCAGAGAGATTGATTTACAGTGTGTTTTGAATGATTTTAACTCTCATTCAGTGAAATCAAGGCTTGACACATTCATTCATACCTAATGCTGTTCTAATTGAGCATTGCATTTATTATATTGTTATCCCATTTTCTCACATTTATTACTCATTTCTTGAATACTTCCATCTAAGTCATCCTGAATCCTCACAACTTCAGTTAGCCTCACTAACTTTTTACTGGACTTAAACACTTTTTCTTCTGCAACATTCTTCTTCCTATTCTCTTAATGCATGTTTAGTTTAAAGGTGAAGTAAAATTTACCATAAATCTCTTGTAAATGAGTGTAATAATCTAGATAGATAGAATGAGGCAGACACTCAGTTGAAGCAGGTTGTAGCACATCTGGGGACAGGCAAAATTTTTGTCTTAAGTTGGAAGCAGAGCATCTCAAGCAGTATTTTATCGTGTGATTTGCAAGGCAGGGACTGAAACAAAGTCATGCCTTAAGTAAGAGCATAAATGGATTTTACTGTTTATCATTACATTTCCATAGCACCAAACATGAAAATGAAATATCAGGATACCAGTTCTATTTCTAGTGTGAATTAACAATGAATCACAATTGAAAATGTTAAAGATGCTATTTTAGAGAGGAAGAGAAAATCATCAATAAAGTATGATTAGTGAATGAAAGGGTAGTGATATGTCCTTATGTTGGATTAGAAAACCTGTATGAAATTAAGAACCTATGGGGTGACATCATTAAAGAAAACATTCCTGTATTAATTTTAAAATAATATTGCCATACTTTCTATGCATAGTATATGGACAGCTTGCCTAGTACCAAATGTAGTACCAAAAAATTGGATATAATATTCAGTTTTTTGCTAGGTTTGTTAATATTATATTGATATCCATAGGTTTCTAATTGAGAGAATTTTCTTGCAGATTATATGATTGGCAAACCTATACTCGTAGAGATATTAGAGATGTACTTAAAAGTCAAGCCGCTAATACCCAGTTGGAGTTTGAGCAAAGAACAAAAGAAGTTATTGTGCAATTTGCTGAACAGGTAAGTATCACTTTGTTCTTCAGATATTTTTGAATAATTATTTAATATTTTTGATTTTGATGATTTAAATGGTGAAACCTTTTGTGTGTGAGTATTAAACTGTTCTGGTCATGTAATTCAGTAAAGAATTAATGCCTAGGGAATATTATGTTTCATTGAGAATTGCAGTATCTTGCTACCCATTCATTTATTTTGTTTTTAATTATTTTTAGTGCATTGTATACTTTTTTATTCCAGGGTTTAAATGCTGCTCTTTTCTATGAAAATCCTGATCCTAGAACTTATGTTTCCCTTGTGCCAACATCTGCTATCACTGGAGAGGGTATGGGTAATCTCCTAGCCTTACTTGTTCAAAACTGCCAGAATATGTTGGCCAAGAGATTAACATACTCTGATGAGCTGCAGGTAAGGATAGTATAAAGGAAAATATTACTTGTTTTCAAATGTCCATGTTTTAATATTTATATTGTTTCAGTTATAGTTTGATTTTGTTATCCCTTATTTACCTACCATTCGTGAAAGCTTTTACTGAGAAAGAACTTATTACACCTTTTTTGTGAAGTTCAGATTTATCTGAACATTAAGATCCACTGTCCCTGAATTCTTGGGATATCTGAACCCTTCTCTATCACAAAGTTGGAGCTGCATATTCTATGTGATGAAGTGTTGCCAGTCCTCCCTTCTCCACTAAATGTAACATGGTTTAAGGACCACCACCAGGACTTTAGGCCAAATCTGATAAGGATACTGACCTTTTGGTTGCTGTTAACACTTTAATGTCAGCTTAAATGTGAAGTCTGTAAGAGCTTGACACCATGTTGCTGTCACTGGAAGTTAAATAATATAATATATACATGGATTCACTCTAGTTTTTGAAATCTAAGTAACATTCTAATAATAATTGGATTCACTCACACTTGCCATAAATTCTTCATGCAATTGAGGAATTTCACAAGAAATGAATGTTTTTCTTTCTTGAGTTATGCTTCGTACTTATCATTAGTGAAAATTTTAAAAATTCCCTTTAATTAATCATTTGTTCAGTGTGAAAAATGGAAAATATTTATATTTCTCTTTACCTTAAAATTTGTATGAACCATGATTTGCCTTAAAACCTGATCAAATTTAATTAATTTGAGGGAATGGTGTTTAACAGTTCAAGAAATGTTCATTATAATTCAGAATCTCATTTTGTTGGACAATATACAATCTTCTTTTCTTTAGTATAGTACTGGGAGTTGAGAAACAAAACCCTGAATAATGTAAAACAGCAGTCTAGTCTCTGTTTAATTCTTTTTGTAATGAGTATAATTAATCTAATTTATGTGAGGGCAGTATGTTGATGTACTATCTTGTTTTTATTTTTTTAAATTTCAGGCTACTGTTTTAGAAGTTAAGGCTATTCCTGGCCTGGGAACTACTATTGATGCTATTCTGGTCAATGGACGTCTTCGTGAAGGTGATACTATGATTCTAGCTGGTACTGATGGTCCTATAGTTACTCAAATTCGCTCTCTTCTAATGCCGCAGCCAATGAAGGAACTGAGAGTTAAGGTAAAGTTGAATATTTGTATTTTTATGGTTGAGTAACATATATCATGAAAAATGTTAAGGAAGTAGTCATCTTATTGTATTATTTTGGAAAGGACGTATGGGAGGAGGTATGTTTTTAACATTCTAGACTTGTTTCAGTTTTGGTTAGACAAGCTTATGTTTAGTCTTCTATTTTTGTTTGGGTAAAATATGATGGTACCATGTCCCAAAGCAATGTTGTTTAGATTTACCTTGCTCTCTCTTAGTGGTTAATTTTATTAATTAATCAAAACCTTTCATTAATAATCAATATATTTTGTTATGTTTCAAAGCAAAATATATACTCATCTATTTAGAAGGATTTCTGGAATCAGTCAACTCAACTGTATGACTCAGAAGGAATTCTTGGGAATTTTTACCAACAATCTAGGACTAAGAATTATATTTAAATATATGTCAATGAACCAATACATATTAATTGGGATGTACTGCATTGTTGTAAATTGTTCATGATGTTAAAACCATTTTAAACATATTGAGATGAAGGAAGTAATTGAGGTGTAATATTGAAAGGTTAAGATTTATTTGTTTGTATCATAAATCTCTGTTACTGCTACTGTTTTACAGAGGTAGCAATTAATATTAGGTTTCTACACCAGAAGAAGCTTATGTATTGTATTATTACCTTTTAATACTAAGAGATACAATCTACCACATATACTAAATCTCTGTGATCCTATACAGAAAATGTAATGTGCATTTTTTCTTATGGAATTCTATGTTTATTGTATTTTGTTTGTCGAAAGCATTCTTATTCAATTACATTAATTATTGCTATGTGAAATTATTTTTTGGCTAATTAGATCTTATAAATCAGCTTGGTATTTCTTATGAAGATTTTGATTAATTTTTAGTTTTAGGAAAGACAACTGCAGTAAATGGTTTGAATTCATTTTTTTTTTTTTTTAATTTTCCATTTTCACAGAATGCATACATAGAATACAAAGAAATTCAAGCAGCTCAGGGAGTTAAAATTGCTGCCAAGGATTTGGAAAAAAGTATAGCTGGTAAGTAGAAATTTCTGTTATTATCTTACATTTTGAGTGGTTTTATTTTAAACTGTTGTCTCATATCCAAATATAAGTAATCTAATGATGGAAGTAGTAATGTTATAATTTTTATTTTTTATCATCTTTGTTGTAATTTATAAATAACTGGAGCCATATTTTTGTTCTATCTTGTTTTTCTCTCTTTCCTATTAATTTTCTAACAGTTAGCTCATTTCTCTGAATTAAGATATACTATGTCTATTATCCTGAGGGAACTTTTTAAAGTGCAGTATTAAATGTAATGTGTGTCTAACAGGAAATTAGTATGTTCAATTGAAAAATTTGCATTGAAAAACATTAGCTTTAATTGTTTCAAATTATTGGAGATTGACTGAAAGTTGTGTTAGACATTACAGAGTATTTCATTTTGGTTAATTATTAACAATTTAAGAAAAGTGACATCTGAGAAACAGGGTTTTATTCCAGTTTTTTTAATGAGCACATTTATTATCTAATTAAAAAACCAGGGGTTTTTATCCACAAATTATACATAAAGGGACTTTTTTCTTTAAAATAGATACATTTGTAGGCAAATGATAAAGAGAAATAAGGGTAGAGTAAAGTAGTGTTTTTGGCAAGATTAATCAAAAAAGTAGTTGATTGCCATTTTTGGTTTAACTTAATCTGGATAAAACTTCCAGTGGAAAAGTTATTTTTCATGTAAATCTAAATCTTTTATTCAATGAATGAGAATGGAAAACAATATTGGTGTGTACTAGAGGTGGGAACAAACAAATGAAAACAGTAGAATAATTCAATTGTTAACTTAAATCGAATTATTTGAATAAAGGGTTTAGATTTTTCACTCTATCCTAACTGAGTGAATTTATTTGATTATTTTTAGCGAGTGAAAAATCAAATAGATCTATTCAATTGTTTGAAGAGAGTGATTAACCCCAGCGCCAAAGTGTTTGCGTTAGAACTTTTCATTAAGAATTCATATATCTGTAGCTCTGATTTATTTGTTTTGAAGGATGTATGTGTAAGATGATGCACTCTGCTTTCATTTTGTGGTTCTTTGTTCTCTCTGTTTGTGTCTTATTATTTCTGAGAGTTTCTTTTTTCCTAACCCATGCAGCCTTTTTTACTCTAGCCTAAATAGGATGACGAAATGCACCACTTCAATCCTCTCCTCTTGAATATGTATAAAGTAAACGAAACAATGGAATAGATCCATTCAGTTTTTCACTCACTTCAAACAATTGAATAGATCTATTCAGTTAGGATGGAGTGGAAAATTGAAACGCTTTATTCAAACTATTCTACGGAAGAATAGCTACTAAAGATTATAAAATTAAAGGCATGAAAATATTGCAGTAATAATAGACTATCATTTTAATCTAGTCATAATAGAAATAAAATTTTTAAATATAAATTACATTTTCCTAGATTATGATAATGAAAGATAGTTAGTATGAAGATTGGTAAGGAATTGCTATAAATGAATAATTTAATAAATGATATTTTTCAATGTTATAATTTATCACAATATTTTTTAAATTTTGAATAAAGAAAGGAGGCTTTATTTTAAGCAAATTCTTGAAACCCCATTATTTACTGTGCAAGCAGTTTTGTTGAGAAATTCATTATATTTTCTTTCCAAGCCATTTTTATAATGTTTAAAAGTGTGAAGTTGAATGGAAAAATCACTTTTTTGGAAATACTAAAAAGAATTTAATTAGATAAATAATAACAAGAAAAACGACTACACATGGATGAAGATTCAATAAACTGCCCAAGCCAAATAAAAGAAATTTATTTGATTCATTTCATTCGAATGAATACAATCGAATAAATGACAAAACAATTGAATAACTACTTGATTGTTTTCTTCAATCAGTTGTCCCATCCCTAATATGTACCATGATAATTTAAACAGCTTAATCACTCATCATTGATCCACCCTGTATTTTAATTATTTGTTTAGCAATTATTAATTCAGCAATTATTTTTTTAACTATCAAATGGAGTTATAAATTGTTGGGAATCCTGTAAAATCATAACAGTATACAGTCATTACATAAAGTTCCTAACACGGATGTAATATCTTTCGACATTAGAGTTATTTAAAGGAGTTCAATATTGTGAATGCTTTTTAATTATCAAATAAACAATATCAGCAAGTTCCTCTTGTATATTAAAATGAATAACTGAATCATATGTACTGAATTTTTTTATCTGAGTAATGACCCTCATAGTTGATTTCTCATGATTTTCTTCTAATTGAGGATATTAATTTGTATAAGTTGTCTTTGTCATAGTGTCCCTATATTTTATCAGTAAATTATGAGCAGAGAGTAATTAAAACTCTTAGCTAATTAATCACTGTAATTGTTATATTTCAGGCCTTAATTTATTAGTGGCACAACAACCAGATGAAGTAGAAATTATGAGGGATGAGGTTGCAAAGGAATTGAATTTTGTCCTGAATGCTATCAAACTTCAAGAAAGAGGTGTATATGTTCAAGCCTCTACTCTTGGGTCATTGGAAGCTTTGCTAGAGTTCCTCAGGACTTCAAAAATACCAGTAAGTGCTTACAGTAAAACCTTTTTAAGAGACTATTGCTCTTAATATGTGATTTTATTCCAGTCCCTTTCACATCAAAAACATAGTAAAAATACCACCCAAAACATTCTGCTTCCCACTTAAGAGGTGGATTTTTTCTGTCCCCAGATGCCTTGCAACCCACTTTTGCAAATTGTTCACTTAATTCAATAGGCCAAAATTTTTACATCATCTCATGCTTTGCCTTATCTCTGGAATAATTGTTTATGAATTTTATCTTTAGAATAACTAATTTTGTGGGAATAAAATTACAATATCACCTAACAGGACATCCCCCTGTCAGAGCTGATGTAAACTGTAAACATTAAATTCTTTCAACCTACTTGTATACTTCTCTGTTTCTTATGATACTTGGTCATATTTAGGTTGTAATTGTATATTTCCCCCATCTTTTGCTGTAAGTTTAGCATCAAAGCTATGCAAAATGAGAAGGTCATATGGTCAATTAATATTCCTTTTGCCATATTTTTGGCTTCTAGTGGATAGTAAATTGTAGTAAAAAGATATCGTTACCAAGCAGGATGTCTTTTGACTTGTTTAATATGCAAAGATAATCCTTAAAAGATAAGTTGTTCAAACTTTTCCGTCCAGTAAAAGCTGCTCTTATTATTACTGCTTTTTGCTACTGTTTAACTATAGCAGTTTGCAGATTACAATTAGATTTCTACTAAATTTTTGTACTCAATAAACTGGCTCAGCCAGCAAACTGATTTCCATTTGAATATTTTGAAAGGTATATATGAAATGTGTGATGTTATGGATCTCTATTCAGTCAGTGCCATTCTTAAAGAAAGGGTCATTGAAATATTATATGTAAAATATTTTCATTTGACCTCCGATCACATGTGATACCATATAAATCATTCCTCATTATTATACCTTGACTATTCATATTACATTTTCTTGTGATACCTGTTATTTTGGTGTAAAACTTCTTTGTTAACATATTAACTTCTAACTTTTGGACTCCACATCTATGAACTAAGAGACAAAGGTTCTCCAAGTGCCGAACGTGGTGACCGTCTAAGGGCGTTTCCCGGGAAACGGATAATCATTTAGCGGTCCCAGTTATTCAGAATCCCGATGTACATTTAGGAAACAATGCTTCCATCTTCATGGGGGGTCCAATTTTTTCTCTCTTCTATCCACATCTATGAATTTAGAATAATATAAAATTGACATCCTCTTGAAAATGTTTATATTTTTACGCTTAATTCAAATATTTCCTTACAAAGGAATATAATTCCTCCTACAAGCACCATGATTTTGTCTCTTTTGTTTGGTGTGTGTGGATTTTATGTCCTTACTAATTTAGATTCTTGAAATGCATATGAAATAGAACTCATAGTTTTTATTGGTTTGGTTACCATGTTATATATTCTCATGGATGGTTTCTTCATTTTCATTCCCCTTATCATGCTATCAAGCTGTATTTTGAGACTTCTGTTCCTGAATCTCATTCTCAAATAATTTGAATGCCATATATTAATAATACAACCAATGAGATAAGGTGTAATTTGGTGAATGTCCATAACAGATCAATGGAAAATTTTGTTGATTTCCTAAGTATCATTTTAATGACTAGTGTCACTACTGAGGTAGCATCTTCAGGTTCTATTTTAAATTAAAAATGCTATATATAAGTATGTTTCATATTAGAGCATTTACATGGGATATTGTTGTTTCTGGATTTGGGATATTGTTGATTCCTATTAAGAGGAAGACTAGAGATTTCATCAACTATCCCTTACAGTAGATCATCTTTCTATTGCAAAACTATTCATTGTTTATTCTTTTGCATTACTGTTTCTTTACTAGTGAATTTTTCAAACAATCATATTCACGAAGGAGTACCTAAACTTATTGTTAAAACTCAAGAATCAGAAAGATAAGCAAGCATACTCATGATGCAAGAAAATCAAGTTTGGTTGAAAGAAGGATAACTATTTTGTTGTGTATGCTGACTGTCAATGGTGTGCTTTGGTTTAAGTACCAGTTAGGGATTGTGCATAAATTATGTTACAGCTTTTGGTAATATTTTTTACTCCTCCTCCATTTGTAATGTTGTCTCTACAAATGAAACATTCATTTAAAAAGAATTTTGTTAAAACATAAGCAGTTTGATGGTATGAAGACTTATAACATTGTAGAGGCAATGGTTCAGTTATATTGAGTTAAAGTAGAGGCATGGGGTGTAAGAAACACCCTATGCACTGACAAAATGTTGACAAGTAAGGAATGTAAACTGGCACATTGTAACAGCAGCCTTATTTTGATTGAGCCCCCTCCCTTCTCCTCATTTCCCGCCTCAGGTTTTTAAGCAACCCCCCTCCTAAGTTAGTAATATAATTTTGTTTTGCATGCCCCATTATATCAATGGGTAATAAGTTTAATCAAGCGCATAAGGGAGAATATTTTAGGATTATAAATTGAAATCTTTAGGGCTGCTCTAGCTCATATTAGTACACTTACTGGTGGTCCCATTTATTGGGTTATCTTGCTCTAATATGCAGGTAAGAGAATGGATGTTTACTAATTAATTCAAATCTAAACATAATTTGAAGTGGTAATTTTGGTTCCCTAAATTTGGGAAAATAAGAAACTTAAAAGTATAACATTTTTGATGGTTCTAGATAGCACATTTATTGAATTTTTCATGTTCATATCTGTCTACATTCATTATCCGTAATCATTGCATTATTTTTGACATTTCCTAGTTTATTGAGGTATTTTTGTAACATTAGCAGCAGCGTCTTTATTTCAATTCTAAACCATTCTCACTCCATATTCTTTGTAAATACTTCTACTACCCTTTCAAGTTCATCATTCATGGCTAATCATCAACCTCCAAGATTTTTTTAGAGGATACAATAGTGCTATAACTCTTTTGTGTTTGGCTGACTGAGAGAAAAAGTGAATAGCCAATTAACTCAATACTCTTGATCAATTCTCATTCAATGAACTTCTGTTTGTAAGGTAATGTGTAAATCAAGGTTGGCCTATAGGAGCTTCAGTATTCATCAGGTGTTACATGAATATTTTCTAAAAATGGCCTTAGAACATTTTTACAGAAACTGTTTAATTGTTCATTTGCTTTAGTGATCAGTGAATGCTTGCCATTTGTATATATGAATGTGCATACGATATTGATATACATATGATATGTGTATAATTTTATGGGATTCATTTCACTAGAGTTGATTAAGTGTGACCCTTTTATGAGACTCATTCCAACCGTGCGATGATCTGTGTAGTTTTTGATGGAGTGGTACCTCTGCTTCCTTGTGGAGAAGTGGTATTTTGAATGAGTTGGATATCCATACAACATGGGAAGAAGGAAAGAGGGATCCTAGCCATCACCTCTATTTGCCTCCCCCCTCCCCCTCATCTCTTTCCTTCCCCCCTCATAGTGTAGCCCTTCCAATCAAGGACTTCCTTCTTAGCTACAGGATACAGCTCATTGTGGGTAGGGAGAGGTAGTGGGTGCCTTGTCCCTTGGGGTCCACAGAGGATGGGGTCTGGGTTGGTGGTGATTAGTTGGGGAAGCTCAAGTGTAGGGAAGAGAAAGGCCAAAGGGTGGGAAGCCCCAATTTTTGCGGCTGCTCTTTTTTATCAATTCCTTTCTAATTGTGGAACTTAAAATTTTTATTGTATTAATGGCATCCAAAAAATTTCAGTCATTCTATTGAAACTATTATTAATATTATGTGACCTTTTTACTTTCTGGTGAAATAACACTTCCACTCCTGCTTAGTTGGTATAATTTAAGTTGTAAATTTGCTTCAAAAATTTTTAATTTGGAAATTATTTTTAATGTTTCTGATGGGAACTGGAATTTTAGTTTAGCATAAATCATTTTTTTTTATCATGACATGGTTGATTTTTTGGTACATACATGTGTATTGTGTTTTGATATCATTGTCTTTATATAAACATAGATGGCTTGGTTTTGAAAGAATTATCTCTTTCTATCAGAATCTATTGTTGTTGTGAAATTTATTATTACAGGAATATCTTAGATCTCAAAAGAAGCATTTCACCCAAGAGAGGTTCATTCAGGGTACTTTTCACCCAGACTTTACAGCCATGACTTTTTACCTAAGAATTTCTCACCCTTGAGTTGTTTCACTCAATACGTATTTCACCCAAAGGAGATTTCATCAAATTGTATTTAGAAAAGCGACTAATGTTTAGAATAAAATAATGGGGTTCCAAATAGGAAAGCTTGTTACACTTATTTTAAATTTAACTGCCAATTGACTCCCTTTGACCCAAAGGATATTTAACCTGAAAGATATTACTCAAGTATTGGGGATGGAAAGTCTGGGTGAAATGTCTCTGGATAAAATGTCCTGGATGACATTATTCTTTAAGGCACATCTAGAAAATTATTTTGTGATTGTAATTCAAATGTTAGGTCTAAGGGAATTGTTATGGCTTTAACATAAATGCAGGATCCAAAAAAGATGCCATCAGTTTTTTTATTTGAGGTTAATGGTATTAAATTTAAATGTTAGTGTTATTATTACCATTGATTGGTATTTTCTGACAGTCTTAATATTCTCAATCAACAGGTCACTTTAAGAAAATATAAGTAAACTTGTATTTTTTCTTTTATATTATTTTTATATCCCCTAAATTACTGATCAACTGTCATCATCTGAACATGTACTTAAGTAATCTGATTTAGTTTCTGTTGATGCAGTGTATGCCTACTTAATCTGAATGTGTCTTCTATAATACTTTTCTTCTGAATATCTTTGTTTTATGATTGAATTATAAATCATTATCATTCATATCAATGTTAGAGGTTTCTCATTAAAGAAATCAATGAATCATTTTGAAATTTGAGAATGGACAATCTTGTCACTTTATAAATTGATTTTATATGATTAAAACTTACTGTATTAATAGAAGTTTAGTTTAAATGAGGTCATTCTCAACTTTGTACTTACCAACTAGTTTTAGTTTCTTTAACCAGAACTCTTGTAGTCTTGGTGAAATTGTTATTACACAAACATATTGGATTACCTAATCTTGATGGGCATATTTTATGGTTTTTTTGGATGATAAAATGTTTTAAAATATCTTGCGGTTTTCCTTTTTTGTAAAGGGGTGTTTCCATTTTGTTTTAAAGATATTGAATTGCCAAAATATAAATAGTTACAACTCCAAATTGTTATGAATGAATGAAACAAATGAAGTCATGTTTATGCTTTTTACTGTTTGAAAGTTTGGTGATTTCGATAACAATGAAGTGCATACTTGATGAAAAAAATCAGTGATATATTATTTTTGTTATAAGTATATGAAAATAATGAATTAAATAGTGCTTTTATGTGAATTATGGTATTATTGTTTGGTGTTAGACATGTTTGCTGGTGGGGATTTTTTAAATGAAAATATTGCTGATTTGATAATCTTTCCTTTTAATTTCCCCATAAATATACAACTGCTATTTATTTACAGATGTTTCAAAGAGATAAGATTCATGTGATCTGAGAAAGAAATTTTAAGTTTTTAATGAAATACTTTACTTTATGTTCTCTTTATATACTTATATATATCTACGAGTAAAAGTTGCTTGCATACTGCAAGCTATCCGTTGAATACAGTATCATACCAAGTACTGCCTCAGTTCAAATTTAAAACTTCGCGCCAAAGACCGCCTGGCGACGAACTAAGAACCCGATCGTGAGAGAAGACAGCGAAATAATATTAGATAAGTGCCATCCTTACTTGTTCCAAAGCTTCGATTCAATATCTTATCGGGAAGGTCCCACGTTCTGTCACCATTCCGGGTTTTATCTTTCCAGCTTATCGGGGAGCCATTTAAAAAGATTTCCGCAATGCATTTCTTATGGAAGAATTTTGCATCCACCTGGCGTCGAACTCACTGTCATTTGGCTACATTTTTTCCATGAGAAGCATAGAAGACTACCTCAGCTTCAACCTCCGAAATTTTGGTTACTCTATCTTAACGATAAGTGCCTCAAAATAATTTTCAAAAATCCGCGCAATGCATTCTTATGGGAAAATTGCGATTTTTGGGAATTTCTGGCATCGAACTCATGATAGCTAGCGTCGATGTCTGCATTATTCTGGCATCTAGAGTGTAGGGCCAGTACGTCGAAAAAATCTGAAGTCGATGGCGCTTGTGGAACATGGTCAGAATTCGTATCCCCTATATATATATAGGTATATCCGGAGAGTTAGCTATATATAATAGATAAGCAAAACTTTTGAAGTTTAATTTTCAATGTAAAACTTCTGTAGTCAAAATTATTTCATATAATCAAAATTTCAGCATATCTTAGCTCAATTTATATTATTTAATGGAATTCCTTACATCTTATATTCTAATCCCATTTTGTGCAGATTTTTGAAGACTTATAAGGCAAACATTTTCTTGTATGCATATGATCAGAGGGTTATTAGCAAAACTTTAATTTATTGTCCTCCGAGAGAATTCATTCCTTGTAATTGCATTAAAAATTTCATATCACAAATTTCAAAAGTTGTTCTTTTTATTTTCAGTATTCAGGAATAAGAATTGGACCTGTGGTTAAGAAAGATGTGATGAAGGTATCTGCTATGTTGGAACATGAGAGTCAGTAAGTATAGTAACTAATTTTAAATTTTCATTTCACTTAAGCTTAATGAAATATATCAAATGTTGAATTTGAGAAATATTACATTCCATTTGAAGGTAAGACATCTTTTTCTTAATTTTCAACAGTTTTTCACATCTCAGTCTTTTCAAAGTAATGATTTATTGTATTTCATTTTTATTTAGAAAAATAATAATAATTTACTTGATTTGCTGTAGAATGTGAATCAATGTTTTCTGTTGGATGGTTTTTTATCTTCATTCATAACCTTAAATTGCACATAAATTGGTTAAATGGATATTATCTTGTAATTATCTCTCAAACACCTGAAATGTGATTGCTTTTGCTTTTGGAGATTTAAATACTTGGGAATCTTAGATTTTAAACATTAAATAAAAAGCTTTAATATGAATCTTAAACTGCATGAGTATTAGTGCTTATCTATTTATAAATGTGTACTTGAGGTACTGTGATTCCATTATGATATCCTTCATGCTTTTCTAGAATTAATTTCTCAGAATTTATCCTTTCTAATTTTATGTACTCTTTTCCTGAAGGTATGCAACCATTCTTGCCTTTGATGTTAAGGTAGAAAGGGATGCTCAGGAACTGGCAGATTCTTTGGGAGTCAAAATCTTCCAAGCAGATATTATTTATCATTTGTTTGATAAGTTTATGGCTTACAGAGAAGAGTTAAAACAGCGAAAGAGGGACCAGTTCAAGCACATTGCTGTCTTCCCATGCAAACTGAAAGTTTTGCCACAGGTCGGTATTATTTCTGGTTCATTGGTCATAAACTATACCTTTGCTGGATTGATTTCATAATTTATCATAAACATCATGTGGAATTATTTGATGTAATGACGTGCTTGTGGAACTTACTATTTCAGTATAAATAGAGAAATTATCGATTCAGTGATTATCACCCCATCTCTTTATAGGGAAATTGTCCCAAAATAATTATCTGGCTCCTTCGCACACTTTTTTGAAAATTTGACAACATCCTTGAAAATCTGGTTTTCATGATATTATAGCCTAGAAATAGTTATGATATATTATGCTGTAAAAAAGTCTCAAAGAAGTTTCATATTAATTTTTGGAGAATCAAGTTAATATATAACATTCTATGCTTGAAATTAAGTTCACCTAAAGCATGCATCCTAGTTGAATTTGGTAAAGACTTAGTAAATAGCTGAGAAGTAGAGCAATTGTTACGGCGGAAAATCATTACTACCCCCTGACACTACAGCATTCTTTGGTTCTTTATAAGAATGTCCTCTGAACCCTAGCCATTATTTTATTAAAAAAGAAATAGTTTTCAGTAAATTAAGATAATTGATAATCAAATTACTACTTCATTAAATATAGCTCATAGCGTTGTGGTTGATATCTTGATTATTGTGAACCCTTGATGGAAATACTGTTTCTCTAGATATTAGGATATAATTAAACTATGAGCAATATTTGAACTGCTTCAGCTTCAATTCGACTAATATTTTGGCAAAAAATGCAATTAAAATGCTGAATGGTTGATTAGTTGAAATAAATTGTTCTGGATATGAAAGACCAATTTATACTCTTATTATATACTATTATTATACTCTTATTATATCTGTCAATATTAATTTACTCATTGCATAAAACAGTACTTTGAATGTCTCATTTGAATCAATTTTCAAACATTTTAGAATTTAATGTGTGTTGAGTGGCATAGAAATTGAATTTTAATGGAATGGATGAAGGAATCTTATTATTCACAAACTTAATATTTCTTATCAAACAAATAGGTCTTTGTGCTGCTATCATTTGCTTTAGGAAAAGAACAAATAACCTGCATTACCTATATTTTTTAATTCAATACTTTGATAATTTTCGGAGTGTATAAAAGATGTACTGTATTACTCACAATCAATTATTATAGATTTCACAGCAAGGTAGAGTAATTTTATAAAGTAATAACAATATATTTCAGAAGATAAGCAATTAAAAGTGAGTTATATTGGTCAAATTTCCAGTATCTTCCAAATACTCACAACTTTTGCGTGTTATGCTACTTATAAAGAGATACAACCTTATTTTTCAGAGTTTTAAAATTTTGTATTTTGTATGATCTAGAATCAACTCCTATTAGACTAACTAAGAAGAATTTATGTATGAACAATTCTGGACTGTGAATGTCTAAAATATGAAACTGTTTAAAATTGTATCAGGTACGAACAAGTTTTATTCATTCATTAATGACTTGAATTCAAGATAGAGACTAAATTTATTCCTTAATTTTCTAATATTGAATAATTTTTTATGAACCCCACCCTATTTGATTTCTTATTTTTATGAGCTTCTGTTTTAGCTTATCTTTGTAGCCTTTTTATCAAAATGGATAGCATGTTTGTTAAGAACTGTATGAGGAAAAGTTCAGAGTCCAAGTTAGTCCAGAAACATTCTTCCCAGTCAACAATTATTAATTAAGATTAATTTGTCGGAAAAATGATATATCAAACCCGTAGTGGTTATTAAAGATACATTTTAAAAGTACATTTTTGAAGAAAACGTTTTGCATCAACTTACTACATGTTAGTGAATGGCAGAAATGAATAGATAAGATGATATGTATTGTTTTCCATAAATATCCACTTCCATGAGTAATTTCAACTGATCTTTTTTCGTAATGAGATGTTTCCATGTCTGTAGTGGTGTATATATTAAAATCAAACAAAATGATACAATAAAAAATAAATCATAAGCATGGATAATTTAATTTAAAAGGCTTAAAATTTGTATCTTCTATACCATTGCAAGATTACGAGGTTTTTAATTGTTAGAAATTGAGAGTAATTACTTGATATATTTTCACTCCAAAATAAAATCATGCGAATATCTCTTTGTGAATTATTTGTCATAAAATTGTTAGATGTGTATTAGTTCTAAAATATTTTTTGAACCCTATGTTTATATTATATTTTTATTTTTAGTCTTCTTATTCTTGTCATTATTTGGATTGATTGCATATAACAAGTGCATTTCATTTTTCTCTTTGTTGAACATTCTTTAAGATTTTTCTCCTAATTGATTCAGTTCTATGAATTGGAATACAAGTTCCATTCTTGATACTTTTCTTCTGGCTGCAGATTTATTGATTAATTCCTCTAACTGTTAAACTTTTAATTTTTTTTCTGGCAGTTTGTCTTCAATTCTCGAGATCCCATTGTTGTAGGAGTCATGGTAGAAGCTGGCGTCGTGAAGGAGGGAACTCCCATTTGTGTGCCAAGCAAAGAGGTGAGTAATAATTTTTTCTATACTTTGAAAGTAATTCTTGTGCTCTTTCTTTTGATATCAATCTGTCAACATTGGCTAATATTGTTTCCTTTTTCCTTCTGAATTTTTGTACGTGCAGAAATTTATTTTGATAGAATTATGCGAGTCTGAGCATGAATGATAAAGAACCCTCGAATGGGTTTTTTGTGCTTTTGGACTTTCTGACTGCTTATAATTAAAGAATTATTATCATTATTAATTCTTCATATTCTGTTGCTAAGGCTATGAGAAATTAGTTTGAAAAGTCTTTGATCCATTTAAATTTTCTTATTCTATGTGAAGAAAATTCTAACTTTTAGAGTATAAGAATAGCTATGTGTTTAAAATTATAGCTGAAATTGAAGGCTTAAGATTTTTATCTTTTGATTGATGTGTACAGGTAAACTTTGGAGCTATCAAAGGGAATTTAAAGTATTTTTTTGTTTGAAAAACCATACCTTCATGAATTTTTTATTGAATTACTTGCAATACACCATCGAAACAAACAACAAAGGATAATTAGAAGTATGGTTAGTTACAATGAGAACTATATTTCTTTTAAGTCACATGTTATTCCCTTTTATCTTCAGTTATAATGATTCTATGGTTACTATTGTTTGATCAAATAAAATCTAGAATCACAGGGATAATTGAGGAAGTGCTAATTGTTTGGCCATTGTATGCCTCCTTCCTGTAAACTTCATTCTTTTTCTTTTAGTAACTGAAAACTAAAGTTGAAATGTTTAATTGGAATTTGAAGTATATGGTATTGATTGTTACATTTATTTATTAATTTTTTCATCATTGCATCTCGACATACCTATAACTGTTATTTACCAGTAAGTATTTGGTTATATCTATTACACATTTTATACTCCTTGTTAAGTAACGCTTAAATCTGTTGCAACACATCGGTGTTTTAGGTATCCTTTGGGTTGAAAGTTTTTATGTTGAGTTTTGTACTTAGGATTTTTTTGTAAATCATCTTTTCTCTGCAATATAAGGCTGAAATTATTCTAATTCTTCTGAGTAGTTGCCGAATCTTTTGATTGTTTTGATTTGTTAAATGACTTCTGTTTTAATGTCATCATCATAAACTTAAAAATCCCCATTATGCTATGATTTCATTGTATTAATGAAAAGATTCTGATACTTAAGCTTTAGAATCTTTTATAAGTTATTAGTTTGTGGAGATTGTTGCTTCTTTATTTTCAGGTTGAAATTCACATTGTAGATGAATGTGTTTGCATAGGTGTTACATTGTGTAAGGCTATTACAATAACTTACATAAATCACCAGATGAGTAATTAATAACATATACTTTAGTAACCACTCTGTTTAGGTGTACAGAGTATTTTCATTCCCATTATAATTCTATATAAATCTTTACAAAAAAAATAATATTATGCCAGTTCTCTATTCTTATAATGGTATTCTGTGCAGGAAAAACAGCCATTAGCCTATTTTTTCTACTTGCATTCTTCTTACTGCTTGGAGAATCAGTTTTTTACCATTCGCATTCAAATAGATTCGGTGAGATAAGCAGATTCACAATGCAAGTCAACTGAAGAAAATTGAAGGTAATCAAATGGCTAGAAAGAAATGGGTTGATAAAAATCACCTGAGATATTGAAATAGAAGTGATAATATATTTGAACAAGGCTAGGAGACGTTTGTAAATGATTTGATATATTTGGATTCAGATAATTAAATTTCAGGCAATTTCTTATTCCTTATAGTTATGTTTTTAAACATGCAATAATTCAAGAACAGAAGTTAGTGTAGAATGTATTTTGAAAAATGTAAAGAATTGTAATTTTAAAAAGCCCATAGTACAGCTCATGAAAGGGCCAAGACCTAGCCAAACACCCTGGTGTTATATGGTAAACAAATCGACTCCAAAGCTACCTAATAGGCTTTCCATGATTGATACCCATGGATCTGAATCCTATACCTATTCACTGTCCTGGCCTCCACGGGGAATCAAACTCTAGTCTGTGTTGGCTGAAGGCATACATGCTACCCTCATGGTCATCTGGGGGCAATCCATAGTACCTTTTGGGCAATAATTCCTGGGTTATAGTACCTATTCATTCTTTTATCTTCTCATATATCTCACAATCAGCATTTCCTCTGTGATGACATGGTGAATAGTAGATAAATTGATATATTCCATCAAATTATTGCGAAAGAACGTGTGTTTACAACATTTGTAGGCTAATTCATTGTTACTGTATCTTCCATTCAAGTCTGTGAAGGTAAAGGATATCCTAAAGAAATCTTATTACAGTGGAAAACGGGATAGATAATTATAATTAAAACAAGGTGTTACAGTGACTAGAGTGGTTAGGAAACCCTGCTCAATCTTGTTTCTTCTATCCATCGCTTTACCTCTCTCTTTCTCCTTCGTCTTCTACTCACACTCCCAACTCCGGCCGTATGCGTGTGGCAGTGCCGTTGAGAAGACTTTTTGAGTTTATTCATAGCTGGGTGGGGGCGTGTCCTTCCACGGAGGGAGTGTGTGGTGCGTGGGTAGGTGGTTTGGAAGTGAGCCTAAGGAGGGAGACGGGGAGGTAATTTTTGGTTTAGGTGGGTGAGTGAATTTGGTACCGTCAAAAGACAACATAGGTAAGGTTTTTTCATTTGATCGTGAAACGCACCAACCGATGTTTAGGTCCCGTCACGTCTAAGAGCGGTTGTTTCATTCCGTATTTATGGGATTGTTATTACTCTCGCACATATTAGAAACTTTTCATTTGATCCTCCACATCGACCATCCAATACTTCGATATTGACAATAACTTTACGGCTAACAGTAGTAATTATAAAGATTCGTTGAAGACTGGGAATGGATGATATGCATGTTTTGATATTTGGGTTATCAATCGGTCAATCGTAGTATTTTAATGTCGTAAATGTTGAGGGAACAACAAGGTTTTAATTAACGAACAAAGTTTTTCGGTCTATATGCTTCAATGTGGCGAATGATAAAAATTAACTAATAAACTAAGGACAGCATTATTACTGTATCTACTTTTGGCGCGAATCAATCGCAATTCTGCGCAGGCTTTGCGTTATTGCGAACATATATCAAAGGGGATCAAATCTGATTTTCATATTGTCGGAATAATGGCTTCACTATTGAGGAAATGAATCGTTCATAACTACGTGAAATAAGATTTTAAATAACCAGTATAGTACCTCTTCTTGGAAGATCTTGTATATATTTTAATGAAATATGCGTATTATATTGTAATTTACATCACATAGGTATTTATTTCGTTATAATTAATATAATAATTATCTTTTAGATGCGATTTTTTATTTTCTTTACTGATTATCAGATATACAACATAAAGAACTTTTTTATATAAATCGTGAAGGAAATTGAATTTTTCCCCATGCACTAGTAAATGCGGAATCTACTCCGGAAACTTTTCATTGGCTATACCCAAGCATCACTTACATAAGTAATTATTTCCTCAAAATGAGTGGTTCTTAGGATATTCGGTAATAATTCGGCATATACCGGCTTTTGTTTCGAGTAAGTTCCAAATATATTCCGTTTCTTCGATAATATTTACGTCTAGTCCATCGAGAAACAGGCGGCCATATAGTTATTAAAAGTCTGATTTACGTACGAAATTGACTTGTCTCGTCGCGCCATTTGTTGGAAATGAGATGAAAAAAATTTCCTCGACGCAACTAAAGCTTAGCGTAACTCGTTCTCCGGAGGTCGTCGGCTGTTTCGAGAGCATGGACGTTAAAAAAGCCGAAATAAGGTTTGGGTTCGTCCGAATATGGGACGGCCATATGGCGACACGGTGGCGCTGATTGCTTCCATGGATCTTTTCTCCCAATCCTGGCTTCCTTTTTGTTTGTTAAACGCTTCGTTCGATCATCTTTATCGATCGCCCCATGCTACTTCAAGACTTCAACTGCGAGTATCGTTGAAGACAGGGAGTAGCTAACTTGTATTGCTCCAATGTTGTAAAATATTAAAAGAATAATAAAGCTTTATTTTTCCCAGTACCATGACGAACGTATATTTATAGGAAAATCTTGGAGAGGGATGTAAGCAGGAACTATGAAGTAATTTAGAAAACCATTTCAAGAAAGTAAAACCCTGCCTAATCGGGACTTGAACCCGAAATCTTGGTTGCTAGCATGCTAAGTATTTCGCCATCGGTGGTTAATCATTAATTTATGTCATATGGTCTAAATTCAGCAACGGGGCGAATTTTGCCTCTTATTGAATGGAGTCAGGATAAGTAATTAATGACCTTGGGCACCTCTGATTGGGGATTGGTAATTAGGAAGAAACTTCTTATAAAAAGGAAGACTTTTTAGGATGTTTAATTTTCCCTGCAATGGAAAGTACGATTCGTTTTCATGGAGCGATTAATAATAAAATAACTAAAGATGTTCTCAATCACAATATAGCTTATAGCAAAGTCTAGTCTACCTTGATCCGTGCTTCTAGTGTCATCATAATTCAGTCTGGCCTTTATCGTATTTATCCCTTTTTTCAGCAGCGGTCTGTATTAGGATACTGTATTTTATCTTATTTCAGCTTGACTTGCACAGACATCCTCCCTCAGGTTTCTCATCCTTCTCGTTGCTGTTTTCTTTTCTCTCAGAATCTCAGAATCTTTTAACTCAGAATGTTTCAATGCGGTAAATGGGTGTATTGCCTTAAAAAGAGTCGCAGCTGAATCGTTCGCTTGATTTTAGCGTGGGATTTATTTTAACATTCGGACACAAAGACTCTTCTGAATTGTGAAACTCGATTGCAAAATCTACCATCCTTCCTCTTTTCCGTGAATCTATTTTTCCAGCATTAATTTCCATATTAATCGCTTGCTTTTGTTCTGCGATCATTTGATGTACTTGTTTCTAGAAATCTCTCATTTCGTCCAAAGTTATGCTTAACGGAGGCGATGATAACTTCCGAACGATAATAATTCTGCTTCACATTCCAAGTACAATGTATATTGTAGAAGTTGATCTGTTTACGTGGTTGATTTTCACGTTCGTATTCGGTTAGTTTCTATATTTCTAATGTGTAAAAGTTTGTTAACCTTTGAACAAACTGAATTACAACACTGCAGTAGTATCATCGTGAACATTGTTTGAGCATGGCGGAAATAAACATCGGCCTAAGAAAATGTATAATTCCGTAATAATCTGTTCGTTCGCAAGCATTCGCGATTCAATCGAGGAGAATTCTGTAAAAATAAAAGGAGTGTATCTCCCTACGCAGCTCTTCCTCTCTTTGGATTCTCTTTCTGCATCCTCCACATCTCCCATTTATACTGTCGCACTCCCCTCTATTTCCCGCAATTCATGTCTCCCCCTCTTTGACTTTCACCCCTCATTCATGCCCCCTCCCTTCCCCTCTCTCCGCCTGTTCCTCATTCATCTGTGAGGTGTTACCTGCCCTAGTTCTCCGACCGACTCTCGGCCATGGCACGATTCGGCGTTTCTCTATTTTAGTTGCGTTGTCTTTCCTCCTTCACTTTCTCGCTTCCCGTCGTCATTGAATTCAAATCGCGAGCCTTCTTACATTCGCATACGATTCTCAGGTTCCGGTCGCATGCTGTTTACGGAATGATGAAAATGCGACACCGATAACAACGAGTTAACGCCCTTAACGTCTCGTCTGTCTTAATTATCGAGTATTTTGAATAACCTTTCCGTCGTCTCGTAGTTAAACATTCGTTATATATTATTATTAATTTTATGATTGTATTCTAGAGGCAGCAATCTTATTGATTATCGATATTCCGGAATTACTACAGTCTCATGTCACTCGTATACTTATTAATTTATCAAAGCATTGTGATGTCTTTATTAATTCAGTATTTATGGTTTTAATACACTATCATCATTAGTAAATGAGTTTTTTTCCAAAGTATTAAATGTCTTCCTTTTTCTGTATAAAACTGTTTTCTTGCTCGTGTCAAATTTTGGCAATCTAGTCTAAGGTTAATTTTAGTTTTTTAATTACATTTTGTAATCTATTCCATTTCCTTCTAAAATTTATTATATTCATATTTTAATCGAATGTAACTAATAAGTTGTATAATTTCTTTTGGTTGCATTACTTTTGCAAAACTATTTTTGCAACAAATGTTCATTGCTAAATTGTCTAGTATTAACAAACTGAACGTTTTCCAGCACTACCAGGGTTATGAATATTTCAAACATTTTTTCCTTCAAGATAGAGACAGTTACTTCCGATACTATTTCGATGAAAGCGATAAGGAAATAAGTGATTACCTGGAACCGACTCGCTAAGGGGCTCTGGTAAAAATGATGGAAACGGAAAGTATCACATCGTAGGTTTCGAATTTCTGTTTTACAACTGGTTTCCTTTGATTCGGCCTCTAAGAAGTCTAGAAAGATTTGAATCGCAGGGAGACAGTTCTGTGACAAGCGAATAACTCTCAAGCCGCGCCATTCATATCCTACTAAGGAGCCTCTCCCCCTTCCATCGAGAACACCTGCAGTTAGAATCTTACGGAATCTCCCAGTTGTCCCGTAATTTAACGAAAGAATAATACTCGAGAGAGTTTAGAAAGTAATTATTGGCGCATTGATCATAGTGGCGCATAATTCTTTCCCTCCCTTTGATTGATCCCCGCAAGCCAGCTTAGCGCCTGTTAATGCGGCAAAATCCTCTCTCCTTGGCGACCTTCGCCCGCCTCCACTTTCTTCCTTCCCTCCATCGGACAGAGATTAAGGTCGATTCGCACTCAAAGACACCATAGAGACGTGGTACAGGGACGAGACGGAAGATTTTCTTTTTTCGGTGTGTTGAAATAAACCATTGAGTCGGTCTGGCCGTTGCGGGAACGTGTTTCGTTGCGTTGCGTCCCTGCCGTGCCTTAGGAAGTGCCATACAGTCGTGTCGTGTCATCCTGCCTTTTCGCAGGGCCTATAGTTGGAAGTGATTCGTAGGTTACCATTGGAAAGGGGTTGTGAAAGATAGAGAACTATTTTAATGACTATTTACAGGCCGTGCCAGAGGTGACCAGTCTACGCCTTATGGAACGCATGTGGTCTTTAATTTTATCTTTGCGGCTCGGTAACTAATTCCTCCCCAGCAGTGCCTTACATTTTTCTTTCTAAAATGTTGATAATTGAATTGGAATTTAGAAAATTCAGATTAAAATACTTAATTGAAAACATTTACTGATAAAAATTGAAAACAGTATACCTTATTTAAACATATTTAGTAAATAACGTAAATAGATTTTTCTGAATGATTAGTACAGAAATACAACCGCATATATAAGTTGCGACCCCAGAGTCCTGGTGTTAGCTAATACAGCACGCAGAAGGAAAAGACTACACTCCCGTCCGAAATCTAAGGTGACCAGATTTCAGAGCAGCAATCGGACGATGAGTTCAGCTCCTGGAGTATAGGCAACTCTCAGACTCTGCTTTACTGATTTGTGACAGGTTTACAGGTGCGGAAATTTTTACTCAGCACATATAATTGCAAATATTATTGGCCCGGTAACATTACCAATAAGATCATTGTCTTCAATCTAGATAGATGGCAGGTGGTAGTAACTCCAAGGTCCCGATGTCCATTGATAGAGATTGCTTCAGTATTCCTTTTTTCTTTTCCATGAGTGCAAAAGAGGGACATTTCTGGAGGAGTGAGGGTCTCGAATGGCCATGATTGCTCTTGGTATTATAAGAATTAAAATTTTACATCAGGTTATAATTGGTATGATTTTGTGGCTTTCTTGGTCATAAATATACATTTGAACGTATAATGGTATTTAGCATCAACTCTTGCTAGAAGTGTTGTAAACTCAAAACTATCTATGCACCCCATGCAAGGTCCACGAGTATCCCCTGCAGAAACGCGTAGTCATGTTTGAAGATCGTTAGTAGTTTATGATATATATATATATATCACGATGACACACTGAAATTTAAACCTCAGTTCCTTTAAGTTTAGGTCAATACAAAAACTCGTCTATGGACATGCTGGTAGTAATTTTAAATTATTACAAAATATTGGTATTTCGTCATGTGTTATAGAAATGGGTTTGAAAAGACTAAAATTCATACATTTTCCTCTTTTTGTTATTTACTATTCAGATACTGTTTCTCATAACTTCCTTTTGTATTGCAGCATTATATCAATACTGTAGATTTTGACCATTATGTGATCTTCGGAGTATTAGTTTACGTATAACGTTACGTATACGTTAATCATGAATCATGAATGATTGGCCAAAAGCATTCACCTGGAAAGTGGAATATCCAAATTCGAGTCCCGTTTCGGACAGACTTTTTTCATGACTGTTTTTTCTTGTAAATCGTCCTCCCTCTGTTTAATGCTTCCTTTTCTTTTTATTTTCCTCATTAATCTCTCTTTTAAATCAATCTTATGTATAATTGCAAGAGATTGATCCATGTAACTATGATGTTGGTGATACAACCCACCAGCTTAATCCATGTAATCAATCCTGTAATTTCGTTTGTTTTATATACTTAACATAATTTTTTAATATTTTATCTCATTGATTCACTTTTGTTTACCATCAGCTGTAACTGTATTTGCTGTATATTGATATTTGTTTAACAAATAAGTAAATAATGAATAGGTATATATTATCAGTTTTCTAGTCCAGGGAATTCTTTCCAGAATTTACGTAAGCCATCAGAAGCGGTGATATCGGTTTCTCAGTGTGTTAACCCTGCCCTGCACAGCACCCTCACGCAATTATTTCAGAAAAAAGAAATAAGTTGGCGCCTCCCGAAGCGTGCGACCTTAGGCGTCAGTCTCGTAGAAGCGGTGGATGCTGTCATTGATCGGCCGTCCTTTGCGGTAAGAGGGACGGCGTTGGTAAAGGGGTCGGCGCCTAAGTATGAATGAACCGGGTCACCAGGAGGAGAGAGGAGGTGTCTTGCTGGTGGGGGGAGGTTAATGACTCCGGGAAGAGGAGGGGAAGGGGCTTTCGATGGGTTATGTGGAACGGATTGAGTGAGGCACTCCGCGAATGGGGGAGATAGCGTAGGAGTGGCGCGGTGCCGCAACTATTTCCATTTGCGCGTAGGAATCTCTTCCCATATGGCAGATCTTTCCGACTGAGGAAGGTCTTAGTGTGCCGCATCATTCGCGAGATTTCTATTAGCTTTTGAATTTATGTTATACTTACCGGTTGGTCTCGGTTGTATAGTGGTTAGCGTGTCAATCTAGGAACACTGAGGTCCCGGGTTTGAGTCCTGGTTGTTTGTGTGCGTTGAGGAAGGGTTTATTGTAAGAGTGGTCGCACCAAAGTTCCCACTGTAGAAACATATTAATTATTATTGCTAGTAGCGTACTCAGAAGCCGTTATTAGGGGAGGCATGAGGATACATATTAGAAAAATTGGCAAAAGAAGAGTTATGCTTGCATAAAAAATGTTTGATTGATTATTCTGTACGTGAAATTTAGGAAATTATCTGAGAATAATTATTTCATGCTTATTAAAACTGAATTGCAATTTATAACTTATCGTTTAAAGCCGAAATATAGGCATAAATCCGCCTCTTTGACGCTCTTGATCGGGGAAATATGCCCGTTTTTGTGCTCCCTGATAATGCCACCGACACGTATTCACCGAACTAACTCTTTCTCCCAGTTTGCCACATGGTGCATACACTATTTAACATTTTTCTCTTTTTCCTGTATCGTTCGACTTTAGGTAGAAATAGTGAATCTACTAATTGATCCATTTTCCTGTTTATTTAACGTTATTTACGAGCGACGTAAGCGGCAGATAAACTAACAAATGAATTAATTTAGTTTTCCACGAGGTTTTGATTAAGTTTGTAAGCGTTTCTGGTATTAAATGTGGCTGGAAAACATTTTCTTGCTTTGCGAATGAATCAGTTCTCGAGCGACGGATATTTAACCCTCATCAATACTACTGTTATTTCTTAACTAAACGGTAGTGGTTAATTGTGATACACTTGTGTTTAATACTGTAACGTTTTATTTATTTGATTTTAAATAATATTAGCGTTTAAAATGGCTTCTAAATCAAGCGTTGGACATGCAAGGCATAAATTAGTAATTATTGTCATGTAAGGAAGGAATATTTTGAAAAAATGTGCGGTGTAAACGCTGCCCATGAACAGATTCTATATAGGCTGGCGGGCCAAGGAAGACTTGTTGGACCGAGCAAATATGAGGAAGGGCGTTTCCCCCTTTTAGTAACTTCCCTGATCTGTATTTTCGATTTCGAAAGCGGAAATCCTTACTAGTAGTCCAAATTTCTCTTATTATTGCCTTCTCATAAAATATTTTGTTTTGCACATGTATATAATACGTTTTCAGAGTCCCCTGAGTTAATTTTATTTTATATATTTATCCTCCAAAATCAAAGCATTTTAGAATTTTTATCTGTTTTTCAGAAACTTTCCTGTAAAAGAATCGAACCCATGAGGATAAACTATCTGTTAGGCTATTATGAAGTTTTTTTTTGAATGGTTTACTTTCAAACGTGGTGTTGAAGAGAGCTTTTTTTTCTTTTTCAGTCGTCTGAGAAAATTAACGTTAATCACGATGTCGCAGTCGCGTTAAAGATGCTTAAACATTGAATTAATGTGTTGATCCGTTTCTTTCCATAGCGTACCCAAAAAGAGCATATTCCTTCGTTAGTTGAAGGAGACTTATGCCTCTTTCTCTCTATATCTGAGGTCTGTTTTCAGTGTCATTCACGCGTAGTAAGATTTATTGATTTGAAGATCATAAAGTTATCGTCCTGAAATCAGAGTTCAGGGGCAGGTGGAAAAGTAGATCACTCCTTTTAGTACTCCACGAAGTATTAGTGTTCTACGATGCTTGAGGTACGAGTGCTTTATATGAGAAAAGGGTTGGGAAGCACTGCTCCAAGGGTTATTCTGAAGCTGTCGAGTTATCCTTGAAACAAATGTATTGTTCAACAGGAAGGTAAATTGCGAAAAATAACAATAGAATTGCTAAATTAGCAACCGTGAATGTCTGGAATTGGGAAACCTTAGCTCTGTTTGCGTATTCCATGTCGAAGACCGCCACCGTAGACAACCACATGCCTCCGCCCATTGTAATCGATTACCAAGAAGAGCTTTGCGTGGTGGAAAGGGCAGATGGAATGACCCGATGAACTCGGGAGTGTATGGTTTACCTTTCCCTCACGCGGATGCACTTTCCCTACCCTATCTCACGCCTACGTCCTTTCCTCTCTATTTCACCCCCTTTTGCGCCCATCACCTCGTCCTTTGATTCTCTGCGGGATCCCGTTATTCTGTACCCACCTCATGCTTTATCACCACCTTTTCACTCTTTCGCTCATCCATCAGTCCTCTTCGTGTTTTTTCTCGTGGATTCCAGGAAAGGCGGAAATTTCTCACCGGCGGAGTCAATCTGTGAAACAAAACGTACACTTTGTAACTGTAGGAATAGTACAAGTTCATCGTAGCTAATATTTTCCGGTTTTAGAATAGAATAAGAGATTAATGATTATTTGACGTGCACCGTCACCTGCTGGAGCAGCTTTGCTCCGTAACGGAAGCCGTATTGTTGTTTTTCTGCGACGTATGAAAAGATTTGTCGCATTGGAATTGGGTAACAATAGTGAGTAATGATCCAATATTTCATTACATTGCAAAGAATTTATGGTAGGTCGACGTGACTCGAACCATTTTTATGGCAGTTGCTCTAACCACTGAGCTACCAAGCCAATTCAGAATATGTTCATGTGCTCGCTTTGGAGTTTTTGTATTCAATATATGATTGCTATCATCAGGAAGCGTACAGACAGGGCTATCTTTAGACTTTTAACTAACTTAAGGCGAGAGTTTTCTGGCCGCTCCCAAGAATTAACGTTAAAACTTTCGCAAGATACTTGTGGATTATTAATTTAGACTCCACTTATGAGAAATTTCGTCTAATTTAATTGTAATTTTAAATTATTAATGAAAATAATGCGAAACTGTTGGTTGGAACCGATGGGCAAACTGGAACTCACTTCAAATATCTCGGATCGTTGTTCTCGAGAGGAATTAAGCTCGTAAAACTACTCCTTAACTAATATTTATAAGAAAAAATCTCAAATAGACAATGGGCCAGATGGTAGTCGGGTAAATAAAAATGAAAAACCCTCTCTGTATTCGCCGTAAGAAATCTCCTCTAAACCTTCTGGATCAGAACTACATAAAGTTCAGTTACAAAATTACAGCTTAAATTCACAATTTCTGACGCTTTACATTGACAATTTAGAAGTGATTTAGAAATTCGCCCAATTCAATTATTAATATTCGTAATTTACGTTGCCACGTCGTATTCCGTTTACGATATTTATATTTTACTTATAAATGCATTGCTGGAAGGGGGAAAAGGTTCGAAAACATCTTTAGCATAATTGCTGCAGATGTAATGAGTATCGAAGCCTTTTCGGATATGAAGTTTCTCAATTTTGGTAATATATCCCTGTAAGCTTTTGCTGTGGTATTTAAATTGCTGAGAAGAAATACATTTTCTAGCAACAAACAACTTTAGCCACTTGAATGTTCGCACTTGGGCAATTACTTCCCTTGCTTTAAGTCTGAAGCCGACCCTGACGGAAAGTATATTTTCTCCATAAGCGATATCGGTCAACCGGAAGCAATACTTGACTCTTGACCGTCTGTGTATACTTCAGCTACCGGAAGTGAAGATAATCTTAGCTATTATTGTTTGTTCTCTGATAAAGGAGGGTCCAAATGTGTCTTGTTCTCCTTCTCTAAGTTCAGATTTCTCTCGGAAATGGGAATGACCTAACTACGTACCTAAAACACTCAAGTAAACCAAAAAATATTATCATTGTTGAGTATTTCTAACTTCGAATAAGAGAAACATGTTTTCAGACAATTTAGGCACTTATTGAATACCCTTGAATACATCGTACCTTAAAAATATTGAAAAACCATATTGAGAGTTCATAACAGTCATATTGAGGCCACCAAATGGATGAAGCTCTCAGCTAACCCCTATTGCGTCTAATTATTAATCCAATCCTACCCATATTTAATTGTAGTTTTATCATTATTTATCCTTACATTCTCCTAACCCATATCAATTGACAAGTAAAAAAATTCCGTTCATCATTATACCTTAGAACGATTTCGTGCACACCGGCCAATTACAAACGTATGTTCATCCAGCATTGCGCAACATGCATTTCATCGCTTGTTAGTAAATAGGTAAGTAACTTCTCCAGAATGCACTGTAGGTAGTTCTTCAACAAGGTTATCCAATTTGTTATTTCAACTCTTTCTTTCGGCGCACATTGTTTATTTCCTTCCTTCCGTGGGCAGAGAGGGATCTTTCTATAGGGCAGGATGCCGAACATCATTCGATTCGCCTGTGGAGAGAGGGTTGGTGGAGTGGTTCGAGAATGGAACCTTATGCCGGATGCTCATGTCCATTGAAAGACTCGGCACAGTTTATCCAAGTGTCGCCTTCCCACAGTGTAGCAGTCCTAATTGAGGGGACCCCATTCCATTTCTCTCCTATGGCCTTCCCCTATTGCTACTCTACATTCCCCTGAATCTTTTCCTTTCTCTCATTCTTTATACTCCATCTATGCATACACACCGAATGCTCCTCAACCTCGAATTACAGTCCGGCTGCACGCCGAAATATTGCTCTCAAGGAGTAAATGTAGATGAACCTCCTCAGCTTTAATAACATTAGATCAGAATTCAGGGCAAGCAGTGGCAAACCATAAGTTTGCTAGCTTCAGAAAGAACAAAATTTGATAGTAAAAAATATACCATGAAAGTAATTTAAATTATTAATATATTCGCAAATAAAATCAATTAGACAGTAAAAATATCGTTGGTTATTTGTGACGATACGAAAATTTTTACTGATTCTGTTACAAGTCCCGATGCTACTCGAAATTTCAGATTCCAACAAGATTCCTGATTCTTGCAGAAGTTCATTATTTGCATTTGATGTTACTTTTTGTAACAAATCCTTAATTAGCAAAGCAGGATAAGTTTACCAAAGGTTTGTAATTGTATCTCGAAAATATCTTTGACTTCTCGGGCATCATACCACAAGGGAAATACATAGATTAATTAAATATTTTCTTTAAGATGTTAAGAAATGTTAAATGTCCACCCAATCCTATATTAAGGTGAAGGACATCCCAGTATTGCAGTAGCAGGTGCTCCTGATATGAATTCTTAAAACAGTTATTTAAAAAGCTAAGAATTACGTGTTCTTTAAAAATAAAAGTAAATTAAGTTACAGTGAGTGAAGAACTTCATTTCAGGGGATTTTGCTACATAAATTTATCATATAGAGCACGTAAATGTAAATAATATTTCAATACCGTAGAATGCGCGAGTGTTTTAACACTTGATGTAGACTGATGCATGTTACCAACGATTTAAAAGTAAAACAATAAAGTTTTAAAATTTATGCTTTTTCTAATTTGTCATGTATAAAACCTAATTGTTTATTAGAAGTTTGGAAATAAAAGAATGGTCCCATATTTTCCCTAGAATAAGTAAACTATTTTTATATCAAGTTTTTGTTAAGATCTATTTATTATAGGTCTACAAATAGTTCAGTGGATAAGTTTTTTTCATTTATCATCATAAAACATTTTTTTGCGGATCTTTGGAACCGGGCACGGAGATTTTATGGCCATGGATGATTATTAAAAGTTAAATTTTGATTTTAATTACTATTGTATAGATAAGATAACATTATTTTTAGTTACATATTTTATATCAAGAAAGATAATACCATTGTTTCTTGAGGAGTTGGTAATAGTGACATGAACTATTCCATAAAACGTATAAAGTGGGTACTCTATTACCACGATGTGAGTTTTTTCCATGGGTATGAAGATTCTAATCGCCATTAATTAACTATCGTTTAAATATACCTTTGTAAAATTGCCTGATATTTTTATCAAACCATTTAGAATTGCCTAGTTATCCGTAAATTTGTTATCGAATGTGGAAACTTCGAAGAGTACTGGTTTGCGTGATATCTGTAATTGAATTATCATGCTTTGTGTCATTTTTTATCAGTTCGTTGCTCTGGAAACTTTCATAGAGGGCGGCAATGAATGACTCCCTTCGGAGAGAACCAAACGATTCCCGCGCAATCTTAATTAAGAACGAGTTCTCCTGGAATGAGTAGGCCATCAGCCGCCATCTTACACCACTTCCCCTCTCCCTCCATGTCTACCGATCCATTCATCAGACCTTCTAGCATGCTTCTTTCTTACAACTCTATTCATTCCCCATTTCTCTCCTTTATCATACCTCTTACTTAAATCTTCATATTCTTACTCGTTCAATCCTTTTGAGGGTTTTACCATTATCTGTATCGTTGTATTTTAGTGTATGATAGAAGAGAATTCATGTTTGATTTACTCTTCTCTTATTATCAGTCGTGTTCATTGCTGAGATAATATGAAACTACTGAGGTATGAGAGATGCTGGTGCAGTCATGGTTACGCTATCGAAACATATGAAGAGCGTATTTATGGTGATATTGCAATGCACTAATTAAACTTTTTGCTCTCATAGTATTCCAGTGAGAGAAACGAGAGAAAATTACTTCATTCCTCATCTTGCCACGTTTACCTCATTCCTTCTTCAAAGCTTTTGGTAGCTAATGGTGAAGAGGAAATAGATACAACCAGCTTTTTAGTTTACTTTTTTCGGTAAGAATCGTTATCGTAATATTTCCATAAAATAAATATGATTACTATGAAAGTAGTGTTTTATCCATCTGGCTCCATGAGATCGGTAATATTTTGAATTAGGAAAACACATTGTTTGAATGTCCTTTAGATGTTTGAAAACTGCTCCTATCAAGATATCATTAAAGCCTCTTTGATAGGATTAAAAATCGAGGTACTCTAAGTCATACGGTAATGAATTGCTTCAGGTTCAGCGAACCAAAACTTTTCGTACGCGATTCAACGAATGAGAAATCAGTCGTTTACCACCCGTTTCGCATTGCCGCAATGTTTATAACTCTAGGAAGGCGTTCAGCTTGGAGGTTTTTAACGGTAACTGTGGAATGGAAGTGGTCAGGCTGCCGTAAAATCGTTCGATTGATGGGTTCGGAACCAGAATCTGTAGTTGCTCGTTTTTTTCTCGTTTCCCGCTCTCAGATGCAACGGAAGTGAAACGTTCACAGAGCTAGGTTGTTCCAAAAGAGGGCAGTTAATTGATGTTTCTTGGAGAAAATGATGGTATATTGAGGTTCAAATGTGCTGCCGCCGCGAGGCAACAGTTAAATCGGTCTTTATTGTCGAATTTATCTCATTCGACTCAACTTTACAAAAATCTCGGCCACAATTAAATTAAACAACTAAAAATAACAATTAAAATTAAACTTCAGATGACGTTGGCGGAATTCCATCGTACAGAATTATATATTGTAAGGAGTTTACGATAAACATAAATATTCTGGTACGAAACCACATATTTGTGAAATCACGACCGGTTTCGACGAAATTACGTCATTTTCAGGTTTCGGCAGTAATTGGCGTTACGTAATGCCCCGTTATATGCGATTGTCAACACATCATTTCGTTCTTCATTCATCTGAACAGACATATCGATACAAATTTGATAAATGGTTATTGTTGCGCATTATTACTTCGGTATCTTAATACTATATATAATTATAAAAATAATAATTTCAGTATCGTAAATGTAAATATCTTATGTTGTTAACTTAGTGACGTTGGCTCTCTCCAATACTTTATCCTTTTTCACAGTTTATAATTACTTTCATAATTTTATGTAAACAACAGTGAAATGTAATGTGCTCTTTTAAATTCAACACATCTTTTTAGATGTAAGGAAGCTTTTTAGAATGAATTTCCTCACAATTACCGCGTGTCTTATAATTTCAACGAATTCCACGTTCTTACACTTCAAATGTGAGCAATTTCTGTTTTAATGCGTATAAATTTCCGATTTTATTCCTGGCAACTCAACGTTGCTATCCATCATTACAACTTGGAACAAAACTCTCCACTACTGCATCAATACATAATTCATATGCTGTTAAATCTTGCTCAGTAAAGCCGTCATCCATTACATATCTTTTAGTCCTTGGTATCACTCGCATATATTCCCTTCCATCAAGCTATGAACCCACGTCCTTAAAACATCCTTTATTTTTTCTTCTCATTCTCTTCTACGATTGGAATCATTCTGGTCTGCCTCCCAACATTCAAACGCCACTATCATGTTATATAATCTTGTCTACTTCCGGTTCTTCATTGTGTAGAGAAATAGTAGACTCCCTCTCGTTTGGATCCCACGTCACTTCCTCCCCCGCTTCTTTCTTTCTCCCTTCCAACGCTTTGCAAATTCCTTCCCATTCGGATGCCTCTCCCCTACTGTCTCATTCATACCCGCCGTGGAATTCTCACTTAGTGGGAACGGATATTTGTAAACTCTCAACAATAAGTTGCGATGGAAGTGAGATAAACGACTTTGTGTAATAGTCTCAGAATTACACTCACGATGACCCTACGTCCTCTATTTTGGTCAGGGTTGTCTTTGGTTTGCGGGGCCCCCAAGAATGCTCATTTTGAATCCATGAGGTCTTGAATCAGAACTAGACTATCAGGGAATACATTATGTGTGCAGAAGTATTAAATAATATTTTAAAAACTTATTTATGTAATAAATTTTCGTGGTGAGGTACTTTGCATTTTTCGAATTTGTCCTTTCGGGTACTCAGCTTTTACGTATTTAATAGTTATATGTATGTAAGGTTCCGTTTACTTAGTTTTCTTGGAATACGAAAAAACTCAGGATCAAACTTAGAAGATTTCCTTTTCTTCAGTTCTCTAAAAATATTAAGTCTTCACGAACGTTTTGGAATGGATATCGTTACCTTGGTTCCCTGAAGGAGGGATTAAGTAATGCTTACTATCCTTCATCTGGATTGGCGTGACTTCCTGAGATAAAAATAACTTGGGTTTCAAGCAGAGTAAATACAGAGTCACGGTAAACGCCTTTTTAGTTTGAATTTTGCGTGAACATTTATCAACGATGACCGTTATGAAAACTTATGGATATTGGTGTGCGAGAGGAGTTACAAAAGCTTCTTTTTCACCGTTAACGAAGTTGGTTTTCTTTCATTTCCTTTCTCAAAGTCAACGCTACCCTTGTTTGTACTCTTCTTTTCCTGTTCCTATGCAAACGATACTCCTTACTTCCAATCTTTAAGCTCTCCCATCTTTTTCTTCCTTATCTCTTTTGATTCGCTTCTATTCTCATTCCATTTTCCTTCAGTGGGCGTTGGACTTGATAAATGAGAGATAGATTAAATGTGATGTAATTTGCTCATAGTGTCTTTGGTCGTTGTTTTATGTTCTCTATTTATATATCTATATTTTAGTGATATCACCGCATTTTTCCTATAATATCAATTCCATTTATAATAATACCCCCTTAATACATGTATCGTTTTATACTAGTATCATGCAGCGATGAAACTGTATTAGAACTTATTATTAGCTTTTGTAAATTTTAAAAATATTATATAGTATTTCTTCGTATGAATAAATTGCGTGTGATCTTATCTACAAACCACCTTATTCCTTATCTTCCTTAGTAAGCCTCGTTTCCTTTATAGGGCTTTTTGATGGATAATTAATTAATCGAGGGTTGCTTAGAATAAAAAAAAGAAAAAAATACATTGTTTCAAAGATTGAGCAGCATTCTAAGTTCTCTCTCTTAAAATCACGGTCTTTGTAGTGAGTTTAAGATTACCGGATGTTGCTTACCGGATCTTTGGCTTTACTGGGAAGGATCTATTCATCTCATTCGCAGAAATCGAAAACTCTGGTCTTTCTTTCCTGCTTCTCATCTTTTATCTGATAACATTAGCTGCGTCTTTCCGCAGGAAGAATTCTATATTTCCGCTGGACTTTCCTCTTTTCATTGATTATCAACTTCCGTGAGACGGTATTTTGATGGGTTAAGATGGGATGAAGTAGGTCTAATTATTTAAAAATCTTTTTGAGAATACATTATTTCCTATCATCTAGAATATTATAGAGATTGACCTCATTCTCTAGGTCGCGCATTTGCAACTGCCACTAAAAGAGCCAGAACTTTATTAAAGTCGCGATCTGTTTCGTCGATATTTTCATTAACGGCTGCAAGTCATCTGCCCTTGAAGGTTTTGGCATAATACAACCGCTGTGCGAATTTTCTATGAGTGATGTTTTTATGAACATTGAGCCGTATGTATTGCGGGTCGAGTCGTGGAGATCAGTAAAAATAAGAACCTGATAAAAATAAAATAAATGACGATGAAGAACAATTCTTATATTAAATTTATCTTAACAAAAACGGATGAAGATGAATTAGATAGGATTGAATGGTTAACAAGGTTGAAACAACTAATCTTTGGATTAGTTAGTTAGTAAACCCTTGATAATGGTACATAAGTGCGAAAAGTTATTTTTACCTCTCTTGGATCATAATTTTAATCTACGAATATTTCCAGTGAGGTAAAACGTGAATCACGGGGCATTTCGGGAACAGGTTAAGTTATGCCTTTATTTTGGCTAGATTGGAATTAAGGTAGTCTTCTCATCCATCTAGCCTTATATTTTTCTTCCTCTTTCAGTTATATATTCAATCCGTCATCTTAATTTTGCCAGAAATGACATATGCGTTGCGGCTGTTTACCTATTAACTCACCATGTTTGAACCGTCAGCAGGATTTTCCAGGAAGACCAGAATTATCGAGAACGAAAGTTAATAGAGAGTGGGGAGGGATCCACTTGGATTCAGCGAATGTTTGTCACCGTTGATGCGAAGCCGGGTGTACGTGGCCTTGGAGTCCCTCTCAACTGGTTTACAGAAACGCAAAGATTTGCGGTATCTCGTTAGCATTTACGCCCATTCACTCGGAATTTAGCGGAGTGCTTTCGAGTCACCACTTTTACCTGGAACTGTGTATTTCTCGGCCTTCTAGAAATGTCTGGTCTCATCCATGCAGCAGTCTGCGTCTTGTGTGACTGCAGTATTATCTCATCTATCTCATAACTCCGCAATCATTTCATCATAAACGTCTCGTAATGAGTTTGAAAAATTAGGGGAGCTACCAATAGGTAGTTTCTGGTACCATATCTTAATGTAAATATCGTTAGTCTTTCGGTACAGAAACTTTCATTTACTTTTGTCTCAGTCTTGTTTATAGCTGCGATTATGTGAAATCTATTGAGTTATAAATGATGCTGAATAATGGTATACATTTTGGATGGAATTTAATGATAAGGGTTTTTCTTTAGGGTCATTGTGATGCACCTTCGTAGCCGTTATCCAATCATAGCATTCTGTGAAGAAAAGATGCCCAAGTACCTCACTCCTCATCTTAGGAGTTAGATCCTGGGTTAAGCCTAGTCGATTAATTCCCTCTCCAAAGCTTTCTGTGGTGTATCTTGTGTGGTTCTTCATTCCCTCCACTAATGGTGGAGGGAATGAAGAATCAACCTTCGCATTGGTGGCTAACAGACTGACAGAATTCTCAAAATCCAAGTCGTAAGCTGAAAAATAATTCATATCAGGAAGGCTATACTGTCTCATTAAAATATAAATAACATGAAAAACATTCGCCTAAGTAATATTATGGGGGTATGCATAGACTTACCATATCTCGTTTGCAATTATTCGGGACATTTCAAATTCTGAGTTGAACCGGGACATTGTATTAAAACTATTTTAGCAATTCCCACGAGTTTAACATTATCAGCGATCATGCATCGTCGCATAGCCATTTAATTTAGATTTAAATCATTTTTGTTTTCAACCCCCCATGTATTTCCCGACGGAGGTTTACTTATCGGGGTTTACTTAATCGGAGTTTTCCTCCAAATCGGGACTTGACAGCACATTGAACGTTTTGCTCCAGACCGGGACAGTCCCTGACGTATGGTAAGCAAAACTATAATTCATGTGCGTAAAAGGTATATCTGGAACTTAACGTCTCCGATACACTTGTCAGTTGCGTATTTATAGCGTAAGATTTCCAACCGCAGAAGTAGTGCTCAGAATCTCCCTCATTGAAGAATTGATTTACCGAATCGACTCCAACTCGTTGTGTTGCCGCTACGCAATTTATCTGTAGAGCGAGAGATAGGGAAATAACCACAATTTCCGAGAAGAGTTTGTAAGCACCGAGAAAAAAACCAAGGTTGATGCCCGCTGAATGTCGCCTTTTATCAGATATCAATCTCATATACTTCTTTGGTGTCGATCGATATATATATCTGGGAGTTGATAGGGAGCGATAGCCGGCGAAACAACGCTTTTCGATTCGGCCTGACCCCACCCCATCCTCGTGCAGCCTTCGGAGGGAGGGATGGTCACGTGACCCCTCATTCGAGCATATTGCGGATGTTTGTAATGTATGCAGTCCATTCATTGGCTCCCATTATCGCCAGACAACTCATTTCCCCAGTATTCGTTTCAAAAGTTATCGCGTTTGTTGACGTGGTGTGTGCCAAGATAACGGAAACTTCTCCCAACTGAGTGGGATACACCCACTGTCCATCGTCGGTAGCTCCTGTAGCGGACTCCGCTTCTTAGAGGTTGACGGGAAATTGATTCGGAATCTCTATCGTGGACCATTATTACGGGAATCTTAGAAAGTCTCTTGGGAGCTAAGGTTTTCGGGCATCGGATGGAATATGTCCAAGGCAAAGTGTGCCGGGAATGGGCTCGATATCTACTTGGAGGGCGATGGCCGTTTGCTTTATTTATGACCTCTTCTCAGGATAATTCTAGTGTCAAAAAAACGAAAAAATATCGATTTGAAGATTTTAAAAAATACGATTAAAGTCGTTTTTAAATACATTCGATATTTTCTATATTCGATAAATATTACGTTTCGTTTTCAGTCACTTTAACTTAGTAAAGAAATAACAATATAAAGAAATCAAATAGTTTTATTTAATGCCTTGAGCCTGTTTCCATGTAGAATTTATAATTAATGTTTTCCAGACGCATGTCTCAGAAAAAGAATATTCTTAATTTCCCAAGGGATCGTTAGAGATTTTCTATGTTCCTTCTAGGTCGTACATGCAAGTTAAGAAGTATTTAGAATTGAATGATTGGAATATATATTTTTCCTTCAGTAAAATTAATGACTGAATTAAGTGTAATAAAACAATGCAATAGTCTTAAACATGTCACATTCAGCTGGAGAAAACGTTTGCAAACCATCACAAAACGAAATAACTATTTGAGTTTTCATGATGTTTTTCATTGGAAATTTTAGTTAACGTTACCTTTGCTCAAAATTTGTATTTCGGGTCCACTTTTTAATGCCATGGTTGAGGCTATGCAAGGTGGGATCGGCCGGAAGTCGAATTTTGAGCTTTGGATGCCGCGAGCAGGAATGGCAATTATATACTGAAAACCATTCCGGTGAGCTGATGTCTTAAGACGAATTCCTCTTATATTCAGAATTCAGTATTTCTTGATATTAAGCGTCAATAAAATAAAATGTCCATTTGATAATGAATCCATATAATGGAAGAATCCCTCTCATAAATTTTCATCGTCTTTTCTAGTGTGCTTCCCACTTTCTACAAGTACGATAACTCTATAGCGATTGCAGGATTATGAACAAGTGATATCTTACGAATTTCCACCCCGAGGGGTGCCTTTCCTCACGGCAGAAAGTTGCTTGTTGATGCGACCATTATGCACAGATAACCAAACAGTGCCTCTCTCTCTTTGCCTGTAAATCTATCTCGCGTTATAAGCTGCAAATATATACTCGTTGCAACAAAGTAACTAAAAGGTTCGGTGAAGCGGATCTTGATCATCCTATTTGGATTCGAGCCATGAAAAGTAGGGAGCTCGATTATTCATATTTGAGCTGTATTTAATTAAAATGCCCTCTTGACTACACGTAAAAAAGGCAGCTCCGTTATGAGTTAAGTCGAGAAGGATTTATATCTCCCAACTCAATGCAACTTGCATTTCGTGTTTGCTATCTCAGCCACACCTTTAAACATTCGTTTTAAAGTGTCAAAGTTGCTTGATCTTGCATCCTTGCCAGTGGAAAACTTTGGCTGTTATTGATGGCAATCGGAGGGTTTTTTTCTCGTAAATAAGGAAACACTTCATATTCGGGTTATCAAGATATAAGTATCCTCTTAAGGTATTTGATTTTATACATCGATTACTTATCATTAAATATTATTAAGAAATCCTTTATCTTACGACCCTTCTGATCATATAATGCAACATTTTTGGTGAATGCTCTATATGAATAAATTAGAAATGTATCATTTGATCTACTTTATATTTATTTAGGTTCCTTTTTATTTATTGCGCTGCGGAAGCCATATTCTGTAATCCGCTGTACAACCCATCATGTCGCAACGTCATCTAGTTTTTCGTTAATAGCGTTTACATTGTTTGTATATTTACATTGTGTGAGCTGCTGAAGTAATCATCACATTGCATTTTCTAATTCATTCTAATTTGCTGAGATAGAACTGTAAAAGATTCTCTTTATGGTTAAATAAAAAATTGTATAGACGTAAAGCGGGATATAGGCCCATTTCCTCATTTTATTGCCAAAAATTAAAATTTCTGAATTTGTTCATAATTTGCTAATTATATTCTAGGGGGTCTAATAAAATACAGTAATTCGATAGAAGAAATACAATACTTCTCCATTCTTTTAACTGAATTAATGATTTCATTTTTTAACAATATGAAGAATTAAAGAGGAGGTAGATATTAGAAATATTTGAAACGTTTTTTGACCTTAAATTTTTTAAGTATAAGTTTTTACGAGTTGCAGTAGTTTGTAGGTAATCAAGAAATTAATAGAATGAAATGAATTCCTAGTAGATAACAAGAGGGTCTCAATTTCTACTGTGGACCGTATACTACTTGATTGTGCCAAAAGACCACGTATGGCATTAGGGCTCATAATTCTTTATTATCTGTTTTCAAATCTATTATATAATAGATTATTCAGTTGCTCGATCTGTAAGTATCAGTATCTTTTAAAGTGCTTCGACAGCAAAAGTCATTAAAGAAACACATGGTCCCCCACCGGAAATCGAACCTGGATCCGCTTTCACCAAAAGCGAACAGTCTACCCACTCGGCTATCTTACAGATCTTCTCTCGATGTTGCATATGTAACATTTTTCATCACTGCTGCTTGACCAGTAGGCCTTACCGTTCCATCTTCTCAGTTTCTACTGTTCCTTCTTGGCTCTTTTCAGCTCCTCTTTTACATCCCCTCTCTCCGTTTTTCTCCTTTCTTCGGTAGGTGTGCCCAGAAACCAGTTCTTTCGTCGTCATTATGCGCAGAAATTGAAGATGGCCGCTTACCTTAGCTAGAAGAGTTAAGGCCATGGGAGGGATGGGCAGACCTCCGCCCCTTCCTTCCACCCCACCTATGCTCCATTGAAATCATCCGCATTGATGAAGCAATATTTGTTTACTCGTTTACTTCGGTAGAACGTTTTTACCCATCAACAGTTGTTTGCGTTTTATGTCGATAATTCTGAAAAAGAAGACTGATACACTTTTAATATATTTAGGTTCTACTTAAGATCGAATCGGTCAACTTGTATGTGTCATTCTGGATAATCTATCTTTGCCGCTATTTTTTGAGCTTTTTTTATTTACAAGTGATTATATCTTACGCGCACTGATTATTGCCTTCAACTATCAAAAGCGATTGCGATTCGAAAATGTTTCGCATCAACATTAGTGACGAAATTTGCCGTTTTTCCCCCCTTTCCTGATATTTATATTTTCTTTACGTTTCTTTCTTTCTTTAAAATACGAAACAATTTTCGTCAATTTTCGTTGCTATAGTGAAGAGATATTTGTTTTATGGTTTCGCCTAAAGAATATCCTCGTAAGTTATAGTAGTATCTTTCTTTTTATCCCTTTTATGATGAGGAATTCTCATCAGTCTTCTTGATATCGTTTAGTGAAGAGTTGTTTGTTAAGAACGCGAGCTAAATATAGCTTTGACAGGTAACTCTTACATAAAAATTTATCTGTGCTCTGATAGTTCATATTTTTAACAATTTTATAGTTACCGTGAAAATATAGTTTACAGTTTATGAATAAAGAAAGTGTAAATTTTCTGGACTCATTTTCATCAATGCCTTCCTATGTATCGTGTTATGGCTAGCTACAATTAATCCACGTTCTATGTGACTGTCATACTTATTTGAGTGTATCATTTTTTATCATCAGAGTAAGAAGCGTAGTGGTATCATAGGTGCTAGATATGAGCTGCGGTTAGTGTTGATGTGGGATTATGATTCGCTGGATGATCAGTAATTGTATATATTTCCCTCACCTGTCGAGGCGATGATCCTTCGTGGAGTAGGATCGTTCTGAAAATTAGTCGTCTTTCCTGTTTCGCTTGTAAACGACAGGAGGCGTTAATCCAAGTACAAGGCGTAGTAATAGCTTCATGTTTTCATCAATAAAAACCTTTGGCTGATGCGCCATGACCTTCATCCTCAAGGACACTTTTGCGACCTTCTTTGAAACGTAAACCAATCAAACACTCCTTCTTTTAGAGATTCTTCTGGAAACCGTTCTCGAAGTTTCGTGGGTACGCACGTCACTTCGTTATTTAACATAGCAAGGTTCATCTTTCGGACTTATTCTCGATATCTGAATCTCTAAGGAGCATTAATGCGCAGCTTTCTTACGTTGGTGAATTTTTTATAAATGACTAACTTAATCACTGATCAGCATTTGTCTCGATTTTCTCCTATTCTTCCTCATAATCCTAGCCTTTTTCTTGGTGTAACAATCTCCTGTGGAAAGTAAAATGATTTGATCTTGTTTCAGATAGTTTCAAAGCAAAACGAAATATGTGCAAAATTCTTTGGTAGATTAGAATTTGCATATCGTTTAATTATCATTATCATCTGAATTATTTTATCAGCAATTTCAGCAGCTTGATGAGATTAGCATGTTATTAATCATTATCGTTATCCTGTTGGTAGTGTATTACTAGTGAGAATGATGTTTGGGCTCCCGGATAGCCAAGTGGCATTCAAATTTGGTGAAAGCGGTTCCAGATTCTACTCCCGGTGGGTGCCTGTATGTACGAAATGACCATAGCTTTCTAAGCACTTTAAAATACTACTTTGAGAAAGTCTTTCTGGGCTAGATAATTATCAGGTTTGGTGTGTTTCATGTTTTAGACCTCATCCTTTTTTCCATTGTTTCTCGGAACGAAATTTTTTGTTTCACAAAGTTTAATTAGATTCAGTAACCATCAAATAATTATAAATAAATCGTTTCCGTGAGGGAAAGTTTTTATTCTCTTCGTTTTTATATTTCGCCAAGAATCATTGTATTCCTTTGTCGTTCCCTGAGTGTTTTGTCAATTACGGTAAAGTTCATTCATTCCAAAAAATAGTCAAATATATTATTTATTTTTACATTGTACACTCGTGCGCAAGGGAGTTCTTGATGGACCAAAATCAGTAGTGGGAGGTTTTTAGAATTAACCCTCTATCAAAGTATGACCGTAATCTGCAAAGTGAAGTATTAGATTATGCAGACTTCCTTAAGCGATGGCGAGATTTTTAGACATTTCATATAATAGCCCTACGTTTTGTTCACAGTGTGAATAACTTGATTCCACTTCCACTAAGAAGAGCATTTAATTTGGCTGGAAATTTCCAAGATGATTTCTTTATCTAAGGAGCTTTCCATTGCTGCCTTACTATATCTTTGATTTATGTTCGTTCTAAAACTTTGTTGATTTCGATAATAGCCAAAGCAGTGGAGTAGATCGTAATCCATTGATGATGTTATCGTCTTGAACTGTTATTGCACCTCTTTTTTGCTACACCACTCGAACGATTCTAATGAAATTAGATACGGATTAGATCTGTCATGGAGGTTTCCGATAATTTCTTCGGGTTTTTCATTGTTTCATTTAAATGACCCCATAAGATAAGACTCTAAATGTTCCACTCAGTTTAATTTATCTGTGTGCAAAAAGCGTAGGCGGATGAATTTCTCGAAGTAAATAGAAGATTTTACGCCTTATTTTCATGTCTTCTATGGAAAAAGAGAAATAATTCCCGCAAGTCCTTTTGAATACTCTAATATGACGGGGATCCGTTAATTATTACGAATTCTTTAAAAATCGTTGGAATCAATTTGCTTGTTTTTTGCTTTCACCAGGGTTTTCTCTTGTGGAAAATTTTAGATGACGAAAATTTAGAAAGTATGTTTCCCATAAATAATTGAAATAATGGAAGAAATGCTCTCGATGGTAATTTAATTCTTGACCTTTTAACCTTGAAAACTTACATCCTCCTCCGTATATATGGAACATTGTGTGCCTAATTCTTTTGTTGAGGAACTATTATGAGAACATTGATGCAAAGAGCACCTAAATAATCTAGGTCTGTCTTTTGTATGTTTTTCTTCATTTGTTTAAAATTTTAATAGTTATGATCGATTTTTATTTAATTTTTATTCTTAATGCCGTATTCATCGTTATCATTACAAAGAAAACACTTGTTTACTCTAACAAATTTAGGAAAAGCCTCAAAATTTTTACTGTACTAATTCCTACTAACGTACATTATACTCATATCCATTATCTTTATGGTATGTTCATACATGTTAAAATTTTTAAGATGCAGAAATTATTTGCCATCGTACATGCTTTAACAATTGAAAGTAAAATCTACGGAATACACTGTGTGTTTCGAAGATTTTCGAATCATTTACTGCGCGTTTTAAAGTGTTGCACTTCGGCATTTGTTTTATTTTCGATTCCTAATCAACGATGAGTAAACCACTTGTGTTTTGATCTCACTCGGCACCGAGCATCTGTAAACAACGATTGTTATTCGCGAATTTTTATTCGACGCAATCGTCACGGATTTTATCTCTCAAAAAATCTTTCAGATAAGGTTAAAGGAATCGTTCGTTATGTCACCTGCGTATATTGCAGTTTTTGTCTTTTTGCGAAAAATCTCGTAGTACATAGTAATTTCCCATTCATTGTTTCAACGCTTCAAATCCTTTCTCAATGGAAATTCGTTTTTTGCATGTTATTATCCTCCTTTTTTAAGATTCTTAAACGGAATTTCCTCTTTTATATAACCTACGTAGTCGAATCCAGAAGGTTATTAGTACTTTAATGTGGACTACACTTTGAAAACTGAGTTTGATGGAAAATTCCTTTGAGTATCTTTAAGGTTGTACAAGTCATTCCTTTCTTCCTCCGTATTTTCTTGGTCGTTTGCGTTTGTTGTGCACATTTACCGAAAAAGCATCCGAATTCGACTTCTATCGAAGCCTTGTATGAGTTACTTGTGAAAAATTTGACTTACGATCTGATATTTTAAAAGATTTTGTTAGAATTTTCGTAATTTGATGCATTTTGTAGCTTCCCTTTGGAGACTTGAACTCGCTCTCCGCATCCTCATTGTTTCTAACGTTGTATTAATGAAAATGGGCTTTGTACTTCTTTCACGAATTTTTTATAAAGAATTACTGCCAGATTTCTATGAGTAATTGTTATCATCTCGAAACCTTGTCGTGTTCCTTCATTAAATAAAATATATTTATTTTTATAGTAGAAAGCCTTTTATTTCACAAATTTAGTTCCAAGTATATAAATAAAAACCGACTCATTGAATGATTAATAGTATTAACGGATGTTTCAATTACTTAAAATCAATTAATTAAAAGTTAAATTCTTATCTCGTCGTTACTTTGAATCATGCTCCCAACATTGGTTATTTTAGAAGTCGTTTCATTTCCTTCGATAACCATTCATTTACGCCCCAGTGATTGCTGCACCCAAAGGCGGCTGTCGAACTTGCTCTCTGCCTGAATCCGACCCCTGAGGTTATGAAGGTCAATGCACATAGGTGCAGATGTAGCTCTCCGATCGAAGTGCATTCATTTCAGAAAATCGTTTTATTTCATTCCGCCGGATATTCTTGCGGTTCTCGTGTTTCTCAGTGCCGTACGACGGGAAAGAAAGAGAGTATCTCTTCCGAGTCGTCACGTTCGAGTCGCGTATGCCACGGACCCGTAGGTAATTCGATCTCTTTCCACTCCCACGCCTTGCAGCGCGAGGTGCACAGAGGTTTCGTCGCGTGAGGAGCCGCCCCTGCGCCGTGCGGGGCGCGCCTTGCAACTGTTTTGCTCCAAGATTTCTATTTTTCTTCCGCATGGAAGCGCCTCGCTGAATGATGTAGAAGTGTACAATGTAAATTTGGAGTTAAGGTTACATTACGCACCTTAGTTCAGTGCCTTCGAAACGTGGTGCTGCGGTGTACATGAGCTATATTCTCGTCTCCTGGGAGCACGTGATTATAACTTTAAAATAACTAATTCATTGTTAGTTTTTTTTATTTGAATTCAGAATAGAACTTGAAAAGATTCGGTATAGTGTGGTGCAAAGCTTGAGTCAACACTTAAGTGTTCCATGGAAAACCTCAGCTTACCAGTAAACCTACGAATGAACTTTTTCGAAGCCAATATTTCTTATTACTCCTTATAAACCTCAAAAATAAACATTTTAGAAGTTAAAATGATCAATGCACTGAGAGATAATACTTTATTATAAGTAGTAGCAGATTAGTCCTTCATGTAATATGAAAGTGGTAAAATCTGGTAAACCTGGTTAGTAAAATCAGAGAATTTTATGCTAGGCACTCAAGAATTCATTCTGAGAAAAAATAAACGACGGTACCAGGCAAAGAAAATAATATGAACTGTGCATGTACCCTCCCTTTAAGCTTAAGGCAGCTAGTCAGTTACTTATTTCTATGAATGAAACGATTTTAATTAGCTAATTTTAATTGACAATTCTTTGAACGAGCCTTATTAATTATCTGCATCTTATGTTTGTTTTTCATGACAAATCTCTCGTCATCGGGGCCAATTATCCTTTTCTCCGCTAGGTCTAACAGAATTTGCTCTCACTTAGCAGAGAAAATTCTCATTAAGCGGAATGCGGCAAGACTCGCTAAAATTAGTTCAGTAGAAATAATAACCACATTAAAAATTTATAAACCTTTTCTTATTAGCGCTAATTATATGTTTGGGTTCTCTAATGAACCCGAAGTAAATTTCATTTCCATCATTTAAGGAGAAAAAGTCCGCCGTAGCCGAGACTCGAGCCCGAATCTCCCACTTGCGGACTCAGGTTCCTCAATCAAGACTGTGACAAAACAATCTCTTCTTCAATTTATAAAGCTATGATGGAACACGGTGTGCTTCGGAGTATCTATCTAAGATACGCGGGACATCTAAGATGCCACCTCACCATCATAGCCTTCCCCGAGGCGAAGGATTTAAACGATGAAAAGAATAAGAGATTGTTCTGTCATGGTAGCATAATTGGATGAAGCAACCGCCCGGAGAGTTGGAGATCCGGGTTCGAGTTCCAGCTACGATGGACTTTTTCCTCTTAAATTTGTTCGCGAAATGTTAGCTTGTATTTTTTATGAACTTTTCATCTTTGGTAAGACATATAAAGCTCCACGCAAATAATCATAAACATCAGCAATGTGAAATAATTCCTGTCGGTATGTGTCCTAAAATTTTCCAATTATAGTCATTTCATTTACATCATTATCACTAAGAAAAGAAAGTACTGGTGATTGACGTATAAATGATGTTTAACCTAAAAATAAATAAGCAACCGCTTCCTGAATCAGTTAAGGTTGGCGTCAGTCGTCAGCTTCAAGATTAAAAATAACATCCGGAGAAATAAATTTCATGTGTATATGCGTCTTTCGTATCTGGATATTAATGTTTTTCTAAGCAAGGTACGGTATGAGATTGTTTTTTAAGATAGATTAAATACTTAGTCTGCAGTAATTTCCAATCAGTATGCCTCCTCAAAATTAATTCTGGGTTAATTAATTTGTATTCAACGAATTTATCCTAGATTTTCATTTTATGCTATCCTTAGTTGTTTTTTTTAATATTAATGATCAGGGCACAATGTGCTTGAAAGTTTGAAGTCTTTAGCTGTAATTTATATTATTAATTTATTAGTATGTAGTGACTTTGCTGTACATGCGGTATTCGTAACTGTTGGTAGATCCGTTTTCTGGAAATGAGCACTATTTCAGAGGTTTCTTTCGAGGAAGTCTATCCGTGACCTTCGGATCATGGCTGAGAATCGATTCTGTGACCTTTAAAGCCGGGGTCACTCTCACGTGGGAGGAAAGGGAAATTATAGATAAAGGCACGGAAACAATGTTTGTCAAACAGAATCTATATTTCACCGACCTAGATTATTTATAAGTCATCACGTAGTTGTTAGTTCTACCTTTCTGCAAATGTACTTTCTGCAAATGTGCTTTTTCTTGTGGTTAGGATATAATAAAACACGTGCATCCTTTCAGAGGGGTGTGTGAAAAATCTGAGAAACCTACTGACAGCCGAAAATAAAATTTTAATAGATAATTGTCTACAGCAAACTTTGAAAGCAAAATGGAAGTATTTACTCATGAAGTAGATGTGAGAACAGATGATGAAGTCAATGACAAGCACTGGTTGCCGAAAACATCAATAATTCTGTCTCAACAATTCTGTTGAATTAGTTGCGTCATGGTTTCATAAAGTTTACGCTCAAATAAGTTATTGATATAAAAATAGTTAAGGTTTGGGAAAGAGGTATTAAGGAAAAGTGGGAAGGATAAAATGATATATTCTTTTTAAACACGAGTATTTTCAATTCGTCGATAGTTTCGTCAAATTTTACAAGAAAGCGAATATGACACTGATATAAATTAAGAGAGGCAGTAATACAATATATAAAGTAATAGCTAACCATCTTAAAATATTGTTTATCTATGAAATTCAGATAAAATTTTCTGCATATCTATTTTGCGGACCAGTTTAGTTTCAGTGTCTCAAGTTCCTTTATTTTTTATTCAATCCATTGAATGCGGAAGACCATACGAAAGAGGTTATAATCATTTTCTTTTTTATTCACCTTTAAATGTCCGCCACTCACTTTTTCTATACGCATTCATCACATATGTAGAAGTGTTAACCGGATTCAGATTTTGTTATCTAGTGCCCCTGTTTAGAGTTCACTTTATTTTACATTGATCTCTGGTTTGTCCCTGATTGGTAGTGCAATTAATGTGCTGAAATTTATCCCAATTCTCACGACTATCGAGATTTTACTTAATGATTTTAAATTACCTTCAAAAGCATTCCTTCTTTTATTGCACCCGGCCTTGTTTTTGTGCCCTTTGGCAAATTTTGTGTTTAGTTATGGCTGGGCATTCAAGTCGCGGTAGCATTTATTAGCTCTCTCCGTGATACTGTTGTCCAAAACATCCTTCTTTGACTCGAATATGTGAGCAGGATCTTTCCTAAACCTCAAGCGAAGGCCTCCGAAGAGTTCACTGTTATTATGCAAGGAGTTGAAAAGGAAGCTGAAAAAAGAACCATTTTAAACAATGTCTGAGAGACTCTCCATCTCCAACTCGGCTCGTACTAATGAATTCCGAGTTTCCCAAATTATTACTAGCGCGCCCATTATGTTTCCTGCTTCTCCCCTTCCTGTTTCGGACCTCTTTTTCTTTATGAATGGAATGAGCTGTAGGCGTTCCTTCAAAAATTTTTCGAGGTCTCCGGCTGTTTTTTTCATCTCGCTTCCTCTTTTTACTCTTTAAACCTCCTCCGCCCCCTCAATAGATGTCCTGCGAAAAATTTAACGGCAGCCGGCCGAATTTCTCGCGAAGTTTATTGCGTCATTTCGCGGAATTATCCCTTTGATTCCGTTAAGTATCTTCCTGTCCGTCCCTACAGTCTCGGTGCGAGATGGTATAAATACCGAGCAAGTCGCCTTTCGGCGTATAGCAGGTGGTGTAAACACCGAGCGTATGAACTACTTCTTTAGCTTGTTGTCTTCGCGCATCGTTCGCAGAAAGAATGAGTCCTTTAAACGACTTCTCTAGCATCTATTTCTCTAATTTCACACTCAATGTCGGATCTGTTGAAGTAGCAGGGGGGTCGCCTATTACCTATTACGTCCCCTGTAAATGTGCTTTCTCTCAATTTCTTAAAGAATCTCATCCTATCTTGTAGTCTCCTTTCTTTCAAGGATTCCCAACCTGCGTCTGAGAGCATCTTCGTAATGCTAACCTTTTTATCGTAAGTAAGGAAAAATGTTACCGTCCATTACTGATATAAAAGAAATATGTAGATTTTTGGTAGTGTTTACGTGTATTTTAGGATTTTTCCAACTTTTGTGAGATAGCATTCGGCTAAAGGAGATTGAAAAGAAGATGGTAGGACTTATGCTAGTCAAGTTATTAGGGTCTTGGGTGAATTCATTACGAATACGAAATTCACTACAAACGGTGATTATATGTCCTTCGAAAAGGCTTTATGGACCTCATAGATAAAGCTTTCGAGAACCTGTCGTATTCATATTTCTCGTGGAACTGAAAAGCAGTATTTATCATTAGAAAAGGATCGATTTCACTGTTTAGAAACGAAAGTTAGGTGTTGTACAAACTATTGATGGAATTATTTCATTTATCTCTTCCTTGGATAAGATGTCCATCATTGTTTGCTAAAAAATATTTACCCTTTACCAATTCGAATTCTCAGTGTAATACTTTACATTAGTTTCGTTTAAATATGAAACGTTATTTATATTGGAAATTGTGATTATCATGGGGATTTCGTAGTATCTATAATAGGTTGTTAATGCATATCAAATTTTTATTTCACTTTTAAATTCCTATATACCGATTCCTTCTCACTGGCAGATAATTGCCATTGTAGTTCCTATATGGTGCTGAAGTATTTATTAATCGTTTAAATATAATATATAATAAATAAATACACTCTATTTTAATCGGAAAGTTAGGCTTTAAAACATTTCATCCTAAACTTAACAGTTCCTTACTTGATATAGAAATTTCCTTCCTCCATAGGAGATCCCTGTTAGCGTACGTTTTCTCTTTGCGAGATTATTTTCACGCGTCCCTGTTTAAGTTGCTACGTCAGGTGTGGGCGTCTTGTCTTTTAGGTTCTCAAGTCTCCGCCTTTGAGTCGATCGAGTTTTTTCTCTCCCCACGTTCCACTCCCATGGTTTTAATGGTCCAGCGCGATAAACGATTTCCGTCTTCCCGTCGTACCTATACCTCCCTTTCTTCCGTTAAGTCTTAATTAGAGGCATCGTACGACGCTATAACTCATCCCGATGTCCGATAGGCTAGTCTAGGGATGAGTTAATGGGCTGGGTTTTTGGCCTCGATATTGTAGGCTTTGAAAGTTTTGCTGATCGGTTCGGACTGTTTGTCCGTATTGCAGCCGAAGTCAATCGCGGGAGCTGTTAGGTGTGATTCCGTTCGTGATATCGCCAAGAAAGTCGCTCTCTTGAGTGAATTCATAAGTACTCTCTGTCAAGTACTCAGCCCTAACAACAATGTATCCTTGAAAAATTGAGCATACGAAAGGTAGATGTGGATGAATGCAAATAAATACTATAGTTATGTTTTTTGAAAGAAAGAATCTTTCAATTTCAAAATTGAAAAAACCTATATCTTTAATATCCGTGCTCATTGTCGCGCACGACTCGTAGGTCTCATGTTACGCACTCGTTCTAAATTAGCCAGGTGTGGACTACCCTTGGTACGCGTGCCAAACGCGCTCGTCGATAAATTTTTCTAACACATGAAACTAGACCCTGCAAAATAAAATTTCAATGTCTTTCGAAAAATCCTGTCATTTTTCCATTTATTTTTACATAATATATTCCAATAGTATATGAAGATTGCAAATAATATGTTCTCAAAATATATAGTTGACCCGTAGAAAAAATTTGAGATTTTGGCAAGCACTTTCAATAAGGTCCCCCAAGGAAAGGGTTAAGGTTTTTTTTTCAAGTCTATTCTTCCTTGGGATAAGGTCTCCCAACTCTGGCATAAGTAAATGTTACTCCGAATGAAGGAGGCTATTCGGAATAGTGGTGCTTTCTCGTACCACATCCAGTTTAGCGCGACTGATTTTCCTTTCCTCTCGAGTTCACGTCCTTCCTCTCACGTGATCCACTGGATTGCGACGATTTCCTTCCGAACAAAGAATATCTCCTCTCACAGAACGATCAATTAAACAAAAACAATGCGACCGGCGCTCGAAACGCAAACAGGTTTATCTCTCCGTTCACAAAATCAATTACCCAACAAGTTACCGAAGGCCGTCACAAATATTTAATCTAGATATCCCAACAACGTAGGACTCTCCGTGTTTACCTGGCAACATTGGAAACGCGACGTCGAACAATGCCCATGATTTATAGCCCTCTATTTTTAAGCTGCACTTGAAAAGTCGGTCTCCTCAATGATATACAGCGTCATTCTAGTGTGAATGATTTGAATTAGCCTCGTAGAGCGTAATGAGATATCGCGTTGTATGAGAGATCGATGTAATTAATTCTTCTGCGGAATGATGGTTTGTTTTTGTGAAGTAAATTTAATCCTCGTTGGGTTATTTGATGCTTGTACGCATCCATATGTGACGTATCTTTCTTTTTGCTTTCTGCTGTTTTCTGTATTAGTAATCTAGGTTACATATAAGATGTGTCAGAGAATTCACTGGAAACAAGGCATAGTAACTGTAACATCAGCTAGGTCAGGCATGCCTATCTGACGGATTCGCATATTTATAATATAATAATCATAGTCTTGCAGGTATTAAAATATATCTTCATCTGATGCCAGTAACTCTTTTTTAAAAGCAATTTAAAAAATTAATTTCACACACATATGAGTTATAAATGTGAAATTTAGGGACCCAATAGAGAGCCAATCGGCAATTACTTATCAATAATTTTTACTGAGGAGTTTGAATCGGAACGTTCATGATTAATCGAAAATATTTCCGATAAGAAATCTATTAAAAGTTCCTTTTTGGCGTTTACGATCTTTATTTCTTTGCCAGAATTGAATTAGAAATAATGTCCTCCTGAAAAATACATAATAAGCAGTAGTAGTATCAATATACTTAATATATCGTGTAGTATTTTTATGATTCGAAATTGAAATTCTAAAAATGGAGAGGAAGCAATTCTTTGTTATTCCAGGTTTTATTCTTACGATTAACACATCGCATGGACAAAATTACGACGAAGTAGAAGTGTTACTTTATCTGCCGGATTTGGAGACGTACGTGTTGTTATATGATTAGGTACGCGAGAACACACCAAGATATTTATTAGTGGATGGGGAGAAAAGAATTACTCGTGAGAGACTTGGGAGATTTTTAGCGAAAATGAGAGAAATGTGAGATATTGCATAGTGTCTAATAATTTTAAAAAAATTGCTATTTTTTCATATCCTGAGTAAAAAGATATCGGCTGATACGACTGTATTTGGTGATAAGTCTCTTCCATTTGGTTTTCTGTTTCTCTGTATCATGGACTTTAAGTAACCCTGTCCATCACTTCAAAATTTCCCCGTTTCCTGCCTTATGACTTAAATAGTAGAATGAAGATATGCCACCATCCACGGATCCATTCAAGCCATCATCTAATTTACGATCTTCCTTCGAGGTCCAAGATATATCGCCGCAATTACGGACGAGAAATTTAGAATTTCTCCCGCGTTCCGATATTAACAGAAAATACGTTCCGTTAACCATTTCCGTTAGGGTTTTTATGCCCCCTTTACGGCCTCGGAACCCTTTAACCTCCTCTTTCTTCCGCACCCCTTGCTCCCACGCTTCTTGGGCGCCCACGCCGTGCCAAACGAGGAAATCGTGCCCTCCCTCCGCCAATGAGATTGTCTTGGGGAAAATATCGAGCGGTGCTTCCTTCGCCGCCCCCGCGAGAGGGTGCCGTGGTGAGTGCGTGGGAGGCCAATGCGGCTGCCGAGGGTTTTTTGTCGGAGTGCGTGGGAGTCTTTGGGAAAGGACGAGAGGGATATACGTGGGTTATTAGAAATCCCGTGGGGGAGGAAAAAAAAGGTTTTAACTTCCTCGCTTCCTTCCCTCCGGAACCCACCCACTCGTCTACGTCCGTTCATTTCTCTTTCACTTGTCGAGGTGTCCCCGGCTTATTTTTACGTCCGACGTATCCTTCGCGCTTTTCATTCAAGAACTTTTCGGATTGTTGGTTGCCGTTTTTTATCTTTTTATCCTGCTGCTGTTTGAATCGTGCAAGCGGCAGCCTTGACCCGCTTCGTGCTTTAACGAATCCAATTTTTACGTAAGTCTTTTTGCAGTACTGTTCACTTATAAATTATCAACTTCGGGAAATTGAATACTATGTACAAGTACCGATGGTTCCTATTCAGCAAGCTTCAGAAATATTTTAATATCATTGCTGTGGCATTAATATTTCCGCAACTTTAAGGATTTGTATCCATTCAATTTATCCTAAAATTTTGTTTTAATCACTGCGAATCTATCGACATTTTGTATTAAAAGTTATATTGTACCATAAATGTAACTGTTTTAAACTTACGTATCTCGGAACTTACGTAGTTATTTAAAGATCATGTAATATTCTGAATAGGTAATCCAAATCTTCAAAGCTGTAAGAATTTACTTCTCTAATTGTCTTAATTTAACGTTAGTAAGTAGATTGGTATTGATACATCTTTAGTTCATTCTACAGCATGTATGTAGTCTTTACTTTCCCCATATTCCGAAAAAACCGGTTAGCCGGGATTCGAACCGTGGACCTTAGGGTTGAATCGCTAGCAATGCTAACCGCTACGACACCGCTGCCGGCTTCGTTTTCAACTTTAGTTTCCTAGGTTTTAAATGTGTTGCTGATTTGGATCAATATGAGTGATAGTTCTATAGGGGGCACCTCGACTCGACAATATCACTCTACCTTTTCGTTGAAATCTCCTCAGACCTTTCGTTGATAAATTTTTCTTTGAATAGAGTTCTCCGGTCTTTCCTTTCGGTAGAAAGTGATATTCCTTATCCTAATTGACGGTTCCAAGTCTATTTTCTTTCGCATTGCGCGGAGTAAACTTGGTTACATTTCAGATACTCGCCCTTGTCGTCATATATCTCTGTTAATTGCGTCCTCGCTGGGCGGCTCAGAGAGACACTTTTCATCCCCAACTCGTTGATGGCTTACGAGGTCGTTGTTTGATCAAGTGCCCCCGTCAATTCTGATTGCAGAATCTATGGCATTGCAGCTCATTTCGGTGGAATGTTGCGTTTCCCTCGAGGGCTCTCTCTTCAAATTCTCAGACGTTATACACGTTTCCTTCGGGACGAACGTCGTAAATAAGCGAATTTTATAATTCTACTTTGAAATACAATGACGCGGGCCGTGAGGGGTGGTAATCCGCGGTAATACCCAGCTTCCGGGCCCCCGGTTTAAAGGCCCCATTTTGAACTAGTAAATTTATTATTTTACAGTGGGAAAAAACACCAAAGTATTTATAAACGCCAAATATCATGCTTATTAGATAACAATTAATTATGACAAGTGCAGAGGAGGGGGAGAATGGGGCCCTCAGGTGGGAATTTGCACCCAGATCCCCTCTGGATGAAGGCAGGCACTGAACGAATACCTTAGATACCCCCAAACAGATGTTTTAGCTTATTTTTGGGACTGTGAAAACGAATGCGGATTCGGTTGACAATTATTTTTGTATGCTCGCGCATATGCTCAAAACATTCTCAAATGATCCAAATGTAATGGTTAGTGCACATATCTCAATGGCTGATGACCACTCTAATTTGAGACGCAAAAAGATTATTTGGATTGTTTACACGCATTACACGTTTCGGCAACTTGTGGATATAGAATTAATGCTGATGACTTCATTTCATTCGAATTCATTCGAATTAAAAATTACTCGTGATCGGTAATTATTACCGAATTACTGATTACCTTCCTGCAATCGACTAGTAAAGAATTCACAGCTGAACAGTCTCAATTTGTTTTCGGCTTCTCAAGTAAGCCATTCATACGACTGTTCTTGTTTCCTTCCCACTTCCGTCTTTGACGAAGTTAAGCTTTGCGCAGATATCTTAGCTTCACGCTTCGTTGCGGACGAATAAACTTCCTGTGTGACCTCTGCAGTTATTCCATCTGGACCTCTCCCACAACGGAGGCTTCGAATGTGTAAAGCAGTATCGGAGGAATTCAGCTTTTTCTGCTGTACATGCGTGTTGATTTACATCGTCTTTACATTCAGTCAGTTTTCTTATCTTGATGTTGTATAATGCAGAGAACAGCTCCAAAAATTGAATTCTCTTCGCGGTGTTTAAGCGAAATCTGATTGGAAGTTCAAATATTCTTTTACGTCAGTATTTTCTACTTCCTGGAAGATATGTATCTCGTACGGAGAAATTACTGTCATGTAGTTTATTAAACATTTATATAATTGGGCCAATCAGTGGTTTACCGAAGAATCTCTGGGCCCTCCCGCAGCAAAGAAAAGGGCCCTCAATCGATACAGCTGGGACAACTAATTCCCCTGGGTCCCTGCATTGCGGATCCTATCAGTAGTCTCCTAGTGACAATGGATTCCAATTATAATTTAAGAGCAATTGACAGATTTGTGTATCAGTAAGGAACTATTATTTACGGTTCGCAATGTTTAGTATCTGTGTGAGTACATTGTAATAATTTTTCGTAGTTTAAGTCATGTTTTATTTCATGTTAGTAAGACATTTTTATTATAGGATTTTCTTTATACTTGGATTGTGGAATACGTATTCCCTTGGTTCGTAGGAGCTGATCTCACAGTTGACTGTATGTTTTGGCTGCCGGATATTTTTAAAGAAGTTATCGAATCTTAAATTATGCGCTGGATTCACTAGGAGAATGTAACTTCTTTTTGATTCTGTATTATTTTTCATCTCTTTAGAAAATGGAGGGAGCTTATTTATTCTAATGAAAAATACTTTTAAGATCGTAATTAGAGACTTAAGTTGTTCTCAGGCTGATCTGGCCGTGTTTTCTTCTCTTCTTAAGGCAAATTCAGACACATGATTTGTATTAGTCTCTCGCAAATCGTGAAAATTAAATGGAAAAGATTCATCTTTAGTTGACTCAGAGATTTCTTAGGTCTCTTAGAAACAAGTTATATGTTGAACTATTCGAATGTTTGCGATACGCTACTCGAGTGGTACACGTGGCGTGATGGTTTTACATGCCGCTTAATGGTTTCACGTTCCACTTAATGTTGTAGACGCCTTTCCGATGGAGAGAGGTTTCCCACCCTGGTCTAAACTATTCCCGCATATTTTACCAGTCTTTTCTATCTCGGCTTTTTTCAGCGGAAACCATTATGTTTTTGCCACTGCAAGTTAATTTGTTGACAAAAGCCAAAAAAGATTACTCGTAGGATGCCGCTCAAGTTCGGCTACTTCAAAGGCAAGTGGCGGGCTCCAATTAATTTCGCACATTCAAGACGATGTATGCTTTCCTCATTCATACCAGCGGTGAGAATTTCATCTCCTCACGGTAATCAATAGGTCCACTTTCGCCCAAAAGATTTTACTTTCCTAAAAAAGAATCCAAACATCGGTCGGCAACTTTATGAAACGCTCAGATGTTGCAAAATCTTGAAAGCCATGGGGTGTTTTCATGGGAAGGTAATTTGGTATTTTGAAATTGCTCATCCATTTAACGCCGTGTTAGCGGAGTGTCAGAAAGACTGAATTTAGCCTTAAAAGAAGTCGTATCTTGGAGGATGGCACAAGTTCTGCGAATGATTGTCTGAAAGCTCCAAGGAAGTTATCGGGCACCGGATGCCTTTCCGGCGATCAAAGCTGCACTTAGGGTTGTCCATCTTGCTTCTTTTATCATTATTCACGTACTTGAAACCTTAATGGGCCAAGATTTAGTTGTTTTATTGCTATTCTAGACGAATGAAATTCGAATACGTATTGGAAGAATATGTTCATAAAGTCACAGCGCCATTGTGGACATTTTGTTTACTAGGTTCAGTATACCTCTTTACCTGATCCAACATTTCTTTTCGCAAGAGAGAGAATATTTTAGCTTTTTTTCGTTCTCTTATGACTAAAGGAGCTCACGTATCAATGCGTACGTAAAAATTTACAGACCAAAACAAAATTTATTTGTCCATTCTTGCTTGTTTACAAATAGTTGGTAGCTTCTTTGCATTACTCATGTTAAATCATAGAATCACGGGATTTGTAAGGAATTTTGTCTCTGCTAACAAATGATTCCGGAATCAATTTTCTTCGCTTGCCAAGGTATATTAGATCCAAAGAAAATTGAACAGCTACTCTTCGAGTTAGAATTTCATTACTTTTAAGGGTTAAGAAATAATTCATCGTTAACTTTAAAGATATTTAACAGATACTTAAAATCTCGAGTTGCATTTCTCCAGTTTAATTTAATTTTAAGATATTTGATCATTTATTTATATAATTTTACTTATGTTTAAATACAGCTCTAGTTAAACGACGTACAATAGCCGTAAAGTATCTACAAAAATGCAAGGAGAAGAAACAAAACTTCAAATCCGCATTGAAAATGCATATTTTTAGGGGCTCAAGTTGAGAAGCTTAAAAAAAAAAGATTTAACAATTGAAACAAGATAGATTAAATTTATCCCTAAATTGCGGTTGAAAATACCTATTCTTTGTTTTATTTTCATTCACCGCTTCTTCTTCCTCTCTATCGCTCGCTCGAGGTGAATATTTTTCCGCGAGAGATATAAAAAATAACGCGCTCTGGTGAATAGTGACGCAGCGTGGCTGCTGTATAGCAGAATTGGTCTCTCTGACTCCTCCCATTGAGGAAGAGTAGGTGAAGGGGGAGGGAGAGAGGATGTGTTCAATCAATGGTGCGCATTCTCTCTCTTCCACTTTCTTTCTCTCTCTCCCCCCCTCTTTGTGGCTTTCAACCGGATCAAAGGGTCCACTAACTCTTGCCCCCCTCATTTCCCCCTCGCCCCACTCCATTTTCTCATTCATCCCCTTCACCTACCCCTCTCTTCCATTCGCACTTCCCCCCACTCTTATTTTCCTTTCATTCACAATATCACAAATGCATCATACTTATAGTAATCCACAACAGTTGGGATAACATAAAAATAGTAATTTGACCGACGGATTGTTTAAGTCCGAGGTTTCTATGTTATTGTTGATTTAATTCATGCGTGGAATGCGATGAGAATTCTCGGAAGTTAGATTGACTGTATGAAATACGTGACATTTCGGGTGCGATATATGATGGATAATTTAACTAAATTATTTCTCATTCCTGAAAAGTGAGAGACGTTATACGGACGACGTCATCTGAAATATGCCTGTCGTTAAAAAAAATATTCAGCCATCAATTCTCTCATTCCATTCAATTTTTCCATTCGTGGTATCGGTATCGATTTAGTACCATTACAACTTTAACGTTGTTGGATTTAATTATTATTATTTGAGCCTTTATCAGGCGATATCTAAATAAAAAAATCATCGGGTAGCCTTATATTATTGTTAATCATATAGTTTTGGATATTATTGTTTAATGAAAATTGGCTTGCAGCCTTTTTAATTGAGTATAACAATGTAATACTCACTTATATACAGAGTGGTATTAATCTATAATGAGATATGCCAATTTATTTGTTAAAATGTCGCCGGACGATCCTTGAATATTAGCTAAAATGTCAATGAAATGGAAAAATATCCCTAAAGGCTTAGCCTACTCGCAAATTAATTTTAATAACAAAAACATCGTACTCTCTCGTTAAGTGCATCTTATTGGTGGAGAATGTTACGCGCGATGTAACCAAGTAACGGAATTTTGAAACTGGACGTAACGGAAATCCCGGCGATTACGAGAAAGGCGTATCGTTGTTTCCTTATTTACGACGCGCTCTCTGTTTGCCGGATGGTGAATTAATTTCCTGCAACACTGCGGAAATGAAAGTATCTCTTTATAGGAAGAAATTCGAACTGATTGTAATCCCCCCTTTTATCATTTTTGTCTCAAATAAATCTTGGAAAGGCTAAGATAGTGTATGAGGAAAACGTGAATCGCACTGAAGAGGAAAAAACTGGTTTTAATTCTCATTTTTCTGATAATCGTCCTTTTGAATACGTGCTCTTTTGCATTGCAATCGCCTCAAAATTCAGATACTTTAACCACCTTGTAGTGACAGTTGCAATCAGATGTAAGCTCATATTAAGCAGGATTATTCAGTTATTCTTTTGATACTTATATCAGAAGCGTATATAGTGGTCGTAGGACCGTGGGCCAAAGAGAGCCTCGCAGCGAAATGGCCTCATGGTCAATGAAGATAGACGTCGATGAATGAGCTAAGGGAATAGAAGTTGCATGGAATACCATGCGAGAGGAAAGGTCTTTGCACCCGGTCACGTCGCCAGGATCAAGTGATTGCTTCTATTTTCAGAGTGATATGATTTTTGTCTGCTATATTTAGTATGTTGTGCAGATAGCTGAGGTAGATTCGGCTTGTAGGGTGTATCTAGGTAAATTTTGTTCGCTGGTACTTTTGTTTTTTCTTGAATTTCAATCTTATAACCTATAGTTAATTAAAGTGTGATTGATTATTGATTCTATTGATATTATTTCATCCCTTTGGTAAATTCTGACGAAAATTATGATGGAGTAAATGATGATGAAAATTTCCCGATCTCTCTATTCCACTTCAAGTGAAATTGTATTGAAATCTTTCATACTGTCGTCTCTTTAAGGATTTTATGGTTGAGGTAGAAAAATGCCCGTTTGTATGTAGCCGAATTTCTTGGAAAAAGATTTAAAATGGCATCAAAAGGCTGAACAGGCCACCGTCAGAAAGTTTCTTCTGAAAAAGTTGTTACTCCTGACACATCCTGTTGAGATTCTTATTATTGATTGAAAGCTAGAAGATTCTTATCAAACATCAGCGTTATCTCTTTTTAGTGAAAAGTAAATTCATATACTTGATATTTTATCTCAACTACGTAGTTCATGAAGTACAGTATTTTGTCCAGGAATCGGATTTTTAGGAATGCATCTGTTTTTAATCACGAGTATAATTAAGAATACTTTTCTCGTGTAACAGTAAAATGCTGCAGAATCAACCGCTTTCACGTATAAATCTTGACGGCAGAGTAAATATTGTGCTTACGTCGAAAACCAGACATACGCTTTTAATTAGACAAAGATTGTTGTCAGCGTACTTGAAATTAAAATTGAAATATAGTCATGTTAACGCCCGTTTTGTTGTGAGGACACTTGTTTAATTTTTTCCTCGATTTTTTCATTGAAAAACGTCAAGGGTGAAATTTTCTGCTTAATCTCGAGGAAAATAATCCTCTAATATTAAGCGTAAGGAACATTTTTTCTCCCAACGCAGAAAAAATATATTCAGTGAATTCCTCTGATGATGATTCCTCTCGTTATTAGAGATTGATCGGGGGAGACTTGGGCCTCATAAGGTAATCTAAAAACAAAGTTTTCGAGACAATGAAACTAAGTCATCATGAAATCTTGGAGAATAGAATTGGAGGGACCTATTATAAGTCAAGTCCTTATAAGTTTGATGCTAATCGGTTCTCCCTGAATCATCTCATTTTTACGGAAAGTCGAGCTGAATGAGGACAATAGGTTTTTCGTATGGGAGGCTATTTCGAATTCGTTAGGTCGAATGGCTATGAGAAATTCCTCAAGGAGAATAATACAATACCTAATTCTGTTATTCTATCCATGTCTACCATATCCATTCAAGTATATTCTGCTTCCTTTAATTTTATTATATTTTTCTCTCTACTTATTCGATAACGGAAAGCATTTTCGTAACCTTGCTGCCCATCTAAGTTAGAAGAATTAATAGCATTGACTGATTGATTGAGGTTTTATTTTTATTTTTGAATCATGTTCAATTTTTCTATAAATACTGTATCAGCCCAAATGTGATTCTATTTGTGAAAAAGAATTAGAAAGATATATTGAATACCATTTTTATGTGATAAGGCTTTTCTTTGGGGAAGGCGACTCTAGAATAATATCGAAGCTACACTCAACTCTGGTTGAATGCAAGTTTCACTCGTATCGAAGACGGTCCCCTATATTGGAATATATACGAGGAAGTTATTTCAGTTTTGAATTATAGTAAGTGATAGCAATGAAATTGAAATATTTACGAAATCTGTTTACTAAAATTTTGTGCATATGAGTAGAAAACATCAAAAACAATAAAAGTAAACATATCATCATTTAGAAAGATTTGGTCCTTTCCCGGCGGATGATCTTTTCGGATTTGCGAACATGATGTGGGCGGAAACGTCGCCATATACCTCTCAGATAATAATAATAATAATTCGTTTCTATTAGGAGAGATAGGGACTAAAAAGTTTCTTCTTACATCTAACCCTTACAAATCACCCGGATGCAAACCTGAGGAGATGATCTGCTTATTATCATGTAGTCACAGTGTTACTTGGTGTCTAAATTATCATTCTATATCATCAAGTTAAAACTGTCAGTAAGAGTTTTTAATGAATTCATTCTCTAGACGACTATTCGTATTCATAAAATATTTTATAGATAAATATGGCACGCTGTTAAACCTAAGTATCTCCGTTATGCAATCCATCGGAAGCTAAAGATTTCTCTTACGTTTTAAAGCCCTTCGGAAAGGGAATCGTCTTAGATTCGTACGCCTTGGTTAAGATTTCTCACCCCAGACGTTGTTCCTGTTTCGCATCATGGGTCTCTGGACACCCTGTATTTACTCTTGTTCCCCCCGTTCCTTCTGCCCACATACGTTTGACCTATGTGCCGCGGCATAAACGTGATGATGCATAAATATACTCCCCTTGAAGGTACTTCCTCTTCTCCATTCATGATCGTATCCATTTTGAAGTCACTTTTATTAGGGGCTCCGAATGCGGAGTGGCTGGTGCTATTTCGGGTCCTCTCTCCCTCTCACCATTTCCTCCTACATCTGTTTTGTGCTTGTTATTACTGCTGATATGTGCAACTCTTCCTACTTAGGTATCTCTCTTAGCATTTTTTACGCTTTTACTCAGGATGTAGTGCGCAAGTTAGACTTGGCCAACTGTTCTAGAGCAGTGCTTCCCAGAGTAGTGGGTATATGCTGCGGCACATTGGTTTTCCACACACTTAGTTCTTGCTTAATTTACATTATATCATATATGCGTTAGTTTTTGAGATACGTAATCAATTATATATGTTGTATAAATTTAAATATTTCTTTTATTCTTGTTTTCTTTCGTCTTCATGCCCTCCATAAAGTAGCGTCTGAACATATAGATTACTTAATATTTCCTTCTTTCCAAGATGGTGTTCTTAATGAAACTGCTTAGCTTATAACTTTGTGTCGTTCAAACTTTGTAACAATATGTGGTGGGGAAGAGAGATTGGGAAGTGTTCCTTAAGATTTGATTACTGAGAAGACGCAAAATTCGAGTTCTTTATCTTTACTTATTGAATTCCTTCCTCTGTGATTATTAATTACTTTCCTTTAAATGTAACGGAACATGATGTAGATTGTCCATAAATATTTGAAGTTTTATGAAGTACTTTAGTGTGCAAGTGCCTCTTCTGCCCACTACTCCGAAGGATTCTTGCATACGTGTATGATTATGATCAGGAAAGTATTTTTGCTTACTGATAATGGAGATTTATTGGTATTCGTTTGTATTAATTGATTTCTCACTTGTTGGGAAGTAACATTTCAACGAACGAATATAATTTCGGAACGGGATTTCTTCGCCGGTCTAATATCTAAATTTTAAATTTCGGGAGGAATTAATTCACTTATTCTTTCATTGATATTGGCGATGTTGGTAATAATGTCTTTTTTGGAAAATTACATCGATGTACTAATTTTTTCAATAACTCTCCGGGAATTTGGATCGTTGTATCTCAAGTATTTCGCTCAAGTTACTTAACCGCTGCCATTTATCAATAATTCGGACATAATCACGTATCATCAGCTCCATTTAAATTGGAGGAAATAAGCAATTTTCACATTATACGTCCCTCAGATCCGAATATTTTTGAATTATGGATGTTCTTCCCTCTCATTCTCTCGTTATGTTCCAGCAGAAACAACCGTAGTTTGAAGATTAAGATTCGTCGAAGAAAAAGCTAATCGAATCGCGCTTGTTTGCGTCGAACAGCGGTTTCGCCGTAGTACGGGAATATTTCGGTTGGCACAATCCTCGTTTATTTTCCTTTCCTCGATGTAATTGCCGCGCCCTGTTTTGTTGGTTTTATCGACGGATGAAAATAAATAATGCAGGTGGCGCAGCGGTTGAAATTGTCCTTCGCCGGCCGTTTTTTGTTCGCTCGTTTTTATTATTCTCTATAACTTGTAGTGCGCGTGGTGGCTCGCTCTTCGATTGCCTCTCCGCAGAAACCGCGTGCCGGATATCGCGTTTCTGTTACGTCGTGACGCAGTCCAAGATTTCCGTAGAGACGAAGAGTGTCAGCTGTAACGAGTTTATTAGTGCCTTTCGGTCGATATTTTAAGAATTTTCGCTTATCTTTTCAAGCGGCCGCATTGAATGAAACGTTCAGCACGCTAGGGCGTGGAATAATTGATGGTGGTGAGAAAAAAGAGAGTTGGCAGCGATTGAAATGCTGCGCCTATTGCTTAAATCAGGTTTGTTCTCTTAGACTGGTTGCGATGCTTTAGTTGGTGAACTTTTATTCATGCTGAAAACAGATTTTTCGTTGTCTTCCCTGGAGTAGATGGCGCGAAGGTCTTATCATAAACGCAATTACGTGTTTTTTTTATATATGTGAGATAGATGAATGGGAAGAATTTGCCCCGAATACATGTTAATCTATAAAATGATACACGTCAGGATTGGCCTAGAAGTCGATCGAGTTCGACCTATCGATCGTTGAAGAGTCGATTGAGAGAACATCAGTCGTTCGCGATCAAATGCCCTCAATGAATTCATACAATAATGGTTTTAAAATATTCAAATTCTTAGTTTATGTATTTAAATTCACGAGTGTTTACGGTTACTCTACGGTGTTACAGTTGGATATTATATCAGATTCTTCTTGTAGACCTTGTACTCGTTATCTATTCTATTAATATTTTTGATCGGACTCAAATTGAATATCGAAGTTTATCGAAAATGATATTGCTTATCCTGCTTTTTGTCCGTAGCCATCCGCTTTCATGTTACTATTTCTGTCTTTGGTATGAAATATCTCTTTATACTGCGCATTATATATATCTTTTGATGAATTCCCACGGTCTTTTACTTGGATAGTGGTTTGTTGCTATGAAAGTATCTGTGCACGTACAATAGTCACAAATCCGAATTTGAAATCCTCCTGAATACAGCCAAAGTGTCATGTCAGAAGGAAGTTTGCTTTCGGCTTTTATAACGATATTTCCTTCAGGTCGACAATATCTCTAATATTTTGATCAAACCGAGAGCTAATACAGATATGCCATTCGTCGGTTCCGAATGGACAATAATTTCATAGATTACTATCCATCATTCATCATTATTTTCGTAAGCGTTGGCATGGAGATGATGCAGCTTTCCTTCGACTGGACCGGAACGTTTATTCATGGCTGAATGGCGTGCTAGCAGGAGATTAGGAATTTTCAGTGGCGCTTTTCCCTAGGCCGGAAACGAAATCTCTCACCTTTTTCCGGAAGGTCACCCATCTGGAATATAAAGGGATCATCGAAGATTAAAGTCCATCCCGCAACCGAAAATTAAGGGACATCTGCAAAGTCAACTCGAAAGTTATTTCCTTGCCTCGGTAAACGTTCCGGCTTCCAATTTCGTGAGAAGGCCTCCTGTTCCTCATCCCTTTTCCTACCTCCCGGCTAAAGATTTTTTCATCCATCCTTGCTTTACTTTTCGGCAGGTGATAGTGTAGCGAGCTGTGCCTCCGTCTATCCTTCAGTCTCAATCACTCCTTCCTTTTCCTCAACTGCTCCCTTGGTTATTTCCAACCTCTCTGCCTACCTATTTACTCAGCTTTTATCAGCGTCTTCTACAGCGTGAATCGTCTCTCAAATACTCCATGTTGTGAGAATTCTTTATGTAGAATCTTTATGTACTGAAGAACGTTTCATCATCTGCTTCAATCTTCTTAAATAGGGTTGGATTATGAATCGAATTTTCATCTGCCCGTAGAATAAGTCAATTTTAGGAAAACTTTGAATTGAATACTATCACCAACTTGCGGCTGCCGCAACTACATAAGACTTAACATACATAACTTTGTATTGTGTAAAGCAGATAAGTAATCGTTACTGTTATCATTGATTATTAATATTGGTGCCGGATATTATTCTTGAGATCAAGTTTTTATTGTTGTTGCAATATTATTTTTACAGAATGTGTGAATTCTAATTAAGGGATATGTGAATATTTTTGATTACTTAATGTTCTGGTGGTGAAGTAAGAACAAAGATGCTGAAAATCTACATGTAGCTCGCGAGTTATGGAGTATCATGTAGAATCATCATGAAGGGGGACAACAACCATTATTGTCTTTCGTGTAGAAAGACCATTTCGGAAATTGAGAATGTTTTGTGGCGTTTATTCTTTCTTGAAAATCAAGAAATTGAGCGAATATCGATTCATGAATCTGAGCAGGAATTAAAGTAGATGATATGTACTTAAAGTGTATAAAAACCTCTCTTCGATATAGGTGATTTCTCCTATAAACTAGTGTGGATTTATAACATAGAGTAAGCGTTGTGTGTTACTCTTCTTTCTCCATCCTCACATCTTTCCAGAGCTCTCCCCCCCACTTCCTCTCTCACGCAAGCATTCACAAGCCCCCTTCTTGTTCTCTCCTATCGCCCTCAGTTACAGCGTCATTTCCGGTCGGCGGTCGTATTTTTTCTCTCCGCAGCCAACCCTTTTTTTCTCCCCCGTCACCCTTCCCCCGCACCCCTTCCAAATCCCTTCCGAAGTCTGTTTCCTTCATCTCGCCTCCGCTTTCATTCCACGTTTTTCCGCCTTTTTCCCTTTGTTCTTTCGCTTCGTGTTTTTCTGCCCTTTTCCTTCTATCTCTCTCTTGTTATGTAATATATCCTCGGTTGTTGGTTTCTTATGTTTTTCCGCTTATTTTCGCCCTTTTGAGAGAGTTTTTACTTCGGGGACTCTTCCTCGTTTAAAATACCGAAGTCTTAGCCGAATTTGCAGGGTTCGTTTACGTCTCAATGCAACCTGCTATTGTATAAATGTGGAAATAGTTCTCGTTGTAGCAGCGGAGCCCCTTAGTTACGTTCGTGCAGAAAATAGTGGTAGATCTGGTCAAAATTTTATCTTAAAACGAGTCGAAGACCGTTCTTTCGAAGGTTGAAGATGTAGACTTCGAATACTTCGTTGATTACAACCCTGTATTGATGTCTGTAGGCGTAAATTGTGTTTGCTGGCTGCTTTCTGGAATTATTTGGCAGTCCAAAACAAGATGATCAGGAAACGTGACGTATTATCTGTTTTGTACGCCATGGATGTAATGTTCATAAATTGACTTGCTAGCTATGGATTGGTTTAACTCAACAATCAGCACCTTCAGTGACAGACGCACGAATATTCATCAAAAAATGTTGAAACGATAAATGTAAAGTTTGGAATTTAACTTCATTACTTAATGCATATTTGGGTTTCATCTTCTATGAGAACTATAGGTGAGAAAATTCAATGCTACTGTTTCAAATGGATGAGGAATGAATGCTTCAAATGATATTTTATAGATTTATATTTTCTTACAGCAAGGAGGCTAAATATTTCTGGCAATCAAGCTATACTACGCTAAGGCTGTATCAACATAAGACTGTTTGATAAAATTTCTATGCTTTAAATTCAGAATTTTCTAAAGAATGATGACGGGTTTTCTTAGTGCAGACTAAAGATAGATAGTTGTTCATCACTAACAGCATAAAAGAATACGCAAAGCCGTCATTTTGACTTCTAGAATGGGGGCATATGCCCTTATTCCTCCCCCTCCCTGAATACGCCCCAATAAACAGGATTCTTACAAGCTTCCTTTTTGTTTGTGCGTACAGTGAGTGATTGAAATGATATTTATTGGTAATTGGTCGTTTCACAACGTAATAGTGCGATTGATTTCGTTTCAATCACATAAAATTTTCCCTTGATTTTCAGTGTTCCATTCTTTTCCATTTATATTCTCCCCCACCGCCTTCTTCCACTCCCTATTTCTCTCACCGTTCGACCGCTATTCAAAAAAGTGCACCTCCTCTGCCGCTTTTATGCCGGATGTTTCCACGCGTCCACACTCTTCCTTCTCATTACTCGTACGAGAGTCGTTTCCGCTCGTGATTTTGTCCGATTAGCACACCCGCCGAAGGAATTACGGCGGCGGAAAATGCCGTGGAATCCGCAAGGCCGCTGAGAAGATACACTCGGATTAAAACCGATGAGAGGCCCATGGGAGAAGAAAATCGACGTGATTGGGACTCAAACCCAAGTCTTCCCAACTATGAGCATATAACCACTAAACTACCACGCCCAGTCTAATATATTCTGTTTGAGGAATAGTGAAGTTTAGTTCTAGCTAGCTTAGTTTTAGCATTGAACATGAAATTTGAAGACCAGAGTTCGAGTCTTAGTCGTACCAATATTTTTCGCTCATAAACTCAGTGAGTTCAAGTTTGACTTGTTGGAAGTTGATGAAATTATTTTTATTTTTATAAAGTAAAAAATAATTTTATCGTTTTTCTCTAATTTTTCTCCTTCGGTTTTTATGATATACGCTTGGAGTATACATCTGTATATATCTGTATATACATCTGCCCATTTCCTCACAAAGTATCCGGCAAACAGAGTAGGTTTGACTCGGCGTGATAAGTTTAGTTGCTTGGGCATTGCCCGGAAAGTGACCAGCCTGAGTTCGAGTCCCAGTCCTGTCGGTATTTTTCACTACTGTTTCCTCTTGAGGTGGACGCCTACACGTGAAAAGGATTGACATCGACGAGAGGGTTTTTCAGAAAGCTTCTGTTTCGCGGGAGAGTACCACTGGCCGCAGATGAATCCTCACCACTCTTTCCTTCCTTTTTGTTTGTTTTACTCCTTCCCTTCCTACTCTTTGTACCCAAAACCAGAGTCTCCTCTTTCCACTGCCTTCTTTGCCTTTCGTAGTCTTCTGGTTCCGCCACCGTTCTCTGATGGATAAGCACGCTCGCCCTCTGTTTCTCAATACGTGATGTAGATTTCCGTGTCGATCGTTGCGAGATCCGCACGGTGATCTTCCTTTTATGACTTCTTAGGACAAACGATTTGCTCACGATATTATGGATCCGTCTGTCAAGGATTTGGCCCAAAGGCTGGATTAAACTTCAAATACATCATCATTGGTGGAGTAACCACCTTTTTATCTGATTTCATATTTTCTTTTATTGGAGGAAAATATTGTGGCTATTAGTAGAGTAGAGAAAAAATTATTCCCAGCAGCAGGAATACCTCGCGGTTGCCTCGTGTGCCGAAGTTTTTGGAGCTCATCACGACAACCGTTGTCGAAGCTTCGGTTACCAGCAGAACTTTAGGTAATGGATAAATAAAGGATTAATTATCGCATGCATGTTAGGAAGGGATAATTAATTACTAAGAATCAGGAAGGATTCATGAGTAAAATATTCAAATCAATCACGATTAGAACTTTTACTGAATCTGTCCAACTCTACTGATTTATTCTTAGATTGTGAAAGCTTATTCATTTATTTCTAACCGAATCTTTTAACTTAGAATATTGCAGTGCCAATCATAATTATTAAATAAGTATTTAAATTTATAATATATACTGGTGCAAGTGTAGACGATAGATTTCAGTAAGCTTTATAAAGAGAGGCTCAGACACAGGACTATTTATTATTTTAATATCAGTAAATTCCGAATTTCGTATGGTATTTGAAGTATATCGCGCTCTAGCGATTCCTGCCGGTATCGATCGCTGCAAAAATGAGCCGTAATAATATTTAGTTGGATTGCGGTTTGGAAAGCGTGACGTTGGCACCACTGCTCCTCCTTTCACCCGCCCCCCCACTCCTGCACCTCTCTTCTCCCCCCCTTTACGAGTGAAATCATTCCCTAACAGCGGATGGAGGCCATTCATAAGAGGGCTCCCGTTGCTCCTCTCTCTCGGCATTACCTTTCTCTCTCTCTCATCTCGTCCGTTCCCCATACGCGCGCCCAATCGCTCTGGTACTTCCCTACGCATTTTCACCCACACACATTCCAATGCTTTCCTCCACTCGGTTTCTCCACTGTAGCTGGTAATTCATATCCGCAAAGACCATGTCGATGGCTGGATACCGGTTTTCTCTTGCGTTTTCGACTATCCGGGCAATTTTGATGGAGTATTGGAGTCGTATATGAGAGATTGAGTAATTCGGAAGCCCGGACCCAGTAGGATTGAAGTAGCAAGCTGCTGGAAATGAAATTGTATTTAGGGCCGCTTACTCTTCGGGATCCCGCCAGCACTGGTTTGTCGAAGGAGTTGGCAGGGTAAGCGATTAATGATACTGTAATGACTCATTAGTACAGGCAGGCCTTATCTTTCGCCTATATCGATCCTCACACAGTGCGTCCTCTGTAATTACCCTCTTATTTTGCGGCAATGCGTTTCATTCTTTAATGCACTAAACATGTAAAAAATATTTCGAAAATATGTTGATTCAAAGGTGATAACGAGACAAATCCCTGCGAGTTGGACGACCGACGCTCATTTTATTGATTTTCAGTACGAAGCTGCAGTAAAATTTCATTTTAATTTACCGTTTTAGAGTTTTTTTACCTCATCAGATCTCTTATGAATGTCTATTTCTTGTATTTTAACTCTCGCCGTGATGTAATACTAGTATCCCACCAAATTATTGGCGTATACAGCCTGACCTAAAATAGTTATGTTAGAATACGACAAATTTGTACGTGAATGGTAGTCTAATTTAATTTCCTTCGACATGTGTGCCCTCATTGGCCCACGTGTATAATGTGTTTTAATAACAATATTGTGAAGTTGACTTTGAAACCCTATTGAACCGCAAATGTGTAGAGGAAATATTCATATGCTGATAGACTATTTAAAATGTATGGTTTTAGCGTAGCTGTATTCGGTATTTTTGAGCATCAAAGTTCATCTTTTCACCTACATTTTGTCGTCCAAGAATGACCATATTTCTGTGCAGTGTCAACTTCCTATTCGTGCTTTTCTTTCCCAGAATGTAAAATCAGTGACGCTGCTTCTTTTCCTCACAAATTTCCCCTCGCCCACTCCTTCCTCACTCAGTACTCTCTCTCTCTCTTCTTTTTTTCTCGAAAGATAACCTCCTCCCATGCTTTGTCATTCGCTTTCACTGCAATTCATTCTTCCCACGTCCTGCCTTTGAAGAATACTGGAATATTAATGTGGGCTAATGAAGCGGACCGTTGCGTAATATTTTCCAATGTTTTAGTCTCTGTCGAGTCCAAATCCGTTGGTTAAAGGCCCATCATTATGAGAAAAACGTAACGTCTGGATCGGTCTTCGTGGATTCTATCTTCCTACGTCTTTTAAATTTTGGTCCACCCTCTATAGCTTATTCATTAGACGCATTTAAAATGCATTGTTCAAAAGATTTAATATTTCTGCGATAGCACGTTTATTTGACAAGTAAAGAAAGGTAGTTGTGAGGGATATTCCGATACGTTGCCAAGTAATATAGAATGCGTTATCATTAAGTTTCTTTTTAGAGGATTCTTTTTAAATATTTCCAAACTAGTTAACGATCTATTTGTCTCCCTATGTAACGTTATAGCTCATCATTTTAGTAATTAAAGTGAAAAAGAATCAATAAACTTTGATCTTTTCTCCGTTCCGATAAGGTGTGGTTTTGGAGTCGGTGTTTCCTCCTTTGGTAGACACCGAGCTTTCTCGTGCGTCACTTATTTCTAAGAAAGCGTATTCTTCTCTCCGCCCGCGCCTTCCGCACAACAATTCCGCGACGCTGATGCAATTCGTCATTAAGTTTCCGCCCAATCGATTATATCGCATATCTCGCTCGTGCGCGGAATGTATTTTGCATACGGGCACGAGTGCGTCCTCTCTTGGCGCAGCCGTTCATTTTTTTATGGCTATATCGAATCGAATGCTGTGCTGGCGATATCTCCGCTGTTTATCTATCTCTCTCTCCACCCCGTTGTTTACGGCTGTATGAATGAATCCCGTTGTGGAAGTTTCTGAATGGAGTGCGGAGAAAGCTCCTCGCAGAGTGGGCTTTTTCGGTTCTTCGCGCGATGAAGATTTCAGCAAGTGGTTTTCTCCGTGTATTTCACGCCGGTAGTTTATTGTATCGTAACGAATGAGTTTGTCGAATTTGCTTGTTTTCCGTGAATAATAAACGGTCTTTTCAAGTAGGAATTGTGGGCGTGTCTTGGCTGACGATGCTCACTCTTCATCTCGCCAATACTTTGTCCAATGTCGTGAAGAGACCATGTATTACTTACGGGGGAATGGCGCGAGCTATTGCGACTTTTTCATAGTAAAAGAATGTTGGCGATGGTAGATTTGAAGACATTCAGCACAGAATAAGTTGATATCCAATTGCACAGTACGAACAGTGCACGAGGAATAAGGAATACACGGTGCCGTAAGATTCACGTGGTCTATTTACGATGCTGGACAAAGTATAGTAAGCCTCAATTCCTTCTCTTAGCTCTTGATAGCTATTGGGATGAAGTTCCAACCGCACTTCGCGTTGAATACTTCACTGACTTAACTATCAAACTATTCGTTTTTAGCCGCGGTTCCTGTGTTGGAAAACGAAATATGCCATGAATATGTTTTTGACCTCTCTTTGAAGCAAAATGGAGGAAGTGCAGCAGGAGAAAGATAATGGAGGACGATGCAAAAAAAGTTGGTTTAAACTTGTTCAAAATAGAATAGGAGCTTTTGGCTAAAATACTGTCGCAACCTCAAAGATCCAAACTTTTTTAACGAAATATCTGCTCAAGGTTGAATAGTACGCAGAAAGAAACTGATAAAATGAATTCCAACTCTCCAACTTACTCCGTGTCATTTTTCATTAATTTGTGATTTTATCTGTGAATGGAAGCGCTCACCGGCTAAAGCAAACGAGATTTCGCAGCGGGGTCTCGTTGTTCGCTGAATTTACTTACGTTGTTAAATGAACAAGGTTGCAAATATAGTATATTGAGCGAATCTTAAGTCTAGGTACCTCTTTAATTTAGAAATCACCCGTTTGTATCATACGTTTGTGTGACCACAATGGCCTTTTGGCGTTCCTTTTCGTTGATATTCAAACGAGTCATGCTGTTGTGAAAGTAATACCGAAATCATCCTTAGTTTAGTATATAGTCGGGGACTACGAAGTGAAGAGTTTTTGGCTATCTTGATATTCATCATGCAATTACACCAAACTAACTGCTCGGAAAGCATGCGACGTCCAAATTTACCTCTTATTTTTTTGCTTGTATCGATTTCGATAATTATTTCTAATGATGGTTCTGAGGCAGTGGTGTAGCGGAACTATTATAGTCCCTCCCGGCTGAGATGATAAGCAGGAAATAATGCATGGCGCCGGGGCACTCCTTCGGCCTTGCCCCCCCACTCCATGAGAATGCCCGCTATGTCTTGGTCGGAAACACTGCTGCCGTCTATCTTTTAATTTTTCCTCAGAAACGCGAAATTTTGTCTTTTGTATAGCATCTGGGAATGATAGACTAAACATTAGTACTTGCTTGCATCAGTACGGAGCCATGCTATTGGTTTGAGGAGCAGTTGCCTTGTTTGTGGGGCGGTGAATGACCGAACGATGTAAGTAAGCTGCGGTATGACGGCTGTTCCACCTGAGAAGGTTCTCAAGGCAGAATTTAGAATACTTCGGAAGTTTTTCATTTGTTTCTTACATAATTTTCATCCTCGTGCGCATATCTTTTGGGATCCTTGGAGGTTATTATTGATTTCGGAAGCCACCGTTCGTAACGTATATATATTCTATTCACCAATCCCCATCGTTAGCGTATTGTATTTTGAGCACTTCGGCTGCAGTAGGAAAGCTATATATCGCTTAAACTAATGGTAGACTATGCCAGTTCCTTATTCCAAGTATGGTATAATGTCGGTTTATTACAACATTACCACTATGTAAAAGAGTAACGACTTTTCAGCCAGAGTTATCTTAACGTCAGTTTGTTCATCGTTAAGATCCATCACAGATACACAATTAGATGAAGAGCAAACGAATATGAAAAGTTATCAGGCCTCATATTCCTTTCTTTCGGTTATTCAGTCCTATTTGATAAGAAGCCTACGCTGATGGAATGCTCAAATAAAAGTTTCGTAATAGCAGTCGGCACGCAAACATTTAAATGAAATAGGAATTGTTTATGCCTCCGCTCTAAGTTTTATTGTGACTTTCTTTATGAATATGAATTAAGTAAGATATGTTACAGGATATAAATGGCGGCAGAAGTTAAAGGAAGGTGAAAATTTGCGCGCATAAACCCACCCGCGTAATAGAAAACTTACGACGATCATGTAAATGTTTTCAACCAAGGCCGAATTTTGGGATATAGGAACAGCAAGTTTCGGTTTTATAATTTACAGCGTGCGACGAAGAGTTAGCCGCAGTGATCAATTGAGTCGTGGCGGTGAGCGATGAAGAACGCACGATGCGTGCTACCTACTCGAGATTCGCGACGGGAGAGAACTTTTTCCATGGCGACTCCTTTTTTACACATGAACTTTGTCTCTTTCTGCTCCAGTTGCGCCCCATCCCACGCCCCTTCAATTCCCCCACATCCTCTCCCCCAACACATCCTTTTCTGCTCCCACATCCTCTTTCGCTCCCAACATCCCTCCCCACCCTCTTCCTCCTCCGCCCCCGATCCATTTCCTTCCCCCCCTCCTCTCATCGACTTAAAAAGAGTCGATTATCCCTCTCCTCTTCCTTCCCCTCATCTCCTTTTTCGAATCTTCCTCCCTCATCCGCCGCTCCCAGAAGCTCCACTCGGTATCCCCGGACATCCGGTGGGCCCCACCGTCTTTCATGCCGCTCTCCGCCGCTAAGGCAGCTGCGAGTCCAACGCCGTAGGGTTGGCGGCCTCGCTTTCATTCAAAAGGAAGTCTTTCGGGGGGGGAGAGGTGACCTTTGCTTTCTCTTTCCTCCCACCCCCGCCAGGTCTCCTCTCTTGGCCTGTGCGTACGTTCATTTCCTCCTCTTGCGTTCTTCGACGTGTTTTTTTCTCGTCTCTCACTTCAACGGTGCTCCCAAGTACGGTATAATTCCCTGCGTCCCGGGATTTTTTACTGTAATGGCTTAATGCGAGTTAAAAGTTGCGTACTTGAATGGGTCTCATGATTCGCGAGTTCATTGAAGAGATATTTTGGGTAATGATCCGCAGTAATGGGTATACTCTGAGGAGGGAGTGGGAGCGTGGCCGTTTCGTAACATAGCGCGATTTTTCGTATCTGAAGCTGTTTCCATTAATGAAAACGTTCTCTTGTTTGTGAAAACTACGAAAAACCTTCTGCGTCGAGAGAAATAGTGTTCGAATATCTTCCTCAACTTGAAATTGAGTATCAGAAATCTCGTGCGGCGATGTCAGTCTTCCTCAGTCTCTCCTGTACTCCTCTTCTTACTGGTTATGGAAAATATTTTTGTTGGACATAGTGTCATTGCTTCAGTTGTTAGCAAACAAAATTCTGCTTCCTCGGACAGGAAGTAGGCTTTTAGATTTTTTATTCATGCGCATACTTTGAACTTTTTTCAGTGTTAGGGACACCGGATGTGTCCAGAGCACTCGGTTAGCTGTCTTTTCAGATAAAAGACGTAACCTTTATCTTGTATCTAGGAGGTTATCTTTTTCTTGCGTGGTTCAATGTGGCAAATTTACTAAGGAAAGTTGGCCGAAGATTCCTTATGATGGGTCTCAGCATAAATAAGATTTTTGTCGATCTGTTTTACCTTATGTTGTAGCCATTGGCGGTTCTAGGGGCTTTAATTCAGACGAGTTCTATAGACTCATGTACGCATTAAAAGAAAGAATAGTAATATTACCTTAAGTCTTCACCACAAAGTGTTGAAAATGCCACCTTGACTTGATGAATGCAGTGTATGTATGTTCATCGTAGAAACACTTCGATATCAATGTTTTAAAGTACTCGTCATATCTTAGGCCAGGGGTGGAGAACCTTTTCATCGGAAAGCCACATTAACCATTTGGATGCATAAGATAGGCCGTATTTTAAACCATCAGGCCGCTCTTGAGTTACGAATCGCCTACGTTCAAATACTCGAACCTCGGAATCGGACATGAGAAAACGAATTTATTAGATGAGTGAACTGAAGGAGAATGTTTTCCCTTTTGTTTTCATACGGCATTCAATCGCATGCTTATGAAATATGAATATAATATGAACGATACGAATACGAAGAGTTGATGGGTACTTACTTGAAGAGTTTGAGTAATGCTTGTGTCGATGTTACTTCGCCAAGTTCATAAAGGAAGTGTACCTCGTCGATTTTGATTATTTTCTATTCCTCTGCCCGTAAACATCCAGATTTTCTCCATTCAGCCGTTTCATTTTCGTTATCTTTCGGAATAGTAACTCTTTCCTGTATTCCAGCAGCTGTAAATCCTATTCATTTTTCTCCCTTCCAGCTGCCTTTTTCCTCTCTCTCTCTCCTTTTCCTCCCTCCCTCTCCGGCTCTTCTCTTGAATGGCAAGCCCCAAAGAAGGATCGGGGGTCTTCCTTGAACGGAGGATGGTGTCTGGGTAGGAGGAATCCGGTCGGAGGAGGGGCATGACGTGGCGGTAGGTTACTGCTACGTGGAAAGCCGGCCATCGGGAGGCCACCAAGACCTCCGTCTCGGCCATTATCGGGCGTTACCTCGTCAAGTCCACGATACTCATCGTGCGGAGGTGGCGATATTGATGGAAATCTTTTGCTCCGTTAGCGTGTTTAGACGTTAGGAGGTCGTGGTGATGAGGCTTTAGCACATATCCGGTGGTCTAGTGTGTTGTATGATGGAGGACGTCTCTTTTTTCTGTCCGCGGATTGTCCGTTAGGCAGTTCTCCGGTGTTCGTGTTGCGGGATGATCTTCGGCGCTCTTTTGTTTCTAACCTAGTGGGTTGTTTCCTGCGACCTTGCTTCCGTAGATTCTTCTGGTAAATTGCTCTATTCCGGAATCCTTCTTTGTTAAGTTATTAGCTATTGTTTAGATCGTAGTCCCCATTCGCGGGTCTCGAGGGATTCCTATGTGGCCAATGTAACCCCAATTATGCTATACTTCGGTTATCTTCTTGACAATACAGTAGTTGTTCGTGTTTAATTGCTGTCTTCCAGATTTTTGAATAAAAATTCTCACAGATTCCTTTCAGAACATAATGTATAAAATTTAAAGTAAGAGTGTTAAGCCAGGAGATTTTTGGGCTGTTGATCCCACCGAGAGGTAGAAGAATCATTGATGTGTGAAACATTAAAATAGCTGCTATTTTTGATCCAGCACACTACATATGCATCTTTTGTCTCCTCTCCCAAAGGCTGGAAACCCCTGATGCATATGATTGCTTACTGTTGGGGGGTGAGATTGACGTGGTGTTTGGGGTGTCAGGATATTACGTGGAATAAATTTCAAAGCCCGGAAGAAATTTTCATTTTATTCTAGCAGCTGTCATATTTTTCCTTGATCGATTTTGCTGTCGTATATGTTACAGTAGTGTATTGAAATGTTTCAGGATCTCTTCGTATCTGTAATATCTTACATTATCAGTTAAAGGTCTTTCATCTAAAGATTTGAAGATCTTAGTTACTTAATGGACGGAAGCAATCCAACTTCAAATTTTATAGTAGGAGATTGAATTTTATACTTCAATGAATTTTAATGTGAAGAGACTCGCAGAGAAAAATTTTCCAGCACCTCATTTTCATTGACATGATAACAGAGACTAAGAAACAAGTAATTTAAAAATCGTTTTTATAAATTAGATAAAGGATAAAACTGAATGCCGATAAAGGTCATAGGTACCTCTGCTCTGGTCTAATACCTGAAGGAGGAATATTGCACCTTTTCTCTTACATTGGATGGGAAAGGGTAGTTTAATAGCCGTATATTGGCTTAATTCAGGATGTTAAAAGAAAAATTGGCCTAAAAAGCTAATTCCGCGCTTATCTCCACTATTCGAGGCATCTATTAAATCACATCTATAAATTATATTAAATAGGCAGTTTATTATGAAAACAATTAAATTCATCCAAAGATTTAAAAAAAGTTGTAAACAATTTACGAAATATTAGTTCATATTTAGTGTAAATAGAAGCAAATTTTTTACTCAGTATCCAAAGCTGGTCACACTATTACGGAAATACCCTCTATGGGGTTAATCACCCTCTTCCCACCCTTGGCATCCTCTACTCACGTACTGATTAACTGGTCGAAAAGAAGGATGAAAATATTTCACTTCCTTCGGTCCCTTGCCAATCCACGTGACAGGGAATCTGTCGCTCATGCCATGAATTTGTGCTCCGCATCCTGTTTTGTCCGCGCTCTCCTTTTGGGCATTTAAAAGAAAACCGAGATCGGAAATGTCCATTTAAAGGGAATTACGTACGAATCTCACCCCGGAGGCGGCTGCTGTCATTGCAGTCTCGCGCAATTGGATTGCGAGCCTTGCTGAGCTCATGCGCGGATTTCGTGATGCGACCCTCCTTACTTACGGGAGTGGCCAATTGTGTGGAATGGGTGGGAGGCATGTGTTTCTCTGGGACAGCCAAGCACCCGCTGTACTAATAGAAGGTGGGAGAGAGGTGTGTTACGAAGTGATAGTCGGAGGACTTTTGCTTTGGGATTCAGGTTTTAATCTCAAAGTTTCATAAATTGTAGTTTCTTAGAGGGGAGGATTTATAATGGATTAGGGCCGTATTATACAATAGACGAGAGTGAAAAATGTCTAAAAAAAACGAGAAAATTAGTAATTGAACAATAATTAATTGCAAAAGGGGCGATTGAAATGTTTTTAAGAAATTGGTTAAATCGGATAGTTAAATAGTTATCACCAAATAAATGGTATATAAATTTTGACATGCATATTTTTAGATATCATATTGCTTGCTTATAAATAACAACTTTATTATAAAGAAACTTGCACCGGTGATATTTTATTTCTAAAATTATTAAATTTGGTTCTTCCTTTTAAATGTAGCTTACTAGAAAATCACATTTACTAGAAAAACCTAATATATTCGTAGTAGAAAGTACAAGAGAATAGAATATGACAATTGTGCGGAACTGTTTGAAGAAGTTATAGGTATTGAAATTAAAGGTAAATTTATTCAGGAGGTTGGATGTATTTAGGAAAAGAGAAACTATTATAAATATGGATTGACCTCGGAATCTATTTCTTTTTTCTGGTAACTGATCAACGCTAAGCAGCAGGGAGTATTTCCATCTCCCGAATCATCTACAAATTGTGTTTCAAGAAATTGTAATATCCTGTCTTTGAACCATTCCAATCGCATTTCAAGAAGTATCTTATGGTGATCGGCCATTTCCTCCTGATTTAGCCCTGATTTTTACCGCTTTACAATGTGATTATACATTTGTTATGGTATATACATTATATTTTTACTGTATAGATAAGGGAAATCCCATTACATATCATATGAATGAATATTCCCACTTCCTTCAGTCAAAGTATCGTGTGATTACATTGTGGTTGCGCTACGCAGTAAGCTTCCCATTCCTCGCCTATTTCCTCTCCACCCTTCATCCATTCCTCTTTCCTTTCGTGCCCAATTCTCTTCGTTCCTGCGCGAAATCCTTCCCTACATTCCGCCCCTTCCATTCCTCGCGTCCGCATTCTATTCATCTCCCCACTATACAGGGTTGCCAACCTCCACAATCGCGGACACGTCCTAAATTTCACCTCTTCTTCGTCACCATTCCCGGTAAGGCCAATCTCTCATCTCACTCGTCATTCCATCCCTAAATGGTCACTACTTTCGCCCTTAATTTGCCTCGGCATTATAGTAATCCTCCGACGTCGCGCATGCGCTGTGAGGTGAACTTGTGTGTTATCCGCGGATCCCTGTGGGTCTGCAAGACCCGAAATTTCGTGTCCGGTCATAAAAGATCCCGCTCCAATCCGAAAACTTTTTTACGACTCAGATTTTTCTGACGGCTCGAATTCGGCTCCTGTTAAGTCTCAGGTTGATTGTTATTGCTCTCGAGTTATTGTGGTCTTCATGACTTGTTACATTTATTAAATGATACATCCTCGAAATGAAGATGCTTCGATGTTAAAATGATGATGTAATAAACTTCCTAATTAAATTTCCTGAATATTAGAGCTCTTTTGAGAGTCGAAGTATCAGTTTGTTACCTGCCTAGGTAATATTTTGTACAATGATAATTCATTAGTGATTTCAGTAGTGAAACATTACAATTCCAACTATTTTTTGTATATCCCTGCATCTGAAATGTCTTTAGCCTCGATTCCATGGGCATTCGTCCTATTTTATTCAATTTAATCCATTGAATAAATTTTTATTAGTCTTTGACGTATCGATGGCCATAAGAGATTACGAATCCGCTTCTCTCCCATTCGTTCGTATTTCAACTTCTTTAAATCTGATCAAATGCGTAGTTTTATTACTGGTTAAAATATTTTTCTTTTAACTTATTAAAGTGACGATCTCAGGATCAATATTTTAAATATCACAATTCGTTTTTGTATCATTACCTTACATCAAATTGTAATTTCTTAATCAATTTTTAATTTTTCTAATTGCACAAGTTACCACTAATTCTCCAAAAGCTCAAATCCTTTTGATCGAGGACATTTTTTTCAACTCGAATTTACTTGGACCGACTTGCTGTTTGAATTTTGTTATAGTAATTTTACAATGCGCCCCACACTCGTAAGAATCAATATGTATATAAGATGCCACAGTGATAAAAATCTGGATTTCATTTTACGATTTCCTAGGTTGCTTTTGAAAGTGCCTTCATTGGAACGAGATTTAGATTCCAGTATCTTCTTGAATCTAAACCACCATTGTATGTTTGAAATCTATTCATCTTCAGTTAGTAGATGTTGAGAAAGTGAGAAAAAAGATTAACTGCAATGCGGATTTGAATAACCTAGAAGATATGCCTAGGAAAAATTTTTTCTGCAGGATATAACATGAGTAGGAGTGGGTTGTGCCTTTAACCGTCTATACACACTATTAGTAATTTGTGAATTTTTGATTTCTAGGTAACATTTTTATAAATCATCAGTGTGTGTATTCCACAGGATAAATTTTGGGCTCGCCTGCAGATCATTCCGATGATCATTTGCTCACATTCTTTATAGGGAGCGACTCTCACAATCAGCTTTCTCACCCAGTCGTAGCATGACATCACGGGCCAGGGCGCCTATCGACCTTGAGGCGAGTGAATGAATGTCGTTCGGGAACGCATCCCAGTGTGAGAAAGCCTTAAGGGCGCTTCGCGGAATGAAGTTCCGTCCGGGAATGAGTGAACCAGCCACTCTGTACCGTTCCGTTCAAGATTCCGCGTACACACGCATGTCTCACACACCCGGATGCTGTGTGAGAAATCAATCGAACTCTTCTCAGTTTGAGAGATTCATATTTTACTTTGATTACGATGGTAGAACCTCATCATAGTCATCTATCATTTGGATGATTTAAATCCGTAATTAACCTTAATTAGCGACGTTACGCGTTATCACTTTCGAATAATTCTTAAATTTCTGTGGTGTTGCTTTAGAATTTTTAACGAAGTGCCGCCAATATCTTAAAATTCCAAAGTGTAATTTCCTTGATTTCAAATGTAAAGATTTGCCATGATGAACAGCTATAATACCTGCAAACAAAATATTCCATTACATATCCTTTGCACCCAGGTGGAATAACCGATCTATGATTTTCCCATACCATTCATCATCGTAAGTTTCACTATATCCGTCAGAAATCTCTATATATAATCTTTGGTCTTTCTTCGCGAACTTTGTCAGGTGACAATGGAAATTATTCACACTCCCAAGAATAATACTTCGAAATTTTTGCGGGTAGTTGCAACCAGCCATAGATAAGTCCCCCTCGTGAAGTATCATCAATCAATCATAGCCGTCGTAGATGAGTAATTACCGTATTTACGCGATTCCTAGACAAAAGCTATTTTAGAGCGATCCTTTTTCTTTTGAAATGCCTCAAAGGACTAAAAGACAATTTTCATTAAGGTTAATAATCCACTGAGGCGTTCATGATTATTTTATAGTCTGAATAATTAAAATTTTCAATGATTTCCCGCAGAAAAATGCATGATTGCTATTTAACCAGCAATTGGTATTCTATTACACAACATTACTTTTTCATTTTCCAACAAACGTGGATGTATTTTCAATCACGAACTGCCCGTAGAAATTCGAATTCATGCACAGACGAAGTATTTGCTCTGTGGCGCCTCTTTGTGCTCGGCTTAAATGAAGAAAATGGTATCGTTTGCTCTTAGAATAAATTGCTCAGAGTAATGCGGAAAGGAAATGCTCTTCGGACTGCAAAGTGGATGGCGTAGGCGGAATTTCAAAAGGAGTCGCTTCTATTCTATGCATGCAGTTGCGTTTAAGTTATTACATTACTTTGAAGTAACTCGCGTTAAGAAATTTGCTCGGTAGGTATATCCTTGATGTGCGGCTGCGGATTTAAAATTCGTCGTAACTTCGATAAATTATTCTACACATTCTCCATGTAAAACCACCCGCTCTTGTTTTGGAATATTTTGGAGAAAGCACATTAGGGGTTCTATTATTTTTATTCCGTGGATGTGTTTTTTATGTTTTTTCATTTCTGTAGTACGGATACCGATCTTTAATCCTTGGTTCATATTTTACTCTTTAATATTCAAGCAGGGAGATCTCTGAGTATTATCGGAAGAACTGTCAAGGAATAATTTTTAACGAATCTTAGGGTGGTGAATTTAAAGCCTATTTCAGGCAGGAAATTTCAGTGATTAAAGGCCCTAGGCGCAATAACCACTTCGAGATGATTCATCGTAAAAAATGACGAAACGTCCTTTTTTGGGTCCCCATATCGGAGAGACCCTCACCTTGCGCCTAATGTGCCTAATGGCATATACCTCAATTATATATCATCTATAGACATTATTTGTTCACGGTGGTGGATCCGGAGAAAATCAATCGTCCCCTTCATAAATGATTATTTGAAGTTTCATAGATTGTTTTTAATTTGAGATAAATCTGTCGGCAAAGTCATCAGTTCAGTAAAGGGTAATACCCACATTACCTATTACCTACCACCTTAGCTATGGAGAGGGAATGAGGCTTACTAGGCAAGGTGGGTGTGAGGTAATTAACCTTTGCTTTCATCAATAATTGTCAGCCAAAATGCTATTAATGGAAAGCTTTCACAATGACCCTATTTATGGCCTCGTTCATAGTATTCAATAAAGAACCTCACTTTAGATCATAATTCATACATCAATTGCTTTAATACTGTAACAGACATAAACAAGACCGACATGCGACAGAAATGAGAGGTACATTTTCCTTGTACCTAAATATCACTGAAAATTATTCCAATAATGGAGAATGGTAGCAGGAATATTGTGATAAGTGCATTCGGAAATTGTCCTTAATAGCCATGTTCCATCCACCTTTGCTTATTGAAGGATATGGTTTAAGTACGCTTTTTGAATCCACCGACTTTTTCCTCGTCGAGCAGCCAATTGGAATTTGCATTCTAGCCTACGGACGACCTTATCACATCCGCTAGACTCCTTGCAAAGTACGTCGAACCCCTTTTCCCGGATAAGTGGGAAAGGGATGCGCCCGGATGCAATTTTCATAACGGAAAGCCTCGCGAGGTTATTGGCCGACACTACACTGGCGCCTCACGCATTTTTTACGCTCTGGTCTCATTTCCACGATCTTATTTTATTGCGTTTTTACTTCCCCAGTTTTGCCATCGCCCTCGGAGGTCGCATATGCGTTCCATCTAAGAATCACTTTTTCCGAGTTGCCCTTAACCACTCCTAAGCAGCCTTTCCCACTTGGCCTCCCTTTCTCTTTCTCCTCGCCTCGTTTCGAAATCCGAAAATTATTTCTCCTGCGCCACCTACCGCCTCTTCGTTGAGTGTGCCCACCCAATCCAAACTCCTTACGCTTCACTTCGGTCCAATTCCATCTTCCAAATGTTATAATCCTCCAGAATTGGGTTTCGGTGCTTGATATGCGTTTTGCAGCGACGCCGAGATTATTATTGCACTACGTCCAGGGTTTATAAAATAAACCAAACCTCGAAGTTGGTAAATTTTAAGAAAATTATTAAGACGTTTAAGTGATATTTAGATTTATTTACATAGGAAGAAATAACTGTGAAGTTGGTAGTAAATATTTACGTAGATTCATATATGTTTTTCTTAATTTGACGGCAGCGAGTGTCGAGGAAATAGAGGAAAGCAGGGTCGGCCCGATAAAGCAAACCAATCAAGCATCGTTTGCTCTTTGTAAGGATTTTTTCCCGTGAATCAAAATCTACGACCCCAAAACTTTATAAAAACAATATCGCCTTGCAGAAAGTTCGATGTCAGTAGATAGGAAAAATCATGAGAAATTGTCCTTGAAATATTAACTTAGGATGTTGCTTTATCGTTTCCGTTGATGTTTGTGTAGTCGTTTGTGTTTGCAATATGTGATAAATATATTATAATATATTTATATTGTATTCAGGGAAATTGGGTACTTCTACGTTAATTACACATATATTATTCACGTACCAGGTTAAGTTACTTGCTTGAGTCCTACATATCATAAAACCAAGAAGTAATTTAGGCTGATTCATTCCACGTCATCTGTTCTGGTTGAGCTCCTAACATTACAGGAATCGATGATTTCATTTTCATTCGAGGTAAGATGTGAAATTGCTGTAAGCCATTACCTGATATACCTTCCATTTCCAAGGTCATCAGAAATTGTTTTTTTTGTTATTCGAAATTCAATGGAGCATATTTCAAGATCTTTTCGTTTCCATTTTACGATTATATTAGCTTTTATAGTTTATTACTTCATTGAAATATAATTTGATAACGAATGCCGCAGAAATTGTATTCGTCATGATCGGAATATACCAATTAGTACAGGAGCGAGCAAACTATACTGAGAGGCCTGCGCATATTCTTAATATTTTGGTTCCGGGAATAAGATTCAAGTTCTGAAACCTTGTGCAATAACTCGTATTATGCCCATAACATTTATAAAATTAATGGAATCAAATATCTTGTGAAGGGAAATAACTTGATATTACAAGTATTTGTGAATTGGTAATAAAGTAACAATTAGTAATCAAAATATTTACTCGAGTAAAAATTGTGTTCATGTTCATTGGCACAGACAGTCTTAAGAATGAGTTATTACAAGCTTATGGAAAGAGGTAGGGTGTTCATAAGTTTGAAAGTCGATATAGTAGAGGGTTATACATGTAAAAATTTAAATGTAGGAATAAGAAGAAGAAGAAGAGTAAGCTTAGTTGCCATGGGAGGAACAGTATTTAAATAATTAATTACAGAGTATTAGTATGATATTTTATTATGTTGTGGATGATAGAAAGATCATATGCGACTGCTAATCTAATACAGGGCGAGCTACAAGCGAGTGGTGTAAAGATTTAAACGTGCTTTTCCTTCCTTTGGCGATTTCGAAGTTTTCATTTCGTGAAGCGGAAAAGTTGCTCATTTCACCGTTCCTCCAACGAGCCCATTTCCTCTCCCTGCTGCCCACATCTCTCCAATTCCTCTGGGACGATAAAAAATGCATCCATCTATTATGCCGCTGTCGCGAAAAAATCGGTCATACTTGATAAACAGCTTCCTCTCGCTGTGGAGAAAATTCCTCTGCGATCGGAAGATGTTTCGACTCGGAAAGCACGAGGTCAGTCCGCACAATTTTTTGAGGAAATCTTTTCCCGGAGGCCTGCGAGATTAGATCATTAGCCTTCCTCTGGAAACGGAAGTGGAGTAAAGTGAAGCTAAACCGCACTGAGAAATGCCTTTTTTGTCCGGATGTTGGAATGGTTGAGATGGATCGAAGAGCTTCGGTTGGTTGAATTTTAGGTTCACTCCCGCAATTCTGTAGAGTTTGTGGATGTGGAGGAATGCGTCATTGGTAAAATGCTTGAAGCAAGCCTTGGATCAATTTGAGGCATTTGTGAATGGTTACTTAGTTAAGTGGACAGCCATCGCAAAAATGAATGCGAGATCTTGAATGGTAGTAATGAGTAGAGCGCGTATATTTATCCAGTCACTGATTTAGTTTTATTAATTATTTTTTATGAATTGAAGGTAAAGATGGAAATATTCCGTAAAATGAATTTCTAGTCCTTAAAAATAAGTTAAAATGGTCATTTTGATGGAGAATATAATGTTTTGTAGCGTTAAAATTCAATTGTTCTTATGTTATTGTTTCTGCAATCATTTTATTTTTTATATCATGATTTTTATCCGGCAAGAGCCAAGCATTCTTTAGCTAATCTTTTGTTTAAATAATATGTAGTTTTGAGTAATACCTTTTTTTCCTTCGAGGAATTGGGCCGACACTCGATTGACGTATTCGGCTTACGGAGAGTTTTTCGACCTTTTAATCGTTTTAATGTTTAATGATTGAACGAAAGTTAAATATTCTAATTCTATACTTTTAACACTCTTTGTTTATTAATCGCCATCGATTGCGTGTCTGCTTGTTTTACAGGTAGGTTGAGAGGAATGGTTTTTTGCAGCTTATAAGAGCTTTACGTTCGCATAATTTGTTCTTCGTTTGCCATTGGAATAAGTAATTCGAAAAATCCGGTAAAGAAATGGTTGAGAAATTGTTCTCAAATTTGAATTTGTCGGATAATTTTTTCATAAATTATGGAAACATTTGAGATGATTTTGAATCAGAAGCTTAAGGTTGACGTATTTTAATGGTCAGAAACAAAAACTTACCAAATTCTGAATCACGTAAAACCCAAAAAAAGCTTTACAACTTAGTCTGAGTTAATTTCACATACTTTTAAGACATTGGGTATGTTTAACGTCAACACATGCCAATATTTGCACTTAAATGATTTCCACCACGAAAATCTCAGTGTCCTACATTATGTTCTTTCTTCGAGTTGTGCCACCAAACCGGGAGAAGAAAAAATTGATCGAGACCATAGTTAAAAACCGGCCAGTCCTGGACAAAACGAGTCGTATGATAATCCTTAGAATAAGGCACACGCACTTGTGATCGACGCACTGAGAACTTACTTTGGACACACCAATGTGTCTCGAAACACAGTTGAGGAAGCTATGGCCTACCGTGCTTCTTTACAGTACTATCAAATCTTCGTAACGGCACATTTCGCGTGCCACACGCGTGTCGCGATCTCCCCAGGAGACTGGATTTTCCGCAATAATCCGATCACGGAGAGCGAACAGGTGCGCCTTCACCACGACAATGTATGAGCTCACGGGCAGAAATACGACCCTTGGTGCGACACCAAAGGGGGGATTCCCCTTCTTCGCGGTTTCTCTCCCTTTCACAAGCCCTTCTCTATTATTTACCCAGAGCTGCCAATTTTCAACTTTGATTGCTATGCATCAAGAATCTGATTTAACAATCGTTACGTTAAGGCGTAAATTCTGCCGAAGAAAAAAATCGGGTCATTTAGTAGTGATCAATATTTTTCCTCTTTTATGAAATTTTAGAAAATGTTCCTCAATTGAAGCCATACCGTGAAACCTTGATACACCGTAAACTTCGTAGGATGCAAATACTATACGAAGCCAGTGTTCAGCGATACATATTTTTGGTATTTATATCCTTTTATTTCACAACAAAACGGGTGTTTCTCATTTCGTTCCTATAACTTCTCAGTGGAACCTTGATCTGTTCTTCCCTCTACTTTCATTGATTCCTAAATCGACTCTTGGATTTGGGATTAGATAGCTAGTTTCTTACATTAATTGCTTTAATATGGGCAAGAAAAATTCTCCAAGTTCAAGCTCAAAATCATTAGATGGTTGAAATTATTGGTTTCGTTTTTTCGCAGACACCTTTTCTGGAAGTTTTTAATGTCTCTAATAATTCTCTGTTACTCAGTTTCAGCAGTTAATTTTAAAGTCAATTCTCTATTTAACTGAACTGGTTGCTCCCTCTAGTCACACTCATAATATCAGGTAATTAATAATATTATTTTTCGAATTAATTTAATGACATGTGACACTTTCGTATCTTTCATTGAAATCTCCCAAGATTGAAATCACTCGTCACTCCTTTTTTCCGAGTAATTGGAAATTCGGCTTTCGATTACGACTGTTAAGATTTTTCTCTTTAACATACTCCTTGATTACAATTAAGAATATAATTACTATTCCTATTTCGCTCCCCTAAGATGAAGCATAGTTAAAATATATTTTCAATGAATCAATTATTTTAGGTGTATGAAGGGTGTTGTATGAAACCATTCAGGTTTTATTGGTCAGATACCAACTGTTTGTAAGAATACTCGCCATAAAAAGGATTCTTTGTGGAGATTCTGTGGGATAGGCAGCGTGAGGACACTCCCCCTCCTTTTTGTCTACATTACGTTCTAAAGACACCACACCTTCTCTCCTCACCTCAATGGGAATGCCGTATATCCCTCTCGGCACGGTTTCTGTGTAACCTGACGTCAATGTTTGACCCCTTCCACTATCTCTCCTCATCTGTATATATCCCCCCTCCCATTCCTCAAGGACTCCTTGACTCGCCTTTCCCATATCACTCTCTCCGCACCCACCGCGTTGCTCCGAGGACATCTCTCCGGCGCTATTCCCGGCGCCACTAATTCAGAGTGAAATTGCCCTCAAAAGAGTTTCTTTATCCCGATGCTCTCTCCATCCTAAGATTTATACCGTTGTCCTGATAATCCATGCGCCCGGATGGTAGATAACGGCCTGGTGATGCACACTGTTTCGTGGGTCGCTATTGGTTATGAGGTTCCAAACTGGTGGTGACTCCACTCCTAGAGGTATGGGAATGGGGTACGATGGACAGCTAGTGATTAAGTACATCATGACGTTGAAGTATTTTAAATTTGTTACTTTAGCAATATATTCAGGCCACTATATGTTGGTACGTCTGGTAGTTAAAAATGTGTATCCGCATGGTAAACATCAAAATATGAAGTAGGCATTTATCACATAGGTCAGTAATCCTCAGTTTTACGTCCACAGCACTCTCACATCTTCTCCAACCATACATGTTTATTTTTTTTCATAATTTATGTATAATATACTTCTTTTTGCGCGAAAATTTTGGATCGCTTGTTGAAAAGTTCTTTGACATTCGAATTTCACTTGTAGACTACGCTGATACTCCTTAGTGGCAGGTTGATTTTTTAGGTACGAATTATTCGTATTAGTGAAAGTTTATACACTTCTATGGCACTATCTGCGAATACCAATCGTATATATTAGTAAAGGAAACAGGAAATATAGTTTGGCCTTTAGACTTTTTAATAATATGCTCTTACCGATTTATACTCTTTTTGATATCTCGAAAATAGAAGTATAAAACCTCACAAAAAGATCCTTAAAATAAGCTTTAGGATTTACTGATCTGTCCGTCCTTAGAAATACCTTTAATGTAATAATAAGTCATTTTCTTTCATATTCATTTTATTGTTTCTTCTCTTGACACTCTCGGATTGATAATCGTCCATTGCAATGTGGTTTCATCGCAATTCACGGAGTGATGTCTTAATCCTTTTATGAATTAGTATCGACAGCATGAAAGTCAGCTCTTAGGCTGCGTAGCACTGGATGTATTCGCAGCTTGTGGAGACTTTTTTCAGATCTTCTTTCTAGAGACGTCGATACGTTTTTTCCTCTCCTTCAAGTTTTCAACATCGGTCTAATTTTTTTCCCGCAACTCATGTTTCATTCATCCGTGGCCTTTTATAAGATTCGGCGGCCCGTGACGTTTCCTGTTATCCTTTTTTCTTCTTACTTTTTTGGATCTCTCGGGATCTCCTTATCGTTTATGTAACTCTTTGGTGTTTCTGGCTAAATCATGCGCTAATTAGTGGATTTCCTCGTATGTATTTTTCTCAATAAATATATGCGTACCAAAATGTATTCAGCAAAGTGTATAAATTGCTCGATTCCTCGACATATAGATATTAGTTCGAGTGTTAGCTCCTTTTCAATTTCTATCTAGGCGCTAATTTCCCGGACTATATCAGCTCTACATAAATGAGGTATCGTCTTTTAAAATATAGATTTACTACATAGAAAGAATTTCCCTCTATAGATATATGTACTATTTGCGTTCGTATCCCTTTCATCTTACATGTCTTTATCTTAAATGTGATCGGAAGCCTGTCATTGTCTATGATAGCGTAATTTTGTGGGTGTCCTTAAGCGTATGAAACCACTACCATTTTCATCTAGATTATATCAAAGGAAAGTAGACATTTCAGTATATAAAATTATGAATTTGAAGAATTGAGCAAGCCAATTGGTTAAATTGGAGAATCTACAATACAAGCTTCTATGTTGGGACGGATTTACCACTAGGCGCTAGCTGAAGGCCCAAGGGGGCCAAAGAGAGACGTTTGTCGTTTTTTTATGACAAATAATCTCGTCATGGGGCCTCAAAATGGCCCTTGCGTTTTGAGTCTTCGATTGATAAGTTTCTTGTCGTTGTGTCAAGGCATCGTTGGGTTCTTGTCGGTTTTAGAAGAAAAAAAATCATATTGGCTTTCTACAAATTCTTCTCAAATGAAATTTTACGCATATATGCTATTGAACGTGGAATACATAGTACTTTACTTTGTTGTACTTCCTTGAACGGATTCAATCATCGAGAAGGATGTAGATACTCGTCTGGGAAAGGTTTAATATACTGGGCTTAAAGAAATTATATTTTTAAAATGCCACTCGTAATACGTACGTTTTCCTAGCGCTTTTTGGAAGTGGATCACGTGATAAAATGTTTTCGGTGCATCATTGCAATATACCGTGGTAGAATGGTTCTGAAATATGTCGAAAGATCTCACGTTGGAAGGAGAGCTCTGTCGTGGTGGTGGCAGCGATGCCTTATGCAGTTGGACGGGAATTAAGCAACGGTCGGCGCAGCGCTACTGCGCCTGTGTGGAAGTGAATGGTGGGGGAGTGATGGTGCTGGTGCGTGATCGCCACGAGTTTCCCTTCCCGGAGAAAGTCTCTCTCATTCATAACTCCTCTCCCCTTCTCTCCCACTCCTCTGACGTCACTCCCTTTTCATCTCCTGTAAATTCCCGCTTCTTTTTGTCTCTCCCCTCTCTTTAAATACTTTACTATGCCTCCACATCGCTTCATACGTGAGCTATCATATTTATCGTCACGAAAGTCATCGTTAAAAATCTGACGATCACTATTAAAAGATTAATTTTTCAGCAAATTTTGTTTAGTGACACTTCGACCTAAATTTCGCGAAAATCTTCTTTAAGTTGTGGTGAATTTTTCTTTATTATTCATTATTGATTTTACTGTGGGATATTTTAAATATTTTCGTAGAGTTACAAATCTCGTGGTCTCTGCACTGCCGTAGTGAAGAATCAGGGAACTGTCTAGAAGCAAAAGCACTATTAATAATAGGGGGCCTAGTATTTCCTAATACTAGGCCCCCCACGCATTACTGAGGTTGCTAGCCTACTAGTAGCAGATAATATATACAGCCGGCAGTATGTAAAATTCTATAAAAGCAGACCTCGCACTGTGCGATTCAGAGCAATTACAAAGAAATTCTAGCATAAATTACAATAATCATTACAGACTCCATATTTTAATACTCATACTATTGGCGCCCGTATAAGTGGCTAACAGAAACAAATTTTTAAAATTCATGTTAATTTTCTATCGTTTTCTGATTATATTCATTCGATGTATTCATTATATATACAATTATATTAGTTCATGCATTAGGAGTTACCTAAAGATTTTATCACGATCTATCAGTAGGATATCAAACTCTTTACCAAATAATTTATTTAAGACTCCTCACTTATGTAGCCTCCTAAAATGTTTCCTTTCTTTCGTTTCCACTTCAGTAATTAAACGTTTGTGATAAATAGATAATAATACAATTAGACAGATTTTAGTCGCTTTTCTTCACAGCCACCCATGTGCAGAACTTGTACACCCGGTTGCCGCGATCCTATTCAGCAGGAGTATGCTATTGAAATGGTTGCTTAAGCTACAAAAAGTAGTCTTGTAAATGTTATGCAATCTTACTTTTCGATACTCCCATCCACACCTGCCAGTGTGTACGGCGAGCTTTAGGATTTATCTCCTATCGTTATGATTAGGCGGCGCTGGATAATTTACTTAAGATGTCGAAAAGGTCGGGAGCCCTCGTTCTTGCATCAATAAGTGGGAAAATTAGGAAAGGAAGTGATTTGGAGGCCGCTCGAAGGACAGGAGTTTCCTTGCATGCGAAAGTCAGACGCAAGGTTACCGCGGTAGCATCGCGCTAATGCACGACTGGAGTGCATAGAAGGAATGAGGGAGGGTTGGTGGAGTGGCGCCCATATTGACACAGGTGCGCTGGAGGTGGGGTGTCCAGGGCGTGGCGGAGAAGTGCATACCTCCGCCCCACCCTCATTTCTTTCACTCCACCCTACATGGGTGGCACTCAGGGAAACAGTTTCTCTAAGGGTTTGGCGCATCTGAGGGGAGTATTAAGTGAAGGGTTAGGCCTCTCGGCACATTCTGATTTTTTCACTCCCGAATCATTCGTTTTGAGCCTTTCCCGAGAATTGACTCGGTCGCAGATGGCCTTTTCAGGGATGCCAGTGCACGTGGGTGAAGTCTGTTTTTGTTCTAGGCGTAGATTCTCGCTTGTTTGAGGAGGCGAAAGGCAGGTGTTTTGATGTTCTGTCCTTATTGGTGAATTTTATTTGCCGTCCTTGTGGCAGTCGGCGTGCTGATGGAAATTTGGAGGAAAATGATTTTGGAATTGGCTACTCGTGACCTCAAAAGTGATGGCGAAATAACTAAAGCCTCGTCTCTTTATCTATTTAATTACTGAAAATTACTTATTCTTTTTTAATTCAAACAAAAAGAGTAGAGACAATCGAGTGAAACAAATATCGAATTGTTATTCGATTGTTTTCATTCGAATTATCGAATTATCCGATTGTTTTCATTCGTTTCCTCCCTCCTCTACGAACGATGAATATTCGCTTGGGAAAACTAGTTATTTTCTTGGTGATTTATGACTTTTATTTTCATATGAGTAGGGAGCTCTAATCACCCAACACGGTGGGAAGGAATTTATGAAGTCAAGCACTCAGCGTCATTGAAATATTGCGGAGATTTTGCGTTCCACATTGCTTTACTTCATAAATGGAAAAGCAATATTTACATGCTAACCTTAAAGTGATTACTCACGATTATGGTTTATTTTCTCTGCTTCATGTCACCGGCGGCTTGTGAGGTAAATGAAAGTTTTGTTTTTAGTTTCTGGAGTCACGTACTTAATGAAGGTATGAAGGTTTATTCCTCTAGACCTATGTATATATATTTCCTTTCAATAATTCTTCGGAGAAGTATGGTAGCATTTTTCAAATATTACCATTGTGCAATCTTTCAAGGAATCATTAACTTTCGTATCATATACATACTAAAAATTCCGCTTCCTAGAAGCTTAGGATTAAAGCTAAAGAATGCAGTGTTTGAATGTGCAAACAAAAAATTGTACTAATGAGGAAAATGATGATTTCCTTTGCAAATGAACTCGAGTGAGAGTACGCTTGTAATTGTAGTTGTTAAAGCAATTTATCTCAGTCTTTTTACTAATAATATTCGACAAAAGATTTAACTTGAGAATATACTCCCTAGAGTCGATCTTCTCTTTGTAAATATTATTACTTAATATTTTTTAGCTGAGAATCCAGAATTGTTTCCATTTCTGACTTATCGTGCGGTCATAAAATTATATCTTCAAATGAGCTATCTTCCATCTTTATGGAAGATTGAAAATAAATAGGAGATATGATTGACTACTTCAAAAAGATCTTGGATTGTGTCGGAATATTGTTCAATTCTTGGACTCCCGGTTAGCCATGTGGGCAGCGCGTTCAACTTCGATGAATGTGGCCCTGGGCTCGATTCCCGGTGGAATCCCACGTGCGAAATGACCGCAGCTGTCGAAGCGCTTTCAAAAATACTACCACTGTTCAATTCCTTTTATGGTTAATGGAAATATTATCGTTGTACGCGGGCTGATATTTGAGACAAAGTTAGTTTAGGCCATTTAAGAATTTTATTCTATATATTAGAATCAGACCAAAACGGATTATTTTTCAGTCAGTTAATCATGAGGAAAGAGAATCTTATATAGTTGCAAATACTATTATATATTTATAGCATTGTATTATTAATAGTGTTAATTTTATCGGTACGGTACTTCTTTTGGAAATAAATCCCTTAATTAATATACCATCCTGAAAGTTACTATACATTTCTTTCAAGAAAAATTTGTTCACTATCCCCAAGCATCTCCGTTTTCGGTAAGTATTTTTATTATTCTTAAACTCTAGTAGAATGCCTTCATTGCCATTCATTGATAACGGAGACTTATTTCCGAACTTATTGGCAATCGTGAAAAGCTTATAGGAATTCCTGAGATTTATTTGATTACCGTGGCCTCTCAAACGTTGTAGGTTGATGAAGCTACCAAGGTCGTAGAATAAAATAAGGCAGGTCACTACATATTACGAGCATTCCTTCCACTTTCTGCTAAATGATATTACGTCGGATGTCCTTCGCTCCGTATTTTTATTTATTTTAGAATGAAAGTCGGATGTTTCTATCACTCGCTACATTTCCACAGATGAGCAAGTGCTTCATATTAAGGTAGTTTATTTTTCTCTCATACCATGACCATAAAGGTTAGGAGTGCTCACACACAGGCGTCATATTCATAGGACACAAGTAATACAGGTTTATGTAAAAGGATTCTTAGCTGAAATATAAATTTTGTTTTGTTAACATAGGAAACTTTTTCTTAATGCCATGGAAAGAGAACAGTCAAAACCTGTTTAAAATGTTACATTCTCGTAAATAAGTCAATAATTAGTTATAATCATTACCTTAATTCATAAGCATTTTACCCCTAATATTTGGAAGTGATAGAATCAATTATACTGTGATTACAGATGATAAAACATTTGTTATGTAGACGATTATAGGTTTTTGTTACATATGTTTTTCAACTGGAACTTTTCCATCCTCTCGCTAATTTTTCAGTTAGTTATAATAATAAATTCCATAGCACAGAAGTTACCTATTCCGTCTTCATACGTAAACCAGGAAAGAATTCCCACATCTGTCAATATATTAAATTTACCAAACCACTAGTATGGAATTACCATGTAGACAAGAATGTTTGTTGCGTGAAAGTCATGAAGAAGTCTTTCGGCGTTATACTTTATTAATAGTCTATCATAATCCTAGAAAGATCATAATCATTTTCTAGAATATTCATAATCCTAGAAATATGAATAACTAGCTTCATCGAAGAAAGATACCTACAGATATTTTGCTACTTTTATTTTCATAGCAAATGTTCAAACACAGATCTTTTCATTGATAAAGGTTTTCTTGCTAGGAATTTAGACAAGGAATGACTTTGCAAGATATACAGTTCGGCCTGAAAACACTAGGTATTTTACCCTGAAAGTCATTGATTTGAATCCTAATCCCAGTTATATCGTTTTTTTTATTTTTCCGCAGTAGGAGTTAAAATTTCGTTTCGTCCAAAGACCATTTAGAAGTAACACCATATGATATAAAATAGAATCTTACGAGAATTTAAAATGGAAGATGTTTCTGTTCGATTTCATTCTGTAATCATTACAATATAGATTAATTTTCGAAAGTGTACTACAAGATAAATGTAATTTAATATTGGATTCCCGATGTAAGACTCTTCAGGTATACCTAGATACGCTCCTGTTACTTCAATCTTTAATCACCATGACTTCAAGTTTGTTTTGTTTATATCGCTTGTTTGGTATTCTTAAACAAAAAGAAACTATTTGCCATGGCGCAGTAGTAAGTTGTTAAAGCGTCTCTGCTCAATTATCTTCAGCAGAATTTGGCCAAAATGTCGGGAGCGGTCGCGCGTTCGACTTAAAAACACATTTGTTTTTCGTTTTCGGTTCGCTGTTTATTCCCCCTCTTCGTTCCCAAAACGTCTGTTCTCGGAAGGTTCCTTTGGATGGGAATAAAAAAGCCAACCTCAGCTCCTCCTCCACGTAAAAATCCGTGTCCGTATCATCTTGATCGGTCGGTATAATTGACTCCCTACTGTATTCCCGAAGCTATCGCCTTACCAAACAGAAAAAATCGGAGGCTCATCCTCCATCTCGGATAGACGCTCCGTATCGTCGAAGCGTTTATACCCATCCATTTAACGTTCCGCTCTTCCTTTCTAGACGGATGATAATTACCACGCCGCCTCCCACTCCCTAGCCCTCTTTTTAAACAAATAAACGGGATATCGGCCAACATTTGGTTTTTGAGGGGTAAAAAAGGAAAGGAAGGGTGTGTTTTTTTTAATGGAGTGGGCCGAGCGAGGGAGGAGTGGTGTGGGCTGCCTCCTCCACCGGGTGGGAGGAGGTTTTGGAGAGTAGGCACAAGTCTGGAAGGGGAGTCAAGTGCGTGGGGTGTGTTTGGTAGTGAGGGTATAGGTGTGGTAGTCTAGTGAGGGATAGATGAAGGAGTTTAGATGGAAAGGGGAATGACTTTTAATTAGGTGAGGTTCGCCGTATGCTGTCTCTCTGCCACGGAACAGCCTTTTAGTTTCGTTTTTGATACGTCTTATGCGTACAGATTTTGATGGAGGTAAAGAAAAAGTCTTTCATTAAATCTTTTCTGTGTCTTGACCATGACTATCATAGTATGGAAGATACCTAGGAATGAGTAACGCTGAAAAGTGGCTTTTATCTTGATCACTTCTTAGTAAATGCTGTGAAATGTGTTGTTCGTTGGGCCATTCAGCTACACTCACGGGATTGTCTTCCAATTATAGCATTCCAAGAAAGCAAAACACGAGCACACTAACTCATTCCTCATCTTGCTCTATAAGTCTCATTTCTCCACTGCATCGGGGGGACGAAGGCAGTGGTCCTGCCCCTTGGTGACTACAGCACTAGCAGTTTGCCTAGAATTTAACGATGAGATCGAATTAAAATCAGATTATAAAGTTTTTATGGTCACCATTATATATTTACTACACTTATCACGACAAAATGTCATTAAAAAGTTAATTGGACATAATTTCATAAGTAAATTGTCATAACGAAGACTTTCTACATACGCCTTTGCCTATCCAATGCTTTTGATACCCAATATGGTGTTGAGGTTCAAGATAGCTCTCAATCTAAAAACTTAACAATTTTACAGATTTATCGGAAAATACAAATGCTAATAAACACAACCGGTCTCTTTATTCTACGTCGTCGATGTTGTTTAAAAAGAGTTCACCTAATGTTGTTTAAGAAAAGTGGTTGTTGAACCACGTTTATTAATGCTCATTAAATCTGAGCCGTATCTGGACATAAGTCATATATTCAATGTGTATATTGTTGATCTTGATGTGAATATCTTATCGAAATTTTTGAAATGAGAAAAGATATAACGTTAGTAAAATATTCATTAGCCAATCTAAAGATAAAAGGAATTTTCGTATAGCAATAAAAGAATGCTCAGGAAGACCCCATCTCCTATGATCCGAGAATCTGTAGATTACCTGGGACATCTCTTCATCCGTTTGGAAGCTCTCACTCAGACCGTTTGTTTTTTGAAGAAGCATGCTGTCTGGTAAAATTGAGCATCAGATCGCTGGAAAGCCATAAAAATGATTTCCCAGAAAACTTTGCTGACCGCAGTGGAATGAAATTATTCGGGTTGCTCTATGATAACTTAAATTACGAAGGGTAGGTTATGATCGATAGCTGCGACCCTAAGAGAAATTCCATAGAAATCTGCAGCCTCAGACTGGTCAGTTTAGTCCCATGATTTCTCTCTTATATCCCAATCTATAAATTTTGTGGAAGACCCTTCTCATGTGATCCATCTCCTATTCGAAGGTAGTTTTGTGAGGGCAGATAGTTTCACATAGGAAATTCGAAACTTTTCATTGGGTTCCGAAGGACAGCGGCGAAGGTAAAAGATGCACGAAACTCAATCATCTTGAATAATATGATGTAACCTTGCAGTTTATCTCGTTACTCTTTTTGTGTCATTGCCCTTTCAGAATCACTTTTACTTGATAATTGAACTTTTGAAGTCGTGTATGCCTCAAGATTTCTTAAACTTATGAGAATGAGCGTCAATATGCATTCGCAAGTAAATTATTTGTCGTTATCGAAAAATACACAATTTTGTGCTGATTATTTTCGATTGGAATTATTGATGAGTTAGATATTGTAACTGTCCGAAGTCCAACTGAAATGAAGCGTACATGAAGGCTTAAGAGGAGAATTTAATACCAAATTAATTTACCCATCCATTGTATTTCTATTCCAACTGAAAAGGCGGAGTGTACGTGTCGAGGGAAGGGAAATGGAGGAATTAATCCTACTTCCGCTGCATCAGTACCTGGTTATATTATTATAAATATAACGCATTACAATGTAAATTATTGATCTTTTTTTCATCTACTGCACACCTAGGCGTATTATTAGAATTTGTGTTATATTAAACCCCAATTATGTTAGCCTGTTCATAATTCACTAGTCGAAGAAGAGAGCGCATATCTCATCTTATCAGGAAGGAAAAGTTGATATTGTCGTGCATTCTCATTGAAATAAAAATAAGAAAAGTTAACTATAAAATATCTCTTACACTTGAGCGAACATTGAATTAAGTGCGTTATAATGGCCATTGAAGCAGACAACCGCCCCACAGGCTTGCTGGGCCCCAATATTTCATTTCTGGGGAAGGTGTAAAGTTGGGTTTCCCAATCGAATAATAATTTGTTACATTCAGCAATATTTTAGTTCCAGCAAGAAATTGTAAAGTGAAGCTTTCGTATCTAATAAGTGAAGGAAATGGTTTCATACAGAATTTCTAATTATATAGTTTATTGTAGAATGACGAGCAGATGTAGTAGAAATGAGGAGGAGCAGATCTCATCACATTTGGATTGTAGTATACATCTTTTTTATTAATAACGACGGCCTTCTGAATACGGAGCCTCGCTTGCTCGGCTTAGCAGGCTTCCCTACAATCGGAGGTCTAACATACAATCTATTATATTTAACCATAATATATAAGATGCTAATGGGCTTTCCAACAATCTAATATGAAATCTTTACGATCTAACATATAACCCCATAATATTCGCCGTATTGACAAATAATTTGGTACGTCAATAATAGTTATTTTGTACCAGTATTAGAAACTTGGGTATACTAAGAGCTCTCTTGCGGTCCAAATCGTGTCGATTGGGAAAGTGTAGGCCCATGCAGAAGAAGTATAGTATGGAAGCGTTTAAGAGGAGCGGATGGAGGTAGGACGAGGGGTTGTTGAGGAGGTCGAGGGCGTAAGCCACCTTTTCTCCGGTCGCTGGGCCGTGCATCTTCCCAGTGGGTTGGAGGGGAAAAGAGGAGTGGGCGGAGATGGCCGCATACACGTGGCAACGTCGTTTGCCGGACTCTGGAGGTGCGGCCGTTGATGTGCTTACCGCACCCTCCCGGATGCTCGGAGGGATCTTCCCTCCCCCTCGTCCTCCCACGGCTTTAATTCCTTCGCACCACGAGACAAAGGCCTCGTTCTTAATGAAATGGATTCCCTCCCACGGCCAGTGAACAACGGACGAATAATTAATCTCTGTTCGTGAAGTCGAAGGCGTTGAAATCTCTCACTCCCGGGAGAAAGAGTTCCATTGGCATGGGATTATTTTTTTGGTGTCGCGCGCTTGGAGTTTTTTTTCGGGTCTCGCATTATAGCGTCCCGTGAGGCTGTTTACGATGCAAACGACTCCGTATTACGCGGATGTTTTAACGGTCGGCGTATATGCCCCGGACAAACGTCGGGAGATAAGGAGTTTTTCTCCAGGGGCCCCGTGAAGTGCGGTATCGACGAACCTCGGGTTACGCGATCGCCCATAAGTTTGGCTTTACGTGCATTAAGATTGGAAGTTTAGGAGCGACCAATGATAAACATTCGTTCATCAGAGTCTCCGGTTTCTCTGTCGTGGAGAGGAGTGATAATTTTCAATTAAAATTGGGAGGACTTGAAGAATGCAGACATCGGTGGCGGAACTATTAATTTGCTAGCCCAGCAAACCCTGAGTCCCGGGCTCGAGTCTCTGCTATCTGGATTTTTCCTCTCATGGCAATTTGAGTGGGTATTCCCCTGTTGTTACGTCCCTAATGTTATTTGTCCAATGAACGGATTCTTTGGTGCATGGTGAAATGAAGTAAGTACAAAAATTTCATATCATGAATAATTACATCAACGTTCGTGTGTATTGCATTACTTTTTTGTGCGTTCTTTCATTAGCCCGTCTTCAGAGGTCGCAGGGCTCAAGTGCAATTAATTTTGAGGAATTTATTAATGCGTATATAATTGGGATCTGTGAAGTAATGTAATTTCATGTATAAATAACTTTAGTTTTAATATCAAAGGCTGCAGAATTAGCGTAATTTATACATTCGTATGACACACACACTATTTCCTCTTGGAGCCAACACATAAAGTGCCTCTTTCATTCTCAGTCCTCCTCCATACTTGCTCAATCTTCCTAAGATTTCTAGAAAACTTCATTCAATGAATGAAAAAATTATCAAATCTGCGGTATCTTATGATGATTGATAGGCACAGCTTGAGATCTAGGTGGAATCATATCATTGGTTAACAAAGAGTGGAGCTAAATAAGATAGCTAATAAACTACCCTCCGTGCATCGATGAATATATTACGCTAGAATGAGGCCTAAAGAGACGATTACAAACTAGCATTATGCATTCTCTTGTAATTGTGAGTACAAAAGCTGGCTTAGTGCTCTTATCTGCATGCATTTGCAAGAATCATGCACAGAATCCGCTTCCAATTATAAATATTTAACTGCATTTCCTGTTTTGAAAGATTGTTCAGGCGTTACAGGCGTTGACTAGGTTGCAGATAACGCTTTTATATTCCGTTAAGGTGAAAACCGTCGGTAAGGAACCTTCAGAAACAGTTTAAAGCCGCACTAGCTGGAAGAATTCCATTTAATTACGTAAATTGACATAATGGGCCGTAGTTTCTGATGAATTAGGAATGGTAAATGCATTTGTTTCATCCAGTGACTTTTTAGTTCTAATGTTGGGAGATAGTTTTTACCGAACATTTATAAGAATAAATCTACGAAGTTTATCTTTTAAGTGTTATTTAATAGCCTGAACTTGTATTAGTCATTTCGCCATTCATACATTTCTTCATCATTCAAGAAATGGTTTCATTCTCTTCACATCCTTTTTCGTCGTTTTTTCTTCCAAGCTATTACTTAAATTCTCACCCTATCAATTATTGTTTTCTTTAAATTTAAATCTCCTTTTCCTGTTCCGATAACGGTATTGGTCTCGTAGGAATCGACGAATGGCAAATTAGCGCTGTCGATGTCTACTTTGAATTTGATATGCGCATACGGTTAACTCGGCCGAGTAACCTATATCATTAATTTGATTCAAGCTTTTCGCTGAGGTCGCTGAATCAGGTTGAATTAACCGTTGTCTTATTCCTAGGGTGGAGATAACGCACGCAGTATTGGCAAAGGTAGCAAGCATTTGTTCGGTTTCTTCGCCTTGATTGGTGGGTGTGGCTAGTTCCAGATGCATTGTAGAGAGAAAATTTGCTTCAGCGGAATAATTTTGTTACCGAGAGAGAGCTATTTGTAGGTAGTATAGGCTTGTAGATTGCTATTCTTGTCATTTCAATGGACATACTGATGTGCTTCGTTGGTACTTTTTACAGCTGTCAATATTTTTGTGTTGTATGCCCCCAAGTTTAAGATTTGTTCGTCCTCATTCAGTACAATTTCTGATAGAAACGTGGGATTTCAGTTATGTCATGTATCAAGTTCCATGGTAGTCATAAGTTATCGAGAGGTTTCAGATTTTTTTATAGAGTATGAAAATGCTCGATAGAATGAAATGATAGGAAAAAATTAAATGTATTTCCCTTAAAGAGGGAACAATTGAAACTTCTTGAAAAAATTGAACAATTCTTGTAACCAGAAAAGTTTCTAAAATGGCTTTTCTTTGTACATTTCGTATGTTCAAGGTATCTCGGTTTTTGATCGTAGTTTCTCGATTTTTAATATTAGTTTCTCTCACTCTGGAGGACATTTTCTAATTTTTATCATTTGCTGTTTGATGAATTAAATACACAAAGTACATCTCAAGTACTTAACTCTACTTCTAAATTCATCTTTTTCTTAATTAATTTGAACTCCATTTAATATTTATGGGTTAAATCGAAAAGGTGACTTTATAGTCTCAATTTTACCCACAATATAGACGTCATTTATTTTTATATATTTATTTACATGTGATAGCGTTGTTTCTGCGTCCCCTGCCCCACACCTTTGCCGGCTAGCAGGGTCTGCATGTAAATGTAAATTTTACATATGAAGAAAAAATTCGAAAGCGTAGCTAGTTAGGAAAAGAAGTACTAGATTTCCGTAATATCTTAAAAAAAGTCATTGTCTTTGATTCCATCGTGAATAAAAATACGTCGAACACAAATCCATATGTATGTTATCTCTGGCACATAAAACTAAGGATCTGATCAAGGGAGCACCAGTACGTGGTTCGACGTAGTTGCCCATCGCTTCAACCGATAAGCGCCTTATCCGGCTAGAATAAGAATGCTGGAAGAAATGGAGTAACACCAAAAAATAACACCATCCATTCTTGGATTATCTCGTTGAAAAGCGTCCTCTAGCCCCCTCAATCCACAAGAAAAAGCCTTTTTTATTCCCCTGAAATCTTTATTTACGAGGAGTGCGGCGGGAAGGAAGAGTATCGATGCAGGTTGCATCGCGGCCGAGGGCGTGACATCAACTCTCCGATAGGGTATCGATTTGTCTGCGTGCGTGTGTCTCCCTTTTTTCCAACACACGTGGCAACGCGGCGTGGCACGGAAGAGGGAGCGGTCGTCAATTCCTTTATTTTTGAAGCAGTTCGGACAAGTGTGGGCGTAAGGAGGAGGGTCCCCCACCCACCTTCCCCTTCCTACGTCCATCCTCTCTTTTAGTGGCTTACTGCTATGATCCGACACATCCCCTCTTATAAAAAAACCTGCTGGATTCTACTTTTCTTCATCCCGGTCCGCCTCTGCATCGGCCGGGACCCACGCTGGACGTGCGATAGTGGACTCAGTCCACCAATCACCGGCTGTCGTCCACCCACACACGGCGTCACATGCACGCACACACTCGTTCCTTCCGCTTCCCACGCTCCCTCTTTGATTGGCTCTCATCTGCATGCCGCTCTCTCTCTCTCAGGTGTTATTCTTTGAGCGAAGAGCGAAGATTGACGGAATGTGATGTGTGATGGGAAGACTCCGGTGGATATTTGGGGGAATAAATTGATGGTTTTTGAATTAGATAGGAGAAGAAGGCAGAGTTAAGAATCGGGATGAATGGAAGAAACGAGAACAGGTGGACCAATTTCCCTTTCTTGGCCAGAGTATTTTCTATGCGAAAAGAATGGAGGTTTTAGGGAATTTTGAATAGTTAGTGCTAGTTAGGGAAGTTATAAATGATTCGGCATCGACTTTGTGGTATATCTCCGCGATGAAGAATATAACTTTTTTTTATATAGTCGTTTTTAATCGAATACAATATACATACATTGAATAATTGGATTAAATTTTGTTGATTTATTCAGCTAAAGACAGCTATGGTTAGGGGAGAAATGTATTGGGCTATTCTCCCTAAGGAAATTTTTATGAAGCTAAGGGAAGTCAATGCGAATGGTCAAAAAAGAGAGTTAAAATCTGAGGTCGTTTGCTCCATGGATGTGAAACAAAGAAGTTATGAAACATGGATGCTGTGAAGGAGGGTATGAAAAGATTAGAAATGTGGGTGTAGCGTAGGTAGGAGAAAGTAAGGCGGGTTAGTGGAAGGAAAATTGAGGAATTCCTGGAGGGAAGGGTTTACTTATCATGAATGATAGAGAGATAATGAAAAGGCGTATGAACTAGAAGAGAGAAAGTACTCGTATGTAATGTAATAATAATTAAAATATCAACTTAATTCTAGTTTCTTAAAGTAACAGTTTAAAGAAGTGAAAATTTCTTAATATTTCGAAGTATTTTTCTCGATCACTAAATATTCGTATTTCAGAGCCATACAATCCCCGAGAAAGTGAAGGCCTTCCTCGGTTTGGTTTTCCTTCTGACGTTCGCTATTTATTTCATTACCTGTGGGCCTCCTAAATTGGAGAATTCATTACCGCTCTCCGGCCATTTCCATGGAAACTGTCGACCTTTTTCATTCCGAGTGTTGTCTCGCGGAGGAGGAATGTTATTTAACAAAAGAACGACCTCGGATGTCCCTAGCAGAAAGATACGACAGCCGGAATGTCTTCCGTATTTCCATTGAATAGCTAGTCAACAGAGCTATGAATTAATGAATTGTAAATTATTTAGAAAACAGGTGTCGCCTAAAAGAATCCTTTTCGTTTCTTCACTCCATCTTCGGGTTTATCGATTCCACGACTTTCGAATTACGATAATTTTCTCTGGAGCGATCTCTCTGAAGTTCTTAACTGCCGTTAATACCTTCGGAGGAAGCTGTTTCTTCCTTTATTTTTCCAAACCACCATTTTTAGCGAGAAATGTTTCTGAATTACTGATATTTTTATCATAACGATTAAAAATTGTCTTCAATAATTATGGTTGGAACGAGATAACTTTGTGGTTTTGTTTCCCACTTATTTAGAAAAAGCTCCGAACTAGAGAGCCTACTTAGAAGCTTGCTTTAAGGAAAAGGTGATGATATAACTCTGCTGTGCGAAACTCCAAAAAATTTTTGTCTTGGACTGTTTTTGCTCGAAATAAGAAATAAGTTCTTAGGATAATATAATGATTCTTCACGGTCTCGTATAAGCTTAAATTTTTATTGGGAAACTTTTTGCAATTCCATAGTTTTTGCTAACGTATATTTGTCTTCTAAATTATCTACAGTGTTCGGCCTATATATTATGGTTGAAACTTACTATAAAATTTCGATCTTATTAAAGACAGAGGAAGCGCAAAACAAATTTTGAAAAACGTTTAAATTAAAGTGAGGAAACGGCATATATGTATGTGAGAGGAAGGATTAGATTGAGCACTTAAGTATAAATCCCGTAGACGGTAAGCGAAAGACAACTTATAATGGCGTTGTCATTATGTCTCCCCTCCACCACCAGTTATTGAGTACTTCAAGTATTTATTACTTGATTTTAATTTAATTATAAGTGATATTTTTAATAGAAAACTTTTACAATGAGCACCAAAGATGCAGATAAATCTTTATTTAGAGTGAAGAAGCTATAAATCATTATTTATATTCGATACAATTATTTTATTCGAGGAAGTTGCATTGATAACTAAAAACATGTAATCAAGTGCTTTCCTGGATGATGCTTTTGATTCTTATTATATGCGTCTTATTACTTTAAAGAGACGCAGCAAAATAGGATGTGTAAACCCTCTCTATGCTTTTATCACAGTTGCGTGGGCGTGTTGTGCGCTCTCTTTGCCCGACACCGCTCTTTCGAATCGCAGGATGTTCTGTTATGGCACATCGCATTCTTCGAAATAAGATAAGAGGCGCTCGCGGAAATGCCCCATCACGTCTGCCATTGTTATATCTTCCGTTTGTCTTTGTTGTTTTCTGAGGCCCCGTTTGATAAAGAGCTTCGGTGTCCGAGTTGGGTCACGTCATTGAAAAAAATGACGACGAAGCGGTGAAATATGGAGATCGCGTAAAGGTCTGCTCGCAGTAAAGGATGACTCCATAAGGCCCTCGTGTGTTGCCCATCGGTGTTTCCTGTTTTGAGTGCTTCTGGGAGATGATTCTTGCTCTTTTAATGCATGCCCTTACGGGTATTCGCTGACTTTAAGTCCTTTCTGACGACCTAATTAACAAGTCATATCAATTATTACTTCCCTAAGTAAGATCATTAGTATTGATTGATGTATCGAAAGTTTTCTTCGTTTCTAATATACACGTTTCAAATTTTTTAAATCCTGACTACGATTTAATTTTCAAAAAGCATAGGAATAACCGAAAATTCTTTATTTCGTTAAATATTGAATTGAAGATTGGTAATTACGTTAGCGGTATTAGATATTATAATATTAAAATTTAGAAATCGCTTAGAGGGAAACACACATCAGTGTAGCAATATTGGAAGCAATCGAATAAAATGCTTCTTATTTTCTTTGCTTGAACCCTCCGGATTTTATCGATTCTTATAATTCATTTTCAGTAAGATTTATGTACGAATTCCCCGTTTTGCTTTTCACCTTAATTACCAATTGATTCCCACTTTTTTCGGATTTGATTTCACAGAAATATTATGCCGTCTTTCGATCGACCATGTGAGTGAACGTTATGGATACACATTTTCACAGTAACTAGAAAGTAATATCTAATGATAACGACTGTATCGCATAGGATAGTAGTTAGTTGATTTATATTATGTAAATATATCGTTAAGAGAGGAAGAGTTTCAGTTGTTAGAATATTCGAAGGAAATTTTTAAAGCCCTTTTGGTTTTTACGTTTATTCATCTATATCTAAACAGCCGAATTAAAGATAACTTAATTCGAACCGATTTCATTAACCATAACCCTTATGTTTGGTACTCTTTACCTGATTGCTTTCAACTGTTATCACAGATTTTCTTTTCTTCATGATCGCAAACTAAATTCATCTACATTACTAATCATCAGTGTCGAAATTTATAAGTCTAGGAAAGTTTGTACAAAATGGAACTAACTTCCATGAAGGTCCATATGGTTTTCCTCAATAAGTTGGATATAGTCATTTTTCATGCTCCGAGAATTTCTTCCTCCCTTTATTCCATCTACGCTCCCCTCGTCATCTCTCTGCCATCCTGTTCCTGTGGCGTGAGCCAACCACCACGGCGCCTCGATAATAGCGACAGTCAATCCATCTACTCAACACGGCCACAATTTCCTCCCCCTCCCTTCCTTTCCCCTCCCATCTCCAGGGACACAGGTACTCCACCTATCTCCTCCACTCCCACAGGACACCTGGCCACTGCCTCTTGGAATGTTGTCCCCACCAAACCAACCCATCTCTCCTCCCCTCACTTCCTGTCTTTCTTGCCTTTCCTAAATGTTCGTTTATTCCTGTCTTCCGATCTCTCGCGCCTCTTTCACGCCTCTTTCTTCTAATCACACTCGTTCGCTTTATCCGTTGCTAGTTGTTTTGTACACCCTTTGCGTTCATTGTTTCGGTGAAGGGACTACATGAACATACGTACAGGTTTTTGATGTGCTTTTCCAAAGTTGTGCCTACGGTCCTTTCCACTCTTATTTCTCTCGACTATGTCCGTATATAATGAATCAATCTCTCGACATTTGTTCCTAAGATATGATTGAATCAAGTGGCTTAGAAACTGGAATTCCTATCGTAGGTGTTAGATTTCTTAAGCGGTTCAATCCACGTCTAAATATTTTTCCAAGGCCTGATACAAAAATACTGCTAATTGTATATCTAAACCTTCGTAATATCTGTAATAATCGTAATAATATGGAAATAAATCTCTCAATGGGGATAGAAACTTTCTATTATGCGAAGATTCAAACGGAGAGTCGAAATCATCAAAAAGTTATACGATCTGATACATACGGAATGAGGCTTTTATTAAAATCCGGAAAGTAACCTATGTATTTGTTTATCAGAAGTTACATTATAATACGATATCTTTAGGTTTTCTATCCGAAGGAATGGGTTTAGTGTCATTTGTGAGTTATGGGAGAGATTCTTTCATTTAAACATAAACACTGTATAACTATATTAGTTGAAACGAATTATTCTTGGTTAATTTGTAGTTTCGCACTATCTTAACGTGTTCGACAGGCTTGCTTATTTTCTGTTAGTATCAGTCATAATTAGTTATATAGTTATAACATAATTAAGTTTTATTTATTCAAGTTTCGGTGCTGAATAACTCCAGCAGTAATTATTTCTTTCATCTAAAACATTATATCACTCTCTTATCTCACTCCCATATATAAACGTAGAGTATACTAACTAACTATAGAATATATTCTTATGATAATATCGAATCTTTATTCTCACTTAATCTCTCGTATATTCTTCGTTGCTTGAATGCCTATTTTTTCTTCGGTCCAATTTCTCGAATTTTGATTACGACCTCAAAAAATCTTTTGCTTGCCATTTGCTGAGTTCATTTACACACGATAACCTCATCCCATTATTATTTTATTTGTTCTGTATTTGGCGACTAATTCGTATTCTTATACGAGATTATAGTGCGTAATCGATGGTGATTCGCTTACGCGGATAATCTCCGTGGTGTAGGAATCGTTTCCGATGGCACGCTGACTTTATGAAATGCAAATGTTGGGTGCAATGCCTCTAAGCGCCACCGTGCGTTGGTCTAACTTTCTATATTCCTCCTCCGTATCTTCCTCCACCATTTCTCCACTCAGTGCATCATCTCCTTTAGGGTGCAAGGGCGTGGGTGTCGACTCTCTCTTATAGGATGAGCCACCTGATCATCGCCTACTGCATTTTCTCTCACTCTATACTAGGGATGGCTAAGCTTCATGCGAGCCACATACTCGGGAATCTCAAGGTATAGGGAGCCGTTATAAGTTTATCGTAAAAATTAATGTCAAAACTTCCAAAGTATTCATTGTAAATAATATATTCATTAACTTATATTTGATTCATACTATTTCAGTGAAAATAAAATATAAAATTTATTCTCTCTTAAATGCTTGGTTTCCGTTTATTTTTGGCGAGCATGAGTACTCAATAAGATAGGGAACCACATTCAAGTTACAAAGAGCCACATGCGGCTCGCGAGCCGAGATTTCGCCACACCTGCGTTGTACATTTCGTCTCTTGACTATTCTGGGTAAATTATGGATGTTGTATTCACGGACTTTTTACCAACTCTATACAGTCCCATCAAGGTTAATGTTTTCTTCGAATATGCATACGCACGCAGTGATATTGAATGCTCCATTAATTGAAGAATTTTTCGGAGCTCTTGAGTGAGGAAGGTGGTGTGTGTTATTCAGTTTGGTTTCTCTTTATTAAATGCTTGTCATTGAGCCGCGTTTACGTGTACAGTCTAGCTCAGTGAGTAAAGCAAGAGTATAACTCTTTTATCATCTTGCCAATTATGGCTCATCCCCTCTCTAGAGGTTTTTCTTGTTCATGATGGAAGGGATAAGGTCCTCCAAACAACTTTTGGGCAGAAAACGCGATCTTAATTTACGGGATGCTTCCTGTAGTTGCGTACTGCTTGACTAAAGTGTTGTGGTTTATGCAACTTTATTTTTACGCATTTTAAAGGTTTTCCCTGCGAGATGTTTTATTCTGGATTTCAGGAGTGATCCCACTACGAATGGTGATCGTTAGTTTTAGAATAACCGAGTATATCCCAATTCTTGATTCCTGAAATGGAAAACATGTCTCGGATTTTCCCTTAAAGAAATTTCAAAATATATTTTTAATAAGCCCACTTAAACTACCGATTTAAATGGTGCTGTGTGTTGAAGTTTAAAGCAATAAAAGTCTTTCTTGTATTTATACCTAAAATTTGTATTTTGCGTTTATTATGATAATTACCTACCAAAATTTCGTTTGGTTTTCGTCTTGTTTTATACTTTACTATAATTAGGAAATTGGATGGGATGGAAAATTGTGAGAAATCTTTTGTTGATTCGTAGCAATTGGCTACAAGATTATTACGTGTAGCGCGAAGGTTACGTACCCATGTTCATTCTAAATATTATAAAGTTAAAGATACTAATTCATGTATAAGATTTTACTTCTAGCTTATTTATGATACCTCTTTTTTTTAACGAAGTTTCTTTTTCTTTCTATAGTTCGTGGATCTGGGTGTGGTCACGAGTATAGAAGTGAACCACAAGACCGTGGAGACTGCGAGAAAGGGACAAGAGGTTTGCATCAAAATAGAGCCAATCCCAGGAGAAGCTCCCAAGATGTTTGGAAGACACTTCGACGAGAAAGATCTCTTAATTTCCAAGGTAATGATTTCTTATTTTAATTTCGTAAGTACCAATTCTTCTACCAAAACTTCTATTTTCTTCAATCATTTCGCATTGTTTAATTTCGCTGTAAATCGTATATTTTGAAGAATGCCGTGTGCAGATTTGGCCTTGACTTTGTGATTAGTCTCTGTGATGATGAAAAAATGACTAAAAAGCTTTTGTACGAATTCATTGTTGGTGTAGGATTAAGTGCTTTTTAGTTATTTTCTGTATAAAAGAATGCAATTTTTTTCAGTTAAAACGTAGATTGTTTTTCTAGTGCCACTTTTCCTATTTTTCATCACATTTCATCACATTGACGATTTATAAATTTCTTGTTCATAAATATTTTATTATTTTGAAGTAGCATTATCAAAATCATGACGAAAATATTGGGCGATATCACCATTCTTCTTCACAACAAACCATAACTCATTTTGGTGTGGGTATTATTTTCGATTGTTATGAGTTGCTAAGTTTTATTTCCATTGCAATGTATCATTACTGCCAAGGGATAACGTTTTCCTTGGTGCACGGAAGAAAGTGTTGCGTGAGAAGTGAGCCGCGCCTTCTTATTGTGCGGTGATTGCACTGTGCCCTGGCGCCGCCGACTAGATAGAGGCGCTAACTCGCCTTCCCTTCATATAATGCGAAACTGAGTAATCAGGCGCCATAAAAAGCAACTCTGTGCGCCATGGGTGCGGCTCTGCGTGAGAACAAAAGATTATTTCCTTCATCGAGAGGAAAGTGACAACTGCGAGATTCTCAAAGACATGATTTTGTTCCGCGAATGATGGAACGCGGGATCGATGTTAACTAGCGCTTTCCTTTAATATTGAACTCATTAAACTCCAAGAATCGTCCATATTCAACTTAGATTTTTTTACGGTGGTCTCTGACTGCATCGTTTTCGCTATTGGTGTGTTCGTCCACCTTTCACCGAATAATTTCAGATTTTAAGCCAACGATGCGAATATCGGTATCCCAATTTCTACACCTTATTCAATGAAATAATCATTGTCGCGTAAATACTATAATAATTAACGTCTTATAAATAATTATAGTTTTATTTATCCAATATCAATAACCATCCTTAAGAAATTCATTTAAGTGATTTTTGAAAATGTAATTTCGCCCATAACGGGTGAATGTTGATACTCTCCAGGGATTGCTCTTTAAGACAATTTCCTCATTGAACTCATTTACAATGAAATTTTTATATTCCCTTTTGCCGTGATAAATATAGATGTATAGTTCTCGTGAGAAAACTTCACAATCTGAATTTAATTTTAGCTCATTCTCATCGGGAAATTGCTAGTATTAATTCTATGTAGTTACCGGGTAGTCGCTCTCCCGTGCATCTGCGATTGCTTCCCGAATTATGAAATTTAGGGGATCGTTAGAGGACTGATGAACATGGTAATACTTTTTTTTGCCACAAGTATTCTTGGACTCCAGAGGAATCGTAAATAATAAGATCCGTGCATAAAGTTAATTTCTTCTCTTTGGAGGTTTCATTTCATCGACAAAATTAAATTAGAAGTACTTTTTTTTGCAAAATGAAGACAAGTAGCAAAGGAAGAGAAATGAAGTAAAAATTCCCATTTTTGGTCGTAGCACATCGTTTTAAATTCAAATTTGCGAAAAATGCGATAAAATAGGCGAAGATGTTGTGGTTGTAAACAACCCATCCTCCTGACGACCTTGTGCAAAAGATGGTAATCTGATCTAAGAGGTTAGCTCTCTTCATTGTGGTCCCGCAGCCAACAAAGATTAAATAACACTTTTTCAATTTTTTTTGATAGTTTCGTAATTATTACGGTGTGAACGAACTTGATGCAGTAAAACGTAGTGCCAGTTTCTGATCGAATTCAACGAATGTTTCTGTCCTGAGTCATGATTTAAGCTGATTGAGTATCATCCAGATGAAGCAACCGTAGTAGACCTTCCCTACCTATGGAGATTATATCTCAGTGGGTTTTAATAAAGCGAACTCAAATTCTTTCCTTTGTAGATAAGTCGGCAGTCGATAGACGCCTGCAAGGACTATTTTCGGGACGATCTGCTTAAGACGGATTGGCAGTTGATGGTGGAGCTGAAGAAGCTCTTCCAGATCCTGTAGGGACAGCACCTATGCCCAATCGAGATCGTGGCAGTGCAGCTGTCGGTGGTGGGGGGGGGTCAGCCGCCTTCACATGAGCAGATTCTGCCCTTCCGGAACTACGTTCATTAAAATGTACATTAGTGGGCGTACATCGGGAGATGAATTGAGCAAAGAGGGTCCGTGTTGGATCATTTGAACCGGAGTGGAGGTCATCGGTTTGGATCCTCGCTGGAGAGAGTCCGGGGTTCCTTATGCTTTAGTGTTGTTTAAGAGCGCGCCCAGGGGGAGTTCGAAGGTGTAATTTGGTTTGAAAGTTAATGGAATGGCGATTCCTCAATCCCTTTCACCCACCTTTATCCAAAACCTCTCCGAATGTCTGATTAGACAGAAGGATGATTATACTTTAACCCTTTCCTCCGTTTTGCCGTCCTTCTCCGCTGCCCTTCCCACCCTTCTCCGCCGCTATTTTTTTCGAGGTCATATTCAATAAAGATTAATATTTACGTTTTTATTTTATTTCGTCCCAGTCCCTTTTAATTTTTGCCTTTCAGATGGGTGTTGGCGGGTTTTTTGAGGTAAGACGGTTTAAGGACTGTCGGGTTATATTTATTTAAATATCAAGAGAAGCGGGAAACGGCAATTTAAAATTGATAATTACGAAAAGAAAAAAAACTTTATAACAAATAAAAGTAAAGTTTTCTTTTAAAAGTAGATAACACAGGAAATCAGAAAATGAGGGATTAGCATAGAGTTCGCCTGGAGTGACTAAAATAATAGCTCAAAAATAACTTAATTAAAAATGGATTAACAGAATGCGGAGATTAAATCAATATTGAAGAAAGGTGAATTCTTGTGCTGAAATATGTACGTTTGCTTTGCCAAGATATAAATGTTTTGACTGAGGAAGTAAGATATGAAAGTATTTTTTTCGATATTCGAGAAAAATATGGAAAAAATACCTTTCCTCTGAGAATGTCTTTTACAGTATCAAGGATGATCGAGATCGATTAAATCCCTGCCGTTTGTGCTGGTTGTCTCGATGAGGATCGCAACGGTGGTGAATGCCACTGAATGGGAATCTCCGCTGGTTTTGTCCGTAGTGCTTCCCTAGAAACATTAAGACCGCTCTCATTTGCCTTTTACTTGAACTTTGAATTTTACTTGAAAGATAGTGCTCCATTTACTCTTCGTTTAGCCATCAACTAACTGCTCTTCTCTTTTATTTTTTCTCTCATTTACACTGATTTTACAGTCTAAAAAATAACTACACGAGTAAAATAGCATCATGTTATGTATCGTTAGTTTTAACTCAGAATGAGAATTAGCATTCATTCTAAGCAGCTTTGATTAAATGAGAGATTTTACCTTCTTCATGGAGAGATAATTAAATGGTCCTCTACATGAAGAAGGTAAGCAGCAGCATATGTGAGAACGTCCTTCGCTGCCATACGTGGCAATCAAACTTGTGAAACCCTCTACTCATGTAGAGAACCCTTTAATTATCTCTAGTTCTTTCTCCATTTTGAATCAACCTAAAATTCGACTAGTTCTGGAAGTAAATGTCACAGAAGACTAGAAAACTATTTTTTTACAATGATATTGTTGCCGAGGTGTTTGGGAAATAGGGTCTGCCGTATTAGATAAGCTAAGAAACGTTGTTTTAAGAAATCGAAGAAACGGAGGAAGAAAGTTTCTGAGAGTGTTGATCTTAATAACATCAAGGAGAATATAATCAAAGAATGATTAACTAGGCGATCAACCATCAAGTAATTTTGAAACCATTTAAGAAGTCGTCTCTTAAGCACAAAAATGAGATTGCTTCTGCATCCTGGCTGCGAGATGGAAGAATAATTGTTATCCTTGTTAAAAGCCAGTGTCGATATAAATAATAAATTTAGTCAAGCGTTACTAAACAAAGTTACGTGGTTTTGCCGAATTTAGCTTGAAAGATTCTTACTTCTGATAAGCCTTTGAAATAAATCACTTTCAAGATACCAAAATATATCCACGGCCTAATATTGCCTGTCTGAAATAGAATTGATCTCACATTAATATCCGGCCGAAATTTCCGTTTCCCGTGATTTTTTCCATAGTCCATTTTATTCATGCAGTTAAATTTTGCGTTTTTCATTGCCTTCATAATGGCCTTGATTCTATTTATTTCGCGTATGTTCCTCATTAGATACATTTCATAGTAGGGTGGTTTTATCTTGCTTTATTCTTAAACCTATCTACTATTGAAGAAAGTTATGGAGCCTTGATTTCGTTATAAATTGTATGTTAGATATGAGAGGAAATGCGACCTCTTAAAGTTAACCCTAAGGTCATGCACCCCTCTTCTTCAATTAAAAGATACGAAGATAGTTGATATGATCAAGCTCTGGAACGAGAAAGAGATTTTTTATAGAAAGGAAAGACGCCGTTTTTCATTTGTGGCGAGCTGTAGCAAAAGTTGCCCCTGGCGAACACGCAACCCAACATGAGCCCTTGGATTTACATGCAGTATTAGCCCCGGCATGAATAAATGCTTTTTTCTCATAATCCCTGACAACACACAATCTTTCGATTCCTTTGAAGTGAATTTCGGATAACGTAACTTATAGTTACAGGTTCCTCGTGGGTTGAGAAAAAGTTTCACCGCGTTGCGTAACGTGGATGTGAATGAAACGCTTTATATTTCTGAGAATGTGATTCAAAAAACGCTCGCAGTTCATCGAATATTTCCGCGAGAACTGTTATGTAAGTGGTTATATATCGCAGCATATGTGAGAACGTCCTTCGCTGCCATACGTGGCAATCAACCTTGTGAAACCCTCCGTAGGAAATGAAGCGGAAGTCAGCAATATCTTCTCCATTGTGACATAAACGGCTAATTAAAGGATGTCTACGAAATTGGTGAATGAAAACTTGGAGCGTTACTATCAGTGTAGAAAACGTTTAAGCAAACGGGAGAGATCGTAAACCATCGTTAGGTAGACACTAAGAAAATGCTAAGTGTGTTCGAAATGTATTAAGGAATTTACGTTTTTTTCGAACTTCTTTCATACCTCTTAGATAATTTCCCATTTAATGTCTTAAAGAGTTGATTTGTCTCTTTGAAATCATGAACCAATAGGCTAGACTTACCAAGTGCTTAGTGGGGGGAATGAGACGAGATGAGGAATGAGGTATACCTTAAAACGTCATAAAGAGACCACGTAAATCTTATGACATCGCGTATTTCTTACGGGAGAATGGCGTGCGCTGTTAGTACTGTTCCATCAGACATCAATTTAGCTATATGCTGAATGTCTTCAAACTTTATTATCGCCGAAATTTTTTTTCTATGCAAGTCCTAACAGCTCGCGCAAATACTCTTGCATTCCTCATTGAAATAGAATGATACCCCCATATTATATTAGCAGGATATAATAACAGAAATCATTGCAAAATAATAAATAATTATATGATAAACCGTGTTATTGCTGATAAGATGTTCATCCCCGATCCTTCCAATTTTAAACACTTGTGGAACATAATAGAAAGTCTTATTCCTTACTGAAGATTATAATAAGCAAGTACTTTGAATATTCCCTAAGCTGATTAAGGATATATTTAATCAGGAAACTAAAGCGAAGGAGTTATTATTCGAACTCTATATCTTTCGTTGAAGGTTTTATTTCATCCCACAGAATAGACACCACGACCGAAAAGTTCGAACAGCGGAACGATGGCTGTTTTCCAACATTCTATAGCGATCGAAAAACACCGGATATCGAGATCCGCGACGCGCGACCATTCATCGATCCCAGCATGGTCGCGCAGATTTCCCTCTTCATTTTTCCCTGCCATTGATGACTTTTCATCGGGATTTCTGTGTTCTTCGCCCAAGTGCAACCATCCTTGGAACATAGGAAGATGGTTTTTTCTCTTTCCTCCCGAGCGTCACGCTCTGCAGGAAAAGGGTAGAAAAGCAATCGTTTCCTCAGCGTCTGCGAAATGCCCTCGGAAACAATGGGAAAAATACTCCTTGTGTATGTGGTGCGTGGGTGGGCGATGGATTCTGAATTACCTTCGACGCCATATGGTCTGCTGCAGCTCCCAACGAGGGCCGAACAGCCATTTGTCTCCATACGGATCACATGGTAACAGTCCAACGAAGTCGTTAGGTGGTGAAGGTAGTTACAAGATGATAGGCAGTAAGGTGGACGAAGATGTGGTAGCGAATGTGAAACAAGCCAAACTAAGGTATTATGAACTATTAAGACCGCTTTTTCGTTTTCTGGCATTACGTATTTTTTCGGCAACCCTGCAGACGTGTGTATCAAAACTAGCGACAATCTTTTGGATTGTTGTAAAATATTTTGAGATCAACACTAAATTAGATTTTAGTGTGACCTGGACATGTTATAGTATATATCGTTTTTTTGTGTTCCGATGTTGTCATAGCCTCAGCGTTCCTCTGCTCACTTTTGATTTTCCTTTCATGCCTGGTATTTTCCTTCGAGAAAATGTATCTTTAATTTAGCCTGATCTCATTGTTGCTCATAGATGTGAGGAAATGAAAGCTATTGAAAATTAATATCTTTCTCTACTTTTACGTTAATTGATCTCAATCTTGTTCATAATTGCAATAGCACCCTAGCAAGATGTGCGTTAGTTCGAATTATGGAATTCACTCATTTGTGCTATGGAAAATGTTTCTCATAAAGACATTGCGCTGCACTTACGAGGGAGTATTTAAAAATTTAAAGTTTTCTGTCTCGGTGAGGAGATCGAGGTCAAACTACCGAACTGCAAATCTAGCGCTGTACCCCCTTATACTCAATCTAAAGCTATCGGAAGATTGTGGAGGAGTCGAGGTTTGAACCGGCTTTCGGGCTGAATAATTTGCGGACAGACTGTATGAATGAAGGAAAGTAGCGTTACCTTACCTCTCTTACTGCCACATCCTGTGTACGCCCTGTAGTTCTGAAGATTGTGGCCACAGCGATGGCGCTCCTATCGGTATAACCCTTTATATTTAGATAGGTCACATATAAAACAATTAACGAAGAGTGTTTTTGTGTTTATTGTCTCGTTAAATCAGAATATAACCTAGTATATCTTACCTAGCATCTTAAACTTAAATCTAGATTAAAAGTAGTTTTGGAGGTACTCCCTTTTTATTCATTATTTTTGTTTTATTTTTACACTAGTTGCCCCGTGCGAAAATTTCGCAGACGGACACTGTGACTCCACACCAATATACATTTCAAAAAACACTCCAATCTCGACACAAAAGAAAACACAAACACTAAAACATACCTAAAAAACGCAACTTCATATTCTGCATCAGTGTCCGTTTCGATATACCTCGTTTGTATCGATAAATACCGATATCTGACGAAACTCTTGTGGAAAATTCAAATTTTAACTCGATTTTATGATTAAGTGATGTATTTTTCATTTGTTGATCTATTTTTAGCAAGAAGCGGAAACCTTTCTCTTTAAAATGAAGTGTCATTTATATGTTTTGATGGAGTTTGAAGGGAGAAAAGCGCTGGTCACCGAAAACGGATGCATCGGAATAATATATAAGGATAACTTACTACATTTTATTAATTTCTTCAGTCTTTTCGTGTATACATATTTATGCACCTCTTTATTTATCGTTTTTGTTGTATTAATAAATTTTTACTGCCACATTAGCTTTCCTCCATCTTTTGCAATAATGGATCTCGGGTCATCCATATCCGTCCCGTGGCAGATGTCCGGAAGTAGTCTCTTGTTGGGCGAAATTTCCAAGGACGCCTACCAATTGCTAATAGGACATCCATCGCGTGTTGAATGGTTGTAAAGCGTGTTTATGGTGCATGAATGGCGATGGATCCGCGCTTTCCGCTTGTTTTCTGAAAACAGAGGTAACCATGCCAACATGTCAAGGCTAAGGTCCTTCGTTCAAATCTTGATTCTGGCACATTTTGAAGGACATCGATAATCGGAGGAAGAAAAATATTATAATAAAAGTTGGATGAAACATCACTAATCCAATACTTCCGTTACATCTGTTTATCGTCTTTCAATTGAAACGCAACGTAGAAAATAATAGGAAGTTTACTTAATTGCCAATTTTCTTTACTCACGAGAATTGAAGGATGTGAGGAATTTAATTACTGGTAAATATACGAAGATTGTTTAACCGTCATCTCATCTCTTCGATTTGGCATCATAACTATATTTTCTCGCACGTAGCATTCAAAACCTAAATGAAATATTGGGGAATTACGACCTCGCAAGCCCTAAGTAGAGGAGGCCCATGGTAATTTTTGGAACGCTGGATTCAGTCGTAGCCAACATACACTGCTATCCTAATCTCAATTTTCTGAGATAAAAATTGCGAAGTTATGAATTTGAATGTATAGTCGTGAAACCACAAAATTCCGGTGAATGAATATTTTATAAATGAAAAAACGACCAAAGAATAACTGACGCAATGAAGATAGCGTCTTTGGAATTGAGCAATGAGATCCATAAAAATCGTGTCCTAATTTTCGAAACCAAAACAACAAATTTTACTGAAGTATCGGTAGGGCACGTTATCTAAGAATTTGTGCAATTTTATATAGAAAATATTGCTCAACAACTAAGAAATGATAATGTTTTTTCTCCGGGTTTAAAATTATTGCTGATCTTAAATTATAGCTGCGATTCGACATTTCGGTCATTATTCCTGATCCTAAATTGAGTTTCTTATTACTTCATTTAAATTCATGGACGATTGATTTTCATTAGTCTTTCATTAAAATTCAAAAATTTCAATGCTTTTCACTATGTGAAACAATAATAGTTCATCTTTAACTGCGTCGCATTATATATCTTGCCATCTTCGTTACGCCGAGTTTGGAAAGCAATCTTCCGTTGGATCCTCAATCACTAGCTTCCAAAAGCTTTTCAGAGGGAACGAGGCTTACCAGGAAGGATGAGGAGTGAGGTAGTTGAATGCTTTATCAATGACCAGGAATGCCATCAGTGGAAAACTCGTAAATTCCTTTGAATAACACTTTTCGTAGCGCTCAATTAGGAGAGACCTAGATGAATGTCATTATTCAGCATCACTCACGCATCACTTGGCCGTGAACAAGGCCGAGATACAAGTAAACGAATGACATTATGTTTTATTTTTGAAGCAATTAATTTTTCCTTATCCTCTGCGAAAAGACAATTGAAAATAATTCCATTAATCATGTGTGGCAGCAGGAATACAGCCGAGTAGGTTTTCGGACGATCTTAGCGAGGCTAGGTTGCGAGCGGTATAAAAACTGATATGGCACTTGATGCAGGAAGGAAATTGATAACGACCGGGCATAAAACTCGACGTTATTAATGATAGCAAGCGTGGTGGCAGGGGTGAGAACCGAGGCGGATAATCCCGGCACCGGGTGATGAATTCGCACGTCGAACGAACTACGGGCAAAAACGCCGATTTCCCCGGGCATATCCTCTTCTGGCGAGATGCTCCGGCGTTTCTGAAAATTACGTGACGCCCTCTGCAGGATGTCCCACCGCTACACGCATTTACGTCTTCCTCGACTCAAAACATTCCCACCGCCTCTTCCCTTACTTCCGTTCTCACCGAACGCCCTTCCTTCCACACCCACCTTAAAGACATTTTTCCTCTTGGAGAAGAGCGATTCCCAACACCCTCAACGCCCTTCCGACCTTTCCACCCTTCCTCTGCATTCATCAACCCCCCAGTTAGACCTATTCTTGTTGGGGTGAACTGGAGAAGCTCCGTTTCCTTTTTAAGTGTGTTTTTTTATGTTTGTTCCAGCAGGAAACATATTCTTATATATCTCGGCTTATGATTTACTGGTGGAAGGTCTTTCGGTGCGAGTAATGATTGTCAAATTGATGGCGTTTTTGGGACGGTAATGTCCTAATCTCAGGTTTTGGACATGTTATTACTCGGTATACTTGCTTCACTGGCGTTGTCAACCATCCATTTCCTTATTGGGACTTGTGGGAAAAAGGATTAGGGAAAATATTATCGGGACAAAAAAGTATTGATATACAGTATTGTGTTGCTACTGGAAGTATTAGGTGTGCTTGCTGGCCTTTAGGATGCGATGGATTTGATTTTACTGCAAATTACCACCAGCTTAGTAACGTTAAACTTCTATAGCAATTTTCCTTGAAATGGCAATTACTATCTTTTTACCAGTTATTTCCCTAATCCTTCCAGTTCCTAGACTGGGTCGAAAACGAGACTACGCTGTTGAATAACATATACGAAAGCTTGACGTATTAAATTTCCAAATTAAACCGAAATAAAATGTTTAAATGTGAGTAAATAATTGCTCAAATCGTCCTAATTAGTTCCTATTTATGATTCTCAGACCTTCAGTAGTTGCACTTAACTCCAAATGTGAAAAAATTTGGTCATATTTATGAGCGTATTTCATTGTTTTATGTATTAAAAAATGAGATCCCTTTTTTGAGTATTTATTATATATAATTTAGGTTTTTAATTTATAATTTTAATATAGGTTTTTGTTACAAAAGATCGCCCAATTACCATGCAGTTGAGAATTTTAATTGTGTGGCAGGAATGAATTCAGTGATTTTTCCTGTTTCAGTTCGATATAAACCTATAAATCGTCTAGTATATGGTTCTTCTATTCGAATCGTCTTTCTCAAAGAAGCAACTCGAGCCCGGTAGCCTGCGGTGAGACAGAACCTGTCGCTACCTCCAGATAAACCTAATATTCTGGAGTCCCGTTATTTCACCGTCGCCGCTAAAAGAAAGCAGTCTCGACAAATGGAATATTCTTATTTATTTACTCGACGGAGAGAGATGAATGCGAACTGTACTTTTGCCACATTTCGTAGGAAGTGGTTTAGATTAACTTCAGAATGCATGGGGTACATGGAATCGGCTGAAGTTTATTCGTTATACTTATAAATTATTGCTTTCGCAAAATTAACTACCATATCCTTTGAACATTACCATTTAAGGACCAAGCGAAATTTATAAGAAAATCCCTTTTCTGAGAATTAATATATCGTAATCTTGCTTACCTTTGTATACCACGGCAGAATCATTATCACTTTATATTTCGATGAACGTGTTATTTACTATTATCCTTCTGATATGATCTAAATCAATGGTGAATTTCAAAAATTTTAATAACAGGTTCTCATCCCAATATACAATCATTTATTTCAATCTTTTGTACGGACATTTTCTCTTATTATTACTCTAATTTAAGAATTTGTTTTAAAAACCTTAAAAATAGAAATGAAATATTTCATTTTCGAACACTGGAATTGTATTCTTGTTGTAACTAGTGAACTGAAGTTCCATATATATATAATAGCATCACAACTATGTTTGATAATATCTACTAACATCGTATCAGTTTAGGAAGCAATTCGGTGCACTCAGGATATTCTAAGAACCGGATCTCTAAAAACCGGCAGAATCCCGCCGTTGATCTAAATGAAACCGTTCTTGTATCTGTATTTATAGAAATGGTATGGCCACCCACGTCATAGACACTTGGAAATTCTATTTGTAAGTTTATATAAAATTCCATTTGCTTGCTATTTAAGTTTTAATTAATTCTTTATTAGTTTTAATTAATTCTTTATTAGTTTTAATTATTTCTTATTTATTTCTGTGTTCGAATGGACTGTCACACTCACTCACTTGAATAGAAACGATATTCTTTTAAATAGGAAAGTTTTGAGTGGCCTCCTTAGTGAAGAGAATGGGTATAAAATATCTTTTCATCTCATGCCTTTTCGAAAGATGTCAAAATACTAGCTGGTAACCACTAGAATTATACAATGTAAAGTTTTACCCCGTTTCCGTGTATTTGTCAAACAAAAATTTTGCCTGGACAGAATCAAATTAGGAAGTTCTGTGTCTCGAGGATTTTGGCAGGTCAGTCAAGTTCTTTGGTTGGACAGTTAGTCTCCAAGTCTCAGGTAATGGCTTTCAGACGATCCGGTAACGAGGAAGTATTTTTGGAGAGGAAATACATATTTAAGAACCGGATATTTTGGGAAGGACTGTTTTCTTTTTCTTGTCTACCAGCTGTCGAGGGGCCCATACCGCCGCTGCGAGGGAAGTTCTGGTCGTAATGAAAATTTAGAAACAAAGGCTGCAAGGAGAGAAGCAACTTTTATTAGCTCTTCTCAAAAATACTTATTTAATATTTTACTTATTTACTATTTTAATTTCGGATGGTTTGAGACCTGAAAAGCAAATCGCGCGTGAGCGCTCGAAACACTTCTTGCTTACTTTTAATTACCTTCCTGCATATAAACATTGCCGTCATCGAGTTTCGTTGCGTATCGCTACATTAATCTTTATTTATTAACCAGTAATTTTTAATTGGTTATCTTATTCATCTCAGGTTAAACAATATTGATAGATATCTCACATGCGTCATTATAACCTTATTCAGTATCTCGCCACACAGGGAAAAATTTTATATTTCATTACCATTATTTCCTAAATTTGTGCCTTTTTATGTAACTTTCTATTATCTTAATATATATAAATGAAATTAGTAATCTTAAGGTATTCTATCGACTTACAATCATAATATACAGAACCTTCAATCCAAAGTGGACGATGTGCTAGTCCCAAATTCTCCCAATGAAGACGTTGGTATATTTTCAATTTCTTCAGCTATGGCACTGATTCAGCTTTTCGATATTGGATTAACCGAGGCATTTTTGATTGTGGCTGAACTCAGTTATGTATTAAAGGAGCTTTGAGGCAAATTTCCGTAAATTTACCATCTTCTTCGCTTCTTAGATGTGATGAGTAATTGCTAATGAATAAAGCATGATTTTTGAAATAAGAAATTTTTTAAAAGCTGGATTGCTTTACATCTGAAAATAAGTCACCTTCTCAAAATAGCCCTCTGAAACTGGAGACCCAGAGCCCCTTTTTTCCGATTACCCTGACCCTGCGCCCTTAGACCAGTGCTTCTTAATATATTGTTTTCCACGTTAGGCATTGACTCATGCTTCTCAGCACGTTAAACCACACCTTTTTATTTATTTAACGTATTTTATTTATTAAATATAATTTAATATTATAGTTTTATTACATTCATAGTAAAATTCAATTCGGAAATAGAGAAGCAAAAAGTTTTGAATAGAGTATTTATAGGCACTTATTACGAACTCCTAACACCAAAAATTATCTCCGAAAACCAGACATATATGTAATACAAAATTTGAAGAAAATGTTAACCCTAGGATATAACACGGCACGCAAAGAACCCTCATAGCCCACCACCATGCCGCAGCACACCGGTTAGGTAGCTTTGCCTCCTGTCTAAAACCGGCCCTGATCATGACCCATAGGCAACGTAAAAATTAATGGCGGAACCTCTCTCCCATATGGCGTTTTCGGAAGGAAGCGCGCATCTGCCACGAGCTCATGGGATCCCTTTACCCTCGCCACTATCCATTCACAATTTCTTCCGAATAAAGTCGTTCGTATATCTTTCATTCAACCCCCCTAATCCCCACCCCCCGGAGCCCGGACACAATTCCTTCGACAGGAAACGCACTGAGTTCCACTTCCGGTGATGGAAAGAGGGGACGGCTGGCGAGAGGGACCGGAAATCCGTCCCGGCATCGGAGGGACGTGTCGAATGCATGAATGGAGGCCGGCTGTTCACTACGAAGGAGGGGGAAAATAAGGAAGTATGCGAAGATATTATTGCCAGTTCAATTGATACTTGAAAGTACCATCTTGAGTTACTCTCGCGGTTGGCAGCGAACCTGTCATGCAATGAACGTACTCCCGTTTATATTCTATCGTAACAATTTTGTAGAATATGCTTTAATTAATACAGAGAGTATACATCTACCTAAACCCACGATTAGTGCGGACAGGAATCGCGGCAACTTTTCGTTTTGACCATGATGAAGAGTCGATGATCGTGCTACTATATTTGGATGGATGGAAAATCTTTCATCATTCTTTTGGTATAGGGTGGATGAACACGTATCTTTCATTTGATTTTGTAACAGTCCCGTTTACGGCTGTGATGATATGAAAGTTGTCAAGGTATGAATGCTGAATAATGGTATTCATTTGGCTTCAATTCGATTCCATTTATTTCATAACTTCATGCTTTCAACATCCTCTTCCTCTTACTTTGAAGTGACAATAAGTGTAGCGATGAAGATTTATTGCTAAATATTAACATGAGAGAAGTATGATTTCACGATATCAAAGGAAGAACTTTGTGACAGCTTTGTTAATGAGAGACGCTAAAAACAAATTACTCGGCTTACGAATATTTTTGCCGTCTTCGGGTATAATTTAGGATTTTATACCTTATGTGAAAGAGCGATTTGGTCGATGAAGGTTTCGACTAACGAAGAAGAAACATGGTACGATACTAACATATGGTACTCGGTACGATCAGGCATAACTTAGTGGAACTCTATAGCACAGGAGAGAAACTTTTTCATAGATTCTCTCTTCTATAGAATGTATCTATGACTGAGGCTTCACTTCATACTTCACGTACAGGGTACGACGGGTTTGCTGCATTCTACTTCGTTACTTATTGACAAGTGAAAGCATAAGAAATGTACCGTCAGTTTTGGAACACCATATAATAATGTATAGTAGAAAGAGATCGAGAGGACTGTGGAAGGGAAAGTAAAGGAAGAACATCAGACATGAAGAATATAAACGGATAAATAAAGGAGATGAGTTCCAAAGAGTAATAATAGGGTGTAAAGGTAGAGGGTACTTCATTTAAAGTCGGTTGGGAAAAATAAAGAGAAATATCGATTGAGAGGAACAGAGGAAAGGCATGTCGGGATAAGAGCGAAGGAAGTTGTGAAAGAGATAAGATATTCAAGAGAAGGAGAGGTAGACAAACAATCAGCTTGAATAAAGGGCGACGTTGAGGATACGGCGAATCAAAGAGCGAGATATTCGGAGTGAAAGAGGAGAAAAAGCGGAAGAAACTAACTGATGACGTATACAATAGCTTTATATTTTGCCGGAATTCAATGGGGAAAATTAAGGTATAAGTTGGCATATTTGTATTCTAGTAAGATTGTGATTTTGAAGTAAGTAACATTTAAATGAGGTAAAATTACGCCAGACTTCATGGACTGAAAATAAGGGTTGTTTCACTCATATCACAGATAAGGAATATATTCAAGGGGATGGATGAATCTTCCTTATTCGATTCTATTTCTAACCTGAATAAAGATTAGTATCGCGGTAGGTTTAAAGAAGATGATTCGTGGATTTCTAATCTTTCACATATTTTCATTTCACTCTATACGACTCGAAATTCTTAACAGTGTATTTGTAAGGTTAAGCAGATGTTATCGTTACTGTTAATTTATTGTGATTCATTATAAGTCAAGATGTCGAACAGTTGAATCTCTGTGAGTGAAATTATTATTCTTAATAGTGCGCTGGTGCGTGAGAATACATTAACATCAATTGAATTACAGCAACTACGCAACGTAAGTTCGGACTGTCATCAAGCCTTAGCTGTATGTTATTGAAATGAATAGATTATTCTGTATTGATCTTTGGTTTAATCGGGTACTTGATTCGGTCAGGGAACCTTATTTCTTCCACCGTTAGCAACCCTGAAGAGGGAGTGAGGCTCATTAGGCAAAATATGGTTTGTTTGCTCTTTCCAACTTCTTTGAGTGCAACACAAAGACACTACGAATAAAATTTTTCACAGCATTTGATAAGGAAAGATGAAATCGAATGTCATTAATTGTTCATACTTCATTCCTTCACTTTCAGAACAAGCCTGGAATGAAATTAATCGAAATATATAATTATTCTTAATCCCGTAATTTGAAAAATTAATTTTTTCTGTCCTTAAAGAAAGATAAATGAAAATGTCTTACCCATAAGGCAGCGGGAAAATTAGAATTTTCACCTGTAAAAGATAAAGACAAGAGTTATCGCATAAGGTTAGACATAGTACGTTCGTACATTCATGTAAACGCATTTCCGCCTCATCTATAAAGAAAGGGAGAGAATGGAAAAACGCCTTTATTTGCGCGATACGCAGATAATCACTTCCTTTTTTGTATTTAACCAACATACGTGGAGCAAACAGGAAACGGATAAATCCGGACGGAGATAGCAAGCGAATGGGAGATTTAGAAAGAGGGAGAAATGTAAATATGAGGGGAGAGCGAATCGATATGGAATTACAATGGGAGAGCGTTTCAATGGGATCGATGAGTGAATGAATGCCCTCCCCTACGTCGCTGAGGAAATGAATGAACTCGGCGATGAATGTACAGGAGGGGTGAATGGCGCCAATGCAGTTTTCTGTGCGGTGGGCGGGTTTTGTTCGGCTGTTGCGAAAAAATTTCGGATACACTTTTGGGGAGGGAAGTGGAGAGATAAGGGTTTTTCGTGGGAGGGGAAATGTATGAATGGAAGGGCGTCTCGTTGCGAAAGAGTCGCTGATTCTGATGCATGATATTCTAGGTCGGAGTGTGTGGATGACGTCGGATGCTGTACGGGTGGAAGTGGTTGGTGTTATTAGTCTCACTCATTGATATGATACTATGAATATACAGAGTCCGTTATAAAAATCGTACTCACACTCTAGGTACTCGAAAAGAAAGACTCGTTCGAATATTTTAAAATTAAAGTCATCATGAGATCGATTGAAGTTTACTTTTCACCTCTACGATTACAGGGGATGCTCAAATTGAACATCAATTCAGGACATTTAACAGTACTTGAAAAACTGCTGCGTGAGTTACCGAAGTCAAATTGTCCATTGATATAGATTACATATTCGTCCTAAAGCTAAGAGCGACTGTGTTAGGCAACTTTTATCAATCTTAAGAAGCCGTAATAAATTTTATACTGAAATGTTTATTCAAGACTTTCTATGCCTGAAGTGTGTATAGTATGCGTCTTCAGATGCATTCTTTATATAAAGTGAGTGGAAGGATTTGTCGATATAATTACTCGTTACGCTTATTAATTAAGCAATTAGCAGTAGATAAATTATGATGTGTAACCAAACCTTACAACATAATTAGGAGTTAATGCGACGATAATATATGGTAATAAATAAAGGGATATCTCCTGATACTATATCTTGATGATTGCATTATTTTACCTTACGAGAGAGTATAGAGTATAATGTATATTTTTGTTACGGTTTTGTTCATGCCTGTCGCTATTCGAAAATTAATAATAAAATAATAATAATGGCGTTTAACCTGGTCACCATTTATTTAATGCAATGAAGTGTAATCTGTCATTTACGTGGATATTTTCCTATCATTGCATTATAGTTCAGCAAGGAATTCAAAGGCACACTTCCTCTCTCATTATCATGCTAAGTAAGCCTCATTCTCAGAGCTTTTCTTGGACAATAGCGGAGTGACTGAGGTCCCAATCAACCAAAACTGAGCATAAAATGAACGAAAGCCTTCCTTGTGCCTGAAGAATGAACGAAATGCTTTTCGGGTCAAAATTTATCTTTGCACCACGAGATATAATGCTTCTCAAAAATTGTTTCCCGCATTTGATATTCCTTCCATCAATTGGTCTGCTGAAATGGGCAATCTAGAAATGGAGCCCAAAAGAGTAATAAAGGGAAAGGGCACAGGTATACTAGTAGAATGGGAGAGACCGTAATTGGAGTGAGAGGCGATTATCGATGAGGTAAACGGCAGGAATTCACGGAATGCTATTGCTGGATTCGGAGAGGCAATAAAATGGAATGGATAGAAGATATGTGAAATGGCTGGGCCAAATGTTACGGAAGGAGCATACGACGGATCAATAGAAAGGTTTTTTCCCTTCGGTCTTATTTCCTTGTTTCATTCATGGCAATTTCTTAATGCTGAAGGCCACTCAATGACCGCCCCAAGTCAATAGCTTCCCCCTCTTCATTCAAAAACTCACTTTCTCCACTTTCTGTGCCGATCTGTTTGTGACGTAACTCTTTCGAAAGGTTATGATAGAAATGGCTTTGCCCTTATTTCGTCCCCGACATCGATTCTGGAATGCTTAGGACGCCAGATTATTGACGCTCCGGGTTCGACTCTTGGCTAACCGGATTTTGACTGCTAAGGGTATTGATGTATTTGTTCGTCTGTTATTGCATTTTACGTTGATGTATCGCCTGAATAAATGTGTAAACCTGGAGAAATAGTGGTAAGGTAGGTATCTGGAGCGACTCCACCCATTTGTTCATGGTGGGATGCTGGGACTAAGCGTACTAATATGGGTATACTAATTTATATATTATACTATCACCCATTATCCTCATTTTATCGAAAGATTTCTGTTTACGAGCACATGAAGGAATGAAATTCGTGGTAGAGTATATCGCTTGAATTTTGGCGATGATAATAAGATCAAATTCAGGAAAATAAATATAATTCTTGAGGTATTAAACGGTGAGAAAATGTTGAAAATGTTTGGATATGTATTGATTTCTTTAGAAGTATATTTATAATCTTGCGAAAATTTTATACAGAGGCACGGTAATTTCCCAGGGTTTCAGGAGACAGGGTAGATAAGTTTTTAATTTTTCTTGTTGATTGTGCTATGAAAAGAGGTAGACATTCAAAATAGGAAGCAATCTTCTTTTAGATGGCTACTTAATTTTGACGAAGAACTATAATATCTTGATTTTGAAAACATAGTTATTTGATCAGTTATATACTCTTATAGATAGCATTCCTTTATAAGTGAAGGTTTGTAATGTAAGAGTTAAAAAAAGAAAATTAATGTTTTAATGTTGAACCAGACTTGCTAACTAGAATCTCATTGGCAATGCATAGCTCATTGCGTAAGAGTATATCGTAATACTTGCAATCCTCCATTCATATTTCTACTTTCTCAGTTATACCTCCGTTGTGGTCCGATTGAGCTTTATAGCTGTCGGAAGTGGAGTTATTTAATCCAGTGAACAACTTTCATACTTTTACTGGAACCAGTGCTGTAAAGAGGCAAATCTTATGGAGTTCATTCAGATATTTACTTAAGCAATGGAAGTAAAAGATTCACATTGACCTAAAATAGATCCTGAAAAGTAATTCAAATTGACCTTGCTTTATTTATTTTATTATGAATGGGCTGAAGCGACCTTATCGAACGGTTATCACCCTCATCAACAGAAATCATTGTAATCCGAACTTCGTTTTGTCATTGAGTTCCAGATACCAAAATACTCGTAAACACTGCGAATACTACTGCTACCAACACTCCCTAACATAGTGGACTACCATACCCATTTCAATACAAGCACGAATGTCTGACTCTAAAGTCCTCAGTTCGAGTGCTCATCCTCTTCTCCTCCACTATTTGCTACCAAAAGCTTTGGAGAGGGAACTAGAGTGAATGAGGATGAAGGAATGAAGTAATTTTGCTCTCCTCACAGACCCGGAATGCTATGAGCAGAATAAACCACGTAAGAGATCAATTGCTTCTTGAATAACACTTTTCATAGCATTCGTAAAGAGTGACCGGAATAAATATCATTATTATGATTGCCTTTTATGTGACCTCGTATTCAATAAAACATATATTTCCGATTCGGTATCCAGCAATTAGGGCATTGATTCGTTTTCATTAAGCTCCGGTCCTATGTAAAAACCAAATTTTGAATTATTTTCAGTTTCGCTCCGTGTGCCTGCTTTGAACCGGTTCAAACCGATGTTTTCAGCTCCGAGGATCGGAACACATTTTAAGTTTTTCGATTATATAAGATTTAATTGTTAGAATTTAAACTGCGATATCGGAGGAATCATGATCAAATATTAGATCGGATTAGTATTTATGCAAAGCATTTATTTAGATTCACGTCGCTGCTACAATTGTTTAGTGTAGCTTCTTCTGCTCCCACTCCACTGAAATGGTATGTTTTGTAACCGAAAATAGAAAAGGAATAAAGGAACGGGTTCAGTATGGTTCATGGATTTAATTTTTTGATTCGAATTCTATTTGCACTTTGGAAAAATTGACGGTTACTTCGATTTCGTTTCGGTTCGGCTCCGGTTCAATGACCTGCCGGTAAATTAGTCCGAAACCCTGCAAAATCATTCGCCGAAATATTCGTTTGCGGAATCACTCATTTGCAGAGGTATCCTTACCTCCATTCGTATCCTATATATCCGTCCCAAACCGTCGCTCCCTTTCTCTTTTCCCACCACAGCCTTAATTCCACATTCTTTTCATTTTCACATTCTTTATCCCTCCGCGCTATTCGCATTTTTTCCCTCCCTCCAATACTTAATCCACTGCCTTCCCACCCACTCGTATCTATTTCCACCATATTTTTTTCCCTCGTCGGCAAGAAATCCCACGTGGACGAGCCGTATGACGAGTTCCCGCGAAGAGGTTGCGTGTATCGGAACAGAGCGTATGTGTCGCACGGTCATTTCTAAATCGTAATCCAATCACTTGAAACGGGCAAGTATTAATGCGGGCGCCAGAATTAGAACTATCATTATTGGAAGATCACCGGTTTAAATTTCGAGGTATAATATTGTATGTAAAAATTTTTGTTGGAACCATTGGGTCCAGAAATGTTTATTTCAAATTTCTTTGTTGGTAGCAGATGAATTTTTTGGGTATAATAAAGCTTTAATTAAATTAATGAAATAATTAGTTAAATTACAGTATAAAACGCCTAATTATAGACGGATTTTTTAAAAGATTTTGTCAATTTTTTTCTAAATGTTACATCAACACACACACATTCTAACGATACATATTGAATATGCAGATGCTCCAAAAATAGGAATCTCCACTGGCTTTAGTTTCTTTCAAAGAAATGAATCATCTCAGATGACATACACCGACGACTAACGAAAGGTTAAATTACGTTGACATCTATCAATTTGAGAGCCACCTACTCCAAGATTTTCAAAGCTATGGACTATACTTTTTAAAACTTCAATCTCCTATTTTTAAGAGTTGAATTTGATAGTTCTGTCGTCGTTGTGTTTCTCTTGTATATCATCGACTCTGGCCTTACCAAATCTTAATTGCTTCTCATTTGGTCTCACTGTTTTTTACTGCTGTTGTTCAGTTGTAATTACGACAAGGAGTAAACAGATTTTTAACATCTTATTTAATTTAAATATTTTCCTAAGGTTTGGGACAAAGTAAAACTCCCATGAAGTGGAAGTCTGCCCCAAGTTTTTGATTGGAAGATTAGATGAAACCTGCACAACGTGGATAGAAATCTACATTTTTTCCAACTCTTTGATAAAAGATTATAGGTTAAGTAGGCTTACAGCATATAAATGAGAAAGATATTCTTGTCATATTCAAATATATAATCCAGAATTAGGACCCTGATTTCGTGATAGAACACCTTCAGGAGAACAAGGTTTTGAAAAAAAAATAATTGAGTATTTTTATATTTTATCTTTTTCGGATATATCGTTGTTAGGATTGAATAAAACATATTTGAATAAATTTTCGTCGAGGCATTCTTTATCTAAGAATTTATAATAAGGAAGACTGAGGCAACAACATTGCTGCAGATTTATCTCAGGTTAAGAGAAATTAATAAACCTTTAATGAAATATCCCAGAATTTTTCAAATGATATTCTAATTGAAGCAATGAAGATATTTACTCTACTCTATCACCATTAGCTACCGAAAACTTTGGAGATGGAACGAGAATTAAGTTTCAAGATAAGGAGTTAGATAGTTTGCCCGTGGTATTGTATGTGAGTTGTAAGCCAAAATGCCATGAATCGATGACATCTATGTGAATGCAGCACAAAGACCTTATGACCAACAGTTTTCATGGTATTCGTTGAGGAATGAATACCATTATTCAGCATCACTGAAACATTAGTTAGTCTCATATGATCGTACCCACGAACAAGACTGACAATGAGATAAAAGTAAATGAAAGATCCGAAAGATACGAAAAATATTCCATAAGATATAAGTGCAGTGTGTCATCATAGGAAACATCACCTCCGCCTCCAATCCACTCTTTTGCTCATCTTAATCAACCCCTCCCACCGCCCTTCCTGCTTAATGCCACCAACACCGGATGTCGAGTTTTCGGTCTGCTCCGTGGCTTAGGAAGGGAAGGAGCCGACGTTGCCGCACTTGCCTCTCCTCTCATCCAAGGGTCCGCCGGTTCGCATCCCACCTTACTCATCCCTCAACAATTTTTTCAATTTTCTGTTTTCGTCTTCCCCTTCGTTCTCCATCTTGGACCCCGTGTCGAAGAATAGGAAGTTGCATTTTATTTTTCGTTGGTTTATAAGTCAAGCGCTGCTTGATTTGAAGAAATATTCTCTGGAAGGAATTTCGCTTTTGGGTCTCAACTAGAAGATTGTCACTAATAATATATTGAGTACGTTATAATTTCAGTTGGTAGGCGAACTTAATGATTATCAGATAAAGAGAAAATGATAAATGAAGAAAAGATGTATTTTTACCACAAGTCTTACCGTAGCTTGAGGGTAGTCAAAATAATGGTGTACTTGTAGTATCTTGTGGGGGGGCTTAAGTCCATCAGTCCCCCCCCTTTCTGGGTGAGCGCCTGTTTCGGACTGTTCCATTCGAGGATGCTAGTAAATTATCCCGTGTATACGAAAAAGGGCTACCTCTTTTTCCTGTCATGTAAGGGCTTGCGAATCTTTTATTTTCTTTCGAATCGAGTCAAAGAGTCAGGCAAGTGCACTCTTATTAAGTAATCCCTACATGACAGGCTTGGTCATCCAGAGTATGAAAACAAGATACACAACTGCCTTCGAACACAGTTTTAGAAGAAGCGTAAGGGACTGAATACAAGCAAATGAAATGAGATGCAAGCGCAAGAAAAATTAAAAATTTTAAATGTTATATTTCATATGAGCCTGAATAGCCAAGTGAAAACGGTCCCGGGTTCCATTCCCGGTGGGACCCCTCATTTATCGTTGCTCGCCCAGCATCGTGATGAATATCATAATTAAGAGGTAGCGATTCCGGTGAAATTCAGTCTCTAATTCAGCCTTGTGATCAATTCGCTAATCAACATTAATGCCGTTTGGCTATCGTGGTCCTAGTTGGCCCGAACGAAGGATTCATATCAATTACGAATTGCTAAGCAAACCCTTGAAAAAAAGCTTTGGGTTTTAAGGCACGCTTTACCTGCCAATTTACATCCTGTCCCTCATCCATGCTGAGGTAGTTGTGATTGCACTGTGGAAATGTGCCAACGGTGATTTGGACGAAGTAACGTATAGACTAAGATTGTTGCTTGTGTTACGTGATGTGGACGGCGAGATTGAATGTATTTGAAGCAGTGAGAGAGATAGAGAAAGGAGAAAACTAAGACAGAAACAACTTCGTTACATCAAATATTTAGTTGTAGAGTGAAATTACCAAGTCTAATATCTCAGAATCTTGGTGTATCCAATACGTTAAGTAATAAATGTGTTAATTTATGAAGATTTAGGTGTAAGAAGAGACTTTTTAGTCTCAACCTTTCCCAAAATAAGAACGATTTACTATTATCATTATAAATGTGGTGATTAGTAACAATAGTTGGAGAACGTAGATAGTCCTAAATGTAGAGACATTATTAGTATATAGTTCCATAAAGACTTATACCATATAAAATGGAGGCCTTAAACTGATTAAAGAATGGAATCCGAATTCTTGTCTTGATTTGAAATTGAATCGATTTTTGAAGCTTCTCAGTTGGCTTTGAGCGATTCCTTTACCATTTCCTCTGGACTTTAATTGACATTCCCCAATTTGTCAACAGGACGTCATTCAAGCTTGTCTTTCCAGAATTTGTTATTCTCCGTGATCCACCAGTGTATCATTTCATGAGCAGAATAAAGATGTAGGAATAATTCAGTTATCAGTACTTATCGGCAGCTAGAAAGGAAGTTTCTTCAGAATAAATTTTTTAGCTCGACTAATGTCGAATTACAAGTTTATCATCCGGTGGGGAATGCCTCATATGCAATGATGAAAAGGCCTTGGAAATGCTTTGGGAAAGTGAATTGTCAGCATGAATTTAGTCTTATTGTTAATTGTATTAGTTGCAAATGTACGGGGTAATCTATTATGCGACCTTTTCGTCGATTGTGTAGGAAAGTGGTGGAAAAATCACAGCTGCGTTTGATCTCGAAAAATTTTCTATCAAAATGTGAACCATACGAATCATTTAGGAAAGACTCTAAGTTTTGTATGTTAATTGGGTCCAGCCTGCACCTTTCTTTCAGTTTAGTCGATATAAATGGTCCTAAATCAATATTATATATTTTTTAATATCACCAAGATCAACTGTTAACCATTTTCTGTATTTTTCCATAGTATTCTTTTAAGATTCCTGAATGATGTACGTCCTAATTCACATTAATCTCTTAACCCTCCTTTCCGAGAGAATAAAAGTACTCTCTTCTTAATTCAGGATCCTTAAATATCATGGGTATGATAATTCCTAGAAAAGTGAACTTATAAAATTTTATAGTAGCTCATATCTTTTCATTTGCAAAAATACTTCTATAACTACAGATGGCCCGAAAAGAAAAATCGAATTAAAGCTCCATTTAAGAAATTAATAAGGATTCATTTGACTCTATTCCCTTTATACGAAAAACAAAAATCATCAACTTAAGGTTGCAGGAAACTTACTTCGTCCATTCGTTAACAAATTGCTTATGCATATCACATAAACACAACCTATGCGTCTCCCGAGAAATTTTTTTCTGAAAATTCTGTATAAACATATTCCTACTACCTATGAGCACCCCACCTAAATCCACAGATTCTTTAATATATTGTTCACGTTGTTCATTGAAAATCCACCAGCGGTAATTCCATTTGTCTTTCGAGTGAATTAAGGAACAGGAAATTGAATAATTTATTTATTTGGGATATATCAATGGTGACTTTCTTCCATGGCCGAAAGTCTGGATGCAGCGAGATCGTGGCTAGCCGAATTTTAATTCGTGTCGTTGCCTTTTGCGTCTCGGACGGAAGACGTTTTAGCGCTTGTTTAGGAGCGGAATAAGGAGGAGTATCCGTTTAATCGAACTCCGTGACGGACGTTCCGTTTAGCATTTCATGAAGAAGCCAAAAGCTCTTTCAACAAATGATATAGCGGCGGTTCGTGAGGCGACTTCACGAGCAAGAAGCCGAATAAAGACGCCGTTGTATCTGTCCATGACGCAGCGCTGGGCCCCTTATCTCTCCCTCTATTGGGGGGGCACACCCCATGTGCAAGGATCCTCACCCCCACAAGGAAGAGAACGTCCTATCAGCATTCCCAATGCGATCCTCCCTCCCTCTCACGTCCATCCGCCGCATCCAGATCCTCTTTTGTTCCTACTGCGCGCCACGCCATCTTCCGGATGCAGACCCGACCTCCGCACCCCTCATTGCATCTTTCATGATGTCCGCCTTGGGGTAGGAGGGGACATTCGATGGACCAACCTCTCCTATCACCAACTTCCTCTCTTTCCTTCGGTTTTTTCTTTTGCTACACCAACTAGGGAAAGATACCTCGGCTAACGAAGATAGTTCGTTTGGAATATTAATAATCTCCCTAAATGTTATATTTACAATTAATTACCAGATTCTGAAATTCCCTATGCAAGGGTAGATTTAAAATCCTAACACAGAGTAGAATAACGCTTTTTTCATATATTTATGTAACAGTGTCATTAGTGGCCTAATCTTCTACGATTAACTGTCAATATGTCATATTGTTAATTTATTAATTGTTCTAATAAAATGCTAAATCTTATAGATTTTAAATCTTATCGTAGAAACACTTTGCTGAGACCTTTTTATTCGCTCCTCGTTATCTTCGTAAATCATCGAAAAGTATGGAAAGCTGGAATGATCATGGTAAAAAATGGAATTCAGTTCCTAAGTAAAACGTGTTACTGTCGTCAAAATATCGACTATCATAAGTCAAAAATGCAAGCAAACTATATAATTATGCTTATTATAGCAAAGGGTGAAATATTTTTTATATATCATCCTTGGATTGAAACCAGTGAAGAAACAGTAAAATTAGAATGCTGCAATTCTATGATTTATAATGCTAAAATAATATAGAAAAATTGTTCAGAGGTTATTTTCACTAGCTAAATTTATTTATCAAAATTGGTTCCTCATGGGCATACTTTTTCGTGTAATAGTTGGAGATTATACAGGTTGAGTGTCCCCAATCCGAAGTTCTAGAATCCTAAATATTCCGAAATCTGTAACGGAAGACTCGAGATGTGTGAATTTATTACAGTTAAGAAATAAAGGCTCTAATTAAGTTAAAAGATGACCTTGAGACCAAAACTTTCTTACTTATATTCTGTACTTGTAATATTTTTATGTCGAATAAGAAGCAATTGTCTGAGCATCTTACTTTCTCTCGTAACTCCAACGTATTGCCAAAAATCACGAAAACCTAAACTCTGAAATTATAATTCAAAAGATTTCTTATTATGAACATTCAACATGTACTTCTACCATGAATATTATTCGCATATATCATTTAGCGCGGAAACAGGAAGAAGGGCGATTGGGGGAAGAAGGTAATGAGCTAACTCTAAGGTCTTCGGAGAGTAATACGTGCGAAAAGCCTGAGGGAAAAAAGCATGTTAGTCTTCTTGAGGTGAATTGAATCCGAAATTTTTTCCTCGTTAAAAATGCAATTCTACATTTCCGGTCAAAATCGACGCAATTTCCACGAAAGATTTCCGTTCCAAGAGCGATTAAGAAATTATGAGAATACAACTTCCGGTGAATATGATTCTTCTCTGCTTAATTAGAGCTTTATGATGGGAATGGGTGGTGAAGTAATTAATGGTAAGAAATTAGCTTTGTGCGTGAAATTCTTTTTCTTGTGAAGGATTTGATGAGAAATATTAGTGCTGTCTACTTAATACCCTTGCAAGGTTCTATCTTCTCTATCTTGCTCTTAAATTTAGACACGCTATTATTTTTTGATGAATGGAATACATCAAAAAGCTTCGAAACTTTATTTTTGATCTCCTCAGCGTTTAATGCAATGATGGTTATGTATATAAAGCCCTTAGGCCGGTTTGAATCTTAATCATTAGCTACCACAGGCAATGGAGATGGAATAAAGCTTACCACGATGAGCCCTTACTCTCAGCCAGACTGCAATGAGTGGATTACATCCATGGAAAAGCTGCCAAATGTGAATAAGACAAATCATTGAATTCAATTAGGAGAGACAATGATAGACGCCATTATGAGATATAATTCGTAGTGGCTTTCACATTATAACAGTCACGAAATAGATGGAAACTTGAGTAAATGCGAAAAATTAATTTCTTTCTATATGGTACCAAAAGGTTAAAGAAAAATATTTCATTCATCAAGAAATGGTAGCAGAAAAATGAGAGCTATAAAATTTCATATTTTTAGTCTTGATTTTTCATAAAACTTTCCCAATGTGCAAGTACTTTCACTAATGCGTTCTGATGAAGTTGCATCACATTATAAATGCTTGAAATCAGCCACGAAAACTGATATATTTGAAAATCTATAGTCGATATTATCTAAGTCTTTTTGGGATATAGACCCATTGGAATATTTTTATCTAGTACTGGTTGATAAAGACTGTACGTTGTAGGAGAGGAGTTTAATGCTCTGAGATAGTTATTGAGGGCAAGTAAAATACGAGTTGTGAGGGAGTTGTGGGAAGGAAAGATATGTAAGGAGGACGAGGCTGAGGGAAGGTGGGAAAGGCATGAATGAGACGATCAGACTGTCGCCCGCGACTTCCTGCTGCTTCCCACCCACATCTCTATTCCTTTCAATCCCACTTCATCTCTAAATTCTTACCTTATCGTTTCCTCTAGATCCCTCATTCACTCTTCACCTCTGTATAATTCTCTGCCTTGATGAATGGAATATTTTTCGTCTTTCTCGATGCAGGATGGAGACAAATAGAGATATTTTTCTTTACTTTTCAGTTACTTATTTCAGTTTTGTTCATGGCCGTGATAATTAGGAAGTTACTGAATGATAGTGTCATACGTCTAGATCTATCCTTATTATTCTCTATCCTCTACAATTCTTATAACCTCTCCTTGAATTCTATGGAAAGTTTTATTCATACGGTCGTCATGCTTATATGGATGTTTTTCAATCATAGAATTCTGGCTCATTGTCATTGTTTGCCTCTCGTCTTGTCTAGCTAATCTCATTTCCTTTCCAGAGCTCTTTAGTTAATGAAGTTGAGAGTATAGTTGAATTATAACCATGCGTAAAGTTAGGTTTCGACTTATTTATTTATATTTTTGATGTTTCTATAGATACTGCTAAGTAAAAGGCTACATTTTTTTAAACAGCGGTTAACGTTTACCTGAGCTGTTTGCTACACGGACGCTCCAAGTGTTTTATTCATTCCAAAATGATATATATTGATTTAAGACGTGGGAGTTGAAAAGAAAACACTGTTAAGCGCAAGGGCTAGAAAAAGGCGCCAGACAACTTGCAAGGGCCAAAAATATAGCATCGAAAAAGCCAAAGCGGCAACGCTGTTTTCACACCCTCTTTTATCGCTTATTTTTACTGTAAAGTGGAGTAGTGTGTGGCGATTCAAGGAAATTTCCGACCTTGAAAGCGCGATAAAAATACAATAATCTCTCTGTATTCGTGGGTTGAATACTTCGCGAGGATAATTGTGGATAGTTTCATTCATCGAGAGAGATTGACTTCATTCACAGCTCACTTTCAAACTTCCTGCGATGCGAGGTCACGCATAAATAACTCTCTGCATAAACTGTATAAATATTTAATTTCTAAGCGAATGGATTTGTTAATTTTAACAATAAGTCGCCTCGAGTAGCTTTTGATTAGCTTGCGCGATGAATAAATGTTAGTGAGCAACATTTGTAGATGTTCCAGATTGGGTCGAAATTCATCACCCGAAACAATTCTTGAAACTTACGTAGGATTACTACCAATCTTATTTATCCCAAGATATTGAAGGTTGTATCTTAAATTTTACAACCACTCACGTGCTAATTTAATTTCGAACGTATTTAAATCATTTAATTTCATAAACTTATATAATTTAACCGCGATTATGACCATAATATATGCACAAAATAAATTTTAATATTTCAGGTCAATATTACAAACATACAAGGCTTCCAAGCCATGTCTACGTAGCAAATTATGTAAAAGATTGCGCTATGAAATATTCAGTGTCTAGTAGGGAATATATATATGCCGATTGCATGTCTTCAATCCATAAATTAAATTGAAATTAGATCGATACCACAGTTACCACTGTTCTAAGCTTGCCCGGATTATCATTACTTGCAATATTGGGATACGTTTTAACTACATATTCGAATAAATATTTGGAAGATATATTTAAAGTGGCAATATATCTATCAATCCGCCGTGATAATTTGCTGTAATAGTGCATTCTGTGAAGTATAATGGCTTCTAATAGGTGTCATTGTCAATGTCTTAAGGCTATTTCTTCCCATAAATAGCTTAGATTAAGTTCTTCTAATAAGAGTTAATAGCCAAGTCGTTGAATTATACTGAGATAAATTTGCCCCTTCGGAAACTTGAATTACATAACAGAGACTGATAGCTGAAGGAAAATTTATTCAGTTTATTTGTTCCTCTCATGCGTAATCTCCATGTGTTTCATTATTCAAACATGATTTCTATTTTTAAGTTTTATTCGTAAATTTCTCCCATATGTCTACATTATGCACATACATACGGGTCAATGTATTTTGTTAAAAAAACTCACTATCATTGCTTACGATTCCTATCATTCTTTTTTGCCATGACTAGTTCTGATGCTTACTGTCATTTCTACTTTGCGGTCTTCATTTCCGTGTTTTTTCGATAAGTTTTTTCGTGTTTGACTCTGATCTCAACAGTAGTCATCCCATCATTTACATTGATTGCATTTACAACATCTTCTCTTGTTTCTTTACTTCCTACGCGTCGCCTCTGGTTGTCAATTATTAACTCTCCTTTTTTCGTGTCATTTGATAATGCTCCTTGAATACGCAACCGCAACACTTCCTTACAGTTTTTAACATGATAGATGAATCAATACTCCCTGCATAACCAGAAGCTATCGACCTATCAGTTATTCATCTTACTGGTACGTATATATCTAAAATTTCCTTGAGCTTGAACAGAAAAGTTCTATTTTTTTGTATTTATCGAAGGAAGGTGATAATTTTAACCGTTAGGTTGTTTTTAGTTACTAAGTATTTTAAATCTTGAGAAACTGAGATTACCGAGAATTTGATGAATAAATAAAAATCTTGACACTTTCCTCATCTGCGTATTACCATGAGTCTGGACTGAATGTAAAAATGATATCGTAGGAATTAGTATTTCTGAAGTCCTATTGAGTGCCATTATTCGGTACAATTGACTGAGATTTTTAACAGCACTCGTCACGAGTAGATGTGCATAATTTTTGATTCTGTGACATCCGGTTCTAACGTTGAATGGAATGAGTATTTTCTTCTCTCTAGTTATATCTCTCTTTATATATCTATCTTTCTGCTCCGGACTGCTCAGTGTTTTTCATTCAGTGAATTTCCTAGGATCATTTCCAACCTTGAGATCTGTAATTAGCTACTTTTAATGTATAAAAGTCTCATGGTAGATGTAGAGATGTAGAGTAGAGTGTAGATGAGAGCCCAATTTTCTCCCTCACTAACTTTCTTTAAATATTCACTATGTATAATCATCTGAAAGTCAAGTAATCATCATGTAATAATCAGGAAGCAGCATCATTAGCGTCCAGTCTTTCGGTGTAAATGAAAGTTTCGGCGATAAGTGCAATCTTACGACTACAGTGAATACTTTAACCAACGTATAATATTTTGAGAAAGTTATTGATCATTTTTGAACTCGAAGATATCCAAATAGGTAACGCGTTCGCTAGTGAAGAACTGGTACCGGATTCGATTCCCGGTAGGGGCCCACAGATAGAAAAAGAGGGTGCAAAATGACCTCAGCTGTTGATGAACCATTATAATTAAAACTATTACTACTATAAATTACGAATTAGAATCACCAAGTCGTAAATTAGCACGTGATAATAATTTTCCCGCAGTTCTATCCGATTTCTGGGGATAATAAAAGAATTTGTTCATTTCGAAGGTTGATTTCTGTTAGATATACAGTTAAGTTAATAGCCAAGTGCGATAAATAATACGAATACGATATCACGAATACAGCGAGGTTTTTTAACAATATATTAGATTGTAGAAAAGTTATAAACTATGAATTACAATTGCCATACAGTGTAGTAGTGTATAGTAATAGTTTTCTTGCAGTTCATTAAATATCTAGTCCGATTTTTGGGTGTAATAAAAGGATTGGTTTGGTAGCTGTTTGCTTCTTTGCCATCCTTCACTTCCATCTCCATATCCTCTTTCTGAGCTTCATCGCGGCACCAGTTACCACATTTCCCTTCTCTTCTATAGCTGCGCAATAGCGGAAGTCCTCCCCCTCCGTCTGCCATCCATCCTCATTCCATGCAACTTCCTCCGTCCTTTCACCACCACTCAATGGATCAACGGAATATAAATAATCTATCCTTAATAAAGGCCTTTTTTATCAGGGCGTCTCTATGCCCATGTGTCCTGTTAGCGAAAATTATGATAATCGTACCAAACGAGACGGATGCGAGAGATTCGATGAGTCTTGAAAAATGGTTGCCGAAGTGTATCATACGCATGAACTTGCTTGTGGAAATTAATTTGTTGTGGGAATAGTTGTTCAAACTTTTTAGTTGGACGGTAATATTGGAAATTTAATGATGCCAACAAGGACCCCTTAAGCTAGCCTCGTGCAAGGGAAGTGTATTTTACATAGTTCTTATTACGCATGCAGTCTACATCAACCATGGATGGATCTTGAAACTTACCAAAGGAACAGTTTAAGGCAATACCTTACATATATACTTGTCATAAGTCCCGCTTGAACCGGGACTGTCCTGTTTAACTTTTATGCTGTCCCGATTGGAATGGAAAACTCGAAGAAAAAACAATTAAAAATATGATTTCATCGATGAAAATCATTGAAACGCGATTTTTCGCAAATTAGTGATTCCGCACACATTTACAGTGCCTTAAAAGGGAAAAAATTAAAATTAGAGAAGCCAAGTCCCGAATTTCGTCCCGGTTTAACCCGTTTTAAATTATGATAAAACCCGGTTTCTCACTATTTGAATGTGGTATAGTAATACCTATCTAGGAATAATGATATTAATTCCTTGACGATTTCAATGTAAAAATGCCATATCATCGTGAAAACATCCAACAGACGTAAAATTATCTAGAAACTTCGGCTAGAAATTTTTAATTTGAGTTTCTCGTTTTGTCTTAAATAAATATCTTTTTTTGAAAAATAAGTTAGAGGACGGGAGGGATTCCCCTCTCTCTGGATCCATCAATGACGACAACTCTAGTCTTTGGTCTAAATCTATTTACCACTGTATTACAACCACCTATAACTATTTACCACCTTCAAAGTAAGCATTTGAGCATATAAGTTATCTATTCATCTCGTTTAGCATTAAAAATGTCTAACCAAGGATAATGGCCAATTTCACGAAGTTTACGGCTATTTTACCTCAAATATTATAAAAGTTTCTGAATTAAAAGTAGATTTACAAACTACGTTAAGATTGACAGGTCATTCCAAAACCATTAGTGAGCCTTTCCAGGTCCGCTGTCGGTTTCAGAGTAAGCAGACAAGCGGTATCTGTATAGAGACCCACAGAATTTCCATGAATCACTAGTTACAGACAATAGAAAACGAGTAGTTTTAATGCTCAAGTTGGGATTATGAGTTTACTTTCTACCATTGTGAAAAGATATGAAATAGGATATGGTAATATAATGGTAATATAATTTGATTCGAGGATGGAATCTTCTATAAAAGATACAGTACTCATTTCTAAAGAAGTAGATTCATTCTATTTTCTTAGCTGAGTTCAATACAGATTCACTATGCATAATCAAAAAACAAAACTGAAGAAAAAGGAACATGAACATTACTTATGAGGAATAAGCATTGGTTAAGTCATCGAATTACTGTTCAAACTTGGAAGACATTGCTAAGAGTGGGACTCAGGTGGTCTAACTTAAGGCGAAGTTAGTTCTCTTGCAAATTATTGAAGTATTGAAAATGAAAGTCTTCGATATAGGATAGGATTATTGTACGTTTTTGGTAGCTGTAATTTTGAATCATTCTCGCAATCCACATAGAAAGGATATAGATATTTATTAGTACTTTCAGAGGCAATTACAGAATAATCAATCAGATTCAGCAAGGGTCAGCGCGATCTTTGCAGCAAAATCCCGGTTACGGGTAGGGCAATGTTATTGGCAATCACTTAAAGTTCTTGAAAGGGAGGATCTGAATTAACAATTATGAATTGAACGTATGTAAATATGGATACTAAGATTTATTGCTTCATTTGGAAAATTTGCCAAATTTGAACATAGAAATAATCAGGAATTCCTATTCTTTACACGTTATTTCGACGAAATTCGAGCAAAAGAAATACTTTGATATTGCATTTGATAGGCTGCAAAGAACCTAGGCACGACCCCTTTCATCTCTATGCTAGTTAAGAAGCGCCTGCTCACTTTCCTTTAATCTTTTTCCGATTTGTATCGTAGAAATCAATTCATGCAGCATATCTATTCATTCCTCAGTGTTCTTCCGTTTGGCCGCTTGTATACCTGCAAAATTCTCATAAGAAGCTTTCATTAGGCGTAACTTGCGTCACAGTTTCCAAGTAAACATCCATTTATATACCAATCAAACAATCCATGTATGAACCAATATTAATCACCCCCATTCGTTCGTAATTATTTATTTATTTTCTGGCTCGAGGCGTCATCGCTCATTAGGTTTTATTATTTCTCACCCTCGGTCCTTTTTATCTCATCGCTCACGATTTACTCCTTCCGCTCGCATGTATTTCTGTCCAGGCGTTCCCCGCTCCACATAAGTTTCCGTAACCACTCACGGCCATTTCTTTTGGCGATTCTCGTCTTCTTTCAAGCATCAAGGTCTTCGACCTCACGATTTTTTCCCTGCACCTCGTCTTCCTTTTTTACTCGTGAGGGTTGATGAAAAAGTTCCAGGACTCACTTTCGCCCGAAAAAAAGGGACGCATGGAGATGATGCGCAGGAGCTCTTTGGGAAACGGAATTTTTAAGTACGGAGTAAGTGATCCGTTTGATAACTAAATCTGTGAAGCTCAATCGTGCATTCTAGTGCATTGATGACGAATATTAGCATGTATGTGCGTCATCTTTTGAGTGGGATTAAATAATCGGCATATTATTTAATCTTAATATCCCACTTCCTTGCCTAGTAATAACCTAAGGAAGCCCATTACCTTAAATCCACTTTTGCCCCGCACTCTACCGTTTTTAACAAAATAATATTTTTTAAATAATGCAAAATATATAGATTTAAATCAGAGAAATCATTTAAAAGTTAATTATTGTGAAAGTACACAGGAAGTTCAGTTAATCTACAATCTTTCAATATTTTAAGAGTGTCTTACAAAGTATAGATTCACTCAGATAGAGTTTTAAGGCCACTTCTCGGTTCTACCCACTTCAAAATTCGACAAGTCCCGTTTTCTTTCCATAAGAATATGGTAACCATAGTAATAACCCCCAGTGAAACCTGTTGCTTTGCTTTCTGTAAAGTCAGACTGAAGGTGGCTTGGATTCTCATCCCTCTACTATTAGTTATGGAAAGCATAGTGAGGGAATGAGGCGACAAGATGAGGAGTGAGGTAGTTCCTCGTTGCTTTCCTCACAGAGGCAGAATGCTGTAAATGGGCAAATTCCGTGAAGTTCAGCACATGGCACTTAGGAATAAAACTTTTCAGTGCATATTCAATGTCAAGTGACCAAGATGAATTCCACAGCAGAGCGTCATTCATACTTCAGTAGTCTTTTCCTTTTAGATATATTCTCCTTCCCCTTCTTCTTTTCCCCATTTTCTGCGCTTGTGTTTATAATGCGTATTATGCTTACGTATTATTTTTTCATCTGATGTTGGCGAACTGTTACCGAAACCGGTCGATAAATAAAAAACTGTGGAAAAGTTCAGCGCACGGCGTATTAAAGGGTTCTTATTTTATTTCTGAAAATACTTGATGTACGCTGAGTAATTCTACATGATAGTTCGTACTTTCCTGCGGCAATTGGTAGATCGGTTATAAAATTGTCGCGTGATTTAGGTTTCTGCTTAATGTAAATTCTACATTTACTCATTTACTTTGACAAAAATTCTACTTATAATTCTGTTTTTTGTTTATTCTTACCGCATAAAAACGATTGCATTTTCTACCGTTTGTACTTATATAAATTTTGAAACAAAATTGGTAAATTTTAATCTGATGCTTACTATAATGATGACGATGATATATGTCTGATCTTTATGCTTCAGGCCTCTGATATCCTAAGTCCATTCCTGGTCTCAGTCTAATATTTAACTAGAAGATCATAATTGTATAATATTCATTCCAAATAGGCGTGGGACTTCTCTCGTTCTGAGCTTCATTTCTTGTGAATTGCCTTTTACTAATAAGATGAAGTCAGAATCGCTAAGGAGAGTGTCATGCTTCTGATTGATTCATAATTTTCAGGAACACATAGGTGCGGTCTGAAGGGAAATGCAAACCGGATCAATATGTTTCCTGGAAAGTTAAATCGTTCTCTTGAATCGCTTCATAATAATCGTATCCGGTGCATTTGCTACAAATCCTTTTCCTCTTTTCTTTCGATAGAATTTACATTTCCTTCTCCTCTTCCTCCTTTCCCATTTCTGTTTCAGGCATTTCCTTCCCTGCCTTTCAGAGGCCCATTTCATTTCCTCCTGCACATCCTTTTTCCTTCTATTGAACTTCCTCTTCCTTCTCAAGAGCTTCCGTAATGTCTTCTTCTTCCTAAAATGTCCCTCAATGCTCTCCTCTTCCGGCAATTTACGCGTCATCCATTTCAGCGAAGATAACTCGCTAATCCGAACATTCAGAAAAAGGAACTTTTCCGAAATCCTTTCATGTCCGCCAAGTATTCAGCGCAAAGGAAACATCTCTACCATTAGCTTCCGATTGCATTGAGGAAAGAATGAGGTAATCATTGTTACTAATCTCACATAATTAAGACGCCGTATGCCCCTGTCTTTTCCGTCCAATACACTCGGTGACTCTATCATTGACAGACCTATTTCCAAATAAATGTATACTCATCTATAGAATTTTCTTCCATTTCCGGCGCTATATTTCTATTTTGTCGTTTCGCTTTATTTCCTAATTTGAAACCATCTGATTTTCTGATTTGATCTTTCCAATATACCACTATAATCTATTTTTTGTAGATATATCAACCTTTACCCCGTATTTAACCTTCTCCATTTTTACCTCTTTACTTATCAATACTGTACTTACTACTGTACAATACTGTAATACTGTACTGACGATTTTTCCTTTCGATCATATATTGCAGTCACAAGTCCTGCCTCTTAGGAATAGGGCTTATGCTATATATAATGGCCTAGCATAATATTTGGACTTAATTGATGCAAATTTAATCAAGTAATTAGCAATAGATAGGACAATTGCGATCGATCCCAGACCTCCTTAGCCCCATAGTCAAGAGAATTTCATACGATTATTCAATGAATAATTCGATCTATTTCATAATAAAGCCCTCCGAAAGTGAATATTGATTCCAAATGATTAATCTTTGGTTCGCGTGAAAATAGGCGACTTTGCCATGTAAAAAGGCTCGAATTTGAAATTCAGAGAGAGTCGTTTACAAAACGTCGGTTGCATGGGATGAGGATGCATGCTATGAATCAAAAGAGTCGATGGATGGGTTGCAATTCAACCGGATGCATTACGCAAACGCCGTTTTATTGAGTTCGCGTTTATGCGCATACTATCGGTATTAGGATGGTCGAGGCGAGTGTCTTGTTGCCACCTGCACACTGCCCCTACTCCAGGACTAAGCTTCGACTAAGTGCCGTTTCTCCTCAAATCCCCGTCAAATCAGTATCTTTATATCATCTTTGGATGGATATAATTCTCGCATATAATTTCAATAAAGAGGCTATCCCGCTTAATGCATAGCTTTCTCACGGTCCCGGTCCCTTTCTCACGAAACACATGGTAAATACACCGCTTAAGACGCTCTGCTACCCGTTTTAGACGCAGATTTTCCCCGTTCCCAGACACATCGCAACCCGCAAATCGTTCGATGAACCAAACATTTATGACATTATCTGTTTCGCCCTGCTCTCTTCTTTCCTTGCCTCTAAAAGGGCTACTTTCTGTCTCTTCTTTTGAAATAATAATTTTGTGAGAATAAAATCAAGATATCACGAAGCAGAACTCTGAGATAGAATGAGATCTTCTTTATCATTTTTCTCAGAGCAGAACGTAGGTTAAAATCTCGCTTTTTTCTCGGTTTCCATTCGTAAAAAAATTCGTTATTCTTCCCTAATTGTCTACCTAGTAAAATAATTTCATTGTGGAGTGAAATATTACCAAAACTTAATAACTAAGAGGCTCTCTTTGTAAGAAAAGCAGACTTCAAAAATATGATTTAAGGCAAGTATTATTACACTATCCTGTTAAAACACTATCTCGCTTAAAACTCCGTTCCCGTTTGTTCCCTCGAAAAGTGTCTTCTTGTATATAAAACATTAATTTGATTGGTTCTGTCCTCTAATTGTCGGCCTATGGTCCTCGAGAAAATTAGCACACACATTTCATCAGTAAAAGTCTTTCGGTGCGCGGCAGGAGGTGCTAGCAGCATCTGACATATATATAGTTATCGCATATCGTCTGCGGAAAAATAGAATCTTCGAATCTCCAAGTTTTAGCATCTATTGCCGAGGTTTCATCTGAAATATCGAATTGAGTGGATGGGCACGTAAAATCTATCGATTCTTAGAAACATTACCAGTGAATTTATTGAGTTTTATTTTAACAAAAAAATTTATTAAGAATTAAGTTTTAATTTAACAAAAAATTGTAAAATTGAATATTCTTTCCTTCTGAAGATTTACATCCTATATCATGGAGCATCTTCGTATCCAATTTTTTTTCGTAGTTGTTCTTAACACATTGAGAATGTTTTTCTTGTTGATTATATTTAACTAGTGAAGTCTCTGTCAAAAATGACGGAAATTAATTTAATATATTAAAATTGCTAACTAATACTATCGCATACATCTAATCCTTCTGAATAATAAACAATTAAATTAATTTAAATGTATCTGTTATATTATCTGTCATTATCTGGCATATAAAAATCTACTGAACCAGGGCTTTCAGTGAATTATAACATCCACAGTTGAACGAAGGATATTTTGAACATTCAAATATCAATATGTAATTCTTTATTGGACCTTTACCGACTGTAAGAAAATCATAATCCCACCACTTCGGGAAGTGCTTGAAATTAATTTCCAAAGAATTATCCCACGCATTTCTTACGTCAGTTACTGACATCAGATGAATAAATATACACTCATAGGAGAATATTATATAATATAATAATTGTCAAATGAGTATTATTGTGTATTTGCATGTATATAAAATATGCATATATTTATGTATATATACATATTTTATACTACACAAAATTAAAGGTTTTATGAATTTTATAGCAGGAAATAAAGGTTAATATTGGAATTATATTGAGATATTATAAATATAAATGTATTTCTAACAATTTAAAATAAATAAAAGCGAAACCAAGTAAAGAATTTCTTTATTAAAACAAGCAAATAATGGAAACTTCTATTTCCGAAGCAGCTTAGCAAACCTAAAACTTAATTTTCTGAAAAAAAAATTTCCTTAAACAGGATTCGAACCACTGAGGATGAACTTTCGGATTAATCTTTGGAAATTTTGGAAAATCTTTGGATATTTGAACCACACACTCTAACCGCTCGGCAAGTTGGAGGATGTTAAGTAGTGAGTTATAATTCAGTAAAAGGCACTGTTCAGTATATTGTTACATGTCAGAGAATGACATATAATATGACAAATACATTTAAATTAATTTAATTGTTTATTATTCAGAAGGATCAAATGTATGTGATAATATTAGTTAGCATTTATCTATATATTTAATCTACTTAAAGAAATAACCTATTTTTGCGTCAACCAGAGTCGAATCAAGGATACTTTGGACGGACTAATATGTAACATTTCATTGGACTTTTAACGACTCCCAGAAATTTATAGCCTCTATATTTCCTCTAGTCAGGAAATGCATGAAATTAATGTTCCTTTATAACTCCCACGTATTTCTTACGGTAGTTTACTGACACCAGATAAATAAATATACACACATCGGTGATCATCATATAAGATTGTTTACAGTTATGAAACTATATTTCTTGCTTTTCCCGTAGAAGGATTTATTTTGGGACTCATAAATAGCCATGTGGGCGGCGAGTTCGTCTTAGGCTAAAGCGGTCCAGGGTTCGATCCTCGATGGGAACCCACGTGTGAAGTGACCTCAGCTGTCGACGCCTTTTCAGCAATATTACTACCGCCATGATTTATTTTAGTTAAGTAACGATGATAAGTGTCAGAAATCCTCGAAAACGATTAAGAATCCAAAATAAGAATTTCACTGAGATAATTCTCACCAGAAATCGTACCGAAATGAGCGTAGTTATGAGCAGATAAAGGTAGCACTCCTAGTTTCGGTCCTCAACCAAATCTATTCCCACACGAAAATCACATATTTTTGGACCAATCGAATTATAGACTCTCCAAGTTCGATCTCTTCGACCGATTCCACCATTCGATAATTTCCATCTCCGGAGATAATAACATCCCGTAGTTAGGTTCCTCAAAAGCAAACTCCACTCTTTTCTCCCTCATAATTGAGACTTTCCTCAAATTATCCATGATCTCCGCCTTCTTCCTTCTTCTCTTTCGTAAGCACCCTCTCCAAAATCCATCCGAGGCATTCCTTCCGTTTTAACTCGACTTAAACAAGCTTAATTGTCTCCCGTCTCCAGCTATATTCGAGACTTCCTCCTTAGCGTCTCCGTCCGTTTTTCATACCTTACGCCATTCAGACGTAAGTCAAGGAGATCGATTTACGACGTATGCCGAACAAATTACACATCGGATTTTTGAATTTCCATTTCCGTTCTGAGTAAAATTACATTTTTTTACGCAACGAGATTCTGTACTTCGCTGGAAGAAGACATTTGTTCCGCATTAATGAACACGATATTCCGTTTTTGAAGATTTTGCTTTGAATTATATTTAAACACTTCAAATTTCTGGTAGAAAATATGGAAGCATATCTAAGATAAGGTATAAAATTCTTTCACCAAGAAAAGTTACTATTAGTAGTTCGTATATGTTTTTAGTGTTATTCATTTCGTTAAGTATGGAAAGCCCCCAAATTTCAAATGATATTATTATGGATTCGATAGTTTATAGCCTCAAAAGACAAAAAAATATTACAATCCTCAAGATATGGTTGTAGGAAATTATAACAAAAAATCTGGTACTGTTTCCATATTATTAGTGACGATTGGTGGTTGTAGAAGTAACGAAGCCCGAGTTGCAGAACAAAATTTCGTTCTCGTGAAAATCGCGTAGTTATTCCAGTATGGATAAGATCCTCAAAGTAAAGCCTTCAACTGTGCCATTCATTAGCATAGAACGGGGAACTGTTATTTCATGACTTAAATCATGGAGTAGCATGGTATCATTCTGAATTCTTCAAGGCAGATTGCTTCTCATCGCAACGGATGGCATGCAGACAGCCTTGGCGTCCACATCCTCATCCTATTCCTTCACAACCACAAAGCCGCTAAATACTTCTTTCCTTCTTGTCCGTTAAAATCTCTTCTTAAGGCAACTAAATTTGCATTCCTACGGGTATTCACATCTCGAGCTTAAGTCCGTTTATTCCATCTCTTACTTTTGGGGAGCTCTTTCCTACTTTACTCTCCTCACCTCTGGCTCTAATTGAAATGACAAAGCACGCCGTTTATTCGCTGCTGTGATTCACATCCTGCGTATATATATTAACGGTAAATAAGTTTTCTTTTCCAGCGGAAAAATGGGTTTTTAAAACTTGTTCCCTCCTCCTCCCTTTTCTTCGCCGATCCATCGGTTCGTAAAAATCCGGATCTCATGAAACTAATGAGATGATATAGTAGAGTAGATAGCGATTCATATCTATTTATTATGCAATACCGCCTCAGTTACTCGCTAGGGCGACGTGGAGTTATTCTAGAATTAAAAATTGACATGTATAATTTCACAAAGTTCTATGCATTTAGATATACAATCCCGACCTTTAACTGCAATGATTTACAAACTACGCTAATTTACAATCAGAAATACATAATTTACAGGATAACCTACAACTACTACATACAGCATGTTTAACAATTAACTTAAACTATTCCCAAACACCTATGCAAACTCACATAACACTAGCCCCACTTGTCTATATAGCTTATCATGCATGGTTTTTCAGGGTTCCTGGTAGGCATTCATAGCGGTCACGAAGCTCCCACTGTACATCATATATAGAAATTTTTATTTTTACATAGTTTCAGATACGTTTCATGTGCTTGAGAATTTTCTGACAGCATTTTTCTAAATTGCTATGCTACAGCAGTTTTCTACCATAAATTTTTAGATGTCTAAACTTCACATACCCAGAAGATCAAAGGGGATCTTGCATCGGAAGATAACATAGTTGGTAAGGATTCAGTAAAGTCAATGAAACGGGTAGATACACCTCTTCTCTAATGTTGTACGCTGACGAAAACAGTCTCTCATGGAAAAAATCCTGATCATTACTTATTAAACGAAATTCCAGTGAAAGCCTAATGGATTTAAGGTACCTAAAGATCGCGTCCCGTTTCTATTATGTAGCAACGCTTTAGGGGATCGGATATTGAAATCTCAAATTTTATCAAAATCTTATCAAACAATCTTTATTTTATCAAACAATCTTTATGAACGCGAAAAATAAAAATCGGTTACGTTACCAGTTAATTGGATGGTGAATGAAATCGCGAGTGTATCTCGTTCTACACGATTTTATACTCGCTTCTCTGGAACCATTCTAACTTAAAAAAGAAGTAGGTGTTTATATACGTACATAATATAGCATTGAATAACATATTTATGATTGTATCGTCAGCCATTTATAAATTCACGTCGAATTTAGGCTTCCCAAGCGTTTTCCAATCCTCTTTAATCTGAGTCTTTCGTTGCCATTTCATCCCCAAGTACTTGATGTCTCTGCTCCATCCGTCCTTCGGCCTTCTTCTTGGTTTCTCCACTTCTCTTGGTGCCCATTTTAGGACTGATATGCAACGGTTGTCATTTCTTCTTGCCATGCGGCCTGCCTCATCGATTTTAGCGATCTTATTCTATCTACATTTTCGATCATTTCTGTATATATCTAAGCGCATAGCTTGGATTTTCTGCCTCCGTTTATGAACTTATTTAAATTTTATTTTTGCGATGAAAATGTCACGAAGGGCGGCCAATTCTGCTTCGATAAGAGAAATGAAAATTTTCCATCTTCTAGGTTCAAGTCGCCTTCTATCTGAGAAAATTTTAAGTTAGGCTTGTCTGAACCAAGGAAGCCATAAAAAGAAGATATGCGGCCATGAAAATTGTCGCAAACAAACAGATTTCGTATTAGACGTAGATAGGGCACGCACTTCTCATACCTTTAGCAGTTGTATGCGTACAAACACGCATCATTACCATCTCAGGCATAATCGGTTCTTGGTTTCTCCTTCGAAATCTTGGCATTTCTCCCCATCACAATGCTCTATTATACTTCGGTTAAGGGAAAAGTGAAAAGTCACGAAATCGTGATTTCCGCGAGACTGTTGGCGATTTTGACCTGCACGAATGGCTTCAATTGACGCAGTTGGCGGGGACATCCTCCTGCAGCACACCCATATTCCATGGAGGCCGCTTCCATTCACGCGGGACGAAATCGAGTCGCGCGAGACGGGCGTGACCCGCGCCTGCAATTCCGGAGACACTCATAAAAGTAAAAGAAGGATGCCAACTCCCTCGCCTCCGGGCATTTAATGGCGAAGGAAATACTCTGCTATTATCTCCGCTCTTTTGTTCCGCTCTGCTTAATCTTTAAGCATTCCGTCGCTGGAGGCGACACTAAATTTGAATTTAAGGGGCGGATGGATTCTGCGTATTGGAAAATTAATGCGGACAGGTCTTCGGCATTAGCAACGTTTATCTTTAAATCCTTCAATGAAAATACATTCTGCACTCCTAAGATCGGAAGTTCCCCCACAGTGTGCCGCAAGAAATCGGTTAGTGTGCCGCTATTACTTCCGTGGCTTCGGTATGTTTTGAATCTTACAGAAAATGTGCTCGTTGTCAAGGCATAATTTATTTATAACTACCTATACAATTTATCGTTTTTTCACGATTAATTTCATTGCTTATTTAAACCGGCAACTATAGAATTATTTTTTCTGTTTCAATCCTAATTTTTGTTACCAGTGAGAATTGTCTGCATTATGGAGATATTTATATATCCAGTAACACCTCGGAAAATGAAGATACATCCAATTGTTGGATTGTCGTACACCCGAAAAATGCGTTAGTAGGGTTCCTCGTTATCGAGGCCTCACTTTGTAGTAAAAAATCGCATATTTCTCACTTATTTTTCTCTACCCACAGATAAAATTAGCCTGAATTATTTCATTTCTAAAAATCCTACATTTAATTCACTCTTCTATTTGGTTATCTTTCTTGAATTTTCTATTTAGTGAGATTACATCGCGTTAATATAAAAATTTCATATAAGGTTCTCTTCCTTAAAAAAGTGCTCGTAAATGAAACCTACGCAGTTAGAAATTGGCTTGTGTTACTTGGATATGGATTAGATGGAAGAGAGGGCTTTCAAATCTCACTCAGACAAAGACTTTATTGATTTATAATGTGGTGTACCGCAAATTGTGTGATGCGTGCCATAGTTTGCCGTAGGGAATAAGGTTCTCTGCGTATGAGTTGAAGATGACTAGGAGAATCTCTATGCTATAGCAGAAGATGAATGGAGGAGGTGTTAGAGGATGAGGTGGGAGGGATGATTTCCGTGCGAAGATAAAAGAAGAGAGTCAAGTGGGAGGAAGTGTATAATGAGGGAAGATGGGTGTGGAAAGGAAGTTTGCGAGAAAGAGGGAGGAAGAGACCTCTCTGTGGTGAAACCAATGTCCCACTTTATACGTATCCTTCTTCGAGCGAAGTTATTTTGCAGCACTGACTCATCAAGGGCCTTTTTTCCGATGCGATTACATGCTTTTTAGAGATCAATTGCCTAGTTGCCCAGTATATAGCAGAGTCTATGAAAATTATCATTCTGTATGGTTATTTTGTATAATAAAAATTCGAGTCCCTTAGAGGAGCAGGGCCAGTGGCAGAAGCTCCATTTTCCAGCCCAAAAATTGCTCATAAACGGCCGAATTTGGTCTTACAGCCTCCCTGAGGCGGGAGGTGTAACAATTCCCACAATCACACAATGGTTATATGTTCATTTTCTATGACTATTGACTTAAAGAATGAATATATGTGTATATGTAGATTGTTGATTATTTATTTTCACTTGTTTAGTAAATAATTTTCCCTGTTTTCATTACTTATTTTAAATTATCAATGAAAGTTACTTCACAGTAAATACTATGCGTTTTGGTAGTAAACAAAGGGAAAAACGGTAAACATCACGGCGAGATTCTCACCCCAAACCATCGTTATTCGTCATTGGAATCATCGTTACTCACTACTTTGGATGCCTGACGCTAGCAAAACACCAACTTGCTCATCTGATATGTAGTAAGCAATGTCTGAATCATTGTCAAAGTTCTTATTTTCTTCGAATAAGTATATCTTTAAGTGGCAGATTTTTCTCAAAAATGGAAGCATATCGGATAGATTAGCGCGATTCTTGGCGCAAACAGAATTATTCTGCTTCCTCTTATGTTTGCCCTAAAGTGACTACCACGGTTCTTAACCTGCACTTAAACCCTGATATAATGTAATTACTCTAGTATATAATGCGGCACACCGGTTGCGTACTCTTGAAGAAAGGTAAAGATGGAAGAGAAGTGCGACGGAGATGGAAGTGTGGGAGAGGCACGTTCTCCAACTTCCTCTCTCCTCATCCGGTGACCTTCCTGCCTACGCAACACACACCCCTCCTTCATTCATTCATCCGCCTTTTTTCATGCGCAACTTGACGATTGTGCCATATATATGCGTCTTAGCTAAGAAGGATTCCTTCACACAGGTTTATTTTCGTTCTCTCCACATTTACGCCAGTGATTCATTTACACTCGCTTATTATTTTCTTCCATACGATCAATAACTCTATCTTCCAGAGATTTTGTTATTTCACTTAATTTTCAACTTCCTCAGTTCTTGTCCCTTATCTCGATTGATAGAATGCTTTCAGTTGACTTTTGGTACAAGATAAAGGAAAATGCATCTTTCATTTACGTTTATCTCATTCTTGTTCACGAATATCATATTATAAAAGACACTGGATATGAAGGGTACTGAATAGTGGTATTTATCTCACTTTTGATTGAATACTATGAAAAGTGTTGTTCATAGGGTCATTTTGCTGCACCTACATGGTCTTATTCTACTCAAAACATTTTGGCTCGGTGAGGAAAGCAGAGGCAAACTACATCATTCCTCATCTTACCAAATAAGCTTGATTCCCTCTCCAGGGCTCTAAGTGGCTAACGGTGGACTTTCATACCGGCTTCTAAACTGAATGATTCTCTGAAAAACATCCTCAGCAGTAGTCTGCAAACTGTAACTCACGAGTCATACGTAGCTCCTTATGGAAGTTCTTGCGGCACTGAACTGAAATAAAATTTTATAAGCGTACTTGTTTATGTACTGTCAACACTGAAAACTCATAATTAATACGACTGAAATGTCTCTTTTCCCCGGTCTTGATGCGTATTGTACACTCAATTTCGAAATCGGTCCTTTTCATCATCAGTGTCTAGACACCCTGGTTTAAATTTAACTTTTTACCACGATGATCTTGAATAGAAATGGTAATTTCAACAGCACGCACTTAATACAGAGTGTCATTACAGGTTTCACTTTAAGGGAAGTGGCTGGGTCAAGAATAAGAAGTGCATTAAGTAAATAAAATAGTAATCATTGGTGTAAATGAATCTTTTATATTTTACAAAAGAACCCGAATAAATATATAAAAAACGGCAGCCACTTAAAATACTGACCCAATTGATGTGAAATCTGTCGATTTTGAAGTAGAGTATTTCTAATGGTATTATGGTGATTGACATTAATATGGGAGAAGAAAAAATATAGGAAATTCATAGTGGGAAGATATGAAATATATCCAAACACATAGGTATTATTTCCTGGCAAGTAAAAGTCTGCCCACTCTATCATTTAGTTTACATTTTACTTTATACTCATTAAATAGTTTATATTTTCTCTCCAAATATAAAGCAAGTGCATAACATTATAGGTACTAAATACATATTTTGCGAGCACTTCAGAGCAGGTTAGGTTTGGAAAGAGATTGAGTATATATTTACATATATATTCTGCAGTCTGGCAGGTGGTCTATAATGGTGGGTGTCCTTATCCGTAATCACGTGTCCTTGGGAGGTAAAAGTCAACATTCTTTCATCCCAACACTAGAATTAGAACTAGGAAGGCAATCTCTTCATAAACAAGGAGACAATGAAAATAAAAAAGATCTAAGAAAATATTTCATCGGCGTTGAGTACTAGGGATCTTCCTTGATTTTTCAAGGAGGGAATTAATCTCATAGGGGAAAGATTTTGTGTTTTATTTTGTTGTTCTGAATGCACTAGTGTGCAATCTTTGCTCCAAGTCCACTTATGGACACACCTAGCCGCATAAAACCAATCAATTACTCTTAAGAACCAATTTTAATAAAAAAACGTTTGGTAACGAAAGACGTTTCCTTCACTTAAATTAGCAACTATCCTTTTTCATGCATTGATTCTAAAAATCTCGTGATGCCATCGAAAAAAAGAAGTTTAATAGATTGAGTTGAAATGAAACACACGTTTTAACACAGCTCTGTAAACTCAGAAATCTGTGGAAATATCTTTGGATTACTAAAAGTGATTTTTATGTGTTGTTTAAAACCTGTCTTTCATTTCAACATTCAACATGTGAAACAAAGTTACCGCCTCCTCCGTGAATTTGAAAAGGTCTGCCATTGATATCTACTTAATTCCTTTAGTGGGAAAACTACGAATTTCAGTTTCATCCCTCGCTGTAGCAAGGGTAAGAAAGTGAGCGGGCAAGAATCAGCCAAGGAGAAGTCCTGTCCGTTGACATCTGCGGGCGGTGATGTGCACTGTTGGGCCCCATTCAACCGTTTCAGCGGTGCTCACGTGTGACGGAAGCAAATATCGTCTTCCTCCATTTCGGATCACAGCATTCAAGAACACTGTATAATTCGTTCACGGTTGCTCGAAAACGATAAAGACTAAATATCTTGCCACCACATGCCGAGCTGCATCAGCAACATCCAATCGCCATTTACATCCGTGCAATTTTACGCTTTTAGAGTTTATGCGAATGTTTTCCATGCCGAAATATCCATATCATTAATCTAAGGAATAGTTTGTATCAAATTCAGTCGCTGCTGATAAAAGAGTTGCAGAAAGTAGTGATTCAGGTTGCAGTCATGCCAGTTGGTCGAATCCCTCGCTAGTCATAATGTTATTTATTGCTGTATGAGCTGAAAATTTAGAATACCTAGAGGGAAAATCGCGAGAGAAAGAAATTATGAAGATAAAGAATGAAGTGTCGGGTTCGATTCCCGATGGGAGCTCACATGTGCGAAATGACCTCAGCTGTCGAAATACTACTCTTCCTTTTACCGATGCGAACTGATCTGCATTATGTGGCCAGAGTCAGTTATTTCACTTGCTGGTGCTTATGAAGGAATGAGTAATTTGGAGCCTCTTCAAGCGGAGCCCAGGGTATCCACCCTACCTGCCATATCCTAGATAATACTCAGCTAGACATGACATATTCTTCAAGCCAAAGTTGACCGCAATTAGAAAGATTTCATTGTCACAGAGCACTGGGGCGTCAATGTATTCATTGACAATAAACCGTATCGTCACGAGAATCTTAGACTGGATTCATCACTTTTATCTTACTTAAGCTACAATAAAAGCATTTAAAACCGACTACTGTATAATGCCATTGCATAACATACTACCCTTTAAGATAGGCGTAAGCGGTTTCTATTGTGGGGTTGTTTATGTATCCGAGGAGTTTTTCTTGAATCATCTTGTGTCTCTGCGTTGTTCGCCCACGCAACCATACTTCTTCCCATCCATTAAGAACGTCCGCAACAGCTGATCGTGTTTCTTCCATGACCCAATGCGTATCTTCCTTCTGGCTCCAATCCCGATTTTTCCTTCTGACTCAAGCACAAGGCCTGCTTGGATAGTAGTTTAAGTGAGGATCGCCATTTCCTGAAGTAGTTTCGGCTACAGATATTTTTCGGTTATATTTTACGCATGCGAATTATATTCAGAGCTGGCTTTAGAATTTCAGTGGCTTAGTGATGAGTGATTGATCGAAATCGACAATCGGAAGTATCGAAACTTTTTTGTGCATCGAAATTTTCGACGTAGTTTTCAATTCTAGAAACAAATTTAAGCAATTGATGTTTAAAACTCAGTCTTCCTTTTCCAGTACTACTAATAAATAGATTTATAATTACTGACTTTGAGTTTCAGTAAAATCCTCAACCTTTCCTTCCTCATTATCTTTTTAACATCTACATGGTAAGATTCAAAATTTTAATTTTGTTTGCTTATTTTGATTTTTTTTTGTATTTGCTATGGTAACCTATTTTAAATCACAGTTTTATACCATCGAGTTTTGAGACGTAAACGAAACTATCCCCTGCAAGTTAGACAACCGTGTAACTCGCAGGGGCTAGTTTCTCATTTGGTGGATTTACTCAATAGCTGTTTTAATTTACCATTGATCCCTAAATCATAAAAATAAAATTAATGATGCCGTGAAAATATCATGTTTTTTTTACGAGTGAATAGAATACAGAGGATGGGAGGAATCTCATCCCTCGGTGAGTTTGTTCAAGCAAGCAATTTGTTTCGGAAATGACGTAGAACTCAAACTATAAAATGATAGTCAAGCGTTCGTGTGAGTACGTTCTAATTACTGAATTTTTCAAAGAAATGTACAATTAACAGGATAACTGATAAATCTAAAGAAATAATTTTGTTGTTACTTACTGTTATGTATTCAAGGCTAGACTGTTCCACCCCTTGACATCTTTGTAGTTCCCTCTGTGAGTAAAAATGGGCAGCATCCAAACAAGGTATTTCACACATTGATGTTAACCTCGTGCAAACATACAGGGGCACAAATCCGCCAAAAAATTAGTCAATCGAATCCGTATTTGTTAGCCTAGTACAGAAAAGGAAATATAATCTTAATCTGTCGAATATTCGTTAGCAGCGATATTCATTAGCTAAGACATCTCTGTACTTGAAAGAACACATCGGTACTCGATTAGGTTTGTCGGTTTTTTGATTCTCAATGGTGTAGTGAACGAAAGAGATACTATTGCAAAATTCCTCCAAAGTTACGATTAAATTATCGAGAGTTTTTTATGAGAAAGCGGCTGATGTCACCCGAAAGTTATCTCCCCCTCGTCAGCATCCCCTCGCGGTTAATAAAAAACCGTTTTGTTTTAATGTGCATCCCAAGTTATCTGAAGATTAAAAGTTTATCTAGAGTCATCATAGAACGGAGCTCATATTAATCAGAGGTCCGCTTTTGCTAGCATATTTTTTCGCAGAACTTCCACTCTGTCTGTCAATCGTCTTCCCTCTCCTATCTCGCTTCCTGCTCCGCTGTACTATTTGCGGATTAGCGTGCATGACCATGGACGAGGACCTTATCTCGCCGTCGTAGACTAACTGCCTCTGTTGCTACTTCTATTCACAGAACTCCCTCCCTCCCTTCCGCCTATTCTTCTCTCGCTCTCAATGCCCCAGCGGATCGTAATCGTTCGTCTAGCTTTGCATCGTTAACCGCTCCTTCTACGATTTTCTTCATCTTCTACACTTCAACAACTCATGTGAAGGAGAAATTTAAAGAAATCTTCGTACTCTCCTTCAGGGACTTTAATTCGCTAACGATTTCGTAATTTGCTTTGCCTTTACCATTCTTACATCCTAAGACCCGAGGATGTTGGTATGGGAAAGGTGAAGCAAATAAAGCGCCTGTTGGAAAGTACTAAGTATTTTTATTTCTGCAATGTCTTTGCACGAAGTCACGCCTGTGAATATCGATTTCAACTCATGCAAAGATATAGTAAAACCCGTTTAAAACACTCGCGCACAGAATGCTATACCGCTTAATAAGCGTTTTCTCTCGGTTAACGCTAAGCGTTAGGACGTTATGTTTCCTGCTTCTAATGCAGATTTATCTCTTCCTCAGATGCACTGTATCACGCTGTAGCCAATCGTTTGACTTATTCGATTACCGAAAATTGTTTATATTATTCTTCTCTAATCTACTCAAAATTGCTTCATTGTAAATTAAAAAATTACTAAAATAAGTGACAAAGGATGACGCTCACTTTTACCGAACAAAAACTGACCGTTCTTATAGTAAAAATATGAATAGAATGCAACCAGTATTAAAAAAAATAGTTCGCGGACTCCCTAGATATACTGTTGTAATTCGAATAAATCTGACGCATTTTTTTCCTTATAGGTATTAAATTATTTTCACGGAAAACTTTTGAAAATATATCTTTGATTATTTTATTGATTCATTAACGGAACATAGAAATTAAACATTAGAATAACATTTTCATTCATAACTATTTTGAGGATTATTGACATTTCAAATTAATGATTAGGTTAAAGGGCTGTAGCTAAAGTATTCCGTAACCATAAATTATGAACATTTTTCCTACCTTCTACTCGATCTAATTTTTAATTTTTTTAGAGCTAATGTTAATTAAGACGGCGTACGATGTTAGGTGGAAGAGTAGCCTACTAAGGGCTAATTTCACCGCATAAAATGCTGTGATAATATTAGACCGGCATTAACAACAACTGATTGTTCTCGTCGCCAGCAAATTTAAATTATCAGAACCTCAGGTGCAAAACCCAGACCAAGAACTTCGTTAGAAAATACCAAAGTAAAAAGTAGTAAAGTAAAAATACCCGTTCTCTTAAAAATACATAGAAATACATAGTGTGAGATTGAATGACCATATTGTGGAGAGAATATTGAATTGTGAGCAATATCATTATTTCTATCTATTGCAGTAACAAATAGAAACATTTTATAATTGCAATGTGAAATATTATTCAAATTTGGAACAATATTTATTGTGACCGTCTTATGGATCCTCTCAGCTAGTGCTTACGTGCAAATCCGTCCCAGATACAAAGGTGCCTTAATAAATACTCATTTCTATCAATTATTAAAACAGCATGGAGAGTAAGAGAGGAGGAATAGGGTCTAATCTCGGCGAATAAAGGATCATCATAACCTAATTTTATATCCCTGTATTGGAATCTCGCGGATAATTAAGGGTTTGATTGCGGGAAAAGCTGAATAAGTAAAAAATTCGCCCATGTCGTATCTTTGTCGAGATTGTTTGTATTAAATCGAACTCGACAGTAGAGTAAATTGACTTTATAATTAATTTTAAAATACATTTGAAATGGGGTGTCAATCATACAAGACTATTCCATCAGAATAATTTTTAAGGGTATTCTTCTTCTTAGATTAATCATTTATTATTTTCTGAAGTATACGTTTCAGTTTCAAAAACGTGAAGTCTATTATGATTAGTATTAGCCTAGATCATTAAATATCTTTACATTAATATTTTTTGCATCATATATGGGTCAATTCAGTCGTTCGTAAGGTATTTTCTATCGTAGAAATCATTTACACAAACGCATGAATGTGCAGAGTAGTTCAGTAGGAATACTAGCGGACGATATATCTGAGCTCGTTTTCTAACCCTAAGTTTCGTAATTCGCGTGGCATAACTTCCTTCACGCCATGTCATCGTAATTAATATGTGACCTCTTGCGTTCGCAATGCGAATTATGTAAGAGACTTATTTGCGTTGCGCCCATTCAGATATTTGTTGTTTTGCCGCCTCTGATTGGACGCGTGGACCTTCTTTTATCATTACCACCGTCGCTTTGAGAAATATAATGTTGGTAAACGTGTAGCCGGTATCAATAAAAGTTATTTATACACCGAGGCTGGGATGATTATTTTCAGTGGGGATTAAAACTTGTTTATGTGTCTCAAGGCGCTCTATCTTGGTCTCCCGCCTTCGACTCCCTTCCCCTCCAACCACACCCACAACTTCCGCTCTCTCCACCTATCTCCCTTTCCGTCTTCATTGCTTTCTTTACGTCTTCCTGCGATTGCCTTTTCATAATGTTTTCCTCGGCTCCTCATCGTTTACTGCACTCACAGATTGAGGTAAAATCAGAGGATGTAAGGCTCTGTATGCACGTGTGTATATTACAAACTCTGTATGTATATGTGTATATATACAAACGGAGAATTTAAATATAAGAAAAATTAATTACGGCTGCAGGCGATGACGACATTATAATGGACCACTTCGTATTATTAATATTATTATTTGGCCCTTTATTATGCGGCCCGAGAGGGTTTCTCTCCGATCTAACCTCCTATAATGTTCTTTCATGAAGATAAAAGAGACGAATAATACGTAAATAAAACTTGTAAAAAGGGAAGAGGAGAAAATAGGAAATATTAGTTCGTGGGAAAAATCTCCGCAACTAATATGGTTTGCACGCTAAATCTCTAACCCCGAGGGGATCCCAGAGTTCGAATCCTGGTTAATCGGGTGTTTTTGTTCAAGGAATGGGTATGGGCGTTCGTCTACAAGAATGATTACGAAAATGAAGGTCATAGGGGTATTTCCATAAAAGAAATTTAATTGTTTATTTATTCAATAAGTATACCTATTCTGTTTGGCTTAGCATCAGATGGCAGCGTCAAAGACAGTCTTACTTAATCTTTAGACATTCTTAGAGCTTAATAGCTTACTCAGCTTATTACTCAATCACAACTTTAAACTCAATACTGTGATTATTTCTGGTGTGAGGATTAGTGATGTGGTTTTATAATTTATTTTTGTGTTGAGTAGTTAACCAAAAAGTTAAGCTTCATTTAGGGTCCTTAATCTATGTTCCCTTATGTATTATAATCGATGTAGAAAAATTAGAAGGGCATCCTGCAATTTGCGGGTAGGGATGCGAGATATTGAGGCCCCAATAGTTTTACTACAGAGGGCCCTTATAGTATATGCTATATTGAGACCCTGGATAAACCATCATGGCTCTAATTAATTGTCTTGATTATAGTATTATTTCGAGCATTAAATATATCTAAAAACTCTGTTTAAAACAATAAAATATTATAAAATATTTCTCGATTTTTAGCTATCATTGACAATTAAGTTAATCTAACATGCCCAAGATCTGCTATCGAAAGCAATTCTTATCATCCTTCTGAAAATTCGACACAATGGAAATCAATCATCTTAATACTTAACAATTAGAGTGGAGACCAAATTTAGTGATTATGAACGCAGATTTCGTTATCTAATTCATCATTTATCCATTTACGCAGTGGAAACACGATTTAGAATTCAGTACTAATTCCAAGGCGAAATTACCTCGAAAAAATTATTAATCTGTTCTTTTGTTATAGGTTTTTATTCGAATTCATACCTCGGGAATCTTATTCTTTGTTTGAATCCTAAAAAGTGCTCGATAATGAAAATCGTTGGGAGTGATGTGCTTGGCTGGTCGCCAAATCATCTAACGACTTTCGTGGATATCCATAGATGTGAAAATAATGCGGGATTGAATGAACTTGAATACGAAAACTTTTTGCAGCCATTTCCTCCACCCATTGTTTCTACATTAATCTATCCCTCGTTATCTTCTACTACACTTCTTTGTCTTTTTATTTTCTGTTTGACGATTTTATCGTTATGTCTCTCCTTTCCTGCATTTATCTCACTTCCTTATCTTCTTCATTGAAACAGATTTATGGAAGTTGGAATAGCTCTTCTTTCTTTTATATTCATGTTTGCGAAGAGTAAGCAATGCATGCCGTTTCTTTTATCTACCTTCCTGTTGCGTAACCGTCAATATTCTCGTAAATTTAGATTACTTATATCGCGAAGAAGATATGAGAGATTATATGAGATTTTTATGGTTTTATGGCAATGAAAAATCACGTCATGCGGAGATGTGGCCGAGAATGACAGAAATTACTCAATGGATGTGTACTCAATGCATCCACTATTCATACCTTCCTCCATTAAGTATCCAGAGTGAATGAATGAAGATTACTAGACAAAGTATACTTCTAAATTTTAAATTTTATTTTTGTATCTGTTAAGTATTCATCGCAAAGGATGGATTGAGCCTCAATACTTCCTCTGATGGTTACCAATAGCTTTAGAGAGGTATTGAGGCTTTCTAGGCTAGGTGAGGAGTGAGGTACTTTGCCTAGATTCCCTCACTGAACCAGAATGTGATAAGTAAAATGTCCTCGAAAGGGCAGACAATAACCCTTAACTAATTATCGTTTTCAATTTTCTCTTTTTCACTTTTCATTAGTATTATTTTTACCTGAAAATTCATCATATTATCACAACCAAGTACGAGATAGAGAGAAAAGTGAATTGAAAAATACATTTTTATCCATCTTGTACCATTAAACAAACTAAAATATTCTATTTATAGTACGGTCGCAGTAACAATGAAAATTTAAGTTAGGGGAATTGAAGACATTTGGAAGAACGAGGAATATTTAATTTGCATAATTACCTCTTTCACAATGTAATGCTGGATCATGACGATTTTAAAATTATTGCCTATTCAATGTTTCAAATTAATGTGTGTAGCCTTAATTTGATCGATGACCTCATACATTTTCCATCCTAACCCGTTAAAATACTTGATTCATCTTATCAAAAGTATTATCTTAATGTTTTAAGTACTCAAGGCAAATCTTTTACGGAAGTACTGACTTTAAGATAGCCATTGGCCGAAATAATCTGAAACGGATAGCTCTATTTTGACATTTCTCAACCACGTGTATCTTCCATTCATATGCCAGCAACTGATATTAGAGTATAATAATTCTTTTTACTGCGAAAAATGTTACGATACACACGTACAAAGGGCTCACTTATCGCCAGCATAAAATCTCAGATATTTCGAAGGAAAATAGAATGTCGATAAGGAGTGTTTTAAAGCGTGTTTTTAGCGAGGCATATTTAAAATGTTAAGTACCCACAAACAGATAAAATGGAACCATTCAGTCTTCGTTTATTTCCTTCACGATAACGCTTTCGGTTTCGAGTCGATTTTATTTTGCCTCGCAATTTTTATTCGCAGAGATTCGAATAAGAGGGAAGGAGGAGCTATTCAATGCAAATACGGGGTAATTTACGAGATACGAATTTGAAAACAGCAGTATAAATCACTTTAACACAGAGTTTGCTAATAAACACCTCCAAAGAGAATCTTAGAACAAGGTTAGGGGCCGTAGCTTATCTTTATGACCCTGAACGCTGAGATCATCCCAAGACTGCGTGCTGGTAATCACGGAAGGAAACGGAAGATGAGAATTGATCGTTAACGAAGACAAAGCAGCGGCGGCGGTAATTAGTCCATCGAAAAATTTAATGGCTTCAACCTGTAGGCCATTATGGGAATGATGATTGAGAATGAAAGATAATCGAAATATCAAGTACGAAAACCGTGTTTACAGAGAGAATGTCAAGGAAGACGAGATTTAAACGAGATCCTCACAACAACATCCGTTGTTGTGAGGATCTCGTTTAAATTATATCCTCTCGGAAAGTGAGCGATTCGGATACATTTTAAATTTGCAATTAATTTTCAGCATGATGGAGAAACAATTCTGCAAATCATTATTAAATATATTGCTCGTTTATGTGGACGGTTTCTGTATTTCCGATTCCATGTATACTCCCTGATAGCCAAGGACTTGCCAGAGGTGAAAGCGGTCCCGGGTTCGATTCGAGGTGGGGTCCATATGTGTAAAATTCCCTACGATGTCGAAGCACTTTTAACATTACTATTACTACGAATCAATTTATCAATTTCTCCAGCTAGATATTGGGATTACCGTCCAAATTCATCCCTAACGATCATTCCAACATTATTTTGGAAATTTCTGATATTTTCTCTCTGTCATTTTAGAATATTTTATGGTTTTCGATTGAAGCCATTAAAGTTTTTGACCTGAAAATTTTTAGTTTTTAATATTTTAAAAATATTTAATGACCCTTCCATAAATATTTTAATGGAGCGAAAATATTAAGCAATATCGCTGCTACACGTGACAATACTGCGGGACACGGAAATTTAACCAAGCACGAGGACGATCAATCACTTCTGAAATCAGACAAACCTTCTGCCTTGTTTATATTCGTATTTCGTTTCCAAAGGATATTTTAGCTGATGTTTTACGAAACCTGGTAAAGACGCTTTTCTGGGAACCTAGCAAAAACCGCGTTAGAAGCAGGATAGCCTAATAACCGGGTTGTATGATTTCAGTTGCCTTTACGTCATATTTTTGAAGAATCATCTGCTTTTTGCATAAAGAGAGCGTCTTATTAATTAATTTTGGTCATTTTTCACTCTACAATGAAACAACCAGCGAGTTGTAGTGCATCTGGACATCAGAAAATAACGCTTCTATAGCGGGAAGCAGAGCGTCTTAAGCAGTATCTTTACAATGTGTTTTGTGGTAAACGGACCACGGCCATGAGACCATCGCGTATTAAGCGGGATAGCGTTTTAAGCGGGGTCAGGTCTTGAACGGGTTTTACTGAATATTGTCAAAGTTGATATCACCATCTTCGTCTGAAATTTCCGTTGATAGAAGGTAGATTTCATTGGAATCCCAAATCGTGAATTACATTTACTTAGAACAAAAATAAATCAGTACATTCATTTACTAAGAAACAAGGACTTGCAGCATCCAACACTTGCAGCATCCAACACAGACATTTCTGATTTTTCAAGTGTATGGGAGTATGCGCGTGCATTCACTCCACTCCGAAAAAGATCGATAAGTTCAAGGAAAATCAAGAAATATAAAGAAAAATTTTTAGTAGATCGATCTTTAGTGAAGGTACCATTGTAATACCTTATCAAAACCTATGATTCCTCAATAATTTGGAGTTATAATCTAACAGACTGAATCTCTCAAATGAAGTCAAGGACCACTTACTATGAGTGAAATTAATAGAATGCACGAAGGAACCGTTTCTTCGTAATTAAATCTAGATAAAGGTCGCATGCATGAAAACGCTCTTTATGCATTCTCAGCTCACTTTTTCATGAATAATTCATGCGAGATGCAAATTGTATGAATTCTGCCGTGGTTCTTTCACTTAAAAAACTGAAATAATTCCGCGAAATTCTCCCGTTAAGTAACGGGCGCATTTGAGAGCGATTCATGTAATCGTTACCTTAATCAGCGATCTTTCTGCAGATGGTTTCGTGGGTAAATGCTGGCCACTTTGAATTATCACTAACGGTCAGGAAAAGCAATGTGACACTTCCCTTCTTATCTTTGTATATATTACAAGAATGCGCGTTAACTCACAGGCGTACGCCTGTAATCACGAGCATAAAAGTTCGTCGCAAGTTAAAGACTTCGTTACGCTTTCCGTAGCTAATTTCTGAGATAATATGCGTGTTATCGCGGTCGAAAGTTACGTAATGTAGGAATGGAAAGTTTTTAAGAACCCTTTAATTATGTCTTTGTCTTAGCCACGACCTTACCGCTGTTCGTGTTAAAAGAACGAATTATTGGTGATAAAACGTTCGTATCCAAGCTTAAGAAATGGAGTACAAAATAATATCTATCATTTTGTAAAAAGATTGATAAAATATCCTGAAATACTTAAAACGTGACTTTCATCGTGTTTCATTCACCTAAGGAAGTTTTCTTTTGGCAGTCAATTCACTATTCAAATTGATGAGTTAACCTAAGAGACCTTACACTTATTCATTATTCATAGCAATCATCACATGAAATTCAAAATATCATGTGATTGGAAGGTAGTGAAATGATTGATACAATTTTGCACGAACATTGTTCTGAATACAATTATCATTACGAAAATTTCCTATCACACTGAGGATGATTGGCTATCTTTATCTTTGAGAAAGTATTTTAACTTCTTTAAGTGTTTAACTTCGTGGTTAGCAAATATAATTCGGAAGAATTAAGGATGGATTGCTGAGGATAGCAATCAAGGGACAAACAGGGAGAAGCCAAAACGGAGGACAAGGATAAAACAAGCATAACGTAAAGGAATGAGTTAGTTAAATAGAAGTAAGGAAAATTTCGTTAAGTGGGGAATTAGAGAAGATGGACGTATCAACGGGCAAGAGGCTCGTGTACATATTTTGCTGTCAATCATTTCAGTTTTTCTCATTATCACGATTTATGTAATCGTCATTCTTTCATTCACAAATTTTTAAAGTACACTCGCTATTTATAATCCATAGACAGGGCAATGACATAAGATGACTTCGATGATTCTCTCTCCTTGCTAACTTTTTCAATCGAAATCAATGTTGTGGCCGATACAGAGAATGTCGATGATGTTATGAACTTCTCAAAATCAGCCACATTACAGAAATCTGTGTTAATATAAAGAATCAGTATCTTCCGTCTGTGAAGTATTTAGCGCTTCGTCAGACTAGAGTCTGACACCCTCGAGCTGCAGAAAACTCTGTGAGAGTGAATGAGGCAAGATGTGGCCTGAGCTAGCTTGCCCTTGCTTTCCTCACTAAGCCAGGGTGCTATCTGCGGAAAATCCACACAAGCGCAGAGCAATGATATCATTGATTAACTATGCATAAATTACTGATCATTACACATTTCATAGCATTCAATGAGGAGTGACCGAAATTAATCAGCATCACCTCAGTAGCTGAAAGACATATTTCTCTATCAATACAAAATGAAACGAGAAATGTTCTTTAAGGTGTGGTAGAAGTCTCCCCTCAAACTCATGAAAGCGATTCATGAGCCGCGCATGAATGGAAACTCGGCGTACCAATTTACGCAGTAATTCATAAGCATAAACAGAGGGCGTTATCAGACCATATATCGCCTTGACTTCCGTTTTCTTCCAAAGATCCACCGACAATTTTTTCGAAGGGGGAGGCACCGTGTGGGTGGAGATGTAGGGGAGGGAACCCGTGACTTGGATGTCTTCCAGAGGAGGGGAGGGTGTCACTTCCTAGGGAATATACACCCTCTCCCACCTTACACCTTCTATCTTATTTGCGTCGCCGCCCAATTCGACTCGACCCTATTCAACTCTCCCATTCAAATTCCCATTCACCCCCTTCGATACTCCATTGAGTCCATCCTTCCGCTTGCTTCGCTTCTTGGAAAAGCCTCCTCCTACTCGGGGGATATGGCGCGACACCTCCTCCATATTCTAATGCCTCCGTGCCTCTTCTCTCGTATCTTCTAATATTCATTTATACATTTACATACTCTCCGATCAATCATACTGCTTTCTTTCCAGATCATTTCGCATTGCGCCATCTCTTTCATTTAAGCGTTGATTGACGAAGGTTAGATGCAAGAAGAGACTTTTTAGTCTCGATCTCGACCGAATTATTTTTATAGTATGTAGCCAAGTCTGGGGGCGGATTTTGGTTACTAGAGAACTTAGGTTCAGAAAAATATCGAAATATAAACGAAAAAATGTTTCTAACAAACGCCCAGTAAAACATATATATTGACAAATTTTCAAGTATATTTGTAAATATTAATAGAATTGATACTAAAATGGAAGATCCACTAATTGTCGCAGGTTAATGAGTATCGATTTGATATAAAATATATAGAAATACATAAAATACACATAATATATCACGATGTATATAGAAAATTATATTACCACACTGGTGGTAAGACAAACGCAATATTACTCAAAAATGACTGCTGCTGCATACTACTTGAAAAACGGGAAGCCATTGAAATTTAGTACCGTTTGCTGCATTCTACTTAGGGAACCAAGTAATATGCATTAAACCCCGTGATATAACAGCGATAATGTTACAGAGAAAACGAATTTATTCGCTCAGAGAGGATACGACTAAATGATAGCATTGAATGCTCTGAAAGGCCGCAGATTCGCCATCTCTCGTTAACTCATGATTGTACATACACTGGTTGTACACTGAGTCATACGTTAGTTACATTCGGTAGGAATTTTAAGAATTGGTTTCGGTAGGGATTTTTCGGATTAAGAAGAGGCCACTATAGAAAGAATTTTTATATTCTTCCCCTATTAATAATCAGTAAGAACAATAAAATATACCGCGAAAGAAAGCGCATATGTAGAATGATGTTGTACTCCTAGAACTCCCTTCCAATGTCATGAAAGTCGTTTTTGTATTCGTAAGTCCTCTTATCGTAAGAAAACTATTATGTCATTTGTGTAATGTGTACAAATTCTACTTGAAATCATTGAAATTTATTTAATACGTAGAACAATGTGTTCAAATCGGTGACAAACTATCACTTAGCGATTCAATGGCGTCATTGATCGGATTGCAATAAGCATCATTTGCAGAAGCATGTAATTTCACATGAATCTTCTTATATCTGTAAACCGAATGCGCCTTCTTCACCTTCTATTTAATTCTCCGCTAATAATTCATGTCCGCTTCCTAATTGCTCGTATACCCGAAGGAGGAGAGAAACTCCCTAGATTGGGTTATTTACATGCATGCTGAAGACGACTCTGTCACGTTTCTTGGCACTGAAATCCTCGGTGCATTGGTTTGATTCTCACGTTCACTCAAAGAAACAAGAAAATTCCGTCTTTCACTGCCGACTGCATTTTTACTCTCATGCGGAAACCATACCCGCCAAATGATACTGCTTGTTGTCCATTTTCACCTACGTATATCGATAGATTTATACGATATGAGATTTTTCACGATTTCCGCTTTACTGTAAGGTAGTTAGAATGAGTTATTGCTGAATGCTATGAGGAGTGGAGTTTTTTTCCTTTCCAAGCGTCAGAGGTTATAGGAATCAATATTCATAATGCGTTTCTTAGCTGGAATTGCATTTTTTGTGTATTTACTTTATGGAATGGGTTTCCTGTGTCATCGGGCAATGAACAAGACGTTGCGGAAAACGGTAGCTGTTTTCCTCCTCGTAGAAACATGCCTTCTTGCCTCTTTTTACGATAGTCCAACTGATTTGTGACGGTCATTCAACTCGTTTCACAATACCAAGAATTTATGATATTCCATTTTAAGTATACCAGCCAAACAGAATTTATTTCTAATGCAGGGCTGAATTCATTTGATTTAATAAAATTTTTACTTTATTTTGCATATATGACTGTGATAGGAACATCGGCTGAGTGATAATATCGTAACCTCGGTGGGAAACTATGACAGCATCAGTGATCATGTCACAGGGATGCTAGATTCACCTGATAAATTTATCATTACTATATTCATAGATTAGAACAGTCAGAAAAGAATTAATTAAATACTATACAATTTAATGAATTAATCGATGCAATAAATAATAATTATGAAAACAATTTCCCAAAATGAGTAAATGTGAATCCCATTAATCAATTTCTGGTTTTCACCAATAACTGCATCTGAAGCCTGTAATATCTCTAATTTCCTAAAATTTGGCTCGTTTTTCTTAAATGGTTTGCTATCTTACTCTACGCTAATAATAACTTCTGTCAAATCTCGATAGTGATACAATAAGTTCTCTTTGACCGAATAATTCCATCAGAATTCCTTTTTTCCTTTGAGATTTCAATATTTTCTTGAAATAAGCGGAATGACAAACAAAAATTGCCTGGGAATTCGAAATGAACCCCGTTGATGTATTTGAAATTAAACTTAGATTTTGATGAAACTGATATAAGTCTACATTCGATTACATGCTATTTTGTTAGTAACCTCATATTGTAGGGTTTTCTGTCATGATGTTTTTGAATTTTTTTCCCCGAGGATTCCCTTTAATGATTTCTACTAATCTGTTTGTCTCAAGAAGAAAAAGATGAGTAAAAACGAGAAAAACGGCTGCCGTTTTCCGTCATCTTCTCTTCAATGCTCACGAGAAACTTATTCCGCGAAGTTAACAGACAAAAAATGCAATTCCTTCTAAGATACACTCTATGAATATTTATGACCATAAACATATGATGTATGTGAAGAATTAGTAATCCATCGGCAAAAATTTTCTTGTCTTTAATAATTTCGCAATTAAAACTGATGAGAGAAACTCTAATTAAGCTTGCTACCTCTATAGAATATCACGAATAGAGTAAAGATGAAATTCACACGGAGTGTTTTTTAGAAAAGACATAAAGGGAAATGAAGTCTATGTATATTATACATTGTACGATCGTATATGTTCTATAAAATTTTTCCATTACTGATTACAATATTAAACATAATTAGCATTGATTATAGTTCAATATTTTGTTAATGCTCGCAGTAGATTTCGATTTCAGTATCTATTCCTATAGATTATTTTAAACAGTTATTTTATCACGATTTTTTAAATATAATGGAATACCTATGATCTAATTTCCATGTGATCTTTTCATCATGGGTCTCTGATAGTCTAAATCAGTCTGGACCCTCCAGGCCACATTTGATTCAATGTGCCCTTTTAGTCACATCCTGAAGCAAATGCCCAAATTTAAATAATTTCTTCCGACCTTTCTAATGACGCCAAGTGACATTAAAGCGGAAAATTCTCTCCTTTACAAGGTATCCGAAGGTACTTGGCTCCTTAAGTGGAATGCAGCGGGCAGTACATTTCTATCGCTATATGTTTTTCAAGTGGTATATAGAAAACCCTTCATTTTTGGATCACTCATCCAATGAATTCGTTTCTCACTCCCACTTTCAATGTGAAGTTAAATGAAAGTAAGTGATATGCAATTTAAGAATGGCCAAATGGTTTTACATTCGGCCTTTCTTATCTCAGTGAATGGAAAATTCGACCTTCCAATGGAAACAAGGTTCCTCACCCTTGGTTTAAATCCTCTAGTCACATATTCAATATTCCGCCCAAAATATTCATAAAGTCGTATAGCTGTACAAGTTTTAAAATTTTCTCGTTTGCATTCACCGCAGTACATTTATCATAACATTTACTGCGTGTCAAACCGAAGGCATGGAATTCATTTTCACATTGGAACGATGTTTTCCCTCTCCTCAGAGTACTCATTCGAGAATATTTCGAGAAGTTTCTCGAAAAGGCGCCTCGAGGTGGTGGACGAGACGGCATTTCGTTTGCATGTGTACCTCCGCTGCTGTCGCAATCACAACAAACGGTAATGCCTAAGTAATAAAAATATCTTGGGCTTTAAACATGAATCGATCCTCGCGCAGTTTCATCACCCTTCTTGAATGCGATCCAACCATTCACTCCCGAGGAGGGGAATTTATCACAAGTCTGGAAATGCAAATTTCCATTCAATTCCCCATTAACTTACCGCTCCTCAAGCAATCACTCGGATGTAAATTATGTAGCGTAATCGAGAGTGCGATACGATTCCAACTACCGGACTCACGCGATCTCCGATGCAAATTCGGTTCCGACGGAGTTATTTTAATTGAAGGAATAATTCGTTTCCGAGGTAGATTTGCTGCAATTAGAGCGATCAATGAGTGTCAGATAAATTCAATTCCTCCCGGCGAAATCGCGTGTTATGTCAACTCTACGCAATAGCACTGGAATCTGTCTTTGAATCGGCGATTTTATGATTGCGAGTGATTTGTGAGAGCGTTTATAGTGATGAATAAAGCTATCGTTTCCATGGAAATACTAGAACTTGATGATGGAATTCCTCAATGATTTTCTGTTTTATCTAACTGTAGTTCTAAACATGGGAGGTTTTATTGAGCAGTAAAATGTTGGCTTCTGAAAATATGTTTGTAGGATTGGAATTTTGCTTAGTATTCATTGAGTTGCTTCAAGTAAAATACATGTATGCGAGAGTTTAGTTTCGTCGGATGTTCTTTCCAATAGGGTCAGAGTTTCAGTGCCAAAGACGAAAATGAAGAAAACTGATTTCTCATTCTCTCATTAGAATATTATGCAGGGAGAAGGAAAACCCATAATTCCACCATTTAAAGACTTTTTTTCCTCGTTCTCGTAATTGCAATATTATCTAGGACGTTTTAGCCACAATTATGACTAAAAAGAGTATATATTTCTCAGTTAATAGGAGATTATAAAACACCTGAAAATCTTTAAAGTTGTCAATTGATGGTGAGCGACTAATTTTCTTCGCTAAGAACGGTTTAATTTGGCACAGACTATAGCTAAGCATCACGAAAAGTTTCAATTTTCATACTTGGGGTAGTCCATAAATTTACCTGATTTTCAGCTTTTGACGCCCCATTATTTTTGCCTCGAAGAGAAATTCCCTGAAGCACTCTGTAACCGGCCCTCAATATTCATAGTAAGGTTAATGTCAAATGAGTTTCTCCACGTCACGTCAACAAGTGCTGCTGTTTTCAATTGGGGCATTTACGTATTTCATCGATACTATATTATTATTTAGTAACCTATCATTTAGATTTCGCTATTAATAACAATTTTTAATGCAACCAATCATCTATAACGTCGTAGATCTTGCTAATGATGAATTTCAGAAGATCGAATCTCAGCTCTCACACTCCCAGATACCCAAGTGATTCGAATTTTATGAAAGTGAACCTGGGTTCGGTTCCCGGTGGGAGTCCAAGTGTGAAAGACCTAAGCTGTCGTAACACTTTTTCTATACACATCTCAGATTGTAGGATCTTTGGGCGAAAGATATTTTCACCCAAAAGTCCCACGGACTTTATCGTGAAGTTCGGTCGAGTTATAATTGGAATATTGTTAAACAATCACTCTGAATGTAAAAGGAAAGAAAGTTGACCAAGTTGCCTATATTCAGCATGTCCTTCAGTGAATGTATTGATACAAGGAAACCCTATCAAAAGAGCGAAATTTCTACGGATTGAGTTGATGATGAGACATTCATCGTCTTTTATCTCCGCACTTAACAGAAGACATTGCCAATAACAATGATATCGAAACTGGCGAGATATCGAAAACGTTTCCGGTGGTAACATTCGCAGTAAATCGATTGCGATAGTCGCCACTGCACGTACGACCTCCTGGTCACGCACACAACCGCACCCTTTCACTGCACCCGATGGAAGAGCACACTGTTATCTGGGAATGCTTTCAATATTTCAAGTCCTATAGATCAGCAAATCGATCGATCGTAATCTACTACTGAGTTGCATATAAACCACTGAGTTATTGAAGCACTTCATATCTTTATTTTAATTTTATGAGCGATAATCTGAGAGTTCGATAGGCTTACTGTATCTCAGGCCATTGATTAGAGCATAAATTTAATGTTCGTACATTCCTATTTCATTTATTATTCCCTTACCCCCGGTCCAGTGACCTCACACACATTCATTTAATGGTCAACTGCAGGAGGGATGTAAATACTTGCAATGGACGAACACATGCAATCGTCGCCTAACCAGGAAAAACCCGAGATTCAAAGCAAGGACCTCGAGGAAGAGGACCTTGGCGTGCTAACAATTCAGTTGCCGAGAATGGTTAAGGATTTTAATAAACTGATCAATAGCATCCTCAATCTAGCTACAAATCATTTTATCGACTATTTTAATTCTTTACGAGATCTCAAAGCTAAGGACAATCAGCAAGATATAGACCTAAAGGATAAAAGGATTTATGATACAATATTGGATGCAATCATAACAAGCGTAACTACTATTATAACATCAAAGAAAAATTCATGAAATGAAATGAAACGCACTGAAGTTATGATTCATAAAAATGTATTTTATTGATCTATTTCCTAAAATATTCAAAAGAAATTCCTGGGAATATGAAATTAAATATTCGAAAATTTGATTCAAATTCATAAAATGTAAATTCGATAGAACTTGGAGGTTTTATCGTAGTGATAATAATTGCATGGATATATTTTTATCTCCTCGAGTCTTTAGTTATTAATTTTTATAGATACATAAAATGTGTATTTATAAGATAATAGTTCATAGTCCTTAAAATAGCCGAGATACTAATTTATGATGGAACATTTGGGTGCTTGATATATCAATAGATGTTGTTTCACTTTGAATTAACAGAATTAAGAATGTCAAATGAACATTGCAGCTAATGTACTAGTACTAGTAAGTAATGTACTAGTAATGTTTCAGAGTAGTGATCGAAGTAGAGAATTTGTGGCGTAAAGAGGAAAAGTAAACGGTTGCAATATCGTTAAAAGTTCTTCGACAGCTGAGACAATTTTGAACTTAAGCCCCCTCCGAAAATCGCTTCCACCAAAGTTGATTGCGCTGCCCATTTGGCTATCTGGGAGCCCCGCAAAAACAATTAACGTGAATTTTCTTCAACGCATTTTCACTCCATAATGAGTGGAAATTCCACTTTTCACTCTCCAAGATAACAAATATAAGACATTTTTCATCGAGGCTATTTAAAATTTATTTATTATTTAAAACGTTGAATAAATATCTTTCTCATTTTGAATTTATGTCAAAACTTTGTTCCATATATTAAGAAGCAATAATATAAGTAGTAACGAGTTTAAATTACGTACAAAATAAAGTTATGCAATTGTAATCATAGTTAGTTGATTGTTTTGCAGGTTTGCTACATTTAATTTTAATGTATCAATGTTGAATTTCAATATAACACTCAATTTAACTGGACGTGATATAATGTGTCGTAATTCAATCGTCTCTCAGAATGCTTATTTATTACAAAAATCCTCAAAGAAATTCCCCCTAAGATCTAAATACACTTATGTTTGCACCGTTTTGGGATGCCATCGTACGTGCTTACATCGAGTCTCATGCTCTTCCCAAACGTCCTCGCCAAATGACCTCGCTTCGTCACTCTAGGATTATCGCCAGTAATAAACAGATTATGTACTGCTAGAGATAGAATATCGGAGATCATGAGCTTATCGCGGACCTTTACGGAGTATATCTAGATAATTTATTGATTCTTAGCTTCATTCTCCCTTCATGTATGGAAATAGCAGCAATGATAGCTGATGAATAGTTATGTTCATCCTAGCTGTTTGAAATCCCAAATGATTTATTCATTTATAGTTTACATGGTTTCGGACGCGTAACAGTGAACGTGAAATACATAAAGAAATTCATTAATAGTAAATATAAAATTAGCTATATTTGTGAAATTAGTTGGATTAATTGATTAGAAAAACGCTAGCGAAGACATGGTTTACCTCAATGATTCCCATTATTTCAGATGGAACTTAACAAAATAAAAAATAGGGACGCAATAACTGCTATACAGTAGGAATTACGAACCCATAGTACATCCGCCGAAAGTGTCGCATTTAATCTGATGATTATGAGTAGCGTGCTGAATCAAGATAACAAATAAAAATAAATTCCTTAGATAATTTAATTATTTGCACATCCATACATTACACATTAGTAAAACAAACTCCGAGAGCGTGTTTATCATAATTTATTTTTACGGTTTATTATTACATTTTATTATTATAGTTTGTTGCTATTGTTTATTATAGTTAGTTTATGTATTTCATTTTTATATTCTGTTATTATAGAAAATTATTACATTTTATGGCTTATTGTTGCAGTTTGTATGGCATATCTCAAAGAAAAGTAATAATATGAATAATAATTAACGCATGAATTATGAAAAAGTGGCCAAATACTGTTATAGAAGATTGATATGAACAGTAACGACGCAAATCAAGGATTGGTGGGTGCTTTAAGCCCCGCTTAACGTCACGACCGAGTAAGAGAATCGCGACGTTATGCGGGAAGACTAATGTACTACTTAGAGTGTTGGGAGCGAAATGCCGGCGTCTTTTCCCCTTTCTTTGCGTCTTATCACTCTTTTTCCAAGTCGGGTGCCCTCCCCTCATTCTGCGTTGGGTCAGAGGGGAGATGCTCCTCAGGATAGCAATGAGGAGTAGGGGAAGGCGGTTGCGTAACATCCGGCCGACACCCCCGCCTACGCCCTCTCTCTCCTTTATTCATCCTTTTCCTATCGTCCCATTTTGCTGCTTTACTTCTGCACACACACCTCGACACATAGGCGCAATTACAAATTACATTTACCTCTCATTACATAGATTATCCTAGTTACTTGCACTACCCCAGTTAACGTATTTCGTTTCAGATTAAGTTCGACCACTTTTGTTCAACTAGCATTTATGATTCGTGATAATATTCTGTTCCTGCTTCCAAATCTTGATGAATGGAATGTATTTCATTAGTGTTTAGGAATCGGATAGAGCAATAAGTATCAGAATGCAGGAGAATTGATTCAATTTCGTCTCCGTTCTATTCGTGGCTGCGTAAATATGAAAGCTGTTGAAGTTTGAACGATACTGAATGATGACATTCATATTATTCACTCCTTAATGAATGCTACGAAAAGTGTTACTCATCGAGTTACAAATTGTACTTAACGTGAATGTTTCCACCGATAGCAATCTATCTCAGTGAGGATAACTAAACTAAATCACTCCTCATCTCGCAACGAAGCTAATTTCATTTCCAGAGCTCTTGATAGCGAGTTTGTGGTTGAAACCAGCTTCTGCAGTGAACAGATAGAATGTATTAATGATTATACAGAATGATTATACAGCTTAGTTCATTTTTTAGCTATGAATTCATGCGTAGAAGCATCAAGAATAGTAAGCTCAGGGAAAGGATTCTTTTTTAATTTTGCAAGTTCTTCAATCGAATTTTAAGTAGCAAATAAACACTTCCAAACCATGCTCAAGCGAAAACTTGTATCCTGCGTTAAGTTAGTTCGTTCTGGCTTCAGATAGGTGCCAGACCTGAACCAACAATATTTTCCATCTTTGTAGGTGATTTATTCTATCTCAATTCACATGTTAATATGTTAATTATTAATAAGTAAATTAGATGCATTCATTACTTCCTTTATTTTTCCATTGTCATCCGTTTATCACTCCTCTTACAGGACGTCCCAAAAATGACAATTTTGCTTTCAGTGGTTCATTTCTACTCTGAAAACGAAAAGCGAGAGGAATACACTGCAGCAATTTACTCGGGAAACTAAAAATGAATTTCTGCCCTTTCATTTTTAAATTTTGCGGCATTCACAAACTTCGGTGCTCAGATATTATAGCCTAACCAAAGGTGATTAAGTCACTTGCTCCTGGTCTCTATAGGTTGAAGAAAAATGAATGCAAGCCTCGAACAATTTTAATTGCTATGGCTTGTTGAAAAATCGGTAACCGTGGTGAGGGCGTTAACTCCCTTTTCAATCATATATATGAGTGAAGTATTCAGCCCAAAGGCCGGTTTGACACTCATTCTCTCCACCATTGGCTACAAACACCTTTTGAAGATTGAATTTGCCTTTTTAAATAAAGAGTGAGGAAATGTTCCTTTACTTTCCTCACTGACTAATAATAAATATTTCATCAATCTTTGGGGTTTCTATCTAATGGGAGAAAAGAGAATGCTTTAAGGTGTAGTGTAAGAAGTGTGGACAAATACAGATGTTTAGGGGAGTGATGTCAAATCGGAACTATTTGTTTCATCAGAATAATAGCGGATTTATAATTAAGAGCACTATACACTAGCCGGGGGCCTCTTAGAAAACGAGGCTTTGTCTAAAGAAAGAAAATGCCAAGGGATTTCATATACTATGCAACCTAAGTCTGGTTCTATTTTTGACGTAAAGTGTATTGAATACCATTTGAAAAAAAAATACAAACTGCAATACAATGGCGACTTTTTTCACCACAGCGTGGTGTTTTAAATTTTCGATGCCTTGTATATCTTAACATAGCTGTACGCTTATTTTAGGCATTTTTGGTATAATTCCTAAAGAAGGGATTGATTTTGTGCCTCAGGTCTCCTCTGTTAATCCACCTTTGATTAGAGATCAGCCTGAAAATATTACCGTATGTATTTACAAAATAGAACAAGTGTCCCAAAACTACAATCCGTGGACCAGATCCAGCCCGTGAAGCGTTGGCCAGCAAGCAGATTAACTGAAATACTCAGGACACCTTAATGGTAAGGCGTTTAATTTACGAGCATATCTTCTGTATTTAAATCTTGTGTTTTCTTACATATAAAACCCACTTTAGCTATTTATTTTCGGGTACAATCCATAATATATTTGAAAACATAAAATGAAGATTCTTTAGACCTGGCCCACCTTTCTGTTTCTAAGAATTTCTGCGACCGCCCCCTAAAACAATTTGGGGACCCTTGGTAGGGTAAGACATTGATATGGTATGGTATGACTTGGTATGGTATGGTATGACTTGGTATGGTACTTTAAAAAAGAGAACAGTATATAATTTGTCTTGGTTTTCGATGAGGGCGTTATTCCGCAATGGTACGTGGGAACGCTCCCTCTCCCCTTAGCTCCATATCGACCGCCAGGCGCAAATTCCGCAAATACTCGACGCCCCCTCGTTTTCTATCTCCATTCATAGAGAGCGCCTCTTTCATTCGATACCTTCATTCATCCCGTCTCTTTGATAAGTAGAGGAAAAGTGACAAAACGAGGCTACGAAAATAGTGGAGTATTTTCGAAGTGAGACGGTAATTAGTGTCCTCGAGATGCGTCATTCTTGAATAGTATAGTAGGTCGTCAACGATGCGGGGACAACGCTCGGATCCAAGGACGCTCTCTTTACGTTTAAATAATTATTTTCGTCCCTGGAGAAGACCGTAGTGGGAGGCAGGAGTGCCAACCTGCGACATGGTCGCTCATTTCAATTCACCCACGCACTGCTACCATCGGATAAACTGAGCACATTAATGATTGAGCGAAATGAAATATACGGAGGACCAGTGCCCCTTGAATTTACACTGGATAATGATAAATATACTCTTCTAAATATACTTTATTATATATTATAATAAATAATTTCGATATCATATCTTTGCACAAGGCAATAATACAAGGTACTTTTCAATCTCATTTTTTATATTATATACTACCCTGGTTTTCCTTTTTTCTTATTTGACGGTGGCTTCGAAGCTGAAACTTTTGACTGTGCTCTTTACAATTGAATTCCCTCTTTGTTTCGTTTTGCCTTTGATTGCCCTGCCGTTGTTGAGTTCATCCCTTTAAATTTTAGTCTCTGACCTCACCAAATCTTGCTCTTACTGACCTTTTCCCCAATGGCTCGGTAGCGATTACGGTTGTGAGTAAAGAATTTTGTTTGTCTAATCTTACAGGGTATTCTAAAAATGACTGGGTTACCTCATTCTATTGAGGTAACCCAGTTCTCATTATATTGATATACAGCAAACATTGCGTTTTTACCAATTTCAAGTGGTTATTTACTAGTATATTATTATTTAAATGAATTGTACCACTGGTTAATTTTAAGAATGACACATATATTTATGTGCCCCAACCTTTTTAGTGACTCGTTTTACGTTCTCACTTTTTTTATTCAAATACGAAAAATATTAAAGGATTCATCAATAGATTCCTTTTTATATCATTAAAAACTTTTATATTACTATTGGAATAGTTTGTTCTTAATAATAAAGTAGAATAGATTATATATAAAAATAAATGTACATAGACAATAGAATCAATCAAAGCCAGCCTACTAGAGCTGTACATTATAGGCATTCAAGTCCCATTTGTGAAGTGCTTCCCACATGTTCGGGAACAATGACCTACTCTATCTGATTACCGCTTAACCCTCAGGATTATTAAGCTCCTTGTGAGCTCATAAATCTGGGAATCGTCATCATTAATCCCTTCATTTATGATGTATCAGCTTCCGATCATTTGAACTCTCATTGATTTGTTTCCCAGATTAATCCCGATAAAAGGATTTAGGTTTCGTAAAAGGTTTTGCGGATTGCAGAACATCGACCTAGCATTCTTGATAAGGATAAGCTTCAATGCCACCCCCGCGTTTCCCTAGTTGCGTGGGTGTGACGGGCGGGGCTTCATCTAGCCCACCAATCCAAACACATCTCCCCTAACTACTCTTTCTACTCCCGTTCACTTTAGGGAGCTAACTAGTGTTGCCAACTTTCCGGATACATCCCAGCTCTAACCTTTAATTAAGCCTTCCAAAAAGTCGAACAAGAAACCTTTTCTACACACGATCCATGAAGGATTATTTTATATAGCACTTTATTACTTCTATATAAATATCATCTGAAAAAGGTTTTAAATTGCCAAAGTTAAAGTAGCGGCAGCAAGCAGGTGTATTCACAATTTGCTAATATGTTGGGAAAAAATGGTACGAAAATTAAAGAAAACTCAAGAAAAATGTTGGAAACAAATTTCCAGTGAAAATAATTCCGCTGTGTGATTGTTTGCTCAAAATGATTCAATATGAAATGTCGCAATGAGGGACTTCGACAGCAGCTGCGGTTCATTCGGTACAAAGTAAACGATGGACCTCCAATATTTAAGTTTTTGCTATTTTTAATCATTTTCAAAAGGGATTCGTATAGGATGCCATGTGCTAAAACATTTAAATAAAAGAGGGTAAATACTGGTTCCCTTGGATCAATACATTTGATTATTAAATTATTTAATTGCAATTCTTTTCAATTAAGGCCCGTATGCTGGGGTCCTGTGGGTCTTTTTTCCTTTCCTCTCGTCTGCCCTGGTCTCAAAGTAAATATCTAGATCGGGGGTGGGGAACATATTCACATTGGAAGGCCACTTTTATCATTTAGCTGCATAAGATAGGCCATATGTGAAACCATCAGGCCGCTCTTCAGTAGCGCATTGCCTACACTCAAGTAGTATCTACTAGTAGTAGTAGAATCGAAAAGGTGAAATGAAGATTATTTTTATTCACAAGTTAAATAAAAATAAATAAACTACTACACTTCCGTAAATTAAAATTTTAAATTTGTGAAAGTGTGAATTTTATAATTTTTATTGTACTTGTTAATAAAATTAATCATTTGAATACTGAGGTCCAACATATAATTGGATTATGATAGAATTTGTCGAAATTGTACAACGGAAAAGGAGTTCATTTGCCGAGTGAACCGAAAGAGGATATTTTCCCTTTTGTTTTCAAATGGCAAGATCACGGCCACTTGTTTCAGAAAGTATCAAAAAGGCCGCCTTTAGCCTAAAGGCTGCAGAATTCCCAACTTTGATCCAAATAATACAATTCGACCGAAGTCGAAGATTTAGCTCACGTTTGTAAGACGAACCCATTTTTATTCAAAATTATAGAATTGGAAAACTTCAACGCCGAAATTTGAAAGTACACTTAACATTCTTAATGCTTAAGATTGGAATAAACGTCACTGCTTCATATGAAGTGAAAAATCCGCTGTAACAAACTTCCAACTCTCTTCCTAATATTTATCAGGTCAGTATCCTTGAACATATGCCATACGCAACACAGGGAATACCTATTATAATGCCCGATGAAATGTCTCATCGTAGAGAAGGGCCGTATTTGGTCCAGGAATGAATTTAAAGAAACCTTTTATTTCACTGATGTCTTAAGGCTGAATAGCAGTGAGTTATGTTCTCTTTTTGCCAACAGTGAGCCGAGGATTCGTGTCAGAGCTACCCAGGTCATTCAACTTATTGCGCAATGCCCTTACCTCGCCTCTAGGAAAGGTCTTGCATTACATCTTTCCTTAGAGATATTTCCCTGTGAAATGTATTTGAGCAGAAAAAGAGGAAAACGATCTCTTGAAGCGAAGAACACACGGTTTGGTTTAAAAATTTGATTACAGTTTCTCAGCGTGATAGCCTAGCAACATTGAGGCCTCAGGTTCGAGTCCTGGTTAGGGTATGGTTGTTTGCGTGCGTGAATTAATAATAATTTGTAAGATTGGTCTCATTGGATTAAAATACGCCCTATATGGACATGATTGGAATTATTATTAAATGTAAAAGGACCAGACTGTAGTGAGGATGAAGGGCGAAGCCCAGCCCAGGGCGAAGCTTCGTTAAAGGTGCAAAATAGACATTACTACGTCATTTATAAAACAGAATATATTGCAAAATATGCAAAAATTGTAACCGCTGGTGACAGGTATAGTTTTGATTCTCTATTTTCAATTAAGTCTTCCATTCATAGAAACTAAGCTAGCATGCATTCAGTAGTGTGATGCATGAATATAACTGTTTATCATTATCAATTGGAAGGGTATGTTTTTAAAAGTGTGGTTACTCACTGAAATTAACTTAATAATTGGGAAACATCGCTAAGAGGAGGAGGAATATGGAAATTAAAGGATTAAAGTTTAATTCGTTCCACGAGCACTATAAGGTATTTTTCAGCCGTCCCCTGTGATAATTGCTTAGTATTTACTTAGTCTAATATGATTTTGACATGCATTGGGTGAGATAAACTCGAATTTTCCAAGTTATCGGCCTAACACGCCTTACATAAACGATGCGTGTCTCAGAAGTACCATCGCCTCATGGAGATAAGAGATTAACTATGACATACCTCTGCACTCGTATGCATATTATGAGAAGTTGGCCTTGTTATTTCTCCTTGCATTATCCACCGAGCGATAAAGAAAGCTATCCTCTTCAAAAACGTTTGAAATCAAACGGCTGCAGCGAATCCTCACCAAGAAATAATGGGGTTTTCGTTGGCGAATTTTGTATTTTTAGTCAACTAATCAGTGATGAGTATCGCTTAGGTCAGTGGTTTCCAAATTGGGAGTTGACCTGCGGGGGGGAGGAAAGAAGGGGGCGCTGGGGCCCCTGACCGTAGGCTAATGAGGGATAACCAAGTTAACTCGATAAGTTTGGGAATCACTAGCTTAGTCAATCAACTTTTTGTAGGATTAGACAAAGAAGGTATAAAATTCCCCAATCAACTTGGCGATGGCCCTATATAATACTCCTCGTCATAAATAAATAAGAAAGACGTTTGATTAATTAACCTTTACAGTGTCTTGGGAATATTCAAAATAAACTGCCCAAGCGATATTTTCATTCATCTATCAATGGGAAGTGTTGACAAATCCACGTGCAAGACGGCGAGATGTAATAATAGCTTTTGGCACACGACTATAAGCGTCTTCAAGGAGCATGTTGAAAGCTCAACGTAGTATGTACATACGTGCTATTCTTGAGATGTATTTTACATTTAGTTAAAATTAAGTTATTTTCAATAGGTTGCAGGTTAGTTCCTCTTTTACCAAGTAGGTCTATATGCGTATCTCAGTATTAATAATCATTCATCAGTAATTTGTTAGTTCATTTTTTCAGTGATCATGAGTATCTTAGCATCAGTAAATTTAGCCATTCAAGTTAAATATATGCCTCCTTATCGTTAACATAAGCTGACAAAGAAAACCAAATACATACTTAATTCAAAGTCAGAGGCATTCAAGGGTTTACATTCATAGCTACACATGCGAAGGTAGAGGGGTAAATTCGTTCCTAAGCGATATAGATATATTTACGACATTGATAGTAAAGCAGTGCTTGTAATAATTCTAATATCTATAATTCGTCGACTGTCAAATATTTCTAATTTCGTAAATCGGTCTAATATCTAAACGATCCAACGATTTCCGCATCAAACTGTCTCCGAAATGGAAGGAGGAATACATAAAAGTACGGAAGGACCATTCGGAAGTAATAATATTATATTTATAAATCCAACGACATATAAAAGCATGTATTGTACAAGTTATTGTCATCGATCGTATTTCAATTAATTAACATGCAAACGAATCACTAAATACATTACAAATAATTCATCTTATTACATCTACTTACAGTAACCACTTTTACACCTTATAACCGTTATTCTTTATTTAACATTCACAAAAAATATGCTACACTACAAAACATATAATTACAATTACGATGAAATAAATTCTTTATTTCTTATGGATGTTTCTTTTAACTTTAATAAGTACCAGAAATCACACCTGACTCAGTCTCGTTCATTCCTTACAGTTTTTATTACATTTTTAACATTATAATCTAAATAAACATGTTTTCCATTGACAAACAGGCTGAATGTTTGAGTCAGTAGATGTATATACTTATATATACGTCAATTAGTTAAATGTAAATATATACATACACAATACATACATATCAAATTCCTTTCATTAAAAATTCATTTGCACTGTAAAATGACTTGCAAAGCAAGTATTTTTTCAATTTTTTAGGGAAAAGTTCAACCTTAACGTTCTTCAACTCACCCTGTAGCATATATATAAGGATATTTATTATTACATGCCAACATTCGTTCAGTTCCAAGTAATAGCGCAATTTATATACCAAGAATATCACTCTTTGGTTTCCGAAAGATAAGCACCGGATAAAAGTCCGTAATTCCGTTTTAAAAAGTCTCTGGAGGAATGCGTTGGCAGGAGAGCGGATTGAGGGGAAGGGCGGAGAAAGTGAATTAAATGAAAAGAGGAGAAAGGAAGAGCAATTTCAGCTTATGAATGAAACTGCTCCAACCATCACTTCCACGATTTCCTGGCCTCGCAAAATTCTAAATAGCTTTCCCGTTTCCTGTGCTCTCGGGAAGTATTTTATTGCAGGTACACGTCAAAACGAAGGGCTACTTTTGCTAGTGTACGTGCTTTGTGGAGCGTGTTATGAGTTACGCTGATTGTGAGTCGCTTATCATTGAATTGGAAAAAACTTAGAGAATCTTGTCCGCGTGAATGTAGTGCGACGTCAACTAATGAATTAAAACATGTTATATTATATTACCAAATAGTATTATACAAACCACTGATAATATCAGCAGTTTCGATCATTTTAAAATATAGATTAAAGATCGCTGCCTGAGAATGAGGATTGTTTATTTATCTCAAAGACGTAACTAGGTAAACAATCAAGTGCCGTGTATCAAAGCCAATATCCTACAAAATCAAATGATTTCTCGAAGATTTTTAATCTCTCTTATACGTCAAGTTTATTTTTTAAAGGCTTAGGGGCCTCTGAATGTGGTACTTGAAGATATATCTTGTATGAGTTAAGGTAAAAGAAAAATAAGCTCTGCCAGTAATACGATCGAGAAAAGCAAAATAAATATTACAATACTCGCCACGTCTTTCTGAAAATACTTATGAGATCTTTAGAAAGTCGATTCGATTTCGTAGAAAGTTACACTTTGATTTTCGCCAAAATGTCGAGAGCTTCGTTTCTCAAGGTGATGGTCGCTCAAATTTCAGAGTTTAGCAGTATATTTTATGTGAGAGCTACTATTTACTATAGGTAATGCAGTGTCGTCATTTATTTTAAATATAAACATACCGTTATATGTTACTAATAAAATATTAAGTTGTTTAATCGATGATAATAAAAGAAAATATATATTTTATATTTATTTACAAACTGAAATTTTAAAGGATGAAATTATTTAATTTTTATGTCGGAAAAGACCTTTCGAATAATTGAGTGGCCATTTTAAAATCAAACACACCTCTAACTTACACGGTAGAAAAATCCACGTCTGTAAAAGTATACAGAAATATCGTGGTGTGATGAATAGGATTAATGAATAATGATAACTTTTTTATTAACAAAGTATGGAAGAGAGTATAGACATTTAACGCCATTTTTACGACATTTTCCATCATACCTGACGTCATATTATCTATGTAAAGAGGAAGGGGCGGATCTAGAAAATTGTCAACGGAGTTACTTGCCAAGGGAAACGGATTTAATACAATTCTCATGTGAATTCACCTCCAATTAATTTTTTAAAATACTATATTATCGTGATGAATACAGTAGATGTATAGTGATCGTGGAAGAAGTCCATAATTAAAGGATATTCAAATAAATATATAATGAATAAAACTGAAAGCCTCTCTGTTCCCCGATCTCGTGATGCTGTCGAATAGACTGAAGCTGTGGCTAAATTTATAGGAAATCCCGAGTCGTTTATACCTCATGTTCCCCATGAGCGACACCGGCAAAACACATAAGAAAACAGGGGGACACCTTCCGGTTAGGAAGCGGATCCTATTCTAAGCAAAGGGAAATACCTCTGTGAGGCGGATGTCTTTTAGGAGGAAGCTGTGGCCATCAAACAGGGGTAGATAAGAGATGATCGGTGGACAGTCAATCACATGGGAACAGCGGAAGTGGTAGGTGGCTCGTTATGGGGGCGGGACGTTCATTAGTCGGCCATCTGTATGCGATCCCTTCCCGAATTGAAAAATTCTCTTTTGGACGGCGATGACAGATGGCCGATCCCGCATCCAAATGGTTTTCAATCGCTATGATTGCTTCACAACAACTTCTCTAGGGTGTGGGAATTGCTGTTCTCATTTCAATATCAACCTCTTCTTTACGAATAAGAATTCTAAAACTGATGCTCAGGAGCGGGAACAGATAGTGTAAGAAGGATTTTTACAAGTTTAGGAAAAAATTTTCCTTTCAACTATCCTTTATGACGTAGTAAAAGAATTTTTGATCATTGAAATAATATTAGATTCGCTATTAATTGTCAGAGGAAGCCATAGAGTATTTAGGGAGAGCAGAAGGGGCATACTCCTTCCATAATATATGATGAATCCTTCCATATATATAATGAATAGAATCAAATCAAACATTTCAGGTACACCAAAAGAAAAAAAGGACTCGAGTAGATAATATAACGAATAAAAAAATGATAGCTGTGTTATTACTTATAAATTACGGTTCTGCTAAGGCTGAAAGGACTTGTCAGCAGGTGCCAGAGTTTAATGAATACTTCGTCAGTTCTCAAAAACTAGTAATTTTCATCATAGGCCTCACTTTACTATTCTGAAACGCTAATTTATGTCATGTTTAGTAGCCATACATTCAACATTCTTTTCATTGCACTGATTTTTCTTAAATATTAAGGAGGTTTACTTAATAATAAGGCTCTTGAATGCATATTTGTTTGTTCCCAATTGCAATGACAAATCCGTAGACACGCTAAAGGAAAAGTAATTTGTAATGTCCACAAAAAGAAGAGTCATTGCAATGGGAATTTACTTGATACGGAAAACTGTTTCGTTTCGGAAACGAGTGCGGAGAATTGGTCACGTTTATTCCTATTTAAATGATGGTTAATCCTTTAGGAATCACTCGTAATCCTGGCTATATCCTCATATGATCAGCTCATTCGTTTCTTGATTAAGGCCTTGCCGTTTTTCCCGTCATAATCGCGGTTTGAGCAATCGTTGGCGAGGTTTTCGTCGTCAAGGAATTTCGTCATCACATTTTCCGTGGAATCAATCAAGCGGAACTCATCCAGTTACTATATCCATTAAGCACCTCTCTCAGTTCTTGCTTAGGGAACGCATTATCTCGCATCACTTCCGCGATGAGAAATCGCGGTCGACGATCGCAATATGTGTCATTCTCAGGTGCACAATGAGTACAGACCGAAAGAAGAATTCGACTGGAATTAATCAAATGAGGTCCTGCCCCAAAGTATGCACAATCAAACTGAGCGTAGTTTGGGCAATATCTTGGGGGCAAAGATCTGCATTCGCAAGACAAAAACCTATTCTATTGCATTAGCAGTTGACAGTAGTTTGGAATTACCGTATAAACCTGCGTTAAAGTTTTTGGGACATTATTCTTGATCTATCATAATAATGACCGTTAAAAACTGTAACCTCCTGCTTTTTATCCTAAATTTAAAGCAAAAAATGCGTTATATACAGTATATATCAAATTGAGAGAGCCCATGTAAATACTTTGTTAGATGTATTAGGCAAGCACAAGGAAAACATTTTTCATCCGTTATGAAAAGATTACTCATTCTACGGTTTCTCATTTTTCAAAGCCGCTTGTAGGATTAATAAATTCAAATGTAATTTCACTGGTAAAGTTTGTAGGAAAAATTCAGCTCTTATTTGAAGGGAAGCTTTTGGTTTCGAGCAGTAATTCGAATATCATAATCTACTGGGTGTATTGCTAACGTTTTTGTGATATTGGGTTGAATAGAAGTAGGTTTTCCATTTAACTTTCGGCGGATGTCGTTGGTGGTATTGTATCGGTTATGAAATGTACAGATGATTTTGAAATGCTCCTGAATTTTTCAAATCCCGCAAAAGAGGCATTGAACGTGCGCGAAGAAAGAACGTGAAATGTCCTCGGAATTGAATTTGAAATGTCATAGTAATGTTGCGAATATTTGCAACGAAACTATTTTTTTTTGAATGGGACAAGAATGTCCAGTTAATATACAGGATGTCGCAAAAATTACGGGTTTTCCTCCATCTACTTGGTAAAATAGAATCCAGCAAACGGTACCTTTGGATTGCTTTCCGTTTTTCAAATTTAACCGAGTACAATGCGGCAAACCCGTCATTTAGGACTCCCTATATTAAAACTTTAACAATATTTCTGGTATACTATTTTTTGATACCCTTCGTTTTAAAAATCAATTGCTTGCATTAAGCAAGAGCATCTCCTTTTAGATCCTTTCCTAATTGCAAACTATTGAATAACTTTTTAATTATATATCTTAATTCTCCTCACCACAATTCAGCGGCTGAATTTTCATTTGGTGCATTCTTAATAATTATGTACCAAAATTGGTACCTTTCATGTTTGCTTCGTTTATATCGTAGCGTGCCCTCGGTCTGATCTTTGCGCCTTGTGCTCCCTATATTGTACATTTGTTCCTGGTCATCTCGTTTAATATAATATTATATTAATGATTGGGACAGTATCTTTGTAGTGATAGTATCGTTAAAAGTGCTTCGACAGCTGAGGTCATCTTGCCTATATGGGCTCCTACCGAGGATCGAACCCAGGATCGCTACCTGGGAGACTCGCAATATCGTTTTTGATGTAAGGACGACTGCTATCAATTGCACCGAGGCCGAACTCGTCACCAACTCTCGAAAATGTTAAGGTTTAAGAAATTGAAAAGCGAGATTAAAACCGTTGGAATAGCATAGATTTATTTCTTTAATTATCCTATCGAATTCTAGTTCTACTTGAGAGCGGTTTGTGTCATTATCATACTTTCGGAGGCACTGTCTTCCTTCCTTTTCATTGTTTAAGCCTTTAAGATGATGATGATGGAAAAATTTTGATGACGAAACGTAATGATCGAAGGAAATTATTATGCTTAGAGTAAGCAAAAACGGTTCATTGATTCCTTTCGTGTCTTTTCCTATTGAGCCGTATTAATACCATTTGATTGAATAGCATAAACGAACCAAGAGTATGAGATGATTTTAACTACTTCTAGTCGTGAATGACAGCGTAGTACTCTGAACTCGACCGAATATTCTTCTCTATATGTCCTCCCCATTATCGGAGGCTGACAACCGATTTATAAAAGCGTATGTTTCCTTTCTTTTCTGTTTTCCGTCATTATTCCTTACAATACGACTAAACAGTTGATATTTGTCTTTACGCAATAGGTTTCCAAAGTTTTTCATTTCTTTTTAGTAGGGTTTTATCGCATACTACAACGTCAGAATTATTCAACGCGATCTCTGATAGCCTTTAAGATATGAGTGGTAACGTTTTCGGATGTATGTGAGTTGCACTATGTCCGCAGACTATGTCTGCTTGACATACTCGGTTTTCTACTGACCTGAGAACCCGTGATTCTTACCATGAAATTTATTCTAAAGTTCACTAAGCTTGGTCAAAATTGTTTTTCTTAGGAGCGATAGCGGTCAATTAAATTGTCTGAAAGCTCGATTTCGTCCCTAGTTGAATAGATAATTCTCCGCACAAATACTGACAGGATTCCACTGTAATGCGGAGGGATTTGAGTCATCAACCGAATTGACTTCTTTGGAATACAACTGTAGGCCTCATTTGGAGAGAGATTATTTAAATGAACCCTCAGGAAATCCTCCATTGCGAGATTTCTAGCAGTGTATTGTGCCGAGTTAAGATTAGTACGTGGCATGAGGAGAAAATGAAACTAATCAAATAAAAGATAAACGATTAAAGAGTGAAAAATGACACAACTAAGACACGAGAGATGTAGATGAAACAGGAAGATAAAAATTTTGACGAATTGAAACAAAGATAATGTAAGTTGAAATGGAGATCAAAATTATGGCTTTATTGCGTCGTGTGAAATTTAAAAGTAAAGATGTAATCGAGGAAAGGAAAGCAAAAACTAAGCTTGTTTGTGCATTCTTTCTTACATTTAACTGTATAGTATTCGGTCTGGAGGCCGGTTTTAAATCTCAGCCCTTCCAATATCAGCCAGCAAAAGCTTTGAGGAAGTATTGATGATTGTAATGGAAAATGAGTAGTGAGGTGGTTTTCCTTCACTTTTTCCATTGTGCCAGAATGGTGTTGTAAGTCTAAAAGTCTACGTAAGTGCTGTACTACGTGGTCTTACGAATAACACATTTCATAGTACTCGATAAGAAGAAGCCTAAATGAATGCCATTACTCAGCATTTGCAAAACAGCGCCATTCTTCATCATTCATTTTCTCTTCACTTCTTCTCTTTCATATTACCACAATAATGAAAATTATGAAATGTTTAAATAGGTAATCGAAAGGGATCGTACTTTTTATCTCCCTTCTGCGCCAAAACACAAGAGAGAAATATTTCATTCTTCAATCAATGGAAGCAGCAACACGTCGTCTTTGGAAATAAAAGCTCTCAACATATTTCTCTGGATGACAATACTTTCTCCGTACGTCGAGAAAGTGTTACGATAGCTCCATCTCTCGCAGGTTCTCGGAGAGTGGCGCTGCGGTCGGCCAAGTTAGTGGGAGGGTGCACTTCCGGTGGAAAGGAACAAGTTATGCGAGACCTTCCCTCCCCCCTCCACTTCCGGTCAAGGAGATAGGCTCCCCCAAGTGACCACGAATCAGCTCTTCCCACTTCCTTCCTTCACAACCTCTTTTTCGCGGACCCACACATCCGCTCTTCCCCCGACGCACACACCCGGTTAAGACGCTCTTCGGAGCGAAAATCACGTCTTCAGCATGAGCATGATGCTGATTGCATTAAATAATTTTTAAAAATGGTCTGATTGACGCACAAAGAGAGCGTTTTAATTGCTTGACTCTGGTCGTTTTTCACTCTGCAATCAAATCATTTTTACCTATTTAAATAAATAACGAAACTATGAACAGCGGCGGTGAGAGGGCTTCACGATTTTTCCGAGACTGCACTCAACAGACCTAAAAATACTTCTTTTCTGGTTCATCCAATACGTTGACTTCTTAAAGCTGTGACGAAAAGAAACGTCGAAAAGCGACTTTTCAATCTACGTTCTGTCCCGAGAAAAAAGTGATTGAGAAGGTCTCTCATGATCTCATAGTTCGTATAAGTTCTGACGGTGGGATATAGATAACGACACGGATAATGTAAAAATTGTGGTTTATCGAACAAAATGAAATATAGAGCAGGTTACATTGAATTGATGGGAAAAATCCGCGTTTTAAGCGGTCTATATAGCATGTATTTGGTGCGAAAGGGACCGGTACCGTGAGAAAACTCCGTCTTAATCGAGATAACGTTTGAAGCGGAGGAATTTCAATGCAGGACTAAAGCATTTAGAATTTAAACATGTAATTTTGCCAAAATCTGCGTAGTATTCAGGCTTGTTAAGAACTACAGACCCTCCATTAGGTATCCAAAGCTTTGGAACAGAAAGATTACTGGGCAAGACGAGGAGTGAGGCAGTTTATCCTTGCATTCCTTCAGAATATAAATGACAAACAACCACGAAAGTGCAGCACAATGACTCAATGGCTGGTGATTTTCTTGGTATTAGAGACCTTAATGAATGCTATTACCCATTCAGTATCATTCGTACATCGATAATTTTCGCATTAACACCGCGATAAACAAGGCTGTGACAAAGGTAAATTGAAAATACATTCTTCTCCGTCCTATACAAAAAGATAAGTGAACAATTTGGCTAGAGATATGGTATTAGGAATATTTTACTTTTGCGAAATAAAGTTTTGGTACGTCAAATATTCTAGTATCCTTCGAAATTGCTGATTTATGGTCAAAAGACGTATTCTTAACTTCTCAGTTGGAATACTATGCCGCACTTACGGCGCATCGCACACTTCTACAAATACGTCTTTTTTGTCACAAAAATGTACCGACTTTAAAAGAAAAATAATTTATTACAATTTAATGCAATAATTTCAAGTAAAATTTATGGTTAAATTCATCATTCACAAACTTTTGTGGACCCGAAAAGAACTCAAGGTTTTAGCCCGAAAATTTGAAGTCTTGGATTTAAGAGTGGAATAATTTCCTTCATATTGGCACCATAAACGTCCAATTTTGGACCATTTTAGCGAGGGACATAAAGAAAAAATTCTGGCGACGAGCAGGAACACCAATGCCTATTCAGAAAAAGCCCGATTCGCCGGGAATCGAACCCGGGACCGAGGTGTTGGTTGGCTAAAACCATTCCGGCATCACCGAGGTGTGTTGCCGAATATCTCAATAAGGTCCCAACTTTGTATTTTTTAAATAAAATATGATCAGCGATTATCGTTGAATTTGATTTATTTATTCATCACATACAGCATAGCATTTCCAATGTACAGTCTCAATGTTACAAGTAAAAGTTAAGGTTACAACAATTTACTCCACGTGAACGGAAGAGGCAACGATTACGACAAGAGGAAGCTAAAATGGAGGCCGAAATCGCTGAAATCCGATTCGAAAGAATCAAGAATTAAAGTGGAAATCGTTTTCCCAGGGCGGGTGCGCATTTGGTGCCGGCCCTGGTAAGGTGTGGATTGTGACTCACGTAAACAAGAAAGACGCGTCCATCAAATTGCACGGAAAAATAAAGGATGGGTAACGAGTCTTATTTTGTCTCGGCGAAGAACAGCACCGAAACCGTTGCAATTTACGGTAAAAACCTTTTTGCCCCTTTTGCCATTCAAGGTTACATCTCTGCCTTGAGATTGGTTATGGCGATATGAAATCTTGAATGAAATCTGTAATGTATTCAGACGAGCGACGTTCAAAACGAGAAGTAAACAGGGATTTGAATCGATCTTCCTTGAAATTTTCATAAGAAGATTGTGTCGAGTTGGATCTCTTTACAATTTCGGTAGTTCTATGCTCATGACGAAGCATTATTTCTACACTGCCACCGTGGCTATTCTAGGAGTGATCAAGAACCATGACGGAGAACGAATATCACGTATTTTAAGTACTCACTATCTTATATTTGTTAATCACATTTTCCCGAGAGGAAAATAATTCTAAATTAAGCGGTCGTTATGTAATAAGTGTGTTCATTCGCAGAATTTTCCATTTGGGGTCACTGGAGATCAAGTTTAACAATTCTGTCGCTTTGCTATGGAAGAAGAAACAAAATGGTGGATAAAATTTCTCTCGGAATGAATTTTCGGACGAATCTACTTTAAGTGAAATGCATCGCAAACTAGAAAGCATGAATATCGTAGAAGTGTAAGAAAACACGCAGCGTAAATTCAAGCGAACGTCTTCCCAACGAATGAATGCCCAATACATCGCGAGATTTCGGCATTTGATATTCGATTTGAGCTGTCCTCACAGCAGAAGACAGTCGAGAATATTCATTTTTCCTCCTTTTTGAAAATTTGAGTGGAATACAGAATGGCAGCGCACTTCGATCGTCAAATGCACGAATGGAATATCACCTTCCATTTTCACATCACGAAAAAACAGCAATGCCTCGACGAACGAGTTCGCGGATTCGCATTAAATAACTTTTATTCGTACATGACGTCCGATAATTACGGCCATCGAAGACATTTGCAGATTCGTTTAGCGACAGCCAGTCAATCGACGTCGGACCACGTGACCCGGCGGATTTTGGGCGGCGACGCCGTGCGAGGGCGTCGCAAAGCGGGGCGACGCTATCCGAGGCCGTGACTTCCGCTGGCTTCCTCCCTTCCACACACACACACAAACACACACAACCTCCCCCCCCCCTCCCTCACATTCGCTCCCCTACCTATCCCCCTCCCCCCACCACTCCCTCCTCAGCCGTCCATTCAAGTTCCTTGCCAGCCGACTCCCCATTCATAAAAACGTAATCGGCGCTGTGTGGAGACGGCGGTAGGTGGCAGCTGCGTCGCAGTTTTCTCTTCCCCCTCCCACGCCCACCCCTCGGCAAGCGAGTTCTGTTTCTCCCCTCCCATTTCCTTCCTCCCCCCAGACCCCCACCCACCCTCGGGGCCACAGCCGCGCGTCCTCCGCTTTCCCTCTCCCCCCCACCCCATCCTTCTTCCTTCCTCCGCGAGATAGCGCTGGCGGCGGTGCTCCACCATCAGTCGGAGAGCCTGCGTGGTGTAGTTTGGTTGTGGTGGAAGCGGTACTCTCCGGGAGAGAGGAGTTTATAGAAGGACTATCTATCGAGACACGCGTGCTTTTTTCCCGCAGCGAACCGCCGGCGCCGACAGCTCCTGGATTTGTCGCGGCGCCGTGCTCGATTACCTCCCTAAGACACAAATACCGTATTGTCGCGTGTGCAGCTCTTTCGATCCGCTCCTGGGATGTGAAACCGAGGATGCGTGTGGCGGAAAATGTGCCTTTCGGCCTCCTGCAGCCCGTCGCAGGTGGAACGTGAGATCCTTCACATATCGGATGAATTCCGAACAGTCGTGTTGGTGAAGGAGATCTGAAAAAGGCGCCATTTTATACTCCTTAAAACTAGCAGAGAGACTTCTTTGCGACCGTCCTTTCTCTCTTGTTCCCCTCTCCTCCCCCACCGGGGTGTGAATGGGCTAGCGTCGGATACGGAATGCCTTGACACCGTGTGTTAGGCAAGTGAGTGCTTGAGTGAGTTTGACGGAGAACGTGCTGTGTGGAACGAAAGGAATTAATAAGTAGAGAAATTTCAGGATCCAAAAGTTCGGAATTTAGTAGGGTTTGCCGGGGCTTTTTTTTTGGTAACCGTCGTGACTGTGTGGTGACGTCGTGGGGAAGCTGCAAGTATCCCGAGTTTTCCCCTCTGTTTTTTCCCCCTTTGGGTGCCTGCAAGAGCTACGTGCCCCATACCGCATGAGCGTACCAAAAGGGACGTGATGCGAAGGTCCGCGTCTTCGAACCGCCCTCATCGCAGTCGTCCCCAACCAGACTCTGCATCAACCAAGTAAGTACCCCTCGTACTTTTTTCAGTTTCGCCAACGTTTTACGCGACTCCCCGGAATAATTCGTTGAGGAGAAAGCGCACGTTTTTTTTTCATTCACTTGCACATAAAACTCTTGCCGACCATTTGGTTCTCGCCCGTCCCACCATTTTCTGCCTCCCCCCCTCCCTTCCCTTCCCACTGGGGCTCTCGCTTCCTTCCGCCCCGCCTGCTCCTTCTACCGCTCCCCTCTGCTCCCTCCCTCCCTCTGAGCCAACCTTTATGAATAGAAAGGGACTTGGCGGGTAGGGAGTCCACCAGTGGGAGCAATGCTTCCTCGAGCGCCGTGCCGGCGAGCCTACCGCGTCCGAGACACGAGTCGAGTCTATAATCGAGCGCCAAGATTAAAGAAAAAAGGAAAAAAAGTCTGTCATTCAAATGCCCCCTAAGCGCGATTCCGTTTATTTGATGGTGGAGGCAATATGGTCTCTTTGTCGGACGGAGGTTTTTTTGTCCGATCGCGTACTCGTGTAATGTTGGTCGGAGGGATTTCGTTGCGTTTTTGTTCTCGCGGTCCCATTCAGTTTATTTGTGGGCGGGAGGGAAAATGGGGTGCACTTTTGGGTGCTTCAGTCGCGGTTGTTTTGGGGCCCAATTGGGCGACTTGTAACCCGGTTTTCTCTTCGGTTTAGGGGAATGCGTCCCGCTAACAAGAGATTTACTCGATATCCGGTCTCAGAGGCCGTGTTAACCCAAATTCCAACCCGGTTCCGTATTGCTAGCATTTCCTATCCTCGAATTGGGAGTACTCCCTTGCTTGTGGAGGTCTATTCGGTATGTTTGAATAGTGAAGTTAAAAATGTTAAAATTCCGAGTATAGTTTTGAAGTTTCGCAAAGTGACGGCTCTAATGTATCAATGATTTTTTAAGTTCCATATTTCTTTTCTCCGATAGACTATTTGAGGATTTTCTCGGTGTAGGACGAGTAAAATGGGCTTATTGAGCGATTGTCGTGTGCCAATCAAACCACAACCACGTTGCACGTCACAGAAGTGACCAAATTGTGGCTCGCGAGCTACGTACGATTCAACTTTTATCAAGTAATGATAATCTTATAACGAAACTTCGCTGATTATTTGAAAAATTGTATCAATCAGAGTTGTTAACTTGACAAGCATGTTTCAATTGTGGCTCTTGAGACACATTTGAATCTTCAGTACCTCCAGAATAGACTAATGACCATAATTCATTCATTACTTGATAAAATGGAGTCGATGGGTGCAGTGTTTGAACGAAAATGTTGTTCACCAGGAATAAGTGCTTTTGTTATATATGCAATAAACCGTATATGCGCTGAAATCTAGAAGTCCAGAAGGTTCTTAAAACAAGGCTTACGGCCCATGTTTGCCCACCGGCGGTATCCTAAAACACAATAATTACCCTTTAAGTTCTCCTAAAAATCTTCATTACGTGTTAGGTAAATCGATGACGGATTGCGTTTAAAATCTCAACGTGGAAATCAATTTACTTCCGCAGACAATGTACGAATTGTGATCATCTCCATGATCGTAATCGGCTTTCGTAAAATAGGGTTTTGAGCATTGATTTTGATAAATAGCATTCGATGGCACAGAAGACAGTTTCGTTGGACGCCGCGTTTGATTTGGCGTGTATTCGAGATGGCGCTAATTTGCTCTCTCGCGCGATTCATTCGTTTCGGTTGGGAGTACTGAAAATTTTGTTTTCCGAGGGGAAGGTAATGTATGTCAAGGTGCTTTGGGTCGTTACGTTCCCCTCCCGCCCCCACCACCGCCCTCAGATTAGATAACTTCCTGCCAAGTGACAAGTCCGAGAGACTTAATTTAATTCAACATTCTTGAGCGCTCGGAACGTTGTTCTCTGCTTTATCAGTCACTTTGCCCTATTCTGACCCTTCGGATCAAAAAGTTGGGAATAACTCTGAGATAAATTCCATGTTTTTCGAGGCGGTTAACTTTTCGAATCGACTCCAAATCCCATTCATCCTACACTTGCATTAATGAGAGAGGATTTTAACGGAAAAGTATGGTTTTGTGTGGTTTTGACGCTCTTTTCTTAAATCGGCTGCGTTATTTTTTTGTCTCTGAGAATTTGTTTGGATCGATTCGATTTAGGTGGATATTAATTCTTAAAGTACTTAATTATGCTAAGAAATGTGCTGTCCACGTATTTGATAAATCCATGGCACCGATTTCGGGTCACAACATGAGAAGATACGGAAACTTAAAATTAACAGAATAAATACTTAAAAATTTATGGTCATTTTCAAGTAATAATCTATGGATTGTATATAATGATTGATTTAGTAAATTTATATAAAGCTAAACCCTCCCGCTTCACATAGCATACCGCTATTCAACCAGCTCGAGATGTTTGGTCCATTTGACTGAATAGGGTTGTGACGGGATATTTCTTATGATAATCTAAATTAATCCCAAATTAGGATGAATATCGTTCGTTCATTCTCCCAATCCACGGCAAGGCTATTGTAATTCACCGCTGTCTTTTCCAAAAGCAGTGTTTCTGGATAGAATGATCACACCATTCAGGTATTGTCATTGAGAAGTTAAAAACCTGCAGTTTCATTCATTCTTCTCGGCCAGTGAGGCGTGCCCCAGTTTTTCGGACAATTACACTGGCATTTGAGCGCGATATCATTCTTATTTCGGAGAGAAATTGAACTCGTCCTTGCTTCTCGATGCCATTTTTTTCGCCGATGTACAGCTCTCTCAAGAAAGTGGTAAACAAACCGAAGGAATTCAATCCAAGGAGATAACGTGCAAGTGTCCTTCGGGTGCGATAAACGGTTTATTTACGGTCATTTGAATCACCGTAATTTCGCGCTATCCAGATAGAATTCCGTGACTTTTTCGTCTGTCGGCGATACCCTTTGGATCACGCTCGATTAGTGCTGAGAAATGCCTCCTTGGCAACCACTCCATCGTGGATCCTCCTTGTTTCCGTACGTTTTGTTCTTTGGTAAATTTAGTGATGCTTTCGCGTAATAAAATACTGAAATTTTGAGTCTTTTCCCTGCTCTTTGCTTAATCTTTTTGCTAGCGTTCTTTGTTTCCGAGAATAATTTATCGAGGAATATTGAATGTATATTAAAGGTAATGTGGGAATGTTTTTTTAGGACTTCCGTCAGTTACTTTTGGAAAGCGAATTTGAAAGTTCTGCAAATCGGTTTCGGGTATGTCTAAATTGAATATCATAATCAGCTGAGTCTTACTTTCTATTGCTAACGTTCTTGGTGACATTGGGTTAAATTGAAGTTGTCTCAAATTGAAATTAAGGCCTATTTTACTGGCGAATATCTGTAGGCTCCGTAATGGTAATTTGATTTCCGCCAAGTCTTGGTTTTGATATGTCACTGGCTATTTCGAATCCCACAAAGTGGATTTGAACGTGAAAGGAAATGTGAAATTTCATCAAAAATGAATTTGAAATGGCATGGAAAGTAATTTCCAATATTTGCATTAAACTACTTCATTTTTAATGGGATAAATTCGTAAGAATGTCTATTTAGTGTTTCTATAGGGTGTCTCAAAATTTAAGAGTATGCTGCATTCTACTTGGTGGAATATAATCAGTAAACGGTAAATTTCTTATACCTTGAAGGTTTTTACTCTACTAGAGTAGAATGCGGCAAACCCGACAATTTTGGTAAACCCTCAATTTCACAGCGAAAATTTTACTCTTAATATGTTATGTTGGTTTAGTGATTTGAGTTTTGCCTTAGAAACGAAGGGCCGGTTGTTTAATTCAGATAGTATTACCTTAATTTATAACTGCGTTAATATTGAAATATATCGGACCATTCTACCGTGATTAACCGAACACTTGGGTGTGGTGATTCGCTGTTTTTCTAGACCGTGCAATATTTTTTAAATATCGTTGGAAATCCTACTCTTGAATTGTTTTTCACCATCGAATGATTTAATGTATAATTTCATAAAGAAAATATTTTATTTATTCACTTTGTATATCTGTACAAATGTCTACTAAATACACTTGCATATTCTTCCAACGTTATCGTAACCATCTGATCGTTGTCTTGTGATTAAACCGTAAAATATTGATCAAGTAGTCGGTAAAGACATCACATATACTGTATTACGTATTGCTCGTTGCATTGGTCTTTTTACTTTCATTACAGTATGTAATGTTGCGTATGCTCATTACGGTATGTAGCACTTGGTCCATGCCGAGACGCCCCCTCAGCTTTTCCCCTCGTTTAATAATAAAAATCGCTTTACAATGTGGACGCCTCTTATAGGTGACACAAATACTCTGTGGAGGCGTGTAGAAAGTGTTCGAAAATACCCTTAGTTTCCTTTTGATGTCTTCCGCGGAATCGGTGACATTTTCCCGTAAACATCAACGGCGAGACTTCCGAAATATTTTTAGACGTATTTTCGTTTTTTTCCCTTCCTCTCCATCCTCGTGAATTTCGGGAGGTCTCCCATTTTATTTTAACCTCTTGAGTCGTAGGCGTGGGATAATTGTCGCAAGTGACGGTCATATCCATTCTTATGGGGTATTGTTTGGGTTTATATGAAGCGAATGGGATGTGATTTAGATTTTAAATTAATCGCTTCTGATAATGATTTTGTTGAATGTTGTACGGTGGAGCTAAGTATGGCCGAAATATTTCGATGTTCCTTGTTTTTGATTTGGTAATTAGATCGTTACGTGTGAGTTGTTTGATAAACAATAAAGCTACTTAATTGAGGCTTTCTTTCATGATGGATATTAAAAGAGAATTATCAATTTATTGTATTTATCAACTCATTTTGTGGTTAAAGAAGAACAAGGTTCCTCTTTGATGGATTACACCGTTGAAAGGAAACGCTAATAAGTAGAAAGGTCGACGAAACTCTACGGTAACCATCGTTTAAAATCATTGAACTTATTAATAAGAACTTTAAATCATCAAATTTTATTTAATTGTTAACACGAATATTACCAACGAGAAACAAAGTATAAATAATTGATTGATGCTGAAGTCATAAGTCTTGTATTTAATATTTAACTTCTAACAAACTTTTAATTAGACTTATGAGTAGTAATTGTTTAAGATTATTTTTTATTTAAAAGTTAAATTACAAGTTATTTCTCCTGTTCAGTCATTATCCGCCCCTGATGATCTCTTCCAGAACGAAATGCTTGGGTTCTCTCAGATTTTTGCTCTTTTACTTAGAATATTCTTTACAAGATTAAATATAGACGTCTAGGACCGAGACGAAAAGTATATTCGTCCTTTATATGATGCATGAATAGGAGTCTGAGGCCAGGAATATGTGGCCTAGTCCGTTTGCACAGAATCAGATTTTTGTTGACTCGATTGGCGACTGTTTTGACTCCCGAAAAGCGTTCTATTTCTGCCCGACGTCTTTCGGGGAAAAACTCGCGTCGCGTTTAATGACGAGCAATATTTACGGAGGAGAGTTCAATTAGCAGATTCCGTTGGAATGGCGGAAATGTGCGATTATGGACTCGTAATAAAGTGGGCGCATGCGTGTTTTTTAGCAACACAGTGACGGATCGGTCCGTAATTTTTTTCGGCGGTTACGTAACGACCGGCCGGCGGGATAAATAATCTCCTCTAGTTACAATTGAAGTTGCGTAAGGTTGTGTAATTTTCCGGAAGATGGTACCCCCACGCACATCCCCCCGAGAGACATGTAAGGTAAACAGACCTTGAATGGACGATAAAAGCGTCGCCATAAATAGATTTCAATTCATTTTAATCCTCCCCCAGCGCCACGACGGCACAAGTGCGACCTCGAGGAAAAACAAAAGGTGCCCGTCGATTTAGTTTGGTTTCGTAAAGAGAGTAAATGGCTTTTATGAGGAGCGATTCAGTTCGAGCGAGAATATTTTTTGACCGACTGAGCACTTGGTTAGGTTGTCTCTTGAACGGTGCCTGGGAGGGCGGCGTTGCCACATGTATCGAGGAGTCGAAAACTCGGCTCATTCACTAGAGAGAGCTTCTTGGATAAGTGGTGAGAGGGAGGCAGGGTGGTGGTTCTCGTTTTTCGTCGAGGCGTACGTTTCCCTCGCTCGCTTCTGATTCCAATGCTTCTTTGCCATCAATACGCATTCCTTTTCTCCCTGGGTTTAACGTAATATAAGAGTTATCGCGAGAAATACTTTGATCTTTTCGGAACTTTTCAGCCGCTGCTTACAGCTCGCACAAAGTGTTTCTTTCGAGTTTTGACTTCGTTACAGGTGTAAATTTCCCAAGTTAGTCGCCAAAGTATAGATTACACCTTCTCAGGAACGAAAGTTAACTGTGATTAACGTATATCGTCGAATTTTTGACTTTCTAAAGAGATCAATTCATCCCCGATCATTTTAGTGATCACCACGTTTTTTAAGGTATCGTTCGCAAAGGAATGTTGAATTATCGGGTTGATTTGTGTACAAAATACACGCATCGGCAGTGGGGACTCGCTCCACGGCGCCTCTGGTAGCAAGGTTCCGAAGCAACTGCACCACGAATCTTTTCAATGATGGAAAGCTCTTCAATTTTTACGAAGTTCTTGCCTTTGTGGGCAGTATTACGGTATAAATTTCACTTATTCGTAGAGTTCTCTAACTCTGCTATGTTTTCGCGTACCGAATATCATTTTATACGATATTCTACTCTTGCGGGATGCCGAAGACGTTTCGGACACGCCGATTTCTTTAAGAAAAATGCTCGCATGTGTTAGAATGTTACGGACGAATGTGGAACTTGCCCTCGTAGAGAGGAATGCGGAACGCGTACCATACGAGTGGAAACTTTTGACATTAAAATGTTAAGGTGTCGTTTAGAGGAGGTGGCGCCAACATCTCGAGATTTGGGCGAAATTGTGAAAGAATCCGTCGCGTGGAAGGCCGGCTGCCGGTGGGGAAGTTCAACTTTTTAAATGTTTCGACCTCGCGGAGGAAGGCTATGTGGGTTTTTAGCCAAGGCGAGAGAGTCCGCGGGCAGAGCGCATTGTTCCGCAAGGCGTGACTTTTCGGTACGCACGTGAATCAGACGACGTGCTTAAGCGAGCGTAACCTTCGACTCAGATGTTGCCTTTTTTCGCTTCTCAAGATTCCATTAATGGTTCGCTTTAAAGGAGAGTTAAGCTTCGTCTTTCGGCCACCGTCGCTCCCGCCGCGTATTTTTGGTCCCCGCATCAACAGAATCGCGCTCGTCCTTCCCCCCCTCCTTTTCGTTGAAAACCCCTTCCTTCCTGTAGGGCCTTCCTTTTTACCGAGAATAAACGGGGGTCCCTCGTGTCTCAAAAGATGCTCTTCACCTCCACATGTTCCACATGATCATGCTATTTCGTCTTTCTAGCGTCTGCCTGTACAGTGTCCGTGCAGGTCTTCCAACTCATATCTTGGTCTTTTTCGGTCAATAAGGAGAAATACGGCTATAGAAAGTTCGTTTTTCGAACGTTTTTATCGGAAAATTATCCAAAGTTGATGCATCTAATAAACATTTCTATTATGAATAGAATCCCGTGGTTATGTATGCACGGTATGAATAGGTAAACATTCGAATAATCTCGACGAAACCGGTTAAATATCGACGGATTAAAACGTACACGAATAATTATCTTCATTTGTTGAAATTTGTCAGAATCAGTTGAATATTAGGTTGATCTACCAGCGTGTTCAACTCATTCAATATAATTATTGGAAATTGAAACTTTCTTATTCATTGACTTATTCTGATTGTTGTCGTACTTCATTTTAGAGCAAATTTATTGACAACGAGTATTGTTGTTAACGATCGATCGAATGCTTAAATCGTTGACTGTCGAGTTGAACGTATAGCGAAAGTCAACTTACTTAAAAATCATAGCGGAAAACTCCAATTTAAGCGTTATTGCAAGAATAACATGTATGTAATGCACGAATTGTCAGTGCTGTTTTCATAGTAAGAATCTTGGAAGTAGGAAATATCGAGAGCATAGTTGCAATCGGGCGTCGTCATTTGTCGGACGCATTGTGGGACGGAGTGAATGGGCAGCAGCTGCAAGCTTTCCTTGTATTGTGCACCTCAGTGTATGCAGTCCATTGACTAATCGGAAAGCAGCCATTCTACAAGTACGCGCCAAATTCCTTGAGCCCCCCTCCCCTTTCCTTAGCCTCCCTTCCGAGAGCCTCCGTCGTTCTATTTGCGTGTTTTCGCCATCTATTCCTGTTGGAGAGTGTTTTTCATCCGAACAGACTCGCTTTTTCTCGTTTGCATTTATTTTCGTAACGGAGTTTCCCATCTGTCGCCTTCCTTGCCCGCCTCTTTCGAACTCACCTATCCTGCATTTGTTTACTTTCTGACATTATGTTGCCTATTATCATTCCGTTGACACTTATTTCTCTCCGTACTCGTTTATTTTATTCCAAGTATCTTTAACTTAGTCTTGTCTGAGTCCTGTGGGATTACATGAAAGTTACTGGATTGTATCCTTGATTTTGAGGTTCATCATTCATCATTGAACTTAATGGAAGAATGTTACCTACTCGTATACTTGGATGTATTTCTCTCATAATCTCACTTCTCATCTTGTTTATACTTTGTCTAACGTCTTGAAGACCATGTGAATCTTATAAATCACGTCTATTCTTTACTGGGGGATGGCGCGAGTTGTTGCAACTTTTGCATTGAAAAATAAATTTGGCGGTGATTTATTTTGAAGACATTCAGCATGGAATATATATGATTTGTGATAGATCATTACGTACAGCGCGCTCAATTCTCTCGTAGGGAATTCACGATGCCATAAGATTTACGTGGTAAACCCTTCATTGTGTTATTATAAGTGCCTCATTCCCATTCAGAAGGTAGTTAATGAGGAATAGAAATCCTTTTGACTGATGACTTTAAATTCAAGCATTCTCGTTTCTTATGAAGTGGAATATCAGTTCGTACTGAGCCAGTATAAATGGCCATCTCGTAATAAGCGTGCACACAATAGCGATGAATAATTACTTATCTCCATTCGCCTCGCATCTTATCCGCCAAATCTTCAATTGGAGGTAAAACCTGAAGCGGTCAAGTGGCTCTTTATCTTATCTCTTGTTGGCAAACACAGTTCGTTGCAAGTGTTACTTATTTCTTCCCTCTATTTTCGTTCGCTTTTCGCGCTTCCATATGTTGTTATCGAACGCGACCTTGGCATTTTTTCTTTCCACGCAATTCTCCTTGTTTCCTTCAACTCCGCTGTGCAGGTTGTCCCGAGGAAGGTCACTATTCCATTCATAATATCGCCTCTCTTGCGAAAGCATTTCTCTTTATGAACCATTGTTTTCCTCCGTCGCCCTCTTGTTTATTTCCAATCCAAAGTGAATTGTTTCGCTTAAGTTAGTTTCCTATCGAAACTTGTGATGATTCGATTTTAGATTGGAATTATTCGACTCGAGTTCGACTTTAAATTCGAATTACGATTAAATCGTTTTCAATTCCACGTTTAGCATTATATACGAATGCTTACGTATCGCTCGCGGCATTCCCTTTTGGTCTAAGCGCGTTATTTATATTTACAACTCTTCGCCACACGGCTAATTTCCTATCCCACGTTTTACTTTAAAATGCTGATCAACACATGTACGCACTTCATACGTGTTTACGCATCTTTAAATCACACAAGATCGGCTTCGTATCTATCTGATGTTGGGTGATGATTTTTGTGTTCTAGTCGATGCCATGGTTTACTCCATTGATTAAAACATGCCAGTTTTTCGTTAATAATCTTCGTATCTTAATCATTCAGTTGACTATTCTTTTCCCGTTCCTTTACGTTGTAATTAAAAGGACGAGGTATTTCTTACGCGAATTATTGGACGGTCTCGGTTTTTCGTTATTTTATCATAAATTATGTGGAAATTAAGTTTATCTATTCCGTGGAGTTCGGTGAATCTTTATCGTAATCATTTGTGAAGAACGTCCTTGAATTTTGTAGTTTTCCGTTTTCACCGTAACCAATACCCTTTTCATACTTACGTACGTATTCATTGATTTCATTGTGCTTCATTCAACAAAGATTGTAGTGTTAAACAACGGCAACCTTCTCGTGAAAATCCTTTCACTTTTCACTTACTCTGTATTTTCGTTTAGTTTCTTTTGTATCTGGGTTTGTCGTAGACGGTTTAGCAATAATATTTTGTGCATACTTTTCAGCCGCCCATTCACTCTTTCCTTTCCAAGGTATTGTCACCAGTTTTTCTTCTCCGCTTGGTTAATTTTTTTCGTCCGGTACTTCGCAACCACACCCTTTCTCTCGCCACTCCCTTCTTCCTGCCACTCCCTCTTCGCCGAGTGGGTTGCCGTGCCGCCAAAAATGGCTTTCCACGCCTTATTTATTCGTCTTTTTTCATACTAATCCGTACTTTTTAATGCTATGATTAGGATTTTGTTTGCGAATTATAGGTGTGCCGACTCCAGTAAACTTGCTTGCATTCCAGCGATGAGGTCCCGGGTTCGAATCCCGGCTTATCTCGTATTTCTTGTTCTTGGTTAGGACATGGATGATGTTGTTAGTCAGCTGAGTTTTTACTCTACAGAAGTTTTTAAAACGGGTTGAGGAAATCTGTTAAAGAAATGATAGTGATGTAATATGAATTTTCCTCGTTTGAAAATACAACACTTCCCGACAATACGGTGGGTTTATTGGAATCAAATTCATCTGTTGTAAAAAATCGCACAATAGCTTGTAAGCTGAAATTTGCGGATTTAATATAATTCAAATTATTGTAAGAGAAGTTATAAAAGCTACATTCAATGAGGCGATATAAAATTACAAAGTAATTTAAACATGCCAAAATCGGGAAGCAAAATCTACTGAGAAATGGATTAACGGGGAACATTTTTTTGGGGAGAAGTATTAATGAAATATCCGTGCTTACGACAGGATGTCTATCAAATGGTTCTTATTCAATCGCATTCTCATTCATTGAGGCTAGTGTGATTTAATCGTGCAATTTTGTGAAGTAAGTTTGATCTTAGTCTTTCTTTATGGATATACCGAAACTGTGTTGTCTGCACTTGTCTTTCATCACATTCGTAGATGCCGTAGTATCTGTAGGCTTGAATAATATATATACCAGTACGAATGTTACTATTTCATTCCTCTCATCTGTCCTGTTTTTTTCCTGCTCGAATAAACGTAATTTTCTCATTTTGACTTCTTCACTCACGCCTTTTAATCCTTTATCATGTTTTGTGTTTATGTATTCCAAGACCCAGGTTTCATTTCCTATCAGTCGTAATAACGAATTTTTAACATTTTGTGCTGCAATTTATTAAATGTGCCATATATCCTTTCTTTAATATTCTCCCCATCGAGAGTTGTTTCGAAGTAAATGATTAATCTGTCGTTTGGCGATTAGCATTTGGCTGAAATCTCTTGCGTCCAGATTGTTTATGGAGTCCGTTTTTTAAATAATCTGTTTGGTTTCTTGGACTTGTGGTTGCGATAAACCTGAAGGAATTATCGTTTAGTTTCCATATCTGATTTTTTTATTAGTTATATAAGGAGTAATAGTATAAAACTTCTGGTTGAAGTATGAAAAATGCTGTGTTGGCGTTACACATCGATCAATGGTGATGGCTTTAAAATTCTCAATGTATCTTAGGTTCACATCTGTTATTATATTCTTGTTCATGCTTATGCCCTGTTTTTCGTTTATAATTCTTATTGTCGGTACTCTTGTAACTTTTACGTAAAAATCTCGGAAAGCTTTTGACAAGGATACTATACTGTGAATCTTAACCGAATTTCAAGCGTTAGTTTTTCGATTTATGTCATTCTTATTACAATTTTCACAACAACGAGGCATCTGTTTGAATTTTAAGTTTTCATTTTCACATCCTGTTTTATTATCACTCTTACTTCGAGAGATTTTCCATCGCAGTAATCCTAGTGTAATAACCGTCACATATTGGGAATATTTGCAATTCTTCTCGTGGAAATTGGCAAATGAGGTTATCTGTATATGCTAAGAGAGCGACCCCGTCACTGGGCTTGAGTTACGCCGCGTCAATATTAGTCGATCAATCTCCGGCCTCGTAGAATAGCGTAGTGTTTCATGCGTCGCATCATCTTTCCCTCCTGCCGGCCCTTTCTCTCCCGTCCCTCTTGACCTTTCCTCCATTCGCACCCATTCAATACACTCGTTCCATTCATTTCCCTCTGCATTCTTTCGATTAGCCGTCTTTATTTACGCTCTGCATGTTTGATGGTTTATTTTGGAATTCTAATATCCTGCGGATGTTGCTTCCAATCGCGGTAGCTTTCGACTTTTTATAAATTTGTTGGGATTGGTTTGATTGAAGATGGAAAATTCCCGCGGCCTTGTGATTCTCACTGACTGTTTGAATGTCTCGTATTGTTTTTGTGGATTTAAGGCGTGTATAATTTTATAATTGTTCGCGTTTTCGCGATTTTAGGGGCAGTCAGTGTTAGTTAGATACAGAAAATGTGACAATTTTGCATGAATAAAGACGTCATTCTTTTATTACATTCTATTTAGTATTTATTTCGCCATTTGAATCTCATACAGTGTTAACTTTCGCTGCAACTTTTGTTACAGATAGCTTTTGAGGTAATCTGATTCTGTAGACAGCATATTTACACTTTTATCAGGAAACTTGAACCGTTCAGGGAAATTTACCGAATTCAACTTCGTTGTTTCATTTTTAGCTATCGAATTAACTCAGACTTTTCGTAAGAATCTAATGAAAACTTATAATCGCATAATTTTTCGGCGTATCGAGCTAACTCAACAAAGTCCCGGATTCGAGCTCTGATTCTTATGGTTGTATTCGTCTTTGAATGCTTAATTGTAATAGTTGTATCATTAGAGTATATTAAAACGTGACTTCTATCATATTTTGGAGTTTAAGTGGTGAGATCTTTTATCCTGCATTCCTTCCTAACTAAACTTATTTTATCAATTTATTCTTATATATAGATGCCACTATTTTGGGATATTATGACATTTATGATTGATGTATTTCATTAATTATGAAGTTATTTCGAGACCTCTCTCAGTATAAAAGCTCTCTTGAAGTAGTTTTATCGATACAGTTTACTTGCATTTTGTCTTATATTTGATCGCGAAATATATCTTTTATAGCTAGTTCTCCATTCCTTTTTGATTGAACTGCGTTCACCTGTAGAGTTTCTACCTCTTAGGGTTTCATTTGGGCAGAAAGAAAGAATTCAAGTCTCTCGAATATTCTAGAAAAAGTAATCTCGGAGATTCGTCCAGTGTGAGCTTCTCTCTTTAGAATTTCTTACGGTGTAGGAAAGAAAACTCTCAAGACTGGTAATTTTTAGAGGATGGTTATTTGTGATCATCCACTGACTATGAATTCGGTCCCTTTAGAAATTGCCATCAGCTCGTCTTCCACATTCCCTTTCTAGCGTCCTTTTCTACATTTTCTCGCCGCATTTTAATTCCGCCTGTACTTAAGAACGTCGTCTCGAAAGATGGACACCAAACGTCCTTTCCTGTTTGCTCTCCGTGGTGAGTAATTTATGCAGCAGTCCGTGGGCTATGTATTTGGTCTCATGGTAATTTTGAGTGAGGCTTCTTAACGGCGTGTTTGCAAAACCTGCGAGTCGAGGTCGAGGAATCCTCGGAAGCCGAATATATTTGTGTTCGTAACGATTGTGTTGGTTGAAAAGTCAAACATTGTCCGAAACCAATTTCATATTTGTATTGGCCAAGCAAGTTTGAATATTTTAGCGCTCGCTAAGGGTTTTCGGAATTGGTGATTTTTTGGGGGTGGTGTTCAATGGGAGCCTAGTTCGATGGAACGGTATTTCTTCGGCATTCCCTCTAATGATTCCCGGGGCGACCTTGCCTCCGCCCCATTAGTCTTTTTATTTGGGGACACAAGTGGAAGGCGAATCTGGGGTCTCCTCTTCGAATCCCGTCTTGTCCAGGGTTTGTAAGGATCTAATATTCGTCCAAGAAATCGAGATTTTTCCGTTTAATTAGGAAGGTATGTTAGGGTAGGATCGGCTTCAAATGAAGCAGTCAACGGGGCAAATAACAAAGAACCTTGAATGTGTACACCTAGAGGTAAATCTCGCACTGCATGACGATATGTAACTAGCGAAATATTTGTCATCCTTCAGCTCCGATGATGTGAACAAAATGACGCGTAACAAATTTTGCTAGTAATTTGGCCTTACGCAATAATAGCAATCCATAGCGAGATTCTTGATATGCTAGTCAAAATATCAACAAAACACGAACTCGTTATAAATTCAGCGTCACATTTGAAGTTATGGAACTGGTTCTTCTTTCTTGCTGCTTATAATAAATACAAGTTCTGAAGTTTCTTCCTTCTTTTGTTCTGAAGTAACCTTTGGAAGTCCCTCTCGCAAGATTAGAGTTCTTCGGATCTCTCGTCTTAAGATTGGTTAGTTTAGATTTGAAGAAATTCTTACTTGATAAGTAAGATCCGGGTTCCTTTCTTCTGATTTTCAGTTCTTTTTTCTCCCTTTTGCACCTTTTAAGACCTTGGTGTTGTACCGTAATATAATGTATTCGTGTAAGAAGCAAGAAATGGTTGCTGTTTTATAGCAATACTGGTGGGTTAATGTTTTTGATTGATATGAAAAACTTGATTAACTTGAGAAGATTGCTTAGTTTCTTACGTTTGATCTCGTACCTTGTTATTAACTGAGAATTAAATAATTTCTTTCCATCAAGTTTCCCTCTTTCTTCAGCTAACAGTCCTTATGTCATTCGTTAGGTTTAATTATTAATGCTTGATAATTTTGTATTTGCAGCAAATATTTACAATAAAAGGAGAACAATCTTGTACATACATACACAAATAGAATCTTTATCAGCCTCAAATGCAGTCATTAATACGTTATTCTCGGCCGAGTGTTTGTTTCATCTGTTTTATGCCTCTACTCATGCTAAAGTCAACTTAGAGATTAAAGTATCATGAACATCAATTTCCCATATCGTAATTCTCGAAGGTTTTTTTTGCGGATTAAGTATTTAATTCCATTTGCCTCTTGAACTGTCTCTGACGTTAGTGCAAACTATGCCATTTTTCTATTTGAGATAACCATTTCCGCATCCTTCGTTTATAAAATTTGCCTGTTAAAAGTCATAGTAAACACATGGAATTGAGTAGAATGGAGCTTATTTATATCTACGTTGAGTAATGGTGTTTAATCTTCACTCAATGACTGCCTTTTCGTAAGAGTCGACTAGCCAACTGTCGCCACATGCAATGGAATGTGTTATCATTTCAACTCATAAGTTATTTTTGTTGCATCTGGAAATATTGTAATTCGGAGGCCTTTTGAAAAATCTACCATTGCTCGTAACTAAAATTAATTTCGATCATTTCTCACAACATCTCAGTTCTCGGGTAAATTATTAGTAAGAAATTTCCATGTGCTTAAAAATCAGTCGCATTTTGAGAATATCTCTCCTGAAATATATAGGATGTGTAGTATTACCGTGAACATGTTCTTATGGTTTATTAACTTAGCCGATTTGTACAACATTTCGTCTCAGTAATGCGTTGATGAAGATTCATTCTCCCTTCAGAAACCTGAAAAGCGAAGATTCATGCTAGCCCTAAGTTAATTAAAGAATGAGATAAGAAAACGTCTGAATGAAAGTGGATTCCTCGAGATTTTTGCACGGTGATTTTTTAGAGCGGAATCTACGCCATTTCAAATACAATAGCTCCATTTATCTTTGGAACTTTTTAACGGGTCTCGAGATAAAGCCCAAGAATCAACCGTGTGGTGAATGTTCGAACAGCCCAAGGAATTCGGAAAATTTGGTATGCCCAGGTGCACGAAAGAAGAAAAGTTTGCATAATGGTTGTTTTTGAGTGTCAAACTTTTCCCTTCTCTCAAACGTATATTTGCACAAGTATCCCGAGAGAGGCCGGTTTTTAGTTTTCCATCATTTAGTCGGGGGTAGTTAAGTAGTCTTTTTGATGGCTCTATTTCGAAGAGTTCTATGATTCGTCTTCGTATGATGTAGCAATTTATACTATGATATAGTATTTACTAAAAGAGGGTTTAATTACATGAGTAACGTCTTTAAGCGAAGAGAATATTAGTGTTCAATTCGATGGTACTCCACGTGATGATGCCAGGCATCGGAACTCAGGTCGTGTGTGTGTGTGCTTCTTATTGTAAAGCATAAATTAATAGTGTTGCAGTTGCTTCTGATGTTTTTATATAGTTGTTAGATCGGCAATATAGATTTTCCGTTTCCTCAGTCGATGCTTACGCATTGAAACCCGGGTTGTGCACTCGTTTCGATATTTGTTCAATAAACTCACGAGTTCAGTCACGGAGAAGGAGCTCCCAATAAGACCAAAGCGATCCGAGATGGCGTTCTGATTCATCGGATATCGTCGGCGAAGTCATGCAATAGTTTCTTTCGTAAGAGATCTCGATTCATCCTCCGTTCTTATAAGATCGGAATGCACCTCCCAATGTGCGAGCATATTTGTATCTCTTCAGCCACTGTTAGTGGCCTCTTTCGCCGTCCACCCAATTGCTCAACTCCTTTTCTCTTTCGATTTCTAATTTTGCATCTTATTTCGAAACGCCCCCACCATGTTCCCTCAATGGTTCATTCATTACCTCGAAGCGTTCCATTTGACCTTGCGCTCTGTGACCATTACGATACAGATCTCATCTTATCTCACGCTCGCCTTCAATCGCATTCCTCTCACGAACACTCCACTGCTTGGGCCAATTATTCCACGCCGGAATTGTTACTTTCTGCCCACTTATTCTTTCCTCTTCTCCGTCCACGGATTTTTGGTGCACTAACACAAAGCTTTTCGTCCTGTTTCAGCGGTGGTTTTCCGGAGTATTTAGTTCGATTAATCGATTGCTGTTTTCGAGTTTCTTTATTTGAGGATATCTGTAACTGGTCTAGTCGCTAGTTTCTACAGAGATTTATCTCGGTAATCATAATTTTGAAGCGACTGCTTGGATGGATTAGTTAGATATAACAGCCCTTATGGAATGTTTTCGATTGTTTGTAATTATTCCCAGATACTTCTCAGAATGAGGATCGGAGATTTTTGTTCCTTCTGTAATGCTTTCAAATCAAATTCATTTAGTTTTGGAGATCATTGAACTGGTAATAGGATGAATGTCGACTTAAAACTGTTCCTGCTGTGAAGATGTTGATTGTGATATGATATGAATTATGAATAAGTTGTGAGATTTTAAAGTTTTAAGAAGATAAATACGATAATGTCCCGGTGGTTGGAGAGTTGTTTTCGTATGGTAGTTTTTTGTAGTTGTATTTGCTTATTATTCGATTATTATGGTTCGGTGATGACCACCTTTCAGTTAGGTGATAAACATTTTTGTCATTACAAAATACTTGCATCTTCTTCATTCTTCAATATAAATACACGAAGATGCTGATGAATCTTGAATGGAAAGCTTGTCTGTATTAAACAATGACGGAGATCGATTGAGCTATTTAAACCTTTTCGCTCATCAATTAACATCTGCGCATACTTGTCTTCATGTACTATTTTCGAGTCTATACTTTGTTCGTGCAATCGGTTTTCAGCCTCGCCAGCGCAGAGAAATTCAACAAAATTTCCACACTTGAGCCACCCATGCATCCCGTTGGCTTGGTTACCGGCCATCTTGGCGTATAATCAGTTTTCCGAATGATTCTGTGCTCTATCTGGTGTTTTTACGGGAAGGTCGTCTAATTACGTCGTCTAGAAACTCCTCGGAAAGCTTAATCATTCCCTCCACTCGAAAAGACAAATACACCCAACATTAGGGTTTTCGGTTTAATATGACGTACTTGGTATTATTAGGACATTGCCGTCAGTGTAATGTCGAACATGACAGCTTATGTTGAGCGTGTGATGATGAGCAATCGGGTCTCGATGTTTCGAAGCCCGGTCCCCAACATGAGAGTCCCAGTATCGAATTGAGGACCTTTCTTTTCTATATCTCTCAATGGAGCGCCTTTCACGTCCTTCGGCGGACGCCATTCGCCCCCACTACCCCAGCGCTCTCTGCCCGAAGATCCGAGAAGTAACGGCTCTTGGAAGAGTTCTCCGAGCCCACACTCTATAGATGGGGGAACTAGCCTTGTTTATTTTTCGCTCGGGTCATGAAAACGCGGTCCATGCGACGTTAGCCAACCAAAGGGGATTTTTCGCACAATATTCATTTGAATCTATTTCCTCGGGTTTTGGGACAGAAATGGTTGAAACGCATCGAAACGTTTGGTGGATGCGTTAGTCACGTTGGTAACTGATTTTTATAGTGGAATTGGTTAATCTTTGGGAGTATTTTCAGTAACTAAGTGGTAAGGTTATCAGTATGGGGTATTAGTTGTTGTTACTAAATCCCTATTGTCGGTGCTGCAACTTGAAATGTAACCTCAAAAGGAAGTACTTATAAAGAAAAACATATTAAGTTGCTGGCTGAGTATGAAGCGAAGATACAATGCTAATGATGCTTTTACAAGGGAATATTTGGACTGAGTTAAGCTTTCAGTGGCTGTACATGAAAATACATTCCAAAACAGTGAATGTAGTTTTGTGATTTCCTGATTTCGGTAATTTTTCGTACTCAAAGTTGGACAGTCGCTATAGTTTCTCATATTAATTCTTTGGCGACTCGCCTTGTATGATCGTTTTCGAAATAAGACTTACTGAGATGTCGGAATCTTGCGTCCAGAGAGCGAAACGAATGCCGTAAATTTCCGTCATCCACGGATGGCGACCAATAATTTCGACATCATTTCCCTCATCTATGAATCTCTGAATGGAATAAAAGTGGCAGATAAGGCTGGTGGTGATGATGGGTGGCACCATTTCGCGGAGAAGGGTGTCTCCGTGATCGTACGCAGGTGTGCGCTGTACTCTCACCCGCGCAAAGAGACTTTTTGTCGAAGGACTCTCCATTCATTTTTACGTTCCACCTCCCCTCTGCACTCGTCCGGGCGTCAATTCCTATCCATTCGTCTTCTAAACTACGGCTTAACTCAGTACATTTTTCACGTTTCAAAACCCTTGGCAGGCGTAGTATTCTAAGAGGGCAAAAGCGGTCATCGGGCTCTCGGACCTTTAGGGCTTCCAGAGGAAAAGTGACGGGAAAATGGTCCGCTACTATGCATTGTTGCCGTGACTAGTATTTATGGCAGTCGCTCATGACGGGATCTTGCGGCATTTCCTGTCCGAGAGGTTTCCGGTGGGGACTTTTACCGAGAGCCATCACGTGTGTTGTTGGCTGCCGTACCGCGGAGGATCTTGTGAAACACATGGTGTTTCGCTCAGTGTGTGCAAGTGCGTCTTTTCTCCTCGACATCTGCGAATCTAGCTTTTATAACTGTTTTGTCGCTCATATAAATTTTAAAAACCATCCGGGGAGTCGTTTATGTTCCGTTTGAGATGTATATGTGCATGTTAAAGTTCTTATAAATGTTAAAGATTCCAGTCTCGTACACGTAAATAGTAATTTAAAAGACGCATGGGTAGTGCATGTTGATTTGCTCAAATGATATTTGCGTCACATGGAATCAAGTGGTTAAAAAGCATGCTCCTTTGGTCCGTGGCTTTTCTCTCTCTCACCCGATATCTCCGGCAGACTTCTCTCTCCTCTTGGGAGGGGAACGAGTCCTTGAGGATGGCTGCCGCTGCCAGGCTGGCGGCTTTCGGGAGGGGAGAGAGAGAGAGAGGCTGTTACATGAGTGTGTGAATGGAAGGAGAGGTTTACTGATGGCGGGCGTGTTTCTTGCAGCTGGCGCCCGCGGAGTCGGCCATGTCGGAGTGAGGCAGCCTCCCCTGCCCCCACCGACGCCGCACCCCACGCCCGCGGGCGATGATCCGAGCGTTTCGGCGCCTCACCGACTGATCAGCGCACATGGCCCAGCATGGCGGCACGGCGTACCTCGCGGACGCCCTCTCCCCGACGTCGACGGCGGCGGCGACGCTGGTGGGGCCGGGGGCTCCAACGTCGCTCCCCGGCCCCCGCCCCTTAGCCCCTTCCCCATCGCAGTCGCCCCGACGGAGGCCTCCGCCCCCGCCCCCAGAAGGAGTGTCTCTCGGAGCGCCGCGCCCGGACGAGGAGCGGGCGACCAACGAGTATGTGGAGACGCCGTTCCGGACTACCGATAGCCATCACCATCAGCATCACCCGCCGGGTGCGCGCCGCACCCTTCCGGCGCCCGTGCGGGACAGCACGAGGAGGGCGCCGGGCGTCGCCAGGAGGACAGAGGCGCCGGAGACGCCGAGGCCGGTCATAGGGAAACACGTGGGTCCTCTTCCGGTGACCAAACAGCCGACGTCCTCGCACCCTCCCCTCTTACCCTCGGCCGCCGCGGCGGCTGCCACCTTCACCAAGGACGGTCCTCGAACGGTGGGCAGGTCGTCGACGACGTCGGACTGCGCCTCCGTGGTATCCCGCGACGGTGGCGTCCCTGGCGTCGGGAGCGGTTCCATCATCTGCCCCAATTGCGGGAGGTGTCGGTGCGAGTCTTGTCGGGGTCCGCGGCCGCTGCCTTCGGCGTGGTTATGCCACGATTCGTGTTTCTGTTCGGCGGAGACGATGGTGGACTACGCATCGTGTTTGTGCTGCGTAAAAGGGCTTTTCTACCATTGCGGGGGGAAGGAAGGTTACGAAGGGGGCAGCGGAGCGACGTCCTGCGCGGATGACCCGTGTTCGTGCGCCCCGCCCCGGCGGTGCCTGCGATGGGCGTGCCTGGGTGCCCTATCCCTCGCTCTCCCTTGTCTCCTGTGCTACTGGCCCTTGAGGGGTGTGGCGAGCGCCGTGGAAAGGTGCTACGGAAGGTATTCGGGACATGGATGCAGGTGTCAGCCCAGGTCGACGTCGACGGGGGCGGAAGGTCCCGCGTCGCAGGGGAGGGAGAGGGGCGCGGGGGCGGGAGGGGATCTGACTCCCGAGAAGAGGCTCCTAGCTTCTAGCCCGGACTTCTGAAGCGTCCGAGAACACGCGCGAGGTATTTTTTAAAAAAGAGAAAAAGAAGGGACAGAACTTTTTCGACGAACGAGTGAGTGTATGTGTGTACCGTGCGCGGATGTTGTCCGTTTTTTCTAGTGCGTGTGTGTATTTGGACGCTCCTGGGACGCCATCTACAAATTCCGGAGGGTGCGAACGAAAGATTTCAATGCGCGATTTCGGAGAAGTACTGCCCACTTCCCCCTTCCCGGACGCTGCTCTGATCCGAAAGCGCAAGGAAGGAAATGAGTGAGCCCTCTCCCCCTGTAAATACGGACAAGTGGAAGGAAGAAAAAGAGACAACTTTTTTAATTTATCGAAAGGAAAAATTGTTGAATTCGCTTCGCTAAGTCAGGGAGACGATGGTAGGAAAGCGTGGTCGTGTGGGGAGGCGGGGAAGTGTACCTGGGCTGGTGTTTTTGCGGGGGCACCAAACCGAGTCTCTGCGGTCGGGTGCGTGGGCTTAGGTGTGGGATGTGCCCCGGTGGCCCCTCCCCATGCAGGAGGAGCCACGCTGGGTGGATGGTTGTGGTGCTACCGCCGACCTTGGGAAAGAACCAACGATAAGAATCGTGTGGACGACGATGCTCCAGAAGCTGCAAGCAACATCGCGACCGCCTCTTTCAAGAACTCAAGTTATTACCCTGGAATCTCTATTCCCCCTCCCGACTACAACAATAACAGATCCCACTTGTCGTTTTCCAGAAAATTGGTTTAGTTCTTGCTCATCCTCTCCTCCTTCCCGCCGCTGGACGGCTGTGGGCTTGTGGGAGGAGTGATTGAGATGGGAGGTATGCCCTTTTCGTGTCCCAAGAGGCACGCGAAAGATTCGTTTTTTTTTCGTTCGCGATCGAGCCGATGGCTCCGAATAGAATGAGTTAGAAAGGGATGCTTTTTTGTCCCTCGTCCGGTTTTTGTGCACGGCCATATTTTTTTCTCAAAAGAGATCGTGTTTTGTTTTTTTGGTCGAAGATGGCCGAGCAGCGAGTCCCGAAACTTTTTTTGTAATGGAATCCTCGCCATGTTCATCTGGAGGCGTGGTGCCTTCACTTCCGGCTCCAGAGAGATGCTTCGGTCACCCATCGGGTGGCGGAAGTCGGTGGCCCTCCTCGCTGGATGCCGAAATTCCGAACTTTTTTTGGAACTTGAAAAAAGAAATTTTGGAGTTTTAATCCTGGAAAAAAGTAACCTCCGATCCGAGGATAGTAAATTTGGCGCTCGCTGTCTTTTTGATAAGTTATTTTTGAAATTTGCCCTGCACAAAAAAATATTCGACCGGACTCGAAACTCCGCGGATGGAGTTCCAAAGTTGAAAATTCCCCGAGAAGCAAGTTGTCATTGTTGCTGGTATCCAGGCACAGCTGTCGTTGATATCCTTCTGGAGTGATTTTTTATACGAACAGTTAAAGAAAATTCATGCAGAAAATTTTTCACGGTTAACATCCCATCCAATTACACCGAAGTTGAGAGCTATGTATTTTTGCTACTTCCCCTAATAATCCCTTTTTCCCTTTTCTGGAACACTAATACTTAAAAATTTATAGTGTAATTGTATCATTTGTAAAGATTCGCCGCAACGCAAAAAGTGTCTTGCTGTTGAAAAATACGCGCGTCGCAAAAGTGGCTTCGTTATCCTCTAGGTTGAAACCAAAATCATGGAATGAAGAGTCGCACGACTTGAAAGCGGATTTTTTGAAAGGGTTAGTTTCTCCATTTTTCTGCCCTGACAGTGTCTTTAAGGCGACCACTAAACAAACAGAGGTACTGGTTCTGCATTCCCACTTATATTTTTTTAAAACTTTCAGCTTTGTAAAAATTTTTGAGAAGATTCGTGAAACAAAGAGTGGCGGTCGCCGAGCGCACTAAAAAAGGAAATTAGAATTTATTCGCGATGCCCGGCGATATTTTCATAAAGAGCCCTAAAAAATGATTGGTCGCGTATATTTGCCGCTTCTCCGAGGCGCTCGGAGATTGTTTTAGAAGAATGTGAGAGTAAAAGAGTGATTTCGCTTGTCTGCGACCGTCCACGCCAAAGTTACAATCGTCCTGCGCAAGTTGCGAGAAGAAAACTTTAATTTTGGATGCCTTTTATTTCTCTTCGTTTCGAATCACTTCCTCCGCCCCAGCGCAGCCAAACTTGCTGACAATCGTCTGGATCTAAAAGCCGCACTCGCCGGCTTTGTTAACGAGGGGGAAAACTTAATAAAAATATATAAATAAATGAATAAAGTAATCGAAGGCGTATTTATGAATGTATATTGAAACTATTTTGTATAAAGAGAAAAAACGAAAAAAATTATTATTTATTATTTTCCAAGAGGCGCAAGTCACGCCGCGGCTTTGAAACATTCTGTTGTTTTTATTTCGATCGCCACTGTAAAGTAACAGTCGCTTGGAATGAATCGAGAGCTTTGTTTTTCTTTCCTTGTGCGTGCGGTTGGTCTCGATGGGAGAGAAATTTTCAGGAAACATTATTAAAGGCGCCGTCAATATGTTCGGGAAGAAATTTTTCCAGGGGTTGAATGGAAATGAAGGGGTGGAGGAATTTGGTGTCGGTATTGGAAGTTTGTTTTGGAGAAACGGGGGTTGAGGGAAAGGAGATGGATAATAGGCTCCTGTTGCATCATCTTGGCTAGCTCGGACTCCCCACGTCATTCGTTACTTCCTTGAAAATAGCTTTTTTTATATAACTGGGGGGCGTGTCTTTCCATTGCCGCCCTTCCCGTTGAAGACTACTGAAAACACCAAAATATATTCTGCTAAAGGGTAAATATATGAATAGATTTATACACGCACATGTTGAATTCATGAAACCGAAAACATTTTTGTTTTGGCGTCATCTCTCCGTTTCCCTTCAACCCTCTGGCGTCTTCACTCCCAATTTTTCTTAAAAGGAAATATTTTTAAAAATCCCACTTGCCGTACCTAAGTGTATAGATTTATAAATATATAAATATCATATATTATTCATGTATATCGGACATTAAAAAAATATTTTTGGGATGTGTCTACTACTGCCGAGCTGTTAAAGATGGTCCCAGTTCGAAAAATCATGTAATGCTTATTTATTTTTCTCATTCATTCATGAACTATGAGTATATCTTCAGTAAGGTGAGGCGGTTGAGACTTTTTCCAGTATTATCTAGTCTTGAACTCTATGTGAGAAAAATGGTTTATGTGTAACCTTTTTTATATAGAATGTTAAAATGATGATGTACTATATAGTGTATAGTTAGATGGCGCGCTGAAAAATAAGCAAACCAAGCCGAAACAGCTTGTATGTATTGTAAATAAACGAACTGTAATAGAAACTGAGAGACCAACAGTGAATCAATTGTTTTTATTTCTTTTTCCATCCACGATCAAGCCCTTCTCACACCAACGAAGACTTGTTGGTGTTCATGGAGATCTGAATTGGTTAATTTGATTCAGTCGTCGATATAAAAAGGAGGCAGTGGCTGAGGAGTACAAAAATTTCTTTTATCGGAGGATGTTCCGATAATCGGTCATTAACTATTCCACTGGCATGAATGAAGGAAAAAGTGGATGGTAAGTAATGGAAGTATCCCATGTTTCGTGTAATTATGACCGAAGATGCCTCCGAAATGGATTGATCAAATGTTTATGGATATTATTTCGGAATCGCCGATTCGACCGAGACTTCGAAACCATAATTAATGGTCGATTTATTCAATTTGAATGTGTGACATTTTTCTCTGAATTCATCGGTCACGAAGGACTGTCATTTGCTAATGCTGAAATAAAAGTCCGTTTATATTTCTTCTCAAAGGAGTCTTTTAAAGGCTTTAATAACATTGCTCCTCATTTCACTGCCTCTACCAAAGAATGTAACCTTCAGCGGAGCTTGCATTTATGAAGGACTGAGTCAATAGCCCATGCTTAGTTGCAGCACATGATTGAAGTTTTATCATTGATCCCTCTATAAGTGATTCAGTGTCACACAGCTAAGAGAGAACTCGCAAGTTTAGCTAATCTATCTTTCTGATCCTTTATGCAAGAGATCTTCAACAAATTATCGAAATATCTTCAACAAAATGTTCATCAAGGTATTTCATGATTGAGAGACCTTGTAATGTTCACAATGAACTCGAGATGGAAGTATTCAGTTCCTGGCAATGGCTTCTTCTTAGAATAATAATTAAAAAACAGTTCATTTGCCTGAAACGTCTCTTTTCATGTTCTTCACGATATCTCAGTAATTTTGCATTGTATGTTCTTCATGAATACTCAATTATACAAGACCACTTAAATCTCTTGGCTATAATATTTTCTATAATAAAAACTCCTTCACTGATTAGAAAGAGAAACATTTTCATGAAGTTAATGGTAGAATAATTGTACCACTCTGTAAAGCTGGACCTTTTCATGCTATGAATCGGAGGTCAAAAACTTCGATTGATGTTCAAGTTTTGATTTTGTGTGAATTATGAAGAAGGCAAGAGATAAATGATCACAATAGGATCTTAAATAAGAACATGAAATCAAGGTTAGAGAGAAGAGATGATGATACAAAGTAAGCAAAATCACGGGAAAATTTCCTGTTTTTCCAATCTGACTGGCTTACCGTACATTTCATGTAAAGCCGAATATTCGAAGGTTCTAAATCGGCTTCCAATTCAGTGAATCTCGTATGATAGAGAATTTCACTACACTTCCTGTGATTTGTTCACCAATGTAAGGCAAGATATATATAACTTTTATGGATAAAGAGGCAAATCCTTAGAAGAAATAATCAGTAAAACTTCGAAGTCTAATCGTTCGTACACTTTATGTGAGAGATTGTGTATAAATTATTAGCGCATGGAATTAATTTCCGGAAGAAGGGATAAAAGCATTATTGTCAGATATGCTTCTACTTAGAAACTCTTGGGTAGTCGATCTTTACGATTCGGATTAAGTACTCATTACGGTTACTTTATGCATTCAGAACGTCATGTTGGAATGGGATGAGAAAATGAAGCTATTCCCATTCTAACATTTTGAATACTTGTCTTTACTGGAAGTGATTCTCTGAATTTATGATACTTCTGCAATGGATTCTAAGTACAGTGGCAACATTCCCTGAGTACACTAGATATTACTACTTGTAGACAATCTCGGTTATTAAGGAAACACTGTAGCTGTAAACGTATCCCAGCAAATTGAATAATCGTACGTCATCTGCCCTATGATCTAGAAAACAAAGGGCGAAGTTTGGGATATTCGGATACATTTTGTTTTATTTAAAGCGATCTTAACTTCGAATTCTTCATGAAAGGCCATGTTGATCGACTGTGAAATAGTGACTTATCGACAATTGGTTAAAACACGTCTTCTTCTGAAAACAGTACCGAAACAGCCCTCAAAAGTAATTCATGGAAGATACTTAAAATTACCACGAGATGTAGTGGTGCGAAAAGAATTCTCTTCTGCATGTTACGTAGTTCAGGTCACATCAGTTGGTCATAATCTCATTGTGGCTAAGTCATATCCTCAACAAGTCATCACCGAGGCCGGTAAATTCTTCGTCACAGCAGCGTTGAGGTAATTGGGATCTGATGAATTACTTCCGATGCCTCGGATTGGCAAGGTATATTTTCCACGGATCAATAAGCTGGTACTTTCCATCGGAAGGCGAAGATGTTGCTTGGGAATGTTTAACAAAGGGGGTATAGCACTTGTGGCAGTTCCACACAAAGGCCTATCCTACCCCACACCGCAATGGGAAGTACTGAATGGAGTGGGGAGAGTTTGCCCCTCAGGGTAAAAGGAGAGTCGCTTGCCCCCGAGAGAGTGCCTACAGATGGCAGTCGTAAGCCTTAACTGGCGTTTCCGGTGGGGTGGAGGGGGGGGGGGGGCACGTCTGCCCCCTTTGGTGTGTGGGAGCGAAGGGCATCATCCTTTTACCCCCTCTATCGGCGGGAGGGAGAAACGTAAGGTCACGTTCTCTGGGAGGGGGCCAAATAACACGAAGAGAGAAAAAGATCGGTGTGCCCGACTTAGTAAGGAGAGAATGGGAGAGATGATGACACGGAGAGAGAGAGAGAGAGAGAGGCTGTCTGTGCGGCGTTGCCACGTGTCCACAAGGCCGAGCTAGATAAGGTGCTCGCCCTCGGGGAAGGGGCGAGGCCAGCAGACTTGAGGTGGGTGGGGGCCCCTCATCGACGAGTGGATTTGGAGGCTCTCTCTGTTGGCGTTGTGTCGCACGCCACGTTACCCCCACTCCATGCGACGTTGCCACATCCACTATCATCTCCCTTTTTCCTTTCCCTTCGTAAGAAGGTCCTCTTTGTTGTGCCATTTCGCTCTTCCGTTTCCTCTTCATGGGGTGCGCGTGGGGAAGGTGCGCCACCTGCCAACGGACACATTTTATTTATTTATTCCTTACTTCGGCGAAATCCCTAATACACTTTGAGGATAGTAACAAAACAAGTAAATATCCATGATCGGAAGATACGGATAATCCAAAACCTAAACTCGCGAGCAAATCTCGGCGATGTAGGCTGCAAAGGGAGGAATGGAAAAATCCATGCAATGATAGAAAAACTCGATTATCAGGGACTCGAACCTGAGACCTCGGTATTTCTATGGAGACGACCAGAAGCATCCTTCTTCGAAGGGAAAGCACGGTTCGTCGAGACTCGAACTCGGTATCCTGTTGGTAGGATATAGAGGGACGAATAAAAACACCCGAGTAATCGGGAAAAACGATTATACGATACTTGAACTCAGGACCTCGGCAATGCAAGGCTAACGATTGACCAACTATTAGGATTAAATAAAAGAGGAGACTATTCTTACTTAGTCTTAGTCTTAATTTCGCTCAAAATAAAGAGTAAATTTATAGATTTATTCAGGGAGCATCATGGTATGATTTCCGAATCAGAAAAGATCGAATTTCCTGGAGTCGAGCACAGGACCTCGGCAAGCTAACCGCCGATGGCAGCAATGGTTCCATTTGGTGCGTGTGTTTCCCAATTCCATCTTTATATGGCTCGCGAGTGAGTGGGAGGGTGTCACCCCCTCACTTGTAAGAGAGAGAAAAACAAGTGAGGGATGTTCGGATTACTCCCTCTCTACGGAGCGTGCACCTTCCTACCTGTGTCGTAAGGTGGGGAGACCGCAGATGAGGTGGCTGTAGCCGGTGCGGTGGTGCGGTTGCCGCTGCCTGCCGCCCCCCACCACCACCACCGCCGTCATTCGATAATTCGGAAATGGAAACTCTCCTTACGACACGGAATCTCTTTTTTACCTCCTTCAAGACGTGCGGAGTGGGAAAAATTATTCGAAGGCTGTCATAAGCCCGATGTTTCTCGAAGTTTGCTCTTCAGACCCATGGGGGTCTTACACATTAGCATCATGAGGGGATACTTCTATTACTCATAGTCATGATCGTCCTTTTTATGAACATCTATTTGGGCATAAAAGTGTTTGGTAGATATATTTCACTAGTTTGAGTTGATGATAACTTATACGTGATGATATTATGATACGTGTTAATCCTATCAGAAATATAAGTACATACGTTTTTAGAATATCAGAATGGCTTCTTGGTGATGGTCTCTGAAGGGAAGCCATTGATGGATTTAGGGAGGGAAAGGGACAATCACCCCCTCCCTTGAGGAATTTCTAGTACTAACAATTTTCTTTGGATCTGACTAGAAGCTTGAATTAAAATCAGTTTATCAAGTTTGCCCAGGACTATTGTAAATACTATATAGTACTTCTGTTTTATTTCAATGGCTTATAGCACACACACAAATTTATCACGAAAGAATGGCATTTGAAGAATTAATTGGAGATGAGGTCTTATGGCAAATGTCTTAAATCGCACACTTCTTAGGGAAGATGCTTTGCAAGCACCTAACCCCTCCCATGGCGTTTCTAGATTCGTCCCCGATGGGTGTATATAAACCCCTTTACCTGTTTCTGTAACCCTTTCACGGGTTCCCAAGATCTGCTCAATGTCCCAAATGAGAAATTCAAAAATATTTTAATGGACACAATCATCATTTGTTTTCTTTGGTTTAAGCGTGGATGTCTCACCGGGTATCGCTAGAGTTATTTAATTATATTGGAGGATCTGGTAAATTAAAAAATTATCAAATCGTCCTCATAGTATATGCATTCGTTTGGTTTGCATCCTTGTTCCATGAAATACGTTCGTATTTAAAGACTTACTTTCAGTTCTTTTACAGTTTTCCTCTCAGTTATCCTTTCCGGCTATACTTTTCAAAGTTGCTGACGTTTTCGTCTTCTGGCCACAACTATTCAGTGACCATTATTTTTAATGGATATTATATCGTCGAGTTTAATATCATGCGTCATATATTCCTGAAAAAATATGGAACCATCTCATAATCGCTGCAGAAATTTACGAAAGAACTCCTTACTATTCTTATTAGCATGGAATAGTATTATTATGAACCATTTGGCTATAAAAATTAGCATAGCTAAATAGTATTTGCTAAATGTAAATATCAGTTGTAGTGAGTCATTTATTCATCTCAAATTTGGCATTATGATTGTATATCTAAACCTGTTGATTGTGATAATCGGATGTGTACTAGCGAGAATTTTCTCCCATAATCACACAATTTCTTTTAAAAGCTTTAGAATTTTGTGCCAGCATTTGAATTTAATGTGTATTCAACCAACTTGAGATTAGGATATATCATTCACCGTAAAAATTAACCTATTTTCGTGATATCTAAGTTCCGCAAAAAGAAGGCAGAAGTAATCGAATACACAATGGACGTAATTTAGAAATCATTAAATTGTAGATGTATTCAACTTAAGAAGAATAAGATTTAATTTAATAGCAGGAGTAAAGAGTTATAATTGACACAAATAATTATTATTCCGAGAAATATTTTATTAGTTTCAGCTCATGGTTTGATATCCACAGTAGTGGTAGTTGTCCTATAAAATTTCATGATGGCAAATGTTAATAACATCAGAGTGATAACTAATGTATCTTGTCACTTTTATTGCACATATTTAATTTTTCTAAATCGAGTGATCTATTTATACCGTCCTATGTTATGGTTACATCAGTGATCATCACTGCTTCCTGATTCTGTTTCCTCATTTTCTGTTGCCAATCCTGATTGTTTCCTTCCTTAGCTTTCTATTTTATACCTTATAGTTAAATTTGCTTCCTATCCTTGCTATTGTCTCTGTCCGTGGTAGTATTCCCGGGTTCGATTCCGTTGAAAGCGCAATATTCCAGACGGCCTGGCGGCAGCAAAGGCATCCGACCTTCGACCTGAACACTCCAGCCGGAACACCTGCATTACTGTCGTCGCGCTTTACTCGCTGTATATTCCCGAAAAATACGAAATTACCCAGAGCCGTCTGGGGGCAATTGCTACTGTTCCAGAGCCTCAGGGTATTGGAGCATTTGAGAATCTTAATTCGCACTCGAAGTAACCTAACTGGAAATAGAGGAGCAAGGAAAGCGGGTAACCTCAAAGGAATTATTAAATTTGGAGGAAGGTTTCAATGATCCTTTGGTCAATCGAATTTGAGGAATTTGATAAAATTAAAAATTACCTACATTCTGCATGAATATTAGAAAACCCATTATTTGTTTTGGAACGGTCTTAACATTTCCCTAAATTCTTTTCGTTTAGTCCTTAACAAAGGCCTCAGAATTTGTTTGCTTTTTAGAAGAGAAATAACTACAGACTCGAAAAGTTGCAATTAACTGAGAAATTTGATTTTTTCATAGTTGGGCTCCGCGGTGCATAGAGACAGATCTGGGATATCGTGTAACTAGTTAATTCTTAATTAAACATAAAACAAAAAATTTAAAATAGCAATTTAAAGGAAGGGAATTCAACTAAAAATATACATATTTGAAAAGACAGTATGCTACTAAGAGTTGTAATCTTCATTAGTGCCTACGACACCCTTTAGTCTAATTGTAAATCCACCCCTAATCATGCGGCACACCAATGCGTCTTGGCGCACCATTCGGGCGCCTCAATTTGGTCGTGGTGTTCTTTTTTGTTTGAATTCTCGAACCGCGTGCGGACGTGCCTTTTTCCAGATATGATCCTGAAGACTCGAAACACTCCGTCACGATCCTTATTCTAAACGGGTATACTTTAATTGCCGAGGCTTAGTTAGAAAATCACGTTCTAGGGGAAGGGGACGAGTCTGTTTGGTTCACGTGAGTAGGAGAGCATTCGATGGTGTTTCTGAAGGCATATCTGATGCCGTTAGTTTCATTTTTTCAGCAGAAAATTAGCAGTCCAAACAAGAGCAGTAATACTAATCGAAACATAAGTTATTGAAGAATGATAAAGCCGGTTCCAGCTAATCTCGGAAATTCCTCTTCTCAATCCTATTCCCTTACGTCACAGCAAAAAACCCTATCACCTCCACAAAAATCAGTTAAATACCCCACCCTTGTTTCCTTTCATTATATACCCCTGAGGATGGCAGCATAGTAGCCGAATAGTCTCTTCTAAGGCGCGGCTTCATTTCTCCATTGGAGAAATTGGTCCGACGTTCACCGGCAAATTCGGCGATTGGAGAGTTTTACTATCCTCTTAAGCTCAATTTATTGTAATCATGTGAGCTATTGGAGTATCATTACACGGTCTCAGCCATCAAAGATTCAAAATCTACTATTAGGTAACCAGTGGCTTTCGCTGCAAAATATTTCTAGGAATATATTTTTTAATTTGCACCCTATGTCAGCCGCTTTTATTTTGTGTCAAATTAGAACTTTTACGGGTAGTAACTAAATTTATCAGTGATCATGGATATGATAATAACAATAAAATAATAATATCGTTCAAAAAAGTTTACCTCGAGCCAAATAACCTATAAGATGTGCAAGGTTTTGAAGGTATCATAATATACTGAAGATAAAATTTACGCAATATTTTCAGGTATTTCTCAGCTAATCAAAACATCCCTTCTCTTCATTAAAACAGTGTACTTTTATAGAATAGATTTCGGATAGAGCAACTGGAATTATTTAGACATTCCAGCGTTCTGGAATTTCGATTCGATTTCAGTTACTTCGAATGTTAGAATTTCTAGCGAGACTTCCTGCTATCTGCTAACTACTGACTGCTGAATTATTATTTATACTTTGCTAATCAAAAAAATTCCATCAGATCTAGTAGAGATATAAGCAAATTAGCATAGGATCAATTCCGAAAACGGAACAGGTTCTCCGCAAAATTTCCAAAGAATGAAGGTAATGAAAGATAGAATGCAAAGACTGAGTGAAAGACAAAGGCAAAATATTGCTTGTGATCTCAAGAGCGGGATAAGTTAATAAGAAATAAAAGAAAAGGTGTTAAGAAATGAAGCTTAGAGCATATGGTCCTTACGTAGGTAGAAAACTTTCCCAATGATAAATGGACTTTTATAGTCTGATAGGATTGAGAATCGAACCAGGATATTCTCAAACTGGTCTTGGAACTTTGTATGCTAAAAGATGAGTTTGGCCACATAGTTTAGTTGGATAAAGCAATCTCCCGGATAGAGGAATATCTAGGATTCGATTGCAAGATCCTTTATAAAAGAAAGCGTTAATTTTTCCGAAGCATAACAAGGAAATTTACAAATAATCTAGCTGTCGTTTAGTGAGCTATATTGCCTGTGTTCCACCTTTATCATTTACGTATTCCTAATTTGAAATTTTATTAGCGGCAGAGCTGTCATTATTCTTATATTGTTAATATTTGGTTCTTTATGGGATGCTTTAAATATCTAAATAAATTATGTAATGTTTGGATGTAAAAATCCATCCTAATTTTTAATTTTTCTATAATTTTTACTTTTCATAATTTCTTGGGCTATTTCATTGATATGATAACTTAACACTTAGAAGGTGTTCTAACGGATTTGTCCGTTAACTTTTACCCAAAGAATAGTATTTATCGTCTTATCAGCTTCTGAAAAAGAGGGTATATATTTATCCGCACTTCCGTTTCCGTGCATTAGTTTATGGCTGGCTTTTCCTTCGATTTCTACGAGAATAACATAAAAATCAACCAAAAGAAAAGCAGACCCGTCCCAAGAAGTGGCATAATGCTGAGCGAGAGAAGCGAATTTTCCTTAATTATCTTGAGAAAATTACTTATACATGGTCCTCGGCCAATGACCCAAAATCTGTGAAAGTTTCCTTTGGAATCAGTTAACGCGATTTCGGGCTTCACTTGTCAGGAGCAGATGGCGCCGTTTACGTGGAAAGTCTCGAAAAAATCTTTCAATCTCTGCGACATGAATGGAATCCATCCGAATGAAATTACTCGCCAAAAAGACGCTCACTTCACCAAAACATCTTCATATGCTACTCGCGATTATTTTTCTCCTTAAAGGGAAAGGAATCGGTTAATACACTCGAAATTTAAAAATAAATGTTGATAACGTCAATGTTGACTACGTCAATACTCTTATCCAACATTTTATTTCAGGTTTCTGTGGTGTTCTTGATTGTCGTTCAAGTTTTTATCCCTGGCCGTGATCGTTACTCCATGTATACATTTCTCTATCCCTGCTACCGAATCTTAATGAATGCAGTTTTCCATTCCTCTTTTGTTATAGGCTAAAAAAATATATATTATTAACTTTGATCTGAGTGCTGCCCATGGTTATGATTCTACGAAAGTTACTGAGGTATGAGTAATGCAAAATGATGGCATTATTTTCGTCACGCCTTATTGAATGATTATGAATGCTAAGAAATTGTTATTCATTATGTTTAGAAGCCCTGATAAAATCATTTCTGCTTGGTTGTTTTGTTGTAAAAAATTCCTTCGAGTGCCATTTTTTACTTTGCTGGGGTTGCTAGGGAAAATTATTAAGTGAGATACTCGATTCTGTCTAATGTTTATCTTCTATAGCGCTGAATTATGTTTGTCAGTACTCATACATATTTGCGTAAGTCTATAGAGTAAGAGATAAAACCGTAGAGTAAGGATATGAATAAGACTAGGCCGCTAATGCGAACTCAGCCGTTTTTATGTGATTATCTATGAAATCAAAAATTTTTTCTTGCTTGGATATTGGAATCTCACCTTCTCTCATCTTCATTATTAGGATATATGAAATTTAAGTAACAACAGAAAACAATTTATTCCATTTTAATTAATATACAATTTATTTAAAAAACAATTTTAGTGAATTTACATAAATTTACGGAGATAATTTGTGTTGAATTTGAATTACCGTCAGTTTTCAATTTTTTTAATTCAAGCTTCCAAAGGATCTTCAATTCATGGATACCTAATGTCTCAATTCACGTGCGTGAGGAGACATTTTTTGACCTTAATTTTTGAGTAAATAAAATAAAGAATATAATATAATAATAAAATTTAAAAACATTTTACTTTTGAGTTTCTTGTAATTTCTAGAACTTATGCATACTCTCTGATATCTCAAAAACAGAATCTCCTGTTTATTTGATTACGTGTTCGTTGTTCTAATCAGCATATCGTAAGGTAATCGGAATTTATAATAAGCGTACACCTAAGTGTCCACTTAATGAAATGGTCCTTTGTTCCCTGCTTTATTCCAATTTTCCATGTAAATTATGACCCGTTTAAAGCGAAAATTTACCATTTCCTGTGTGTTTGCTGCGTGCTTTATGGAACGATTATGCGATTAGCGGGGACAGAGGCCGTGGCCAAACGCATTAGAATCTAGAATACGATGCTTCTTGTGGCAATGAAAGCCGATTTGAGTCATAGAAACGAATTATCCTGCGATTTCCTTGAGAGAAAGTGAAAATTTGTTGGCAAAATGAATGAAAAAAACTTAAATTTAACTTATTGTCTCCACAATAAAAATTAGAATGACAATTAGTATAAAATAAGTTACAGTCATTTTCAATCCCCGAAAAGCATGGGGGCATGCTTCTTTAGACTAAATCTAGATTTCCATAAGTTTTTAATTTCTTATATTATAATTTATTCTTGAAATTTTTGTCCATCAAATCTGTCCTTCCAAAAAATTTCGTTATTTGAGTCCGAGAAATAGCCGCCGTAACACTAGTTGGCAGGGTTACTCGTTAGCCGAAATATTGCATTCCTCCGAGAAGAAATGTATTGCAAAATCAATAATTTATTATGGATTTTGCAATACATAGCTTTATTTGGTACCTGTAAAGCTTTTAGCTCCGACTGAAGTATTTTTTTGACTCTAGAAAAGTTACCACCAGCTAACAAGCGCTTTAATTTTCAACTATAATATCCTTCAAATCTAAATTACTATCTTTTAAATGTTACTTTCCCACATTCAGCCTCTTCTACCTTTTATATCTGGCTGAAAACGTGAATCAAAACAGAAATACTTAATATTTATTTTAATTGTCTAATTACTGTTTCTGCTGCTATATCAGTTTAAGGAATATTTTTTTTCGGATATTTGTCACAACTGTGAGAATTCATGCCTTCCCCCTGTCAATTGTCTTTGAATTTCTTTAGAATATTCTGTCATTACACGCAAATGACTTTCTTGTTATGAAATAGCATTTTACCGATTCACAATCTTGCAATTTTTACGAAATTATAGATTTTTACAAACAGTATTCACCAAACTGTTATGCGAAACTAGGATTGCTTTTATAAGAATGCTTTTTCTGCCACATCACTTTTTTAATGTTGAGGTATTTTAAGGAACTATGAATTGTGAGATGGAGTTAAAATTTGTCTGAAATGACAGGTAGTTTTCAATTTAACAACTTAACCTGAGCCAACCAGGAAAGGAGCAAATAAAGACATGTATTCTTAAATGGCTTATGAAGACGAGTTTCCTAGGACATAACTGTTATGAATATGAAAAAGGAAGTCGAGCGATCTCAATTCGGATTTAAAGTATACAACATAGCATCTACCAACTGGGTAACAAGATAAAATAAACCGCCACTATCGCAGTAATATAATTTTAAGGAATGTCTCATTACCCTCTTAGGATATATCTTAAGGTATTTTTTATTAATTCCTTACGGTACACCTTATATATTTCTATCTTACGGTGACAACCGTACTATACTTCTTTGATTAACTTTCAAATTGCCCAATTTAATGAAAATGAAATCTGTAAAATTATCGAAGAAACAAATGGAATTAGTTATTAGTTTGAGCTCTTCGTCTTTCCCGAAGGAAATAGCAGCTTCCGAAAATTCATCAAAGAGTAACCCCCTCGGAATAGCCAATGTCAACCAATTTTCAGCATTCTTTCCACAATTCACTATGGATAAATAGAATGCACTCGCAATTTCGGTTGGAGTGAAAGCTCTCCTTTAAAGTTATGTCATCTCTCCGAGAAAATCTCAACGGCCGATACGTAATTGAGACGCAGGCATACCTTCGCCAGCATTTCTTTTATCCTCGCGACCGCGGGAAGTTATTTAGGAAAATTGAAAACGTGGCTTCCACTAGCAGCGTTGTTTTCTCATTAGGAAGAAAGGAAACGTAGAAAATGTTAGCGCCCGCTTTTTTCGAGGTGGTTCTGAAATATGTGAATCTGGTTGGGCAGATATCACCTTACCCAATTTCCATTTCTACCGAATGTCGCTGGAATAGGACTTGAAAAGTTATTAAAGGGGACAGATGCTCGGACATGTCACATCCAAAGATTTAAATTGTATTGGGCAACGCTGTCCGGAAAGAGAAAACATTTCATACGAGTCATCCTACATCGCTATGTTTATACTCACCTTTTGGTTTGTTTTTTTTTCTCTCTCCTGCTTACGCAGCAAACCGTGCGATTCCAAGTTACAAGAAGCGAATGCACGGAAATTGTACAAAACCCTGTGTGTAAGGGCCGTCAGGTATGAAATTCGAATATATAATTCAATCAAAAATGCTGTCATAAATTATGGTAAAAAGTAACTTAATCCCTCGCCTCCCAAAATCAGGTCCAAGTCTCTTCAGCCCCGAATATTTTATATTGCGATCATTTTCTGCGCGGAAGCCAACGAAGTATGAAAGATCGCAAACTATTAGACTTAAATTTACTGCTTAGATATGAAAACAACATTTTTATACAGGTTGCCTGGAGCTAATAACCTTAGAGCCTAAATATTAATTTCGTATCTTAACTAGACGAGAACCAGAGCTAGCCACGCTTCTTATATTCTCTCCATTTATTAACATCGTAGGTTAATTTTTCTGTTTAAGAAATCTTTTTCTAAATAGCAATTTTGGAGTTATATTTTGTGTTTGATGTATTTGGTAGGAGTGAAAAATTTTGTGAAAATTTTTTCTTTGCGTTAGTTAGACCTCGCATGGAAACTCCCCGCACAGTACGGGATCCATGATGTATTCGTAAGACATCAAGCGAAAAAGCTCAATTTGCTAAGAAATGCTATGATATCTTACAGATGGTTACAACAAGGATGCTCCTTGACGTAGGATCGTAATAGAAAGAAAGGATAGAAAATCGTATTAAATTTGCCCAATACATTAAGAAATAATTCGCAGTCATTAGAGAGCCTCCAGGTTAAGAGCTGTAAAGACAGTATGCAAGTACTCATAAAAGTATTGAACGAATTATGCCGATAAATAGATTTAATTATCCTTCAGTTTTACGCGTCCTAACAGAACTCAGCCATTCATTTAAAAGATAACACAAGATTTTTTCAAGGATTAATTTTATGTAACAATAAACACACAACTTTCAGTAATATATAAGATTCAATACTAAATTCGGCGTCGCGTTTGAATTGGTGACTTTTTGCAACTAATATGAAAGTTTAATATTTGCAACTATGTTCCAATTTCAGGGGACTATAAATATAGTATAATTAGCGTTTTCGTCATTTTTTATATTTTTGTACACCCTTAAACTGGAGCGAATTCACATGACCATCTCATAGCCGAGTTCTAAAAATAGACTTAACTATAAGTCAGGCATAAAATTTCCCTTTGGTAAAAATTCGTTTGTAGGCCACTCGATATCTCTTTGTTCATTTTAACTTTCTGCCAGTGTTAAGCATTTCAATATTTCTTTCCTGAAAACTGAAAGTGTTTCCTTCAAGACACTGGCTTCGAACTCCGCTCCTCTTTCCAAGCATTCAGAAAAGATCTTTCATTTCCGAAGAGTAAAATCATCGCAAGCCATAAATTAACTGTCCGCTCGAAAGAGCCGCCTACGACAGATGGCCATTCATTCCTTACCAGGAGCAAGAGCAATAAAAGACAAGGAAATTGCTTATTTCATTCAGAAAGGAACGAACCATTTATACACGCCTTCATTGAATCAAGCAGCTTCCATGCCTTGTAACCGAGCTAATTAAATCTAATTCATTCAAATCCTCATACCGAAAACATTACCGTCGGAGCTTATCTAAATGAGCATCTAATAAACTTCCACGATGACGAGATGCTGAGAGGGAAATCCAGGATTTCCGGGATTTGAACTTGAAATCCGAGGAGAAATCGTCACTTCCGGTAAATCTCTACGCAAATAGCTTTATCTTTGTGTACGAAACAAGATCGCATAGCACGTTATTGCTGAGTATGGCCGTTGTGGCGGTGCGCGCATTCTCGAAGCTTCTGGCCGCTTGGGGATCTACCCACTGCTTTCCAGCATTCCGATACGCGAACACGTTTGCTCCTTTATAATTTCGATGAGAATTATATTATTCCGTGGATTTTGATTTGTGCTAGGGGAATGAGCAATTCATGAAGCTACCGAATCACTAGAAATAGAAGTTTAGATGAAATAGCCTTTCCACGCCTTCCAAGATTTATTTATTTATATAATAAAAACCCATCAATATCGCTAGGCATTTACAACTGATTACTCACGGTAACAAATTAAGACATTTAACAGCGATTCAACAATAAAGGTAGAAGGTCAAATTATCCTTAAAAGAATACAAATATCACAAAAAATAACAAACAAAAATACACATGCGAACGATCAAAGTAGTAATAAAAGAAATTATGATAATAACAATGAAATTAAAGTAATGAAGAACTAAGTAAAAGTTGAAACGAAAATAGAAAAGAGGTAAGTTATCTGAAGGAGAAAGAGATAGTAAGTTAGTTAAGCGGCAAAGGAAGGATTTATTTGGAATCATCACAGTTTGTACTAAAATCCACATTTGGAAACTGATAAAAGTAAATATTGAACTTAAGAATTTTTCGTCTAAGGTTTTCTTCTATGCTACTCCGAATCGGATAACGAATTCGCCCTCGGCCAACGAATGTTAACACACGCTTTAAGACATAATAAAAGCAACCAAAAATTGACTTCTGCTATTCTTGCCTACCAGTTACCAGTGGTTTATCGGTATTGTTTATCTATTAATTTGAAACCTATGGAAATTCGGATTTTCGCTAGCAAAACTGATTCCGTAATAAGATATCTATCTGAGGTATCGCCGCAGTATAATATATAATCTTAATTGGAGATTAAGAATGAACGCCTGGTTAGTGATCTTTTGAAAATCCCGAAATTATGCTCTAGGACCTCATAAAATAAGTCTTCTGGAACATGAACAAAAGTCTCAACTTGTTAACCCGCAATATTCATTGCAATTAAGCAAGAGTCAGAAGGTGAATTATTCCAACATTCTTCTCTATTGACATGCTTGGTAGCATTTGGAGAATTTTATAAGATTTCATTTTGGTTTCTTCCAAGGCAAGGTTCTTTATTTTCTTTATATTGGATAGTTTCATCTGTTCTCGGCAGGAAATAGGAAGGTTAGTTACGCTTTGGAAGCATGAAATAAATGCAGCCATCAAGAAAATTCTGCCTTTGGGTTTGTTTGATTTTAAAAGCCTACAGGTATTAGCAAATTAGAATCGCACGGTGGAAACATTCGCTATCAAGGGAAACTGATATGCCGTTTGTTATTAATGTATTCTTGCATTACTTCTTATCTTTGTAAGGCATCGCAGGAATGTACATATCAATTTTAATTAATTGAAAGAAGAGTATGGAGCCTCTTAACTCTATTGTTGTTGTATGTGATGCTGTAAGTCTTAAACAGCGTTTGTACCACTTTAGTTATTCGATATTGTATTACATCTTACCTCAGCAGCTAAATTTATCTCTTATACTTCGTCCAACATCAAATAGACTACATATATCTTATGGCCCCGAGTATTCCTTATGGAGCGAGCTTGCATAAAAAGGCGATAATTGATTTTGAAGACATTCCGCTCAGAGTGAAATTAATTTCTGATAGAACAGTTCTAACAGCACATGCCATTCTCCCGTAACACAGTGTACACGATATACACGGTGCTATAAGATATACGTGGTCTCTTCATGACGTTGGACCAAGTACAGAATAGAGCTAACCGAATAACATCCATTACACGGTTCTTCGGCTGTAAATTATTATTTTAAACATAAAACTGAAATAATTTTAATAAAAGCTATTCCGTTGATGAATTGATTTGTTAACTGTTAATGTACTTTTATATCTCGCATTGTAAGATTTCAGATAACTTGGGCAAAATTATAGCCCGGTTTTCATTCGTGTGCGTTAATACGAAGTAAAGGGTCAAATCAAACTCAATTAAAAAGAAAGTTTTAAAGAGAAGTTTGCCTAAAATCTGCCTCTCTATTGTCTTCAGTCCGAAGACTGGTTGGAAGCTCATCTCTTCGACCGAAAGCTGTGGAAAGGGGTGACTAGGCAAAATGAAGAGTGAGGTAGTTTGCTCTGGCTTTCATCACAGAGCCAAAATGCTGTTAGTAGAAAAAGTCCTCGTAAGTGAAGCAGAATGACTCTACGAGTAATACTTTTCGTAGCATTCCATAAGGAGATACCTTACTCATTGCAGCATCACTCGTACCTCAGTAACATTCATATCATCGCGAGACAAAAGTGAATGAAAGATACATTTTTCTTTTTCCTGTACAAAAACCAATCATCAGGATATGGTATCAGGACAACATAAATCTAATTATATTTTGTCTATCTATCTATCCAAACCTAAAAGCAAATCCCAAAAAATTCTACGCATCTATTCACTCACATCTCAGGGAAGACAATTAAATTTAAATATAAAACTACGCAACTACATTATTTAGATATTTGTAATGACAGATAAAAAAAGAATTGTGCCAAAAACGCTTTAAAGAGGTAATATTATTGTTGATTTATTTTTATTTCATGCATTATTATATATATGTGTTTTGGTATTCACTGTAAATCGGTGTCATCACCGTCTTCATGATTCTTTTATTTAAATAAATAAATAATGCCCTGATGTTACGCACACGGCGTTATAAATACAACTTGTCAGCCTTCATCGCCAAAAGTCCAGGGATATGAGGCTTAATGAGGAGTGAGGTACTTTCTGCTCCCACAGAGCCATGAGTGATGAAAGTGCACGTGATTGTACCACAATGACACTCTAAATAACGATTTCCATAGTATTTGATCCGAGAAGTGACCAAGAGGAATTCTACTATATAGCATCGGGCATACCTCAATGTCTTCCTGTTATAACTACGGTTTCTGGGAAATCGTTCTAGTAATTATTTTAACTCATAGGGTGTTCGTCGTTATTGTTGATTTATTTTTACTGTTTTTTAACATTGAAGCTGTTTAAATTTTATTTATAAGATTAGAGTAGCTTGTGAACTATGGCAGTTAATGGTCGGGGTTTAAATAGTAATAGATTGTAAATAAATTATAAAAATTTGTAATTTTCCACAGATTTTTAATATCGGCTACCGGTTTCGTAAGAAGTTCTTACATCTTCAGGCTTTCCACAAAGTTACGCCAGAACATATTGATTTCAGTAATAGATTGTACTTAAAGAAATTTGTAAGATTGTTTGTGTAGTTGTAATGTAAATTGACGCCACCAATCCTAGTCACTAACTTCTGCGGTATTGTATTCAATAATTTAAAAAATCACAACCAAAAACAAGACAAAAGTAAACGAATGATATAAAGATGAATATGTGAGAGAGGAGGAACATAATCTCATATGGATGGAACTCATTATATGTTTGGCGGGAGGAGCGAGTGCGAGGAATGAGTTAGCCATAATGGGATCACAATCATGTTTCCCGAAACAGAGGAAGCGTATGCTAAGTACACAGAGGGAGGCATGGGTTTGTCAGCCACCATCTCAAGCAACGACACTTTCTCCCCAGTTGTCATGGAACACCGTTGCCACATCCTCGTAATTTCATCCACGTATTTCCATTCTCGTCGAGTTTTGCGACCTTTTCTGGACAATTGATTGATCTTTCGCTCGTTTGAGAAGGTCGAATCCCAGTCCATCCATTGGCGGGATTTTTTCTCCAAGAAACTTACTCAATGCACTGACGTAACATGAAGGGGTGGCTTGATTTTTTACTTTCTGCTATGCGGTGATACCTCGGTTAACAAAATTCTTTCAATTGAGGAGGAAATAATTTTGCAAAGTTCCACTTTACGGATTTATTTTGACTGGCAACCGGTTTCGGATTATCATGAGGCTCAGCCCCGCTTAAAAAAATAAAATCGACTAATGAAGCTTTTATCATTAAATTTATTTCCTCCTCAATCGCAAGGATGGAGTTCCACGAAGTAAAAGTTTCATCAGTAGATTTTATCAAAGATAATTCGTCAGGGATAGACTGAACCAAGTATCACTGTCTATGGAGAAATTTGGGGGGTGAAAATCTACATTCACAATAATGAGACCGTACTTAATAAAATGAACCTTATGAAGCGATATCTGGGAATAATCCATTAATATATTTTGGCAATATATGTTTTGTGGTGTTGCAAATTTCTCGTTTTATGAAATATTTTTTCGTTCTGTTAAAGGTTTTTAACCTTATATTGCTGAAAAAGGGCTAAAGTTGACAAGATCAGATATGATATCATATAGGAGAGGGTAATAGCTGGAATGTATTCACGCATATCTTTTAAATATGTCGGCCTATCAAAGAAGGAGAAAGAAAAATCGAAAATACCGATTTACTGGAGCCTTTACTATATATATATCTTCCTAGGTGGATCTTTGCAGATACTTCGCGATGTTTTTCTAAACTTTGCGTTAGAGTGAAAATCGCTATGTGTTTATATTAAATTTTATTGTTCGAGTTTTTTAACAATGCTTTTCCATTCTTTATTTGATTAATAGCAATATTATCAAAATTCTATCGGTACGGGAGCCCACTTGAGACTCAAAATATCTTTAGCGGATTCTGTCCAAAATTATATCCATTAGGCAAAATGCCATACATTATAGGTTGCAAATTCCTAAGATATCCATATAAATTTCAGAAAATAGCACTTTCCTTTACTTCCACAAATGAAGATTCATTTTCTACTGTCATTTAAAAATTTTGTAAGCAAGGGAACATTCTGAAATCATTTGATGAAATGATTGATGAAACATTATGCTTTTAAATCATTTCTTAGTCTATACAGGAAAACAGCGCAAGAAGCTTAGAGGGAATATTTGCCGAGTGCTTTTACTATAAAAACATACCAATTCCCTCTTTCATTGTTTCGAAATATTTTGTCTTCAATTTTATCCCTATGAAGTTGGTATGCGTCAGAACATTTAATAAATTTTATCTTTTTTTAAACTTCTTAGATGCTGCCAGTTTCATATGAAAATATCATTCTCGGAAAAATCACTCAGATATTCTATTTCTAATAAATTTATTTCGGTTCTGTTTAGACTAACGTTTATTAATCCTTGTGTTCTTCAGTCCTAACCTCAAGAAAGCCAAGGTGCGATTAATCTTTTAACAATGGACGTAACTTAATATCACAAATACCTATTGTTAGATCGTTGAACCACCATTTGGAAAACAATTTCTTCAGAGTTAATATTGTTTCCCTAACAGGATGGCCTAATGAATAGCCCACACTCCTTACTTATAATAGGATAGCGATTTACATGAGAATGCGCTGATGAAGTTCTGTTATTAGGCCTTAGAATAATGCAGAACATTGTGTGACCATTCAAATGCCAGCCTAACAATATATGTTTACGACAGAAAAAAATCACTCGACAAATGCGCAATGAGTGTTTATTCTGGACGAGACCTCTCGAGAGATGTAAAAAGAAGTAACGCGAAAATCTGTCCATGTTTGAAGGACTTGTGCCAATTAACCTAGCCGAGGAAGAGTTAAAAAATGAACGAGTTTCAGTTTGCGAGGGAAAAAGAGGAGAGAGAGTCTTTATATAGAGTAATTGGTGAGGATAAGTGGTTAATAGAGGCAAACGAGATGTGACGAGAGAAGCGGTTTTGGTTAAAATTCGACATGAGAAGCCACTCAGCCTAGGGTACATTTCTACAGCTCTCAACTCTAAGTTATTCTTCAGGGGTCGTTTTTGTATATTACGTTTTGTTTGTGTTTCGCTTATATTTAAAGTTAAATCCATACATTTTCGATAGTGAAAATTTAAAAGTCATCACTAATTTTTCTAATACACCTTCATGCTGCATTGAGTTCGCGATCCACTGATTCTCCTGGAAATAGAATCAAGATTAAATGTCGTTACAATTATCATAATATTTATTATCCAACTAGTTAAACTTCTCGTTGATTCTCGAAATGGTAATAAAAATTGATAAATACATTAATAATTGGGATTCACTGGATCCGAGGTTGGCACAAATCGGGACAACGTAGTGCACAAACACAACATCAAATACAAAGAATTTCTGCTTTATATGTATAGAAGAGGATTGCTGAAATTTGCTTATTCATCGAGTGATTCAGAATGTGAATTGACCGATTGACTCTAAGGATTTGGAAAAATGTATTTATAGGTAAGCATCGAAATTTGCGACTAAATTACTACATTTAGAGAAGGTGGAGTTCTTGATTATGAGTGACGATGAAACAAGTAAAAAATATAAAAATTCAAAGAAATTTATCAAAGAAGTTATTGATCATGAGGCGATTTTCCAATGTCAAGTTAACAAGATTATCCGTAACATTGCTTCTTGACATTTGTTTGTTGAGAATTATAGTCAACTTATTTTATGAAAATCAATACTATCACGCTGGATATTTTCGTAATTGGTTGGCACTTGATATGCATGAATATTTTGCTTTGGGTGGTGACTTCGCATGCTTCAAGCTCATCAATGAGTGAGGTGAATTCAAATTGACACGTTCAGAAAGCATTGGAAAAGTAACTTGGAAAAATTTTAGCTCACAAGGTGATTATGAGCGTATTCCAAAACGAGATTCCCTCAAACAACCTTTATACCAAAGATAAATCATTCTATAAATAGTCTGAACCGGTTTCAGTGACTTCATACTTCTGTTTGATTTTTAAATCTGCTGTATTGCGAAGATATATAAATAGAACAAAATTATATATGCAGCGGAATATGTAGGAATGCTTATTGTTGATTCCATTTGCAAAATTATCCTAAATTAGCATTACTTTTAAACGTATCTTTTCCTTCTGACTCTTTTCCTATTCATGGTAATGATTCGAAGGAATCGAGGAAATCTACAAATAATACAAATATATGACTGTGCAAACGGTAATTTAGCGCGATTTCTATTTCTATATAATTATTAATTACGAACATTAAGAATGGAGCAACGGTAAAGGAAACAACGTAAAAGGCCCATAGAAAATCAATTAATATCTTTTTCTGAGAACTCATGATATTGATTGTTCAATATCAGTTCTATTCTTTTCATAGGAAGAGAGGACGTAATGACACTGAATGTTCTGAAGGTGATTCATTTCTGCGCTGTCATCATATCTGAGTACATCAGAAAATTTCATCAAAACCTATCCAAATCAGGGGCGAATATATAATTAAGAGCATTTGACGCTTCATAAAAATGTGCTAAGGACCTCTGACGAGTACTTACTCAAAATTTTTAAGGATCCGGTGCATTCATGGGTTTTCCCCTTTCCATATGCCACTGGCGGTATGGCCTTCTAACATCATGAAATAATTTTATACGTAGATTGATATGTTTCTGGAATATACTACGTAATTTATTCTCTGCATTATGCAACATATATCGAAAACTCATTGGCATTGATTGAATTAGAGCTTAGTCAAAGTAAGACGACATTTGACTGTGTCCATAAAAATATAATTTCTTCAAACGCTGCCGGTGTTAGGATATCACCACATCGTTTGGCTACTGGAGCATTAATGAATATATACAAAATAAGGTACCACAAAGATTTTTATAATAAAGATTAGAATATATAATTTTTGGACACAGTTAACTTGTGCTTAATTTCTTTATATGCAAATAAGTTCCACCACGTATCGCTATATGAGTATTTAACTATGATGCAGCGCTTTTAATTCAATGTATCATTTATTCTTGCTCCATTGAAACAGCTGAATTCTCTGTAATAAATATATATTTGTATCCACATTATTATTATTATAAACAATACTGCAACAATTAGCCACTAGGACAGATGGCAACTGGATTATGCACTAAAGCAACACCAACTACATTGCAAATTTCTGATTAGAGAATTACAGAACATTAATGCTATCCAATAACTACAATATTTCACCAGCTACACTAATTTATTATTTAGACTGACATAATGTAAAAAAATAAATAAGTAGCAAAAAAGAAATCTACAAAATCCACACACACCATGTAGAAATTAACTAATTAATTAACTCTAATTTCCCAGAAACCTTGCATGTAAACAAAGGGAGCATTTTTACTACGATGATTCCTAATGGGAGGCTTGATCTATGTTTTGGACTTGGAGCCACTCCGTCCACAGCCTAAATTCGTCTGTGATCTCAGCAACGATTCCCAACTCTGTACATTAAAATTTCTTTTTGTTGTGTGAACGCAACAGATGTAATAATCGCTGAAACAATTCTCACATTTTTTAGTTTGAGCTTATCCTAGCCATGTCCTACAAAGTCATCAAGGCGGATCCTTTATCTGGATTTGCCAGTGCTATACTCAAATTGAGTCCGTTCCTCTCCTTTACACTCAGAGTCCACTCTAGAATTTATTAGAATATTTTCCTTCTTTTACTACTGTCGGCATTTCCCTTCAGTTTTCCTAACAGCCATTTTGGCACCCGTTCAGTTGACATGTTACGTGCAATACAAGGCACTTCATTGGCGTCTCCGTCTCTTTATATTCCGCACCTGTTCACTTGAACCATTTAGCAGGCGCTGGAATTACCTCGATCCTTCATCTGACTCAACCCGTATGCGTCCTGCTCGTTAATACATTTTTGCATAAGACTGGGGAATACATCAGTCTGGCAGATGTAAAAACACCGCCGTGTTTTCGTCCTTGGCGCGTGTACGGATGAAAATAAGTCTGGAAGAGAACAGGGAAATTTTCCATCGCATCTAAATTTGAGTAGTCTTTCCCATCCTCCCGTTAACTACTCGACGGGATATTTTTCTAGTTAAGCTGGTTTTTCTTTAGTGAAAACATCCTTATGAAAGACTCCGATGAGTGTGCGTGTTTACGATCTTATACTTTTGGTTGTGTTCCTACTACTTTACCTTAGAAGATGTGATAACTCTTTTGGTACTGGATACATATACGTATCTTTCATTTACTTTTGTCTCTATCTTGTTTTGGTAATATGAAAGCCATTGAGGTATGAGTGATGCTGAATAATGGAATTCAACTTGGTCACTTAATGCTGTAAAATAGGGACGGATTTGTAACTACTATATAGACGTAATAGCCCTTGGGAGTTTCAATAAAACTGTATTTATGAATTTTCATTTATATATCATCATTATTTTTCATTTTTTTGAGGAACAGCATGTTCAATGGTACTTGTTTTTCACTTCTGGAAATTTTTCATATCGAGTAAGTTTACGTGATATATATAGAATATACTAAATCTTTAAGTTCCCTATATTAAGTCTATCCATCATTCACAATGAATCTACATACTACTTATGATTCAACATTTGTTTATTCTTAACGTAGTGAATCAAATGAGTAATCGATGGTATTGATTTTTATGTATTTTATTTAAAAAATGGAATTTTTATTCTAATAATTCATATCGGGGACTTCGGTCTGACCTTTGTGCTTATGGTTTCTGGTACTTCATATCCGCTCCTGCGGTGAAAAGTAAAATTCACGGAGGAGGGCGTATTTTTGTATAATCCATCATAAAATTACTACTGTTATATGTATTTCCTGAGTATACAATGAAAATTTTTATTGTTGGTGCCATGCTGCTGCATTTATGGGGTTTTCGTCTATGGTATGACGGCTCAGAGAGGAGAAAACTACCTCATTCCTCATCTTTCTCAGCAATCCTCATTCCCTTTCCAAAGATTTTTGAAGCTGTCGGTGGAGGTTTTGCGATTCAAATCGGCTTCATTACAGTCATATAGACCTCCAATTTCCCGGAACAAAAAATTTTTATGACCAATGTAGTCACTTAGCATTGTTTTAGCCAACTGAGCGTTGTAAAATATGAGATATATTTATACATTGCTACTACTTCAAAGTTTCTCCCAATTAAACTTACAAGTTTTTCAGCGGGACTATTCATCTTTGGTACTTCTATTCCTCGGATTTTCTCGTATCTAACTGAAAATGCGTAGCTACTAATATTAATACTACTCTATAGCTATTAATATATGCTAATCGAAAACACCACAATCATTGCCCATCAAGGGAATCTGCAGGATAAATGTATTCTATTCTACTTATAGATCCTTTGGACAAAAGATACAATACACCCATTCCTCCGTAATTATTTTAACGGGCATAACTGTGAATATCGTTTGCGCAGAATTCTCTCTCCCAGTGAAGAGAGTGCAGTGGAAGCAAGTGAGTGTGGAAGGAAAGAATTCTCACCGTTCGGAAAAAAGGCTCCGAAGGAAACGAAATATAAAGGAGCATTTGAAAGCGTCCGGAGAACATCCGGTTCGCATTAAGCGAAAGAGGCCGGATAGGTAAATAGCGTTAATTGCCTCGCCAGCCACCGAGATGCACTCTTCGAAGCTGTTTTCTTTGCACACATCTTCTCGAGCATCTCTTCCATGATTCACTTGTTGAACTTATTGCATCGATCGCCAATACTATTCCTCGAAGAAAAATTAGTTCTCTTTATCCTGAAGTGGAAAGGTTCAGGAGAGGTTGGCGTGTTCCTAGTTCTGGTCGGGTATAGCTACCAGTTGTTGAACTCGGGAAGGATCGCTATCGATAAACAAGTAACTTTATTCTTTGTCTGCTTGCTTCTGTTGTCATGGAATACCACCAGGTTGAGGCTCACACGGTCGATTTTGCAAATTTTTTCTTTAATCAGAGGGTTTGTAAACTCCGATCCGCAGGCAAACTGACCAATCCGTGAGTTCTGTTCTATTGTTAAAGCAGTTGAAAATTTTGTCAATGTTTTTATCCATAATTAGATGAAATAATTTCGGCCGGAAAAAGTTACAATGGGTTAAATATGGCCTAATGTGGCCCAAATACGCCGGCCAAAAGGTAGTTGTATGGTTAAGCGCTTCGACAGCTGAGGTTATTTCACTCTTACGGACATCATTGAGAATCGAACACGCTTACCACTTTGCTATCTGGGAGCCCGTCAAGATTTTTGGATAACTGCTTTATTGTTTTTTTCCCGAAGTGCTGAAGAATTTTAAATTGAATTTTTACAAATTGGGCTAATCATTACGATTTCGCCATTTTTTGTCGCAGTGACTTATCTTGCCTATTAATTTATAAAAAAATTGAATATGCATATTACATATGTGTCGGTGAAGCGAGGTATGCTAGATGGACCATCGTTGAAGCTAGTGTAGGTCAAGTAGTGTCGGTGGGATCCAGTAATCGACAAAGGGAGAATTTGACGGAGGTGCACTCTTGAGTTGGAAGGTTTATCCAATAGCATGCCGTAATGTTTAACTTGAGACGATCCTTAACAAATTATCTACATTTCACCATCATTAATTTCTGTCATCCTTCAGATCCATGATTATATGTTATAAGAAACTCTCTTCTTTTTTTCTCCGGATTCTGGGTACTCGCCCTTCTCCTTCCACTCTCACCTATTGCATAAAGTGTTTTTGCGATCATTACAGTCTTCATGAACCGTCCTAGAAAAAAATCAGTTCTTCCGATTCTACATTTCATTCTTCACGTACACACTGCTCATGCAGCCATGTATTAATGTATCTACTCTTCCTCTTTCATAGAAATTGTGATTTTTAAGGAATTCTCAAGTTGCAATCGAATTCTTTGTGATCAGGCGTTACTTTGGGATTGCTTGAATGCATGAATACATGATCTACATCAATACATATGACCCGAGAGGAAACTTTCGTATTGTGACAGAAGATAGAAAGATTCCTCTAATCTTTTAATGTCACGTTTCTTCTTTTTTTGATTTGATTTTTGAATTTGATTCTTGAAGCGACTATTTCCCTGATGTTTCTTGCAGCGTCTGAACAGCCTGCCCAATGAACTTAATACATACTATCATAGAGTAAGATATACTTACTCTCCACTAATAGAGTAAGATATACTTACTCCACTTCCGAGAACGCTCTATCTCTAAATTGCATTGAATTATTTTAGCTTGAATTTTAACCATCTATCTTCTAATGATTCGAATCCTATATAATAATGAGTTTGCTTCCCATATGTCCCGCTTCGACCGGGACTGTCCCGGTTTTTAACGTTCAACCTGATCAATTTTCAAGCTATCCCGGTTTGAAAGAAACAATCCAAGAAAGAGCAAAATTACGGGTGCAGAGATTTTAATGACAGAAATTATTCAGACGTAAATGCTAATAAAGCTGTGACACTGCACTCATTTGAAGTGGATTTTAATCCTATAAAACTAACGCAGACTATTTTTGATTTCGTCTTATTTCTCCCACTAAATAGTTAGACAAATCCCGGTTTCTGACAGTGAGATTATAGAACTGGTAGTGGTTTTTGCTTCGACAACTGAGGTCATTACACACATAAGGGCCTCCACCGGGAATCGAACACAGGATCGCTTTCATCAAAGGCGAACGCGATTCCCACTTGTCTATTCCGAAAACCATGGGATGTGGTAATTCTGTCAATGAGCATCTTGGTAAGGATTTTTCGATTTTTCATAGCAATTGTTAACAAAGCACCCGGATTTACTCCGGGCATAAATCACAATCTTAACTGATTCACGAAGTCATGAAGGTAGGAATGAAGCAAGTGCGAAGGACGAGGGAAGGAAGGATGTTTTAAAGAGGAGGTGAGCAAAAGGTGCTAATTGGACGGTTTTCTTGTTTGCCCCTCTCTCTCTCAATCTCTTTCAGTAGACGAAAACCACCCACTCCACCCCACCGCCAATGAATGAAACAGGTAAACACCAGATACATCGTTCCGGGAGCCCCATTCTTTTTATTATACTGCCATCTGTGTATAGGTGCCCTCCTCCCTCGTATCCCCGCTTCTTCATCTACCAAGCCTATTCATATTACGCGTATTTTTGTTACTATAACGAATCTTCCAGCCTTCTAGGGTTGCAGAGAATCCCAAGACGCTGCACAGAGGATTCTTTCAAGCTCGTGCCACACCGCCACATGTACAGGTAACTCTATTTTCATACTGTAATAACGCTTTACGTTGTAAGATGTACGTATTCTCATGAGAGTCCGTAATTTAATATTAGACGCATTAGTGCTAGCTGAGGGCCTCGCCGTTAAGGGGGCCCCAAAAGACACGATTTTTATGGTGAACGATCTCTTGGCGAGGCCCCAAAATGGTCCTTGCGCCTAGGGCCTCTGATCTATCAAAATAATGTCCGCAGTGAAAACACTGCTATGTTCAATCACCTAATTAGTAGGCCCTACTTCCTTAGTTTATAATTATAATAAAATCAATAAACATGGTGCTCAGTGTGCCGCAATGTTTCATTCAATGTGTGAAGGAAGGCAAAAGGTTATAAAGCACCGTATTAGAATGCTAAGGTTACTTTTTGTCATTCCTCACCTCTGTTTCTGAATTGCGACAAAATGAGTTTCCGCAGGTGTTCTTCAAGTAGTATTTTATTATACACCAATTTGTAATCAGTCTGTAACTTCTAAAGTATGCCTGGATTAGATGAACGAAAGAGTGTCGCGGAGGGAAAATGAGTTCTGAATCTCTGTTCTTTCTATTCTAATGATCGTCAGCTGATGTCCCATTCATAGTGCTTGGTTTTTCGTTATTTTTTTGCATTATTTAATCGGGATCTCTTTGTTTTTGGTGCTTCCTTTTTCCTCTATGTTGCTTACTCTTAACCATCCGGTACTGAATAAATCCAGAGAGGACAATTGGCTTACAATTAGATCTGGTAGTAACCGAAAAATTCGCATGTTATATTTTACGACTACAACAGATCAAAACTTGCAAATCTCTTTTACTCATTTTTTCGTTCGTTAAGTAGAAATAACTTAGCATCTTAAAGTTTAACCATATAATTGAACGGTGCAGTAGAAGTATGATTTCAATCACGAGTAGTTTCGATGTAATATAATCACGGGATTAGGACTGATAACACATTTAACGTATTTACTTTATTTCTCTACTATTGCAGTTACCCAAGATTTCACTCTGCATTTTTAAGTATTTGCAACATAAATCAATTCAAATATTTTTAGTAACCAGTAGTGTGATGACTGAGTTTGAAGAAATATAAAATTAGAGGCAAGAGCTCAGTGAATAAATTAAATTATTCCGCGATACCAGGTGGATTTAATTTGTGTTTAAACGAAAGTAAACACAAAACTTGACTTGGTCCAAAAAATGCAATTCCTTAAAGAACACGAAGGAAATTATAATTTATACTATATTTCATTTTATAAAAATGGTTTAAACAAATCTTTTTCAGTTCAGATTTTCTTTTTCAGTTCATTGGTGCTTTCTATTGTTTATACTACTTTATAGTAGCTGTTTTGATTCTGTTTCAGCATTCTATCCTAGAGATACAGAGATCTCAGCTTCGGATTTCACTATTCTTTCCTTTTAATAATGGGAGATGACACTTGAATTTATATATCTTTCTTAATAATATATATGTTTCTCTTATTTACAAATGTAATCCCACAACCTTGTTTAAAATATCAATGATGATAATAATAATAATATTTCTTTATTTTAGGGCGACATTGAAACTTATAAGACTCTTCTTACATCTAACCCTAATGCAATGTTCTATAATTGGACTTTTGAGTTTCTATTTTCCATATTGCCTCTTAGTTGATGCATTTATAATCACGTTCCGTTAAAATTCTCTCATTCTGTGAGCTGCTGATCCAATAAACGATTGCAACTTTTAAAAATATCCAAAATATACTTATAAAAACAAAGGAATTTTGTATGTTTACATACGCATTTTTCCCTAGCATTAAAAGTTACGATGGAATTCCACCATATATCGCTGAAAAGCATTCTTTATGCTGTAACTTTTTAACTGTGCTATGTCGCTGGACTAAATTTTTAAAGAACGTTTGTATAAATATTCATGGAAATAATTTTTACTTTTATTTATTTATTTAAATGATTAGAATACAGTGCTGACACGAATATCCAAACAAAAAACACAACAAATTTACATTAAATAAGCATGAATGCACGAAATAAAAATAAAAGAAAATCAACAAGAACTGACACAGACAAAATGAGATTTAAGCAGGACATTATTTACAGGAATCTTAAATCATATTTTGTAGGTATTTCTACTGGTTGGTTTGCGTTGATTCGTTTTTGCTCATGCATAGTCTCTGCAAATCTGTTGTGTTTTATTGTTTGTTATTCTCTAAAAATGGAGTATGTGAATCAATTAAACAAATAAACAAGTGTCTAAAAAGTAAAACGAATTTATCAGTCAACTTTGCACACTTAAACATTGCGTTTTTGACATTTTCCTTGGACATACACCTGTTTGACGCAAAGTCATCATTCGAGGCTCAATTTTTCTCGCATAATTCCGTTTTGTCCGTCCGTCTGTCCGACCGCCGGTAGCTTAAGTATGCCCGCGGCTTGGTGCGGTCCTTTGTAATAAGGAAATGGGATTGGGGTGGGGTGGGGGGGCATCCTCCCCCTCCCCCCCATCCATCTTCTTCTTCCTAAGCGAGACTTGACAACGCCGCAACATACCAAACCTCCTCATCTCCCCCACCTCCTCTCTCCTGGCGCGTAACTGAGGGAGCCCTGTCCTCTTCAAGATGGGGTGGGGGGGGAGGGACCGGTCTGAGGGAGTGAAGGGAGGAGGGAGGGGTCAAGGAGGGAGGCCGATGACGTCAGAGCTTTACATTTTGATGGATAGGGCGCATGCGCGAGCGCTTGTGTGAAGTAAAACGGTTCAGTTTCCTTACGTAACGGAGATTCTCTCTTTCTCTCTCTCTTCTTCCTCTTTTCTTTCCTCTTCCCCGCCATTATCTCACTTCACGTCCGCTTTAATCTTCTCTCTTCCATCCCCTCTCTCTTTTTTTCCTTTCCCTCGCTGTCTTCGCGTCAATCCTTCTCTTCTGCCTTATTTATCTCTCCTCGCTCTTTTGTGTTTTCACACGGCTTCCATGGGATACACTGGGACTTGCAAGTCTCATACGAGTTCCCCATCACTATTTATCACTATGTGCGACTGCATTGCGTGTTCAATTATATCAATTGTTCCTGCCACGTTTCATCGAGTTACAATTGCAGAAATCTCTCGAAAATTTCGCCAAGACAATTGTTCTCTTCACCGGAATTTGGTTAGGATTCGTCTTGATATAATGCTCAATTAATCCTCAATTGCGCTACATACAATTATTTCTTATATGAATGAATCCGCTCGGAGATTTTCTTCGGCCATTTATCGATGCTCGATAATCGAATCGATAGGTCGATCGCTAACCAGTGAAAGATTTGGATACGTACTCATACGATTTAATTCTTTTCTAACGTTTACACTAGCAAAAAATTATTGATCTTATTGTCTTTATTTCATTCACTAGCAATCAGTCAAATAATAGTCTCAATGCGTCGTCATAATGTATAATATTAGATTATTTCTCTTGCAGTATTTATCTACGCTTCGACTGTATTATTGTCGACCATTCTTTTGTAATCGCAATTCAGTTACCATCACCGGAGCAAAATCTGCAATCAGTTAGTTGATTTGCTCCATTATGACTCATACACATTACAATATTACTATGATATTCAAGTAACACACACCTGCTAAACCCGCGAATTCCACATTTAAAATTAGTTTGAACATATTTTGTGTGCTTCTGTAGCATGTGGTATCTCTTGCCTTAGAGCATATTTGTGTTTCTTTCTCAATTCGAGATCTTCTTCGGAGAAGGCTTACTGTCTTACTGAGTAAGTGTGTTTTTTGTGGATATCATCTGCTTCTAAATATACATTTTATCATTAATACTCTGCCTACCGCCTTTCGGCCTATGGCAGGGGTTTATCCATTATTCCATTGTAACTTAATTCGATTTGAATTACTCTGGTGTAGTGAGAAAGTTAAATGAAGTAGTGCGCGCAGGGCCAAAAAATTTCAAACAAATTTCAGCTCGTATCAAAGTTTTTCCATCACGTATAGTTTGACGAGAGAAGAAAAGTTATTCGCCTCTGTTCTCGACTAGATTTGCCGGTATCACAACCACCTTCATCTCCATCTTATAATTCCTTCTTTTTCGTGTCCTTAACGCATCCTCTGGCCAGTCCTTTTCCTGTAGTTTTTTACATAAAAGTCTCAACTCCTCTTTGTAATCCATCTGAAAACATCCCACTCTCCTCCTACACACGCATCCCTCCTCCTCTCCCACTTCCCATCCCTCCACACACACACACACTCCTCCAGAAAGGTCGATGTGAGGAGGGCAAGGGATTTATGTCTCACGCACGGACCATTTCCTATAGGCGATTAAACCCACCACATCGAAACGAAGTATCGAAAGCATATCGATATGTATCGATTAGTCGATACCGCCGCCGTTCCGATGCGAACAAGTTCCATGCGATTCGATTCCTTTCGAGCTCTCCTGACGATGCTCACGAAAAAGATTAAAGAAGATTCCACTTATCGAAAATAGTCGATAGGTATCGATGGTTCGATTTCACCGCCATTTCGCTGCGAAGAGAGACTTCTTGAGGATGCAGTTATATTCTACACTACAATTAGTATTATAAATCGAGCATTGTTATAAATTTTTAAGACTAATGAATAGGTCGAGAAAATTCGACTTGTGGGAAAGTATCGAAAGGATATCGATATTTATGGACGTTTCTATTCTGCCACCAAGCCACTGCGAAAAAGTTAGTTACTTTATACTTTTCAATATTTAAGTATTACGAAAAGGATCGATGGTTTAAATTGGTGGAATTTTCTACCGAAAGGATTGTCCTCCTGGTTCGAAGGAATATGTGTTCAACTCCCGGTAGGTGGAATGTTTTCCCTGAAGGATTATTCAATATTCCATTGATTAATTATAAAATTAGCCAGATTTCTCATTGGTAGGAAAGCAGCGTATGAGGCGGACTTCATTTCGAGAATTCGATGGTAGATTTGTCTTTTCTAATATTTAGAATAGATAGAATAGTATCATCATCTTGGAGGTTCTCTCTGAAGAATTCTTTCTTAATTCTATACAATGATTATGGAATTCATTAGGTCGATAGCTGGTCCTCCCAATTCCATAGATCGATGGTATATACATTACTTTACCATCTTAAACGTCCAATTATCTCTCTTGATGATTTTTTTCTGGATTGGCTAAAATAATTATCTACTTTTCTATAGGTCGAAAGCTTTCTAAAGATTCCCAACAAGTATCGATGGTTTGACTGATATCTCTCCGATATTCGCCAACTTTCCAACTTTTTCTAATTCTTCGGAGGCCTTTTAAGGTCCAGTCTATTCGGAAGTGGTGGATTATTTGCTCGTAAAAAAGTCCCTCTCAGTCCAGGAAGAAGATGTTGCGCCTTCCATCTTTTATTTTTTTTTTGTTCGAAGAAGTTGAACGGCCGTAAACTCAAAGACGCGGCTTATTTATTCTACTTAAGGTCTCTCGTTTTCGAAACGGCTTCGTTAAGCTAGGACGAATGAATAGCCTCCACTTTTTCTTCGCGAAGCTCGTCAGCGAATATCTGTCCGACGGAGCCAATTTTCATTCTGATTCGCGTCATTTCCTCTAAAAGCTCTCTCCAAATAAATAAAACAACAATCCGAGTCTATATTGGTAAAAAAAGAATCGGTTTCCGTGCTGTCAGCTAAACGATTCTGCATAACGAAAGAAGGAACTTTTGCCCGATATCGATGACTTCAACGGAAGTATGAAAAGTCAAGCATTAAGGATAATTTGAGTTCTACTTGGTTCTCTTCGAGGAATTTTCAAGAAGAAGCAGTTGAAATGATATCCGCTTTACGATAAAGCAAATTCTCTCGTCTATTTCTGGTTCTTGTAAACTAAAACACCGATCAAACTGACTGAGAATATATTGAATAGTCGAACGTACTTTGGCTCATCATAAAGAAAAATCTGTTGAGTGAACAGGAAACGAACAAAATAACTTATTCATACACCGCAAAGTACAATATCACCGCCCCAGGGAATTTATTACCAGAAGATTCTCTGTGTTGGCTGAAGGTAGTTTATAGTTTTGATCCTGATGAAGGTGGAAAGGTGGATCAGTCCGAGGAAAGATTTGCAAAAACGTTTTCATAACATGTTCAAAGTCGGGTAAATTATCAGTTAAATATATTTTTGAATTTCTTTCGAAAAAATATAGTGTTAAATCACGTTTCACCCAATAATTCTTTGCCTAAGGATGGGATGGCCAAACTAATCTGTCAATTTACGACGAACTATTTCTCGACAACATCACAACATGTAACCTAAAGATTATTCCTAGATGTATCACATTTTGCCAGCCGTGCGACGTATGTTTTTATCACCAGTTCATTACGAGGTTTCAAAAATACCGAACTATTAACTGACAGCAAACTGACTGGTCAGAAGGACGAAGTAAATGACCGACGTTTAGGAACCGATGAAGATGAAGAATAATGTCCCTTGCCTCGAAGTTTAAAATAACATTGGGAAAGAGCTTAATTTATTGCACCCTTGCGGTAAGTTGTTTGTCAGTGGAATGCACCCACGCGGATCCCAATTTTTCCAGTTTCTTTCCAGATGTTCACTAAGTTCGCTTTTTGGGGTTGTTCATTTTCCAACATGTTCCTGGAAATTCAATTAAAAGAAAGCGCGCTGTATTGTATTACTGATCGAGCTGATTGACATTTTCTTACAACAATGAATGATAGGAACATAGCTTCTTTTTCCTGTTTATGCAAGTGTATGCCTCTCCGATCCCAAATGGGGCAGTTTCGTTCAAATTCATTATCCAAAATAATGCATTAAAATAAGAATGAAAAATGATGATGATCGGCTGAATAAATACGAAAAGAAAATTAACTATTATTTAAAAACTAAGAACCATACAGGCAAGTTTTAACTTTCGTTTACTTACATTTTCCCTTTAGTATAGTTTAGAAATTTTGTCATTTTCTTTCTCCCAATGTATTACAACCGATTGACTGGTAATTTTATAGTGGAGAGAGGGATACCCGAATATTTCGAGAGGTACGCCACATACGAGTTTGGAAAGCACTGGTTATTTATATTAGCATTTAATTATTTGTCTTCAAATTGATTGTATCGTGCCTTAAAAAGGAATAAGTGAAGTAGTTCTCGTACGAGTAGTAGTTCTCGTATGTAGTGAAACAAAAAAGATAGATGCAGCAAATTTCAGTATCTAAGTAGGAACTTAACAGGTCTCATCATATATGTCCAGAGCATGGTCGGGGGAACCTTTTTCCAAATTTCATTTCATAAGAAAGGCAGCGTATGAAACCATCACCTCAATCTCGGGTTGCATTCTACATCCAAAGACTTAAGTAGCAAAATTTTATATGAGAAAACGAAGTTTAACTGGGTTAACCGAAAGAGAACATTATTTTTCACTTGGCATGCAAAAATAATACAAAAAATTTATTAATTGGGTATTTGTTTCAGTAAATGACTGAAAGGCCGCAATGAATGCCTCAATGGGCTACATTTGGCCTGAAAGCCCATCTCTGTTCCAAATCATAACACTCAGTTCGAGGGACTGTTAAAAATATTTTAATGGCCGTAATTTTGGGATTCCCTGATGTATTCGTGGGAACACTAAGGTCCTAGATTCGGATTAGGATATGATATTTTGTACACGTCAGCAGAAGGTTAATTGTGAGAGTATTTGCATCAGACCAAAATTCTTCCATATGATTATTTCTATTATTGTTAGTAGAAGTAATGTTAAAAGTTTTTCGATTGCTTAAGCTATTTGCACATACATATGTGCTCCCACCGAGAATCGAAGCCGGGATCACTTAAAGCGAATGCGCTACCCCCATGACTATCTCTGTCACTCTTATTATAAACAAAGAAGTCTAGACTGCATTCTTTAAGTGACCAGGAAAGGTGTATTTTAATATGAATAATTCGTTTTCGATTACGAATCTCCGCAACACCTTATTATGTGAAGTTTATTCCTCAAATAACTTTTTTACGGTGAGTCCTTACTCTTTTTTTCTTATCTCGATGCTACGGCACATTTCAGCGAAAGGAATTTTTTCGTAGCTATTTAAATGAATCGACAGCTCACAAAACTCAAGGATGAAAAACTCCCAATGTTCGGCTATTGTTGTCCGAACCATCGATACTCTCCATTAACACCGATATGTGGGGCGATCGGAAAAAACTTTCAATAAATTATTCATTGATGTATGCTCCTGCCTTTGTCTCCGACGATTCAAGTAGGACAAGATAACAGTCCTTTTTATCTGAAACTTCGAAGAAACACTGGAAAGTGAGGAAGTCCGATAAGATGGAAACAATAAATTTTTTAATTGACTCATAGGGAAGTCTATTTTTAGGCTTTCCTCTCTCACTATCGCCAAGTTGCTGATCTTCCAGGTCGTTGGCCCATTCTACTACAAGACGCCAGCTGGAGCTTTGTTCAACTCTTTAAGGGAATAGAATATAATGAGGGGTGGAAAATTTTCGTTGACGTAATCTATTAAGCCTCAATTATCTTTAGCGCTCTCGTCCGATTGCAGATATAATCGTAATCTTTAGTATCGTTTAATTAAGTTGATTCGCGTGAAAAACACGGATCGGGTGACAATATACCGGTTTCAACCGGAAAATACAATTGACCAATAATGGCGCCAACAAGGGAGATTTATTGGATGCTTAGATAAAGATTTTTTTCTATCTTCTGTAATGCTCAATCGTTCTGTCTTTATCACTTATTGACCTAATAAGGCGATACCTCGGCTAACGAGTAACGCTGCAAAAGAAAGTTTCGGATAACGAAGATTTTTCCTTGTTTTTCGGACTTAGTTAGCGTATATTCTTATGGATTCTCGAAAGGTCAACGATGATTCATACGTGCCAGATGCTGCCCATTCTAAAATATTATTCAGAGAGTGCGGTTATTTACTGGTGGAATTAGCTTGTATATTGGATTTTGGAAGTTGCAGCAAATAGCTGAGCTCTTGAATGTCGAACTGGGAAGCGCATTTGGCAAAGGCGGTCCTGAGTTCAATCTCCTGTGGAAGTGCTGTCGAAGCACTTTTAACGATAAAACTACTATAGCTCTCTGGCAAACAACCGTAATTTCGAAGTAAACTATCTATGTAAGCCAAGGAAACGCCGAATACTTTTGCAATATTCTCCATATGTTCTTCATAAAAATAAAAAAATATCGTAGTTTCTTTCTCTCTCCACAATAATATGCTTTATTTCCTTTTTTACTTTCTATTGACATTTGATTTACTCTCGAAAATTCTTCGCATATTATATTATTGTTTAAATCTGAATTCATTTTTCATCGCCTTCTGAGAAGGGTTTAGCGGGAAATGGAAGTCCCAATTTCGCCCAATAAATATGTTTTTATTATATTGAATGGATGGATTGGAGCGGTCAGACGAAATAGAAGAAAGATATTTCGGACTCGCTTAGAGTTTGCGTAATCCCACTTTTAAGTAGTTCCAACCCGGAAGCTGGGAAGTCATTCATCCCGAGGAGGAATTGGACCGGAGGAAAGAAAGTTCGCGTTGACAGCATAGAATTTTCATAAGGACCGCATGAATGAATGCCCGCACTCCGTTTGTTTTATTTTCGTCAGGCGAAAGGGGTTTCCGGCCTGTTTCTCTATCACCATTCGAGGAATTTAGGCTATTCTTAAAGGCTCCATCGGTTGGTTCGAAAACGCCTTACCGCTCTTATAATTATAAATATTTCCCTATTCTGTTCCTAGGCTTGCACCTGTTTTCTTCATTATTTCCTCAGACTATCACATCTCTGTATCGACTTTTCTAGGTCTTTTCTTCCTAGCTCTGGTCCATTAGTGGATCTAGGGTAGAACGACCCCACACCATTTGTGACTTTGTGGTACTATCAATTTGCCTAGCATTTGATAATTAGAACGAATTAAAATTATATTTTGAATATTTCCGCCATAGCTATATACGTATATACTATGCATAAACTACTACATCACCGCAAAATAGCATTTTGATTCAATGATGATGATTCAATTCCTTCTTTTGCCCATGGACCATTGACAGTCTCCAAATGGCAATCCCATATGATTTCCTCATTCTATCGAGTAAGGTTTTCCGGAATGTTTTCCAAATGTTTTTAAGCCATCGGTTTCCGAAGATCTTTCTGTTTTACTTGTTCCGGAGAGGGGGTTTTTAATTTTTTAAAATAAAAATTATTAATTTTTTTGCAGGCGATACACATAAATCAGCGTGGTATGCAGTCATACGAGTACTTTTATAAGTAAATAAAAATAATATAATGCATTAAATACTTGTACTTTTATACATGAAGTTATTATTACTCGTAAAGTAAAGAAGAGGTTATAAGCAGTGATATCTGTTTCATTTTTGCTATTATAATCATCGAAATTCATTTAGGTATTACAGACATTGTTCAATCTATACATAGATAACTTTTTGAGGGAAAGAATAAACCGTAGCTCCAGTGATCCTCTGATTTATTATTCGCCGACGCCCAGATTTTTTCACAAGATGGAAAAGATAATGACGGTTTAAAAAGAACAACAACTGAGAAGTATGGGTAACTCTAGAATCTTAAAATCCAAAAGGATTTGATTTGAGGAATTAGGCGTTCTTTAGAAACTACCCTAGAACGAAGATTGCCATCGAAGATCGCATGCTAAAAAATGGATCTAATGTCCATTATTTAGAATATTTCATCACTGAATAAACATGTACTTAGTAAACAAAGACACGAAAAGTAAAATTAACGTTTTCAGATGTTATGTAGAACTGTAAGAATAACCTTGAAGGTAAAACAGGAAGGGAAACCCAAAGAAATTTTTCTTGCAGCTACCAGTGTGTTAAATGGATCAGAATGCTGGAAAACGAAAGTAAGGGCCTAACGAACAATGAGAAGTAATTCAATTTACTCGGACCTTAGAAAAACACTAAAAGGTGGTCAAGATACTCGAAATGGACCCAAAGCAAATGGAAAAGATGGAGAGACAAATTTACAAGATTACCTATTCAAGGATGAACCACAGTGTATAGATTAAGGAATGAATATATAAGAAAAGGATTAAGAGTTCAGCCCAATACGACTGAAATAGAAAATTTCGGAGCATAATTGAGAGAATATACAACATGGATGCCTAGCGAGAGATTCCCAGAACGAGTAATGGAATGGGCAATAAGAAAAACAACCGTCGGTGAACCAGATGTTGAAAGTAAAGCTGGAGCAATTAACTTAGTTATCATGGAGATACTATCTACTAACATAGAAATATAATTACATATCATAGAGAAACAGTCCTATTTTGTAAATTTATATGTAATGTCCCATTCTTAAAATTTATAAATACATGGAAATGAAAAATATTTTAGTTTACCAGAGCCAAGACGTGGCTCATCAAGATGTGCTAATTTCTAACACATAATGGTAGAGTTTAATTTTTCAATGAATGTTTTTCCAACTATAGTTTACGTCCAAATTTGAAGACTACCTTTTCTACATAATATAATTGGAAGATGTTGTATTCTTAGGTTTATAAACATTATGGACTAAATATTTATCCCTGTATTATGTTTTTTTCACTTCATTTTGTTGTTGCAGTCAGGAGTGTTGTGCTAGTTAGTCCCACCCCAGTTTTAGTCTTTCTTTTGTGGACTTTTTTCCCAAGTATTACTTGAGTTTTTCACGATGATTCCGCATCAGACACTCCGGAATCGTGATTAACTCGAGAAATTTTTGCCTAATAAGCACTCAGTATGACCAAAATCCCTGCTTTTTTCACCACTAAAGAGTAAACTTACAAATGCTTTTTCCTCTTAGTTTCTCGGCCATTCTGTTTGCTTCCACAGGTCGTTGACGGCTCATTTGCCTAAAGTTGTCTCGCTCTTTTGCTGCTCATACGTTTAGATGCTATTCGTTAGCTCTAAACTGTACTCACTGGACATATAAAATATGGGGACAATCTTGTAGTAATTAATATCTCAGTTAGACGTTATCAAAATTCGTCGATTGACTTTCAAAGGAAAGGTAATTATTGCTTACGAAGCATTCATCCCCAGCAGTGGTTTATTGACATGGAAGACATTTTAAAATGTTTTCAATAATGTAGTTGAAACTCAATTGACGTTATCAAATCATTGGATTCAAGGGTTGAAGATTTGTATTTGTATATTACTTAGTTGCTATCAAACTAAAAGTTTTTTCGGTTTAACTAATTTCGTTTGTTGGAGACTTAGTGATCATACTCTTCACTGTGACGTCGAAAACATTTAAGAGCAAGCCAGAGCTAATGAAGTAAAGGAAAAATATTGGGGGTTTTCGTTATCGTTCATTTTAGCCTTTTTTGTAAGACGAACTCAGATACATCAGAGCATATTTATTATGTTTTTCCTTAATTTCTTACCTTAAACTTAGCGTAATCAGTGGCAGTGCCGTAATTTTGCGGAAAATTCCATATTGAAATAAATAGATGAACTGAAATCACTACCGAAAGAAATTATACCGAGCGATCTAATCAAACAGCTGTCATACATCCATCTTGAAATTAAAATAATAAGTAATTTTCACGGCGGAATTTTTTAAATTCAAGTAAAGATTGAGCGTATTAAATTATTTAAGCTGTTATAATTAGTTGTGTTAGAGCCGTCTTAGGGGAGTCAAAGCAAACACCGATAATTTCTGATTTTCAATACGGTTTATTTTTTGATCATGAATGTACAGCTAGTTCCAAAAAAAACTTACCACCTAAGCCGCAACCCGCATAACAGACGTGAAGCTCGATGAGAGCGAGTCTAGAGTTTTCCACGCATTCTATTGGCTCTTGGAAGGAGGAGCATTCTGACGGCGCCTTTTTAAACCGTTGTGAAACGCGTTGAACGTATTTCTACCGTCTTTATTAGCATGAAATCTAGTTTAAATTTAGTGTTAATTTTTACTATGTCAGCAGCATAGTATTAAAAAATGAATGGAAATCGGATCTCCTTATTTCGGCCTGAAATTTCTGCGTAATTCACCTTTTTCTGTAGGCATCGGGTAAACTTAATTTAGCTGCTTCAATTATCCAATAAAAAATTATGTCATTGCAAGATTAAAAAGGATTATATTATTACGTTTTTTATGCTCTTGACGCCTACAGGAAGAACTTTTAAATTTATTTAGAGGAAATTCACGACTATGACTTAAATAGAAAGATGAACGAAAACTCTGCAAGGAGATAAAGAATAATTAGGAATAAGAACACAATCAACTGTATGTAAACTAATTTATGTTGCAGAAAAATGATATCGAAAAGGGGAGTATGAAAAAACTTCGATACCTACTGAGGAAAGCAAAGATGAAAAGAAACTTTATCTGGACGAATACACTGAGAAAGAATCATTTTAAGTCAACCTGGTAGAGAGCTCTGAAAATTAGACCCAAAACATATTACAATAAAGTAAACCAAGTAAATTACGGTCAACTACATCAGATAATTACATCAAATATTACAAAAATTTTAAATACCACCAAATCAATTGATAGAAAGTAAAATATTAATTGGTGTGCTATCATCATTTTCTAAGGTAATTGTTTAAAATTCAAATTGCTAATTTAATATTTTAGAAAATAACATAGATATTAGAATAGTAGCACAATTTAAATACTGAAGGCTACAAATATTTTTCACGTATCGAATTAAAAATTAATTTACCACGAAATTAACGCCAGCATCTCGTAACATTTTTCCGAAAATATTGTTCATTGCCAGTCCCAGAAAAACTATCCCTTTAATTAAATCAAGTTCATGTTACTTGCAAAATTATGCTGTCCCAACTTTTATCTGATGCTAAATCTCTTTCTTGCCCCGTGGTGCAAATTTTGACTCGATTTCTTCGCAGTTGAATTATTCTGCAATACAGAGAGGTATAAAATTTGCTTGATACTACAATTAACAGAGCATTAGGTAATTCAGAATATATGCATCAACATGCCACTCTGTTCTTACTTCCATCAGGCATTCGTGATGATTGTATCAGATGAAGCATTATGATTTTGAGATGAGATTTGGCTGTTTCTGACAAATTCCCGTCTGAAGTTTTACCGAGTCTTTCAGAGAGAGCGGAGGACCTCCACTCTGGCCCTAGGAGTATCCCCTATTCATTCCTTTGTTGTTTCTTTTTCTTTTGTTTCGTCCATCGAAAGGTATTATCTATTTTCTCAAAGGAACCATAAAACGGCCGATGGATGAAGGTGAACTCCTCTCTGAGAAAGAAAACCCCCTTTTCGGCATATTGTGGATGGTCGTATGTATCCGGGGTAGCGAATTTGAAAGCGCTAATGAGGATTACCGACCGCACCCCTGCTGAGCAGGTATCCAAGGTTAGGGTATGGTGGCGGCGACCGATCACAAGTAAGGTGGGAAATGGTGGATCCGCGATTTGTAATCTTCGCCGCGGGTATTCCCTTAGGGAATGAAGATATTCAACTCTATTTTTGAGGTAGACGACCTTTCAGGACTTCTTGCAAGGAATCCAGATGGTTAAGAAACAACAGTTAGTATGGCAAATCAGAACCTTAAGACTGTTTTGCATATTGCAGATAAATACCAGGTTTTTGTATACTTGCATATTGCAGGTTTACATGTTGACATTTGGTTTATTTATATTTACATTAATACCCCGCGATCCGCCGGATGCCGTATGTCAGGGGGTGTGAAAACACCCACAACACGATTTCCATTGTTATACTGAAATGATTTTCAGAACTATGCGCTAGGTGAAAGTGAGACTAATGATTAATGATCGCTGCTTCGGTTTCTGAATGCCTCAAGTAAACTATATAACCCGAATTGTTTGAATGGTGTATAATATGTATAATAATTAAAAGAAAAATCACTATCAATAATTATGAATGATGGGTAAAAGGAGTCATGGAAGAACACGTTAAAAATAGAAACCAACGGATGGTAACCGTACTTACATGAGAATATTCCTCTAATTCTCATGATTCATACGTTAGCTGTTAAAATATTCTTGGTTCTATATGTAATCCATTACTCCAATATTCACTTCAAGGACCTTCGTAACACCCTCATCCTAGGCACATCATAATTCTCTACGAACTCTGCGAAGAAGTTTTTTAAATTTTTTTATAGTATTTTTAAATAGTAATGCAAGGAAGATCATTCTAGTTAAATAGGACCTTCGGAAAATCTGAACGATAACATAAAGTTGACAATGTTTGGGTGCATCATATCAGAATTAGTATCTCTATATTCTGCTTTTAAAGTGAATGGTATAAACTGTATTAGATTATACTAAATAACTAATGCAATAACAAAAATGAAAAAATAAGTAATGCTGCCTATCGTCAACTTATATCAATCAAGCTCTTCGTCAATGATTGTTTACTTTATTTATATAAATTGTTTTTTATGCTTTATTTTGTCCCTACATTGAGCTAAATATTTCGCAGTTTGAAATAACTTGAGAAATGAACAATGAACTAGAGAAACGCCATCTAATATTTATTCCTTACGCTTACGAGAACCAAATCGTTTCACTTCTCTTATAACATCTATGATACAAAATAGATAGAGCGTTGAAGATGATCTTACTACATCGACTAAAGTTTCTATTATCATGTCACTAAAATATGACTTGCAACGTAAATATGGAATTTTAGATACTCCGCATATTCAGTGTCGCAGAAACTTGAAGTTTATACGCCGATTACAGATAAATTACATCTCTAAAGTTAGGTAAGATTTAGAATAAACCATTGGCTTGCATAGATAGTAATACCAATGTTAGCAATTTTTATCGGTTTGAAAAAACCGAACTCTCTTTCCAAAATAAATTGCTGATAAGAAGATGGTTTAGGTTCTGGCTTAGTAAACTACTCGAACTTTCTTATAGAATTAAAATATTGGTACGATACATTGAACATCGCTATTGTATACAATTTCCGAGATCCTGGGAATTACTAATGCATCAGAAGGAAATTTCTGAAAGTATGATAAGCCATGGGCGTTATATCCTGTATATTTGAATGTTAACCATGTTTGACTAAGATATTACTTAAATTGGATAAATGAGTAGTTTCTCTGGAGGCTGTCATAAACGGAAAAAATATATGTTGGATGAGAAAATTGAGAAGGTGAGTGAGTGGGTTATACTTTTAAAAGAGGTCGTTGCTCCTACTCAAAGTAACCAATTGGTCAACGAGGAACGCAAGAAATGCCATTATCTATTGTGATTTATCAAAAAATCTGGAATTAACATACCTCTTACACTTTCGGTTGTTAAATTCATGTGAGTGTATGTATTACTGTTGCCGTCGTTTCTCACTTCCCTATCTCTATCAAAGCAGGCCCCCTTTTGAAGTCCTGGTGAACTCATTGCTTTAACCACTTCTTCCAATCACTCCTCTATCTTGCTTTTCAAATTTGTCATGGAATGTGGAGAGATGAAAAGTTTCTCATAGCCATACATTTTAAATACGAAGGAATATTTTCAATATCACCGAGCGATAAATATGTAGATAGACTATTCATACCAAACCACCGCCCATTCATCTCAATCATTAAAATTCTGTCGAAAAATATGAGAGTTACGTAGGGCCAGCCATCAACCGAGGGGAGCAAAATTTCAACATGAGCCTTATATGTGCTTCTATCCCCGTGTGATACTTATAGGGTTGGAATTACAGGTAAAAAGGCCCTAAAACTATTTCACTAAGTCCCTATTATTTCGCGTATTTTTAACGTTTTCTACATTATAATAATTGTAAACGTGATAATAATAAACAGTTGAAATATAAACAATGCAAGTAGTTTTGTATGCATTCAAAATTAATTGAAAATTTTACATTCATAGCTTACAGTAGCATTCAATGAGCATTATGACAAAACCTCATTCGCCCTATCTTTTTGTGTATTTTAGAACTTGATAAATACGAGAGAAGAACGTAATGGTTTGTGACTGCAACCATTTCAAGAGGAATCCACAGAAGAAATCACGTTTATTCGATTCACACTTCAATGACACCAAAAAAATTCATTTTGGATTCAAAATTAATGTGAAAGATGGTTGTCTCGTATCCGTCATCTTTATTAATTCAGGAAAATCGATCCTAGCACATTTTCTATCAATTGATTTGGACGGTGTATTAAAAATACCAACTGCATAGATGATAAAATCTACTGATTTTTTACCGATCGAGTTTTAATTTTGATGCTTATCAAATGAAACAAAATTTATTTAAAATACGCAGAGAATGCCTCAAGACTTCATACTACATATTTACTTATAGATTTTTTATGTATTTAAAGTAATAGCATAGATATGGCCATGAGTTCGCCTTACTTTACTTGTGTAGATTGCATTCACACAGGCTGTGATAAAACAGGTGATCGATATGGACTCCTTAGGTATATAATTTTAAAGGCTAATAACTCTTCTCTTGAACGATGTATAATATTATCTACTATTATAATATATAATACGACCCATTATAACCGCAGAGTTTTGCAAACGAAGGCGTCGAATTCGAGGTCTATACATTTTGGGTCCGACACTGATTCAAACTGCGCGGAAATTTTCCTCCTCCCATCTCAGTCCTAAAAGCTCAGAGCGGCTCAGAGGCAGATTTTGCAAAAATTTCCTTCGTCCTGCTTGTGCCTTTCGTCTCAGACTCGAATTTTATGAGGGGAAGGGGGTTTGCCTCGGTTTCCTAGGAATAACGGGACCTCGTGTGCGATGGTTCCCTCGGTGCGAGAAGCAAAGCTAGAATATGTACTGATTTGTAATAACCATTTTATAATAACTGAATTCTTGCATTACAACATCCATATTGTTATAATACTATTCTGCTACGCCAATGCCACCAAACTAAGGATACTAATAAATCTTTGCAATATCAATAATGCAAATAAATCCATTTCAACTCTGCAAGCGGAGCCAGGACAGAAGCAGACTATCTCCTCCATGTTTTTCCTCTCTCTCTCTCACTTCTTAAGGCTCGCACGGAGGAAATTCACTGCCTGTTATGCGGGTTGCGGCTTAGGTGGTAAGTTTTTTTTGGAACTAGCTGTACAATTAAGTACAATTGATGACACGATCTTCTTTATCAATCAGTTCTGTTGCTTAGAGTCGTAATAAATCTTTCTCAATTACAGGTACGGACAAGAATAAAAGTGTCATTTTTTCTGCATAAATAAAATCTGTGTATATAAAAGTGTAAGAGGCCTAAAAACTCTCTGTAAGCTGACTACCTCAAGATTCACTCAATGCTCATTTCGGCGACTATACCACCATTCTTAAGGGGTAAATGCATTATTCGTATAGAGTGATAATTAAGAAGGTCAGTAATCCTTCAGTTCTTTCTTTCTCTATTTCTTCTCTAGGAAGAGGTCTGACGCTTCATTGACGTAGTCGGCTTACGGAGAGCTTTTAGATCTCTTATTCATTAACAGCCGAGTTCCAATTTCTTTTCTTTCATATGAAAGTGTACTTCGGGTGATTTATAGTACACTATAAACCATTCGAGTGCTACTCTTAAACTGTAAACATTTCGAGTACTACCATCCTACCAAATTTCATCACTCTCCTAGTTGGTTACAAATCACCATATATTTATGACAGTGAATTTTATGATTATGTTACATAAACTTTTCTTCCGGCATTGATTCCAATACTTTGAAATTTTCATAAACTGTTTAGCATCGCGTATCGGCATTCTTCACTTTTTAAAACTCTCTTTCTGTCCTTGCTGCATATTATTCGTCATTATCTAAGAGTCTCGTTTTGATCGAAGGGTCGCGAAACTTTTCTGGACGCTATCGCTTTAAGGAGGTCATCGGGACATCCTCACGGGAGTGGGGGATATTTCGAGTCCAACAAAGCTGCCCCTTATTGTCATTTCTCTCGTTGATGAGCGAGGCAAGAGTAGCTAATTAGAAGGGAGATTACTGATACTGTACGCAAAGAACTTCACTCATTCTCGTCCAAGCCTCTTTTCTGCTTCTTTCTAGTTCGAACTGGCGTGTCTTTCTGTGAGGCTGCAAAAAGTGTGCATGATTACTGAGAGATTTACGCGAAAAAAATGTTTTCATATCCGTTCGTCAAACTCGTAAATTTAACATGCATGCATTTGATTGATTGTATGCAATATTTATAGTTATATCATTTGAGTGTACTTGTACGTTGTTTTTCTTACATCATGATAAGAGTAATTGTTTAATATGCTTTAGTTAATACTTTCAGAAGTTTTGTATAGGTTTTTCACGCCCCTATTGTGTTTCTCTACTGAATACTTTCTTTTCCTAGTACTTTTTCCTAAGCTTCTCTTAGGTATTTTAAATACACAGCTAATTTTTTCTTAATCTCCACTAATTTAAATTACCTTTTGTTGTTATTTACTGATTAGATCTGTTTTATATTGACGATGGGATATATGGAAGAGGAGACTTAGAAGCTGGGATGTCGCATTACATGATCATAAGTTGGCATTGAATTCAAGACTCAAAATCTAAAATGAATTTCTTACTCGATATACGTAAATAATCATAAATACAAATATTAAACTTATAGAAGAGCCTACGATAAAACCTAGAGAACACATTTATGATAGTGTATTGATATAATTTATGGGACAAGATTATAATCGTTGGCTTACCATAATAGTTTGTATCTCAAAGAAAAATGAAATAATTGACTCATGAACTACAAAATGTTCGCTGCCGCTGATTTACAGTCTCACTTTCGCCCTAAATTAAGACTTCTTTTATTCGTTTATTCATTTATAATTCATCTACACATCATTAACATTAATAATCACTATATCAGAGGGCATGGGAAAGGAATGCCATCTGAATAATTATAAAAAACCGGAGGACAAAAATAATCGTACATATTTTACGTCACGAGATCTTGATTAAGCCAACTTTAAAGGGAGTGACAAGAAAAGTAAAGGAAGACCTCGCCTTAATTAAATACAACTGATAATGGAGGGTGTTAACTGTATCAACTACACAGAAATGAAGAGAGCAGGAAATGGAGGCGACTGGAAGACCGATCTAAGAATTAAACACCAAAGAAAAAGAAGAATAACCTATCTGTTTGAACATTTACTTCTGTCATCGTCATTGGTTATTAATCCAAGGATTGGCTTGCTGTAACTCTGAAAGACATTCCATCTCCTGCCAATTGATTCATTCCATCACAGTTCCAAGCTATATCACTTTCCATCCTCTCGTTATTCAACCTAGATCTTCCTCCTCAACAGACCATCGTGCATGTGCTCTATCAACACACACTTCATTCATTCTTCGAAGATCTATTATTTATTGCTCTATCCCTCCATTTTATTTTCATCATTCTTCCGGAGGACTGCATAACCGATGAATGATGTACTGATATTCTGTATTGATCTATGTAATTCATCAATATCTACAATTGTACCCTGAATGATGCCCTTTGGCGTGTGGCAGGGGGTGCGTGCACCATGACTCTACTTCCTTAATCAAAAACTTCACTAGCGCATCGTTCACCGAACATATGAATTTCTGAATTGATACTATATACTATACTTAGTCTAACGTTATGAAGAGACTAAGTAAATCTTATGGGGGATGTTGCGGCTTTTGCGTTGAAAAATGAAGTTGGCGATAATTGATTTCGAAGACATTCAGCATAGAGTAAAACTGATTTCTGATAGAACAGTACGGACAGCGCGCACCATTCTTCCGTAAAGAAGATAAGATTTACGTGGTCCTCCATGAGTTTAAACGAAGTATTGATGTTGGAATTTTTTTTGGCGATCGAAGATAGTTCGTTCCATAGTCATATTTGTCAGCCGAAACCTTCTCTAGTCAAACCGATATTTTCCGTTAGTTACTTTATCTCATAAGTTCATGTGGTAAAATACCATCATACTAAGAATTTCTTGTATCATTGATGAATAGTTGATGGTAAGCTGTATAATTACTATTTCAATGGGTAATTTCTTAACCTTTCGTGAACTCGTGCATCTACAAAACCAAGACTACAGATACGTGTATAATCTTTTGAGCTTATAAAAAATTTGGATTCGAAAAACGGAAGAAATTCTTCGATGGACAAAATCTTCCTAATCGTCGCTCCTTAGCATCACCGTACTTGATAGCCAAACATTAGTGATGTTTCCAGAGCAGCTGAAAACAAAGTCCTGCATGGGAAACTCGTGGCACGGAGCGGAAAGCATTTTTAGTGAGTGCCGATGAAAGTATATTCTCTCTCCGTGAAATGATCAGTATATTCGTCGCTTCCACGAAGAGACTAGTGTAGGATACAAGACGCCGTTCGCTAGCGTCGCGTTACCGACGAAACCCACCAACCACAAAACCGCTAAAGGATAAATGTACATACGGAAAGAATATTTCTTTCGGTATCCACCGCACTGCGCAATTTTTAACCAACTTTTATACCAACTTCGAAAGTAGGATATACATTCGCGAGTGTAGAAACACTCTTTCAGCCGACACAGATTTGCAAACGTATATCAACGAGGTAAGAAAACTGAATTTACACTTTAGATTTTCTTAAAGATGGAAAATTTTCTTCACAAGAACTCAACGTGATGTATATCTATTGTGTTTGGTGGCAGGAGAAAGAGTGATGGAGTTCGTGGATACATCCGTAAGAAAATTCGCCTCATACCTGGGTCGGCCAGAACTGTGTTGGCCCTGGGCTGGGTGTTGTGCAACGCCCTTTATTTAATATTATAACAATGTCAATTTTTTAAAGGTTCCCACTTTTGTAAGAGATGATTTTTTGGTAATCATTATTATAAATTTCAATAATAATATTTATTAAGATAATGCATTTATTACTAAAATAATTATCATCACTTTAATATCGAAACAAAAAAAATAACTCGATCAATAGGAAGTGAATGCACTTTAAGAATTGGTAATTATTATTACATTATCATACAGTATATATTGATATACCTTATGCTCGTTGCACAATTGAATTCGAAATTTTACTCAGATATGCTTTTTACTTGAACTTTTCCGTTCTAGTTATACTTCGAATTAATTTCTTATCATTACTAACATTAGACGAAAAGTACGCATATTCCTGTGGTCATCTGCATACGCAAAGGAATATTATATGAATCTTCGATTTGAAACGATCTCGAATAGATATAGTCGACTCAATTCGAGGTTAGACTCGGAACTTAACGATCCATGTATGTATTATTAGTTAGTTTAATGTAATGGGGCTCAGTGATGAAGAGAATGATGCCGCTCAGAATGATGGAGTATGAATAATATTTGCCTGAAATCAATGCGAAGGTAAACGTAATTCGAGGTTCAAACCAAACGAAACAGGAAGTTTCAGACTAGGAGCACATTTAATCTCATTTCGAATTTTAACTGTAACCTTGGGTTAGTTTATCTTATTATGACATTAGTTATGTTAAAAATAACTCAACTTCAATCCAAAGGCTAAAGGACCTTAGATAAGATCAACTTCGGCATGTATTCAATGGCTTTTCTGTTAGATCTTCCATCCAGAATATTTGTATCGCAATCGTTGGAAATTAGTTCAGAAGAAACAGTCGTTATTATTTCCTATCGATAACAGTACTTATTTCCTACTCATTCATTTACCACTTTTAAATGTGTATTCGTTGATATTTGTGTCTTCTACATTCACATTTATTTATATTATATGATAGAAATACATGCGAATATAACATTATCTATCCTTAAATATAAATCAACATAATATTATCTTTCATTTTTTGAATTCAAGTTTCGTTGTTTTATTCCAACGCATTCATCTTTGGTAAAAGCAGTCCCGGGTTCGATTCCCAGCGGAGATCTAATCGTGAGAAATGACCTTTGTCGAAGCATTTAAAAAAATAATACTACTATTATAACCAGTAATTACAAGTCTATTTTAGTCTGTTACAATTAAAGTCTATTTATAATAAGTAATGCTCAGTCTATAGAATAGGTTTATAAGCAAGACAGCAAGCGTACGTTTTATGGATACCACCATTGAATCCTTAAGGGCAAGTTGTACTTACGAATAATTTATTAGCAGAATATGGTGTGATGGCTTTCGCTGCATGAAGTTCCATGATGGGTCAATATTTTTCGGTATTATAAGATGGTTTTCAATTCAAAAGACAATCGCTGTGTATTCTCAAAATCATTGACGCATCATGGCATTAGCAGTATAGTTAGTAAATTAAAGTTCTTCCCCATTCAATAGAAGATTTCTGGAGTACCTTGTCAAGAATACTGCATTTTCCGAAATTTGAAGGTCTCTGGCGTGAAACTCTGATTTGTTCCAAAATACGTGGATTGGTAGTCCAGCAGTGACGCACGACTTAGTTCTTCCTCGGAAAAAGAGAGTTAATTAGAAAAAACGTGGGAAGATCGTTCCATATTATTTGCCTATTTCAGGAGGTTCATGAATATTCATATCCACGGGACATCCTTTGACTAGAATTTTACAGCCGCAATTTTCTATTAAAAAACAAGTTCCCATCGATGCTTCTGTCCTTCCGCGTGATTAACAAAAATCCGACCTCCTAATTACATTGCTTAACAAGTTCTCAAAATGCTGGATTTTTCTAGTGTGCGAAACTGGCCTGCGTATGGTCTTATAGCCCATATGACTTGAGGGCATAATATTTTCAAATTTATTGCACTATTTTAAATTGTACGTTATATAGGCATTCATATCTTGAAGGCACAATAAAGTACTGAAGAATTTTTTCTGACATTTATATAAAGTGTTCTACTTTTCGGTAGGTTCATGTGCCCCCACATTCCCTATTTAATTCCCTCTCCTTCAATTCCCGGCAACTTATCCATGGAACTTCAAATTAGATCGGAGCCTGTACTTTTTGAAATAAATATTTTTGTGATGTCGCAATCTCGCACGTAAACTATTAAGTAATGGAGTCATTGAAAATTTTTCACCAATCAATTCAAGCATGGGACGAAAAATTTCTCATCAGTACCTCTACCCACCTTATGATGTATTTTTCGTGTACTACTCCTTGGCATCATCACTCCCGAATCAACGCTGTTCTTCAGCTGTGATCGAAGTAAATTTTCCCTAAGAAAGCAATCGAGCCCTTTATCGCCCAATGGTCGATTACTTTCACCATAGATGAGAGTCTGCATTCCTCAGTACCCTTCTCCTTATATCTGCGAGGGGAAATAATAAGTTATTACGCCCGAATTGGCGATACGATGGCTATCAGGACTTCGCACGTGTGTCGCCGAGTCCAAGCTCGGAAAAAGGGGACACTGGGGTGTGAATAACGATAACATTGTATCACCAAAGGACTCCTTAGTATTCACCTTCGTCTCGGCCATAAAATACCTTAGCGTATGCGACGCCATTCTGTTACTACTGATGCCGCTCGTGTTTGACTGCGTAAAGAAAGGATTGCGATCGAAAATTCATGACCAGTCTGTTCTCTTCCGTGATTTTTTCGTGGTAGGAAGAGATGTGAATCCGTTGCATTCGGAGTACCCACACCGGTTGTTTCATATCTCTCTTGCTCGCCCTCTCTTTCCTTCGGATGTTTTTGTTTCGTATTTAAAAAATAATTGTAAACAGAATACAGAAAGTAAGGTTTTTTTCCCAAGAGCCGCCAGTGATGTGGCAGGGTAAATTAACACCAACATCTTTACCTAATCTACCCTATAAACGTTACAATGATATATGTTCAGAATGGGCAGCAATTGCTGGGGAAATATTGAAATTCAACGGTTGAAATACTAGTCGCACTGCCCGATGAGTGATTTCATCTTGAAAATTAAAGAAAAAAATAGAAATCACATTTATGTAACGGGAAAGAGGCTTATTTTTGTCCAAAAAGTAATTTCATTATTTAACATAAAGAACTGTACTTATATGATATGTAAGGTGCTAGAAATTAGACTGGATTCCCACAACTATCCTTTAATATTTACATCCGTACTTTGAGGATCGATTATAGTAACAATTTACATAATTTAAACGATATAAAGCGAAATAATCATAATTTTGACTCCTCTAATTGTAAGTCATTTTATATTCATTATTTTGTGCTAGTCATGTAAATATGAATGTAATCTGCATATTATTACAAGTATGAAAATAATAAAATTGTAACAAAATGTAACAAAGCTTTAATACAAATATCACTAAAATTTCTACAACATATTTCAAATGGGCTGGCTATTTTTCTTCTCGTGTGGTATATATTTGTTCTTTAAAGCTAAATAAGTTCATACTATATTTGAATACCTACAGTTAATGTGGTTTTTTGTTTTATATGTTCTTTGATACACAAAATTCAATAATCTGGAACATTAACATATGTTGGAATATGTCAGCTTTATTGCTTTATTTATTCGCGTTACTCCAGGATTGCCTCTCAACCTTTTTCCTCGGAACGCCAATATTTGTCAACTCAAATATCGGGGCACCTTAAAATATATGTTTGCTATTAACGACCCAAATTATGATTGTGAAAGAGTAGATAGAATATGTCAAAGACATGCAACTAAGCGATGAAATATTTCAGAAAATAGAGCCGATGTATAGCGTAAATATGGAAGCATATGGGACACTTGAGGATTGTACTGGTTGACGGACAGTTCGAGGTCTGTCGTAGTAACTGCTAAAATTCATTTCCGAAAAATGTCCTCTTGTTAATTTAAAACATATCAAATTAAGCAATAATGTTTCATACAAATGTAAAACTATAGATAGTTGACTAAGTTATGATTAATTTGATATTGCAGAGATCTTTGCTGGTTTGAAAGTTTGAGATGAGAGAGAGCACCACTTGGCGTATGCCACATCTTTTCCGTAAGTCAGTTTTCCTTCTTTCTCTATTTATATTCCATTCTTATGCTAAGAATGTAAGATTTATTGTTTTCAAGTAGTCTGAACGTTATGAGAGAATAGTTGGCGATCTTCGAGGCAGGCGAGCAGTATTATATTTCCTCTGTGAAATGCTGCATTTCAGCTGAAAACTTATTTTAATGGGAAATAAATTAAATGAACTTTGAAGAGAAGATAAATCGGATGAAATAACGACTAGAATAAAATCGGAATCCGAAACGAACTCTAAGAATATTTTAAAACTGGTCGGAACATTACGATGTTGAAAGAAGAAGAAGGAGTAGAATTTACTATGTTGGCCTTGACTTTGTGGTAGGCTTCCATTATGATGAAATGAAAGGATTCAAAAATTTACCGTACCACTGGATTTTATTTATCACAACCTAGGTTTCGGCCCCTTAGGCCATCTTCAGGTGAATAAACCAGAAAACAATTTCAGTCAGTATATGAAGGAGAGGAGGGGAGGGGGAGGGGAAGGTCCAAGAAAGGTTAGGTGTGGGAGGGTTGGGAAGGAGGAGAGGTTGAACATAGAAACTTTGTAGTTGCGGAAAGGATAGGGGAGGGGAAGGGGAAGAGGTTGTCGTTGATGGTAAGGACGTTGGGACGGGAAAGTGATTTTAAAATTTCCAATTGTTCCGCCGAATCCAAGCAATGTCCTTTCTTGTGGAAGTGGAGGTATTTCATGTCCCACGAGGATTGGTGCCCGGTCTCAAGGAGGTGTTTGGCCATTTGGGATACTTCCGGATGGTTGTTCCGGAACGCTGCTTGGTGTTCTTTCCTCCTGGTGGTGTATCGGCGGCCCGTCTGACCCGTGTATATGCCGTCACAATTAAGGCATGTTAATTGATAAACACCACTCCTCGCGGACGGATCAAGCTTGTCTTTGCCATTCCTCACCAGGTCTTCTATTTTCAAGGAGGGCCGGAAGGCTACTTTAAGTCTCTCTTTAGGGAAGTGCCGCGCTACCTGTATGGATCCCTTTCCGAGGAACCGGAGAGAGCAGCGTCGCGGGGGTTCTTCCTTGTCCTTACTCCCGTAAATGAGTTTGCAGCCTTTCTTCTGCTCGTGCTTAGCGATCAGCCTATCCACTAATGTGGTCGGGAAGCCGTTGGCTGTGGCCATTTGCTTAATTGTAGCCACTTCCTCGGAAAAATTCTTTGCCGATAGGGGAATTTCCAAGAGTCTATGTATGAGGGAATGGAAGGGGGCTAACTTTTGTGAGGGGTGATGACGCGAGTCCGCGGGAATGAAGTGATCCGTGTAAGTGTCCTTCCTAAATATGGCAAAATGATGGGAATTCTTTTCTATGCCGATTTTGAGGTCCAGATAGTTGAGTACTCCTTCTTTTGCCACTTCCACAGTAAATGAAATTCTTGGATGCATATTGTTAAGGATCCTTAGAAAACTATCTAATTGTCTGTCTGTGCCACTCCATGCGCAAATCACATCATCTACATACCTATGCCAATAAATAACTGAGCGGGTGAGAGGGTTCGATGAGGAGAAGAGCCTCTCCTCTAATTTGTCCAGGAAAATTTCCGCTAGGATGGGGGAGAGCGGGGAACCCATGGCAAGGCCGTCATTTTGTTTATAAAAATTTCCTCTGAATGTGAAATAATTAGCTGTAAGGCAGAGGTTTAAAAGCTTGCAGAGCTCTTTCACTATGAGGGGATCAGTATTTGATTTCTGTAGTAATTCTTCCGTTAGCTTCAGTGCTTCAACAGGGGGAATGTTAGAGAAAAGGTTGGTTATGTCAAAAGAGACTAACTTGCAATTATGGGGGAGGGTATGGTGACGGATTTTATTTACTAGGTCACTAGAATTTCTGATGCCGTACTTTGGTTCGAATTGAAGAAATTTCCTTAAAAGGGAATTGAGGCGTGACGCTAGGAGATGGCAAGGTGAATTAATTGCAGAAACAACAGGTCTGATGGGAATACCTTCTTTGTGAATTTTTGGTAATCCGTAGAGGCGTGGCGGAGAAGGGTTCATGGGGCAAAGTTTATATATTTCTGAACGTGAGAAAATTACTGAACTTTGGAGGGAACTTTTCACTTCTTGGCGAAATCGCTCGGTGGGATCACTTTTTAGTGTTTGAATGTTAGAACTATTGATGAAGTCGAGGCACTTCTGGTCATAATCACATTTGTCCATGACTACAATGCAATTTGTCATGGACAAATGTGATTATGACCAGAAGTGCCTCGACTTCATCAATAGTTCTAACATTCAAACACTAAAAAGTGATCCCACCGAGCGATTTCGCCAAGAAGTGAAAAGTTCCCTCCAAAGTTCAGTAATTTTCTCACGTTCAGAAATATATAAACTTTGCCCCATGAACCCTTCTCCGCCACGCCTCTACGGATTACCAAAAATTCACAAAGAAGGTATTCCCATCAGACCTGTTGTTTCTGCAATTAATTCACCTTGCCATCTCCTAGCGTCACGCCTCAATTCCCTTTTAAGGAAATTTCTTCAATTCGAACCAAAGTACGGCATCAGAAATTCTAGTGACCTAGTAAATAAAATCCGTCACCATACCCTCCCCCATAATTGCAAGTTAGTCTCTTTTGACATAACCAACCTTTTCTCTAACATTCCCCCTGTTGAAGCACTGAAGCTAACGGAAGAATTACTACAGAAATCAAATACTGATCCCCTCATAGTGAAAGAGCTCTGCAAGCTTTTAAACCTCTGCCTTACAGCTAATTATTTCACATTCAGAGGAAATTTTTATAAACAAAATGACGGCCTTGCCATGGGTTCCCCGCTCTCCCCCATCCTAGCGGAAATTTTCCTGGACAAATTAGAGGAGAGGCTCTTCTCCTCATCGAACCCTCTCACCCGCTCAGTTATTTATTGGCATAGGTATGTAGATGATGTGATTTGCGCATGGAGTGGCACAGACAGACAATTAGATAGTTTTCTAAGGATCCTTAACAATATGCATCCAAGAATTTCATTTACTGTGGAAGTGGCAAAAGAAGGAGTACTCAACTATCTGGACCTCAAAATCGGCATAGAAAAGAATTCCCATCATTTTGCCATATTTAGGAAGGACACTTACACGGATCACTTCATTCCCGCGGACTCGCGTCATCACCCCTCACAAAAGTTAGCCCCCTTCCATTCCCTCATACATAGACTCTTGGAAATTCCCCTATCGGCAAAGAATTTTTCCGAGGAAGTGGCTACAATTAAGCAAATGGCCACAGCCAACGGCTTCCCGACCACATTAGTGGATAGGCTGATCGCTAAGCACGAGCAGAAGAAAGGCTGCAAACTCATTTACGGGAGTAAGGACAAGGAAGAACCCCCGCGACGCTGCTCTCTCCGGTTCCTCGGAAAGGGATCCATACAGGTAGCGCGGCACTTCCCTAAAGAGAGACTTAAAGTAGCCTTCCGGCCCTCCTTGAAAATAGAAGACCTGGTGAGGAATGGCAAAGACAAGCTTGATCCGTCCGCGAGGAGTGGTGTTTATCAATTAACATGCCTTAATTGTGACGGCATATACACGGGTCAGACGGGCCGCCGATACACCACCAGGAGGAAAGAACACCAAGCAGCGTTCCGGAACAACCATCCGGAAGTATCCCAAATGGCCAAACACCTCCTTGAGACCGGGCACCAATCCTCGTGGGACATGAAATACCTCCACTTCCACAAGAAAGGACATTGCTTGGATTCGGCGGAACAATTGGAAATTTTAAAATCACTTTCCCGTCCCAACGTCCTTACCATCAACGACAACCTCTTCCCCTTCCCCTCCCCTATCCTTTCCGCAACTACAAAGTTTCTATGTTCAACCTCTCCTCCTTCCCAACCCTCCCACACCTAACCTTTCTTGGACCTTCCCCTCCCCCTCCCCTCCTCTCCTTCATATACTGACTGAAATTGTTTTCTGGTTTATTCACCTGAAGATGGCCTAAGGGGCCGAAACCTAGGTTGTGATAAATAAAATCCAGTGGTACGGTAAATTTTTGAATCCTTTCATTTCATCATAAGAAGAAGGAGACTAAATATTTATGAATGAATTTTGAGCTGGATATTATTATTTTTATGTAATCCTCCTATATTGGTAGAGATTAGACCCTAGTGGACCAATCTCCATCCTAGACTAAGATGTCAGTTTTACAGTAGCCATTAAATGTATATAGCAGGATAATATGAAATATGAAACCGAAGATTTGATATGTGAGAAAATACATCAACAACTGACGTCATGATTAGAAAAAATCGCGAAGATGTAATGATAAAACACAAGGAAAAAATTTACCAACTCTGAAGTATACGTAGAATTTTAATTATTTTTTTTTAGAAAAGAAAATGATAGAAGGTAACGAATAAAATTTATCATAGCGGAATAAATAAGTAACAGAGAGGATAGATTCGAAATTATGTTTAGAAGTGGTAACAAAATGATACAAATCACCCACTCCTTCAATGAAACCGGAACTAAATCGTAGATTTTTACGTGACATTGTCCTGGAACTATTTCTATTCTATTCTAATGCATATCCGCTCCCTATTGTTCTCTGTTGCTACAGATCGCATGTCCAAAGAGGACTTACGCCATGGGATACGTGACACAAGTCAAAGGGAGAGATATAAACGGGTCATCGCCTCCACGATATGCAGGTTGCATTCTCGACAAGGGTGACTTTTACAGTTTCCGCGTTATTTATCTCTAATCAAATAAGACAGGCGTCATTTGTATGTGAATATCCTTAAAGGGTTTGACTCGGATCCTTAGCGATGTCAGTCGTCTTTGATATCTGGATGGAAAATGATGTGAACCCTGAAACCCTTGTCTGAAGGGTGCGAGGCCACAAATTCCGCTCTCTGGTTTAATTAATCTCTAATCGCAAGCTGTTTAATATTGAAATAAGCGTTATATTGTTATAAGGTATTTATAGAATAAATAGACGAGGAAAAACTATTTATACACCAGTAGCGCTGCTTGAACTTTATTGTGAGGACGTAAGATTATACGATACAACACAAACGTCTTAATTGGGCTAAGTTTTGACTAGAAAGTCCCATCTTCCATTTAACAATAATTCCAGTATCTAATACGATATGTATGCATCAAATGAATTCATATTTCAAACAAGAATTTAAACTATAATATTTACAGATTTTTAAATAATTAAGGTGGAAATAGAAAGGAAGTTAGAAAAGAAAGAATTGTTTCTGGAAGAAAAAACTGATATATTTTTGATCACTGGAAAAATATATGCACTACAAGAAAACAACAGGAAATAAAAGGGATATCAAAAATCGGGAAAATTGCAGAAAAGGGTGAAAGACAGGGATATATAGTCTACAACAAAAGTTTCAGACCCTCCGCCAAAGAATGATCGTTCTAACAATTTTTCAGCTAACAGAGTTTTTTCACTGTTTTCTTACGTGGTTCCGATCCATCTCCGAACCGAAAACCGGATCAAAGTAGCCGATTTAGATGTTGGAGTAAAACCTGAACAGAAACGGAAAAATGTTATTCTGGAACCTTTTCCGAATCCGAAAAACGAAACACGGAAACTTCGTTCGGATTCCGATTTTCTGTTTGCCCTCAAATTAAGCATATTTACTGCTCATGCATAAAGGTTACTTGCAACTTATATTTTAATTTTCTTTTGATCGACATGTATGCTGTAATAACCGATTCTTTTTCTTTGAAGTCACGAGATTTATTCTACAATTTAATTAAATGTAGCGTCATTTAGGAGTTATCCTTTATTGAAACCTTTCAGAATGTTTATAATGATATATCCGGTTCGACAGTGGCTGCCGGAACGAAATCGGAGCCAAAATTTGGACTTGAGTTGAACGAGAGAGAAAACCGGAACGATTATAATTTCGGTTCGATGCCCTGTTTATAAAATCGACTAACGAATAAGAGCGATTTTTTCATACATATGTACACATGCATACGCCAAGTAAATCAAAAATAACCTAAACATGAAAATACTTTCCAATCTTAGGACTCCCGGATAGCCAAATGAGCACTCGTTCGACTTCAATGAAAGAGCTCTTGGGGTCGATTCCCGGTGGGAGTACACCTTCGAAGTGATCTCAACTATTGAAGCACTTTTAACGACACTACTACTACTTTTAATACTTTTTTCTTACAAGACTTCGGTTGATCTTTGCTTTGATATAGTTCAGAATAAATTTAGAGAGATCACCACTAAAATTGCGGTCAATTATGGCTTCTTTCGTAGAGATTACAAGATCATGCTCGAATGCTTTTAAGCCAAGCCGCAGCCTACGAATACATGCATGTTTCCTGTTCATAATTTATATAAACAATCGTCGAAACGCTCTGAAATTCTTTCCGAGCAGTAATCTGTTTATGTATGCCAAGTAGGCATCGCAAGGCATTTCACACATCTTCTCAATAGATGTTTTCCTGTGAGTGGTCTCTTCCCTCTAGCAACACAAGGTGAAAGAACTTGCTCATCATTTTCCCACGAATATTTGACTGATCTTCTTTAAGATAGAAAGAGAGATATGCTTCTTTTCTATCGCATCATAACGAACTCATTACCCCCTTCAGTCTCCTTTACTCCGCTTCATCACTCGCATCTCTTTGATCATTTCTTACTTTTTCTCCTTCAAAAGTCTGCTCTACGTCTTATTACTCTCTCGTGCAAGGATGAAACACAGGAGAAGAGTTGTATTTAATAAAAAACCTTCAAGCAAAGCTCGGAAGTGGGGTTCCACATGTAACCTTTACGATCATTGCAGATTGCATTAACATAAATCTGCGACAAAAGATTTCACTGCTTAATATAAGTTTGTTTCCCAAACTGCTCTATTAATTATTTAGAGAAAATAGAAAATATTCTAGGATTTTGCGGTTATAATTTGTGACTAAATCGGTTTTATTTTATTGGAAATCGAAGTTAAACTATTTGAATGTTGGAAATGTGCTACTACACTGTGTCTTGATAATTTCTTATTCTGTCTAATACTTTCTTATATGACGTAAGAGTACAGTAAATGTCTTCCTAAGAAAAAGATTACCCATCCCTCGCAATTTCCACCGAAGGAAATTATTTATGAGTAGAAATTTTTTTATAATCAAGATTCTCAAAAAGAAAATATACTTATGCATACATGTCTGTGTAAATGATTACAGAAACGTACCACGAGTAGGAAACCATCATCGCAAAATTCAGTTTTCGTAACTCTTTCAATATGAACATTATCCTCCCTAATTTTCTCGTATTTCAAATAAATAACTATTTTGCAGATAAGATGGACTCAAGACATGCCTATTTGAAACAACAAAAACGAGTGCTACTGACGAGTAACCCATTTTTCTACGTGAATCGCCATCATGTTTATTCCGACTCACCCGTCCTAGGGCATTTCCCGTTGAAATTCGAAGAATTAACCTCAAACGCTTACATCATCCACTAAGAGCAACGCACTCACAAGATTTTTCTTAGGAAACTTACTTGCCCTTGCCCATACATTTCGTGAAAGAAGGTATAACTCGCTTTGATAAAACGAATTGATTCGTTTCCAATATTTCGTAAAGTGAGATATGATTTTACTTAAAAAGCCATTCATTATACGAAGCTACGTTCATATGGGGCATTCCTCTATAAAATCTTTCAATAAAAGGTTAGAAAAAGAGCCCAAATACTCGTATTCATCAAGAAAAATAAAAATATATAAAAGGAACAAGTAGATGTTTCAAACCCTCTATTCTTTTGGTTATGAATAAACTTACCAGATGAACTTCATCGTTGCCATTGTAACTTTAAAGAAAAGAGAGGCGAGTAGCAATTGAGTAACAGACGCAGGGTCAACCGAGATCTTGGAAATTTCGCACTCATTGAATTGATTGAATTAAAGTCTCTTTCTCGACGTATTTGGAAAAAACTACATATAAGGAGCATTCTCTTCCTTTTTGATGCTTTTCTATATAAATTGGAGCTCATTCGATGCACAATGTGGAAAATTTTTAGTAAAAAATAATTTAGTTTCCTAAAGAAGAGTTCATAAAATCCATATTTTATTAAAGCGTTAGTTCGTTAGAAAGCGATTTCTTTGCGAACAGATGGAAAACTAACACTCAAGAAAAACAAGAATATCCTGAAATTTAATTTGATCATTTTGAGATATATACCATTATCTTAGATTCTCATGATTAGTTAACGATTATATCTACCCCTATTAAAACCTAATCTATAGAATTATCGTCCTGTTTAGTATAAATTTAATACGGAAGTTTCCTGAGCTCTCCCAAGTAATTCTTCCAGAAAATTTTCACGACATTTTTCGTTTCATCTTTGTATGACAGTCTCTCGGGGCTCAAAAGTGTTCCGCGAAGAATTTGACGATGCATAACAGTGAGTTATTGCAAAGAATATTTTCAATTGTTTATGAGCCATAACTTGCGTACATATCAAAAAGTTCACCTTGCAAAGCTGCTTGCAAATTTCAACAGTGTTGCACTATTGCTGATTATTCGGTTGGTGGGCTGTTTTCATAGATGTGTACAATATATGACTATTCGCAGACAGAGTAGAAAATATTTGGGTATCTGCTGATCTTTTGTTTGATTTTTGAACTAATGTCATCTTACCTTCGTATTAAGACCTTCGTTATTAAGATAAACTATTGAACGTCAAAATTTTGAGAATAAGCCTTTTACTCTGGATGTTTAAAAGTTAACATTCGACGCACCAAGTTTTAAGTTTTATAGGAAGCCTAAAATTAAATTTCGTTGGTGTCCCGCAAAACCGATTCCCCGCCCTTAGTGTGCCGCAGAAAAAATTGGTTGGCAGACACTGATCTATAGTTAAACACAAATTATCAGTGGAGAAGTATGGCGATATACTTCTGGTAAAATTGACTTCTTTGATGACTTCTGGGAGCAAACGAGTAATTAAGTTTGGAGTCGCTCGAACTTATTCTGACTGCTTCACGGATTCAAATACCGCATCTCTTTATCATTTGGGTGCCCATTTGTATCCATCGCCTTCTCTTTAGAGCATCGATATATATTAAAGATCCGAAGAGAGAGCCTTCTGATCTGACGATTTCGTAACGCATCACTGAGGACGTGACTATGTCTTCAGCACATCCATCATTAACTTTTCGAGCTCCCTTTTCTAAATTTATGGAGTGAGAAGGATATCCTTAACAGGGAACACATCACAGGGGTGAAGAACAAGCGTTAAATGGCATCAAATGCATTGTCTGCCACTATTCTGTTGTCAAATCGTTTTGCTCCGCATTTTAGGTTCATTTATTTCTCTCCTTCTAGCTTGTATTTTTCTCTTTTCCCTTTCATTTATCACGTAGTCTTTATTTCTTTCCCATTTTAGCTCTCGATTCTCTTCTTTTCTCCTGTTTTCTATTCACTTCGCCAATGTACTCTTCTTATTCAAACTATCCTATCCTCCACTTAAACATAACATTTCAGTATGATAATGGTAGTACGAGGAGTAGGCAATAACGATCACAATAAACGTCTTTGTTTGGGCGAGATTGAGACTAAAAGTATCCCTCCAACTAACTTCATAACTCTTCATAATATATACATATAATGTTAAAGATAGAGAAAAAAGGAGAATTGTAGATATAAAAAACTAAGATATTCTTAGAAAAGAATTATCCATTGCTGGAAAACACCCACTAATTTTATGAAGGGATGCACAAGATGAACTTGCGCAAAAAATAGTAAGATAAATTGATATAAAGAGCTTAAATAAATGTCATAAATGAATATCATCTAATAATTAGTAATCACGATATAAGACAGAGGCGTTCGTAGAATGAGTTCACACGAAAGTTGAATAATCAAATCAGTCATCTTCGTCGTAACGTTTCATCACATCATTCTTTCATTCTCTATGTTATACTTAATGGTGATTATTCCTATTATTAAATATAAGATGCTATCATTGCACAAAAATATATCAAAATGAAATATGTATATGTTTTGGACTTCCCTCTTTGGTTTCATACGTAGGTGCATTGTCATTTCCAGCGAGTTTCCCTCGTTTGCAGCCAAGTCGCAATTTAAAGCGAGCATTCCCCTTTTCTCGCTCTACTTAACTCCCCTTTCTCCATTCCTTTGTTCTCGACCCTCTGGTTTCTCTTATTTTTCTTCACATTTCTTCTTTAATAATTTTCCTTTCCGAAGCTTCTAATCTCATTACCTGCTCCCCGAATCGATCCTTTCTGTCTCTTCTATAGTCTATTTCTATTTCCTTTCCACATTTTTTCCTTTCATCAGCTGTCCTCATCTAATTCTCTCCACATTTTAGCTCCGATTCTGCTCGATGCATCCGTCCTTCACTTGTCTAAATTTTCGTTTTCCTCCGCCACTTCTTCTTCTTTGTATCCCTGCCTTTTCACATTTCAATCGCGCCCATTCTTCATTTTAATTCATTCCATTCTCATCTCCTCGCTTTTGCTTCTCCTTTTCCTCACTTCTTTGATGTTTTCTCGCCTTTTTGCTTCATCTGTCTCCATGCCTTTTCTGTTTTTATTTCGTTTCCATGGTATTTTCAGATCCCTTGCCTCTTAACGGTAGAGCTTATCCCCCTATAGTTCACTTATTTATATTTGTTTTCCATCTTTTTCTTGGATCTTCGTTCGATGGAGATGCATTTTGAGACAACTGAGAAATTATTCGAGTAGATAAATTCACTTCGAAGAGTTCGTGTATCTGTTCAGTTGTCGTCGAATTTATTAATTTGCAATTCACACGTAGCTTTGGCAAGGAGATGTGGAATTAGATAATTCATGACTGTAGAAGAATTAAAATTTTGTTTTCATAATGTGTCAGAGGAATAGGTTACGTTATATCTTTGACCGAAGATGCTTAGTCGTTTAATAGATCATATTTATCCTTATTTTCTTTCTTGGAAAAGCTTTTCTTCACTATTCAAACAAGCTTCAATCTTTAAATACGTTATTTCACGTTTTAGAGATGTGCCATGAATCCATGATACTTTACCATAAATTTTAAAAATAAATCTTGGTAATATATTATAAAAATAAACTGCAATAATAAACAATAAAAATAACAATAATATTGAATCATATTAAAATGAATCAATACACTCTAAAACTACACTATAATAACGAACGATGATAATAAACTATGGAGAAAAAAGTATGACGATTAACTATAATCAATGCTCTCTTTATCATTTAACTGTTATGATATGTACGTTATGCACGTACGGTATGTATACATTATGGTATATATAACAGGTTATGTTACGTCTGAAAGTTTGCGTGTGTGCATGAAAGTGAATTATATGAATTGATATTTTATTTTTATCGTGATTGAATGTGTTGCTTATAATCCAGTAAACTGCCATTTTTGGCGTATGTCATTGCTAAGTATCCCTCCTTTAAATGGTTTATTCATTATGGATGTTGGAGAAATGCATCCGCAGAATAAATCACACGACATTATTATGACTGCGAACTCAGATTGCTGACAAGCTGATTATTTCATTCGGAAATATATTGACCTATAGTCTTCAGACTTGTGCCACATTTAGGAAATAACATTCTTCTTGTTTCTACCCTTTGCTCTTCGTTTGAATCTGCTGTTGTTTTGCGAAGGAATGTCTGGAAGGTTTCCTTGACGTCTGCACCGTCGAGGTCATTTTTATTGTTCCACAGCATGCATGCACTTGTGAATTGTCTCGAAAGATCTTCTTTTGAGGAGTAATCAGATCGGAAAATATTGCGGACATTGCGTTAACTTACGATAATTGTATTATTCTCTCCTCCATTAGCATGTCTCCCTGTGGTTGAAAGTTTTCGTTGCGTTTGCATCTTAACGTACAGTTTACGTTGAAAACTGCGAAATTCAGGATAATTATTTTATTTCCCATCTTTATAGGTTAATACTTAAAGAGGGGGAATGATTATAGAGTGAACCGAATCGAAAACCTAAACCGAGTACGACGTTATTTTTGCCGGAGTGAAAACCAAACCCGAACCGAAAACGGTTATTTTCTGTTCCAAAACTCGGTTCCCAACAATGCACATTTTACTCATGCATAACTGAGAAAAAATTATCAAAAATGTGTAACCACGAGTTTCAAATAGCTACCATCATGTTTTTCTACGAAATTTAGTGTACATGAAATAGAATTTAGAATTTAGAAATTTAAATAGAATTTAGTGTACATTATATATATGACAAAAGAACTTTCAGAAAGATAATATATCATGAACGGAAAAAAAGAAAAACTTTCGAATCGGGTTGAAGTCGGCAAAAGGAGCTAAACGGGAACCGAACCGAAATTTTACTTTCTCGTCGAACCGGAGCGAAAACTGGAACGAAATGTATCACGGTTCGATGCATCCGTCGGCTAACGAATGTAATTCTAGCCGAAATCAACTCCGTCAGCCGAAATCTTCGATTGCCGATATTCAGTTTTCCTCATTCATAAAAATACTCATAAACACGGCCAACTACCAATCTATTGTACTAATGATCAAGAATGTGCTTTTAGTCTTTAGTTTCGGAAATGTTTGAAATTTTGTGCGCAATCATCTACACAAATATTCGTTAGCCGAATCAACGATCTTTTTCAGACCCTGACACATCCGGAAAGCTCTTCAACAGCCTGAAAAATTCGATATTAGGGTTATTAGTTTGCTCTTTTATCACTGTACACAATCCTTAGAGAGGACTAATTTCTAGCTGTAATCGTAGCTTTCCTTTTGAAAAATTAGTTCAGATAAGAGAGATAATGATGAACACTGCGCGAAAGCTAAAACGGCACGAAATGTAGCGGGAAGGCAAGTATTTTTAAATGTAACCACTTATCCTTGATTTAGGAAATAATTTGATTAATTATACGCCAATGAATAAATACTAGGACAGTTAAAAATTTGTTGAAAGCTTGAAGATTCCCTCCACATTTACAATTCACGAAACATTTTGAATTCATCAGTGAAACTAGAAATTGCCTCAGTCACTTATTTTAAGATTTTTACGCGAAAATTACATTACACGTTACATCCCGTGATCATTAATCATTCCAAAGGCCTTTGAGAATTTCCTTTTAATGTTATGCGCTCGCAGTCCCATCTGGTAGCAAAGAAATTCGATCCACGAAAACAATATTACGCATTCTTCAGATGCTATTTTTCTAGAGTTATTACCCTCAGAGGAAATATTTCTTTTAGCTATAAGTGTAGTGAAACTTACCGCTACTCGCTAAATGATGATTTTTCCCCGCTAAAAGGCAGCAAATTCCGCCGGATCTAGTGAAGAAAAGGCGTCACTTATAATGAATCTGCAACCGTTTCATGTCAGGAAGAGTGAGCAAGGAAAACGTGTCATTGCGCTTCGAATCTGCCATAATAATTTTATACATTATATAGGAAAACTACCACTTGTATCTATTTCCGTTGCACTATGGCAATGCGATGTATTAGAGTTCTCTATAAGGCACTGATTCTATAATCAACGAGTTTATTTCACTTAAAGTCATTTGATTACCAAGAAAATTACACGAGAAAGCATTGCTGGGATCACAACGCGAAATATCTATAGCGCGTTCCAATTTTTCTAGTCGATAGTGACGGATGATATGAGAATGAAATCCTATTTATTTAGGAATAGCATCCATCCAGACTGTCTTTATGCAGTGTTTATCGATCGGATGTTTTAAATTACGATTCTTATCTTACATTAAAAGATTTCAACTGCAGTTTTCAGCTACCAAACAGGCTATAAAAACTGGAACGTAGTATAGACCAGTGGTGATATTAAGAGAAATCATAAACGTTTTTTATATCAATGCGAGCGTTCCTGACTAGAGAAAGAGTAGATTCTTTTTTCATTTTCTTTCACCATTTGCACTAAAGATTATTCATTCATATATTTACGATAAAGGAGAATGTAGCTCAGAAAGTAAAAATCTTAGAACCTTTTTTAGGTCACAATCTATACACTTTAGCAAGCAGTCTTGAAAACAGAATTTAGTTCTACATTTTATTTTAATAAATATTATGCTCTTATTGTATTATCGTGTATTTTAATATGTGTACATCTAATAAGCCCTTTGCTAACAAAACCTACTAATTCACTTCCACAACTGGCGCAATAGAGTTCCAGAGAGAGTGATATAGGATATCGATCAATATAACTCAAGATTTTGTCGATATGAGAATCTGTTTGCGGCTAATCCGAATGTAACAGCTCTCGGCAGCCTTTGGACATTCAGACAGGAATCATTATCAGCGGATTAATGTCCCGCTAATTTTTGCCCTCTTTTCCCCGCACTTAGCAGCCTCTCTTATCTTCTTCCATTCATCCCAAACGTGTTTATTAAGTTTTCTTACCTTCCTCCCCTTCTTCCACTCGCCCGCTGCTCGGGTTCCCACGGTTCCACGCACCGGAAGTTGGGTTCTGGAATTCGACCTGCCTCCACATCCTCCAGACATGCCATTGCCCACGCACTCATATCAAATATTGCGTGCCGAGCGAATCTCTTTAGCACGTTTATTTCGGAGCAAGAAAACGTGCTCATATCGCCCTCTTATTCTTGATAAACTTAGCTTTTGCAAGGGACGTTTGTGTGATATTGTTCTCTGAAGAATATTAATGGAAAATCAAGATTATCGCAATGGCGAAAATGCACTTTTCTCCTCTCTTGAAATGTCTGCATTTCATGAGCATGCTTGCTAGAGCAGTGCTTCTCAAACTGTTATCCGTTGCCACCCCCGCAATGTCGGGTGGCCCCCAAGATGTAGGATCCATACATAAGGCGGATTTAATCAGAGGCCCTCAAAAGTCATACCGAAGCCCCCGATATGAACTATGAGGCATTCGATTATTTTCCATGAAGTATAAGAATACGTGCCACATATTACTTATTTGTTTCACTGCGGCAAAAATAAACAAATTATTGAATATGTAGTAGTAAAAGTAGTATAAATATAGTAGTATAAATTCAGCATGAATGATGGAATTACTTTACGAAGAGACATTAATCATGTAGTATATTCTATAAACATATATGAGGACTTACTCAATACAATTTTTTTCCTGAAGCGAAAACCGTAAACGTGCCTTTAGAAATTTGAAAAAAATTCCGATCGAAGAGAATTGATCTGTTTTATGGAAATAAAAAAACATTATTATTTATGAACAATAATTTTACATTAAGCAACATATGCATTTATATATCATGAATATAGGATAAAAATAATATAAAAGAGGTACATAATATGGTAACCCCACCCATACAAGTCGGGGTTCTTACGTCAAATGAATTTCGAAGCTGATAAACTTAAATTTTGCGATAATAATTTTTATTAATGCATTACTATCATAAATTCATCTGTATTAGTAATGCATCATTATCGTTAATTAATCGAAATTTACGAAAAATTCAATGAAATTTATCTACAGATGATCAGAAAGTCATATCTTTTCCACAAATAATACGAACAAGAACAATTCACACATCCGAGCAATGGAAAAATAATTCAGTACTTTACGATTACTTCGGCCCATTGATGACTTTCGGATTATGCCGTACGCTTTTTCAGCCACTTTTTATGACTTCATTCAGTCTTCCATCTTATCATATGTATTCCCACTCTTCTTTTACCGCTTGGCTTGCATTCATCTCCACATATCTTCAAATTTCTATGGTATACGTTCTGTCATTTTGCTTACTTCGTTCCTTCCTTTCTGTTTCACTCCTACTCTACACTCGCTGAGAGTTTACAATTGTCGAATGCGTTTTTCCATACCAGTAAGCGCATTAAATTAGTTTTCAATTTGTTGCGCGGTGCATATTTACTAAAATTTGCTAAAAATTTGCTAAAATCTTTTGGCCTTTTTAGGGTTGAGCATAGGGGCATACTCAGATATTTCTTTGCATCTTTTTAATTCAATCTAAAGTTTTCTTAATTTCATACACGTCTGGGACTTTGGTTTGACTTTGGCGTGGACCAGCAAACAAATGTAATTCTAGTCTTTCTTGCGTCAAACACAAAAATATTAAGAAAATTTATATCCCGTTTTTAATTTAATTAAATTTTTTTAAATAAACTGCAACCTATGTAAGTGAAGTTCCCGTGCTTATCTTAAGAGAACGTTCTGAATCTTCTAGGTTCGAACCTGGGACTTTACGGTAACAATAAGAAGTAATCTAATAGTATAATATACCTCTAACGAAGGGAGGATATACAACAATCTTTAAAGTTTGAAAGTTGTGCAAATTTTGATTCTCGTGATTAAAGCGAACATACATACGCACAAGTATAAGTGAACATAAAAACACTCATAACTTTCTACCTTATTTATAAAATTATTTTTCATCTGCTGCGGTTAGATTTAGCGACAGCGTTTCGCTATCATACCGGCAACGTTTTGTTATGTTTACTAACATTATATGCTTGTCGAATTTGCTAATATTACATGGTAAAACTACAGGTTAGTAATATAGGAATGATATAGGCTGGGCTCCACTTAGGTATACTTTTGCAGAGTAGCTTCGGTCCCGTCATGTATGGTAAGCAGGAAGTAGTTCATGGTTGTTGGGGCCCCTTCGTCTGCCGACCTCTTCACCCTTCTTCTCTGCCTTGGCGGAGCTGCACGAACAATATTTAAGAATTTATTCACTCCATGAAATATTATAGCTGCTTGTTCTTATGCCAAGAGAAAATCTTCAATTGTCATGAATCATGGAACACCAACTTTCCTTTACAGTTATTTATATTATTTGATCATTCATTGGCGAAGATAAGGCAAGCTAGAAAATATCGTTCGTTGATTTAATTTTGCGGTTTCTCTGACGGTTTATTAGCTAAAATATGCAAAAACATGGAACATTCCTCCTTATTTTATTATTCCAGCGATTTCAACCCAATTTCGCATATCCGACCACCTATGCATCACGGAAAATAAGATTATGTATGTTTCGTACACGTTATACGAGAAAGTATGTTTCGTACACGTTATAGAGCCGGATTCGACTCCAGATCGTTCGAAATGATGACATCAGGAAATTCGTTTTCATCTCTTACCGGCATTCTTTCTTTTACGAAGTTAAAATTAGAAATTACTGTCTTTTGAGTACAAACAATTGCCATTAGTGGAGATATAGAATATGGACATCGATCCTGTGTAACATTGGAGCTATTCCTGGTGGGCATTTTACAATTAAAAGTAAAACCCATTTGAGACATCTTCCCGCTTAAATACGCTGTTTTCACCATTTCAAGCGAAACACATGGAAAAATACCGCTTAAGACACTCTGCTACCAAATTAAAAGGCGTCCCACAGATGCACTGCAACCCGCTACAACGGCTGAGATCTTCTTTATCAATTTTGTCTCAGGACAGGACGTTAGATTTAAAATTCGCTTGGCACTGTTTCCTTCGCCTCAATCTCAAGAAGAAAAATCTTAATAAACTATAAAGGCAGAGCGGTGTTTTGTGGGCTGATGAGCATAGTCTGGGAGAGACCGTACTCTGTGATACCTTTTCTTCACTGCTGTTAAAAAATCCTTTATTCTTCCATTTAGCTAATAGTTTATCTGGTAAGAATCATCTCATTTCAGAGTTTACATTGACAAAAATTTAATATCTAAGGAAGGCGCTCTTTATTTGTGAAAAGGTGACCATTCTTCAAAAATATGACGATAAGGTAACCAGCTATCACTCTGATGACGGGATTTTCGCTTGATCTCATAATAGCGTCTTAACCGGGATTTACTGTATTTTATTTTCCCGCTTTTTGGTGCTTGAAATGCCTTCTCTATTCCTTCCTTTATTGCAGAAATATCCGCTCCTGCAATCACGGTCATTTGAAGTCCGGAATCTCACTTTCTTCAAGAGTTGATTTTGATTTTGAGATTTTGTAACATTCGGCCACAGCTTCGTCTTTTGCAACAATTCAGGTAGTTCTAGGAAATTTACACTCTTGTTTCCCCGAACCGTCCTAAAATTGTTTCATGTTGAATGAGCTCTCTCATAGATTCTCAAATTTATTCCTCTCGCATATGATACAATCCCATTTCTTAGAACATCTATAAAATAAATAACCCCCACTTTTTATTGCTTTTTACCGCAACGTTGCTTGCTCGATAGCGGATATTTTGTCGATTTCGGAATTTTTCGAGCCGAATACCGGGAATTTCTAGCTAAAAACAAACTTATTTATTGCTACCAACAGGTAAGTACGAGGAAACGGCTATTTCGGCCGTGCATAATGGTCGATTTATTTGACAAATTTCTCGAAGGAATTTCGCGATTGGAACATGGTAGCCCTTTTACCCGTCGAATGTAAATTTTCCAAATCGCTTAAAGTGGTATTCGGGACAGTGCTGCCCCTCCACGCCGGTTTTATGTTATCGATAAAAGAAGTAATATCGAGCATAAAATTTTGATGGCATTCTTGAATATTTTTAGGTAAAGTAGGCAACCGACGCTGTTCTGTTAATGGGAGGGCAATTTTCCTCGATTCGGCCCACTCGTGTCTTATCTCTCATTTTGATGCGTTGTTACTCCTGTGTTACTCCTATGATTGGTGCTCTTTAAAATTTGTCCCTTCCAAATGCATGGCACTCTTCATCGTTCTGTTTATGCATTAAAATTATTGTTGCCTCCATCACATGTTTATTTACCTCAGTTCATACCTAAATTCAATAATTGCGTGAATTGGTGGTTCATTTGCTCTGCTCTAAGCAGAAACGAAAGTAATAGTAATAGTAGTAACTAGCCTATGGGGTGTGGTGATCGAAGACAATTTCCTTATGAACCTACCTTTAGTTGAATTTAAAATGCAATTTGTCATTTTTATGTATATGTACACTAATGGTCGAAAAATCTCTCGATATAATTTTAAATTCTAGGGGGGGGGGGGAGATCGTCACTCCCCCCCTCCCGCATAAGGCAATGTCACAATTGCAAAATATCGCCTCCCCTCCAACAATTGACACGTAGTGAATTATATTTATGTGTTATATCATCCAAAATCAGCCAAATTTTTCAAACTATAATGGCTGTAGAATTGTATAAATATACGAATCTGAAGGCAAACAATCATTGGCAAAAACTATTCAAAAACAAGTGGGTTTCAAGTCAGTGAACAGTACAGGTTTGATGTTTTTTATTATTGTTATTATTGTATTCTGTGATGGTGTGAGAACATGATCGTAATGCCCGCAGACTTGACCTCTGATGGCAGTATAATAATAATATTTTAACACTTTCAAGGAAAGTACCCAATCAAATGTGTTATAATACATAAAATTAAAGATTAAAATAATAATATATAATAGCTTAATATTCGTTGGTAGAATCCGAAGAAAATCTTCGTTAACTGAAAAATTTCTTATTTGAGGCAACGCTCTACACATTTTCATATAATCTATTACTCTTTGCTATTAAGTAATACCATCACTAAGAATAAATGGCTACGTCAGGGCTTCTTAACTGTGACTACATGAATCCCGCTGGTATGAATAGACGTGAATGATCTATAATCATCATTCTTTTGTTGTTATTTTTAAGTTCCCAATCCCTTATATTCTCTCAAAATTTAATCAACTTATCAAGTACGAATTTCGCACTGCTCAAGTATACATAATAAGCTTATGATTGGGCTTAACAGCGATTTATATCTTAACTTTTGTGAAATGAGGTGACAATTTGAGTAACGAATCACCTTGCTAACGTATTTTTCCACCAGAGAATTGGCTAACGAATGTTTTGGACGATGCTGTACACGCGCACAAAATTACGGTCAAGACTAATACAAAATGATCATTCCTCGTTTTGAATTGCTTGTGCTACAGTAATTCTGAATGAATTTCAAATAAATGAACGGATGTTGTTTTGAAAGCATCATAAATTAAGCGATGGATGGTTATTACGATCATTAGCGGGAGCTTTCTCTCTTCCACATGATATACATATCTGTTTAGCAAAGTTCGCAATCTTTTCCTCTTTTACACTCTCCAAGTAATTCTTGTTCTTCCTGTTTACTTAAACATTTTCTACTCACTGTCGTCCTTCAATCCAACTTTCCCCGTGAGACATCCTCGAAAACACATTCTTCAACTGATGCCTTAAACAAACTTTTAATAACTTAGATACATTTAGCTTTCCGTGTGTTTTCCATACTCAGTCCTACAGTTATTATTGTGAGCTCAAGGCAGCCTCTACGATTTGTTCTTGCGGGAAAACAAAAAGACCAAAGGTTATGGTTTTCTAATGCTTATGTTTATTTTTGCAAGCATATTGTTACTACCAACCGTCTTAGAAGATCTTACCCAACTAAAAAAGTCTCCTCAGAAATAGATTTCTAATCAATCTTTAAATGTGAAGATGAGTGAGTAAATTACGATAAAGCAAACGTATTGTTCTATCCTATCTCCTTTATCTTATCATTGAAAGACACTTTTCAAAAAAACTATTCTGAACTTTAATTTAATGTATGCGCAGTAGGAATTGGAGCCATTTGAACAGCTTTTTCATCGCCTTGACTTCGTATGAATAGGCAATTTCAGGCAGTAGATTCACTAATTAAACGTCAATGATTAGCTATACCAAATTATATATTCACTATGAAGAGCTACATGTAAGTCTTGAGCTATCAAAGTGAATAAAATAACTTAAGAGTTTAAGAATACATTTATATGTCATCCGGTGATATTTGACATTTTAAATTCCATCCACAAATTTGAAAACATAAATACCATAATTGTGACGTTATATTAGATATAAATTTTAATAGACATTATGTAATAAATGTTCGAACTTCGTTAAGTCTCTCATCAAACGAATGAAATTCAATTTCTGAAGTAATTTTGAGGGAAAAGGCTATACTAACCGAAGAAACTAAAATAAACGAACGGCACCAATCGAGATTCAGAAAATACCTTAGAAAATCCGCCTTTGCAGTTATGAAGTGTACGAAAAAATTATGAAAAGTAGATTTTATCGAGATATTTCTGAGAAATGATCATTTGAATTTTATTAAAATCAGATATATAACTCGAGGAAATATTACCCTATGGCATAATTGAATGAGGATTTCTGTTGGACAAGGAGGAAACGTTGGTAGAATATTTGCCTATTTTTAATTGTGAGAGCGAACGAGTAAAATTAACAAGTTAAGACATTAATTTCAATCAAGTACAAACTCAACATCTCTTACTTCGATAGTCTTTGAAAACTTAGATATGAGAGACACCAGTCCATATCATTTTTGAACTCCAGAAGAGTGAAATGGATGGAAATTTGATTACTCTATCCGCAATTTACCCAAATAACGAACGAGATGCGAACATTTCATTTGTCTTATTTTCTGAAAATGAGATACCATTTGTTTTACTATCTTGTCATTTATTCCTGAGATGTTAATTTTGGTAAGAATTAGCGTATACGTTTACGATTAAAGTAAGCCGAGAATGTTTATATATTTTCATTCATAGATACCACTATGTTTTACCGAAAACAAGCCCAAATTGGTTTTCAGGATGTTATTCACAAATATAAGACATAGTTTCGTAATCATAGTTGAAATCGTCAGACAGACGGACCGATTTCATTCGTCCTTCGAAATACGACGGAGGAATTGAATAATAAAGAAATGAATGAATAGTATAGTTACAGTAGAGCTATAAATGAATGATAAGGAAAAGCAAAAGATTACTCGTCATCATATTAGCAAATAAGAAACAAAATGAAAAAGTAACTACTGAGTATTTCTTTATTTGTGACAATGTCATTCCACTAAGTCCGAACTATCATAGATTTTAAAAACAAAGGATGATTTTCAAGTATTGAATGTCTTTGAGGACTCCTACTACCAGAATATAAGCCCAGGAAATCAGCCTTAATCAGTCTTCAAAAGCAAAACTTTATAAAAGACCTGGTCTTAACTTCAGGAAAACACGTTATTTCATCACTTTCATGGAAAGAAAGTAAGATTTCATGGACACAAAGTTTCTGCACACAAAAATATTGGAAGATTGTTAATACTAGAAAGTTGTTTACTACTTACGTTTCTATAAACATTACTGTGTAATTCTTTTAGTATTCAACTTTAATGCCTTGTCGCGAATACAGAAATTCACTACGATTGACTTCGCAGTTGTAGTATTCTTTGGAAGCCTCACTGGTGATAATCGGAGAACTTCTGCTTGCGAAGAGCGCTTAATAGGACGGCAAATCGCTTCAAATTATGGTCCTTCATCTTAAAAAAAACTCAACTACTTTCATTTCTAAATTCTTCCAAAATCATGCCACACAAGAAGCATACGAGCTTAGAAGAATTCGCCACAGAAGATTAGCTACTGGAATTTTCGCTAAAAAAGTTAACTATATACTATTTCTGTAGATATGCGACACGAATTAATTTGTCAAAAACTAAATGACAAATTGATTTGTCACAAATTAATTTTTCATCATTTTTCTCTCCACTTTCTCATTCGTAGTAACACATTAGTTGCTAACCTTTCGCTGCAGAATATCCTCGCATAATCTCAAACTATTTGTTACAGCAATTTTGTCCAACAAACAATATATAAGTGGTATTGATGTAATTAGCCGCCACTCTGGGGAACTGCATTTAAGGTAGATGTGACAAAATAGAATAAAGATACTTATTTCTTGCTCTCTATTTTTGTGGAGCAAAAACTAAGTAATTACACGTAATGAATTATTTCGGCCTTCATTTCGTGAAACCTATTAAAATCATTCATCACGGATAACTAAGTATTTTATTTTATTATGGTTACAAATGTTAAGTATTCATTGAATTGTTTCATGTGAACAGCTATTTTGTAGTTGATTTACTAGCTTTTAAAGCTTCTAAGACTTTAAAAATGACTTAAAAATTATTTAAACTTTTAAGTCACGTAAATCATGATACAATTCAGGGTGTTTTGGTCGAACATTGTGGAACATCATCATAACTAAAACAAAACTTTAGCATTTCCACTGTTTTTTCAACACACAAAAACTGTGAAAAATACTTTCTTTTTAGTTTAATAAGTTTTGTTTTAGTTTGTAAATCAAGTATTTTTCCCATATTAATTTGTAATTCATTGATAAAGTAAACTATAACAGTACAGCTATAATAATAAACTAAAATGAATGCGATATAGAATTTAGCGGTAGATCATATGATGTATGAAATTAGTGGATTTGTACATGTGTAAGTGTGTAAGATTGTTTTAAAATTTTCTTTGGATTCAATGCAACACTTTTGGTGTATGCCCATAAAATTCCCACCTCTGTATCTCAGGACTTCTTAAAAGTTTGCTTCAGAGTGTCCATTTAGTCCCGAGAAAATTTCAAACGATTCTCCATAAAAATTAACAGCAAGGCTAAACATAGAAACATTAGAAATGTTACTATATTTAGCCTTGTATTTGACGTGACCAGGAATCGAACCTGGGATCTTCCTTTACCTAGGAGGCTGCTTTAGCCGAATGGGCATTTGCCCTGATCCTCAAAGTTAATGAAGCGGTATGCTCTTGCCGAGTAACTTAGCTTGCTGGATGGCTAAGCAGCCTCCCGGATAGAGGAAGACCCCGGGTTCGATTCTCGGTCCCGTTTTTCCTTGGGACAGTTCCTGCTCTTCCGTTAAAAGATGAGAAATCCATGGAAAGGCGTGAGTGTTTTCGGATAGCCAACGTTAGAGAGTTTGAGAGGGGAGAGGACTTAAAATTTATCGCAGGCATCCTAAGGAACAAAGAGGCTTCTATCTTTCTTTCTCCTCCACATAATCGCGCCTTCCTTTCCACGATAAGCTCGCATTAACCAAACGCAAACGTCGAGAGAGCCTTATCTCCCTTTCCAAGAACAATAAAAATTGCCGTATTATTATCTCTAAGCCGAAAGAGGATAATCCTCTAACGTCCTTGAGCAGTCGACCTCAGAGCAGAGGAGGAATGGTGAAAATATCGAGATGCTGTAGGATTCCATTCAGCACCCAAATTACTATAGCTATGATTGGGGTGTAAGCTTTTGGTTTTGACAAGAAATTGGTGAATGACGTTTTGAAGATCAAACTTGTATTTAGGTGTCTTATATTATATGAACATATTATATATATGCTACTTCTAGGTTCATCCAGCGTAAATAAAGTAAGTTACAAATATTGTGATGTCATCGACGCTTCTTGCTTTCAGCTGAAGCTACAGCTAGCTTTTTCTTGCAAGAAAAGCTAGCCGTAGCTTTCTATATATGAATGGAATTTTTTCATTTGTCTTTTGGACCATGATAAAGAAATATATCTTTCGTTCACTACTATCTTATTCCTATTCTTGGGTACGTTATTATGAAAGCTGCTGAGTTTTGAGTGATGATGGATAATGTCAATACTTTCTGAAACTGTAATTTCTTATTAAATGCAGTTAAAATCGTTATTCATAATTCTTTGTGCCCTTCAATTAGATGTTTTCCAATCATAGCATTCTGGTTCAATGAGAAAAGGAAGGGAAAACTACCTCATCCCTCATTTGTCCATGTAAACCAAATCCTTCTCCAGAGGATTACGTAGATAATGGTGGAAGACTTCCAATTCAAAAAGGTGTTCCGAAAGTATGCAGCACTAACACAGACAATGGTTGTAGACAACGGCTAACACAGTCTACGAAGTTTTCGGTCTATGAAAATGTTTTTTTTTCCGTCTCGTCCTAGGAGTGTTGTAGTAGATGTGCCAGCCTGTAGGCGTGCCTCATAAATATAAAAATACCTAGATTTATTGGATGCTGTATATTTTTGGCTTACGAATGTGCGAGGCATCACAGGCCTAAATTTATCGTCGATGAATTCTTTTCAAACTTTACACACATATATCAAATAATAGATTTTTAACAACTATCGGATACTTCTTTGCCGTGCTTCATTTCGAAATTTTATCCACACCTGAAACAAAACGACATGCGAAATGTGAGGGTTTTAGTGCATGAATCGTGACGAACGATGTTGCATTTAAACATATTATTTGTTTCTCAAATGAGGCATGCGATTATTTCACTTATTTTAGGCTAAAGTTAGGGACGAACGAGTCTAAAATTAGAGCTGCTAGCGAGATAACCTGTCACGGAATTTGCAGAAGGGGTCGTCCTTAAATGATGTCACACTTAATGGAGGCTTGGAATAAGTGGCGTATAGGGCTATACGCAGCTGACACTTTGTCACAGAGAAGAGGTTAAGAGATTTTTAAAATGCCGAGGCATCATTTAAGGACATCCCCGAAGAGAAATAATAATACGTCTTTAGTCGAGATTAAGGCCTAAACTTCTCTTCGTCAATTAACACTCGAGAGAAAGAGATAGCATAAAGCGGTCCTGGGTTCGATTCCAGGTGGGGTCCATGTATGCGAAATGATCTCAGCCATCGATGCACTAAAGTACTAAAGTCAATTTATTAAATACCAAAGTTCACGTTAACATTTCCCCTTCCTTTACTCGTTAGTATGAACGAACAGTAACTCTTTCGCCCGGTGAAGTTTCAATCTTTAGTGCCCGCGTACTCGAAGATATTCGTCAGCCGAATCCGAAAAAAGCGATAGAAATCTTTGTTCGAGGAAAAATATGTTTCTTCTAGAGCTACTAGTAGTATCACTATCATTTAAAATAGAGTATTTTCGTCTATTTTGTCTATAGCTACGAAATAATTTTGGATACTGTAATTCAAATAAACGAAATATATTTCTGAATTAGAGAATTACTTATTAAAACCAACTAAATTTTTACGGACAGCGTCAGCAATAACTTCGATGAACAAAATGCATTCAGTAATCGTCCGTGTGATTCTGAGAAAGCGTCAAATTGAGAGTTGTAATTTGAACCGATGATTCAGAAGGCCGGGTGAAGGCGTAAATCCACGATTGCTTCAGCGATTTCTCTGAAGAAAGCAAGAATTTTTTCCGTGCCCATCACTTTGGGGTAGGAACCGTCGATTTCCGAGAGAACCTTTGCTGATCCTACCGGATTCTCTAAAAATATATATTATTATTATATTCATAAGGATCTTCAATCGTTAAGTTATATACTGTGCGCAGAATACTTTAAAATTTTAAATATGTATTGGTCACATTGGAAATTTTATATACCTATAGAAGTCAAAGACCATTACCGGCGGATTAGTTTTCCATCATTTTCATCCCTTTAAGCAAAATCAATACATAAATCGTTTATTATTTTTCCAATTTCTTAAAATTGATGTCTCTTCCTATCTTTTATCTGCTCACTTATATTATTTTTGTACAAGGTTTCTTGTATTCTGACCCACTTATATGTAAAATAATGCTAATTTAAAAAAATCAAGATTTCGATGAATTTTTCATATGTGCAACAAAAAGTACACTATAGTTATCTGCGAAGAAAAATAATTCAATTTGTCAAAGTTATTCTCAGGAAATTTCAGAACATGTAGATAGGGGAATTACTATATACAGTATTTAATACGAACGTGTCAAAATGCCGCGTGTAAAGATTAATTGCAAGAAGACACATTGCCTACAGAATGTGTCCTAAAAATAAGTTGGCAGCCTCCACGGAAAGAGCACAGAGTACACATTAGTTATTTATCTCTTTTTTCTCGTCTTACCGCTCAGGTGACTGTATTGTTATCACTGAGATAGGAAGAGCTAATCTTGGAGAGGCCTTATGGAATTAATGGCAAAAGGAATGTACGGAGGGGTTATCGGCAGTGAGGAGAAGTGTGGGAGGGGGATTATGTATATTTTTGTTTGAGTGAATGGCAGACTGCTGCTGGGGTATGATTTAATTGATTAAAGAGCATTGATCATTGCAATTGGTAAAGCTGGAGTGCCAACACAGCCCGGCGTTGCCAATTTGGGCATTTTGTGAGACTTTGAGATGTTAAAGTTAGTTAACTGGTGTCATCATAATGACTACATCCATTCCCTTTGATTCTGCATCAAGAGGCAATTACATAATTCTAATATTAATACATAATAAATTGATTCCAACATTCCAACTTTTAAAGTTGAACATATGCAATTGATTACGCACTGCATTGCAAATTATGCACTACTTAATATATCAGAATATATTATATAATTATTTGTGTATTCATTATCACACGTCTTTTTACGAGACGTAGAGTTTCTAGATCTGCCTTCGTGCCGATGTAGACCGAAAATTTCCTTACTAGCGATTGCACATACCGTAATAACTTGAATTTCTTGATTTACTCTGTGCGTACTCGATGATTGTTAGCGTCGTCTGGACCTCTAAAGTTGTTTAAGAGATTTTCTCGCCGTCGAGCGAATTATTATTATTCTTTCGTATTAATGCATCAAAGTAATTATAATCAGGAGGCAATTGCCGCCTCGTTTTCTGAGGAAAATTATCGTATTTACAGAATCATAACCAGCAATGAGCAAATAAGAAAAAGAGGAAAACACCTATTATATACACACAGCCATATTCCGTCTTATGATTAAAATAGAAAAGGTTTGCATAAAGATGTTTTCCGTGCCTTCCCCAGAAATAGATCTGGGTTTATAATAAATGTGAGGTATTTCATAATCATGAGGAATGGTACTCGTCCATCCCATCCACTCTACATTGCCCAGTTTTTTGTAAATTTAAATAATAAATAGTATAGTTTAGATAGTGTTATATGGTTTTTTGACTTGCAATAAATCCCACACGTTATAGTTAAATTACTATTTACTGTTGATTGCTGTTTTATCTAATGGGAATCGATAGAATACCGTTCACTAATTTTATCGTCGTGAAACCTAACGTACGAAGCTGATTTCTTCCTCTATTGCACTGATGCGGCACACATATCAAGAGAGAATTTATTCCAAACAGGAGGAAGAAGTATGGCGTTGGCAAACGCATTTGAACGAGGATATTCCATTAGAAAAGACGCAATAGTGAGTTCCTGATAGGAAAGCAGATTTTTCAATGTCAGAATAAATGGAAATATTTCCTTAGGGATGAAACCGAGAAAACGAATGTCGATGCGTTACAGCCGATGTAAAGTTAGTGCAAAATCATACTTAATTCAGGGAATGAGCTTCTAAATAAGATCGTATTTTTGATATGATTTTAAAATAAAAATATTAAAACATCTTGTAGATTCCTTCAATTATTAGGTCTCTTTTGCGAGGTTGAATCAACAATTGGCATTTTGAATTTCACGATATAGATTTTTAAACGATTAATATGATTAGATTGTATAGTGATTACCCACCAGGATAACCGTAGGGCTCCCGAGGATATACAAATTTTCGCTCAAAACCGGTTGTAATAAATTAATATACGTACATGGTCTTTTACTTAGCGATTATTCTTTCATTTGAGTAATACGAAGTAAAAATAAATCAATGTAAGATAATTTCCATTCCCTCCGATAATTATGTGTATCAATGCTTAGATGGCTATTCTCTCATTAATTGTGTACAGTTACATTCAACCAATGTTGATATTCGAAACATCTTACGACTCTTACTCAAGAGTTTCCAAAGGCTTTATTGCAGTGTTTAGGGGAGAATGCTACTCGAAAAAATAATAGTTTACCCTTGTTTCACAGGAGAAAGAAAATTATTTATGGACATTCATAAGACTTAATTGAATCCTATTTTCGGACATTTTTAAAATACCTTCAAAACCTAATGTAATGTGCAAATAATTGATTCATAGTAGGCAAATATTTCACAGCGCAAATTTCTATGAACCTGAAGTAAATTTTCATTTCTTATAGATTCTTATGCTTAAGTCAGTAGAAAAAAGCTTTCTTAGTTTTATCAACCCATGATTCGATCGATCTCCTGAAGATTGTAATCGTTCTAGTGATGGGAATAGATCTTTCTTTAAGTTTAACTGGGACTGCGAACTGGGTTTAATTTTCACGGTCTCTTCTCATCTCGGCTTTTAAATTGGCTATTGCCTATACTTACGGGGAAAACTGGGGTCTCGCCAATATCTAACCCGCTTTATTCAAAGGTGAACAACTAACTGAGAAAGAGAGAGAGCTGTTTTAATAAAGAAGTCGGTAAAAATAATTTACAATACAAAAATTAATATTCCTCATCCGATACACCGTTTCTGTATTTTGCAGAATTTTAAAGTGTCATTAGACGTTTAAATGAAATAGCAAAACCAAACTTGACTAAATATAGAATATTCTGTGGTTTTAGTCAAGTCATGTGGAATTAGTCAAGACTTGCTATATTTGATTTTAATATGGATAGGTTCCACCACATATCGCTGGCATTATGTATTTATTGAAAGATTAGTTTATCGAATTCTTGTCTTTCTTTTGATTATTACAGTGAATTAAAAAAATTGATATTTGGTAGCTTCGCAACAGACGCAAAATCCATATATTCATTTTCGGTGTGAATTATTTTTCCATCAACCCATTCAGTGCTCAGAAAAGTGTTCAATGGCGATCTACGTGTAGCTTTCCACGCTCAGCCAATAGGAGATTTTTATCTTCCATCGTCTCAAGGCCACAAGGAGGGATTATTATCATATTGGCGAGATAAACGCATTATTCGAATCTCTTTGTTACCTCCACTATCATTTCCTTTGTGAGTCTCCATTTTTACTTTTCGGCCGTAATTCTTTTTGATAAAGGAATTGTAATTCGAGCATAAGGAGTCATTGGATTTGTAAATAAATCTACAAGGTATGATTACAGCGTTTCAATTATTTACGCCAATTCAGGAAAATCACCATGATACTATAAAGTAAATGTTATTATTGTTATAGAAGAATTCTTCAAAAATATTTCGCCGTTGGATAAAATTATTCAGCGAGGGGAAGTTAGCAATTTTTGTTATTATAAACTTCTTAGATAAGTTGTTTAATGTGTGATATGAACTAATTTTTGTATTTTTAATGGTCATATTACTTAATCCGTTCCTTTTGGAGTTAAGTGTGTTATATTTATTAATACTGTTATCGTCATAACTTAAGTTTAATTATTTCCATGTAAATCTTTAACGTTTTCAAAACTAGTAATTACTGTACCAGACTACTAATGAAAATGCGTGTAACTTAGCACAATATATTAGATAAATAGTTGACTATGCGGTGTAATGAATATAATAGCTTAAGAAAATTTTAAAATTCATGTGCAAGAATTGTGCTTTTCTCGATATTCTTTGATTTCTTTTGCACCCATGATCCGCTATTAACAATGTTAAAATTAGGGAAGTAACTTAATAAATCTGCTTGCGATTGGAATATTCACTTAAGAGAGGAGTTCTCATGAGTTATCACCTTGGAATTTCGGAGACTTCAACGCCTGCAACAGAAATGTCATTTTTGGCGTCGTACCAATGAAGAAATGAGGGAAGGAAATGAAAGATCATCTGAAAAATACAAGGAATCAATAGGCATTAACTGAGATGAAATGATGGAGATGAAAATATGGAGGTTAATTTTACAGCAAAATCACAAGAATGCTTAACGGCAAAAAATTCCCATACTAAGGATCTCAAGGAGGTATTGCGACCGCGAACATAATTGGATATCACTCACTATATTACCTTCCTATTCAAAAACTGTTGCACGTATTTGATCTATTTGCATTTTTTGGTTTTGTGGAAATAGTAACTAATCCAGTTATTCCTTCTCAATAGTGTTCTGAATAACTGAGGAAAATCTTCCTCGGGTCTACGGTAAGAACCTACTACGAACTAGTTATTTTTTAAAACTTATTTTTCAACTTGGCATTCGAGCCAAATAGCATACAATGAAGTAAAAGAATGAAATTTTCAGTGATTCTATGGGTGACGAAAATAAGTCATTGGGTAGTTATCCTCGAAAATCTTTGCTAGCTAAAATTCTATTTAATTGGTCTCATACTGAAACTAAACATAAACACTGTGAATTAACTACCACGCCTTTTTAGTAAGCAAGGACAAGGAGCAGAAAATACGATTTGATCAAATTTATTTGTATATATCCATAAGGTTTGTTAGTTTAATTGGTAATCATTATCCGAATCGGTAACAATCTTCGTCAGCCGAAAATTACGTTTGAAGCTAAGGTATTGTTGTATATAAGCAGCAAATAGATATTATAAATGTCTTATGCATTTTGTTACCCTTTCAAAAAGTTTTTGCATCCCTTTTCCACGATCAAAATAGCTCTCGCAGAAAAATCTACACCTCGCCAGATCCATTAATCAAAACATTTATCTTAAGAATCTACTGATTGTCGACCTCCCTTATCGACCGATCTATCTAGCGATCCATCTAATCAAAACAAGGAATGATAGTATCGAAATGATCCTGATAACCCCCGAATAAAAAGGGACACTCCCGCCGTGGTTACACAATCGCCGCCGGAGTAGAGAAAAAGCATCCATTTATTCAAGGGATGTAGTCGTTTTAAAATAAACTATCCTTGAGCGGAGCACGCGACGAAGTCCAGCACTTCCTATCGCCATTGGATGTATAATGAGGTTACGTTGCGGCCGGAGGATTGTGTAAATGGCATGGCGATGACAAGAAATGGCTGACGCGTGGCCCAGCATGATTGGCAGTGGCGGAAACCTCACCCGTGCCCAATGTCGGATTCTGCTCCTAGTGGACATTTTACCGTTATTTGGTTGTGGGAGGGGAGTGCTTCCTCCCCACCGACCTCACTCATACCCCATTCATATCGCTTGCAACACATAGTCCTGCTTGACATGAACAATGGCACGAAAGTATTCGCGGACGACTGAGGTGTCTTAAGCGATGAAATGGGTTCGGTCGAATCACGTGACCTTTTGGGGAATTGCCTCTTTCGTATTCCAATATCAGAATGTGTCATTAAGCTTGAGGTTCTTTCTCGGTAGTTCTCTATAGAGCATAGAACCGGAAATTGCTATGTAGAGGATGTCATTGAAGATTAGGTTATTAAGGATTATTCCATCCTGGTAATTTCAATGGACTTTTAAAGACTGCCGTGATACTACTGTGACTGCCGTGTTGATGAAAATTGAAAATAAATGAATGAAAATGAAAATAAATGTATTGATCGTGCATTCAAATGGACCATAATGGATATAATATGTCCTAATAATCGTGCTTATAGAATCTGGCCACAAATGAATTCATATCGAATAACATGTTTCACCCATTTTAATTATTATGTTACCTATTGCTCAGTGTCATTATCGTAACTAAATGTGTTTAATCTCGTCGTGATATAAAACTTGATATAAATATATTATCCAGATGTGTAAAATAGTGGAATTATTCATAATCACTCAATACCGTCAGCCGCACTAAGTTATCAAACCATAAAATGGTATCAGATTTTTCCCTAATACCTCCGATGTTATGGACTGTTGGATAAAAAATAAGTGAAATAACAGAGGCATTTTACGTCCAATAGTAACCCTTCAGTTTAGCTTAAACTTTAAGGAGCTTTAAGAAGGCAATGGTAATACTGGACGTGCATATTGTTCCTTCTGCCGTATCTTGATCGATGGAATATTTTTATTTGCTTCTTGGCAAAGGACGGAGCTCTTTTTCATCTTTCATCGACTTTTTCATTACCTTTCATCATATCTTCCATTAACTTTTGTCCAAGTCTTGGTCATGCATAGAATAAAATGGAAGCAACTTAGGTATGAGTCTCTCATTTGGTCATGCTTCATTGAATGCTATGAAAATTGTATTCCTTGGATCATTGGGCTACACCTTGGAATTTCTTGATTCGTAGCATTCAAGCAAGGGAATATTACCTCACTCCTCATCTTGCCTAGTACTCTTACTCTTGGGACCTAATGTTGAAAGAGATGAGATACAAACGAGGATTCGGACAGAATGCCTTTTTGACAGAAGTTTATTTTAGAAGTTGCCTTTGGAGAAGTATAATTTGGGCCTTGAATATTGATTCCGAGACGTAATTTCTCAATAAGCCGTCACTGTTGACTATCTCGGAATGGTTAATTTGAATGTACACGGTAAGAAACAAAAGGATGATTTCATTGAAATGCGGTGTTTGAGTTAATACTTAATCAAGCTGCGAAGATAGTAAGATTTTCAAGTACTGGCGTATTGTTCACTTTGGGGGACACTCTACAATAATAAATTTTAAGGGCGAGATTGTGGCTTATAAGTCTCTTTTTACATCCAACCCAACTTTAGAGATTTAATTAAAACAATATTCGGGGAAAGAAAAGCATAAGAGAGTGAATATTTTTGGGTTTATAAAAACACACGTAATATCTTCGGAAAAACTAAAACCCTGCAGGGAAACACCCACAAGAAGAGGTGTGAAAAACCTACTGACGGTAGATATAGTAGAATAGCACAATAGATTTTGGAACTCGCAGCAGCTCCCAGAGCACTAACGAACTCGGAGAGAAAAATAATCCACGTCCAGTAGAGGGAAAAAGAATCCCTCTCGCATAATAGTTGAGCAGCGCCATCTAGGAGGGAAAGTCACGTGAGCCCGCTCGCGTACCCATAGTGTTCCTCAAACCGTTTTCCACTCTCCTTTTATTCATTTTTTCTCGAATGGTTCCTGGACCAAAAACCCCTTTCCTCCCCCCGTGAAAGGACGACGGGTTTTATTTTTTTCGAGTGCGTACTTGTATGAAGAGAAGAAGTAATCGGTGGAAGAATGGAGAGATCCAGTGAGCGGTGTTGACCTTGTGAAGGTCACCGCTGTTCACCCTGGGCCATAGCGGGAGTGGGGAAAGGTTGAATGGGAGGGAGAAATGCGGAAACTTAAGCGATTAGCGAGCAAGGGCGGCCGATTACATGTATTGAGATGACTGTTTACGTGGAGGGACAAATATGTTTCCTATTCAGTGATGATTCAAATTGCACGGTTTCTGTTATTGGGCTTACGTTGAAAACTCGGATGTCTGTAAATTGATCAAACATAAGGCTGTTCAAACCATCCATCAGAAGCTCTGGAGAGGAGTCACGTTTGGCTTGATGAGGAGTGAGGTGGTGTGACCACTAAAATTAAAGTCATAAAAATAAGTCACATTTCTGACTTGGAAAAGTTCACGATTAATTTTCACAATAAAGTCATAGAAAATTTGTAAATGTGTTTATAGATAAAGGTCACAGGTTTTTGGCTAAAAATTGTCAGCAGAGGATACAAGGGATTAACGTCATCATTAAAAATGCTCACACCTTAATTAAATATTATTGTTATTGTTGTATACAATGCAGTAATTTTCCTCAATCAGAATGGAGACTCGGATTAAATATGTAATTCGTTCCAAAAAGTCATTTTCGGAAACCGAAAATTATTTTGGAATTGGCTGTGAAACCCTGAGACAATAATTAATGCAAGGAGAACCATATATTAACTGTGAGAGGAATAAGCATTATCTATTTTATTCTAGCGATATTTAAATATTTTGTGGCCGAAATGAGAGTACTTATAAATGAAAACAATCGAAGCCGAATCCGTATTCGTTGTCAAAGCTCAAAATAAGGATTTATAGATTATTTACCGACCTACAGATTTTTGTGAGATATAAAATAATTTGAAATTTTAAAATTTCAAATTGATTTATTTATTGTGTTTCGTCAGAATAAACAGATTTAAAGTCAAAAGTGTAGAATGTTGGCGAAAGGGATAAACAAGATGTAAAGAGATAAAATATTTACTAGTAACGATTTTGTTTGCGATATAAATATATCTTATAATATTATATTTTAGTGTTCCCCTCCCCAAAGGAGTAACGAAATTGCCAAATGGGGGGATATAACACTTCTAATGAACTCATCTCCACTTAAATTTTTAAATGCCATTTTGTCGTTATGAATGTAGTACTTAGATATAGTGATCGTGGTAAAACTTCCACGATCCATGTATTTTTTACGGACGTGACTGCCATCGAATAAATAAATACATAAATTTATACCCAACGGTGATTACTATAGAAGATTATCTTAATCAGGATCTTGCGCAATCGAGGATTGATTTCGGCATGATTTTATCGTATCTTATTGTATTGTATGTGTTGTATTGTACATATTGTATTTAGAATGATTATACCGCGAAAAATGAGAGGTAGAAAATGATCTACGGTAGAGAGACATGTATTTGTAGATCCGCCCTCTAGAAAAGAACGCATATTTTACTTTACTACACAAACAGAGAGACCAGGGGTGAAATTTGAGAAACAATGCTTCCTTGTGTCAATTCCTTTTCCAAAAATTTGGCAGGATGTTTCTCCGTAGGCAGAATTCATTTAAACCCAAACGAGGATGGTAAATTGTGAATAAAACGAGGTGGACATACATGCTAATAGCTCCTCGAAATATTTCAGCACTCATCTGTATGCACTTGACTTTTACTGCACCTTCTTCTGAACAAAGCATGTACGCACGATGGAAATAAGGACATTTTTCGAAGGAGAAATTTTGAAATTCCTTAATAACGTTTCTTAGATAATGAGCATATACGTACCGTGCTGCTTAATTACTTCTACCCATAGTTGGGTTAATTTCCCCTAAAATTCCCCACTTATCTCTTTACCCATTACTTTATCTATTGATGACAAACCGACCTTCATATTAACCAACAGCTAATCTCTCCCTGTATCATTTTCTTGAATTCTATTTTCTATAATTTTCTTTAGAAATCTCCTCTATCTCCGTTTTTGGCCTAGTAATTTTCTTTACCTGATTTTTATTCCTTCCATTAATGCCCTTTTATTCTACCACTATTTTCCGCGATTCCTTGTCTATTTCTTTATCATATTGTTTTTCCCGTCATAAGCCGCATCCATATATTTTTCCGAAAATTTTATCGCTGTTTTCTACACTCGGCAAAGAAACACGTTATTGTCTAATGATTGTTTTAAAGTATCTTGGACAATATACATTTGCTCAGAGAAATCAAAAATAGCAAAGGTATTGACACCCACTTTTGCTCATGAATAAAAGGTATGTTTTTGGAGTCTATTTACTGCATATTTTATGATTTTGGGATCTATGAGAAATCTTATTTGGGATAAATGGAGGCTGAAGACAATTTTCTTAAACTTGATTAGGTTGTAAAAGTATTTTAAAATTCGGCTAAGAAAGATGTGATTATTAACATTTAGGAGCCGTCGTGATTAAAGATGTCGGAGATGCATTGCCGTCAATATAATATTGAGGTGACTTTTCAATTTTTTAATTCATTCAAATTTGGTTTTATTTTTGCCGATCTCGGTGGGCTATGTATATATAGGTCTCAGTGATCTAGCTTGATAGCCTGTTAACGGTACTGGCTTCGAGTTTCGGCTGACTGGATTTTTCCTGGTTAGGGTCTGGTTGAATGTGTTCGACTATTGCTTCAGATTTTTCATTCGTAAGCACAGTTATGGATTCAATGATACTTTTTATTTATAATATATAAAAATATATATTGTAAATAATAATTATCGGGTCCAATAAGATGAAACCGGGCTTTTTCTGTCCTTTAATTGTTTCTACAGCATTATTTGTACTTTTTATTAGAACAGCGGCGAAGTTAACATGTGATAAGAGATGCAATATTATTATCCATCCTTCATTTTCTGCACCATATAGCTGACCGTATCCTAAACCGTAAATTCCGCCAGCATCCCGTTAAACATTTCCAAAAAACATCCGCGCGAGGCAGTCTGCCTCATCCAACCATGAGCTTTTTTTTGGACATCGGTCCGCTATTAGAGCGGTGATATTTTTTTCGTCTCCTCACAATCTCTTTCAAAACCGGAATTCCATACTCAAACCCTATTTTTCCCCAGGAAAAAAGCACTCTCCCAAAAGGACTCTTTCATTCGATTTCCGTCACAGCACGTACCGTTCGGAAACCCTATTGAGGCCGGCATTGTGGGCAAGGTCCCTCGCGTCATTATTAACACTTAACCAGTTGGTGTGAATGTCACCTCCAAATACTTGGCAAGGCAAAAATGTCCTAGGTATTCTGGGGCTCCCAGGCAGAATCAACATCCCCCGGAGGAGAAGATGTTAAACGGCGAAAAAAGGTGGTTCGGCGTGGGAAATCGGAGGATCGAAAAAGGTGGGCTCAAACAAAGCGCCATCTTGTACTGTTCCTTTCAAAGAATTCTCACTCGAATCATTGAGTCCTTCGTGGGCATCTTTCGTCCAATGAATGGCATTATCTCGCGAACTGTTTCTATTTAATAATCCTCGATTTGGAGGTGGAATGGAGCATTCTTGGAACTTATCAATGGTCGTGGTTGCTACATTACCAGCGTTTCGCGATTATGGAAAGATATCGGGCGCTGTTAAGCCTTCGGATATTTAGCACTTTCGTGGAGAGTTTTAGTTGGAAGGTTCTCAAAAGTGGAGGAAACGACCGAAACGCTGCGTTATGTCAGCGTTTCTCCCCGTTCATAGCTGATGCTCCGCAAAAAGATATGAAAATTGAAATCTCTCGCGCGATTCTCAACGCCGGATGAAGAGAAAACGCTAAATCGACGTTCGAATTCGTGACTTTCCGTCAAACAATAACCTTTCAACAGAAACAATCAGTAATTTTCTGCAATAATTTTGAATACACGACCGGTTTTATAAGTATGCTTGCATCTTCCAGTTGATGCGAGCACGCTTGCGGAATCGATGGTGTATTAAACATTACTAATGATTTAATTTTGATGAAGATTAAACATGTTTGTAAATCAGGGACTTAGCGACATTGGAAGATCCAGAGGGGGCGAAGGGATCCCCCGTTCGATGAATTAGCAATATGAACTATTTTCCTGAGGTCTGACGAGTATTGTGGATGAAAATGAGATTGGCATGTGTTTCCGCTGTCACTATATATCTTCTAAATTTATCATGGCAGTGTGATATTTTGACAATTAATTGTAGATGATTTCGTAAGAAATTGTTCTCCCATGGCAAGTTCGCCCTCTCTAGGTAAGTTTCTAGACCCTCACCTATTTTAAGAGTAGATTGGGCTATCACTTCACTCTTGCATCAACTATGTATTGCTAGTAAAATATACAACTTTGTAATTTTCCACGTATTTTCTTTAATATTGGCAACCGGTTTCGTAAGAGCTTCTTACATCTTCAGGCCTGAAGATGTAAGAAGCTCTTACGAAACCGGTTGCCAATGTTAAAGAAAATACGTGGAAAATTACAAAGTTGTATATTTTATTATGGCTTTCCACCAAGTAACGCCAGAACGTATTGATTTCATTATGTATTGCTAGCAACAGTAGCCGACCCTTCATAAAGCTTTGGCGTTCTATTGAAATGTCAGAATTAGTGAAGTATTCCGCTAGAAGAAAATTCCGTTTGGGAAGTTATACATACTCATCTTCAGAAAGACGTCCACATTGAACGAATGAAGACGTCCAAAAGAGAGATCGGAGCTTTTAGCAAGAAATGTACGAATGATAAGGAAGCGTTTAGTGGAGACGTCTCCGGTGAAAACCTTCCGCTTAAAGTTTGAACGTTGTATTAAATACCTCTGTTACCTGAAATCTCATTTTAAAGCCACCGTTTAGGTCGACATGTCTCATTTCCACGGAAGATGAACCTGTAAGAGCACTTAACCCTTTCCTGACGCTGACGAATTTACACGTCATGATGTGTACTTTATTTTCAAAAACAGCTAAATCTCTCGTATCCAAAACTACATTCCTGTTCATGCCGTGTGTAACCGTCATCTTAAATGTTCTTACTGTACGATTCATACGTTCTTTAAATATCCTATGGCCTTTAGAAAACAGCAATAGGAAAACAAATCACAATTTTCAATACATTGTGGTGAAGTTTCTTAATGCCACAGAATACACTCTAGTTCAGGTCACGCTTATCCGTCACCTCTAATTGTCACTTATGCGTTTCTTATTTATTTTAAAATTTTATTATTATTATTATTACGTAACCCTACTTATTAATAATCCTCGTTCATCCTTATTTCCCAGAATTTTTGGGATTTCCGAATCCTCATTGGTCACAAAGGCTCCTATGTAGTTTCATACGGATTTTGATCAAATATCAAAATCATTCCTAGGGTCATCAAGTTATCATTAAATACCCTGCCATTTGTATCAGTTGTGTATATTTTATGTACACTATAATAAAAATATCTACTCTTATTAGCTAATTCGCGGACATAATCAAAGCTAGACAAATAGATGTAGTAAATATTTCATTTTCGATCTCTCACTTATTTAAGATGTTTACAAACTCTTAGAAAATCTTAATTGATCCGTGTAAGAATCAGCCAAATCCCTTGTCAAATTCTGAGTAATATCAGATGGTCTTCTTCAGATGATATTATGGATTTTTGGGGTTTCTGAATCCACCTCTCTCATAAAGTGTACCATGGAGCATCATACTCTATGTATCACATAGAGTATGATGGGAATATACAGGGGATTCACGGATCCCCAGAACTTCATAATTTAAGAACAACGCCTAATTTTGTTGAAAATACAATGCTTTTTTAGCCAAATCCTCAAAGTACATTATTATAGAAGAGATTTATGTAAAGTTACTCAATGAGGAAGCTAAGTACTAAAATATACCTCTCATATGAAAAATCTAATACTCAGTGCATATCTGACTTCAGAAATAAGTAAAAATCCACAAAACTGAAGTTAAGTTAATTTATAAACTCACTAATAATTATTTATTATTTAATTAAGAAAAAAAATTAACAAATTTTTTCATTTACTAATACTATCAATCATTATATCCAATTTCTAGAATGAGAGTTTGTATAGTGCAATTATTTTTTACGAAACACCTATTATATTATATTATAGCTGCGGCTCGTATTTCTTTTAGATTGCTACGTGCTACATACTCGCATTCGCATGAATTTATGCCACATCTGCATTACGCTATTAAAATTCGACATATTTCAATTTCCGTTTTCTAATCGATAAACGAAACCCTATTCAATCAGCAATTGTAAAGGCAATTTCGTTTTTTTTATTTTCGTTGTCATTACACGTTTACCAAGAACTCGGTTTGCTTAGATTGTGGCAATCGACGAATTTTACAAAGTAAAGGAGCGATAAAGGAAGAGAGAAAGGAAAAGGGTGATGAATGTGCAAAGGAAGGAAAGAATTAAGAGAGAAGGGCATGCAGGCGAAACAGAGTAGGATGTGACCCACTTCGTATCCAATCAACAATCTTCTTCCTCTTCTCCTCCTACTCAAAAGCTTCCCTTTTTCTTCCTTATATCTAATATTCCCTCCCAATAATTGTTTTATTACACCCAAAATGCTTTGACAATATCATTTGTTCCTTTGAAAAAATACATTTTAGTATTCATCCTCTAATCCAACGATGGTTTACAACACGGCAGTGTATTTATAACATTTTACAGTGAACAGTGGATACCAAATCCGTGTACGATAGTAAGTCGGGACCTTCGGATAGCCAGGTGGGTAACGCGTTCGACTCTGGTGAAAGCGGTCCGGATTTCGATTCCCGGTTTGAGGCTAAATGACCTCAGCTGTCGAAGCACTTTTAACAATCCTATTTCTACTACTGCAGTCCTGATTTGATTCGATGACCAGCAAATTATAGGGTTAATTCGAAATCTCCGAATGGATCGTTTGTTGACATGTGTTTTCCATGTCCTATTTAATTCGCTTACCTATCCGTGTTACTCAAAAGTACGAGAATTTTTTATTTTAATGTTTTATAAGTTGCAGTGAAAACTTTTAGTAGGCCACTTGATATCAAATCGAACAATAGAAAACCACGTACATACATACATTTTGTTTGACAATGGTTTCATATTGTCAATTTAACTTTGTGCTTTGTTTGTAGTCTTTTATTAAGTTGATTATTCTCCAACCACGTAATCCTTTGGGGAGTACCACCAGTGGTACAAGAACCATCGGATGAGATTCTCTGACGTACACTAAGTTTATAAGTGTTTCCGGAGAGTCGACATTTTCACAACCTGGTTTAGATCGCAAAGACTACATATCCGTTTCCCACGGAAGGAGGAAACGAGAATCATGGTTAGCAGAACATGGTAATGAAGGAGAAGACTGAAGAAAAGAGAGAAATAAAGCAAAATTTGGTAACACATAATGATGGGAAGGAGAGATGGAAGAGCTGAGTGAGGAGATAACAGCTCAGATGTAACCTTTCCGAGGACAGATCGGACAAAGAGGAGGAACTATTTCACCATCGGAAACAGACAACTAGTGGGTACCTATTTCGTATACGGCCAGTGGGCAGAATGTTGTGAATTCACAATGTGAAAATCTACGTTGGCCCTTCTACATTGGGACAATATTTCCTCAGCAATCGGTCTTTCTATCTCTTGTTTTGACGCAGATTACACGCATCATGTCAGGTGCGTTAGGGAATCACGTAGATCCGTCACAAGGTGTCGAAAGACGTTGATAGGACTGCAAAAGCTTGACCTCTTTTGTGTCTCCAGATTAGAGCAGTCTATCGCCGACGCATTTTACGACCAACTCTTCGTGAATCAGTGGGCGAGCTTTATGTCACTTCACCTTATATGCTGTACACCGTCAGAAAAGAAAGTGATAAGGTCGACTAAAGTAGGCCGCACCGACACAAGATGTGCGTACACCGACTGATTTCTTGTCCGTTTTCATTGTCCTAGCGCACTCTTGCACTATCCACGGGCCCGCTGTACTCGACCATCCGCGTTGAAAAATTGGTCTGCAGGCTGAACTTGGAAGCCAAGGTTTGATTTGTGCATGAAGTGATGCATTCTGCCATTTTTATCGATCAGGAAAACATTTTAACATTTTCCTATCTAGTCCATTTCTTCATTTGGATTATCACATATAGCTAAAAATTTTATTAAAATTTAATCGGTCTTTTTTGTTTATTGATTATTCTCAAAAATATTTCTCTCTGATTCTTATATTTGCCTTTAATACTTTTTCCATCTTGGGGACTTTTCCATCGCCGTAGCAAATTAATATTTCGAAGTAACTACAATGCTTATATTTGATCGAGGAACAATTACGGAGAAATTTTTCTGTATTTTCTGTCAATTTGATGATAGTAATTAATGATTTGAAAATATCTGTGGATGCATTTCGTATTTGTTGAAGTATCTTGTAAAATTTGGAGTAACAGTTCAACGGGTGAGTGATCCTCATCCCCTATAACTGAAGTTTTGAAAAGGGAATGTGGCTTGCCATGCAAGGTGACAAGTATGAGGAGTGAGATAATTCGTCTTTGCTTTCCTCACAGAGTATGATACGAGGGAAAAATCTACGTAAGTGGAGAAAAATTAACATACGATAAACACTTTTTGCAATAAGGATTTCCTATTGGTGATGCTTAAAAGCCTCGTTCTTTCAGCTCTCGTGATATAATGGTTTATTCTCTTTATATTTGATATTTATGTTATCGCTTTGGTGAAATCGGATATCAGTCATTCATTATACTGACATGGGTACTCCAAATGACCATTAAATGGTTAGTGATAAATGAAAGGGGCATATTTAATATAGAGTTCATTCAGTCGAGAAGAAGGAATTTATGGATAACTTATTTCGATTCCATGATAATTTGAAAATATAAATTTCTTATTATTTACATTACATTTCTTATTATATACATTATGGGAGAGAATTTTCGTAGAATTTAATGAAGAAAGATCTAAATGAATTTCGTTATTAAGGAGCACTCATACCTCAGTACCTTTCATATGATCACAGCCGTGAGCTTTCATATTATCCCGATGAGACAATATAAAATGAAAGATACATTTTTCTCAAGTGTTTTCAAGAAGGAAAATATGTCATTCATTCATATATGGTAGAGAGTATCGCTTTAAATGTAACAACCCTCAAATAACTCCATCTAAATCCACATACGCGCCTAACGATATCATAAAACATTCCGGTTTATTTTATAGTCATCTCATCTCTTAATCTGAATAATCGCTTTATTTCTCCACATTTTGATTAATCAATCCATCTTGTTTATCGCCTTCCTCAACGCAACCCAACCAATCAGCTTTTATGGGGCCGTATGAAATGTAGCAAAGCGCAGAGTAACAGCGTGTAAAATGGGAGGATATAAAGGATCATCAAGAGTCAGTGCAACTTTCGAGAACTATGGGCGCGGCATATGGCCACATTCTCCGCCTCCCTTCAATCTATGTTCCCGTTACTGAACGTTGGCTCGGTGTCATATAACTGGGGGAAAATTTTTTCCACGTCTTTTTCATAAGGTCGCGCCTTTCAGTCGCATTTCATCACCCGAAAAAATACCTTATTTCGCAGTCCTAAAAATCATGTTCATATGTTAAATATTTAATCTAGGCTCTTAATTTGTAAAGGATACTGTCGATTAGTTGCTGCGCCTTTGATAATTTCATTCCTCCAACACGGTGACCATTTTTAGAGATTTACGTAAGGTACGAAAAATATGAAATACAATGACTCTGATAATCGTATAATTGAAAATTGATTAAGATGGGATACAGTGATTCCTCGGCTAACGAGTGGCCTTGTTTACCAGCATAGATCTTTTAACTGTCCTTAGGACTCGGAAGAGCGAATATGAATTCGGCCAAGGTATGTTTAAGAGAATGCTTACTTATGCGCAAGAAATCCTATATTAACATAGACAAACGGCTTATGGGCCTTCTTGTTTATAAAAGAGAGTGCTTGGTTTTAGACCTCATTCGCTTTTATTCTGGGATTTGATGACTTAAGGGGGTTTGCAATCCAGAGATCGAAGATTTTGGCTTATAAAAATGACTCCAAAACAAGTTATCTTTATTAACCGATTAACGTGGTATAAAAAATGTAATTCTCTCCGTCGTGAAAATCGGGAAATTGCCACGCATTTGATATATTTATATATTTATTTTTAATTTATGTTTGATGTGATTTTTACTATCTGTAGTTTCATGTAATGCTCTTTATTTGCAGTATACATTCAGTTCGAAAAAGCAGTACAACCAAACATTGATTGTAAGCTGAAACTGCAACTTGGCTGAGAGATGACTCTCTAGGAGTTCTAATTCTATGGATTAATTTAATTTATCTACTCGGAACTTCTTCTAGGATAAATCAAGGAAATACCTAATAAAATAATAATAAGGTTTATTGATGAAACCAGTTTCAAATGGATTGATATTTATTCGAACTACTTAAAGCAGGTTCTTTAGAGTGTACCACTGTTTAATTTTAATTGAAAATATTGATAATTGTAACATTTCGGTCAGTTTCTAATTTGCCAAAGTTTATAATATTTTCTCATGTCGTTTTACTATTTAATGGCGGATCATGCTTACTTCAATCTTTCAAACATATATATATATATATATATATATATATATATATATATATATATATATATATATATATATATATATACCTAATCTATATATCTATTAGAATATATTCTTATATTCACGGAGATCTTTCTGGTGTAGAATGTAAGAGTAGAAAATTCCTTTCTACGGTAAAATATTCTAAATCTCATCGCTCTTAAAATTTTCCCATTACTTATATAATTTTATGTTTTATATTAAAGATTTTATATTTTTGCCGAAGTTCCACGAAATATATTTACAAAACCATTGAGTGATTACCATGGAAATAGATTTATGTCGAAAGATTAAAGTATTATAATCGTGATAAAGCATGCCATTCTGCAAATAAAAACCAGCTATGTATACTGCACTATCATATTTCTTCAACATGCCCGCCTTATAGTGGCTCTCACAAGTGCAGAGCTCTACATTTATAACGTCACCCGCATGTATGGCATCCTGTACCAGTATATAACACCAACAATTGCCGGATCTTAACTACCACGCTCTAACTTTCAATCACCGCTCACACTTGGAGATAACTGAATGTAGATAGTATCATTATCCAAAAAGGTTTCTTGGACGTTTTCCACGGAGAACATTCCGCTATTGGAAATTACGACCATTGATCGCAAGAACCAGCTCTTTTAGCTGTTGTTGTTATGAAGATTTAGTGACCATATGATTTTCCAGTGACTGTTATGCAAGTTTCAAAATAATGTGTTCTTAAAAAATATATAATTATCTCACTCATTCTACCTAAGCAGGCTTGGCATGAACATCTCATAAAACTGAAAATAACGTTACATCTTCTTATATGTTGGTAATGATGCACGCCACTTTTCTTTTAAAGCCAATGTGATGAAATTCCATCAATTTGGGATTAGTCTTAGAATTTTGCCACTCTAATTTTAGGTCAGGATTACCTTAAGTAGGTTCTTTAAGCAGATAAGACCTTCAATTATAGTTGCGACTAGGAGAAAATAGACGCTAATTACTTAATGTAACTATGATAGACATCGGAACGAGTGTAAATAGATCACATAACTACCAATTTTAATATTTTAGATTACCAAACCTCAATTAAGCACTAAATAAAATGCGTACGTAAATACGGTTTATTTCGGGCGATGTTGTGACTAGATGTCTCGCCTTTAAACCGCCGGTAAGAAATTTAATAGTGAGATAGAACACGAGAGTATAAAACAAGTATACAAATATATGAATACGAGATACAAGTCCAGCGGAGCTACTTGTTAAATTGCTAGTAGAAGTCACGTAATACAAAGTCACCACAGTCGCGCAATGAAGCACCCACTAAATTCTTCAATGGTATATGAGAGTGTGTCGCTCCAAATTACATTCAAACTAATATATTTTACTGACTTTTGATTGGAGTAGATACTCAATTTCGGACTCGAATCGAGATTCGATTCGGAATAAATAACATTACAATCAAAACTCGAAGAACATATTCGAGTTTTGATTCCGATCATGATCACTTCACTCGAAAACACAAATTTTCTCATTTCGCCTCTCCCAGCAGCTTAATTTTTCTAATCTTGAACTAACTCACTCATACTGCGTGCTATTTTCCATTCTCTTCTCTAAAGTCGATGAAACTAACGATAATAATGATAATAATAAACGTCTTTACTTGGGATGATTAAGACTAAGATGTCTCCTCTTCAATGTAATCCATCGTCACATATAATATTTATGAAGAGAAAAAATTAAAATGAAAAGTGGATTTAAAAAGCTAAGTTTTCTTAGGGAAAATTTAACCACTGCAGGAAAACACCCGCTAAGAAGGAGGTGTGAAAAACCTGCGCAAACCTACCGTTAGTAATAACAAAAGGATACAATAAGAAAATAATACAAAATAGAATTAAGCATAAAATAGAACAATAGAAAAGAAATCAAATGAGGGAGATGGCGATTTAGTCAGCTTTCGGATTGATGACAACTGTCCAACTCCTCAAACGAAAATCTGTTTCCAAAACTCGAAAATCACGGATTTGGGCATCTCATTAATTCACTCGCGACTTCTCTGGTCCATCTCGATCGTGTCATCTTCGATTCGATTGCATTCGACCGTCCCAATCGATCTCTCGCAGTGACAGATGTTGTGGGCGTCGCCCTTCTGGCCCGGATCCAAGCGCGAACGCACCCGAGCGCCTAAATTCTCCCACGGCTGATCACCACCTGGAGCACCATCCAGCACCATCGCCCACGCCACCAAAAAGACTATCGGAGGAGGCAGTCCGTTGTCTCGCAGCGCCCCGCGTGGATGAAGGAAACATTAATTAGTTGTGTCTAGGTGGGACATAATGAGTGTAGGGCGTGTCGGAGCTATGGGAATACCGCAAGGCGCGGGTCATTCTGCGTGGGATTCTTGGCCGACCCAAGTGACCGCGTTCTACCCGAAGGAATGGAAAAAAAGGTCGGAAGATTGGATATTTCCTTGCGAGACTCGAATTTTATTTTCCGCCCGAGAATGTCGCCCTTGATTATGTCTTAGCATCCCGCGCGTGGGCTGTGATTTATTCCGTTCTGTTTGACTCGGAGAAATCGAATGCGAAATGGAAGAAAATGGCGTGGATAATTTCTTAATTTATTGCGTTACTCTCGCGAAGAGTTTTTCGCTGTCGAATTACCAGGCTCGCCCTAAGTTGCCAATTATGAGGCTTGTTTACTGATTTTCATCGTTGAAACAATCAGAAAAATAAACGGACGAAATAGTCCTAATGAAACTTTATCTATAATAGTCATAATCTAATCATGACCTTATAAAGATTTATCTATTAATCACTGTCGTAATAGATCGGCATAAAGAACGAGGAAATTCATGTTGTTTTACTAAAGTCTGAATTAAATCTGTTTGCAAAATTAAGGATCTGTTTGACAAGGGGATGTTTTCCTAGTAATTGCATACGATATTCAAGTCGTAAAGTGTAGAAGTTGTGCTATTATCCATCTCTTTTCATGGAGATACAACACTAAGTTGAGGCCTACACGGTGGATTTCGATATTTATATTTTAAATATTATGCCTTTTTGTTCTGTTGATAGCATTATCATTTTCTCATACTGACTGACTCTCACTTACGATTAATATTAAGGATACAGAAGTTAGCTAGGAAATTAAAATTAGCTATAGTGCATGTTTTATTTCTTACTTTTACTTACAATTAGTCTGGCTACAATATTTATTTATCTAATAAAATCATTCAAATATTCTATCCAGTATGATGTATAAAAAGTATGAATTTCTGATGATGGAAAAGTTTATATAATGCCGGAATTTTGCATAAGTTGCTCATATCCTGAAATGTAGTTGATTCAAACTTTCGAACGTTTCCTCAACGAAAATATATTGAGTCCTTGTTTGAAAATTAACTTGATATATTTTTAGATACAACTTTATAATGCTATATAACTGCGTTTACGGTGTCCGTTCCCAGTCATAGCCTCCTAACTTATTGAACAGAGCGAAGTCAAACTAACTCACTCCTCATCTAGCCTAGCAAGCCCTTTCCAATGCTTTTGATATTAAATTTTAAGGGGATGAGATTCAAGCCGTCTTTTAAACTGAATATTTTAAACAGATGATTTTACTACATTGATATTTCCTGTATTGATTGTCATAACAAACCATACGTACTCTTTAAATTTATCGCTTATAAAATGATGTGTGTATTTACATGCAGAATCCGGAACCAAATTTATCGCATCCGGTCTCATCAATAATGGCAGTGCAAATCGAGACGAACATAATCAACGGAAACAAAGGACGTATGTCATCGTTGGTGGTTTAGGGATAACAAAGACGCATCGGTAGCATTTTAGATACTCGTTTATAGTACACTGCGGATGCTGGCGCTCCTTTATCGTTTGCCTCCATTTCCGTTGTTTATCCTCTGTCAGCTGTTTCTTCGGTAGTTTTGCCATTCCAAAAGTGCATGCCAGCATCACTCAAGCTGGAGCGGATGTGACGTCAATAGTCACACAAGCATTCTTCGATTTCTTTGCCATTCATCAAAACTGCGGACGAGTAATGAGTTTCGTTTCAATGGATGGGGTTTTGATGAAGAAGCGGAAGTTCAATCGAGTTGTAATCGCTTTCTCTAAGCGTGGGCATGCAATAGATAGGTCCCAGGGTATCGCGGCGCAGGGTTGTCGTGTTGAAACTGCCCATTGTTCTCAGACGTCTTCCTACAAAGAATGTCATTATCTTACTCGGAAATATCGCGCTTACAGTAACGAATTATTTGTCTTTAATCGATTAAGACAAGAAGTCTTTTCTTGGGAATCAAATCCCCTTTGGATTCAAAGAAGACGAGAATTATCTTATTGTAAATATTGCATTGTTTTCTCGTTTATTTATTGTGAAAATCCTTTCGAAATACTCGGTAACCAATGTTGTAACCTTGTGTCGGATATTATAAAACAGTTTGTCTGTGTATCATAAGCATGTCACTGTTGATTGTAATATATATATTATCATTTATAATTTTGATTTAATATTATTGACTTTCTACTGTGCCAGTTTTGCTTGCCTTATTGCAGCATATATTTTATGTTTAACGTCTTGAAATTTTATTTTGTTTATTATTTTCAATGCATTTCCATGATATTACTTACTACACCTCCCTTAAATTAATGGATCCCCATTTTTGGGTTGATGTTGGTAACTTTTTGCGAGTGATTTTTTTAAAGACTGGAAAAACTCAACGGAGAGTATAAAATAATGCACGGATAATCCGAAAACGCATAATCGGGGGTTTATTGTAACAACTGAAGGGAGACTGAGGCATTTTTGGAAAAACTTTAGTTAAAAAGAAGAGAGAAATGAATTTAGATACAAATCAACTTCTGATCTAAAGATAGTAAAGAGAGTAAGGGTGAGACCTGTGGTAGAGAGGTATCATAGTTACCTATAATGAAAAGCAGGTTATGGTTAGTGCTAGAAATTATGAGCAAAAATGAAGCATTGGCTGCAAACAGAACGGTTTGGAGAGCTGCAGCGTATAAATCCACTGATAAAGAGAGAGTGATTCCTATGCTCTAAAATCCACAACATAGGCGATACCGGAATTCTAAACCTTTGCAACGAATGACAAAAGAATTACGAAACTCCTTCCCTGGCATTAATCTAATCTTTCGAAATGCGGCGCAATGAAGGGGAAAAGTCCCACCGTCGAGACGCGAACTCGGCTTTGCTGCGTGGATGGCCGCTCTCCCATAACATCCAAGGGAGAAAAAAAGAATCGACCGCCATGGGGTTTCGAACCCGAACCCGCGTGGTAAAAACTCGGCAGTTCCTTCATGCTTCGTGAACTCCTTCGTGATGATTACATCATTGTTTTAATTTCCACAACACGAATTGCTATATGTTTCATATAGTCTGGGACAGGATTTAGAAAAGCCTTCTACATTCGTGCGTACGTTTGGGAAAATTATCCTTATTAATTTATTGCATAATTACAGACTGCTCATGTAACTATCTACAGCGCTTTTACTCGTATTGTATCGTTCCATACTTTTCAAATTACTATCTAAAATGCATTTACCTTGCATATATCGCGTTTTCGAAGACATTCCGAAGAGTTTCTATTCTGAAATTTTGCCATTGCTGTATCTAGGTTGCGCATGTTTTTCACTTTCCTTCTCAGCGGGTTAAATATATATGTTACTTTTTCCAAAGATTCACTTAAACTTTTTCACTCATAAACCCTTCTCATATTTATTCGTTTACTTCATCATTTTTTCTGTTCTAATTCATTAGCATTGAAAATAAGTTAGATAGAAAAAGGAATAAAGTCGCCCAAGTGAAGTCTTCAGTTATTTATTCTTATCGCTTACTTGTACCCAGGGCCGTGCCGATGAGTGAGGCAACTACCCCAGGCGCTTCTCACAGAGGGCACCATGTTGAACATTAAGATATTACATCTTTTGATTTATAAGATTTTATTTAGAAAACATGTACGTTTCAGTAAAGAGACGCTTCTTACTCTCCTGTGCCAATCAGATAAAAAGAGTTGAAAATTGTATGAAAGACAGCGTGTAATACCTCCTCTCAGACGACGTAATGGATCAGCATGACCCTGTTTCTATCGATGATCTTTGTGACTTCATGCTAATACTATTCACAACATTTACTTTTGAATGGAACTTATATAAATATATTCAAGAAAAAAATCCTCCCCTAAAATTTTGTCATTTCAACTATCATAGATATTATTCTGGTCGATAATTATTTTTATACTTCCCGAACCTATTATGAGGACGATATATTTACAAGCGTTCAATCGCTACCTTTTTCATGGAGCTGATGGAGTAATTATAAACATTTTTGTCATACAAGTCTTCGTTACTGAGAAACACCTTCAGGTGAGGAAGAAGAGCCTGAATCTTGTACAGTAATTATCTATTCTAAATATATGGTATGATTCTGATAGCTGTAATAGCTTTGATAAAGGTAGGGACATTAGCCACAAGCTACATGAATTCAGATAGTAAGTGAAACGATTAACCGAACCTTGAAGTGTGTGAGAGGAATAAGACAAAGCTTAACTTACATGAATCTCAGGGTAGTTTTCTAACTGCGATGTATCCTAATGTGATATGATGTGTTGTTTACGTGAATATGGAAAGTTAGTTTTCCTTGATTTGTTTATTATTACAACAAGTCTCAGTAATGTCGTGCTCTTAAGAATTGCATTTTTTAAGATTCATGAGAAGTATTACCATCTCAGAGAATTGCTATGGATTTACCTTCTCTGCTGTGTGGGGAAGTCCTTCTGGTCTTACAAGATCATCAGTAATTACCCACAGCTTTCGCATGTCTGCTAGGGGCTGTGCAGAATTTGCAGTACTTTAAGAGAAGCCCCAATTATGCAACTCTTTTCTTTTCTCTGTGTCTTGAAAGGTTCGCAATCTTTCGACGGAGGATTTTGCTGCAGTTTGAAGAAACCCTATGAAGCACTCTCTCAATTTCCTTTTTTTCTATAGCTTATTTGCTTTGGCTCTTTCAACATGGCATCATATAGACTGTCCAAATTATTTCTATGCATCATCTTTTAATATTAAATTTGTATAAATATTTCTACATCCTCTGGTCACAAAATTTTTCAAATTTAGTGTACACAAATACAGAAATAGCTCACATAGCTGTGCCGGGCTCAAATTTGTCAGCCATAATCTCATAATCTGGAAAAAATAACATATATGTGATTGCAACATAATGTAATAGCTCTTTCATTTTCTGGGCAGTAAGAATAAGAAAACTTTCTCTTATTTTGTGCGAATAGTTTATTATTTATGATTGATTTTGTGTACGCATACAAGTATCCTGGAAACATTCCATTGTCGAATCCGAACTACCAAAAATATCTACGTTAGCATGCTCTTAATTTACAGTGTTACTGTCTTTTCATACATTCCGTCACAAATACATGCGTAAGTTTCTATCTCGGACGAAATTGAGCTTTGATAATCTCTCACTATTTGCATTTCACCCGTTATCAAAAATGAGACAGATAAGCATAGTGGAAGGAACGAAGATATATTAATAACGAAGTATTAAAATGTATGTACAAGACTGAGTGAGGAAGAGGAAAATAAGAATAAGTTCAGTGGATCATAGAAACTTTGAATACATTTATATGCATAAAAAGGCGTAAATCGTCTTGCTGTAGCAATATATGAATGTATATAAACACCCTCGAGGAAGCGGGGAGTACAATATCCAGTACTTGTTCCACTGATTGCAGCAATACTATTCCATTTCTCCATGCAGATGAAAAATCAATGGCTCGAGTCTAATTTAAGGACATTCGAAAAATAGTTCACACAGACGTTAATGTCCATTTTGTATAGCTGATTGCAGACCGGTCGTTCATAACAGTATTCGGACTCACAAGAGATACGCTTAGATTTATTCCGTAATCGTATGTTGGGACGTGCGTGAGTTACCAAATGAAGGATAGGGCGAAGGACTTCGACCTTAAAAACATTCGCTCAATGGTTCTTAACACTACACTTCCGAAGCGTCCACCACACCCTCCTATGCCATCATTCACTCAAACTGTCTTTATCTCATTTCAACATCGCCCTAAACTTTCATTCTATAATATTTCCGGAAGACTACGCCGATATTCTTGCTTCACGAGTCTCTGTGTTTACAATGTTTTTCGCAAGCGCAGGTTTGATCCCTATTTTTTCTGCCTCGGATAACGAATGTGGATTCGGGTAATGATTGTTTTGAAAGATGCTCGCGCATGTATGCCTGCAATGAATTGATGAATGACCTAATTGAAACGGTCACTGCCCGTCCTTGCTAGTAAAACAAAGCAGTAGTTTTTCGATAGTATTTGCGTGTATTTTTGGATTTGGCAACGTTTAGAAAATTAAATTTCTGCCAAAGAATATTATTCAAGGGTAAATCGCCTTATCACACGAGGATGTTCCTTTCCCTGATCCTTACATGTTTTCATGCATATCTTGTTTATATTGTATTGAAAAGAAACGGTACATTATGATTGTTTCTTCATCTCTCTATTAGAGACGATTAATTTTTTCAATCAAACTTGCGTAGCTTTAATTGAAGTTCTCTGTCATAAAAATTCTAAACATAATACATGCATATTTTCACTGTTGTGTATGAATAAAATTTATGGGTGTAGGGTAAATATTGTTTTAACAATTTCAGGGCAAATTTTAAAAAGATGTCTATTTTTATATTATATCTTATCCTTTCGTAGAGCGATCAGAAATTGTTAGATCAAAACTCGCTTTCGCTAGGGCGTGTTTGATGTTATTCCCTAGTCCAGAGTAAAGGGATTTCTTTTTCAGATATTTTTCTAGAAATAAAAAAGTTAAAAAAGATTAACCTGTAAGATGTATTTGAAGAGTTCTTTCTTGATGTCATTCATTTTGTATTTGTATTTTGCCTAGTACAAATGAGAAAAGCGACCATAGACCCTCAATTCTCATAATTAATTAGATTAAGCTTTAGAAGGAATTCTACATCTACATATGTACCCTGCAAGCCGCCTTTCGGCGTGTGGCAGGGGGTGCAAGCACCAAGATTCTATTTTCTTAGTCGATTATTTTCGCGTATTGTAATCTGTGAAAAAGTATTTGAATACCTTTACAATGTTTCTGAATGTTTCCTTTATCCTCTAACGAGCAGTATTATAGATGTCTGATTTAAAGTCTGGATTAAATACTTTTTTATCTGGATTTAATACTTTTGTTTACGCTTGCTTATGGACTTCATTCTCTAATATCTGGAGGGCTGCATAAACAGCCACACACGTTGCATATTGTCATCTTAACTCAACGCTGATTATATAAAATTAATATGTTCCAGGCTAACCTTAGCTCATAAATACATATCCGTGGATTTTACTAAGTATTTTTTCCCTTGCATTACAACGCTTAATAGTCTATCGTAATTAATGCCTAGCCTTATTCGGCTATGATAGTATAGATCTGAAAATCATTCATCCCGGAGCTCAGTTTGAACCTCAAACCCTCCTTCACTAGCTACCAATAGCCTTGGGGAGATAATGAGGCTTACTCTGCGCGATGAGGAGTGAGGTATCCTTTTCTTTCCTCCCTAAGGCAGCCATTTATGAGTGAAAATCTTCCACTTAACTAAAGAATACTGACGCTGCAGATAACACTTAACATAGCATTCAATTAGTCGTGAACAAAATGAATGCCTTTTATTCAGCATCACTCATTCCCCGTGCCTTCCATGTTATCGCAGCCATAAACAAGACGATAGTTAATTATATAAACATTTTTCGTTATCCTTTAACAGTAGACAGATGACAAATATTCCACTTACCAAATTATGTTAACAGGAAGAGTTTGTATTACTGCGAAAAACAATTTATATTCCTTTGAAACTACCTTTACCCTCCATCTAGACTGTGATGATTCGTTGTTCTCTTTAAAACAATGTTTCTCGCTTCTCTAAGATATAATTGTAAAAATTTTACCAAACAATCTCGGATTGTTTATCTTTCGGTGCTCAATGGTTCCTTTAATTCTTTTTATCTCCTTCATTGCTTATATCTTATTTTTCTTCTCGCTCAATATTTGGGTTAACCTTTTGAGGTCATATTCCTTCCGGTTTCAATGAAGAACGTTTATTTTTGGCGTCGAACGGGCTCTCGATAGACTTCGATACCACCCTTATCAAGCTAACTTAAACATTTGTGTTCCCTTGAATAGGAGTATTCTCGAACGTAAGGATTCTGTACTCTGCTGAAATGAACTCATCGTCCATTCAGTAATATGTTTTGAGATAAAGATTATACTGTATGAGACTGGAGCCCCGAACAATGCGTTATTCTGCACCCACTGGAGAATAATTTGTGACAGATTGAACATTATCGTTATGTGCGATAAAGCCATTATTTTACGTAAGTTCGCAATGCTAGGTAAGTGATAGATTACACGGCAGTTCTTTCACGCTTTGTAAAATCACCTAAAATCATTCTCTATAAAATCCTGTTACATTTTCGTCATTATGCTTTCGTTGTACTAACTTCGGATGTAGCACATTTTGAAATAGCGTAATTGTAGCGGATACCTGCAAATTGCCTCCATCCGCAAACTTTCCCTTTAATTTCCTGAAATAACCTTAATTCTTTTTCCTTCTATCACATAAATCCGCCGGATCCAAATCGGTGGTAGAGTAGCCAAACCGAACAATTACTGTGCCTAGATTTACTTGCATTTTTCTTTAGAAATTACTCACTAACCTTGTTAAAAAATATATAAACATACACACAGTTACACATGATCCTTTTAGTAATTTATTTTAATTGTAAGCTGATGATGTATCCATTGATGAATTTATTAGGTCATCTCTGCCTCTTATGCCATCATCCTTGTCTTGGCCACGACTTATCGATTCATTATCAGTACAATCTTAATTAAAAAATTTTTAAACACGTTTGCAATATTGATTATAGCTTACGCATTACATTTGAGGGAGTATGATAAATTCCTAAAATTGTTCACGTCACGTAAATCATGAGAAATGTTTCCGTTAGAACCCATTTAATTTCGTAAAAATAATATTAGACTGGGTTTTTGCGATATACGATAGCGCACCATAATTGGGAGCATAAACTTATTCTCCATTTCAGAATAAGCTATATTTTTCGTCTTCGGAGAACGACTCCTTTGAGGAAATGAGCTAAACTAGAAATTTCCGTGTAACTCCCGAGTCCTGGAAACTATGGGGAAATATTGTGTTTCTAGTTCCGGGAATCGATGAAAGACGGGACCGGAAATAGTTCTGACGTGTGGAAATCATTCTCAGAAGTTTGAATTGCCGCAAGCTTTCATGATTTACGCTAGATAAAGTCCAAAAGTTCCGCTCAAAGTTATCCATGCTTATAATGAAGGGCTCAAAGGACCAAAAGGAAGGAATGTCACGGCTCAATGGATGTGAAAGTTAATCACCCCTAGAATCATGAAACGTCATGAAACTGTCATCTCCTTTATGTAAGTATGAGGAAGTAACTCATGTGACGACACCCATCAATTTATACGTTTTTTCTATTTCTTATTCCTCCATTTCATATGATGGGCTTCCGCAAGATTGAGTCTAGCTCCGTAAGTTTCATCGATTTTAATCTCCTCTCTTTTCAGTGATTTCTATCCTATAGGAAACACCTTGATGGTATTTCGCGATTTACCCGAAGAATTCTTTTCGAAATGTATGACTTAATGGTGAATATCACGAAGAGAATCCTTATAGGATCCTATATTCTTCCTCTAAACAGCCAGAACCTTTCTAGTATTCTCGTAAACTATACTTAAAATTCCCATTATTATTATTATTATTATTAAAATAATTCTGTTGTGTGACAGCATCTTATTATAAATGTATCATTACTTACATTGTTATAATAGATTACGGAATACATCAAAACGTAATTAAGATAAATTAATATCCTTAATTAAATAAAAAATATGAACCACAATAAAAAATTTGTGTAACTATGCATGAATTTTTATCCCTACAGAAAATTGCACTTCAGTATTTGACGAAATGAATACGCGATTAATGATCGTGAAACGTGTAAATAAGTGATGAATCTTCAGTAGAGACGAATAATTATATAAAGTAATAACTTAGTATATTAACGATAGTGTAATATAGCAATGACCAATTCCAATAAATGTATTTTTCCACATATACGATCATCCAAAATTATTTCTATGTTAAAGCAAAGTTTTTCCTAATTACGTCAGGAAGTTGGAAATTCCTCTTTTTCAATCATTTGCAACACGTCATTCTGCACTGCTTAGTGGAACGAATATAATAGTGTAATTGATATAACGCTTAAGGAAGAAACGGAGCGTAATTGTCTTTAATTTTGATGCCGCAAATCCACTGAACTGATAAATAAATGACGAAAGATGGGAGGTTTTCATAATCTCGACAAAATACATCCGATAATTTATCTAGATCGAAACCATTGTAGTTTGATAACTTATTTACGACAGAATGTACTTGGAAAATGAGACGGAAATACAACGGTTCAAGGATTAAAAAATGTGAACCTTATGATAAATCCTGAGTAATAAAAGAATAAGACGATAGAATATTTCTATTATTGTTTTAAGATTTTTTGATCCAAGTCCATTGGAATACCCAACGAAATTGTTCGATTTCAAACTTATTTATCGATTTTGTTTTCATTAAAATTTTATCGCCCATGACATAAAAATCTACTGCATAAAACCAATATGAAATTATGCAGTTTAGCATACTCAATAGTTTAACTTAGATCTATAGGTTTTAATTTCATTGTTATTATATTATCTTGAAATAGTTTTTGATTCTCTACAAATAGTTGTTTGCATCAACCACGATGATAACGCAATAGCAACCAAAAAAATCAGTCTTACGGTAAATTTGATGATCCTTTGGATGTTTTACTTTATCTTAACACAATCATCAGCGGCTTACTCTATAATTTTCTATCAACCAAAATGACTACACATTAGTATTACGAGTAAGTCATCCAAAGATTCGCTCAATTTTTTTTTCATATTATTTGTATACATTGAACCCTTCGTATAAGATAAATTCGTCGTAAAATTCCTAATAATAAATAAAATTATACATGAAAATAAGATGAAAATGTGTTTTAATCCGTGAAAATAAACATTAATAATAGTGATAATGTAGATAACTTTGAATCCGTAGAACTGAGGAGAATTAACAGCCGTCATGTTGTTTGAAATCCTCGTCTACTCCTTCAACTTTCCTCTTTTCCTATATTCTGCGCATTTGTACTGGGCGTGGTATTTTTGCACTAATTTACTTACATAGGAAATAAGATAGGTTGAGGAACAGGGAAAACGATGAATAATTTTTATGATAAAGATACGGTGGTACTGATAATTATTCCTACTTTTTGCGATGCAATATTTTTCAGAATGAAAGATACCATATCAATTTTATCGAAGATGATTTTTAAAAAAGTAGAACTTTCGCGGAATAGACGATTGACTGATTATTGTTTTATCAAATTGAATTGAATGTGTTATCATTTGAAAATAATCTTTATATTAAGGTAATTGGTTTTTAATCAATTTTTTTAATGAAGCAGCTGGTTGGAAAATCTCGGAGAGCGCGGCCGAATCATTTGCGACAGCTACAGTAATAAAGTAATAAAGGCTAAATGATAAACTTTATGCTTCATGTACGCTAAAATTTGTTTCTATGTGAAGAACGGTGATGTATTGACAACGAAAATTGTTGGCCTAATGGGTAACACATATAGTATTAATACTTAACAGACGAATAACTCAAAGGTTTCTACATCAATCATCATATCATATTTATACTAACATCATATCACAATTTGTTAATATATTCGTTACTAAAAATGATTTTATGTGGTGCATCATGTAAGAGCTCTTTAATACTTGTAAAAAACGTATTCCCATCAGTTCCGCAACATTATAATTTACACAGGTAAAGCGTTATAATAAAAATTAATTACTTTGAAGGCAAACGGATCAATTTTACTTGCTGCAACCTATTTCAGTGGCTTCACAGGTATAAATAAATTTACCATTAGGCTTAATAGGCACTAGCTGTGGGTCTCACCGATAAAGGATTCAAAATGGATGTTTTTCCGTGAATAATTAAGGAGAATAATCTCTTGTTGGGACCTCAAAGTGGTCCTAGCGCCTTAGGCTTCTGCTTACAAAAATCCCCCCTGTTCCCAGGAAGATAACGTGACATTACAATACATGCTTTAAGGGCAAGAAAATTATCATGATTAAGATTTTTTGTTTAGTAATAAGGTTATATAGTAACGAGTAAATTCTTAAGAACATATAGTTTACCCTCAAACATTTATCATCTGAAAGATTGTTCTCTCTTACCTGTTCTCTTACCCGTTCAATGGCACATTTACTTCTTGTTCGTTTTCAATACTCCTAATCATTGAGAAACAATATGAAGACGTTTTTTTTGCAGTTTCTCTAGGCCGACCTGTTCCACGCCAATCCTTTCATTTCCTCGTAATCATTCGCCGTAACACTAACTATTCTCTCAAAATCCAGCTTAGATCTTCCTCTATATCCTTCCACTATTTAGCGGAATAATTTGCCATAGAGTGTTCCCGATTAAGTTTTCTCTTCTTTCTATCAATATTCTCCAGAAATTTTCTCTTCTTTTACTCTATGGACTTAATCATTTTTATTCTCTCCGACTGCTACATTTTCATTACTATTCTAATCCTTTTTATCCTATTCAATCCTTTCTTCTCTGCTGTCGTTACAATCGATTTTTCACAACCGTTCATTAAGTGATCAAATACTCTTAATAGCGTAATATGGAAAATAGCTAAGGGTGTTATTACTTTGTTAGTATCTTATACTAATTAACTTTAAATTTATATTTTTCCGCTACTTCCCGTTGGCTTACTTTGTAGATCCTCACTTATTTCCTGCATAATAATGGTATTGTTTTTCTTGTGGTTTTCCTCTCAGAATAAACCTCAAACCGCTTCCAAGGGTGGAACGTGAATGTCCTCATGAGATTATAAATAACACTCTCCATCCTGTTATATCATGCCTTTTTGCATTTTCAATTCCTTCCTCGCCCACTCTTTTTCTTGGAGATTTATGACCATTTCCCGTTTATTAGAAACAGATTTTCTTCACACCTCATTCCTTTAATTATTCCATTCAAACACACAGCAACATTGTTGATGGAGCCTTAATTTTGAATTTATTTGTTGCTGAGCACATGTAATAATCACATGTAATAATCATCTTCAATTGTTCATGTTAGCGGGACTTTTACCAATTCCTGGTTTTCAAGCATTGACTTCTCACTGATACGAAAGAGCATAAGAGGCTTTTTTGCTGCTTTTCTTGCTTAATTAATTAGGTCTCCTTGACTACGTTTTATTTTCTATTCATGTATTTCCTGACTAATGATCATTAGAGAAAAATTCCATATGAGATAATTATTTATATTTTCAGTAACAATATATACAGTAGACAATTTATATACAGTAATCACTCGGGCAATATGATTCCAGCACGAATAATCTTTTAGTCGAAACCTTCGTGGTTCGAAATGCTATTGCCCATAGGCTGCTAAATTCTGCAGAAAACTTGGAAAAAGTCGGTAGGAAAAGGGTAGCAATCACTTTATTTTGGTGAGTTTCAGGACGAGACCGAAGGAATAAATGAATACTGTATTTCCCTATGCATAAAACGCAATTTCCTTCGAAAAAATAGTCTACGTCTTATAATGCGGAGGTAGATTTTTTCAAACGACTGCCACGCACGTCTACGGATGCTCAAGTCTTTGCTAATAATCGCAATTTAATTTTTCATTTTAGTTCGCATTTTACAGTTGCGTTTGTTGCATTCGTGCTTGTTATCTGTGTGCCAATTTTGCGGCAGTTTTTACAATAGGTTTTTATAGTTATTTTCCGAATTTCGGATCCCAAAATGAAGGTGCATATTTCATATGGTCTCATGGATGAGGGAATATGATTAGGCTTCCCATAACTATATTGACCATATATCTCGTTTTAACCGGAGCAGTCCTGCCCCACCCCTTTCACATCGTCGGAAACATTGTATTTTGTCCCGTTGAAGCCTCCGCCAAAAATTGTGATGTTTTAAAATGATATTCAGAAACGAAGTACAGAGAATTAAACTTCTCTGTTTCATGAAGGTTATACTTTATAGTAAAATTTAAGAAAATAAATAATAGATCATTTCGTCGCGAGGATTGTCAAATTGAAAATCTATGCTGAAATCATGGTGAAAAACGCTGGTCAAATCGAGACTATATCACCTTTAAAATTTATTTAAGTTCACTTACGCGCAGGAAATAGGATACTTCATCTCTGGTTAAAATTTCTATCAACCAAAATTTTCCAAAACTTCTTTCAAGTAATACCTAAATTGGAGCAGTAAAAAGATTTTCCGCGAAAATTGGACGAAAATGTTTGTGCCGTTTTTTTATGGGTAGTTTCTCGTTTTTAACTAGATTGGATATCTTAAAAGAAATAAAACACTCAGCAACTCCCACAGCAAATTTTTAAATCGACCGCTTTCGTAAACGTATTCAAATGAAGGTATTGACGTTGAACAGCAAGTCGACGAAAACGGCCAAAATCTGCTACGGAAATTACTGAGGTGTATTTTTAAGTCGATTGCTCTAAAATTCCACGAATTCGCCATTGAAAAAAAAAACAATTTAAATTTTACATTGGAAATAATGAGCCTATCTATAACCCTGTTATGTCAGTATTGAAAGCAGCACTTGATGAATTCGATATTAATAATTAACCGCATCTGCACCAATATTTACGTATAAAATCGATATAAATAATGTTCTTAAATCTTATATAAAAGTAGCAAATGTACGCAGATATAATATGAAAGATGAATATAGTCTCACCTAAGCAAAAGTTATAAGAAACATATAGGCACGTAGGGGCACGCGCAAGCACCGGATGCATATATGTAAACACACGTAGATATCATACTAATTGATGGCTACACATTCAAAGCGGGTGCGTTCGCAGAAAGTGAACAGGATGTGGGATTGAGGACGGAAGGGGCACTTGTTGAATGGAAGACACACTCTTGCGGAGTCTGAAAAGGAGTGAGAACACCAGTTGCTTCCGCCCCCCCATCATTCAAAAATCTCTCCCCCTTCGATTGTGCGTTGGGCGCCTCAGCTGAATTAACATCCTCCGCAAGAAGGAAAAAGCTTTTTTTTCCTCTTTCATTTCAGCGACAAGAGGTTGGAACAAAAGAATCGGCCCTTTCTTACCCGAGTGGGATTTATTTTTTCGTGGGAAGAATTGCGAGCCTTGTAACCGCCGCTAGCGCATGGATTCCTAACTATAAAACAAATTGCTGTAGAATTGCGTTTAAGAAAACGGTATCTTTTTTCTTAATTTCGCGAACTGAATCTTTTCCTGAATTGCCTGAAGTTGCCTTTTACGACACACTTAGTTGTAAAGCAAACTTTGTGGCACGCTTAAGCAGTACGTGTATTAAAAATGAGAAAGCGCTGTCAAGATAATTATGCTGACATATTTCAGCAACTTAAATTTTGGCTACGTAGAAAAAGCTTTAAGAAAAAGAAGTAGCCTGGAAAGAGAATTGCTTGACAATACTTCCTCGGAAAATTTTTTCATGGAGTTTCGTTTCTTCTCCAGCTTCTTTGCTAGCTTTGGGTTTATTGGTTGGGTTCCAAGTGTTTTGATAATTTATTCTGCAGTATAATCATCGATGCTGAAATGTGTAAAAATGATGGATGAATTTTTCTTTTACTATACAATGAATGCAAATTTTTAGCAAAAATATCATCTCATGTTTATAATCCTTACTTTCTGTATCATGACGAAATTTTCCGTAAAATATTATACATCGTGTATGGAGAAATAAAACTCGTACGCAAACAACTAAGTCTTAAAGCTATAATTTGGAAGATTTCTGATTTTTTAAAAATCATTTTTGCGACTATTTATCTTCCTTTCCCTCTGGATATGCCCGCGGGGTCTAACACAATTAGAAGAAAAATTTTGTTCCATGTTCATTATGCCGTAAAATCGTAGTAATTGATGTAATGTTACCACCATTAAGAATCGATCATTATCAAAGGAGAATTTCGCAGTACATCAAATGCCTCGACGACCAGCTAAACCAACGCGGCACATGGGTTCAGAAGTTTTGAAATAGCTACGCAAATCTATGGAAACCGATAAATTAATGGAACATTAAAATTATTGATTTCCTTCTCTAAAATCTGAGAATTTCCCTCTGATAGGCACTCGGTTTTCGAGAGTTTAATTTTGCCCCTCCCGATTTTGGAGTACCAGTAATTTTGGGTACTTGTTTTCCTGCACGTGCCTCTACCTCCATGCATGTACCAAATGTTTACGACACATTCTCCTCTTATAGGGCATCTCTCCTATTCCATCCCACGCACCTTGCCTATTTCCTCTTCTGGCCGTCTGACGTCATATGCGCCACGCGCCGGATATAGACTTCGTACACTTCCTCCCCCATCCGACTAGTATCTTGGCGGTTGCAGCTGTTGCCATCTTAAAACGTACTTCCGGTCCGTTGTGAAACGGAGCTTCCGTCTCTCTCCATCTTCTCGCACCCTTCCATCCGGCCCCACCTCTTCAACAGGATCTTCTGGGACTTCTTCCCTCAAACGATTAGTCTTATGGGAGAATCTCCATTCATCCAGAAATCAATCTTTTTATAAGGATGTAAGATCGAAAGAAAAACCCAAGGAGGAATAGGTGAAAACTATCGACATATCTGGGACTCAATACCATGTCTCCCAATTTCTGATTAGGTATTCTACGAGTTAATTTAGAATACTATTCCTTTACCTTTCCTATAACTTTTCAACAAAGCTTGGCGATAGAGGAACAAAGGCACAACTTTTCTTTTCTGGATACACCTGATGATGAGAGGCGCCGAAACCTGGGTGAAATTAGAATAACATTTGTGGTAAAAATCGTATCTTTATTCCTCTAACCTGTCTGGTATTTTGAAATATAGAATAGATTCTATACATTACTTTTTTATTGTTCTTCAGAATAGTTTTCTACATAAATGCTTTTCACGTCTATATTCTATGGGTCTCAACCTTTTGTATGAGATGCAAGTATATAATTTTTTCGGAAATTTTCACACTTGAAGGTGCATGTCATGGATGGGTGCGAATGACTATTGCAGAGGATAATGCACTCATGGTCGTAATTAAAGGGGTCAGGGATGACCACGCCCCTCCCATCCTCATCTTTTGCGGGTCCATCTGCCTGAATGGACCTCTTCTGAACTCGTCTTAAAGTTGGGAGATCTTCCATTGTGCTCCTCCTTCAATGAAATTTCATTTTCCCTCCCTTTTTGCGTGCATTCTCTCATATATATAAAAAAATTTAATTTTTGTTCAGCCAATCCCCTTCCCCAACAATTTTCATTGCCCCACCTCGTCCCCAAGGAAAAAGTTCTTCTTTTAAGGGATCTTTTTCTTTTAAAGATCCTTAATATTAATAATATTAAATAATTTTTAAATTTAATGACTTAAATAATTCTTTTAATGATCTTTAATCATCCCCGCTTGTTAAAACATATTTTTGGCTCTCGTGTAGTATTTAAATCATTGAGAGGAAAATTATTTTTCTCTTTCGGTTCAAAATTTTGTCGAATGCTGTATAGAATCACGGTCTTTGAATCAGAATTTTGATTGAATCGCAGTCATGAATCTATGTACACTTAAGTAATCTTATAAATAAAGTATAAAGTCTGTACGTAAGTATGCTCGCGTGTGTATATATTCCCTTAACACTAAAGCACTAAAAGTTGCACAACTTTCAAACTTTTGATACGTTTTAAACGTCCTCCCCGAACAGATAATGAACTACTTTTTATTTTAACTAAGGTCCCCGGCTCGACCCTAAACGAGTAAAAGCGTTTCTATAAGAAATACAAGTAAAGTTCACTTTTATCATATGCAGGGTTTACTTCTTTTGCAATTTAAAACTGGAGAGTACAGTCGTGCGAAATCGAGACGGGCACCTGAAGATGAGAAACTGAATAAAGATTCTTATTTTTATCGTGGAGTATATACCGTCCCTTTGATGACCATGGATATTGCTGAATCCGAGCTCGTGCATTTTCCTTTAAGAAAGGAAATTGAGGCTAATTTTAACCTTATCAGAACCAGCATCCAATATATTTGACACAATATTCGTTAACAAAGATATTGGACACAATATTCGTTAACAAAGATATTGGACACAATATTCATTAATTAATTTTGACTTCTTGATTTTCAGTTACAAACATAGTACACTAAAATATCTCAGGGAAAAACATACGACCAACAAGGATAATTTTTTAAACAGCTCGATTTCGCCCGCCGGATTTCAAAATAATGACTAAATGTGCTTTTCGTTGAGTAAATTTGCCTATGAACCCTGCGAGTCGCTTATCGGATGTGGTAGGGGGTGCGCGTGCTTTAACATTTTCCCGATATCCCGATTAAACTTTCTTTGTATTCTCGGAATGGGAATGCGAAAATAATTTCGGAGAACTGGTGGGAAGGATATCCCGCCTGGAAACCTTAATAGTAACCATGATTCTTTCGAAGTACAACATTATAGATTAGACAGTACAATTATTTGGTGGGCTTAAGTGCATTTTGCATTACGTATGAATATTTTATAAACTTTGTTAATTCGTGCTAAATTTAGATTTGTTTTACCTTTATCTACGATGAATGTTTTGCATTTATAAATACTTTATTTAGTGGCGCTTGCATAGCATATTCCATTATTGACACCGAATCGATTGTTGCGTTCTTTGGCGAACTTGCTTATGCATATCTTTTGCAGATATTCGAATTATTACTGTTTTAATTACTATGAACTACTATCGGACTCAAGCTATGGTTTTCTTGTATCTCCTCTGCGGCGTAGGAGTGTATTGCCTTCGAGATCAGCTTCTTTCTTTCCCTTTATCAAAATGTGGCAGGAAGTGGTCGGAGGAATTCCTGTTTCCGGCGAGATTTCTCAAGAGGCGATTCACTAAAAAAATCAGAAATCGACTTATCTTTCTTATGCCGTTCTCCTTCGAGATATACTTGGCGGAAGTGGATAGTTTTAAAGTTCCTGTATCTGAGAAAAGAGGGGATTTCGTGAGCGCCGTCGACATCGATTCATACCACTGACTGGTTTCGTGGGTGAAGAAATGTCGGTTCATTATATAAACATTGGAATCGTGGAGTTTAATAAGGTTCTCGCCAAGGTTAACTCAAACGAGGAGCGGAAACGCGTGATTTTTTGTCTTCATCAGCCGGTCATTGTTCTCGGGTGGGAAAAGTCTCACGAGTAGTGAACTCGGTGCATTCATTGAGGCAGGTTGGAAACAGCGGTGGTCGACGAGACGTCTGCAGAGACTCCATGCTATTCTGCGTAATTGTCAGGATAGTCATAAGCACCGCTTTAACCAGGGCCGTCCCTGCAATACGTGCATTACACACGGGCGGCAGCCTCATAGAGACGGCACAATCTATTAAGTGCAATACATAGGGTGATTTTTGGAAGTAGTAGTAAAGAGCTACTTCTTATCTTGAGAACGAAACAAGTTTTCTGTTAAATTTTTCCTAGAGATAAGCTAGGGAGGAATTTTACATTTCTATCCCTATAGAATTTTAAAGAATGATGAAAAGGTCGCAAGCTATTTTTAAAATTATTCTATGTACTTGTTGCATTTGTTGTATCTTTTTAACATTTTTGTTGCAAAAGATTTGTAGTCAATTCAAGTTTAATTTACAACCAGGTAGGTTGCTTGCCGGACATATAGCATACAGAGGTAATCCAAGAGCTAAATGTTATTAGAAAGTTTCAACAGATATAAGCACGAAGAATCCGTAAGCAAAATTCGCATTTAAATGACTAATTTCTGTATTTTTAAAATAAAATTTATCTTATCAAATAAAAATTACAAATGAATTGAAAATTGGAATGAATTATTAATTTCTGTGAATTTTAAAAAATGTTTTTCATTCCTACTACAACTATTATTATTAGCTATTGTTATTTCCACTGCTTTGCGGCATCAATTTCAACTTTATATACTAGCGGTACTCACCCTCGATGCATCCCTGCTGATAACGACCAAATGACATAACCACTAAAAAAAGGCATCATTCCCTTACCTGTTTATGACGTATTATACAAGCTCGCCGAACAAGGTTGTCTAGCCTTTACGGCCAGATAGCCTCATAAGAAATTTCATGAAACACGCAAGCCAATGAGGTTTCCTCAAATTAGTCTACCATTCTCTTGTACAAGGATTTTGTATTTGTACTGGTTTCTTAGTCAAATTCTGTGTAATGTAAGGGGATCTTCCTTAAATGATGTCGCACGATATTTGGATCCCCCTCTCACAAAGTGTACCATGGAGTAGAATACCCTATGTGGTACGTTGAGGCCTCCCATAGTGTGACTTCATATAAGAACCACGTCTATGATTCTGCAAGGGTGTTTCAGATAAATGACTGACTGTTAAGAAAATGTATGGAACCTTTGATGATTAGCTCCTGAAATATATGGTATGGATAATATATGTTATAAAGCAAAGCGAGGATGCTGTAGGAACATTTTGCGAAATACGTAAACAGTTGATGGAAATCAGTTGTTATTTGATATATATTTTTGAGATTAGAGATCATGAAACGTTCTGATTCGGTTGCAATATTTATTTTTGAAATACTGCTTTATTCAAAAGTACTTATTTAGCTAATATATTACTCTTCTTTCATAAAATTTTACATCGCATTATAAACCCAACGACCTGTGGAGCGCATACCGCGTCTGTATCAAATCCGTCTGTAAATCTTACGCCAGTAATTCCTATCCCATAGAGCAAGATATCATGCAGTGATAAGTAACTGAATGAAACAATTCATCGGTTCATCTTATCCACCAACACGCTGATCCAAGTAAAAGCTTCCTCGATACGCTGAGCCAGGAGGCGATTCGAATAAACATGCATATCCTGCTTGAATAATCCACTCGCCCATTCATCCGGTCGTATTCATTCATTGTATATTTCATTCGTTCAATGGAAATACCATGCGAGGTTCAAGGTTCTGTTCTCGGCCTTTCCGATAGATTTTCCTTCTTGACAATCCCCGAGTGATTTATCACCCTTAAAAGTTTTTCCTCCTCAAATATACTAATGTAATCAGAGCCCCATATCATTCCTTATCTGCGGGAAATTTCAACTGAATCACTTCATTTCCTAGTACAAAAGCTTTGAGTGAGTTATTCAATCCATGTCGAAAGGACAACCATCCTCACTACATCATTACAAAGAACGATAAATGATAAAGGTTATTCGTGCAGTAAACAATCTCGTACACTAAGATATTGTAGGCGGTCCAGAGGATCTTTTTCACGTTAATAAAACACATGGCAGAAGTACCCTGTTGTATTGTTACCATAGTTACCAATTTAGAGATTTTGTCGCTATATCTAGAGACTTATCCATCTTTTAGTGACCTTCTTTTCTGCGTTAACGAATTCTCACGCTCTTTGAAGCATGTTCTGTTCTGATATGTCGATCCTCCTATACATACTCTAGTATAGCATGCTTCACTTATTCTAAAATTGATAGCATTACAATCAGTTGCTAAAAGACTCAACAGCCATATCATGTATTTAATCTTAGTAATAGAATAGTAGTAACAGAAGCGAATTCAAGCTCTTTTATTTTGACTAGTTTCAGCTATATTTTTTCCTAAGACTATCGACTTAATATATACTTTTCTTGGTGAATCTAGTGAAATTTACAAAAATATATTGGCAGCTCTGTTTTTTACGCCATATACATATTCTGTTCTGGTTAACACTTTGGAATAAAATGCATATGGTTTCTCCCCTCCATCACCTCTTCCGATACTGTCTCCAGAAAACTTTCCTTAAAGCAGAGTTTACCACGGTTTGCTACAAGTAATATCCATTAGAACCCACTTAATTTATATATAATGAATGATTTATTTTTAATTTAACTCACCTACGACACGAGCCATCGTTTTGTGGGAATAATTTTGTAAATGTCGAGTTTTGGACTTCCAGATCGACTGGGTAGCGTACTCGCATCTGCTGAAAGCGGCCTTGGATTCGATTCCCACATGTGGGGAATACCTCAGTTGTGGAACCACTTTTAACAATACCACTAGTTTCCATTCTATGCATAGTGCACTCTTTTTTATGAATTCGATCATTTTTCTGTAGCTATTAAACAGACCACTACTTCCCAATCATGTGCCTTCCAAGGCATGCATGTTAATTCTGAGTTTGCGGCACATAGCCTTGCTAGTTTCATTGTAAATTCATATGGAAAAGGAACAAATGTGAAAAGACAAAAATGAAACTGGCTATATCGAAGCAACCATAACAAACTACCTTTCAACGTAAAATATCTTGCAAAATAAAGCACGTACGCAATACAACATTTAAATACTATGTTATCCTCTGATATTATACGGCACACCAAGGATTTCGGAATACCAATATTCCATGGCACACTTATATACCGGGGCACTCCAGTTGGAATGAACAGAAGAACTGTTTCAGGGTACCGAGTTATTGCCGAAGTGTGCCGCGCAGGATGGAAAGCATTGTCTGTAAAGCCCGCTTCATTCCCCTCGTTTTTTGACCAATGTTTTCCACTGGTTCTCCTCATATGCTCCATTTTCCATTTTATTTTTATAACTCTTCTATAGCATCACATCTCTGTTGCTCCCAATTTTCTCTCCTGCTCCCATGTTTCAGAGCCATGCAAGAAGACTCCCAAACGAGGAGGTAAAAAAAATTGTGGCTTCCTTGACCACCGTCAAGAAAGTTTACCTTTATAAGTCTTCCGTCGTCATAATTGGATTCATGGACGCGCGGTTGGTTAACGCATCATTTTTTTCAAATGCGTGCACAAATGAGTAAAATAAAGTGCATCTCCGACCGCTCGGGGAAAAAAACGCAACGAGACCTCGTCTATTTAGCATTTCTCAAGACGGGTTATTTCAGAAAAAATTTTAGCGCCTCCTCTAATTTCATTTGTGAGAAAAGGTGCGTCTATTAACAAAAAACGCGCGACATCCAGAAAAAGGAGAGGACGCATTTCACGGCCATTTTGCTTCAGTTAACGTGTCTCGGGATTTGTAAACTTTCTATTTTCAAACCGAGTCAAAAGTTAAAAACGCACTCCAACATTATTCCTCTAGATTGCATTTCTATCGTAACCGCCATAAACATTCGTTGGTGGAAAAATGAGGGAAATCAGTTATCGCGACGTCGTTATTCCGCAACGTGAGCAAATACAGATGCATGTGCAGCCTTGTTGCCTTGGCCACAGAAAAGTAAACAAGGACAGACGCTGAGGATTTTTTTAAGTGACGTTTTTCGATTCGATTGATTTCGGGATGAAAGCAGACAAAATTAAATGCATCGAATGTGATCGATTTGGTCTCACGTTACCTTGGGAAATGCCTCATCACAGCAGCAAATAAACACAGAAAATTAACTAATCTTCGATGAAATATATCTGCCATGAATCCTCCCTTATGTTGCTTTTGAATGAGTTAAGCAATTTTTCTGTTGGCTTAGAATACAGCGATTCTTCGGCACAGCCAACGAATTTTTCGACAGGTGAACTTTTTTTTCCCCAAATAGTTTAGGAGAGACCATGAAATATCGTCGACTGCCCAAAATTTGTCATTAGTTTAATAGTTTGTAAATTTTGGTATTTTAATGGGCATGTAATAGTTTGAGAATCACATCTCGAATTTCAGAAAATTATTTTGGATCTAGATGATCCGAGCTAATTGTATCACTGTATACCTTGAACTACGAACGAGGAACATTTTCTCATTAGAAGTCCGCTTGTGAAACAATCCTGTAATCATTGTAGAGCAGCGACATCGAAATTGTGCGTAAGAAATCCAATTTAATAACTAAGCAAACAGTTATTTTCCGCCCATTTTCATTGACCCGATAAAGGTGAGAAACAAATTGATTTAAATGTCCGAGTCTGTTTATTAAAGTTGATGAGAAGGTCGGACTGAACACCCGTAAGGTGGAATATGACTTAAAGGCTTCATGCTTCCCATCTTTGCTTTATGCATTAAAAATGAAGGGAAATTTGTGATTGGTACACTTTTATGCTGATTTTTTGATTTTTTTTACCTTATCAATGATGAATACGTATATCTCCCAAAAATATTCGACACAAATCCTCGCAGTAGTATCGTTATCACATTCTTGAAAAGGGAAACTATGCATTAAGCAGGGTATGTAAGCCAAATATGGATACTGAATGGAGACTAAATTTGTGTGTCTTAAATCAAAGCAATAGGTAATGGATTAGATATTTCGTTGTAACTATCATTTGCTTGGAATAATGAAGGATCTAAATGCTCTGGGGAAAACAGTTAATATATAGTAACTCCTGTTTAGTGTTTTTCAACATCATATGGGGAATTCTTCTCGGTCATCAAAGTTCAGTTCAGGATCAAAGAGAAGGGAAGGATCTCACTTGCCTGCAATTCATCTTGAGACACAGATGAGACCAAATCTTGAAATCATAGTGTACTAATGAAATCCTTATATGTATTTCTTCTACGAATTTCTTAATTTTGTTAATTATTATTTCATTTTCATATATAAACCTCAATCTTCATATAAGAATCCCTAATTTGGCTGTAATGATTTGATGGAACAAAATTAGACATAGTCAACATTCCATTTTCATGCTTCTTGCTCACTAAATCTCTAATAATTAATCCTGATGTTGGTTTGTTACCACATGTTACAGGTCTCCATGCTTCCCATCCTTTGCCTTTAATTAGTCTAAAAGAGCTACATGTGGTATCTTTCAATACTCACTCTATATAATGCCTTTGTGGTCTTCCTTTTCTCAACTTGTATTGTGGTATCTCTACTAAAAAAATGTATGAGAATGGTCATGTTGAGCCACTCAATGGCACTAACTCATTCTTCAAAAGATTTTGATCAGGAAAGTTGCTGATACACCAATAGAACCAGCAATTTGAGCTTCCGAAAGAAATTTTCATATTCACTCAGTGAAGTTGGGTATATTAAGGATATAAGGCTTGAAATATGTACACTTGAGTACTGAAATTTTTACATTTGAGGATATGATATTGCATCAGCTCTACAAGACATTGAAGGCAAACTTCTATAATCTCAATAAATAGCCAACAAATTTAAGGTAAATTTTAAGATGTGACTGAGAGACCCCTGAAAGATTATTACCATTACTTGAAATTATTTTAAGGTATTAATGGTTAAGGAATAGTAGAGACAAATTCATAAACATTAATGAAGCCTAAACATGGCTGTAATATTCATGATGATTGGAAAATCTAGTGGATTGAGAATTGTATCTATCAAGTCAAAGAGATAAGTGATATAGCTATTTTAGTGCAAAAGTTCTAAAGATATTTAACCTTTGAACCTTATAAATAAGATAACTTATCCAAATTTGTAACAAATGTGGCAATGTAACTTGAAGTATAGAGGTGGTTTGATCAATTACTGCAAAATTTCTTTGGAATGAAGGGGTTTTGGAATGTTTTAAAATCTGAAGTTTGCTTTGTATAACTCTCACACTTAATAAATACACTCACTCACAAGAAAGAGGAATCTTATTTTGGGAAATATTGAGCTTTATCAAAAAATCTAACTCTTTGGTATCTTTCAACAAAAACATTTGAAGCGTAAAGATTTCCACAAACAGCAATTAAAATAAACAAACTTTGGGATGGAAAGATCTCTACTACAAAAATTTATATTTATTTCAACTGGAATTAAAAAAGCTTGAAGAGATTCTAACAGGAGAAAATTTTTTTGCTATTTTAAAAATGCTATTAAATATTAGTAACTTATTAAATTATTGTATAATTATGACTGAAGAATTTTTGATAATCTAATTTGATGAAGTTCTAAAGAATGATTTTCATGAGGAAGCAAATGTATACTAGGGAAATCCTCCATCAAATTTGGTGGAACTTAATTTAACTTATTTAAAATTGTATATTTATGACAGTATACATCTTATCCTTCTAAGCTAGAATGCATGGATTTTTAGACTATAAATTTAATATATCTTAAATTTATTAATACTATACAAAATTTTTATCTGCTAGAGGGTTTGGGGGCATTGGATAAATTTCCAATCATATTACTAGTATGTTGTATGTATGAAGGTATATCTTGCCAATTAGAATTTGAAATTAACAATCAAAATTCTTAATATTTTCCATTGCAATATTTTAGGTGAGGAAAAATGGAAAAAAACAGTCTCATCTTAATAATATTTGGACAGAAACCTGTGTAAACATAAGGAATAATTAAATGATCAGTATTGCATTTGCTATATTTTCCCATTAATCATGATGGATAATAGACTGATTGTAAATATACAATGATTGGCTCCATAATATATTCTTATAAGATATGAAAATGGAATACGACTGTTAATGGATTAGAGGGATTTCTAGAAGGTCAATAATCCTGGACTTTCTGCTGCTTCCAAACCCTGGTTGATGCTAGTCCATATGGATGGCTATCAGAGCATTTTCAAACCTCTAGCTTATTCATGCTGTAAATTTTAACAAATATCAATCATGATAAAATTTAAAGTAAGAAATACCAGCAAAATCCCAAAATTAACAATCCCTAAAATTCCAAATCTATAAAACTTTATTGAACCTTATACAGTACATTATAATTACTTTGATTCAAAACCCAGACGAGAAACTTCTTCGCACATGTAAATATAATCAGGCTTACTGTGTGTTTACAATGGTTACTTAACATTTATTACCAGAAAATCAAACAATTGGGTATATATAGATACTTTCTTACTTAACTGTAAAAGAATTTCAAAACATAGTATATTTTTAAAATGTAAGTAAGAACTACTCAAATATAACAAATAAAAACCTCTCTTGATGCTGGTTTTGGCCCTTTGCTACCATTAGAAATGCCACACTACTTTCTTCTAAATTAACATAATTTCAGTTATGGAAATTTAAATTTGTGAGATATGATCACAAATGTTCAAATAATTATTTACAAACAGTTTAGTAACATCTTAAGTATCTTTTTACCTCTCACCCACTGCTCCTTCTGTTACCAAACTATAGAAAAGCTAGTTTTTCATCAAGTATCACATGAATTACATAGCAAATAAGAAAAGTTCATTTTATAAAATAATATAATAAGATTTAAAAGAATGAGAAAAACTCCTTATATTAGAATCAACATTTATTCACTGGAATTACTTTCATTTTATGTGATAATCACAGAAATCTATACTTATTGTTGTTGCACTCAGGGGTAAAGAATATTATCTTTGCCAATTTATAAACTAATCATCCTTATTTTTCCCCTTCAATATTGTTGAAATTTATGTTGTAGATATCATCCATTCTTTCTTTGATTCTCTTCAACCACAGTCACAAATTCATACATGCCAGTTTATGTGAATATGTGGAACCATGATGCGATAAAAATTATTGCATCCATAAGAATCTTTTACTGAAAGCAGTCTTTGCATTATTCATAATATATCATCCATTGATTAGTCCCTTCTTTTATTAAAGCAACTAAGTTAATAACTTAATGTCATATAAAGAATTTTCATTTATCATGAATTCCACGCAAATGACACATAATAAACAACTTCTTATTTCCTACAAGTTGTAGGGTTTACAACCAATGTGTATAAAGCAAATTTGGCCATTCCCATATTCATCATTGTTTACAGAATAGTGTTTTTCAACTTTTTCATTTCCATGCCCGTTGAGACATGGTAAGGGTAAAATATTGTGAAACATGATTGAGCATCTTTTGTATAACATCTGAACTCTCTTGATATGCAGCTGAAAGGTTTAAATTAAATCTGTCATTTGAATTTTAAACAGTGCAATATAATATTTGTTACCATTATACAATCCGGTAGTATAATTTATAAATGAAGTAATATTGTTACAATGTATTAGTATTATTATCAATGGCAAATGTGCAATGACAAATTGGATCTGAAGTCACTACCTTGCATATAGGATATTATCAAGGCAAGACCAAATGATTAGCCTTAAACTTTTCATCCTGGTTCACTCTTTTCTCAAAAGAATATAAAGTGATAAAATGTCTTTATTGAAATAAATAAGTTTTTAGCCTTAAAACACCAAGAGTTTAAGAAATGAATACTTGAATGTTCATTTTGGTGCCACATGTGAGACAAGCCTAAAGTCATTGCCTTGCCAAAGCACCTATCAGCTCAGCCCTTTATATAAATATACTGTCATGATCATCATTCTTTGAAATCTTTTCCCAACTTAAAACTAAAGTCTGGAACATAAGAGAGAAAATGGCTAAGAAATGATGGATTTGGACATGGACCATGAGGAAGTCATGAAATTATAAATAAAGATAAAAGATATTAATATACTTAGATGCTGCTTGAAGTAAAATAAAAGGACGAGGGAGAATACTTGAGTTATGATGGGGTAATCTGTTTAAAGGAGATTAAAATAAGAAAGGTCACAGAAATATTTTACTGGAAGGTTAAACAGACTGTTTTAAACCAACCACATGAGTAAGTGGTACCTTTGGCAGCAATATATTGCAATGCATGCAAAATATAAAAAGAAAACATATCCCTATAAATAAGAGAAAACTAAATGTATTCTCTAGATAAATATACAAAACATTTCTTCATATTTATTTATGTTGGGTCATAGTTGTGTATAATTAAAAACGATTATCTAAGAGTGAGTTAAGAAAAGATATCCACAATTTTTTAAGTAATTTTGAGCAGATGTTGTTTGTTTTTCTGACTGAGAATAAATAATTTTTGTATGTATCCAAAATGAGTATTGCTTCATAAATTTCCCAAATTTATAAGAATATCTCTGAGTATAATCAAAAGAATATCTCTTGGTGGGTAATATTTAATGGTTTATTATAACTAAATTTAAGTAGTTCAAGTTTTATAACTTAGTAGTTGCTTTAGATACTAGTTGACTATGGTAGTATTTTTTTGGCATTCTCATATTTCTCTGAAATACTAAAAGTACAAAATAATTTCTTTTCAACTCAACATATTAAAGTGATAAAATAAATACTGAATTGACCGAAAACCTTTTCTATCAATCGTCAATCACAATTCAAAAATCAAATCAACAAATTTAAGATCCATTCAGTTGTTCCTGAAAGCTGAGAATTAACACTTAAGGATGTTTTCAGAAAGTAAAAATTGATTTTTGTCATGTAATACCTTTATAAATGATAAATCATGGTGAAAATGATTTAATTTATCTCCAGGAAATATAACTAGATTTTGAATCTTGTAATCCTCCCTAATTAAGAAAGATTATGAAAGAAAAGTTACTCTTTCATGGGAGTATTAAAGAATTTTTCATGTTTGTATTTAATTCTGAATCTGATTCTTTATGAATAATTAACAATCTGAAAATTATATTGAATACTCTCTTGATACTGAAGTTACCATAGTTATGCCACACCACTATAGTTATAGAATATAATTTTGTTCCACATTCTTGTTCAAAAACTGTTTTAATAGTACATCACAGAGTTTGAAATGTTTTTTCATAATGATTGGATTTGGTTATGCTTGCATTGTGATTATTCGAGGTATGTTTTAATAAAGAATTTAAGTTATTAAAGAAGCAAGCCTTGTTAATTATCTACAAGAGCCTTGTATCAATTATGTTTCATGTTACAAATAAATCTGTACACAATTTTTTTTGCTTTATAGCATGCTTAGATTCTAATTGAAGATAGGAACATTTTCCATGGAAATGGTAAAAATCTTTCATATAATACTTACATGAAGGAATCAGTTCAACCACACAAACATTTCTTACATAATTTCAATATTTGCATAGATTTGGTAGTTTCCAAAGTAAAAAAGGAACTACCTAAAATAAATATTTTTAAATTTCTACTGAAAGCTTTTCAGTTAAAATAATCTTTTTGTTTCATTCATCTTTTTTTGATATTTTCTTGAATGTACTGAAATTGTCTTTGCTTAAATACAATCTATAATATCTATTAGAATCATGAGATCGTTACTTATGCATGTAATAACTTACTGAATGTAATGTACCAAAACTTTGTGCTTATCTTTACAATAAAATGCAAAATGATTTACAATTTGCCATAATTGAAAACATTGGACATAACTAGATTGGATATCGACTTAAATTTCTATAGTGTGTAAAAATAGAAATATATTATAATTATAGTATAAGAGAAGCCAACCATTTTCATTTAGCACTCCCATCACAGGCATCACTAAAACAGTTATTTAGTTGAATTTAATTTCCTTTTAGCAAAAAGTAATTATTTTCTTATTAATGAAATGATTAATTTTCTCAGCTTTGAGTACCAAGTTATAATGAAAATTTAGGATTGCTTGACAAAATTCATGGACTTTGTTATTCTCAAGATTTAAAAGAAGAGGGTCTAGAGTGAACTCTGTCTAATGTTTTTGCTTTTTAAAAGAATTTTTTTCTTAATGGAAGCTTGAAATTGATATCTTATCTGTAAATGAATTTATTTCTCTATTTTGAATATTATACTTGGTTTTCATTTCAACATCTGAATTGAGAATTTAACTTTATAGTGAAGCAAAGTTTCAGCCATCTAAAAATAAATGAGGTTCTTTAAAAATTTGGATTTAATTATTTCATATTCGAATGAGGCATATATTATATTTTTAATGAAGACATTGGAAAGTTGATTCTTGTATAGGTGCTTGAGAATTTTAAAATAATTTCCTAAGATTTTGTGAAAAACTTTACTGAGTTCACTGCCCTCTTTTCTGCTTGTAAATAGAGAATCAGCTGCATTACAATCATTTTCAATACTTCAGAGAGGTCTATAGGCTGCTACAGATCATTATTTAAAATTGGAAGAATTACTTTGTGCCTTAAACATTTGTTTTTCATTTGATTTGAAGTGATGCATTATTTTTCTTACATGATAGTGTTAAACTCATAGATTTTCTTTTGAAATTCCAAGATTTGGTGGATAAAATTTCTGTTTTAGTTCTTTTCATTCCTTTTAAAACTTTTTGGTATTTCTTTTGCTTAATATTTTGTTATTCCTTATATTTTCATATTAAGATACATTTAAAATATTTGTTTAAAGTTTTGCCTTTTCAAATTCTTGTTGAAAATTTTGTGTCAAGCAACAATTTCAAGTCTTGCTGTATGCTTTTCATACTTGATAGTTTTATTTTTCATGTCTTTTGAAACTTTTGTTCTTTATGTAAAATCTCTTTTATCATTCATAGTTTTCATTGTGCTGAGAGTTAATTTTTGGTTTCATACAGAAATCAGGGTTCTAATATCTGAGTGCAGCCTTAAATTAAACCTGGCCACTATAGTAGCTGATTGAATTTAAAGTTCCCTGCATGACTCAAGAATGTTTCAACTATAATGCGAACTCTAGAGATATCAAAAACTGCCTTTCCAAAAATAGAGGCTGGGACAAAAACTTGATGAGTTCGCGTTTAAAACTTTTTATTGATTGCTATAAAAAAATGTATACTTAAAAACAGTTGAATGAAACTGATGAAATATTTATGCTCTTAAGTATTACTTTTTCTTCTCCTTATTTCATGTGGGCCAGCAATGAAATCATTCCAGAGAGGTGAGCATCCTGTACTTAATGGAAATGGTTTTCCTTTTTCGAGATGAATTAGGTTAAGTAAGTCTTATGTTATGCTAAAAATTTCAATTAAAAATTGATCAAGTTAGAGAAAAAATTTTAAAATTAATCTACATCAGCAAATTTTATTCAGAAGTAGTAATGTTTCCTTGAGTTTTTTTACTTATGTTTTCTGAGTATACTTTTTTTAAACAAAGGCAGATTTTAAATTAAAATAATTTCCAAACTAAAAAACGACAGTAAAAGATCATGCACAGCAGAGATCAATAACTTTGATGTTCATCAAAATTTTTAAAAGTAAAGTGGTATTTCATTTACTTTTGAAAAAAATTCAGTTAAGTATCCATAAGAGCCGAATAACTCGAATTCGTTGGTCGTTTTCATGTGATATTTAACTTTTTAGTTCGAATATAAACACAATACCGTCAGCTGAAATTTTAAGTCCATTGATTGATGAGGCAATGCGGACGTCGAACTGTTGAGTCTTAATTTACATCGTAATTCATAAAGTTGAATTATTTTATAGCTCGAAACGGCGCTCAAGATTTCAATATTGCATTAGCGCTTAGTAATAAAGTCTTGTCATCCGTCCAGAATGATATTTTTTAACTACTTGGAACAGACTAAATTATTAAAAGAATGCAACACGCTCCTTTAGATAATAAGAATTATATTCCTGAAAATCACTTTCAAAGTCTCAAGATCAAAGAAATTGAATCTTCGTAGCTGATAATTCGTTTATTTTACTAAACTTGTAGTATTACACTCCACAATAACACGAATGAGATGGAAAATCAAGAAATCGGGCCCCCGGATAGCCAAGTGGGCAACGAGTTCGACTTTGATGAAATCGGTCTCGGATTCGATTCCTGGTGGGGGCTCATCTGCGAAATGACCTCAGCTGTCTAGAGAAGGAAAAGCGTGGGAGGACGGCACATGAGGTAAAAAAATTAGTCTATCGCATGAAACGAACGATTGTCCTAAGCGGGATTGCAGTGTATCTAGGGACGGGAAAAATCCGCGTCTTAAGCGGTGATTTTTTCATGTATTTCGTGTGAAAGGGATCGTGAGAAAAACACTTCTTAAGCAGGATCTAATGTGCAAATAAATTCACAGTGAAAATGAAAACCATCAGAAAGATTTATTACTTGAATTCATTCTCCGTTCAGAATCAAAGAGTACATGCATTTTCATGGATGAGTTATCGAGATAATTATGAGAATAGATTTCAATTACTTTTTGTGGCTATCTACGTTTAGTTTCTTTCGTGTATTTCACCAGCCACGCGAAAGAAAATCAGAGAGTATTATTAACTTTGTATTTCCCGCTGCTGTTCATTTATCTAGTCTCAACTGTCGGCGGAGAAAGCGCAGGATTGACTTCAGTCGAGCAATTGCATATTAAAGTACGAATAGAAATTGGATAATTTTGGTAAATATTTATTTTTGTTGATGGTATCTTTAATTACAAACTTCTCCCTATAATCACTGTTGCTAGTCTTTCTAAATTTCTTGAATTAACTTTTTATAATTCACGGGAAAGTTTAATACATGAGAATTGAATGAGATTTGAAAAAAAGGCATTTTTTGGAAAAAGCAGAGAGAGAATTGAAAGATCCAAAGCGTTAATAAAACTCTGCAGAAACTTGTTTAATTTGGGCCCATTTCTTATTAATAGACTGTTTTCTTTAACAGTGTTGTGTCAAAGTAGTATCGTTCGAAATTACTTGATCGTATTTCGAATTCCTCCCTCAGTTATTTTGAAACATTTAGAAAGTTGCATCATCAGTGACAGTCTACGTGTATGATCAGTTAGTGCTAAATGTAGAATTTTCTTGCTATATTTTTCAATGCTAGTAATTGTGTCTCCTTTATCTTGGCAGTGAAATCCAATTCACCTCATTCAGTGTGAAGGAAGCGCCTGGCTCTTGGAGGTGATTAAGAAGGCAAGATTAATTGACTTTAGTCATCGATTGCATGCTGGTCTACTCCTTCCATGAAGGGAGATAGTCTTCTTAATGGTATGTGCATCTTTCTTTCAATGATTTCCTTAGAGGAATTGGTAGACCACCTCAAAGTCAATTTCATCTAATTCCTTGTAATTTGTTGACTATGGTTCAACTTAAGCAGTGTGAGTTTAATACTAGACATCGGTATTGTTCTTTTGGATTGCTTCAGTGTAAGGTGCATTATCTGAATAAATCCCTTAATATAACCTTTAATATATATTATGTGAAGGGTGCTCTTCCAGTTGAAGGAATAGCTTTTACTCCATGCAAATATAAGGCGAGTTAACGAATGAAATTGTGTTAGGGAAATGGGGGGCGCTCAAAAAGAAATAGAAAGTAGAAATTTATTGGCCATTCATATTTCTGGCTTACAGGAAATTCGATTTTGATGATGAATACTTTTTAAATTGAAGTGTTTCTTGTATTCATCTTAACCATCAGGAAAATCAATCAGTTAGTATTTTAGCAAAATATTTTCTTTCCACATCATTTTCTCCATGAAATTTAATTATGTCATGTATTAATGTATTAGTAATGTACCGAGTTTTATTTTCTTCATTTTTGTTTCTTTTTGAAAATCATTCAGCGTCATTTCATGAAACCTTACAGCATGTTTTAAGATAAATAATTACTTAGAGTATCCCTCCAGAGGTTATTCATATGAGACTGCCAATATCTTCTGAATTTTATATTTCAGAATAACTTTACTCACTTTCATTTGCTAACTTACTTTAGCTTAAAACAATCGATGAAATATTGTGGCCTATAACTTACTTAGTTCAGTGCACTTGAAGTCAAATTTAATGTTACTCTGACATGAGTTTTTGTAGAATATTCAGTTACAGTATAGTAATCGCTTTTTATTTTCAATAATTTTGAAGACATGAATGGGGACATAGTTATATTTACAGTTGCTGGACTTTGGACTGGACTACAGTTGCTTTACTAGTCTTTAAATTATTTGGAAGTAAGCTTTTACTTTTATAAGTCTTGTTTGGGAGATATTATTTCTATTGCGCAACGAAAGCTTTTCTATTCATTAGTCATTTAGTCTTTGAATACTTTTATTGGAAATGTTTTGGAACTTACAGTGATATGTTTAGTTGTTCCTATTCATTTAATACAATATTTGGTTTAGATGACTGCATCCTCTTCAGTCTCTGATGTATCCTTTGATTTTAAGTGTTGTGAAAACAGTGAAAACTCTATTTGATGGATATGGAATTTAACGTATGTAATAAGTAACTTTGCTAATCAAGATGATCCTTAGCTCTTTTTCATTTTTATAAAAATTCATTAGCCAACCATCTGATTTTTTCTTAGTAAACAAGTCTTTTACAGTCAATCTATTTGGTTCATGTGGTGCATGAGATTGAGGAAAATTATCCTCAGTTCTTCTTCGATAAATAACTTTTATACTTTACACAATAAGGATTTGCTTCCTATTTTGATCTCTGTTTCTAGATTTTTACTTGCTGTCACTGTTATCAAAGATTTTTATAGGTCTTTTTTAGATCTATGAACACGAGATGGGTCTATCTATTTCTTGGTCTTCTTTTCTCCATTATTTGTTGTACTATAAATATATTGTCAACACAAGAGCGTCCTGTTGTGAATCCACTTTTTTCTTTCTCAATAGTTATTATTCGTTCTATTCTTTTATTATACATCCATATAGTCTTCCTGTAGTAGCGGATACACCAATTCTCTGGTAATTTTTGCATTCTCATCCTGAACCTATCTTATAGATCAGTGTCAAAATACACAAGCTTCCACTCTTTTGGGGAGATGGTTTCCACATTTTCTTTTTCACTTCTTGTCTCATTCTTGCATACTGCTAATAGTCTTCAAGATTGTTACTGATCACATGTTATAAGTTCCTTTTTTGGTCTACACACTCTTTCAGGTCTTTTGTATACCACTAAACTAGCATTACCATTTTTATTTCTTTAATTTTTCCATGTGTAGTACTTTCATCTTTAGAGAACTTTGAATTGAAAGGTTCTCTTCTCTCTATTTCGTAAGACACTCATTTAACCAAACGAAAATTGCCTGCAACGAACCTGTATTTTTGTTGAAGTACAAATGCCCTAGTTTCTTGGATAATCCGGTCCATCCGTTTGAAGACATATTTACTTGACTCGTTAATTTTAGGGACTCATACTTATTCGAATACTATAATCTGTTCTTCGTTACTCAGGAATTTTCTCCATGACTTGCTCATTCAAGGCGAATTAACGAAAACTTGAAAAGTAGTTCACTCCACCGTCAACTCTTAATTATATGGTTTCAAGTAATATATGGAAAATATAATCACTCTTTTTCATTATTCTACATTTGAAAATACGAAATATTGCTTTTGCATCTCCTCTAGTATGAGTTAAATAATTCTATGTCATAAAATGTCTGATAATTTCTTTTTGCGTGTTCCCTTTCCGAACTTTGCACTGCTGGGCTTAAGCCGTGATTTTCAAATACGGACGTTATTTTTTATTGGTTTCCAAAATTGTTTCGCTGAAATTTGAGCCCAGCAGTGCAATTTTTTTGAAAGTGGTAAAGTAAAATGTCTTGAAATTGAAAATTTTGCAGCCAAAAAAGTAATACGAGAAAAATGATAGGAATAAATGATTTGGCCGCCCGCCAAGCGGGTTCGAGGGCTGGTGTGCGGGTCTAAGGGCACCCGCAACACTAATGTACGGGTTCGAATCCGTTTATTTCGAAGTTAGGATGAAGAAAAAACTTCCGGTGGGATTGGCGGTCCTCTAATCCCGGAAGCGGTCGCGACCGGATTCGAACCCGAGACAGTTAGCGTCGCACCTAGGTGCCTCGACCCACTACGCCAGCCTGTCGAACGGTTGAACTCGCGCAGAAATTCATGCTGCTTCGTCCAAGGCTGTCGTGAGAAGGAAATTTAGCGCATTCTTTTCCTTTAGTTGCTCACGATTTATTGTCCTACCTCAAATAAAATATTTTCCATCAACCGATAAATAACTTTTTTCCTCGCCACTTTGATCGTGATGAATCAACATATGAACATACATGAAAAAATATACTTTTTATTTATAAGACGGCAAAATGATGTTCATGAAATACGGAGATAAAGAAATAAAGCTGTTTATTTCGATGACAGCGCACTTTCAATTTTCTTATGAATGATGCATTTACCTGTGAGCAGCGCATCGAGATTAGTAAGAGTTAATAATTCTCCAAATCATTTGGCCCTTAAATACGTCTATGTTAACTTTGTTATTCATGTAGTTTTTTATTGCCTGTAATAGGCTACGGTTTCCTTTACTACCCTTTATTTTTATTAATTCATTTTGAATTAATCCTATATTTGATTAAGAAAATACGGTCACTGAACACATGGGTCATTAGGTTCAAAATTTTACTTCTTTGGTAAAGAAGTGTAGCCATTACGTTGCAATTGAACTACTGCTTTTTTCACGGCACATCATAAATATTGTTGAGTCCGTTAATTTTCTTGATTCATTCTAGTACAAAAAGCTACTTTTCATGTGACATTCTTTCAATAACATCAAAACCTTCCTTCTTATTTCTCCTTTGACCTCTCTCTGCTTGCTATTCTGGAAGTACAATTTCTATAAAAAAATCGCAAAAAAGAGTTGCAATTAAAATGTACAATCGATAAACAATTTATCAGTCAAAATATATTAATGGTAACTAGAAAATGAATAAATGTCTATTTACAATTAATATGAATCAGATGTTATATGAACAGTAAAGGATTTCTTTGGTTTAGGGTCTTCTAGCTTCTTCAAATTTATTTTTTCTGCAAGTTTTTCAGCATCATCATGTTTTTCCTCTTCTGTTGACTTAATTTTGGAATAGAATTCTTCCACAGACAACTCTGTTGCATTTGGCTCTTGCAACTAATTCTTACATATTTGGAAACCCCTCCCTTAAGATCTATAACTTCATACATTCACTATGGTTTGGTGAAGCTATTACTAAATATATTAGTAAATTCAAGAATATACTCATGCCCCTTTTTTCAATCTGTATTCATTGTCATTTACTTAACATCTTCCTATGCCTCCTTGATATGTTTGATGGCATTCTTTATGTTGTACTTCCGCTAAATTTTCTAAAGTAATGGTATATTTTATTTGTATTTATTTCCAAGAATTTCTGTTTACAAGCATTGGAGGCAATAGTGCTTGAATCTAAATATAATAAATTGATCCATGGGCTAATTGAAGGATTTGGTGGCAGGAAACACCATCATGAAGATGTGTAATACTTGATATTGTCCAGTAGAATCAATAAATTGAATGTAATTTCTGCTTGTAATAAAATCATCCTGCATAATGCACTTGCGTTGGAAACAAGTTTCACTGTTTTCACAATAGGTAATATTTTTCAGTTTTATCATTATAAGCAAATGTTTATATTTTCTTAGAAAGAAATTGCTGCAGTTCCAAAACTTTTTGTTTGATTTTAAGAACAGAGAAGTGTTTTGGCTAAATCTTTAATTCTTCCTCCTTTTTGAATTTTCTTTAAAATATGTCATGGCTTCCTTTTTGTTATTGAACATCAGATTCACAGTTGTTAAGAAGGTTCCCTTACAATCTTTGCTGAACCTGTTTATGAGAGTAATTATTTTAATTTCCTAGTAGTGGTCACTCATTTCATGTGACAGCTCTTCAATTTTTATTACTTGTTCTAAACAGTCAAGTATTTGTCCACAGAATTTTATTACGAGCTGGATAATACAGATAATTGCATTTATCATAAGTTGGGTACTTTCGGACTTCCATGTTTTTGCTTCTTTTGCTAAATTTTAAAATTTCTAGTTTTAATTTATCCTAATTTGTGCAGTTTTCTTCATTCAGACTACAAAAATTGACAAATAAATTCCCTTTTAATTAGTCCTCAAGTATTTAAGTCTAGTGGCAGTTCAATCAATTAATGTTTCTCCGATTTCATTTTGTATCAATTTCAAGAAAGATGAGGAAATGCTCTTGTACATAATTGTGAGAAATACTTGAAGGACTTCTTTCTAGTGGTTTCTAGATGTTTATAGAAATATCAGAAAAATCTTCTCATTTCTAGTTCTTTACATCCAGTTCAACCCTTTATGCACTCCTAGTAGTGAAAAATTATTCTGATTCCTTAAGGTCATTCAGTTGGTTAAAAAAATAAGATCTTTTCTCATTTCATATTATTTATTGAATTTTAATATACATTATTTTTTCAGATATTTAGTGGGCAGTGCTATTTCATTGGCTGAATACAGCCATTGAATCAATTACTGCAAATCTAGCTCATTGCATTTTGTATTAATTAAAGTGTATTTGTCTTTCTTTTACAAGTCCACCGTAGAATTGCAAAAAATAATTCCAAGAACTTTTTTTAATAGCTTCTAGAAATTTCAGGGGGTTAAAAATAAAAACGCCTTGAACGTATGCAACCCACTACACGGCCCTTGCGCCTTGAGCGTATGCGACCCGCAAAACACTACTAGTAGTGGAAAAATTATTCTAAGTCCCCAAGGTCATTCGGTTGGATAAAAAATAACCCTTTATACTCTTGTCATACTATTTATTGCATTTCATTATACATTCTTCTTTCAGATTTTTTTTTGCCTCCTGTGCTTGCACTCCCAGTGAGTAGTGCTACTTCAATGGCTGTATTCAGAATAACTTTGAATTATTCTGAATACAGCCATTGAAGTAGCACTACCCACTGAGAGTGCAAGCACAGGAGGCAGAAATGGTCCAGATGGATGCTGCAACAGCAGAAAACAAATGACACGTCAAAATCTTCGAGATAGGTTCGGCCAGTCCGGCTCTTCCAATACCAGGAACTTTTGAGGGTTGGGGCCGGGACAGGTTTCGAGTGAAATTTGAAAAGGTCCTCTCTGCAATTTTCTTGATTGAGCCCTGTAATAAATGTACACTTAAAAAATCATGCAATAAAAATCACAAAAAAGGGGTTTGTCTTCTTTTCTCCTTCCTGCTGTTGGCAACAGTGAAAGCTGAAATTCATGAGGAAATATACACCTCTGAAACTACAAAGAAGGAAAGAACTTTTCGTACATTTCCACAGAAATTTTAAGGTGACATTTTGCTAGAAAACTAGCATCTTCAGGTCTCATCCTAACAAGCATCAGCCTTAAGTTCTTTCCTTCTCTGTAATGGCCTTTCATGAGGTAATGCCTTCCCATATTGAGTTTATTGACAAAACTAGTTTGGAAAAATTGATTCACTTTCATACTTGAGAAAATTCAATGAAGCCTTATAATTTTATACTGCAAGTGAGCTAACTTAAGAATTTGAAAATATTAGACAATATTCATATACAAAAATGAAATGTTGGCAATTTTAAGATTAAAAAATGGTTTGAGATTAAAAGAATTTTCCATGGGAAGACAAAATTCATCATTTACGGAAAGATTAAATTTAATTAAATTACTCTTCAAAATTTAGAACACTGCTTGTGAAAAGTGCATCACTAGCAGATGAAACTTGGATTTTACTCCAAAAATTACTATTACAATTCTACCGAACGCTGTAAACTTAGCCTTAGTTGCAAATTAGTGCTTAAACGTGAATTATTCTTCATTATTAGCTTCCTTCACATTAAAATATTGTAAAATTGGCATCGACGAAATTTAAATTTGAAATTGTTTGAAGAATAAAATACAAGAGTCGCAAAAAATAGATTTTTCTGGAGAGCATAATTTTACGTACCCATTCTGAGCAGCAAAATAAAATCGGAACAGAGCAATTCTCGCACACATTTCGCTTCAAATCGCACAATCCAGACAAAATCCGTGAGCGTTAGTAAGCTTTGACGTCACTATCGAAGACTGGCATTTACATGTTAAAACCTGTCCCAAAATATGCCCAGGGGTATCTCGGGAATTCGACCGCGAAGGAGAAAGAATGACTACTACGATAGTGATAGAATGTATTGACGGAACTCTACGCAGGACAAACCCCCTCCCTAAATTTGGTAGCTGGAAAATGAGGAATCTATTCAAAAATATCAAAACTTCTGTCTATGAAATTAATGAAACCTTACCCGTTAATCCTTCATATAGTAAAATATCATTTATGAGAAGAGTTGGAGATTGTTGATTTGATATTATGTACGGAATTCTCATTCTAGTATGACTAAAGGGAGACTACCTTTACTTTTGAACCAAACAAACCTTACGGTGTCGTTCTCAATAGAATTAAAGTTCGAACAATAAATTAAAACCTATATTATAGTTCGATTTCGAATTTGACATAATTAGGCGAATATAAAAAGTCAAACTGTAAAGGTTTAGTAAACTTCACACAGGAATGGTGAAATTTCAATGATAAAATTTAAATTTCTAATGCAAATGGAACCTTTTAAAATTAAAAATACACAAGAAAAGAAAACACATTATCGCATCAAAACTAAATCGCGTGTAAAAATCAAGCGATCATCCCTTATTCAAAATAATTTAAAAGTTAAATTTAGTCTCTTATAGTATGAATTACCAAAATTTTAAAAGCCAACCCCAACAGAGGCAACGTACCGCGGTTAACTTTCGTTATAAACGTTTTCTTGCAGCGTTTTCCGTACTTAGCTAGTTAACGCATATGTTAGATCTAAATTTACGGAGTAAGACTAACTTTTATCCACTCTGCATTAACGTGATCAAGTTCTGTACTAAAATTTTAAAATTATCACGATCAGATACCACTAAAATTTGAAATATAACGAGTAAAATTTAAACATGAAAAAATGCGTCTCACTGCGGAGGGATAAAAAGTTGAAAGGAATTTTAAAAGCTTAGCGGAATTCTAAATGCAAAGTGCGCAATTCATCCCCACTTCAAATGAATGTATAATGCGATGAAGTATAACGAGTCAAATAGATCGCTCCACGCACTAACTCTTGGAAAATTCCGAAATCGGTCAAAGTACACCTAAAGTACAACCCGCTCTAAGTATTTAACTGTCCACTCGACATAATCCGTGTCTAAACCATAGAGATAACTTTTACAGAGGATATATAGCTTATAATTGAAGTACAAGAAATGAATAGAGAACTTACACGTGCATGCCGATCTGAATCCATTTGACAATGTGGTGATATGAGGGATAGCTGGACGAAGTACCTTTGGTTCTAGTTTGGAAGACATCCAGCGTTGTCCGAAAGAAATCGTGCCCTTAGCCAACTTTGCCTGCAATCAGAAAGAAAGTTTTCATGTTATCTTCGTCAATGGAAGATTTCAATTGCAAAACCTTGATGCCAATCTCTAAAGTAACTCTGATCTTAAGAAATGTGATGATATATTTTAAGCGTATAAGTCAAATTAAAGCACGAAAGTTCTAACAAAATTATCTCACACGACGCGTATGCATTGTTCTTACCTTTAGTCAACGCTGATACAACCGGGCTTCATTCGGAATTAGCTCAAAATACGCTGTCGACTGAAACCGCTGTCACAAGGCGATGCAGAAACCTCATGAGTCATGCACCTCAGTTCAACCATTAGCTCGAGGAAAGGACGAGATCTTCGGTAAACACGTCTTATATAGAGGTAGGGAGAAAGAACGATGGGTAAAAAAGACAAACGAAATCCACTGATAATGAAATGTATTTTGATTTAATCGAATTTCGAAAAAATGCGGCCTTTTCAAATATTTAAATTATTAAGTGGGAAAACGATATAAGATGTTATAACGCATTTACGTGATTTCAAGTTATTCGGGGTTGGTAAATTGTATTTTAATTTTTTAATAATTATTTTACTTATTTTTAATAGTCCTATTATATATTAAAATATTTATTTACAACCATATAGGTAATTTATTTGAATCGTCTGAATTGGATAGTAGTGATACCACTGACACTTTCCTAGCAAAAATTAGGTATCGTTTTTGTGATGAGTCTAGTGTAAACACAAATTATTTGAGGGCTATATTACCCAAACAACCACTGTTTGGATAAGGATGATTTAAATGATACGGCAGTGTCGCTTTAGGGCAAATACTTCAGAGTCCTCTTATAAAATTTTGCATCGCAATAAATGTACCAATATACCTGGTCGTTCTTTCGGCGAAGGTAACAGGTTAGATTAACCATTTTTGTTAATTTATCCCCTGCCATACACCACTGGTGACTTGGAGGTGTAGATCTAAATGCAAAGAGGTTTAATATGCTTGGATTGATGTAAGATATGCCACTTTTATGGCTTGCTTTCCGAGATTATCGAAGTGTTATCTATTACATTACATTTTTGCATAGCCCTGATTTCTGAGCGTCATGAATAGAGATGATAAGTGTGCCACCAAAGTTTTGCCTTTTTCTGGAGACACCCTGCTCTTGCCCTGATTTTAAAAATTATATAAACATGCTATATCTGAGTATTATCTGAATGCAAATATAAAGGATTCTGATGTGCCCCAAACCAAAGTTGATTTTGCTATCGTATTCGTACCCAAGTAGTACTCCTGCAAAAATTATCAATATTTCGGTATGTTAACTAACTTTATCTCAAACTTGATTAGCTAAATGTATTTGTAGAGACATCTTTTATGTAAATGTAAAATAGTGAAAACATTACTCTGCTATGTATGAGTAGGCTGTCATGACGATGGAAGGCCAACGGCTTTTTCTACGAGGTAAAGAACAGCCTTAAATATTATTGTTTCTTAGCCTTATAATACCAAAAAAGTGCAGTTTTAATTATTACATTAAAAGAGAATTGCTCCACATTAAAGGCATTGGTGAAAATGTGGAATATACTCTATGTTATTGAAAATTTTGTTTTACACATAGAGATACATAGGTATAGGCACTAGTCTATCAGTCTGATTGTTGACAATTTCTAAGTAAAACATTATGGGAGCCCTATCTTAGTAAGCTAAAATACTAAAATTCATGAGGATCTTACAGTGCATAATTTTTATTAGCACAAATGGCTAATTTAAAATCCATGACAATATCTCCTGAATTTGAGAAGTGTTAGAGATTTTCAGTCAGTTGACAAATTTGGCACATCTTTGAAATTCAGCTTGGGAAAATGATGATAGTCAATTTTAAAGCAAACGTTAATTGATTCACAAATTATTCTCAACTGTTTTGCTTCTTACATGGAATTATGTAAATTGATTAACACAATTATTTGAATAAGTTTTTCATATGATTAAAATTTTCCTATCCATCCTTTTATTCTTCCCAGTGATGCTTGTAATTACTATATATTTATCAGAGTAATTTGCGTGCATTATTTCATAAATAATATGCAACATAATTTTACTGATCCATCTAATTAAATGGTACTTGTATTTTTTAGAGAAGAGTAATGAAATATAGCAAATATTGGGTGATTCATCTGTCTGTAATGAAAGCAGTCTTCTGTTTAACTCCCTGCCTGGGACATGATGTTAGCTCAAGGTTGTAAAAAAAGGTAAGCCACCTAAGCTTGTAAATAGCAGATTTAATAGTTTATTCAATAATATGGTAAGTAATATGGAATGATATGATAGCTCAAGACCATATGTGATTCACAATAACATGGCTAGATAATAAGTTGGATCACAAATTATAAGGGAAATATTTCAGGTAATTTAGCCCGAGACCATATTTGATTGAATTTAACTAACAAAAATGTTCTAAGTCTTCTTCTTTGTTCTTTCTGTCCTAGGACAGGTTTCAGCGAAATTTTTGTCTCCACAGCATTCGGTTTTGCGTATCTCTCTTCATCTCGACATATGTCCTTCCTTCTTTGATGTCTGTTAGCATTCCATACTTCCTCCGTCCTCTTCCTCTCTTCCCTTCTATTTTCCCTTCTATTATCACTTTCTGTATTCCGTTCCTCCTTAAAATATGTCCTATCCAATTTGCCTTCCTTTTCCTAATTTCTTTCAGAATACTTCTTTCTTCCCCAATCCTCCTCAGTACCTCTTCATTACTAATTTTATCTTTCCAACTAATCTTTTCCAGTCTTCGCCAAAGCCATGTTTCAAAGCTTTCTATGTACTTTTCTTCTCTCTTTTTCAAGGTCCACGTTTCGGCTCCATACAGTACAATGCTCCATATGAAGCATTTTGCAAATCTTTTCCTAGTGGCCACATTGATTTTCTTTGCTGTTAGCAGTTTTTTAATTTTATTGAATGCTACTTTTCCTTGCCCAATTCTGCTTTTTATTTCTGCTGTGCAACTACCATTTTGTTCAATTAAACTTCCTAAATACTGGAATGAACTTACTTGTGTTAGCTTTTCTTCTGCTAACCATATATTTAAGGGTCCTTCTGACTTGGATATCCTCATTACTTTTGTTTTCCTTATATTTATCCTCATTCCATATTCTTCGCTCTTATTCCATATCCTTTCCATCATATTTTGAAGTTCTTTTTGATTGGTTGCTATGATAGCCTGATCATCCGCGTATTTGATGGATTTTATTCTCTCTCCTCCAACTTTTACCCCACCTGTGTCTTCCAGAGCTTCTGACAGTAATTTGTCTGCATATAAGTTGAACAAACATGGTGAAAGACAGCATCCTTGCCTGACTCCTCTTCCTATGGTAGTTTCCTTTGTTTCCTTGTCCCCTATTCTTACAACTATTTTCTGGTTTACGTACATTTGCTTAATTAATCTTCTGTCTTTCCAGTCTATGCCTATTTCTCTCAAGATTCTTAACAAGACATCCCATCTTACCCTATCAAAAGCTTTTTCATAGTCAATAAAGCAGACACACATCTCGCGGTTCAACTCTAGCACCCTCTCCGATAACATCCTCATACATCCAATCTCATCTCTCGTTCCTCTACCCTTGCGGAAACCGAACTGGTCATCCTTCAAGTTTTCTGTCTAGTATAACGTTGGTAATAAGTTTTCCCACGTGTGAAATAAGACTTATAGTTCTGTAGTCTTTACATTCCTGTGCATTACCTTTCTTTGGTATCGGCACCATTATCGTTTTAAGTATTTGGTGGAAATTCATTTTAATTCTCATTTGATTTAACAAAAATGTAAGGAATTTGTCACTTCAGTTAGTATTTTAAATACAGGATAACTTCACAAAATTGAATTATAAATATATTTGTATGAAGGAAAAATGCCTAGTTAAAAGTGATATAAACAATCTTCCATCAAAAATATGAATTAGGAGAAATAAAGTAAATAAATGGCTTGAAGATAACCTTGAAAATATCTAAAAATGGATGAATTAATGGTAACAATAAAGAAATTCCTTCATTTGATCAAAAGTATGCAAAGGATAAATTCTGAAGACTTCACTATAAATGCAGATCAAGATGAATATTCATTGTATTAATCCTGCAATAAGTTCTAATTTATAATTAAATCATGAATTTGAAATTAAAAATTCTGCCAGGAGATGAGCGGAAAAGTTTAAAATAAAGTCAATAAAGCAACCAATGGTTTTAATTAATGTTTTAATATACATGTTATTAAAAAGAACAAATGCAATTTTTGAAACCTAAGCATTTGTGATTCCATAATTACTTCATTTTAATCATTTTTTAATAAAGTAAATTTCTAGCAATAAGTTACTTCACTGAAGTAAATAAGAGCAATCTTGGCAATACTGCGATTGAGAATCAAGGATCACTACAGTAAATAGTTCTACAGCCCAAACAGCTGGAAAATTTCTTGTTCAGCTCAAAATATTCTTCCTTCAGTACCTTCCACATCTTTGTGTTCATTTATAAGTCCCTTGAATTCCACTGTGTTTATCCTCACCATGGTTAACTCGGACCTATAAACTGCAAGGCAAAAAGGGGAAATTTTAATTAATAACAGCAGCATCAGAAGAACATTATCTGCTGGTTATCGAAACAGAAGTAAAGAATTGGCATTCATATTGATCAATTACACTAAAATAATATCAATCATATGCTACTATGTTTCAAATTGGTAGGATAAATTATCACAACATCACACTATGGCTTTATATTAAAAATCAAAAGTTGTAGCTCATCTTCGATAAAATATAAATCAGCAATTTTATTAAGAATTCGAGTATTGGAATCCCTATTTATATCCTCCTACAATTCTCTATGGTGTTCTTAACCGAATCTCTTGAATTTCATTCAATTAAGTAGGAAGGAATAGAATTTTCTTCTAATCTTCCGAATGCTTGAATAACTTACATTTGATGCGTTGGTACTGTTTCCTCCTCTTCTTTCTAAAACGTGTTTTGGTATGGGATAAGGCTTTCTCTATAACAGTTCCTTCGACATTAACTAAACTGGGAGATACAAGTGGTCGGCCAATAACTGTGAAGTCCGATGCTCCGACGAGTAAAACCTAAGGATATGAATACAGAAATTAAAATTTGTTCAGCTTCTCCATTTCACTTAGAAATTGCAAAGTAACGAGCCTTTTGCATTTTAATTTTATCTCCAGGTTCCGGATCCCAATATCCTTCAATTACGATTACATCTTCATTTGTTACTTTGAACTGTTTCCCCATAACATGAATTACAGCAAAAAGTCTCCCATGGCTATCATTCTTGATCTGCTGATTCACTTTGGATATAATTTCTGCAACAGAAAATTTATATAGTACTGGGTTAATATTTCACGGATATAATAAGCATAATAAGCTAAATGATAATTACCTTTGGAAATTGAACTGTCCTGTTTGTCATCTTCCATGTACACTTGTTCTACAGCAGCTTTAGGTAAAGCTACATTTCTCGGGAAATTCGTGCGTACATTCCTGGCGTTAACGTCACAAAGTACAGGAGTACCTATTTAAGTCCAATAAATTGCTTTTTAGCGTTACATTCATACAAGAAAATTTTACGCATCGGCTTTAGTTGTGTAGTATCGCAGTTTCTTTTATGAAAGTCTCACCTGGTATTCGTTGGAAGATATTCCTACATTCTTTTAAAGAGAAATTAACGAGAGCTTTCTCAAAAAACCTTGAAATTAGAAAAGCCATTTGATTACAACTGAATTATAATTCATCAAAGTCCAACTGAAACAGAGGAATAATCAACTTTCATGGCCAAATCCGGTATAAACATTCACATGAGGAATTCTAACTTGTTTCGCTGCCGAGATCGTCATTTGTCGATAGAGTCGATACTTGCATGCAGACGATTTGAGTAAAATATGGGTCATACTTTGACAAAATTTCACATACAACGAAAATACTTTCATTACATGACTTTTTAAATCGTTGAGTGTTGAATCTTTATCTAAAGAGTAGTTTTAGTTACCATCGTGGTATATCTCTCGATGAGGTGCTCATCAAGAAATATGCCAAGGTGCTAGCAAACTTTTTGTCTCCCGATTATTTCTTGCCCCTCCACACTTCTTAGTATACAGATGTACCCAGAGTACCATTTAAGGTAAAGGATCTGTAATGTTTGCACTCTTTAACTAGGTATCAAATGTAAGAGCTATTTTACTATCGTTAGATACAGCAGTTAGAGTACATATTGAATAAACCACATTTTATAGAAGGGCCAGGAAAATTACTGGAGATGTTCTCATGAGCAATTTTTCACAGAATGGTTTGGAAAATTTTATTTCACCATAAAAATTATTCATTTAAATATTTAGAGAGGGTAGCTAGGTAATTCTCATAGAAATATAAAGGAAAGGTCCTGAGGAGTTTGTTAAATTTTCAATAATATATTGCAAAGCTAGGGTTTATTAATTATATGACTTCACATGTTAAAAGCTAGAATACAAATACTATCATCTTGAATACAGCAACTCCAATCCAAGGCTTAGTACTTCTATTTTCCAAAGGTTGCTGACACGGAATGACCTGAAAAGTCTCAAATAGGTCCTAAAAATCTTTATAGTAAGACTGAAATTCAACTATGGGCCGAAGTTCACACAGATGAATAAGAAAGCAAATTTATAATGAAGTAAAATGATGCTATTCATCCCTAAATCTTAAACTAATTTTACATATGGAAGCATTAGGACTCCTGTAAATTAAGAACCTTTCTAAGGAGCAACAATATCTGAGGAATGATCGAAACTCATGCTGGTAATAGTTAGTTGACATAGACTAGCGCACAGATTTCACAAACTAAGAAATGTTCAATTTTTACTAATATTGGTAATTATTTTTTAGTAAATAATGTGCAACAACTAGGTTCCTAATTAACTCACTGTGATGATTACTTGGAAAATACAAAATTTTGATAAATGCATAAAAATATAACCTCAAATGATTTCACTGATGTTTTTATAATGTGCTGCAAAATTTATTTTGAAATAACTTCCTATGAAAGAGCATTCTTATTTAAACTGCACTTTCATAGGCATAGGTATCTCTTTTATTTTTCTTGCAATTTACATTGCATATCAGGCATCAATTGATTTGATAATCTTTGAACATATTTCTCCATAGATTTATAGGGTGTTTATTAGTTGATTTCAGCAAACTCTTTTGAGTGCCATGGTAATTGTTTCTAAACACTAGTTGCTCACTGGAATTCAGGCAAAACTTTTCCAGTAAAGTAGATAATCCTACTCAAACCAGAGAGAGTATGCTGAAATAAAATTTAATTTAAAAAATATTAACAGTATTTTTGGAGACCTGTAACATATTTCCCTCGAATAGATGTCTAGGGAAGGACTCAGGGGAAGAAAGAAAAATCATTTCTCCACCAACACTGGGGAGAGATTTTGTCACCATAAATCCTACTCTGAAAAATACACATACATATAATGCAATAGCTCATTTGAATAACCCTGGCCAATGAGAACTAATGAGAGAAAAATAAGTGGAGAAGGGAACATTTAAGGGTTATCTGTCCCCCAAGCATCATTAAACAATTTTCAATCAATTCAATCAAAAAGGAAAGCTTTTTGTGCATGATTCCCCTCTCAGTAAGTGCTGCCTTTCCTATTTTCTGAGTTGGACAAGGACTATCTGCGCAGTAGACTTCTGAGTATTAGTCAAGTTAGCCTGAGTGCTGTATTTCTATACTGGCCACTCACTCTTGATAGTGTTTAATACATATATTCTGAGTTATTCCAGCAACTGAATAACTACTTCTTTTCTTTTAATACAAAAATTAATTTAATTTCAGGTTATCAAAATTATTATTAGAGTTCACTCCAGTTAGAAAGAGAATAATTTTCATTTAATTCAATTTCTCAATTAATGAGTAAACTAACTCGGTGAGTATCTAGAAATATTCAAAGATCAACCCTATTTAGCTTAAGAAAAAATAGATGCTTTGTGATTGTTTTTATTGTCATCAAATTTAAATAAAAATTACAAATTTAAGCTCACAAGTAAACCTGCTCTGCAAGTCTACCTATGAATTTTGCCTCAATATTATGTTTATATATGTTTGAGGGTGTATCTTATAAGATCAGCTACCAACATTTTGAGTTATAGATATATAACTCCTACAAATTTTTTTTTAGGCATTCAAAGTCAACATTTCCTTAAAATTTGATAGTTGTTATTTCCTGACTACTGATGGTCATAAACATTGGTCTTCTATTCAATTGCAACTATTGCTATCTGATAGTATGAACTAAAAGTACAAGAGGTCACTCTACTTACCTGTGTAATGAGACAATAGCCATAATATCTTCCCAAATATTGTACATCTAACAATATACGGAAAACACCAGTAGAACTTTGAATACTAATCACTGTCAATAAAATACCAGATGTATTATCAATGTATTATATAATATTTATTTTTGCATTCATATACCAAGTAAGTTTAAATATTATTTTGAGATCTTATCTCAGCCTACTGTAGATAATTGCACTCTATCTAAGGAAATTTGCATCAGCTTACAAGCGTAACTCAGATGCTTCAATTTATGGTAGTACTTTTTTCATTTTATAAGGTTTAATATCAGCCATCTTCACTAAAGCAATAAGGTATAACAAAAATTAATGTTTAATATGGAACTCTAAATTACAAATTGTGATCATTTCTAATTTAATTAAACTTTTATGATATCAAACTTCTACTCCTAAAATAGTTCTGAGACAAAGCAAAAGGCATGATTTTAAGGAAATTTAATACAGCTTTTAACTAATTTTAAAAGGTTAGTTTGAACTGTATAAAGAAAGTCATGGCCTTATTGAAAGAAGATTCAGAATCCATTCCTCTCAGTTTATATTTAATCAGTATTGTAATAAATAAAATTGCATCCCTTCACCATTTTTTGGGTTTTTCACAAAGCCATTTAAATCATTCATAGGTTAAAAGGAAGAAGAGGTATTCAAGATATTTGGTCTAGCCCAAAATAAAGACATTACTTATTTATCATTACATTAAAATCAAAAGATCACCTCAAGTTGTGAGCAGCAGAAGAAAGTTCAACATGTTTTGTTAGCAACTAAAAAAGAATCCCAATTTTTGAAATTTCAATTGATTTATTTTAAGATTGCATAAATAAGTTCAAATCAATTAGAAAAAGAAATGGAAATAGTGTCTGAAGTATAAACTTAATTGTTTGCTTTGTTAAATAATGAGTTTTAGATTTCATTGATCTCAGCCTATTCAAAATTATACCATACCATTTTACAATATACAATCAAATACAATCAAATACAGATGAAGAATCATTCGAGCTAAGAACTTTCGAGACATGATCATGTACTTCCTCCAAAGAAAAATAAAGTGAATCTCTAATATCTTTATTATATTCAAGGTTTAATCCCATTATGTTATGTAAAAATGGACCTGAATGAAAGGGGAATTGCTATTTAAATATAAGGTTATATTAAGATTTTTTCTAAAGTTATTTACCATTTTGGCGAGAAACTAGAATATCCCTACATTGCTAGCAATTTTGAGATTTGTAAATCAGTTTTCTCCCTAGCACAGACAAGGTAGCCAATGTTCCTAGTTTAGTGCTACTTAAGCAGTGTCTGAAATGTGATTTTTTATTCTCTCTATTGCATCTACATCTATTCTTCACTCCTCAATTTATTAGATGGAAATTTTATTATATGAGAAAATTCTAGCTATTTAGAAAAGTATGACAAAATACTCCTAAAATTTTGGCTAGGTAAATGTTTACAAGACTTTTTCTCTATGGAGAAAGCTATAACAACAGGTCTCTGAATAGCTTATTCTAAAGACATCTATGCTGTAACTGTAAATAATCAAGTTATTTAATGATGAGGATTTTTGTTTATGAAAAAAATTGACCCATTCTTTTATAAACACATACGGTTTTATTTACTAAAAATCAGTGCAAAACAAAAGCTGTGTAGTTAACAGCAGATAATCTCTATATCATTAAATAATGAAGGACATTTTACAATTTACTGAAGGGTTATTAATGGCATGTGCAAGAGATTAATATTGTCTTATATGTATATACCATCAGGACTGAACACCAACATGGGATGGTTGATTAAAAGTTTTTGAAACTATCAGCTCTCACTGCTTCATAAGCACAAAGCATTAAAATTTACAAAGGGCATCACTTCTAAAGATTTTTTTATAAATGCTGCTTCTTTTCACAGCCTGCACTCACTCAAGGGCCCTTTCAGTCTCTCTTTTGATGATTTATATTCACTCATTTCTTAAATTTAATTTCTGAACATCACACTGAAAATCTAAAACCTGTCCTTTGCTCTGTCTCCTTTCCCATTGTGGTAAACACGCAGTGGAGTGTAGTTTCCATTAGTGGTGGGACCTGTAATAAACATAAAAAAGTTTTTGACCAATCAGATGTATCACTTATTACTAAATAAAATTTTTAAGCTCAGTCCAAGCCAATATTGATATTTCTTGACAAAATAATCGGCTATCTTTTTGCCAAATTTTACTAATTCAAAATATTTCATTTATGAGCAATTTGCTAATTGAAGCTTCAACTCTTCTATAACCAGAGAGAAAGTCCCTAACTTAGTAGTATGCACAAGAGCAGTAACTATAGGCCAATAAATAGTATGGTTAATTACTTTTTATTAAAGGCAAAAGTAATTTAATATTTTTTATTTATTGGCAAGTTCATAATAGTAAAGAAATCATCCTAGAAAAGATATACATTCTGCATAATAGCGAAGTTAATGACAGACTACTACAATCCAAGTCATTGCTCTAATAATATTAAACCTCATCTCTGGAAACTTTTGCATATATTTTGTTTTACTATCTGAAAGTCTGTATGATGGAAAAAAGAAATATGTTCATTCCAGGCTACCACTTATTTTAAACTTGTGATTCAACTAGTTTGCGCTTCCTAATTTTACTGTTTTGCCATTTCTTTCCTTTATATACCCTATATATAATTAAAACACACAAAAACTTTCAAACAAATGTTATTTGATTCTCCAGAAAAACTTGAAACATCAAAGATTATGAAAAAACAAGCTTGTATAAGTAATATCACAGATGCTAATGCTGTTTGAGATAACTGTAAGTTGATAGAGCATAGGCAGTGAATGTATAGGCATAATTCCCATGTATTCAGGTGAGCTGGGGAAGGGGTATGCATAAATTTAGTGCCCCATCAAAGGGAAAATTAAGCATCATAATTAAGAAAAAGCAGCACTGTGAAAATGTCCTTGGCCTTCATTGATCCACCTACAGCATAATACATCTGCATTAAATGAAATGAAAAAGAAACTGTAAAGTTAGATGAAAGAAAGTTATATTTTGAAAGGTTGCAACAGCATCTGTGTTTAATCAGATGAGGGACACCATATACACTGTAATATAGGATTAAGATTACAAAGATATAACAGAGTAATGAAAAGCGTAACAGTGCATGCTAGTATGGAAACATTCAGAGATTTTTGACCAAGATATTCTCTTGAAAAGGTTTTCCAAGCCTTTCTAAATGCAAACATCTCATAAGTTATTACACTTATAGTTCCTTGAAAAATCAAGAGTAAAGTTAAGATAAAAGACACACAACTCAGATATATGTATAAAATAGATATCTGAGTTTAAAGTACATGCAAAATATATAAAAACAGTTACCTTCCACCACCAAATTTCTCAGTTAATTTTATTGGTTTGAATTGGATAATTCTTGCCCTCCAACAGCTTGTGCTAACATCCAACAAAATAAATATATTTCCATGAAAATATTTGCAAACTTTTTCACTAGAGACTCCATATTGAATTTTTTTTGACAATGTATATTATCATTCTCATAACTGAGATCACTTTGCTGCCTTATATAAGGCTGGATATAAATTTAAATAAGTTAAAAATGCATAAAAAAATTCAAGGATATAATTGCCAACAAAAGTAAAGGATCTTACATTAAATGTGATATCTCTGACATAAAAATGTAGACACTAAATGATCTAGAACACTGTTAACCACCCTCTATATTAAGAAATGGAAAAATGCAATAAATCAATCAGATGTGTCTATTTTTGATGCTACTGAATGAAGGATGATACACGTTTGAATCTACGTTTCATAGAACCTCTTTATGTTGCTTCATAAGAAATTTTGCAGCTACATTAATGTCCAAAGACAACAAAAATTGTCATTAAAAATATCATACAGAAGAGGATAAAAAGTTGATATTTCAATCAGAATTTCAAAGTTAATCTTGATCATTAAACACTGAAATATGTACATACAAAGTTTAGGAATATAAAAAATATATAACTTCATGATAATGATATAAAAGCAGCATATTTGGAGAGGATATATCAAATATGTTTCTATTAGTCCTGATCTTCAAATTTTGATTGAAACCCTTCACTAACTTTTTCTTCTGATAAACAATCAACTTTTGGCAAATATCTGACAAAATTTCTCAAATTGGTTATATCTGCAAAGCCTGAGGGATGGTTGAATCATCATCATCCTCTAGTAGTTATTAAATATTTTGCTGAGGCAAGTATGAAAGATGGTGTGAGCCTCAATGATATAAGTGAAAAAAGTATATGTAAGAGCAGTACCCCGTGAATTACGATTTAAAAGCATTCCATATGAAACCAAGATGAAGAATGCTTCACTCAAACCTCAGTAGCTTTAATGTTATTACAAACATGAACAAGACTGAAATGAAATTAAATGAAATATATATTTCTCTTTATCTTATCTTAAACTAAACTAGTCAGTAATAAATATACATATCTAAAAACATACAATTAATTATCTAGGTTATTTTTGCAATAAGATTGTTACATTGTCATGATGGTAACCAGATTCAAAATTTTAGAATCACAGGAGTCTATTGTTAGCATTTTGCACAATATTTACATGCAAATTTAATGATTATTCAAAGAATAAGTGAAAAAGTCTGCATACAAGGAAATAATTCCCTGAATTCTGGCAGAATGAAAACATTAATTAACTACTGTACAAAAAGGAATTGCTTCAAATTAATGAGTGGCTCTGTATGGATTAGGGTATGAAACAATAAAATAGCAAAAAGCATGTTTTTTATTAACATGAAAACATATTTCAAAATACTTTTTATATAATTCATAAAAATCATAAATACAATACTAGTTAATAATATTACATGAAAAAATTAAATACAAAAGGTTGATACAAGTTAAATTAATGCCTAACGATTGATTTCGAATGACTGCTGGTAGTTATCAATGAAAACAATCAGAACTCTTTTTGGCTATCAAGAAAAAAGGAACAAAATAAAAATACATATTTATGGGGAATGACTTTGTATTCACATTTCTAATAGTTGAGGATTAATTTATGATAGAAACCTAACTGAATAATCAAATATGAATCTAACATTAGGGTATGACACAATGGAAACTGAAGTTTCATATTAAAACAAAGCTGATTTGTAGAAGTAAAGATTGATTATTTGATATCTTTATGAGTCTTAGCCAGGGGTATTATGCTATAACTGCATGGCTACGAATAAATTGTATCACCAGCTGAGGCCATATGAATGTATAGCCTCAATGTTTATTTTGAATAATAGTTTGATACTTAGCCATGAAAAGCATGGCTTCAACCAAAACAAAAATGTTTAAATATCACAAGCTACTTGATTACCAAGAAACTATTCAAAATAACTCAAAAGACAAGTAGTTATTTAAAATGACCTTCTGTGGGATTCACTTTAAAACTTTCATTCTTTGTCTTCAAAAGCTTACAGTCACTGTCTAATTTTTCACTAAATAGATTTAATAAATATTTTCCAATAATTTGGTAAGAGTATCTAAGCTGACATTATTTTCCTTTGATAATATTATGATTTTACATAAATCATAATAAGCAAATGCCAAACAAACAGAATAAAAACACTGCGTATGTGTTTTGATGAGAATAAAGTAAGCACAAGTCGGTTGCAAATTCTTTCTAAATGAAATCAATTTCTCCACTGGCAGAGGAAATTAGTTATGGCATAGCATTTCTCTCCCAAATTCCAATATTAAGAGTGGAGTATTTTTGGCAGATTTCTTGAGATCTCATGTCATTTGTAACAAAAAGTTACAGTATAGTGCCCAAGTTCTAAGGTTAAATGATATCTTAAAAAGTTTATAGATCATAATAACTTGAAGTATTTAATATTTACATTTTATAACATTTTTAACAGATATCATAAAGAAATAGGAAAAGGAGATTAGAAAATCGAGGGAATTTATAAGAAAGGTGAATATGTTTTTCATTCGTATTGTTTTAAAAATTATATATTTCACTTAAAATATTATAAATGTCTTTCAATTTTATAACCTTAAATGGTAATAAAAGGCTGCTTAAGCAGAGAACTTTATAATTAAATGGAACTTGTTTGTAAATGAGAAAAATCACACCTTGAAGATAAGACTAATTAATTTATTCTAAATTTTAGATTAATAAAACTGAAATAAGTAACTTTATTATGGCTGAATATAATAATAATAGTTGTTTGAATAATGTCTATTCCTCTCTCAAGATTTACACACACTTTCTGCCAAAAGTTAATGACTTTGATAAAACTTTTCTACTTATTTTCTCTGAAGAAATATCAGACTATTATCAATATTTACGTGGTTGCAATTTAAAAATATCTAAAGCCTAAGTATACAGCACTAAGAAGCCATTGAATTTCATGCAAATATTTTAGTAGCTTTCATTAGGATTCAATGTAGAATAATGAAAACTTTTTTATCTTCATATTATAAATTTGAATCTATTTTATGAGATTTATTACTGTACAGTATTTGTATATTTTTGCTTGCATAAATTACTTCAAATTAAGAATGAGAGATGGCATTTAAATCAGAGCATGCAGTGCACATAAATTATGCAAGAAGAACAGCATACCACCACCTAGTTGACAATAAATTTGATTTACAATTGCCTACTAAAGTTAATATACCATGCTCCCTAAGAGATACTAGAAAAAAGCACTATATTTTAGGCAGACATTGACAGTTTAAGAATATGATGGCAAGATGCCATATTTTGTTCAAGTATGAAACATTTTGGCAAGCAACATAACTATTGATTGTCATAAGTTAACTTCATGATTTTAAATATTAAAAATTTCAATAGATAGAATTAAATATTAGCATTATTTTTCTAATTCAAATAAAGAGATATTTAATTTTGTGACGAAGGAAGCTTTTCGGAGAGACCAAAACTCATACTTCTAATTATTTTTTCATAAACTTATTTATTTAGGATAATCCTAAAAAAGAGGTCAAAATGTGGAAAATATTTAAGTGATTGATCTTTAAAACTTCAAGAAAATTAATTATCTTATGTTTCATTCAATAAAAATTGTACTAAAATAAATGTAAATAGCTGACCTGAATCAATGTGAATAAAAATTACCACACAATTCAATTTTCAGTGAAATTCTTAGCCTCCTTATAGCAATAAAAGGCATTGGATACTTTTTACAGGATTTAAAAATTAATGCTATACATACATTCCAGCTACAGAAAACAAACTAATATATTTATATATACAAACAGAATAATACAAAATCAAGCTACATCAATAATTACAAGTGCCCATAAGACAAGAGATACAAACATTGCAACATATTAATCCTGTACCTTCAAAAGATGAGTCATTTCCTCTCCCTCCTCCCCAAGCCACTCCTCCACTACTTCCAGATTTCATGCCTCCTGTTCCTCCCACACATCGTGTCTTCAGGCAACAATGGTAAATCAGGAAATACAGGAATCCTATGATTGCAGCAGCAATTGCACCTCCTTGCAAGAAGATCTTGAGATCAAAGTCCATCCAGGTGAATGCTCCAATCACTGCTCCCAGACAACGGCCTGTAATATGAATAAGTATGAAATTACAAAAACAGTTACCTCAATTATGAAACAGGAAGTCATATAAATGCAATTAAATTACTTGAAATTTCTAAATCCATGTTTTAAGTCGACCACATTTTAATTAAAGAATCAACTTATAAAAAGTTAGTTATTATGAAACTTCTGGAATAAAGAATGAATTCAGTAAATGATGCAACAGAGCATTTTAACTATATCAAAAAACAAAATATTTATGCACAATTTTACACCACATTCACTTTGATCATGTTATGTTTATTACAGTTTCTGATTTCTGATTGGATACTGGCAGAAATATTGTGTAAACCTAGGTTATAAGAGCTGTTTGCTCATATGCAAAGTTATAAAAGGTTATTGATTAAAAGAGTTTACATGCCTAATTAAAAATTTATTAGCATAACTAAACAAAATTTTCAAAGAAACAACAATGACTAACGTAAGTACAGTCTATTCATAATCATAATAAAGTAGGTTAAATATTAATAAAGAAAGTAAAGACCTTTATTCTCCAAATATATGAAAATTCGAGTTTAAATTCACCCCTATAAATGCAAGCAGGATAGACAAGTGATAACTGAGGAGTAGAGGCATGAATACCCAAGGTATGTAACCACACCATGGGTATATAATCATCCTGCCAGTTGGTGCATAATTTCAATGCTTTTATTCTTACCAATGCAAAAGTGGGCAACAACAGCAGCTGCCTGAGCAGTTGCAGACATTCGTGGTGGACATAGAAGGTGTGTGTAGTGAACAGCTGTGACCCATGCTAGTCCAAGAGACATGGGGGCAGCAACAGCTTCTGATAAGATGCACCACCATCCATTTTCAACAAATGAAAACACTGAAAAAAAGATAGAAATTGATAATTTAAATCCATTATAATCATCTTTCTCATCTTAAAAGTAGCATATATTTCTATCCTCTATTTTCCATTTCTTAATTATGTCATCAATTTATCCTCATCTTCCTTAATATACTGCTGTTAAATTTTCTTTCAACAGTATGAGCATTAAGCTAAAATGTTTTCAGGAAGTTCTTTTTAAGTTTAAATTTGATGCTTCGACCAAAAAATTATACATATAGTTATACCATGATAATGATATATTCCACATCATATAGTAAGAAGTAATTTCAATTGGCTACCATATGTGGGCAGAACGTTTGACTTCAATGAAAGAGGTTCTGAGTTTGATTCCCGGTTGGAGCCCACTTGCGAAAAGCACTGTGACAATACTATTATTAGTAATTTCAACACTTCAAGTTTCCCTACAATGATATGAATGTTGTTTGATGAAAATTACACCCAGCAGTTATGTCATCCCATAATTATAAACTAAAATGAGAAGCGAAAGGTAACTTTAGAAATGTAAGAAGATAAGAAGAATCAAGGATTCCTTCACTTAACTCAAAGGTTAAGCTTCTCACCTGAATATCTCACAATGTAAGCAGTGAATGCAAGGATCAGAATGTTTGCATGACCACAGATTTCTATGAATTTCTCTGCATACCACATCAGTGGCATGGCTGGCAGTGCTGCAGCTGTCATCAGAATACCAAGGAGTAGGAGTAGCATGTAAGGAGGTGGAGAGGGAGCAAGCCATCCATTTTGACCATTATCTTCCAGAGTTCCATTCTCAGCAATTGTGTCATTGTTGTCTGTGACCTCTGAGACACCCATCACATCTGACAAGTACCTGGAAAATAATAAAAAGGGTTCCGACTTCAGTTTTACAGAAATCATTCATTTATGAAATTTATAGGATAATTGTTTGAAAGAAATTAAATTTCATAGGTCAAAATTCAAGCTAAATCAAAACACTTCAGAATTTAAGAAATGTACAATTTTGATTCTCATTTTTATTCACAACTAACAATAAGAATGAAGATTGGACTCCAAGTAAATGACAGTAAAAAATATAAATCTAACATAGTATCTAAAAATAATACATTATTAAATGAAGATATGCACAGAAATTTTGCTATTACAGAAGTTAAATCATAAGAATATGGAGAGCAAAAAAATAACTTACTAGTTTCTTTCTGAAATTATGTAATTACTGATATATCTTTGTCAAAATAACTGGCATCTCCAGGAGTTTATACTTCCTTATTAAGAATTACTACCATAGAGAATATATGTATAATCAGATGAATATTAACTCTTACGTCATAATAATTGACTTCAGTGGTGAAAGTATTAATTAAAAATAAGATTTACCCTTTCCTGGCCCAATTGTAATACCCTCTACACCACATATATTAGGAGGAGAGGGGTTTTGGATAATAGGCCTAGAAAGGGTTAATATTAAGTAAATAAAATATAGCTAACTCTATGCAAGACTTACCAAGAAGTATAGGAGCCAAGTCCTCCCCAGAACATCCCAAGTAGCACAAGTACAAGAAAGAGAGCAGCTGATTCACCAGCATGAGTAGAAAGTTTTGGTGGGGGATATGGACCAAGCCTTGTTCTTGGCCTAGGTCTCCTGGGGTAGAGTACTGGAGAGGGCTGACTAGGTCTTGGTTCACAGTTTGAATTCTTGTAAACTTTTCTTGGTTTTCTTGCCTCTTCACCAAGCAATACTGGCAATGGAAAAATCAACAGGAACACAGCTACTATCACGGCAAAAATAGAGAAGAGTACAAAAGGAGGCCAAGGGAATGGGAGGTAGCGCAAAGAACTTGAAGAGGAAGTGTAGCTCCATTCATTCTGTTGAAGTATCAACAGTCCAGATGTAATTGGAGCAGCAATAGCTATGCCAAGAGCACCAGATGCAAGTTGCTTCCCTGGTGAAGTCAAGGATGGGAGAAGGAGAGTTGTATCTAAGACTGTCAATGCAGCAGCAGGAAAACAGTCAGCAACTGAACGAACAATAAGGTATGACCAGAATGTTAGTCTTGGATCTCCTAGAAGGTTAGGACAGGAACCACTAGGACCCAACAGGCTCACACCATAATTTATGTGATTGTAAGGCTGGTCAATGGAACAAGTAAACATTCTACAATGAAGACAGGAGAGGTTGCTGTACTCCATTCCTTTAATATTGAATGATGAGATAGGATAAACACAAAGTTCATCCTGTTCAGTACTGAAATAAGAAATAGATATGATGAGTTTTCATTACCTTGTGGATTTTTCTCAAGTATAAAATCAATAATTATACAATAATTGCAGATGATACTTATTAAGAAAAAAATAGGAAGAAATATTTTATGCTGAATTCAGGGCTATATTTATATGACTCAAATAAACAAAGAAGCTACTCATTTGTAATTAAAACAGTTTCAGTTTCTGAAAAGGACTATATCAGGCTTAACTTGGTAAGATTCCTTCATTATGATATAAAATATTAGTTATGCATGACAACAGCTACTTATTGCATTATAACTATATATTTGTCTCTGTTCCTAAATTACAGGTGTAGCATAATCATCTCATTACATTGACATTTGATCTATTAATAATCACGGAAGCAGATAATAAAATTAATATTCAGTACCAAAAATTCAACCTTGGATTTATAAAACATCAAGAAATGGCTTATCTCAATTTCATAATAATAAAAGTAAACTAACAAAATACGTATATAAAATTCATGAGGAAAATTAATTTATTTGAAACAGCAAAATATAATTCATAAATAGTTGACTCATTCAAAGAATTTGGGAACCATAAAAACAAGAGTGCCTAATTATAATTTTGGTTTCTACAAAAACAAACAAGCTGCATAATGATCAAGGAAAGATAAATATTTTGCACATAGAGGCATACCTTAAAATCCAAGGATATATAAAAGTCAAAAGTATTTACGAGACAGAATAGAACCAACACATTCTAGAAGTAATCTTGTTAACATTCTTCAACTTTAAAATAATTATGCTAGTAACTGTTTAGTAAAAATGCTGTTATGTAGTAATTTTTGGGTTATAGAGTCTAATTCTCCATCAGTATAGGCCCCCAAAAATACTTTTTCATAAGTTATAATTAGTACAATTAGTTGTAGTTCAAGGGTCTCTAGTTAGAGAATTGGAAATGTAACATGTTTGTCTTAGGTAAAAGCAATCCTGGGTTTGATTAACCACCAATAAGTTTAGGGAGGCATAGATTCGGGGGGCCTAAACTTATTGGTGGTTACCAAACATCAAGATAAATATGCGTTTTTAACTAAATTAAGAAATAGCAATCTAGGTAAATTCACCCATTAACACATGGTATTGCAATCAATGTGCTAATTACCTGTTACAACATCAAGTCTGTCCTCATATCATGGTCCTAGTTGGTTGAAATGAAGTTTCTATATTTATAACATACATATATTTATTTCCTTTTCTGTCATAATATGAATTATATATCATCAAATGTGTACTTCTAAAAAAGGTTGCTGACCTTAGCAATGTTCCTGTCAATGTGGCATTGACAGCCAAACTGCTCTCTGGAGAAGAGAAGGCATGGCATGTTGCAGAACCTTGACCCTGCATTCCTTTTGCTTCAGAATCACTATCACTGAAGCAAAGGTGAGGGAGGCCTTTATTCTCGATTGATTCATCAGGAGACTCTGATGCAGCTTCTGTAGTTTTCCCTACTATTTCATCATATTCATCTATTTCATCATGGTCTAAGTCAGGTGATTCTACTTCCAAGTCAGGCTCTCCTGGAGGTTTGAAAGGAAGTGTAGAAGTTTCAGGAGAATTTTCTGTACTCTCCTCCTCCGACAGAAATGATGAACCTGGAGCATCCTCACATCTACAGTCGGTCAAAACTACTGATCCAAACTGTAACATTAAGAAAGAAAAATTAAGGAATGCCAACATGAACTGTTATCCTTTCCCAAATGGGCTAATTTACTTTTCATATAAAAATTTCCTGATAATCTTGTAATCATTGACTGAAAATTTGTAAAATGAAAAAGAAAGTAATTTTACTTATAGCTAGTTTTTAAGCTGAAGTCCTTATCTGTCATTGAATTCTGGGAGTCTCCCTAATTTTTGCTTGATTAGGGAAATCTCTTCAGTCTTCCAGTGAGAGGTTAAATCTTCTGGAATATATGCTGATTCTAATTAAAGTTAATATAGTGCAGTATCTGTTTTGTAAAGATCTACATATCACATTTGCCAACTCTTTTAGAGGCTAAAGTAGTTTGAAGTATTATTTCACATCAGTCACTTTGTTATTCCTAAGATTTGTATTGCATTTTGGTATAATCATGTACTGAAAGAATCTATGAAAACACACAATTCATTCTGAATGATAATAGAAAAGTTACTTATACTTCTTTTATTTAATTTTTGATTCTATTCATAATATTTTATGATATTCAATACACCACAAATTATGGATCACATCAACTTAAAATATTGAATATCGGATTAAATCCTCCAATAATGGATTTCATTTGACCTCATTTATTTGCATATTTTCAACAATTCAAATAGAACGTTCATGCGAAAATTTTCGGTGACATATTTCATAAAAAAACAGAATGGCTGTTGCGACGAAAATATCAACAGTTTTAATAATTAGTAGCAGAAATTGCTTCTGATTTACATTCGATGACAAGAAAAGAATTATTTCGGAATCGGTTTGCGTAAATTAGAAATTTCCTGGAATGAAAAATTTTCTAGGTGGCAACGGGGGTAACAGGGATTAAGAGACTGTTTGCTCCATGCATTCATGTCCGTTTTTCTAAGATCTACTCACCCTTTCTCCACCCCACTCGTGGCATTCGTCGGCACACTTCTCTTGCACAATCATGCCTCCTTCCATATGATCACCACACCTAAATGTCACGTGGGGGGTGCGGGCATCACGCCTTGTCACTATTGGCACCACAAGAAGAAGTAGACAATACGCCACTGCTGAGAGGAGAACGAGCACAGCCAAGAGTGTCCTCAGGCGCCGGTGACCTTTGGTTCGAGCTGTGAATATTTGAAAAAGAAATTTAGCGACTGAGTGTGAGTGAGTTAAACGATATCCAAAATATGGAGAAATTTTTTACGGATTAGAACGACTACATTCTATAATGATGACTCTTTTACGTCGTTGACAAGTGAAAATTCGAGTATTCCGATTATGACAGTGAAATAACTTCGAGGAATCATGCCTTAATGCCCTACTTAATGCCGACTATATACGAGTGTGAAGACTTTTACAAAAGCACACTATTTTGAAATTTATAAAAGTCGTAAATAATAATCTTATATAACATCACAGTTGTGTCAATATTTAATACATCTTAGAAACTCGCCGTAAAAATGCGTTGAAACAATTTTTAGAAATCAATTTCTTGCCATTTCTAACGAGAAAAAAATAAAATATAAGGATATATTAGTAAATGTAAAGCGCTTATTTAAAAAAAAAATAGAGCCAAAATCTTTCCCTTTCGATTTCTAATGTGAAAGAAATGGAAATTTATTATAATTAGATTATAACGTCGTTGCTCTCGAGCGTCTTAGAAGCGTCTTTATCGGGTTTCAACATAGATTCTGCTCATTTTATCAGAAGTACCCAAGTGCCATTCGGGTTGTATAATATTCAGGATATTGGTATTTTTCAGAAAATCTTTAAAAAAAAACTCAAAAGCAGTACATACTATGCACAAACTTAGTTCGACTTCTTTACCGTGGAGGGATATGAAGGCAAGGGGATTCAGAGGACAATATCAAACGTTTTCCTATAAATATATATTAGAAGATACGAGTATATTTGGTGGGAACGGATGATAAATCATAACTGTAATTATTACTATTATACATAGTATTTAAATTATATATAATGTGATTATTAATTATATACTAGTGAATTCCCCCCTCAAAAAGACGGGTATTAATTCGATTTATAGAAAATTAAAATTAAATTTCCAATGATTAATTTACATGTACCCGTCATATTATCTGCCAATAACTAGCATGCAGTAGTCTACTATAACTAGCCTTTTTGTTGAATTATAACACCCATCAAAACGGCCGAGTGGTTAGAGTGTCTTACACGTATTTCCAAAAAGTCCAACCATAATCTCCTAAGATCAATCCAAATACTCATCCAAAAGTTTATCCTCAGTGGTTCGAATCCTGCTTAAGGAAGTGTTTTTTTCGGAAAATTTCCTTAAAAAAGAAGCTTCATAACAAGTAGCTAAGAAGATTCCATCGCTTGCTTGTTTTAATGAAGAAATTCTTCACTTGGTTAGTTTTATTTTAAATACGCGCAAATATCTTTACGTATTTAATATTTCAATATTTTTCCAATATTAACCTTTATTTCATTCTATAAAATCCATAAAACCTTTAATTTCGTTCTAATTTTGACTCAATTCCTCGCCCATCACGCGTTTCCACGGCTTATTTCAACAAACCAATCCTCCCTAATCAATAAACGAATTAATGGGGCACTTTTATTATATTTCATTTTTTTAAATGGGGATTTCGGATTTTTTTAATGGGGATTTTGGGCGTTTTTTAAATGGGGATTATAGGCATGTTTTTAAATTCATCGATGAATTTAAAAACGTGCCCATAAGCTCGGATTTACAACCGCCTTAGTCGTCTAGGGTCGTCTGGCTATGTACGAGGGTCATCCGGAAAGTAGTACCCGTTCGTGAAATAAAGACACAAAAGTAAATATTAACAAACATAAAAAATTTTATTTGAAAGAGGATACTTTAAACTACTTCTCAACATAATCTCCAAGCATTTTAAGGCATTTGTCATAACGTGTGACAAGTTTCTGTATTCCTGCTGCATAGTCCTCCGCCGCCAGCTCATTGAGATACAGGGTCACTCCTTCTTTAAGTTCTTCATCGCTGTCAAATCTTTTCCCCGCCAAAAAGTCTTTAAGCTTTGTAAAGAGATGAAAATCTGAAGGGGCCAAGTCCGGGCTATACGGTGGATGGTCGAAAGTTTCCCATTTGAATTGCTGCAAAAGTCTTTGTGTTATCCCAGCTGCATGAGGCCTGGCATTGTCATGAACGAGAATGACACCAGTAGACAATAGACCTCGCCGCCGATTTTGTATTGCCCGCCGTAATTTCTTTAATGTTTCACAATACGCATTGGCATTAATAGTGTCTCCACGGGCCATAAAATCAATAAGCAATACACCTCGTCGATCCCAGAAAATGGTTGCCATGAGTTTCCTGGTGGACAGAACTGTCTTGAATTTTTTTGGTTTGTTTGGTGAATGAGCATGATGCCACTCCATTGACTGTCGTTTACTCTCAGGTGATGAATAACAAACCCATGTTTCGTCACCAGTAATTATGCGAGTCAAGAAAGAGTCTCCTTCATCAGAATAACGTCCCAAAAACGTCAGTGCTGCAGCCATACGCTTAGTTTTGTGCTCATCTGTAAGCATGCGAGGGACCCATATTGCACAAATTTTTGCATAATGCAGATGGTCTTTAACAATTTCATGAACAATTGTTCGAGAAACATTGGGAAAATGCTCACAGATGTCATCAATTGTGACGCGCCGATCGTTCCTCACGAATTCGTCAACTGAGCTCACCAGTTGGTCTGTAATGACAGACGGTCTCCCCGAACGCTCATCGTCGTGTGTGTTCCCCCTCCCCATGTTGAACTTGCGACACCACCGCCGAACAGACGACTCGTCCATTACATTGTCTCCATACACCTCCTTTAATTGGCGATGAATATCACATGGGCGAACGTTTCTTGCATTGAGGAATTTAATCACTGCCCTCACTTCACAACTGGCGGCGTTCTCAATTTTTTTAAACATTGTAAACAATCACAGAAACAACACAGGCAATGCTAGCGTCACGCAACTTGGCTCAGAGAAGGCAGACAAGCCACTGAAGCTATCTGACCTTGTCCAGCGGCTACTCGCGTCGTCAGCACTTCATGCGGCACTAACGGGTACTACTTTCCGGATGACCCTCGTAGAACCGCAAAATCTCCATTTATTTTATCAAAATTCCCTCAATTTGGAATCCAAAGCAATAATTCACAGCAAAAATAAGAATCCTTTTTCAATTTCCTTTCTTTTGGCACTTCGATTTCGTAAGATCATACTTCTAATTTCATTCAGCCTAAGAAAAAAATGTCTGCAATTGATCAAAATGAACTTTACGTGAATTTCTTGCGACAGCATTTTTAAGTCGTCCATATTCGAACCAAGGATACAATCAGAAAGAAAATAGCGATATCTGTTTTTCTACTGATCCTCTAACGAATTTTTAAATTTCATATTTCTATCTCTTCGGGAAGTGAAATTTATTCCGATATTTCTCCCGCGTAATTCTCACTCGAGCTACTGTCATCGGATAATTGAATATACAAAGACGAACTCAAAGACTTTTCTTTTTATTAATAAATTAAATACTTATCCTCCTCAATATTTTTTTTCGTTTTATCCTTCACCGCGTTTGGCTCTCCTCATTTGTAATACCTTCAGTTGTTATTATCCTATTCTAATTACACCAATTTAAGTGACTGGCAAAGCAATTGAGTCTCTTTCGCTCCTGAAGGCAGTCCAGGTGTTCGTAAGCAATGCGGAAGGTCTTTCAACCTTCCAATAATCAGAGAGGGTGCGTCGGAGTGCTCAATGAGTGCGGAACTGAAGCCAAATCAGTTCGTCAACAATATTTGTGGCGCGCGTGCGGGAGTCATTTGGAAGACTTCCCGAGGAAGGGGATTATGGGGCGTGTAGCACGCTCATTCACTCTATTAGACTCATGGGATCCGATTGGGATCGAAGCCAGCGAGGAATCTGTCACCTGTGGGCGTGAAATATCCCAATGATTGGACACTCGGACATAGTGGACTTTCAGCCAGCTAGAAGCGCCGAAGAAATATTTCGACGAGTTTTAAACGATGTAAGGAACACATACACCTAAACCGCCTTGCCTTAAGTTGACAACAGCAGCCCTCATTAATAGTAAATATTTTTTATTCGTCGCACTTTGATGATAGTTAAATTAAATACAATTAAATCCCTAAGTTCACTTCAAGCGAAGAAAGTCTAGGAGTATGGTGCCGTAATAGTTTAGGGAAAGGTGTTTTCCTGATTTATTGAATAATGACGTCTAGAAGCTTAAGCAGAGTTTTCCTAGGGGGACTCAAACTAAAGAGGAAAACGCAAAACTGTCTACAGTAGAGGGGCAGGTAAATTTCCACCCGAAATGAACAACGTGGCGACAAAATTTACTCAAATCTGATTTATATTCGTAAGTCTGTTTTCTACAGAGCTTTACAGAGTTACATACAATTAATACTCAAATAAAGAAGAAATTATTAGGTGAAAAATAATCAACATTTTAATTTTTCATTAGGGAAGGTGCGCCTGGTCAATGCTATTACTGGAGACAACTAAGTGAAGTACTAAATTAGTTACAATATATAAGACTAACTTTTCGAGCATGAATAGAGTCGATCTAAAATATGATGATTTTTTAGTACAAGATGCATTCTAAATAATTTTGACGTGATAGTTTCCGATACATGAAATTTTTGAACAGCGAGAAAAACTGATCGGCTCGGCCCTGGTTATGTAGTTTCTCAACTTGTTGGACCTTTTTTAATGGTACTCGGTGAATATCATGTCGATGATCGAATAGATAGTTTTCGCCAAAATTAAACAAAATCATTATATTTTGTAAGTTTACGCTTTCAAAATACGGAAACTTCGCCATGGGAAAAGATAATGTCACTACTTTTTGCAGCTTTCATAGGCGACATGGTGATTTCCCGCGTGTATAGGACTCAAAATAAAAAGATAATGGAGAATACCTTTTAAAGAATAAAGTACTCGGAAACTCAAGCAACACTGACAGGAAGAATGACCATTCATTTTAGACTATTTATTACAACACATATTTGAAGAGAAATGTTTATTCGATAAATTATTATTATGATTGTTGGCCGACGATAATAAGCTGATCAATAAAGTTATTAAACCATTTACATTTTTATTCTGAGAGGCAGCCTTTTTTTCTTTGCATTGGTATAATAATTATTGGAAAATATAGGAAAAAGTAGCATCGATAAATATTTCCCTTTTTTCTCAAGATAGTCGTCACTTGGTAAAAGAATTCACGCCACTCCTTCGAATTCCTCTTGGGCGATCGGTTCTCATGGAAGTTTTCCATCTCTCTTCACCGTGATGCCAGCCAAAATTTTATTGCTGGCATGCAAAGAGCGAATGGAATAATTGGACGCACACCCCGAAGATACTTCCGCCTCTGCCATAAACACAGCTTGCTATGCACCTCAAGTGAGACCCTGAATAAACAAACAGTGATTTGTTCGCTATAAGCTTAATCGGTCATCAATCCGAACTATTAAATCATCTCTATGATTACGTAAATAAATCCTTTAGGCCTGTTTAAATTTAGGAACAATTCTATTAGATTACTTATCTAAAAATATTACGCCTGTATCTACGCTTATATTTATGTATGTACGTTAAAATCAATCATTGCGCGTACATCTTGAATTAAGCATTCAACTAATTAACTTTTAATCTTGATTTTACTCTGTAATAAACTAATGAGTGCGTTAGAAAGAAAGTTCAATTCTGACATACATAAAGCACTGCGTAGAGTAATTCATCCGTAAATTAAGGAATTGGTACTATGTAACAGTAATTCCAGTACAAGGTTAATTCGTTTAATGAGCAACTTTGTTTCCTAATTTGCCAGACAATGAAGATTTTTTTCGCTCTTTTTGGTTTTAGATAACAAATACGTTTACTGCTAAATGTTTTTATTTCTGATAAGCTCGTGCATGAGCGATACACACAAGAAATTAAATATGAGAAATTTGCTCATTCTTGCGTATCAGAAAACTAAAGGCCTTTGGTAGTGTTTACGTATATTTTACTGAGCAAGTTTTCTTCATCAACCGAGTTATCACTGCATTTTGAGAATTTATAAATTGTATTAAATTGAAAGAATAGTGCATCACAGGCTTATATTTAGATATTCATATTCTGGTTGATGAGAACAAAATTCATAGAATTTACAGTAAGACTAACGTATAAGAAAAGAGTCAATTTAGAAATAAAATGAAAGAGATTCCCTTTAGGCAAAAGACGGATAATAAACACATAAGACCAAAAAAAATATTGCAAGTTTGCATTTTCAAGTGGTCGACACATGAGGAAGACGCTGGCGTAAGCAAGCTGATGGAAACGTGCTGGAAAATTAGATTGAAAGAAGAGGATAAGAGCGCTCCTTTGTTTAAGGCCACGGTTATGATAATGAGGAAAGAGTGCCACATATGGTGCCTTTATTTGATGAAAATAGAAACCTGACACTGAAACCGATTCAATGTTCAGCTGGAAATTTCTTCCTAAATCAATAACCAAAAAGGTAGGACTATGTAAAGAGCATTTCTATTTAAAAACATTGACTCGTCCGCAAGAAAATTTCTTTTCCAATTTCAGTTTATCGCAAAAACCAAATCGAATAAAGGCCTTTCTTGTCAACAATCTAAGAGCTATTTTTATCGGATTCTCAGCGTATTTCTATTTAAATACATTAACGGAGTAGACTCCCGGTAATTTGGGGATCAAATTATCCCGACAGTGGATAAACTAAGTATTTAGCTAATGTGGTGGTAAATTTTTGCAACGGAATTTCGGTAGGCACATATTTATACCTAATCATTCAAAAATAATCAGTGTGTGTATACTATTTACATCTATTAATGTAATAGGATTAAGGTATTGTTTGAAGGTAGTCTTGTTTCAACATGTATTATGCTGAATGTTGATGTTTTCGTAATTCATTTAAGTTTTATTTTCAATATTTTAGCTCATTTGCGGAATGACCGCGAGTTTGTTAATCTTGGAAATTTTATTTCCTCACCTATCCAAATATTAGGAAGTAAACCACGCCGCGCGATTAAAAAGAAGTCGAATGAAGTGAACAGTAATACACGAAACACGAAGTCTTCATAACGGGACTATGTTTAAAATATACGGAAAGGGGGAGCTTTGTGTGATCCACGTAAACGCAACGGAATCCTCGGTGGACATTCGAGTCCCATTGAGCGGCAAACATAACGGGCCTTTGGGGTTATGACACACGCTAAAGAGATATTTCCTCACCGGTGTAGTCCTTGAGTTCACCTCCTTTCTCGGAGCCTCCTTTACTTCCAGATTGGCCCCACAATCCAGAGGCGAGTCGATCTGCTAAAGGGCCCACTGCCAAAGGCCCCAATATCGAGCACGCTGGCGCTACCATCGACACTATCATGGCTTCCTCCGCCGACAGTCCGGCGGAACGCATGTGAAGTGGTAGAAATGGAATGAGGCATCCTAAGGCTGAAGAGAGAAATGACATTAGTTACAGACATGCTACTTAAAGAATCATCGTCGGTTTTAGAGGAGAAGACGTTAGAGAGAGAATAATAATAATAAGAATGATGTCGCTCATAAATGTTACAAATATAACATGCACCATAAATTATTATTTGATTAATCATACCATATTTTAAACGAAATGAAAGAAAAGATACAAATAATAATAGCGCAGAGAAACAGGATTTCGGAATTACATAAAACAAAGAAAAAATCGAACCCCCGGGAAAACTAACAAAAGAGTATAAAAGAAGAATTAAAGTTCAAACGTAAGACGCCAGAATTATAATATTCAATAATTTGAAGAGATATATTTCTGTAAAAAAATTTCTATTCTTTTATACGAGAGATGGTTTAACGCTTTTACTTGTTGCATAAATATATACTTGTAAGCACATGGAATTTAGGTTACTTCTCAACACTGTGAATTTTCTTAAAACAAAATGTAATTTCAAATTATTCTAATACAATATACAAAATGAGTGTTTCAAATACTAAATCTTTTTAAAACACAGTGTCTGAGAAGATAACTGCTGTATTCCATGTTTGTGTAAATGACAACCTCTTGACAACCCATCAACTCAGGGCTTAGAAAATGCAACTGCATTCCTTTATATTTTGCAAAATAATTGTAATAATTACTAATTTCAGTTATTTTCTTTTAATCACTTTTAACAACAATTCGATGCCATAAATAATTATTTGTAAATTACTGCTAAACAAAATCCTTTATTAAGGGATAGTATATTTAAATCTGTAATTATTATCCTGATGAGATTTACATTCTTTTTAAAATGAAAGGAGGAAAATTTTACCGTCAACTTAAGAAACGTCTTTCATAGTTAGAGCCTGAGACCTATAGCTTTTAGTGAGAAAATTTGATTTCAGCAGGGAATGCTGTATATGGCGCGGTAACGTTAGAACTGGTAACTGAATATACTCCAACACAATTTACTGCGAAGGTTACGCTCTTTAATGTGTCATTGATTTAAGATTCAGCTTTGTGGTGCAATTTAGGCCTGTTCCCGTGGTATTTCAATAAGGAAGTAGTGGAAAAAACAATTACAGACCATGAAATTCAAAATTGTTCATAAAAAGCCGCAATTGGAGTCGAAGAATGTCAGTTCGCAATGATACTTTCAAAAATAATGATAGTTTCACAAATGAACCGAAAGAAAGGAAACGAAACACTCGTTCAAACTTTCTACCATTTTACTGTCTTTCTGATAATTTTGTGTAGAATATTTTACACTAAATTTCTTACACGACCAATAAATTCTCGTGCGGGATATTAAGAAAGAGAAAATTGAATTAAATAGTTAAAATGATTTCCAATTCAAAAAAGATTTAATAAATTGGATTATGAAATAAAATCTTTTATGACTTTTGCCCCTATTTTCTAACGAGAATTCTTATCCATCATTGATGGAAATGGCATCGGTATATAATACATGTAGTACACGATAACTTGGAGGACTCTAAGAGGAAGTCCTCAAGGTCTTTACGGATTCCTGAATAATACAAAATATATTCGAAAGAAATAATATATAGCGTATAATTTACTCATACAGTCGACAAATTCGAATCCCTTTTTAGGATGTAGTTATTTTTAACCTCTAAGATTATTTTACTTTTAGTCCCTACACGATTTTAATGTAGTACTAAGAGATTGTGGTACTGAGAACTATTACCACTCAGTAATCTTTTTAATAATGTATTGCGATCTGCCAAATATCAATCTTTAAATATAAATGTGCCTAATTATATCGGAATAGCACGCCAGGTTCTAAAAAAGGAAAATTCAGCGTGTAGTGTAAAAATCTTTGAGGTTTCTTGGTAATATTTGAGAGATAAAAAGCCCTGAGACGTTGAGAGACACTGCCCCTACTAGTAGATGAGCTCGTTTTAACTCCTACGCTCATATGCTTGGTAATACAACTCTCGCCTAATAAATTAAGACGAATGGTGGGAAATTCCTTGGCTTCCGTATTAGTAGAGCAGCATCACTTAAAGATATCAGAGGAGATGATTAATCTAATCTCCGGAGCGGCAGTGGGAGAGTTACAGGAAGACCAATCCGAATTCACTGGAGTGAATCGAAAGTTTGAGGGAGCGCGTAATTTGAGCAGGGATCCTGATTTGATTCCAGTACGGTCTAATTTCATACGTGAATCTCCATGGCCTTTCTCTTATTCGAGTCCACGAGCAATGAATCAAAATAAGGGTTCCATTGCCCAGTTGAATGTGATTCATTTTGATGCGCCAAATCAAACTGAGATGAAAGCGGGAGCAGTCCTCGGAAAAACGGATCAAAATTAAAGGGCAGACAGACAGAAAGAGTGACCAACTATATAACAAAAACTTGCATGAAATAGACAGCGAACTGATCTTGAAGTATACGAGAGTGTTTTTTTGAATAAAGACAGTCTTGGACTTGGACTTACCAAGAATTTTGAACTAAATTTATATAAACCAATAATTTTTGTTCAGTTTTCAGTCAGGAGGCCGGTACAAAACCTTAAGTCCTCCACCATTAGTTATGAAAAGCCCGAGAGAGGAAATGAGGCTAACTAGGTAGGATGAGGAGTGAGGTAGTTCTTGCTGGCTTAATTCACTGAGCCGAATGCTGTGAGAGGCAAACACTTTCATAAATGCAGCACTATGACCCAATGAATAACAATTTTAATTAAAAGGAAATTTCCAAAATAAAAGCAATTTTTCAGCGTCACTCGTACCTCAGTAGTTTTTGTATTATCACAGCCATAAAAAAGGAATGAGACAAAAGCAAACGAAAAAATGCATTTCCTCTATCCTTTATCAGAAAACAAAAGAAAATATTCCATCCGTAAGGATATGTTAGCAAGGACGGTGCAAATTTTGACACTATATTATCATAAAATGCAAATAAATAGCATCTTTAGTTAACTAGGAAGGACAGAATAAGTGGTAAATCATCCATCTGAAAACAAAAAGCCACTGTGACCAACAATAGGTAAATGAATTATTATAATAATAGATAGGCTAGCCAGAAATGAATATATATGACCCGACCTAGTGTCGAATCTAGCTCCATATTATATAAGGCAAGTAGAGTGGTCAACTAGGATAAACCACATAGGGCAGACTTCACATCGTAAGCGAAATAAGCATATCATGGGAGACAGAGTTAGGATTATTACTGCTTTAAATTAAATTATTTTTATTATAAAAATTAATACCACGGAATAATGGTTAGCTAATTTTGTATAAACTAATCTTTAAAATTATTTTATAAGGCGTATTTTATCACGTAGGATTTGGCGGAAAGGTGAAACGAACAACACTTGTTTTACCCTTCCGTCTAAATATTTGGCGATGATCTTGATTTGTAAGACAATATCTTTATTTTGTTACATAGGCAGTTGACAAAAATCAGAAAATTTATTGAATGAAGAGAAAAACTTTAAGACTTAAAGATATACTCTTATGAGATAATGGCCTAAATTAAGGCGAAACCTCATCCTCCGTCATCTTGAAATTCTCTCGAGCATTTCACTGTTTAAAGTTCAGCGACGTATCAAAATTATAATTCCATAGCTAAATTATGATTCCAAAGGAAAAACAGACTTAAGAAAAAGACTGGGAATCGACCCAAATATCTTCAGGTTCGATTTCGAAGTCTGTTTTTCCATGGAATTTTTCCTGGGTTCACACCCTTATGTGCAAAGATAACTTAGGATAACTCCTAGGATTATGACTGTTCAATAGTAGGAATTTCCATTCTTTTAAAATTTTCTATAATATATTTATGAATCCATCATAAATCTTTACAGTGTTACGATAAAATGCCATACTTATGTTTCAATTAAAGTATAGTATTTAATCACTAATTAGAATAATTGCAATCTAAGTAGTAATTTATCGATCAGGTTCCTCGCTTGGATGCCAAAATAACTTAGATCGTTATTACTTGTTGGTCAAATGCGTTTCTACTAATCGGCCAAACGACAGGGTAATGAGCTTAATTTGCAACTGCTGTTATCAATCGGAAACTGAGTTTCGGAAATCAAGGCTGACAAGTGTTAAAAGCCGAAAACCTCGTAACTCGATAGACTACCCTAAGGCCCTTTTCTCTAGGATTATGCAAGGATTAAGGTCAGGGAATTTCCATGAAACGTGACACTTGTATTCCGCAGCCTCCCTGCTCCTCACTTCGGCCGCATTAGCGAGTGAAGAGATTTGCTCTATTTGTAGAAAACTAAGTTTCGTTATCCGATTACTATTTGCTATAACTAGTCGTCCTTTGGGATGTAATCCTCTGGGATTATCAATCACGCCTCTGCACTGTTGATGTTGCCTCGTCTAAATCTTTTTTCAGGCGCGAGAGGAAACGTAAAGCTCGCATTAGCGGAGAGAATGAATGTCTGCCAATGGGAGTGGCACGAGAACTCTAATGAACGAGGAACAAAAGGAAGAGTCATTCGAGGAAGATTATCCGGCTAATGCATAGTCACGAACGCTCTGAATCCTTTCTGACAAAAATGAAGACGTGTCATTCAAACAAGAGAAAGCCGCATTCTTGATCCAATTGCATAACATCACGATATCAATGACGGAATCCCATGAAACAAAGATGCTGAAGTTTTATACAAAGAACTCGCTGGAATCTTCCGCTGAAAAAACTGATTTCCTATTGACGGAAAGGTAAGGATTCTGAAAATTTATAATCTATCGCCGTATATAATATCGACTGAGGCTTTGAATTTAATATTCTGAGTTTGTCCTGGTTATGCTAAATACTTATACTAACGGACTGCCTAAAACACAAAGCGAAACTTCTTTTGACAACACCTTGTTCCAAAAGTTTCGCTTTTTTTCGCGTAGAATGGTATTCATAAGTTCTATATAAAACAATCATTAAAAAAGCGCAGCAAAATATTATTTAGATTATTTTTCTTCGTCATAATCATCATTGGGTCACACTTTGAATATTAGTTTGCTGTTTTGCATTCCGTCAATTGCTTCATAATTCCCACCCTTAAATCTAAAAAAATGAAATCCCTGCGGGATTCAAAATTTTTAGGGAAAGGTTCTTACCTCTTCGAGGTATGCAACCACGCATTGCAGTCTTGGTTTATGCACCTTAATTATTTTTATAATCTAAAAATTTGTTTGCGAAACTTTGAGTTGAAATAAGAAAGAATGGATTTATGATCAAACAATGAAACTACGATATATTCTCGTTGTAACAAGCGGATTTTAGTACACTTATGCATAAAGTTATACGTTTATCGTAAAAGATCATTTAAGAACTGGTTGAGCGAACTCGGAAAATTCTAAGAAACAGTTTGCGCGAACTTCGAACGCGATTTCATCCCCTTCATAAGTTAACCTATTTTCCTCAGGTCTTGCGAAAATATTATTCAGAGTTCCCGCTCCATATATGCGATTTATATATATAGCCGGAAATCAATTTTCTGCATACGTTAAAAATATCATCAAATTTGGTTGGCAGCGCTGATTGGCGTTGACCGAGAACAAGTTTTAACGCAATTTCGCACTCATGAATTTCTCATGAGCTGAGCGTTTATCTCGCATTAAAAATGCAGGGCAGCAACACCAAAAGTATCACATGGCTTCGAGCAACGAATAGCAGCTCTCAGGCTGAGAGTCCTCCTATTTTTAAGCATTTCAAAAATGTTCATACGACCGCAAAGCATTTATTCCTCTTTTATGATCTGCAACTCATAAATATGAAGCGTAATGAGGGCGGTGAGTAATATTAACCCTAATCAACTGCGATATAATAGCACGTAATTTAATTACCTCTCATACAACGCATGGAAACAATGATTATTCCTGTTTTGTCGTTAGCCTCTCATGCAGAAGGGTCAAGCAGAGTGGAAAGAATTGGCTGCCATGAAATATTTAGAGGGAAATTAGCGGAGGCAATTTCTGTCATCCCTTCGCTCCGGGGGTTGAATACAAAACAGCTTCCGAATTGTTACAACTACTTTTCCGACCGAACGACGATGGCGACTAGCTTTGCTTGGTTTTCTACCACATGAATAAAAATGGGAACAACGAGCATCGGATAAATGATGGATGTAATCTACATTTATCGGTATTCATGTTATTCATGCTCTACAGATGAAATTAAGATCGTATATTGCACAACTAAAAACAAAAACTCTTAAATGAGGTAGACTTTACTGCCACGCCTGTGATAAAGCTACGTTATTTAATCATTTATTATTTTCTCTTACAAACAAAGAAATATACAATCCATCTTGCAAATATAAATGTGTAATTTGTGGTCAACAACTATAGTTAAGATCCAAAGGTCCACTTCCAAGGAAGTAAAACATTATTACACCAGTATTAGTAAAAAGATTGCTACAATAATCTTTAAATTTTTAAATTGTCATCAAGAGTCTCTCAATCTTCACACCATGCTACATGTTTACAAAACCGTATTAATGCAAAGTATTTCTTTAGTTAAACACTTATTTTTCCTACTTCGAATTTTTATAATCTATTTCAGACTGTGTACGACAAAAAACGTATTTCTACTTCATAGTAAATAATTCCTTATGCAGAAACATATTGGCTGAATAAGCTTCACCCTGGAATTTCGCATTTGCTTTCAGATGTCTATAATTAGAGATATATCAGTAAATGTTATCGGCAAGCACACATGAAATAATTTAATTTATACGTTCACGTAATGACATGACATCGGTTCTACGCGTTATGATTTTATTCCGAATCAAGAATACATCTCAAAAATGAAGCATCAGAAAGGTCTAATGGCACTTCTCGTCCCAGGTTTAATATCCTTTATTACAAGTACGACAATTTGCAGTGAAATGGAGATCTAATAACTACATCTAAAATGCGTGATTGTACAATTACTAATAAACCGTTCGGAAATCATAAGATCGAAACATGTTTGTTTTATAATGGTAAACACGATGTGATTCACCTGTTTAATAGGGGTCTGAAAATAAAAGTATAAGGGAGTAAACTAATAAATAAGTACGAGTAACTAATAACTAAGCGTTACTAATCCTACATCAAAGAAAGTCTTACATGAACAGTCATTCATATGTAAAATATAATGTGAACTGGTTCACAGCTATCATCGGCCATACCGAAATTTTTATTTTATCATTATTTCCCTGAATCAACCACGTAATACAACTTCTACATAGTATGAAAGAAATTGGCATAATGTATAATTTCACAATGTGAATTCCTTACAGTTGAAACGAAGCCGTATTTTTTATTCGATGCCAAGCTGTAGAGTTCCATAAATCGATAAAGCATGTGAGCTGATACCTTGGCATAAATAATTCACCAACATCGAGGGTTTGCTGACCCTTTAATTATGCTCTATTTGCACGCGTGGCACGGCTGTCTGCTGGGCTCATTACTTTCAGTCTACCCGCATGTTTCACGTAGCTTGCTAATGAGGGATTTACAAGAGAAAAAATTAAAGAAGAAGATATGATGGTTTTTTATTCGGATGTGACCCATCAGACGGTTCTTGTATCACAAAAGAAATCGTGTACCTATTACTTAAAGTACTCACAAATTATGACGATTTTGTTTATATAAATTACGCACAAATGAAATGTTCTACAAAAAGAATACATAAGTAATTCATATGCTAGCTTAATACTGTAATTGTTCTCTTGGAGTTGAGGTATTCGATATTATACTTTTATATGTTTTTGAGCCTCGGATCCGACACTGATGCATCAGAACATTAACCAAAAGAAATTTATTCGGTGTATCTTATTTAATGATATGTTCTGGAATCCTCAAACAAGATAATTTATCTGAAAACCAATATGAACCCCTGAGCGGCAGCTACAGCATTTCTCAATTTTGTACCTAGATTTCGAGGCCCCTTTTCGATATTCTCATATTTTTATGAAGTCTTTGTTCTCTATTACCTTCCAGAAACAACTGCTGTAGTGAAAGCTTAGGTCTATGGATGTTTTCTAGGAAGATTTCTGTTGTTTACGTTGAAGTATGTACCAAAAATTTTGTCCTATCCGATTTTCAGTCATACGAAATGAGATTTCCTTGAAAGTCGAAAATTGTAGGAGCGCTCATTTTCAAATGTATAGTAAAGAAACTACGAATTAAATGGTGGAGGAAACGTTTCAATCCCTTTGAGAGTAGCTAACGCACAGTGATTCATTTCAGTGGAATACATACCCATAGGCGATGAGCTGAAAAGGTTAAAAAGAAGCACTTTACAGTGATTGAGGGCACGCACGCACCCCAGCTCGACTGTCGAAATTCATCAACGACAAGTAATCAAAGTAGATCATCTAACGATGGAGTAAATTATGTCACGCAATGAGAAAAGTCCTTTTAACGTCCTAAAACAGGTTTGCTGAAGCACGACCGTCCCAAATAAGGACGTGAATGAGATTCGACGATAATCGGTGCTTTTTTTCTGTTCCGTCGTCGAAACTATTTGCTCCGACAAAAAATACTTTACGGCACCGAAAATGAATCCTGCGCCATTCAGCTCCAATATTTATGGCTGCAATTTGTTTAATTTTCATTGCTCGACGCGGGTCGGGTTAAATACCAATAGAAGAGATATTGATTTGCTTAAATAAATTTGATTGGAAATTTAAAAGGGCTCAAATCTCGTTTCATGCATGCATAATTAAAACGCAAATGCATACAAGTTAATACCTATAAATCGATTTCGGAAGATAAATTTGTTTTGAAGCTTCATCGAAGTATCGATGCAACAAGGGGAATAGGGATTATAATTGGAGTTGGCATAATTCCAGCTCTGAATCGAATAAAATAGAATTGGATGATGTTGGAAAGATATTGAACTTGCTGGGAAGAAAATCTGTTTCGCGTACATCGTTTATTCGCTGATCATTTTCGTTGCTATCTCTTTTTTATCGAGTATATTATGCACGTAATAAAGAGAGTAAGCAATGTAAAACACTCCCTTAAAAATGCATCGATAAACCAATTCAAAAAATAATTTACTAGAATTTCCCATAAGAAGAAAGTGTGAAATTACAAGGTTCTTAAGTTGGTCTTATTGGCTATGAAAATTCACCGTTACTTTTACAATGGTATCTTGGGTTCGACTCCATAAGGTTTGAAATTTTTCTATAAGAAATGCATTTCAAGTTCGTTTCTATCTCCTGCAAATATCAACTTTTTAACAAAATTAAGTCAGAATATTGGCCATAGGAGCCCGTCCCCCTGCCGACCAAGGCGATTCTTAAATCCAATGTCATGCATTTTTCTACAATAACTGGTGAATTTCCCCCTAAAAACTGACGGGAACTAACTTAATTTATAGAAAAACGTACTACTCTTATCGCATACATCTAATGTACATCAAAATACCCGTCAAAAATCTCAAGGATTACTTTCAATGTATCTGTCATATTATCGGACATTATCTGGCATGAATCTACATTACATTCCTTTTTAACTAATTATAATCTTTTATTACAACGTGATCAAAATGGCCCAGTGGTTAGAGTGTCTGGCTATATTCTACCAAACAAAGCCAATCCAAAAGTTAATCCTCAGAGGTTCGAATCCTGTTTATGGAAATTTTTTTCCTGGAAACTTGAGTCTCAGGTTAGCTAAGAAGCTTCATAAGAAGGTAAGAAGTTTCCATAGTCTGCTTGTTTTTATAATGTTGAAGTGCATCTTAAGGAGTATTTATATCATGCGTTTCGTCTAAAAGGTACCGTGAGAAAACAGCGTTTTAAGCGGGAGCGTCTTAAACGGGTTTTACTGTACCAATTAATTCTTCGTTAAACCATAGCAATCATCCAATAATCCATCTAACTAATTTCAACAGATGCGTAAACTAAGATCATCTAAAATTTTTCTGCTATTGATTCTACTTTTTTTTACTTAATGGATCGATTAAAAGGTTCAACTAATTAATTTTCGATAGTTAAAACAGCTTATCTTCGTTAATTTTAGCATAATACAGAGAAGAGGCATAGTGGAGTAGCATTTTTATTTTAACTATAAAGGTATCTAATTAAAGGTTGCAACGAAATAGATCCCGTTAAATGAGAATCATCATCCGTGACGTTGCCGATAAATATTTCGAGAGCTACATCAATGAAATGATTGGGATTAATCCCATATTCAAGAACGTATATTCAAGCTCTAATGGCATAATTTAGCGCAGTCGCTGTGATTATTGATGTAACTTTGAAACCGATGGAATAGCCTCTTTTTTGTAGTTTAATTGCCTAATAGTAAGAGATACCTGAAATCGGATTACACATTTCAATAGAGGAAACTGTTTCGTTCTGAAACAAAATCCGACCTAGATGCTGTGCAAACCAAATATGTTAAATATCTGAAATAATTTCCTTTTTTTATTGAAATCACGGATGAATATTATTCGTAATCCTTCGCAATGAATCACTGGAATGATTGGTGAACACCATAAAAATCCACTACCCAAAGATAAAAAATCAACAGTACTGTAGGCGTAAATAAAGAATCATAGAAGTCATTTCTCTTATATGCGCGCTTCAAGACAGATTTAAAAAAATATTTTGCTTAAAACTATTTCTTTCACGTATAAACCATGCATTGAGCCATTCCTCAGTTTACCCTACACTGGAACCTGCAATTTCATCCCTGAAATCTCCGGATTTATGAACGCTCCAAGTACTTCATCAGAGACGAATTTGGCGTCGTAATTAAGAATTATGGTGCTATAAAATTCCAGTCAATCTCATGCCAGGAAATCATTAAAATACTCTTACCTCCTTTCTCTCCCTTACGCTCCGCACACAATGAACGGCATTTTCATAAGGATTTCGAAATGAGCGGCGCCGAATGTCGAAGACAATTGTCGTCTGCCATTTAAGAAATTTTTGAAGGAAACAGTAATAAAAACATATCCACGAGAAGTAGACGAAAGGAAGACATTCCTTGAACCTTTTTTTAAAGCTAACATGATTCAAATTTAGAAACGAAAGCTTGAATATAATACAAAATCAAATTACGAAAGTAGGAGAAAATATAAATTATCTATGATATAAAAAACATGAAAGTAAATTATTACTGTTAATAACAATAAACTAATTGTGAATAATGTTGATATTTTGGAGTTAAGAAGTGTCATTGCATTGTTCTGTACTTTACTTGGAGGTAGATGATGTTGAACCTATGAGACTAAGATATTTATGGTATGAAATTAGAGAAGTTCTTAAACTAATTTTACCATAATAAAATATTTTGATATTAATTTTGCAATATTATAACTTTGCTCCGAAATATTCCGTAACAATTTGATGCCATTTAATCATACTAATGCAATAGCGGGTTATTTTTTTAGCTTTCCTCAAGCTTTCCTTTAGCTTTATTTCTGGACCATAAAGATAATTATTATGTTTAAACACAGTAGAAGACCATTAATGTGTACATTAAATTGCTATTATATTTCAAATAATTTAAAAAATCACAATATTTTGATGATAAGTTAAAATGCCTGATAGGATGAAAATACTATAAAATTTAATAAATTTTCGATTAACTTTTTGAACCACAGTTTACATTTTTTCCGCCAGTGGCCAAAATTAGAATTTTACAGAAAGTAACAAGGAATTTTTTCAAGGGTGATCAAGGTCGAATACTCGAATTTCCTCTACGGAAGGACAGCCTTAGGGAAAATTACCGGCTATTCGGGTCACCGCTTACCGCGAGGGTTTTACGTTGATTGCCTACATTTAGTCGAGAAATAACGAGGAAATTAATTTAATTAACAGATACAAAATTTTCTATCCCTACTAAATCGAGAAAATTTTCTATCCACTTACTAGAAGCTTACGTTGATTACCACGCTGACATATAGTCCACCATTAGCAGATTAAAGTATTATTATATTATAAGCATTAACGAATTATAACTTAATGGAAGAATTTAAAATCAAATTACTCAACAAAATTGAAATTCGGAGAGGAAGAGTTCGTACGTCATTAGAAAAAGGAGTCTGTATATTTTCGTGTTCCTTTTAATTTATTACACCAGCACCATGTTATTTAATAAAGAATTAAAACGAAATCAAAGAGATTTGTTTTGTATAAGCTCATAAACTTTCAATTTTGATTACGAATGCGAATAAGAATAAACGAAGACCATATTAAATGACACACACACTGCCCGAAATGTTTTGGCACAAATTATTCTCTTCGGGTATTACACACATCTCAACAACTTAAATACCCATAAAATCATAGGGGACTTCGTATTGGACTCAATCTTACGTTTCTCTACTTAAATTGGCTCCCTCAGGTGTGAGGTGTTGAGTATGAATGTCTCTGTAAAGCTTAGTGACGCATAAATCTAATTTTTATGGAACCTATGCAAGTAATGTGTTAATAAACACAGAATGGCCGTCGACGAAAATTATGGTAATAATTAAACTATATGAAAAATTGAGAAAAAGATTTTCCGTGCTGCAAGACCATGATGGTCTTTAGTAAAATAAAATATTTTTGAACTGCAGGGTTAAAAATCTCATCCATATACTCGTATATTACAACCTCCGAATTATGGAAAGTGACGAGTTCTTCCTAGTTGGTGATGAATCAATGCGCGTCACCGAATTAAGGAAGGGAAAGTTCCATCTCCTACATTTCTTGGACATTTTCCCAAATAAAAAAGAACGAGGCTTTCGCATGATGCACTTCGTTGATGATACGTCCATCCACTTCATGCGTCGCTTTCTCTTTGCATAACTAATTTATTATCCTTAACGCACCGGTTCGGGAATCGAATCGCCATCGGATGGTAACGCAGTGATGCAACTTTGTGAAGTTCTTCTGTGAAGATACCGTCATCGCAGAAAGTAAGAAGTTGTGTGGGAAAGCCGGATCGTAACTTTTCCTTCGGGTGGAATACGGCAACTCCAAGGAGCAAACAGACGGAGTTTCAACTTCGGAGTGACCGCAGTCGGACTCGAGTAGCGTAACTCAAATTCGAAGGAGAGAGAAAAAAAAACATAAGAAATGGGAAGTCGTACTTCTAAAGTTTCAGTTATAAAAAAGCTTGAATCATTCGGAAAATGTGAACGGAGAGGGCACATGTGCAACCAAAACTGTTGCAGAAAAGAAATCAGACGATAGCTCTCAGTTGAAGTTAGGGTGATTTACAAAAATCAACATTGAAACTACCGGACGGCATTGGTAATACCATTTAATCCTGCCATATTGAAAAATAGGACCGAATATTAACAACTTAAGAGCTTTAATCGTCTTAGAGACGTTTTAGAACTTTCTCTTACGAGAGTTTCATGGTTAAGTTTTAAACAAAACTTTTTTCTTGTAATCCTCTTGGTACATGGTAAATACTATTCGAATTGAATAGGTTTTGTAAATATTAATATATTCAGGACGGATTTAAATTTAATTTATGTTCAATGCAATATTGAATTTAAAGCACAGTTTACAAGACAGATTCAATTTAAGTTTTCTATATTTTCAACGTAACCATGGCAATACAGTACTGTCCCAAGCAGCAAGATCATTTATGAAAAATTAGAATTTTTTTAATTACAGAGAGGCAATGTCAATGCCGATTGTAAACCGGGCTAATATAAGCTGAAATAAATGATCCCTCGCAAAACATCTTAAAATATAAAACGGGGAAATAAAAATAGCGAACTGCGAACTTTATTACAGTACTAGCCGACCGGTTTCGGCAATAACTTCATCTACTACAGTTACTTATCTTTCTGAAGATTAGTGAAGAAACTGTCGAAACCATCATAATGAAAATTATTGGTAAGGTCAGTGGTGTAGCGGTAAATCTGAGATCTTCCCACAGATATTTATATCTCTCTACGTATAATAAATAGGGCCCCTTACTCTCGAGGTGTGTGACCTATCGGTAAGCCCATTAGTGCGTTGTACAAGTCGCCTCTTCTATTTCTATTCTAGCACCTTACCTCGATGCAGAGGTCTTACCACTGAATTCTATATCCGTATGTTAAAAGGTCCTGTGGTCGTATCAACAAGTAACGATTATGATGGAAATACAAATTAAGAAATCATACTCAAATAAAGGAATTTAAACGTTCGCACTCACCTCCGAAGAAGCAGAAGAGAAGGATCTTCTGGGGCACCATTCGCACATCTATTAAGCCCATCTTGGCAGTGTTTGAAGTGTGATAAAAAGTTCAAATCGATTTTCGATCGATAAAAAAAATGAATGAGACCCAAGTTAGGCTTCGTTGATGAACAGTTCGTTGGAGAAATTATTCTCCTGAGTGATGAAAGGGTGAAAACTTGCTCACGCGGTCACTGTCTCTTGGTCGGTGTGTGTTCTTCGCCTTGCTGTATCATCCTCCATTGTCCTCCTCTTCCTCCACCTATCCGCCACACCCACTTCCACTCAACATGGCATCGCACGAGGCAGTCTGCAACAGAGAGAGAAAATCATCGAGTGAAATCAAACGGACGAATAACACTTTACCGATCAAGTTTGGTGCGTTATTGGAAACAACAGATTTCTCGCCAAGAAGCAATTACTATATGAATGCATGGTGAATAAAATGCGCAAACTATATGTAAACAAAAAAAATTAAAATAACGTTGAAAAGATACGTGTTAACAGAGGATGTACTATAATATTTAACGGCCACGGTAAATACTACATAAGGTAAATACTAAAAAAGGAAAACTTCATCTTCCTAATATTTGGCGATAACTAATGTTACAAAACAAAATGGGATTACAAGTCAACAAAACAGATAAATGCTCAATATTCTCATTGATTAAATACTGCATACTTTATTAACTAAAAGGACTTCTGAATGGTTTAATAATAATAAAATGTATGCCTTATTACATGGTATTACATAGCATAATTTTGCACGTATAAAAAAATCATAGAATTATAACAGAATTTTCAAAAGCGCTTCGACATCTAAGGTAAATTCGCACATAAGGGCTCCCGCCGGGAATTGAACCCGGGACCGCTTTCACCATAGGCGAACGAGCCGCCCCTTTGCCTTTCAAGGATCCCTAGAACGTGTACAAATAATATATTTAAAAAGAGGGTTATTAATCTAATGCTCGAATGAATATTCGAAACTAAAGTATTAAATCCAACCAATTTATATGCATCGATGGTAAACAGTCAATGTTGTACGTTAGTATACAATGTAATTAAATATTATTTTTGACAGAAGTAACCCCTAATATCAGTAGTGCACTACTTAATTTTGTAATATGTTATTATATAAATATAAGTTGATTTAAAATAAAGAAAGTATCACTCTTTACCATGATCATATGAGAGAAAAGCAAAGTGAGTAAATCAATACAAAGAATTCGAGTCATCAAACTGTTTGCAATGAAAATTTTCCCATCTTGTTTGCACAGTGGGCCTACCTACTGAAAAGTCAACGACCCTCGATACCACTCTCATCCCATTTCGTGTGAAATCGAAAGTTAAATCCGATTGCAACTGAAGATAATTTCCACACTTAGCGCTCGCTTTCTGGTGCATTGATCGCCGTAGGGCCAACTTTCATTTCAACAACACCATTTACAATGATTGACAAGACGAATAAATTTTATGAGATAAATAGATGTCAAGACCAATCTTATTATCATATTTTAAACTTGAGTGATATATTGAGTAAAATATTTTAAACTTGAGTTAATGGTCGAGAAATCTGTCATTGCCCACTTTACTGGAACTATATTCTTGAAATAACTTATTGATATGTACAGTTCATTATTTTTAATTTTCTCTGTTTCATTAGAAATTCTTCCTTGAATAATCCGACTTAAATTTTTAAACAATTTCAGTTTTCGGATGTTTTTTTATCATGTTTAAAATGATGATTTCGGAATGATTTCCACTCTTTTGCTAAGTATATTATTGCAATGCATCCAGTGTATATAGCATAGAGTAAAGCTCTTCCGACTTCTATGTTATATACGAAATTTCGTCACATTTCTTAGCTTGCACTATCAAAAGGTCTGCGCAGTCTTTGCACACCCCCTTCTTTCTATTTTTTTCCTGCTGTAGACCTTTATTTCCTAAGATAATGCCTTAGGTTTGTTCTACGTCCACAACTCCTCCAATATTTTCCTCTCTATTTCTATACACCTATACATTATTGATGTTTTATTAATGCTATCGACGATAGCATATATCGAAGGAGACTATGCTGTCTCAATTTTCAAGTGGTAGTGTATAGGTTATTGTAGGCAAATTTGTGAAGGAATTCTTTGAATATCTAATGAAAACATCTTTCATCTGGGGAATTTATAGGGCGCGACAACGCATCTCCATGAAAAAATTCAGTAAAACACGAAAAACAGCATATAAAAGTGACTTAAACCAATGGCGAAGAAAACATCTTGTGACTTTAATCAACCCATTCGCTTGCTCAAGAACTTGCTTTCATCCTATATTTCCGCAAGAAACGGAGTAACTTGATTGGGCACTTTTTCAGCAGAAAGAGGGCATGATTAAAGGAAAGACAAAAATTTTTGGGCAAAAGAAATCAAATGAGCGTGGAAAAGGAATGGACCACGGGGTGAATTTGAGTTGAAACCAAGTTATTCACCAAGGAACGAAGAAAATTGCAAGGACTTCAGCTGAGGGTGTAATTACTGCGACCTGACTGCGAAGAAATTGCTGACGCTGAAGACGAGCTGAAGTGTCCATTAACTTTTCTGAATCTCTGATTTACGTGCATTTTCCTACAAACATTCATACTCTTTAAAGAAAAAGAGAAAACTTAACTGCAAGGCACTGTTGCTTAAAACTTACATTTTTATTGATTTTTGTATAGAAGAAAAGAAAGGCTTTGAACTTCTTCGACAATTCTTTCACATTTAATCAAAATACACGTCCATGTTGCATCGATTGAAGGCTTCTTCAACCTTCTTCATTCTGTATGATGGACTTTCATCCTAAACATTGCGTTCTAAAGTGGATTTTCACTAAGTTTTGTACAGCACCACTATATTTTTAAACTATATTGAATGCCCTTCATTTGAAAATTGCGTAGACTTAAAGGTTTTAATATACCATTTGCTCCATTTCAGTCGGTGGCAGACCGCGTTGAATTGCTCTAGTTTGCTAACTAATAATTGCTAAATAATAATTTAAAGATTTTTCTTCAACATTATCTGTAGCTAATTATGCATACACGAGTTATCCATCTCTCGGTGGGTCCATGTAGTCTGAAATTCTCTACTTAACCTCCTTTTTTATTTCATGGTAACCATCCTCTACCATCAAATTTTTGTCTTTGTCCTCCCTTGCATCCAACCTTCCGTTGCTAATTCTAGCAATCCATTCTATGTCAATTTTTGACCCGAACATTTCCTCTGCTTCCACTCTATTTATTTATAAGATTTTAAACAAAACTTTTATTCCTCCCTCATCTGCCACCAGTAAAATCCAAAAACAGTGCATTTTTGTTCATTCCAGTTAAAAATCTTCTCCCACCATCTTCTTCTTCCTTGTCTGCTTCCTATCATTGCTAACAATTTTTTTAGTCTACGTTACACCCACATCTTATCATCTCATAGAAATTCACTGTTTTTAAAGTCTTCCCTCCTCAGGATCCATGTTTCACACTCACGAAAATGAACTCCTCAATGCCGAATTTTTAAGCATACTATTATATTATTTTTCTGGTCCACCCACTTCTCCTGTTAGCATGAATACATCTTTGACTTCAGAATGTAACGTTAAAGATACTTTAGTATTAAGATTAGAATATTTTACCCCTGGCGAGTGGCAGTGGATACATTATGTATGGGAGCGAATCATCATAATGTACAAATAATATAACTAACATTTCCTTGATACGAGAATATCAAGACGATTTTCTCGAATAGCTACCGCTCTTATTCATGGGTGAATAGCATTGACAAACATGAATGTTGATGCAAAATATTCATCGACAAAAAAGGTATAAGAATATACACAACTTAAGACAGTACTCCACAATGCTTTTAGCAACTACTGCAGAAAACGCAAAGAACCAATTTTTGAACGTGTAAATTAGCGGGGATACATTCCGAACTTTAACACCGATGTTCATCGCAAGTCACGGTAATTAAAAAGCCATTTCATAGGCAAATATACAATTCCAATGCGCTGACTTACCGCGCGGTGACTCACAGATTTGTGGATCTAGTGACATGACGGTCTTGTCAGATATTTGCAGGGCGTGACTTCCATTGTTTCGATCCGCACAATGGCAACGAGAGGACGCCGACGCTTTAAGTGCCGTTTTTCATCGATAGAGAGACTGCAGAAACTTCAAAAATCAGAATAATAATGACGAAAAAACAAAGATCAATGGGATGACCATTTCTATTGACTGTCCCGTTCTCGACCCTTGTGTCGTTATTATTAAAAAGTATAAATCCTATCAATTCCCTTTCCTTTAGCTTAAATTTGATTAAAGCTTGCATTTACAACCCTGAAAATAGTCGATTACCACCTAGTTAAATCTAACAATTTATGGTAGAACTTAATGCCAAATCATCAATTTCTTTCGCTATTTCTAGAAACTTTCTCTCTCTTTTAGGGACATTTTGTTGATTTTTTATTAATAAATAAATCGAAATAGCAGTAAGTTTACTTGACAAGTCTTTAACTCCATATTATTTCTTAAATGTATCTGATATACGTACTGATACCATGCGTAAAAGCGAATTAAAGGCAGAATTTTTAAATATCTTCACGGACATTTAAAAATGAGTTTAGCGACTTTTTAGGTTGTATTATCAAAAATATATTGCCTCTTCGACGATTCGCAGGAAGGTGTCCAATACCCTAACTTAAATATTTTTCCAATCTTCTAATGACTGGAAGTAAAGTTGATAATCTCCCCTTTAGTTCATTAAGTGAATAAATTCCTCGAAGATTACTCGCGAGAGTCGAAACCGGTCTTAAATAAAAACCTTTCCTGTGGAAACTACCAAGTTTGACTTATTCTTTCATTATGGCGTTCCACCAAGTCAAGCAAAGCACATTGATTATATATGAATACTTTTCTCACGAACGGTTTCGAAGTTAAACTATTTAAACATAGCAAGAGTCAATTTAGGAGCGGGCCGACAGTCCCACATAGAACATTTCTCATGTGACCTAATGGTAGATACGGGCTTCCGATGGAAAAGATTCCCCGGATCTAACCGATCGTCATTATTAACACAGTTATAAATTCTAGAAAGATAGCTTCAGTAAAATGAGAACAAATGGGGCTATAAATAACCTCAGAGATGCTTAACGAATATTATCCACGGCAAGAAAACGCCCACTAAGAAGGGGTATAAAAATCAGCCCGATACTGACAAGTTTTGCTCATTCCCTTCACCATTCCTGCAAGAAAAAGATGCAGTTCCCATACTGAGCGAAAATTGGAGCAAACCTAATGGAAACGGTTAATGCGAAAGGGATGCATTATGGCCCAATTAATCTTTTCGGCAAATTATCCAAGTGAGATAAATGTCTGGAGGAAGAAACGAAGCGAATGGGATTATCCCTCTAGGCTCACGAAATGCAACGCTATTCTGGTAGGAAACTATCCCAAAATTAAATTAATCGTAAATTATGCTGGATTTACGTTCCAATGCTGCAAAGCGAGCGGCAATCGAGTCGCGGGAGCTGAGAAAGAGAATTTAATTTTAGAGAGTATCGTATATAACCGTGGGACATAAATTAAGTCTGTAATAGGGTGGATGGGAAAAATAAAAAAGAACTTTAAGATTACGGTCGAGAAGGGCTTCGCAGTCATCCGAGAAACGTCACGGATATAAAAAGGATCAACGTAACGCACGGGAATGTGTGGGAGTACAGTTATGCGCTTCGTGTGCAGTCACGTAAAGTACACGAAGGATGGCCGCACTGAGTTTTCATTAAGTATATGTACTTAAAGGGCAAATGAAGCCGGATTTATCCTACCCGCACCTATCATTGTCCCGGATCCATAGCTCATCTTTTCTTTCCTTTAATCCTTTCATTCAAAGACTATAGATCGAGATTCTACTGTAACCTTGATTAAGAGATACATCGGATAATGAATGATTTCCAACAAATTAGTCGAATAACGAAGACATTCTTTGGTTATAAACTATTATTCTTGGCCAAACTTCGTGGAAAGACATGATGAGGGTAAATGACAACTGAATATGTAATTTCCACGGTTTAATAAAGATTACCCTCTCCTCACCTTTCCTTCTAAATTTTTATAAACTGTAAACAAGGGTTTGCGTTTTCTTGTGTATTACCTTAGAATAAATATTTGTCCGAAACCGGTGGTTTCTGTGTTTAAAATTATATAGGGTGTCGAAATTACAGTTTTTCTTTACCTTCGTTCGTTTTGTTCTTTTTGGACTTGGGTGTGTGCGTATTCGGCTACAAATTTTCAGCTTGATTTTGAAGGATGCTCTCCATATATGTGCACAAAACAACACAGGAACTAAAATCAATAGTAACAGCCGTACTTGGTGAAATTCCATTACTTGACAAATGAAACACTGTTTAGCTTGTGAAAGTGGTGGAATTTGATACAAAGTGTTTCATTTGTCCAACACAGAAACTATAGAGGTAAATACGTAACTATTCATTTTCTCTTACAACAATAAAATTGAAGTTAATTAGCAGTGTCCACATGGCTTAAGATTTTGCGACTGATGGGAAATGGTATTTCGGCTCACGTAGATTTCATCAAGCTAATATTAATATGGAACAAACAATCCTCGTTATCAGATGGATCACTGGATGTAGCTCATTATTTTCAGACAAGTAAAATATTACAAGAATATTGCAGTTGGAATATCAATGGAGTCATTCAAGTTATCCATTTCTAATCGAGGGTACATCCTGTACTACAATTTCGCAGAAATATGCTTACGAAAAACTTTTCCGGGCTATAATTAAAGATTAAAGACTGAAAAGTTGACAAAGTTTTAGCGATTCTAAGCGGAAGAACGCTACATTTCCATTAAGTATTTTAGTTTCCATTAGTTGTTCGCTCATGAAAGACCTTTCCTGAGCATTTGGTCCAAAGAGCGGTCTTAAGTTACTTGCCGTCGCGCACGCGAGAGCTACATCAAAGAGATGGAACACTTCCGAAGTCCATCAATTATTTAAAAGGTTTCACGGAAAATATTTCCTAATATCTACCCAAGCTCATATCTCAATGGAATCGCATTATTTTACATGACAATTTTAGAGAAAATCATCTAAATAAGAAGAATTTCTTTAAGGTAGTAGTAATATTGAATTATGCATGTTTTAAAATTCTATCACTTAACCCTTCTTAGGAGTTTTAATCTTTTTTTAGCGTAAAATTACGCATTCTACTGTATTTCGGTATAATGGAATAATTTTAATCTAATCTTTAGTACAAAGTAGGGGAAATGTATCATTCATTCGCCTAGGTCTCATTTTCGCTCTTGTGATGTCTCTTATGATATGAGAGCTACTGATGTGTTCATCATTATTTAATGTAATGAAAGGTGCTATTCTTAGTGAAAGTGTAAGTGGACATATTCCACTCACAGTAATCTGACTCTGAAAAAACTAGCAGTGGCTCATGGAAAACATGACTACCTCACTCCTCACCTGACCTAGTAATCCTCATTTCTTCATTACCAAAGCTATTGGTCACTTACGGTGGAGAGGATGAGGTTCAAACTGATCTTCGAGCTGAATACTTTACAAAGTTTTTATATGAACTTCTAACAGATTTCGAACTTTGAGACTTCTTCAAGACCCTTGTCATTTCTAGTAGAGATCCTTGGATTGATACAGAATATTCTGATCAATACATTATAAATTTCATTATAGGTACCCTAAGGAAGGTATCCTAGAAGGCTAGTTGTAGGGAAATGCAGAATTTGACTGGAAAGTATGTGCTGATTAGGGTTCGGGAGTGGGGAGGTGGTAGACGTCCAAATATTCGGGGCCCAATCTGAAAATTTTAGCAGGCTATCGTTAAGGAAAAGAGCCCGACAGCGAAAAAGTGCTAGCGATTATTTTATCAGATCCTGGTGCTAATACAGATTCGCTTGGGAATGATTGCAAAGGATCCAACTAGAATTTGCAATTCCTGCAAACCCTTTCAGTTCGCCGGAAGACAATTCAGTCTCGAGCGATTATAACCACCGATCATAAGCATAGAATCACCCTCCTTCAAGTGCATGACGCCATCGGGTTCAGACGTTGACTGTGACGTCACCGACTGTTAAAGAAAACTCGTCAAACGGCTTCTTACCTGTTTTCTATCCTTAGACTCGAGTGCTTCTTTTCTCCACCCCCTCACACGTTTTCAGACCGAGAGAAAAGGTCAATCATCGCTTCTACTGGACGTCGTTAATTATGTTGTAGACGCTGTTTTGGCTAAGGACTCACAAATTATCCGTTTGAAATTTTATATTGGGCAAGATGTTGCATTAAATCGTTGTAATTAGTGGATTAAGGTTCGGTCTCTTCACTTCTAAATTTTTATTTTCCATTAATTTTAATAATTCGATAGTAAATTGAACTTCAAGCATACATTTCTATGTTCGCAGATTAGATGTTTATCTTGTATGATCTGTCTCGTATATGTGTTTGTTACGTTATTATTACTTAACACTCGGGGTGGATTAAAGATCTCTTGCAAAAGAGATTATGGTTGTTCTGAGAAAATGAAAAAGATACGTCTCATAACTGACGTAACGTCTCATGCCTGTAAGTAACGAAAAGTATTTCTTTCCATCCCTTAATATTTGCAGGCGATAAATATAACCATCATTACTGAAAATACAATATGTTGCTTCTCTTATAATATTGTTAGTGAAAATTACAGCGACTTAACTTTCTATGGATTGAAACATTTTTATAAACCGGACATTTTTCATTTCATTACTATATCTTCATACGGGTACCTCAATTCAGACTTTGAGATTCGGGTTTCTGACTATTTTTCTCTCCGGGTAACAATCAACTAGAATTTCTGGACGGGAAGGAATTCCCACTCATTTTACGGAATATTTTTCGATTTCTCGTTCTCAAATCCTTAGAAAATTTAGTTGGGAAATAAGAAATATTGACTCTTAAAATCCTGAAATACCAACTATGAGAAATAAGCTTACTACTCATAATTTAAATTCAAGAAATTTGAGAGAGTAGTTAATCATGTAATAATACTTTATCTCACCCTCCTTTGAATACACATAATTTTGCATTCTTTTTCGGTGTACACTCAACAGTCCGACTAACGTCAGTGGGAAATGAAAGAAATTTAGTATCAAGTATATTTATTACAAAATAAAGATAATGATCGCTTGATCGAGAAATTAATTCCCTATGTTTCTAACAGATTTTTATAAAAATAACGAATGAATGCTACTTGAAGTTTTTTGAATTAAAACAATGTTAGGATAATTAATAAGCAAATGTCATTTATTTAAGTTTTGTGTAAACCTTTAACTTATAGGAATGACTGCACCGGGTCACGATCTCCGGTAACCAACCTCTGCGGTTTCATTTTTACGTTACATTTACTGTTATAGTTTTCATTACAGATGATCATCGAATATAAATTAAAAAGATTATCCCGGGAGTAAAGAGAATTCCTAGGAAACAAGATTTCCCTTTCCCGATCTCCGAAGGATTAAAATGCCTGGAATTTGGAAACCCTTTACTCATTAACTTCCAGCACAGCTTTGTTTGTTGCCTTTCTCATCATAAGAAAAATCTGTTTTCAGAGGGAGAAACACCCGGAATTCCTATGAGCTCCTCCAAAAGCCGATCGATGAAATGAATAAATCACTTCAGGGAAAAGAAAGGCCCGCGCACGCAAGCTGAACATTTCTTGCGAACGAAATATGAGCACCAACGAGACGCACATAAATAGAATGCACATCGATCCGATGTTTCATACTTGAGAGACGCACTTTGCGAGGGTTGAAGATACATTTTCGGCACTTTATGAATTTTAGATGCTTCATCTCGGAACGAAATACGAATGGTCCCCACTCTCCTATCGATCATCCTGAGCTGCTTTATTATTAATTACCAAACTTATTGTTCGTATCTTTCTTCTGTAGCTATGAGATCCAGTACCAGGTACGACGGGAAAACTTGTTTTAGCATGGACAGAATTATTGATATCGCTCTATTTTCAGAATGCATCATTATTGGCTGAAGTTTACTGGCCCAAAAGCGCTAACCCAAATATATCTTCTTGAAAGGTGCAATTGATTATTGGCCATTATGTTAGTGGCTATGAATGGTTAGATACAGGTAAGTAATATTTGAGGAAGCGGGTAGTACGTTGCTCTATAGTATGGAAAAGGAATAAAACTACGCAAAAGTTACACCAACAGTAAGATTTGAATGTGCGAAATTCGTTTTCAAATATAGAATATCCTTCATAAAATTCTATATCTTCAACCGGCAATTGATAACAACCTTGAGAAACTTTTGGCAACACTGCTATATTTTCCGATAACGCATTCATTTCAACAGTCAATAATTGACAGCTGACGGATGAAAATTACTAACGACAAAAGTTTGAATTTGAGACCATATTTAAATTACACCGATGAACTTCGAAGACCCAAAGAACTGTAGGGTATGATAATCCATACATTCACATTATTGAAGACGTTTTAAAAAAATCTTTCTCATATGACAGAAATAAATGCAGAATTTGACGTGAAACCTATTTATTTATCCTTCCTCAAAGAATGAGAGAAGTTCACTTATGCCAACACAACTTCATTCCATCCATATCCGAACTGGGAAAAGGACCGTTGTAATTGATACAGTAGAAATTTTCGAGGTATTTAATGATGTTATTTTTGACTCTCGAACAAGACCCAAAAACGTTATTTGATACGAAGATAACGAAACCGTGAAGCTTTGCACCACACATAGCGAAATTTTGAGATTTTTTTCTTTTCCTTTCGAGCTAGTTGTACTGCTGACTTCTTCAACTCTCCCATCCTCATTGACAGGATGATGCTTTATTTCATAACGTTACACTGCCTCTGGGAACATTCCACTTGGCGCAGCTTCGTTGCGTTGAAAGTAATTCCCACGTAAAGGTCGAGTTAGCTGTAGGACGTTTACAAATCCACTTTCTTTTCTCATACTTCCGTTCCTGTCCTACGGAACGCTGCTTCCGAGGCATCGTTATGGTTCATAGGACGAGCCGAGGACGTGTGTCCACATATCTTGTTTTACTTTTCGCTGGATCCACCCTCTGGTTTACGTCTCGCTAAATATTGCACGTGTACCTGTGGTCGACGAAACGGTACATTGTGGCATACGAAACTATTTGTCAAGTGCTTGGCCATAAGTAACTATGAAACTCATTCTAAATTATTTATTTAACATTAGCTTCCAAACATTCTGGAGAGGAAATGAGGTTTGCTAGGTCGTTTGGACAATTGCTCGCCGTAGAATTCCTCACGGTGAACAACCGCTCGCTAGATAGTTCGTCCCCGAGGTATTCTCTCGCCTCACATTATCTATAACTACTGGTGTAGCATGTAATCACACTAAATTTACTCACACTCGCAGAGAAACAGTTAACCATCTTATTTTCTATGGTTCCCGGATAGCCATTTGGGCACAGCGTTCGACTTTGGTCAAAATGGTCCTGGTTCGATTACCGGTGGGAGCCCACGTGCGAAATGAACTTAGATGTCGAAGCACTTTTAACAGTATTTCTAATACCATTTTCTATGATGAAAATTCACATAACATTACATATGATGAAATATCATCATATGTAATGTTCATCCATATCGATGAAAAAATGTAATTTCCGGTGATCTATTTCTTTATTACCATAAAGATATTTCAACAGTAAACCCTTCAAAAGCAATACCATGCTAGCCAAGATGAGTGAAGTAGTTTTCTCTTGCTTTCCTCACTGAGTCACGATGCTATAAGAGGAGAAAGTGCGGCACAATGACCCTACTAATAACATTTTTCATAGCATTCAACTAAGTGTGACCAAAATGAACGCATATCCAGCATGATTCACACCCCAGTAACTTTTATTATTATCACAGCTACGAACAAGGCAGAGACGAAAGTTAATGAAAAGCATGTTTTTACTATATTTCACCAAAATTCAAATGAAACGTTTTAAATTCATCGGGTAATGTCAGTCGACATAAATTTGAAATTGATAGTTTTTGTTAATAATATCAAATGACATTGACATCAAATAACAAACTTTACTAATAAAATGTCAAATTATAATCGTTTTTCTGACACAAAAATTTGAGTAATATCAATATATTCTTTCCATACATTTTGACAAAATAAAGATTCGGTACATTTTTGGGACACCCTTTCATAAATCCTTTACCCTTGAATTTCTTTTGGAAGCTGGATCCTGAATGAATTTTCCAACATAATTAGAAAGGATCAATCCTTACAAAAGCACATTTGGCGTACGGTTCTCTTCAAAATGCAATTATTAGGAGTTCTTTATGAGGATTATTGCAGTCTCAAAACTAAGGGGCAACACGGAAGTCTAACAGAGAGATGAAACGATAATTCCGAAGCAAAGTACTTCGGGAAGTCTATGTAAGTCGGACCTTCGCAGTAGTTCTTGGTTTCTTATGAATTTCCGCGAAGGGTTTAATTTCATATCTTGTGTAATATACTCGTTCAAGTCATCACCATCACTTTGCTAAGAACAAATGTTACTGTAAATCCCATTAAATGCCTCATGAGGCTACTACGGTATTATAACGGGTCGAATTATGACATCCAGGGGAAAATTACTCTCTTTATAGAAGTATTCTCATTTCAGTACTCATTTCCATCTTTCTGTGATACGTAAATATCCTTAATCAATTGAATTAATGACATATATTCTTAATTATTCGCTAAGTTCCTTTCTTGCAGGAATTTGATTCGCTCTACTTTATCAAAAATGGGCGTACCATCTAAACGAGACCGTCGATGAAATTTAAAGAAATCGCAACTATCTGAGATCAGCAGAATATTCAGTAATCGAATGACAACTTTCAGCAATTAAGTTGAAAAGGAAGGAAAAACCTGGTTAGGAACCAGATATCTCGAGAAAAAAAATTTAGAGGCATTAAAGAAACGAGTGGCAGAATTTTTGATCGAGAAACCGTGTTCTGAGAGCTTCGGATGGATATTCTCCGAGAAGTGTTAGAGGAAATCTGCGTTACACTTACGAAATCGATTTGATCGAATCATGTACACAACTTTATCTTCGAATACAGGCAATCATAATCAATTCATCTTAGGGTCCGCAAATATATTTTTTTCATGAATCGTGATTAATTTCTTGATTTTAAACAAATATTAAATTCAGTTGACAAAAAGGCACCTAGACGTAATCGTTAAGTAAATGATAAAATGCGAAATGAGAGAGTCGACTGTGTTTCAAAACTACTTCATAGGGAATAAACCAAAGAAAATATATTATAAAAATTAATGATTGCTGTAGCCAATCATAATACATATAGCATTGAAATGAGATATTATTCTAGCATATTTTAATAACTAAATTCAAGCATGATGCTAATTTGAAAATGGGGAGGGGTTAGTACATACATCACGAAAGTCACGCCAGGCGAGAAAATTAAATTTTCCTTAAAAAAACAAGTGTCTTGGTTTTTTGCTTGCTGTCAGAAATCTCGCAGATGGAAAAAATTCATGCGAAGACAAAATCACGCTAGTCTCGCGTGCCGGTTATCGCTCAGCTCGACTGTGCCTTAGTTTCTTTTGAAAGGGGAAATGGAGAGGGGATGAAATTCATTACTCACAGCTAAGACACACACATGTGACAGCTCTCAATGCGATCGAGGATGGTATGACTTCGTTTCGAAATCCCTTTAATTATCATTCAGCCAAATTGATACGAGTACATGATGACGCGTAGAAGATTGATTTTTGTGATTGGTATGGATGATACAGAAGAAAGCAGGAAATAAAAACAGAGGCACAGCACTTCGCCTCAAGGCAGAGACAGTAAGCTTATGAGGAAACAGCCTTGAGGAATCTTATTTGCGTGAAATAGCAAATGTATTTCTTCGAACTTTGACACATGATAAACATTGTCCGAGCGTCAATATTTCCAGGATCAATGAATGAAAAAATAGAAAAAGTAAAAAAACATTGAATTGCGCTGAAAAAGGAATGAGATCACTAGATCAGGAATGGCTAACCTACGGCCGTATTGAACCTATTGATAAGTGGCGTACTGAATAAAAAAGGAATTTAAAATGAATTTTTTACACCATAAAAGTTCACACGTACTCAAAAATACGAATAATCACACATACAAAATGACATAACGATTATATCTAGAAAAAGCATTTACTATTGTTTTTCGTGTTATATTATAGTTTATGGGACATCACTATAATTTCTGACGCATCATAGTTGTTTGTATGGCGCAGATCACAAAGTTGAAATAGAATAGATATATGAAATATTAAGATTGGGACGCTTCCGCTCTACATAAATTGTTTTAATTTTGTGGAACATCACCAAAAAATTCCTTTGGAAAACTGCACTTGGTTTTTTCCTCAAAGCTTAGCTAAGTTTAAGTCAAATTATATGTCCGCTATAATAGATAAAATCGACCTCAGGTCGATTGACTGATACAACTAATTGATAATAAAAGCGCTTATTAGTCTGGCAGACAAAACTTAACGATATCATATAATATTAATGAAAAATAAGCAGTGATTCTGTGATGTTGGTTCGGAGGGGTCCGGGGCATTCAATCAGAAAAAGTTACCAAACTAACAAAGGATTAAGATATATTAGGATAAAAAATCGCAAAGAAAGAGGCCCAAATACTAAAGTACTGCGAACGCTATTAAGATGCCGGAAGCATACAAATGTTACTTTACACATCCTAAATCGTTATAGGACCAACGCTAAGCCACTGAGAATATCTTCATAGCAAAAGTATACATCTAAAGGTCGTTTTAATTGAGATTAGAGTTTCCTTTGCAGAATTAAATCAAAAATAAGCATGAGCAAAGTTGAGATGAGTTCCTTCAGAAAGACAGTTAATTATGTATTCTAATTTCTAAGGAGATAATTATTTTCAGCTTAGATCACACTAAAATCAATGAAACAAGTCAAAATTTCTTTTAAATCGGTAATTTTCACATGTCTTCTAGACAAATTATGCAATTTCGTGATGGAATATGTTGGCCTTCTTATTGTCTTAAAATATACAGGAATATAAATAACAGGAATTCCTTTCAAATTTAGAATAAGTGGATTATTGTCTAACTTTTTGTCTCAACAAATTGAAAATTGACGTTTTATCACTTACCTAATGCAATTTCCGAATATAAATGTTGTGTGTTCTTGCGTCCGCTTCATGATACAGAAATGGAATTATTATCGAGATTGGTTTCATTAATTGAATCAGATATAATTATTCGAAAAAGGAAGATCCAACCTATCCCTTCCGAACGAAGCACCCATGGACTTTAGCTGGCTCGGTCCCCTCTAAATTACATTATCTAGGCAGAATAATTGCATTAACGTAAAAGCTTGTCTCGTAAATTCTCTCGATAATCCTATCTCAGAGTTTCTATGCGTCTCATCAAGACTTTAGGTGCACTTTAATGACGCATGATTCGTAAGTCATGCGATGGAAGGATTTACTGAGAGAAAATCCTAACATCTGTGCAAACATAAGTATCACCCACGTTATTCCTATTCGGGGTAAGCAAGTACTTTGTCTATACAAAACACTCCTCCAAATTTTGCAACCTCGGATACCTCTTCTCATACATGCCCTATTATTAATCCTTCAGCTATTTACGTCTCTTCTCTTCAACATCTCAATCACCAAATAAAACCAACATTTTTTCTATCTTTCTCTCCCTTTGGTTAAATTTACCTTCTCCTCGTATACGATCTCGGTTGGTCTGCTTCAATCCATATTTCTCATACGTCCAAACAAACAAAATATCCCAGAGAGTAGAACTCACTTTGCTGAAACCACAAACTGCTATGAAATGTTCACTTTATTACTTGGAAATGTTACGCGATACTGAGACTTGGATAATTTATATTAAAATTATGACGTGGACTCAACAAATTTTTCTCTATTAAATAACTCCATCAAGACTGACGGAACTTAACTGAATTGCTTGTGAAGCCGAAAGACGAGCCGATAAAAGTGGAGAACTCAATTTTTTAACTTCCCTTTTCATGGTACTTTCTTCGATTTCGTCGGATAATTATTTATAATTTAATTTAGTAAAAGAAATGATATCTCCTAATCATAAAAAATAACTTCACATGCATTTCTCACGAGTTTATATTCCTTGTTTGAATGGTCTGTATGTTAACATGAAAACAATTTCAATTTCTTGTACTCTTTCTTAAGAGTGTAGATGATCACAAAAGAGTTCAATCAAGTAACATCGAATGCCATCACGCTTGTATACACATTTTATACTTGTCACGCAATCTACCTTTCCATCCATATGGATTGAATAGCCAGTCATTACTGACCCTTATATCCTCCGTTCTTTATTTCTCAGATAGAAACTTCCTGAGATAAAATCCACGTGATTAATTCACATTGTAATCATAAGGTGTCTTATTTTTCGTAAATGATCCATTCAATGATGGTCTACCTTCATTCTAACTTCAAATTGCGGAGTTAATTAATGATGCAGAGGCAGCCTTTCGATTAGAGAGAGAGAAATTATCAATTTCGAGTAATTACGCCGAAGGAATTACGGAAGAGTTGATGTCCTTTCCATTAAAGGAACGCCTCTGTCATCTTCTCTTTGTCTGAGATTTAGCGACAAGACAATTATTCCAGCACACGTGAGGAATCAATTCAAAGTCTTGGTGAAGCAAGCCTCTCGTACCTAATTACGGTCGCTATTGACGACGGAAAAGGAAGAGATTCCCATCTTCAGTGAGCTTTGTTCTTGTAAATAAAACAAGGAATTGATCCACCATTCTTTGACACGCCTAAGAATTTGATGAATGAGCCAATTTGAAACTCTGTAGCTAGATTGATGCTCAGATTATGCCTCACTTGATGCTGAATGATTAATTTGCATGGTGTGGTGGTATGTTTTCATAATCGTCCTAATTGCAGAAATAACGTTTCCGTAGAATTTATGAAAACATCACAAAATGAAACAAAATTCAAGGATGAACAGAAGGGAATGTTTTCAGAAGAAAGTTAAAGACCTGGGTTCGGAGACTACGCATACCTGGCTGAACGTGCAAAATTAAAAAACGGCCTCCAAATCAAATTTATCGAAAAATTTATCGTGATCCACGGGCGATATGAGAACTGCCCTGATTATTCCTTGATGTTCACTAAAATTCTTTGGATTCGAGTGGAATAATTTTTCAATATTTGATTTACAGTGAGTCAAATTTAGTCTTACGAATACCATTTACCATAGAATTTTGATTTCTCGTGTTTTCTAAAGTTAATGCATACTAAGTTTTTGATACTGCGCTTTATAATTCAGATTTCCATGGTTGTCAACAAAGACTCCAATTACTGTTTCCTCTCGTATTGGCATACTAAAAATTAACACTATCTGATTTCGACGACTGTTTCTAAACTAATTTGCATAGGAAAAGACAGACTATATTACACACTTAAAAAGTTTTCATTGCATTTTTAAATTTAATTACGGTTTCCTTTAGATTTTATCTAATTAAGGATTCATGGATGGTTCGCAACCATGATATAAGCCCCGCGATCCTCAATGTAACGATTGCGGAATAAGAACCCTTACAGCGTTGACATAGAGTTCCTATTTCCAGAGTAGCTTGTTAATAAAACCTTATTCTCCAATAAAAATAATATCTTTTCCTCCGCATGGAATCAGCGGAGAATGAAATTGATCCCACCTGAATAACAAGCGTTCGAAAATTCATTCATGCATCGAAAATTTTATTTGACCTCGCAATACGTTGTTTGAAAAACAGGCTCCATGAAGTACAATATTTCACCTTTATTCATTTTCCATAGAGAAAAATTTCATCCCTACGGTGTCATAACGATACCATCAATCCTTTCTCATCACATTCCACTCGTTAAGCACGTTATACCAGAAAGCCAATTGCCTACCTTAACAAACCAAAACAGAAAACACACAGATGTTGATTCTTCACGTATTTATGAGTGCATTTGATGAAAAAAGTTAGCTCGTGTAAAAGTATCGAAACCTTTTTTACCTCTGGCACGGAAAAAATCGATTTTCAGAGGATGAGAAAGAGAAAATGCTTCCGCAATCTAGCTGGGATAGGAATTTGTACAAATGAGAGTTTTTCCTGAAAGAGTCAATGAGAGAAAAGAAATAAAAATGCATTTCAAAGATCACTTCCATAATAGCGATGCAGTTAGACGAAAAGGTAAAGAAATGAAGACACACTGGATATTACTTCCTTTGAGATAATTCATCCCTGCGACAGTAACTAGAGTTAATTGGGAACAATTGAATGTTGATTTCTCTTTCGAAAGAAAACATTGCCTTTACGAATACGAAGATACGTATGCTTTCCATACACTAATTTGGGAAATGAATGACTGGTTGCTGTTTTTCTTTGTCTGGCATGTGAAGGCGCACGGCTGACAACAAATTGAATCCAAACGATTCGTGACTTTTCTACACTTGAGCTCTACTAAGATTATCATGATGACCACGATTTGATTCCGAAAATGAAGGAAACGTTTCCAATCATTCATTTCCTGCTCCGGAGGATCTTCAGGCAATATATCGGTCCATCCGAACTTCCTTAGAATAGATGCTGCCACAGATATTTTATGACTTCCACATCAATGGCACTGGGTAATAATAATATGTTCTTTACAAGTGCACAATGCTGGAGACTACATCGGAAGGCTGTAAAAGTTTAACAGGGGTGTGAGTCATGTATCCGCTGAAAATATAAGGTCGCCACTATAAAATTTCTGACTTTAACATTATCATCGACATGAAGACAATCTGTAGCCTTTTCTAGCAGAAATAGTACTTTTTAAAGTACTTCGAGAACTGAGGTTATTTTGTATGTAAGTCTCCACCGGGAATCGATCCCGGATTCGCTCTCACCAAATGCTAACGCGTTGCAGGCCCCCTTGGCTAAACAGAGGCGTGTAGCCTTTTCTTCCTATTAATTAACGATAATCACGCAACTTAGAAAGACGTAGTCACTATTTAGTGCATCTCAGTTGCACTTAACAGTGCCTTTTTGGTGCATACATGAGCAACTTGTGTGCACTTCAGCAGTTTCGCATTGAAGTAGCATAAAGAGACTCTCTTATCATCTTTTGTTTGGTAGTCATTTCTTTTGTTCTACGTGCTTACGATTTGAATCGCGTTTCTGTCTTTTAAAACGTCCACTTGCTCTTAACACGCACGTGCGTCCGTGGCTATCCAAACAAATTGTTGCGTAAGCACGCTCCGACTCGCTTTCATTCCGATTTGTTTGGACCCATCCTAGTAACAATGGAAGGCATATCCTCTCGTTCGTGAGCGACTCCGTGAAAGAATGAACTCATCCGTTTATCGAAATGCTTAAGCGAGCGCGTCGCAGAGAAAAATATACAATGGGCGAATTTTTTTGCCTCGACAAAGGATGAGATACGCCGCAAATTTGAGTGCGATTAATTTTCGACGATATCAAAACAAACCATTTCCGTGGATAAACGAGTTTTCGTTATCCTTCACGAAAAATAACTATTCAAATTTTGTTGCTTGCGGTTCAAATTCATTTATCTGATATTCATACTGTATATCGTATCATATTGTCCCCATGACGACAACGTGTAATGAATTCGTTTCCTTCATTGTTTATTTTCTACCTCTTTGTAGGGAAATTAGAACGTTAACTTCAATTTCACAATTATCTTATTATAAGAAATATAATCTCTGGTGTGTGTAAGTCTTGGTAAGTAAAATTCTAAAATTGTAGTTTATATTGAGGAAAAACATGCCGAGATCAAAAATATCGAAAGTACCATGAGAGAATTAGTAAGTAGAACTGCTCGAGAAACTTTTCCACCAGAAAATAAAAAATGCTGACGGCTGATAATACAAGATTAGTTATAAGGAAACTATATATGAAAATCTAAACAAGGAGCGTCCTTTTGGACGGTTGAGGAACATGGCTTACAACGGGTTGAAAGAAGAGAAACTCAGAAGTAGTGAAGATGTCATGGTAGACTGCGCTACAACTTTATTGTCAGTTTGATAATGGTAAACTATCGTTGAATTCCTCCAGTGTAAGGATTAGCTCGTAATTTTAATCATCAGATCTTAGAAACAGCATAGAAACAATCTGGAATTCCCCTATTCTTGCTTTAAAAGAATTAGAAGAATCACACATAAGATTCCATTCCCAAGTAATCCATCGTTACTGATTAGAAAAACTGCAACGCACTATTGAGAAGAATGATGAAAATAAATCGGAAAGAAAACTGAACAAATGAAGAAGTCTATCGAAGAGTGAGTGAAGAGAGATGACTCGGGAAGATATTGATAAAAAGAAAATCAAACCTAACGCACGCGTTAAGCCACGATATTCCGCTGAATACAGCATTTGAAGGAATGGCGGTAGGAAGAAATAATAGGGGAAGCCCTAGGTTAGATTATGAGAGATAGATAATAGGTACTGTTGAGGTAAGGAATAATGAAGGAAGAACCGAATGGGTAGGAATCGGAGGGCCTGGAGAGCCCACCAACAAAGCCTTTGGATCGTTAACGTAGGACATTGATTGAAATATCCAAAGAATATTGAGAAAAGCAAAGGTTTCTTCTGTGCACTTCAACTTCATGCCAAAGAACCTTACTTCCACAACTCAATTTCTCAACTTGCAGTCAGAAAGTGTTCTTTTGCGTAAGATTGCCCTCGCATGTGGATTAGTCATACGTCACTAGCTTCATTTTGTGATTTATTTTAGTGACACTTTATTCAAATGATTTTCTATAAATAGAGTGCAACGCTTAGAATAATTTTATTATCATCGAATCACCGAATTCTAGTCTTTATTGACTATCCGTTAACTTATTTATCTCGCCCATTCTTCTACCGATCATTTGATAATACGTTCTTTGAAAAGGCAATGAGCTTGTTAGGATTCTTTTAAAGAAATAAGTGCGACACGGAGAAAACCTTTCTCTACGACTCGTGCGACCCTAAATCGAAAATTTTCGATATCAACCGCAACGTTTTCCGTTCGCTGAAGTGGTTTTTCCAATCGAAAAACGACTGATTTCTTTGCAAGCTTTTGAAGTTGAGGTTATTGAATCCCAAGCGACCCCAACATAAACACGATGGATAAGAGAATTCCAATAAGTACGCCGTAGTCATGACAACGTTCTCGTTTCCGATGAGTCGCTCGTCATTTGTCAAAGGTTCGCTAAATCACGCCGAAACCTGCGAACGCAACCCTTGGGCGATCGATCACAAAGACGCCGACATCTACTTTCGACTGCCAAGTTTCGATTGATGGAAGACACTATCTCGTAGGACACGGAATGTGCGGTAGAGAAACAAGTGCTAAGACAACGCGACGAGAATTGCAATGGATTCGATGGCCACGTAAAGAAAGAGTTAAGTTTTAAAAGAACGTCGACTTCTAACTAAAAGTTGACCCTTAAAAAGATTTATCAGTAGTCAATGCATTAAACACTAATGTATTACATTGAAATTACTCGCCTTAATTAGCTGGGATAGTGCAAAATACTCAGTTTTATTTCAACTAAAAACGTTAAACTCAGGGAAATTGGGTAGAAGAAACTTAGCACGATATGGTGTGCACACAAAAAAATCCCAAGGAACACCGAACAGACTGAAAAAATAATTCGATAGCACCGGGAACCAAGATCGTCAAATTGCCGGTCGGGTGCTCTGACCGTTGAGTTATCCCAAAGTCCTGGGTCACCCACAATCTCTTTGAGACTCAGGCTCAGACCAAGATTTGATTTCCAGTTCCGTCGGACTTTTTTTTAAAGTCTTTTCTTCCTTTGGAACTCTGTTAATTACTTTGCCCCTGATTTCGTAATTGGACCTGTACTTTTTGATTTGTGTTTTTCTATGATTTTGGTTGTATGTACATGACTAATGTACACGATTGCTATCTGGTGCAGGCTCCAAATAATAATAATAATCAGGGATATCACTTATGATAACTGAGAGGAGTTAGCAAACACTCAACAGTTAAATTTAGCTTTATTGACTTATCTTTACTAAACTTTAAAAATAAAAATATGGTGTAAAGCAAAATTGTCAAAGAAATTGAATTAATTAAAGATAGGATCAGGAAGAGACCACAAGAGTAGTTGAAATAAAGGCAAAAGTATAACTTCGTACAGCTAGGGATGTTTACATAACAAGGCGGAAGATTTTTACGCCAGCAAAATGAATGCATTTTCCCAAATATCTGCTGCATATGTAGTGAAATGCCTAAGTAATGGTTTAAGTAGGCGGATATCTGAAAGATAATTTCAGCAGTGCTAAGCACTCTATAGTATAATCCAATCCCTCTCTTTAGGAACCCTTGAATGAGGAAATAATCGCAAAAAGTACAGTGGCGAAGATCCCTCCGACAGCAGCTTAAAGGTGGCCTTCGTATCCTTATCCGAGCAATTAAAGGGAAAGGACTAAGAGACTCAAAAGTGATTCGTGGGAATAGGGGAAACGACGCTTCGCTCATGCTGACCATTAAGTCTGTCTGGCCTATACTCCCAAGGTCAGTGCATTAGCAAATGATTCGAAGAGGATGCTGTAAGGAATTTCCTATGAATTTACAACCAATCCAGACAGGATTATGACGATTATCCATTTAAAAATTTATCCTATAATTCTTAGAGGAAGGCAAATTTGTGGAAATCCATCAAAACTAAGAAAAGAAGCCAAATAGTAGCGATATCACGTGTTTTCCCTGTTACATAGGCCATTCTGATACTGCGAGGAAGATCAGGAAAGTGGATGAAAGAACAAGTCGCTTCAAGGAATAATTTTTCCGTGAACGACATACGAAAGTAATTAATTAAAGAAATTGAGCTATGGTGCATGCAATCCCTGCTACACGTCGACAAGTGGCTCGTAGGGTACAGCTATGTAGATGTGTGAAGACTAATAATTTAGATTTAATAAAATAAAAATAACTATTAATAAATACTTAAAATAATCAAATCATAAACAATTTCATACGATCATATTATTTTGGTGAAAATTTTTCCATTAGATTTCACATAAACGTAAAGTTATCCAAACATGTAGCTACGTTTTGGTAAAATTCATCGAAATGGGATTATAAGAATAATGTTGTCAATTATTGATTGGATCGTTATCTTCTGCCCGATTAATGTCTGGTGAAGCAAATAAAAAACGCGAGGGACGGGGTCGCTACTATTGACGAAAGCACTTCTGTCCGACTGTACTGAACCTATGTCACGGATAGACCTCATTTTCGACAAAGAGAACATGGAAAGGCTTTCAAATAAACGCCCACTTTAATTAGTTAAGCCCATGTAAGCACTATCCGTCCTTTTTTATCCACGATGGATCATGGGAGCAAGTAAATAAAAAGGACGGTGATCAAGTCTGTTCCCATCATCCAGACGAGTAAATGTGAGCTTTTTAACATGATTAACTTGAGGCCTGAAAAAGCATCATCACGCACGAGTTTGTGGAAAAACAAAGGGAGATTTAGTTAGATTAATAAGATTTCGTAGAAAAGTCCTCTGAATGATTAAAGGAAGCTTCTTTCCCCCTGAAATTAAGTTAATAAATAAAGACAGCATTGGAGGTACTGGTTTATAAAGCATTTGGAGCGCAGAAGAAGGATGATTTTAATCAAATGCGACAATTCACTTACAATTTAGCTTTCTTAATAAAGATGGGGTCAACTTTAGTGGTATAAAAGTTTAGTGCTACAACATTAAATTAGATGCTTCTGCGATCTTTCTGCTTTGCTTGCAATATGCCATACTGGGCTTTCTCAATCACACGCATACTTTTTGTTTTAAATAAAAATTCCTGTTTGAAATCAAAACTTCCTCGCAGAGATTCCCGCGATTTCTTTCGAATGAAATTCAACGAGAATCTCAAGTTTCGATCGGCTGTAGATTTTGGATTGCGTTACCATATATTTTTAAACAGCAATTATATACCATTATGTACCATTTAACGGCCATTCCAAGAGTAATATTAAAAAGTTGGAACCTAATATTACGATCATAGGTTCTCTATTGTAAGATTCAAATGGTAATTTAAGAGGATGCACAAACAACTTTCCTGATATACAGAATATATCAGCTTAACTTTTACCTCGATCAATTTAGGAACCCTTGTTAACTCTTTCATATGAAGTCACAGATTATACCAAATGGCCATCACTGATAGTTAATGAGTGAGTTGATTAGGTGGAATTATAGTTAAAAGTACTTCTACAGCTAAAGTCATTTAGGGCATACTTATGATTACAGCGGGAATCGAACCCGGGGCAGCTTTCACCAAGGTCGAACGTCCTATCTACTTGGCTATCTGGGACCCCGTGTGGTGATTTTTGGCAATGTTTCTTTTAAGATTTGTGTACCAATGGGGAACATCATTTTTTTCTTACGACAATACAGGCTAAAGAAATTTGTTTTTGAGAGAGTTATTTTCGTCAGCCCACGAATTACCGTACGGTATTGCAATACAAATACTTCAGAAATAAATTTATGAAATGTTGATATGAGATTTATCAAATGAACGCTAGAACAATTAAGCGGAAGATATTTATATAGATGGTACTGAGGATTATAAGTGGAAAAATCTCAGTTTTTTATTGATGTTTACTAGTTTCCTATCCGACGTCATTTGGCAGAGGAATGTAAATCCTATAAGGAGAATGTGACGTTGGAGAATGCTAATTGCGAATTCGGACTTAAGAAACCTTGTATGGCTGCGACAGGGATTGGTTGCGTCAATTTTAGGGAAATAAAAGAAATGAAAATATAATTTCAGTCTCCTTGTTTGCTTGTTCATAGTTCACGACTTCAAACTATAAAACAAGGGTAGCGTTAATCAGAACTGCTTTCCAATAAAAATGAATTTCAATGTAGACGACAGAAGATTAATGACCAAATTTAGCTGATGGAGAACGAATTTGTGATGAATACGGGGTAGTGATTATTACTATTATTCTCCATCATGTGCATAAAAACTGCTTTGAAGATTTTCATTTTTTTATTTTAAAAGGTGGATAAGGAACTAAAATGGGGATATCTTCAAATATATCCAGTTCATCCGAATTAAGAGATGTTGTCGCACGAATATTACGAATACTTGGTGAAATTAGCAGTAAAATAATTAATAAAGCTTTACATGCTCAAACCATCAACCTTATGATGTATGAAGATGATATAAGTTGGGCAAATCCTTTTGACCTTAGTCCAAAAGGCTTCTTCATGAAATCTAGAGAGAAGGAAAATGGGATATGTGATTAAAAGATTAAGTAATAATGACTACCATTTTCCTCCGATAAAGATGTTTTCCTAGTTTCTTTCCTGTAAGATGCGCGTCCTTGTACGCAAGACGAGGTCTATGAACGTATATATGCACTGAGAAAGAAGGAATTACACAGAGATTATTACACAAATATTACAGAGATATACTATATAGACTCAGACTTGCACTCTATTTATAATTCTTATTCATTGTGGTAAAGAAATGAATTTGAGCAGGCTGTTAATAAAGGAAGAGCTTCTAAAAACTCTCTGACAGCCGAAAACGTTGGGTTACAATAGATGAAAAGGGAAGCCATTGAATCCTTCTGAGAATTACCCAATGCGCTTTTCGACAGCTATGCTACCATCCTCAGAGGGTCAATGGAGAATGCATTATTATAAGTTTGCGTGTGATTTGTTGAGCCGAGTCTAAAACCCTCCAGCGTAGCTACTCAAAGCTTCGGAGATGGAATGAGGCTTACTAGACAAAATGAGGAGTGAAGCTTGCTGACAATGAGCCAGAATCCTAAAAGAGGAAAAATCCGTTGCAAGCTATCTAATAATTGGATCGTTTTCCCTTTCTCCCCTGAGTCTCCTACTGAGGGACTCAGTGCTCGGAAAGTCGGAAGATTGCAGCACATTGATCACACTGGCATACAGAAAATGATCAAAAGGAATGCCATTGTTCAGCATCCCTCATATCTTTCACATTATTACACGTATTTGAAAGACTGAGATGGAAGAATATTTACGATACTATATCCTGCACTCAAAGACGAAAGAAAAATATTCCATTAACCAGCACTATCAGGTATCGGGACTAACCATACAGGTCGCCAAACTATCTTGATTGAAGAAGTTCGGAGGGCGCAATTTCCTTCACCGATGAACGTGCCGTAAGACGAATACTGCATAATTTTCAGACATGAAGACGTTTCGATGGCAAAATGAGGAAGGAACGAAACGTGCTTCTTTGAGCACTTCAGGGTCGGAAGAATACCGCTGAAAGTGGCAGAATTTCGGAAATTTCCCGAATCAGAATAGAGAAAGCGACGGCTCTATTGATTCTACAGAGTGGAGGAAAAATCGAGAGTTAAAGTCGGAAGGGTCCGATGTTATTTCTGCTTCACTATTCTGTTTTCTTCAAAATTAAATCTAACGCCGCCAGCAGGGCCAAATTTTGATATTTTCTCCATCTTTATGAAATTTTCACGTTGCACACATGAACACTCGTACTATATATTAAGGGGATGTCAGTAGAAATTAATATTCATATAAGGTTACGCAAATTTTCGCTAAATCTATACCCACGAGTTCTTCTGATGCAAAATCTCGCATCTTCTGCAATAAACTACGTCACGTTCTTTTAACAAGGAATGGGTAATGGGTGGTTTTGCACGTAAGGGCGTGCACCCAGGAAATTTCCCAAGGAAGAATAGACTTGAAAAAAGTCCGACGGCACCGGGAATCGAACCCGGGTCTCCCGATTGCCGGTCGGGTGCTCTGTCCGTTGAGCTATCTCGGCGGAACATTCTCTCAAGCTATTCGGGAGACTTTATGGGCAAGGCATAAAGTCTCCCGAATAGCTTTAGAGAATGTTCCGCCGAGATAGCTCAACGGACAGAGCACCCGACCGGCAATCGGGAGACCCGGGTTCGATTCCCGGTCCCGTCGGACTTTTTTCAAGTCTATTCTTCCTCACGTTCTTTTATCCATCCTATGCCTATAACTTAAATGCACTGAAGAATTCAAAAAGTAATTTATATATAAGGAATATAGTAGACTACTCTGATACGAATCAAACTGTCATTTCTAAAAAAAAAAACATTTGAAACGTAAGTTCCACAGAATTTCGTATAAAAAATTGTGCTAACATTTCCGTTTGCGTCTTCTATTTGCTCATGGACATGAGCACATCAAAAATAAATTTACAGCAAGATCCCTGGAAAATATATGTGTAACGTAATCCTCCTCCTTATCACGAAAATCGGGGTTGACCCTGAAGTGTTTTTATTTTTTTTTTCATTCCGCTTTCATTGTTCTCTACCTTTGCTTTGAGATTACCTTTCTCGAACGAGACAAGTCTAGAAAAAGGAGAGATATGATCGACTCAGCCATACTTAGGAGCTTCCGCTCTCATAAACCAAGGACGAAGCTTCGGGCAGATAATACACAACAGGTAGTTTTTTGCACCGACGTTATGTTGAGACGGGTTTACTCTAACCCATTATGATAAAATGTCCTTATTTTTTTCCTCTTAATCAACGCAGTAGCGAGGAATCTAATCCAACCCACACGGAATTTAAACTGAATTCAATTTCAGCGCTAGGGAAAACTGTAAATCAACGTTACTTGTTCAGTAGAGGATAATGGCTTATTCTTCAATGATGGAGAAAATTATTAGCAATTAGTGAGATTATTAGGATTAGTGCCAATATACCACGGGCCATTGTTTACCTACATCGCCATTGTTTATCTACATCACCACTGTTTACCTATTATTCTCATCGTGTTCTTCACAACGTACATTATGTAGAACATCAAACGAGCATAACATCAAATTATGTAATAAATCGGGTAAGGTAGGAACATCTTTCCGGAATTACGGTAGATTAACATAGGAATAAATTTAAATATATATGCAATTTAAAGAGCTAATTCACCAAAAATGTATTTCTCACGAAGGATAAATCAACCAGAGGATATTTTACCCAGGAATATTTCACCAAATGGCTTATTAAAAGTGAATGAGCTATATACATGATAATGCTGGATAAAGTATGATACACTTATTTTAACATTAACGATCAATTGATTGCCGACGTCGTGTGTACTAACAGCATAAATATGCACGCAAAAAGCTATTTATGTTTTGTTTATTGTCAATCATACCTTTTAACCTCCTTCAACTCTTCTGCTGTTTATATAACAAGAAAATTTAATTTAAAAACAATTAAATTTATTTATTGTTATTTATATACGTTTTTAGACAAAATAAATGTAAGAATATTTATTTTTCTATGTCATGCATTGCCATTATAATTGAGCCTCCACGATAAAACGTAGATAAAATTTTATGAGAAGTATTAAAAACCTCATACAAATTATTACATTATCTTAACCATTACGTCACTGACGAAGATAATATTTCATCATCGTAATAATCTTTTCCTCGATGCAATTTTTAAAACGCTGTTGCTCCGATCAGTTTCAAATGAAAAATTCTATTTAAAAGAAAATTTATTCTATGACAACTAAATTGAAACGAATGTTATCAACTAGTGAAGGGTGAAGTGGCGAGACAACAGTCTTACAAGTCTCTCTTATGGGGAGTCAAGATAAATGTTAAGGCATTCATTTCCTCGATAATAGATGTTATTTCTAGAAAGTCATTATGAATAAGAGGTTCATATCACTCTAGTCTTTTACTAATTCTTTCTATCAAAATCAAGCAGCATGACAAAGGAATAAAGGAAAAGGCGTCGCACGTTATCTCGTCTCAGATTTTCAGTGCTCCATATTCGATCAAATACTTCGATTAGCCAAGTACGCACTTCGAGTACCCGAGAAATAAAATTTGGACTTCGTATTTGCAGCAGAGGGCTGAGGGAATAACGGGTTAACCGTCCCTAGCAAAGGGAGGACATAATGCAAAAAGAGAAACATTCCTGTATTTTATAGAGACAACTGCACCTGAAGATGTCAACTCCTTGACGAACTAGTCGGTAGGATATCGTAGAATTGTAATAAGATTCCATTACTTTTCCATCATGTGCATTAACACGGCCTTGGAGATTTTCATTTTATTTTGATTTATAAGGTTGACAAGGACCTAAAAAGGGGATATCTTCAAATATATACAGATCATCCTAATTTGGAGATGTTATCGCACGAATATTGCGACTATTTGGTGAAATGAATAGTAAAATAATTAATAAAACATTCCATGCTAAAACCTTCAACCAGCATTTAAGAAGATAAAATACGTTATTCAAGTCCTTTTGACCTTAGTCCAAAGGGCTTCTTCATAAGATGTACTAAGAAAAACCAATAAGATGTGAGATTAAAAAATTAAGTAGTCATGACTACCAATTTTCCTTCGATGAAGACGTTTTCCTCGTTTCGTTCCTTGAAGATGCGCGTCCTTGTACTCAAGACGAGGTCACACAACTCTTTGATATGAACATATAACTGCACTGGGAAAGAAGGAATTTCACAGTCTCACCTCGTGTTTCTAACTGGGAGTATCGTGATCAAGATGAAGGTCCTCTTGCTCTTCGGAATCATCCTCGTATACACGAGTTCACAGACAGAGGCCTACATTGGACTTATTGAACAACCCGAGGATCCAGGTAAATTTAGTTGAACGTTAATTTGACGCTTAAGTTAATTAAATTCTCTATATCGTACGTCATCGTGCGTTATTCTGAATTTTGAAATAATATCTTCATTGCGGGTTTTTCCAAGATAATGTATTGAAACCCTTTTACGGGAAAGAACTTCTTAAATATTTTTCTATACGAATCTTCACGATGATTCATGCGGGAGTATATACAATTAGCGACTCTATAATCCGTTCTCCCACAAAGAGAGAGAGAGAGAGAGGGAGAAAGGTAAGGAATGGATAGGTGACATTTCACTATAAATGGTACAGAAAACAATTTCAATTCAACCAACCAAAGTGATTCGCGTAAGTGCTTTTTTGCAAATAGAAGAAATATCTTTCGTAATCGACAAAACAAATATCACTGGTATTCTCTCAAAGATTTACGAATTCACACGTTCATCGCTATTTGTAGCATTACCATGCCAAGTATGAAATTTTCCTTTTAAGCAATACCAGTTGAGAATTGAAAGAGAAATTTACCGGTAAATAAATTAACTATTCCTATTTGACCTCCTATTTTACTTTCAAATTGAGTCGCAAAAAAATCTATCGATTTGTATTCTAATAAAGATCTCTTTCTATTTTCAAATAAGGACACCCTGGTCAGTGTTTGGACGAAGGAGAAACGTATCATGCTGTTGGCACCACTTGGAAATCAGGCGGTTGTGAAAGTAGTACTTGCAGAAGAAGCGGCGAAAATAAATTAGAGATAAAGGTCACAGGGTAAGAAGTTTTACTCATAAGTCATTCCACGCCTAACAAAGGTAGTAAGAAACCAGAAATTTTTGGATCCTCTATAATAACCACTGAAAGTTTCCGTACATTCCTACTACAATAATGAGATTAGTAAAATATATTGGGCTAATAAAGTTCGTAAAAAGTGAGGAATGCGGCGCGCACTCTCATTTAAACGCCCGTTTCTTAAAATAATTTAAACATAAACCGTATTGCATTAACACATTTAAAGCTCTTAAGTAGAAATTTCTTTTAGTGAAGTAATATTTCTGGAAGAAATCATAGCTTGGAAACCGAAATTTTGGAAGAAATTTCTTTTTACTGTTTGTGGGAACTAATTAATATTTTATCTGTTCTCCTTAGATGCGCTCCAATGGCCGCACCTCCTGAATGCGTTCCAGTGCCTATGGATACTTCGAAGCCTTTTCCACAATGCTGCCCATCATTCAACTGCCCAAAATAGTTATAATAGTTTAAAAAATTGTGAAAATAACATCTCAAAGTGTTGACTGAAATATTTGAAGTCCTTCATGTTTTCTTTAAAAAATTATATAAAATTAACTTGCAGTGGGCGAGGAACATCATTTTAGAGAAATTCTGCATAAATTAATCATATGCAACATGTAATCCTGATTTATACATCTAAAATACTAAAATAAATTACAATTTCAACATTTGGTGTGTAATGATTTGTAAGTTTCCCACGATATAAGAAGAAGACGTTGAAAATTTAAAATAAAATCCCATTTTAATTTTTCGCTTTCAAACTGAAATTGTTTTTGGAAATCTAAGAAACAAAAGAAGGAGAATCAGATTAAACATAAAGGTATGGGTTGCATGTAATAAAATCATTTCAATGTCAAAATTCCTACTTTTTATTTAAGGATCATAACATAAGTTTTAAATTAGAGCACACCGCTGTCGGCACCATAAATTTTTACGATTGTCTTCACAAGCTCTTCACCTCGCGATCGTTCGTTGACTTTACGGGTTTTAGAACTTTTCCTGTACAGAAATCAGGCATTTTGCCGTCATTTGTTCTAGTAAGTTTTGGCGCCATCCTGTCGTGCACACCTCTCATCCCCCGTCACGAGAGAACCTTTTTAGAATCAGAAAGAGGGGACCAGGGGTCGTTTACTCAGATCGAGCGAAAAAAAAAGAACTCATAACTGCGTAGTAAGAGGAGGTCCACGATCGATACCCGGAAGATTCGAAAGTAAAATCGCTGGGCGCCATTTTTAATCTTGCGCCATTTGACGAAGGAAATCCTGTCTGAGAAGAACGAACAAAAGATGCATTACGAGAAGAAAGAAGGCGCTTTAACGAAATTCTCAAAAGTTGAATAGAGTTTGGGGAGGAGATTATCTCTTTTATACTCAGTGCGATGAATACAGTGCGACGAGTTAAAATGCAATGAAATGCGCTTTTTCCATCAGCCATAACGCTAATCAGCACGGTAATATAAATCCTCCGAAATCATTAATAGAATTATACATGGAATTAGCGTTGCTTGTATTTGGAATTTTTCTGAATTTTGAAATTTCGTAAATTTTGAATTACCATATTAAAATTGCAAGATATCCTTCAGTAAGAGCAGTAGCGGCTACAAACATTTAAATCTCTACACCGAAGGACTAAAACTAGCGTAAAAGAAAATATTATCTGATACATACGTGTATTTTCCTGAAACAGTGACCTTTGATACCACTAGACAATGTATTTGATCCCTTCAGTTTTGGTCGATGATTTCTGAAAAAGGAAAGAAGCCAATTTTAATTTTAAATAAAGAAAAAATCTTCTTACATCTAGAAATATCTAAACGCAAGCCAAAAAGTAATTTTGAATGGAAAGTGATGCTTGTCACAATACCAATCAAGGTTCGAAGATTTGAGTACATCGCATCTACATCGCAGCCATTCATTCATACACGCTGAAGTGGATTGACAATAGTTTTGAGGCTTATAAATGATATTCGAAGCAAGGAAATCGGAAATTGTCCTTTTATAAATAGAATAGTATTGTGAATCCCACTTGGTTATTAAGATTCTTTATCTTGCTACGATTATACGATACGATTTATATTTATATATTCTGATTTATTTATCTTATAATCTTCATACTACTTAAAGTGGGGCACAAAAGAATACTTTTTGGCAAGTAAGCAAGAACTCTGACGGCAGTATCTTTAACAGTAAAATCAATAATTATATTTTCTCTCTTATAACTTTAAACTTAAGGTAAATCAATTTCGATTCCATTCATTACTGATGAAACTCGTCCGTTAAAATACATAAGGAATCTGTGATGTAATAATGTACATAATATTAGCATTTCTCGCTTCTGTTTGGAACCACCTGGCTGTCTCCCAAGAAAAAGTTGCCGTGGAAGAACATGAGGAATGATTTTTGGGCTTCATTCAGGTTAGCAAAGATATCTCCAAGATGTTATTGTTTTGACAACGAAAAGAATAATTTGACTCTTTTGTGTTTACTATGAATAAACACAACTATCAATCCGATAAGCCTTGTTGGGATCAAATCTAACGTTATTCCTTCCTATTGAAACAGGGGCTCAACAACATTTCGAGGACGTCTCTCAAACTTAAAAATCTCCACACCTTCCCCTGATAGAGAGCCAAAACAATACAGCAATATATTGAGTGCATCGAGTGCGGATGGTCCCTTCAGACATTCAAAGACCTTTTCTCAAGATGTGAGCGCTTTTTGAAAAATACACACCCCCCTTCAATTCCGCACCCTTTCTCATGCTTTTATTTTTCACTTCCCATTCGTCGACTTCGTAGAGACTCCCTCTATATCTCTATTCCATTTCCTCTTTTATCTTACGCTTTGGCGTCGTCATCTGTTTCCTCTCCCTTCGATCCCATTCTCTCTACCCACACCGACCAGCTGTTGCCCGCAAAAAAGCACTTATAAAAATCCCATATTCCCACCTTCCCCGGGGAATTTTTTTCCATAGCTTTCAATTTCTCTTTCGATTCCTTCGCTCTCCCTGTTTCATCTCCGAAGACTTTTTCATTCTCGTTAAAACCCGGTTTCCGGAGATATTTATTACCCTCTTTGTGCTCGAAATGTTTTGGGTTATTGGCCTTTCGGGAGCGGCGGGCTCAACTGGGACTTTTGATCCTCGAAAAATGAGCAACAAAGATCGCGGATGACCACCAAACATCTTTCGGATATTTTTGAACCGTTACAAAACTTTATGGATGAAAGAAATAGGATCATATTGTTCCAGCAGCGAGATTTGTAATTGAGGAGTGTGATGGAAGAGGATTCCTGGGATTTCGTAACAAAATGCATGATTGCACGTCTATTTTGTTGAAAATTTCCAATTCCTAACGTCAGCTTTCAATCATGTTTACAAGGCCATCCCGAATTTCTTCCCTCTATGTATCTTTTTTGGATAAATGACAACCATCTAAAACATTTAGGCCGCATTTTTTTTTCAAAATTAAAGTTGATAATGTAAAAAAATCGTTACTTTTGAGTACTATTTTTATTTTTTAACGGCTTCAACAGCTGAGGTCATTCTGCACATATGGACATCCATCAAAAATTGAACCCGAGACTGCTTTAATAAAAAACTAACGCGCTACGCACAACAGGGAGCTTAATTTTGATATGAATATAGGATGTGATAGTAGAAATTTACGTTCACAAGAATTAATATAAGTATACCCTTAATGAAAGATAATACGTTCTTGGAATACGCTTATAAAAAGTTTAAAGGAGCTAAATGGTATTAACACAGTAAGTTACACGTATACTAAAACATAAAATTAATATTCGAAACTTATGTTTAGATGATTTTTTCCAAAGTGCGTTCAGAAGCCTCTCATAAGAAAACTGAACCCTGGGCTTTTTAAGCATGCAAAGAAGACAATTTTCTTACATGGTGAGTTTATTATGATAAACGAAGGTTTTTCGGTGAGTGTTTTTAACTGATATCTATTAGCATTCCGTTCACTATACTCTGCTTACCAAATGGAACTTCCTTTAATCGGTTAACATTCTTCGTTTGCTCCATCAGCTTTTAATTTATTTGAACATAAGATCATTGTGAATAGCAGAAAATGTCGCTAGCGATGATATTTAAAGGGCATAGTCTTAGAATAGGAAACAGGTGGTCTCATCGTAAAGAATTTGTGCTCATTTGCATATACTCCTCGTACTTGTTAAAACACTTGTCTGTTACTTGAAGACGCAATACATTCCCTTAAACAGGGTCCTGAATTATTTAAACGTTCTTAATTACCATCTCTCAAATTAACATCCAATTTACATAAAAATACTTTTAAAATGCCGCTTTCCCGGCTATCTTCCGATCTATTTGTCTAAATTAAACACGAAAGAGCTTTTCGCTCAGCGTGCCAAAGGGACTGTTTGTGATGTTTCTAGTTTATTCTGTAGCAAAATAGTCAAGAGTGAGATTCTCTTTATGTAACGATATCTTGAACGAATATAACTTGAATTAATATTGCAATATTCTCAAGTAATAGCTTCTGCAATTTTCGAGCAAAAACTGACAAACAAGTGATTTGTGGTACCGCAAATTTGGAATCGGCTGAAAAAGTGCTAAGTAAGAAAAATCTCTAACAAATGTTTGTTATGATCTTTCATAAAAACTCATTTGCTTTCCACAGATTGACTTTTCGTAATTTTAAAATATCAATTAGCTTCTTAGTCATCCCGCTATCTAAAAAAATTTCCACACCGTCTTCCCAATAAGTCTTTACGGAAACGCTAGTTTTAGAATAAAACCTTGGGTACAACGCAATTTCATGCTAAAAATGCTAGTTCACCTAAAAGGTATCAATATTTCTTTAAAAGAAATATTTACATATTATTTTGTACTTTGATTCGATTGGAAGAGAATTAAAGATGTAAATATTAATAAAATCATTTACAAAATCAGTAATTTACGAAAATTCTTCTCGGAAAATTTTAATTATTATCTATAGCAGTAACTTTTCCAGATATAAAAACTCTGGGACTTTTAAATTTTTGCATGGACTAACGGTATATTATTATTATATTGTATTGGCCTTTAGAAATGCTAAATTTCTCATTTTTAAAACAATACGTATTTCTAAAGATATAATTATCCCTCATTTGTTCCTTGGAATTGAATTTCTAAGACTTCGAAAGTGTCCTTCGAAAAGCGCCGATTTAATGGTGCCTTTTTTTGAGTATTTCCTTCCAGTACATCGCGTTCTCAATATTCAAACGAAAAAGAATACACTAAAAGAGCAAGGAAATCACCTTTAACTATACATAAAAGTCATTACAGAGCAACTTAAGAAGGCAGCCAATTCGCATTATCAAGAGGCACTTAACGTCTGAAAGTAATATCTGATTTGTCTTACACCTTTCCTCAGAGTTCCTCCGCATTAAGTCCATCACCGGAAAGTTAGCCATTTGTGGGCATCTATGACGAGGAAAAGGAAAGCAATGGAAATGAGTGAATGATAAAAAGATGAGAAGCCCGAGGTCACGACCCATTCCGATACGCTCATCACAATTCGAAGATATTTCTTTCGAGGCGGATGGAATTCGGGAACAACTGGATTAGCCCTATCTTTTCCCGGAGGAATTTCTCAACTTTCTTGAGCCATTTTATGGTTTCTTTTTGCACTTTCTGCTGCCCATTCCAGTCTGTTCTCCTTCCACCAGAAGTCTAAAAAGTTTGAGAATGAATATGTAGGACTTCGAATACTTTGTTTTTCAATTTAATTTCACATAATTGAATTCGCTTAACATATAATGGTATGAAATCGCATCACATTAAATCCTTTCATAAAGAGTAATAAAAAGTTTAACATATTTAGCTGGCCGTAAAAATCTAGAATTTCTACCAGTTGGGCAGATATGGAAATGAAATTTCTAGGGTTAATGAATCGCCGGATAATGCGATATATGGTACGAAAACTTAACGTATATGGCGGAATGGTGCGTAAAATTGTCATTAGCCAGAAAAGTACCATATGTATTGAATGGAACCAGAAATATACTTTCCTCGGGTATTTTCTCGGGATTAAAATTATCGCATCCAGGAATCTGGAACAATTCCCAGAATTCAGGTTATTACAATCGGTTAAAACATCAAAAAGTAAATATTATCATTTTATTATAAAAATTATAAAATTAGAGAAAATTTCTAACTATTTAAGAATTTAAAACATTTTATTACAATATTTAGAGTTGTTTTATATCGATAAAATAGAATTATGAGTCGTTCTCCATTTTTAATTAAATAATTTTTAAGAAAAAAATTAATTTACACTATGATCGCATACATTTGTACAGTAAAACAATTATTTCACAAACAAGTAAACATGTTTTGCAAAAACTTGAGAATGAGAACCTTACTCGGAGGAATATTCATTGAATTTCAATAGAAATATTAGAAAAGTGAGGTAATTTCACTGAATTATCCATAGATGGGGCATAAAGACTTATTTTTCAGTTAGAACGAATCTCTGTCATGAGCCGTCAAAACTGTTAACTTTAAACTATATAAATTAGTAAGTTAAAAAATTAATTTTCTACATTAGAAATTTCTGGGGAAACGCTGTGGATCCCCAGGAAATAAGACAGCGGGATCTTGGTAAGAATCTCTCTACGGGAATTGGTAAAAATTACTTTATTCTCTATACAATGTTTTTTAGCAATACCTCCTCAAAATTAGCGGAAAATCCTCTAGACATGAAGACATTTGGTGCTTCGGAAGAGACGTCAAAATTCCCTTAAACCTAATGGGAACACGCTAATCCGGGAGATGAAAGCACTTTTACTAAGTCCGGATCTCCGGCTTGGAGTTAAGATGAATGTCTCATACTAATTTATTCAATAGAAAAGGAACATGCACAATTCGACAGATTTATTCTGGAAATTACGACGATCTGGATTATTGGAAAGATCTTTTCCTCATTTTCATGCGGATTTTCTTTCGATTTAAAAACTTGATAGAAATTTTTTATAAGGGATAATCTTTACAAGTAGCTTACAAAGCAGACTCCTGTTTGCATAGAATTCATACCAGAGTACAGTTTGAACTTCAAAACCTCCTTCATTGGCATATAAAAGCACTGTTGAACTAATCATGCGTACTAGGCAAGATGTAAGGTAAGATATCTTGCCTTCATTTTTCCCTTGAATCAAAATTCTACGTTCGAATTATTCTATGTTTGAGGTTTTAATCTGAATCACTTTCTCATTGACTATGGGAATCGAATGAGGACAAACGCAAAAAATGAGGAGTGAGATCGTTGGCCTTTGCTTTTCTTGCAGAGCAGGGAAAATGAGAGGAAAAAACTAAGTACGACACAATAGCCCTTTGAAGTTACCAAATGAATTTCAAAAACAGGGTCACCATGCCTTTACAATTTTCATATCGTCACAGCCATGTGCAAGAATGAGAAGAGTAAAGGAAAAACACAATATTTTTCATACTGGATTAGAAGACGAATTGCAAATATTCTACGTATTAAATCCAACAGCAGAAAATACAATATGCGGTAAATTAAATTAACATTAGTAGAAATCATAATTTTAAGAAAGAAGGCACAGCGAGATGATAAATGATTCTTTTAATGCAGATTTGAATTTCTTATCTCCCCGTGATTTTCAATGCTAAAACGAATGTATGCGAGCAAAATAATTGAGTGTAAGATTCGCAGGTTACACGCTTATCGCCATTTTTTAGTAACAGTTGAGCTAGATACAGGCTAATTTCTGTCACAGCTCGGTACATGAGTAATCTAGGGATTAAAAAATTGGTCTATAATCGACCAAATTTTACAAAACAATCATTGACTAATATTATCTATATATCATCCACGTGGCAAAAGAGCGTTGCGATTACATTAAAGCATTCAGCAAGAAAAGTAAAACATACAACCTAATATGATGCATAAATGCAAATTCGTTGATAACTTATACTCATAAAATGACAAATTATACTTCAGAATACTAATATTTTACGACTCATCATTGAAGCGCTTTGCTACAAATATCAATCTTGTTCTCGTATACATTGGAGCAATTTTCCTATCGGGCATAATCCACTACTTATTAGACCGAGTACTTTGAAGTCGAGAGCCAGGGTCACAAGCAGTGATCTCTTTAATGAACGACAAATACGGAGAACAAATAATGGAAAGATGACCTAGAATTTGCGGTTCTAAAAAAAACATAATGATGATTCAATTGCTAGCATTGAGAGATTAATCTCAAAGCAATAAGCAACGACTCCATCCTAGTCTCAAATAAAAGTCGATTGCGTAATGCTTGTGTCTTCCATACAGATGCAAATACATCGAACAATAGATGCGAAATGAGTAACGCATTATTCTAACATCGATCGATATGATAAACTCATACTTTATTTAAAATAAAAATTTATAGAGGAGAAATTAATAACTGATAGCAATGACAGGAAGCCTAAATCATATCAACAACAAAAAAGGGATAGGCGGATCTCAAAGAGGATCGATATGAGTAAATTCAATAATTTATAAAGCTTAGAAAGAACAGCAAGAGTTATCGTATTCGTATAGAAAGAACATTAAGGGTTATTGTTATTCTTTTATGGACTATTTCTATATGCAGTTTGAAGTGTAAATAAATAGCCTTTTCTTTAAATTTCAGTTTTTTATCTATCTGTAGGTTTCGCAGGTTTTTCACACCCTCTTCTGGGGTGTTTTCCTGCTGTGGGCTATTTTTCCTATCCTAGGTTTTTAAGCCCACAATATAAATTTCTTCCGTGAACTTTTTTTCTGCTATCTCTTTCTCACAAATTGACGAAGGGTTAGATGTAAGAAGAGACTTTTCAGTCTCAATCTCGCCCGAATAAAGACGCTTTATTATTATTATTATCGTAATCTCGAAGTGTGAAGAAAAAGAAGGGAATTACAGAGAAAACGGTGTAACAAGTAGTCTTCGAACAGCTGAAAATTTAAAGAACACGTTTCCATATCAGCTTGTTTAGGGAAAACGAAAAGAACCCAACTGTACTTTCCATTACAAATGCCTTCCCTAATCAAAGCGCCATAAATTTTAAACTAGTTAAATCAACCGGAAGTTTGTATCTCTTTCCCTATGAGGGGGAATAAGAAAAGTAGTGTCATCGGTTTTTTCCCGGGAAGAATCGTATTTTTAGAACGAGCTTCGCGGTATCAGAATCAGCGGAAAATTATTTTTGGAAGAGGAAAGCCAACAAAAACCGGAAGAACGGATTTTATGGAACTCAGCCGAATATCAGCGAGGAATGAAAACAAGGAAGTATTACTATTACAGACAAAGGAAGAATATTTAAATAATTTAAAAAATACAAAGTATTTTTATATCATTAGTATTGGTATGTGAAATAATTCTAATTATTCAGCCTGAAGACTTTCAGAAGTATGAAATTACCCTCTTATATTTAGTAAAGAGACTCTTTTTCAATGAAATCTCTGAAAAATGTTAGGATGAACTTAATTATTCTATATAAAAAGTCGTATTCTTATGCGACAAAAAAGCAGATTACATTAAAGCATTATAGTATATTGCGTGCGCTATAGTATATTTTAATAAAAATATATTTGAATATGTATTTAACACCTTAATGTATACATATAGATATAATTAATTTTATATCGTTAATGTTCTATTTTTGACATATAATAGAAATTTTTGTTTAGAATTTATTGAGACGACATAAAGGTTATTTTTACATTTATCCTTACATATATTTATCCGTATTAAAATAAAAATAAATAATTCTAGAGATTTCAAAAGGTAGTCTATGGTAATAATTCACTGACATTACCAGAAGGACGGCTAATTTGCACGTAAAGGCATGAACCTAAGAAATTTCCCAATTGTTCTGGCTAGACAGCTCGATCGTTTTAATCTAATACCTGGAAAGTGAAAGAACTGACTTTGAGTCCTGGTCATGCCAGAATTTCTTTATGTCCGTTTTTTCTTGGGAATATTCCTATTTAACAAAAAGGCAATGAACATGCAATACAAATTGGAACGGATTCCAAGATCAGCGGAGTCCTAAACAGAGATTCTATTTCGGTGTCTACGCTTGTTTGTGCGTCGGGAAATCTCGATGCGATGAAAAAACGGCGATTCGTGCGGAACAGAATGCAATAGGCAGGCGATTGAGGAAAGATAAATTAAGTGGAGAGGATAATGAGGGAGGGTGTTGAGATTTGAATAAAGAATGAGATGAATGCCAAAGAGAAAGCAAGAGAGATAATGAGAAAAAAGGGAGGAAGGTAAAAAGGGTTTGCGAAAGAAGAGGTGATTGGGTGCTAAGATAAAAGAAGTGTGGGAGTAAGTGCGAAGGTTGGGAAGAGAGGATGATATAATCGACGCATTGGCCAAAAGCGCTTATAAGAAGACTTGCGTGATTCGATCAAAACGGATCGAGAATGTCGGTCTAAAGTATTATGTGCTAATTACAGCTTCAATAGGGAAGATTAATTACCTTCCGCGAGAATTGAGTTGTTATCGACAAGTCAGAAGCAATTATGCGATTACAAAATCACCTATAGCGTTCAATTTCTTTTGGAATTTTTACTACAAGCGAGAGATATAATACAGCTGAATCTGAGTTCAGCCATCAGAAATGAGACGATTTTCTGCCCTATTTACTTACATGTATGATTTTTTGCAAATTATTATTTACTGCTCGACAGTGCTAAAGGCTATAACGGTATTATATATGATAAAGGCTGTGAAAAAGGTCCGGGTTCGATTCCCACTGGGACCACGATGTTAACCAAGTACCGTGAAATGATTGGGAAGCTACCTGAGCCAATAGATGTAATGTTCTAGAAAAGTTAATGCGGCAGCGTGAAAGTGGTTGCGCTGACCCACTGACACTCACTGTGAATGCCGCCTGACTGGGCCTTATCCCTCAAGGGGTTCCCGCACCACGGACTTAATTGGGATATCATTTATATGGTATAATTTAAATAACAATTATATTCTGCCAAATCTATTTAGGAACTGATATGTTTTAGAAAATAATTTTAGTATGGAAAAAGGTATTTATCAAGAATTTTATTGTATGACATCAAAACGTGACAAATTGTTTTAATGTAAAACTAGGCCTCACCAATGGTTTGAGCGTGATCGTTGAATAATTTTGATAGCACACACAGTTTGTGATATCTTTGCTATCTCTATAGATAGCATTAGCATTCATTTGATACCGTAACAATTTTATTTTCTTACGAGCACAACGACCCACGAACAACGACAAAATGGAGCACAGAATTTTTGGTTCCGTTCCAGTTGTCCTCTCAAAGAAATACATGTATCCATCATTAAAAATACCCTTACTTTGATATTCTATAAATCAACGCTCTTTCAACATTTTCTGTCTGGGATTATCAGATACATTGTTCCTAAAATTGTTTCGATTCTTTTTGAGTACATAGGAGCCCCGGTATAATGAAAGCAGGTTAAAATTGAAGTGGCATGGACTTAAGAGTCAAATATTTGATGGGAATCCAAAGAGTAGTGCTTGAGTGATTGGAGACGCATGGAGATGGACGGGGAAAGGTGAGGGCTGGAGGAGAGAGTTAAGGTGAGGTCACATCTGCATCGGACCAATGCCATCATTTCTTGAAAGCATAAAGAATTGAGTCATATGCAAAGTGCATGGAATCACTTTCTTTCCCTTCTCTCGTTTATTCGCGATCGGAATTTTCCAGCGATGTAAGGCATTCTGTTTTCCATTCAGATTAGCGCTCTGATGCTAAACGCTAGGAAACTGAGAATGAAAGAATAAAATCCTAAGAATTTTAAAGACTGAGAAAGGGGAATATTGAACGTTCGTCTCTCCTTATGGAAGTCATCTTGTAAAGAAGTGGGGAGATTTGAAAAATGATTGTTTGCGGTGTTACTTGGTTGATCTCCTTCAGACGGAAATAAAACTTTTTTTGCATCACTAGAGTAATTTTAATAGAAACAAGCTAGCTTTTCTATGCAGTGTGATTTTCTGTTACGTGGTAAACGAAAGTTTACTAAGCTTGATGATGCTAGCCGGTAATGAAACCTAGATAATTCCCATTAACGAAGTGAGTTTTCCTTCTCTGAGACTGAGAAATTTTTCCTGATTCTCTATAGGGTTGTAAATCCCACATCGTGATCCTTTACTTCTTAATGTTGTAAATACTTTGCAACCTCCATCACTAACGTGCGCATATAAATGGTAAACACTCCAAAACCAAGGCATTCGGTTTTATAGAAGACAATTGCAAACTACTTCTTATCAGCAAAACAGGAGTTGATACCAAGTCATTGAAGACGAACCGAAACCGGAAACAGTTATTTGTATCAAACTGAAAACCAAAGCGAAGATTACGATCTGAAATCGAACTAAAATCGGAAGCCGTTACTTACTCTGTTTCGTTTTCCGGCTCGAATTCTTTTAAAGGGTGACAGTAGTTACATTAGCCGATATAACATGACTTGTAACCCACCAATTGATAACTACGTGTTAATTATTCTTTATTAGTATGACAAATTTTCCTTATAGCGGAAAAAGCGTTTCGAGCCGGTTCGAAAGTAGCTTCCACAGTTAAACCGGAACAAACCGAAATTTGGCGCTTTCATTGAATCGGAACGGAAACCGGAAACAAAATTACAGCTCGAATATCTTGGTCAATAATTTATATTGAAATATTCGATATATGAGACACAGGCTGGAAAAACTTTTCTATTGCCGCGGTAGTATTCAAGAAGAAATACGAGCAAATAAAACTAAAAATTTGTAACTTTCTTCATATAGCATCGATAAAGACTTCTTTTTCTAAAATTTCTCCTGTGGATCACAAATTCTAAAGTAGTCGATATATGAGACACTGGCTGGAAAAATATTTACCGCATTCACGTATTACCGATCGTACTTCGAAGTTATTCATTTGTCCTAAAGTGCGAGCAATGCATTACTAATAAGTAAACATGATTCGGGTGGCACTACTAATTAGGCAATGCCATCAGAGCTGCATCAGAAGCATGACCAAATGGATCCGAAACGGTCTTTCGGATGCGGAAGAGTGTCGCCCTTACCGAAATTTTTAATGTCTTCCTTCCTTTGATGTAACGCGGCTCTCCGAATGGAAGGAAGAGAGGGAGCAAATTAGGAAGCGAAACGAAAAATGGCTATCCTTTGGATGCGAAGCAACGGTGTGGATTTTGGCGATGAATTTAGAGTCGACGTAGGGGCCGAAAGGAAGAGAGAGAAATAAGAGAGGGGGGAGAAAAATGAAACGGTAAATACGCAAGGTAGCAAGGGGGTCGCACTTTCTGTCACTTATAGTAACAAAAATGTGATAAAAATTACCACAGCTGAGGTAAAATATAAAGGTAAATTTCTTGCATAAAGTTGAATACAGATTTTTACTTTTCCACAAACAGAAACAGACTGATCAGTCTGTTCGAACCTGAAGACGATAGTACACCGAAACCGGTAGTTCTTGAATAAAAACATTTTTGTGGAAAAGTAAAAATCTGTATTCAGTTATGTATTTCCACCACATCTCGGCCGAAGCTATAGATTACATTATTGTATAAAGATTCTATTCGAGCTGAATTTACCTAATCCTTTTCTCTTCCTTGTATTTAATCCCAAGGATCAATTTTAGAATCACCTACCCAATAACGCATTATGTGAAGATTCTACAATCGATTGAACATAGAGGAGATTCTACAACTGAGTCAGCTCTCTTTACGAATTCGTAATTAGCTGCTTTGTGCTGAGTGTTCGGTTGGGGGCGGGGAATTCCTTTAACATAAAAACCTAGCGCAATAAAGAAATAAATTTATAGCTAAATATTTTTATTTAATTAGATACCTTTAACCAACAATTTTACTTGGGGGCTTGTTCAATTGAATATGTTAGGAATAGAAATCATTAAATTAATCAAAGCAGGGGAGATATTTGGTTGGTTTTTACCGCCAATCAACCTAAAATGTAATGAGTGAAAATTGTCAAGTTAATTAATGAAACCTCATATAAAGTACTAAAATATTAATTTTCTTTCTTTCGTAAAAAATAACTGTAATAATTTTTCAAGCAAGAAATTTGTTTCCTATTCGTCGCACAGACGTTTGGTTAATGAGTATATTAGACATGTGAGTGTCCTATAAATGTGAACTATTTCCTCAAATAAAATACGATGCATAAGAATAAAAAGAGTATTATGGTTAAGGATAGTTAAAATAATCCTTTCAAGAGCAAAATAGATATGAAAAAATATATATGATAAAGGCCAATGATAATTAAAATCGGGTAATAAAATAATAAGGTAATAACGTAATAAACACCGAAAAAGTGTCTAAGATACAGGCAGCAGAGCTTCCTAATTTACTAGCAGAAAAAAGTTTTATAGAGAGTTTCACTGATTTTCATACAATTAATACGTCACACGTTACGATAGTTAATTAACGGCACAGCTACATATTATACTGAGAAAAAGGCACATTTCCTGGAAGTACGAATGAATGTATAAATACAACGGAAAGGAAAGATCAAATTAAGCCCAAATTTTAAGCTGGAGACGACTGCAAAGTCTGAAAAATGTTTACTGAGCAAACCAAGGCGTCATCTGGGGACAATAAATGGAAAACAGCTTGCGCCAAATGTAGACGGTGCTTTCGTTTTCATGGGTCATTTAGCCTTTTGTTAAGTGGACTCGGCGGGCATACACGGTGAACACGAAGTTTATTCTTCGTGCCGTAAACATTCGCAGCAAACTGGGTCATTCTCCACGAAGCCTCAACAGCATGCTCCCTTCAACACTGGAAAAAAGGAATTGGAATTCAACACATCAAAATATATACCCAATGCGGGACGAGTTGAAAAATTTTCCGGAAAGAATTGATATTGAATTGAATTGCTTATATTTTGATAGCGCTATTGCGATTGCTCCACACCACGAGTCCTAATTAATATACCGCACCAGAGTAATTGATGACGATCAGCACTCAAAAAACTTGAATAGATGAATTCGGAGAGATATCCCTAATTTTCCCCTTCCAATACGACAAGCATACATTTGAGATAGAAATGCAAACATACGCATCCAACTAAAATGCAAACATGCGCATATAAAATGAATGCAAACCTCTCTATGCATATAAATGGAAGATACAGTGATTTCAAGAATGCCGACAGTTTGCTGAATAACATTTAGAGCTCCAAGTTATACTTTCCACAAATTCCGGAAAGAAGTACACAATAATGTCGATAACAGTACGAAAAAAGAGAATATGATTGTACGTATAAGTTAATATGAATAAGTTAAGCATGTTCCTATGGTTATATAAGCACGTCACTAGATGATGTTTGGAGTAAGGGGTGTATGCATCCAGGGGTCGATTTGTCGAGCGTGGTTCTCGAAAATAAACTAATTTTTGAAGCGACTATCCTTGATTTTTGTCACAATATTCGATTGGCAGATATAATAAAGTAAACACATAAATCTTATGCGATTTCTAAAAACCTAACATCTCCAAATTTATTTTAGGTTTACAGAAGTTTAGATATTATTATATATATTTCATTCTATGTCCTAAGGGCAAACTTCGTAACCTTTACTACGTTAGCGCATTCTATCGTACATTCATAAAGCATAAATATATATAATTGTTAATAAACACAAAAAAACATAAATATAAATATACAAAACTAAGTATATAATAAAATAAATATGATATAAAACTAAAAATATAAACACAAGCACGCTAGGAACAAATATTCAGTAATATTCATCATCCATCAGGGCTGAACAATTATTTCGACGAAAATTTAAATTTGAGGAATAATGTAACAAACATCGAAAGGCGAGAAACACGTTATTACGTACGAAAAGACTTCTTCTGCAGCGAAAAGGAGAAAAACTCGAAATATTACGGATCTTCACTGCAATGCCATAAGCCTAAAAAAAGTGCTGTATTCGGGCCCTGGGAAATTAATTCACGGAGTTAATCCCTGAGGTGGAAGAAAGGCAGACGGACTCCATACAGTCCGTACCGTTTGCTCTTTTGGGGGCGCTAACTGTAATCTTCCTTTGTCTTTCCGTTCACACCATTGAACTCCTGTCACTGGAGGTGTTTCGAGCGGTAGGTGAGTATCATGAAAAGGTTTTGCAGAATTCTCCGTTACCGCAAATTCTGTCTATTTTAAAGGGAGCAACGATCTCTAACCGCATCTCTTTGCGTAGATAATACTACTTCGTATACATGTGGTGAATACTTAAGTTCTACGAGACTTGTAGGAAGCCACACTAGGTATCCCATGATACATGCTCGATGCATTATCGAGAATCTAAATTGATCATATATATATATATTTTTTTTTAAATTCCAACAATTTTCTCATCAATAGGATGATATCTTTTCCTGTAAATGTCTTTAAAGAGGAAGAGAATAGTATTATTAAGATTAATTGATATTATAAATATAAATAGATAATGTTTCTTTTATAATTCTTTGCATGATGATAAAGGAGCTGAATTATAAACAAACTTGGAAACTATTCAATTTAGAATGAATCTCAATTCTTATATAATGCTTGTCGGGGGAGATCATTCTCCGAAACTGGTCGTGTTTCTGTTTGTAAGGAGGTAAATAAAACCGTGGGAAAGAGTACGAATTTTCGTTTGTTTTCTGCTCCGTAATCGTATTAAGTATGAAGTATTTTATAGATAAATTTAATTTCAATATAAATTAAGCCTGCGATCAACGCTCAACTACGTCGGTATTTCAATAAATTATTCATAAATAAACCAGCGTAAAACAGACTTAAAAAGAAAACATTAAAGGATCTTAAAGCCCATATTTGTTTCGCGTTGGCAGAAAATACTGATATGTAAAACATACTGTCTAACTGAATCTCGAAGCCGAACGGATTTTCATAACCCCTTTCTGAAAATATTTGAATGATCCTCATTATAACTGTTGCTATGGCAATGAAAAGAAATATCCCACGTCACAAAAGCGTAAGCGACTCGAAGAGATCTCGTTATATCCGAAAAATAGAAGTCCCTTCCGAAGCCAACAGGCAATCGATGACGTAATACTTCTAATTAAAACCTTTTATGGTGATATCTCTAAATAGAAATAAAGGAGGGAAACGTTAAATAATCTTTTTAGAACATGAAACCCTTTTAACAATTTCGCACTCGAAATTTTCCAAAACTGGGAATGTTATTCCTTTCAAAGAATTATGTATTTTAGTCTTCTCGTAAAAATATCCAATAAAAACAAAATGAAAACAGAGATAATCATTTGAAAATGACATAGATTCCCAGAACAATAGTCTCTTCGTCTACTAATTGCTGCAACACTTTGATGATACATTAGTTTTTAGAAGAAAAATTTTTTCCCATCGTAATCCAAAAATCTGAAAGTCTAAACACCCTTTCCTCACATATTGTATGACATAGCAACAGGGAATAAAAGTGAAGACTAACACCATATTTCAGCCGGAATACATGTAAATAGCTCTCTGCAAAGTTATAGGATTGTGTCTCATAGAATAAAAGTTAAAGAAAGGGACATTAATAGATGGTTGAAAAACGTCATTTTTATAGCGAGATAGAATTTCCTGTTACAGTCCAACGCTGTCACCGCTGCCCCGATGATGACTTTGTAGAAGTCGAAATACGTATAGGCCTTACTGTAAGTTTTCTTTTTTGATGGTTTTGGAGTGTTTCGTTCTTGAGAATTTCCTGTAACATATAAATACTTAACGATCAAAATATTGAGCTCAAAAACTCAGCAAATTCACGCCAAATCGTTTTTGAAAATTTCGCTTCAGTACATTAATTATGAATCATAAAAGTTAGAGCTAATTGGACGACGACGGATGAGTTTTTCGGAGCATAACACGGAAAAGGAAGATCCTAACCTTCCAGTATCGCACACGAGATTCCCAACCAAAGCTTTCAAAATCCGGCATTCTTCTCATGGAGGTTAGGTTAAAAGACGACTGTGACACCAAAGTGTATTCAACGACATTTTATCTCGCTGTTTTTGCGAACGCATCCATGAATTAGGAGGACAAATGCTTCCTCGTGTGAATGTTTTCTCCATGAAAACACTCCCAAGTGTAGAAAAGCGATCCTTTTGAGTTAGACTGTCGTTAGAGCCTTCTGGTGCAATGTTTTTCGGCGTGAATGAACAAAAGGTCCGTGTCTGGAAATGCGCTAACGATTCACAAGCGCTAAACTCCTCCCTCGTGCACACGGTAATGAAAAGTTTGCCCGCCTAAATTGCGCTCGCCATGGCGTGACTAACTACGGCCATGGAAATTCGTATCAGACGAGGACGGCAGAGAACTAAGTTTTTTCATTACGCGAACAGAAAAAGCATAGGCTAGAGTATTTTGAAAGGTTTCCTCAAAAGAACGACTTCCGAGTTCGTTCTCCCCGGGGATTATATCGATTTTACTCGAAGGAGAACCTAAAACTCTAGTCTCGCGTTTTTAACGACTACAATGGTAATGTATGGACAATAGATTTTTCTGAAGTAAATAAAGTTTCAATCTCATTACGTCATGAGAAGATCTTCTTCAAGATCAGCTTGAAAAAGTTATTTGTAGTAGTATATCAGAGAACTCTAACAAATCTTATTTTCATGATTCTGTATTTGCATTAATCGTACGTTAAAGTATTTCGACCATGAGAAACTACCCACAAAGATATCAAATTTTGCTTGTACCAACGCCATGCCTTGTGTACTATCCCTGTCCATGCAAACTAAAGAATATATATTAGTATTGAATTAAATTCTTTGTAGGCTTTATGACTGGCAGTGTGTGAATATTTATGCACGGCATGTTTCTCAATTATTCGACATCTTTTTGTTATAAAGATTATATTTTACGCTTGAGAAAGTAAATTAATTACCATGCGTAATGTAATGTAACATATTTGAAGCCTTTGATGACAGAGCAGAGAAAAATTTTGATTCTTCTCTCATACTTTATCCATATACATCTCCTGAACTAACACTCTCCGATAAATTATTCTACCTAAGATGTAGAGAAAAATCTCAGGATTTCTTTAAATTAGGAAGAATTTTACATTAATAATTCTAACAAAAAAGTAACACCACAATTTGTATTGCAAAAAACATATTATAAATTATAATCGGACAGGAAAAATTTTATCTTCTTTAGTATCAGCTGCGCCATTATTATGTATGATTTTCAGTTAATTAAACTTTCTCAAATGAAAAACTGATCTTAAACATGAATAATTAAAACTTCGATATACACGTTCCAGTAAGAGGACAGGAAAAGTTCCCATACTCACTTTCCTACATGAATATTTCCATCACGGATGGGTTCATTTTATAAAATGCAATCGAATGCCTTACTTTAGCCCTAAAATTGCAAATATTTTCCTTTCACGGAAGCACTGGATAAAGGCATAATTGATATTCTCGGATGACGCGATGGTTTTTGAATTATTCATCTCTTTCCCCATTTCGGGATGAGCAGCCCTCATTTGCATATCGCCGATAACCGTTAAATCAGTGCTCACATAAAGAGCGGACTTCACAGAAGACGCCTTCTCAGTTGGTTAAATGCTCATCTGCTTCATTCAGGCGTTTCATGGCTTCACAATATAGCTCGAATTCGGGTCAGCCTTTGGTCTCGCTGGATTAGGCATCAATCAAATGACTTTAATCTTAAACAGGAAGCAAAGAGCTCAACCGGAACGTTATATACTTCATATTCGTTCCAGATTGAAGCGATGGATGAGGAAATCGGCTTCATGAGGATTAGTGCGTACATGAACTTATAAAATTCGTTTAAACTGATATTGTAAACACTATCTTTACTAGAAAGCTAAAACTTATTCTTATAGGCCTTTCACATTTCGCGAACGATTATTCCTAAAATAATACATATTTTGATGCTTAGGTCTGTTTGATATATCAATATTTCAATACCAAACAACTACGATATTTTGAAAATCCGACTAAATTACATAAAAGGGTTCGCATGATAGTTCGAGCAATCCATTAAATGTTGATTATTATATTAAATAATACATTTATACCTTTTCTATATTTTACATTTTACATCAGTCAACATGATAGGAATTAACATGATCAATCATATTGAAAAGTACCCTAATACGTCTAAAGAGCACTTAGATAACGTAAAAGAGAGAGATATAGACAATTAAAAGAATATATCAGCACAAATTCTTCAAAATAATTCTAATTTTGTCAAATATAGGATACGAGGATCTAACTTCAAATTATAATTAAAATTCTACTCAGTATAAAAAGCCCATGTGAAATGCAGAGCTTGCAGTATTCAAATACAATACGGAAACAGTAGAGTAAAAGAGAAAGGGAACGAGGGATACAAACATCTCTTATTTTCTACGAAGAGAAGCTACAAAACAGAGCTCTAGTACGTGATCTGTCTCTTTCACGCAGCTGCCGAGTTGTCTATTATGCAGAAAAAAGCACACAAAATTTATTCACCTCCTACTCGCAACTTAAGTGTCTTTTCGACGCTCACAGTGACAAATCCCCAGCCGTGACATTCATTCTCGCCTTATCGCGCGTTATGGCAACGGTCACGACCTTCTGGCTTTCCCTATCTGCAAGACAGTTTATTTCCCCATTTTTACGAGGAAAATACAAGCTTATGCTTGCGAAGAGACGATGTCATCCTTTTTAAATATTCACATACGCGAAAGTCCATAAATATGTCGCGTTCCGATCACTATTCTACCCTTCCGAGGATGAAAGGATTTTTAGCTACGGAAGAGATGAGATTTAAATTAAGTGCCAAAGCTGAGCTCGCATTGAATTTGAGCAATTTTGTATTTTGGCGTGCTTAACTATGGTTACCATAGTCATAAGTATTTTACTGTGTTTAATTCGAGTTATCATATCATTAAGTTTGTAACTACTTCGTGCAACAAATCAATCAAAGACATTGGATATAAGAGTTGAAGTGAAAAGCCTTCAAATTGGGATCAAACATTTTATCTTCAAATAGAATTTAAAAGAGTTAGACAATTCAAGAAACGAGATTTTGAGGGATTATACCAATCCAAGAAAATCAGTGTTGCCATAATTAAACAAGCCATAGTTTTTTTTAGCTCTTTAGAAAATATTCGCAATGTTTTGTGAGTGAATTACAAAATCTTTTTGACCCACAAAATCGCTGATTGACAAGAAAATGCATGTGAATTTTATTTTGTAGTTGTTGAAATAAATTGATGGATCTCTTGCATCCCTCACTATTTTTTTTAGTTCCGGGAAGGAAATGATTTAGATATATTAGCTAAACGGTAGTTATTGGTTTAAGGCGATGTTCCACTTCAATCAAAACAGCCAGCTTCGGGACAGTTCACAAGTGTCCCAACACTGCTGTCATATTATGTTGATTGATTTCGCGGTAGATTTACATATTATAGCACACTTTGGATTTTAGGTATTAGCAACTTACAAGAAAGAGCGTATCATTCCCGATCATTAAGCGTAGAAGCTCAAATAAAAATGATTCAACAAAATATACAACCAAGGAATTTTCCGCCGAGTTTTTGGGACTGAGATCTTAGAAGCATCGCTTTGGGATTAATCTTGAGATCGCAGAAAATTCGACGCGATGAGGCAGTTTTCTTTCTCCACTCCTGAGACTAAGCTCCCTTTCACTTCGCATCCTCTTACTGTCTTTCACTTTTATCTACTTCTTTCATAAGCTCTAACCTCGTTTAATCCGCACCTTTCCGATTTCCTGTCAAAGCCTCCGAAAAAAGTTTATGCTCTATATGGATTACTTAACTGAAACGGTCATTTTAAAATATCTCTTTCTCGATTTCATTAGGAAAAATTAGATTTTTCGGTTAAGTAAATCAGTCGACGCTTTGACACACTCTTTTTTTAAGATAGCTTTTATCTTATTTCCGCTAAGTATCAAAGGAACAGCGGAAGACCAGAAGTGGGAGACATCATAATCGTTCATAACATAACATACAAAAATCCTTAATTCCAGCATGAGGTGATTTTTCACTTGCCTTCGCAAAAGATAGAGCAGGAAACAGCATCACATTTACGATGCATTTCCTTTTTCTTGGGAAAGTGGCAAACACGCATATTGTGCGAATAATTCTGAGCATACCAATCAGTTTGGATGGAATCAATCACATTCTTTTTGTAAGAAATAAATAATAAATGCCTTCGCGCTTCAGTAAACAGTAAAACAGAATTTTTTAAGAAATACATTTCCGGAAAGTCAAAACTGTTTGAGTAGTATGTGTGGTATAAACTGCAGAGACTGAGACAGACGTGACCGAGTAATAAAATAATGTATATTGAAAGATAGTTTGATACGATATATATACTATTAATAGAAAGATAGGAAAGGATAGACGGAAACAAATTGACAAAGAATATATATGATGAGTATTACTACGTAATGGTTGCGAGGGACTGAACTTGTGAGAGAGAGCCGAAGCCGAAGAATTTCCGATGTAATCATTTTATCGTTCCTTTTTCCAACAGAACCTCTCTTCCTACGATCCTCTCCTCTCCTGATTTTCATTTTGCTTCCCCTTCTTGGAAATACTTCTTCATCTCGGGATTCCAGAGGGAAAACACCCAGTTATTCATGAGCGATGACCAACAGCGGGAGAAGTGATAGGTATTTGCCCTATTCCATTTCTTTCTTTCATTACACGTCATCAGTACTACCTAACCACTCTCATGCATTCCACCCCCTATTTCGTTACCTAATTCCCCCGCCTATAATAGTACCCATTACTCCAATTCTCCTACATCCCGTCCATCCCCTTCAGTCTTCTAAATGAAATCCTTTCACGTTCCTCATTTCTTATTTAAATCCTCCATTCATAATTTATTCTCTGTGTTCATTAATTCTTGTCGAAACTCCTTCCGTCCCAACCATAAGGTTTCCCTTCCTTTCATCGGAGTTACTTCGCGCATTTTTTCCTCTGATCCGTGCTGAAAGAGCATCGACTGAATTTGACGGAAATCCATCTCCCTAACACCGAACAAATTTATTTCAGCCCTAAATTATCAACTCTAAGGTCTTGTCCACAAATGAAATGGAATATTTAAATTTAATTTCTTCGTCGTATGATCTAAAATTGATCACACACATTCATAACAAACAATTAGAAAACGAAATCATCATCATCTTCACATCAAAAAAGGCATACGTGATGAGAAGAAAATAAATTTCTAGAACTAAGGCCTAATTTCAGTAATGGAGCATTATTATCTTTCATTTATTTTGATTGACTGATGTTGCGTGGAACCTAGGCGCAAATTAGTCAAGAAAAAAATTATTTAACTTCCGAAAAGTTCCACGCCGCCTGATCCAGTTCTAAAGATAAAGTCTTGTAAAAGGTTTCTTCAATCATAAATCCCTGTAGTATAACCTAATAGCCACAACATATCTTCTCCTATTCAAGTTCCCTTCCTTATTTATTCACCTTCTTATCCCTTTTCCCACCTTATTCAGTTTGGTATATTTTATTTTAGTGCTCCATAACTCCTCTTCAACTACCATATCCCTTTTTTCCCTCCTTTCCTGACACCTGACACATATCTCTCCCTCTGTACCAATTCACGGTAAAATCTTGAGTAGCCGAAAAATTAGTTTGGAGAGATACTCGTTAGCCGAGGTAATTCCTACCCATCGTAAAATTCGTCATTTCCTACTCAAGATTATTTATTCTCTATTCTACACTCCTTTTCCATATCTTCATCCAACTTTCCCACACATTTATTACTACTTTGATTGAAAGAATTCGGCTTAGGAAGAGGCTATTATGGATTCCTCTTTGTCAATTAGTTTCTCAAGCATTAACCTCTTCTTTAATTGATTTTCTTTCGATTTGTTTACTCTACCTCTCTGCCCTCTCTTTCTTCTCCTGTTAATCTCTATTCACTCGATTCCATTTCTTTTCCTCCCAGACGTCCCCCCTTAAATCTCCCTTTCTTTTGTCTCCCTATCTTCCGTTTTCTAACCCCTCTTTTCCGATTCTCTTTATTTCTCATTCCACTTCAACGATTTCTTTCCTTTCCACCCTGCACTTCTTCCCATCTTTTCATTTTATTTCTTCTTCCCATCATATCAAATGAAATTTAAGAATTCATGGAAGCTCTTTTAGTGAAAGATGAGGAATCTTTCCATTACAAATTACAAATGTATCATCCCCGATATGTTATTTTCATCTCTCCTTTATTCCTTGGCAATGTTTACAACGGGGCTCCGAGATAACAAAGGACAACGCGTTCGGCATTGTTAAATGCGATCCCGAGTTCTATTCCCGTTGGGGGCATATATGTGCAAAATGACCTTAGCTAGTGAAGCACTTTTAAAGATACTAATACTAAATAATACTAAAATAATAATACTAATACTACAAATAATTATAATATCAATACATAGGAGTTGTTGTGCAGTACCATTTAGGGCTAGAGACCAAATCTAATTTATTTAAATAAACTATCGTTGATTGCGTTACTAGATATTTCGCTATGTATTAAAATATGTTAGCTATGCTGGATTTCCTATTTGCTAACCTCTTGAGTCCAAAAGAACAATCCGACAAATTTTAACAAGCGGAAAATCAGTAGATAATTGTTACGATAAATTATTCGTGTACCCAAATTAGAGTCCTTCCAGATCCAAGCGGTGGCTACATTTCGGAAAGACTAACAGTAGATACGGGTCACACTAAAATTTCTATCAAAGAAGACCGGCAGATAAAATCTAAAGAGCTGTTTAGATTCACTGTCATTTTGATTGATGCCATCTAACATTTTTGCAACCTTAACTTGGGGGATTGGAGAATTTAGCAAGGGTTTCTTTAAGACTTTTCATTGGCTGATCTTAAGGTAATGAAAATAACAATACATCTGAATATGTCTATTTTTATTTTACGTTTACTTTCCTTCATTCCGTACGTGCTTAAAATTACCGCTACTTACAAATAAGAAGAGATGAATTAGGGGACTTTGATGAATTTTCAGCGTGTAAAACGACAAAGATGATAAAATTTACAGGTGATAACTCAATGATGTACGAGAACATAAGAAAATTGAGGGGGAACGAGGTCATTCTGTGGTCAATCCCTCCTAATTCATCCCGTCCCACTCAATCCCTCAGCCCACATCAAGATCTCAAATCCTTTAATACTCTCCTCCACCCTTCCTTAAAACCCTGTCCAAACCTCCTAACCCTCAAACCACATATGACCCCTTCCGGATGACCTGTTCCTCGCCCACCCATATCCCTCTACTTTTGTTAAAGGAAGAGTAAGTGTGCCCCCCGCGGCTATTTCGTAGTATTGATTGCGTGGGTGGCTCACAGGTGTGGGCGTGCGCATCTGTCTGTGTGCGAACTTCCCGTCTAGGGTGTCGCAGACGCCGTCCGGGAAAATCCACTGACCACGTAGTCAATCGTCCCGCCGCATGTGGAATCGATAAGGTCGTCAATAAAAAAACACGGGAATTAATCATTCTCTGGGCGTTTTAATATCTCTCTTTGATTTGTCGGCGATCAAAAGCGGTGGATGGAAACGGATGAATGTGTGCGCTGAACTCTGCTGGGGTCGTGCAGGGACTTTTACGACCGTTTAAGAGTCGTGTTTTTTTATAAATGCGATTTTCAACGCGAAAAAATAAAAGACGGCGGCGAACGTGCTATCCTTTGGGGCTCGATTCTGCTGTATATGGAGCGATAAGGTTATTTTTTCATCAGGATCGTGACATAGTGAGGGAAAAGCCGAGTGGAATGCGTTATCATAGCGCGCGCAACGAAAGGGGCTTTATTGGTATGTTAGGGAAAGGAAGCAATTGAATCCAGCCGAGTGAATCTAATCAGGTAGAAAGTTGAAATATATCGCGATATCAATCGTAAAAATCATTCACCAACGACAATCCATAATGATCAGTTCAATTTCAATTTCAGAAAATTACGGCCATATTATGGCGATGTAATTACTCTGTAAAAAATTCTGGATTTGCAAATATATACATAATGTTGAAAATTAATCTTGAGTGAAATTTCTTGGTAAAAGAAAGTAGCAATAAATGGTTTTCAGTATTATTTTAATTTATTATTAAACAAGTTTAAATGGCAATTTATGCCGTAAATAAACTGGAAAATTGCAAACATAATTAAGGAGTAAAAGGAGGTGTATATTTTTGAATGGGAAACAATTCTTTCATATTCTATCAAGATATTAATAATAAGAATAAAATCTTTACTCTTAGATGCCATCGTTCGCGTGATGAGAAATTTATTTTTATGAGATTCGGCTGCTGATTTTTCTGTCACTAATAATTTAATAGATTATTATGAAACTTTAGCAACATCTTTCCTATTCAATGTGCGAGCATATTTATATAAATACATATAAATGTAACAACATGCTTGTCGTCAGAAAATGCATAAAACATCAAAAGATAATGTCCCTTAAAACTAGAAATATCTTGTAATAACAATCTTCATTTGAGGTAGGGCTATTTTTAATCGTAATTCGTGTAAGCGTGGTTTCCGTTTGTTTGCCAACAAACGATGTACGCTGGCCAAACGCATTCAGACGTTCCCTTGAATGCGAGACTAAATGAAAATAAAATCGATGTTTACAAACAGAAGTCCGGGAAATAAACTGAATTTCCCCTTTTAAAAAAATTACGTCTGAAAACTGCTATTACGTTCCTGGGAATTGAAAATAAAGCCCTGTCTCTGGCATATGCTACTCCGCACTGTATTACTGCTCAATAAAATGCGAACGAATTCCGCTGCAGAAATGGATGGCATCATCGTTATATAAATAATAAATGGAAAACGCTTTCTACCGTACGTTACGAAAATATAAATCTCCGACCAAGATGACAAGGCGACCTCTTATGAGAAGTGACTTAGGAATCGAAAATCAGGTTGGTTATGCTTATTTAGTTATTCTTTGGAATTACTGAATAGCCATTCATATGCTGCTGTGAATATCGGAATGTTTAGCACATAGCTAGTGAATAGCGGATTCTTTAGCTAATAGCAATGCTTCCTAACCTTTTTATCGTACTACAATGTTTAAAACTTTTAGTGCTATCCAGTTAAAAACACTATCATCGGAAAATTCGCGACACAAGCTTACAGCATACCATTGATAAGCACTGGCTTAGGGAACGAGTATAAAGTTTGAGAGCAATGAAGCTTTATGGAGGTAAAACCACTGCTTGCTATGTTTCACAACGCAACTGAACTCGATAAAATGATCCTATCCAGCAGTTTGCATTTAAATAATGCTCTAACTCGTGTAATGTACTCGATTAAATAGCTAAATTGCGTCCGCGACTTGCGCAAAAATATCTGTTAGAACCAAGACAAGATACACTCCATTTAAAACTTTAAAATTTATGTTTGCTACCTTTTCTCCGCCTTAAAACCCTCCGTAATTGCATTTAATTCCCATGTGCTGGAAAGTAGAATAGGTTAACATCCCGAAGCTAAATTAGGACCATGACCTCACATCTCATATGCATCCAGCATCGCTATTCTTAGAACTCGAGAGTCCACATCATAAATTATAGAATGAAGAAAACTAATCTTCCGACTTCTGAGAAGTTGCAAATCAAAGCTTTTCCGAAATACCCTTATAGCGGATGAGTCAACTTCCATATATTAGCTAAAAATTACTTATCTTGCGCGAAATGTGACTCTTTCTACCACGATCTTAATCATGCCACATTTAACTGCTCACCCTTTAACTAGCGTACGCCTTAGATGACCTCATTTAACCTTTGGGGCGAAGAGATCTAATCTCTTGGGGTCATAATGTCTCGCCACGACTGCCAATTATTCAAGAAGAAAGGAAATAATCATCGTCTGCGTCGTTTGTTATTTCAAAATCTGCTTCTTTGGGCAGAGTAAATGGAGCTAATTAAATCAGTAAAAGGCAAACCAGCTCGGTACTCAAAGTAGACAAAGAGCTCTCAAAGGTAGAACGGAAGCGTTCTTTAAAAAGACAAAAAGATGTGATTTAAATACAAGAGCATTCAGCTGTCGGAGGCGGAAAATAATAACATAAAACCTTGCGAACGAAAATGGAATGGTATCCTCCATTACGTCTAAAATCAAATAACAAATAATACTAATGTATAAAATATTCTTGCCGAATTTAATCTGGGGGAAGTCATCATAAGAAATTCACTAATTATTGCTCATATTTCTTGATGAAATTTTTTTATAAAATCTAAAGAGAGGGTGAAATAAGAGGGATCTACATAAATACCAATCTTTTCATATTTAACTCTTTCCGCAGAACATATAGGTCGATCTCTCAGTGTTGAAACCCTCAGTCAAAAACCGATAGGCGGATTCGGGGTTGAGGACTTCCAAAACTAGGGTGCCCTTACTCCCAAGTGGAACGGCAAGCTTACCTAAGGGGATCAATTGTAGAATCTCCCCCATGCGTTATTGGTAGGGGAAGATTCTACAATTGATCCGTGTGGTATGGTAAATTGTAGACTAAGAGGATTAATACTGAAGGATTTCAGACATAGTCGTAGATATACTAGAAAACTCTGATGTAGATAACAACAAGGAATTATTGATTAAACAAGTTCTTTATAAATATCCTTCGGAAAATTAATTAATAATACTAGTCACGAGGTGTTTAAGTCATTGTGAAATATTCTTACACCTAAATCTATCCGATTTAGTTCAATGCATATTAAATAATTAAATTTTTTTTATCCTTATGGGAACTAATTATCAGCTGATCTAAATAAAAATAATACGATAAAGATAACAAAGCAGCGACGTCAGCTCTCAAGAATCTGATTACGTTACAATGACGCGGAAAATTCTATTTCGTTTAGTTTAAAATCAAAATGAACGTTTTCATTGATGAATTGGAAGGGTCTTACGCACGGAAATTAGAGTATACGGGAGGATTTTAATTTTTAAAGTGGATTTATGGAAATAATTTCAGTTTGGACGTAAGCATGCTTAAAAAATTTTTAAGGCAATATTCCCATGATTTTCCATAATAAAATCTTTACCATTAGCTTTAAAAATCGCATCACAAATGAAACTAATATTCTGAAGAATTTACAATATTTTATATTGGATAACTACAACAGATTTGCAAAGATTTCTCCTAAATTAATTCCTGATCATAATATTGCTCCTTTTTCTGAAGTCTTAACACTAATTTAGGATGTTAACTTCATTAATATATGAGCATCATATCAATGTTATTCGATCATGTTAAACGCAAAACCTTTCTTGATTGGAAAGGAAATCATTATATACATGCCCCGCTAAAATTATTTCATCACTAATGTATTTCATTCTATAATTAGTAGAGGGTACCTATATTAGTAGAGGGTACCTCCGTCCTCTCTCAATCTCTAATGCATGTAATGCTTATGTTTTTCTCTTTCTCTGTCGTCGCTACATAATATACTTTTGAGGATGAATATCGTGAAATGAAGAAGATATTATTATAGAAATGTCATCATCTAATAGTGGAATGAGCTCTAGTTAAAACAAGGCAATTCTCAAAAATGTAAATGGACTTCGTCTGTCATGATTGAAAATAAAAATCGCTCCTTTCGGAATTTATCTGGAGTATAACATATTACGACGGAAGTAAAAATTATTCTCATCGTTATCGGATTATTCATCCATATTATCAACATGCAGTGCACTACTTTCTCTGCGTCTATGCGATCATCCTATATTTCGCTCGCAGAGAAACGTATACATTTACTCGGTGAGATGAAAACGGATGCAAAGCAAACTTTTATTACGGTGGTTATGAAAATGCGTTTCAGCATGAGTTGATATAGAGGATCTGTGGCACAGATATTCCAGCTCTGGATAAAAATGATAAATTTCGTGATAATTGGCCAATAACTGGATTCCCTGGCTGAGGACGTGCTTGCTCCTTTTTTTGGACGAGTTCCAATTCCCTAGAGCAGTGAAGAGTGCTCGAATCGAAAACTCAATGTCTTTCAACCCGTTCTCGAGAGATTATATTTTTTTATATTACATAAGATACCTCCGATTCAATCTACACTTTTACATTCCATCCTTATTCAAGCCGAACTTGTGATACCCCAGCCAAAATTATTATCGAGGAAGGCAATCGTTAGGCAAGTATATGACATTATTATCATAGAGATCTTAGCTCAGAAGCTCGTTAGCTCATCCCAGTAAGAACGAAGTGACTTTTTAAAGTTATGAGGTCACTCCTTGATAAAAACTTTTTTGTTTAAAAAATAATTGTAACTCAATTAAAGGCTTCCGTTAAAAACTGGAGATTTGAATTGATACCATAATGAGGAAGTGAGAGGCTCTTCGCAGTACTTCTTTTTTAAGTTGACATAATTATCGCGAATCCCTCTTCAAAATGTTTTAAGAAATACTTTCTATCATCAGGAAAACTACACGGAATGTTTTGGGTTGCTATAAATCTTAAATTTTACAGTAAGATAAAATATAAATGGAGGATAATTACAAAGTTTTCTTTCTCCATTTATGTATGGCTTTCCACGAAGTTACGCCCAAACAATTTGAATTTATTTAAAGATAAAATATGTTTCTGCTTTGTTTACATTGATAGTCACCGAGTATATCCGATACACCGAAAGTATGTGAAGCTGTAGAAGACTGAACTATTCTATTACTGTTCGAGAGACAATTTTAACAGAAGAAGAAGATTTTGTGTGACACCATTGCTACTTTCATGGGTAAGATATCGAAAATAAAATAGAAAAAATTCTGCCCCTTTTCCTACTAAAAACACAATAGTAAAATACATTGATGATATGAAAGGAATAGGAATTACAGAGATACCAGGGCTGACGAAGATAATTTGTTCCAGGACCTCATTAGTTAGCCGAAATGTGATTTCCCACAAGTTTCAATAGAAAATCGTTTATATCCTTCCATAGCTGCCCACCATTAAAGACATAGAAAGCGATAAAAGTTGGCCTCATCGGAAATCGAACTCGGGCCACTTTCACTAAGACGAACACGCTCCCTTTGGCTTTTCAACCACATATGCACCTTGCTAGACACACATGTACGAGTAAACAATACTCCGAATCAAACAAAGACAAATATTCAACTAAATAATTCCTCCACGAGTGGTCAAACAAAAATTCCGTCAAAAAAAACGGGTCCTTCCAGATACTGTTAGACCTAAGTCTTCAAAATCATCTAAAATAATGAATGAGAAAAGAATAGCTAAATCTACGAAGTCTTTAAAGCAATCATTCGGGAAGCATGCTGCGACTGGAAAAGATCTCCGCCATTTCCCATAAAAGACATCGTCTTGAAAAGAATTCTCGAACTGGAGCCCCTCTCCTCGAACACCACTTAATGAATATTAAATATTCCCTTCTTCCACGCGCATCATTACCCTAAACTTTCCTTTCAAAAAGATAAACCCGCCATTCCCACTCCTCTTCCTCCGTTTCCGCTTCCAACTGGAATTCCTTCTCAAAAGTTTCCCAATTAGTCTAGCGCACAAAATTTCTCGCTCACCCTCCGCACCTTTTTATGCACGTCCTTTCCCCCGCTGAAATGTGATTGAGGACCTCTTCTGAGAAAGAATAGGCTACATGGAGGAAGATTTTTCTATTTTCCAGATCAGTGGTAGAAAACGGGTCAAAGTAATATTCCATGCGCAAGTTGTGAAGGTATTTGAAACTTACTTGGCTTATACGAAAATAACTTTATGAGGGCACTCGTCTTCCGAATTTAAAGAGCAGTGCATAGATAGGCCATTGATGGCCAAGCGTCCCATTTTAGGCTGACTATGCGTCCGGGCTTTAGACTCCTCTGTCCCGTTCACATCGTGAAAAATGTACAATGTATCCTTAAAGCGGTGATTAATTGGCCAGTATCGGACTAATATAGGGGGTGATTGACGCAAAATAATTTAATCCCTTTGTCAGATCCCTTTATTTCTCGATTGAATTTTCCTGGATTCTAAGCGATAAAACATCTGAAAATTACTAGAAAAATTTGACCGATGTTTTATCATAGCAGTTTATATTTTCCTTTTTATTGCTCTCCATATTTAGCCAAGCAGATAATAGTAGTAGTAGTAAGGTTAATAGCGCTTCAACGGCTAGGTTATTCGCGTCAATCGCTCAATAAATATTGACTGTGATTAATCATTAAACATATACATTCTCGGCGGCCAAAATTACTCACAAGTCATACAAAAGTAAGCTAAAATGAAATGCTGATAACTAAAAGAAATACATAAGATAAACTACTTTCGTTCCTAAACTCGAGGAAAGAAGTTTTGCACCAATGTATACATGTAAGCCTATGTATAGACATTTGATGCCCAGTGAATCGAAGAAATAATAGTTATAATTAACTTGGGAAGTCGTACATACTATTCGTAACGTATGAAAAAATTATATCATGCAAAAACTGCACTAAATGTTTGAATAAAATCCCTACCTGTTTCGATAAACGCGATTATTAGAACTAAGATATGGAAATTTTATCTATTAATACACTAGTGGTTTACTCCTCTCATTGAACAATAAACTTCTTCAAAAAATTAAATATTTTTATCGACATCCTAAGAACAAAATATTCATTAATTTTTATTTCATTGTTGCATAATTATGCTACGTTTTTCTGAGTTTTCAAATAAATTCTAAGACGAATTCATGGCAATAATACATCTATACGTACCTAAATGGTATATTTGGATAAAATTAACGGCTAAGAATGAAGTAGATAAAGATAGATTCTTGTGATCGACAGCCACTCATTTGGCCGACATATGGAAAACCTTATGTGACCAAAAATTTTACATAGTTTTTCTTAAATGATCTATAAATATTTCGAATATTATTCATTGAAAATTAATTACTTCCTGGAGTTCATTTGCATATTACATACGAAATTTAATTTTAATATTTTTCACAAGGTACCACATACAGTACTTTCTTGTATATAATATGACATAGTCCTTAACATTCAAAAAAGTATACAATTCTCACGGAGAAGTTATTTTTAAGCTAGCAGAATTATCCCGGCATACATTCCAATCTTTTGACATATTCTTTATGGAATGACAAAGTTTAATATCAAAAATTATATTCTATCAGAAGGTTCTAAAAATGTTTGCAATAGCGAATTCGCTACGCAAGCTGTTACTGGTTGGATTTAGACATATGTTCCAAAGTGAAGGTTTCGGTTGATGAATCAAGGCAATTCCTATGGGCTGTATAATAAACGACCGGGGGCGTAAATCAAGCTTCAAAGCTGCCGTCCTTGGCAGTGATTACATTTCATGAAGTAATGTGGCCATCAAAGACCATTGACTCTATACCCCTTGCGTCTACATCATAAAACGTGTAATTTGTCCCAATTTATAATTGATAATGACATCTTAACCCTGTAGGAAAACTTTCTAATATCTAACCTTAAATGTGAATAAAAGTAAAGAATTTTAAATACAGTCATAATAGATTCGAATGTAAAATGAAATACAAACTGTCGAATACTTTCCTGTTTATACTTAAATATATTCCTCTATTTTGTTGTCAGTATACATGTTAGCTCATAAGGACATGTAATAATAAAAAAATACACTAATCTGCTCATGAAAAAAGTTAGAATATAATCTCATTCCCTAATTCACTCGTAAACTGTGAATGAATAGTTAAGATATATTTCATTAAAGGATAATAAAGTAATATTAAAGTTACTTAGAATCACTTTTTAATTCTTCTGACAAAATCTGTGAACTATCTTAAGTTTTCCAATGTTATTATGTTAAAGAGATCTGTTACTTAAATTTAATAATTTTAAACGATATCAGATTTCTATATCAGAGGGTCCTATACATACACTACGAAAAATTTCTGCGGCCTTCTATGGATAGGCGTAAAATCAACTAGCGCTACATGTTTCGCGTAAAAGAAAAAAGCGTCATGTAAAAAAATCACCATAACATGTTTTATTGTCATATATACTTATAAAATATAATAATACAGAAATAACGTAATGGTTTAGAGGCGATAACGTGAATGTGAGATTTTAATGTTCCAGACTGAAATAAAAAAATCTCCTTTCCTCTGTAGAGCCTTAATTTGGAATACAACGCTCTGCAGAAAGCTTCTCAATTCTCCTTCAACGATATTTCCTAAGATCCCTCATATGTCACAGGCATAAGCAGTCCAATTTATGAGAATAAAAAGGGTATTCTACTTTCAGATGCGTCTTTAGCAACGGTTTGAAGACATTCCGTTATAAATAAGGTCTCGTTATTTAAGCATGAAAAGGAATACCCGTCGCCTAGGCTACTGTTCAATAAATGCATTGATGTTAAAAAGAAAGTACACATCTTCATATACTCGTGAAATTTGTGGATAATTTGGCCCGAATATACGCAATACTAGGGAGCGTTAGGTAATTTTTAGACGCTAAAAAAAGCTATAGATATGAAAAAGAAATGAATAAAAGCTAAAATCAAAACATAAACTAAAGGTATGAACGTAAGGTTATGGATAGGTATTTTTCAGAAGATAACTTATCCAAAATCAGCCATAAAAAAGCAGTGGCACTAGAACTGGTCTTTGAGGAACACCATAGAGATAGAGAGAACGTGAACATCATCCCGTGCGTGACGCGTAGATATCGATTTTGTATTACGTAAATACTGTTACGAACTGCGCCGATAAACCCCATCTACTCAGATGATGTTTACGTCTCTTCATTGTCATAGGACGGGCGGATAGCGGCAGAATCCGAAACGATTCCGCGATCAGCTTTCATATCGAAGATCATCCACGCTCATGGATGAAAAGCCAACACGAACGAATCCTCTTTCCATCGAGTTCCTGCCGCGTTTCCCCTAATGCCATTATCCGCGTTCTTTTGTTTTCCCACTCTTATTTACCAAAGATCCCGATAGGAAGGAAGAGGGGGGGAAAGAGGGAGAGAGTATTTTAAGCGACATAAAATTTCGAAGAAAATTCTCGTGAAAAAATTCGAAGAGCAGATGAGGAGAAAAAAGTGGTATGTCTTCGGTGACGTTGAAAAGGGAGAAAAAATTAAAAATATATTCAGACGCCTTGTAAGCTTCAAAAGAGAAGTTTCGATCAATAAGGACTTTATGATTTTTTTCCGAAAGCCGTAGTTTAAAATACCTCGCGACAACGACTTATTATCACGGAAAAATCGATAAAAATGTATCTTTCAAATAGAAACTTTCGAATATTCCATTCATGTCGTTGATATCGAAACGCTTACATCGATTGATTTTGTGATTTTCCTGCCTCAGTGTCATCCTGAATGATGTTTCATTTCTTATGGATTTCGAAGGTATTGTTATCATAATTATCAACCAAATATCTACTAGGTTCGTTCGGGTTTATGGCTTTCATATACCTAGTTTTATATAAATATATAACTGTGAAGAAGGAAAATAAAGCTATTGCCTTAGAGGAAAGAAAATGGCTTTATAATAGATGATCTGGATTAATTTATAATATTTTACATTGCGAAAACACACCGCTAAGGAAATTGATGAGGAAAGTGATAAACATATATGATATTTCGTACTTCGGGAACAATGATTCGGCTTCAGAATGAACGTGAATTTATTGAAAATAATATTCCTTCCCTCTTCATCTTTAATAATACCAGCCGGAAATTAATGAAATGAAACTTTACAGATGATTAATCACAAAAAAATCAAGGTAAACAATAAATGATGCTAGAAAATGTTAAATTTGCGTTAAAAAGTCAATAAATCCAATTGATACAATAGTGTCAGAGTAATTTGCGACCGGTATTGAGTTGAGTAACACATCAGATACCAAATTTTGTATGTAATAAAATTTTCGTTCAGATTGCATGATAAAAACAACTTCCCTGAATACTCATCACTTTAATCGGCTTTGCTGCGTATCGTCTGCTTCTCGACTACAAAGGCTCCGAAACGCACTTTGTTTGCCTCATCGCATCGCGAATGTCTGCATTCTTCGTGCGTTCCAACGGATGTACGGCTATGGATTTTGGATACCACTTCTCTTCGTGCTTTGTCGTCGTTCGTGAATAGGGTTTCTTTGAAATCAGAGTCCTATGATCTAAAAGTGCAACTGCGCAATTTTTATCTCTGCACCTCTTTCTTCATCCCTTATAATATTTTATTCTTATATTTTATCACCTTTAGATCGATAGGTTACATCACAGGCGAGAAATAGCTGGAGCAGATGATCCAGATTGATTGCAAAAAACTTCAAAGTCGTTTCTGCTGAGAGTTAAACAGAAAAAGCCTCCTAGTCTGGGGCAGAAAGTCGCATACTTTTTATAGTACAGGCGCAATATATGATCTGATGCTTGACTCATAGCCAAAGACACGGAAACATCGTTTCAATTTAAGGAATTCCTTAATACATGCATAGAATGAAGACCTATTTACCCTGCCCAAGACCTGCACGAAGATCTTCGGGGATTACTTCATTTTCTTGTAATTTTGATTTGGATGGGAAGCGATTACGCAGGTTGTGAAATATACCATTTTTAATCTAATCCCAGCAATCTATGTTTGGAAGCAGAGACTTGTGCTCTAATAATTTAAACTTTTACTGAAGCCAGCAAATGTGAAATAATAGATTAGAGCGCTGAGAACTTAAAGAAAATTAGTAAATGTGCTCTGAGCTAGGTCGAAAGATGGCTACGCACTGGTTTAATTAACAAAGTGAGGAAGAAACAAATTTTTCTAGTAAAAGTGTTCTTTTGCGGAGAAATATGGTCGAAATTGAGATACGACTATGATATTACTACATTCCAGTTATATTCAGCCTGAAAAATACTGAACTGAATAATATCAACACGAAAATAAGATACGTATTCCGTAAGACGTTTCACGTCCCTCAGTTCATTCCACGTCTGTTACATAGCGGATAGGAATGCTGAGACTTATGAATCAGAGTATCGCTCCCAGTGCACGATCGACTCATTAGACTGAAGGACGAAAGTTAGGGATGCTTTAATAAAATTAACAAGGAGCGGAAATAGCTTCCAAAGCACTCATAGAGAATACAAGTTTATTTTTGCGATCATAATAACTATGGCTTTGTTCAAAAATATTTGGCTGGCATATAAATGACTCTTTTACAGACGAACAAAGTTCTATGTATGAAAGACAAAATCCAATAGGAACCAAAATTAACTAACCAATACTGCACAAATATATATAGGCAAAATATTTTCTTTTCTGAAAATTAGATAGATTTTATTGCTATCATGGAATTCTGCGTTACCAGTAACGTCTTAATAGAGGCCTTACTTGGCTTGATTTAGGAATCAGATACTCTAGTGCAGCTTTGGGACTCATGATAATCACCTAATAAGGATTATGGACATTTTTACACATGAATATAGTCATCTAATTCTATCCTTGACAATAATTGAAGAAATATTAAATTTCTGTAAAACAATTCAAGTTCGCCTCTGCATGTGAAGAAAAGAACTGAATAAAAGTTAAACATCGGGAACTGATCGAAAAAGAAAGAGTAACACTATAATATAATATCCCAAAATATTTACATATCTTACGTAATCCGTGCATAATTTATGAATCGGCTCCATTTTCGCTGAACTTAAAACCACGGATTTGTTAGCTTCAGCTTGAATTAAAATCAATGAGGAAGAGCGAAAAGGACCGTGCATGTTACAATTTTCATTACGAGGTCAATTACGAATCTTTACATCATCTCATCAGAGGAAAAAATACATAACTTTATGAAGTATAGGAATGATAATTTTAATTCTGGATGAGTGCTATGAAGAATAACAAGTCACGTTCCGTGACGTTAAAGTAAACAGGTAGCATCAACGGTTACAAATGATGATATTTTAATTAAAAATAAAATATTTGATTGGAAAATATATTTTATTGTCCTTTAAGAACAATTTCCATTTCGAATGTTGATCTTTCGTCAAGAAACTAAGAGAACTCCAAGGTGGTCCCACAGTGGATTCTTTTTTGCCAGTGTTTCCAATAAAGATTTATCTTGCAGAAAAATCACGGACGCGATACGCTGTCCTATTTCTCTGCACACAGAAATCGCACGAGAATTTCTGGCTCCTTGAAAATGGAAGGCAAGATCTTTGGAAAGATCCTGACATATATTTATAGGAGAGGCACCAGAACGTGAGAAAAAGTGCCAATGTGATGTAGGCGGGTGAGATGTGAATCGGAAATACTGCATGGTTCGGTTGGGTAATAAAAGCAGGCGAGATTGTGGCATCCAAAATATTGCATTATATAATATAATGCAGGGCCTCCAATTATCCTGAGGTAGATTGCTTGGGATTCGCAGAAGCTCCAACGTGTTAAATTATTGAGTACAATTAAGTTAATATTCCAAATACGGTTATTTGGAAGACAACGAATTATCATGCACATAAGCTTCCTAATAATAAGACAAGAAATTAACTTCGTAATTTATTTAATTTTTTTATAATTTTACCTGAATTCAACAAACTCTGCCATAGATAATGCAACTTCAGAAACTGTTTTAGTTACTTAGCAATGGTGTCAATAATTTTGTCGACACACATCGTAAGATTTAATAGAAGTATTACTATTTCACTAGTACGTTTGGATTTTCGTACTATCTTTCACATGACGGATTAACAACGGTTTCTATCATCCAGAGATTTTATTTATTTGTTATACAATTCTACTAGTATAGTTAAAACTATAAATAGATGGAATATAAAAGTAAATGGTACCAAAATTCACATAAAAAGATTCGTCCCCAAAAGTCCTAGGTCATCCTTCAGATAATAACGAGTGATAACGATAAAGACTTTAAACTTAAACTATGCTATCTAAGGGAAGCAGATTGAATTTAAGGATATTCTCAGTTATTTTGGTAACATAAGAATACCAACAGCATTTGAAATTAAGATGCCGAAAGAAGAATGGTAACTTTTCGTGAACTACTTCAATGAAAAGGTAACCGAGTCGTTCCAAAACTTACATTATTCTTCAGAAATCCATTACTTCGAAACTCGACTCAGACTCCCTACTCTCGGATACTATGGACTTGAAAGTTTTTTCTGAATCCTATTCCGTACATTTTCAAAGTTAGTCCGCGAGTTACCGACGTGGCCATTTTCAACGACCCTCAGCTGGCGTATTCTTTGTCCCACTTTATTCTCCTGCACCGATACAATACTCGTGATACGTCAATCTGAGAGCACTTGGCCGGGACAGAGATGGAGGATCCACCGAAAGTACTATATAGAGCAAAAGAAAAAGATATCGTCCGCTCGAAAGATTCGCCCTTTTCCCATTTCGTGGAAGAAAACCAATAGAGTGTAATGGACGGACGAGGAACTTCTGTGCTGTGAGAGAAAGAAAAACAGACACGGAGGTGAAAATTGCTTCTGTACTTACAGTGGAGAGGACGGAAAAAGGTTGAACGTGATTTGCCGCTCCTCAGGATCTGAAAAGAAAGAAACAAAAATCAACTCTCTCTGCTTACTTGATACAAGTGAGACAGACAAAATAATTTAAAGGAAAATTATTACGAAATAAAAATTTTAAGAGTTTAGAAAAACGTATATCCTAGGAAAATATATTTACTCATCTATTTACACAAATTGAAGTTTGCGAATGCGTATCTCCTGTTAATAGTGATCAAATAATTCCCTCGCGTCAATTCTCTGGAAAAACTCATCCAAACCATCCGAAATAACTTATCGACAAAAGGGACCGCTTAAAGTTTACGAGATCTCTTAGTTCATTTCTTTGGACATGATGAATTTATTCCGATTTACACAAAAATATGCCTTCCTTTATGAACTTTCTAGCATTATTTCTATGAACTTACTAGCTCTATATTTTTATTTTCCTCAAATATATCTAATATAATATACTATAATTTTATAATAATGTGTAATAATAATTTAGTATTCATAGATTTGATAAAGTCACTATGAAAAAGTCGAAAATTTCGAAATCAGAATTATCCTCGTAGTTACTATAATCTATATAACTTCGATCATGCCGTAATATAGTAATTATCAGTTAATACACTACATTCGAGTAAACATACAGCGGGTGAGCAAAGTATGATAAAATACAAAACTGCTTATTAGCCTGCACAACTCTACAACGAAATGCGAAATAAAATATTTATTACCTTATATAATATGAATAGAAAAAGAAATAGTGAAGATAGTCTTAATTACTATAACTAAATAATATAAATTTTGGTTTATTGGTAGTACTAAAGTTTTAAGAAAATTCATTTCACTAACTCAGGATAAAATTAAATATAAGATCTAAGAGTTTAAATTAGCGTGAAGCTAAAACGAAAAAAGAAAAGATCGCAGAGGGAGCTTAGGAGGATGAAATATTTTAGTTTATAAATCCTGAAAAGGCATTGCTGGGGATGAAGGAAATACTAAGGTATAAAATCATTTTACGAGAGAAAAGAATGTGAGGAGTATGAGGAAAAGAGGTTTCAGAAAGATGTTATTAAAAGCTCTACTCTCTCGCGAATCGTTTAACGGGTTTGAAATATGTTTGTGGAATGTGGTTTTAGCAAACAAAGAAGCATAAAAGGGGATTTATATTCTAAATACGGAGTGGAAGGATTACTAACTATAAAAGAGAAACGCGGATGAAAAAGAGGAATGGAGCATTTTGAGGAAAAAACACAAGAGTAAATCAGTAAAAAGTTTTATGAGTATAGAGAAAAGGATACATTTAGTATTAATAAATTTAAAATGACGACACCATTTCGAAAGACAGAAAAACGATCAAATTGTGTTCTTCAAACTTCATAAACAAGCCAAATGGATGCTCGGTTCTTAAAATATTCTGATATCCGATGCGTACGGTGAGGCATATAATTTCCATTAAATAGCGAATTGATCCAACACATTCCTATTACGATATGTAAAAATTATTGGTCGAATAAACGAGAGGAATATAAATACCTAAAAATAACTCTGGATATTAGATAAAATTAGCGGAACATTTTCTTTTCTTTTACTATGGTAAAATTTACTATTGAAAAATAATTCTGGAAATTTAATTCAATTAGAGGAATATTTTATCCACCATTTAAAATGATAAAATTTATGTTTCCATATGAGAGAATTCCATATAATAAGGAACGAGATTAATTGTGTAACAGCTCGGGTGGAGACAACTGGCACAGACAGATGCTTCTTCATTTTCTAGCGAGCGCTAGCGCACCTATTCCAACTTCATATATATTTCCAATATTCGCAGAGAGTTGTTTCATTCATCCATGCCATTGAGCAGAGATTTTTTGTAGAGAATTTCAGAGCTGCTTTCCAAGCCTCTAACGAAATCGTTCCAAAGTATCAATGTCAGCATATTACGACAAAAGCCATGATATCCAACACTATTCGAAATAGATAACTTCTCAGAAATGTAAATAGTTATTTCTCACGAAAATATTTTGTTGGCTAAGAAGTAATAAGGAAATAATTTACCTGATAATAATCTCAATTAAAATTGTCAAATGATAATTTCGAACGGAAATTCCAACACGAATCCAATACATGTCATTCAATAACGACCACAAAGGAAGTTGATTAAGAGAGCAGTTTTTCCTCTGCATTAAGACGACTGATTAATTTATTTGATCAATTTTCGCAAAAAGTCACGAGAATGATTATTTTCATTTTCATTACAGAATGAATATTGAAATTTTCAAACCTCAATGAAATACTCAAATCACGGACAGAATTCAAATGGCTTGGATTAACAAGTATAGGATTTTGAAACTCAAAAATCAGAAAATTTCCACCACGTAATATTATCAAGGTCTCTATGTGAGAATAGCTCTTGATTCCATTGCATAAGTTGATTACTTTCATAAAGTCTGTCTTTCATAATTTGTTGTTATACATTATATTCAATCTATTTAGAAAATGTACTATAACGCTATACCATTCCTTAGGATACACCTCAAAAGATTCGCTATTTTCTTGAATAATTATAAAAGCAACACATAGGCAATAGAAATGCCTTATTCTTACTTTTAACTGCCTCGCTGAAGACAAAGACTGGGAAAACTTTTCCTAAATACAGTTTTAAGTTCCGTAACTCACATAATGACTAAATCATGCTGACACCAAGAGCTATAACAGACAGACAAGCCGTGACGTACATCAGAAACGCGCTAAAAGAGAAAGACAGTATTCTTCCTCATCCATGTTCCGTTAGCATTGTTCTCAGACCCATGGTTTCGCAAGTATTCAAGCTTCTGGGATACTAATGGCCGCAGTTGTTTAAATATGCTGACGTAAGCGATTTATCTTTAAAATCTAAATTTACGGTGTCATTGAGTCGACTGATTTATTTTGTAACTTCTGTAAATTCATCAAGAGGAGTTTTAAGAAAAACAATATTTTGGCTTCTTGGAAACTTATCGATTTATATAGAATCTGCTGCGATATCTAAGGGAAAATCAACAAAGTAAGGCTGCAATCAAACTCAATATGGACCTTTTATGATTTACTATGGGAAATAAATCAACAAATGAGTTTGGTTGACTACCTAAAACCAATTCTCGTATGGCTAAATGCATAGCTATAATAGGGGATATATAACTTACCCATAATTGAAATATTTGGTAAAATAGCGTAGACGATTTGTTCACAAAACAATAAATTTTAAATAATTGGGATACAAAGATTATATGTACAACTTTCTGTTCTAATCTTTATTTTCTGAGCTAGTCTTCAAAACTACGGCCCAAAGCTTTTATGTGACCGGAAAACACATTGCTTAATTTATTCTTAACCTTTAGAAAGAAGAAATCACAACTCTAATTACTTAACATAGTTGGCTGATCCCTCTAGCAGAATTTAGTAACTATAATTCTTAGACACATACATTTATTTTTCTTCAATAAGTAATCATTCAATCATATTTTAGTATAAGTTACCAAAATGGGAATATCAAGTATTTTTAAGCAGGTAAAGAAATCCCAATTGACTAACTAACGTTTCTGATTTCTCGCCAAGCACTTTCGTAGGGACCCCTTCAGCATTGGGCCACCCGCTTAGCAGGGTCTGTGGGAGTGCCTGCAACACCGCTTTACAGGAATATTGAGGCTGACCCATCGCTCGCAAATTCGACCTAACCAATTGCTCTTTCAAGAACCAACATCCTTGATGTCATATTTGTTGGCCCACCCTAACCATGTAGAAATACGTGATCTCGTAAGCATGGGATAAACTTCTTTGATCAGCAAACAGCTAACTTTACCTCTTGAGAGCAGATATAGCCTTTTTCTTTGGGTTCGTAACTTCAAAGAGAACCGTGTCTTCAAAGTTTCCTAAAATCGTTCTTATATCTTCTGGTTTTTGATACAGGAGTGTTGAGGTCATCCTGAATACAAAATATATAGTAGAGAAACGTGTCTCTAAGTTTGTAAAAAATTAATTTTCATGTCTGAAATATATTGTAAATAATTCTGTATTTTCTTGAGAGCGAGAAGTAAGTTTCAGTTTTTAGTTAAGCTGAAGAAATAAGTGAAAATAGGTAAAAAGGTTGATTTAGTTCAAAGATTCGCTAAAAATCATCGATTAAACCGCAATTCCAATTTCAATTATTAGGCTAGTGGTTTCATAAATGTCTTGATTCAGGCTTTAGAAAAATACCTTTTCATTTCTGATACTTTAAAATTAGTTAGCATTTTATTGGATAAAGTAAAATTAAGCTTTTTTCAACAACTAGTTACTCTAAGATATGAGTAATCTATGAAACGATCGAAAAAATAATTACATGATAATATCATAAAAATAAGAGCTAATGATTCATCGAAATTTTAAAATGATTTTAGAACCCAGTTTATCTTTTATTTGGCTTTATCTTCCAGAAAATACGTAGATAATGAATTATAATTGAAAATTCGGTTTTCCATGGCTATAATAAATGAGAATGACATTGTAGTTTATTAGAACAAAATACACTCGACAACAGAAACTCTATCTAGGTACTATCAGAACGCGACTTCTAATTTAACACTAATATTTTATTGTAGTTAATTGAAGAAAAAAAACCAAAGCCGCAAATAATTCGCAAAAGTCTTTTCGTGTCTAAAAATAACCCTAAATTTTCCATTAATACCTAACTCGGTAAAGTCTACTTTAATTCTGAAGAGGATGGAGAGTTAAAAAAAAGCGTTCCATCATTGACTGGCCGCTCCACCTGTGCGGAGATCAATATCTTCCCCAATCGCCCCGTGTTGCGGTCGAAAATGGATTTTCTTACACCGAGGGACTCTATCCATTCGTGAGGGACCCTCGTGCGGATCTTCCCGCCCCACTGAGGCTGTTGTCCTCCGCGTCTTCAAAATAAAAAGATGTTCCTCTGAAAAAACTCCGAGCGGTACGCAATGAATGGAATCCAAGAGCCATTATGAATCGCTTTCATGTAGTGAACGCTGGCAGAGAAAGGAGGAGAAGAATGGCAATGAAAAAAGGGTGAAAAGAGTAAGGGAGGAAAAGAGGCTCGGGAGACCAAAAGAGATGATGCAAGAGTAAGGAAGTTAAATAAGTAGAGAGCTGAAAAGTCAATGGACGGAAAGAATATATATATTAGAGGACTCAAAGTATTAAAGAGGAAAAAGACTACATGAATGTGGGGGAATAAAAGGATACAAGTAAAGTGAATATAGATGATAAAACGTGGCATTAAAGGAGAAAGAAAAACAGAGAATTCCAATATTTATGAAACCTCAATGGATGCCATGTTTTCTCCCGAGGAAGGAGGCATGGTCAAGGGGTATTCAGGGTTACCTATCCACCTCCATGGACTGAATTAAGCTAAATTGAACAAAATAAGCTATTTCTCCTATAGTTCTTCTTGGTTCTTTTTATTGAAAAAAGGAATCAACACGGATAGGGAGAAAAATTAATATGACATTAAAATAAATAGGCTGAAACTTATTAAATTTCAGCAGCCTAAACCAACTCAGCCGTCCTCCATCTACTTAGACGGTCATGCAAGGGTCTGAAAGATAATGTCTGGATCAAGAAAAGATAAGAAGCGCAGAAAGAGGAAGTAGCAAGGCAGGAAAGAAGAGGTGGAATACAAGAAAATATTGGTGGGTTTTTACATAAATTTTGCTTGTTACTTTTACTTCTGTCATAGTCTTTTTATGGCTAATATAATTGGAATGCTGCTGATGTATGAATTTTATGACTACTGACACTCATCGCTTTCCATGGAGTGTTACTCACGCGGTCATGGTATTGAATTAACATGGTCTTTTCTCGCTCATAACATTTGGCTCGGAAACAAAAATAAGACCTCACGCCTCAACTTGCCTATACTGCGTCTTAGCTCTTTTGGTCTGTATGCTGAAATAAAATTATGATAAATATCTCCAAAATTTTAAATAATATTAGCAATTTTATTCTTGCAATAATTGGATTTCTTATAAGGATGACTTGTTAAAGATTATTTATGTAATATGGTAAGAGGTTATTAATAAAGATTAGCCTACCCTGAGGTGTTCCATGATCTGACGATTAAAATTAAAATTCGTAGATTATAATAGGAAGTTTCAGCCACAGATTTCCGTTAGTAAACTGATTAGAGAAACTAAAACGTATTACATTATAAAATATAGCATTAAATAAATATAACAATTCATATGTCAAAACGAACCTAAATACTTTAGAAATTTATCGACGCTTAAAATTTCAATATCAATAAAGGAACGAACAGATTCGGTCAGACTATCGTATATAATTGGAGATAAAAGATTTTGATTACGTGATGATAACGTAAAGACACCGAAAACATTATCTCTTTTCACTGAAGCTGAGGACAAAATAAATAACATTATATGTTCCTGCGTGTCGTTTGGATTTCAAGCAAATATCTAAAGGGAAAATTCAGCGGGTTCCATTAACGACAGCCCATTCATCGACCGCGGCACTTAGGAGAGGAACCATCGCGAAAGGCGTCCTAAATAGGATAATGATCGAGAATGGAGAGGAGATAGAAGGAAATGGGGAATGTAAAGAGTGAGTAGAAGTCGCGGAAGAAAGAGAAGGAAGTGACATTAGGGAGTGATGGGTGTGGGAAGTCTCCGGACCTCACCGCTTCGCTTCCTCCTCCCTTTCCGCCCCACAGGAGCGGGGCTTCATTTTCAAGAGTCTCCATTTCAAGGAGTGAAAGAGAGCCCTTTTTTTCCAATAGACCCTTGCTTCCCACGCCTTACAAACACACGCACGCCACCCCTTCAAATATTTCTTACCTGATCCTTCCCTTCTCCCGAGCTGGGGATTCTCTTTTTTATCCCTCGAGAGGATATGCGAATACGTGGACATGAAGAAGGACGCAAAAGTGAACGAGAATGTGATAGGTGAATGTTGACGTCAAATGATTACATTTAAATTGCTTCCACTTGCTGTCATATTCACCCAAGTTATCGAGAATATTTCGCTGTTATCGCTCCGGAATGTTAAACCTATGAAAAAGTTACTAAAATTTTCTTGAACGCTCGAAAATAAAATGCTGAAGTTAACCAAATATTTATTGTAATATGTCTAAACAAACCTTCTGGGCAACTAACCTTCTAACTAATATACTAGGAGTAATGGGCGGATATTTGGTAAATATAATCTTGTAGCTGTTTAAATGCGTGATCTAATTCCGTTAGTGAATATAGTGATTTCGGAATTTTAATATATAACACTTCTCGTACAAGTACAGTGGACGTACCTATCCTCCCCATTGGTTTTTTTACATAATAGCATCGAAGTGGATCAGAGCCTAGGATATAGTGTTACTATGGTCGGATCAAAAATGAAAATGGTTCGATCCGGTTAGACATTGGCAGAAGCGAAACCGGAACTGAACCGATAATGGATTTTTTTGTTGAATCGGAGCGTAAACAGGAACGAAAAATATTATGGTTCGATGTCCTGGTTTACATCCATGATGCATTGCTGCCAACCTTAAGTTCAAGTTTTGAACCTCTGGTTGTTACGTTAAGCATCATTTTAACTACCATTTAAGGCTTACCTTTTATATTATTATAATACTTAGGGTTAACATATGGGCTAACGATATACTATAAAACTAGTTCTATGTATTCTTGGTCATAAGATTTAGTACTTAAACATATCAAATACATATCATCATCACATCCTTTACTGCAACCATCAGCAGACTCAAGGAAGAAATGAAGTTGGAAAAGGCTGAGGAATAGATTACGATCATGAAGGTTAAAAGGAAAAGTTATACCTGTACTTCAAAAATAACTGAACTGATGAAGGAGAGGAAAGCTGTTAAAATTGCTCTGAAAACTTACCTTTTAAAGTTATCAAAAATGGCCACCGAATACAGCAAAATATCCATTTAAAACAAAATTAAAAGATTTTAATTGTCAGAGGAACCATAAACCATTTTATATAAGGAATCCAAACCCAACATCGAGGCTATATTAGATTAAATTCATATTAAATACAATTCTTAACTACAATTCAGCAGTGTATCGCTTAGACAGCAATCAAGTCACGAAGTCGAAACATTTCACGTTTAGTATGAAATCGCAAAATCGTAAATCATCCAGGGATTTTCTCGAAATCTTCAGCTAAAGAATTATCGCAGACCCGAGCCCTGAGATAGACTAATAGAGAACAGCCTTGACAAGCCCAGAAAATATGCTTTCTGCAACCAGTATAATTCTTCGTTTGTATCGATCTGAAGCTATAATACCTGCTGTCGCCACAGGAGGTCAACAAATGTCGACACCAAGACCCGACACCCATTTCCCAGGATTTCGGACCGCAGAATTTATGGGCTTGGTTTCAGCTCCAACTGTTTACATTTTTTTGGATGAGGATGCGGTTGTGTCTATAGAAACAGTCTGGGAACGGTATGGCTAAGGTTTGAATGAAAAAAGTTGAATCCATTACGTGTTCATATGTGATGGATATCGTGAAACGGACACGTATGCACAAAATGACATATCTTCAAGAAAGTGTCATGATTATTCGGGTGCGTTGAATGGAATGTGTATTGACCAAGTACATTCAGCGATAATAAGGGTTTTCAGTCGCTAAAAATCAAATTACAGTAAAACTTCGGCTGATGAAAATAATTCGTTCACAGGTCACATTCGTTAACAGGGTATCGAACCGAAACCGATCCGAAAACCGAAACCTAAAATATAACCGTTATTTTCGCCGGAGTGAAAACCGTACCCGAACCGAAAATATGCTTGAAGCCGAACTGAAACCGGAAACCGTAGTGTATTCCGAACCGATTTTTACATCCTGCTGGGTGCCCTAGGTTAAGAAAGCCTTTCTTAACACACCCAATTACGACATGCAACTAACTACTTATAAATTTTATTCAACCATCCTGCATGATGTACTGTAATTAAAAAAAAAACTATAAATAGTAAAGCAAACGGAGACGAACCGAAATTTGGTTCTTTCGTCGAGCGAAAACTATTACGGTTCGACACCCTACTTGTGACCCAAATTTGCTCTTCCCAAATTAAAAAACCTAAAGAGCACGAAAAAGCTACCAAAAAACTACATATTCCTTCGATAAAAAGCAGCAACTTTGCTTGACACATTTCCGAATTCTTTGAGCACGCTCACATGCGCAAGCACTCAAAAGCACTCATTAACCGAACGCAAAAATCAGCGAAGAAAATCTTCGTTAACTGAAAAACTCGTTTGCAGGGCTACCCGTTAGTCGATGGCTCATTAAAAAGTGAAAATGTTGGTTTCAGAGAAGCAGAAAAGTCAATCCCATTCAAGAAAAGTATTACTCAAAAAAATTCCTTGGTGAAATGTTACAAGGCGAGATGAATTAAGAAACAATTTCTTCCCAACTAAAGGCAACAATCGGAACTCGTTATGAAAGCGGTTCTGGTTCGATGCAGACCGGCACCTTGACATTCTGAGTCGGAATGCAGACAGTGGGAAACATTTTGGTTTCGTTTCCTCCAAGAACCCAGCTTAGCAATTCGCAAAAGTATCGGATTAACTACATACAGTAAAGCCCACAAAAGACGCTTTTAAGGGGGACTACTGAAAATGCGTTATAAGTGAGAGAGCGTTATGACCGCAATATGACAATGCTTCATTACTTGCGCATTATAAAACACTATAGAATTGTTTTATTGGGGTTTGGGGCGACTGAAAGCACTGTATCGCTATTTTTATCTAATGTTCAATTCTCAGATGAGACTGATGGGGAAAATGTTTCTCTATGTCAGAGCTGTTAGGAATGGCTCCATCAGAGAGATAGAGAATGGACAGGATTGCGATAGAGATTTTCTTCTTAGAAAATATGTCATAGCAAACAAGACTCGAACGTAATCCTATTAAAAGGAAAGGAGATCGGAAGAGGACTGCGATACAAATAATATTAAAAATCCATCGAGTGAAGCGGACGATTGGCTAAAGCGGGTTGCAGTGCATTTAGGACCGGGAAATTCCGCCCTATAAGCAGTTGGCGGAGTGTGTTCCAAGTAAATGTACTGGGTAAAGGAAAAAAGCGGGATAGCGTCTTAATTGGAAGCGTATTTAATAGGGTTTATAGTTCTTTGGGACTTTCAACCTGTTTCATGACGAATGTTTCAACTAATTAGCGACTTCCTTAGAATCTTTAGCAATAGCGTACACCTATCTCAATAGGATAATACCGTGAAAATAGCAAAATATATTATGAAAGAAATCAAATCAGCAAAGGAATAAAACCATTATAATTACGATAACTAATAAATATAGTCTAAATTTATTTACTCTGTGACTTCATTTTCAAGTGACTGTTGATAAAGTAATTAGAGTTCCACGTTTAAAAAGTCTTCACTCTCGCGTGACATAGGTTCGCCACCCCTGCTCGAAAGTTTCCAAGTTGAACGGAAAACAAATATAATTCAAGAGGTTAGAAAATGTCAATATTGAATTTCCGCTAACACTGATTTTTGTTTGTATTTAGTAAGCATCTGACTTGTTTCTCAAGCTTAACGAAAAAAATAAATAGCAAGAGTCTTTTAATGAGAAATCGAAAAAAGAAGAATCGGAGAGCTGAAAACGTTTGTATTTTAGATCACGATAATAAGAGATGGACTGAGTGATAATTAGCGGGCTGCTCTTTTGAGGAAAAGGAGAGGATCAAAGGAGAGTGAGAATGAGAGAAAAATGAAAAAGGGCCTAACTTCAGATCTTGAGAAAAGCTTTGATAACAAGGAAATTTGGAAACAAAACTCAACCTCAGGAAAGGAGATAAAAAGCTAACATTCAAAGAGGTGCAAGTCAGGAGAAAAAAAATGTAGAGAAAGAAAAACACGAAGGAAGAATACTGAGGGGTTGAAGATATTTAAAAAGAACTTCAAGGAGTTAAAGAGAAAGAAAAAAGTTAGCAAAATTAAATAAATTTGAACTTGAAGGGATTGAGGTTCAACTGTGATTATCTTAAGGAAAGAGACTAATGTATTAGAGCACAGTCTAGAATGTTACAACCCAAGAATTCAAATGTTGTGTCCCAACAAAAAGAAAGATTAGTAAGACATGGAGAGAAAAGCTTTTATTAAGTTCTTAAAAATTTAATTATTTTTTGGGAGAAAGAAGCAAAATTCATCAATTATCATTTCTAACCAAAGTAAACGAGTCATTTGCGAGTATTTCGACATAAACTATGAGATTAAAGATCTCAACTTTCGGTAGAACCTTGTGAAAATAAATTTACTTTCGGTTATCAATAAAATTACCGTCTTAAAATTTTACTCTTTAAGCATGCCATCAAAATTTATAATTGCAATGTATTAACAGTGAGTAAAAGAAAAATAACGTTCATTGATATTTTTTTCTTATGCTCTCGAAATTGGAGATTGACGCTTGGAGAAAAGTTTCTAAGAGGAAATTTGTTTTATTTGGCTTCTGAATAAACACTATCTGAAACTCACCATCTCAGAAAATTTTTCTTCGCGGAATAAACCTAAAATAGAGCCTATGTAAACCTATATATCATACCTCTATGAAACTACAGCATTTGGTTAAACAAGACAAGTCTGTTATAAATTCAGAAATTAAAAAGTAGAGCAAGGTTAGGAATGTGGAGGATGATACATGATACGAATATTTATGATAAATTTGACAGAAATTTCAAGAATGATAACTAAAAGAGAATATAAACAATCTAATTGGTTGCCTCTGTAAAGCTATCATTTCTGTAGTGGTCAGCTCATCGCAATGGCTATTACACTCAGATTACGTCCTTATCAAAGGACCGGCAAAGCTCTCATTTACTCTGGCAGTGTAATCATTTGCTGACTTAGTTACCACCGACAAAGCCGCCAACGCGCTTTCGGAAGCGTATCATATGGCGATTGAGGACACCGCTATTGCTCATTCCGGTAACCAACCAAATGACTGGAATTAGTCAACTTCCTCCAGTGAGCAGGAAGGAACGGTTTATCATTATCTTAGAGGGCACACAAAAATAATTATTTATCACTAATTCATACAGATAAGATAGAAAAAGAGTTAACTTAATTTTCCTTTGAACAGACAACTCAAGACTATGAAGTATAAGTGAAGAAGCTAATAAAGAGTAAACAGCACAGAACCATATCCTTCAATATCTAAGTACTTTAATATTTCAAAATGCCCTTAACACCATAATCTGGGAGGAAATTTTTTGGCTGAAGAGATAAGCAAATTGTGCGGACAAATAGTTAATATGCTTCCTCGTTGAAAATGAATTTAACTAATCATAACATTAAAAATTACGGCACAACTAGTATATTAATCGAAAGGGTAATATGTTTATGCATATTTTATCATTACTTTGACCTTGCAACCAACAATTTAGTTCAATAGTAATATTATATCAATAGTAAAGTCCATGGTGCGATAACCCTATGTGGGATTTGGCCTAAGCCACGGTATTCACCGAGAGTGACACGTAGTTACTCCCACACCGCTTTAACTGGCTTTTTCTAGACCTGGAACCGTTACCTCTCAAATTAGGTAACTTTCCAATCGTTCTCGGTAAACATCTTCGCCCCCACCAGGGTTCGAACCCGAGACCGCCTCCACTGAAAGCGAACGCCCACATAGGGGCGACATTATTATATCAATAGTAATATTGATTCAATAGTATTTACTATCTCTCGCAAGTTAAATCCAACCTGAATTAAAATTAATATGTATACAAATTATTCTGGTGTTCTTATCATAGGTTCCTTTTCAATTTTTTTACCCAATAAACAATGGAAATCTTTGACCTATCTAGAGCTTTAATTTTATGCCTTACACTATATTCCCAGATAAAACTACTTGAATCTGCAGGAAAAATAAAGCGATTTAGAAATAAGGAATGGGTAAAGGGTGATTTTGCACGTTGCACCCTCAATTTTTTTAAGTCTATTTTTCCTTGGGATTTAGAAATAGTTTTGCATTTACTCACTAGTCCATAAATAATGTGGAAAACGTGCGATTTCGAGATTAAATGAGAAACATAACAAATATAACTTTGTTCTTTCCATATTTCTAATTAAAATCCAATTCTTCTTTATATGCAAACGGGGAATCATTTTCAATTTATGCTCCCTTTACGTAACCTTGCTTCGTTGAGGGCAAAATAGTCCCGCTATCTCGGTTCAAGAGCACCAACTTCGATCCTTGTGGTTGGCAAACATAGCATGGCCGCACGTAGAACAGTATGAGCCATTTTTTCGCTAATTGCGAGTCTCGGACTCGACGCCCGCGGACGGTTGAGGGCAATGAGCTTTGAGCTTGCGGTCGCTGTGCATTCAGCTGATTCAATGAGATTACCATGCAATGGAGCAAACGCTGACCTAATAAATTCTCTCTCAATGGCACGGGAAGAAATAAATCCATCACGGAGGAATGCACTTCTTGGATTAGATTTACGCCGAATTCCAATTAAACCATTGGAATGAAAACGTCCAAAAGCAAATTCTTAATCGCAGAATCAACCATCCAAATTGAATTCAAGTAATGATATTATACTGCAGTCATTCACGTCTCCCAAAAAGCATTAGTTGTTAATTGCAATAAGGATACTAATTTAATAATAATTAATTTAATTATAACTTTTAGAAAAATTCATGATTTTTATAGATGGATTTACAAAAATTACAACAAAACTTGTACATGATGTACCAATGATAATCAATAGCTTAATTTCTATTGACCGGGGGGGCAAATTCAGTTAAAAATAGATCTGATTTTAGAATATTAAAAATTATTATTTAACTTCTTGATAAGTACAAAACAGTACAAAATGTGAGGAATAATCAATCGATTAAATACAGTCCAAAATGATACTAATTTTTTTCTTTTTCTATATGCATGAACGATATAAATCATTTCTGAAAATTATTTATTAAAATACGTCACTAGGGGTGCTACACTTATGAAACTTAAAACTTTGAAAAAAATGGCTCATAGAATTTCTTTTAACGCTATCTAAATTTAATCGACACTGATATTTTTTGAGTTAATAGTCGAGGAATAATGAGAACCACTTTTTATTCGGTTCCCATCAGTCTTCCGGCATCTGAAAATCCCCTGACACCAAAAAGTTTGGTCTTAGACTACTTTCAGCTAATGGGAGATTGCTGGGAGCTGACTATAAATACGGCTCAGACGGAATAATGAAAAACCTCTCAGCAAGTGGATTAATTGTAAGGATGACCACATATCTGACGGCATTATATCAGTCGTGTACATTAATAATAATTATTATTCACATTCTGCTATACTATCCCTCCAAGGGTATACATTCACATCGACAGCAATTGACGAACATAACGATTTTTATCCTTTGATCGGAAATCACTCAACCCGAACAACCGGAACCCGAATCAAATGGAAAGAATTGGATTTTCGTAAGATCCCCTCAATTGCGAAAGGCTCTCCTACGCTAACAAGCAGTTGCTTAATCCTTTTACTCAGACCCTCACGTGCCACAACAGCAATGGCTAGCGAAATGCGTAATCCGCAGAAAACGAGTCCGAAAACTTCTAAGCTGTTTTTTGAAGGGGGACATGAATCAGGGAGGCTGAAGATTTTAAGACGTGCTCCTCCTAGCTGAAGAAGATAAGATTGAGAGGGAGAAAGGGGGAAGACTGACATGGGGAGATAATATAGAAGGGCGAAAAGAGAAGTGGGAGAGAAGCGACTGGAAGATATCAGAGACGGAAGGATGGATGAACACGGGTAGGCAAGAAATAAAGATCGCCAACGATTTTAAACTCTTTTAATCGCTTAAGATGGCTGAAATACTGGTGGACAGTTGAGCTTTAATCTCTAAACCGCGTCATTCCAGGTGAAGACCAGCAATATCTCAATCTCATTTTCCGCTGTGGTTGGAGTCACGATCAATCTGGATAATGCGTCTCACAAAGCACGGGACTACTTTTGGTTAACGGAGCATGCCATTCGAATCATGAGAGATTATATATTTTACACACTTTATCTAGAGTAACCACAAAGAGAGTATCGGAGGACTACAGGACTAATTACATGACATACAGAGCAGTGGTAAAGAAACCGATTTTATGAAATAGCATTATGTGGAATTAAAATACGTATGAATTCCCCTTAAAGATGAACAAGGACATACTTGAAGAGAATTTAGTGGTATTAAACTCTATAATTATGCAAGTTTAGAAGGAATCAAGAAAAGATAATAAACATCCTTAGTGTGTAGTATTTTACTGCCTGAGGGTGAAATGTGAACCTCAGGCAAGGAGGATATTAAGAAGGGATTTTAGGCTTTACGGTGTGGCGTGGAATGGAAAAAGCAAGTCGCATTGGGGTAAAACAAATACGGAGATGATAGAGATGGTAGCAGAAAAGAGTGTTTCAGTTGAAGTAATTAAGCGAAAGCAACGAAATTTGAGGATAAAATGTAGGCAATTGTAAGAGAAGATAAATTGCTTAAGAAAGAAAATGAAGGTAGGATAAAGGGAAAAAGACAAGGGGAAGACAAAGGTAAAAGATGTTAGATGATTTCAAGGGATGGGTAGTTAACAAGAAACGAAAGAGAGAGTACTGAATACGGAATATTAAAGCATATGATCCTGGCGATAGATAAAACATTTTAGTCTGCTTGAAAGTTATTTACGCGAAAAATTGTCTATTTTGGCGTTACAAGATCTTGAAAAGGAACACGGAATGACAGCTAAGTAAAAAAAGCAAGGAATAGGTGATGAAAAAACTACAACAAATGAGGTATAAAAGAGACCGCAAAACGAAAAACGCGACACAAACTTAAAGGGGTGCAGTTATTTTGGAGATTTCCAAGATTTCACAATAATACCGCGTCGAAAATGGAAGGGAGAACTGTTATCATGCAAGGCTGGGATAGAATTCTCAAAGCAAATCCTTGGAAGGAACCGAAACACCCGGCTTTGCATCGGAGGAACAGACAGGTTCTCAAAACGATAATCCTAGTAGACTTAGCGAATAAAGCTCCATCTGGCAACGCTGAGACGGACTCGTCGGTTGAGAATGAGAACGCAAAAGAAGACGGAAGGAAGGCAGAAGAGAACCGAGAGGAGACCCTGAGTGAAGAAGATGATGAGGAAAAAATAGAGCATATCCAGAGAGGATGAGGCGTAAAGAGATGGTAAGAGGGCGGATTTTAAAATGAGGAGGGTATATAGGGAGGGTGGTTTTAGCTAAAGAAGCAAGGGACGCAGGGATGGCTTTTAAGGCTGCCTTGAATGCAAACTGGTTTCCCGATGGAATGCAGCCGCTCGGTCGCAACAATTGAGAGAGGGTGGGTGAGGACAGCCCTTATCCCATTCTGCTCTGTTTGCACATTTTTCCACTCTATTTAGAGGAGCCTGCTACACCATTCATCCCGATCCGACAAATTTCCTGATCGTTACCTCGGTTTTCCCCACCTCTCTCGTATCCCCAAAGAAAATATCGGACCGAAAAAAATCATTCTCGAAGACTAGCGAAAAACACCTTCGCTAGTCTCTTTTTTACGTACTCGGTGCTTAGAAATATTTTTGGATTAATTCAGTGCTGGGTGTGGGAACGTAGCCTTCCGACGGCAAGAATCATTCTTGAAGTTTTCAATTTAGAATCACTATTCAACCTTTTTCGAGCGAGTAATTGCTTCGTGACGCTTCAATTGTTGCACACTCTTTCTTTCCGTTGTCAGATTCCCTTTTAAAGAACAAACTTACAATCTCCGCCTAGACCATTGCTATGAAACGCTACATGAAAAAATACTTTGCATTTCTTTATTTCATTCAACTGAAGGGGGATATTGTTTAGAGCATTTCATATCATTCACAAATGACATCTTTGTTTCGCATTTAACACTGAGATGTACGAGTGCCTCGTATGTGCCATAACGTTAACATACCACAAATAATTTCTTTTAAACCTTTTGCGAAAATACTGGTGTCTGTAGTCGTTTCAGAATCGTCCACACTTGTAAACTTAAAACTGAAGGTTAAATATGAATGAAGAGAATGGAGTAAATCGGCAGAGAGAAAATGAACATAAAAGTTTAAAGCTGACAAAAATATGATTAGCTGCATTTTTAGGAAAAATTTAAACACTCATATATCCTATTCACGCCATCGAACAATAAATAAATACAATTACACCATGGAAATGAGAAGGACCAACTTATACTATATCACAAAATATATTTATTCAGCAACCTAGGTTTTGACCCTTTGGGTCATGCCTGATGATGGCCCAAAGGGTCGAAACCTAGGTTGCTGAATAAATATATTTTGTGATATAGTATAAGTTTGTCCTTCTCATTTCCATAATGGAAAAGTATCACAACGTTAAGGCCGAACTGGTGGAATCTCACATCCACCATATAACTTTCTTTGCCTTTTTAAGCAGTTAAATTTGCTCACTTAACATCCATTTTCAGCCAGATTTATCAGCATCTATTATTTTTAATAATGTGTTTCGGTACAGAGTTATTTTATGTTATTTCATTCATAACTATTATGTTTAAAACTTGGAATCGTTTGATTTTATAAGGTAAAAACTGTTCTTCGGAAATTAATATACTTATAGCTCATAATCTGCAAATGGCATCATGAACGTAAATTATCGAGAGCGATAAAAACAAATGACCTCGTAATGAAACCTTTTCACTGCGACATGAAGTTTTGACAGATCTGAAGAGTTATCTAATTCGAATTAACTGACCCGGATTTTGATTACGGAAAAACGATCCTTTACGGTAATTAACCAATCGTGATTTTTTTGCGATGAGTCGTTCCTCCCCTTTGGCGCTATAAACCGCCGCCATATTTCATCGCCAAAATCCATTCGACCGTCAAATGAGACTGCAAGGCCCATTTGTTTCGGCGATCCAAATGGAAACAAACGCATCATCCGACTCTAATTCATTCCAGCTTTACACCTTCTTTTATTATAACACACCTCGGGTCCAGAAACATGCCTTGGCACCTCCCTCCGAGACGGCTTAATTATTCCGAAAGTAGATGAGGAGATAACGATGTTCGAAAATCCTTTTCTCGCCTACTCTGATGACTGCGCTGGAATAACATGCATAACATTAAGCCTATTCCTTTCCAGGGCAAGCAAGGTAATTGCCTCTTTTGTTCCCATACTCCTCTATTATTTTCTTATTTTACATTTTTGTTTTCGACATATCCTTATACCTTTTTACGCTTTACCTTTTATTCATCACAGTTTGTTTTCTCTCAAATGCACTCCGTAAGTCGAATCCTACTTTTTTTCTCGGTCTCCCTTTCACTTCAGTAAATCCCTCAATGTTGCCATTTACCCTAATTCTACTTTCATCAACTTATAAGTACACATCGGCACAACGTACACCTTCGTGCTGCCTCCTTTAAGTCAACGTATTTTTCATTCCCTTTCTCGTTCCTGATTACAACTTATTTCTCACACAATCCTCATACAATAAATAATTTTCATATTGTTTTGATCCTGAAGGTAACTCGAAGTCGAGACAGGCAAAAAGTACCTGCTCTTACAAAGAAAAGATTTTATATGTGTTCTTTCCCGTACCTAATCGATTATATCACTGCATTGATATTTGGTCACCAAATCGAAAACAAAAATGGGAGATGCATCGCGTCACTTCCTGGCATTCATTGACGCCCTTCGTATATTTCATGGAGAATGAGGAATAACGTAAATGCATGAAAGCTCTTTCTATATTGTCCACACTGTTATTGTTGCTCAATCTTGAACATCAATGGTCTCTTTTAAAAAATAAGCTACGACACCTGTTGCACAGATCTCGTTCATACGTTAGTACGAAGTCTATAGCTTGCAAGATTCTCTCTCTTTCTCTTCATGAGATTCTACCTGGCAAATAACTCAGTGTTATATGGGATATCCTTTTCCCTGAAATACTTGGGTAAAACTTAAGGTAATAGAGAGAAAAACTCTTCTAAGTACCTTGTTATTATGTTTCAATCCTAAAATTCGATTTCTTTTGCGACAGAAAAACGATAGCGTCAGAAGCAAACTCAAAAATATACCATTTTTTACTGTGTGTGTGTGTGTCTTTACCTGAGGTTGTATTGAGGGGGGGTTTAATTATATTTTGGTACGACTATATATATTCTATACTCTGTGTTCTAAAAAATAATAGTGTACTCATTCTGCTATTTCTTGCGTATTGCCGTCTGGTGCAATTCACTTGAAGACAATGAAAAAGATCCAACTGAGTTCTTTCCTAACACAACGTGCTATGATTTAATTGATTGAGCATGGATTGATTTCAGATAGCTACATGCTTTATTCATTATGTCCACCTAAAGATTAAATAGTTGTAAGCATTGATTGAATATTTCCATTGAATATTAAATTAATAGTACCCTATTTATACGAACTACCCAGTTTACCCTATGATGAGATGAGGACACTATTGCCTTTGCTGATAATTATCGAAAAAGGCAATGGTTACTTATATAGGGTTGAAATGGGTTGGTTTTTACTACTACTAAAGCCACAGCCAAAGATTTTTATGGGGGAATCTAAATTATCAATGGATGCATAGATTATCTAAATACCTATTATTCTTAAGGTTCGATAAAATTGTATATTTTCCGATCGAATTAAAAGCCAAGTGCTGATAGCAGTAGATGATGCAATGCACCCCATTACGTCAAGGTTACTTTTGGTACAGCGTACATCGCTATCAACCCACTTCGAAAAGGACAGTGTAGTCAAATCCAGTTTGCAGCAGGGGTCAGAAGTAGTTGGCCCATCCTCAAACTGCGTACGCTACGCTGAAGTAGAGGAAGGAGAAACCCTCCACAACCACCTGAATTCCTTATGTAGGTCGGTGAAGATTTGCGGAGCGCGTCCGAGAAGTGCTCTGGGAACGACCCGCCGCCCTCACCTCCATACACGTGAAAAGAGATCGCACGGGAAGGAGAAAAAGCTGACCGTGAGTTATGGACATGCACGCCTGGAGAATGGCTTGAGTGCGTGCGACTCCTGGACCACTGCGACTTCTTCTCATCCACTCTTTTCTTCTCAACCACTGCGACCTCTATATCCCCTCCCGCCCTTCTCAGAACAGCTTCCACGCTTCACTGGGCCTCTTTCCAAGGACGGTCATCCCGCGACGGAGAGAATACACCTATTCGTGCACTCATGGCGTTTTTCTCGAGGAAACGCACTTAAATAAGAACTGTGCGCTCACGAGGGCCCTGCGTTCTTCTCGAGAACTCCGTAGCTCGGTTAGAACACCTTACTCTTATAGCTACCGGACAATATTTTTCAACTGTCATTAACAAAGTTGTGCGACACAGAATTCACACTCCACGCATTCATATTCCTCTTAGGCAGTCGGTGCGATAGGAAATAATTGACGAAAATAACATCATATGTTATATCGAGTGTTCTATGGTTCCGTACTGTCTTCTTTTCTAATAATGACCAAGTTAAAATAAATAAAGTTAAATGAAATGCATAAGTAAAAATAAGAAAACATTTTGATCGCCATTCATAAACAAATAAGAATACTGTAGGATGAAAATATTACTCTAAAACCTGTAGCAATACTTTCAAAAGTGCTTTGTCAGGTATAGTAATTTCGGTTGCAGGCTTCTACCGTGAATTTACTGCTTTCGCAAAGGCAGAACGCACTTCCCATTTGGCTAACTGAAAGCCCTATCTTAAAACCTTCGAACTTTCCTTCAATCATTCATTTGATCCCATCACATTCTCATTACCATCTTTCGTAACAACAGAAAAGAGCGGTCTAAGATAATGAGAAGTAGAACTTAGTAGATAGGGATGCTTGAAAATTGCTGCGTACCCCGCTAGATTGGGTTATTCAGGCGGGCTGAGGGTGAGGTAATGCCTGTTGCTAGACTTTCAAATGTATCCGGATCGCGCTTTCATCTTGGCTTTACCCTCATCTCACTCACAAATGTCCTTCTCAAAACACCGCCATTTTGACTCGAAAAGGACGTCATTATTCACCGTCGACCCGAGAAATAGGTCTCCTCGGATGGCCGTCTTTCTGTCACTCAATTTTCATTCCATAAGTAAACATGGGGAGACAGCAAGCTCTCTTCCGGCTACGTCAACAAAAATATCATCAAATTTCTAAGCGTGAAATAAAACGAGAGAGACAGACAGATCGTAAAATTTTGAAATTAATCATAAAATGCTGACTATCCCTATACTGAAGGAGAGCCAATTTGCAATATTTGCATCAAGACTGAGAAGCATAGCATGGTTAACAAAGAAAAACGAAACTTTAAGAAGGCAATTTCTGGCATCATAATTTGGTGAGATAATACGATTCTATCATGTGGCCATATTATATCTAACCTCATTATATTCTACTTATATAATCCACAAAATAACTCCAAGGGAATAAAAATAAAAGGATATCAATTATGAAACGATAACATGAGTCACAGGAGAAGCAAAACCATCGTAAAAAAAGCCTGACGATGACTTAGTTCCTAAAACGCAATTATATTGGAGTTACAATAAGCAAAAATAGGAAGAACAACAGAGACATGATGAAGAAAGTAGGAAAAATGATTAATATAATGCATCCAACTCTACAGATGAAGAAATTAACGTATAAAACTAAACGAAATATTTTTAAGCTTTGATAGACCCAGAAACGACGTATGGGTCAGAGGTATAAGAGGTCGAAAGTTGAAGCATCGGGCCTCTTCCTCAAATCGAGAAAGAAGCAGTGAATTATTGGTCTTCTAAGAATCGATTTCGTTGTTTCTTAGAAGGCCCACGTTTCATTAACGTAGTCGGCTTACGGAGAGCTTTTCGACCTCTTATTCATTAACAGCCGAGTTCCAATTTCTTTTCTTTCAGTTAAGGTTATAGATGTCTCAGACACTACTTTCGGTGGAAATGAGGACTAAAGGAGATGCTGTAGTTGATTTGTAACTGCGGTACTATATCATACTAGAAATCATTACATTAGGGAAAATATCGGCAAAAATATTTTAGAAACAATAAATGACAAACGACTAATAATGGTATAGATATCTAAGACGCATGAAGGTAGAAGGATACCATTAAATGTTTGGAAATAGAATCCAGCCGAAAGAAATAAACGAGAAAGACCGAAGAAAAAATGGAGAGAAATTATAGATATGGAAATGAGAATGAAGATTACAACCTGGAGATTGGAATAATACGGGAACATGGCGTTTGGGATGCGAGAAGCGGCAAATAGCTGCAAATAATCGTTATATAGTATGTGTAGATCATGAAACTATGGATCGCTAATGAATGATCATCCTCATTTATTTTTCTGTAACTGGAGACGATAGTATAACTAATTAACGGATTAAATTGACGGAGAATAAAAGATATCACTGACTCACAGAGAATAAAAAATAGCAGTGCCATCACGGTTTATTTTTCACGCCATAAATTCCACGAAGGAAAAAATCTAATAAATCTTCCGTAAGTTAAATGTTTGAACCAACATGTCACCCAACAACAGTGAGGCATCACGTCAAAGCGAATATCCATTAATATCAATTTAGAAATTATTTCCGGAAATATGCTATAACATTTAACAACCCAACTTTCATTCATCATGCTTTGTACCGCTCCCAAGGCAAACATCGGCCTTGGGAAATTCTGGAATTTATTTATCGTTGACATGGGCGAAACGTTTCACCAGGGAAAGGTTAGGAGGATAGAGATGCTTTCTTTGGTCGATCTATAAGAGGTGGGCGTGACCTATTAATGGACAACACGCTCCAGACGTTACTCGACCACACGCAAGATCTCCAACAATGAACGCACCCTTCCATAAGAAGGATTTTATTGCTTTCCATTCCTAGCAACTGCTGCTCAACCAAACATTCGAAGCCGAATAGCTGAAGCAGTCTCCTCTGCAGTGAATAAAAAGTACACTGAACCCACAACAATCAAGTAGGTTATGTTCCTGTTGGTGAAACAACGTACCGTTCGGTGAGATCAAAAGTTTATGAAAAAAAATTAGGGTACGAAATATTTTCCGACGTTTGAAATATTTCAATTATTAAAACAAACAAAGGCAAAAACATGTCCTGCCGTCATTCTCAATGCAACCGTCTTTATTTTCATTTACCAGAGACCTTTGCTACATTTATTGGGAACTAAAAGTATTTTCTCACTATTGTTCATCACGTAAATAATGGAAAGCGCAGCTGGCTATATGCTGCTCTCGTATGCTATTCTGATGACAAAAAGTAACTTTCAAAAATGGTCACAGAATAAAAACTGTGGGGATATACAAGAGTCGATGCTCTGGTTCCTGAATGTTAGGGTTGGCTAAATTATTGCCTGCTGTGATCGATTTTGGTAATAATGGTTCGACTGCAATCGACTTTAAACTACAAATTTGGACATTTACAGAAACAAATATTATTAAAAGTCGTATTTCCGAGCTTACTTCTGTATTTTGTTAAACCTAAGAACCTCTGTTGTCAATTAAATTATACGTAGATGCAAGGCTAAGCTAAATAATTGAATGATACTATGAATGGTTCAACACACCTATATTAAGGAATCAAAAATTAAAATAAGATAATTTTATAAAAAGGTTTATTTTGCTAGATAAGGTAGTATTTAACTGAAAGATTTATTAACATTAATGTATCCCTTACTTTGAAAAGAATTTTAACATTCGATGAATGTCGAATCGCGTCAACACATACGTAATGTCATACAGTGAATGGCTTATTTTATGCGTAGACGCATAACCCGCTGACTAAAAGGGGTAAGGAAATAAATAAAGGATTACTTAATTGATACACAAGGGATCAAAACGTAACCTCTGGCCAGTAGATAATAAATGCAGTCTTCGTTTCGAATTATCGAAATCGAGTTCGAATGAAGCTCAACCGGTCCGCGTGCCCCGAAGAAACGAAAAATTACAGGAATGAAGTTTGGTAGGGAAGTGGTGCTAAGCGCTGGGATATCCGGCAGCAAATTTCCTGGGAGTGGCCCCATTTCGATTGTATCTGGTCCACTCATCCAATTACCGAGTGCCCCGTTGCTCTAGAAGCGCTGGGCATAAAAAGAATCGCCGATTTGACAAGCATGCTGGACGCTTAAGTACGTCGATAAGATGATTTATGACGAGCCGTCGTTGAAATCATGGCAGGACTTTAGAGTGTAAGGGAGGCAATTACCCCTTCCAAGATCGCTGAATTATCCGAGTATTTTAAGAGCAGCAAATTACTGAGGAAACAGTGAATCTGCTACCAATTTAAAATAGTCAATTTTCCGAATGAAGGATACTCAACGTATGTAAATGTATTTTTATTACCATCGGATATTATTTAGGATTGAAACCCTGAGGATGATGGCATAGCTATCGAAATGCACATTGGATGATTCCTAGAAAGTCTATAATCCGAGACTTCCCGTTTCCATACTTCGTAAATGATTCGTATATATTCAGCTATCGAAGAGTTTTTCAAACCTCTTAACTATGAAAGATAAAATGTAGAAACCTTCATCCTTCTATCAGAAAAGTTTATTCTAAAAAGTCTAAAATAATTTCAAACACGGATGACAAAGTTTTGAGCGTTAACTAAGGCCTAAGAATTACAGTTGAAAATTCATAAAAAATTTATTCCATAAATTTCGAATTACTTTAAATAGATAAATCAATTCTGATAAAATTACCTTTCAGAAAAATATTCGACTACAAGAAAAAATATTCAATTTAATTCAAATTGAAGCGTTAAAACAATGGGCTTTCTTGTAACAATAGAATGTACAACAAAAAGTAAAAAACACAAACTCTTCCTCCGAAGGAACCTAAGTGATCTATGAATCATTTTATCACAGAATGAAATGTGCCAATAAAATAAAAATCAATTGATGAGGAGTATAGAGGTTTAAAAATTACTATAGGAGAAAAATATTGACTTTAGAATTGATGAAGTATATGAATCGACTGCATGTATAGTTAAACATTTTATTAAGGAGATTCCTGAGCGATCTGCTTTCTGCAGTTGCGAGAAGCACACCATCTATTGAGTATTTGTTTAAGATATCGAATCGTCAGGCTACAGTAACGCAACTCTCTTCCAACTGAGGTCACATTTTAATTGGAAAGGGTCACGTACTACTGACAAGAAAACCAGAAGAGCTCGAGAGAAAATGCCAGCAAGAGGGCCTGAAAACCAATCATGCATCGCTCATCTCAATGCGTATTAATAAAAATTTTCGCTATTGAAAGTGTTATACAATCCATTTTATATGACAAGAAGTTTTTTAAGGCATAAAATATGTAGCGGAAATTATACCTATAATGCTCGCCGGAAACACTCTGAGGAAGACAAAGGAATCGACTGCGAAGGGCTTGTGGATTTTTTTTGGATGATTACACAAAAGCTAATGAGAATATTATTCATTCGAAAGGGGATGGGGAGAGAAGGGGTTGGCAGGTAATTTTTAAGGAAGGTAATGAGTTGGTTAAATATATGTTCCAGTCTTCTTATAATTATCCCGATGCCTTTTTCATGCAAGAACTCACACTCGTAATGGGAAACTAATGGAAGTTAACACGTAAGTGAGTACTTAAAAAAATAACTTCATAAATAATTCTCCATCAAAATCTGTAATACAGAAATGAGTTGCAGATTAAAGTTCATATTACGTTACTAATGGTAAGTGCAAAGAGATTTAGCATAAATTATTATTAACTATCCTAATTATTTACATGTTGAAATCTCTCACATGCTGCTTATTTTTGGGTAACAGCAACATCATGTTTCATAAAGTTCTGAAATATAATGATCCTAGAAAAATTCAAGTTCGAAAGATAATGACAAGACAAAGACAAATAACACACATATAGATAAAGACGTGACAAAACACTCGTTCTTAAAAGAGTTTTGCTTGAGATACTTCAGTCCGATTCCTCAGCCAGATTCCAGCTAAAACAATAAAAATTGCCACTGATAGCAACTCTGTGTTTCATGCATTGACATTCAGTTGACTTCGTTGACGTTTTCAGGCAGTTCAGTCAAAATAATATGGGCATTTAAGAAGGCTAGATTTTTTTCTACCCAAACTATCAAATAATTCTAGGTAGCTTCATATCAAGTATGTTCTTTATCTCATTCAGTAGATGGGTAAAAGGAGACTCGAGAAAAGGCACCGAGATGCATAAGTGATAGGGCAAGATAGCAAGATGAATTTAAACGCTCAATAAGAATGAGCACATTGATAAACTACGAGAGAAACTGAAAGAAAATTCAGGTCGAGAATAGTTTATCAATATGAAGCATTGGTTATCGCATCAACAATCGTTATTGTTTTTCAATCCACTGAATTAGTTACCACTAATTTTCAATAACTTAACGGAATGACTGAAGTAATTCATACACACTTTTGAGAATCTTATTCGAACTTTTTATATGCTTGCATATGAGCGAACTAAGTATTCAAAAGACATATATTACGACGTTACCCGGAATGTATAACGATTTCATCAAAAGTATAACTTTGATTGCTCGAGATCTTCATCACGGTGCAATTTCAAATTCTTTTTCACTCGTGAAAGAAATTAATAATTATTATAAGCTTCATTTTTAGAACTTAGCTGTGTCAGTCAGTTAGTTAACATATTAATATCAAACGCTAAAGGACCATGCTTACACGATTAATGTTCTATAAATTGACACTTTTTAAAAATCAATTTATTCAAGGTAAACTGATTTGTATAAAATTGATCGCAATACATATTCACATTTGAACCAAGGGAGACTTTAATTTTCACTCAATATTAAAAGCCAAAATAATTTTGACGTGGTCAAGTTCAACTTTGAGGAAGGTGGCCACACTAAAGGATTAAGAAAGATTTTATTTTTCACATGCCATTATTTTTATTCAGGCCTGAAAATGTCTACTTGCAGATGAAATTAGTCATCACAAATAAATTCATTGTCTATGGAAATTGCAAACCTTTTTAATCCTTTAGTCTTAAAAGCCAAAATCATTTACATTAAATGTTTTTGAAAACGAGATGATATAAATTCTAAAATCGTTGTAACTCAGTTTTCAATCGAACCTTTTGCTGGCAGCTATTGAATCGCTTTCATGAGGTACTAAACGAGTCAAAGGCAGGTGAATTAGCAATAATTTATTTTCATCGCATTTTCCTTATTTTACGACCTAGTTCTTCGCACACAACTCCTGTTCCGCATGAAGAAAAAACATTTTGGGTTAAAAAAATACAGCTAGGCTACTAGCACATACAATCACAGGAAATGCAGTTGTGCAATTGAAAACCTTGAAAAGGCAATGGGAAAGAGAGAGGTGAGCAATAAACGCAGTGTCACGGCAAAATTCAACGAAACCATCACTTGGTCCTATTTTCTATTTGAACTCGAGAAAAGCAAATCACGAGGCCCATCATTACGTCATCACGTTTAAGAAGGGCTAACAGATTCGTCGGTGATGACAGCATCAGAATAACTCGGATCTTGACAATAAATGCGAATCATCGTAGAGAATAAAGGAGTGAGAAAGTTCTTTCGGGTGATGATTCATTGTCGTCGAGGACGAAGTCCTAAAGGTTATTAAATAAAATATACATTAATAAATAAGAACTGTTAAAATAACAAATGAAATAGGTGTAACGATTATGAGTGTCTCGTAAACGTGACCTCTATTCCACGATAGAAAAGAACCAAGGAGTATTGGGGATGAAAGAATAAAAAACGCGAAAAGATTTGCGTGAGTGAAATGTACATATTTATGTGTGAATAGGTTTAGAAATAGAGCACAGCCTAGTAATAGCATTAAAATAGTGAAGATCAAAATGTTATCGATTTATGCATTCAAAGTGGATTATCCAATTACCATTCGAATCAGCCGCAGAGAGTAAATATCACAGGATGATGTTTATAGATAAGCGCTATAGTCAACATTTTTAGACGTACCTCATTAGTTTAAAGCACGGATATTGATACCGCAAGCGCATTCACAAAGGAAGGTAAAAAATCGGGAGCATTCAGAATGCAAACAATCTTTTTTCCGCAAATGATCAGTGCGAGTCACTTGGGAACTCAAATAGTTTGAGCTACTTGACTAAAGGGCTCAAAGCAAAATCGAAGTGACTTTTTTTAACGAGCGGGACATATGACGTATGCATGAACAAGCACATAAGGGGAAGCTTCTCCTTTCATAAAATCGCTAAATAAAGCTCTCCAATACGTCAAATCACTTCTCTTGGAAAAAATCGTAAAAATGAAATAAGCTAGTCTCGTTTTATGAATAGTAAATAGGATTTCGAAAGGAATTGGAAACGAATATCCACGGTTTCTATGACATTTTTCATGGATACATTTCAACTATAACAATACATTTCCTTCTTTTGATTATGCAGATTAGAGGGATATTCCAGTTGCGCAGATATATAAGTAAGGAAGGAGAAAAATTCGCAAGTTGCAAACCGCAGACCCTAGTAATATCCAATTGTAACACAGTTACGATTTTTAAATTTACGAACCTATTTCGCAATGAATTCGGTAACTGAGACAGAACTGAGAATTTTTTCCATGACAGATAAAGTAAAGGAATATACGTACGTAGAAAATTTTCAGAATCTATAGTGGGTTTACTTTCCCAGCACGGATAACAAACACACGTTCGCTTTGTCAAGCGGATCGACAGCGAAAGAAGAGAAAATGTTGATGAACGTTGGTACTCAGCGATTTGATTCCATCCTGATTGTGCATTTATATTATGGGACCTTAAATCATTGTATTTGCGAATTAGAAAAAAGCTACGAAAATCTTTACGTTTTGTTATGAGCTACTAAAATATATCGCTATCACCAAGGTGCTTCATGACGCTGGATGGGAATTCTTATAAGAAGGAACATTAAAAGTTTCAGTGAACCCGCTCAATGAATTCAAAGATAATATATTATGGGAAAGATGCATATACTCCTTTACATAGACCGATTTGATACGATGCAGAAATTCGAGGAAACATAATTTATTATAATATGAATGTTATGGTTCGTTGCTTCGAAAACCTTTTTAGCGGACGATACACGACAGTAATCGATTAGGTGATTCCTCCTCGGTGTTCAAATTCATAGGAAAAAGGGAAGCTAGGAGGATACTAAGGAGGCTGTAGATAATATATGTACAATTTTTTTAGCTATCTTCTTGTCGTATTATTAAAAACGATTTTCGTACTTTATTTTATATTAATTATCCTCTATCAGTATTTTCCGCGAATGGCATTCGACAATCTCTGGCTTGAGGAATAGGATGTATAGTGTATTCACCTAACACACCAAAAGGAGGCTAGCAGGTAGATACACTGTCTGCGTATAGAAATAGCCTTGTATTACTCCACAAAAATGTCACAAAGCAGAGATGAATTCTGATCATGATTGAGTTAGAAGAAGTTTCGAGGATTAGCTAATGCAGCTGTGAAATTCAAAGGGTCAAAGAAAAAGGAAGTAATTCAAGCTACCTTTTATTAAAGACGTTTTTCATTCTCTTAATGAAAGCTCTCTAAAACTTTTATTTATTATATTAATTTTGTTTTTTTTTGATCCACATATAGTAGCGTAAGAGAAAACTGTAGCAGACCATGAATTGTAAAATTAGACCTTAAAAAACACAAATTGTTGTGTGCAGAGGAGTACTTTGAATGACACAAAGATACTGATATGACAAAACGGAAACCACTTCGCGTCACGATTAACTAATAAAAGATGTATTTCCGCTTGAGCAACACCTTCCATCACGTCGTGCGCATCATGTGAATGACAATCACTCTCTCCTTCAAGTTTCCGCTCCATATTTATAAATACGTAGAGTAGCATATGCCTTGCGGTATGAATGGTATGCTGACACCACTATCAACAACTGAAATAGATTATACTCAAGTTGATATGACTTCATCAGTACCAAGCAATGCTATTCCGCGGAGCTGTATCTTGCTCTGGGATGGAAGACTGCCTTTCATCGCGGTTTAATGCAAATAAATGGCAATTGTTAAATGGAGATAATTAGAACGGACCAACGAAATAAAATGACAGTGACATACATGACATAAAGTGTAAAAATACATTAGTAACAAGATCGAACGTTGCAACACATTTTTGCAAACACCTCGGAAATCAATCATCGCTATTCGTTATAATATCGGCATTCTGATGTATCAAAATTTAATCGTAATCAAATTAGCAGTCACATCCTACATTTTCAAATGAATGCCTTGAAATATTCGTGACTGAATTAATATTCCACACTCATGTGATATTAAAATAACATATTCTATACCCAAATTGCCAATAAATACGTCATTCATAATCATGTAGTTTACATTATTATACATATAGTACACATTACAATGCGTTTGAATTAAAAGTGATGAGGTTTAAATTGGCGGAACACATCCACTAAGATAAAAGTTAAAATCTCTTTTAACTAATATTTATTTTACACGAATTCAGGGAATACGCGGGTGATGAAGTTACTCTCTGACAAAGGTAGTCAGGTATGAATGTTTGTGGAGATCATAAAGTAAAAAATAAATTCCTCATGCATCCTCGTGACATGGCTGATTAAATTTATCCTAATATTATCTAATTTAGTAAATTATTTTATTAAATTTACTCTGATTCCGTAGTATATACGGAACTTATGATCCATTTTAGAAGCCTACTCGTAAATAACAGAGCATGGATTTTGTAAGGTTTGATCACGAACTTTTCAAAATAAATTTTAAAATACCCTTGCTTACTTTAAAGAGAAGTGAAGCCCTACAATCGAGAGGTATTTCCGACCACATATTCTGATAACATTTTCTGAGCAAAAAACTCTCAATTCGTCCGGGCTTCTTTGAGGAGTTCCACGGTAAAATAGAGAATATATTTTTGTTCATTACAAAAATAACACTAACACTAGATAATGGTCACAAAAAATAATGTAAATATTAATTAGGTTAAGGCTTCTTGTTACTGTCAACCTGATGTTGGCTAAGGAAATCGAAATATGTCGTGTTCTCAAATTTCGATGAAAGAGCATCCGAATTAACTAAATATTTTCCGTAATACGTTTTTATCAAAAAGTAGCGAGAATCTATATTTCCAGAAAATGAAATAAATTGTGACGCTTAAAACTTAATTTTCTAAATAAATATTGGCAGAGAGTTAAAAATATTGAGGCGTTGAATCCAGAATCCAATTGCTATTAAAAGGGTCAGGTAGGTGAAAGTGAGAGATTCGCTATGAAAAAGGTCTAATGCAAACGGGAGCTCAATCAACCCCGAGAGGCGCTTTTCGATTCGGAATTCAGGGTATCCTATGAATCCCAGGTGATGGAATTAAGCACCAATCTGATTCTAAGTATCTCCCGGTTATCGAGGTTGGTCCAGCCGGAAGTTATTCCCTTCCTGTGCTGAATAATTCACTACAGATCTCCATTCTAATCCAGGGACGCACGAAACTCGGGAGCGAAGGGACCCTAACTTGCACACGTGGAGATTGATGGAAGCGCGAATTCTAGGGTCAACTATAATTACCACACACGATTAAACTAGCTGCAGCTGAGGTCCAAACTTGTTACAATGGGAAACTTGAGTTTCAGAGTAGGCTCTCCTTGAAGAGATGGCAAATTGTCGAAGGAATACAACCCTTGAACAGCATTCAATCTATACTTTCCTAATTGCACAAATGAGTGTAATTCTGCTAAACGGTCTGGCCAAAGTAATCGCGAATTGATGGTGAAGACGGTAAACCTGCAGAAACTAGATACCAGTGTATCTACAAGTCTGCAGCTTCGTACAAACTAAAAAATTACTCTCTTTTTTTAACCTTAAATCTTTTTACAAAAGGGTAATATTTCTTCTACAGTGGACAATAAGTTACGGCCGTGTCAAAAAGATATTACGAAATTTCTTTCACCAAATCATAGATATATTTCAAATTTTCTGTCCAAAATCTTAATCGATTCTTCAATAGTGACAAAGCAAAGAAATTAATACGTTTCACATATTTCTTTCAAAAACTTTTTCGGATTCTCCCAATTCTTTTACGTAGATCCAACAAGTCGTTTCATCTATATCGCTGACTTTGGTTATTACGGAATAATCATCCAAATTCCGCCGAAGAAAATTGAAACCGAGTATTCCAAAATGGCGAAGCAAGGGAAAGCTACACACTTCCAAAGAGTATTCGGTAAGACATGAATTTATTTCATGATTCGCTAATTTGAATTTAATGAATTTTTCAGTTTTAAAGTAGCCCGCACTTTGAGGAAAGTAACCGCTATCTCGAATGTTTCTTAAAAATCTTTCCATATCGATTCTTAGAAATGAAAGCTTTTTTGCAATGATTTCCCTTAAAATAAAAATCAATGGAACAAATAAAATGAAAAATATTGACAAAAAATACAGGGCAATTTATCAGACTGAATAATTCAAAGTACTCTAACACTTAATTGATATACAATCCAATACATATCATTAAACAAACTTTTAATTCACAATTTCAAAATCATTCCATAAAAGAGACGGGGCATCATTGAGGGAGGAAGATAATTTCTCTTTCCGGTATTCTCAGCAAATCGAGCTTGAATAGAAGCCGTGTCTATTCCTGTTTCTTTGAAGATTTCATCCCTTTTAATCATAGCTAAACGGGTGAAAAACAATTTATAAAGGAGAGAATGCATTCAAAGCCAGAAATAAATCATTACAAATTTCGAGCGGCTTAACTTTGTGGCGTCTGAGAAGCTTAAAGTCACTCCTACGCTCGGGAGCATCAAAGCAGTCAGACAAAGGGTGGCTGAAGAGAAAGGAAATACCCAAAGAACGTCTGTTTGGGTTCGGCTAAAGAAGAGATAATGGAACTCCCTCGGATCGATCAGGTCATCCCCGTCGTTATTTTGAACACAAATGTTCTTGCGCGGGACGCTCATTCCAATCCAGACCTTCGTAATTCTTTAATGCACTTCTTCCTTCTCCAAACCTCCTCTCGTTTAGGCCCTAGTCAAATATCCCACGGTTCGCGAATTTCCCTCCCCCTGCCTTCATATCGCGGCCGCCAGGATGCGCGCGAGTCAACAATAAAGCACGATTTTCTAGGAGCGGACGCATTTCACTCGCCATTGTTCTAAGAATGGGGCTAATCCTTATACATCACTCTCCTAAAATGGACAGTGTGGGTTGGTTTGGAGTCCGAAACGTAATTCGTTGACCTTGAGTATTTATTAGTGCAAGTTAGTAAGCTCTGAAGCAGCAGGTTGTCATCGAATCATCGTCAATCGCAGTAGTCATTCATATTCTTCTAACTCACTACATGAGTCTTCTTACTTTGAACACACCCTCTAACGCTAAAACTCGGTAGAAACAGTTTCATATGGGAGAAGATTATATATATGACTTATATAAGAAAGCTTAAGCACGAAAAATACGTTTCCAAATACTAGTTAATAACAGTAGCTCCCCTAATTGATAAACTTTATTCGGTCAGAAACATATTAGTGAACAATATTAGTATAATATAACATAATATGATAAGAATATGGAATGCAAAAGATATGGAATAAAAACAGCAACGATATGGGTATTTAATTCGTTATGAAACAAAAAGTAATGATTATTTTTATTGTAACGCCATAACTTGATTATTTTGGATGGATATCCATATAAATGTATGATGATTCATCGTGGCCAAAGACGTATGCCCCCTTGCTACTGTAAAACTCTGCTTATTCATAGTCAGTATATTCCTCCAAACAGTTCAAAGTGTTCCATTGTAAGAACTTGGTTTCGAAGAACGATTTCTGTTGTAAAAACTATTCAGAACGCTGTGATGAACATATTTACATTAACATAATCTGATGCAAATTAACCCTAACTATGATCTGATTCAAATGTTACGATTTTACGCTGCGGATAGTCGATGATGCTCTTTCTCTATAATAGTTTCCGTATTTTTTCTCCTCAGTTACATAACTTAAGAAAAACTGAACTTATAGAACTTTCCTTAGCAAATTAAAAATTTTTTCACTCCGAATGCTTTTCACGAACAATCAGACATTATTCATATACATAGGTATTTCTATTGAGAAGAAAGTCTGTGGAATAACATCACGGATTCGCAAGTCTAGACTATTAAGGGAAGAATTGAAGAGATATTCCAGGAAATGAAGTATAAATTGCAGTATACGTGGGAAAGAGGCCCACCGCGGAAGAGTTTGAGGTTTGCGGTTGATATCTTTCTAGATGTGCGATGCCAGAAGTAGAAACTTATTGAAGACGATCTTCCTCACGCTTTAAGTCAGAAGAGTTTAAGCTTCTAAACCTAGAATATCCCTTATGTAATTATAACGTATTACGATGTATGCGATGTTTATACCGATAAAAATTAAATGTTTTACAAAAGGACGCCTTGAAACTTTTTTAGAGAAAACCAAGACGCGAACGTTCTCAGAAAGCAGAGGGATGCAAGATATCCAACTTTGGTGATTTATACCAGAAAGAACTTTGGAAAAAGGAGAGTAATTTAAATTTGGCGATTTAGTTTTTCCATCTAACACGCCTACTACATATATTCTCAAACGACATTTTTGATAGTATTTCCACCATTTCGTAAAATTACTTAAATGACCTCTCGATGTCATTAAAAGCAATAAGTATTGGAAGGCAAATTTCATTGTTACGAACAGTCAAGTTATTCGATACACACTTCAAAATTGAATACTCTGTTTCCTGTGATTAATTTACGCATACAACGGTAAATCAGTGGCAATCAAGGTCTGGAGGGATGGTTGGAGAAAAATTATTTCACTTCCAACTTCACCCTTATTATAACAGAATTCGTATCACCTGGTAAAAGTAATTTCCTTTGAAGAAGATAATTGCTCCTAGCACAGGAAAATACGTCAGGATGTGTAGAATTGGAAAGCCTTAAATACAGCAGGGTGCAGGATGTAGCAAACTAACTTTGAATGCAACTGTTCCAAAAAAAACCGCGCAGCTTACCACAAGAGCATACAATTCACTTTCTTCAGCCGCTACCTTGGAAATCGATATTTTTACACTTTCCTTACCTACGCACGATAAAAATAACTTTATGATGCTCATCTGAAATAACAGACCAATGCGGAGAAATTTTCCCCTTGGACGCGGGACGCTTTCGCCAAAACCACTCTCGCCCGTGCATTCGAGCCTACATTCAAACTCAATCCGCAAACATTTCAATTGCATCGTTCAAGACTGCGTTCACACACGACCCTGGTAAATCTTCACCGAGTTCACTGCCCACATAAGACGTCGGCTCGCCCATTAAAAACACATTTCCATCATCATGTGAATAATAACTTCGTATGAACAACAACAGGGCATTTATTTCGGTGGATTTATTCTACCTCCCAATTTCTGCCGACCCGGAACGAATCGTGGTGCTGTATAGCGGAAAAAATGCAGCCCGAGTGCGAAAAAAAGCGAAGTAAAAACAGCTGCGGTGCGAGGGATTTGGATGTGTGGGAGGGAGCTCCAATCTGTCCGAAGAGAGGATTAACCGTTATTAGAAGCGGTGGTGGGAGGCGCGGGTGGAGACCCAAGACGCAATGGCCGAAGCACTGCGCGAAAGCTAAGGGGTTGACGTTGATTCGTTTTCGAATCGCAAGCAAGAAATTACACCAACCATAAGGGACCTGCTATGTTAGTTCTTTTCATTAGTTGCTATCCTACCCTATGTTCCTCCTATCTTCTTACCAGGAACCCTGAAAAGACTTGTATGAAAAATACGCGCTGCAAAGGTTTATACATAATTTTAGATAGTTAAGCAAGTTCTGTTATATTCAGTAATATCACGTAATATTATGTAATTATTATTGTATGTATCGCTATGTCAATATATTATATGCTATGATGATATGAAAACTACTGAGGTATTTGAAGCCGAATAATATAATTACTTTCGGCAATCTATTATTTAATGAAATTATACACACATAAACTACATGAATAACGGCAACAAGAAAACCCAAAGGAAAGGGTTCAACAAAGCCTAGGGACATCCGAAGATATATGCCAACAGTATATGTTTGTTAGACGTTGTATAAGTGGTTCATGCAACCATACCTTGAAGAACAGTTATCTTTTTGTAAAGATTAGAGAAAAATGTGTCTTTCTCTTACTTTGGCTCAGTTCATGGCTATGATACTATGAAAGTTACTGAGGTAAGACTAATGCTGAAGAAACCACTTGGCAGTCATTACTGAATGCCGTGCAAAGCATTTCCAGTATTTCTAGCTGATTTTATCAGCATATATCTACATAAAGGATGTTCTTTATTAATTAGGGAGATAATCAAACTGATAAAAAGGAATAAAATATGACAGAGGTGAAGATGTATGCACGTCGCAGAGATACTTGGCGTGACAAGAAAGCATTAGGAGCTCCTCCTAACTTCTGTAAATAAGATCACCAGAGTGCATCCAAAGCAGCATTGAATAACCCAAGAGTTACTTCAGCCATGAAATGCAAGCGGTAAGCATAATCTTCAGCGGAACTATAATCATATCTTTTACGCTTTAAGCACACATTCACTCCATAAAGATTCTATTGTGAATTGATATGTTTGACTGAAAAATTATTATCTTGCTTAAATATATCGGGTTATTATCCAACCTTTTTCTTATAGGATTAGCTACCGGTGAAGTTGGTGATTATCTTAAACGACTATCTTATCCATTGGGACCACAACAGTCCTTTCTTAACCCCAAGAATCATTTTAGATGTATTTCAAAAAATTCTAAATCGACTGAAGCTGGATTCTATTATATTCGTTTTCACTATGAATTTTTTGACCATATAGAGACATTAAAACTACAGCAAATCCTATTATTGATACGAAATTGGTTCGGGAATTAGTGTTAGGGAGATAATCAAACTGATTAAAAGGAATGAATATGGCAGAGGTAAAGATATAGATAGAGCATATGGTTCGGGAATTAGAGTTAAATTCATTTGTCAAGTCTTTCTCTAATACTTGCTAGCGCATAGATGCTGGTTCTTTCTTCTTTATGCTATTATGCTATATGTTTCTTTCCTACTCATGTATCTGAGAGTATATTCTATTATCCAACTAACAATTACACGCTGTGTTTAGAGGTACTTTATATTTTGTAGAATAGGTTAAAAATGAAATATTTTTAAATGTTGTAGAAAAGGTTTATGAAATCGTAAAATATAGTTAATTTTTTGTAAAAATGACGTATATGTAAATCTCATTTCTTCGTATTCATTGAGGATATGACGGCTGTGAATAAAAATTCTAAAAATGATGCGTTAGGGACTGGCTTCATATAATTTTCCTTGGGCACCATAATCCTTGAGACACCAATTCGCAAGCCGAGGAGTCATTTCCTCGGAATCGAATCTACATTGAAAGGGTCCTCAACGCAGCTCCAAAATATGTCGCCCAGTGCGTAAAAACACATTCGGACAACAATGCGAGTCTTTTCTGCGAAACAATGGAAAAGCGCATGCGTGGCGAGGCAAACGATGCATTCACGCGGACACGAAGGCAGGTGCATGAACTCGGAATTATCTCGTGACGAGCTCGACCGTGAAGTGAGGGGTTCACTCTTGGAGGAATCTCATAGGGGCGAGAGATACTGGAAGTCGCCCATAATGCAACGCGAAAAACATTAGCGATGAGACTGATTACTTCGGGTACGACACGCTCAGGGCCGATTGCATCAATATTTTGCGTTAGAAAGGAAACATCTCGCTGTAGATAGAAGCGGATTTAAAAAAAAAAACTAAAGGATTCAGTCGATTCGTAAGTTTTACTTGGTAATCCGGAAAGTTCTGTAGCTTTTTAAATAAGAAATATAACTAAACATTTTGGAAATGTGTATTTTCAGTATTTTCCATTTAGACTGATCACACCTTTCTAAGGTTTCCCGTAACGAAAACGTATCTCAAATAAAAATTTTAAAGACATATTTTAACAAGAAAGGTATCTGAAAATTTGAAAGACCTCAACACTTCCCAGAATACTCGAGACATCAAGCTTGAATCTATATATTCAAAAATCATTTAAAGGAATCATTAAGAAAATCTTAAAATATCAACTTGGGTATTTTATGCAGAACGGCAGGAAGATATCTCGCAGTATTTCAAGCGTAGAAAATCTTATATGATAGGCTGAAACGTTTACCACGTTATTATTCAACTATGAATCTTTCGATCATGAAATGAGAAAACATATATAATCCTAATGAAAAATTAATTTCATATACATACATACATAGATTCATTTAAATCACAGAAATTAAATCGGAAGAAAAAAACATAAAAAAGGAAAAAAGGAATAGTAACAATTTTATGGTCATAAGTTCACTTATGAAACACCAATGGAAACTCAGGAAATGAAAGGGCCTCTCGAATAGCCTCCGTCCTGATTGCAGAATATCCCCAATGTCGGGGCAATACTAGCATATTGTTAGGAAAACCGTAATATTAGCAAGAATTTGAGTGAAAACCTTTCAAGACTGCCAATATTAGAGACTACACAAGATCTACAGATGTGATTTCTCATCGCTATGACCGTAAGTGTCGAATCCATCAGATGAACATGTTAAACTTTCTCTTTGTAATAATCTTCGCTGATCCCTCGAGAGTTATACCTATTGCGCAATCCTAAACGACTTCCATCTTATAAACAGTTATCGATAAGATAATTATCTATTTCAAAATCAGACACGAACCTACGTGTTCTATCTTGATTTGGTTAATTTAGCTCTCTTTTCTATAGTGTTCAAAACCTTACCTCCATTTACTTGGAAATGGAGTTTCAAAAAGACCAAATAATGGGGTCTCTGGGGCCGTGTTAGTTTGATAAAACACTATTATGTTTACTTCACATCTGAATGGTAACCGGAATTCACATAAGAATAATATACTCATAGTATAATTGTAGAAGAATAAAAGTTACATTTCACCTTTTAAAAATATAGCAGAAAATTGTTTTAAATCGGTGGTGATATTGTAACTTTTCATAAATGTGCGTATTCAACAAATTTTTTTCTCAGACCTTCATGTATGAACTCACTAAAGGAAGATGGACTTATTGTAAAGTGATTATTATTATTTGTTAAGGCAGTGATAAAGTTTGTTGATATTAAAATGGTAGGGGAAAACTAAATTATGAAGTCCTAATGTATAACTTCAAATCGTGAGTGGGTTACTGTTAAATAATATTCTTAATGGACCACTTTACCCAGTTATAGTTTGACAACAGATTATTTCCCTTCATAACCTCCAAAAATAGAGCAAAGTTTGTTTTCATCTGTGAACGAAAGAGAGGAAAAACCTCGTCTGAAGAGTTCTCATCGAATTCCTCGGTAAGGCATTAACCATGTTTCCGAAAAAGGGAACAGTTTCCCTCGTCCGGTTCCCTTGCCAATTCCTGTTGCCTACAACTTCCTTTTCTCTTCAAAATCAGACGAATGAAAGTGGCTTTTAGAAGTTCTAGAACTCGTCTCAGCTCAGAATGCTACAACTACACAGAGCATTTCGATGATTGATCGAAATTTTCGTTGTAGACTTTGTTGTTGTAGATTCACTTTCTTTACATGGAATGGTTAGGATGAAAATTTAAACCATTAATGCCTTGTTCCTTATTTCAAGAGCAGGAAGTTGGGAATTAGCTATTTTAAATAGTAATAAACATATTCCCTTTCCCACTTCATATTTAATTTTCATAAATGAATTAAATATTATTAAAGCAGTTAATTAAATTATTCAATTAAAGCAGTCTGAGAAATAACTTGGAGTTGACTCGCTACAATCCATAAGAATTAGTTTTTAGAATTTCTAAACTCTAAAATGATTCATCGAAATCCAAAGTTACAAATATTTTATCAATTTTCCTTACTGTCAAACTTTTATGCAGTTTAAACTAGGTTAGGGAAAACTTTAATAGCAAATCTAGTACGTCAACTTGATATAAGGTAATGAGAAACTTTTTGTTAGACATTTGTGCAACATATTTTCTTCTTTTTCCTTTTTTACCCTATTCAACTTTAAGGAATCATTCTTAAGCACGAATGTACCAAATTTAATTTTTTAATGTTTTAAAATAGAAATAAAAGATCAGGTTGGACATCAATGGAGAACTGTTAATGTACATAAATCTTATGGAAGTTTCAATATGATCATCGCAAGATTTATAAATTGTTTACTCCACGGTAACTGCGACCCCTCGAATTTAAATAAAAGCTTTTAAATAAATTAATCGCCTTCTAAATAGAAAACAAGGAAAGTGTTATTCTCAGATATTTGTTAAAATTCGAACTTATTCCAAATAATTTTCAAGTACTTTCCTATAATTAAGAACTTAGATAAAACTAATGGTCGCAACTCATCCTAGAAACTTTCTTAACTCCCCCAGCTTTATTCCGACTACTGAACACTTTATAACAAGACAGAACGAATTTGGAGTGCATATAATAACTTTATGTTGAGAGAAAGCCGTATGCATCCCAAAAAGAAACTGAAACGCATGGAGAAAGCAAGCCTTCCATCAGTAAGCGGGTTAATTGGTGCCCCGAAAACATATGCACGCATGCATCCCAATTCTGAAGTCCAACTCTTCCCTAGGGCAAATTATCTGCCAACAACTCGCAGCGAGTACGTCGGCAAAGCCTTTAAACTCATGGCGTCTTTCCTTTTGGAAAAAAAAGCTGTCTTAAGGGGGGCTCGCGAATGCAGGATGGCGGGACAACACCGGAAGCCGCGCTCTCCTTTATAGGAGCACGCAATGCAAAGTACGCCCTTTGTAACCTCTTCTTCCTTTTGGCTTTCCCCCTACGTCAAACACTGCCTGTGTCACACCCTCCTTTCCTATCCTCATTATATGTTTTCGTTTCGTCTGCTACCTACATAACAGAGAAATGAAGACATACTGGTGAGACCTCCAATGCATGCTTCTGGATACATATATTGGGTAAAACTCCATCATAGATACGGTTATGGAAAGAAAAGTAGATACATTAGAACGAAAGTGAGTATGGCATTAGCTTCATGTCCTTAGAGCATAGATCGTGTGATCCTTGACACAAATTAAAGCTTGAATGATATTATGTATGTTAGTAAAAAAAGATGTAAAACGAGATTAATCTCCAATTTCTGCACCAGTGGTGCAAAACCTTTATCCACCAAGGGGTCGAAAAAGTTTTTCTCCGGGCTTGAAGGCCGCATAAGAAATTGTTGAAAGTAGAAACCACTTTGTCCTTATTGTATTACATTAAAATATTTATAATAAGCTATTATAATAGTAATTATGACATGAATCATTAATAAAAATCATTTTCATAAGATATGGAACAAAATTACAGTTTATTGAAAGAATTGGATAATATTTAATAAAATACGTGATACTCAAAAGCTTAATGTAAGATATTACGCTTAAAAAGGTAAGAATGTAATGAATCACATTAAATTCTCATTAATAGTTCATATAATTAGATAAGTGCTGCATTATGTGATTGCGCCTGATTCAGGATTTCATTAGTCACGCAAAACATGCACGGGAACAAAAACCCGACTCATTATGCACTACCGGAAGGATTTGTAGCAAAGTTCAAATGTATTCCACGAACAGTCTAAGGCAAAATTTTGCCATTTTTATGAATTCGCCTCATATGCTTTATTTTACAGCTACCGCAAATTAATCGTAATCTACTAAATTTGCTATAAGAAAAAGGAAATAAAATTATCAATGATAAAATTACTGCAGAACGAGTTTCGCGAGAAACATGAGGTACTGCTTATGACCCACGGCTCAGTATCTTGATCTTAAATATTTGAATGGATTTTTAATCAATTAACATATATTCAAAAAGCCTTCAATTACCGTGAACATTGTGTTCTTTCTCAGACTGAAAGGTTTTTTCATATTGGATAATTATTATTTTAATCGAGAAAAGACTCCCATAATATTATAGAAAGTAGAGAAATTAAAGAACTTATTTTCATGATTAAAAAGGTAAGAGAAAATATTAACATTTTCGCTAAGTTTTTATCCTTGGTATTGATATCCCGGCATTCTTCTGAAATCGGAAAAGTTCTTAAACAAAAATTTCTATATTATATTAATTTATAACTGGAAGGCAGAAAGCTGCATTTAAGAGAAAAAAGAGCCTCGATTTGACTACCCTTGTTATAACACATAAAAAGGCAAAAACAATGCTTGAGTTATAATAAGCGAAAATTAACGAAAGTTGTTTGTAGAATTTTAATACGTATTTCTAGAATTCGATCATAAGCGTCATGAAATTTTATCAGCTGGAAGTATTGAACTTGAGCAATTTCCAACTTCCTAGAAGATCGGGAATCCGCGGCTGCGTTTCTGCATTCAGGGAATCGGTCCGACGTATTCGGCTATCGGAGAGCTTATAGAACCTCTTTCGGTAGTTCTTTAACAATTTAGGTGAAACACTTAGAAGAAAATCCATAGAAATAACGGAGCCTGCACATTATTCTGATACTTTTCTACAGCGCTTGAAGAATAATCTAAATCGGGGTAAAATAATCTTCTGAATCCAGAAATTTTAGCATCCAAATCGCGCCTTAATTATGGATAATAAGACTTGAAAAATAATGAGAAAATTTTAATGTAAAATTAAGCTGCCAAGTTAACAAAATACTTCTATTTATAGTTTATATAACTTTGAGTAGAATCAGGTGTTATCGGGTTAATCAGGAAATTTAAATCGACAGCTAATTCACGAAAGATTTTCAGAGGTATTTTCCGGCATTAGCACCGCGTGTTAGGTTGAATCCAGCTTGTTATGCGTTCCCTCCTTGGTCTCAGCCGCAGGATCTACGGCTGAAGCGCAACTCAGGTGCCGAGAAAGTGAAATAAGCAAAAACGCAGGTGAGCGTGGAGTAACGGATGTGGGCAAGGGGAAGTAAACCATAATGATACAAATAAAAGCAGACGGTGAAGGGATGGGAAAATTGCGGGAGCCTAACTTTTGAATTGAAATGAAAATTTGACGCCATAACATGAATAAGACTTCCTACATCGCATTATAAAAAAGGCTAAACTTTATACACGCAATTCTTTTCTATGAATGGTAACGGCGCAATTGATATCAAACAGAAACAGAGCTTCAAAGTTCACAGAGCTATATAAGGATGCTGATAGAAGAAAGATGGAATATCAGCTGAGATAACAAACTATTTCAACCTATTTAAGACCTTAGCGAAGTTATTTAAAAGTAAAAAATTCTAAATTTCAAAACATAAAACCATATTCGGTATGCGTACGTAAATTCGAATAACTGATAATATATATTTAGATAAAATTAAGACAATACATAGTGTAAAGTTATATGGAGTGATATTTTAAAGTAATTCTTTCATGAAGAAATTATTTATAATGAAACACGGAATATATCAGACATCTTACGGAAATCGTTCATATTGACACCGAAATATTAACGTAATCACTGACACAATATCCTCTCGCTATAGAAGAATATTTCGATTGGATGTAACCATGGTAATTCTATGAACCCTTCAAAAATGCATCATAGAATTGAAATGATCTTGTTGGTTTTCAAGCAGAATATTCTTTTGAACTGTAAGGTTGTGTATTCTTCGTACTTTTTATGTATTAGCCTAATTTAGGTAGTATAAAGAATAAATAATTTAGTACAATTAACAATTCGTCCATTTCCATAACTCCACGTTCAAAAATTTATTACCTTTAAAATGATCCAATAACTTTCGACGAAATTCATTTGAAATTAGAGATTAAAAGGATGAATTTCGGGGATATCCTACCGTATATTCGTTAATTAAATGTCAACTCTGCTTGTTTATGTCTACTTCCTGGAAATGCTAGTTGTTAACTTGTAAGTTAACTTAAGTTGTAAACACATTTCTACAAAATCTATCATTAATCAGATATCTAATACCCATTCTCACTTGAAAATGCCACCAAACCCTTCCAGTTTTATGATTTTTTAAAGCAGTTGGTGCCATGGCAATTCCAACAAAATATCCAAATTAAATGCCGATTCCAGTTAAGCCACATAAAAAATTAAATTTGTCACCATTTTTCTCCTAAAGGGTTTCTATTTCATCACCTACAAACCACTTAATTTTTTGCTTCTAGACGGAGAACCACTGGACCCAAAAATAATCGCGCTCACTCAGCGATAACGTCTGAGTTAACTTTTTCCTCCATTTGGCCGGAAATACGCGGAAATCTCCAGAAAATTCATCGAGCGAGACTTAGGAGAATCTTTGGATAGAAAAAAACAGGCAATAAAACCAGCCTGTCTATGAAATTGCTTTTCCTCTGATTCATTACGATACTTAATAGCTGTGAAACGTCTGGGGTGACACGAAAATTCCCTAAGCTATTCAAAAGAGGAAAAAGAATAGAACTAAAAGAATATTATGGAGGAAGTAGAGAGATTAATCTGTTTAAAACCTTTTTTCTATATTAATGTAGCCATTCACGTTTCTTACGTATAATTATTTAATAAAAAATATGGTAACATTCAAAATGCTCTGGTACTGACTGAAAATAAGAATCCTGAAATATCAATGAATTCATAAGTTCTCTAAATTCCTAAGATTTCTTGAAAGCAAATATTTATAAGATGAACTTTCGTTTAAGAAGTCATAAATAACGAATATTAAAATTTTTTACTAGATGCAATGTTTTAACTGGGTCCGTACATAGTAGTTGATTTTAATATTTAATTCGTGCGAATTTCAACTGAAACAAGAACCACAACAATGGAATTTAAAAATTTAACTAAATTTATTGTGAGAATGAAAAGGAAACTCAATAAATAAAATGCATGATTATTTTCCTAAACATTAAAATACTGACCAAATATTTTCTCTTCCGACATCTTACGACTTAAGTGTAATCAAAACCAATGCGATCGTTCTTATGATATCATTAAATTTTTTAGTCGAATTCTTGTTAACCTTGTGAATGGTATACGTCTGCAGTTGAAATATAATGACTACTACGAGGTATGACATAATATCAGCTTGAAACCTTCCTGTGGAGGCTCAAAGAAAACATTTCTCCTTCACAACAGCTATGAGAAGATGTGATGGATTTTCAAAAGGTTTGAGGGCCTCATTAACACTATACCTTAGATAAGAATTTATTTCAGACAGATTAATACATCCAAAAGAGAGTCATTAAATCGGATGATTAAAACGCTATAAAGAGCTCTTGATAAACGAAAGGCGGGTTATTAGCTTGTCTCCTGACAGCACACGAGGTGGGGAAAGCAAGCACAATATGGATTTAATCTCATAAAAGGAGAATGTTTCGGAGACATCCCAATAATGTGGACGCTTGAAACAAGAGAGAGAAATCCGTGAGTGACATCTATGGCTGGGGAGAGTGGGGTGAGAGGCGGAAAGACAGAGAGATGACTAGGAATTCATACGGCAAAATTGGAGAAATCTGGGCGTGGCATTCAGAATGCTGCGAACGAGGGAATTCAAACACTGGACTCTCATATGAAGAAGCTCAGTGTATTGAATAAAAACAAAGTTCAGCGGAATATAACATACTTTAGAAAGTAATGCTTTTATCGAGTGAATAGCTTCCTTAAGAACTTAAATGAAGGGAGTTATCAAGGGGCTGGAAGCCTTTGAGAAGTGTGTTTAGCGAAGACTAGAAAAAGTAAATTGGGTTGATTCGATATCAGATGAAGGAGGGTTGTTGAAGAAAGGGTTTTGATTAGAGGGATGACGCAGAGGCAGACGAAGTAGATTGGTCAGCTATCGAGAGGAAAAAGATAGCAAAAGGCAGCAAATGAATCAAAGTTGGTAAAGGGAAGACGGAGAAGAGGGCTACGATAAAAGTTGCCGGGTGATATAAAGGAAGGAGTGAGCTATAGGGCAGAAAAAATACGAAATTCTTAAGCTAATTTTAGAGGAAATGATCAAACAAAAACTACTCCTTCAAATGTCCCAAGTTCATTACCTTCAATGCGAAAATTCATTATGATGATAAACATGCTACCGAGCTTAAAATAAATTAAAGTAATAGTTAGCGAAGAACGGAGCAAAAAATTTACGCCGACAAAACTTGAGATATTTAACAGCCTCACAACATTGTCTTACATTAAATTTTTTACACTTAAAGTTTTTTTGGAGTATGGAAGCCACAAATGACATTGGATTTACGAATTGGAAGCGCAAAATGATATATATTTAATGTTAAAATGTAAATGACAGATATGGATTCTGAAAGCTTATAAAAATACCTAAGTAATTATTTCAATCGATAAATGGAGCATTTAAAAAGGATTATCTTCTTCGTCTTGTACGAGGCAGATATCTTTTTGTAACGTGAATACGTTAAAAATAGGTACGGAACATAAAACAGACTACTGTACTCCGAATGAATTTATAAACATAGAAAACACAGCGAAATGAACCATAATAGCGTAAGCGGATTGGCTAAAACGAACGCAGGTGACTCGATCGAAGTAAATTCAAAATAAAGTAGAAATAATTTCAGCACTACCAAGCAGCAGACAGGCTGGCTCGTACGATGAAACCTGTGGAGCCTAGCATTCGATAATATTTAGAGAAAGACTTTCTTGCACTTGAAAACACAAAAAGGTCAACATGATGAATACATACAACTGTTTACTGACACCGTTGAAGTGCCTTAACTCTTGAGACAACCTGATCTTTCTCTCGTGAATAATAACTCAGGATGTCCACGTAGTTATATAACTTCATTCACAAGCACGTACTAATAGAAGGTGATAGTTCTCTGCATTCCAAATGCGGATACAGCCGACATTACATCTCTCTCGGTGTTCAAAAGGCTACGCTGTCATCAGTCATTACATCGGGAAATATCCTGATCCTGAATATGAATGTCACTCTTCAGCCAGGCATGAGTAATCAATGGTGACAGATGGTACAGTATAGATATATTCACAGACGGATGATAAATACTACCTTCGGATCGTTGAACGTAGTAGTATGATTACAAGGGAAGCTGAGGAAGCTTTTATTATTTCAGTTGAAAACTATTAAAATAGAATCCGTGAAAAATATAAAAAGATTATGAAAAATTAACAATGTTTACGTCTCTTTTCTTTTCAATCCGAATAAAATCAAAATTCCAAACCCTAAAAAATCGAAAAATTTTGAAACAGAATTTGGCCGATTAGTTTTCCGACGTATCTTTCTCTTGATAAAAAAAATCATTCAACCCTGAAAATTATGATGAATATATATGCAGGTTGTATTATCACCCAACCCGTGAATTTAAGAAAATTAAAATCTATGAAAGAATTTACAGGCAGGGGCTATCGTTTTTCATATCGTGGGGAGTTGTGGTATGGAAGTTTCGAAACTCGGCATAACAGGCTTAAGTTAAAGGAACGTAAACACCTTAATTGGATATGCAAAGTTTAAAAGAAAAATTAGAGAAAAATTAAACTAAAAATTGCGGGAAGTTCAGTTTACGCTAATAAAATTTACATAGACCTAATTAAGCTTTCATGTTTTGATAAACATTCGCAAAACCGAATGTTACAGTATAATCTTAGTATATATAGAAATTTTAACATCATTCTGAGTTTTTAGGGTGTTAAATTACGACAACAGATAGGAATAAAGCATAAAAAGACGAATGATGAACCTTTCCAATAAAACGGAAGGAGGAGAAAATATTTCTTAATATTCTTGAGCCATCTACTATAAATTCTTATATAACCTAAAATCGCTTTGCACGTCTTGATGAGGATAAGTTAAAATAATCGAACACTGACTGGATGATTATTATATTTCAATCGGAATGTTCTGGGCTACTACTGAGAATCGAAACACCTGAGATTTTACCCAAAGAGAGATACCTATATAGCTCGGTTCACCAGGATGAGTCCCCCTCTTTTTTACTATTTAATTCTTTTTTAAATCCTTAAGTACTTATTTACATCATTTCTCTTACATTGTTAAATATTTTTATAGGTTCTATTCTGTATTTTTCCATAAGTTTTCATAAGTGCTTGGCCTATATTAATCTTAATATTTGAAATTTTTTTAGTTTGTTGAAATGCTAATTTCCTTGAGATTTCTATTGTTTTCTCTCTATTAGTGAAAGATTTCAATGTGAATATTTATTGATTTCATGTTATGTCATTTTGTCATATTATTTGCTTTTGTGATTTTAACGTTACATACAGTATTCCATCAAATCTTTTAGATTGTAGTACTATCAGTATGTAGGCGCAGGTTTTTCACACCCCCCTTCTTTGTGGGTATTTTCTCCTAAGATAATACCAAAGGTGTTTTTTTTATATACACTCCGTAAGTTTTTCCATTCTTTTTCTACTTAAGCAAACATTACTTATATTATTATAAATGGTATTGAGGACAGGTTAGATAGAAGAACAGACTTTTTAGTTTAAATCTTACCTAAATTAAGACCTTAAGGAATGTATATCTTCGTACACATGCTACATCTGGAGAGAATGTTGCATCAAGAATATCGCACATAAAAGCGTTCACATCCTTAGGATATATATCTATTCAATAAGTAGTCGTTTAGCATGCGTCGAGCGCGAGATATATCAGTAGCCAATCAGAAAACAATGCACTCCCTCGAGTGATTTAATCTAATATCGGATGATTTGGTCCAGCGTAATCGCATCCCCTTCCTCTGTTCGCATCGATGCATCATATTGACGTCTGTCGTCATGGAAACGGTGGAGAATCGTCCATGCTCTCGCATTTCTCACCTCTGAACATCGGAAGTTGAAAAGACGGGTGTTAGGGGAAGATGGAAGAACGGTCAACCGGATGTGCTACCGGCGATAATTCAAGGAAAAGGCCTATTTTTAGAGTATTCCATTAGTTTAGTCAACAATTGCCACGAGATAAACGGTGAGGTACTCAATAAAATAGATAGGAGGCAATTGCCGACAATTACCTTGTGAGGGCGGCAACATCGCCGCTGAACTTTATCGTAAAATGGGCCGCTTTCCCAGTTTATCGCAGCTGTGAAGCTGGGTGTTTAGATAACCAAATTCCCGAACGTGACTCAGATGAATAAGCAAATCGCAAAGAAGCAAACAGTAGAGCTTCCGGCGTGGCAGAACCGATATAATTCCAAAGAGTTTCCTCTAACATGAGTTATTTTACCTTTCGCTATATTCAAGCGCTCCAGCATTACCTACTAAACCCCTCGCGCTGAAATTACGAGTCTAGCTCGTCATAGACTTCCAACGCCAAAACAAAGCTACACTCGTCATCAGGCTTAAATCATTGTAGCGTTAAGTAGGGGAACTGTATAAGTGAACTGAAACTTAAAGAATGATACACCATCTACAATGCATTTAAAGAACTTGTCTTTCATGAAATTTGAGGGAATGGATTGAATAAAATAATTTTATACGAATATTAATCGCTGTCTTCTCGATAAAATTACAGAAAGAGGACTGTTTAATTATTTCTTCTTGAAAGAAACTCTTCGAGCATATTTTTCAAAAGAATGTTCCGTTCGAGAAAAAGCGGAAGTAATACAATTAGTCCTCCCATCAGAAATTCAATTTCTCCTCTCAAAAAGTGAAGGAAAATTAATGAAAAAATCATCTTTTGATACAACTCTTGATCTTTTTCAACATTCATGTCTATCACTCTACAAGTCGCCTTTCTACGTGTTAGAAGGAGATTATTTGAAAATCTCGAGTATAATCTATCATGATCTAGGAAGGACCACACAAACGATTTACTAAAAGGAAGTGAAAGAAAAATTAATTTTTTTTTCGCAAAATATATTTTAAAACACGACCGGTCTCGGCTACCATCATCACGTAATCATTTACATCAGGTAATCATTTCTTTTTAAAATTTTATGAACAATTTTATTTCCCAAAAATTACTCCTCTAGCCTCATACTAGTTATAGTGATCCTATACAATAGTAAGATAATCAACTCGATAACATGCTGTAATGAGATAAGTATCATTCATCATATAGCACATTTCACTTCCTCTGTGGAGGTGTTACTTCCCACACCAACTTCGCATGTAGTCGTTGATGAATGTTCCCAACCGCAAGGGTGTCATTCCCTGGATGGTCTTATCGACGACGAATATGAGTCGCTGATAAAAATGTTCCTGAGCCAGCGATCACAAAAGTTGGCGGGAATCCTAAGAACGGAAATGTTTTCATCAGCACTTTTCGATCGGCCGATGTCAGTTTTGCGGTAAGTGGCCCGTATATCCGTTAACCCTTACTCCCATTTCCTCTCTCACAAACCGAACGTTCCTTGTCTTCTAGGAAATTCTGACAAACGAGGTCGAGGGGAGAAAATTCCCAACGCGTGTGTTCAGAGGTTCATTCCTTTGTTTAAATAACAAAATCTCCGAAAATTGATGAAGCTGGAATTAATACTAAATTAACGGCTGTTATGAGTCCCTGTGGTGCGATGAATTTCAGTCCGGGATTATGTTCAGTATACTACGTTACCACAAATCGGAGTGCTCTTAAATGATTAGAGTGCTGGTTCATATCGATTTCAATATCAAAACGATTTTGTAACAATAAAAAACCCTAAAGATAGCCAAAGAATATGTTATACACTCTCTCATTTTATAATTATCTGTTAGAAACTAAATCCTTTATGGCAATACCGGACCTAGAAACTTTTCAAACGATTTAATATAATTTCCATATACACGTAGGCTCATCTCTAACTAACTTTTAAAAATTTTGTAATGATAAATTTAGTAGATGAGTCGTGATAGCAGAAAACTTCAAAATCAAACTTTAGTCCACGGTTCTCGTCAGATCCAAAGCAAATTACTAGAGCTACAAACTCAAAAAAGTAAGAAACGAACGACCCTTCGCCTTCCCATGGATCCGCTGATGCACTATGGTTAAGCCATTGTTTCCGTTGGCAATATTTCCAGAGTTATTTCGTCCAATTTAAAATGTAAAATTAGTCGATTTAACATGGGACTAATGAAGGAGATCTAGAAAAAATTGAGAATAATTAAATTACAATAACTCCCTCGAAAAGTCGAAAAGTGACGCAAAAAGATCAATAATTATTCCAAATGACTCATCCAATATCCCGAGCTGTAAGAGCTTTATACAAGGAAAAAGCTATCTTATTAGGACGCTAGGGTAAATGGAATGAAAAGTAGAGAATGTAATTCGCAGAGAAGCCCTGTGCTAGTTTCCACCTCGATGTAGATATGCAGAACTCCACTCGTAACACGGCCAGCGTAATATTTTTCCGACCTTTTACTCTATTTCGACCGCCTGGACACCGTTAATTAGCCCGAGCCAAAAAATTCTTCGACGCGAAGGCAAGAACAGGACGGGTGAGTGTGCAAAAGTCCTCTTGTTAGTCTTCTGGCTCTGACGACCACGTACTTGTGATAAATACCACCTGCGGTAGGAAGCGGTACTCCGCGCGAGTTGCTTCGACGGCAGAGATAAGGGTGGTCGTATATCTGGCGTTGGCGGCAATGCGTATCTCGCTAAGGGTTGATTCATGTAGGACAGAGAGGGCAACCTTTTCAATCATTTAAGTTTTACTAGTAGAGAGTTCCAAGAAATTAAAACTGCAATAGACGTCAAGAGACGAAACCATTGATTCCGTCCGCGGAACGGTAGAACAGGACAGAGAAGGCTAGAGATGGGGAGCAAGCGGGGCGGTCGCCCGGGGCAACGAGATATTAAGGGTAGTGGATCTTCTATCACGGCTCAGAATTTAGGTGAGGGATAAATATTCGTTTGGTATCACAAAAGTTTTTAAGAACTGATAATAAATTTTAAATTGAAGTATCAATACACTCCTAAAAACTCTGCGTATCAGGAAATATCTGAGATTAAATTTGCTAAATTAATCCAGAATGCAATTTTTCAAATACTAAGCGAAATATACGTACAGCTTCAACTCTTACAGTTTTTAGTCGCTGACTGCTATTAATTTTTGTATTTTAAGCGACACACGGACAATAGCTGATACAATAACAACGAAAATATCTTATTGGACACAATGCTTAATATCATTCGTAATAAGAAGCAAATATTATCGCTCGAAAAGTGGATAAACCTTCGAAAAATTTATGTATAAGAAAATTAATACGGGAAGGGTAAGACTCCCTGGCAGGGTTACCAATATAACTCAGGCCGATCTAGGCAAACGATATAGAAGAAAATTAATAGTCTTTCCTGTACTTAATCAAAACCTAGGCTTCATATTTTGAATATTTAGATAACTAAGACTAAATTTCGTAATTGTATAAAATGCAGGTAAAGATTCATTAATATTCATTCATCATGATTAAATAGTAATTAATGTGATTTAAGGAATATGAATGAGTCCTCAGTCGTAATTGCTTATGCATAGCGTATAACAACGAGGAGAAATAAAGGAATCTGTATAAATATTTTACTAGTTGCCGACTTCGAGAAAACACTACAAACTTTTAAACAACTTTTCAAAATCGAATGAATATCTCCCACCGCAGACATTTCATACATTTGTCACTGTTTCTAGACTTTCTCACCACTTGCTAATTGTCTAGAAATAAGAAAAAAAATAAAGAAAGGTATAATTTTTCCATCTCCCGCAAAATGGGGTTGTTTTGTGAACATTCTGTAAATCATAGTAAGAGGAGAACTGAGAATCTGCTGTTGATGACACACTAAGGTTTTGAATTACAGATAATTCGTAGTTGCGCGTCAAGATAAGAGATGAATAACAAGAAGGACCAAATCCATTCGTACTTCGCAGGTTTCACGATAATTTGGGGTAATTCATAGATTCCCTCGGGCACCAAATTATCTTCCTCTCCATCCCTCGTCACGAATTTTAAACCCATTTCAACTGGCACCCAAACGAGGCACAGTACAATACGAAGGGGTATGAGTAATTTGCAATAAAAACATGACATTTTCCGGCTTTGCCGTATTAAATCAACAAATAAAGGTGATTTCACATTAGGCAAAATCGAGCTCATGAGTAGGAAAAAAGAAACACTTTGTATGAATAGATCACGCCACAGGTATTATGGCCATAATAGATCTTTGTTAAAAAGGTAGCTTGTCTTTGAGATTATATATTTACTTTGTATAGTAATGCGTTCGTCTATCCTTCCTCTGCTTAAGAAACACTTCTGAAATTCATCCTATGATTCGCACTTACTTCGATTAAGGGTATATCAAAGAGCAATTTTAGGCACAACTGCTATCAACGTAAATATTTACTGAATATTTTTCCTTTCGATGCACATAGCAACCAAGATTGGCCTATTACTCAGTAAAATGTAGTTTATGGTTTTCGTCGAAAATATGAGGCAAAATTAATCGTATTAAATTAAGGTAATTATAAATATATGAATTATTGGGATGGGCTATTAATCTTCATTGATTAAAAATAAGAAACTGTGCCGTGCCTCTAGAAATTCGAAAAAATATTCTATTGAGATTTACTAAGCTCAATCTCATTGAGACCTTCTTTATTGATGAGACATTCACCTTACGCACCTGATTCTAAATCCCCCTTCAGCCACAAAATATCTGTAAGTCGGATAGTTTGGAATCCCTGCAAATCGGAACTCTAATAAATAAGACTACTGCAAAAAAATCCAATCTTCCTGGCGCTAAGAGATACAGCTGGTTCGTTTAAGATCCCGATTTCTGAAAATCCGCCAATTGCCACCGGCAGTAGACAATTGGAAGGATGAAATCCCTTCATTCTACGTTGAAACCGCAAGGGCGGCAGGTAAGCTTCTCGCAAAGGTGCTTCAATTCCAGAGAGGCGTGAAGACATAGTTACCGCACACTTAGAGTAATATTACACCGTCGATCGATGGAAGGCCTTAGGCATACGGGTTATTCACGGCGCTCACGGAAAAAATCCGACCTCATTATTTAAGCTCATGAGGACCGTTGAAAGAATAATGCTGCCGAGGTCAAGTTGATGGGAAGGAAATGTGACGTGGCTCATCTCGGTGCATTCAATGGAACGAACGGCTTTTGTGGTTTCCACGATTTTTTGTGGAGGCCGATAAAGCAGCCCGTTTAGCGTTGAAAGGTACCAATTTCCAATGTTCGAAGCGACCACTTCGGCGTCTACGTGTCATTTCGTTGGGTCTTTGACGGGAAGGTGTTAGTGACCTGCAGATGGGATATCAATGAACCCTGATGATTAAGGGAGATATAGACACGCAAAATTATGAGAATTGGGGGAAAAAATTGGCGATATAAAATCATGGCGATGGCTTTGCAGTGTTAAAACGTGGAAATTAATGTAATAAAAATTTATTATCACTCAAATTTTTCAGTTGATGAAAATTCGCCACACTAAAATATGCAAGACTAAGGTGCAATAATGAAATTTGCAATGATAAAAAGGCAACAATAGTTTTTAATATTAAAAATGCAATTATAAAATTTGCCATACTATATAAATAGTTTATAATAAAACTTGGAATCCTAAATTTTCAGTAATGAATTTTGCATTATTAAAATTTATTTACCATGAGCGTTAGCAATACTGAAATTTCCTAAAAGTAAGAATGAGCAAAGATCAAATTTTGCGATGTTATATTTTGATGTTGAATAATATGAATAAAAAAATACATTTGCTCTACACGCATAATCAGAAAATTACCGAATCGATTAACAGGTTCGCTGGAAGACTACCCTAGTATCATATAGAATGAAAAGGGAGAACTACTGAATTTAATAACAGGTGAAAAATCCAAATTATTCCTGAGGATATCCGGGAACGATTATAAGTCAAGGAAAATTATTAAAATGAACAATATCCATGTGGAGAAGGAGGAAAACATGAGAGGAAGATTTCAGTAGTGCATAATGCGGAAACAAACTGACACTGAGAAAGAATGAAGGAAATGTGAAAGAAAAATGTATGATTATCTTTGCTGACAAAAGTAACTGTAAATTTATATATAGTTTATTCTCAAGGCCAGTACTCCGTAATTCAGTCAATTCATTTATACCAGAATACAATAGATGAAATTTCCTATTTTACGTAAATACTGCTCTTAAGGAAAGAAAGAGAGAATTTAATTAATTCAGGGGGAGTAACAGTGGCAATTTCACTCTTTTGGAATCGTATTGTATAAATCAGTTTGAAAATAAGAGAAATAATAATAAGAAAATATATATACAAGAAAATAAGATAAAATCAGTATAAGAAACGTAAAAATTAATATGAATAATTCATTCTTTAATATTCACCCGGGTGCAGTAAATATTGAATTAATTACGATTTCCTTACTTCATGTAATTTAACCCCTAACTTCTGGATCCACTCAAGCAGAAAACAAAATTCATCCCTAAATACATGTTTCTCGATTGTAATTTCAAGTCCGAAAATGTTTCCTTCCTCCCTTCAAATACGCTTTGCATACAAACCTCAAAGAAGACGAGGAGAATGAAACGAATGTAATACAAGAGCCTGTTTCTATACAAACGTACGTTCGTAAAAAACTCAATGGTATCCCACGGCCTCTTACGCAAGAGGCGAGAGAATCTGGAGAATTTCTGGAGCAGTTTGGGGAATCTCTCTGGATTCATGCCACGCCCTGCATCCCCAAAAGCGGCACACCCCACGGGACCCCGCCCTCCGGCAAAATGAGGACTGAAGGGCGAGCAATCAAGCAACTGCTCAAACAAAGAAATGAGGAACGCACGTCCAGTGGAGGCGAAAAGGCGAAAGTAGCCTCGCAGAAATGAGGGGTTCCCTCCGTATTGGTCATTTGCTCTATCGTCAACGAGGATGGTTTACAGGTTTTTATGGGAGGGAAATCATTGCATCGTGAAAGACCACGTCTAGACACCGGATGCCTTCAAGTTGCTGTTGTGCTTGAGAACTTTTTTAAAACCCAGCTAAGGTGCGGATACAGATGAAGATGTTAGGATTCTTTTTACTTATTTTCAAATGAGATAGAATCTTTGATTCAAAAAATGATAATAACGTAAGGCATAGGCTAGTGAAGGAGTGGGGAAACTTTTTCCATCGGAAGGCCACATTTAGCATTCGGTCTCATAAAAAAGGCATAATGTGAAACCATCACGCCAATCTTGTGTCCAATGTTGCCTACATCATTTTGTAAACACTGTTATACTCGAGTAAACAATTTCATTTCCTGATTAAAATGAAAGAAAAAATTTCCACTTCATTTTTCACTCGGCGTCATTGGCAATATTAGGAAAGAAAATTTTTTGAATAGAGGCATTTGTTTCAGGGTCAAGGTCCAAAGGTTCAATGGTCACAATGAACACCCAAAAAGGTCGCGGGTTCCTCACCTCTGGGCTATTGGTTTTCAAGATTAAAGAAACCGCCTACTTTCTTCTGAGAATTGTATCCTTGTCTCTTTGTCAGCTACCGGCCAAAATTTTAAATCAAATTATAAGAAAGTTAAGAAGCTATTAATAAGTTATTAAAAAGAGTTAAAACCTAAGATACATATAATTTTTTTGAAGGTCTATCATGAAGACATACTAACCTAAATCTACAAAGAATTCAAACCCAAGCATCAAAGAAGTTTTAAATCTTATCTTATAGAGCTTAGTTGCGCTTTTGGTTTATTTATGTTTGAAGTCTTACTTCTGTAACTTTGAATTGCCGCAATCAGTATTAATGTCTTCCGTAAACAGTCAATGGCCAAATGGTAGATGATATTAAGGAAGAAAAAGGATTTATTCAATTTCTCAGTTTGATTATAGAGTTATCATTGTTAATGCGATTGCATATGCTTTGGGAGTAACTACCTCATCTTAAACGAAAAGTTAAAGGGAAGGAATAACAAGTTTTCTTTACCGTCGAGATTTTAAAATGTAAATGAGGAAGGAAATAGGGACGATAATAAAATAAATTTTGAGAGAGGAAAAATCGATGGAAACGGACGCGTTGAGAAAATACGACAAGAAAATGTGGATACCTATCGAGAGTACCGTGAATACCAGTGACCTCAGCAAGCTATTCCGTGACACAAAAAGTAAATGGAAAATGGCTGCGATAAGGTTTCTTTTACATTAATATAAAAGAAATTTCGCAGGTGATATGGACTAAGTCCCAAGGAAGAACGAACATGAATAAAAGCCTGACCGAACCGGGAATCGAACCCGGGCCTCCCAATTGCCGAACAGACTGAAATATTTTCGTGAATAACGTGACACAAATTTAATTTTTCTAAGACACTTTTCGTAGAGAAATTCTCAGGAATTCTCAATTTTAAATAGCTAAAAATATGATAGACGAGATCAATTATGATAAAATGTGGAATATAATGTCACGTTTATTTAAAAGCAAAAGATTTTATTTCTGCCCCAAAATGATTTTCCACAACAGACTAGAAGTCAAGAAATTAAGCCTGATAAGTTTAGGGAGAACTTTGACTATTACAAGAAACGAATTATTATGAACTCTAGAAAAACTATGATTCCTATCTCATCAGTCTAAGCGGTAAAAACTCAAAAAGTAACAAAAACAATAATAAATATTAAACTGTTTCGTTTAAAAGAGTCGAGACAAAATTGAAACTCAAATCTCCAAATCTTCATAAATTTAAAGTGGAAAATAACGAGAAACGAGAAATTAAAGTTAACTTTAAAAAAAGTTCACGTAGAATCGCGTCATTGATTCTCTTAACATGGAAATTTTCCAGCATTGCCTCTAATAGAATAACAGCTTTTTAATTGAATCTTTCAACCTGTGACCAACCAACCGCCTAAAACCACCTGAGCATCAAAACCTACGGCAGCCCCACAAAAACCGCAGATCCCCAACACAAAACCAACCCACTCTAGTGCAAATAAAGCCCAGGGGAAGTTATTCTGAACCAAGAGCCCCCAAAATATAACGCACACATATATCATCCACTCACTTTCACCTACACCGTTCCACCGATTGGCCACAGGTGACGTCAGCCAACTATTTCAGAGTAACGTAACGTTCTATATATAGCGTTTCCCCCACTGGGGAAGAGGTGCAGAAAGAGTACGTGATTTCATCGGCGAGGGAAACCGTTGGGCGCATTGTGGACGCCAGAGAGTAGCAATGGCCCGAGGGAAACAATTGTCCCCGATCGCTAAAGGTTATCTCATTTTATCGGAATGGGGGCGGACGCAAAAGTGCAGCGACCGGCGCCATCTTGTCATTCGAATGTGGGCCCTTTTATAATGAGGGACGGTCCGAGTGTTTTCGCGATCAATCAAAAAGCATTCGATGGAAGGGACTTCTGAATGAGATGGTTTCATAATTGCGGCCCTGAAAGGCGCGGATTGATGAGAAAGAGAGAAACCAAATGGGTAGGACCTTAATGGCACGCCTCCTCGTTGATGAGAGGCACGCCAACGGCAGGTGTCGAGTTATTAGGAGAATTTTCCTTAGAATGATGAGCGTACATAATTGGGTGACTTGGGGTCGTAAATATAAGCGCCTAGTGTTCCTGTTGCAATATCTCGATGAGTGGATTACGTTCCGTAGGTCCTCCGGTGTAGGAGAATGGAAAATGTATCTTCCATTTATTTCTGTATCGGTCTTGTCGATAAAAGTATGAAGGCTACTGAGGTATCAGTTATGTCGAATACATCCTGGTCACTCAAATCGAATTCTATGAAAATGCTATTCATAGGTTTGCTATTCAGCACTTAGGTGAACTTCTTCCACTTAAAGCACTCTGGCTCATTGAGAAAAGCAAAGGCCGTCTACCTAACCTTGGTTAATAGTCTCCTTAGCTTCTGGTAGGAAATGGTGAAATGGTCGAGGACCCAAAAGCCTGATGACTTTTCAAACAGACAGGATTCCCAGATTTAAATTCATAAAATTAAGGACGTGCAACAAATCTCGATAATAAGATACGGACCGAGAACGAGAGAATCTTATTTTCTGGTAAGTACTGCTGATATCATCGATGCAAATAAACGTTGAAACATAAAAATACTGCTATAATAGTGCGCGACGTGCTACAAAAATTGTAAAATTAGTTAGCGATGGAAAAATAATTGGAACGCCTTTGAAACAACGTGAAGGTTCATTTCATCGATCTCTCATCCAAAGAAACGTATGACTTGTCGCTCTTAATTTAAGACATGATTTCAAGCTCAAGGCAACAGGTCAAGTCAACCCCCTGCCATACGCCGAAAGGAGGATTGCAGCGTACATGTGTAGATGTAGATATTACTTTGAGAGATGAGGCCCCTGAATGTAATTTCAATCAAATTCAAGAAAGAACATATTATTATCTATTATAGGTTAACAGGTACATAGAATTATTTTTATTCTCAAGTTTAACTTACAAATACTAGCACGTATGAAAAGACCTCCAGATCAGCTCATTTCAAAAATAATAAGATGCTATACAGAGAATCGAAATTATCTCCCAAAACATGCACCCTATGTACTACTTCAGCAGAAAAAAACATAATCTGTAACAGAAAAATGTCCGTTAACCCTTCAGACATTTCGAGTGCTACTGGTACTTCTACACTGGGTTACGATAAAACTTACACCGAAGATCGACCGACAGACCTAGTAAAATCTCAAGAGTTCGGGAATCAAATGTAGATGTAACGGATATTACAATCTCCTCTATATCTTGAAAGACGTATCCCATAGTTCCTTATTTAATTCCATTTCCTCTTCCCTCTGATAACTGGACCCTTCCTTTATATCATCCAAGACCCTTTGCCTTCCTCTACGTCGTTTTCCCAGCATCCTTCATCTCATACTTTCTTCTCGATCCATCATCTCTCAATATCTGTCCCAACTACATCCTGTACCTCTTTTTTATTTCCTCAATCAAAAATCTTCCCAACCCATCTTACGTTATATATTCCTACGCCTTATGAATATCACATCCAACAAACTACGTCGACGTAACTAATAAAAATTTAAAAATATATCCATCAAAAGCACACAATACCTTCAAAAGGTGGTTTCCAATTTGAACCAAATTAAGAACTTGATAGAGATAGTACAGCACTCTACGTTTAAGATGCTCCAACTAAAATACGTCTTACAGTAAAAGAGACGGGAAATAATTATAACACTATGGAGTTATTAAGTAAATTCCATTTCAAGTTCTCAAATAGGTGTGAACTGAAAATTGGAGTTTTGTGCAAACGCTGAATAATCATATTACGTACAAAGAAGTTAAATTGATTAACGGTTAAAAATTTAAGAACACATAAAGAAAGGTGACACTGAAGTTGTATGTATTCATCATCGTTTTGTTCATTGGCATCTAACCGAGTTATTAGCGAAAGGGTTTCATTCATAGACTTCCTTCTCTGAAGAGGGTTTCGAACTAGCATCTTAATCAAACCATTAGATTATGGAAACCATAGAAATTACTGTGAAGTTAAACGCTCGTTATTTGAACTCGCCAGAAATAAAACGTAAATAAATATCTGTATAAGTGTTCTTATTAAACTGCATTTTCCAAATGCCGATGCCGCATTACATTGTGTCCAATGCGTTTGCCAAAATGTGCAACAAAGTATGAGGTGTGTTAAAGTAATAAAAACCTGTATTTTACTCTTTAAGGATAATGAGACATTTTAAACGGAAGAAAACTAAATCAATGAAACTGCAAATGTCAGCGCTAACAAATATTTTAAATATCAGGTAACCAGTAAAATTAACAGTGAAGGAATGATTATTTAAAAATAATCATAGCAATCGAAGCAGCAAGATAATTTTTCCTAAAATTAAAACCTCGAAAGCAATAAATATTTCGCTGATAAGATTTAAATCAAAGTGACAGAACTGTTACCTCAACATTTTTTCCAATTTCTGAAAAGAAACTGGCAATTTCCCGCTAACTAGAAAAGAACACAAAAACTATCCGAACGGAACCTATTTCCGCTTTTCCTTCTGAGAAAAAAAAAGGGAAAGGTCTACACTTCGGATACGAGATGTAACATTGGGAAGCTCGACCATTTGTTCCCGCGGAAATCCCATAAATTCCGAATAATCCCACGAGGAAGCACAACGAGCACGCGCCTAATTAAATGGGAGGAACACTGATCGAAGAAGAAAGAGGTGAGTGCGATAAGGAGGAACGAAAGAGATGCTAGAAATAGCCAGACGGAGCAGAGAGCTGGAGATAGAGTAAATAAAACTGAAAATATAACGAGAAATAAAAACTACTTTGACTCTTTCAAAATAATTTTCGATCCTGTTCTACAAGGATCGATACACAATGTATTTTGGCCTACAGTATGAATGAAAAGAATGCGGCCATCTGACCGCGTGCGAAATATTATACGTAACTGTACTGACATCTGCGGCCTGAGGGCACTTAAAGTCTTTACGACCACTTTCGAGGGCACAAATTACAACTTAATTTAATTTAACAGAGGGAAATGGAGAAAATGTGACTTTGTCTTGTCACTCTTGTCAAAAACGAACATGACAAGAGTCACAAAATGAGACTCTTGTCATGTTCGTTTTTCTAAGAATCAATTTGAACTATTTACAGTCTAGTCGATATAGAAAGAATTTTTTGTGTATAGGGATAGATCTAAATTGAATAATCACTTAGGTTTACAACTTCATCAATTCTAAGTTTTCTAATTCATTATTCGACTTAAATTCGTCACTTAAAGGGACATAAAATAAAGAAATGGAAGAAAAGCAATTCAAATTCCAATTTTCAAAAATGCAATAAGAAGAGTTTCTTTAATAATATTTGCAATGAAAAACGTATTTATGTTAAAGCATCATCTTATTCCACCAGCCTTTGCTTTTAAATTCTAACATCACTTCATCTATTTCCACAGGCCCCATGAATATCCCACTTTCTTGATCTACATGGATAAGAATGCTTGAACCAGTTCCATTAGGAATAACTAATACACTACAGTTGTAGTAACAGAACGCACATATTCAAAGCATCTGCAACAAAAAATTTGGTCGCGTTAGCTGGTTGATATAAACATCAACTGATTTCACATTCAACGAAAGGAAAAGTTAACAAATCGACCTTAATCGCAGAGTAGGTAGTGGCCAACATGAAGACAAACGCTTATCGCAGAATCTAATGAATTACCAGAGATATTAAGGAGATAATTAAGGTAATTTGCGTGAAAATGAAAGATGAAAGGAAAAGGGATACGGGAAGGGAAGATTAGCGAGGCACGGGTAGGTCAAATCAGGTGGGATAGAAAAGTAATTAGCGGAAAGAGGGAAGAGAAGATAAGGAGAAAGGTGGGCGGACAGGAAAGAGGAAGCTGAGTGAAAAATGGGGAAAGAACGAAAAACACCTAAAAAGCAAGACTAATGCAAAGGCTTTGACGCGTTTAAGTAAATTCTTACCGCTTCTGAACCATCCCATTACGAGCTACTACGTTATTAGGGGTAAATAATTTATTCACGCTGTGAGTTCACATACTTACTTCCTAATACCAATCTTTGCCTTTCCCGTAAGTAAATAAAAATACAAACAGGAGGAAAATTCGTGAAAATCGATAGAGGCTACGCCCGCAGTAAGTTCATTTCATATATCTCCTTCATCTACAGTAAGAAATGTCATCTGTAAGAACCGTTATTATCACGATTTGAATTCGGCTATTTTCAATGTAATTTACTTTTCTTTAAGCAGAAACTGTATTCTTACTTGGGCATTGGACAGTAACAGAATCGGAATAAAAAAAGCCAGTAATTTTCTTCGGAATGAAAAGTGAACCTGAACCCGAAAAAATTGAAATTCTTGAACCCAATTAAATTGAATTCTGGAATTCTGTTATTAACTCCGTTCCGATTTTTGATTAAAAATTAAGAAAATTTTACAAGAATCAAGTTCGAATAAGTTTCACTAAATATGTGAAACTACGAATTGCAACTAACGATTAGTAGATTTTACTTTAAAAGTTTGGGTAATGCAGCGTACACGAAAAAAGCAATAAATAAGAAAACAAACTTTTCTACGGATATGATACTAAAATGGTCGGATCGAAAAGAACAGGTTTGAACTGTTCAACGTTGGCAAGAGAAAAAACCGAACTGAACCGATATTCGTCTGTTTTTCGTTGTAAGGGAGAAAACGGAAACGAAAAATATTACACTTCAGAGACCTGCATCTAACCAAATAGCTAATTTTCATAAGTAGCTATTCTGAAGTTACAGAAGGTGCAATCTCAATTAAAATCAACACTAAAAAGTTTGATAAGTTTAAATTTAAATTTTTATCGAATGTCGCAAAATATTGCTATTCCAACCAATATAATTTTACGAGTTAAAAGAATTCTTAATAATAAACGGACTAAAGTTTTACAAAAATTTGATAAATTATTATTTTATTATATAAATTATATTTATAATTATATATATAATTTTATATATTATATAAATTATCATTTAAAAAATGTTTTGTGAATCATTCCAAGTTCTGACAGATGCTGATTCGGCTGATTTTAATTCGAGGATAAAAAAGATTACCTAGATGCTTCGCTCTTATACTTCCAGTCTTTTTTTAAAGGTCATATTAATTGAAGTAAGAATAGAACAGAGAAAAAGTGTACTAAATTTTAAGGAGAACAATCAATTTACTATTATAAGCTAAAATCTAAATATTTAAAATAATGATGACGCTTACTAGCGGGTAATACATTGGAAGTTCGTAAAACTACGCCTTCTTTATACGCTTTCAATGTGATCCTGATTTTGAAATTTATATCACGATCATAAAGCCACCTTTTGATGAAAATATGAATAATAACCGAGTACATTAATTAATCAAAAATCAGAAATGAGACAATAGAAGAAATCCTGTACTATTATTATTAGTATTTACTGATGGCAAATCACGAACGTGTCCATTGAAATTTCTATGTATAAAACCGTGAAGACTAGAAGTCTCAACGAATATAAATGCCATGTTTCCTAAAATTCATTGGTATAATTAAACTTAAAAACTCGAGCTACTGTTCTCAGGAATGAATTTAACAAACCGAATGAACAATGGATTCCGGACGTTCGTTTGGATCGCTAAAATCTATTCATCACACCACCATTACAGTGATTCGTCATCGAAATGATAAATGTTTCGGTTACTTCCGGAAGATAATGTCATATCTAATTTAACTCTGGAGTGGTTCTGTCACCCACACCGTAAAAGGCCCTTCCCACTCATCGCTTCAAAACCTCAACCTTGAAAGGTCTATCAAAGGGAACATGAAGAGATGTTAAAAATATACGCTAAAAAGAAGACAGAGAGTACTGGAAAGTAACAGAGATCAATATCTAAATGACGAAGAGCAAAGATGTCCAGTGAGAGACTATTTTGCGAACATCGTAATCTACCGTAATCTAAAATTTTTAACATCGAAATTTTTAATTAATTGATTTCGCCCTTAAAACTTACGCCACACATAACTGACAACTTCCTTCATAGTTGAATTCGAGAAAGACACTAAGAGGCATATCTTTTCGACGTATTAGATATTAAAAAGCCTCTCTCGAAATAAATTCCGGAGATAAAAATACAGTGAACCCTGCACCTTACCATAATTTTTATTGGAAAACCGCATTCCAAAATTACTTGTGATTAGACTTAATGAATTCATGAAATTTTGACCAGATGATAAGTAGAAATCGAAACTGGTTGCGCTATAAATATATCGTATGTTATCCAATTTTGAAGGCGCCATTTTTATTTATCCTGACGGCATCCTAACACGATCTACGAATTAAATCAACATTAATCGAATCACAATAGAAGAAGTTTTGACAAAATCAGATGTGAGAGATTTCAACTTCTAACTCAAGAGTAAATAATGATATGTGGAGAAATATCTGTATATCTGAAAGCAGAAATCTGTGACTTGATAATATAGATAATTTTTTTTCGGATCCGACTAATGAACAGAAATTCAGCTAAAGAATGCTTTATTTTATACAAGCTTACCCGTGCGCGCGGGCATACAAGATTCAGAAAATACCAAAAAGGAAAATCGTTCTTGCATACAAGAAAGAGAAAGTGGTAGTTTTTGGTAATATTTCGATTAACTTTGAGTTTGGTAAATCACGGGAAACAGCTTTTCGGATAGCGAGGGTTTCAGCTAAAGAATAGGTTTCTGTTTCGAATTATTTTCGCTAACCCGAGGTACCACTGCTATACCTATGGAATATATGTGGCTAGTAACAGAAACCATTCAATTAAGTAAAATTCATTTGCTTTCATCAACTGTTTGAGCTATATTAAGATTTGATGTTTCAGCGAAAATTATCGAGAAAATATCGACGGTGCTATTTTAAGACAATGATCATTACGTTCCAAAAGAATTCGCCTTCTCACTCATTTTATGTAAGGTATTTCACTCAAGTGGAAATTTTCACCTTCTCGTTTTCGTCCTCACCAAGAGAAACAGGAGACTATGGTTTCGAATTCTCTCTGGGAATCCATTCCGAACTGTGAAAATTAATTTCGTTCCAGATCACAGGTTAGAATCTTGTTCATTTAGCTGTTTTACTTTCATTTTACTATTTTTTTCTGATTGCTTACAGGTTAAATATTATACTCAATGCTGAAGAAAGTGAACATAACCAATTGACCATAACATTGATTTTTATTTTCCAAATTTATTTCATACTTTTATTACGTACTATAAAAACCGAATCGCGATTGAAACCAAATCTAGATAAGGTAACATAACTTTCCTGAGAAAGAATTTCACTATTCAAGACTTAAGAAAAATCCACTTGCATTTTTTTATACGTAAAAAAGGTCTATAATTTGATGAAAATCCTTCTTCTAATTCACGAAAATGTCTTAATCTACGAAATGGACAAAGAAGTGTACTTCAACTTCACGAAAGAAGGCGAGGTTTCCGGCAATGATTTTCAATTCCATGGAATCTAATAAGTAAAGTAAAAGCTTAAACGTCCGATGGTTTTTGGTGGTATTCATATATGCATATGGTCTACCGATTTTGCAAAACATAATAGTTAGAAATTGGAAATATTAACTGAAAAAATTTTAATCAATACTAAGACGTGAACCTAAATTCTTGAATCACTATATAAGAATTTCGTATGCGATTGCACCCCTGTGTGTTAAAAATCTGACAAATATTCTTTTCAGTAGCAAAATTTTTGAATCGGACTGACCCTTGATTCTGGCTGACCATATACCACTTGAACACCTACACCAGCCCGATTCCTAGCACCAAATAAACACGTCTCCTCCACGGAGCAAATGAACTCGTACTTCTCCTGCGTGAGTCACTTAACGCCTACGCATGATGTAGGGGATCATAGGGGCGGAAAACACACATTGGGAATAGTGAGAAAGTGTAGGAAGGCGACGTATCTTAGATGGAGGCCGATGAATGATTACTACATGGAGTGGATGGGCTTAATGATAGGTTTGGCCGTGATGCGTTAAAGGGAGCGCATTGACCCCAATTTGGCCGACTCGTGCGAAGAAGAACATAATACAGAGCGCGGGGAAAACACGTCCTTAGACAGTCCCCTTTGCCCACTTCTCTCGATTTGGAAGCTTCCGTAAAGTAATGCCGGGACAAGCGATCGATCCGTGGGAGATGTCGTACATCATTCGCTGTCAAACAAATCTCACCTCACGAGAAAGACACGCACGACCTCAAATGCACAACGATAGACAAATGATCCATTATTCTCAGTTCCACTCGTTAAAGTGTGACATTTATGAGGTCTCACGGCAAGTCTGTGATATTCTGGACTCTACAAATTCGAATATGAAATCGCACTTCCATAGAACGAAGTTGCAACTCGATTTAATTATACGATTTTGCGATCGATGGGAACTTGTATAAGTGAACAATGCATGAAATTTCGCACGAATCAAGTATTTTTCACTAAATCACGAAATTTTATCACACAAATTCAACAAAAATCACATTGATCGCAATGAGCTAATTTTGAAACACCATAAAAATAAGGATAATATGCGTAATTCTCAACTATAAGAATCACAGTAAGAGATTATATATTCCCGAAAGTTCTCGAAAGAATACAGAAATTATTAAAAATTCTAAAAAGGGAAATATTTAGAGATAAAGTAATTTTCCATTACACAGTTTTTCGAATTCACCGTTTATGATTTTAATTCGCATTAACGGAAGTTATGCGGTAGCTTAAAGAGCTTTATTTGCATAGCCTAACTTCAATCATAAAAATTTATAAAAGTGTTACATATTCAGATTACTTAAAAATGTACAACCTGGGAGAATACATATGTCATTTTAGGTGTGGCCTAATATCCTAACAGCGACATGAATTTTAGAGGGAACATAATATGACGATATATTTAAGAATGAATTCTGGAATCATAATTTTTATTTATAGAATTTTCTCTCTATAGCGTAATTAATAAACGACGAAAAAATCCAATATCCTGGACAAATGAGGTGGGATGAACTTAATCGAAATTTCTAATGAACAATTTCCTAGCTGGTTGCTATAATGGAATTTCCGCTTCGATTACTTAGTCAGTTCCGTTAAAATTTCCTTTAATGTAAACTCGAAATTACAATTCTGTTCCATAATTACAAAGAGTAGCAACTTTTGTAAAAGAGACGCAACTTTCTATACTTATCAAGGGGTTCTGAAGGTTCTTAGTATCGAGGGTGTTGACCCTCAACCTTTTGGATTCTGTGGTGAGATTTTTATTTTATCGTCAAAAATTCAACTTTCAAGGAGATTACCACCAAATTTATAGCGGGACAAAAATTCCCGTAATCAGATCATGAGCAAATTACCGGTTAAATTAGATAGCTAAAATTTTATAAGTAGTTCTTTTTTACCTCATACGAAAGTTGCTTACAGCAATCAAGGGCGGAGAAGAACGGATGAAAGATTAAATAAGTTGTGAGAATACGGATCCTTAAGTTTGCAGATAAATCACAATTCATTAAAATAAAAGGTTGCCGATAGAAACTTTCTATCTTCTAAGGGTTTTCTCGGAGTAATTTGCATAAAAACACGGGCAGAAAATTTTTACGTAAACAGTTATTAGCTCAATTGATAAATGCTTGATATTTATGAAATATACCCACTTTAAGAGGTAATAGAATTTCGTTATTAAATATAAAAATTTCCCAAAATAGGAAAGTGGAAATTGGGAAATCGACACCTTTTACTCCAGAAAGGTAAAAAAAAATACTCAGCTCAAATGGATAGTCACAGATTGAGTCAAAAACTTACATCTCATTGCATATGTATAGTATAACAGGAAAGCAAAGAAAGTTTTTATCAAAAGATCTTGTAGTTAAGAGTTAAGAAGCATAGTTATTAAAACTTAGCCCTAATATTCGAGCTATTCTTGTTATAAAATCAAACTGATACAAGTAAAACTATTTAAAAAAGTTTATGAACAGCATAGCTGATTTATAATAAAGTAAAAACACTTACATAAAGCCCTAGAAAGATAGAAACTGTTAAAAAAATTTTAGCAGCAATATTTTTCCATGACTTCCTCACTCCCATACGAATTATTTTCACCATACGAATTCTTCCCTCAAGAATAGCTTTTTTCAGATCCCTTTCTTGAGGGAAAAGTTTATACCTCTTTCTCCGAGGAGAATGCTGTCTGGTAAGAAAAAGAAAAAATTAAACTCTACCTCTCAATGCATTTATAAGCTACCTTTAATAGTTTCCACTTATAAACTGCTTTTCTCTAAATAGTTCTAACCATTTGATTCTTCTCAGAAGATCTCCGGAATAACTTTTTCATCCTCAAAAACTAATAAAAAAAAACACGTTTAGTCCCTCCATCTGCAACAAAAATTAGGTACTTTTCGTATTTGAAATGCTTTGCATCTTCTAAATGGTTTGAAATGTAAGTGAAAATGAGTAAGTTTATCGTATCGAAAAGCTAGATTGACAGCTTAAAGAAAGTCTACTTTAAAAAGAACAGAATCCACCCCTTTATAAAGATTTCTACTGCCTACAATGTTCAATGATAACATATATATTTCAAAAAGCTTTTGCTTGCAAAATCGGAATAACTCCAAGTTATGCCAATAGATTCAATCATAAATTTTCATGATTATTGAACCAACTTTTCTATAGCTCAAACCCCATCTGATGTTAAGAAACATTAAAAACAAAACTAAGAGGTCTAATCGAAATATTTACAACAAATAAAAATCAAGCATAAGGATTCCATAGCTCTCGGTGGATTTATAGTAATCCATTGTGAATCACTGATAAATATAATGTACGAACTAAACCTCCAATAACGAATCACTTACAATTTGTTGGTGGAATTGCATGCACATTACGTTGTCGATATCAACCAAGTTTCAACAAACCGATATTTTCAAAAACTGGAAGACGGAATTCGACGGATAATTTTATTTTAATTATCAGAATATTGATCATTTTTTATGTAAATGTTTTGACTCAAAAACTAGTCATGAGTATAAATTTATAACTTGTAATTTAAGAGAATAAATTGCTTCTCCAAGAACCCTGATAGAAACATAAATTTTAAACCCGCCGAAAATCAAATCTTAATTCGCATGGTGTCATTATTTGGGGATATTTTTTTCATGGTTGGTGTGACCTATTTGTGAGAGATATGGCTACCATCCAGGTTGAACAAGAATTCCAGGTCTCTTCTATCTGTTTTCAATTTCGTTTCTGTTCCTTCCAAAGATAAAATTCGAAAAGCGGGCTTCAAGCGATTCCACGATTCTCGAACAGTTTTGCCCGTTAGGGACGAAAAAATCATGCGCTCGGAATCCATTTATACTGCGTCTCATTCTTGCTCAGAAGTCGTCTGCGAAAAGGAAGCAATGCTATTGTAACCTCCCACAATAGGTGAGATTTCTTAATGCTTTTCAAATGATCGAGAATAAGAATGCAGAACGAAAGAAAGAGGTGGTGTTCATCTAAGTTGGGATAAGCGAAATATTTTTTTCTCAAACGCAATCACTTCTCAACTTTTCTATTCCTCTCACCGTATATAAGAATGCAATAATGTTTATGACTACTTTTACCTAGTATTCGAATACTTTGAAAATAGAGGGTTTTCGTCGCTTCAAGGAGGAACAGCGAAATATACAGATGCATAGTAGACGAGCCTATCATTCTAGACATAGTTAGTATCTTGGTTTGTTTTTAGTTTCATTCTTTGAAGTTCAGCGCATATTTTAACTGGATCCTCATAACTACTTACAGATTTCGTGCTATGCTAGAGCAAGTCTAAAAGCTTTTTAGTAATACTTTAGGAACTTCTAGCACGAGTAAAAGAGGACTTGAAAAAGTCTTCATTTCAAAGAAAACTGCAGCGATACAGATGATGATATAAATAATAGCAAAAACACACATTGTATGGCAGCAGGAAACAAGGATGTTACTAGGAATTTTATAAGGAATACTAACAAGCCATCTTGCAACCTAGTTTAGGAAAAAATCCTCTTATTTTGCAAACAAATGTTAGTCTCGATTTTTAAGATTTCGATTTATATGCAATTACTTTGGAACATATACCCAGTACAAATAGAGGGCTCGGTGTATGTAACAGAACTGCAGAAAAATAGACCAACCGTAGTGTTCCTTCAATTCGTCTCTCGAATTTCCATACAACAATGTGGACATCTGAATTATGGGCCGCTTCACCAGGAGCGACTAGACAGTTGGAAATCCCGTTTCTACCATATATCTTCGAATTTTCCGCTTCGAATTTTACATTTCCCGAACGAAAGCGCAAATGCAAGTTATTTCCTCTGTGCGAGGTCGCTTTATTCCCTAGCCGCGCAAGTCATACAGGCCGAGGAGTGGGTGACCTCCCCCAGAACCCGAAATGAGGTCAGACTCGACGCCAAGAGAGAGATTTTCAAGTGCCACTCCCACTTTTTCGTTTATTTCCGTCAAGTCGCTACAAAACAAGCTCTCGAATTCACTCCGGTAGTGATCGGATGCAATGGGGTGGTTGGCTAACGACAACGACTTTTCCACTTCGACGATCCGATTGATAGATAGGAGGTGATCCTGTGACCCGGGGAGGATTAGAGACGGAAACATATATAGGTAACTTTTTCTTCCTCAAGACTACAAAAAATAGGATTACTAGTTCCATTTCTCTCCTGGAGTACAAAGCTATTTTTCAGTGACTTGGACGGTAATGACATATCGAGTTTGCTATAACATCACACATACACCAACGCTGAGTTATAACGAATGCTTTCGCTCATTCATCTATCGTTGCTCGTCTATTCGGTATTTACCGATATTCATGACAACTCTTCAAACCGTTGCTTTTGATCTACCATTTCTCTTTCAAGATCTCGGAGTGTACAACGAAATTCTGAATAAACGAATGAAAGTAACTGACATAAATTCAGTTTTTGATTTTAAAAATGTTGTCATTAAATATAATCGCTCAGATTATCATTTTTTCATACTCAGCAAAGTAAGAACCATGAACGCGAATACCGTCAGATTTGCGATTTTTCCAACTTTCTATGCAAACAAAAAAATTCATCCAAATCGCATGACACATGAGGTCACTCCAAGTGCGTCGAGTACGTCCATGAAATGACACAATGGAATTCTTCGCGCATCACGCAATATTCTCCCAGTAATTTAATTTTATGAATGAAATGAAATTGAAAATGAATGAAAGTTAATCTTTCTTAGTTCTTGCGTCAATTATTTCATTTTTTAAGATGCATAATATAAACTACAATAATACGATATCCATTATTATGATAAATTATATAAAAACAGTGAATGATCCTTCGCAGTAGGTTACGTAACATGCATAAATGTGATTGCATAAGTAAATTCAGTTAGAAATTTATTTTCAATTCTCTGGATTAAACGCGTCATATAAAATCACGTAATGAGCCCTTTTAAGCCATATATTGGTCATCGCTAGAAGATACGAAACGGCAGCTTGGAGATCACAGTTCACATCTGATTTTTATCGCAAACCTTCGCCTTCCTTTGATCACCGAGGAATTAAAAATCCCGGTCCCTAAAGGTGCAAAAGCCGGAGAAAAAGCCGTGCCTGCTCGGGCCGTAGAGCGCATTGGGCGACAGAGAAAAAAACGCTGATTAAATAAGGCGGAAATAAAAGAGTCACGTGAAGTAACAGAACAAAGCCCTTTCCTCTCTCGTTAAACAGCATTTACGGGGAATGACATTATCAAACAGAATCCGGAGGAAAGCGAGTGGGGTAATCGGTACGGCTGAACCGAGCGGACCTCGGAGACGGGGATCGCATTTGAAAACGGAATCTCGCTAACACTCCGACGCAGAAGAAGCATCGGAGAGAAATGCGAAGTGCCGCCAGTTATAGACGAGAGAGGGAGTGGGTCAGAGACCCAGACGGCAATGGTTGCGTCACTCCAAAGGAGAGATTGTAACGGCATTGAAACGGACGCTGGAGGGCGAGTGGGCCGAAGGTAATTCAGAAAAGGAGCCGCCATGGGATGACACTCCAAGATATACAAGTCGTTCGAGTACCTAAGGAGATGCTGCAAATGGAGCGATTACCCAATTACCATCGATTAAGCATCCCTTCAACGCTGAAAAATTCTCAAAACCACCCCCTCAGATGAGGTAATTCCTATAGATGATAATGATTTTAAGGACAGCGAGAAGTACCAATCCAATTTTTTCTTTCATGGCACACTAGTTTATGACTGATCCTACGCGGCCCACTAGAGCTTGGGTATATTAGCGTCAGTGAAACTTAAAATCTACGAAAAAAGAGAATACAAGTTTCTCTTCAAGATATGCTCGTATACATTAAAATTTTTTAATATAGCACCCTTCCCTGCAAATCTTAATATCTAATCTCGCTCTTTATCTCATCCAGCATCTTTTACCTTTGTCCTTCCCCTTGCTTTCTGTCTTCAGTTACTTTCGTTGGAACAACATACAACTAATCCTTTATTACTTCGATCAAAACCCTCTCTTTTCCCAAAATCTTCAGAGCTTTCGCGTTTAATTTTTCCACATGAAAATTATTACCTTACTTCTTTAATTTATAAATATTTATTTTGCAGTTACGATGCGTAACACATTGTAATGGGATAGCTAGATGGAATTAAAGATAATTTTATGTTCTTTTTTACAGTAGTTTTCCGAAATCGAAGAATGAGTACTTGATACAACTTATTTCAAAGAAACAATCAAACCTAGATGCTAAAAATTAACAGCCTTTATGATCGGCACCTTTTGTGCAATCTTTTAGGTTCACTTTAACGTATGCCAATGCAAGTTTATATCCATTAGCTTTTCAGGGTAAGGAGACTTATTGGATACACATTATAATGTTATTAATTCGAAAAGGTTATGTGCAATCTAGTCCAAGATTTATCTCTGGAAGGATTTAATCAACCACAGAAAAGACGAAGTATATTAATTCCACAACAGAGTATAGGGACTCGGCGAGCGATCTTTGTGATTCAATTCAATGGTTGGCTCATAGATTTCTCCTTATTTAATATGCTCGATTAAAATAAATCTCTGGCTGAACAGCAGCTACAATTGTAAATAGCATTATTATGAATTCCTACATTAAATGTCTCGGAAATTTAAAAATGCATCTAATGATACAGTAACCATATTAAACCGGCCAGTTAAAGAGTGATTAATTCATTAATAACCTATTCACTTAATATCACAATTAAGGTTGCTGAAATTTTTAAAACAGCCTTGAATGAACTTCATACGTACATAATCCAAATTCGTACATAATGCTATAAAATAGTACGTAGATCTATCATAAAAATCACCTATTATTTTCATAGGATCTAGTCATCAGGTTGACCTTCTGTGCTTCCTATACGTTTTCTTTTTCGTCGCTACAACGAAATAAAACCGTTACAGCTTGATGGGAAGAAAGCGGTGATTTCCTTTGAAGTACGCACTTCATTTGTGCGATCCCTGATTTTTTCTCGATCGGAGAATCGAAGTTTCAAACCTAAGTCCCCAAATGTACGTTTTTTACCTAAGGACACGATTAATTTTCTCCGAAATTTCAGCCCATCACAAAGGAAACTCCCATGGCTGAAGAAAACGTGATTTCTAGGTCACTCACGAGAAAGCGTTCCTATGAAGCCGTGAGTCACGCGAGTGTTCATAATAATACGTTGCGTATCGGAAGCGTTGAGAATAGTATAATCTAACATTTTGGTCTTTTGAGTCTTTCCCATTATTTAGCGGAGAGGTGAGAACAAATGAAAAGACAAAAATGCTTGTTTAACCGCCCTTGACTCTGTTTACAGATTCTGATCACCCTCCTTATCTAGCATATTAAAGACGTCGCGCCCATTTTCGGGTGGTAATTTTAAAATTCTACAAAGAGCCGGAAAACAAAAAATCCTCTTAAAAAAGGTGCAAGGAGCTTTCAAGCACCCCCAATCGTGAGCTTAAAAAGGTGAATTATAGTGTGAGAAGCTATCAGATAGATAATAAACATATTATGCGCAAACTAAGTAACATAAATATTATGAGTTATACATGAAACTGATTAACATCAATGTAATTCCTCCGAAATACTCTCGGCATATATGAAATGTTGAGTAGGGCGTACCGAAAAACAAAAATTTTTAGTAGCGGAAACGTAATAGGTTGGAAAAGTTGCCTTTTCGGCTCAATAAGAAATGTGCAAAATATGGGCTCTAACAAAGTTCGTCTTGGGCCTGACCAAACAGCTCGAAAATTCGAATTTTTGGTGAAAATCGCATTTTTTTAGGTAAGTTTATTTTTTTACTGAGCGTACATACATTTGATTAAATGGCTGTTTTAATTCGTTTTGATCGAGGAACAATTAAATTAAGCCATTAAAACCGAATATGACAAGATATCATACTTTTAAAATTTTTGGAAACACCATGGAAAGTGGCAGCTCATCGCTGGTTCAGCTACCCAAGACTCATCATGAGGTAGAGCCTGCTAATCGAGTCCCGCCCGCCTGCACACCCGTGGAAGCATACCAGACAACTAGTTGATGTCTTTGAAGGCTGATTTTGTTCCAGTTTTTGGTATTCGCGAGAGGAACATCTCTCCTATGAACCCATCTCTTGCATCGTGGCCGTAGACTAAACGTGAGGCCTCTGTGACTTCTTTTACGTTTAGTTCGACTGCTTGAGAATCATTTGGGAGGGAAAATAATGCAGCAAGCTGCTTCATAGGTTCCTTTGCATTACCTTTAATGTTTTGAAGATCCTCGAGAGAAAGACTGACAGTAAGTGGTGGCTTGATGACAGTGACTTTATCCCAATCTATCAATTCTTCGTAAGAAGGCACGTCGAACTTCTGTTGCGGGATGATGAACTGATAAACGTACTCCGTTTGATGGTTTCCTGCGTTGATGAATCTATGTCCTACCTGTGTTCTTATTTTAGGTCGCTCATCAGTAAACATAGCAATCAAAACTCGAAGTTTATCATGCATGTCTACGTTCCAATGTGGTATTCATAAAGAGAAATCACACAGTGAAAGATAGAGCCGTAAAACCCCATAGCTGATACACCATACCTTCCTTTGCAAACACGAAAACTTGTTGAAGATGTAATTCAACATAATGTCTTTTATGCTCGCCCAGAAATCGTTTTGGTTGTCACCATCGCTTATGAATGTGTATGATAAATTATCGAGATGAATAATGTGCTAACTTCGAAGTGGAGTATCATGATATGTACCGAAATAATATTTTTATGTTTCAAAACGCTTTATAGATGAGCGTAGAAGGTGTTACGCTGAATTAACCATCAAACGGAGTACGTTTATCAGTTCATCATCCCGAAACAGAAGTTCGACGTGCCTTCTTACGAAGAATTGATAGATTGGGATAAAGTCACTGTCATCAAGCCACCACTTACTGTCAGTCTTTCTCCCGAGGATCTTCAAAACATTAAAGGTAATGCAAAGGAACCTATGAAGCAGCTTGCTGCATTATTTTCCCTCCCAAATGATTCTCAAGCAGTCGAACTAAACGTAAAAGAAGTCACAGAGGCCTCACGTTTAGTCTACGGCCACGATGCAAGAGATGGGTTCATAGGAGAGATGTTCCTCTCGCGAATACCAAAAACTGGAACAAAATCAGCCTTCAAAGACATCAACTAGTTGTCTGGTATGCTTCCACGGGTGTGCAGGCGGGCGGGACTCGATTAGCAGGCTCTACCTCATGATGAGTCTTGGGTAGCTGAACCAGCGATGAGCTGCCACTTTCCATGGTGTTTCCAAAAATTTTAAAAGTATGATATCTTGTCATATTCGGTTTTAATGGCTTAATTTAATTGTTCCTCGATCAAAACGAATTAAAACAGCCATTTAATCAAATGTATGTACGCTCAGTAAAAAAATAAACTTACCTAAAAAAATGCGATTTTCACCAAAAATTCGAATTTTCGAGCTGTTTGGTCAGGCCCAAGACGAACTTTGTTAGAGCCCATATTTTGCACATTTCTTATTGAGCCGAAAAGGCAACTTTTCCAACCTATTACGTTTCCGCTACTAAAAATTTTTGTTTTTCGGTACGCCCTAATGTTGAGTCTAACGAGAATCAAAACCAGAAATATATATTCGAACATATTTGGAATTGAATACTAAAAATTTAGTTTTAGACAACTTAACTGGAATTGACCATAATGCCACTAGTATTAGGTTTAACTTGCAGTTTTCCTTATTAAAAACATATTTAAATACACATACTGAATGCTTAACGGTCCTCGCTTTATTTATATTGAAAATAGACTGAAATAGTCTGAAACTTAAGTAACTTAAAGTAATGTTTCGAGATTCTGTTGCCTAAAAATTTGGTTTTTAAGCGGGAAAGAAAGTTAACAAAATTAAAGATAAATAAAAAATAACAGCGGCTTAGGAATTGAAGAACTACGAGGAAATTATAAATATTAATGATACAGAGTTTGCACTTCTCATATAGCTCAACGGACCCTGGCACGGAAGCAAAAATAGAAGGAAAAAAAACATTGGAAAAATATTATGTGCATAAATTGATCTTCGTTCATCCGTTTCAGATCGAAAATGTTTCTATTTTATTTGAAGACTCTCCTCCACAATCGTTGTCGGATTTACGCTATCAGTGGTCCTAAGCGCAAAGACTAGATTGAGTTTGCAACTATGAATTATGAATTAAATGCGACATTTTCATATAACAAATGAAAATATATGCCATAGAAAACTCAATTACTTCAATGGGGTAAGAATACTAGAATAGTAGCCAAAACACTGAATTATAAGTAGTATTTATATCAGTTATTACGAATTATATAGGAGTATTATTTACGAAATGTATTCCATATACATATTATTCAGACTTATTCTTTATAAAATTCTTTCATGAAGCAAAAACAAGCATCCGTGAACACGTTGTACCTCTAAAAATTCTAAAATATTATAGAACGCTATAAAGAGTCAAAAAATACGCTTTTATTGAGGCTCCCAAAGATATGAGGCCCTCAGTTAGCGCCTAGCTATCAATCTTCCTCTGTATACAGCATAATTCTCGGAAAATAGGAACCTATGTTATCCCTGGAAAATATTCAAATCTGTGTGTCCGTAGAATCGTCACGGCGAGCGAAGTGCACGTCGCTGGAGGATTAAATTATTCAGTGAAGATGACCGTGACGGCGAGAGTGCATTATGGCACATTGTGTAGGAGAACAGGGAAGAGGAAGGAGAATTGACCCACCAACTTAATCTCTGTATTCAGCCATTAATATTCACCCACTAATATTCAGCCATTAATCTCCTGATATTGAACTCGGCGAATAAAAGTTCGTCTGACTTATCCTCGTGGGAGGAAGTGGGAATATGAATCATAGCCGCGAGTTATTGCATTAGTAAGACAGATATTAATACCGGAAACATCATCGATGCTAATGCGCAGGACATTGCCGCAGGTTTCAATAGACTTACGCAAGCTTTTGTCATTTAAATGATTTATTGTCAGGCGATGAAGAATTGCACCGATTGAATGAAAATAAATTTTACAGATGCGATTACTTCCCATATTAGTCGCAAAAAACAAGACTTGCGAATATGCTGACTACACTTAGCCAAAATCGAAATAGATGGAATCAGAGACACCTTTCCATTTAAAGGTAATCATTTTCCAGAAAAAAGCCGCAACTATCAAATGTTTCTGTATAACATTGTTTATAATGCACTTAATCATTCATTTACCTAACTCATACACTCGCACTTTAAGAAGATCAGTTATAATATCTTAACAGGAATGTAAAAATGAAATTTGGTATCCATGAGTATATGATCTTGAAATATTGATGTAGAAAACAAACATTACTCTTCCAATTTCATGCTATAATGAAAATACATTGCTTCTATTTATTAAAAGAAACCCTAAAATATTTAGGCGATGAAGGGGAGAGGCAGTCTAAGGAAGATGTTTACTTAATATATGTTTACGTCTTTGGCAGAGTAAGGGGGATTGGGAGTTGAGGGATTATGTCGGGCGAGACGGTCGCAAAATACCTTCGGATTTTAGAGGGAGCGGATAAAGGTAGGCAGGGGATGGAAAGAAAGAGACAGTCTAGCCAATGGAGACAACCGAATTCGTTTTCAAATAGAAGAGTTGAGAATTAGATTAATCTAATCTAATAAGAAAGTTCTAATCAGACTGAATATAATATATATTGATCACCTACAACTTCCAGGATTGGCTCGTTTCAAACGAAAGTTTGCAAAGTGGAAATTTGTAAAAAAAGAGACATAACTTTAAATATAAAATTTTGGATTCGAACAGTTCATATTTATATATGAAAACTTCTCAAAATCTTTTTAAACGAACGATCTCCGTTCAAATCGCTATCTACCTGAGGCTAAAGCCATAAACTCTAAAGCTGGATATAATTAGGAATGGAAGTAAGAACTGAATAAAATTATAATAAGAAATGACTTCTGAAATATTCAAGAGATGAATGAAAAATTTAAAGTATGAATAATTCAGGATTTAAGAGAGCATCTACATTATCCACGGCAGGTATTGTCGAGACTTGTGTTACAGCTGAAAGCCTTAACAGCGCAAAAGGTATTCAAGAAAGTATGTTTCAATGTGAACTACGCGTCAGAAAAAATTTACCTTATTATACAAATTACTCTACGAAACCCTCATGGTGAAGATAGCCTATTAAAGAGAGCTTCCTTTTAAAGCATTTTAAGTGCGAAGGTATTTAATACATTTCCTCTGAAGTGAAAATTTCAGCTACTTAGATACTTATTAAGAATATTTTTTTGTAATTCTGCGTCCGAAGCCTTCATACACATAATGCATTTATCTCAATTTCACAAAAGCGTTTCCTCTGTTCGTAAGTTCAAAATATTTAGCAAAAAAAATCCTTTTCTAAACAAGCTATATTTCTCCCCCTACCTCTTAATAATCACATGAAAATGTTAAGAAGTAATAAGCATGATAATGAATGAGATAAGTAGATACGTGTAATTAATACTTGAGTAATGGTATGAATTAACTTTTGATTAACATGACACGCAAATAAGACTAACCATTTAAAAGAATCCCATAGAAGGATAGTACTAAGTTAATGAGGTATTTGTCATATTTCAGGCTTAGTACGTTAAAAATTTTGATAAATATGAATAATCAAATAATCAAGGGATGGTGAGAATATCATAATGAAAAATATTTTTATACGAGTACGTATACTCTTGTTGAATCGATTAGACATTTCGTAATCGGTGTATGTTAAAATTCATGGACATCACTTGAAATCTCTCTCTCTGCGTCGAAACCATTATATGCAAAAATTCTCTGTCACGGTAGACTTTTATGTACAGTAAACTGTAACTTCATTTATGAAAGCAATATATCAATCTACACAGCAAGTGTTCCAAAACTGCAGTCCCTTAAACAATTCATTGGAGCTTCGTATGCAATGCCTTCCTAAAAATTTTCTATCCTAATGTTTGATAACCATAGAGGAAAACATAAACTTTTTTGGAGTTTACCCTTAAATGCTTTGCACTAGACCCGAAATAAAATGAACTATTTTCTATCAATAATTAATACTGAAAAACACAGAGAAGTATAAATTAAGAAGAAGATAAATAGAGAAGTAAATTCTTTATATGAACCCACTAGAGTTAAAACTTAGGAGAACCCTGTTATAGAGCAATGTAACATCGGAAAGAAGGGAGAAAATGAAACGCGATTGGAGAATGGAGAAGAGCGTAAGGTGGAGTAAGGAAAGAATGAGGAAAAGGCAAAATTGAAGGGAAATACTGAGTGAAAGAGTAGGTGCGAGGGAAGCGGATGAAAACATCTCATTAGGGGCAGCAGGCTTTTCAAGGTTACCCCCTCCTTCGGTGGATGAAAAAAAGGCTCTCGGGCCTTCCTCACAGAGCACAAAACAAATTTACCTAAAACTACTCCCTTTGTATGTACATACAGCCTCTCGTTGTTGCCCAAATTACTTTCATCACTGTTCCTGTACGCTGACCCATAAAAGTCGACAAAGCAACCGAGGTAGAGCAGTAGAGAATTATCTACAAGCCGCGGAATGTTCCTAAGAGTAAATTCGACTTCTCACAGAGAGAAACGTCAGTATTTGCTTCAAACATCACAATTACGTTTACTACGTTTATCCAGTACAGGAGTGAACCAGATCTTTGTTCCTCAATTCTTACGTTTGTATCATACGTGTTTTAAATCTTTTTGATGCTTCTTATCCATCATAGTAAAAAAAACGTACGGTAGCATTACTGATCTAACTCTAGAAAAATATTTTGGATGCGACTGAAACAAAAATATTCCCGAATATCCGATCCTTCTTGAATTAATTTTTATTAAAATTTGAAACATTAGCGTTACCACGAGAAATATTTCTGGACTTACAAGACGCAGTTACATTGAGCTTCGGTTTAAGTCGTATTCAAAGGAAGGAAACTCTAATTCTACGGGAGTGATGTAAATTCTCCTTTTTGAAATGGAGAAGTAATTTTAAGTGGTTAAATACATTGAAAATCGCCCAATATTCAAACCCTAATGACAACTGAAATCTATTGAAATCATGCTGCAATCTTTGTGCTTTCTTGATAAAGAGAACTTGACGGGTACTCTCGGGAAATATGGATTGCGTACTCGTCTAAAAGGTTTCACTAAATACAGTTTTATTAAAACTTGAGAAAATTCGATAACACCAACTCCTATAATGCCTGATTACTTTTAAAAAGTTAAAATTTCCGTATTTTATTTCTAGGACTGAATTTGGATCGCATAAACCACCACAAACTGTACAACCTATCGCCCATTGTATGATAAAAATATCTAAATAAGCAATGAAATTCCCAGTAAGAGGCGAGGTGTTGTGGAAATCCACCATTTAGAATACAGAGGCGTTGTGCGTTTTCCACTAAATAACTATTTTCGTTAATGAATAAACATTTCTTTCCTTTATTCGTTAAAGGAAATAGTTTTTGTAAAACATAACAACGCACCTCTTCATTCTGCATCGAAATAAAAGGAAATAATTTCTAATCACTCCGCTTTCTCCATCATTCATATCACATTTCTGACTATTCAACTCATTGTCTTCGCATAACTGAGCAGCCCTGATTAATTACTTTTCCGCATTCTTGCTCACTACGAGTCGCACCAGACATTCCAGGGATTTTCTCTTGAGCATCCGAGTCAGCGAGAGGAAACTCGATCGCTACGAAATACACACAATATTCTTTAATGCATCAAGGGTCCCGTTTCGATACTTCAACCTTTTATCCGACTGTTGAACTCTTCCACATTTCTCACTGATATGGATCTCTGGTAAAACATCTTACTCTCCTATAGACTTTTCCAAAACATTAACGACGGCTTCCTTGACTCGGTTATCTTTTTTATGAACGTCTGCTATGGTTTTTCCGATACTCTTGTGCTTTCACATTCCTGTGCATGGGTATCTCGTGAGAAAAATTTCTATTCCGCGCATTGTATTCCTTCAATTTTTTCTCGGAGTGACATGTCGTTTCCGTGATGTTTCACTCGAGGATAAATTTTCAACATACGCCCTAGCGCCGGTAGATATTGACGTTCTCCGAACCACGCTAGAACTTACGATGCACCGGCGTATTTAAATATTTTGCTCCGGAATCATTTTTTCAAGATACCAGCGCTTTCGAAGTTTTGTTTACTTTTTGCATCTGTTTTCCCTTTTTCAGGAGGCGGAAAAAATCCTCGAGAGATAACGATGACGATGAAAGGTAAACTTCAGCCTTTGAAAATATGCGCTGCAGACAAGCAAAATGTGATTTAAGCTTTACAAAAGAATTTGGGATTTCTATCTACAAAAGAAATTTGAGCAGTTTCGATACATGATGCAACAAAAATTTTTGGATAATTGGCAATTCTTACAGCTGTGAATTGACCGATAATTTACTTTCTAAAAGCCGAAAAGTTTTAATGAGAAAATATATGACAATTCTTTGAAGATGGCTCTAAGTTGCATTCTGAAATCTAGAGAAATGATCGGCAAACTTAAAATAAAGTATTTCAAAAGGAAAACTTACTAGGACACAATCCCTGAGTAATCATCTATCTCTTCCCCTACCACATGCCAAATACACGTGTATTTTTGTAAAGGTAGATTAAAATATTTGCAGCGGAATATCATGGCATTTTAATTAAAAAGCATACATTTGATCTAATTCCTGTTCGGTTACTGGAGAGATTTAATGTAAAATAATGGAAGAAAGTAAATAATATGAAGTAACGAGCAAAATATACAAATGACATAATATTCGGCATCCTAGAACTTTTAGCTTTCATTTTCACAATGGGATCACAATGATTCAGTGTCTGATTCATGTTAATACCCCCTTAGCCAAGAACAGTCTATTACGTCACAATGTGTAAGAGGTAATTTCAATGCGACTGAGCGTCCCGGGAACCGAATCAAGGACGGAATATCCAGCGAAAAACGACGTTTCCTGCGGCTTAATCCGGGCAAGAGTATCATCTTACATAACTCGCAAAAATATCTACTGCGCCGTAGAGATGATACGGGAGTAAATTTATTTGATAATAATTGCAAAAGGCAAAATGAAAAAAGGCAAAGGACCGTTCTATCGGTCATTACTATAAGCTTCCTAAGATACCCGACGGTCTTTGATTGATAGATAATAGAAGCACTCCGCAAAAATGGTCCCTGCAAATGAACTGTACGTTCGATTCAAATGTCTGATTTTCGTTTTTTCCGATGACTGTCTAACTTAATGTTCACAATTATAGAATTAATTAAATCGGATTCCAAGGATGAAAGATATTTCGGAGTTAAAATACAATTTAGAGGTTTAAATTTAAATTTTCTGGTTTATTTAGATATGTAAATTTAAGTCCCTTCCAAAAAAGCGTATACTAACTAATAACCCTCGAACTCGACCTTATCAGAAACTCAGCGATACTCATGTATTTACATCCAACGATTTTACTAAACGCCCATAACTACTATATAGAGGTATACTAATAACTAGTATAGAGGTATAATAATAACTAGTATAGAGGTATACTTAAGAATACTATCGCTGAAGTTGGTTCTTTATAATCTGCCGGTTATGTAAAACCTTTGATTATTTGTTTTCCGTAAGACTAAATTCGCAAAAATAGATAAAATGGATTCCGACATTAACGTGAAGAGATGGAGACTCCTATGATTTAGTTTCTACGGAGCCTTCTTTGCCTAAATATGAATTACGTATGGGTAGCAACGTAGAAACTCGTAGGTATGCATTCGCCGACTTCTCCTACCAACGAATAGTGAGGAGGAGCGATGTCGTCAAACTTCTTCCGCCATAGAATAACGACTCCATAAAAATAACCTATATAAATAAATAAATACCAAGGCGATCAATTAACCGGCATCTAAAAGACCAAGTTAAGATCCTAAGAGGCATGCACTCTTATTCATTTCCTACCAACAGCCAATGTTGACGTACGATGTCGTCAAAGCTTTTCCGCCACAAGGTGAGGGCTCCACTAAAAAATAAACACCGTTAGATATTACGACCGAGTCGTTCAATTAGCCGGACAGTCCAACAACTTTCTGAAAGTTCCCCGGCTTATGGACAAACATCCTACCGGCACCTTCCAACAGCTTTTCTGCACAAGGTGAACACGCACGCAGGAAGAACGCAACAAACAGCCCAATTCCAACTCAGCACCCACCTGCTCGCGCGCCAAACGATAAACACGTTGCCGAAACACCAAAGAAAAAATACCCCGCCTTCCCAGAGGCCGCCAGAGCAGCCAACCTGAAGAATCAACCCGATGTTCTCTCTTACCTTCCGATTCCTCCGCTTGCGAACTGTTCCTCCGAAGCTATCAAACCAAACCGACAACGAACCGGAGTGTACAGAGGAAGTACGTCACCGTCCACTTCGCTTGCGAAGAGGTGAGCGTAACTTCTGCAGAAGAAGATCCGCCGGTGGACAAGTGGCCACAAAAGGAAGCTCGTCCCGCAGGACTCGAGAATGTTCCCACACTTCTCTTGAAGATCACTCAAAGAATCCTCCTTCCAGAGATCTGTTCGTGGCAAAAAGTATCCCTGTCGGTATTGAAGGAGCCGGTGGACGTCGACGGAGGAGTATCCAATACGATCCCTCTTTGGTGAGCGTCCGCGCGAGACTGAATCGACGTTGGCGTTTGTGAGGGAGGGCGAGAGGGGAGGCGGCGCGGGGGGCGTTCTCAGGAGGGGAAAGGTGTTTTGAAGTTGAGGCCTGCGAGAGGCCATTCCGAGCGAGTACGTCTGCACTTCCTCTGAATTTCCTCCCTGCCAAAAACCTAAATATATTCGGGGCCGAGTTCATATCACTACTGCTAATCAGGAGACTTCATCACAATCGACTATCATCACATTATTAGCAATTTCGATTGACGTTTCGGCTCCTGAGCAGTGCTTCCCAAGAGGCTTTTGGGGAACCACGTAGTTTCTCTAGGATGTCTATTTTCCCGGTTCGACTTACATATATGCTCTTTATTCACACATACAGCGACTTCGTTTTAAAATAAATTTAAAAAATGAATTTGTCGTTTTATTGTTCATTGCTGAATACAGTAAATCCTGGTTAAGACGTTTTTTTTTGGAGACATAGCGAAGACTGTCTTCAGCGGGATAGCATTGTAACCAGGTTAAATAATGCTAATTACTTTACATCCTATTTTCAAAGAAAAAAACCCGCACAAAGAGGGTATTAGATACTTAATGTTGGTCATTTTTGTTTTGAAATGAAGCAGTTATCACCAGCTAGACAGGTAAGAATAAGGAATATTTTTAACAGCGGTGGTATCACAGAGCACGATCTCTCCAAAAATTATTTCGTTGTATAATACATACTACATAAAGCATACCTAATACACAATTAAATATGTTTTACAACTTGAGATTGAGACGAGAGGATACACCGCCAAGCGGAATTTTAATCTAATGTTATGCCCTACGACTAAAGTGATTAGGAAGATCTCTATTTATCTCCGAGTTCGTATCAGCCCTGACAGGGGATGGAGATTGTTTTGCTTCGCGATATCTTAATTTTATTCTCTTAAAATTGATCAGTCCAAAGAAATAATTCACAAGGAACCGTTCCAGAGATAAGGCGAAGGGTGAGAGATGACGTAAAAAAATCCGTCTGACGATTGAAGCGAACGTTTTGTTATAGCGTGTTGTGGTGAGGGATGGGGACAGAAAAATCTGCGTCTTCTAAGAGGGAAGAAGGGCGAGGATTTGGACCGGGAGAAAACCACGTATTAAGCGAGAGTGTCTTAAAAGGATGTTACTGTATTCCACTACACGCGTAATATTACCTTTTCTCTCTGTGAGACTTTTCACAAACTAATAAACGTGATGTTTAGTGTGCCGCTATGTAATACGCAGGTCATGGTAGACGAAAGGTTGGGAAGCACTAGCTCGAACGATAGAATTGACCATAGTATTGGCAAAACATTCCGATTCATTATCAAATTGAAGCGCAGCTTTTCGCCCTATTCCCTCCCTTTAGAAACGCAGTTTCTTTCGCGGTTAAGGAACTCAACTTCAAATTCTATGTATTCTCTACGAAATTTCATCTTTAAAATTTTTTTCTAAAACCAAATAAATAACAAAGCTTTTTCTTGCGCTTTTCAGGCTTATGGGAATTGATACATCAATGCATTTAACGCTACTAAATACTGATTGTTGCTGAAACTTGAATTTATTCGGTGATATGAAATACAGCCGGACATCTAATGCTTTGACTCGAGAATATCGTGAATATCTTACAGAAGTGATTTATGCTTAGCCATGATCACGTACTATATAGAGTTAAAATCTCCAAAACATAATCATCGTCAAAATGTTGTTTCCACCCTATATTTGGCGAAAATATTTACGGATTAAAACCTAAAGAGCTTTATAATATTAAATACTTTATTCAATTGATAAAATTCTTGCTTTTTTCAATTAGTATGCAAAACGTTTCTTAACATTACCTACCATTTTTAGTTAAATATTCCTTAGCATTGCCTACAATTTTAAACCTATAGGTTCTTGAATTTAACTTCTTCTGCTTTCTATGTACTGTTGAAAATATTTCGATTAAAAGGGGTGAAAATGCTTAGTTTTATTCAAATACAGACATGAAAATTTTTTATAAGAGTTTATACTCTGCGAAGAACGTAAGTTACGGATGGAATCAATTTGGCAGGGTCTTATCTCGAAGAAAGTCACACGGAAATGAGACAAGAAAACCACTAACTATCACAGTTTTAAAATTTATTAGTGTTTTGAATTGCATTCCTAAGTTAAGGAAGCCGTATCTACGCAAGTTGGTGAATAAACCTCGATACAACCGAAAGTTATCCTGAAGTAAAAAAGTTGGTCTCTCAAGAAATATGTTTTTGGAATCACAGAGGCAGATCATGAGTCGCAAGTTGAAACTTCGAAACTTCGGAGAAAAATGTCTGCTTTTATATGAGAAAATTCCATATCTAGCATGAGTACTCCGATCATCCGCAAAAGAAGTTTTTTGTATTAACAAGTAGGCTTTTATTCTCAATGTAACCGAAGATACACCCACGATAGGTGCTTCGAGCGGAAAGGGATCATTCAAGTCTATGCGTGCCCGAGAAGTCTTTTTATGTGACTGAAATTGCGCCTGCTCACGGAACAGAAAGGAATTCTGATGGAATTTTTCCCATCAACGATAAAAATTGCTCCATTCACCGTATGCTGCTAAATCTCTCAATTCTTATGGGTAGGGATAAGGATATCTGTCGCTCATCGAGGAATCCTTACAATTTAATCATCACAAATCTCTCTTTTGATTTCTCAAATGAAATCATGGACGTTTTCGTTACTTTCATTTTGATACAAATAAATGATACGAAATCATTTACAATCGTTCAACGATATCATCGTGATAAAAATTATCAATCTATTACTATTTTTATCGGGAAAATTTATGGCTTTCCTAAACCAATTTTACTCCAATTCCATCATTTTTGTGTTGTACATACGTATGTACATTCAAATGAGATTCATTTATTTGGATGGCTTACCAAATATTCCGTTTTTGCCAGTATGGTCTCGTTTCCAATCTCCCCGTCCTGTCTACATCGTAATAAACTTTGCTTGTCAAAGCTTGCGCCGAAGATTTTAATACTTTCATTAAATTCAATAACAAAATAGAATTAATATTTTCTGTTATGCCAGAGCTAAGTTATATTATAAAGTGAAATTCAACTGATAATAAAACATTTTCGTAGATTCTTATCATCATGTGGGTACTTCATTTAACAAAAACTCTATGTTGAAGTCGCAGACTTTCAAAACTGACTATTTCAGCTATAAAATTTGATGTTCATCTATTAATTTCACTCGCGCGCAGGATCTATGAATACTTTATTGATGATTAATTAATGAAAACTTTCATTAATTCATTCATTAAAATAAATTCCACATTGAAGTAATGATAACATCGTTCGAGGAAAATAAGCCAAAAAATTTGCCTCATTTCTGTTCCGTTTCACTGATTGGAAATGTCCTGTTTTCAACTAAACAGGATATGACCAGCCTAATTATGATTCGATCTGAAAGATGAATCATTATTAATAAAACCGAAAAATTCGTCATTTTTCACTTTTTTCCTCCTTGCGAGAAAGAAGAATAGCCATTGAAGCAGTCGCCATTCTTCACAATTCCATTCGCGGAAAGATTTCGCGTTCTTTCTTCCATAAAAAGTTCGCGCGTGATTCTGTACGTATCTGAACTTTAGCATCCGACGGCGTTGTCCAATAAATCTGTCTCGGAGCTGCCTTCTCTTCTGTATGCACTGCAGATTTTTGCGGGACTAATGAGATACGAAGGGGAGTCTTCATATCAAGAGAACGAATCATCCCTGCCTCTTCGATCGCTTTAATCGCGCTCTCTCATCCCCAATTCGGGTGGGAGCTTATAATAAAAAAAGACATCCCTCTTTTCAGCCCATGTTTACTATTTCAACCCCATTCTACCACCTCCTTCATCGTCGTAGAAGTGCTGGGAGGAAGAGATAATGTAAACAGAAAAAGGTAAAAAGCTCATCTCCGCACAGAAAAGCGTGACGGAAAGCAAAGAGCCCCTTCCTTCAAACATCGATGTATCGATTGCTCGGATCTCGTTGGTTATGACGAAGGTTGGACGAAGTAGAGGATGTAAATAATCTTCAGTATGGAAGAGGAAGTAAAGCCATCAAGATAATGGGTTTGCGAGGAAATTAAACCCCGGTTAAGAAAAATATCTCGCTATCTTCTAATGTGTGTGGTTAAAAAAATCCTTCCTGTTCGATGGATATATGAATAGATTTCTAAGAACTGGTCTGTTTCATAGATAATTTAAACGATTCACTACGCTAACATTGCGGGAGAGAGAAATATTTGTCTTCTACACTGTTCTTCATTAAATACCGTATCATCAATTGAAGGTATTAGTCTATATGGTAACACAAAAAGTAAGATACTCTTTGGTAACATAAATCTAAATAATCGCAAAACGTACATGTTCTACCTATAACGCTCAAGGGAGATAGTACACGATACTTGAAATTTGAGAAATTGAAAAACATATATTGACTATTCTACAAGAATGATCATTTTATTTACGAGCTAATTTAATATACGCTAATTTTTAATATCTAACTAAATATTGAGTGTATTTGCTAATAGCGTAATATTCCCTGTTATCATCTACATGGTTTAGAAAACCGCCTAATACGCGAACACTGTTAACAAATACCAACTCTTGGTTGTTAGTACAGCGAAGCATAGGTAAGTAATGTATATTAGGAAAGGATTGGGCAAAGGGTTTATTACCACCAAATATATTGCCATACTCTACTGGTGGCTCTAAGGGTTTAAAGCAAAATTTAGATATCATTGAATATAGATTAATTATATACTTAAGTAATAACCAATAGAGCGCTGTATAAATATTCTTTCTTTCCGTACGATTAAAACCTTTATCTTTTTATATTTAAGTAAGATTGCGAGATTGGTATACATAAAATACCACGGCTGTAGGTAAAAATGGGGATTGAAGGTACATTTGACGTATGAAATGAGATGCAATCAATCAACAACTATTGATTACTAGTTGTAAAAATCACGCCAAAGAAGAAAGACGATATTTACTATCGTATATCGTTTGAATATATATGATATAGTGCTTGAAATGTCTAACAATATTTCAGACGTCAACGTGCGTAGACGTCAAAGCGTAGGACTTTAATGACATTACTACTTCAACTCTTGATGTACTCCACGATGATCTAAAATTCTTTCCTCTTTCTCGAGCGAAGCAAGACGAACTCCGGAATTCAATTAGTTCCTGTTTGAGCGGAGAGACGAGATTCTAGAATGTTACTAAACATCGAAAGAAATTATTTCGGATTTTGTAATTCCTAGAGAGCAGAAATGAATTAAGAATATTTGATCCGATACGAAACGTTGTTAAGGCGGAGAAAAAGAAAGCGGAGAACTAGTTACAATGTTGAGAGGCGCGCATAAATTAATCAACAGTTTCCTGGATGTTTTTCTTTTATTGAAGCCGAAAATGAAACGTCGAGATTGCGGCGTTATTGGGAGAAAAGGAAAGGCAAAGTTGAGAACGCAGCGAATGAAAAAATAAACGGGAAATTCGAGAAAGGAAAGAGCTGAAAAATTCAGGGCAAATTAAATTAGGAGTTGAACTAATATTCTGAGGAAAACGAGAACAGAACTTCCCGCAAGCAGCGGTTTCTCGATGCGCATATAACAGATTCGACGTATTTGAATATAAAGCTGGCGAAAATTGCTATCTTGAAGCGTCCTGATTCAAAGGCATGAGACGTAACCGCAATTCCGGTCTTGAGGCTAAACAAATACATTGCTTTGATTGATGTGTTGGGTTCCTCTTCCGCACAATGGGATAAGGAATCGAAGCAGAAGTTATAGGAATGCCTTAAAAGGGAAGATGAGGATGAAAGAATTTCGTGAAGTTCATAAAAGACCTACCGAAGCAGTCGATGCGAACATATTTTGTACAAGTACTCCAAGGTAGGAAGATCAAATACGCGAGTGTAAGAAAATAGCTTGGAAAGTTGACAGGATGGAAAGATTTTCTAACCTTTTTCTGCTGTAAAATTTCAACATTAATTCAGCCGAGAAAATCGGATGCACTTTCAACATGATGAGTTTTTTTTATTATTAGAAAATTAATTTTACCATACGACATTTTCTTCAGTCGAATTTCATTTTTGAAAAATTCTATAAAGAACAAAAACTAAAAATATGTTATTTCTGAACATCTTTCTGAGTCGAGCGATGTCCTTCCTCTATTTTCTACTTTTAAATTGTGCAACTTCCGTCACATCTCGCTTTATCATTCCTAGAAATACAGCGTAATTGCCTAGGCTTCGAGCTAAAAAATTGAGCCAACTAGAAAGGAAACTAAAGAAATGCAATGCGGAGTTACTGATACAGAAAATTGCGCACGTTCAGGACAAATATTTGCTAACCAGCAAGATTTTATTCCAGTGTTATTTCCAGTAAGACTTCCAATCGAAAATTTCTTTTCAATATCACATTAGCTCAAACTTTCAGTATTAGATGCTATTTTGATATTACCAACTGGTTGTAAATAAGAATGCAGATGAAAAATCCTTCCTTCCTTCCTCAAAAATGAGGAATTAAAAAATATTCATTACATTAAAAAAGAAGTTTCATAAAGAAATCAGATATAAGTAAGGTTCCCCTACACGAAAAAATAATATATAATATTTCTCATTAAAAAGTACATAGTACATGTACATAGCGAGAAAGGGATCTCAATGCGAACTATGTGAAACATCGCATATAATCCAAATACTTGGAATTCCGAAACGGAGGAGAAAAATACCTTAAAGGAAAAACAAAAGAAAATTGATTGACGCTGTCGTCTTAACTCTGGCTAGATAGAAAGGGGCCATAACGCGCCGGAAAACGCCCACCGAGAAAAAGTAAAACGCGGAAATTCACGTCTCGCAGCGTAAGAGTTATGGCATGGATTGCAAAAAATATGGCCCGTGGGAAGACGAGAAGGAAATATCGCATAGGACGTGGGAGTGGTGGAAAGAAATGGCGGGGAATGATATAAGGCCATTAGAAAAGTTTAGAGAAGAAATGGGATAATGAAAGGATTGGAAAGAAGGACACGAATGGAGAAACGAGAAAGGATGGGAGAACTATGAGTTATGGGCCAGAGCAGAAGAACCTTTATCTCCTCAAATTAGCGCATACTAAATAAGTTATGGCCTCCTGTTTCTTCTGTCATTGAGGTAATATTAGGCAGATGAATTTAATAAAAGCAGCTCCCAATCCTCTTTCTTGTCTGACGTGAAATTCAATAAAAGTCCGCGAGATCAAACTTTCTAAGAGCAGAGCAAGGGCGAGCCAAAAATTCTCTACTCCTTAATTTTCAACCGAAATAATAAACAATATAATAATAACAATATAAGAATGAATGACGTATGATCAAGTTAATAATACTCGATGTAGCGAAAAACAATATAACCAGAAACGTGCAGAAGAATCGATATCTCATTAGTAGTATTCACTATTTTCCACTAACAATAAGTCACCCAACGGTAAACCCTCAAGTCCCACCAGCTTGGAGATTCCGTTGAAAACAGATGGAAAATAAATATTCCCTTAGAAAACGTGAAGGCCTAAAGTCTTCCTCAAGAGTAACTTAGTAGGATTCTTTCACCATAACAATGAAAATATTACCTTCAAAATCTCAGATATACTTTTGATTACCGAGCGATTTAACCACCCTTGACAACACCAGATTATCACAATGCAATTGGTTGGTAATTAAAACTTTGTAAGAGATATGCATTGTTCTTCAAGGTTTTAGAGGGAGAACGGATGCTTCTTTGCGCTTATTCAAAATAATAGTTTTATATTCGATCAATAACGGATGTTGGAATCATCATTGCGGGGAGGAGGGAATTAAAAATGTTCTTGAATGATAGGTAGTCAATCCTGAGTGTGGTAAAAATTTCCTGGACACTAAAAGTTAAAGGTTTAGTTTAAATGGAAAGTTATCGAGTTAATATCGATTTTATCGCGTGTCTGAGCGGGAATTAAAATAGATAAAATAATTTGAACTGTGAATTGAATTTGAATTGAAATTGGAATTTGAATTGCGAGAGACGAAAAATCCCTCTTCAGTGGGTACTATAGTAGTACTATCTAAAAAGCTCCGACAGCTTAAGTCATTTCGCACATAAAGGCCTTCTCCAAGAATCGAACCCGGGGCCTCATCACCTCAGGCAAACGCGCTGCCTACTCAGCTATGCGGGAACCTTTCATTGTTGACTATAACGGTGGGGATGGGCATCTTTGTCCTTCACTAATGAGAACACTAACGTATAATTACATTTTGCGCTGGATTTATTTGATACTCTGAATTCTCTATGGCCGCTTGTGTCCACCGCTTTCGCTTTATCCAGTGAAATACGTTGTTTGTATTGTCGATAAGTATTTAGAAACAGACCAAGAATAATTAGGTATATATTTATCATAGGAATCATGGTATATTTATAAGAAATGACCCTAACTTCAATAATGAATAACCGCACGAACGAAGGTTTTCCATTACCTTTTATGCCCCCTGAAAATCCTGTTTGCCAACTTTTAATCATGTTTCTGATCCTCCGATGAAATAAAAATAAAGCTTGCTTTAAAAGACATACTTTCAAGAAAAACTCTCCATTTGGCAATGGCTGAATCACGATTCGAATGGACACATGGAGATACCACGGCTGAGTGAACCTTCTAAAAAAGTTGTTGGATATCGGAGATTTTCTGTCGTTTTCCGACTCAATTAACGATGCGGTCTCGGCTAATGAATATTTTGTAGAATATTCGCGTAAAAAATAAATAAAAGTCTAAAATCTTTGCTGCCAATTCTCACTTCATAATAAAGTAAGTAAAGGTTTTTAAGAACAGTTTAAAATTCGGTAGCTTGTAATGAGCTATATTGAGGGATAACGAAGGTTTCGGTTTAAAAACTGCATGAATCCGGAACGAATTATCCCCGTTAGATGAAGAAAAGGTATTTCACACTGGCTTTTTTGTTGGTGCTTTCTTGCTGTGGCATTTTCCCCTATATTGAACTCAAATGTTTTTTAATATCCACCCATTTAAAATTCTTAAGCTATATCTATCCATTTACATTTGTAAAGACAATTCTTTTTTGATTTTATTAAAATTGGAATTGATGAAGAAGAGACTTTTAGGCTCAATCTCGCCAATAAAGGTGCTTTTATTAACTAATTTATTATATTTATACTTCGACAGGATGTCACTAGTTCAATCGTTAGGTCTGTTTAAAGGTCCGTTATAATTAATTAATGGAGTTTGCAATCGCCGTTTAAGGTGACTGAAGCCTTCAGAATGATGAACATGAGATGAGGAAGATTATTAGGCATATGACCTCACATACAGGCCGAGCTCTCATTCTCAGACTAGGATGTAATAATGTTTGAGCATGAGAACAAGATAAATAAGAGAACATCTAGCTAAGAGTGAACCTCCACTCTTGAAACCTGTTTGGCAGTTTTTCTCTTGCTTAGGGGCAAGTTTTATTTATGTAGCAAAACGTAACATGATGTTCACAGGACTTAATTCAAACTACGAAAACCTGTTTCCAAGGACAAGTTCAAGCGATTACTAAAATTAGTACTTGCATATATCCTATTTCAAACTTACTAATCATTTTTCGTTATTATCAAGGAAGGGGAAATGAACATGAAGTTCATTAAAGACTGTACTACTTTCAACAGAAGATTTGTGTTTGAGAATTAGCTGGAAGGCATAACATAGAGGAAACCAGGAACTAATTCAACTGTATGAAATGTTCAACGTTAAGATGAATGACTTAAAAAGAAGACTGCTACAATTTCAACGTCAGCAGATACTTAAAGATAAATTGGCAACCACAACAAAATCGATTTGGAAATCTATTTCAGAAGACCAAGTTTCTCCTCCACTCTAATCAAATACAGCTATTTTTGATTGGCATATATTTATCACTACCTACTGATTCATTACTTAAACGGCCTTGGCAATTTTTATTTATCTAATTTATATAGCCAGCTCAGAGTTTATAATATTCATAATTTAAATTTAATGTACAACAAAGCCATATTTCACACTTTGCATGAGATAACCTTATCCATTGATAGTTATGATTATTGAGGTAATACGTTTAATATTCATGTTAAGTGAAACGCTTAATATTAAGGAGAGGAAAAAATAACGAAGTACTCTAAGAGACAGAAACATGTTTATACGATTAGAAGAGCGAACGTCGTTTACTTCAAAGTAACAAATTGTGTTACGTAAATCGCACTCTGGCAACTTCCTGCTTCTTCTCCGGCGACCCTTTGGCAGATCTCGTCTAAAACCTCTCTGCAATCATGGCCTGCGTCATGAAACGCCGTTATGCTTCTTGAGGGTTTAATCCGGAAAACCTTACGAGTATACTTCATCGTGAGACGAAAGCCATTGACTAGAAAACCTCAAAGGCGATACGCAAGCCGAGAGAGGGGTTAAGAGCATCTTCCGACCGCAGGGAATCCTTGCAACATCCATCCCGGGACTCAATCCCGCCCTCTCTAATCCGGTTCCACAACTAGTCTGGACATGGCGGGAGGAGTTTGCCCCATTAGACAACAAGATCGAGTACCGCTGGTCGACTCTTGGAAACTCCGGGCCATAAATGGTAAAGATGACGTGTTCCGCGAAAAAAATCGATCTGCTCCGGAACTGGAGACGGCCCCTTTGATCCTGACGAGTTTCAGCGTGTTGACCTTTTTTAGCTATGCCAAAGTCCTCGAATCTACTCCGAGTTCTCTTGTTCGGATGCGTGAGCAGGGGATTGACCATAGTGGCAAAAGATTAAAAAATGGATGCGTCTCTCGTCTACAGTTATTAGATATCGCGATGCACACAAGCCGCAAAGCAAGCATCGCGTTCCTCTATTCTCGCGAAAATAGACAGATACCTAGGAGAACGAAGATGTACATCATCAGATGTCTTCCACTTCAGTGCTTTTCGATCTTTCGTCTTCCACGCCGCTATTATGTGATTAATTAAACTTCGCGGCACTCTACATTGTACATACGTTAATTACTTTTAGTCTTAATAAGTCTTAAGTCTGAAAAAGAAGAAAACACCCGAAGATAAATCATATGTTATAGCATTTCATTACGACCTCTTATTACGTGACATTATGCGACTGCAAATTCGAACGGTTATTTGACATGAAATTAGAAGAATAACGTACCAAAGTTAATAAATAATAGAAAAAGAATAATGTAACGAATTGTTACGCAACACACCCAAAGCTTATTCACGGCGCACTGACTGAAAAGCGCTTTTCTCCTTTGCGATAGGTTTTTAAGCCATGAAATTCCTTTCTCAATGCCTTTTCCTTTATTTGTCGTATACTTTCTATTACTTAAATGATATAACGTCGAATACCCTGGTCCTCCCCTTTCTTTTCCCTTCTATTCTACCTTCAGCTACTTACTTTATTAATAATTAGAAGTATACTTTAGTAATAATTCTCTCATTTCTGTAGGACCCACCCATTCTCTCTACCATCGTTTTATTCCTTCAGTCAAAATCCTCTCTTTTCCCACCATCTCCAGCGTTTCCACGTTCGTTTTTCTATCTACCATCTTCTCTTCATTCCCTGACATACGTACACATCTTGAAAGCCTTCGATTATTATTTTAGTTTTAGTTTATGTTACAAAAAGATGGTTATACTAAATTATACGAAAGGTATAATTGACCAAAATTTAAAAGAACGAAAATATGTGAAACAGGAATTCAGTTTTTTGTTCAACATCATGATTCAATTCGATAGAATGAATTCTGAGAAGCTTCAAGTTCAGTCGATGGACATGCAATGCTTGGGAACTTTCTTGGCTAAGCAATCCTTAACCGAAACATCGCGGAATCCTAAGAGGCCGTAATTGGACTGATGCAACTACTGGTAGTGATCAGATAATCATCTATTAAGTTACTTTTACCCTATTCAACTGAGAATTTAATGTTTGTTGCGCGTATGGCAAGTACTGATGGAAATATATCGCATTTTTATCTCATTGCTGTATCGTATTGAAAATAGATTAATTGAAGCTGATATGGTTATTATAAATAGTAAATAAAAGAACTAGAATACGACATAAGGAGAAAATATAGCAAAGTGTTATGATACAATCCTTGAAGAAGCTCAGAAGAAAAAGTAAAAGAAAGGCAAGACCGGATTTTTGGATAGAATTAAAGGAAACTAGCTGTAGACGAAGCACTTAAAACATCGGAGAGGGTAATAATAAAGACGACTAATAAAAAAGAAATATGATAATTTATAGAAATTTAAAAAAGAACATAATTATGCTCAAAATAATAGACTATTTTACCAAATACTGAATTTATGAATTTTAGTGTCAATGTTACGGAGTTGGGTTAAGTTAGAGAAGAACTAGAAATGCCAATAGATAATGCGAACATTACATTAACGATTAATTGAAACATTCTGTCGTAACATTTCTATTTAGTGAAATAAATGGAGGGGGCTTGATTTTGTGGATGAGCGAAATGACGTCTACAAGAGATGTGCTCAAGAAACAATAAATTCTCAGTCGAAAGAGATAAAAATAGCATAAATTATCACGTATTAGACAAGTTGTTTCCCAAAACGTACGATTTCCGCTCTTTTCGTCTCATATTTGATATATAGGCGTTATTTTAAAACCTTTACTAGCGTTGCATGACCTCCGTAATAAATTATACCTGATTGCAACAATTTCTATCCAATAGTAATATTGGGTCATTAATTATTTTATCCATTTATTAACTATTACTACTTGTTTAAGTGCAACACTTCGAAATTATCCTCTGCTTTAATATTACTGCTCGAGAGTATTTAATTTTTTAATTGATAGTGTGAAAAGCGTAAATTAAATGTTAGTTTTTCGTTCCAATTACCAAAAATTCTTCATTATACATTATTACCATTTTTCACAAGGTTGATATATTTTTCTAAACTGCGCGGCTTATCTATGTAAAAGCTAAATTATCTTCAAAATCAAAGTAATCATAGGCTTTAAATCTAAGTAATACATGTTTATTACATTTTCAGACAATAACACCATGTGTTTTCCTCATGAATAATTTATTGTAAATCCAATGTCGCAGGAGATTAAACCAATGAGTCTCTTTCGATCCTGATACTCTTAACACTTAATTTATCCCCTCTTTATTTAGGCGATCAATTTCAGGAAGGATTCTCCTCATGTAAATCGAGATTAACATGTACCGAGACACCTGCATCTCGGAAACAGGTTGCGGTAACCCCGACCGCAAGCATCCACGGATAATTTGTCCCGGAATTCATAGGGCCGCATCCGTAGGAGTCACGCGACCTCGCATCGAATATGACGCTACTTACGACCACATTTCGCTGATGCGTCGTCGAAAGAAGCGAATGACGTAATGCGGTGATTAAGGATTCGGTGACGAAGTCTATAGAGCGCGTGCTTTGCTTTGCAAATCGAAGGAATTGTTTCCGAGAAATGAATGCGTTCTTTCTCCGCGAATTCCTCCAAAGGATCTCTTGCCCTTAGGCGACTTGGAACAAGATCACTTCTACGGAAGAGAGACGTATTTACTCTTCCGATTCTTCCTGCGGTCTGCGGAGGTAAGCTGGAGAGTGAGGGAATTCCTTCGAAAGCGGAAAAAAACTGTTGGATATCTTATTCGAGCCGGTGACAGCTCGCAAGGGTGCGAGAGATCTGAATGAAGGTGCAACTGGGGCCATTTAAAAAGACGAACGGAAGGAAACGCATCTCTATCCGGTTTTAATGGATCTCGAGAGAATATTATGAAGTACCGTTCGCATCTGTCAAGATAGATTAGCAAGCGTCATGCGCTCCATCTACCGCGCTCGCCTCCAAGCATTATCTTGCACTCACGCAAAAGTAGCGGGCAAAGGTACTTTTTGAAAGATTCGAAGAATTCCAATATCTCCGAAATGATTTCTATTATAATACTACTGAATTTTATTGTGTGTTATTGTGAATAGTACCCAAGGTACAATAACTGAATCAAGACGAAAATGTAAGCAAATAACAATTCAATGATCGCATGAATATGCTTGAGTAAGATTTTACGTGAACAATTTAATTCACACAAATATTTTATTTACATGATATATTTGTAAATTTGACGACATGATAAATCAAACATTAAATCTACTAGATGAGACGAAATTATTTTACAGCACGCCTTCCTAAGCTATAGCGGAAGATTTTTATTCTTTGATATTATTGCGATCAACTTTCAATAACAACTCATTTCTACTATTAGAACAACTCATTATACTAGTTAAATAAATGTTTATATGATAAGATCCCATATGTATTACTAGTGATCCAAAATCGAACTGACTGTTTAGAACTCTTTGTACCGATGGTTGCCGCTATTGTAGGATAACCTATTTGAAACTAATAAGTAATTATTGAAGACAAAGCGAATAATTGAATAACTGAAGAGTGCCATTATCTGCTGATAAATAAACAATATACGACAAACAATGCACAAAATCTTTACGTAGACGAAATAACACGTTTCATAACTAAGCAAGTGTTGAGATTATCGTGATAGTTAACGGAGATTTCTCGGTCTTTCAGTAAGCACAATGTCTGATGATTGAACGCTATATGTAAATGCTAGATAGACGGTTGATATAATTACAATAAAATAAATACAGCATTTCATTAAAATGTAAGCTTTGGTTAGGAATTTCGATGGTTATTTATAATAAAATGGAAGAACATGCATACAAAATTCTTAAGGAAAAATGCTTCGAAAAATGCACGCCAAAATTGAACAGACTGATAAAAATCCTACTGATGCATGTCACATTCACAGATTTATCATCATGGTAAAGCAAGTAAGTAGTTATTTCCTTTTGGGTTTTTAAAATAATGTGCATTACCGATAAACGTTATATTTATTGCAGTTCACCCTTCTAGCTTGAAAGTATACAAAAAGAATCTCAGGATGATAAAAACTAGAAAAACATAGATTTTGACTGACGAGGTTGAAAATGAGATGCGTGGATAGCTATTTAAACTGCCTTATCCTTGTGATGCAATAAACGAAAAAACGATGATGGGAAAATCGTTTAAACAACATCACCGACTTAGAAATCCGAGGACGTAAATAAGTAAAAAGAGTTAACCGCCACAATAATAATTGTCGTGGAGATATTTATTTGTTGTCTATAACTCCCATAAAAAAGTATCAGTTAAAAGTTGTTACCATTTCATACTTTTACTGATGTTCAGTATTTAATTCTAAAATATAATAAAATGATGCCGGTATGCTTGCGTAAGAAAAAGATGAAGTAAGTACAAATACTTGTAAGATTCGCAGTTGATATGGTAGTTTAATTTTTAATCCAAGAAGTATAAATTAGATTATTGGGAAATGTAAACGCAAAAAGTAATCTATACTAAATTAATAAGAAGAAACAAACAGTATGATTTTTGGAGGATGAGAAGAGAAAATAAGATCAAACTGAAATAAGAATGTATCGAGCAAGTTAAGATCATGGACATACGACAACTTAGGATATACCATGTTTAACATGTCTGTTCCAGGCAGATCTATGGGTTATTTAGCTGAAATTTCTTATGCGAAGGTGGCAAAGAAAAAAAACATTGTTCATTATGTTGATGCTGCTGATAAGAAAATTGCGTTTTTTAAATGCCTAACATGTAAATTTATTTACAAAAAATTATATTTTTTAACAGTTTCAGCGTATTATTATGCAGTATGAAATTCTCTATGAACTCAATTGCCTCAGTCAAATTGTATTTTATATAATAAAATACATAATCCTCCGGAAGGCCAAATGAGCAAGGCGTTCACGATTACAGAAACAGGATTCGATTCCCATTGAGGATGCATGTGCGCAAATTAAGTATGTCTATCGAGGAACCTTAAAAAAATATAACGCACAATCTAAATTACTTTCACAAGAACTAGAACCAAACAGTAGGCATAACTGAGTGCTGGCTACAACGAAATCTTTCTAACGTTTACGAATTCCTCCTGGATCTTCTCACACGATCCCTATAGTTTTACCAACACCAAAACTTACTCCTGAGTGCAGCACGCCGTCGATGATGGTGTTCTCCGTAGAATCAGCTGATGAGGGAGGAAAGGGAGGGATTGGGGGGGACAACCTATACACCCTAAGAAGTGGACCGCCCCAGGCCGTTGTGACGTGCTATAGGGTTCACCTCTATGCCTAGAGGGCCCCCTGCCACAACTTCAAGGAGAAGCTCCGACCTCATAGCCAGAAAGAACGAGCAGGTGAGAAGTGAGTGCTTAGTTACCTCACCCCTGCAGAAGAAGGTGAAAGAAGGGCCCCATGAAAAAGATGCCTGCCTCTGTAGGCCTACAAGTAGGCTAGGTTTGTAGGGAATGCCTTCCCCACGCCCCCTACAGGGCAGGTGGTTAGTACATTTATTGTGCACTTCTTAAGATAATAGCAGCCAAGTGTTAACAAATTCATCTCAGTAATTACATTTGAACTGGCTGCGACAAACCACCGTTCATGTTGAGAGATATAGAAGCTCTTGTAGGATAAAGTTATTAGTTAAAAAGAAGGTTAAATTCTTGCTTTCCTTTGAAATGCGGAGGATATTCTGATCAGAAATTAAAACCAGCCCTTGGGCTTATAGTAATGTGACTGCTATTAAGGCAATATGCCTGCATGAATATCCTCAATAATAAATATTTGTTAGATGAAGTAGAGGAAATTGAGATTTAAATCATCTGAAGAGAAAAGAAATTGAGTACTCACGTCTACTTTTAGGTGTCGATCATGCTGTATTTTCCTGTGGGAAGAGAACAAAATTTATATTAGATAGTTGTCATCAGATATTTACAAAGTCATTACATTTTATCCAAATTGATAAAAGAGTGATTGATATATTTTAACATTTAACAAAAACTAGCAATATAAGGAAGTTATAGGATATAAATTGCTTCCAACACATGTTCAAAAATTTTCCAGCTTGATATTTTTGCAGGATAAATGTGGAAAAAAGAAAAGCTTGAGAAGTATCAGAATTGAGTTGCTGAAAATACATTATTACGAAGAAAAAAAATCCCCGAAATTAACTTAAATATTAATTTTATTATTAATAATTATTATTTATTTATTAATATTATTAATAAATCAATGAATACTTTTCAAATGATGAATGAGCTAAATTAGGTTAAAATCCAACGAATGTTTCATGCGTAGACTAGAGGAGAAACTAGAATGATATTATATGTAATCTTTACATTGTTTGTTTACAAAAATAAGAAGGAACGTGATCTTCAGTGTAGACTCGAAGGTCAGTGAAAACAAGGCTATTTAAGTAGCTCTTATCTTTTCACTAAGAGTTCACTAAGAGTGAAAGCAGCGGAGAGCCATCCGACCTTGTGGTAGTAACGAAGTCGTTATCCTAAATTATCAAAGTATATTTCACTAACCTTTCATTTTTATTGTATGTAAACAAAGACGAAAGGAAAATGCCGAGTGCCTAAAAGGATAAAAAAGCGCCAGGCAGGACATTGAGAAAGTATCAAAAGAAACGAAAGGAAAGTACAAATGATCTCGAAACATTGGGGCACATAAAAATCCTACAAGTGAATAGCCGAGAAATAGGAGTTTATCTTTTCCAATGATTACTTTCTAGAATACGTTTATAAATTGTTAGATCTATACCCATCTCATTTATCAAGAGATGGTTCTCTCAGAGGTAATTTTTTGTATTAGTCCAGATTTTGTTTTTGATATGATTTATAAAAATTAAAGTCGCGCAAATTCAGAAAAGGATTAATTAGAGTGAGAATTGAATTCAGGTGCTGATTCATATTCCCGAGCTTTATTCTAGATCAAAAGAACATTCATAAATATTGAAAAAAGTTACCGACTTTTCGAATCGACGACTAAGATGTAGTGAATGTTTAGATTGCTTTCGAATATTGATTGATACCACCGATGCTACGAAGCTTTAAGTGTTCAGGGTTAATTTACACTAATTGAAGAATTGGTAACTGCAATAACGGTCTCCTAAATAATAACAAACAATAGTTTGGAAATTGGTTACTCACTATCATGTAGACTTATCTAAAGAGATCTCGGTAACCAAATTTCATAATCAGGGAGAGATTGTGTTACCCGTTTTAATGAAAATCAGATTCAACTGATTTGTTCATATCATTGACAACCGAAAATACAACGAGCTAAGTTTCATCTATAATACTGCTCCGTCGAAAGAGGAAATACAAATAATAAATCACATGGTCCGGATGGAATAAGGAATGAAGTCTTAAAATTAGGAGGCCGGGAGATAATTCCGTATTTAAAACAAATATTCAACGTAACTATCAACAACGGTCAGATACCGAAAGATTGGAAATCTGCAACGGTAGTTCCTATACATAAAGGAGGAAGTAAAAAGTCTTCAAAGAATTTTAGACCTATCAGCCTAACTAGCGTCGTGTGTAGGATCTTCGAAAAAATTATCACGGACTATTTGAAAAGCTTTTGGGAGTCAGAAGGGTGGCTTAACGAAAGTCAGCATGGGTTTAGGAAAGGCTTTTCTTGCGACATACAAATGCTAGGGTTATATCAAGATTTAATAGAAGCAAAGGACGAGGGAGAACAGGTAGATGCGGTAGCAGTGGATTTAGCAAAAGCCTTTGACGTAGTAGATCACAGTCTGTTAATCCAAAAAATGAGTATGATGGCGGTAGATCCAAGAGTGGTGAAATGGACGGAGGCCTTCATTCGTAATAGAGAGCAGAGAGTAAAAATAGAAAACAAGTTATCAGACCCAATTCAAGTAACTTCAGGGATAGCGAAGGGTAGCATACTAGGACCGCTACTCTTCTTAATATTTATTAATGATATGCCGAGCGTCATAACATCTCGTGTACGACTATTTGCTGATGACTGCGTTATATACAGGGTTATAAAACGGAATGGTGATTGTAATAACTTGCAAAGGGATATCGATGAATTAAATAATTGGGTAAGCTCAAAGAAATTGGATATCGACAAAGATAAATGTAAAGTAATTAGCTTTAATAAGAACAAATTTCAATATTCTTACAATATCGGCGGTAAAGTATTATCTAAAGAAAATAATGTTAAGTACTTGGGAGTTACTTTCAGTAAAGATTTAAAATGGCATGCGCACATTGAGAATATTATAGGTAAAGCCAGTAAAACATTAAATTTTGTAATACGTACTCTCAAAAAATCAAGCAAAAAAATAAATCGCTGGTTAGACCGATACTAGAATTCGGTGAATGTATATGGGACCCTTATCAAATAGGACTTAAAAAGGAATTACAAAAGATACAAATAAAGGCGACTCGGTTCGTGTTGGGGAGATATGAAAAGCGTATCAGCGTTTCTCAGATGTTAAAAGAATAAGGTTGGGATAGTTTGGAAAATAGAAGGAGGAAAAAGAGATTATCAGTATTCTTTAGGTCTTTCGTAGGAATTCCTGCGTACAAGGACATACAATAAGCGGCAAAATAAAAGAGGCAGATTACCTAGATAGGCATGATCATAAATGCAAAGTGAAATGTTTAAAGCAAAGAACCGATAACAGGAAACACTGCTTTTAAACAGAACTATCGAGGAATGGAACAGTCTATCCGCAGAAGTCTTTGAACCTTTCCCAAAAAATGTGAAATGTTTTATTAGGGGTATCTGTAAAATAAATAACATGAAGAGTGAGCCAGCCGATGACGAATAGCCGAGTATATTAGAACAAGATTTACTAACATGGTAGATATGACTTTGTATTCTATGTTTTATTATGGGGAACGGTTGTGTATAGTGTTAAGAATTGTAAATGGATTGTGTAAATGCGTAATATATATATATTAATCATATAAGTTACCACTGGACAATTGTCCACCTATAACTATATTGTAGTTAAAGAATTAAAAGAGAAAATATTAACTGCTCACCTCTGCTGCTTATTCCTCTTCAGTGCCCTCCCACGATCACACAGGGGAAAATCCCAAGTAATACAAGCGCCGAGAAGAAAAAGAGGTTACTACCTGGAAAATTAGAAAGACCAAACTAATTAATTGGTGAATAGCGAATAAAATCAAGGTAAAATTGTAATGTGTATACATAAGAACGAGCGATTGCCAGTATTGATGATTCAAATTAGGACTTTGGTTACGGTTATGTTCAACTATTCCACATTGAAATATTATAGTAGATTTTTGTATTTAATTTAATTGATTTAATTCAACTTGAAGGGTATAAAGAAAAATCAATTCTCCTAATGCTCACTATATCAATCAAGGACAAAAAACATTCTGGGTGAATTAATATGAGATAGAAGTAAAATAAGAACAGAAAATGTCAAAGAAAAGTGAAATACGTTGCGACAATTGTGAAATTTAAGGAATAATTCATTTACAATAACTACTGATTATTTATACTAAACAGTGATTGTGATAGTTAAACAATTTCAAACGAAAACATAAACTAATTTAAAAACATTTAAACAAATAATATATAATGATTGACTAATGTGAAAAAAGGAGATAAAACTAATAAAATAAATAATAAAATTGTATTCAACGCACATGACCTCGAGATTTAAAGTTAAGGTAAGTTGAGGAATGAATCAAAATTTGAATTAATTTCAAAGAAATTATTTAAAAGAATTGATAAAAGAAAAGATAACATGATTAAAGAATTAAAAATACAAGAGTCATCGATTATGAAGTATTCATATTAAATTTCAATTATGGCTTATGTTAAAGTATTAATACATGGCGAGTATATTGAAGATCCAAATTTCTAAAATTCGTCACTAAATCAGTTGACTATATGCACCGAAACCAACGAGAAACAATTAATACTAAATAATATCTGTGGAACAAAGCCACTAATTCAGTTTAAGATGAAAACAGAAAGAACCCAAAAAGGCATGCCATGTCATCCCACATGCGCGAATTTACCGAGTTCGATAATTATATTCATGCAAGGAATCTCTCAGCAAGTAGGAGTTCTGGGTTCAAAACTTTCTTCGTCTGACTTCCCTTCCATTTCTTTCATAACTACGAAAATAATCCACTATTAACTACTCATTGGTGATAAATAAGATGAAAAGGAAAATTCCAAGATGGCCGTCCTTTCATGTTGAAGTCCGATTAAAATACGTGTTTAATAAAAATGAATTCCAATAGAAATTAAATATAGATTACGGAATGAGGCCAAATTCGAATAAAATAAATAGGTAGAGGCATATTGAAACTGGTTTAATTAATTAATTGATCCAAAGCTAATCTGAAATTCAAATGCAGAAACCGTTACAATGGCCGTCGATAGTACTTCTACTCATTCTAGTAAGAATATTCTCGAACATGGTTCTGCACCTAATTATAGCGGAAATCTTAAGAGTGAAGAGACATCGGAAAAGATTCCAAGTGGTTTAATGCTTTCGACAGATAGCGTCTTTTGAAATTAAGAGTAGTAGTTTCAATACTTCAATATAACCATCTTGGCCAAGAATGGCATAAAGAATGGAATAAAGAATACACGTACATTACTGGAAATCACCGTACAGTAAAATATAGTAAGATAATCACATAAAAGATGAATCGGGTAGGCGTCTATTCCATGGCTAATCCTAAGAGTCTTACGTTACGAAGAAATATGTTTAACAACGAATGCCACATAAATAACGATTTAACAAACAATATCATCGTCTTAAAACACAGAAAAAACTTAAAAGTAACTTAAATACTATTAACTTGTATTACTTACCGAAACTGAAGAAATTCGTCGCGGGTGTCTATACGCCTGAAATACTCAGTTTCAGTCAATTTACTTATTAAACATTCTAAGATTTTAACGAGTTGAAAATTTATTACGTTCCACTTAAAGTAAACTTACGATTACTCAATTTTGAAACTTTAACACAGTCTAACAAATTTGAATGTTAACGGTTTTCCCCAAAAATTCTTCAAGATGGCGGTCCTCACCAGGCGAAATTTCCATGCTAAATGAAGATTTAGGCGCGAAAATCTGTGGTTTCGCAAAACGGTGACATCTGATTGGTCCTTCGCTGTTACTTTTTCTGGTCACCCCCCCTCTTATCCCCCTACCGGAGAAAGTTCTAATTATTTAATTATTATTAAATTAATAATTAAAAATTTATAAAATTTTTATTAAACAGAACATACTTAAAATTTAATTTGAAATTTATTGGACAACTAAAGCCCTTCTAAAATTTCGTTAAAAGTTAAATTCGACGTAAGATAGGTGATAGTTATTATGTGACGTAATGATGACGTTCGTTCAGGAATGGTATGAGAAAATGAAATATCGAAAGTTTCAATTCTTTCGAAATTATGAATTGCATTTTATTGAAATTTGATTGGAATAAAATAAATAAAATAATAAATGCGTTACTTTACGTGGGTCTACGTTACGCATATAGTATATACACTTCGTTACGGAAATCCTTAATTTAACAAGAATGAAGTATGAACGATAGTAAGGATTTGAATATTTAAGTTTTTATGTCTTACGGTAACCAATGAAACTGAATTAAAGACGTAAACCACATTAACTCCATGCCATCACACCGAATATTTCTAATAATTATACGAGAACTGAGCGACGAGCATTCTATAAATTATAGGATATACCTTTCATCCGAAGAAAAGTTCTCAGATGTCTTCAATGTATATAACAAGTTTCTTTCGCAAAGACTAATAACAAAAATGCAAAGTATATATCCCCATCCGGTGCTACAAAATATAAATTCATACAATTTACTTTATTTATTTTGAATGATGAGACCGAAAATGAATCCTACATACTTGGTAATGAAGACACCTTATATGAGGAGACAAAAGACTTTTCTACGTAGAATTTTCACTAACCCTCCCCTTTTATGTCCTTGGAGTATTCAGCAAGAGGCCAATTTTAAAATAGAATGAGGCTTACAAGGCAAAATGAGGAGGGAGATATTTTTCGTTCTTTCCTAAATATGCAGGAAAACATTCTTATCACGACCTTCTTTAATGTGTCTACTTAATAGAATGGAAGGTGCCTTACAGCGATTGATGGAGAATGTACACTATTAAAAAAAAATTTCATTCAGGGACAAATCGGCAATTTAGAAAACAAAGAGAAAAGAAACCATAATTTGTCAACATTACTATTAAATCAAAAGTAAGAATAAATAAAATAAGACTTAAGTATTACAAGTAACAATATAGTATGTCTCAGTAGTACATGCTCAACATGCATAGGCTTCAATATCAATAACTACATAGAGTATTGAGTGAGTCGTTGAAAGGAATGAGGCTTACAAGGACAGATAAGGAATGCAGTATTTTGTCTTTTCTTTCTCGCCGAACCAAAATGTTATGAGTGTCAACATAAAGGATAACAATGAAACTATAAATGACATAAATTCATATGATTTAATGAGATAATAGATTCATAATCACTCTCATCTCATGAAGTTTCATTGTATCAAAGCCTGCTTGTGGCAATTTATAGTCTAAAGTGGATGTTGGATAAATTTTATCAATGAATCTCTAAAATATATTTACAAAGGTTACAAAGGATGATTATCATTAATTTATATGACTTAAATCCCATTGAGACAAACTAGTCTGCGAATTATGTGGGCAAAAAAGCAAGCAAAAATTCCATGAAAATGGCATGATTTACTAAGGATATTTAATATAATGCTAAATGTAACTCTTTTATATTGTTTAAACCATAAATGAAGAAATTAGAGATTCGTCAGTTATCTTTCAGTACAAAAATATTCTAATTATATACCCTAGTTCTGTTCTTGGCAATGGCAATACAATATGTACTGAGATATAGTCATTCTTGATCATTATAGTAATTTCAACACTTCTTCAATGATATTAAGAAAACAATTATTCTACAGTAAACCTTCATAGACTCTTCTCACTCAAAGCAATCTGGTTCAGTGAGGAAAGCATATCTCACCCCTCATATTGCATTTGTGTAAGACATTCTACAAGAATTACGTTCATTGATTTAGAAGTTTTACCCAGCCTTTAAACAAAGACAGTTATAAATTTCTGAATAACTGGTACAAGCCTGGATGCCGCTGCTGCCGGCGATTGGAGAAATCTTTGTCTCTAATAAGGAGACCTCAATGCTATTTATTCAATCAGGTAAAAGTAATGTGACATCAGAAGATTCACAAATTTCCACTCATTCTTCTGTGCCTTAAAATATGCTTACAATAATATAAATAACGATTTCCATGCAAAAGTTGAGATTTTGAAATAAATCAAGTCACTCAGTACTAAATTCATATCGACATGCTCTCTTATTGCTCAAATTAGATTGCTAGTGAAATAAATCACAAAACTCGTATAACTCCTTGTAAGAGTAATCATACTTACCTTCCTATCCTATATCAGTCCGGATGATATGTGAAAATACACTAGGAACTCCGTATCCATTAACCTCCAACCAGAAATCCAGCCATTTTGGTTGCGATGACATCTTAACACTGTTGAGTTATATACTTAGAATTCTTAAGAATTAGTGTAGATTCGTGTCAATGCCTGCCTTCACAAGAAATCCAAATAAAGGAATAAGTAATCAATTGAAAATTGCTCTCACCGCTACACTTTGATGCACTCGAAAGAAATCACTGATCGAAAAAAGTCTCTAATGCACAAACACACCTTTATCACGATATGCCACAGCACACAGCACATGTTAAACACACAGCGATTGCAATTCCAGCTATTAACACTATCCTAAGCATTGTAAAACAGCTTATCCATTACAAATAGTTAAGATTTGAAGTCCGAAGAAGCATGGAAGATCTCTTCTCGAGGCTTACACGAGGTCTCTACGTGTTTCCGCGCTTTTGAAAAGGATTGTGGTATACAAAATTATGACGATCGAAACTTGTTCTTCATGTAACCTTTGTACAACTCGCTTCTTTCTCTCTCTAAGTGAATAGTGATCAAGATGGTGCCATTTATATTTTCCTTCGAGTTTCAAATATAACAAAGTGTGAAATGGAGTTTGTGCAGTGTTTAAGTGTTTCATTCTGTGATGTCCTCGAAAATAACATAAGTGGGAATGGAAAGATTCCGGTGTCCGTAGTCATTACTTTTTGCGAGTGTGAAGCACTTGTAATGGCGATGATAGCAAATCTTTCTTCGCCACCTTTTAAATCGTTTGTGCCGAAGAAGCTTGTAAGTCTGATGAAGACCTCATAGAGGTGAGTTAGAAAGTATTCATGTGTTCGAACGTAATATTCCCAATATAATGAGAAATAACCAGGAGAGTTTACAATGGTTATAAATGTATTTTAATATTTCTGGGGAATTTTGTTGAAAGCCATATCAGGTATTAATAGGAACATGGCGAATAGCGTTGAGCGTACTATTCAGGGAATTATATATTGATAAATCATTCATTTTATTTTCAAACTTAGACATCAGTTTCAAACTTATAATAATTGATATACAGATCAATAATACAGTGTTAGTGCTTAAACGATTCCTCAATTTTTCACGAAATAGAACATTCTATATCGGTTTCCTTCTGCCACTGTTTCGTTTCTTTAATTTACTCATTCATCTTAAGCCCTTCTTTTCCAAATGGGCTGTCAATTAATGTTTTTCAGCAAATAGAAATACTTTAATTGCTTTCATAAACTCCTATTAATTTATAATCATAATGTATGTATCAGATTTTTATAATGATGTCAGAAAGTTACAATTATTCTCAAATGCCGTTTGTTTGCAATATTCCGTGAAATGATTAGGACGAAATGATGTTATGATATTGTATCGTGATTATTATATCATTAGTAAAAATATTATAATTTTAATTTAAATGGTATTTATACGATAAGGGACGATATTTCATTTTTGCAAACCATTCGTGAAAGTACGTCATAATTAAGTCACATAATAACTATTACCTATCTTACGTCGAATTTAAGTACGAAATTTTAGAACCGTAAGACATAAAAACTTAAATATTCAAATACTTACTATCGTTCATACGTCATTCTTGTTAAATTAAAGATTTCCGTAACGAAGTGTATATACTATATGCGTAACGTAGACCCACGTAAAGTAACGCATTTATTATTTTTATTTATTTTATTCCAATCAAATTTCAATTAAATGCAATTAATAATTTCGGAAGAATTGAAACTTTCGATAGGATAGGGATGATATTTCATTTTCTCATACCATTCGTGAACGTACGTCATAATGACGTCACATAATAACTATCACCTATCTTACGTCGAATTTAACTTTTAACGAAATTTTAGAAGAGCTTTAGTTGTCCAATAAATTTCAAATTAAATTTTATGTATGTTCTAATTAATAAAAATTTTATAAATTTTTAATTATTAATTTAATAATAATTTAAAAATTAGAACTTTCTCCGGTAGGGGGATAAGAGGGGGGGTGACCAGAAAAGTAACAGCGAAGGACCAATCAGATGTCACCTTTTTGCGAAACCATAGATTTTCGCGCCTAAATCTTTATTTAGTTAGGAGATTTCGCCTGGTGAAGACCGCCATCTTGAAGAATTTTTGTGGAAAACCGTTAACATTCTAATTTCGTGGATTGAATTCGATTCGAAATTTAGTAATCGTGAATTATTATGTAAGTTCAACGCAATAAATTTGCAATATTTAAAGTCCCTTACATTATTTATAGTTAAATTAAGGGTTAGAAAGACATTTCCGACGTCAAGATGATCCTGGTACAACTTGAGAATGTCTTAATTTTGGTAAGTAACATAATTTAATCTTATTTAAATTTCTTGAAATAAATCAGCAATGCAATTTAGTTAATATCGTGAGCTGTTATTTATTATATATTGATCTACTTTTAGGGCGTAATCTTAATTAATATATTTGTTTGTGACGTATAAAATTCTTTAGAGAATAAACGAATCTTACATCTGGATCATAATCACTTAAACGATTATCAAAATTTTCTTATTGAGCAAAGACTTCCAGTTACGTGCATCTAATGTTTCCAATTTTTAATCTGTGACAATACTTAAGATATGAAGCTACGAGACTCGGGTTCTAAACACGCCATCTTAAGAAAGTCGGAAATGATGCTTCGAAACTCTGCCGCGACCGGTTCAAATATTGGCTGTTTAGATCCAGAATAGTTCCGTTATACTTTTCTACTCTTGGACCTTTCTGCCAACTGGTATTGTAATGGAAATTTACGTTTGAATAAGTTAATTATTCTTTTTTGAATACTTAAGTTTAAGTATAACACTGCCATTTGTTATTGATTAATACAATTTCGTAATGTGTCTGTGTAATGTAGTAGGGACTTCTATAGGGATTATATGAGTATTATTAATTTAACATTATTGGGATTATAAGCTGATATTTAAGCCAAACGTGTAACGTATTTACCATCTAAATTTAAAAATTGAAATTCAAATCGGCCCTTATTCTTTTCATCCCTTTTTAAAAATCTAAAACAATTAAATTAAAAATATAAGTTTTCAATAATTTCTAGTTTCAATAAAAATCGATTATTTTTAGTAGATGGCTGTCGTAATAAGTTTGGATAATAAATTTCAAAACTTAATTAATTATTCATTATTTTTCAAGCAATGTTCCTTTGTTTATTCATTAATGGGTACTTATTTATTCTAACCGAGTTTTCGATCGAGATTCCCAATAAATTAATTCCGTCTTTCTACTTTTCCAGATTGTGACATTCTTTCCTTCTCAGAAGTTCTATTACTTGGGAGATTCTCCTGTGCTATCATGGAAGGGCACTCAGGAGTGATAAGCAGCATCAAGGCTACGCGGAGAAGCTCAAGAGGTGAGCAGTAGATGATATTTTCTCTTTTGTATTTCCTCTTTCGATGGAACAGTATTATTGCTGAAACTTAGCTCGTTGTATCTTCGGTTATTAATTTAGTAATCATTGCAGTTGATACCGTATGTCAATAAAACGGGTAACAGGCAATATCTACTATTGATCCGTTCCTTAACGTATTACAGTCAAAGTAAAGAAATTAGTTTTAATAATATCGCATAGCAAGAAAGAACGCTAATAGTGAGACGATTTTTCCGCGAGAGCTATATTCCCACTTATTTCTTCCGAAAAGTTAACAGTGCGATTTAAATACATATTAGAAATGATAATTCCGTTTTTCAAATGCGTTATGATTTTTCAAACATTACTTTATTAAAGATAGCTGCTTAGTAACGACATCCAAGTAATTCAAGTTTTAAATTCGTTTCATTACATGAATATTAATTTCCTTATTTTTCACTATATTAGACGATAAATACTCCTTAAATGAACACAAAGCGAAGGGTAACATTATCATAGAATTCTTTTAAAATAATAAATGTCAAGTTATAATCCTCTTCATTATATAATACGTTAAACGCCACAACTGTTTCGGCATAATTTGGACTTCCCTTTCGTTTCTTTTGACGTGTCTATTTCCAGGCAATTTTCCCCTTATTCACTTCCTCCTTAATGACATGTAATTTATTTTTCGTCTTTGTGTACATACACTGAAAATGAAAGGTTAGTGAAATATACTTTGATAATTTAGGATAAAGACTTCGTTTCTATTCGAAGGTCAGTTGGTTCCCCTCTGCTTTTACCGTTAAGTAAGCTACTTAAATACCCTTGTTTTCACTGACCTTGGAGTCTCGGCTGAAGATTAAGTTCATTCTTAATTTCCGACACAAACAATATAAAAATTATATATTATATTATCCTAGTTTCTCCTCTATTATATGCATGAAACATTCATTGGATTTTAACCGAATTTCGCTCACTCATCAAGTGCAAATAATTTATTGATTTATTAATATTATGAATGCATCGAAAAATAAATAATTATCAATAAAGAATATATTAATAATAATAAATAAATAAAATTAAAATTAAAAAATTTCGAAGAATTTTTTCCCTCGTAATAATATATTTTTACAAACGACTCAATTCTGATGCTTCTCATGCTTTTGTTTATTACATATTTTTTTCTGCAAAATTGTATCTGGCTGGATAATTTTCAACGTGTTGGAAACAATGTCTATCTCTATATACGCCTTACGAAAAAGCACAGGATTTTTTGTAATTATTGAACGAACATTCCCTTGTTTTTCTACAACAAAAATGTTAAGATTCTATTCACCATATTCGTCACAGTGATATTCTTGTTTTGCGTTTAGACGGTAGCATGTAAAATATAGAGTTAACAATATGGGTAGTCTCTAACAGGAATTTCCGACACCTATATTTGTTTCCTGCCAGAATGTTTTGCAGATGTTGATTTGCTATAATTTGGGATTTTAGGAAGCTTTGAAATCTGTGAAATACAGACAGTAAAGAATTCTGCAACTCTAAGAAACGCGCATCATATTTTGTTTTCTCATGATCTGTCTATGAGATGTTCTAAAAATTCCTAGATCCTATAACTTCATTATATTGTTAATTAGTGTTAAATGTTAAAAAAATATCATATACTCTTTCATAAATTTGGATAAACATGTAATTGTTTTGTGAATAACTTATGACAACTATATCTAATATGAATTTTGTTCTCTTCCCACAGGAAAATTCAGCATCATCAACTACTGAATTAGACGTGAGTACTCAATTTCTTTTCTCTTCAGATGATTTAAATCTACATTTCCTCTAGTTCATCTAACAAATATTTATTATTGAGGATATTCCTGCAGGCATATTGCCTTAATAGTAGTCACCTTAAGCCCAAGGGCTGGTTTTGATCTCTGATTTGAATATCCTCCCCATTTCCAAGGAAAGCAAGAATTTAACCTTCTTTTAACTAATAACTTTAGCCTACAAGAGCATCTATATCTCTCAACATGAACGGTGCTTTATCGCAGCCAGTTCAAATATAATTACTAAGATGAATTTGTTAACACTTGGCTGCTATTAACTTAAGAAGTGCACAATAAATGTACTAACCACCTGCCCTGTAGGGGGCGTGGGGAAGGCATTCCCTACAAACCTAGCCTACTTGTAGGCCTACAGAGGCAGGCATCTTTTTCATGGGGCCTTTCTTTCACCTTCTTCTGCAGGGGTGAGGTAACTAAGCACTCACTTCTCACCTGCTCGTTCTTTCTGTCTATGAGGTCGGAGCTTCTCCTTGAAGTTGTGGCAGGGGGCCCTCTAGGCATAGAGGTGAACCCTATAGCACGTCACAACGGCCTGGGGCGGTCCACTTCTTAGGGTGTATAGGTTGTCCCCCCCAATCCCTCCCTTTCCTCCCTCATCAGCTGATTCTACGGAGAACAACTATTATCGACGGCGTGCCGCACTGAGGAGTAAGTTTTGGTGTTGGTAAAAGTAAAGGGATGGTGTAAGAAGAACCGGAAGGAATTTGTAAACGTTAAAAAGATCAAACGTGCCATTTAGCATAATGATAATTTAGTAGACGAATTAATCTCTTCAGTGATTATTATTTTGATTTATTTAAAGAGAACTTTTTAAAATTTGACGATTAACCTTGAAATCAAAGCAGCTTACCGAAGTCTTATAGTTAGAGCATTTCTAGACATTTTCGTGAAACACCTCGCAGTGCTTCCTCAGATTTACGAATTTACCTCTCGAAATTTTTTAACATTTCGTGAAATACAATCCTACCCCTATTTACACATTTACACAGGTATACTTAATGGCGATGGATTTTGGAGATTAAATATTTGTATACTTTACAATTGGAAATGTAGTTTTCTCTTCGATGTATGCATCACCCGACATTAAAACTATATACTTAGATTGCCTATGCTCTCGTGTAGAGTAAATCCTTACCATGAAGGTAATGGAATCACGGTTTATTCGGACGCTAGTTAATGGATTAGAAGAATTCCTAGTTTATTGGAGGGTCCTTCCTCTAATCATTAGTTTCCACCCTTTAAATGTAGCGTTTACTTTTAATCATCACGTTTCTGCATACCGGAACAGTAAACGGCAAAGTCGTTATATTCTTATTTTAAAATACAGTTAGTTCTTAAAAAGCGTCAATTTTAACCTCGTTATTTTTATAAATATACGATATGTACGAAATATACTCGTATGTTAAATTTGTTTTTTTAGTCCGCGATTCATGAGTTGAATAATCTTCAAACTAGGCCATCGTTATCTGTTCAACTTAAATATTTTACTTAAAATTCCATCATAATTTATGCATATAAATATTTAATCAACTAATAAGTTGCAAATTAAATTATTGCATATTTTATAATAAATTTTAATTAAGTTCTGTCGTTATTCACGGAAGAGTTAACTATAGTATTAGCAGGTTATAATTGACAATCTTATGTATAAAGTAGAAAGCTTGTGTGAGTGTTAGTACGCTCGCTAAAGACTCCAGTATCTGAAGTCGCACAAGTTTCAAACTTTTAAGATTGTAAATGTACTCCTGCACAGATAATAGGCTATATTTTATTTACCTAAATGTTCCTAGTTCGACCAGACACTAGAAAAAGCAAAATCATAAGAAATACACGTTAATTTTCCTTCCACCAGTTGTAGGCTAGATCTTTTTTGTACAATTATTACGGAAATATTATTGTATGAAATCAATACAAGCACCAAAAGAATGGAAATAAATAATTTGGGTCGTAAAATATCGTTTTTACCCGTTAACCGGTTGAGAATCAACGAACACTTCAGCTAGCATAGGAATTTTTTCAATCTTTCATTTTGTATGGGAGGGGAACTTCTTATCTATTGCTTGTTTTGGTCTCTTGTCCTATCTTGCCCTTATATTTAGCATTGCAAGGGAAACGCTCTAACGGTTTCCGATGAGAGGATATTAGGATGACAAGGAAGGCAGGTGTTTCATCTGCTGCACCTTGCTTTACATGAATACCGCTTGTCTCGAGCGTCTACTGCCGGGTCAAGGGTCCAAAATTCCAATTGAAAGAATAATAAAAGCAAAGGGATTAACAGTACATAGCCTCGTACATTATTTAGCATTCGTCCAAAATATGATGACAATGTCATGAAGAGTGTCATCTGACGTTCGCTTGCGATGAAAGCAAAGAAAAATTCATCATAAACCATCGCGTAAATTTACAAGTACTACATATTAAGTATCAGAGGTTTAAATTGAGTTTAAATAACAATAAACATAAATTTGAGTATTCCATCTATTTCATAATAAACATTGGATCTCTTTTATGCCCGTAAACACAAATTTGTTAATCACAATTAAATAATGCATGGATATCAGTTCGAATAATTTTGCTTTATGCTCGGAATAATTTTTAATGAAAGTTTAAAAATACCAAAAAGTAAGTCAGTCGCTATCGTAGAGAAGAATGCTATCCGACGAAAATAGAACTCAAGTGAAGATCTAATACGTTTACTTCGAAAATACATTAGGGTAAAGTCCTAAACGTATATCTTGAAGTAAAAAATCTTACAAACACAATACAATGCAAACACAAACACAATACCAAGCAATGAAAAAGTTCATGTAAGGTTTTAAAAGCATATGCATTCAGAGAGTTGAATCGACTTGTCCCTCGCTAATGGCGTGGAAAGAGCAAGTACGTGATTGCAGTGCTTCCGTTTAAGCGAAGCTAACGGGATTAAGTTTGTATGCGGAAAAATCGCTTGGAACTTACAGTAGTTTCTTTTGAATGCAGCACAGTCAAAAGAAAAGACTGCAACAATCTTCTATTTGAATATCGTATAAAACAACGAAATCAATTATTCATTAAATTAATTCACCTTAAGTGAACACGGAAATTTTCCGTTCATATCAAAATGATAGAAATCTATTATAAATCAAAAGGGTAGAATCGAATCGAACCCTAACTGAAATAATGCCCAAAACTTTTTTTTAATTGTTTTCTGCAGTACTTCCTTATTTTAGTTATAAGTATTAAACTAGCCATAGATTTTTTTTCTTTCACAGAATTCGTTTCTCCACGAATATTCACAAACTTCTATCACAATTATTTGGTAGAACAATAGAGACTTTAAGTTATTTTTATTTACAAAATATTCGGTAGATTCATAGCCAAGTGGATGATTATCTTTTCCTTGACTATTTTCAGTTATTTTGTTCTACTTTTCTCGTTATCAATATCTTTAAAAATGCATATCGGAACCTCGAATGACGACCTAGAACTCGGAGAAGTAGGGGTTAGCGCGCTGTCCTGGCATAATGAGCCTCCTCCCCCAGATAGTAATAGCAGTATAGTTAACAAGGGTTTGGCCAAACATTTACACATATGGGCTCCCACCAAAAGCGAACCCACTTATCTGGATCTCCAATTCTATCCTAGTTAGGGCACGTATACTTGTATTGTTTTTTCATTCATTGTTATGCACTAGCTACTGTTATAACTCATTGATGTAACTGATATCCATTGAATAAAATAGTGGATTAGATTAGACGAGGAGTAGTCAACAAGTAGAAATTTTTTAGTGAAATATTAGCATTGGAGCCACTATTATATGATAATAGAGTGCTTACATTAGTGGTCAATTGCATTATGCGGGATGCTTGATGTCGTATCAGTTATTTACATTCTGCGAAATTATACTTTGAGTTTAAATCTCTTTTCGACGTTCTATAAACTACGATGAACATGAGCTGATTCTTAAACAAATAGCAATAATACAATCGGCAAAATTAAATGTCAAATAGACAATAAGGTGGAGGGATTATTATTCTGATCTATCTTTGAATGAAGGTAATGGAGCAAAACTGGTCCAGAGCCACCAGTTTAAGCTCAAGTTGAATTTTCAAACGATGCTTCGTATATCTATGATTATAAGGACTCTTCATGCATATCAATTAAACGGGACGCGCGTGAAAAATAGAAGAGAGGACACATTTTAATAAATGCATTGCAATTAATGCCGCGTCGCCATGTCGAATGAGTGCTTTCAAACCATCGCGGATAATGAGCTCGTCTCGTTAAGAACCTGCCATCGGCTTCGTCCGTTCACCTACTCCTTCCCTCTGGTGGCGTTTACCTCCACTTCTCTCCATAGGGGACCCGTTCATGACCTTCTGCCCTCCCCCTTCGTCCTTATCCCCTTCAAACCCATCCCATTATCCACTTGCGTGCCTCCGGGCACTTGCTTCTCTCGCACCTGCCGACAGCGGCGACAAATTCAACGCCGTTCATTTGAGTGCTCCGTTCACTCAATAATCCTTGTTCTGTTAGTTATTCCGTGCATTAGCGACCTAATTGTTCGGTGCAGTGCAATAGTCGGATCTCTTAGTCGCCAATCTCAATGGATTTTCTATTTACTAAAGAAGAGGTGGGCTCAGAGTGGGAGGTCATCCGTTTAGTACTTTACAACAATCAATTTGAGCAGAAGCACTAAACTAAAAAGTAATAGGAGAGCATTTTTACGATTTCTATAAATCTAATGGATTTTTTACGACATAATGGCATTTTAACTCTGAATTAGAGAGACCTAAGGCAATAGAATTGTTGTTACTTGAAAACGTGTACATACTGGAATTTATTAAAAGCTAAAGCTGTACTATAAACTTGGCAAACGTCCGCCCCTCATCAAAAATAATGTTTTACCCATTTTCTGACATAATATTTCGAGAGTTTTCTTGAAAAGTCATATATCGAAAGAACACAACAGCCAATATTTTACCAAAGAATATAATTCGTCAAATATTCTCAGGCTGATCAAAGATATGCCAAATAGTATGAACTAAACTGTGTGGGTGTCTGAAAAAAATGTTAGAAAGTGCTCAGCTCAACAATATCCTCATACCGAGTTCGTTAAAAAGTGTTTTTCACTCATTTCTGAGTGTTATTATTGATGCAATAAGACACAATGAAAAGGATTCAAATAAAAAATTAATCTCGGGCTTAACAATTATGCTTTTAAAGAAAGGAATTTGCAAATGGCTGTTATTAAAACAGAGGTTTAAATACTCCTTAAGCCGTCGGAAGGAGCAATCAGAGTTCCGCTGGATCAATTCAAAGAACCCCTAAGGACGAAAAGCAAACCTGACCAGCAAATTTAACCGAACCCTATTCGTATTCTCTCCGGCGAAGGATAATGAATTTTAAGTTTGTATAGCTTTTGAAATTTTAAATGTAGCTTTTAAATATTTGTGCTTTTCCATCAACTAAGATCCCCCGAATATTTATAATGGTAATTCATGCTAACGCTGATAGAGTACGTTCATAGAAGACGTAGTCGATATTATTTGCCCTCCTTGTTATATAGGTAATCGTGATACCGCGAGAAAGATCAGAGATGTAGATATTAGAACCAGTCGATTCAAATATTCATTGTTTCCGAGAACGATACGCGTAAATAATCGGATAGGAAAGTAGAGTCATGGCGCTTGCATTCCCAGCCGTACCCTGAAAGGCGGCTTGCAGGGTACGTATGAAGATATAGATGAGACTTCTGTCGTTTGTCAGTGTCTGGGTTTCACTGGTAGTTCAGCTGCAGCAGGTGAGGTCTCGGGAATGTAGGCAAACCGACGAAAGCGCGGTTAAGAAAGCTGTGTGAGGAGAACATTACGAACGTGTTTGCGTTTTATCGAATGACTTATAGGATTAGCTGTTTCTCCCTTTCTTAAGCTGGGTATAACTTCAATATTTGAGCCAGCTTCCTTATTGGAGTCGTACTTCGCTAAATATTTACGTATGCTTTCCATTTATACAGGAATTGTTTGAATGTTTGATCGATAACGCTTAACCAGCTATAGTACTAATACTAACCGAGGAGCTAAAAAATATTCTTACTCTAGGTTACTATTCGGTAATACAATGCAATGAGTAAATTTCTCGGGCAGGTGGAAACGGATTTGTAGCTTTCCATTGAGAATGTTCATGTGATACTAAATATACTTTACATCGTGTTTATATTGATATTAAAGTTATTTTAAGGGCTGCATCAATATCGCAAGCTACAATATGTCACGAGAAACCTCAGAATTCCATCGTCATATAAAGACATGTGACTAAGTATCTAAAATTGTCTAGAGCTAAGCGAGAAACCGCGACCACGACCATTTCCTGCAATACTGCGTTAATGTGATCAACAGTGATACAAGTCTGGGAATTGACTCAGAAATTCATTATCTATAATCACTTGTCAAGAGTATATGTTTTGAAATAGAAAATTTTGAACGGGATTTAACCAAGCGCACTTTAAAATGCCATAGAAAAATAATTTTTGGTGAATGATGTCAAAGAGTTTCCTCTTTCAATTAATGTTTGTTTCATGAAATAGCCTTTAGCATCCACCTTGAAATATTAATTCTAATGCTCTTAATTGATCAACTTTATATAATCTAAATTTCAGTAAACATGATTGATAATAACTGAGAACAAAATATTAAGGAGATAAACAAGGTATGGGATCAAGGCAGGAGCACTACTCCTTTATGATTCCTATGGGAAGACAGAAAAGTAGGATAATTTTTATAAAATATATATAAATTATAAAAACTATACCTTTGTATAATTATGCATCATGCAGCCTTGATGTCTTAATGCCTCTGTAGGACTCTGTAGAAAAGACCATACTGAAAGAGAGTAAACAATCAGACTCAATAATTAATGCCTCACATAAAATTCAATGTTTTCAACAATACCCAATATATAGAGTGAACTTTAGAATTTCATAAATTTCGAGTGAATCTGTTCTGTGAATTCTGTTCCAGTCTTCATATTCAAATAATGATCACAGTACTTATCAGTACATATAATCTGATCTGTAAATTCATTCTTCATTACTAATAAAAGATTTCAAAAATTATTATATTATATTAAAGTTTTAAATTTGCAATAAAAGATTACAAGGTTTTGAAGAAGATAAAATGTAGTCAGCAATATCAGCTCTAACATGTTAGCAACATTGATAATTAATTCAATTCAATAAAATCAACTCTATTTAAAATAAATTAGTAGTTAGTTTCGTGTCACAGACATATTATAGGATTTTTCTTACAACAAAAGTATAGAATAACTATGTTTAAATCCAATACCAATTCCATTACAAATGAGGAAGATAAATATATAGCAGATGAAGATAGTAATGTATGAAAGGATTGGATTAAAGTCACTCTTATCTTTACTTTTTGGAAATAAATCAATGAATATTCAGATCTAAGTGCATTAAATAAAACCTACACCTTCAGAAATTATTTCATTTTCTAGGATTACAGAAATACCAAGGAATCACTTCTGTAGTGTGATAATTACTTTTTATAAAGATATTCTTATCTTAAACTCATAAATTTTATCTGAGAAATCCTTTCAATTCTATATTCAGTAAGAAATCTTGTCGAAGTTGATTATAATTAATCATTTGGTTATCTTTTATCTACTTTGAGGTTACAGTTAGCAGTAAATAGATTTTTAAAGGCAATCAATGACCCTTTAAGCTTTAGCCTCCATTATCAGTATAATATTAGACTATAATAATCCCAATCAAAGAATATTCTGCCTAAATTCATAAGACATGGAATAACTTCCTTGTAATAAACTAACAGAAATTATTATTCTTATATGGTAAAATGACATTTTTACAGACTGTTGTTCTGCTGAATTAAAGCACATTTAGCTACACATAAAGAAAACTCACTTTTTAGAGTCCACAAAACTTTTCTGACTCTACAAAGTGAGTTTTCTTTATGTGTGATCATGAAGGAGTTCCATCAGGTATCATCAAAATCTGTCAAGTTCACATTTAGCTAAAATTTTGCTAAGATACCTAATTATAATTTCTGCATCATTTTTGGAATTAAGATTTATTGCAACACAAACTTCTTATTACTCATTTGACCTCCTTCTCCAGATTAAGTTAAGTTTATATAAATATTAGTTTCCTTTCAAATAAACAGATTATTTTAGTCTTTAAACTTATCTAATTGACATATTCAACAGTGAACTTCTGCTGATAAAAGGAAAGTATGAATTCCTTTAAAAGATAATTCAAAATGAAGTGAAACTAATAAAATAAAAGCTTGTTTTTAAAAAGAATTGAGGAGATATGAAATTGTGGAAAGTGGAAAAATAAGTAACATAACATAGAAAAATTATCATTTCCAATAAAAAGATATTGTATATTCCAGCATGACATAATTGTAATATTATCAGCTCATGTTTGTGTTGCAATATATCTCTCAATGTAAAATACTTCAGGTGTTATAAACATTAATATTTTCTATTTCTTAAAGAACTGTATAATTACATACTCAAATACAAGTTTAGTTCTCAAAATTCAGTTTCAGAATCTTGTAAAGAAACTGTAAGATATGACGCTTATGAAAAGAAATTATGATAGCTAAATCAAAAGTCATTCCTATCAGGAAATAAAAAACTTCATTTTTTAAAACTCTTCCTGCTAATGAAGATATTTGTTACAAAAACAACAGAAAATTGAATAAATACTTCATGATGAAAGGCTAAATTTTTTGTAACTTGAGAAGAGAATCAAGTAATAACTCTTAAAGAATAATGTCAAAAAATAGAAGTTATTTATCAACATCAGAAAATTATGCATATTTACTAGTTGCAATGTAAGCCTCCTATAGGGAATAGTAGTAGTAATAGTAAAAGAAGATGATTAGGAGTGAGATAAAATATTATGAAACAAAACTGAGATGAAATATATGCCATGTTTGCAAGTAAAGTATAGATCAAAGGTTCAAAATTAAAAGAGGGGGATGAAGAAAGTATTAGAGTCAACCTATCTTTAGGAGTTTTATTAAGAATCAGCACATTGTAGGAAAGGGAGAAAGATATTGGAAATATCATAAAACGAATTAGCGACTATTGAAAAGTAATTTCAGCTGATTACATAAATATTATCATCATTTATATGGGATCAACCAAGGAAATAATTTATATAGTTGAGTCTTGATAATGTTTCCTAACAGAAATACAGTCCTATTGTTAAACTTTATATCAGCAGCATTATGTGAGGTTTCATAAAAAAGAAATGCTTAATCAAACTGAAACTCAATTCAACATGTTTCATTCCAAGATGAGGTCACAGAAGTGTTCAAAAAGGAGCATATAGTAAAATAAGAGTAATAAAATGGAGTTAGACAAAGTAGGTATTGAATGCTTGCTTAATTACAAAGATCAAGTAATTAATCTAGTAACAGTATTATATTTAATTTTGAGGTTTAAGTGTGGCACATTGCATCACTTATGCTGGTAATATTCAGAGATTTTAATTGCACATATTATTTGGTTTTTTCCTCAACTATTATTAAAATATCATTCATTGAAACTACCATATATCAGTTTTTCATCTACTTACTTTGTTTGAAATTTTGCCAAATTCTGGTCCCCACAAAATTAAAAAGCTAGTAGATTTCTAAGGAGTCATCATCAACAAATATAGGCCAACTTCATCTAGACATATATATTATGTCCAGATGAATATGTATCACTAGAAGATTCTTTTCTAAACCGTTTATGATAGGTAAAGGCTTGATATACAAGTCTCTAAGAAAGCGCAAATAGTTAAACTGTTCGATATTTAGACAGGGTGACTATAGTATTTTAAATTAAGAGTTAAAATTCATAAATCAAAGATTTCCTAGACATTTTTAACTATTAAGCGCCATGACATCAACAATAATGTCTTACTTCAAATAACGTGGCGCGAAGACGGCTACCTTCAGGCTACGGTACCCGACTTCTGGCGCCGCCAGTTGCTTCGATTAGAACTACTAGAAAATGACATGACGTTTATGAATGCTGGAATCTAACTCAAAATGATTTTAGATTCAACGAAGTCAAATTTATGTATTCACTTTCTATTTTACATTTGAGGATTGTGCCTAATTGCACGGTTATTGTAAGGTAGAATCAGTCTACCTTCGTTACGTGTTTGTTTACTCATGAATGAACTAGTTGATATATTAGATTCAAACTCATACGTACCTCAAAATTGCACCAAGTTGTTATTTATCGAAGTTTTCCCTTTAATAACTTTTCTTTTCCGATTTTTTATTTTTCTCTGTAATAACTTTTGTTTTCTGAAAGATGATTCATAGCAATTTGAAGCAATCGAATGAATTCAAGTTTCATCTGTTTGTCAGCAAGTGCTTGACATTCGAACATTAAACTTACTAAAGTAAACGATGCTTGCAATACACGACATACACTGTTCTAGTCAAACATTGATCTCTTACTCCTATAATTTCTTCTTCTAGTTGTAGCAAAACAGCTGGAAGACTATATCTCTCTGATTTGGATGTTTATCCAGGTAGAATTTTTAGTTAATTTTTTTATGATTAACATCGGCTAATTGGAGCATATCCTCCTAACTAACTATCCTAATGACAACAAGGAATAATAATTGAAATTATGAGAGTTGATGATTTAAGGTAGCATAGGAATCTTTAGCAGTTTATTGTTCCAATAGCATGCAACTATTGCAGAAGCTGGTTTTATTCTTTGGATGAGCTGCAAAGCAAAAGAAAATTCATATATATAACTTGAATGAATATTTAAGTACAAGAATATCATAGGATAAAAGTAAAGACAAATGTAATTATTGCCAGGTTTGTTATTTTGACCTTGCTAATTCTTTTGTCTATAAAAAGGAGCACATGATAGTTCAGTTGGTTTTAAATGTAGAGTAAATGATGCTATTCATAAAGACACATCATAGTTTGGAATACTCTCTAATGGAATTTACATAGCATAGCGAATAAAATTAATTACTACATAGACTGTGGCAGAGTGCTTATTGCGTTAGTACTCCAATCGCAAGGTTCTGGGTTTGAATCATGGCTAATTTTTAAAAGTTTAAATGATTTTATGAAAGAATCTGACTAACCCAATAAGGGTTGGTGGTAGGAAGTGCTACCAGCTGTAAAAGTCAATGCCATAACCAATATTCATCACCAACATATGCGTTTTAAAAAATTATTAGCTAACTCCGTAAGTGATAGGAATAAGTCTATGAAAAAGATCAGTTAATTACAAGCATAATTTCAAAGTACGAGTAGAACCTTGATAAATTTGCAACAAACATAATACACCAAAAAAAGTGCAAGTCTAATGAATGAATTCCAGTATGTAATTAGATTCAATCTTTCAGTTTTTAATAATTGTAATGAATAAAGTTACTACATAGAAACTAAAAGTCACTGAAAAAATATGCATGAATATATTTATGGGGTGATTAGGAAATATAAAAATTTTGTTCATATAACAGCAAGATATATATTTTAGAGATGAACAGCAAAATTATAGTAAATAGAATAATACCATAAGACAAAAAATTGCATGATGCTACTGGAGGACACTAAAGTTTGCTGTAATATCTCAAAATTTGCAGCCTATGTGTGAGAAATGAGTCAATCTGAAACATAAAATAGTAAATGCTGATGTGGAAAAAGAAATTTTATTTTTTCAAAAATTTATTCATCACAGCATATAATTCACACTTTGGTTTGTTTAAAATAAAGTGTATTTAAACTGCAACTGAAAATTTTTCGCTCGTCAAATTAAATACTTTGTGCATTAAATGGAATGCATGGAGACATAGCACCAAGAGTTCCACATTGAGCTTATATGAGATAATGCTTGAGCAAAAATACATTTTTCCAAACTTTTATGCACAGCAAGAAATATGTTCTGGAATTGCCTTAATGCTTGAATTCTTTGATTCACATATATGGCATGATTTTTAAATAAGGATATTTAATTAAGAATTGTACTTCCTGAAAATATAATATATTACACAATGAAGCATTGAGATTAATCATAGTGATTCAACACAATCATTTAGCACATTCACTGGATAAATTATGCTCTCGAAGATACCAATTGAACTGATTCAGAAATATTATATTTCCTTGAAGAGAGCATTTCTTATAATTATAAAATTAAATGAGAGATATGTCTAACTCTTTGGCAAATAACTATTTGGCCAATCATATTGATAACTAATTTCAATGTATGTAGACAATAAACATAAATACAATGTTATGACTATCATCCCATACACATAATCCATTTAATTTCTTGCATAATCAAGAAAGGAACTATACATTTTCCATTAATAATCATGGAAAATATCTGAAGATTAATTTCATCACAATGCCAGAAATAGAACTATTATATCATAAGTAAAACAAAACTGATGTTAAAAAAATTTGAAAGAAATTCAGAGTTAATTTAAACACAACGATTTTTAACAGCAATGTTGGATACAGATAAATAAGAATTTTGTTCTTATTTCTCATTAAATCAAATGAAAATTAAATCAAGGAACTAACTTACATGAATTATCACATCAAAGTGTCAAAATATAAAGAAATTAGAAGAAGGTATAAGTAGATTTCAACAGTAACACCATTACTTACATTCAACATTGATGATATTGAACAATTTAAATGAGAACATGTAATATACATCTTGAAACACCAACAGTTTCATTCAGAAAATACAGACATCTTGAACACTTCTCCATACTTAGGAGTTAAGCTTAATCTGTGTCATGCTGACATCAATATTTTATCAATCTACAAGTTAGGAAAGCATTTCATCTGGTGATAAATCAACAGCAATGTCTTTAATAGAAGCTAAAAGACACGTAGACATCAGTAGTAATCATGCCAGATCCAAGAATATAACATCATCACAATCAAGCTAATCTTCCAAAATACACTACACTTGGTTTCTTCAGTCCTCATTAACAGTGAGATCATGATGCTGCACCATGTGTTTAAGCTTCTTGTCTTGATTTAACAATTAAACCTTGATGCATTGCAAGGATATTTGAAGCAGATCCTTCTGAAGTGAACATTTTAACAGCTGAATATATTTTACTAGCGATGGTCAGAATTGTAACTACTTAATGCATAAAATAGCATAGAAGTGATAAGTATACAAAATAGCTGAATATTTTTGGAATATATTTAGTCAGAAAAGCCACAATCTTCGTATTCTAAAATTTTAAATACGTTTAAAACACCCCAGTATCACTTCTTTATGGCCATTGAAGAAGTATGAAAAACAGATCTATCAAAATGTAACAGCAGCTATGTCAAAACAGTTATGAGGAAGAATGTTCACATTCCATTTTTCATATAAAAGTTTTTATATATACATATGCTTCAGTGCCACTGTTTAATCATTTTCATCTAAATGAAAACATAACTGTAGTCTGATTTATTGCATAAATGGAAAAATGCATTGAGGAAATCACGTGAAACATTGATTTAGAAACCATCTTAACTCCATTTTTCTATATTAGATTTAACACTTGAAAAAAATTGCAGTGAGTAAAAACTAGTGCAAACTTGAAATAATTTAATGGCAAGAAATATGTGTTCAAGGAAATATTATTGGTGGCCTCTGAGAAAATCATAATTAACAACCAAAAGTGCCCTTAAAATGAATACAGCCTACATGATATATATGTACTGAATGTATGTCCAGCAATTATATTCAGAGAAGTTATTTGGTCAAAGGTTACTGCAAAGAAAATTGTCGTATCGCTTCTGAGAAAGAGAAACACTCAAGCCAGTCAATTTCTAATCACTCCACTGAACTTTGGGATGATGCTCAAAAGGATGAAGATATGACAGGAATTCGTCAATTGCAAACATTTGAGAGCAATGATTTAGGCTCAATGTTTCATGAATTGGAACTGAAAAAGTAATTTGTTATGGCACAAATATTTGTTTGGAGGATATCCTTCAACTCACGAATGACAATGTTCTTTCTGGACTAGAAAATTCAGTTAACTTTAAGAGTTAACTCAGTATCCCGCCGATGTCATTCACTCGTAACAACACTTGTCAATGGCTTGTATGGCACAGTAGGGGTGTCCCTGCGTCTAAACGTCACCCACGTGTAAATCAAACTACCTATGACACTAAGATTAATTCCAACAAAGTTCAAGACAGAGAAAACGTAATCACCTCCAATTACCATTCCTAAGTACGTCACACATATATTTTTTAAGCATCCTATTATGGTGGTCGTTAATGCTGAATTATAAAAGGTACAGACGATTACACTGTAAGACAATATAAATCCCATCACACAGGACAACAAGAACTGGGATAAGAACAAAGGATCCGTCCAATCTTTGAATTCCGCAGCTTTTTCGAGTTCACCGGCTTGCCAGGCAAACAATAACGCTGGAGGCATCATGAATAAAGAGTTATAAAACATTAATCCATATTTACCAAGCTCTTTGGAGTCAAGTTTCTTCTTCATATACACACCATTTGCGGCGGTGAAAAAGTCATTGAGCAAAACAAATACATACCCTTCAAGATTGAATGCTAGATCATCACTAGCAGCTACCATAGCACCTATTATCATAATATAAACAGATATCTGTACAATGAGACTTGGTCTTACCCCAAGAATGTAAAATTCAGCTATCATTGTCATTAAAATAGAAAATCTTCTCAATGCAGTGAACATAGGTAAACTGAGCTGCTTGGTTCCACCGAGGCCGAAAACCATATTTCCTATGAAAATAATAGGCAATGGCCATATTTTCCCGAAAGTATCGAAACCAATGTCAGGAAAATCGAGGATTCTCAATTTTTTCGCAGAATAAAGCACAACGATTGTAGCGATCATTTGCCCTAATCCAAGTACTTGAAAAGATGGGAATCCATAGGTAGTCAACACTGTTTTATTAATTACAGTTATCATAAAGGATGAAACTCCATAAAATATAGCTGATATAACACACAGGAACAAATTGGAGCGCTGAGTTGAGTCTCCTGGATTATTTGCACCGTTTGCACCCTCCATCGTGACGTTTCAAATAAAAACTTCACTAACTACATCACCTGTGACAACCAATATTAAACAGCGAAGATTCAATTTCCACAAACTTGAGAGAATTTTGTAGTAGGAAAACACCCATGCAGTAGACTTATCAGCGTGGAACTAAAACTTGAAGGTTACCAACAAGATGATGCCACTGTCCTTAAGGAAACAATGATGACTTCACTCACTGACGCCGTCATTTTCGAAGCTGCCTTGAAGCAGAGCGAATAAATTAGCAAACGATTAGAATATCCACAACTTTTGGAAGATGGGCCAGAAACTGATAATCTACCATGACGACTGATTACATTCCACAACACTTACTGCTCGTAAGCCGGGCTCACTCCCATGAGCACCATAACAAGTGAGTGTTGAAATCATACAAATAGCGGTAACTTTGAAATATTTTCATCCGTCCATTTATTGTTACTTTTTTCTACTGGAAACAGAACACCTACCGATTAGTACCCATACAGAATAAGAATTATTATCTTTGATAAGGTGTTTTTGGCGAATATTGTAATTCAGATGTTTTCATTCATGTCGTAAGAATATTACATAGGCCGTCCCAGTCGGGAGTGCGTGCTTTGTTTACCAACCATACCGAAAGTGAAAGTCAGATTTCTATCGAGGATAAGAAAACGGACAAAGTGGATGTCAAATAGATGGAGAATACCTTGACTTCGATTTGAATTCCCGAAATATTCGTTATTTGATTCCAACGCTAAAATTAAATAAACACTAAATTAAACTAAATAGCCATCCATTTCCGTGAACTATAGTTATTGTTGATCCGTTAGTGGAATATAATACAACGATCTTTCAAAATAACTTTTATTTGCGTTTATGAAATCGTAAGGCTTCGGAAATTTGGCGAGATCTCGTGATAAATAGATTTCTTAGTAACAGAAGGAGCTCTTTATAAAAATCTTAAATAAAAAAGATATCACAAGTATGTTATATTGTTAGCTAATAATTCATTTGAGAGTACTTTTGCAGAAAAGCGCGCTATGTGTGTTTCGCTTGCAATTTTGTTTCATATAAACTCTTTCGTTTCTTTGCTGTAAAATTTGCGGGAAGAAGGACAAAAATTTTGAAATCCAGATACTATTACAATGAGCTCCCTTGATGACTGTGGCGGTTTTCGGGATTCAGCAATGGAAGTCCTTTCGATTTACTATGTCTGCCAATGCTACTGTTGGCTTCTTCGGTTCTCCTCGAACTGTGAAATCCAACATTGCGTTGGCAAAACTTCATAAATCGAGAAGACTTCCACGGCTGATTTCCCAAAACCCGCCGTTGGCATGGAGCATCAGCGTAGCGAAAACCTTCTTGTTTGAGCTCAAATGAGCTTCCATGTCGAAATGTCGATTCCACGTTTAATATATTTCTGTAGGACCAGTAAAGAGAGATTCACATTGAATGCCAAATATTCAGGTCCCGGTCATAAAAAGATAACTTCTTAATTGTAAATGGAAGTAACATACTTGCAATGGATGTTTTTGGTCAAATATCAGGCCTTATATATACATAAATACTTAACACATAGGCAACGGAGGCGAGGAAGGGGGCCGTGGATCCATAGGGAATTTGGAAATCTTGCACCCGTCGCCATCAATTGGCCCATTGATTGGTATACCTCGAGTATTCTTTTTCTTGTAAATATATTTGGCCCAAAGTAATAACAACATCGTTGCTCACTTATATTGGCAACTATTTAGCTTTTGTTATCACTCATTTATCCGAATTATTTTCCAAAATTTCGTTGCATTTCATTCATGCGTTTCATTATATTAATTATCCATCGACAAAACCCTAGAAGATAACTTATATATCCGTTCCTTTTTAATCACTCTCTGTGGATATCTCTGCAGCTCTACTGTGATTTGAAAATATCCGTAAAATTTTTCATTTCAATTTAATATTGAATCGTTGCTTAGGATTTCAGCTAATTCTAAGTAAGTATATGTCGGCAGTAAAATTCCTTTCATTGTCTCCCTCTCATTCTTCCCCTTTAAGAAGATACAGGTTAACTTTTTATCCTCGTGATAAAGCGTAAAAAATAAATATGCAGATAATTTTAAACCTCTTCCTTCGGAATTATACGTTGAAAGCGTATGAGTTAAAAGAACTACAGAATTTCATTTTGAGCGGAAATAAAGGTTTGAATACTTTCTAGAAAGGAAAACCTTCTCCTTAAGAGGAATGTTTCATTCAAAGGTATGAGGATGAAGGGATGAGAGCGTCGGACATTCAACTTCTGAGTCATCAAACGCTGTAACTTCCGTTTCAAATACTGCAAACTGTTTAGACTATCCATCTAGCTCTATAAAATGAACATTTTACGAGGGAAATTCTAAATGTTTGACGAATTTAGTCTTGAATAATATAATAGTTGTTATTAACAAGTGTTTGATTGGACAAGGAAAGAAAGTCTTAACATCTTCATCCTTTCCGTTTGTTGACTGCAAGGAAGATGAAGCCAGATAAAGCAAAAATCCTGAGTATGAAAACGCCCTACAAAAATGGTACTGATTGAGGACTAAATAGATGTATGCTTTCACTTCAAAATTTCTATTCTGTGAACGGAGGAATAGAAAATTAGAAACTGAAAACATATCATCGGTACGAGAAAAAGAAAGTTCGGCAATTTTATTGCTACTAAACCCCTATTTCGTATCACATCAAGGTTAAAAGTCCTTATGAAACGTTCAAAAGTGTTAAATAATGAACAGGAAATGGAACATAGTCACGGAAACTGAGCTTTAGAGAGGGAAATATTCATAAGGAAAACGGTTTTATTCGGGCGAGTTTGAGATTAGTTAGTCTTTTCTTATATCTGACCCATCTTCATTTAAAATTTGAAACAAAGAGATAGCTTGAGAAAATGCATAGGAAAAACAACTTTGTTAGTACATAAGCCTAAGATGTGCATAGGAAAAAATTCAATATAGTATGTTAAGTAAAAACTGCAAAATGAGCGGAGTGTGAAAAACCTGCCATACTAGCAAATAGCTAACCAAGGCTAAATAAAACGGTAGATAATGAGATCTGAAACCTAGGAAACCATACAAGTACCGTTAAAATGACTGATATAAATAGAAATACATTATCATAAAACATGAACGGATTAAGAATATGATGACATATAAAAAAACTTGGTTACAAGATAGGTCAGTATGAAAAATAACAGTAAAATACTGAAATGAACATAAAAGGAAATTAAAGAATTTATTTATGTTAACCTTCTTTGCCAATGCAAAAATGTTGGCCCGTAAAAAGTTAAAGCTATTCGGGAATATGATATTAGTGTAAACGTAGTTTCACCTATCGAGGTGGAGAATTGAGAATAAGTTCACTAGAACAATTACAATCAATGCAATTACAATGTACATTTTTGTCAATAAAATGTAAGCTATGTTGTATGTGATACGACTTTCCCAACTTACATCCCCTCCTTTTCCTTTATCGATTGAGACATTCTGAAAAGGCAACAGCTATAAAATATGCGGTGTATACAAAGAAGGACTAATAACTGATCGGGCAGTTAGAAATTGATTTGCTCAACTCCGTTCTGGAGATATGACCTTAAAAGATGAACCGAGGGCGGGGCGTCCTTCCATCCTTTATGACAACACTCTAAAGGCAATATTGGAACAAAATCCACGTCAATCAACCAGTGATATAGCAGAAAGGTTGAACTCATCACAATCAACTGTTTGCCGCCAACTGATGAAATTAGGGGAAGTCAGCAAGTTAGGAGTATGAGTACCTCACAACCTCAGTAAACGGAATAAAGAAGGTCATTTTTCAATCTCCATAAGTATGTTATAAGGGGTAAAAATTGAGTTTTTCTTAGAAAGGATTATGATAGACTATGAAAATGGGTTTACCTATGACATTCTCGTCCGAAAAAGAGTGGCGTAGTAAGAATCAACCAGACCCAAAGGTAAACATCCATGGAAACAAGATTTTGATGTGTGTATGGTGAGATAGTCGAGGTACATACAATTATCACAAGTAAGTCGAGTTTAGCAATTTCAGCAGATACATACATTTAGCAGCAGGAAAAAGTGGGAGGATAACTCCATGAAATCCGTTCTGCACTCGTCAATCCCAAAGCGTCATATTGACTCGAGAAAATATTCTTGGATTGTCTGTTTTACCACATCTACCTTAGTTCCTGGACCTTGCCCCGACTAACTGCTCTTTATAAAAACCTTTTGATTGGAAAAAACTTCAATTCTTAAGAGTAAGTCATATGTCGAAAATTTCTTTCAATCCAAAACAATCCCATTTCTTAAGGATGGAATTGATAAGCTGCCAGAAAGATGATAGAATGTCATACATTAAGCACTTGATGAAAGCAAAATAAATGAAACAGAAGTTATTTATGACTCGACCTAATAATTAGAAAGACAGCAAGATAAACTAAAACCTGTCTTAGACTTAAATGAGAGCCCTCTTTGAAGCCAGACATGTCCCCCGATTACCCTCTAATTTAATGGCATAAACTTGGCCCAGATAATCTTGATATCTTAAGGGGACCGGTGTACAAAGGAAAGCACGTACGGAAGACATTTACTTTCGGAATAATTTTTGGGCCTCCAGAATAACATTTTCTATCGCTCCTTCACAACCCCGAGTAGGATATTTCGTGTTTTGGTCATACAGTAGCTCGCAACTTCGTATGATCTCTCTTGTTAGCCTCCCCAAATTTCTCCAATAGTATTTTTCCCTCAACCTTCGAGGCCCCACAACGACCGAGGTTAGTGTGCGCACATCACACCAATTTGTTTTTCAAAGACTCATGGATCCACACCTCAAATTCTTCACCTAGCATCGTAAACAACCCACTGTAGTTTTTCCCGTTTCCTCATTTATTATTTTTCTCACCCTCATGATCCTTTCGCCCCAGCGCCTCCAGGAGTTCCCTCATTTCTTTTAGCTGGTCTTCATCTCTCCGAATTTGCGCTTGTTTCCCATATTTCCATTCGGAAAAGTATCCATCGCCGCCTCAGCAAAACACATTTATAAGAGTTTCGGAAGACTCTCCAAACTCCGAATGTGCCGGTTACCGTGGGACGAATTCTTCAAAACTTCTTGTTCATTAACAGCCGAGTTCCAATTTCTTTTCATTCAAAACTCCAGTTGTCTCCCTGATCGGGATGCTCTCCAACATATCCAATCTGGTACTAAATTCCGTTCACCGGGCCAAACTCCATCAACTCCAGAAGAACTGCAGTACCAAAAGGCTTAAGTGATTATTGTTACTACTTTCTGCAGACGGTTGTGTAGGTGAGAAGAGAACCAAGTCAAGAGACTGAAATGATGATTGAACCGAATATACTAAGTTTGGCCGTCACAATATCTATATCAATCGAGTCGAATGCTTTAGTGGAAACGAGAAGTACTTCCGCAGTTAATTTTTTACCATCCATGGACTAACGGATACTACCTGTTTTCTTTACGAACGTAGAAAAGGTGGAAGTAGAGGTTCGAAAGCCAGATTGCCAAAGGTTAAGATAGGAAATTCGATCGATGAATTCGGTAATATGGTCGTTAACCTGCTTCTTACGAGCTTTAGATAATACATTAAGAAAGCTAATTGGTCCATACTCATTACAAATATAGCCATTAGATTTCGCATTTCTCGGAATCGGGCGGATTAATGCCTGTATTAATTGCGAGAGAGATTTTCCTTGATGGAGATAACTATTCTTTATGTTAGTTATTAAAGCTCATATAATATTTATCAACTTGTTAATTAAGAGAATAGGAATGTCACCACCTCCCTAAACTATGAATTTTATTCTTCTCATCGCCCTCAGCACTTGTAATTGAGAAACAGGTTTAAAGAAAAAGCTAGTATGACGAGGGGGAACAATAGTTTTCGAAGCTAGGCTATCTATTAAATGTCGCTTGATTTCGAGATCGATTTACTATGTTAAGGAAGTAAGAATTTTTCCTTGAGAGCATTAAGACTTTTTGAAAAAGCAACGGAGATTCCTTGGGTTTCTCTAATACCAAAGCCACGTAATGTTTCCATAAGGCACCATATTTCTAAATATAAATCCTGCATAGGATTTGCGTTTAGTAATAAAGAGCACGCATCACATTTTTGTGTTCCTAATTTATTGCTGTCATCCGTTTCTCAAGCGTTCATACTCGTTAAATATTTTTACACTCCTTCAAAGTTTGAAATGACGGAAAATCGAATCGCGCTGTGTCATTTTCTGTTCTTCTGCTGATGCCAACGAGCGAAAGGCTTAGAGACTTATTAATCTAATAGGTGCATTTAAATCAAGTAAATTAAAAAGGAGAGTATCAAAATTTTGACTTTTTCATCTAATTTGTAGGTAAATTCTATATCATTTCATGGCAGAAGGGTTGCATCATGAATAAATTTATCTCAATTTATATTTATTGTGTCGCGATAGTGAATATGCTTTTGTTTACGTTTCAGTCTTATAGGAGAATACGATTAATATATCGCATCATAAAGGGATATTCCGGGTGTTTAGAACTGTCCTTTTGGTTTAACTCCATCTGCATTGGCAGTAAACATGATATCAATTCAGGTGAAAGAATTTCAGGTATTTTGTGATGATTGCAGTGGGAGAAGAGATAAGCTATAAGCTGTAAATGCCTTTTTCAGGAATGTCGAGTCTTAGATATTGTCATTCATGTGTCATTTGATTGTCATTTGATTCGCCAATCATCAATATATGTTCATCTTATTGGCCAAGTTTTGCTATCGATATCTATTAAGTTTCCAGTTTTTGGTAGCCACTACATTACTTCAAGTAGTATTCTTTTATTGTTGCTGTTAAAATGAACTCAATTTAACTTCTAGCCTTTTGCTATAAATTAGTTCACTGGAGAGGATAATGTTGAATTGCATACCACTGCGAACGTATATTACGACACCACCTCCACCTCTTGCCAGTTCATTACGATATGTGTATGTACCCTGGTATCGTAACTAAAGATGAGAGAATTTTTGGATTTAACCATAATTCCGCTAATGCAATGACCTGGATGTCTGAACGCGGAAGAATTGCACGTAGTTCGTTGAAGTGCGGAATTAATCTTTGGACATCTGAAGACATCAGTTGAGAAGGTCGAGGAAATAGTCGAAATTTGTCCGTCAATATATCTTGAGCACTTAGAATAGTGTTTCTATTATAAGCAGAAATTGTTTTTAGTTAATAGTCTCCGTTATGTTGGTTGATGACTGGCGAGGAAATGAAATGAGATGCATGAGGATTTCAGAAAGACCTCTAGGACGATGAGATGAAGAAATCGGAATAAGATAAACGTGGCGGGAAATGAGATAAAAGGGAAATAGGCGGGAAATGAGATAAACGCTCTAATTTTAAGTAAATGGAAAAAGATACCGTTTATTTGTGGGTAAATAACCTTTACTAACCCTTTCATACTAATTCTATTAAAAAAAGCATATCCTCCATTAAAAGTTAGAGGCGATTCACATCCGATCCGAGCATTACCACATTTCAACGCCCTTTTACTGAATTCCTTCCTATATTAAACGAATATCTCGTGGCGTTTCCGACACTGTAAATGCCCTTTTGCAAATAAGAGTATGGTGAGAAATTTTACTTCCGGATCAAATTATTCTAAAAATTTCCTCAGTGAAATAAGAGATAAATCTATGTCCTTTCTTCCTTGTGCTTCTATTTTGTTGAATAGAATTTATAGAGTTAATACGCGAGGACATGCGATACCGAATACTACGGGTATTATTGATACTTTCGAATGTGTTTCACAAATGAACGTACTGCCGAGAGTTACTGTAGGGTAAAGATGACATTTATTACCCAGTCTTTATGAAAGACGAACGTAATGCGCGATGGAATTCTTGATGGAAAAATCACTCTCAAATAGAAACGTATTTAATATAAAGGGCCTTCAAGAAAAGTTAGAAGTGTGCTTTCAGACGGATACGCACTCATATAGATTGTACTGTTACATTTCAGTAAATCTAAATGTCCCTTACGGACGAGTAAATCACCAGCATTATTCTGGAACAAGAAAGTCATACTTGAAGTAAGTGAAGCATAAATGGAGGCAAAACGCTCATAACTATAAGCTCATCCCCCTAGTCTAACACAAATGTGCTATGTTGTGCAGAATCTGGCTATATGGGGCTGAAATTCATTTCATTCCAAGGTTTCTCTATATACTGACCAGTGGTGTCAGAGGGCCTTTGGCAACTCGGGGTTTGGTAGAGTAATAGCCAAAAGGAGAAGGGTAGTAAGAGGGAGGATTATAAGGGAAAATCTTTTTTGGGAGGGAGATAAGGAGAAAGGTATGAATATACATACCTTTCTCAAAAAAATTTAGGCTTTGGAGGCAAGTAACCGATATCGCGAATTTTCTCTCTTATTAGCGTAAACGTTAGTCTGGTAGTATCGAACGACATGGCATTAAGTATGGTTTCCCCTGATATGAACGAATGTGTTCACCAATATTTACCTATTTTTTCCACTTTAGAGACAAGAACAGAGGCATCTAACAAGCAACAAACTTGCCCTGCATTTCCTGTTATTTTTTTACCGTCATTTACGCTTCTGAAGGATTGTATAGCATACAGAGAGAATTGCATAGAAAAAAATATGTTCGAAGCAATAAGACAAAACCGGAGCATGATACATATATTTAACGGAAAGGAAAATACAATCACTTTGTAAAGTTCTACTTAATAATTTACAACAAATATCACAACTACACCTTCCACAACTAATTAATTTTAACTCTCCTTAACTCACTCCATCCCCGCCCCTTTTTTGTTTTGTTATTTATTGTCTTCAATTTTGCTATCAGTGCCCGATGATGTCTCAGAGAGACGAAACATGTTGCATGTATAATTAAAATTATCCAGTAGAAATTTACAAAGTGATTGTATCTTTTCCTGTAATGGAGTGCTACAATGTTGCGGCAAACTCAATTTATCAGATATTTAACGATATGAAGAAATTTAAACAGAGTAAAATTTAAAAAAAGACTTCTTCTATGGGCTTCTTTGAAATTAATAGATACTATAAACATCCCTAAATAATCCTGTTCTTAAGACTTATAAGAAAGTTTATCTTGGGTAGTCTCCATTATCTTGGATCTTTATTGCAAGGGTAGTCTCAATAAAAAAAGGAGATTTCGGAATGCGTTGTGATAGACGAGAGACAATGCGACTGCCATCTAGCGGGGACGACATGTAAGACATCAAAGATTTCGTATGATTCATTCTTCTTACACTACAGTCAGAGGCGACGGCTTTTGCTGCTTTTATTACAGCGAGCAGGTTAAGTGACTTGAGCGATTATCCCTCAAAGGACGTAATAATTAGCCAAAGTATCAACCCCTCTTTAGCGATAATGTGGAAATCGATTTCAATAATTATGTTCCTGCTCCCTGCTGGCATTTCCTCTATCTTGAACTTTTGCTTTTTTACTACCTCTTGTATTTCTTACGTATTTATGTATGTCCATACACTATCTGTGATGGCAGTTGATTGAAACGTAATTATAATTAAAAGAAAGAGAGCTTTGAATTGCATCATAAGTAGTTAAGGTCTCCCTCGCTTAAGAAGAGAGATAAATTCTGAAAAACAGTCATGCAAAAAGAAATTTTTCTTAAACAAATAATAAAATCCTTATATATCCTATCATTAGATATTATATAATATATTTTCGTGTTAAAGCGGGAGTTTGTTCGTGTTATGCGAATAGGTTCACAAATGGCAAGAAGTGTTAATGGGGATTTTGAGTTGAATGAACTCAAGTTAATCGAGGGTTACGTGTGTTAAATAAATTCTACGAATATTCGCGTCGTAAGCCGAAAACCCATTTTCCTCAACTCAATTTCTCAATAATATAGATAACCGTAATATGAGGTTACGAAACCGGAAAGTATCAAATAATTAAGATAGTGAAATCGAGAAAAAGGAGGAAATTCGACGAAAATTACTTATAGGTCAAGCTTAAAAACGTTTCCCGTAAAAAGTTGAGACAGCCTTTATGTAAAAAACCTTTTACTTTCTATAAAAATTGCCAGATAATCTCTGAATAATGCTTATCATTACGAAGATTACACCAGGATATTGACGAAAGAATATTCTTTGTGATCGGTATACGCGAGAGTTGTGAAAACGTCGCGAATACCAAAATCGCGGATACTGGTCCATATGGTCGCGTTATATCTTTCAGGATAGGGTCTGTTTTATAGTATGAACCATGCAAAAAAGAACTATTTCAAGATAAGATTTATTAAGGCTTATATTTTATTAATTTGACTTTGAAGAATATTTTATCGGTTTAGATCATTTCAATTAGTATCAATCAATGCGGCATCCTAAGAAAAAGCAACATTAGAAGAGTTCAATAAAAATAGAGAGAGGATGTATTTGAAAATAAGAGGCAACTTCAATATCACTATAGTAATATCAGCTTTAAATAAAAATACAGATCGGACAACCCTTATTAGAAAGTGAGGGAGTCAATACAATTATTGCATACAAAAAATAAGTTCGGCAAAATTTAAAAAGTTTGATAAAAATTAAAACATAATATTTCTCCTAAAAAAACCATGATTATATAGCAAAAAAGACAACTTCGCATGTAAATTTAACAAATATCCAAAATTCTTTAACTTCTCTCCGCTCGATATTCTAAACGCAATTTTATTTACAAATCACTACTAAGTTCTGCAATTTGAATGCACAAATAAATTCATCGATGAAAATAATAAAAGATAACTAGAAAATCATAAAAAAATAATTACTATAATGTTAATTTGTCATTGAATATGAATCAGATTAGGATATTTCGTGAAGATTAAGAAGAGGTCGTATGGTTTGGGATGTGATACCGTTGAGGTAATGGGATGTTTCGGAAACCTGCATGATGGAGCAAGCAGTAATTTAAGCCCATTTCTAAACGTTGACCTCCTTACAATATTAGAATCGAAATCCAACACTTCTTGAGCTATTTGATCTGCATTATGAAAGTATTCGGGAAGTTATTCCGCATCAACTCCTTTTATCTTTTCCACCGACTGTTTTTTTGGACCACAAATTCTCCTTAAACAACTCTATATTGTGTACTTCCACTAACTCTTGCATCAATATCCTGCATATTTGAAACCCCGGGCTTCTGGTGAGCCAAACGGGCAGTACATTCGTTTTTGCTGAAAGCGGTCCCAGGTTCGATTCCTAGTGAGAAACCATTAGCGCGAAATGACCTCAACTGTCTTAGCACAATTAATAACATTTGAATTTTCCCTTTTTTTTCACGATAGCCCGTGATTTTCTTCATTATTATTGGTAAATCCTTTCTAACGATATCTTAAAATTCAAAAATACCTTATATATTTTCGAAGCTCGATTCATTGTCATTTTCGTTACTGTCTCCAATGCCCCATTGATTTTCTCATGGTAGTCTTTTTCTTGACTTTCAGAAAAATATTCCCAGAGTTGTCTTACTTTCCTTGTATTTTAAGGATTTCCGTCAGATAAGGCCGTATGTAATTTGAATGGACATGACACCCTGATAAAGCAGCTTAATTAGGAAATCGTAGCAGGCGACAGGAAAACCCCTGATGATGCTATGAAAATATATAAGTATGGTAGGCGAAAAGTGGCATCATCAAGTAAAAGCAATACTTTGAATCCAATTTTATGCTTACGACAATCACGTTCAACTCCTGGGCAAAATAAAATGCGTTAACTATTCTTCGAATAGAAAGTTAGTTATTCACGATTTGCCATTTTCCAGATAAAATCTCCTTCATTATTGCCACTGTAAAGCAGAAATTGGCTATCTTTAGAATTCTTATTTTTAGAAAATATTCTCTTCCTTAAATGTGAAGTTTCATTGCGGTTTCCATAGGATGTACGATTTTCACCTACATTAAATATTTCTAGCGTTGCATATCCCTTGGTCAATGTCTTAAAGTTATTTTGGAATTGTATAGCAAAATTCAATCTGGACTAGCAGTTTCATCTTTGAATACAATGTTAAGAAGGTTAAGTACCTATTTAAATCTGCTAAACCATGGAAATGATTCAAGATCTCCATAGCGACCGAAGGTTTTTCCTTTATAAGATGATCAAATGTCATAGCGGTCTTTGCTTTGATGACTTCTGAGTCATTTCCGATACAATTTTGGTCATTCTGCTTAATCCGTTCCGACGGTATTTTTCCATTAATTCCAATTCTGGCCTCCCATTTTATTTGGCCGAATTCTAAACAGAATTTGATAACGATTTACACTTTCTAATTTTGCCTACGCTTGATTCGTTAATTCCATGGATGCACCCAATGGTAGATGTGCATTTATCGATTTCAATCTGCTTGATGATGTCCATTTTTTTTAAGAATGGGGACTTTTTTATTCCTTTTCCTAAGGTTGTTTCTCAACAAATGAATTAATTGATAAATATTTAATTTTCAACGGGAAAGATTGCTTACTCGAATCCGAAGATACATTCAGAGAAAAGCGAAGCTCTTAGATAAGGTCCATATGAACTTAAGTCTAAATAAATTATGATAATACCTGTAATTCCAAAGTATATCAAAGGCTTTAATATTCATTATAGTATAGGAAGCAATCGTCGCCATAAGATTGGCTTACTCGATTTTTTAGAGTACCCAATGACTTAAACAGTATTCAAGACCGATTTTCCATAACGCGTTATTTTGCAGATAGCAAACGGGCAATGACAATTATTATTTATTCTAAATAACTCTTCGCTAAGATACGTGTAAATCAAGAAATGAGTATGAGAAAAATAAAAGTTGCTTGGCAGGATTACCTGCTTAGGCACCTTTACTCAAAAATCTCAGCTTCTACAAGACCAATAAAACCATCATGATGAAAGATTAATGTTTTCAGATTTAGCGTAGAATTCGATCAATACGTTTAACTAAACCATTAATAATAGCCCTTTTTCTAATCATAATCCAAGTAATCGTTTTATTAAGAGGTAACGGTAAAGGAAACATTCAAATCTTATGGAAACCTACCATATAATCGAGAATACTGCATGAATAAATTACACCTATTTTAACATCCATTTAAGCTTATCATTGATGCAGAGAAAATCATTATCGTTTTTATTCAACAGTCACAATATCGGTTAAGAATTGCTGTTGAGCTTTTGATGAGCTTACAAAAGAGTGACGCAATGTTCAATTCGCTAATTTCTTCAATTAAATGGATCTTCAACGAATTTATCATGGCTCCAAGGATCGTTTAGCATAGTTATGTTCCCTTAAAAAGTGTGACAGCTGAATAATCATGGTTATGATTGATTTCGAATAACGCTTGTTTTCGCTCTTAAGATTTGTCACATTCCTTTTTGCAAAATTCCTCATTTTAATGACTAGTATCAAAAAAGTATTGAATGATGTATGAATTTTGAATTGTTTAAATCGGTTTCATTTACTTTATTATGAAGTTTTCGTCTATTAAGCCATTAGTACATCCTATTAGCTAATTGCCAGTAGGATGACAGGTGGCCGTACCGAGTACGAAACGTGGAGAATTGGTACAAAATTTATTCAATTTGGATAAATTAAAAAAATACGCTAGATACTATCGGGAAAGACTAAACATCGAAAGATGCATATAATAAATCCCAGTAATTATATACACAAATAACTTCAATATCCTAATCGCTATCCTTCACAATAAACTTCAACGCCCTAATAATAATAAGATATAGTAGAATGGAAAAGGAATAAAAATTTACCAAATTTAACTCAAAAATTAGAACCTTGCAATTCCTTTGAATAGCTAGTAAGTTTATGAATGCACGAACGATTTAAGAAATTAAGTATCATAGATAATTGTTGTAAAATCGAGAAATTTTTCCGAAATAGAAGAAAATCTTTTGTTATAATTCTACATTCCACAGCATTTTTTCTAACAGTGATAAAAAGTGAGAATTTTTGTCACAATAATTTCGTTAACGTTTAAGTAAAGAAACTTTTTAATGGAAGCTAAATGCTGATAGATTTTGGTGCTGAAATTCTTCACCCATTGTGAGATACGTTAATCTTCTTGATTATCTCACGGATGAGCTAAAATATTAGTACGCAAACTTAATGGCGAAAAAGATTTGCGGCCGTTCTGTTGGACTGCATCCAGGGATCGGTGGAAGCAACTAGACACAGTTTGAGACCAGATGTTCGGCCTAAAACTAGAATTCATGACGGGATGTCGACCCCGTCAATAGGGGCTAACCGATATAGACAAAGCAGCTGGCGATGGAACCCCCAATTTCCGTCACCTCCCACCGTCGGGTTCTACGGCCTGCACTGATTCTGCGTCACGGATCGCCTGCACCGCCTAAGACATAGCCCACACTCTGCTCATCCTCCATTGTCACGAATAAACCTGTTCTCATAAGACAATACCTACGTAAATTCGTATATGCGAGAAAAACAGAAATGAAAATTTTGACTAATATTATGGCAGATTCCAAATAAAAAACCTTCATAAATCACTTATCACTGATATTCCCCATTATCTCTCAAGTATGAGTTAATACAAACACTAAAGTATAGATTGTTCGCATTTTTTTCTAAATTTGTTTCTGCTTTGAGAGGGGAAAATTTTTTTACTATGCATTAAACTTAACATATTGCAGTGTCTTATCCACCCTATGGTGGAACTTCATAATTAAACTTAAGATGATTATATACTTGCTTCCCTCCACAAAATCGTTTATTTCATAAATCTACTCTACCGCTTTCGTTACTAATTGTAAGTAACATCTTCAGGTAGCACCTGAAGATGCTACCAAGTAACGAAACCCTTTGTTTAGACTAATATAATAGATCATATTGGGGAGCTGAAAAATTATAAAATCATTTTAAGTTTAGTTATATACAATATTCATACCCTACTCTATTGCAGTCTCCTAGAGTATAAAATATATCTTATTTAAATTAAATGAAACGCACGACTTGACTGGATAGGAACGTGGATAAGTTCCACCGCCTATCACTGGGTTTAGTTAATTTAATATCTTATAACTATTATTTCTAATTACCGAATATGAAAGATAATGGAGACTATCACCACGAAAAGCAAATATTTCCCGTTTCATTTGTATCACATGCATTTCCAAGTTATTAGAACAGATATTCATACTAACACAGTTATCCTTTTTATCTATAATTTACCTATACAAGAATTTGTATGAGAAACCTCATTAGTTGTTTTATATTATTTAAGAAAAACATTATTATTCTATGTAATAAGAGACACCAAATGTTTCTCATACCCAGATAAGGCACCTACAGACAAGGTAAAATGAGGTTAATATAGAGGAAGAAAAGTAAGTTCAACTAAATAGCAGTTTGTCATAAAGGGGCCTAAAGAATAGTATTTACATGTTTAAATGGACAACATACAGTTAAAACGGGGAATGTCGGACATGTCTTATAAATTTCTTATATCCACAAATCGCGATGAAGAGATTATGCTAGAGATTCTTCCCTCGTTTACTTGAAGATCACAAATTTTGTTCTGTGTCAATATATGAAACTTCTATCTGAGTGCTAGTCTACGCTTAAGTGCTGTACTTTATAAACGCCGCGTCGTTCACTTGCAATCTGTTATACATTTTCTCAGAATGACAAGAAAGATAAGAACACGCTTTCTATTGGGATCAGAGAGTTAATTTATATTCACTGCATGAAATATTGACCGTATTTGCCAACGCTATGCCCTATCCTCATCGAAACTACACAGGGAGTTTTCGATTGTATATGATTCTCTATGATTTATATGCTGCTATCTACTAATGAAGCTATCAAAGTTCATTTCATGACACGTTTCTCGGATAGAGTTGCTGAACCAAAATTTTAACTATGGGAGACAAATGTCCTGCAATAAAATGACTAGCAAAGACGAGAAATTTAAAGCAACTTATGTAACGAGTATAAACAAGAAATTATTCCTATCTCTTCCAATAAATACCTTGAAGCTTCAGAATGAATTAAAACACAGAAGTTAGAACTTCCCCCAAAATTATAATTATTATTACTTATTGTCAGTACTAACTGGTAGTTCATATTGTGGTAAGGATGAGGGTCCGAAGTGGGGTCCGAAGTCGATAGAGAATCACAGAGTCCTATCGTCAGTAACGGTAACTCATGACTCCCACTTCATGACTAGTCCTCCAAGCCCATCCCCCACCAAATCGTATATAAAGGGGGTCCCAAGACAGAGAAAATCAGACTTTTTGCGGATTGTCATTAACTGACACCGTTCACCCGTGCCCTAGCCGGACTGTCTTTCTCAGACACCGGCCGTTCCCGAATCCTGCCGGAGTGTCTTACTCAGACACCGGCCGCTAGCCCGACTCAACAGTGAGAATTCCGCCACTGTGGCGATTGCTGATGACAGAGTTAGCATGTTAGATGAGGTTTGCACCGACGAGAGCGTTGGGCGAATATTTACCCCTTCAAATCAAAGTGGAGCAACGAAAAGGGCAGTAAGTGTCAATAGAGAGGACATTGCGAAAGGAGTAGCACCGACACAGGTCGCAACAATAGACAGAAGATTCTTCTGCAACTCCCTGCAGCAAGTAACGTTCTCTCCGAATGATAACGAATTGCCCAAGCCAGTTAGGAACCTGAATAATCCAAGTTTAGTGGAAAACGTTCGAGAAAGTCTCACCTGCGAGGACGGCACGGAACAAAAAGGCGTGGCACTCGATAAAAGTATCGCGAGAGTGGCCATGGTAGTACGGAGTGAGGCGGATGCAGGAAAAGACGAGTTATGCAGTCTTGAAGAGGCATCCTCCAGCGAAATGTTAGCGCCACCTGCCGCCTTCGCGGATACTCCGGTTCAAGTAAAGGATACGGTCGTCAATAGAGAACCATATGAGAGGGACAGGATGTCAGCAGTCACGGTTACAGTTACCGAAGAAGACATCGCCCCTGATGGAGCCACGGTTTCTCCGAATGACAATCAAGTTACCCGAACCAAGAGCTATTCCGCAAATAACGACGAAGGTGAGATGGACGTGCAAGCCAACATTAAGTCAGGCCGTCTGACGCAACGTGTGAAGATTCCACCACACTGCTTCATAGTCTCAGAAGCTATGAATGAGGATTTGATAGGTCAAGAGGTTATTGTTCGCGAGGAAGACCACAATGTGCTATTGATGCCGATTTTAGCTAGAGTCTCGCCGGATGGTACTTTCCCCATCCTAATTGGTAACATGGGAAATAGCATGCAGGTTCTGAAAAAGGGGAGCATTGTGAAGATTGAGTCAATGAATGGCAGTTATTCCGCTAATATGATAAACGCTGTCGAGGACGAGGAAGCGGAGATGTGGCCCGAAAACACGACCAATGGTGATTTGCTTTCCCTCTTTCAGTACGAGGATGTCCCTCAGGAGGCGTTACAACCGCTTCAAAATCTTATTACCGAGTTCGCAGATATTTTTTCTCATGGGGACGTAACTCTTGGACACACAGATTGGGTTCAGCATACGATAGACGTGGGCGCCGCAGAACCTATTAAGAAGCGTCCATACCGAGTACCACATTCCTTACGCACTAATCTCCAGAATGCCATTCAAGAAATGTTGAAACAGGGCGTGATATCACCCTCAAATAGTCCGTGGTCCGCACCTATCATTCTAGTGAAAAAGAAAGTATCCAATGGCGGTCCCATTTCATATAGGCCATGCATAGATTATCGTGCACTCAATGCTGTGACGAAGAAGGACATTTTCCCCATTCCAAACATGGATGAAACCTTTGATCTGTTGGGAGGTGCTACGTATTTTTCCACCATGGACTTATGCAGCGGCTATTGGCAGGTGAAGATGGATGACAGTAGTAAGGAGTACACTGCATTTAGCACCCCTTCAGGCCATTATGAGTGCAACCGAATGAGTTTCGGATTGGCTAACGCACCATCCACCTTTACGCGCCTGATGTGTAAAGTCCTTGACGGTCTCATCAACAACAATTGTGTTTGCTATTTAGACGATATCCTTGCATTCCATTCCACTTGGAAAGGTCATATAATGGTCCTCAGAGAAATTTTCCAAAGGTTACGAGCGGCGAATTTGAAACTGAAACCTCAGAAGTGCAGTTTTTTCCGAAAAAGAGTTAAATTTTTAGGCCATGTACTGTCTAAAAACGGTCTCCAACCAGATGAGGAAAAAATTTCGGCAATAAAAAGTTTTCCAGTGCCGAAAAACGTCAAAACAATACAGTCATTTTTAGGTCTGGTTGGTTATTATCGGAAATTTATTCCTAATTTCGCACAAATTGCATCTCCACTAACGAGATTAACAGGCAAGAAGGTAGAATTCTCTTGGACGCCGGAGGCAGGGAAGGCCTTCGAAACCCTACGATCATGCCTTATCACGCAACCAGTTTTAAAATTTCCTGACTTTGCCAAGACGTTTATTCTCACCACCGACGCATGTCCATTGGCATTAGGCGGAATCTTATCACAGGAGTTTGAGGATGGAGAACATCCGGTTGCCTATGCAAGTCGCCAATTGAAACAGGCAGAGCAATCCTACTCCGCAACGGAAATGGAATGCTTAGCAGCCGTAGACATGGTGAAGAAATTCCGGATCTACCTACTGGGCAGACACTTCATACTTCGCACCGACCATAAGCCACTCCGCTGGCTTCTATCTTTGAAAGAACCAAAACCACGGCTCGCGCGCTGGATAATGGAACTTGGAGAGTACTCATACGAAGTGAAATATTGTCCTGGAAAAAACATCCCGCATTCTGACGCGCTTTCCCGGATCCCTTCCACTGTTAACGCAATTGAAGGAGCACCTGTCCTGTATGAACCGGCGTGGGACGTCACCAGGATTGTTGAACAGCAAGCTACCTGTGCAGAGTTGCGTCCATTGCTCGAACTAGCGCGGAAGAATGACCAGACCTACTTTTTCGACGAGCGTGGGATCCTATATAAGAGAAGTCCTGGGGAAGAGAGACCGAAAGCTACAATTTGCGCCCCTACTGGGATGCGAAATTATATTCTCACGCAATGCCATGATAACCCATTAGCGGGGCACCTTGGATTCGATAAAACTTTGGACCTCGTGAGGCGGAACTTTAATTGGGATGGTTGTTATGCCGACACACGCAGATATATCCAAAACTGTTTAGCATGCAAAAAACGAAAAGCAGGGAACACGAAAACTCCCATTCAGCCGGTCACTGAGGCTACCTATCCCTTGGAGAAACTTGCACTGGATATCGTGGGACCACTGCCCACATCGAGTAGAGGAAACCGATACATCCTTACGTGTCAAGATTACTTCACGCGCTATCCAGAGGCCTTCGCCATCCCGGATCAGACTGCTGCAACTGTTGCCCAAGTTTTTGTAGAGAATATCATCTGCAGACACGGAATTCCTAAGTATTTACTCACCGATAGAGGTGCCAACTTTACGTCGACTCTAATGAAGGAAATCTGTGAAATACTGAAGATAAAGTCATTATTCACTTCCCCATATAATCCTGCATCCAACGGTCGCCTGGAACGCGCCCACCAGTCCTTCGCTGCTGTTATTTCGCACTACGTGTCTCAAGACCATTCCGACTGGGACGAGCAACTGAATTTCGCACTCTTCGCCTATCGGAACAGCAAGCATAGGATGACAGGTTACTCTCCTGCGTATTTGATGTATGGCCGCGAGCTAGTTTTACCCTGGGATACCCTACCTACACCTGAGCGACCGAATTATGCAGAGGAGCCTTCCTATGCGACTGAGTTACAGAGCCGTCTGAGGACAGCCCATGCCCAAGCAGCTGAGTGGAACAGGCAGAACCAGGAGAATGAACACCGCAAGCACAACCAGAACTTGTCGCTACCATCTATCTCCGTCGGTCAATTAGTCCTACTCCGGAACATGGCCCTCCCAAGGGGGCAATCAAAGAAGCTAGCCCCACGTTGGATCGGCCCGTACAAAGTTGTCAAAATTCGGTCACCTGTCACCTTCGACATCATCAACGTACAAAACGACCGCAGGGTGACAGCTCATGCTCGGAATCTTCTCCCTCTACCTCCGGACCCTGACCCGTATCCTACGCCTCGGTTCCCTGTAAGTGATCGAGAGGAGATACTGCCTCCAGCATCCACCCATGAGGAGGAGAACGGTAAAATGCAACCATCACCAGACTGCCCTCAGCAGCCCCTCCCCGAGGAAGGAGTGCCAAAACTCCTGCGCCCCGTACCACCCCCAGCCGCTCATCATGTCCCAGACAACCTACGATCGCGACCAGGACGGACTCGCCAGTAACATCACGTTGGAGGACGACATCCGGACCATCCACTACGCTGGGACTTATCCTGCGCCTAGGAGCCATCGCTGCGTCTGTACTGTGCTGCAGGCGGAAGAGACGAACCAACGTGCCAGCGGTTATCACCCCGACAGCGACCTCCATCAACCTGTACACCATCTCCCGGTCTAGCGACGGGACCACGAGCTTCATTCCCCCCAGCCATGCACCCCTTTTCCCAGAACTCAATTTGAGTGCCCCCTGTTAAGTTTGTGCAGTGTTAGTGATGTTTTTTTGTTGTTTTTTCCTTCCTGGCGACTAAGGAAAATTTTTGCGTTAAATAGGGTATTGAAAGTTATGTTTTATATCGAAAGGATGTCATATGGTGCCAGAGATGAACTCATGAACAGTAATGAATGGTACATTTGTGTTTCTTTTTTTAATTTTTGTATATATTTTGTTGCTATGTATACTGGATAGGTGGCTCGATCTTTTTTCCAACCCCGGGTTTTAACTGCCGGTGGGGTGATGTGGTAAGGATGAGGGTCCGAAGTGGGGTCCGAAGTCGATAGAGAATCACAGAGTCCTATCGTCAGTAACGGTAACTCATGACTCCCACTTCATGACTAGTCCTCCAAGCCCATCCCCCACCAAATCGTATATAAAGGGGGTCCCAAGACAGAGAAAATCAGACTTTTTGCGGATTGTCATTAACTGACACCGTTCACCCGTGCCCTAGCCGGACTGTCTTTCTCAGACACCGGCCGTTCCCGAATCCTGCCGGAGTGTCTTACTCAGACACCGGCCGCTAGCCCGACTCAACAGTACCGGTACGCCGACCGCGAATACAGCGAGACAGCCGCGGAGGATCCCTACCCGAATTCCGCCGGAGGACTGTGCGACTCCCCTTACCCAAGAGACTCCCAATCAAGTGCCCGTCGAGCCACCGTCTTAGCAAGGTAATAAACGAATTTTGATCCTTACTCTCGGCCTTTCAATTTATTACCGTCGCTACGACAATTTGGTGTCAGGTGTGGGGTGACGTCTCCATATTCCTTGAATCGACATTACGACAATATCATTAATACTTAATTATCCTTCTACTGTTTTCTAATATGTTATTAGGAAGTTCCACAAATATCACTAGAAGAAATCAAATTCTTTAGAACGAATATTACAAAAATTTATGAAATATCACCCATCTATTCTTAACCTCACTTTGTTTTCTAAGGGTTCTTCTAGTAGTATCACTCTTCCACGTTTACAATATTTTCATATGATAAAAGTTTTATCTAAAATTTAGTGATTAGCTATGTTTTAAAGGATTAGCATATTAGTTACTGATAATGGTAAAACAATAAAAAATTTGCATCTTAAGTTATATCGACTACTGGCTACATTTTTCGGTGGTAGTGTTGTATAAATAGCTAATAGTCATTGAAATAATCGCATGGACTATCAAGTCTCAAAATCTCAGGAATAAAGATTATGATTATTATTAATGTAAATAGGAGAATTTTTTAATGCCCCAAAAGGCCCGAAGTGTTCCACCAGGACAAGATAATAAAGGACAATGCCATGCGTTACGGCACGCCCGGCATATCTATCCATGGATAATTTTCTCGGTACAGGATTCGCGAAACACTTATAGATAAATGAAGATAAATGGCATTAAGCAGTCAATTAACCGAACTAGTTGTTAGTTTCTTATCTATGCTCGTCATGTTAAATTACAGCTTACATTCTTCTGTTATCTTATTAGGACTAATCAATAATGCTTTAATATGAATTTATGTCTCAATGAGAGAGTTAGTTTTATTTCAAACTATAAAAAAGGGCAGTGATTCATTGATAATCGCAGCGACACTTATCTTCAAGGGCATTCCGGCAGTTTATCTTTTCTATTTTTAGCTTTCGAATTAGGAGACATCGATGGAAGGACCAACACAGATAAAGATACACTTCTATAAGAACACAACAGAATAGAAGAGAGTTCGTTGGTATCATTTTACAAGCTGATTTTTATAATAATTCATCCTCAAATAATATTGCTTGCTTGGCAATAAGAAAATTATATCTCCTCTCCGTTACCGCTTATTTCATCGCGAAAAGAATACGTTACGTTGCACTTAATTACTCCTAAACTTCGCATTCGATTGACCATCTAGGTCGAAATTTCTTCGAGTGTATCAATGAAGATTGGCGAAATTTCAATTGAAATCGATGAGCTAAACGACCTCCGACAACATGAAAGGTTAATGGGAGGAATACGGAGGAAGTGGATCTTATCTTAATAAATCTAGATCCGAGAAATACGACCTTGGCACAATTATCTTTCAAAGGGAATACGCAAGCGAATGTTCTCAAACAGTTTTAAATTCACTACAAGTTCGATGTTTCGGACTGAGCTTCGGTTTTATTGTCGTACAAACCAGTTCTGATTTATTTTTCTTGTGAGAAGAAATAAAAGATACATTATGGTTCTTAAGTGTATCTTGAGATAATATTTTGGCGGTAAAATGAAAGTCTTCTGATTAAGCAATGAGAAGAATTACAGGCCATTATCGCTTTATGGCTCCATTCAATGTCGACTTTATGCATCGTTATCATCTTAATTCATTTTAGTTTTCATTACTATTTATCATATCAATTATCTTGTAAACTAAATATTTGTTACTCATAAAATTTCTCCTGTTTATTTCTTTTATTTATGCATTTATTTTTGTATTAGTTATGTATTTAAAGGTTATCTTAATTGATTTTTGGTTTTTAGATATCTTAAACGGCCTTTTTCTTAAGATTTAGTTATCTATATGTAGGTTTCATAGGATTTTTACACTCCCTTCTTGCGAGTGATTTCCTGCTATAGTGTGTTTTTTCTAATCGCATGCTTAAGTTTTTAATCCCTCAAAGTAGCATTCTTCTATATTTTTCAACCTATTTTTTCACAAATTTTATACGACGAAGGCTTAGGTGTAAGAAGAGAGTGAATAGTCTCAATCTCATCAGAATAATGTCGTTTCATTACTATTGCCTTTGAAGCCTTTATGAAAATACTGTATTTAAGTTATCAAGAGGATTTTAATAAAAATTAGAGACAAAGAAAATTGCAGGAAACCATTACGGAGCAAAAATATTTTCTTTCTAATACGAAATGGTTCTATATATTTATTTAGCCACGTTAAATAACGTAAATCTTAATAACGTAATTTTATGCGGGAGGTGAATTATTTCTTCTAAATTATGTCACTCCAACTAGGGTTTAACCTGTTTTAATTTCTAGGTAACTGCAAAATAGATCGATGAAATAATTGGCCCGCATTCTGGTTGGATCTTAAATATCTCCAACATCAATTACCGAAAATCTCTAAAGGGATTTGTAGGCATAATAGTTAGATATAAAGATAGGGATATAGAGATACTTATTTCTTCCTTTCCTCAATGAGCCACTGTTGGAGTAGGTCCCCATTAGTGCTGCACTATTACCTCAAGTATAACGCTTTTCTAACATCAAAAAGGGAGCGAGTAATGGAATTAAAAGTTAAAAATATTTTGTAAAATTATTTACATAAATGAGCAACTATTCTTAGAGAAATTTAGCATGTAAATAGTCCAGTTAATAATGTTAGTGTAATGGGTTTACTACGACTCTCGAATTCAAAAATTCCAAGTGTTAAAGCAGCCCATTGGAACTGTGAGCATGGGAGCTTCTGCGCTATATTATATATTAAATGGACAGGCTCAAGGGTGTCAGAACGCCTCCGAACGTTTACGTAGATCCTAAGATAGACACGTTAATTTATAGCTGTCTGGCAACCTTTACCTCATTGGGTTCCAAAATAAAAAAAAACTTTCATCGCTTGCGATTAAATCACGCCGATTTTTCTGAATGAAAATGCCTGGAGAAATTCCGAGCAGGAGTTTCTCCGTAGTGAAAGCAACGTTCTGCTTTTTAGGGTATTCGAAAGAGAGTCATAATTAAATTATTCGCACCATAAATCACGTTAAATGCCTAAAGACTACCGAGCACCATGCTACCTAGATATCCAATGATCAAACGAGCTTTAAAGCAACTTTTTTTCAAATTTCTGTAACTAATATATATGTGAAATTGAGTGTCATACTATTTCTTCGTATATTTAATCAATTTTTAAAACATATGGATACCGATTTATGCTGAACTTACTTTTAAAATTCCTCATTCTCTGCTGACGATATGAGGATCTGCAATCTAAATATTATTATTAAATCATATCAGAAGATAATATTCATTAATATATGATCTTGCTATCCTAAGGATAAACGGCCTTGTAATAAATAAAATAGAAATAATTCCCATCATGTCGAGACCGATAATTATCTGTATAGTCCATTACCCCTGCTCGATATTTTTTCACGTCGATTTATCATTTGGATTTTCCTAAGCGCACACTAAAATGTTCAAATTTCATTTCTCTCCTTTCACAAATATTATTCTATCCTATGCTATGAACCACGAGAATTATTCCCCTTCGAAACCGTACAGGTAACCCCGATCAACAGGAATACAGTTAATATGAAATGAAAATAATTGAACGATTAGAACTTGGAGAGTTTATTGCTCATATTGTGTGCCATAGACCTTCCAGAGTACTGTGCGCTCAATTTGTGCCAACGCAGAAAAAAATAAAACAGTCTGAAAAGTGCAACTAAAATAAGCGCCGCGAAGTAAACACTTATCGAATGTGTATCCATTGTCTTTTGTTTAAATCTGTACTGTTTCAAACTTAACTTACACATATCATCTTTCAGGGTAAATCTGTAGTAGCATAATCAGTGCTGTTTTAAGGATTCTTATCCTTCGTTTCAACGTGTAACAGCACTATTTCACGCTTTTCTTATATATATTTATTTCATTTTAATAAGTACAAACGTATCGAATTGTATTTAACAAAGTGTCTAAATAATTATTTTCCGTATTTACGTTTTGTTCTGTGATGCGTAAAACAGAGATTAAACCAGTCAGAAATGCTTTATCTGTGCCGAATTTCTGATTTCTTATGCATATTTTTATTCAATGACAGGATATATCAGGATTTTTAATATTCGTCCACACGAATTCGTATCGCACGACAATATTTCAAAACTTATCTTTCGTGTTGAGCGGGAACAACCTGTATTCGATCCGGATAATACTAATGTGTTACAAATACAGTTAAAATACAGAAATTTTTGTCACTGGCCTAAATATGCGAAGGCAGAAAAGATCTCTGCTCTAAGAATCTAAAATGAGGCTTTATGCCTCTACTTTAACGTTAATAATAATAAATTATATTTTTATTTTCCTCCTACATAGATCAACATATATAAATTATTATTCACTATATTCTAAATTTCAAGAAATTTAAATTAAAGTGTTTCTTGATTATACTCTTCATTCTATTTCTTCGTTCTACATTTACGGAGTTTCATGACTTCCACAGAATTTTATTGAACGACAGTTCCAACGCAACAGCGTCGTCATCAGGTAAAGAAATACCAGAAATCACAACAAATTATAGGGAAAATTCTATGGAATAATACGCTGAGAAAGTAACAAGGATGAATAGTCTTTCAAGGTTACACGAAGGCAGAATTATTGGATTCCATACTTCCTTGATCTCGCCACTGAAATCAATTCTCAGATGCTTCGTCATAGAAATTATACGTTAACACGCTCCTGGTTACGAAAGCTCAAGAGCGATTCAAATCTTCAAATCCTCCAAGAATTGTTTATATAGCGCTTTTACTCCTTAAGAAAAATAGCATACTTTGTTGAATGTCAAATAGCTTTAGTTTCGCGGATAAAATGTCTGTAACCTCGGGTCGGTCTCTAAGTAAAATGTTATCATAGGTCGAAAATATTTTGTGGCAAAGTTTCAGGAAATTCCTTTGTATAAATAGCGAAAAACCGACAATTTACGAGAAAGATGCACAAATGCCCTTTCAAAGATGATTTAAGCGTAGGAAAATGAGAAGAATGGAAGTTAATAAGGAACATGATACTTCAAAGACTTTTGAAAGCTTTAGAATACATAAAAGCAGAAGCTATTGAATTCCCTTTTAATGGGCTATTCTCAACATCCAGGGATTCGCAAAAACAGGAAGATTTATATGTTCCATAGAATCTTCATAAGCCATATTTAAAATTATCTAAAAGTTTATTCAGTTATAGAAGATAAAAATCGCTGTACCCAGATATAAGATGAGGAGATACTCCAACTGAAAATCATTTCTCGAAGACCAGGATCACTAAAATAAGCATCCCTAAATTTAGACTATAATTTGGATGAAAAACCTCCCATGGACCACAAGATCACATGGTGAATTTCCGGACGCATCGAAAATGGAACAGCTGAGGAAATGGTTCTGACGCAGATATTTTGGCACGGTCAACTCCATTAAAAGTTCCAATTTCTGTTTATTAGAGACTTTCATTAACGGCTTTCTAGTGAAGGTTTCGCTAGCCAACTCTAATTCTTTTACGTGGATACAGGTGCAAAACATCTTTCCATTATATTCTGCATGACGGATGTCGCGAGTGAAAACACGCCAAAATTTCCATTTCTATCTGCTTCACCGGTTTAACTGAGGCTATATAGTGTTCCGTTTCTACTTAATAGCCCATTTGAACAACTTATGTTGATAAAAGATAATTTGGATATGTGTTTTCACACCTTATGGGAACCAGTTCCAAACATGAAATGCAAATGAGATATTTGGTTACATACCATTGATAGCAATATACATCAGAATTTTTTAGTGGAAATTTAAAATAAATAACAGATTAAAACAGAAATCTCTTTTTCTTAACCCACTTTGAATACGCTTAGAGTTCAAAAGATTTTAAAGGCAATGAACTCATCAAAATTAGCTCAAATAAAGTCACGGGAGGGCAAACTTTGGAAACGGAACCTTTCCATCGGAAACATCTATATCTTTTTTTTAACATATATTTGTATTTGTAAAATTTGAAGTTGTACTTCATATTGTACCGCTAAACATATTTACGGAAGTAATTCACAGAGGAGGCCTTAATTTTATATAACTCTAGAATTACAACCGATTTGTTTGCTGGCAAAATAACAACTTTAATTTTATATGCAAGTTTAATTTCTCGTTAACCTTGGATGGAAATGGATATGGAATAATGGAAACATTACTGGGAAATCGCTCTCATTTATTAAAACACAGAGAGCTATGAGTTAACATTTCTTTTGAATAGAGATACTCGATTTCAACCTAATCTATGCGGTCTAGTAAGTAAGGTATTCTTTTTTGAAGGTTTAAAATAATTTCAATCTAAATCCTTGATATTAAAAGTAGGAAAAATTTTTCGATGAATTATTGTTAACCTCAAACTACAAAAATATTTTCTGTGGCCCGCTAAGTCTTTTGAGGAGCAAATAGGGCTTGCTGGGAGCATAAATGCCTTAGAAAGTTTCTCACGTCCGAATTGCAATCAGGCGTTTTTATATCTCTGAGCTATTACAACTTAGCATCAGTGACTACTCTTCACAACTCAAATTAACGAAAAAAATATCTTGCGTATGCATGTACTCATATATAAACTGTCAATTTCTTTCAAACCTATTTAAGGTAAGGTAAGGTTCACGAGCCGCAGCTTGCTAAACCCTGCATTCGATGGACTCTTCATTTGGCGATGTGGAGCCCAAGTGGCTCATCCAAGTATCTCGTATGTCGTTTTAATATTCAAGAATAATTAATGAAAGAAAGAGTGGATTTGTGAGAATAAGTCTCCGCAACTTCAACAAATAAAAATTCCACTGAAGCTAATAGTGGGAAACAACTTACTTACAAAATATAAAATCCTTCATTAATACATTTTCAGAATTTCTCATTCCCCCTTTCCACCTTCTGAACGGGATATTAATTGACTGATGACCTTTTCTTGGATTCAAAAGACCGAAGTTATAAGATATACCATATATTATCGCAATTTTCAATTAATTTGATCTATTTTCTTTTTAAATACGGCTTTATGGCCTTTTATGATCGTAAATTCTTCTGTTGAAAGAAACATCCCAGTGTTGCCTACACTTCAACCTAATTTTTTTAAATATTTTTACGCTGTAAATTTTATAAGAAAATGAGTTTCTTTTGGCGGATCAACTTTACTCGATACATTGAGATGAAATTCTTGATGATAAAGAGAGATTCATCTCGAGATTAGTTGAAATTAATTAAGACTGTTAGTTTTATTTTAGTTCATTAAGGATTTCGGGGAATTCCCAGTTCACGTGATAATTCGTTAATTGTTTATGCGTCTACCCTTTTTCTATGTTTTCGACCGGAATGATAATCTTTTCCTCGGCTAAGGATGTTCGTGCATATATGTAGCTTTAGCTACCCCAGCCTCTTATTATCTTTTTTTCCAGAGCGTGGCAAAAGGGTTCAACCAATTTCCATAACCTGTTATTATCACAAAAAGAATATTTGAATCGACTGTCAAATATTTCTCTGTATTCACTTGACACCTGATTGTCCAGTACGAGAGATGATATAGACAATCTCCAACACGTCTTCCGATAACGAATTATCCTTAAATTTATCAGAGAAGAAAACATATGTTTTAACCTTGTTTTTCTCTAAGATTCCGATCCAATCACAAGAATCAAGTTGACAATTCTTACGGATTTATCGTAGCTGTTCGTAAACAAACGTATGGCCTTCCTTTTTCGCTGACCTCTTTGTGCATTTCATGATTTTTGGCTGAGCCCATGAGCGGATCAAAGTATTTCCTTTATTCACTATCTAGGATTAATACTGATTCGGATATTGGTTTAATTAGCTAATGGTTTAGATGCTGGACAAAAATAACACCGTCGACCGTAGTTCATGGTACTTTTCTGTTACGGTCACCGCTCGGCGACTTTTTCATTGTATTCACCCTTGCATAATCTCACAAAGCAATCAACTATGCAAACCCAATTAACTCGGCCTGAGGATGCACTGTAAGTCCAATTTGTAAAATAATGTTTAATTGTTTCGTAAGGAGCAGTCGCGTTTCCTTGTTTTTGTGGAAATTTTCCTTTATTTATAATGTGCTACAATTTTGTTGGAGTTAATAGCCCTGTTCTCTTGGGTAGGAAATTATTAAGTACGTTATACTAATCGCTAATGATTCTACACTTTTAAAAATAATCAGTTTTGAAGGAGTATAAATTTATAATATTTCTACTACGTGACCGCGGTGTGAGAGTTAAATATCAGATCCATTTCCGGGGTTACATAGAAATTTTCCTCTGGAATCCACAACATTTTAAAATAATAACCTCTGCCTTGGAGCTGTTCACCAGTCTTATTACAATAGCCACGCGTTCTACGAGCATTCTTCATGGCTCTGAACGCTATTCCATAAATCTGGCGCTCAACCGAGGAAAATCGTGTGTCATTGCGTTGCCCAATCGTTCACTTAACGTTGATGTAACGTGTGAAGGCTCTCCATTAAGCTTTGTCCGCTACTACGCCATTCAGTGAGCGACCGAATAGGTCACATAGGCCATCCATTGTTAAGATAATGATGTTTGCGAAAAAGCGTACCACAACATCTGAATGGGATGTACCCAGGAAGATCCATATATAAATCTGAATATCGCAGGGAGTTATTTGTCTGAGAAGAAAATCGAAGTGCGTTAGTTTTTGCTTCTTAGCAAGCCGCTAACTCTTTCCCTTTGCAAGCATAAGTTTACAATAAAAATAGAGTAGCCAGAATATGTACACGGCTGAGATTTTGGGCCCCATACTCTAATGCTTTGTCAGCATAACTTTAGGAAACACTGAATACCAATATTCTTCTTCTGCAAGTATTCTTTTGCATCATTGTTGCTTCATATATATGATAAAACGCGCGATGTAGCGTATGTTAGGCTTAAATAAATGCGTTAAAGAAATTCATTCAAACTGAATCTGATAGATGGGTAAGAAACCAATGCTTTCTAGGACGGAAGTCTAAAATTGATATAAGTAATTATGAAGGTTGACCAAGTCAAATATATAAATTGGAATTGAGTTGGCAATATTTTATAATCTCGTAATCGTAAGAAATACGTTGCGAATTGTCGAAATTGATCCTCTGATGGAAGATGAGTTTAGGTTGAACTGATTATTTTTGGAATCTAATTCAATGACTGTTAAATGACTATCACCAGATCAGAACGGCAAAAGATATTGATATCTTGATTAGTTTTCTATAAATGATAATAATAACTATTATAGTGAACAATTCGATGAAAATATGGTTTTTAATTAAATTATGGTTATTCTTGGTATATTAGCTAAGCAAAAATCTTATTAATAATAGAAAGAGGAACTGAAATTTAATGTAGATACGTTAGTATTGTCATTAGCATAGGCACCAATTTTTTTAATCTCCTATTTTATAATCTATATAGATGATTCTATTACTCGTTATGATAAAATAAATAAAAATCTATATTTTTAAATCTGTTCACTGCTTTGAGCGTGAACCGCCATTCTGGATATCAGCAATAAATCTCTTTCGTTTGATTTATCTCGCTAAGAGCTTGGGAGTTCATGATTAAAAACGATTAGCGATAAGGGTTCTTATCTTGCGATATTCGTTTATTATACGTCATTTAACGATGTTGTCATTAAGATGTTTCACTTTCCGCCAATATAAATCGTAAAATGAAATCTTTCTTCGCTGTGTATTTTAATGATCATATATTCCGCTAAGAGACTATACACAGTTAATACACAGGGCATGTATATAATTTGAGTTTGAGTGATAAATACATCTTAGTCAAGATATCACGAGCAGGAAGGTAATTAGTATCTGATTAATCGAACACATTTCCTAATTTCGTTAGATATAAAGGGTGGACGAACAGATATTCTTTACACATCTATAATTTAGCAAACTATTGCAACTTCCAAGTAATTTATGTTAGCATATAATAATCTTACTGGGTATAAACAATCAAGAATACTAAAGAGCAGGTTTGCACAACTTACAAGAAGAGAAGGACCACGTGGTTATGATATGATATGATAAAAATCATCGCGGGTAGAAAGAATTTCGAGAAAATAATGATTTTTATGTTCAACAAAGAACCTGAATAATATCGATGTGAACATATAATAAACATGTGTATGTGATCAAATGAATATGAATTTAAGATTGAAAATACTAAACATTCCATTGAGTAACAAGCTTTTCTACATTTTGTATTGAATGAGAGGTCCATTCTTTCTTCGATACCCTCATTTGGACCGCTTTGATTTATTCTAAACTGAACCAATATTTGTGAATAAGAATGATTTCTAAAATTCATTGCGGGTCATATGCGAGTCGTGCAGTCCTGTTGTGGAGGCAGCGGTGGCTGAATTCTAAAACAACTTGCGAGGCCCTATTCCAAAATGAGTGTTGTAAATACTTCCTGTTAACGTGGCTGTTAATTTATTTCGATGACGGCGGAGACTGAGGAAGTTGACGGTTAAACAGTTGACAGGCTGATAGGGTGATGAGAGGGTTACTGTTTCGACCAACGACGAAGATTGTCTTGACCCTTGGATACCATAACTGCTGGACGCAGCACTTGCATTGCATACTTATAACGCATATGCATAGGTTTGGTGTACATTTCACGCCCTCGACAGATATTGGATTACTTGGAAACTCTAAGCATGAAGAGAGGTGAAAATGTGATAAAGAAATGCATTTTACGAACGATTTCACTATCCGATTTTAATCAGCACTTTTAATCGGCTATTATATCAAATTATAATCAAAAGATTGATATTCAGCAATTTAAAATCTAAATTTATATCTCCACTTTGTCCGTCACATCTTGTTTATTAGAGAGCTAGGATGTGGTTTTGAATGGAAAACTTTCTCAGAAAATTTATCTAACTACATAATAATATGAGGAGTTCGGTGCACTCATCAATGCTGCATCGGTAGGTAAAATTAGGATTAAATCGCTTAGGATTTATCCAATTAAGAGAAGGTGTACCCAAGAAAGAGCTGATAAGGATATTTATTCTGTTATGAAACGCAAGACTCATGAAATCGGCATGCTTCCTTGCCAAAAAGTAAATCAAAGACTATAATTTTACTTTCAGTAGAAGTTGACAGTAAATTCCAAATTTTCAAGAGGCTCTGATATATTTAAGAAAACTTGGAAACTAAGTCATGATTATTTTATTTCACTCGTATTTCCATTTTTGTCGGTTTCGTCGCATAGAATATCTTGTGATGATTAATCTATAATTAAAATATTGCAGAATTTTAAAAACTTAATGAATTGAAAGTATTTTTCCAAAATGAAACATAAGGGATAGAAAAAAATGTTTGGGAAGGCGAAGGCCTCTGTTAAATAACGATGATAGAATGCTACACCTATTACTGATGAACTATGAGTGACTGACACAAATTCTAATGCAGATTTATAATTTGCACATAAAATAAATATGTTATACAAATAAATTTCGTGAACTAGTCGAAATTGGCAATCAAACTTTTGGGAAAATTATACAGAATCTATTTTTAAAATTGTTCAATGCAACTACTTCAAGCAGATCTTTGAAATAGAATTTATATAAAATCATCTAAATGTATATTATCTATCAAATGAGGTAATAAAACCCATACTTAATGAGGTGAAAGGAAATAAATCATTTTCCGAAACCTTCAGATAACAACAGTGATTCAAAGTTTGGATAAAATTCTTAACTATTTTTGCGGTTTAAGAAGCAATATGTAAAATATCGACTATGTCCTGTCACAGGATAACCACAAAAGAGTTATTCTTTTCTTAGTGGGTCACTCAATACTTTTCATCACAAAGTCTTTGATCCCCGAGAACGACAGTGAAGTGTAACAGATAATTTCCTCAGTATTCAGCAAGGCTTACTTTGTAGAAAAAAAGACAACTTCCTACTCTCATTGATTGAATGGCCTATATTCCTTGAGTGGGAGTGCCGAGATGAGAGGGACGGTCAAGACTTCTTTAGTGGCCAATAGCGCTGATAATGAGCACGAATACGTGACAGAATTTCGGTGCATTTCATAATTGATGGCTTCTAGTATCATTTTTCTATTAATAATAAAACTGGATTTTTATTGTTTCAGCTTCTAATCAGAATGCACTTGTTTTCAAATGCCATATTCCAGGAAATTTTTCTGCGCATAGTATCTGCGGTTCAAATTCATATTCAATTATTACTCGTGTGTACTTCTTCCTTGTTTTCATTACGTAAAAGAAAAGATGATTTCAAAACATTAGAAAAGGAAAATGAGTTATCATCTGAGATCAAGCCCAAGCGATTCAAGGAAATTATATTTAGTATGATTCATTCCGACCTAGTTCCATATGAAAACGAATTTATATTGCACTCCTACGATTCAGCGGGTAAGTGAAAGCAATTCAGCGATTAAATTCACTCAAAATAATTTTGTTCTCGTAGCCTCTCAACGAGTCGATCCTCCAAGGAGCAATTTAACGTTTAAAAGACATTAAAATAATAAAACCTTATTCAATTTAGACAATCATCATTACTGCAGTCTAGATCAAATAGTTTGTTACTTTGTATTCCAGTATTTCGAAATCATGGGTTTTAGTATTTCTGAATAAACATAGAGTTTAAATTTGGTTCCTATTTAGTAACAGAAGATCTCAGTTTAAAACGGGTAAGGCTCTTTGATCATGTTTCTATTTACGTGCATAAAGTATTAAGATACCTCTTTTTTCTATTTAAAAGTGAGATCGCTACTAGTATAACTTAACAGATTCCAAAGATTATTAAGATAGATATATTTTGGGTTGAACAGTATGATAGTAAATGTGTTTCCACAACCTCCCTAAAACGGTTCTTGAGATACAGTGTGGAATTTTCCGAAAATCCAAACTTGAATTAAAACTTTGCTACATCGCGAATACCTGAATTTTTAAGCTCTGAATTCGCTCTGTTTGGGCGTCGTTGCCCAAGCTATCAAGCAAGTTTTAGAGGTCGTAATAAATTTTTTTTCAGTTTAAAAATATAAAAAAGTCTCAGAAGTTAGTATTCGAGCCATGTTTGTATAGAAAAATTTTTAAGATTATGATAGATGATTATTTACGTACAGACGTTAACAATAGATGCAATTATTCAAAAAAGGAAGAGAAAAGTTGACATTTTTAGGTGACACTTCCTACGTTAAAGGGTATTGCACTATTCTGATCTGTTTGAACTTCTGTTCATACATGGTGGATCCTCTTATGCCAACTTCTGATCTGAGTGCTAATTGTAATTAATGATCGCTCCCTTCGAGGCACGCGCCCACGGATGATGAAGTGTGAGCATTCTCTTAGCAATCCCCTAACCATTTCCAGTTTTCCTTAGAAATTAGTTGCGAATATTGTTTGTGAAGTTTTGCAGTGAAGTGAAGTGAGGAAATGGGTGGAAGGTTTCCAGATCTCAGTTCAAGACGTGTTAAGGCCTCTGGGATGATGCTGGCTAAAATAAAACCTGTTTATTGCAGCACACAGATTAGAGGACCAAGCTGAAAGTTTATCTGAACCTAAAGACTATTTTACATGAAAAGGGAAAACTATGACAGTGATATGGACATTGAGTGGCGCAGAAACCGTTTCTAAACTGTCAACATCCTTCTGCCCTTCGGACTCTGCGATTCGTTTCCTGTTACCAAAAGAAATTCCAAGCCGTCTTGCAAAAAAACTTTAATCTTCGTCGTAGTAGTATTATAGTAGTAGTACAGCAATAGTAGTGTTATCGTTAAAAATACTTCGACAGCTGAGGTAATATCACACCCATGGACTCCCACGGGAATCTAAACCGGAATTAATTTTCCCTATGGATCTAAAAAACAGAGCTTTAGATTAAAAACTGATAATTGGAATTATATTTCCAGTTTGTGAATGTTTTTCTATTTTTAGCCATGTTTTTATCTCAATCAAGGTCGTAGTGACCAAGGATGCATCAAAGGACATTTTCCGAAGAATTTGTTTTATATTCAAAGAGAACATTTCCCCAATAATATGTTCAACGTGACATTCATTCCTACTATTCACGGTTTAAAAACTTTTCCGTTTTTAAGACCTCTATAACTCTCCCATAATTCCATCAGCAAAAGCTGCATGCCAAGTGCTTTAAATCAGCCAAGGCGTATCACGTCAAGGTCGCTAGAATTAAGAAGGACGTTTGCTTTTGAAGCTGGTTTTTTCATCCGAATTCGAGCGACCAAAATGCAACTTAAAATAGCATTAACATAAAAGGGATTCGAAAAGATTTTCGGTGCTCCTATAAGAGAAATGTTGTGAACAGCGTAAGATATAGTAGTATAGTGACTTCGAAATTACCTCCGCATTATTTTGGATAAAAATTTGGTAACGCATAAAATTATCAAGAAAGAATAACCGACCAAAGTACTGATAGAACGCAAACCAATACCTTCGTAAATAGGCAAGTCTAATCAGGAAGACTGTTCGCAACATTGAGAAAGCAATTACCTAAGGTATTACCGTCGGCCGGAAATAAGAGCTTTCTCTCTAATGATGAAATACAAGCAGTCGGGCTCTCTGCGGTGACTACGTCTTTTTAAATACCAGTGACTAAAGCACCTTGACTCGTAAATAACTGGGGATGTTAAGTGGATTTCAGTCTTGATGTGAAGCTTATGGAATTGAATCGAAAGTCAGGAAACACATAAAGCAGATAACCTGTTTAATATACTTAACGGCATATTTTGTCAACTTTCTCAAACAATTAGAGCTGAATATATCAAAAGTTCTAATGCATCTGGTCACGGTGCAGTTAAGTAGAGATAATGCAAGAAAAGTTATTTCGAGATGAAAATATAAGGTGCTGTTTCTGGTATGTTTTTTGCACGGAAATACTGGTAATGCATCTACGTGCCATCACATAAACTAATACTCCGTTCAGAGTAGCGTTTGAAATATATTCTCGTACTACTTAATTTTATGTCATATTCAAAATGGTAAAAAATATTAAGCAAAACGAAATATGCTTTCCGAATTAACGATTGGAAAACGATTACACATCAAGGTGGTATAAATAAGTGGAGGGCAAGATATTATAAATGCTGAGAAATACGTTAAGACAACGACATATTAATAAATAACGGTTATTCCGTTGTTATCTGTCCGCGTTTTAAGCTTTTGTGAGGAAGTCAACTTCCTCGACTCTTAGACTATATGATTTTTCTACCGGCGGCTTCGTGGTTTGCAAATTACCAGAATTGTCACGTAGCTTCACTAATTAGTCACCCAGAAAAAGCCAAAGAAGATGATAAAGATTTACATTTACTTCATAAACTAGTCTATAGAGGATTTAATCAGTATGAAAGACGAATCGAACACTAATATTCGTCACGTATAAAAGAAGTTACTAATACATGTATTATAATAGTTTATTAATGTTAATTTTTCGCGATGCAGATCTGTAAAATTTACGATAAAACATGGATACAAAGGTCCTACGTCTCCAACGAATTATATTTAAAAACTTACTCTCATTCGATTACAGAAACATTTGAAAGTCTCAGATGCTGCCTAAATGTTATAATTAGAATAATTTGTATAATTATTTCATACATGCCGCCGCAAAATCGCCGTTAAAACTAGATTTAACCGGATTGGTGGAATACTCTGCCGCAGTTCCAATCATCGAACACCATCATATGCTTAACATCCTTGCGCAGATGCGGACCTCAATCGGATTTTATTAAGCTGTTATTTTATCTTCCCGGCGTTTGCCTGGTTGTTATCTTATGTTATCAGCCAGGTTGTGTGTGCGTTTGCTAAGTCTGTAGCATTTTACAATCTCTATTGCATATTGCACTCCCGTGACAGTATCACAAACGGCTCACACGTGCAATGGCATAAACACCTCGACGAGAGAGGGAAAACTGCTAGAAATTGCTTGAAGTATTAATAGTATACACAAGAAATCTTTTGGAACCAAAAATGGGTGCGTAGCTTAATTTAATTATAAAATAGTTGAGAAGGATGTTGGATCGAATTACCCGGGTGAATTATCGGACTGCTTTTGATAGTGTTGTAGTTTGTATTTTTTAAAGTATGTTATGTTAGTAGGTGAATAAATGCCCGCACGTTGTTTTAGCTTTTAGAAGTTATCGATCCTATGAATTAAAGTACCTTTAATGGAGGTGGCTGCTTTCTTTGCATTTCTCATATGTCGAGCAATCACTCACTTTCAAACCAAACGCCGTTTTTGTTTTCAGAGGTGCAACATCACGTACATTTTGATGCAGAAGACATCGAAGGACATGATCATTTCGGGAAAGATAATACCATAGTCGTTCAACCTGGTCCAAAAAAACAAGTAAGATTATTGTATTTTTTTGTATTTTTTTCTTTTTACCATTCGTTTTTACACCGGAACTGAGCAAATTCATGCGAATATAGGTCATCGCACCATTGTTTGTTTACAGTATTAGAGGGGTACTTTAAGTTCGTCGTATATTATTTTGTCGTAACTAAGATTATCAGTGAGACATTTTTATAAATAATTTATATTGCAGATATAATTATAGTTATAAAATGTTACTGGTGTACCAGAAAAGGTTATTTTGGAGGTTAGTATTGTTAGAATTTTAAATATATGACATGCTTCGGTTATGGAAGAAGATATTTTTGCCCGGTCATATTATTGTATGCTCACAAAATACTTTGGTAAATTAAGCCGTTATACCGATAATATACATTTATCACCAAAAATATTTATTCTTTATTTGTATTTACTTCGACTCATGCATTATTGAAGTTTTCGTGTTAACTTCAAATCTCGGTTTAGCTGTTTATTGAAATGTTGTCTGAGGGGTATAACTGTCTGATAAACTGATAGATATAATATTTACATCTAAATACAATATTGTTCTGTTATTAATTACCCAGCATTTACGTTTATCATAAACCATTACAGTCTCCACTGTTCACAATAGATGTTCAATATTTACAGGAATTAGTCGCCCATTTAGGATTCTTGCAAATTAATCACCATTACGAAATATGCTTTGATATTCCCGGGAATCTGATAATTCAGTCCCTGAGTTCGGCAGTTGATGAAGGTACAGAAGTTTCACAAGACTTCATTGACTCACAGGTATGTTCTCTGCTAGAATGTGTAGCGCTCTAATTTTGATTTTTAGACCTATACTTCACCGAGTATTAATTCAATATTTTTAGATTGCTGGACTTACTCAAGATGTGCCAAATGTCCATTGCTTTCTTCTCGGAGCTACAACAATTGCTGGGACAAATGGAGAATCAACTCCAGAAGTAACGATGAAAGTTCAGTTGATTGCTCATAAAGTTAAGCTTTTAAGAGAGAAAATGACGCTGAAGTATCCATGTGGATTAAAACTTGTCATGCATCTTGATGCTAGAGTTTTAGGTGAGTGACAATTTTCAGTGAAATGGGCTTCATGCTTCTTTCTAATATTTTAATTGTGTGTTAGAAACTTGCACATCATCAGTCATTTATATTTCTGACATAGAGAGTGGTGCAGAAAGTTATAGTGGACTAAATTTGGACTGGGTGACACTATCAGGAATGCTGGGTTGCACATTGATTATGATAATTATAAGAAAATTTTGTGAAAATGATTCCATTGCATTTGATGGTCCAAATGAGTTCACATATAGTTCACAATTTCTAAATCTTTCTCAGTCGCAATAAGGAACTCTAAGAATGAGTTTGTTGAAGTTGAGTAATTTTTGTGCAAGATGTATTCTTAGAGCTTATCAAATCTAAAAGAAATTATAAGAGTTAGGATATTTTTACATAGCTGTCTGACTTATAATTTTTAGCATCAGATTGTGTCTGTGAAACTGTGTCAGACTTGTGCATCAGTGTATATAATAGTATGCAATTCCACCTTAAATTCTATGGTGGGGTTGTATCCTCAGAAAACACGCTAATTATTAATATTCAAGGAAGATATATCATTATTATGATGAATAGTATTCATAGAAAATCATTAATGTAAGGAAAAGCTACTGTAGATATGTGGCACAGTTGTGATTACTGATTTCATTTTGATGAACAAGAACGTATAAATTTAAACATGGAGGAAATTCTTCCCCTTGTTGAGTTTAGTACTTGTAACTAAATGACTGTTGTGTGCTCTTGTTAGGTTGGTTATGTCCTTCAAAAATTAATGATTTGTGTTTTAAAATATGAATGTAGAATACTTTCTACATGAAATGATGAGCTCATAAATAAATTAAATGGACATTTAAATTATTCATGCATAATCATAATGATAAATATTCATGCATTTACTCTTACCATTAAATGAACCATTTTCAATCATTTGTCTGTAACAAAGTGTAGCCATAGGTTTAAAATTTTTAAATTAATCTTTGATTTGTTCTTTAACTTCTGTTTTATCACCTTCTGCTAATAATAATATTTTTGTCCTATCAGGAAAAGGAATGGGGACACCCATGCTAAAGAATGGGGTAAAATGTGTTGGAATGGAGCAAGATGAATCAGATGCATCTGATTGGCCTGGTTTTCATTGATACCTGTGAATATATTGCATTTATCTCTTTGCATTACTTTCTTCCACTACTAAAGAAGCTCCAAAAAAGTTGCGTCATTGTATAGTTACAGTGTTGTAGAAATAGGCAGACAGTGCATTCCTGCAACTTATAAGACTGACAATATGGCATGTTAAAAGTGTATTTTTTTACCAACAAAGAAGATGGTTATTCCTTATCGATGACCTTGAAATATCTTCTTCCTTTGTGATATTTATCGTTGGCTTAACTGCCTATTTAAAGTTCAATGTATGTTAGTCGTTACATTTTATATTCTTCTAATCTATCTGTGTACAGCTATATCAACTTTAACTTGGAATTAATCTTTTTCCCAATTGATTAGTTAGACAGTTCCAACTACTTGTAAATTATCAATGAAAATAAAATGGCATTTCATGACATCTGATTTCAGTGACTTATTTTACATACCTATCTTTTATCCTTTGCCTGTGATCCTAAATTTCAGTGAATCATTGAGGTTACTCAAACTTCTTAGCTGTTGTCTAGCTTGGTCTTTCTTGAAAGCACTACTACTTTAAGAACAGTTTTCTTATGCATAGGAGAAGTGCTGAGTAAAGGCTCAAGATAAACTAGAATGAAAATGAAGATGGATAACTGAAATTAAAGTTCTGTAAAGGTTAGAAAAGAATTTCTGAATTTGTAATGAGACTAACCTATTTTTCACTTTAAGGTCAACTTAGATAATTTTATTTTCATTTCCTGGCTGTACTGAGCAGTCTATCTTGTTACTTCTTGATGTTCTTCTCAACTGAAGGATAAAATAAAATGAAGCTTTCAATTTTATGTTCATTATGGCAATTCAAAAAAGTACAAAGTATTTCATTAAGGAGGCATTGCTCAGCAAAATAAATGGCAATTAATTTTAACAAGCTGAAATAAAGGCTGAAAACGTAATTACTCAGTTTGAGATGTTTGTTGTGAAATGGTGGAGATAATGCTTCATTTTTATTGGTTCTTAAGGTCAAGGCTGACCAAAAGTTTGAGAGGAAATTATTAGGTTCTAAATCGAACATGTGGATGTAATATCGTGCTGATTAACTTTCGCCTGCTTGCTTCATCCCAACCCTTGATCATTCTCTCTTATCTCTGCTTACCCTACATCTCTACCCATAGTAATCAGGTTTCACCCCTCCTAAATCCTTTTAGTGATAGATATATTTTTGTATATTTTGCCTGATAGCATCCAGTCATTATAAATAAATGTTCTATCATGAAACTGAACTATCCTCTTTATCCTTGTACTTAAAATGTTTCAGTCCTGTGAGTTCTGAAAAATATTTAAACCCATTAAAACTGCTCATTTTGTCATTCTGAGAACTAGTTCATCCTCATTATGGTAAAAATTAGCTGATCCAGAGGGTTGCAAAGGAGATTGCCCCCCCCCCCTCTCTTGATGACTTTGTAGTACTAGCAATTCGCCTAGGATCTGACAAGAAGCTCACTTAAAATGGGATAATGCAGACATACCACAATCACCCTACATCTACTGCATTTATCATGAGAAATTGTATTTTAAAAGTTTTTAGAGGATAAGTTCATGAGGAAATTGTCAAAATTCATAACATTCTTCTTTGTCAGCACAGTTCTTTTTTAAATTTGTCATCAGTATGATATAAAATAAAGGTAAACAATTTTTTATTTATCTATAGAATCCTTATAGTTATCTCAAGCTTAGGGATCAGCAAAGAGAGAATTTTTAATCCTGATTAGAGCATGAGTATTTTTAAATTTTGTTTATCACAAGGTTAAATCGTGAAAGTGGTCTTTTAAGATCTAATATACCCTATAAGTATATAGTCATGATTCTTATATAAAGTAATGATTATTATTAATATCACCCACTTAGAGATTGTCTGTAAACATTTTTAAGAACTTTTTCTTCAGGAGATGTTAAGTCTTGAACTTATAAGTTGAATCTACTAAAAGACTATCATGAAATTATAGCAACAGATGTACAAAATTTGTATTGCAATTAAGGGAGGAGCTATATCTTTAAAAATCCTCAAAATTAATGCTTTTTTTTCTCTCGATGAATTCTTGAATAGAATAATTAAAATAGATAATAGCTACTTATGATTTAACTATTTTTATACTACTTTGGCTTGTTCTACTTTCAAAACATAAAAACACCAAAATTCATGCTATACGTATAATAAGAAATTGTGAGTATTACTTTAAAATCAATAAGATTCATAAGCATTCTCTAAGCACATACCTGATCAGATGGCCCAAATTCTTCAACACTTCTTTCTTTGGTTGAGATGAACAGATTTTGGCATTTAACAGAAACTTCCTACATAGTTGAATCTGAAGTTCATGGAAGCACATCAAATGGTTTGGATATTTGGCAGACTCAGAGGTATACAACATATGAAATCTTGATGACTACTCTTTGAATATACTCCTATCACTCTAAGATTTCTTTAGAGGTTATGCACTTCATTCTCACTGAGTAGAAATTGAAAATTTTATCATTTTTCGATTGGATTAAGTAAAATAACTATGTAAAATATCTACTGAATTTAATGAACATATTATAGGTATCATTACACATGAATTTAGAAAAAGAGTGAGTATATAATGACGATTTATGAAGAGGGTAGAGGAAAAAAGAGTGAAGGGTAGGAGCTGATTTTGGTAATAGAAGAGAAGAAGATATATTTTGGAATATTAGCATTCAAAAGAAAATTCTAAAAAGAAGTTGTCTTCTTAAAGATGCTTGGCAAAGAGAAATGTATGGGAACCCAAGACAAGGTTCATTTTTGTTAATTCTGGTAGAATTTTCATGGTTACTCTATTAATCTATAATGATATTACACATACTTTGAGATTCATCCATCAAGTAAAATTTTGACTCTAAGTTCACAGAAATCCCTTCAAATCTCAGTTCTTTGAGGGGAAAAGTAGTTAGTTCTACAGAGATAGGTTAAAATGGAATAAGAGGTTACATGTATTTCACATATCAAGATGAACTATAGTATAATCAACTTTTGCCAATCCTGAAACCTTCTGTATTTAAATACTTGTGTATTGGACTGAGAAAACCTGAAGGACTAAAACTGAATCCATTTGCAATAAACTTCCTCTAGAAGTTGTAATCCTCTAAAATTTGACCATTTAAAATATCTGCACAAGTTAATTTGAGAACTCTAAGAGCCTAGGGCCTGTAAATTATGAGTAATTTCAGAATATTTTTATCCACATTGGTAGACTACTGCAAAATGATTAAATCTAACTGATGTCTAGAATATATTTATATATATTTCTGCAACATAATCCACAAGTTTAGTTGAAATTAATTCAATTTATCTGGCAAAAATTAAGCTCTCTAAACACTTCAAATTTACTAGCAAATTTAGCTTAAAAACTCATAAGAAAAACCTTTGAGCTGAGGCACAGTTATTCCTCAATAGTGATTATTGCTGAAACTGTAATTTCATTAGCCTTTCTCAAACTCTATATTACTTCGCTGCATATTGAAGATATTTAATCATATACTGTATGAAAATTTCTATCAGGTCCATGACAGTAGATTTACAAAAAAAAATAATTAGTATGAAGACTATTAAAATATTTACATGGGGGCATAAAAAATAAAGAGTATCAAAATCTATAAATTCATGGCAAAACATGCTAAGTGTTGCTAACCATCCCCAATCTTACATAAAATAAAGCATTCCTCTTGATTTTATCTTATTTAGAATCAATAATACTCCACAGACTCATAAATTACAATGTATAAAGATCTAACAAAAATTTAATTTAAAAATATCAGTTAGTAAATTAAGAATAAAAGATAAATCAATTAGAGGGGAAACAATATCTAACATTTTATCTTGAGGACAAATTTCTCTAAGTTGATAGTCTAAGAATCTACTTAAATACAAAGGAGAGTATTACTTCTGAAGAAAATAGACACATTGTTAGAATACCTATCAATGTAGGCATCTACTGAGGACAATCTCAATTTATTAAGTAGGTACCGTACTACTTTTCCTAAAAATACTGGTGAAAATAAACATCCCCTAAAGCAGGCATATATTATATAAAAATAAAATTTGCTTTAAGGATAACTCAAATTAAGAGAATAATAATGTTAATATAAAAGACCGCATTCATGAGTATTACTGATGATAACCAGCAACTTCAAATTGAATTTATTGTGATTGATGTAATGAGAAGTTGACATGGTTTATTTCAAAGAAGTTTGGCACCATAACTACTACTTTGTTCTAAACAAATTAGAAAAATATGACTTTAATTAAATTTACAAAATATTAACTATAAGCTCTTAAAATTTAATATGCATAATTTTGAATTATAAAGGAAAGATGACCAAAATTTTTTAAATGATACACAAATAATGAAATGTATCATAATAGCCCATTTACAGGTAATTAAGTACAAATATAATTTATTTTACTATGATACCATTTAGTATAAATAATAAAATTTCTGCTCTAATAGGTGCACAATGCATGAAATTTTACCTACTTTTAGGTTCTGTTACATAAAAATTTCATAAGGTTTGGTGAAGAAAGTTTGTTTTAAAAATTTTCATTTCATTAAGCAACATGAGAGATGATTATTGTTAGTTATGAGGCTACTATTGCAAAGAAAAACTCATCTTCTCCTGAATTCAACTTCAATATATGTACACCAAATATGTATAAAAATTCACAAATGTTTATGTATCACTAAATAAAAACAGTCTTGATTCACTCAGCACCCATTCATCAACAAGCAATCATCACTTTAAAAACACACTCAGAGCCACCTCCAATATAAAAACACTTTCATGAAATATGAATTACTTTACTAAAGAGTACCTTCAGGACTGTCTGAACCTGGCTCTTGAGGTGTTTGATTATTTGAATCCAGGGAAATGTTCATTAACAACCTTTCTTCTCCTGAGCCATCTTTTGGCGAGGGTTTCATTCCCATGCTTTGTGCAAATTTCTGTTTAAGTCTCTGTCTTTTTTCAGCTGCACCACTGTCTTTATGAGTAGCTATATCATCATCTGAATTATCGTCGTCATCATCTTTATTGTCTCCTCTTTCTCTAACTTTTGTTCTTCTTCTGCTGCCTCTTTGAGATCCACCTTCTTCTGGGCTGGTTAATGTGAGAGTGGGGGTTCCTGGTTGAGATGATAACAGCTCTATGTCAGTAGTTGCTGCGCTGCTTTGTCCTGAGAGTGGAGCCAAAGGGCTTTCGGGTGTTGTAGGTGATTCAGGCATTGAGATCACTGTGGCATTTGTCTCTGAACTTGAGCTAGTAACTGGAGGGAGTTGAAATATTGCCATCACAGGTTTACGAGAGCTGTCAGGCTTAACAGAAATCACAGTTGCCTGCTCATCTCCCTCTGGTATGACTTGGTCCAAAATACCGGGAGTTGTACCTAAATATCTAGATATACTGGCACTGCTAGTACTTCCAACCATTCCTCTTTGCCCTGAAAATTGACAATAATGTGAATGAGATTTGGGACATCATGGAGATTTTCTTTATAAGACTTAAGAAAGAAGAAAGACTTTAAATGAGGCAATAATATAGTCTATTGTATTCGATTTTTAACAGCAGATATTCATTTATAACAAGGTTTTGGATAAAAAGTAAAGGATGTTTCAAAGCATCAAAATGATAATTAATGGCATATAAATTACCCATAAGTTTCTTGAAGAGAGGTTTATTTACTATCCAAATAAGTCATTGCTAAGTCAAGATTTAGAGAAAAAATAAGCCAAATGACTGAATTTGGGCTGTTTCAAGTTATATGTAGAACTTGCTGAAATAAAGTATCTGATTTCAAGCACTCTCTAAACATCAAACTTCTCATCAATTTTCATTAAACTCTTAATCACATAAAAATTTTAAAAATAGGTGATTATAATGAATTAAATTGATTAAATTTCACTTTCAGATTAAAATATAAGTAACTTCCTCTATTGATCATTATTTCTTCAATCATTTCAAAACACTAACTGTCAGGAATTTAAAGGAGTGTGTACGTATGGGATGCCATGACCATTTACATAATTTTTATTGTAATGATTTTTTCATCTTTTATTTACTTAAATCATCATCATCATTTCTACCTTTCATTACGTTCATATGCCCTCATATTTACTTTCTCTTTTCCTTTTGGTAATTTTCTTCGCCTTTCATCTCATCTAACATCTTTTATCTTCATCTTCTCCTCTATCTTTTTCCTTGTATTCTATCATCACCATCATAATCTACTTAGCATCCCTTTTTTCTCAATATTTAACTCACCCAATTCCGCTGATGATACTTAATTGTTTAAATTAAAGTCTTCTCCTCTCCATCATCTCTCCATTTGATTCTTTAGCAACTAAGCTTAATCTTTCCATTATAAAGAAGTAATGATGCTTTATCTAAATATTAAAAAAAAATTTTTTTGGGCTAATAAAGCCATGTTTTACCCAAACTATGTCTAACAAAGAGTACAGTACAATTATTTACAGTAATTATTACAGTACAGTAGTTATTCTCTTCTGTATGACCCCATAAGATTCCTTAATATGTCATCTAAAATCAGCCCAACATGTAGCAAGAGAAACATTCTTTCTGATGTCGTGAATAAATATTTGGCTTTAAGTTAAAATAACTGAGGTTGATAATCACAATGGTGATGACAACTTTGTGGTTATATGATGAATAATTTTAATTTAACGTCAGAGATTAATGTCAGCATTCTCCTCATGAATTGCTATGATTAGGATTTCTTCATGAGACACACTTTTTTCCAAGTATATAGACTTTAATAACTTAGGACAAATACAACAGATAGTGAATGCATACATCCATGCCCTAACTATATTTGGATAATTTGCCTCTGTATTATAAGGATTTTATATAGTATTATAAGAATAGCATGCTAACAATCCAACGAATAATGTCAAGAAAAGAAAGATTAATTGAATACAAGTATTTGTCAAAACTAACAGGTAAATTCAAACTGTACAGGTCAAGATGTTTAGGAATTTAAGTTACTTCAATTCTGCAAGAATTTACTTACCACCTTCTGCACCAGGAATAGGAATGGCACTACTAGGTGTGTGGCCATGATTTGGGTCACGAGAAAACATTCTTTTCAATACTGAAGCAACAGAAGCAACTCTATGGAAGGAACCAGGAACACTATCAGGCGCTGTATTGATGCTTGAGCTAGAGCGAGCACTCAACTGTCGCTCTCTTGTACTACTCATCCTACTTATGCTACGATGAGTAGATGGCCGATGAACATGCATTATGCTGCCAGCTCTTCTAGCACCCCCTCCACCTCCGTCATCACCAACACCTCCCATCTAGAAGGACAAATGATTTTCACATTATAAAAGCAATAATATAAGTAATATCAATAAAAAATTTTTACTTTGCAAGTATGTGAGGATTTCAGATTATGTCTTTACTCTTCTTAGAGAGGAAAACCCCTTAAGCAGCAAAACATTCATAAATTAAATATCACAATGACTTCACTCTACATATAAATCTTAAATACTTTGGAATTATGGTATTATTATAACTATATGAACATGAAAATATCAAACAAAAAAATAATGAAAAAATCAATCAACAAAAATATCAATTGAATAATAAAAGTGATAACATAATAATATTACATATTAAAAAATTGAATTATTTTGAAACTAAAAATTAACTAACACATGGTTGTAAAGTCTCAAATGATTAAGATTAAAGTTCAAGTATCATATTTGAATAAACTTCATTTAATCTCACCAACAATTTTAGATATTTTAAAAGGATGCAATGACTACCATTACCTGAACTTTTGGATTACTTTCATCAGAAGTATCTCAGAAGTCATAACTTTACTTATGTGAAAGAATGAACTTGATGGAGATTTAAAATAACATTTCACAAATTCACATTGCCTTTAAAAATAACCTCTTTGTTCAGCTAATGCTTTATTATATTTATATTAAATCAATATTAACAAGAAAAAGGTATTCTTTTCGAAGAATACAAAAACAAGGGTTTGTCTTCAGCTGAATTATGTTTATAACCAAAGCTTTAATGCTTAAACAAAAGCTTTGTTGACTTCTGAAAGACTGACAATGATAAACATACCTTCTCATCCAGAATTCCATCTGGTTTATATGATGAACTGACTATAATAATGTCTGCATCATCATTTCTCACATTAACATTGGCAGTGGACGGCTCTGGAATATCTTCTTTATATTTTTCTGATGCAACAGTGTGAGGCAGTTCAACTGGGAATACTTCATCCCAATACTGATCCTTCAGCAGTTCAGGATGTTCATGATGCATCTCATCAACTATCAAATATGAAACCTGAAGCAAAATTACATTCACTATTTAGCCAATAATATACTTAAAAACAGTAACAATCATACACCACTGAAAAATTTCTCAGAATAACTTCAATCGCAAAAATATTTAGATAAAAGAAATCTTCATCAAACTTTTGATGAAATTTATAAATCTCAAAAATGTTGTCTTAATTTCTAATTAAAATAATATAAGTTTTTTTTTACTACTCCCAAAAACTTTTATTTTACATTTCTCAAATTGCAACTAACATACAGTATTCAACCTTTTCAATAGTCTTTATGGCAAGAAATACACAAAAGATCTATCATTTTCATAATATATTTTTTAAGATGATCTAAACTTACTGCAGAATAAAGTCAACAAAATACTATATTCAATTTTATCTACTGTAATAAATTTAGTGAATAAATCTGATTTCTGTTATTCATTTGATACATTCCTAAAGATAATTGCCAAATTTGCAGCATAAAAATAATTTTTAAAAACATGAATTACAAACACAGTAAGTTTTATTTATTGTTAGTAATAAACTAAAACTGTTAATTAACATGGAAGATAGCATAAGAATTCATTGTCAAGAACATATTACCAACAAATTAGGGATAAATCTAACCTGAATATTTCTGTCAACCATCCAGTTAACTTCGAAGTCATCATCATCTTCTCCAAATGGATTGATTAAACTTTCAGCCACTTTCAACCACCCCATGTAGAAGAAAAACTGTAAGAGGAATGAGTAATGCATGTAGTAACAGGTACCAGCACTATGAAGACTGTAGAGAAACCTTGGATGGTTAGGAAATATTATCCATTTAGATACTAGAATTACAAAGTCAAACTATGCCAGGAGATGAAATTTTGAATTTTGCCAAAAATGAAAATGCTCTATAATAATGAGTTATTAACTAATTTAACCATTCAAAGATAATAGGCATAGAAATTAACTATTTACTTCTTGTAGATGTAAAATTATACAAAATTTGAAGGTTAACAACAATTACCTGAAGTGTAGTAAAAATAGGAAAATAAAGATCTACAACATTTCTGTGCCTCTTTTCTTTGTCATCTACTGTTACTTCAAGCCACTGTCTCCCCATGATTGTGGACAGGAAGAAAGAATACACTGCCAAAGTAACTACCTGAAATGGGATAAATAAGAAAAATTATAATATATTCAGAAAATATTTTACATTTTTTATATCTGGAAAAAATGTAATTCTAGCTCAAATGTGATTGCAATTTTTGGCAAATATTTAAACATGAGCATGCCCTGTTGGTCTCTTTGGTAAATACTGAAAATAATATTTAGAAGTTAATAGATAGAGAAAAGAATTTGTAAAAACACTCCTTATACTGATGGAAAATTAAATCAGTATTCAGCTGTTTCTGAATAAGAGATTCAAGAAACTCTCCATTTGCCGGATACATTAGAGAAGTGTCGGATCACTTCCCCAAATGGAGAAAAGAAGCACTGGACCACTGATCTTCTAAGAATCACCCAATATGCATTTTGGTAGCTATGCCATTATCCTTCCAAAATCCATTGGATGATTCTTAGAAAGGTCGGTAATCCATGGCTTCTTTTCTCTACTGGGCAAAGCAGCTTTATGATCCTCTGATGTATTTGGCTCACTGAGAGTTTCTCAAATTTCTAACTACTAACACCAAAAATTGTTCTTATACAAAATACCCTTTCCCTTTTTCATTATTACAGTAATAACAGCTCAAAACATGATTTTTTTCACATTTGGTATATACATTTTTGGAAATATTTAGTTTTACGTCACAAGAAAATTCCCTTGAAAGAAAAATTGATATAAAATTTTTCTGCTAAAAGAAATATTATAAGGTATCAAACCTAATAAATGTAAACTGTAAGGCAATCCAAATACAAACCTGGGTATATACAAGAGGTATACTAATTGTGTCAAAACTGAGGAGAAGACCAGCTTGTCCTCTAAATTTGTTCAGCTCATCTATTATTGTCTTCACAGCAAAATCATCTCGAATCCTTCCTTCTTTCCTTGCTCTGGTCACAATACTAGCAGCCCATACAATTGGAAGCCAGTGTTTTGGATGACGTGGTGATTTTTCATTCAGAGCATGTATGATTCCAAGTTCATTGTCAAGAAGAAGACCTGTGAACACATGAAACAAATAATTTATCACTCAAAAATATCTATAAGGTTCATATAAATTCTTTTGAGATCTGATATTAAATGATATCTTCTCAGCCCCTATTTTTGCTGACATTTTGTTTGAGGGATATTCCACCAAGAAGAAAATTTCCACATTTAGCTCTTACTCAAAGTTATTTCATGCCATAGTACTTATAGCTAATTAATGAAAATTGGCCAATGAGATCTCTCTATAGGGGAAAAAGGTGGAGGAGAGGGAACATTTGAGTGGTATTTGCCTGTCATATGTCATGCTCCGAAAGAGATTTTGTTTATTGAGTTGTTGAAAGAGACTGAATTTTCAACTAATCCTAGAAAAGATAATGAGCATCTACAGCAGTACAGAGCAATACATCATCTACTTAGTTTACAGATAAATTATTTTTAATCTACTCATCTCTGATTGGTCTCTCAAGATTATGTAGAAATACATAGAAAATTCAAAGAATGAGGTTGCTTCTTACAACATTATTAGAGAACAGGAGCAATAATTACAACATCAAAATTTGGAGTATTAAAGAATATAATGACATCATTATGGCTCTGCAATAAACCTAAAAACATCACTATTATATAATACAGAATGAACTCCAAAATGAAAATCAGAAATACAAATCAAATCCAAAAATTGGGTACTGTTTGCTATTGTGGGACGAATGCACTGCAATAGTAAGAATACGTAAGAAACATGCTCAGATATACAGATTTTGAATATGAATTTTTCAGCTAAATTCACTACTGAATTAGTCAAGTGTATATTGAACACTATTGAAGGACCTTTTGGTATTTAAAGTATCAGTAAATGCAATTTAATTCCAGAATGAACCTTGCTTGATTCTGATAAGAAAACATCAATGCTTCTTTGTTGAATTTAGGATCAAGTTATTCATCAACACCAAGGAAGCATTATCTGCTTATATGAGGGTAATATCTATGAGTAATGTAAAAACAGTTATAAGTTATTTTAGATATGGGTTGAGCTCTGTCAGTTAATTCTGCAACTGCACTCATTTTCTCAACCAATTAATTCTTAATTTTTATTCACAATATAACAAAATCTATATCATTAAAATGAAGAACTAAAAATTATTATTCATAGCAGCTAACACTTAAATAAAGCAATTTAAGTGTAAAGATTCACAAATCCAATTTATGGAAAGTAAGTATACATAATTCAGTAAGTGATTAAGAGGGTAAAATTAATTTCATAGCATAGAATATGTTTTCAAGAACATCTTAAAAGATGATGATGAATCTTCTCATAAATCAAAAGCATCTTACCAGCTTCAACAAAATGCTCCAGAGTGGGGAATCTTTTTTTAACCCTTGGACTGATCATAGTGAATACCATAGTAAGGCATAAGCACACATAACGCATGATGGTTCTTCGGATCATTCTGCCTCGCTCATCCTTGGAAGTTCAAAGAAATGAAAATTTTTAAGTTAAAAATTAGGAATTTGGAGAATGGTTCAGCATTATGAGGAACTTTTTGCAAGATTACAATTTCACTTTCTAACCAAAACACTTTCAACAAAGAGATTTTCTTTTGACGATATAAAATACAAAACAAGGAGATTATTTCATTAATCGATTTAAAAGTTACTCCATTGACAGAAAAAGATTTCTAGTATCTTGATTTAAAAGATATCATATTATTGGCAAATAACATGCACTTTTTTCCTTAAAATTTAACTCTGAATTGTATGAAATTTGAAGATATATACTACTTTTTATTTAAACTTATCAAATAAATAATTATTATTAATTTCTCCTCTTTTACGTTTTATTTCATTGTTTTAAAATAAAGTAACTTTTTGATAGCTTTACAAATTCTATAAATGTAAATAAAAATATATATTGAGTGATAAAAAAATTTGTAGGCCCAATTATTTTATATTGAGCTACGTTCCACCAAACATTTCTTCTTACAATTAGAATAATGATGCATGTTATATGCTGATAAACACAGTACCTTTAAGTTAATCAATTCTTAAGATGAAGAATTCTCATAAATTAATAAACAAATGTTTATATTCAAATATCTGAAGTCATTAATAAACACCAAAAGAGACATATGGTTCAAAATAATTGAAAAACTAAAATTTTATTATTTTTTGTGATCCATTATTAAAGAATGGTAAAAGTAAACTTATTACTTAAACATATTGAAATTCTACTTTGCAAATCATGTTTTTGCATATATATTCTTGAAAATAAAGGAAAAAGTAAGAAAGGATGCAGTGATAACTTGGAAAAATGCATAAATGACTGGAGGATTACAATCAAATATGCCAAAAGAACATGCAAATGTGTTAGTGGGAATAGTAGTAAATGGAAGATTGGCCTTGTGCTTCCTTTGTGTGTAAGTAAAGCCCAAAGTCCATTTGAAAGCTCATCCTCTACAACATTAACTACAAATAGTCAAGAGAGAGGAATGAGGATTACTAGGCAAGATAAGGAGTGAGGTAGTTTGTTTTACTAAGTCTATCTCACCAAGCCAGGTATATGCTATACTATTAGCAGAACAAGTCCACATAAGTGAAGCAAAATTACTCTACAAGTAACCCTTTTTGTAGCATTCAATAAAAAGAGACCTTTATCAGTAGTACCACTATTCAGCATTACTCATATCTCAGTAACTTTCATATCACCACAGCCATGAACAATACTTACAAGAAGGAATTGCCTAAGTAATGTTAGGATAATGATGAAAGCAATGGTTAATGAAAGTATATGGAGAGGTAGTGAAAAGTGAAGCGGGTTTTGACTCCATTGGTCTGCATTCGAGAGATATAAGAAAAAGAAGAATATAAGAAATAGCAACTGGAGTCTGACTTGTTACCACTGGGCCACCAACTTCTATACATCTTGATGCTAAAATTTATATAATTTATGATAAGAAATCTTATTTTTTAAATTTCTCTTGAACCTGAGCCAATGGAGTCAAAACCTGCTTCACTTTTTACTACCCCTCCATCTACTTTCATGCACAGTTGCTTTCATCATGATCCTTAATATCAGTTTGGCAATTCCTCCTTGCAACAAAAATAGGTGTTAGATAAATTTTGCTATAGCCTGTACCAAAAGACAAATGAAAAATATTTCATTCATCTAGATATGGTAGCAGGACTGTGCTTCATTTAAGGACTAGTGTTGCAAAGTCAAGTCATAATATGACTTTTAAATATTCTTCAATTGAATATGAGAGAAATTTTCTTCCCATGAATTGGGATTATATTAAAAAATAAGAAAATCAGGAGATTTAGTACTTTACTATAATATAAGCATAACTCACTGAAACCATACTTACTAATCGACTCTAAAGGCAACGCATGACAATGGGGATGTAAAAGTTTTTGAATTTATTCAATAGGTTCATTATATTACTATAATATATCATTTATTCAGATGCAAAAACTTGAATCAAGTACTGAGAGACATAATTCAATAAAACTAGTATTACTAAAGTAAATAAAAAAGACTAATTAAAAATTCTTTCTTGTTTACATTAGTTTATATTAAGTTACATTCTTAAATTTAATTATTTATTGAATCACAATAAAATATTTATGGTATCTTTGAATCACATTGAAAATACAGCTGACATTTTCATTCTGCACATACCTGTCCATGAACATTTGTACTGACAAAAACAGCTATTGGATCTGGAAAAGGTATTGTAGTATACTGAGTCCACCATCTTTGCATTACTATAGATACATAGAAACCAAGCACAAACGATAGAGGAATTAGATTGCTGTATGTATCACAGTAGTGGGATATACTTTCAAATATCCTGAAAATGTAAAATATCATTATTAGTAAACAGCTCTAAGGTAAGAAGTATGCTTTATTGAATTGTTTGCTTTTCAAAGGAAATATCAAAGAAGATATAGGAAATACTTACATTTTTTGCTCTTTATTAAGACCAAATCGGTACAGGAAATTCAAAAAGAAGTATAATCCCAGGAATAACAGCAAATCAAGCCACACAAGTTTGTATATTCCACCTCTCCATCTGCAAATGATTAGTCTTTCAATTAACAAGTATCGATTAATTTATGAACAATTATATTATTATGCAACTATACAAGAAATTTTCTTGCAGCAACAACAAAGAACAAGTTATTTATAGCCAATTTTCTTAAAAATGAAATGAAAAACATACTACTTATATGTTATGACAGTTTTCTTCTGGAAAGACATCGTTTATTAGGAAATAATTTGTTGTTTACCAAGAACAAACTACTGAAATTGTCAAATGATAAAGAGGTAAGTATATACTGCCAGGATAAAAAACTATATTTAGATCTTATGATAATAAGAAAGATTAACAAAAAATATACAATTAATGAAGACTAGCAAACTTGTGGAGCGATTGTACAATGATAATTAAATGTATATTTGTTTTTTATTATGAAAATAAATGAATTGATATTAAATTGTGTAATGTATATAAAGTCATTAAAACTAAGAAATAAACATATTGTTTAAATCTCCTCTCATCCAAGTAGTAATCTCATAGTATTACCAAAATAAGTCATTTCATATTATTTCATAAAAATTTACAATTATAAATTATGAGAACATAATGATTTGTACAATTTTTGAAGTAAGATGAAGAAAAGTTAAAAATTTTGGCATAAAAAAGAAATACTTGACAAACTTCAAGATTCTTTGGCAAGCAATGGGTAATGATACTGAGTATACGATGATAAAGTCCTTGGAAATTTTTGAAAAAAGATACTTCTCTTTCAAATTTCACCATTCCAAGGTAAACAAGGCAAATTGAAATTAAGTTAAGGGGAAAATTGTGCTATTTTAAAACCATTCATACATTATATAATGATTTTTATAATATATTTACATGTCAATGAAATCATTTTAACATAGTCAACCCTCATAAGAATATTCCTCATTCAGAAAAATAAATAATAATTAACAACTTTCCATACATTTCAATTTATGCTTTGTCATAGAGAATGGGAAATTAGAACGGAATTTCACAGTATTTATAACAGAGAACTAATAATGTTCTGAATGAAACCATTATTTCTTTAAAATCCTTATTTTAAAAAAATAAAAGACTCTTAGGTAAATTTACAGCAAATGCACCTTTTATTCTTTCGTTTAACAGTTTACTCTGTTTCCAAAAGAAAATCCCTTGAAAATGTTTGAAATTGGGCCAAATTGGACGCCAAATCCAGTAAGCTACCCACAAAGAAGACATTTTGGATGATATTCGCTTTCCGCCGACTCTAGTGATTACATTGCCAATGGGGTGAGAAGGGTAGCGAATGAAAGGGAGTCTGCAGCGAAACTCGAAGAAACTGGCCCGGAGAGAAGGTAAAGATACAATCGAATTCATTGTGAAGCAGCTCGAAATTTAGTTAGACGGTAAATTTAATTAATGCCAACCCCCGCCTTCCTTCACACATCACGAATTTCAGGAAGAGCTGCGGAATGTTACTCCATTTAAAATGAGAGAATGTGCTAACCACCTGGTTTTTATTTATAAATTTGTCTCAGGGCTCATTTTAGTGACCTTGGTACCTGGGCAGGTAAAGGAAACCAGCCGCTGGACTGAAGGACGATAGAGCAAAAACTAGCATCGATCAGGATCTCGTGTTTTTCGCCGATATTCCTAGCGAATGGTTTTCTATGAACGAATTCTATTAGTATCATACATTTCAGGGAGACTTCTTTATAATAGAATACTTCAGGATAATTGAAAATTAAGGATAGGATTCATATTATGGAAACTTAAAATCAATTTCGAAGCTACATAACATCCATATAACTATTATCTAACAGAAAGATTGCTTTGCACAGGGGTAACAGTTTGCATTACGGAAAGGTACTATATTATTTACCAGAGCAAAAGGAAAGCAAAGGAAAAAGGCAACAAATAATGATAAAAGACAGAAAGCCGTAGGGACTTTCTTTTATCAGAGGGTCCCTTGTATGTACGCAAAAACTGCTCGGCCGCATAAAAAAACATTAGACCGTTCAAAAATTATCAGACTGCGAATGATTGTTTACTTTAAAATAGTTCAACATCTGAATTTCACGGAGGAAACTTGATCGCCGAGAAAGCAAGGTAGTACATTTTTTATTTCACATTCAATCGAATAAATAAACGAAATTGGCAAACAAAAATATTTAATAACGTGCACCGGTTCCAGGAAGTGAAGACAAGGCCGAACTGGAGGACCGTATAGCATCTTGCCTAAGGGCCGGGCGTTTCCCACTTTTGTTTTAGAAGCATTGTTATATATCTTCTAGCATTATTATATATGTAAAATGCTTGACTATCGCGAGGAGCAACTTCTAACTTCAACTTCTAACAAGTAAAGTTGATAATGTTAAAAAGTGTACCGTGAAAAAAAATAAAGTTAAAAAATGGAAAAATAAATAAGTAGCAGTAAAGTATCTCGTGGAGGCTCCGTAGCTATGCAGCAATTTCAATCTTAATCTCCAGAAAGGGTAGAGATTAATAAATCTTGTCTCTACCAGGTTCTTATATTGATTTTTTCGCACTCCATCTGTTGCTTAACCTCAGCCTTGAACTTCGATGCCTAAAATTTGACTTTCGCATCTCTTTCAGGAAGTGCGGTGGTCGATAATCAACCATAACGCCCCATTTCCTACTTTGTGATTATTTTGAGGTTTTTCGTCACTATAATGACGCAAGGACGGTAATATTTACAGTGAAACAAAGCGAATTACAAGAGCAATAACTGAAGTTTTTGGACTAGCAGATACGATACTCGTATGTATGTACCTTTGTGCCTTAACTTATGAACCTCTCAACAATGTTTTTTCAAGATATGAACATAGACTCGTGATATGCAATGAAATAGACACGGAAAATTTCTAAATCTTTGCTTTATTGGTCTAAACTGCACCTGAAGTGCTTGGCGGTCGGATGCAACACGCTTTATAGAGCCAGCTTATTTAGCTTCGTATTCTTTGCAGGTAACAATACAGCGAGTTAGCAACTCTCAAGTTGGCGCTTGGATATGGTGCACCTACCGCACCATAGGTAGGCGCCTACTTAAAGAACACTAAGCAGCCGAATTATTTTAGCATTTGCGCTTATGCAACTGCTAAAGCTATTTCTTCCTCACAGAGTAATTTTGGCGAAGAAACAGGAAGTGATTCAGAATTATCCAAAATTATGTCACATTAAAGCTTCGCGTCGTTGTTTACGTTTCTCCCGTCAAACCTAAGCATCACATGTCTTAGTATAAACATCCTTTGCAGAACAAAATCCTCTTCTGCGGACTGGGATAGTATTTTAAGCGAAGACTGCCTACAAGATGGGATAGTAAATAGCATGGTGCAAATGTAACCTTTGTACTCAATTATATGCAGAAATATCTTGGTTAACCACGGCCTTGGTTAATGACGTACTTGGTTAAGGAGTCATTGTGATAAAAATTGTCTTGGATAACGACATAGGCTATGGTCTCATCGATGGGTAGCCGATAACTTTTAAGAAGGCATTTAAATGAGTTTTATCAGCATATTTGCAATAATGAGATTGCGGGGAGGAACTGGAAGAAATAAATCAGCTATTATATTTGAGGGAAATCACGCTATAGTTGACGACCGTAATGTAGTAGTAGTATTACTAATAAAGTTTCGACAGCTGAGGTCATTCCATAGGTGTGGGCTCTCACCGGGAATCGAATTTGGGACAGCTTTCATCACAAGCGAACGCGTTACCCACTTGGCTATCCGGGAACTCACCCTCACAATCCTGGAACGGATTACCGTCGTTAAGCAAGGCGCCACTGTACATACATGTTGGTTTGTTTTTCTTATTCCAATTTTCAGACAAATCTCTTCATTTTCGTTCATAGAAACGAATCAGCTAATCTAGCAAAATAGGAAATGGGTTCGCAGATACTATTCATTAGTAATCCCGGATAACTAAATCAGTTAGCATAAGGAAGACTTCACCTTTAAAATAAAGCAGCATGCTAAAGCTCGAAAATATCAGTATCCATTCTGCAGTTATTGATTCCGTTTCCGATAGGAAAGTTTTTCTACGCCTATCGATTTTCTTAAAATAGCCTTCAAATCACGGTACTGATTCATTTTAAGTAGCGGAAATTGTAGCGTTTTAGTGAGAGGCTACTGAGATGACAATCGGGTCATTAATTTAGAAACGTTTTTCACAGAAAACTCGGAACCAGAGAGTTTCCTTTCCCGGAGATGAGTTTGAGAGTGAAACGTTAAACCGACAAGGGTGAAATAGGGGCAGAAAGGAATGCTCTAAATGAAATTAGCGAGATGGAATGCATTAGCAAATCAGTTCCCTACACGAACGACAAGATGACAAATCGAACCACCCTCCATCAAACGTATGAGGAGAGAAAAAGAAATGATTTACTACTGCATTCAGAACACTCTGCAGTTTTCTTCGACAAGATTTATATTCTATGGAAGGAGATGAAATTATATTACTGTAAGACTAGATTTTTCCTAGAAATTGTATCAATCCTACAAATTGTTACTAGACAAAAAATGAAAGTGAAAAAGTAAGAGAAAGCTTGGAAATTGAAGACGATGGACGAGATTATTTAATTAATAGGATGAGATCGAAACAGCATCTATTATGTGCGGCATAATTATTTAAGAGAAATATAATTCGCAACTTCACTCTTGAGTTATAGGAACCAATGTTTACCGTTCACTTTAAAGTTTTCGATTCCTATTAAACTTTCCGGAATTCACAAAAGAAATTTTTTGACATACTAAAACGGAGGGAAATACGACGGCCACTAATTAATAATAATTATGAATGATTCTATTACGAGATGGATCAATATAAGGAATGAAAATTGAACAGGGGCAAAACTGTAGAGGACATGCACGTAAAGCATTGACAAAGTAATCATAAATGATGGAGAAAGAAGTCTGTCTTTACAGTATTCAGTCAGACCTGTTTATACCTCATCCCTCTGCCATTACTAATGGAATGTAACTTACTAGGAAATATGAAGAGAGTGGTATTTGCTCATTTTTTCATTATGCTAAAATATTGTGAGTGAAAATCGTTCACACAAATACAGCAAAAAGACCGTAAAAGAACAATTTTCAAAGCAATCAATGGAGATTTCCCTGGATGAATTCTGTTATACAGTATCACTTATTACTCAGAAGCTTTCATATCATGACAGCAACTAACAAGACGGAGGCAAAAGAAAATGAAAAATAAATCTTCAGATACCATATAGATGATACCATAAATACGGTACCGGGAACGTAAGACTTGTGTAGCACTTGAAAGATTTTTCGATGGTAAAGTTTTATCAAACGAAATTATTTAGCAATACAATATTCAATTCAAAAGTTGATTAAAAGTCGCGGAGAATGATGCTGGAAAGCCGAATATATTTGATGCGGATGCAGAAACAAGATTAAAATTTTTATGGAATTACTTTCACGGAACTCACTGCACTACGGTCGCATTACCTTCAACTCTATTTGGATCAATGTAACGGCTTTAAAGCAAGGTTTAAAGTATTCTTAAAGATAGGGTTCTCTTATATCTTTTTCTCATGGCTGCCTCAGATAAGCTGCTGATTTTCATCATTACTTCCCCAAAATGCCAGCCATTTATTTCGGGGTGAAAGTCTCCATCAGACATCGATCCGTTTGTTCGCTCATTCGTTAATATATTTAAAGAACTTTTCTTAGAAGGGGTTTCCCCCAAATGCGTCACCAACAACAGCCTTAATTATAGCTTCTTTCGCTGCCGACATTTGATGGAGAAACAACATATTGCTCTTATAATAAGAACAATACGTATTTAAAAGATTGAGACAAAAAATAGAGTGATTCAATATTTCCAACCAATGTCGACAACAGCATCTGTCTCAAATCCTATACTTTACAATATGAGAATCAACCGAGCGACCATGTTTCAAAAGCCACATTTCAATACCTAATATACAAGGCAATCAACGAAATTGTGCGATAAACTACGGGGTTAACATAGGGAAATCATAAAAGTAGAATTTCTGTGACTCCATAAACTAATTTTTAAGATAACCATACAACACATTAGTTTCAAATTTAGAGCAGAATCAACTTTCTGGGTGCATAAATTAGAGATAAGACTGCAGTATAAAAAAGGATAACGGATGTATTTAATCCAAACACTTGATAACTTAATAACAGCCAAATACAATAAAATACAAAGTAAAGTGTGTTCAGCAAAGCTGTTTTAACTAGTTATGATTTATAATTAAACGCACTGTGGTTATTGTGGGACTTTACCTAGGTTCCGGTGGATTCTAGCGGTACAATAGTACAAGAAATAAACAAGTAACAGTATACTATAATAAATGAAGTTTGACAACCCCAGATATATCTCATATTTACAAGAAAGGAATTTTATAAATGAAAAGCCGTCATTGTTCTCTACACCCCGAAAAAAGTAGGACAAGAATTTACATAATGGACACAGAATCGGCTGCTGTTTAACATCGGAGTTTAACATGTACGAGAATACTGCCATATACAACTAAAGAGTGAAAGAAAACCATATAATGCAACATCAAATTCAGAGCTATATATCTATGCCTTAAACCTTAGTCGAATAAATTTCGGAAAAGACAAAAGATCAAGGAAACAGCTTGATTGTATATGACGATGAAGCTCGCTGGTAGTCGGTATATCAGGCGCGTTCGCCGTTGGTGAAAGCTGTCCTGGGTTTGATTCCCGGTGGGAGCCCTTATCAACGAAATGACGTAACGAAATGAAATACTGTTACCAAATATGCAGAAATTTTTTATCGACGAATATTTACTTCGTACTCAGTATGAATGTATGACGGCATAGAAAGCGCTGAAGCTGTCCGTTTATTTGCTTACCCTATGCCTTGAGCGTGTGATTTGCATAGGGACTTACGAAATCATTTGGAAAGGTAACTTCCTACACCGTACGCAGTGATTTCCAAAAATGATACCACGCCTCAGGTGTGTCAACGCATGGTTGTGATGGAGACGAAAGGAAATTTCCGCTCGGAAATGGAAAGGGTACTTAGTGGATCCTAAAGAAGCTTGTCTCACAGGCCTATTTATAAAAGGAACTCGAAGGACATTAAGTCTGACCAAGTGCACGCGAGCGTTGAACCTGAGAAATATCGACTGAGTTGCGGGAAAAGGAATTTTGAAATGGAAACTGCTACGAGTGGCACTGAAGAGTGAATACATTGGCTGTTCCAGTGAGAAGTTCGGTTATAGGGCCTAAGTCATAGAATTTCTCAATAGCATAATGCTTCCATGTTTTTCAGTATTCAGCTAGAAGGTCGGTTTGTACCTCATACCTCAACTAATAGCTTCGAAGAATGAATAATGTTTACTAGGCTAATGAGGAGTGAGGTAGTTTTTCTTAGCTTTCCTTAATGAAGCATAATGCCATCAGAAGATTAAGTGCCATCCAGATAGCCAAGTGGGCAACGCGATCGACGTCGGTGAAAGCGGTTCCAGGTTCGATTCCCAGCGGGGGCTTACATACGAAATGATCTCAGCTATCGGGACATATTTAAAATAACTAATAAACCTAAGAAAGTATAACATACGTACAATTTGAACAATTTTTGCACCATTCAATAAGGAGAGACTTAAGTAAATGCTATAATTCAGTATAATTAATACTCTACAGTAACAATGACATCATCACAAGAATAAACAAAACTGAGACTATTCATTTACAAGAGTAAGTGAAAGATACATTGTTGTCCATCCTACACGAAGTTTCCGGATGGACTATGATACAATAGGAAATCAACGGTATATAGCGTGATATCAGGCAATTCATCAAAACAGAATGTGGATTAGAAAAGATGGGAGTTTTCGATCAATCTGGTTTTCTAATCTGTCGACTGAAACAATCCCGAGGGTTTATTAGAGATAATCAGCTGTGGAAAAGAATTGTAATAGTGTAGTGTAATGAACAAATCAGGAACATAAAAAATAAAACTGAGATGTTCCAGCCTAACTTTGTGGAACGGCGCCGTAATGCAAGGAATAAAAAAAAACTTTGTAAATTCCACAGAAATGTAATTTGAGGGTAGATTGTCCTCAAAATTCCATGCAAAATCAGGAACAGATCTACGTTTACTGGTTATCACCGCAGTCTCAACGGAAAAACTTATTTCCAGTAATATGTCATCTACCAAGGATATAGTATTACTAATGCATCTCCATATTCATACATTGATACTGTTGAGAGAATTTTTCTACATGAAAATGGTGGGACAAATTCCGATTTGACATAGAAAACATGATTATATTAGTACGCACATAACGGCTCCTTGTTATAGGTTTGGGTATAAGCAAAATTAAAGAGGTTTGAGGCGAAGAAATATTTAGGTAGTATGAATGGACCATATTAGGTATTATGGTAGTATGGACTTCTACTAACTTGGTAAGTAAATAAAAACTTTAATACAATTTGTCCTTTTCCGTAGCTATCAAGCATGAGCTATACCGGCAGCATGTATGAAATTATTATAAGCAATGGAGATTAGGAGACCGAAGAGAGATGGAAATAAAATACACAGACCCACAAGTAACAAATGAGAGAAGTTCATGGGAAACAATGATGGCAAGAAGAGAAATATTAATCAGCAATACGGTACACTGGTTTCTTGAAGATATTATGGAAGGGTTGACGGAGAAAACTGTGGAAGATCCATGATGAATATCGAGGAACAGATGGTGTTAGTTGGGATTTACGTGGGATTGAAGCGATTAATAGGGATCAGGATGGCTAAGAAATTTCAGATGAAGCATTCCCTGGATCGACAATCCATGATGATGATGATGGATAAGAATATTTTTTGAAGAAGGGTAGTATATTCTTTTTGATTTAATAAAATTATGTATAGGAAGGTATAAAAAAGAAGTTCAATGAATAAAGATGATTAATATATAATGTTTGATTAATATCAAAATAACTTTACTTTCACAAGAAAGATGCTATACGATGCTAATTACTGCATTTATCAGTACTTTCACGAGAATGTGATCAGCCGTACTTCAGTAAATAAATTATCCCAATTCTTAAACTTAAATTACGGGGAGAATCGGTAAAGTAAGTAAACTGACAAGATAAATTTTAATCATAAGGGTATTGATGACTTTCGCTTACATTTAACAGAATCCTGACGCATTACATCTCTCTTAAACGACTTTTAATGAGCGAATGATACGAATACACATAAAGTCTCTAGATTATGCTATCGTTTCAATCTGGAATAAGAATAACAAGAAAAAATTACTTTGAACGTGCCGAGTTTTTTAGGACTAGACACGTTCAGAGTAATCGGACTAGTTCAGAGTAAATGGATTTTAGTCCAGGATTTTAAGATTGGTCCACTTTGATACAAACCAGTGATTCCCAAATAGAGCAATACCGCAATACCGAGCAATAAGCCCCCATGGGGCGCTGAACTAATTTAGGGGGGCTCTTTTCGCAAAAGAATTTCATCCCATTGTAATTACCCCTTCTTTCTCGATTGGATTTAAATGAATCCTAGACAGCGATAAATCGCCTGAAAATTTCTAGGTAGTGATTTGATGTTTTTATCATTGCAGTATTTATTTTCCTTTTAATTTTTCTCCAGATAAAACAATAATTTTCATACATGATGTTTGTGAGTGGTGGTATAGATCAAAGGGGAAACACCAATGTTAACGATGAAAGAGATGGGAGAATAATGGACAGACGCTAAAAAAGCAGCTTTGTGAGGATACTGGACAAAGTCCCGTCTTCTCATTTTGAGGAAGACAAAGCATTTATGAAAGAACTGTTTGCGAACTGTATTTCCACTGTAAAAACACATAGCACCGCATTCCGATGCACTTATATACCGCAGCTTTCGAATGCGGGACATTTGAGGAGCCAAAGGAAGCAGAGCGGTCCATATCGATTCGTGAGAAGTGGAACGAAGCGACGAGACCTATAATAGCGAGACAGTCCACAGTCATGCGAAAGAGATGAACGAATTGCTTCCGTGGATTCTCTCTTTAATGACCATATCCCGTTTCTTTCCTCTTGGATGCACATGCGCTTGCATTCCGACATCTTTAACGTCACTGTCCTTTATTCTGAGCACAAAGGAACATCTCTTTACGCGTCCTGACAAGAATTATAGCTTCAAGGAGATCAAAGGAAACTTCCAAAATTGAGCTTCCGTGAATGAGGTGTTTGCGTTGACATTTAAAACAAGAAAGCATGCGAGAGCTGCTTAACCATGGCCTGACAGAAATATTTGGCGCCTGAAACCTTAACTTCTATTTCATGACAGGATATATTTCTACGTTGGTCATGTTGGTCACAGGTGCTGAAAGAGAGTGAAATTTTCTAAGTCGCGAAGTTCAAGGAGGAAGGGGCTTGCATCAGGATAGTGAGAGAATACTTCTTCCATTATAAATATAGCTATATTAGAAAATCAGTAGATTAAAATGATTATTACCAATAGACTAAGTTAAATGCTAATCTTTAGGTGAGGCGTATATTGCATTCTCATTCCTCTTCTGTGATTCGTCACATTCACAAAAAATTACTCGGCTTAAAAAAATATTAAGAAAATTTAAATGATGCAATATATCAAGGCTCTATTTGAAAGGTAATTTTTCCTATGTATAATGGCAACAAAACTGAAAATCAAAAGAACTAGAGAAGCAACTTATTTCTAATAAATTTTCATCGACTGATGTCAAGCCTTACAAGTTCTTACAGAATCAATTATTCTCAAACGTCCATATGGAATTAAAACCATTATTCCACTGGAGTATAATCAATAACTCTTCATTGCACGACACCCATTCTCATGCGGTATCATTTTCATAATCACCGTAGCATCCTCTCATTGATCGCTTCCTACTACAGTTACCACTTCCATAATTCCCCACTATACATTTGACGCACACTTTTCCTGTTTCTAGTCATTAATAAATCAATAAAATGAGGAAAGAAACACTCTGAAAATTCAATGAATGACTCCTCGAAATAAAAAAACTGGTACCTGCAATAACTTGGCGAATTCCACGAGGTGAAATGACGTATTTTTCGCCCGTTTAGTGTCGAGTTTACCCTTGGTATAAACCGAGGTAAAAGCGTACTGGAGAAAAAGTCGCCGGTAGATACGTAAAACAGGATCGTAAATACCTGCCATTACGCACTTTTTTGTGAATTTTATGAGAAAACCCTAAGGTCATACTAACAAAAATAAACCAAAAATATAAGAATAGGAGGGAAAACTCTCATACACTTGGAATATTTTAGAACGTGTTGAACTTTCCCATGCCTTTTGTTAAATTACCTCTGTGAATTGATGTGGCATTTATTGTAATTCTAGCAGCAATGAAACCAGCAAGTAGCGAGGGTATATTGACATGTATTTCCTATTCCTGACCACATGGGTTAGCAGAGGAGAGATGAAAGAAGTTGCGTGAGGATCGCTAGCATGATACACAGAAAGAAAAAGGACGCCGGTGTACACGGCTTACACCATTGGTTGAAGGTCATAAGATTGGATCCCCTCTCTTCAAGGTCTACAAGGCCAAGGGCAAAACACAAATGTGGGAAAGGGTTGGAATTTGGTTGCGTAGGTAAACGTAATAACGACTGTATTTTTTACTCAAACCAAACACACGGAAATAGGGCGAACGGGCGTATGATCATCGAAAAGATGAAAATGGTACAGCAATCTAAAACTGTTTTATAGAGACGAATTCTCATCATCAAGTTAAGTTCTAATGGTAAGCAAAGGTTGCTTTCTGCGGCTAAAAACATTGAAAAAGTTTTGTAACTATTATAAAAAGATTTTAAAGGTAATCTAGGTAAATTAATCGCGATTGCGATATTATTACAAAACTGAGAGAATAAATATACAGTAAAATAAATCTGCGCAAAATAGCAATTAAGTATCTTACAGATGGCGGTTTTGTTTCGTTGTTTATCTTTTAATCACGTACTTTTTCATGATAGCGCGTATTATATAAGCCTTTTTTGACGAATGTCGATGCTGCACTCCATAATTGATTGTTCACGAATAAATTCTACCTCGCAATTGAGTATTAAATCACAACGTAGTATGGCCTTGTAGAACTTACCCAGTTGTAAAAAACTAAATAATTTAATTCCCCAATTTCGGATACTGTGCCAGCTAAAAATAAAATAGAAAATCTCTTTGAGTTTATTTTTCGATTAAATTCCTTATCTCCCATGCAATTTTCATATCAGACTATTTGAATACATGAGATCAGTTAAGAGCGGCCTGATGGTTTGATGTCGGGCCTAATTGTGTACGCAGCATTCCGATGGAGAAAAAGTTAACTCATTACAGCCAAGAACAAGGGTGCAAATTGCTAATGGAATTTTTGCAGTGTTCTAAACGTATCAATCGAGCGGGGAGATATGCATGATGTCATCCTTCCGAGTCTCTCCAAGGTAGCGAAACTTTAAAAATCATTCCTCGCATCTAATTGAGTGACATCATTCGTAAGGGAGGTGTGAGATCATTCGCACGCTTTAGTTCGTCGCGGAGACACCACAAGTCCTACGGCAGAGTGGTGAATGTTGACCGACAATCTTCTCACACAGGTGACATTTCCTTCTTTGAAAGTGTTGAGTGATCTCCTAAATAGGTCTACCACCCTTCCCGATCTGGAGCACTTCCTCGCCTAAGTATCAGAACACGGATTCTCAGAATGTGACTCATTTACACACCTGCGTTTACAAATATATTTTTAAATTTGTTAATAAAAGTAAAAAGTAAACAAAGAGAGTATCTTCATCACTATATGTTTCACAGTTAAGTGAGCGGAATTTTACGAAATCCTAGTTCGGGAATCGCTAATCTAAGGCACATCCGCCAAAATAGGTGCAGTACATAACTATAAGTGTTGGATTGAATTCAGAGAAAAATTAAAAATTAATTCATTACACAATACACATTTCTAATCACATATACAACTGCTTACCCATATAAACCTATCGATGGATTAAGGGAGTGCATTGTCATTCATTGGTAATATTTATGGCACATTGTTATAATTAATGGCTCATAGTAATAGCTTTTATGTATTATATGAAACTATTAAATATTGGGTACATGAACTGGTAAGTAAATTCTAGTGGATAAAATTTTACCCTCTGTATAGGTTGACACAGGATTTTACCATTAAAATTTTATACTTTAAGGTCATCCTATACTCAAGAATGTAAGGTAATTATTTCGAAGGTAAAAGAAGTAATGTTAGTACGTAAACGGATGTGCCCAAAATGGGAATCCCCATTTTTCAGAATCCAGGTTCTGTTGAATTTGCTTGCATGGTTCCTTTCTTTGGAGTGAAGTTGATAGAGGATGTAAAAAAGACAAACAATCCCTCCTCATAAAACTCAAGCGGAAGTTCTATGAATTTACGTCAAGTGATGTGCCAAGACTTTTGCGGTTTTGGGGCATGACAGTGCGGGAAATAGGAATTGCTTATCTGGCCATATACCACGGGTAAATCTTTGAGATAAATAAGGAAGTCAAAGCGTATAAGAAAATACTCGAATCTTTTCTTTAAACCGACTATTTATATTTGAAAGGATATCGGAGTGCTCATATTCATAGCTTTCCATATCATACAACAACTTCTAATCAAGCTGCTTAATACAAACTTCTATTTATACTATAACGATTTAACCACTTATCTGCGAAGCTTTACATAGAAGCCTAAAGTTCAACGTCTTGAAAAGAAAAGCTCAGGTATTCCAACCGAAGTTTTATATTAAAAACAAAAATTTGATATTTATAGCTCAGTGAACAACTGCAGATCGAATTGTGAGGATAAGTGGTTCCAAAAAATAAATCTCCAAAATCAAAGCCAAGATATACTACAAAAACTTCATGATCTTTTCTTTTGATTAATATAAACGAAATAACCTGATTCTGTCAGGAGAATTCTGGGAATCATTCGAAAGAATAGACCCAATAATCCTAGATCTTTCCCAATTTTTGGGCTAATAAATAGGCGACAGCTTGAGGAAGCGAATGAAAAGTATTACATAAAATATTATAGTAAAAGTTCGAGCTGAGACGAAAACAAGAGGATGGAACAATTTTCAATAACATCACATCACAATTTTGTTATTATCCTACAAAATTAATGCTATATTGACTCATTACTGAAATATTTGGTTTTAGAAATCACTTTTGTGTAAGAAATACCAGCCTCATGAACTTATTATAAAATGGAAGCGAAATTTTGCAAAAGGAATCTTTGATAACATTTATTCATAATAAGGAAGTCCTGTCCATGGCTGTCTAATTTGTGATCGAATAGTGATACTGAATGATTACGAATGATGAAATCAAAATACCATCTTAAAATTTTATCGAATTCTCTGTGGAGAAGTGACATTGATAGTTCGAAGATAAGATGGTATTATAATTAGAAGGATCCCTCTCTCTTCTTAAAAATGCACCATGGAACTTGTAAAGAGCCGTCAATATAATATCTGGCTATTTAAAGAGAGGATTTATTTTACCTAAAATCGTCGATATAAACATTTATCACACCAAATATTTATCGATTAGATTCATTTTCTGACGATGGTCCTAATTCTGAGGAAAGACGATAAAGCGAGCTCTGGAACATTCGTTTCATCATTTCCTCCGGAAACTGCTATATCAAGAGTGAGGAGAAAAAAAAGAAATGTTTCGGACTAAGTAAGTATTCACGCGCTAATCCTCACGGTCGATATCCTCTGCTGAGCAAGATGATTCAACTCTCACCGTTTTTCCAACTCCACTCAATTTTCTTATTTGAGAGCCATGAAAAGAGGATAATTACGAGCTTCAGAGGATGATTTTCGTGCAGAAAAACCGTAAAAAGAGAATCTTACATCACTTCTTCGACAGCCGCTTGGGAAGAAGTTTTAATTTCTTCCCAAACGGCTGTCCGTTCTCTAGAGAGAAGGAACCTGCGTTTTTTTAGGAGTAAGAGGTTTTCATCTCTTAAAACAAACAGAGAGAAATTATTTTGTTAATAATGATAATTAAATAATATCGAGCGAGAAGCATAAATAATACTTCTTTTATTCGTATTCTTTTGAAAAATATCGATTTAATTTATTTAAATATGGGCAATATCCGACTCAAGAGCAGCTTGATGTTTCTCATACGACCTTCCGATGCCTACAAGGTTCCCCACTCTGCATTAGGCTAAGACTTCCTCTTATTTCTGTTCTCTCCATTATTGTTGGATCCTCCTGCTGTTCCTTACCTATTCCTGGATATCTATTCATTATCATTATTATCTATTCGTCCTCTCATTTCACTTTAAGCGGTTTAATTATAATCACTTAATAATAATTATTCGTCTTTAATCTATCTCTCTAATTTATTCGTCTTTAAATACGTGATTTGTTTTTTTAGACTTTCCGCTTACAATTCATCCCGTATTTCTACACTGAAATGTTTCTCGGCTTAAAATTTTGCACCCATTTCTGAGGAATGCAAGTACGATTTGAAACAGTTAACCAATAATATTTATACAGCTACTCTTATAAAAGTCACAGCTGTTACAGCTGTGAAAGTGACGCACGAATCAGCATTTCGAGATAACAGAGTTAGTACTTGCCACATAAAGACAACTTGGTAAACATGGTAATTTCGATGACACCCATAGAAAATCCTGGCGACTGAGGGGTATTTTCTTCCTTTATTGGCACATAATAAAACTTCTGCGCTTACTATATTTTCGCAGATTCTATTCACTCTTTTCACAGCCAACTTTTCGCAGCAATACTTTTCCTTTCTTAAATACCGCTCCTGAAATCTCCAACTTCGAATCACTCAGAAAAATAATTAATTACAACGCAAGCTGATATCAACTAACACATCTGGCGAAAAATTAGTTGCTGACGAAAAACGAAGTTTGAAAATAGCAGCGGCGCAGACGATTCCGTTCTCTTCTACAAAATTACTGCTAATTTCCCGTGACTTATCTTTAGTCGCAACAAGCATACTGTCCGTTGGTGGTTGGAAACAGAATCGTAGATAAATACAGGAAATATATCTTTCCGTCCATCTACCCGTAAATCTTTAAGGAAAGGGTTTCCGGAGCTTCCGCACTTTCCAAGGGTTCCGCAACCGTCTAACAAGAAATACCAGAAAGGGAAAGGTCAAGGGTTCTTGACCTCGTAAAATTTACAAATCCATGCGTAAAAATATATTCCGGTGTGACAGTGGAGACTTGTGATTCATACACATTAAACTGAGTTTAAAAAAAGTGTATTTCTATGTTATGTCACTCCGTTCATGAAACATAACGGCTCTGACAAGCGACGAATTATAAAAGATTTCCTCAGTTGTGTGAAAGTGTTGCGTGAATCAAAAATTGAGATAGAATAAATCGACCAATTCATACCATTTAAAAAGGAATTCGATTTCTAAACAACAAAGCGTGCATTTTGGTTTTCTTTTTAATTAGAAAGCAATTATAGGTCCATAATATAATAATAATGATGAAAAAGTTCACAATTCTTCAATAATATCGCATTCACAACATCGCTAATATAGTATGAATTCCGAGTTTGCCCCCGTATCAAAACAGTGAACGAATCCTCAGCATATGCAACCATATGATTACAAGAAATTATCACTAATTATTATTACTTGATCTCATAACGCTACTTGATCATATAACGCTATTTTTAAATTGCAAAATTTAATCGGGGGGCTAACGTGGAGAAATATTTTAGAACATTACACTAAAAACGTCTATTTAAGTCATCGGCAGACTTCATTCTTCTTATATAAGAATGCATTATGAAATTTAATCTTACAACTTTTCGAGGAAATGGTCATTCTCATTTTTATCTCGCTCTCATTTGTATTCCTAGTGGAGAAGACGACTATAGAAAAGGAACCGGAGTGTAGGAGGAATGACGGTTAAGAAATAACGTGAATCGTCGCATGACACAGTGCTCAAGTTCTAGCGCATTGTATCATTGATTCCTCTGCGTAGGCGCCTAACTGATGTCATCTTTAGAAAGAGCGATTCAAGAGGTTCAGTAGCTGAATGGGCTAATGATATGGGCAAATTATACTAGACCGAGTATGAAGAAATAAGCGCTAACTTCGGAAGCAAGTCAACAAACGGATCGGAAAAGTTACTAACGACTACCTTAGCCTTTCAAAGTACATGATGCCTTCTTATAGTACTAAATCAAAACGAATTCATCTATCATTCTAAACAATTTTCTTAAAAAGTGGTTGCTTTTTTATAAATAAAAAGCTGTAGCTAAATCATTCTTTTAATTATACTTTGATAGATAATTACTTCGATAAAAATATCAGTAATGGGTTATGAATGTAAATTTCAAAAATTAATTAATAAAAAGGAATCTACGGAAATAATTACTTAACAACAAATACATTCCCACGAGCAGTGAGCAAGCTCTTCGGTTCGCGTACTGCCTTCGTTTCCTTGCGTATGATAATAATAATAATAAAAGACTATTTAGGGCGAGATTGAGACTATAAAGTCTCCTCTTACATCTAACCCTTTGGGCGTATGGAAGGAATGGAAATAATTTTTAGTTATTTTACTTACACATAATAATGACTTGATAGCAAGGAAATTAAATGGCTTTTACTGGTAAATTAATAACTGTTAAATTAAATTTCAAATATTACATAAAATTTACTCCAATAAATTAGTGAAGATAATGCAGAATTTTTCTAACATTTTGATAGCTTTGCCGCAATTTCGTCTTCAATATTAAAAAAACGCATCCATCAAAGCAAATTAAACGGATGTAATTTTTATTATCTATAAAAATGAAAGCTTTCAATGCCTTCTACGTAGCAAAATAAAAGTAGATGATATATTTATCCTGGTGTTCTGACGGCCTTTAAAATGCTTAACGAAACATGGAAAATTAGCAAAATGTTTTAAGAAGAGCAAATATTAATATAATCAAAGTCGTGCTTGAATAAAACATAATACAATACATGCAAGTCAGCTTCAAAATTCATCCCACAGATTTTCCATTTTTAGAGATGCAAGAATACGTGACCGATCAACGATTTCCAACACGTAATAAAAGAGTAATGGAAAACACTCCCTTCCATAATAAGGGTGACAAGCCTGAGTGGTTATCCTTGGGCGTCGATGCGGAAGATTTGCACCGAAATTTCCGAGAGTACTGGAACTAGACTTCGTTATCGTCTCAGCGTTAAACACAAACAATTCAATACCGTTATGTATTCTTCTCAGGTGATCATGAAGTGGGCGAGGAATAGGCTCTACACCTCTTGAGCAGAATTTAAATTGATTCCGATTGTCAGGAAGGAAAACCTTATAGAAAATAAAAGCTAAATAACGTTAAAACGAGCAAAGAGTCATAAAAACTAACACAAATAGTAAGGAATTAATGAAAAATAATAAGTAAATAATAAGGATTTTGTGACGTTTGTGAGAAAGAAACATATGTGCCATTTTGCTTCAGGACCGTTTTGAGAATAAGTTAATAGAACAAAAAAAATCCGAATTCTTTTTCAACCGATCAATGGAACCTTCACGCAGTATTAGTTATTCCTGTAGATACTGCACAACGATTTTGATATTATAAATAAACAGATAAACCAGTGTCAATAAATATTTACCTACCTATCAGCATGAATTAGAATATTAAATTAGCAAACATGTGTCACAACTAGTAGTTTGAATTAAAAATCGCAGTAAAAATGGTAAATTTATCTTTTAATAATAAATACATCATCCAGAACCCATTACTTGCTAGCATTCTACGATTACTATTATTACGTCTCAAACGAACTAAAGCACTAGGGGAGTAAAAACTACGCAGATGGAAACAAAAGCAACCCCACTTATGATGACTTAAGATATTACGTGCAGACTATTTAACAAATCTAGCGAGCTCGAGTCTTGTAGATTCAAGGCCGCCCACTTCCTTTTGGAAAAGTTCCCATTCCTCTTCCGTCTTTCGTGCATTCTTCCCGAGAAAAAGAATTTCAAAGGTTAAAGATGCAGCATGCTCGGAATAAATAAATAAAAAATATTATAGAGAAGTAAATAATGACTATTCTCATCTAATCCATAGACTGTAATTTCTCAAATTGCATCAGAGCAAATTATAGTCCTAGTAATGCTAATCAAAATAACTTTCATCATTAAGTTATATCTATCTCGTCTAGTGATTCTCATCACTTAGGTTCGGCTGAAGGTTATGACTATAAGCGATGATGATAATTTTGGTTTTAATAATAAATTTTACGGCCTTCCTCGCTCCTCTCCGCATGTGTAAAATTAGGCCCACCAGGATCGAGCCTGGGACCACTTACACCTGAGTCGGATGCTAATGCAAAATTTTATTATTATATAAATCATTTGGCGTGACGAAAGGAAATTAAAGCATACATCAAATTTGAAATATCCAATTTCTGTTTTCGGGTTGATTTTTGAGCAGTTTTCGTTGGCAGAATCGTTATTTATTTCGTAACATGAATATCTTTGAACCTTACTGGAATTGGCCAGCCTGATGAAAATAGGATTGCTTCTATTACATTAATTCAAGAATTAATTGCCCCGTCATCAACTCAAATTCACTCTTCCTTCGCCTCTCAAGGATTCCATTAATTACTGCTCCACATCAGCGTAGTCAATTAAAATGAGCCTCTGCTAAGCCTCCGCTTCAATGCGACTTCACTGAATTGCGTACTCTCAGAAGGAAAGGCTGTTTTGATGGCACAACGAAGGCATTGTAGCAGATACATAGCGATTTCATTTGAGTAAATGTGCCCACATTTAAGTTTTCCATTTCACATTAGTTTAATAGAAACCATGGTAGCGATTTCGGTTAAATTCAGAAGGTTTTTCGGAAGGAAATTATACGAAATCACTGCTGAAAGCAGATAATTTTAAGAACCCAGAGAATATTAAAAATTTCGACATGAAAATCTATGTAACCTATGTATTTTCAGTATTTACACTCTCGACAAAGCTAAAAATAATAACTTATTAAACTTCAGCATAATTAATCGTTTAATTAATCATTTGAATCTAATATTTTATTTTATGGATGGAATATGAAGTAGCAGCCGATGTGGCACAGATACATACACTTGCTCTGATAGCACTGAATTTCAAAGTAATACCATATAAAAAATTACTTAAACACTAACGATGCAGATAATCATCGCTTAGTACCAAAATTACATAAAAATTAGAATATGAATATTTTTACCGGGGAAGAAATTTTATAATTTTCAGAATTATTTTACGACTCTCTAACGGATTAAATAATAGGCCTATCTCGGTATATGGCGTTGCTCCTTATTATAAACCTTTTGAGTATTGCACTTAACAGGGAAACCTCTTTCCGAATAGACATTCCATCTATTAAATAACTCCTTATCCTTGGCCTAGTGACTTGAGGCGAACCTGACCATCTTATTCCGCAATACGAATAAAATATTTGGAAACCTGCATAGAAACCTAGCATAGAAACCCGTCGCTAGGAATATTAGGAAATACCGGGTTTAGCTATATAGCGTCATTCATCTGCGAAAATACGTCTCGTTATAAGTATTTCCTAAGGTAAGTTTTAGAAACATGAAAACCGTCAAAAATATACGACTGCTGTCTGTGATGGATTGACTGGTTTTGACACCGAAAATTCAGCAAGGGAAATTTTAATAATAATATTTGATCATAAAATTTCAGTGTCACGATAATGCTTTGAAGAGATAGAAAAGAGCAATAAAAATTCTGTAAATACACAAGTGAGTGATTATTGATAAATTTCAGTACGTGATACAGTGATATTTTCACATTCGAGGAATTTTGTACTAATGTGCGGAATATTATATAATTTAGGAAAATTTATTACTCTGTGAAGTTTAATCACACATCTTACATAGGTTTCCATGTATAATGTTTTCTACGCATGTATATAATATTTTCTACAACAACACCGAAGATTGTTCTATTATCTTTTCATCAATGAACAATAATGAAAACATGCCCAAAATAATTTTATAGGATAATGAATCTAATTATTAGATCTAACTAGATTAAGAACACAAAAGTTTTAATCCACTAAGGAAGTGCTTGGTTTCATTTTAGATAAATTATTGATATTGAAGCCATAGAAGGTAGAACGATCAAAAGCTTTGTTGTATTCTCCATTTCGAAAAAAGATAAAAGTTAAGTGATGAATAAAGATAAGATGGCGCACAGCATTTCCGTATGTGAATCCAATTAACTGTGAATATCATGTGCATAAAACACATGCTAAATCAGCAAGGAATTCGAAATAAAAGAACCGAATACATGATAACAATGTCTATGGAGATTACCAAAAGAACTCTGGAGAATTTCTGTGCTATATTATAAGCCATAAAATTTTTAGCTGAATTTCAGTTATTTATTAAGTTCTAGAAATGGAAGCGAATGATTCCTTTATAATGGAATCCTACCACAAGGTCGCACCAGAAGTATTAGATAGTGTATTCTAGACTTTTAAAGCAATTTTTAGTTTTCTCTTCGAATTTCAAAACATACTTGCCGGTGGAAATCTATTACAGAAGTTACCCATTCATATCCAAGACAAAGCATACGTATTCAACCATATTACTTTCTCTAAATGAAGGATAAAGACTCAAACTTTCTACTCACTATTCAGACACCTTAGAAATATTTCTCCATTGTGACATACACTTTATACATTCATAGACGTGACCTTCTGAATGCATTTCTCTTGAAGTTTCTAACCATTGTGTCTCCAACAGTCATCTTTTTACACCTCACTTCCTTCGAGAATGGAGTTTCATTCCGATAGAAAATGGACCACTGAGAGAAAGAAGTGCAAAACGGAACGACCTAATATTCTCACTTAAGCAATTACTCGACAACCACGCGAGACGCCTTTAGTAACGCCGTCAAACTAATTACCGCTGCTTCTAGACGAGCTAAATATCTGCAAGGAGAAATAACTTTCCATAGTTCTGATTTTCTTACCTAAAGAGCATGGAGAGTATTTTTAGAAATAATCAAAGCTTACTAGTATGCATACGCCAAGTGCTTCTTTACTGAAATTTCAGTAATCGGATTGGGTAAACGAAAAAGTTTCATGCCGTTATTTTACACAACAGGTGATACATTAAAAACGAACGAAGAAGTCTACTTTCGAAGTGATTTGGCAATAGAATTTAATTAACTTAGGTTTCACTCAATGCCTCTGCATTAGAAATCGGTACCAAAGGTAATTGCCCTTAGTGAAAACATATTGCATTTTCAACAAATGAATCCATGATAATTTTTCATCACTTAAGTATGCGGAAGAGTGATATCTGCTCTGAATTCGCAATTTCTTTTAAGTATCACCTATTTCCTCATTGTTTGCAACTATCCATGCAAATAGTACGGAAAAGATAAGCCCCATACGAGAAGAGAATGCTGGTACTATTCAGATATTTCCACTTCCTACATAAGTGTTTCCTGATAGCAACCTACCACAACCAGTTATCGGATTGCAACTGTTGGTGAAATGAGAGAAATTGCTGCTTGAATTTCCTATGGGCATATTCAAGTCATAAGTCTACCAGTCAAAGCTTTATAGGAGATCAATGCAGTAATTGAAAATTAAGGAAAAATAAATTTCACCAAAAGCAGCACAGCCAATTTTATCTACCTGTAGTTTTTATAATTATTCCCTATCCTGGCTCGAAATATTAGTTCTAATGCGTCATTTTTCCATTTTTAGGCCTAATATTAGTATTACAAAGCTACGCGGTAGTAGTGAATTACAAATTGATATTGCAAAAAAGATGCTCAATGCGCAATAAGGGTTCACCATTTTAAAGGAAATTCTATGATAATAATATTTATTGCGGAAAATCATTCATCCTTGAATATATTGGCTTTTCTTACTTTCGATTCGAAGGTTAAATGCATGATTAGTTCCATTGAGTTTTTATTATCATAAGTTCAACACCAAATAAACCATAAAGAAGCTTGAAATTCGCTTATATTGACTTCTTTCTCGTAAACGTAAGTCTGAACTTACGCAATTAAAAACTAAAAGTAGCTTTCGATATAAGAAGCTATAATTATAATTCTCTACGGCTAGGAGAAGCTAAGATTTTCTTGCGGCAGAGAATACTTGTGAATTATTAATGGATTGCCCGCAACAGAAGATTGAATCAATTCTTCTTCACTCACAGATGTTTCGCCGTGACCTTGAATTTTTTCCTTCGGGAACGTACCCGGAACAATAATTCAGTTGCAGTAAATAAAACAACAAACGTTAAAGCCAAGTTTTAAAGCTGCAACAGAAAAAATAATCATCCACGGGATGAGTAGATCACTCCTCGTTGAGAGCTTAAAAAGTACTAAAATTAATAACATCTTTTTCAATGGGAATGTTTTCACTGAAGAAAGGCAGGCATACTGATTCAGCATCTTAGTGCATTACTGATACTTTAATGCTTTCCTGGAGCAAAATTTGTATCCGCAGCGATTTGGATGACTGAATTTCTGCCCTTGATTTTTTTAAGACCTATCATCGCATTTACAACCCTAAAAGGAAATACAAACAATTTTTTTAACATGTTGAAAATCAAGGTGACCGAGTTATTTTCTAGGTACTATATATAAATATATCATAAACTACAGTCAAAAAAGAATATCAACAAAAATAAATACTGCGATTAAAAATACATATTATATTAATAAATTTCAAGCTACCGCACCTTTCAGAAATTAATCGATATGAATAGCATATGAAAGTTTCACTAAGGGAAGTCCAAAATTGTGAATTAAATAATAATAAGAATTTCCTTCCGAATTTTAACATTGTTAATTTTTTAAATTTAGAACATATAGAATAACGGAATGCGGCAATCTCATGAAAAAATTCTCTGGAATGAATTAGAATGTACTGCAAAAATAACAAGAGAATATTTTGCACAGCTAAAGTAGTAATATGACTGTAGATTCGTTAAAATCTGCTCGGTATTTTTTTCTAAATCAACATAGAATTTCTCGGGAATGAAATTTTGAAGTAATGCATCTTAAATTAGTAACAACTTTCAGTAACTGTATTTATTTCCTAACGCGGGAAACCGTGATTGTAAAAATGTCATAAATAAAAAATAATAAAAGCAGATCCTGAAATATTCTTCTCATTATTAAATAATCGGCAGAACATTCTCTGCGCTGGTGTTGATGAAAGGATAATTTCTAAAAGGTGAGCGTAACTCAATGGTTCACAAATCTTACAAAAAATACAGTGGAAAGGTTCAAAAAATGGCGGTTAAGGAGCTTGATCACTTAATAGAACTATCTGCTTCCCCATCACGCACATAATGGGTGCTTTGCTCACAACTGTAGCAAAAGGACGAGCATCAGATTTCATCACAACATGCAGGGAAACACAATCGCTAATTAAGAGAGCAAACAGAGAATTCTTATTACGTAACAGTACTAAACATACAGATGAACTGACGGAGTTCAGATTCCTGAGTTGTTTCACACGCAATCGAGATGACTAATATATACCTTACATCAAGATATTCTTTACTTGAATTTATTAATTTTCTGTTGAGAAATTTTTCATTCTATCACTACCATGGTATGTTTAAAACAGTCAATCGATTCTGAATAAATATTCTATATGATTTATACAAATTTCTTTTAAGATGCATGGGCATATAAGAAACACCCTTGTTTTGGCCACATATTTGCCAAACCGTGGCATTGACTATTTAAGACGCAGGGATATTTTCTCTATATATCTTTGTGATGAAAACTGCGAATTATAAGTCGGAAAATACGATAACTTATTTTGATCAGGATAATACCTATTCCAATTGCTACTGAATTACTTGATCTTCCAATAGCATATAACTCATTAATTAATTTCTAATTAATAAGCTAATGCTTCTTAATACTTTTTGATTTTCGGCAGTATCAATGGCGGTAAATGTAATTATATGAAAAAAACCGTATTCCATATTACCATTAAAATAGAAATCGACTAATCATAAAAATTTTAGACATAACGATGCAAGATATGTCTAATCCAGGAAAATGCGAGGAATAACTTTCCGCAGAAAGATATGGCTTGTCGATCGAAAAGGACGAAATATTTGAATGAGAAAAGGACCTGGAAAACCTGAATTGCAGACTTCTCGAAAGGAGCGGCATGAAGAAGGGACAAGCTTTCTAACCCAGTTTTCGCGGAGTGTGTTATCGAAGCGGCAACCTCGGCATATAAAACGATGACGTTTAAAAAGGACTGTATAAACTCCTCGTTGGGATTCACCTAAAGAAAACAACCTCTACGCATAGCGATAAATAACTGAAGTGCACGGCCGATCCTTGGCATAATGATCTCTCCGTCTAGAGATGTATTCCTGCGGCACGCGCGAAACACGGTGGAGCTGGCAAGTCTCCCGTCTTGCTGACCGTGAGAATCTCTCTCTCTTCTATTCCAACTGGATGCATGCGAAAACGAGAGCAAATCGGCTTAAAATATGAACCCATTTTGAGAATGAAATACTATAAACGATATACAGCGATACCTTGGTTATCGAGTTTTTCAGATAACGAAGGATTTTCACTGTTTTCTGGATTCGGCTAAGGAATATTTTAATGAATAGAGGTAGAGGTATACGCGTAGAGGTGGGAAAATAGAATGAAAACCATCGAATAATTCGATTAAAATATTTCGATTTTTCACCTTTTCCTTAGCGCGCCGAGCAAATGAACGATTCTAGTATTCGTTCTTTCTTTACTATGCTCCTCCGCACCAAGTGTACCATTTGATGTATTCGGCATTTCACCTGCTTCATGCCATCGATTATTTCACTCCTTCATTTTACAAGTATATCTTTAAATAGTGATCAGCATCCAGAACAGGTTAAACAATTTTCTATAGAAACCTATGGGAAATCACATTTCGGATAACAAAGTGATTCCGGAACAAATTGTCTTCATCAGCCGAGATATCATTGAATAATCGAACTCCAAGTGAATTAATGAGGAAATGAACTATCTTTCCAACGTTTACTTCCGTGGCCTTAAAAATAACTTCACAAATCAGCCTGAAGGAATATTTGTGAGAGAAGATGAAGAGAGACAAACGACGATAATTTTTAAACATCGGTTCATGTCAGAAAAAGAACCCATGTCTAACGTGACAGCTATACCGTGTTTACAGACACCTAACGGTCCGAACGACAAAACATGCACGTTTCGTTCGAAAAAAGTCATGCTCTGAGTAGAGCGGAATAATCTAATTTCGCAATTAAGTTTCTAAGAGAAATGAGTCAGACGATTACAAATATCAGCAATTAAGAGCCAAGAATAATGAACTGTTTTCGTTTCCTAGACACTTCTTTTACACGAATTAATGCGGATGATTTTAAAAATATTCCTTGTCTTCCTATAGCGACGAGAATTATTCGTATTAGCAATTAACGCTAATAATCAGATTACATCCAATTACGTTTATCATTACATAACTTGTGAGAGAAGTGTAAAATAAAAAAGAAAATGGGAATGAAATAGAAAAAGGAAATGCGTCAGAAAAACCGTCTGACATAAATAAACAGGCTGAGTAATTATAAAATTGGAAAGAGAAAATGCGGCAAGAAAAAAACCAGGCATGATAATCCCTCAACGTTGAGGATATCGTAAAAAATGATCTGTGAGGATATGCAGGTATTAAAATGCATGGTCGTCTTTAGATACAGAATAGCTCGAAAGAAAAGTCTATTCTTCAGAGAAAGAAACAGAGAAATTCATAAAGATATATTTGAACTTAAATGCCCACACGAAGATGAAATTTGGTCCTGTAAAGTTCACGATGAATTCGTCATATTTTTCAAAAATAACTCAGGTTCCTTGTGGATTGGAAGATTCAATTCAGTATGTCCACAATCTCTAGCTACTGAAGTGAGAGGGATAGTTTATAGTCCTAGTAACACATGGAGAAACGCCCTGTTTCTCGACTTGGGGTCCAGAATACTTTGGCGTCACGCCCAGTTCTTCATTCAACCGACAACTAGAAGCGGACCAATTCTAAATATAAGCAGTTAAATTACTGTTTTCATTCGAGCTTATTCACTTCGAATTAGAGTAATGGCCGTATCAGCTAGCATAATGAATTAACGAAAGAAAAGTAGGAGGGGCTGGAACGTTTCGACAGCTATCTCTTGTGAATAGGTTATCCGAAGGAACGATTGATTTCTGAGGCTTAAAATGTGCCTTACTTTTCAAAATTGCGTGGGGTAACACTTTACAGAGAAGGAGATACTGAAAAAATGGAATAGAATCTGGGAAAATAACAAGAGAAAGGCAGAAAAACTGGTTTCAGAGGAAAATAAACGAAGAAAAATAAAGGGCGCGAGGCGGCAAGTTTTTAAGGGAGAAAAAGCCAGAGACCCCTTACTATGATTCAGCAACTCCTTATACAAAGGAAAATTTTGGAATAATTTACTGAAAACCTGAGAAAAATAAAAATTTTTATTCAAAATTTAGTCGTGGAAATGCTTTTCTGTTAGTTTGCGTGCATAATAATTTATTTGATAGCTTTCACGGAATCAGAAATAAATCTTCATTTCAGAGATACGTTCTCTGACATAAATAATCATAATTATAATTAATGGCAGGAAGATTCAGATGATATAAAAACAAAGAGAAGTAAAACGCATTTCATACACCTGTTGTTAGCATAAACACAAAGCAATAAATCTTTGGAAAAAATATTTAAAACACCTGCCTTCGTAACAGCCAAAGAAAAACAGACTAGGGTCAAAAAAATTAGTCCGCTCTTGATGGACCGTTTCACAGTTAATTTGCTGCTCACACACAAAATACCTTGGGAGAAATTACCTGGAGTTTGTGAATAACAAGAGGGTAATGAGAATCCAGACGAGCAAATGCAGACACTGCGTAAATTAAATTATGTTATTTGACTTTCGGTAATAAGAAGATGTAAGGCTGAATTTTGCTTACTAAAACAAACCCAGAATTTGTAAAAAGATTTGTACATTTCTTTTACTTGGAAAAAACCAAAAGAATAGCTGACGTTACATACGCTATAAAGTTCTTTGTATATTTATAGATTTAGTTGCACTTGCAGTATAAACGAATATAGGTACAAAAAAATTACCCCTTTCCCACAGTTTACTGTTTGTTCTTTATTCTTTCCGAAATTTGTATCATACATCAAATTCCAGAGAAGTTTAACTTCTATCAATCAAAGCTAGCTAAAATTCATAAGCTTTAGAAAGGAAATTATAAAAAATTCCGAAAAAATATAACTAAAAAGAAGATATAACACAATTTTTATCAGCACGATAAAATATCATAGAGAAGTCTCAACAGATACCCAGATCTATTAGCATCTATCTAAAATGAGCATTTGTCACTTAAACAGCCGGAAAACATTCTCTGAAGTCGTGACTATCCTTTTTTCATAGCAATAAAAGTTCTCCAGAAAAGATAGGACCATAAGAAAACTAAATGAGGAGAAAGTTTTCTCTTCTGTTAAAAGAAATCCTTGCGGGATATTTGGATATATATCTAGGGCATTTCCGTGTACGAGCGCTTTATCAAACCCGGCAGGAAGAAAGAGCCCCAGGTGAGATATTGTGTAACTGAACCATCATTATTCAAAACGATCCGTTATGTGAAAAAACTCCTTAAAATTGCTCATATCAAAATATACTGGAAGAATCTCTAGAGCAGAGGTTGCCAAGGAGATAATTCTGTTATTCTCTTATCTTCTAACCACGATCGACTAAGAGAAACAATTTGAAATTTATTGAAACGAACATTGTTTGCAGCCGTAGCTTCGCAACTCCAAAACTTATTTTATATTTCATCAAAGCTTTGGAAAGATAAATGAAACGTAGATGTATTATTAAGATAAATATTTGTAGGTGATGAAAATGACTCGAAAGATAATAATTTCCGATTACCAGTGCTGATCGACCGAATGCCCATAGAGGATCGATAGATCGTTCAAGAGCGATACGATCGTTAGCTACCCCTGCTCTTAGGAAAGCAACTTTCAAGGAATATGAAAATTTTCAAAAAGTTTAGATATTCGAATTCGTTTCCATAAACTGGGGTGGGAAAATAAATCAGGATCTCCTAAATACTGACACTGAAATAATAACAAAATTATATCACGCTCAATACGTGTTATACGTAAAAATATTTCAATTTATTGAAGGTTAGAAGAAGAATTATTATTATTTAAAAAATATGACAAGATCGGAAACCAAATATCAGACAGTAAAAAACGAAAACATTAGTGGCTATGGAAAAAATCAGCCTGTTGGAGACACTTTTACATTAAATCCACAAATGTGATCCTCAAAGTTATAGCACAAAATTCAAATAGAAGTATTAGCTAATAGTTTTTCTAGGTTTAATTTTCATGGTTCTGAAAATGTTCTCTACATACGTTTCTGGATCAATTCCAAATAATATCCGCTACTGTTGCACAAGAGTAAGAGAAGTCCAAATGCTAAACTCGGCTGTTCTAAAATCGACGGTATAATGAAAATTACCATCAAATAATGGGTCTAGTGACCAAAGATAAAAGATATAACGAAAAATAAATAGTTAGGAGGTAAGAGGGAAAAGCCAAACTATGTTTGGAAGCTCTGAAAGGGTCAAGGCTTAATAGGTCACGAAGTACATACGTTCGCACATCATTAAAAGTCATTTTCAACCTTGCATGATAAACTGCTCTGAAGTGAAAAAACAGGTATTTCTCCAAGGGCATAGAAAACTCTACGTTTAATTCAAACGTTAAATAACAACACAGAGTAGCATTCAGCTAATCTAGTTAATGCCGCATCATTACTAAATCGTTAGAAAAATTTGATTCCCATTTTCTAGGTTGAAAAAGATCACATCAGTCATTAATAAGATTAAAAACCAACATTTTGGCGTCCTAATAGGATATTCTTAATTAATTAAATTATGTTAGATATATTAAATTCTATATTGAATTATCCTAATTTGTTTGGTCCAGCTGATTTGTAAGATATGTCATAAAAGATTCCCTTTGACTTTTATACGTTAAGTACAAAACGTATGGGCAGTAAAAATCACTTACGATTTATGTGAAGTACATAGGTTACAATGGAAACCACTTAGATGTTTTGGTTAATCCACCCCAGCGTTGAATAATTTTGAATGTTTAACGCAAATATTTTTCCTAGTTTTTTTTTTTTTTTTTTAGGTCTTTTAGGTCTTTATTAAGGCGAGATTGAAACTGAAAAGTCTCTTCTTCCATCTAACCTTTCGTCAATAATATTACATACATAAAAGATATGTGTATGTGAATAGCGAAATAGAGAGGAAAAATTTAGAAGGAGTGGATCAAAAAAAAACCTAAGGTGATATCTTAGGAAAAAATATCCACTGCAGGAAAACACCCGCAAAGAAGGGGGGTGTGAAAAACCTGCGCAAACCTACTGAAAGTACATGCTAAAAGATATAATAGAAAACTGTGTAAGAATAGAAAATTAGAAAAGCAGTACTATAAAGAAATTACAGAAACAATAATAAAATAAAATCAGAAAAAGAAAAAAATTGAGATAGAAACACAGTAAATAAAAAATACGATAAAAACATAAAAAACATTCTAGCTAAAATACAAAAGTAATAATAAAAATCATAAAATTAAATCAAAAAGAGGAATTTGCAGGAATACGTGAGAAATAGGAATAGTTTCAAAACCTATGAAAGATAGAAAGTGTTGAGTTTTAATTTACAGTATTTTATCTGAAACAAACTATGAATTGCTTTCAATGCGTATTAAATTTAGAATTGAAGAGAATACGACTATAAAGAGTGAAAGATAGAATAAATAACCTTCATGCCCATGAAATCCAGAATTCTCGAACCTCTGTGGGAAAAACGAGATGGTGAGAAAGAGCAGCTTGAGATATCACACAGAATTGGTAAATCAAACTTTGAAACTTGAAAATAACAATGATGCGATCGGAATACTCTAAGTATGTTAACCATATAATTCGATAATCATGCATTGCTTAACCCTCGGATGATCATGAGACCACACAGAAATTATGCGAGTTACGGGTCACGAGACTTTTGCCAAGGTCGTTCCCTTACGTCATTTCATTGCTTTGAAACATATGTAATCAAGCAAAACTTTAGAAAGCTCAACAGAAATATTGGATTTATGGATAGATTCCAAGAGTTCGATTGTTTACATCATTTATGGATTAGCTATTACGTAAAGAACTTAACAAAACAACTCTGCACACACCATTTGCAAGCTTCCTTCTGTAATGTTACGAGATTTAAAGCACTGCACCATAAAAATATTGACTATAACTGACGAATTTTTCGATAACCTCACTATTACCAAACTGTACTTTAGAAATCAATATCCGAAACGTGGAAACGGACGGTAATGATATATCATTTTCATGGCTCATTCGATTAAGGAAATGCCAGCAACGTAAAACGACATACCCAATCACTGGTACGATCTCAATCTTATGATCAAGCTATGAATGAATGAGAATTATAGTAGTTGCAGTAAGCACTAACGTATAAGTATACATCATCAATAAGATGACAAAGTACTACTTCTATATCTGATAGCTTGCTAGGTATGTTTATTTCAAAGCCAATTTCAAAGCCTATATTTCTAGTACTTTTATTCCTACATTCTACACTATTCCTCTATTCTACAAACGAAAAAGATTCTACACGAAGGCGTGTAGAATCTTTTTCGTTTGACTTCTGGTATAAGATGGTGGCAAATGTACCTTTTGTATACTTCTTCCTTGGAATTGCTCGTGAATGTGATTATTATTATAAATGGTTCTACCTTTCGGTAGGTTCATGTGCCATCACACTCTCTATTTAATTCCCTCTCCTTCAATTCCCGGTAACTTATCCCACCCCTTAATTCGTCTAACAACTTCTGTCTTTTCCCTAGCATTAGGGATCGCATTCTCTCTACTCGATCGCTTTCTTCAATAATCGACGATAAAAGCTAATAATATAAGAATTCTGCTCAATATGGACTTTCATCATTGAATGCATTATTATGAGAAGTGTTGTACATATGGTCAATACACTGTGATAACGTGGAAATTTTACTCTTATAACCTTCTGCCAAAATGAGAAAAGTAAAGATGAACTAGCTCACACATCTCTCCTCCCTCCTTAAGTTAAGTCCCTCTCAAAAGATTTTAGCAGAGTGGATGAGGTTAAAACAAACTTACGTGCACACACAAGTTCTCAGGTAACGTACACGAAGTTATTTCCTTGCGTAATGAGAAATTTTGGGACCAACAAATGGGAAAGGAAATAAATTTCCTATTTATACAAAAAGACCGATATTAATGGAAACTAGTAATTGGTGTTAATTATTAAGTCATGAAATGACTATTATTAGAGACATTCTACGTCTAAACATTCAAAGATGCTAACAAGAAGGCTAAGTTTGGAACTTGCACATTTTCACAGGGATTAGAAAAGTGGTCTTCCCCAAAATATGTTTACTTAGCGCATTAACACGGAACCGTTTCTTGGAAGGAGAAAGCTCAGCCATTTTTGTGGCGACTTTCATTGTTTAACCTTTAATTACGAAAAATACTTCCATTCCTCAAAAAGAATTCTCTCTATTGCAGGAAGGAAAGACTGCAAATATTGCGAATATTAGCTTATTAAAAAACAAAGAGCCTAAAAATATACGTCTATTGAAGTTCGGTAGATTTCCGATTAAATACAGCAAATATGCCTATGCAAATAGAGGAGAGTATGAGAGAGCTGAAACTACAGCTTTGGTGTAAAAAGGAATAAGTAGGGCTTATAAATGTAAAAGAAGTGCTAATACATTTTAATCGTTAGAATAATTACGGTACGGTAACCCATCCAGTTAATAATCCTCTTCTTTATTCTCTTTAAATAAGATGTGAAATCGAAACAACTTCCCAAATCGATAGGAAGGCATGATCTTTTGGCAACTGTCGAAGTAACAAGCACATGAGCAATGATTTTCTTCAAAAGAATCGAAAGACAGAAACTTGGAAAACTTCTTCCGCTTCTTAGAAACGCCCTCTTCCTTTGCTCCGAAGGGAATTTCGTTGCCTTACGTGCGAATAATTACAAGATTCGAAGAGCGTTTCGTTGGTCACGCGAGAAAATTTCGATTTTTGCCTTACTTCCACCGATTCTTCATCCGAAATTCTGCCAGAAAGTGAAGTGATACACCAGAACCGACTTTCATCCTACTCTCTAAAAGTGCTTAAACTATAAGTTCTGCTTAGGGAAAACTTGGTATCGTATCGCAATACAGCAATAATACAGCAAGTAATACAGCAATTTCAATCATTAAAATATTTTAAAACTTAGTTTTATAAATGAAATAATATTTGAATAAATAAACAAAATCCTTATAAATAAACTTCCAAATAAACTTTGATAAAATATTATCTTAATCTACATATTATAGCTATACCACGCTAAACTATCATAAAAATTCTTATGGGGAAAAACTAGAGATTCTCCGAAAATATATTCTTGCAAAATGACGCCTCCGAACCTTATAATATGTCCCCGCTATGTATGGTAGACATCCTTGAACTTTTAGTTTTCCACAACTACATATTCAAATCACACTTGATATCAACAATATCAAATGGAATATATCACATCGCAGTATTTAGAATATCGCTTTAATCTTACAAATATCGTAACAATAAGTGAAAAACTCAAGAATAATTATCAATTATTTCCAATTGAGCCTTGCTCATTTTTTAAACAAATAATTGAAAATGCCTAAAATAAGTATTCTAGCGATTGACACAATTTAACGTACGTCTTTTGTAAACTTGTGCAAAACGTGTGCAACATGAATGGTGCATAATGAAAACTAAAAGAAATTTTCTCTTCTTTCTCTCTTCCATAAACCACAGCTCAGCGAAATATCGCTTTTTTCACTTTCGTGCGCAACTCCATTCTCCAAAATTTCTCCCATCTCAGACCTTCCGCAACCAATTTCCACTCCCATCATTCGGGCTTCTTTTTCCCTTTCTTCTGACACTTCCCTCGGGGGGGAACCGTCCCACTTTTTCTCCAAAGAAAACTAAGATAAAATTGCTGCGGAGAAGGAATGATATGGCTGGATTTTGTATGTTATGTAAATCCCAGAATCAGCGAAGATTTCAAGACTGAATTATGATAAATATATACAATCAAACGCGATTTTGTTGATTGTGTAATGTTTAAAGGAAGAACTAGATTTATATAATAAGGTAGATAAATTAATTTAGAACCAAAGTAGAGCTTATGTTTCCTATAAATTGCGCCATCTTTGTATATTTTGGTTGTCGAACTTGAAACTTCCTAAAGTTCCAAAGTACTTCCAAGACCTATTCTATGACCATCGAATACCTCGGATAATACACGATAAAGTAAAAGCAAATAAAGATGCGAAAATTTCCATTATTATGTTAGTAATTAAATTTTTAATTATTAAATAATCTTAAATTTTTAAAATTTAGAATGATAACTGCACAAAAGACAGTACTTTCAGGCATAAAATACTTCCACTTTGATAAATGCCACCTTGATTATAAACGAAGTCCATATCATGCATTGGTCCAAATTTCTCAATATGAGCATTTCTTTAAACATCGACCTTTTCGTGGATATTGTATATTACTGTATTGTGCATAAAAATAACATTCATTAATAAATACATTAAATCCGTCTTCGAAAATTTGTTTCACGTTTCCAAAGTTGCTTGAACTCGTTCGCGATGAACGCTAAAACAAAGCATGTGACAGAAAAGTAAAGGGTAAACCTAGACACTCCTCAGCTGAGAGAAATTAACTGTCATTAGGGGTAAGTAATCTTAAAGCCGATGTCTGTTGCAGTCCATTTCCTCTGAAGTAATTATGGAAAAGTCAGCCCATAGCTACAAAGGTTAGAATGAGTTTTCATTGTCTTTCCAGAATAATGACAGCCTTATTCTGCGCACGCAAAAGCGGCGAAGAGAACAAGGTGAGCAGCATTTCTCCTCTCACTATAAGACTTTCTCATGCGGAAGCTCACGTAACTCATGAAAGGAAATCGTTGTTTACATTCGCCGAATGAGCAAAACGTTGTCGGCAGAACAGCGATATAAGACTATTTGAAAACATCCCCAGCGATGCGTTTTTTATAAGACGTCGCCGAATGTGTGACTCGAATTCTCGCCGAGGAGATGGGAGAGGGGTTGAAAGGAGAAGATGAAGGTTAATTAGGAGGCAATTAAAGGAAGGGGAAACGGAATGAAATACTGCCGTGCTTGCGATACTGTCCAGAATCCGCGCAGCAAATTTTATCTTGCAATTAACGAGTGACCAAAGATACAAAACAAATGATAAAAACTTCCTAAACCAATCAATACCTATTTTTTAATCCCTAAAAGATAAATTAAATAAAGAAATATTTTCGTAAAAAATTTTTATGTTAGCAAAGCAACACATATCACTGATATCGAAGGTATTAATCAAAATATTAAAAATTATAATAAAATACTAAGGTAACTATTAAAACTATTGCCCCTCCAAGTATTTTACTGTCTCTGCACAGTATTCAACACGGGTGTCACGGGATCCCGACCTCCACCATTAGCTACCAAATCTCTAGAGAGCGAAATATCACTAGGAGGGATAAGGATAGTAAGGAAAATTGCTTTTACTTTCATCACTGAGCCAGAATGCCACGAGTGGAAGACGCTCGTTTGACATAGGTACCCTAATAACCCTATGAATAACGCTGTATAACATGTAGTGACCGAAATGAATGCCATTATTCTGTATCAGTATCTTTCATATTATAACACTCGTGTGCAAGGCTGAGACAAAAGTGAATTAAAGATATATCTCATTCCGTCCTGTAAGAAAAAGTACATAATAAAAAAACCCAATATATGATATCAAGAACAAATATTAAACTTCTGAATTTTTAATTTTTCGACGGTGATATTGCCAACATATTGCGCGTGATCATAGTATCACGCTAGGCCTTAATGGACAAGCAAATCAACGAGTAATTGTAACTATTCTGACGTTGAGGATTGTGCTTCATAATTGAAAAAACAAGGAATTTTGAGCAATTTCTCTCTACAAATGATGGAATTGAAATTTAACTTAGCACATTAAGTTGTGCGAATAAACCCAAGGTTATACAAGAAGTGAAAAATTGTGATATTATAATAAAAAGATAAAACTATCGCAGAGAATAAACTATCGCATATACCACCTCATTATAAATTTACCTAGTATAGTATATTCTAATACCTTAAATTCTTGAACTTTATTGAAAACTCACGATAAAAAGGTGCTAAAAGGATGTCTTGGGATAATATGTACGAAATTAATTTATATTTCTTACAAACAGGAAAAAAATGTTGATACTGGCATAAGACATACGTAAGTTAATTATATAGCACTCATTTAAAACGGCTGGGATTTTCCACCACATTGTTACCACAACTGTCAAAATCATTCTTACATATATTTGAAAATGGGGTAAATATTAAAGATTGTTAGATTTGCAGTAACTCGAAATTTCATATAATAATAAGAAAAGTTTTAATAAAATGCTATTAACCTTTTTCGACTTGTTCATATCTTGAATGTCAAGATGGATTTGAAATGCTACTCTCGACGAATTTTTGAGAAAACGGACAAAATGTCATGAGATCGCGAATCGAAAATGTCTTCAAAACGTAAAATTTTGAAATGCAACCTTCAGGCAACCTATTTCCAAACAAAAGTTCATCCACTGGACGTGGAGATAGAAAAGCACAGGAAATCTTGCTCTATAGAGAGAGACGTCTTCGAAAGAAGTGGCACAGAACATCGGCAACCATGTGGAAACGTGGAAGACAACCGAGTTTTCGAAGCAATCATCAAGTCTCCGCCCGCAATTTCGCCTTCTTCCTCAGCCTCTCATTATATAGAAACGCCCTTCACCACATGGATACTACGCCCACCGAGACACTATGCAGACAAAATTGATATACCAACTGTAAGCAACTGGCCCACATCTCTTCATCTTCCGAAGGTGTCTTTGAGGGTAGATGTATAAGGAAAGCAATTTAATGCACCTTACTGTAAATTAAGATTAGAAGTGGGATTCCTATAAATTCCCAGCCTTTTTCCCAACAATCATTAATGTGACCGATGATTAGTGATGATAATAAATTTCAGTTTTGGGTATCAATTTTTACGGCCAGATACCCTTTTTTCCCAAACCGAAAAATCGGCACCCATTGGAATCGAGGACGCACTTCCGTCCGAAAACGAATTGAAAACTTGCACTGAAAATTATGTTGAAATGGAATAGATCCTCCGCAATTTTTTATTGTACATTAATTTCAAATCATGGCCACTAAGAAAAACACTACTATGGAATCTCCACTGTTATCATTAATTAGCTTCGAAGAATCAGATTCATTAAATCCTATAAAGCAATGGAAAACAGTTTGATTTTTTGTAGTTGTCAAGAATCGATTAATAATACATCCCCGAGATTTAGCAGCAAATTAAAAAGTCCCTAAATCGCATACAGAAATTTCTCCCGCGTGGGCTTTGAATGGACCGTAAATATTCAATTTTCAAAAACTAACACTGCAAATTTAATACTATTCCTGTCGTATCTCAAAATATCAAGATATGCAGCCATATCGTGGTCGATATGCAAAATTTGAATCTCAGGCGTTACACTCTATTTGCATATTTAGATTTAACATCCTGATTCCAAGGCAAACTCACAACAATAGGTTTGAGTGCATGTTCCAGCAATCGTATTTACTCTTCTACTTCCACGAAGAAATGGTAAGAAGCCTTGACTTTTGGTAATAAACGAACAACGAGAATCAATCCTTCCTAACCAATCCTCCGTATTTATCTTTTTATTCAAACATGCTGGTAAGAAATTTCCGTTTCCTTGTACCTTTCTAACATAAGTAAATATCGCAGACTCCTTCGATTTAATCCCCTAGCTTAAAAGCATCGAAAAAAGAGACGAAGTTCGAGTCACGACACCGCTTGTCATTTCATCTCCTGGGGAAAAACGCCCTATTTGAAGTCGTGATCAAATGAGTTCCTTCCTTCAGTTAACGCTGCATTGCTGGATACCAAATAAAATATTTACTCTGAGATCGGGAAAAGCCAGAAGCTGTTTAGTCACTATTAGAGCGTGATGCAAGTCGGTACGCAGGCACTGAGAAAAAATCGTATCAATCGACGAGATACATCTAAATAATACAAGTACTTGTTACGCACGAGCAGGCAGAATATTTCGCATCCTGAACTGAATAGAAAAAATATCAATGATAATTGGAAACGAACTACGGGTCTTCCCTCATACGTGGTTCAGAAACGATCTCTCAAAAAAAGGTACATAATATGGCTTATGCTTTCGTCAGAATCTGGAATCCTTATTTACAAGGAAATATGAAATCAATTTGCCTAATTTTACTTTTTCTTTCTCTTGATCCACATTTCCTATTTCTATTAAGTTACGTCACGTTGAACTTTCCCTAAAAATGTAATTGCCTAAATTATCAGGCAATACTAAAGAAATAGAAAGGCAAACAGCCACGTGCGCCTCAGGCTAACCATAAGATAGCACTTTCCGACACCGCACCCGAGATTAGGACCAAATTACTATACCTTTATTAATTTAGCGTTGCAGATACTAGTCTAGTACATTTGATATACCAAACCAAGGCAAAGGAAGGGAAATATAAATTTATCTTGTTAAAGGACGTTATCAAAAATCTACGAAAATATAAGGCTTTCCTCCTCAAAATGGTAAATTTGGGGAAAGCAAGTTTCGTACAAAAAATGCCTTTAAGTAGAGCATTATGACAACGATGGAATGAGGATGCTGTTACTGATGTATGTAATTCATGTCATTACTAATGAACAAATTCCACATTTATTTACTGTGGAGCTTGATCTCTCAAGTGAAGAAGCAAAAACTAGGATAATACCATCGGAGTACCAAAATATTTTATCGCGTTCCCTTAAGGGCACGCTTGTCATAGGTTCGCCATCCCTGAGTATCGATACCAGAAGTCAAGAATCTGCGGCTTTTTTCGTGGTACATTGTGACTTCTTATGCACTTCTTTAAACAAACTCGAAAATACATTATGTTTCTCATTCACATAACGTCACGCGATATTAAAATAGAAAACAGTCTCCTTTAATTTACTGAGGAATTAAATTAATTTACCTTTGTATAATTTCGATCAAGCAATATTAAAATATAGGCATTATATAACCTGAGAGCGCCCTGATGGTTTCACATAGCATCTAATATCAAAAGGTTCCCAACTACTGGTCTATACTCTGGTAAAAGGTGGAAATAATAATCTTCGGTATGCATAAAATAAATTACCCGTTAAATTTCACTGAATCCTACACCTCTCATTGTGATTACCTTCAAATATGCACATTTTTGTTCTCCATATTACATCCGCAGTTGCCGGTCCCACGAGGATGAAAAGAATGCATCACTAGTTACATAATCTATGGTGGAATAGGAGCAAGTTCACGAGCAATGAGTTATCTCCATCTCGTGGCGTAGTACACAATGCAATAGCGTGAGTAGAAAAAAACTGGGGAGAGCAACGCTTCTGCATTGCGAACGAGGATAGTTCCGCAGGAAATGTAATTTGATGAACTTAACCTACTTCTCCCAAATGTCAAATCCCACCGTTTTCCCTAAATTTCGCCGGGACTACCTTTAACAACTGTTCATTTTATCATGCTTCAATTATTCACTTATAGTTAATTTCCGATCCTTCTTTGATTCTCTATTTTCCAAATTTAGGTACTCTGCTTTAGGGAAAAAATAATTTCCGGGGTAAACTGCAAGATTGAAACTTAAAAGAGCGATCTCAGCATTTTTTTCTAAAATATAAGAGTAGATCTAAATCAAGAATCGAGGAAACAATTATTCAAAGGAAAAAGCCGTGTCTTCTTGATTTGAAATTTGGCCATTTCAACATAAACGCTAATACAGAAATGAAAAACCTTCGTACTTTTCCACGGGGGCTTTAATTCGCTTACGAAACCGGTAGTGAATCAAAGCCCGTGAGGAGAAATACGAAGTTTTTTATCAAACGTTACTAATAATAGGACAAATTTTCTTCGATGGATTCATAGGCTACATCCTTTTATAAATAAACAATATAAGAACGCAATTTTCACACCGCAATGAATTTAACTCGAAGCTTCTAACAATAAGCAGCGAATGCACAGTATCTCATGCCATTTTTATTACGTGAATGCGCAATTTTTTATCGAGAGTATTTTTGTAGCTCTTCGGAGAAAAGATATCTCATAGAGTCTAAGCAGAATTCCAAACATGCCGCCAGATCAGCATTCTCAATAACATGATAAATGCAGATCCATCTCAACTAAGGACACGTACTTCGAGGCAAATGGAATGAATCAGAGTATCAGATGTTTGCTTTAAGCGTAGAATCGAGCAATGAGTCACAATCGCGAGAGCGTTTAATGATTCTTAAAAAGACATATGGCAGTGCAGAGCACATTTTTCCATCGCAACCTCACGAATCGTTGTTGATGACGTCGGAAAGTTTCGAAGTTAATCAAGAAACTGGGATATGTTACTCTTTCATTCTAAAAAATTAAAGCCATTGGGTTATTTAATTGTGTTTCTTATGACATAAATAATGAATCTGTTATATCAAAGATGTCCGAGATTCTTTGGCTCTACGGGTTATTTTCCGCTACCTCAAGTACTATCTCTAACACTAACAGAATATCGCATGATTGATGTAATGAATAGAATGTTGCAAGTAAAAGCGATTGATAGATCCACAATAAGTGCACATTAAGTCACGGAGTTTAACTTCGGTTATAATACGAAATTACTAATAAAATTCATACCAAACGCCTAAAAAACGTGTTATCAAGCGTAAATAACAGAAAAATGTAAAAATACAAGAACATTCTCACAATTTCTATGGGAATAACAACAATTTTGCACTGTCCTCTTATGCAAGGGGTATCGAATGGTAAGTTTTTAAATCGTTTACCAGCGTATGCATGCGGTGACCGTATTTTGTCGGTTAAAAAGAGGACGAATTCGAAATTTGTTCATCGGAGTAATCCAAAGAAATAAAACTTAGCATTGGGACAATAAAAGCAAAACCTAGAATAACATATCAGGAATAAAAAGATTGTATTTATTTCTCCCTAAAAAAAATGAATTTTCATGAACGATACTGGAAATTTCCGTCAGATTTTGTAATCAGGGAAGGTTTAATATTCGCTTCCTAAATTTTCCGATCGGAAGTAATATTTTGATGAAAAAAAACGAGCTGAATGGAAAAATTAAACTGTCTAATTTTTTCAATCTGAAAAATATCTTTAAATTAACCTCCATCCTTATAATATGACTCTTAGGGCGAGATTCTATCTGCCTATATAAGTAATTATTCAAAAAGTACCAAAGTATAGCATCGAATTCGGTGAGAAGATTACTTCATATTCTCCGGGATTGTTCCCTCGGGAGAAAATCCCACCTTTCACGGTTATCAGGAGGTTTTCCATTCATGTCCATCAAAACTGTACGGGTGAAATAATCCGTTTCTTGCTCATTCTTTCCATCATCCGTCTTCTTACGTCATCGTTAACTCTTCCTCTCCCTCAGAAAAAATTCCCAATCCAACTGCCAAAATCCTCATTTTGCCGGTGTGAACGCTTCTCCGAATGTGGAAATCCAGCCAAGTCCCGCCGCTTAAGATCAAGGACGTAAAAACGTTCACCTCCACGAATTCCTATAGCGAGTATTGCACAATGAGTCCCAACGCAGGGCTCTGACAATGCGCTCTTCGTCTTTCACATTCGCATCCTGCTCCTAACATCCTGTCTGGGGAAAGGAGAAATTAATTTCTATGACATCACCCCAAGTCTCTCATGCACGGAGTTTAATATTCCCGACTCATTCTTCAAACTGGCCTGTTCCTTTTCATGCAGTCTATCGACAATCATTCATTTTTCTCTCTCTTATATTTCAAGTAGATAGTCTCTATCGTTCTATCGCTTAAAACTGACCCCAATAAAGATCTTGCTGGAAAATTCCACATTCTTTTTTAAAACAATGTTCCTTCAGGAGGAGTAACTTTGCATTCCTCAATGAACCATAATGCTGAGTGAAAACGTGAATGTAAGTGTATTAAAATAACACTTTTCATGCACAATGAGAACCGTAATGAATGCCATTCCATAGCATTTTTAATAACAAAAATCTTTCGTAATATAGCCATGAAAGAATGAGAGACAAACGGGAATGAGATTCAATTTCTTTAATCCGGAAGGGAAAACAAAAATTCAATTCATCAATATTTTATAGCAATAAGAGAGATCGACTAGCTGATTTAAAGATTTGCATTCGTTGTTTTTGGGTTGAACAATTTTTTACGTTTATGTGTTGGCCAATCAACGATTTACTGATAATTACTCTGATTATGAGGACTCCGCTTTGTAACTAATTGTAAGAGCAATACTTTTTGAGCATTTTCTTTCCTTTTAAATTTCGATTCCATCGCAAATTAACATTCATAGAATGCTACTCCATTTCTCAAGATATAGGAGCAGAAAAAATTACTTTATGGATTTAATTTCCAAAGTAGAAGATTTACTACCTTTCGCAACTCAACTCTTTCGTATCTCTGGACTATTTATAGTGAATATAGTTTCCAAAAATTTTTTACATATAGGGATAAAAAGTTTTTTGAAGAGATATCGAGCAATAGAATGTCACATGCTAAATAAAGGATAAATAAAATATATATACTAATGTAAGAACGAAAAGAACTGAAATAGTATCTATGGATGTCTGGTTACGTTACATAACAAGATATATAACAAAAATTTCGTAAATAAAATAAAATTACAAATGCATGTGCATGTGCACACACAACTCCCAGAACTTGATATTTTATAGGTAAGAAAAACGATATTGGAGTGGACTTTTTAACTTAGTGAATTGGAGTAACGAATAATATGATTTCAATATTACAATATTAAAATTTCAATATTACAATATGTTGTAAAATTACCTCAAAAAAAAACAATAACAAAAGCTGTCAAAACATATCTTAGAATATCTTAAAGAATTCATCACACTATCCACCTTATGCTATTTCAAAAATTTCATTTTATATGACAAGCTATACCTCCATTATCAACATAAATATTTGAAATTTCCGGAGCGTCATTAAACAAGCCGCGAAATCTTCCCTTTCTCACATGACCTTCGAATTTTCAGACATCCTTTCCAATGACCTTAATTACTTTAGAAAATGATTCAAAGGTATTTCACTGTTGCATTTTTCTGAGAGCAACCATTAGGGTCACCGAACCATAAGAAAGAATCTGGAACCATCACGACTTTTATTTCATGTACCTTAACACCTAATTTATAAGATCAAAGGGAATAGAGACTCAAAGGAATACACGGATGGATTTCCGTGGACTCAACGCCTGTCGCACCAGCCTATTTTAGAACTGACTCATACCGAAGGGGAACGACACCTACAAAAGAACCTTACTCTCTTTGTTATCCCCATACGACATTTAGCACAATACGAGTAACGCATCGAGTAAAGACTTCCCTATAAATATTGAGGTTCCGTCGTTCGGCATATGTAATGATTCATTCTAATAATTCTAATTCCTTCCAGTCAATGGATAGCAAAATAAAAAATCGGTAGAAGTATTCCGTTAACAGGATTAATTACACTTCCTTTCTTGACCCTTTCTCTTCTTCGGAATTTATATTTACCGTATTTTCCTCGCATTCTACCATTAGATAAAATCTTAAAGAAGTATTACCGTTACTTTGTAGCAATATTTTGAAACCCAGACGTCTACGGTCAGTGGGGTGAGCGTGAAACATAAACATATTTCAATTACTGTCGCATGGTTTCACCCGCCAAGAATGCTGCTCCAGGGAAAGGAACTTGCTGGGCGATTCCGAGGTTAAATGTGTGCACTTCCATAAACAAAAATTACGCAGATGGGATTCAATTACATCATTAAATGCATTACGAATAACGTTTCATTCGACAAACATTTGCAATAAATACCATGAGAATGAAAGTATACTTTTGAAGACCAAAAGAAACTGAGTTTTTCATGTCATATCAATCTTGACACTACTATCGAATGAGGTTATCCGAAAATCTTAAGTGACGAATCATTCGCGAATAGTATTGAAGTAACGTTAAACGGTATACTCATAACTTCCGTGCATACATTTTGCTTCAAGTTCAATGCATTCACAAAATAAAGGCGTAATCTCACGAGCTCTACGCTGTTTTCAAGCATAAGAGGCACTGTTACATAATTTAGATGAATTCCAAACATAATATTAAATAAGATTTTAAATTATAGAAATCAAACTAATATCTTCAAAGCCTTTCTATTCTGACTTCCTAGATATTAAAAATAAAGAGATTCTCTATTCTTTCAGATGGATTCGTTGAAATACTTCTCCGAAGGTCTACCAAAAACTCGTTCATAGAAAGACCGAATTCACACACTACTCATGCATTTAAGTCCGGAATATTTTGCAGAACTAAATTTCGCTTTCAGGAATGCCTTCTAAGAATTTTGAAATAAGGCTTAACATAATCACCCGAGTATGTAAATGTACAAGTCTCTAACGATTTCAAGAACGGCTCCAATAACTGTATTAAACCATTTATCTTTTGTTTTCCTAGTTCGAGACAAAATCCGGAAGAGTATTCACGAAGAATGCGTTCGGAAGAGATTTTTATTATGCGCTGCTAGAGGGTCTAAAAAGTAAAATACGCAAGAAGAAGCAGTAAGTTAGGCAGCTCTAAGTAAAGGCAGGCTATAAAAGAATGAAAATCATAAGATTCTCATTGTAAGTTAGGCAATTAGGCTTTTTATTTGAATTTAGTCTAAAAATTGATTTAATAAAGATTTTACAAAATCTTTAAACTAAGAGCAGATGGAAAGCTAATTTGGAGATTATCTTTAAATTTAGAATGCAAGATTGAGGCATCGAGGAATCATTATGATGATATTATACGACGAGAGAGGAATGAAATAAAAACTCGGTACCAAGTAGGTTTACTTCCACGAACTGTATAAAGAGGCTTGGCGTCATCATCGGGCGATAAGATGACGCCTAGCGTCGTGAAAATAAACCCACGTTTTACCGAGTAAGTTTTATTCTTCTCTCATCAAGGAGCGCTTCTACAAGGTTGAGACCTTAATAGTGATGTCTATAAGTATATTTTGTTATAAATAAATAGCTGAATGATAAAATATTATAGCGGTAAACTTTTTGACTTCCATTAGACCGGAAAATTTGGGTATAAAGAAGTATAATATAAAGACATAAAGGGTACTTCTGCAGCAACGAGGTGAAACGTGAAGACAGCATACAAGATTTTAATTTTCACTCCTGTTTCCATAAACAGGAAACAATTTTCTACATTAATGGTAGCTTTAAATTATAACACTTCATTTGCTGGCTTGCTAAAGGATTAGAATTGCTCCAAATAGAATTTCCATTCATGCAAAATTCGATGAGTAATCCTGGATGCTTCGGTAATGGTTTAACCAATACTGCTGTAATTCTAGAAATATGCCACTCATTTTAATCATTTCCTATGGGTATGCTTAGCACCAACACGCTAAGACTCATATTCATATATGACTCGTGTGCTGGTGTACATCATATAAGAATGCTAAGAGTCATACTTATTCCCCAAGGTTACTTCGTTTTCAACCCGTGATTTAGATACTCTTACCGGTCGAAACAGCCAAAAGATTCGATGAAATATCACAGCTCATTAATTTCCTCCTCATCTTGCAGACAACTATTCCATTTTCGCTTATAAGGCATACCGCTTAACTTCGACCCTAAATTTACTTCGCAGCTGAAAATCTTTGACCTCACTTGCGCTGCACTCCGTACTGAAGCACTCCTCTTCGCTAATCAAGAGCTGAACGTTTAAGCCTCTTCAACAGTAAGGAACAGGTTTCCGAAATGTCTCATCTATATTTTTTACATAAAATTTAATCGATTGAAATGACGCAGTGCATCATAAAGGCAACGCAGAAGTTGGAACAAGAACTGCGCACTATGCCAAGGTAATAGTATCGATTGCTTGTTGCTGGTTGGCAACCGTTTTAGAGCTTTGCTTGGTCAAGAATCTTGGTCTGAATCTAGAGCATCCAAAGAAAAATACTTGTCTGGTGGAAAAACCTATGCGTAAAAATAATGTCGAACATCACATCTCATGTGGTAGGAAATTTTTTCTCTCCCATAAAATGCTGGTACTAAGGATAAAAGAGAGACATACTTAATTATGCAAGGGAAGTTTTCGCTAAGTTTACCCCTCAGCTGTTTCCCTAAAAAAAAATAAGACGAGGTAAAGATTTAAAAGATTTTTCTTACTTAAAACTATTGATGTTGAATAATTTATGATGTGAAATAACCCGATATTAAAGTTCCAAATCACCTAATAAATGCGTCAAAAGTTGACTGCGCCAAGAGTGTAAATTAAAAAGAAATTTATGAATAGCTCAATTAAGGATTAAAATGGATAATTCAAAGGAATCGAAGAATTCTCTTTTAATTAATATCAATTGCAATCAATTCCCAGATTTTATTAGCAAAAAAAACACAAGATTTCATACGATAACTTAACATTCAATACGCAAGAGAAGGTAAATATATTATGATTTAATTATATTTTTTGACTACAGTTCTTTCTTCTACTAATTGAATTTTGAAATTTCAACAAGAAAGAGCAGTAAAAATATAAAATTTAAACTGGTGAAATAATTCTCGTTAAGTAAGTAGGCAATTAAAGCTTCATAAAAAGGGAATAAATTTTTAAGCTGTTTACTTAATTTTACTTATTACTTGCATTTCTTGGGGCATCAAAAATATCAAACAATGAATGGCCAGAATGTATCTGAAACGAACAATCCGATAGAAGTTCGATGAAGGCAAAGCATCGTGCTTTCTTTAGCCTTGCTGATAACAGAGGAAGAAGAAGGAAATTTATTCGGCGGAAGACTATACAGTGAGATGCCTAATACGGGTATGAAAGGAATACATTATGGAGAGATGGTGTGACTCGCATACCGAGAAGTAAGAACTTATGTCTCAGAATTAAAAAGAACGTTAGAACTTCGGAGACGCTCACTTTTAGAAGGTTATCGGGATGTATAGCTGAACAATGCCAAAATAAATCTTTGACGATAAATTCACTCAACAAATAATTACATTAATTGTACTCATGAGTTTCTAATAGATAAAATTCTATCCATTGACCAAAGAACGATTACAACGCTAACATTAACTCAGGAATTGAATTCTTAATAATTATTTTAGGAAGAGATTTCCATATCCTGCACGGAAAATATTATTCATGGATCCCTTAGAGGAGTTTCCGAGGTTTACTAGCAACCAGAGTTTGATAAGACCCGATAAAATTGAATGCGTTGCAGTTAAGTTTTTCACAGGATAAAATTATTATGGTATTCAGCATTTACTAAAATTTCATATTCCGAAAAAAATCGATAGGTTAAAAACTCCTGATATCATACAGGAATAGATGCCATTTTCAAGATTTTTCAACTTTCAAGGTTACTGCGATTACGTGAAATTATAATATGTTCTCCACTATTGTGAGCGGAGGATTTTCCCAAACTTTTTCACACTACCTCTCCCTTTGATCCATTCCACTTCCCTCCAACCATCAAACGATTGAAATTGTTATCTGTACGGCCAAATCAGGAAAATAATAAAAAGTGAAAAATATACAATGACAAAAATCCACAAAATCACTATATGGCAATTTTCTGATGTTTTATTGCAGCCAAGGATTCATTGAAATGCAACTGAGGAAGAAAGATGACTGGTAATGGAATAGAATACTTTTGCATCAAGTATTCCTTTGCATCTCCCTAGATTAGTTCAGCGTCCTAGGGTACCGCCCATTTTAATAATCACCTTGCTAAATGTAAATATACAAACAGGTAACCAAACGGACTTGCTTTTCTAAATCAAATTATAATTAAAAGACATATAATTTAAAACTGTTGGAGGAGAAGATCGAACTTAAAACAATGCCACTATCATCTTAAAGGAGAAGGAATTATGAAAGGAGCACAGATTTAAAGGATTTGAGGGGATGCTTTGAGAAAAATATTAGATTTTAAAATTTCGCATTCGCAGCTTACAGCTCTTAACCAAGGAACGCAAAATAAAGTTACAATGATTAAAATGACATTGCAGTACTTGAAGAGCAAAATGAATGTTCAGCCTAAATTCTTCTCCAAAAATAAAATTTTGATGAATTACTAAGTATTTTTGCTGAACTACGATTAAATTAAATTTTCAATTATTTAATTCAATTTAAATTAAAAATTTTCAAAAAGTTTTATATCATATAAATTAATAAATTTTCCCGTAAGTAAGGTGAGATTTAATTTTACGGGATTAATTACATATAGCACTAGCATCCTTACTCAAACAAATACCAGATATTTAGATAAAAAGCCTATTTGAAAGAGATTTATAGTATTGTGAGGATAAAACAAACGTGAAATACGTTAACAAATTTAGAAAACCTATCAAAATTGAAAGAAATATCAGTCTTCGTGTCAGCCGTGCTGCGGCGCGTGAAAATGATGTTTTCACGGCTGAAACTTCGCCGAAATTTGGGCTAAAATTCCTCCGACAATTATCCTGAAAGCGAACGTTGTTATGAAATTGGTGTTCCACACAGTACCACAGACAACTAGACCGTCACGGTGGCGAGGTTATGAGCCGACGCCCTCAGCAAATATTTTAAACTGACAAAAGGGAAAGATAACGAGGAACTTTACGATTCCCATGGTAGCGAAAGAACAGCTCCGAAAATTTAGGAAAGATTCGGAACAGTGGTGGAGAATGCTCTCCGCTGGTGGCATCAAGGTCGCTCGCGGTTTCACAGCCTCTTTCCAAGGCCTTGCTTTTTCCTTCCCCTCCGTTCCTCTGTCAAACGCATGCCGACTTCCACAGACCATTTATTCGACCATAGCGGAAGTGAGTCACAATGATCTCGTAATTCCTGATGCGGGAATAAAAACGGTACGTTTGCTGGGCGTTAATTCATCTCGCGAAGCTATAATTTCCCATCCGAAGGGGAATTTCCCACCTGTACCGCTGCTACACGGTCAGACATGCGCATAGACAGTGTCGGGGTATACTCGTCAAAATGCAATTATCATTAGCTGTCTAATAAGATAACCAATAATATTCACTTAGTGGTAAAATGTGATATTGCTCTAAAAGTTTCATCATTTGATACTCAATCCAATACTGAAGTTTCATTTATCTACGATATAAATAATAGCACCCTTCAAATCAAAATCACAAGATATATTTAGGTTCACTAATAAAAGTAATTGTTTGCTAAATAATTATAATTTCACAAGCAAACTCTAAAGAGATTAATATGTAGGGTATTTAAAACAGCAGAGAATCCTTTGGTTGTTTGGTTATAAATGAATAATAAATAATAAGATTCAATAAGGAGACACCAATTCCGTTTCTAAATACTAAAAGATTCTCAGCTACCTTTGCAGGTTTTTCCGAAAGAATTCCGCACTTGTCACTTTAGATTCTATACACGTTCCCAATCAGCAGTTCAGTAGCCTATTTATGCAGATTTCTCGGAATCTTAATTTATGGTCGAACTCTAATTGACCTCTAACTAATGAAATTAACCCTCCCTTGAAGATTGCTGCAATTTATCTTCATACATCCTTTTACTCCTGCTAATGGTTCGTACGTCTGGACTGAGAGACTTTCCCTCGAAATTCTTTGGAGTTTTTCTTGACAAAAGTAGAAGTGTAATTAATCTTTTACTCATTCCGAATTACTTTCTGATGATTGCATTTAAATTAAAATATTCTCATGAATATTCTTCAATAGCTAATAGAATGGAAGGGTCTTTTTTGTAAACTTGACCAATGATTGTGTGATTAAACGTTTCTCTGGCATAAATGAATAAATTTTTCAATACTTTACCATTTGTATATTGCCTATTGTAAGAGATATGTATATATTCTTTCCTCCATATACTTTTGCTCTATAATTCAGCCCATGCAATTATATGAAATGTGATTAGATCAAAGTCAAATTTTTATAATTTTTGATTTCATTTATGAACACTTGATATAGTTGTACCCTATCAAAAAATATTTTCAAAAGTATTGTTAACGTATAAAGATGCCGCGAATCTAGTAGAAGTGGCTAAAAAATACTAAAAAGAGGTATTATTGTCATAATAGAGAATTTGACCCTAAACCATTGAAAACTAGAGGTTAAATGCTATTTCAAGAAGTGCTCGCATCCATGCCATATCGGTTATCGTCGAAGAAAAGTCATTCCCACTACCACGCCCTACATCATTACAGTAGCCCGTGCGTGAGAAAGCGGAATCAAGAGGAACAAGGTCAAATTGTAATATACGCTATTCTTACCTGACGACCAATAAAATATCCCCTGAACGCTAAGGGTTCCATAGCAGAGGGCTTTATGGCAGCTATTATGAATAATCTGTAAGGCGCGATCCTCGAAGAAAGTTTTATGGGAGATATTGACGAGATAGAGGGAACTCAATAGTATTTCCTTTAGATTCAGACCACGGCATCAATTCTGGAGTATCACAGCTTCGCAAATCCGAGTCCTCTCCTCCAATCTCCCACGAAGATTTTTCCTTTCTTTGCCCATTTTCTTTTCTTCTTCATATTTCTTTTATACAGTCTTGTAATAAAAATTTTCGATCTCTTCCAAATGTATGCTTAACAATTTTGCCCCAGAGAAAACCATATTATACGCTACATATTTAAAATACTAAATTATCATTTGACGCCATAATCAGTGTTCATGCATCCTTTCCGATAAGTTACTTTCCTGAGTAAAATGACTATCATTAAGATTATATTTTACTCTTTCAAACATATGATGAAATTCTGGAAATTTTTTATCGAAAGTCAGGTAAATTACAATTTTTATCCTATTATAAATTATTTTGTAGTGAGGCCGTATACCGCATAAGGAGTGAATGACCGTGGAAGTAAGTATATTACGTAATTGAGACTTTAAAATAAAATGAAGGAACGCATCGGCGTTTTTTAACGCTAAATTTTTATGATGGACCTTGAGAATACCGAAAAACGCTAACATATGGGCAGCGAGCAGCGCAATGCAAAATAATTACGGTTCAACGCCCTGTAACTTGGGTTGAACAGGTTTTCGTCACAATAGAGGTCAGAAGTACATAAAAGGGAATTCAGTACGAAGGACTTGTTTTCTCCGGAACAAAAGAAAGGAAAAGGAAAGGGGAGACATTCTTTGCGAGGGATCCGAACGGAGGAGGAGCATTTGCGAAGCTGTGATGCTCCGAGAATTGATGTCGATGGTCTAGTTGAAGCCCAGAATGAGTAAAAGGGGCGATCGGAAGGAAAACATATAAAACACCGTTAGGAGAAGGAGAAAGTTAGCCCTTCATGTATTTGCGATGAGATGCTGGACCAAATCTAACCTGCTCTCTCCGCGTGAAACCGTGTCAGTAATTATGGGTCAGGAGGAGAGGGCGGGAGTTACGAACACTGCCAAATGGAAGCAGAAACAGGAAAGAAAGGAAAAACCCTTCATTGCACGTAATGAAAACCTTTAATAGCCCTTGATCGCGCCATAAAGCATATTCGATTAAGCTTTTTTTTGAGTCGGAGGAAGAAATTACTACTCAGGCTTCTACACTGATGAGCGATAAATGAGAAAGAATATGTTCCGTGGATCAATTGAGTCATCACAGTAAAATCAGACCGCGAACGAGTTTTCATAGTCTTAGCCGTAGGTGTTAAGTGTAATTATGCGTGTTAATATTCGGTATACTCGATAATGGAATGATTAACTCATTTGAATGAAAATACAACATAATTACCCCTTTATTTATTGTGTTATAATATGCAATATAATAGCCGCCTATGTGAGAGTGTAGCACTTCATAAGTATATTTATCTAACAAATATATATTAAATTGCCCTAAAATTTTCCAACTTAAAGCCTTCTCTTTCAAAAACTGTGGAAACTAGAAGTGAATTTCTAAAATAAAAAAGTATAAAATACGACGAATCCTTCCGACTTCTGTACCACTACCAAGTAGTAGTTAAGTCCAAAAATAGTTTCTCAAAAATAATTAGATATTTTATTAAATATATTCGTTAAAGCATAGAAAATGATTTTAAATGTTTTCGGCAAAAGAAAAATGAGAATTCTTAATTTCATTGAATTACTGGTAAATTATATTTTAAACTGAGTAATTAAATCCAACTGGATTGAAGTACTTAATTTCAAAGCTGGGTCGGAATATTTATTTCAATGTGCAATGAGTATTTAAAAGTACAATTATATTTCTCTCATTATGTAAATTACTTTTTTCTGGAAAAATAAACCAATTATTCGAAATTATTTACAATTACAAATTTACACGAATATGAAGGGAAATATCATTCCAAAAATCACCTTTTAGATCTTAAACAGAGATTTGATATTCAGAGAGCATCATCATTCCGTTTTAGGTCAATTATTCAAAAGCGAAAACTAGCATAATTTTCATAAATCAGTCACACATCAGATGAATGCTGAAGCCTCATTTCTGTAACACAAATAACAAGAATATTGATTACACCTCTTCAAATGTGGAAACGGTACAAATAACATTTATGTGAGCACCCTGAGCAATAAATTATCATTATTTCACCCTTCCATCGGTCCTAAGTGCCTTTCTACCAACTAATCTCTAAATTCATTACATAGCAGTATATAACTTTAATAGTCAAATGAATACAATTAGCTCACAACGAGAAAAATTAGGTTAAAACATATAAAGAAAATAAACCAAGAATTTGGTTGTGGGAGGAAAACTTTTAAAGTGACTGTTTATCGAGAAAAACCAGAAAATGCGCGAAAATGCCTACCGCGTTGAAACCCGTGAAGACAGAAAGATTTAACTACTAGTTACTGATACAAGCAAAAATTTTTATCAACTTATTTTCTTCGTCGGATATGAGGAGATGTTGGTGAATACTAATTATGATTAACATTCAAGCATATTTGAGATTATGTCAGATTAATATATTAGGACAATTCTATCCCACGAACGAGAAAATGTAAAATTTTGAAAGCAAAAGTGAATTCAGGGATAATCTCAGCGGTGAGCAAAATAGAAAATTCATAAAGATACGAAATATCGATTAAAACGACGGAGAGTTAATTATTGTTGCGAAGCTTTTACAAACTCAGGTACACTTAACGAAAAATACTTAAAGAAGTAAATGTACTCAAGAAGTGTAGATAAGCTTTAGCAACCCCTACCAATAATTATGATTAATAAAGCTATAGAACTTAATGACAAGTCCGCCTTGATATTTTCTATCGATAAAGCATATGAAAGAAATCTATGCTCTATAGCGAAATAAAGAAAAATATTACGACAAAATGATGATGACCCTCCCAATAAATGACTTCGTAACTACGCTGAAATTTCTGCCCTTTCACTTCTAAAAGTCTACCTCTCTAGGTCATCTGAGAATGCTCAATATAAGAAATCACCCTACCCATATAAATGAATGTCATTTTCACATTGATGAATATGAAAAATACAATTTTCGGTGATTTTTTAATTTTAGAATGATTACCTTCTGCCATTTGCGTAGGCGGAAATGAATCTTCCGTAAATTCACTATCAATCGCTTGATTTATTTGTGACAGCTGGCAATTATTAACGCGAAGATACAAAAATTGTTGACTATATCAATTGAAACTATTCGTTTAATATAATAATCATTTGTATTCTCCATAAGAATATTCCATAAGAGAATATGGCCTCAGCTATTCGTATCTTTGTACGGTAGATCACCACAAATACTTTCCTAAAAAGCCGGTGAAACAAGACCCGCATGAGTCTGTTTCAATATAAATTTAAAGAAACAAAGAATAATTTAAATAAAAGTTTACTCTTATATTTAAAATTCATAATAAATCACTAATTCACCCTTCCTTCAATGACAACAGATGACACCAAAGTACAATCACTGACACAGGGGATAAAATATGTAGATCTAGATTTCCAGAGGTAAGCGCTGAACTGTTTTTGAATTTTTAATTACAGAATACACCAAAGAGTCATCAAACATCTTTCGCTTCAGCGGCCGCTTTAATGGTCCTCGGAAACATTGGAAAGGTTCTTTAGACGTCTCAGCTTGAGTTGGAATAGATGGAATGTTCATTTTTTATTGATGCCTATACTCCGCATAACCTCTTTGCAAAATCTACATAGATGAGAGAAAAAACCGAGTACATTTTGCAGAAGCAGACTCCGTTCTGATGGACCAACGACGAGATGTAACGGCGTGACCACTGAACGACTAAAACTGAAACTAATAAATGTTAAGCCCGCGCTGTATGAACTTAAATTCAACGACAACATTTCCGCAGAATATGTCAGTATAAAGATAAAGGTGTCAAACATTACTTTGGAAGTCCCTGGTTGAGAACTCAATTTGAGAAAAAAGACACCGAAGATGTCTAACTTCCAAAGCAACGAATTTCAATGATGATAATGGTAAATGATGAAGCGCAACTAAATATACAACAAGACAGCAGCAACTGAGGATTACCACCTTCCCATCTGTTTACATCCAGTTGCACTAAGGATATGGAAGTCTTCGCGAAAATTTTCGCAAAAATACATAAAAGGATTAATGGATATAGGTAATGAAATGTTTCTACTCACCGAAATAGAAGTTTGAGGAAACACCCGAAGCCGCGGCAGGTGGCGACTTCGCCGGTGTAAGTCACCGTCATCCTGAGTTATGCACTGGGAAGCACTCGCGACCGTTCCTCCTCCGAACGGCTTTCCGAATCTCAAGACCGACTGCGATGGATCACCTTTCACCATTCCCATTGACCAGCAAACCTGCCGATCCCCTCCACATCTTCCGTGACGTCACGACCGGCGTGTACTCCACATGCCTACTTTCATACCGATTCTTGAGGTGCACGTGCTAACCTTTATAAGGGTAAAACTTTGCGTACGCAATGATACGAAACGTTCACAGTTGACTTTGACAGAGGATTAAAAGGTGCAGTCGGGAATTCGAACGCAAACTGAATGTCATCGAATACGAAAAGAGTTACGGCGAGTTTTTAAGAGACGCGCAAGCTCTAGAGAGGCTGCAGAATGCACAGGGCCGCGCACCTTCAACGTCTGGTAAACACAAGCGCGATTTCGGTTGAGGGTACGGAAGGAGAGCTGACCGCTAGCGCGCTGCCATCTGCACACATTAACGGCAACTAATGAGAGAGCGGTTTTTCTGGAGATCGATGTTTCAAAAGCGTTTAAAAGATAACATATTTACTTTTACCTTTTATTGAATCGAACTCAACATAACTAATACTTAATGCATTGAACATGAATAACGAATTAACATTTCTAACGTTTAAATAATGATAAATAACGTAAATAAATGAACAACTAACAAATAGATACACAAATTGATGTGTAGGATAAAGAATGAGGAAAGTTTGAAAACCGAAACGTTAATTAAATTATATCGAAGGCAAAAATTTACGAGGTAAATCATTTGAATCCTTGTAAACGTATTGCATAAACAAAAAACTTAAATATTTAAAGTTGCTGGAACTGAAACTTTGAATCTTTTCTTGGAAGAGCCCTTACTCTCTTCTTCTTCAACATCATTATCAGCAATATCCTGAAAATGGCCACCAATTACTAATAATATTGCATTCTGTTCTATAAAATGGAAATCTCACATTTGTATTTACCTCAGCTTCTTGAGAAAGATTTCTTTTCTGAGCATTTCTACTTCCAACAGAAGATTTTGATGCATTGCTTGCTTCTGTATCATTGGATATTGTCATCTTTTCAATTGATTCGGATATACCCTGTATGGTTCATTAGTATTAGATATAATGGTTTTCAGGATGAAGAATATTTATGACACAAACTCATTCTTAAGGGGGATGAAACTAAATGCATATAATATATTTCACTGGTCATGGCATTATTTGCAATTTTTATATGTATTGTACCCTTCCATTAAATTCTGTATTCTCTTCAAGTCATCAACACAAAGCGGACAAGAGACTTCAATTGCTTCAAAACAGTGATTGCATAATTATTCTTTATATATTTTAAGTACAAATTTTTGAGTTATTTTTTAAAAACTTCATATAAATAGTCGGCAGGATTCAAAATTGTGAATTTAACACAATGATGCCCTTGTGTACCACCAATGGTGCAGGCATTTTCTTCCCAATGGCCATTGTGTTCCACTGGTGGTACTCAATAAATTTAATAATAATTTTAAAATACAAACCTTATCATTTATGAAAATTTACAGCCTCTGAGAAGAAAACAAAAACTCACTGACATTGCTTACGTGTAACAGGCCTGTTAGGTCTGAATATTTGGCAGCCACTGATGTATTTATTACATTGTTTCATCAGTCATCCTGATTAATATGAAATTTTATGGCTGCTCTGATACCCAAACAAGTGTGAGCATTTTTAGACAAGCATCTTAAATTTGCTTGAAGCAAAGATTCTCATGAGAATGATGAGAGACTCATTAAGAAGGAAGAGGAAAGCAGAAATGTATTTTTAAGAAAAAATTGATCAGGATCGATTGGGATTTAAAATTTTTCAATGGAAACTAAAGAAGATATTATTGACTTAAGATTAACAGTAGAGAAGAGAATGAAGAAAGATAAACCAATTATCATGGCTTAAGTAGATCTGAAGAAAGATTTAGATAATATCAAAAGGAACAGAATGCAAAATCTACAAAAACTGGAGTAAATTACTATGACAGGAAATTGATCCATGCTTTTAACTAAGAGCAAATGACAATGATCAAATGGAGCGTAAGACAGAGATTTGGTTGTTAACCACAGATCTGTGATCCTTACATTAAAAAGGCAGTAAGTAAAGTCAATTAAAAGATAATTGATGAGGAATGAATAAAGAGAAAAATCAGCCTAAGTACAGCCTCCAGAAAATAAATAAAAGGGATAGATTTTTGCTGCAATAGCAAAGATGACTTACAGGAAAAGTCCAGGGATAAACACACTTTGGTATACTGAAGAATTATGCTACTTAGAGAGCATGATCAGTAGCAACCTTGACAACACTGAACATCTTTTCATCAGGAAAAAGAATAAATTATGCATTTAAATAATTCAGGGGTGGATACATGGAAGTTATTCATAAAACTTGTATATGGAAGGTCCTTTTGTGTGATGGAGAGAAATTGACAAAGCATGTGAAGGAGAGAAGAATAGAAGCTATATACCACAGAAGAATGATGAAAATAAAGTGAAAATACCAAGTAATTTCTAAATAAGTCCTTCAAATAGTGAAAAAAGATAAAAAAAAGCTCTAGAGAGCAAAAGAGAAAAATTGGTGAGATACTTTTAGGGAAAAAATAGTTCACTTGATACTGTAATGTAATGATAATGGGAGTAAATCAATAAGGAGCTGTGGAAAATACTGCTGATGGATAGGAAACTACATCTACAAATACACCCTTCTAGGCAAATCTATGACACAATTGTCCAAAATTACATATTTAGAGAGTTATTTTAGCATGCAGCTTCCTGATCTATACTATTAATATATTCTTCTTAAAACTAAAGCTTCAAAGTAAATCAATATTAATTAATATTTGTGTTTAGACATTAACATCTTAAGACCATTACTGATGTAATAGCATAGATAATTGGATATCAAATCCAAGGTAAATGCTGCTTGGATAGACCTTATCCCTCAAAGAGATGAAGTGCCATGGACTTTACTTTTACATCTTATTGGCACCCATATAACTTATTTCTTAAAATATGTCACTCATCAGACAGAATTTAAACCATAATTGTTTGAAACAAATGGAATATCTCAGCAAGAAAAATTTTATGAAGATAAAATATTTCCAAGCTATCAATATTATTTTAATGATATTAGAATTTTAGTTGCAACCTGAATTAACAACATTTCACTTTACACAGAATAATTCATTGCATAGACATATTAAACTTTATAAACTAAACATTATTTTTCCTTTTAATTTTATCTTACCAAGGCAAAATAATATGGTATACACTTATGCTATCCTTGAGAGATGTAATAAACTAAAAGCCTCAAATATATTATATGGGTGGCAATATTCAATTAGTTCTGGTGCAAATAGGATAAAAATCAATTTAATTTCTAGAATTATCCAAATTATAAGCTAATCAAAGAAATATACATGGCACTGATAACCATAAAACTGTTTCTTGTATATAGAATGTTTCAGAATATAATTAAAATATTTCTAATCCATGGAAGAGCTAATAAATTATTTGAAGCATTTAAGTTAATGATCCATCTATTCTATGCCTTAAAGCTTTGAAATAATTTAGTCAAAAAAATATTTGTTATTTCATTAGAATTAACCCCTCCACAGTGGGAGCTGCTTTCTACTGCTCATTTTCCTACAACTGTGTGCAGAAGAAAGTAACAGACAGGCTAATGGTAGCAGGTATAGACCCTCATAAACAGGGTAGACCTCAATGCTTAGGGTTTGGTTATTGGTTGCTGTTGTGAAATTAAATTACTTGTATATTGGAAACGCGATTGCTGATTGTTTATTTATTTAATTAGAATTTTTGATTCAATTTGAAGATGTTTTATTTTCTTTGCAGTTTGCTGATTATTTTGATATGAAACAATATTCAAATATCTTGATTTTTAACAATAATGACTAATCACAAAGAAAATAAAATTCACTCAAAGGCAGCCAAAAACGGAGACAAGTGAGGAAAATTTTAAGAGAGGGTAAGGATAGAACCTGTTAAACTTGGGTTTTCCCGGATAAGGGAAAACCCTTTTGAGATATTCCCATTCCAGAAGAAAGAGAGAAGCGAGCGATCGGGTGCTTCATTGAGAGACAGGGCCATAAAATTGAAAGAGCAGGTGGAAACATACAAGTACGTTTCCTGCAGTTTAGGAGTTAATCTTGGAAAAACAAGTTAATTCCATAATTACTGGGAGCTATTATTTTTTGAATAATGAACAACTTTTCTATCAATCGTATCTCGTATAATCAAAGAAGCTTCTTATCATACTTTTAAAATGATTTCTTCACTGAAAATTTAGTATACAAAATTAAAATAAATAGATTGAACATAGTTACCATGTTAGATGTAGACTCTTCAGAATCTTTAAAGTTTACTCTTTTTGATGTCACCTTTGGTGTTGTATTTTCAGAGAAATATTTAGCCATGATGGTCTTTTTTAATGCATACTTATTGATGAGGCGATGTTTCCTGGTAGAAAGAGAAATAATATCATAAACAATCCTGTTATAAAGCAGCTGACATGTGGTTCACTTGATTAATAAGAAATTAATTAATAAAAAGATAATGATCATGAAAACCAATCATTCAGTAAAATAATAATAATAAATAAAATGAATAGGGCACCAAAGATATTATCATCATCAGACTCAATTATGTTCACTTTCCAGTGAAACATGTTGCATTAAAATCAGTCGGTGAAACTTTGTCAAGTGTTTATATCTGCACAGTATGAATAGCCTTTCATAAAGCAGCACCTTCCCACAATCAATTTACTGAATTTAAGGAATAGTAACACTTAAAAAAACAACAATTGAAATACAAGGCTACAGTATTTTCTATCCCAAATTTCAGTTTTAAATATTCTGAAATCTGCATGTATGTGTGCATATGTAACAATAAGAGAAGGATTTTATTTAATTACAATCAACTATTTTCTACTGTTATTGTTATCAGTTACTGAATTAATAGCAAATTTTGACTACATTATCTTTTATTTAAAATGAAATAGGATCGAATCCTTTAAAATTGAACACAAATACAATTATGGTTATTCAAAGGTATGTTTCATTTCTTCATTTTCACCAATAAAGAAAAGTCATTCTATGTCATGATACTAATAATGTACAAAAAATTCTTGAAAATAAAGAACGAAATATGTGTAGAACTTATTTTAATCTATTACGCTCACCCCTTAGATTTCTTGGTTGTGAGCTTAAGAGCTCCTTCGTTATCTAACTTATTGATCAATTTCTCAGCTGTAGCTATATCTGATCCAATACTTTCAGCCAAATCTTCAGCACACAGGCGATAATTATTATTACAGTATTGCAATGCTCTTCTGTACAAGCAGATTTCCTGAAATTACACACAACAAAAATTAATGCTGAAAGTTAAAAATAGATTTATGAAAGATAGTCCCTCAATTAAGTGAAAATATAATCAAAAAATATGTATATAGGTTTCAGTGATTGATGCCCTTAACCTGTCTTTCCTGTCAATTATATTTTGTTTTGCTCCAAGATTCCAAGATAATTTTTAAATGCTTTGACAGCTGAGGTCATTTTGCCTACATGAGCTCCCACTAGGAAGCTAACCCAGATCCACTTTCACTGAAGACATATGCTCTTGGCTATCTGGGAGCCCCTCACACACACACACTCTTTCTCTCAGTGAAGAAGCTATACATTTGCTTGCAAAAAGGATTAAATATATTTTCTAACCAAAGTTTTGTTGCTATATGCATTTCATTATTTTAGTATTTTATATATTTCATTGCATACTTAAAATGCTAATTTAAATGCCTCACAGATTTCTTAAAATGACAAAATTGAAATTACAGAAAGATGAAGAGACAGATATTAAGGATTGTTACATTACAAATTTTAAATGAGAACTGAATTTCTAAGAAAAAAGTTAACTTGACTTTTCTAATTCCAGTTAATAAATTTCCTAAAAGAAAACTTCACATTAAAAAGTACACTGCTTCCTTTAGTAACAGCATGCAAACAATGGAAAAAGAAAAATTCTTGGGATATAGGCAACATCAGCCTTCTTCTAACTCTTAAATAGTACAAATAATTTCAGATACAGTAAAATGAAATGAACTAGTGAAAGACAGACTTATTAAAAAATCCTTGATTATTATGATCTTCTGGATATATTAAGTAGTTTGTGTTGATTCTGGATTTCTGGATTGATTGGATGGTTAAAGACCGAGAAATTAATAATTAGAGAAACATGCAATTTTAATCAACCAACATCACTTATGCTATCAAAAAATGATATACCCATGGCTATTTTGATCCAACACTGAGGAAGGATTTCAAACTATCTATATATGACATTCAATAAAAGATACCTGAACTGAAAAAAGGCATAGAAATATTCTACTGCAAATTTCTTAATTACTTATAATATTTAACGGATAATAATTCTATAAATCTTGAAATTATAATCATACCATCCTCTGATTAGGCAGTAACTGTGAAAGAGAGGCATCAGTACAGTTACTGGTGGAGTCATGACATAATTCACAAACATGTTCTTTTGGTGCTTCATCTTCTACGAGAATCTTAAAGCAGACCTATGCATAGAAAATAAATCAACATTAAAACTCAAAGCAGAGGAATCATAAATTTACCTTTGGTTGATTAAAAGATAATAAATGTAGGATTGTATGAAGTAAGGAAGAATGTTAAAACATAAAACGATAAGCTTATTGAGCATACATAGGAGTGTATTTTATTCAATAGCTTCAGGCATGACTTTGCAGTAGGAATCAATACTTGAAATAAATTAAAAGCTAGTATCTGAATGGTATTTCTTGCGTGAAAATAGTTTCCTTTAAGTAATTTTATGGATTTATACAAATATTAAATTTAATATAAAGAAGATGGTAAAATAAAATTCCTTCACTTTTAACTTTCAAATTAGAATTCATCATTGACCCATAAGCACATTTAGTTGATTCATATCAGTTCCTGTAAAAATATTTAGTGTTCAAGTAAATCTGTGCTATGCAGGCTAAAAGGACTTACAGCATGTTGCCAATATTTGCATTTCTCACAAAAGATCATGATACCATCATCCTGATGAATACCACATGGGCATCTAACAGGTTGCTGTACTTGAAGTTCATTTTCTTCCACAAGACTGGATCTAGAGCCAGTGGTTGATAATGCTGAACCTAGAAGAAAAATAGGAGCTATCAATTAATAGCTTTTTTCAGTTTATTGCCAAACACCTCATTTGGCAAAATGTGATTGATTGTCTAATACCTTCTCATTCCAAACCATTCTTCAGAAATATTCCCAAAAATTTTACACATAGGTGAGAAGGGCAACCATCTCAATATTTCTTAATATTGATCTAGTTCGATAGCCTAAATTATGCAAAACTGAGTTAGGAAATCGATTCTTACATCTTAGATTTCTTAAAAACATTTCACAGTTCAGCTGAACTGTCTCAGTTTCACAGGTATCCACAAGGGTGTCTAAATCACTCCTTGTTTAGGAAACTATACTTACACTATCATAGGCAGCACTGATCTTGTTACTGAAGAAAATGATGATGATAATGATTAAAAGTAGATTTATGAAATCTGTGAGTATAGCAAAGAAGAATTAACATGAGATCTATGAAACAGAAATGTCCCATATCAAAACTGCAATGATGTAAAACAGTTACAGTTACAGTAAAGTTACAGTTACAGTTGATGTAAAAATCTATGATTTTTTCCCCAACCTGTTTAGTAAAAACATTTTAACTTAGATCTGAAAGGAGTTTATAAACAGTTTACTTTCCTTCATCCATTCTGACTTAACTTATGAGAATAATTTTTGATTAAATATTTGTAGGAAAAAATCTCTATTTTACCAGGTTCATTAGGGCTTATAGAAGGAACAACTGCATTCTGGCTTCTCTGGCTTCCTGATATTCCTGGACTAGACCTTGCAGAAACTGCAGCTTGAGGAAAATCAGGAGATATTTCCATTTGAATTGGAGACTTCCCATTTTCTATCTGAGAGTTTTCCTAAGGCAAAAAGCATTCATCATAAAAGAAAACAATTAATGACAAATTCTCATTCGCTACAATTACATTGAATACATATAATGTCCTGAAAATCATGCAGGAAAATCTAACAATGATTAATCCATAGAATGGTTTTGTAGGGTCCACACTTTTTAATGAATTAAAACTAATTTAACTAAGATACTCAGGGATCAGCTTCATGGTAAGATGATAGAAATCAATTTATCATTATTCTCTGATAATTGATAAGGTTGACAGCTGAAGTCATTTTGCACATGAGCTCACACTGGGAATTGAACCTTGGACTGATTTCCCCAAAGTCAAACTTGCTGCTGACATGGCTATCCAGGAGCCCTAGAATGTACTGTAGATATGAAACAAGATTGAAGAAACCCTAATAAATAATGATCAGTAAATTATTTCTTGACTCCTATGTGATAGAGCATGAATGATTTATGATAATATTGATCATAATAACTCAGCACAATTAACCCTGCTAACTCAGTGCTTAATATTGTACAAATTCATTTTCAAAATATATCTGAATGGACTCTTATGAGGCAAAATAAAATTTTATTATCAATTCTGATTGAAAGTGACATTATAATGCAGTAATCAAATATAATTTCAAAAAACAAGAAAAGTCTGAAAAAGAAACATGAAGTCGTTCCAAAAATAAAAATGTTTCATCAATTTCAAATCTTAATTTAAAATTTACTAACATGTTGATAGAAATGATTAATATTACCCTGCTGGAAAATTGTCTCCAGATAATAACAAGGTTGAAAATTAGTAAAAAGGGAGGATATCGTTTAATTTTATAATTTAAACTAAAATTAGTTAATCTTTCTTATACTAACTTAAGTAGTGGGTCAATGCAAGTTTACACTAATCCATAAGAAACACAGAGAGAGAGAGAAACAATTAAATTTACCTGTTTAAAATAATCAAAAAGCTGAAAATCTTTAATAAAATCTATGTAAATCTAATAAATATAAATTAGCATTTTATATAAACTGTTCTCTGTTTAACACCCAGGTAAGCTGGGGTGACCATGAAGTTGCCAATGTTTCAATGGCCATCTCTGCCATCTTCCTCAGGGCTGCTGCATAGGTTCTGAAGGGGGCACAAAATCTCTGAGGAAGATGGCAAAAACGGCCATTGAAACATTGGTGACTTGATGGTCATCTCAGCTTATCTGGGTGTTAATCTGAGAACACTTTATACAAGCTATTCACTAGGAAGGCATCAATTCACAATATATGGTCATTGATTGGGATTGCTATAGGAACATTCATCAAAACTGATTATAACATACTGGTGTTTCAAAATCAATTGGCTTTGAAGACTGTGGATCAGCAACCTCAAAGTCAGATGAATCTGTAGCCACCAGCAATTTCATGCTGTGCCATGGAGTGTCAGTTTTTCCTAAATTTAATAATATTGGATCATTCACAAATGTATACGAGGACACAGGTGATGGTTTAAATCCTGGAGGTTCATAGTCTTCTGGAGTAACTATAACAAAGAAAATCTAAATTGTTAGACACTATCTTCCACGAGAGTTAATATACTATCAGCATAATTCATGCTTTTGAGATACTTACTATCATCATAATAAAGAAGTCTCATGTTAATCTTGGCTCCCGGGGGCAAGGATTTTAGCGAATGAGTGCAGAGAATGCAATGGCGAAACAAACTTAAAGTTTGTCGGAATGTTTCCTCAGAAGTCACCGTTTCTTCAGTCATCAGTTCTCTAAAGTTGCCATAGAAATTTGATAAAATTAATAATGTAACTAAATATAAACTTCTAAGTTTGGAATAAAATATCATACCGTTTATTTTTCCCATCATTTTGATAATAAGAGCATCCAGTAAGAGTCTTATTTGTGTATGAAAAATGAAACGAATATGTCTCTACAACATCATTAGGCTTGGATGGATCACTGTAGATACCAATGATTAGCTGCCGTAGCTTTCGTAAACATCATTGAAGGAAAAAGAAGTGTTAAAAGAAGATAAGAAAAGCAAAGTAACTCCATACTGCCAAAAAGCAATTGTGATTATAATACTAAAATAAGACGATTAAGAACTTACATATTTATAATCTAGGGCTTCAAAGGATCCTTTAATCCATTTTATTAACTGCGAAACAGCAGGAAAGCAGCCATCATCTCGCAGTACTTTCAAATTTAAACCTTCCAAATATCTATCAGCAAATGCACCTTCAGGAAATACATTTCTGAGATAGGTGATATTAGAAATAGCAATAGCGACCAGTTTCTTCAAAAATGTGCATGAAGTTTGTTCATTCAATTGAGGATTAGGAAACATCTCTTGCCACTGTAAAACATGGCTACACTTATTACCACTGAATGGAAATTTTAAGCTCTTTACATATTATTAACATATTCTTACGCTTTTTGAGCAAGATGCTATTTGCTTACGACGCATCATCTGCTGAGAGATCATTTTGATGTATCCCTAGATATGGAATAAAGTCAGAAATTAAAAAATTTCAGACACTTGGCATCTAATTATTTAAACCGATGTATCTGATTGGATAATGTCTCAGTTTTAAGTTAAACAACGCTCTTATTTAGATACATTCTATTGGTCAAAGTAATTTGACGTCACTCAACATCAATTAAGCAGGGAAGGGGAGACAACAGGTGACAATTTCACGGCGCCGTCTAATGAAAAAGAAGCGGGAGAAAAGGGAGAAATATGTGAGACTGTTTGTATGAGCTTAATATTTAAACAGGACATACTTTAAGTTAAGGGATAAAGTTAGGCTGATCTTAGACTAAATGGACTTCATTTTCCAAAGAAAAAGTTTTGCTTCATTCTTGCCAAATGAGATGAGTCGTTGGTAAGTTATGTATGTTGGAAGTTTTGTTGAGTAGATATACATTATGACCCTGAGAGCCGCAAGGGGTGTAAAGGCACCCAATATCCATATCTAACTCTAGCTGCTCTTATCTTCTATAATATTCCACTATAGGTAGCTGATGGCCTACGCTCTCTTTTCTAAGACATGGGAACAACAACCTCGTCCGAAGTTTTTTTTACTAAAATAAGTGATGATTAATTAAATTATTTTAAAAAACAGGAGGATAATTTGTGTTCCAATGAATTAATAAGGCGCTGATTACTTCAAACCACATGGAATAGCAAGTAATTTTCAGAACACCGAAATTTGTATAGAAAAATTAAAGTTTCATTGAAGAGGAAGTAGATGGAACAGATAATTAAGATACTCGTATATTATTTCATTTATTGCACATGCTCTTTCATTGTGTTATGCAGCAGATCAAGCAAGAAATTCATTTTTGAGAAAATCTCCAATAGCCACCATTTTTTTTTACTGAGCGTTTGTCGCACTTGTATGAAGGTGACTGTAGGTGAGAGAGGGTCACTGATGGCTCATGAAGAGAAGAAGTGTTTGATTCAAAGACACCCGTTTGACAAACATTATGAAAGAAATAGTGGCAACTACATTGAGCTTGTTGAGATGCTATCGTTATATACAAAAAAGTGTAGCATAAAGTAAATATGAGTGATTTATGAAGAAAATGCTCAACATGAACTTGTTTAAATTTGTTTGAAATACAATATTTTGTGCAGTAATATCACCTTTACATTTCATGTACTTATCACAGCCTAAACTTAGTAGTAAAAGACCAAATTCTGGTGAATACTGAAGCAATTAGTTTCTTTGGAGCAGTTAAGAAGGTCTAGGTTTTTTCTCCTTCCTCTAAGCTGTGAACTGTTTTAAAGCAGCACATTTCCTTCCTGAATTTGATATCTAAGTCAGAAACTCTCTCAGCGAGTTTATCTTCCTTCATGGAAGGAAAAAGAGTTCAGAATTCTAGTACAAGCATGAGGAATCTGGTATGAGCATCCTTACCCATTTGAAGATAAATTTTGAGTAAATATCTTTTACAATATGTTAGATGCTCATATGACATTTATCTATAGATAATTTCAGTAGTTGATGGAACACAATAATCAATTCCAAGTTATGTAAAACATGAGTTCATTTCCAAAAACAGACAAAGAAAAGCTCTGGTAGTTTGATGTGACTCAGAAAGTCATTTATTGTATCCCGATAATAAGGAAATTAGTGTAACTGAATTGTATGATTCCAAGTTATTTGAATTCCTCAATTCTTCTGTAAATCTTACCTTCATTCAGTCAAAGAACCTAAACTTCTCTAATCTAGATATTGCAAATACTGATTACAATTCCAGTCAGCAGATCAAATGAGTGAGAGAAATTGCTTTTTCAGTTAAAATTGATAAAGAAATTTTTATGATGTCATATTTTGTGATTTACCATGAAAGAATTATAAACTAAGCCTTAATATGTATGTAGAAAGATATATGATTACAGCTGGAAATCAAAGAAACTGATCGGTGATTTTGTTAACAAGAAAATTTGAGTAGTAATCTTTTTATAACTTTGTAATATTTTAAAATGTTGTCTTTTGTGAAGAAGTAGCAGAAATAAAATTAGATTACTTTAAATTATTCATATCTTTCACCTATCAGTTTTCAAAAAAATTTAGCTCATTTTTTCCAAACCAATTTACTTTTTTTAGTATCATGTATGCACTGACAAACTACTATCAACTTTTGTGAATATGGATGGATTCCATGAAAATTTATTGCTAATCTAAATGTGATTTGTTGTTTATTATTCTGTTTTACTATTGCACATGTTTTATATTAGCCCAAATATTATATTATAACAATATTTTTCTTATGATGATGTTTAAGAAAGGCAGATAACCTGTACCATAGGAATGGAGAAGGGTGCTAATTTACATACTGCAGGCAGATTCATCAGCACTGGCTCTGGTAACAGGTGTAGAAAGATTTTCAATGACATGTTTCATTGAGTGGTATGAGATATTTTATGTGATATTCTCATTTAATAAACCTTTCTTACAAAAAACTAATTTTTCTGATGAAGACTCTAAAGAGAAGTACAGAAAGTAATACCATATCTACAATATTACATACTGAATATTCTAAGGTACTTTTTCATTCAGTAAATAGGGTTAACTATTTTAATTGTTTTAGAAAATAATATATAGGATATAAAAACAAAATTTTGGCTCAAAGATTTTAGTAGAGGCAATTGTATAAATTGTGAAATATTTTATGAAATCTATATAGGCATAGATTGAGCAAAGCCAGATTTACCTATTGGTTTGACTGGCTGTAAGCCTAAGACTTCAAAATCAAGGCCTCCATTCAAGGTTTATGATAGTTTCTGATACTGTATTTATCCATTCTCGCACATTCTGTCTTAAGGTACTCTATACTTTTCTTACAACTACAATTTAGTAATACCTATAATTGCTTCAAGATTATTCTCACATAATTTGTTAATTACTGAGTCATACTATCTTTAGCCAATAATTCAACACTGATTCTTGTTTTATGTCCTTTGTCGAAAGCAGTAAGAGAGATAACTTGAAAAGAACTGTGAAAATATTTTAACACTTTCTGGGTATTAATTAATTTTTGTAATCTAAAAATATTTAAATAATATGAATGTAAATCTGGCAATTTATTTTCATGAAAAATAATTCTAATTCCACAATATGTTCACTAACTTTGAATATTAAAAAAGATTTTGCAATGTTAATTTTAACATCAATGCATTTTTTCAATCAATTATGTTTTCTGAAGAAAAATTTTAATCATATTGTGATCTCATTTCCATTTCAGACACTCTTCCAGTCTATCTTCCTATAGTTGAAGGCTTAAGGAATTGGGTAGGGCCTTGATGGTGGTGTAGTTCTTCATTTAATGCTGAATCTGAAACTGAGGATTTAGGTTAGATGCTAGATTCCTTATCATCTAGATAATTATTTTATAGTAAAATCCACCGATATTTTTCAATCTCTAAAGATAATTGAAGATGAAGGATTTTCTAAAGAAATATCTGCTTACTTAATTGTTGGACTGGAGTGTTAGATAAGAGTAATGGTCTGATTTGTCATTTCCATCAGACTTCAGATCACTTTGAAAAAAATCAATGAGTTCAAGCTAAACATTTTCATAACAAATTTGATAACGTATTTTACTGAAAAAATATTTATTTCCCATTTCTTATCAGTTTGAATATGAACCTTTACGATGTTGGAAAATAGAACGTATACTTTCTAAATCCTCTCTTGAATACCATAGTAATTTCTCATAAGATTATGATTTTTATATTAATTTAAAATTTCTTTATCTTCCAATTTCTTAGCCAGTGCTTCAGAATGATCACAGAAATAATAAATTCTTTCCATACCTAATTTTTTTGACTTATATCTAGTGCACACAATTAAGTATTGTTTTTAGCTCAAGCAATAAAATATATAGTAATCATAGATTAGTAGTAAAAAAAATATGGTCAGATAGTATAAATATTCAAAAATCTATAGTAATGGGAGTGTATATGAAGATAGCAGTGGGGAAGATGACAAGAATGTGAGTTGCATTTGTTTATTACTGTAAAGATCAAATATTACAACAGTTTTCTGGGGATGATTGAAATATTGCAGCATTGATGAATTATTGAACTTTTCTCCTAGGGGAAAAACCACAGTACACTAGTGAAAATGTGAAGTGGATAATGAATGTAAAAATTTTCCAGGAAATGAAATCCGCTCTAAATAAAGATGAGTTTATTTTATAGTAGCTGAAATTATAATTTCAAGCATACTAAGAGAGCTAAAAAGTATAGGCAATGAAGGCCAAGACAGAATCGTATTTGTTGTCTGATTCAGATTTGTGATGCAGCTTACTGGAGATATTACCTTTCCTTTCGGAGATGAATTACCACTGTAGTTACAAGTAATAAGTACTTAAGTAGCTACATTTACAAATAGATTTCTTTTCTTAATTATTTTTAAAAAATCCTGTTCTTTCATAACAGCTAACAATATTTTACAATTGAATAGGCTCAAAAATATTTTGTAATAAGTTATGCTTTATTTGCACAACATATAGGAGAGGAAAATTTTCAATTGACAAACAAAACTGCAAAGTAGTTGTTTCAGAATTGCTGATTAAAATACCTGTAAGTTTACAGTCTTCCAAAAATTATCATCAACTTTGTCATAACTAGTACCAGGGAGTAAGTATGTACAGTCACTTACAAAAAAAAGTTACCACTTGCAAGGGGCAACTCGTCCGATAGACCCCTCGTTTCGGGCGAGCGAGCCTCCAGAAGAGAGAGAGAGAGAGCGAAAATAAAGATGGAGGACGTTGTCTGCTATGCAGGTCCACGTTGAGCGTTTGAAAGGATTTGTTTTCGTTATTGTCATTAAAATAACTTATTTAAAGCGATTTTTTAGTGACATTAACATGGCAGAGTAATATTATAGCGATTCAGAGGTCGGAATGGATTAATTTGGTGATTTTAAAGTTGTTTCTTTGATATAGTTTTACTTCAGATTTTTTGCATGTAGTATAGCAATCGTGACTATATTCTAAGCTAAAAATTTTAGAAAAGAGATATTCCGCAGTTTGTGCTTGCAAGACTCCCATTCTGTAACGCTCTTAATAATATCGGTGTTTCCATAAACATCTGAGGGGATGGATGGAAGAATAATCGTTTTCACAAATTTTCACGACCGTGCTCCGACGCCGTACCGAGCATTTCAGGGAAATATGGAGTGGGTAGTGAAGGACGGGAAAGGACTGTCCTCCTCCCCCACATCTGGGTAAGAAAAGAGCAATAAAGTTGAGGGCTGTTTATGACCTCCAGAAATTTTCGAAGACTCTTTCCTTTTACTTGTATGAAATTTTCTGGTAGAATCGCTTACACATCTGAGCATAGCCAAGAGACACTGCGAGTTGGGCGGTGGCCCAGGGCAACGATGATAAGGGAGGGCAAAAGTGCGGAAAGTAAGTCGAATATTTACTGGAAAGTGGAAGGCTTTGAGAATCTATTTATTTGCAAACCCATTGAAAAGCACTTGCGAAGATAATCAGCTATATAAACGAGTCTCAGGATAACGCAGATGCACACACCCATAAGTGTATAATATTCTAAAATCTCATTGCTAATTATATGTCGTAGAATCACAGAAAATGATTTTTTTAAGGAATCTTCCGGTAAACATATTTCAAAGTGAAAATTTTGCATCAACTATGATTAGTGCACTTATTGAATCACAACAAGTAGTCCTTGCCACTTCAGTGCAAAGGCAATCTAATTCATTAGATTTTAATACCATATTCATAGTAATATGAGTAATGATAACGATTATAACTTTTTACATGTTATTTGGATTGAAAAGGAATTTTGAAAAGGTTATTCTTCGAAAATATAAATACGAGGAATGGCGCGCAAAGAAACCTAATTGAATTAGCGCATGGTAAGGAAGCTATTAGAAAAGGATCTAGAATAGAGCTAGACAGAAATTGAGCGATAAAGAACAACTCCGCAGTGTCCTATGCCCTCAGTAACACCGTAAGAAGAGGCATTTACAAGTAATCTATATTTATGAGAATAAGAGTGAGAAATTGACATATATTAGTATGGTATACAAACAAAATATGTTTAAGTATATGTGAAATGTGTTTGCAATACACCACTCTAGTGAAAAACTCAGCGTCTCTGAGATTCCATCGATTAGAATAGACAAAATGAATGAAGTGGAAAACTCAGACGCTTTTGGGAGAGGGTTCTCGACAATGCATATTCATTGATTACTTCCTAGAAATACTACGTTCTAAAATGGACCTTCACGGCTGGTATCCCATTGACCCCCCCTGCTGCTTACTCCTTAGACCTCGCTATTCTTTCCGAGATCAGCATAAACAGAATTCAGTGAACCCCTTTCGCCTACCTGCTACTCCCTAGCCATTCCATTATCTGCTAATCTTTCTCCCCTTAATCCCACACGTGATTCCGGGCGTAATTTCTACGAAAAAACTTTTACCAAAACTACCACCAACAACTTCAGCGCCAGGGCTCACCCTCACCTCACTCACTATCGCTTTATTGTAATCTGGTCGTCAGTGGATTAAATATATATGTTAAAATATATTGCATTAAATAGATCGACGTAATTTGAAGGTGTTTCATTTGTAATTTTCCTATTTATGGATAATACCCATGGCATCCTACTTGCCCGGGTGCGATGCACCCCTTGCACCCATAGGACGGCGCGGCTTAGGGTGGAAAAAATAGCGTTCATTTCCCTCTCTTTATCAAGTATCGAAACTCATTTAAGGTTCTTCCATTCAGTCATGATGATATGTATTCGGAGAGATGAAATGAATATCAACGAAATGATGAAAAATATATTCAATACGGTTTCATTAATCTCATTTAGAAATAATAGCCAACAGAGAAATAACGCATAGAACGTCTTATTCATCCGATGTGTTCGCTATTACGCATATACGAAACAAGATCATCCCTGTAAGCGGATTTTGAAGGGTTAACGTAATCTTTCACTGTTACTCCATTTCTATTCTAATTACGTTTTCTCTAATTTCCCCTTCTTTTGACATAATTCATAGTATTGCATTTTTTCTAAAGTATCATTTATTTAAGCCCTATTATTTATTATTTTTTTACGGTAAAGTTCGCCCTGCGAGCATGTGGAGCATTAAGAAAAATAATGAAATCCTTTCCGAACCTCGATTGATGGAACTTTATACATAAGCAGAAAATATGGGCAACTAAAGTATTTCTTGTCCGATATTTGTGAAGAAGAGTGAATTACGTGTGAGATTTGAGCTGATTTAAGAAAAATCCGAATTAACTTCCTTTTTAATCCAATATTGCTTATACAGCATCCAAATGAAAGAATTTTAGCCAGTATTTAAAGATAATAACGTCAAACAAGCCTCAAAACATGCGTAAGGAGGAAAACGAAACGCGCGCTAAAAGCAGAGCCGCTCATAGACTCGCTCTCATCGAGCTTCCTCTCTGTTAAGCGGGTTGCATCCTTTAGTGGTAACTTTTTTTTGTAAGTGACTGTACTTACTATAAGTTATTACCTTAATGTATACATTTTCAGTTATTGATGCGCTAAGCAAACAAATGTCAAGCATCAGTACAAATTTCATATGTTTCATATTATCAATTCTTTCATTAATTGAATTGTAATATTCGACATTACATCATTATAATGAAAGTTAACTCCGAAGAAACTGAAACAAATCGTTATGGCAGAAATATTGCAGATGAACGATCGAAGCAACTAAAAGTTTCTATCATTAAATTCAAACATTTTAAAATATCCATTCAAAGTTAAATATAATCTTCTTGCTAAAGAAGAATTGTTACATGGCTTACTTCTATGAACCTTACGTATTTTTGACAAATTTACTTATTCATCGCTGATTTCACTGCGGTAAATTTACGCCTATATATATGTTAAAGCAGATCCTGAGGTGTACGTAAGGAATGAAGAAAATTTATGTAGATAATGTGATGTCTATGATCATGCAAGGGATGTAATTCTGACCTTACAAACTTTTACTTCCCTTGTGTGTCTTTCCATGTCTCTTCATCTCAACGAGTTTGGAGCTCAACGTGTTAATAATCCGCAGATATATCATAACTATTAATGTAAAGCATCCTTTATAAATGTATAGATAGATGTTAAGGAGTTCTGTAGGGCTATTCTAAATTGCTTTTAAGATTTCTTTCAAGTCTATCTCATACCAAGATCAATTACATAATGCTTGAACGTTGTTTCCGAAGTCCATCCAAAGAGATTTCATTCTATGGAAAAGAATGCATAGCATTGTGATAACTGTAGATATTGAGGGTAAGCTGAGGCTTCGTTTTCTATGTTTGGTATATTATTATATTAATTGATAACTTCAGTAGTGACAATATAATGTTTAACTATTAGAATTTTAAAAATACATTAAGCGAGTTCATTGATACTACCAATTTCTTTTCGCTCTGAATAACTTGTAAATGGTAGGTAGATTTTAAGCAAGCTTCTGAAAGAAACGAGCGTCATAAGTAGGTTATAAAAGGAAAATTTCGTGTCCGTTCCGCAATGGCTACCACAGCCAATCGCGGGAGCACTTGAAGGCTATGTGAACAAGAGGTGACGAGTAGTGAAATAATGTTATGAAGTGATGAAACATTGTGCCGATTGTATCCATCGCAGGTATTTCGTTCCTCACTTATTGCTGAAAAACGACTGGTCATGGAAGGCGTAACGGAAGGTGAAGTTTAATGTTGTAGTCTTCGAACAATTACTTGTTATTTTATCTCTATGATCATGGTTTTGTTTCGTAAAGCAATATCTAACAAATTGCTCCACCTTTGCTAATATTTGATTGCTTTAGTGGATTAAAGTACAGGTGACCCAGATATCATTTGCTTCGTTTGTTGGAATGCCAATTGTATACAGTACTAGTATATATTTATTTATACCTTTGACTGATTATATGATCGTTATTGTCAACAGATTATAATTTATGATCGCCTTTTGTAATTAGAATGAAATCGATCTCTATCCGCGTTTGTGAGGTCCTGCAGCTGTGGGAGAAACATTTTCGATTAATACATAATTACTTTCAGCGATATTTAGGACTCAATATCCAAGTGAAGTTCTTATGATTCTCAATCACGGAAATATTTTAAGTTTTGGGAGTAATGCTGCAAATGGCATTGATAGAATTAAATTTTAGAAAATTGTAATTGATGTTTGATAAGCTGAAAGTATGAAGATCGGTTTCTTGACAATCACCAGACCTTATTTACAAATGTCCAAAGGAAGGAAATCGGGCATTTTCAATCCATAGTTCCTATATGTTTCTCTTTAAATTCTTTTCAGAAATTGGGGAGAAGACCTATGGCAAACCGAAGAATACTAGTACAACAAATGCATTTGTTATTTTGGGAGCGGTATTTATTTTTTCTCTTGCATCTCTTTTGTACTTGTACACCAAATTTCCGGAACTAGATGAGTAAGTAGACTTACATAATAGATGTTGCATTGATATATGAACAGTTGTATGAAGAAATATTGATTTCTGAGTTTAATCGTTCATTTATATTTCTTTTAGTGAGGAAAAATCTCATATAAAACTTCCTAGAGACATTGTAGATGCTAAGTTATTGGGACAAGTTTTGTACCGATACAAGGACAGATACTTCTTTGAAGTACTGGTGGCTGTGTTTGTGTCCTATATTTTGTATCCTTTATTTCTTTATATGTTTACCATAATTTTAATGAATTATTTTAAGATCAAAATTCGCTACTATTAATTCCTAAGCATAAATAACTTTTGAATACATGATGATTGTTGTATTTGATTTTTACAGAGGTGGTTCTTTGGTTGTAAATATTTTCGTCATCCAGAATTTGATGCAATATCCTTAACTTTCCTTCAGCTTGCAAACTTTTGCCATACCTGGATCTATATCTTTGTCCATACTGTCTGGTTTTCTATTCCCTTTCCCTGTAGCCCTGTTTCTGGTATGTTTTTGTTCAGCTACAGGTGCCACATTTTGCTATCTCTTATCTCTTCTTGTGGGGAGACCACTAGTCCGAAAATACTTTCCAGATAGGATTAATCAATGGGCAAGAACTGTAAGTTATTGAAAAATCTAATTAATAATAATTTGAATTTATTTTAATGGCTACTTGTGTCGGTCTCAGTTACAATATATTATCAATTTAGCTGCTGTATGTTGATTGTCATTTATTGCTGTTGAAATATTGCAAATTATGGTCATTTTTTTTTGCTTGAAGGTTATTCTTTTCCTTACAAAGAATTATAAATTCATTTCAGGTTGATAAGCATAGAGGGAATATATTGAACTACATGATATTTTTAAGAATTACTCCATTTCTTCCAAATTGGTTCATCAACATTACTGCACCAGTCATAGATGTGCCTATTACACCCTTCTGGGTGGGAACATTCTTTGGTAAGTTCATTTTTTTGATGACCATAATTTTAAAATTTGATCTAATGGGGAGAGTGAATTTTTTCAGTGTTGACTTTATTTGTTAAATATTTTTCAATCAGTATCTACAAGTCTTTGAAATTAACTTTTATTTTCTCAGGTGTAGCTCCTCCATCATTTGTGGCAATTCAGGCTGGAACCACTCTTCATCAACTCACATCTTCAGGAGACACATTCTCATTTACTTCTGTGGCGCTCATTGTGGTTTTTGCAACCCTTTCTCTTGTCCCTGTTTTCATTAAAAATCGCCTACGACAGAAGTTTGAGTGATCACGCTTGATGTGATACAAGTTCTTAGAATAATTGACTATGGGAACTGTGTTAGCTTTTTGTGCTAGTACTATTTAAAGACATGAATTTATTTTAGGCTCAGTTCAGTCAGTGATTGTTTCTTATGGGACCAATATTTTGTTTGCTATGAATATTTATTGCCGATTCAGGGATATCATTATTGAAGCATTCAGAGCAGGCTGTTATTCCTCTCATTTTACTTCCCATTCAGTCTATGTTACCAATTTGGATTGTTCTTTGCCTGCATTTTTTAAGTTGTGTTCATTTACTCTGTGATTTATCATAAAATGAGCTATTTACTAGTAATATTTCATTTTGGTTTTAATTCGAAATTAAACCAGTAATGGAAGTTTTAATTATGAAATTATCTACATCTAAAGACATTTATAAAGCTGTTCTAGTTTTTTTGTGAACCAAGACAAAGTTAGTTTTACCATTGTCCTAACTGCTGATTATCATACAAGCTTAGAGTAAAGTTTAGTTCCTTCTGATCTGAAATATCATCAAATTTTTATGCTAAAAATGACATCAGGGATTAAGAGAAGTCATCAGATGAATGTGATATGTTGATGTGCACATTTCTTGTCATATTGTTCAATCATCAAAAAACTTTGTTGTTTTATTTTTGAAAAAGGTGGTAAACATCCAGCCATGTCTTATTATTGTATGCAAGTATGTAAAACATGCATCAATCCATGTAATAAGTATTTCAATTCATGCATTAACATTTCATCATGATTGTTGTTTATTGAATGCTCATCATTAATCTTAGATACTTGTTAATTGTTGAAATATATTTATTTCAGATTTTATTTTTGTTATTATTTGTAGGGGAGAATCAAAGACCTAGACCTTTTGAAACTCAAGTGGACAACTTGGTATTTTCTTTGCCAATTTTATTCCCTTCAGGAGTATGATTCACTGAAAGGTTATGTAGGGTAATATTGTAATCTCTCCCCTCTCCTAACCTTATAACCAGCACTAGGCATATATTTTCTCAGTATTTCTTGAAGATGTACTTGATGATGACTGTAAAGACTGAAACTAGTCACCTTAATATTAAAACTTGTCAAACACAAACAGCCTATTACTGATTTATTCGCGTGATAAGTACAAGGTTAATTTTCAGTTGCTGCATAAGAATTACTAGTAATTGAGTTACACATTTCATAGCTTCAGATTCCCCAGTTTCCTAATTTATTTATTTTAGAGTTCTACAGAAGTGCTACTAGAAATACCTTACTTTTTGAACTACCATTGATCCAGGTAGAAAATAGCCAGAAAAATTATTAGTTATGTATTTTCAAATAATGAATGCTTTTAATATGATGGTTTGTCCAAATTTCATGCAATATTTGTAAATCATTACCATTCACACTTGCTCAACTCTTAACATTTATGATCAAAATTATGGATATTTTTATTAACTTAATTGATTCTTGGTGGGAGCTCATGTTTGAAATTACCTCAGCTGTTGAAGCACTTTTAACAATACCACTACTACCTTATTAATTTAATTTGAGTGATAGGAAAATTAGTCTCCTGTACCATAGAAAATTCCAAAAAGAACTTTTATTTCTGTACCATTGCTAGCTTTGGGTATGGCTGGTGAGAATGTTGGTTCTAGGGAGAGCCTAAGCTTTTTTTCTCTATGGCCATTTCACCAAAAGGATATTTTGCTCAATGGAAAATTTAGCTAAAGGTGTTTTATAAACTTAGCTAACTATAACAAGATATATATTTCTTTCAATATAATGGTAATTTCACCTGATTTCCCTAAAAACTTAGAAGCTAGAAAAAAATGTTATTTGAATATGAACTGTAGTTATACAAGCAGTTCAGACAGACTGGAAAACAAAGAGGAAAGTAAAATTTATGCTACATTTTTGTCTTTTTTCCCTTAACAATTACCTATATCCACCTTCAAATCCTGCTTGAATAACTTTTTGCATTTTTCATTGATTTTATTAATACATGCATTCTTTGAAAGCAATTGACTTTTAATTTTAAAATCATGTTTCATCATATGTGATCATCATCCATTTTACAGCATTAACTTGTTTTTAGTTTGAGAGTTATTTAAAACACATTTTGGCAAAATCTCCATTGAGTGAAGAGAGACTAGGGTTAAACACTTAGAAAAAAATCTTCCAGATACCAAGAATGTTAAATCTCCCTTGAGATCAAAATTTTTGTGAAGTCTTACAAGATTAAGGCCAGAAATTTCCAATCAACAAGATCCCGCTTCTCTCAATTATTCTTTCATACTTCTATATTATTGAGAGAATGACAATGTTTTCATCGATTATGTATTAGTATTAGAATTGAAGAAATTGTGATCTATTGCTTGTATCTAAGGATAGATATTATTCAGCATATTAACTTTTTACAGCCTGACTATCAGTGCAGTCTACAACCTTCCTTTGAAAGGCATAACTGACTCTTCTATCAAGGAGGTGGTGTTTATTTCACGTTCAAAGTTGTTACTCAACCTTTGTGTGTAAAAATTTAAATTTTATTTATTTCATGTATATTACTTTCATTATATACATATACTTGTATACTATTATGATTCTTATACCTCTGGTTTGGTATATAATCGAAAGTTCCAGATTGTATATGTGGATAATGAGAAATTTTTGTTTCTGTAACTTCAAACAAGACAAAAATGATAATATCAAGTGAAATTTTGTAGGATACCATACTTAATGTAATAAATTACACCACATTTTATCATAACTTCACTTGATGGCAGTGTTGCCATAAAAAACCCTGGATATTTCTAATAAATAACCTATTAGCAATATTTCTTAGTGTATTTTTTTCAAACAAGATAATCATCATACAGTGGATAACTTTGCGTTTACTTATTTTTCTAATCCTCAAGCACAATTGCCTTTTTATTCCATTATATTTTTATCAACTAAATGTACTTCTGCCAGTTTCATACTATTATTCATCTAAAAGGAATGAACAATTCCTTCTTTACTTTTCAAAAGCTTGGGATAATATTTGCACTGGATTGTCTAAACTTGAGAACCAAAATTTGCACAACTTTCAAACAATAGATAAAATACAAATCTCTCCCTTTGCTGATAATAGGTTACTTTTTGAATGACCCCAGTTCATTTCTCGTAAGAAATGCGTGTATACCACATTACTATTGACTGCAGGCTTTACTTCTTTTGTCAAATTAAATTAGAAAGAAAACATATAAAAATAGAGATAAGCTCCTAAAGAAAGGAAATTTACAAAAAAATGTATGGATGAATGACAAACTATGCGAAAAATAGTAAATTTTCTGCGTTATTGCAAAGAATATGGCTATGTACAGTCACTTACAAAAAAAGTTACCACTAAGAATGCAACCCGCTTAAAAGACGAGGAGCTCGATGAGAGCGAGTCTACGAGTGTCTCTGCTTTTAGCGCGCGTTTCGTCTTCCTCCTTACGTACGTTTCGATGCTTTGACGTTATTTTTTTTTAATACCAGCTAAAATACATTCATTTGGATGCTATTTACGTAATATTGTACTATAAAGGAATTAAATTCAGATTTTTCTTAAATCGGCTCAAATCTCTGCGTAATTCCTTCTTCGAAAAGATCGGACAAGAAATACTTTGGTTGCCCATATTTTCTCCTTACGTATAAATTCCCATCAATGGAGGTCCGGAAAGGACTTCGTTATCTTGCTTCATGCTCCACATGCTCGCAGGACAAACTTCTCCGTAAAACATAATAAATAATAGAGCTTAAATTTTTTACATAAGAGAAAATGCAGTACTATGAATAAGGTCAAAAGAAGGGGAAATTAGAGAAAAAACAACGAAAATAGAAATGGAGTAACAATGAAAGAATATGTTAACCCTTCAAAATTCGCCTTTACTTAGGGGGATGATCTCGTTTGGCATATGCGTAATTTCTCCGCTGGCTGATATTTCTAAGATTAGTCAAATCGTGATTTATATATTTTTGATTATTTCGCGTATATAGTGAGCGAGGTGAGGGTGAGCGCTGGCGCTGAAGTTGTTAGTGGTAGTTTTGGTGAAACTGTTTTCCTAGAAATTGCGCCCGGAATCACGTGTGGGACTAAGAGGAGAAAAATTTACGGATAATGGAATGGTTAGGGAGTAGCAGGTAGGCGAAGGGGGCTCACTAAATTCCGCGTATGCTGATCTCTGTACTCGCAGGATAGGCATTTTCGTCCTTATAAGTACTATAGTAGTTAATTTTAGATTGAACTGAATTGAATTGAAAACACATGGTTGCTTTTCCCTTTAGTTAGGTTGTAGGAACAAAATGCCACTAAGTATCAGAACAGGCAATTCTCAATATTAACTTTTATTTCACTTAAATCTCCCTGTGATTACATCCAACAAAACAAACCAAATAGAAAAACAACAGTAAAACAGACATCACAAGGAAGACCGGAGGGGAAGAACAAGTCTGCCTGGCATTCGCCCGAAGTTGGAAGGAAAACCCCTCCGTAAAAAACCTCCCAAAGGCAGCCAAAACCACAGAAGTTAATCAGCAAAACATCTCAAAATAAGTGATTTACAAACGAATTATTTAACTACAAGCGATTCCTTGGATACTTTTACAATAACGAAAAACCATGTTTGATTCCATCAAAGCGTAATGTAAATACATTATCTGGCAATGCAAGCTGAAAGCTGACAAGATTCCAAAAGTAGGCAAAAATATTTTTACATATATAGAGAACACGTAATAATTAAAGTGTGTGATAAAACATTTACATGAATAGAAAATTTGGTAAAATTAAGTTCTTCACTGGATCTGGTAACCTACTGTATTATTCATCACTCACTTCTCCTGAACTTCGATTAGGTATAGCACCATAGGCCACAACATTAAGTTCACAAAATAGATTGACTGATCCATGAAGAATGAATAGCACAGGGTTAAAACAACAGTTAAAAATGCGGTCAGCTCTTTACGAGAACATGGGTTAATAAGCACTTCAGCACGTTAAGTTCAAGTATGGCTTCACTGGTGGAAGAGACTATAGTTCAAGTAAATACTCTGCGAATGTATCTGATGCCACACGTTAAAAGTCACTTAACAATGCACACGAGTGATTTGGTGTCCATTACGGGCGCCCCTCTGGAAGATGACCGCGGATGAAATATGCTGCAGCATCACACTTCTGTCTGTAGGATTCCTAAAACTGAACCAAAGGGTTCTATCTGATGGACTCTAAGAAACTCCTCCACAACCTCAGCATATCTGTAGTTCAATTGGCAGCAAGAGGCCAAGAATCAGGCAGACCAAGGCTATCCTATCTTTGGGCACCTGAAACGGCTCAAACAGCACATTCTCCACTAAAATTCCACCAGCAAATGAAAATTGTGGCTAAATACGAGGCTGGACCTGGAAATTCTGAGCAAAATTACACGGAATAGAAAATACACAAAACAGACCTTTCAAAAACAAAATTAGTCGCATAAGAATACTAGAAAATAAAATTAGAATATTAATGCAACCATTGATATTCACACAAGTAAGAAAAGGCAAAGGGAAGGAGAGGAACAATAAATTTTATAACAATCTCTGAGAAAAACATCCTATCAGTAATAACCAGAAATCATGAATTCAAAGTTTCTTATAAAGTTATACAAAACAATATAAAAAACAAAATTAACCACATGCGAATACCACAGAAAATAAATTATTATATATTTAACGCAACATTTGATACTCATGACAATAAGAAAGAACAATGCATAAATTATAATACTACGCAAGACTTCTTGAAAATAAAATCAGTAATAACATAGCGAGGAAAACAAAACTCTACAAGCTTGTTGACTTCCTATAAAAGAAATGAGTATAAAGGGTAAATAAAACTTTAACGGAAAAAAAACACTAAGAATGAGGCAAAAACAGGTAATATTAAATGAAAAAAGGACACTAAAATATAGCAGAATCTATGGCAGTAAATAAATAACTAATAACTTATTCCGTAAAAAACAATTGCAACAACAAACATGTTAAATCATATACAGGCGTTAAATACATAAGTCGACTGCAGACGCGTTATGCGGGAAACCTTTCGAAGTGTAGAGCGAGCATCAGCTGCAGCTACTGGTGACGTTGACTTAGAGATCGAACGCATTACGTCGACGCAAGGTGGTGATAGGATTATGACAGTAATTGGGATAAAGCTGTATTCAAAACAGAACAAAAAAGAAGAGTTAAAAACCGCCGTCTTCAAAAATGCAGTTAAAAACGCAGTGTTACATTCGCAGTGTTCAATCGCATTGCGTGGATGCAGCGTTAAAACGGACTTTTTGACTTATTGTGGACGCTTCGTTTCGAGAAATATTTGTAATACCACAGAAAATATTAGAAATTTTATGCAAAATATGATACTCAAATTCTCACAATAGGAAAAACCAATTCACAAATTATAACACCATGTAAGAACATCCAATAAGAAAATTGGGTATAGTATCAAAGGGATATAAAAACAACTTACAATCTAGCAGAAAAAAGTTGCCTTAAGGATGAGGCGACATGTAATATTAAATGAAGGACAAATACAGCAGGATCTTTCGCAGTAAATTCACGAATAATAAATTCATAAAAACCAATTGCAAAAACAAAAAGGCTAAGTCATATACAGGCGTTATATAGATAAGTCGACTGCGGACACCGTACGCAAAAACCTTTCATAGTATAGTGCGAACATCGGCTACAGCCAATGGTGACGGCGTCGGTGATCGTACGCATCACTTCGACACAAGGTGATGGTATAGTATGATGATCCGGTAATCGGGAGAACGCAGAGATAAGAAAAACTGTTAAAAACGCAGTAATCAATCGCATAAGGTGGATGCTGCGTTTTAAACGTACTTATCAGACGTATCGTGGACGTTCCCAAAAATAACATCCTACAAGTAATAACGGACAAGGAGATATGACGAATTCGAAGAACTTACATATTAAGTTAATGACTTCCTATAAAAAGGTGAAAATAAACCACATGCGAATACCACAAAATATTATAAACTTAATGCAATATTTCATATAAAACAACTTATGATAATAAGAACGATGGACAACCAAGTACATGAACCATTCTATGAAAATAAAATCATCAGTAATAATGGAAGTAAACACTAATTCAAACAACTTCCTTGTAAGCTTAACGAGTTCAATTAAAAAATTAAGTATAGTATCGAAGAGATATAAAAAGCAATTTATACACTAGCAGAAAATTATAGCCTTAAGGATAAAGCGACATTTGATAACATATGAAGGAAGAGCACTGAAATGAAGCAGGATCTTTGGCAGTAAGTACATGACTAATAACTAAGTTCGTAAAAGCAATTGCAACAACAAATAGGCTAAGTCATATACAGGCGTTATACAAATAGCTCGACTGTAGACACCGTATGAGGAAGTCTAGCGTAGTATTGTGCGAGCATCGGCTGCAGCAATTGGTGACGTTGACACAGTTGTCGTACGAATGACGTCGACGCAAGGTGATAATATGATAATCCAGTAATTGTGATAACGCAGCGTGCGAAAACAGTTTAAAATCGCTGTCTTAAAAAACGGAGTTAAAAAACGATATGTTCGCTGTGTCATATTCGCAGTGTTCAATCGCATTACGTGAATGCAGCGTTTAAACGGACTTTTTAGACGTATTGTGGACGGTTCGTTTCGAGAAATATTTGTACAGACGAAGTGTTGCCGCTGTATATTCGGATCGGTGGGTGAAGTTCATCGCAGGCTATCTTCGTTGCTTGGCTTCGCCTGCTGTTTGCAGGCTCTTCTTTCTCTTCCCTCTGCACTGCATTCGGGCTCGACCTGCGGCCACCGCTGTGAGGCTCAACCTGCAGTGGCGTAACTCTCGGCACCTCCTACGAACGACAGACACGCAGGCATTACTTACTAGCACACCTCACGCGTACGGCCTCAAGGATATACACGAAAGCCTCGCGTGCAGGCCTCGCTCACACAGCTAGGCTCGCAGAATCGTCTCGATGCTTCGGCTCCCTGGCCGCTTCTTCTGCTCGCAGAATCTTCTCTACGTTGACGTGAAAGCTCCTTCCTCAGGTCCCTGCACAGCCTCTCTCCTCACCTAATACATTCGACTGCCGTCCCGACACTTTTCAAACGGATCACAATACACAGAAATAATCTTATCAATGCATAACATCTAAACAAAATACCGAAACATACTGAAATTACAGATTTGTATTTAAATTCTAGTGTCCAATCTACTCTATTATAAAATATAGCAATTTTAAAGTCCAATGCATCCAGGCTCCATGAAGTACATCGAGTCTTCTAGCACAACTTTCTGCTTCTAATGGGTGCTGCTGTAGAGATCCGCATTCGCTGCTTGAATTCAGTGTTCCAAGGTTTGTCTCCTTTAATAGCCTTGTCAGTTCCTTTTGGAGGGAATATTCTCTTTATCCTCTTTCCAAAGGCGTCATACGCAGGCTACAACCTCAGCTTCTGCAAGCAAATACGATGAATATGTTGCAATCTATAATATAAACTCGGTAGAAGCAGGTTGAGAGGGTAAATAAAATGAATTTCATAAATGAAGCAAAGTAACAATACAGTAAAAATAGAAACCGCTATGTATTAAATATCTTTCAGAAGTTCAGAACAAGTACGTTGTTATCCTTATATACGCATGATGTGCAAGGTAAATTAATTAAATACGCATAATGTGCAGGATCATGAAATCTGAATACATAAAACTGCAAGTTTCTACATTCAAAAAATTCCCTGACAAACTGATATTCTTTTCCCTGCCCAAATGTATTTAAACAAACATTCCGGTAACTACAAACTAATACAGAAATACTAAAACACTCAAGAACGCCTTATCCTGTATCAGTGTTCATTTTCTCTATTTTATTTATGTCTATGTCACATTAATAACATTCAAAAGGCTTCTGATATATAGTTTACCTGAAATGTTTTATAAATACAGGTAATACATTTTCCATTCCATTTTCGCCGAATCTAATGAAGCATTGTAAGAAAAGTCATGCATAAAACCATGTAAAATTCAGGAAAAGAGAAGCTGGTACTGAATGACAGAAAGGTCATACATGGCACAAAGGTTGCAGGCTCCCCATCCATGGGCTAAGTAACTATAATCATTGTCGGAACGACACCTTTTCTAATTAAAAGCAATAACCTTTCGGTGAATACACTTTTTAAACTTGCATAAAGCAAACGATTTAAAAGTATCACAAATAAAAGTTAAGGTACAATATTATTGCTATTTAATTCTACCATGCAAAGCTATGCTCAAATATATTGGCTTGAAGCTGTATCTTTTTTCTTATAAGCGTTACTTCTGGTGAGTGTACGATATGAGAGGGCTTGAGTTACTGTTCAAGCCAGCAGCACCGCTGTCTTAAAAAGCATTGCAAAACCCACTTTAATTCCACTACACAAACTGGAATGATACAATTTAATAAGAGGGAAAACTTACCCCTTCCGGGCCCAACTGCTTCCTTTATTCCTTGATCTTTTAACTGCTCAGTATACATGCCTGATGTGGGAGAAGAAAATTCTGGAAACACCACTAATTCCCTCGAGTCTTCCAATGACATCCACTCAAGTAATTTTACTGAAAGTGTATAACACAAGATTTTAAAAGTTGAATTTGTGTTTTGATCTAAGCTGCAAGCCCTACGTTATCTATAAAGATGATTTTGGAAAGTTTGCTGAATTACTACAACTCTTAAATTAATCAACACGGCATCTGCAGAAGATGTTAAGCATATCCCCTCCAAAAATTTGATTAACTTAAATAATCATTATCGATATTTTCCGTTAAAAATATACCTACTGCTTTAAGGTGATCTAATAAAGGTTACATCATAATTGAGGGTACTCAAGCAATGTAATTCTCCGAGAAAGTGATTAAATTTAAACGTATTTAAATATACGGAAATTACCTTGAAATAACTTCTTAGTAGTTGTACCCTAACCAAATGGAAAAAATTATTAGAAGTACTAATTGCGCAAAAGCTAAAGGGGGCTTTATATTTAATTACGTTTTCGTTGAAGTTAAGAAGCACTCGAATTTAAGACAGCTCCAGATGTGTGCCGCGCGTTCTACATTGGAGAAAACAGTCACGGGTTCGATTCCGGTGGGAGACCACGTGCAAAATGATCTCAGCTGTCTAAGCACTTAAACCTAAAATACTACCATATTCTAATCTAACAGGTACCGGATGAATTGAAGCTCCGAAAAGGCAAAAAGGAGTCTTAAAATTACAATAAAATATGTATAGGAGAATAAAAGCGGTACATAGAAAACAGATCAAATCTAGAACAAAAAAGCAAGTCTACAAACAGATTCAAGATTTCTTTAAGTATGCCAACTTGCTCAAACGGGAGAAATGTTCAAACTATTCCAGCCGAAGCACATTAAAAATTCATATACTGGAATATCTATATAGATCGATAGTTAAGAGCATCTGTCAAAATCTTCCGCGATAAGTGGATTTGAAGCAAAGCGAAGGATGGTTTAATTACTGTCGCAGTTTTCTTTAAAAATACATCAGAAGACGTTAAATTTGTGCGAATATGCAAATTGGATTTTCATCTTCATTGTTATACCACACCACATACATGAAATGAATAGCCATTAGTAACGATGGAACTAAAACTGATAAACAACCTACCATGGAACTACGATTGCTAATACCATAATCCATCACCAAATACACAATAGAGAACACCTCCAGTCACATCACCAGACACTCCATTCTCACTGAGCAGACAAACGTAGTATGTACCAAAACCAAATACATGCACTCTCAAAATTAATGAAAATGAAAATCCAACTTAAATGAATATATAGAAACAAATCGTTTTAAGTCAAACAATCCTCGCTTTGCTTCAATAAAAATGTTTATATTCACTCATTTTGGAAATTTTAACATATTTGAAAATTTGAATATGACTGAATGAAAGAATTTAGTGATCCATTCCCAAATTCATAGCAACGGATTACTTTCTATTAATGGAATAAAAATGCACGAGAAACAAAATATAGATTTAAAAAGGGTGACATTTATGATTTACGTCTGTATCGAATCAAGGACAAAATTAAATCTAAGAAGCGCCGACAGCTTTGAGGTCTTGATTTACAAGATTGTAAGTCTCTCACTATTCTCCAAAGTACGTACCCACATAATGTGGGCGATATTAATGGCTTTGTCGGATCAACCAAATTAAGCTATGTAATACCAGTTGTATGGTTAAATTTGTTTAAAAGCAGAGGTAATTTCGCGCATATGACATACCAAGGAGAATCGAACCCGGGAACGTTATAACCTAAGTATTACACTCGGCTAACCGATTGTTCGACGCGATAAAGTAACTGAAATCTGAGGGGGCATATTGATCTAAGGAGAATATGAGCAGAGACCTACTCTAAATCTCTTATTCTGTGTGGTTTTACACATCTCATGCTCGCCAAACATATCCCTGATCGACTATTCTTCGTGACTGAATTTAATTTCGGAGGAATGTGGAAAGACCTTAGACTTTCCTAGCATATTTCCACAATCCTTAAATCCCACTGATACTTCGACGTAGTAGAAGTATTCCCTAGGGTTTCTGGCGAGCACATGTTAACCCTGATATGCATCCCGTCGAAGGTGATTATTGAGTCGAAATGAATTCTCTATCAAATGGAGCGACTGAGGGAAATTTTCAACCGAACAGCATACCCGAGAACATACTTCAGACTGAAGAAACCTTGGCAAAAATTAGGAGATTTTACATTCATCGAAAAATTAAGGTATAGGAAAATGAATTTACTAAGCACGCCGAAACCTTCGAAAGAGTTCGAATGGCTCAACGCCGGTCCAACCATATCGTCAAACGCCAACGATTCAGATCGCAATTTCTGAGGGATGCCTGACATTCGAAAATGTGGTGCGATTCACCATGAAATTTACCGAGGAAAATCTGGATAAAATTACTTGGAAATAAGAAGGAATGACACGCTTTAGAATTAATGACTGGAAGAAGTCTGGAAGAAATGTTCGAAATCACTTAACTTCTAAGTCTCATTGAAGCTCCCTCGGCATGGCAGAGCACATGGTTGACAGGATAAGACTTCCGAAGACAAGCCACACATCCAATACATTTTCCAATTTAAGAAACGCTTTCCTGAAATTTAGAAGATTGTAAGGTATTTAAACTACTAGAATGTCGTAAAGTACGTATTCATAAGCCATGAAGAATCTGTAGATAATAAAGATGATAGACGCAGAGTTAAGTAACGTAGGTATAGAAATCTTTACTTTACCTAATATTCTTTACCAGAAGAGCTCACGATGTGAAGACGACTGGCGTTGAATTGAAGTCCAGAAATGAGAAGGAGGAAGGAATCTATGAAGGTTAGTGGGGGGAGGAACTAAGTAATGGTTTGGGGATACTCTCTACCAATGGCGTGGCACAGAATACGGATGAGTAATATCGGAGAGGTAAAAAAAACGGTTTAAAATTTCCCAAAAATATTATTCACTAAAAATGTGGAATTTGTACACATAATTTTATAATTTATATAATCGCGTTGAATATTGACGAATCAGTTTTCATGTTATTTTTTCTTTTGAACATTCTTTGCTGTTTTTCGAACCCTTACTATATGTGTCTACATCGTTGCCATTCTGTCTACCTTGTTGCTATAATCAACAACTGCATCTTTTCTCATGATCTTGTTTTCTTACTTAATGCTATCATTTTCATATGCATGCTTTCCAGTAAGCGATGACGTATTTTATAATAATTTTAGGTCGAAACATAGTATGACCTTGTTATCAACTTTAAGATATGTTAAATCAGTATACTAAATGTAAAAGAAATATTTCTCGGCGAATATGTACTCCATTCCTTGTCGTGCGGATCCCAATTATCTATAATTGTAAAAGAAATCGAGATAATTATTACATATTTTCCTGATCCAGATACCTGATTTCCTCCAACTTAATCAACCCTTAATGTACTTTATTTATTAAGTAATTTATAATATACTTTACCTAATATACCTTTACCGTACACCCCGCTGAGGGAGTCGCTGGGTCTTCTATCTTTGTGGTGGCCGATGTCTCTCCGTAGGTTCCAGAGGACATAGAAAGCCGCTCTCAGGTCATTAGGAAGCATGTGTCCCAATCTACTATATAGGAGAGACTTCCGAGGAAGGGGACTCTCCGCTATGTGGAAGGGGTTGTGGAGGATTATTAGATGGAAGGAGTGATTTTACGGCATGAGAGGATATTTGGTTTTCTCCTCAAGAGTTTATCCGCCATATTTGAGCTGTATCCGTTATTTATAGCAATCTGTTTGATGATTAAAACTTCTTTAGGTTAAAGGGGATTGGCCGGTGACATCGGGATGTGGGTGGATCATACTGTGGAAAGCGGGTGACTTCTGGGAAAAAGGATGGTAGGAATGAGAGGGGATGGTGAGGTCAGAATAGGTGGGTCTGCTGGAGGGAGTTGAGATGATGTCTGACAGACGAAACTAGTTGCCAATTAATTTATTTCTGTGGAATTTACAAAGATTTTTTCTTTGCATTATGGCACCATTCCACTAAGGCTGGAAAATGTCAATTAAAAAAAAAATATATCTTGTTTGTATAACAAACTATTATATGTCGATTTCTCATTCTTTTACTCATAGATATAGATTACTCGTAAATGCCTCTTCTTAAGGTGTGACCGAGGGTATAGGACACTGCGGAGTTCTTCCTTATCGCTTAATTTCTGTCTAGCTCTATTCCCGATCATTTTCTAATACCCTCCTTACCATACACGGATTGAATACTTTTCTTTGTGCACCACTGCTCGGATTTTTATTTTTAATTTTCGAAGAATAACCTTTGCAAAATTCCTTTTCAATACAAATAACATTTAACACGTTACAATCGTTATCATTACTCATATGACTATGAATATGGTATTAAAATCTAATGAAATATATTGCATTTGCTCTGAGGTGGCAAGCATTATTTTTTCTGATTCAATAAGTAAACTAATCATAATTGATGCAAGATTTTCACTTTAAATATGTTTACCGGAAATTCCTTAAAAATATAATTTTCTGTTATTCTACAACATATCATTAGCAATGAAAATTTAAATTATTATATACATATGGATGTCTGCGTTATCCTGAGACTCGTTTATACAGCTGATTATCTTCGCAAGTGCCTTTCAACGGGTTTGTTTATATATAGAATCTCAAAGCTTGCTGCATTCCCTTAAAAATTCTACATACTTTCCGTACCTTGCCCCCTCTTGTCATCGTTGCCCAGGGCAACCCCCGGCTCGCAGTATCTCCTTCTGGCTGTGGTCAAATATGTAAGCGATTCTACCAGAGAAGTTCATCCAAGAAGAAGGAAAGAGACTTCGAAAGTTTCTGGAGGTCATAAACAGCCCTCAACTTTATTGCTGATTTCCTCCCCCAGATAAAGGGGGAGGGTCCTTTCCCGTCCTTCACTACCCACTCCATTTTTCCCTGAAATGCTCGGCACGGCTTCGGAGCACGGTCGTGAAAATTTCTGAAAAAGTTTACTCTTCCATTCATTCCCTCAGATGTTTATGCAAACACCGATATTATTAAGAGAGTTACAGAATAGTACCTCAGTATTTTCAAGATAAGCTTTGCATTAACATCTCCAATAATTCGTCTTAATAGCAGTGGATACCCGATGACAATGGCTTGCACTTTTACTGGATTCATCTTCCGAAAATTGTCCTTGCAACAATTGTGAATTCGCTGGAGGTCATGGTTCACATACTGAACACATTCAGGGAAGCAGACGACAGTAGAATCGAGATATATCTGCAGATCATCAGCGTATAAATGATGCTTACAGTTTTTAATATAATTTAATTTTTAATATATATCCGCGTCAACAGAATCGAAGGCCTTACTAAAGTCCAGTAATTCCATTAATTAGTCCATATCCTCAGATGCTTAGGAAGTTTCCTAACGCCTTATATTAAAATGCAATTGGTAAATTCAATCTATGATTTATCGCAAGAACTAGCTAGCAAGACGCAACGTTCCCAGAATGCGTCTGCTCGGTTTATATTTAACTTGAAAAAGTATGACCATACTTCCGATACGTTTAAGAAAATATCTTGGATTAAACTAGAACATCGTCAAAGAATTCATGTTGTAACGCCAGGTTTCAGGGTCTTGCAAGCACAAACTGCGGAAATTTCTGAAATTTTTAGCTTAGAATATGTTCACCATTGCAATACTACATGCAAAAATTCTAAAGTAAAATGTTTATACGTATGTTTATTTCTGGCTTGACCCTAGATCTGGGCAAAGCCTTCCCAAAGAAAGCATGTTAAGTAAATTTTCATTGTTTTCAGATTCTATTTAGGGGCGCAGAATTAAGTTAAAAGGTATCATCATAAGTACTTGAGAAGAATGAAATTCCATATTCTTATCATTGAATTTAGACTTTAGTTCCAAATTTCTTCGAATTTTGAATAATGTCTTCTTGAATTAAGCTAATGTGAGAAATTTGATTCTTTTTTTACAAATATTATTAGTAAAGAAGAGAATTATTATAATATTATTATTGACTACATTTACTGCCTAGTTATTTTGACTTCTGAGAATTTAGTCACATCAGCTAGTAAATGACAAATTTACTTCAACAGACCAAATCACACTCATTATTCAGTCAAAAAAAAAAAATTTGGGATTGTTACAAACTCATCAGCAGAATTAAAGCTGCTAAAAATTGAAAATAAAAAATACAGGAGACATGATAAATTTGAGTTTATTATCATATCAAGAAAAATATTCCACTGGAAATATGTTACAATTCATAACTTCCATTACAATAAATTAAATATCACCTTAAATTAAGAGGAAAATGTTTTGATTGTATTGGTTTATCTCTGTCTGTGCAAAATAAATATTAAATACAATGATAATAAAATTAATATCACACTACTAAATATCAGATGAAACTTTTGAAGAAATAGTGAAATATGTTCACTGCATAATGAAAATATGAATACAGATTAAAATTTCTTAACTTTTTCTGAAGAAAATTGACATTTTCCAAAAAAAATTAAAAACAATATTTTATAAATTGAGAAGTCTTACATTTCTCAAAGTTAATAATAGTAATCACAGGATAAAATTGTTGAGACCTTTTCACTCAAGTCAATAAAAGGATCCCAGGTACATGATGGAAAGCCCTTGGCTTCCATGGACAGGCAAACTCCTGGGTCTCCAGAACTGCCAATTGTAGAAAACTGAAAGTAGTGCAATTTTTGCAAATTAAGAGGGCTTCGAAACATATAACAAATCAGATGATTGGAAAAGAGAGGATCCAAGTCTGTTAGACCTACTATCACCTTTAATCCTCGAAAGTGACGATTAAAGCACATCTTGTCCACAAGGAAAAACATACATGAAAAAAGTCTGACAAAAAAGTGACTTGAACCATGGTCTTCCTGGCCGCTCTTACACTATTTTCTACAGCCAACCTACTCTTTAAGGCAACCAGTCTAACAAAATGATGGTAAACTGCATTTCCTACAAAATGAATCTATTTTTCCTTGTGAATTCTTGATGATGCATGTTCGTAAGTGTAATCAACTTAAACCATTTTCTATATATTGCCCTTAGCTGGGGGGCTACATCTTGCTCTTCTAATTTTTCAGTTAATATCAGGGAATAGTTTTCATTTTCAGATACAGTATTCGAATTGTAGATTATAAACATCATAGGATAATTTATGAATTGAAATTGATCAAAAATAAACAAACTGATAATACCTGAAGATTAAGACAGGGCTTATATCAACTAATTGTTTGAAATAGACTAGAAATTATGGAAGAAATAACTTAGCAAAGTTCCACTTTATGTAAAGTGGAACTTTGTTAAGTTATTCCTTCCTCAATTGTCAAGATGGAGTTCCATGAAGTAAAAGCTTCATTGATTGATTTCATGTGAAATACACTAGTATTTTTAGACTTACATATCTGTCCTGGTTTTAGGACAACTGAAGTTGGGAAGCAAGCATGTGAACACTGTGATGCAGGCCATAGAGATATTAATCTTTCGCCATCACCAGCAGCTGTAATCCATACATTGGCAAAGTCGGTCAAAGGCTGCAATGATTCAAATGAAATCAGCATAGAATTTAAATATAAACCACTGAAACATATCGTTATCAACAGATCATAAACATTGTTGCAAATAGTGCTCATGAAGTCATTCCACAAGCAGCACTATTGTTAGAGTATGAATCAATTAAAATGTTCACAATACGATGATATTTAGGAAATATAATAAAGTAATTACCAAGACCCAATTCCCTACAGCCCACTGATGTCCCATTCAGCACTTATGGAAGTAATCACACAAGAAAGTATTTATAAGAATAGTAACATTTATTGATGCAACACTTTTGTATTGTATAAACACTGATGTGCAATCTGGAGTCTTTGTCAAGTATTACGTATAAATAAATGAAATTTCCAAAATATTGTCTTTAAAAGAATAAACATTCATGAGAAAGTTCAACACACTAATGAGAATATACTTGCACATTATAACATTAATATATTTATTCCTTTTATTTAAATTACCATTCTTAATAAAAATTTCCTACTAAAAATTTTTTTGGCCTTTTGTTAAGATCATCTCCATTTCGTGAATTAAGAATTTCACATTTCATTGCGTATTGATGACTATTGACTTTGACTTCCAAGAAATGATAATTGAAAGCTAAAAATGACTAGTGGGTGGAGACTGATGACCACTGAGCAAGACTCTATAGTTAAGAATTGTTGTTTTCCTAATTCAAAGAAATTTTGCTTAAAAATATGTCCTTTTGGCAAGAATGGTGCCAAATGTCAATCAGTCACTAAAAAATTACCAAAAAGAAATTGAACGCAGTAAACAGAATATCAATTTAAAAAATTTAAATATAGGACCATGTATAACTTCATAGATTGTTGAGATAAAAATTTTTAACACTCATTTATAGAAAGGTTAAAGCCTTCAAGGCATTAGATTAAAAAATCACTATCAAAATATACAATAGAAATGCTATTTCCATTAATTCATAAAATAAATAATAAAAACTTAAAATTAAATTGCAGAACATTTTATTTTGGCCTTTGGTATAATTTTCCTTTTAAATTAAATTTATTCCATCTAAAATTAAACAAACAACATTGAAATGGATATGAAAAATAGAATATGGAATGAAGGATGGAGTATATTTTAACTTTACGTTGAACTCTGCGTAACTTTCAACTTGCCTTAAGTTCCTAATTATTAATAAATTCTGTAGTTATTTTGGACTTATATTATAAACAGAAAAATATCCTGTTTTTACCTACCCTTAGTTAAGAAAACATGCTTAACTTATAGATTTTCATTACTCACAAGGTCATGTGCAGGAGATTCAGGACCATTCAAAAATAGGAATCTTTGTATTGCTATTTCAGTTCCCTCAGGAACAAAGTAAGGTTTTGGAAATGCTTCCCGTAATATTCTAGAAGGTCCAGCTCTATTTATTTTCCTGAAATCATCATTGAAATTTCAGATGAAAACACAATTATGAAAAAAGTAAAGAACAATGAATAAAACTTATATTTACTGAAAATTCACTGTTTTGACCTTAATCTTGTGATGCGAGAGAAATTTAAAAAACTATACGTGATATAATAGAACTTTAATCTTCCATGACTTAGGTTCCAACACTTTGCATCATCATCTGAGCTTAACAGAAAAGAAAGCCACTTATATAGTGGTTGGAATGGTAATGGTCCACAAACATCTTACCCTATTTTTTGAATATAGTTGAGTGATTCACACTCCATATGCAACATTGTTATCAGGGGAAAAATTTAATTGTTAAAAACTTCATGGCAGACTGAGAAGATGCTGTAGGTGGGTAATATAATAATTTGAAAGGCAGTCTCCCTGATACAATATCAAAGTAGTTCATGCCATGCAATTCTCCAATCCAAAACTATCCTATCTCACAAATGAAAAATATTGCGTAAGGCGTATTATAGTGTTTGTGAAGGCAGATTAAGGAATGTGCACAGACTCAACATAAAGATTTACAATTCTTTAAATAACATAAAAAATACGCATATTTAATTTAATTTGATGTCTAAAATCTTTTTCCTCTCATTAATGTGTATGAAGCTTAAATTATTTGCAGAGATTTTAGAGGCTTGTGATGTACAAACAGAGTTAAATAAAAATAGTAGTAGATAAAAAGGAACCATGTCCTGAAATTTGCTCTGTGTCACAAAATTACCCTAAATTACCTAAAGTCATGTTTTTATCTACTTGGGGAAAGTTATGCAATACATTCTCTCCCAACTCCTTTACTTGGAGAAGTATTCATGGATGATTTGAAGAGGAAAATCTTTTCAAACTGTAGTCAATAGCAATTGATAGTGTATCTTTCTGAAACGTACTTTTTATTTTTGAAAAAATAAATAAATAAAATTTAAATAATAATTTACAGCACATGATGTCAAGTTCTCTTTATGTGATTTTATATTTGACATATAGAACTCTATACTAATGAATAGCGACACTGCCAATTCCTTAAGGATTCTGCTACAAAGGATCAGCTTGGGGATCACAAAAAAATCTTTTTTGAAATACTTTTTTCTCAGGCTTGCACCCTAGCAGAATATTCTAGAAAAGACTTTATGATGTACTTTCAAATGATATTTTTACATTAATTTCAGATAAAATGCACTGCCAGTGGTCCCTCTACAACATTCAGTTCTGCCAACTTAAGAGTACAAATCTCTTCTGCTTGTAAATGTTGTTAGTGTTTCTCTAGAGTGTCTTTGCTACTATTAGTTCCTTCTACAGCTACTTGTAGATGCCACTGGGTATTGCATTAATTTTTAACACCACTGTATATACCGTGAAGATTAAAAATATATTCTTGTTCCAGATTGCCAGATTTTTTTTGATTAATTTTATATACAGTCTAAAGAAAAGAAATGCATAGCTCCAATAATACAAACAAAGTACTAAGACCCTGGCTAGGGTGTCATCATAATGAGGGTTATGAGGTTTAGGATTCCATATAAAGTTTATAAGACTATATTTGACTTTAACTGATCTTTCTTAAATTGAAAAATACAACAATCAGGTTTACAGCATAGTACAATGAAAAAAGATGTCATTTTATTGCTCAGTGGACTAAAACTGAGCCTGAGAAATAGACCAATGAAGTGACTAGTTTCTAACAATATATAGAGTAAACCATTAAATTTAATGATAAGAGAAGTTAACTAATTACCATGCAATGCAAGGTTCATGCTGTACCTTACCAGGTTACATGGATGTCTGGATTTTTTGAAACGTTGAATGCATCATGATTATTTGGGTCTAAGAAACTGTCTAAGGTTTTCAGAGCTGAATCTGATGATGAGAAATTAGGAGCATCTCGTTTGAAAACTTCCTTATTTTCAGCATAAATTCGTTGAAGTGTCTCTAGAGAACTGTCTTGAAATAGAGCATCCTGAAATATTATAAACATACTTCAAATAATAAAAAACAGAAATTATGACGCAGAAAAGCAATTATAATTCATTTCAGTTGATCAGTAAACTACTGAACCAAAGATTTAAGTACGAGTACAGTTGTTATAGGTGGTATCTTGTGAATATTTTTACAAAATGTCAAATCAATATTTTTTTCCATATAACTGACTGCCATACTAAAATATTTACCTTGACAACAAAAGGTATTCCACTATGATGATAATATTCAGTAAAGTTCTTCAGGCCGGATAGATCTAAGACACTTCTGACTTGTTCACATGGCCAACAATCCAAATTTTGTACCTTATAGAAGGGATTTCTGACAAGGCACTGTTCTTCATGCCAATCTTGGAGAAAAGAATATTTAGACAATTATAAATACATGAATTATACACATTCATTTATACTGTTCTTAACCTATTACTTTCTTACCTACTAGCGATGGGTAAAGTTTTAACAAAGGAAGAGTAAACAAACGGAATGTCCTCATAAACGGATATATATAATCTTGAATATGTCTCGTTACGAGTTTCTGGGTTGGATTGTGACAAGCAAGGATACAGTATAAAACACAGGCAAATAGGATGATCCACCACAGAAGATTAAGAATCTGCATTATAAACGTCATGAATAAAGCTGAACATTTACGGATCGATCTGCATGTTCGAGAAGTCGAGTCTGTGTTGACATCTTCCTTATTTTCTAATATACGAAGAGAATCTTCAATAACTTCATTTATTTGCGAGTCGGTAAGATCCCAGTATTTCCCTTTTAACTTAGCATTTTCAATCTCAGCTTCGAACTCGTTCCAGGTTAGGGTCCTTTTGTACGTTTTGTTAGCCATGACAATACTAAATGCTGAAGAGCAAGTCCTACCTTTCCCTCACTCCCTACTAACTACAACGAACTATAAACACTTGCGGCAACCTCGGAGAACATCGCAAGACATGCATGAATTATTGAAACAAATATGAATGTACACCACCACCTTACTTTTGATGCGAAAAATAAAGTAGTTGAACACAGGAGTGAAGTAAATAGACGGTCATTAACAAATTAGACCCTCGAGGAGGCAATTCTGGACAGCTGACTACAACTCAACCTCTCAAAGTGATTCACATTTCTCAAGCAAGGTGCGATTCAGCAGCGCCGTCGCGCCGTCGTTGCATCTAGAGAACTAGAGAAAAAATGTAAAATTCGATACCAGCAACCATATTTGCTGTGCTCAAATGAAGTATTGCGCTCTATGGTCCAATGAAGTAATTCCATATAGATGAAATGAAATATATATTGTTGTTTTGCGAGACCTATGTAATTGATTTCGTCCTTCAAAGTTTCTTCAATATTTTTGAGTACACGTCAATGATCCATAAAGCGCCAAGCGTTTCCTACTTCCGGTAGGTCACCGGGTAGAAAGTAGTAGTTTAGTAGATGTTTTTTCGATGGAACAGAATTCTTCGCTGGATGGAAATTTTCGATGTCTATGATAAGGTGAGGCATTGTTTTCTGTTGAACATATTATCTTTGAACTTGTATATATATCCTCTCTCCTGAAAGGCTAAGAATGCTAAGTAAACATTGAAAGTGGAATGTCAAAGCGCGATTGTGTGCCGTAAACAAACCAATGCAGATGGGAATCGAGTGAACGGTTATCAAAAGAATGCATTTTTTAGAAGGAGAGTGACTTCATCATTAGTGCTAGTTTTATTTTCATTTAATATGATGGGCAAAGTTTATAAAGTTGTTATTGTTTCTGCATGGAGAAGTCAGCGTATGAAAGTTCAGCTCTGTACGAGAACCTCAACTTCTCATTGTGGCCACGTTCGTTTTGTTTTCTCTGTGATATTTTGGTTATAGATATTGGTTTTAATTTCCAAATAGGAAGGAGTTTCACTCCGAGGTTAATCTTACTGTTACTTTGACAAAACAAGTTAAGTTATGGTTTCTCAGACCTGTACCTATATTTGTATTAAATGTCTTGCATCCTTTCCTTTGCTAGTGTTAGTGCATCATCGGTTTGGGAAAGGGTATTAATACATTGGTGCGAATCAGGTATATCTGGAAAAGTATTGAAATAATGTTGAATGTCGTTGGATCTCTACAGTATCAGTTTGGCCGTTCTACTTATCCCGTTCGGCCCAGAGTGTCAGTTGGCCGTTCGGCCAATATCGCCAAGTAATCTCCTTATTATGCTTAAGACCTACATTAGAAAATGTTAGAATTTTGTTGATCGGATTTCCCCTTCATTTTATAGAGATAAAGGAGGAGTCTCTGACAAGGCTCTTACTTCTTGTCAAGTCTGAAAGAATGTCGAAGAGGAGACTCGCGACTTGGAGCTCCGACTCTGCCCGCATCGGAGGGGTATGGGGAAGCTGAGAGTAAGGAGACAGCAATGACTGAACCTGAGGGTACTTCTGGGAGAGGTAGTGATGGTGAGGCCGAGGCAGATTCAGGTTCAAGGCAGCAGCCGCAGGCCCGCGAGACAGGAGAGATAGAAGAAGAAGAAGAGGAAGAAGCCGAGGAGGAAGAAGAAGAGAACGAGGCTGAAGGAGGTCAAGTTGGAGAAGGGGTTGGATACAGAAGTCCTGAAGAGGGCTCATCTGCTTGTGGTGAAGGAGAGGGGAGAAGGCAAGGAGGACTACACACAGGAAATGGCTGTTTTCCTTCAAACAGCTCCAACAGTGGTGAGTTCTTCTCTCATAGTCTATAAAAGTGAATTTGCAGTTGGGCTGTGGGGTTGAATCGCCTTTGCTCCAACTCTGAGTTGACCTTTAGAAAAAAGAGGAGTCAAATTCCAACTTCTCCAAATTTCTATAATATCTTTGACTCATTATAAAAGGTGAATGAGTGATTAAATTTCAGAGAATACACTTTGATCTTAACATGATGGCTGACATCAAGATTGATTATGTTAGAATTATGAATGGAATGAACTAGACAATTTTTTAAAACTACCCATAAAATTTAATTTACAAAATAGAGTTATTCGAGCAATCATTCTGTGAAAAACAAACATGCACAAAATAATACAATTTACATAACATCATTAATGAATATGTTATCTAAAGATTTATTCTAATATAGATAGTAACTAGAACTAAGTCCTCTTTCTCAGTGATGCCCTAAAATTTGTTGGTTAAAGCAAATTCTTAAGAAACAAAGTCTTTGAAAACCAATTCTTTTAAAAATCAATGCTTTGACAGTTGACTGTCTGAAAGTCGGAACTGCTCTAAAAAATTTGAAACTATGAAAAACTTGTGTTAAATTAACTAACTGGAAATATAAATCTATTCTCATGAACTCAATGAGATAATTTCAATTCTTCAAATTATCCTATCTTCTATTCACAAACATGTAAGAATTTGTCACGCCAAATATTTCATTCAATTGTGTTTGAGAGTAAAATATATCACGCTTTCCTTTTATTTAATTTCAGATGGTTGTCATTAATTTTTAACAATTTTTTTAGAATTTCGCTTTGCTCAACTTCAGATTCAAATTGTTGTCATTCTTAAAAAAGTTTGTCAATTATAGGTATAATTTTAAATATATCATTTTAAAAATAGGAATTATCTCATTAGAAAGCATGTTTATATATGACTAGATCTAACTCAAATAGTTAATTTAATAGTTAAAGTTTTGCATAGCTATATATTTCTTAAATTGGTCAACTTTTGAAGAATTGATAGTTTGAAGAATTTGTATGCTCTCAAATTCGTCAAAGGTAGTCAGAGTCTGCTAATTTTCCCCAACTCCAACTCCTCAGACTTTCATGTTTTATGAGTCAAACAACAAATTTATGAAAAAATACTTTCTGCTTGCTAATTTCTCCTATTTTTAAAGCCTTTTCTATTCTGACTGCTATTAAATACATGCTTAAAGGAATTATTTCTATTCTATTATACTTACCTAGTCTGTTGAAATCGGCTTTAGTGCTATTATTATTATAGCTGCTATGTTCCAGGTTAGTTTTTGCTTTTTGAGTTTGTAGACTGGTCTATTGATTTGGAATTTTGCATTCTTGAAAGAACCACATACATGAAAGAATACCCAAGGATTGCTGTTATATTTGTTATTATATCTGTGTTGGAAATGCTAAAGAAGAGAATATGGGATTCACATCTAAATAGAAGTCCTTCTGTGCTTGTTTCGTAATGCATTCATTATTATTATTAAAAGTAAAAATGAATTGGCCATTTAAGAATAACTAGGGTAGGATTTTTAGTCCACTGTCTACCATATATATGTATTATATTTTTTAATCTTGTGCCCTTTGTAATTCATTCTTGTATTTTGAATTTACATTTCTTTCATCAGGTTGTTTAGTTTATTTACATTTCACTTGTTCTTTTTACGTTAATACGATTTATTTTTAAGTTTGTTATTGCTGAAGGTATGTTATAAAGGCCAAGTAAATTATGGCTTATAAAATATTAAGGCAATTATTACAAATCCCTTTAAAACAAGAATATATTTTGCAAAAAAGTATCAATTTCATGTAGAATTTCAGATTTAACATTTGTATATTGTGCATCACCAACAAACCTTACTAATGGTACAATGTTGTGCTGTCATTTACTGTTTGGGAAGTATTGCTCTATTCTTTTATTCAATTATTTTTTTTTACTTTGCATAGGAGTTCCTCACACCAACTACGACTCTGGAGATGGTAGTATTCCTGTTCACCGCTGTGATATCTGTGAGTACGAGACTTTCAGCTGGGCTGCCCTACAGTCTCATCTCCGGTTACATGGGAACGGTGTATCAGGAGGTGGTTACTGCTCAACCCTTGCTGCTGCTCTTGGTGCTTCTTCTTCCTCAGCTCTCTCTTCACGTCAGAAGATGTTTGAATGTGATGTGTGCCAGATGCGATTCTCCAATGGAGCCAACATGCGACGCCATCGCATGCGACACACTGGAGTAAAGCCTTATGAATGTAGAGTTTGCGCCAAGCGATTCTTCCGCAAAGACCACCTAATGGAGCATTTTGCGACGCACACTAAATCCCTTCCATATCATTGCCCAGTATGCAACAAGGGCTTCCAGCGGCAAATTGCTATGAGAGCACATTTTCAGGTTAGTATATTCAACAAATGAAGGCTTACTTCAGTTCATTTCGGCAACTTTATTTATTCATTGACAATTTTATTTCTGCTTTAGCTGTATAAAGTGGTTGTCGTGGTCCACTTGGGCTTTTAAAATATGATATTTTGTGTTGTTTTATTGGTTAACATGTCATTATATCTCATTTTTTTAACATATTTTGTACTTTCTTCAAGTAGGGTATTGTGCCATTATATTTTTCCTGATAGTATTTGCTCTTTTGATGAAAAAAACTAAATTTGAGTTCAGTTCCATTTTTGCTCCATCTGCCAGTATGGTTCATATAAGTTTTTTTTTTTCGCTCCAAGGAATAAAATATTATATCCTTGTTATGGTTTTACTTTTTGAACCTCTTCTGTGAGTTGCTTTTACAGATATTTAGTATCTGTTCTTCCATTCTCACTTAAAATTTTATGCAAGGGAATTTAAGTCAAAATAATAAACACTGGCATTATTCAGGTCAAGACCTTTAATTTTGTGGTTGGGTTCAATTTTCATTCCTGTAGAAATAAGGTTTTAATTTTGGTTTAGTTCTGTTTGAACATTTTGAATTCATGATGTAATTAATTGAATCAAAATCAGCTGCTGAAAGTAGCTCTGATACTTCTTTATTATAAATGTGTATTGTAATGTGCTCATTATTTTTGTGATAAGATGAACAGAAAATGCATAATTTATCTAATTTAAAAAATGTTCATTGGTAACCAGTTGATTTGAATACAGATTTCAATTAACACAAAGTGCAACAGTGGTCATATTTATCTCCTAAGACTTGCAATGCATAGAAATTTGTTTATTGGAAATTGTTAACATAAAAACATTTAATGGTCTGAAGGGAAATTTTCCAAAAGTTTGAGTAACATGAAAATAATTTCCGATGAACATAAACATTATCACTCTGTGTTTTAAGTTGCGTTTAAATTTTCTTAACAAATTTCACAATTATGTTGTGAACTGCTTAGTCTGAATTGACATTTTATGTTTTCAGTTCAGTGGTTGAAAGTTTTTACATTTAATGACTCTATAGTCATGGTAATTTCAGTATTAGGGACAATAAACACTCCTATCTATCAAACTTAAGGCACTAGTTTACAAATTTGGTTAGCGAAAAGCTCAGGTGGCCTCCCAGATCGCAAAGTAGGCATTGCATTTACCATTGGTGACAGCAGTCCAGGGTTAGATTCCTGTCGGGAGAACACATGCAAAATTACATCAGCTCCCAAAGCACTTGCAACAATGCTACTGCAAAGTATGGTTAATGTGAAATTCATAGATTAATCACTAATATTTTTGCTGCCCAATTTCCACTTCATATATTCTTATCTCTGAGAACATGCTCTTGCTGCTTATTCATTACACGTCCACATCATATCGTGGCATGATATTAACTATGTTGAGATTAGAAGTTTCAGTGATCCCTCTATAATGTTAGTTTGATAATATTAAAATCTTGAATCATTCATCTATTACAGAATGAGCATGTTGGACAGAGTGATGCTGTCAAGTCTTGCCCTCTGTGTGCCCACCGAGCAGCCTCTATGAAGGGTCTCCGTGTGCACTTCTTCCATCGACATGGGATTGACTTGGATGGTGGCCCACAAGGAGGAGGTTGTGGCTCTCCTCCAGGTGAAGAGACTGGTGGAGGAGGAGGAGATTCTCCAGGAGCCAGTGGAGGTGCAGATGGAGAATCTCAATCTCCTACACATCCTATGCATCTGGTGGTTCCTCCACACTTTCTTGCTCCTCATGTGGAGATCTCTACTGATGGAGTGAGTTTTATCTTTGTTATCATTCTTTACTGTTGGTTATTTATCTCTTGTTTGCTTTACCACAATCTTCTATCTTCCAACTTTAAGGTTTGTAATTTAAAAAGAAAGCATGTATTTGCTATTAATTTGTGCACCATGATAATACAACTCACTGATATTAAATTATAGATGTATAGTTAATAATTTTTAGCATTAGCACTACACAAATTTTCTGGTTAAATTTTTAAAGAGATACCTGGTAATTGGTTGGTGAAAAATATCAAGAATTTTTAATCAAAAGAGTGGTTAGCATTCAAACTTCAGCCCCACAGTCTTGGGTTTGAATCTTGGCTAACTGGATTTCTCCAGTTATGGAATGGTTTTCTGTTTTTTTTTTTTTTAATTTTTGTCTGTGATCATTAAATATTATTTAAATGGATGTAATTGGGAGTTTCCATTGGAGAATAACAGTAATAAAGTTCCCTTTTTTCTGGAGATCTGTACTGATGGGGTAATTTTTATGTATGATAATTTTTTAATGCTTATTATCTTTTTGATAATTCTTTAGCATATTTTGTTGTAATTTGATATACAACTTCAAATGTAAAGCATCCTTAAGGCTATATTTATTTCCTGTCTTAGCTGTTTACTCTTTCTTTGTGCACTTCAACAATCTCCGAGTAAAATAAATTGACATACCTTTCTTTTAATAATTCACAACTACTAACTGAGCTCAGCACAGTATCTGAGTGCATATTATATATGAGCCTAGTAGTTTTAGATTTTTTGTATTTTTTACAAAAATGAATACAAATGTCTGAACCAACATTGTCAAGAGCTGACCATTAGATTGATTCCCATGCTGTGATGTTGGTTAGCACTCTCCCTTAAAATTAGGTAGAGAAGGAATTGAAAAAAAATAAAAGGGATGAATTAGTGAAAAGTATTTTAGTGCTATTATCCTACCAATTTTTTTCCAAATCAGAGAGGTTAATTTATGGAACTCCCTTTGTAAGTGAAAATAATACACAAATCACAGAGTTCATCTACACTTCCTGTTTAAATCACATGTTCTGTATCTTGCAGAAATATTAACTTGCTGTTTTGGTGATTAGTTTAAAAAATGAGTCATCTAAATTTGTAAATAATTATTTTTCAGTGTTCCCAAGATGCTGCAACAATGTCAGGCAGTCCAGCAGATTTCTCTCGAGTACCTTATGATCTCTCACCTGCAGCACCCTCTACAGCAGACTCCAGCCTTCGTGTCACAGGTGGTCATCCTCCATCCCCAGAAGCTCCTGTTCCCAATGGCTGTTGTCCATCTGCATCTCCAGCGTCCTCAGACTCTAATTCTAACACTCCTTCGAGCAGCCATGATGGTCAGACCTCCCAAGGTGTAAGGCCTGACCAGCCTCCTAACATAAAAGGGGAGCCTGCAGAAACTGTTGAACCCCAACCCCCTCCTCCCAACTCTGAGGGAAGTGCAATGGAGCCCTCGGGAAGTGCCTCTCGCTCTCGGTTTCCCCTGCCACAAGCCCCACCCTTGCCTTCAAGAGCACCACCCACCACCCGCCCTTGTGGAACTACCCCTGAACTTTCACCCCTTGAATCACTTCTGCGTGAGGAGGTTAGGGCACCACCTCTGCATCGGCGTCATCATGGAAGGGTGCTGAATGTTCCTGACACCCACGCCAATGGAGCTATAACTTCTACAGAGACAGAGCCATCACCAAGTCCTTGCCATGGTTCGTCTAGCAGGATGGTTCCATGTCCTCCCGCAAACTCTGCCTCGCCCCCTCTTCCTCCACTGACGGCTGCATCCCATTGCTCAAGTCCAGGAACGCAGAGGGCGTTAAGGTGTTCATTCTGTGGTATTGTCTTCCCCGACAGGACGCTTTATTTCCTTCACAAGGGTTGTCACTCAGAAAACAATCCTTGGAAATGTAACATATGTGGGGAAAGGTGCTCAGATGTGTACGACTTCAATTCACATCTTCTGAGTAAGACACACCAATAGTAGAGCTGTCTCTCTTCCCTAAGAAAAGGTTGGTATGATTGAGTATGAACCGAAATAATAGTTAAGGCACAAGGTAGCTTCCATGACAATTTTTTATGATGTTCTGGCAGCCCATTTCCTGTTGATAGGCTGTCCACGATTGTTCAGAAAATGTGATTATTCATAAGTTGACATCTGAGATTCTAACATGTGGCCTCTTTTCCATTGATGAATTTTTAGGGCTAATGGAACAACATCTTCAGATGTATTATAATGTACACTTGAGGTTTGCTATAATATACACTTGAGGTTTGCTGGCATGTATGCACTTATGCATAATGTAGTGTTATAGGAGTGGTTATTTTTAAAGATGTAAGAATTAATGGGAACGGATCTTTGGTAAACATCATTTAAATGATGGAACCCATGTAAATATCAGCTGTTCTCTCTAACAGCTACCTTAATTGATATAGACATGAGATGAAACACTAAGTTTTGACTGCATCTTTTTACAAAGAAAGGCCTGTATTTTAATTAAAAGTTTGTGCTGCTAAAATTGAACGAGTCTCATGGAAAGATTATATGAGCTCCTGTTTATTTTCTTATTAAAGAATGTGTCACATTTGTGACTAAATCCAAGCCATAAGCTGGTAATTTAACATATAGAGATGAAACATTCTTTTTAGTAAGGCCTTGTGAGGCTTGCTTTTGGAAAAAATTGCTGTTATGCTTTTCTTATCAATGAATGATCAGAAAATGCTTTTCCATTTAATGGGGCCTTCTTTATGACAAGGATAAGCCAATGTTTGAGATAATTAAGTAATAGGATGAAACTTTGATTATACAATATCCAAAATAATGAACAATAATGTAGTCCTCTATAATTTTGGTGAAAAATTCATGACCGGCTTTCTTCTGGTGAGGAATATCTTCAGCAATACAAAATGGATTCATTCATCTTGCTCTGATTAATTTTTCCAAGAAATGTTGTTGATCAATGAGCAACTGTAAGAATTTATCGTAAATCAGCCATGGGAAGGAATACAGTTCCCAGTATTTCATTTCATTAGCATATACAAGCTTTTCTCTGTAATACTTAGCAATCATTTTTCCATTCTAAAAAATTCTTTGCTTCTATATCAAGTTAGTTATAATCTAATTTTAAAAATTTGCCAACATATTTTGGCATTTTTGTGTTGAGTATGAATTACATTTATAAAATGTTTCTTTCAGTCACTTAATTTCAGCTATTTCATTTTACTGTTGTAGGTTTTTAAATTATCAGCCATTGAATGAAAAATGAATGCTTGTATAATTCATTAGCCAAGATGCTAGTTTACATCTTTCATAATTTATTTGGAATTTAAATCCTCAATCTATTATTTGAGAAATTGAACACGAGAGTTTTTTATGGCCCAGATTTTTTCATGTTTCTCCATTCTTGTGAAAGAATTATTAGTATAAAATATTAATCTCGATTTATTAAATTCCAAAATATCATTTGCTTCCAAAGGAAGAGTAAATTATTTCTAATTTGAAGTTGGTGTATTTTCTCCACTAGTCATTTGAATACTCATAATATGGAGTTCATCAACCAACTTCCATTTCATGAAATTTAGAATTATTCTGTATGAGAAATTCATTTCATTCATATTTTTCAATTTTCATATATATATATATAGGGTACTTAGTCAACATATTCTCAGTATTTGCAGCAATTTGATTTCTGAAACATAATGTTAAAATTTTGTCTGAATTGTTTCAGTCGGAGACCTGATAATGATTTCATGAATCCCTCTTTATATAAATTTTGGTTTCCATTTTATTCTTATATTATCCACAGTTTACTTAATATATTAATGGATAAGTAAAATTTTCCTAAAATATTGAAAGTTTTCTAGTTCTTAAGTATGCTGCATTGTATGTTATAAATTGTAACCTTGGTACATATTTGAGTTATTGAAAGTATTTTGGAAGGTTATCAACGAAGAAAATCATGATTTTCTACAGTTTATTCAAAATTAGTAATTTTTAGGATTCTATCAAGTTCTATATTTTGTAGCATATAAGATGCAGTGTGATTTTGGAACCTAACATTGAGCAAAAGACATTTCTCATTAATCAGTGGTGTGTTAGACACATCTTAAATTTTGAGATAAAGTATTTTGAAATAAAGATTTCTTGGAATAGCTGTTGTGTATCGCAATTTTAACCAAATGGTTATGTCTTTTAAACTTTCATTATGGTGCTATCTCAATCAAACAGTTTGACTCATTGATCTAGTAGGGGCTTCCCAGCTGATCATCTTTAATATCAACCCATGTATTTCCATTTTTTCATGGGAGCATTTCCTATGCATCGTTCTTTCAGAATTTCATGGACTTCATACTGCTGCCAGTCTGCTCCTGTTCTTCTGAAAGTCGTAATAATAGCTAAATATGGAATTGGTGATGTTTACTTTGTTTAAAGCAAAAATTTAAGATGACAGAAAAAAGACCGCATTTACATTTGACTCCTAGCATGGAAGTTGATCTTTTGGTAAAATCTTTTGAGAAAGAGTGCATCTTATATACTGCAAAATATGGTAACTACCTAGGAAATAAAAGTCATTTTCTTTTGATTCCATCAATGAATGTGCATTGTAGGAAACATCCTAAAAAAATTCAAAATTATTTTTGGGGATTATAAGTTGAATTAGAGGTTTTAGTACTGCTGAAAAAAGATGGATCATCTAGATAGCAAGTACAAAATTGAAGAAATGCATGAATGACCAAATTATATTTTTATCATAAAAATATTTGCAACAAATTTAAAATTCATTGTGTTCACTTGAAAGTGTCTTTCAAAGATCAAAAGGTCAATAACATTTCTGAAGTATCATTCAAGGATTAATGTCAGGAGATGAGAGTATGTTTTTCTCAATCATCTGAAAAATGCAGGCTCTATGTAGCAGGTGAGAAAAAGAGAACCCAGATTGACTATTTTCTATATTCTTTTCGTTGATTTTGTAGAGGTAGTATTTGAAGGAACATGACTGTACAAAACAAGCAAGTGCAATGCTTTAAAATGTTGATTTTGCTTGGTAATGCTTGGTTTTGTTGGCTACTGTAACAGTAACTTCAGAAATATCTTTCTGCTTAATTCCCTCATGTATGCCTTATTTCCCTCGGGTGGTCAATGTCATACCAACCCTTACTTTGATTCTTAAAAATTTAATTCATCATGATAATTTGTAATTGTTTGAATGACTAAAAATTGCTGATAATTATAAGATTAAAATGAGCTTGGTAAGGGTAGTTATAGTATAACAATGACTGCTACTGAGAGGAATATCTGAGTTGGTACCATACGGTGTGGTGTGAGCAGTGAAGGAACTACAGGAGTTTTGCGTTATGATCCTCAATTCTTGTTTAGATTTTGTCCCTTAAAAATATGTTGATCAGAGTGTGTGTTAATCCCCAAGTTAAGTTACTTTGTTGCTGGATTTCAGTCAGAATCAATCATTAACTTAGCTATTGCAAATAACAGTTCAATTCTTGGAAATTTAAGGTCAGTCACACACTGATTTTAATTCTTGCTTATAATTTAATAACTACAGTAAACAGTTGAATGTACAGAGTTATTAAAATCTCCAGTGAAAAGGGAATTTGTAGGTGATACTCATACATTTGAAATAAACTTGCTTTTCATGAATTAAAAGTCAATACTATGAACATAATGGCCATTTGCACTTTATAGGTGTTTTAGGCAAAGCTTGACAGTATATTTGTTTGGATTTAGTTATTTGAATTTTAAAGTAATAATATCAAATGTATTCAAAATTGGTGCTAGATTAAGTGTTAGAGGAATTTAGTTCTGAAGAAATAAAATATATTAGATACTACAAGGCCTATTGTTACTGGATATTCTGAAAATCGAGTACATAGACTGTAAAGATTCTCTATGCAGAGTCTCTGGCTGAAATTGGACAAAGTGACTTTGTGCAATTTCAGAATTATTTTAAGAACAAAACTACAGACTGCAGGTATTTTTACCATGAGGTATAATGATACCACAACAGAAAAGTTGCAGAATTGAATTCAGCAGTATGTTGTATGCATGGATTGAATGTTAAGTGTGTGAAAAGTTGTGTAAAATCTACCATTTAAAGGTCATTTACATTTGATCAATTTACATCAATTACATTTGATAGCCAATTATAATCTTTTATTTTCAACAGTATCTCATTTAATAACTTAAGAAGCTGTTGAAAGATTTTGTGAATAATTTGTTTAAATAGGATCTAAAGTTGGGTTGGGGACCAATGCTCTTATTGCATTTGAATGATAACATTCTGGAAAGGTCGAATAGTATCATAAGTATGAGCTGAATATGTTGGCCATGTCTGTAAAAGAAGTTCTTCTGATTACCAAGGAGGATATAGAGTTTCTTTAATAGAAAGTTTTTGATATGCATTAATGATTCTGTTACAATTTTCAGCCAGAAAACTTGGGCTAGGGAAGGGGAGACTGCATTTATGATAAAAATCCATGCAGTTATTCTTTTTTTCAATGTTGTATATATTTTGTAAATTGAGTAAATATATTTTTCTAAGTGAAAATTGATATCATTACATTAATTTTTGAGCATGCATGTATAAATGTATTAAAATACCTGAACCAATGTTTTTTGGTATTTTAGTGACCCTTGGTAACTCATTCAAAAGAACTTTGTAGCACAAACAATAAATATCATAAGCTACTAACACACTTGAATCTATTGCTTATCAAACACTATGGCTCTACTTAGCATTGCATTATTTTTGTGCTGTTTAATCATGTTTTCACCAAGCTGTTGAATTCCTATGCCAACGTTGATGTATGCCAATGGTTAACCTTTCAAAGACTCATCTCTTAACTATGCCTTAAAATATGCGTAATAATTACACCTACTCTTGCTAAATTTCTGGTGACCCAAGAAAAATTCTTGTCAGTGGAAGGCTACTGTCTACAGTCTGTTTTGACATCAAGAAATCTTTGCAGCTTCTTTTAAAAATGCCAGATATCTTGGAAGTTTATTTAGGTGAGATTCAGATTAAAAGGTCTTCTTCCATCTAACCTGACATCAGTTTGATTGAAAGTGAGGGAAATCTTGCTTTGGGTGTACATTTAGAAGTGTGCATATTTTACATTGTGATAAATTGCATTGTTTTTCGGAACAATATCGAATCTGCTTTGATACAACTTTCAAAGTTCAGTTCTTTGCTTCAATAACAGAGCTCAAATCATATCTCATGATTGAAAATCTTCATCATATCATGATACAATACATTAATTTGACAATGATTTCAAATACCTTATAGTATAAGGAATTTAATAGATTGTTAATATTTTTACATTCTGGGGAATCCATCAAGTTTAGATCTCTGCAGGAGCATTAAAATTTTTTTGATCTGCTCTGAATATCATTTGACTTATTTTCTGCAAGAAATCAAAGTTATTGTCTTTCTGAATTTTTAATTATTTCAGCGATATTTGCTGTCCCTTTTAAATGTTATCAAAATTTACTTTCTTTCATCATTCTTTTTGCTTATTAACTGTAATTTCCTTGTAGATGAGAATTATATCATTGTTTTTGATATAACTATTTGTAGACAGTTTTCTATGCATTGATCTTTTATAATTTATTTTTTTAATTGTGATGACCGTTGCTATTTTATTGATAGAAAGATTGGAATATATCTCTCTCTTAAGCTTTTTACATCTGGATTCATTTACTGTAATGCATTAACAGGTATAATTCTCCTGCTTTTAGAAATTGTGCTTAAGAAGTTTGTACTATATAACATATTTTATTGTATCCTCATTGAATAGGCTTTTGACTTATCTTTTTAATCAATGTTTTTGCCTAAGTTTTTGTCTTTGCAATAATTTATATTTAATATATAATTATATATTAATATATATTATATATAATTAATTGCATGAAAATCCCAGAATGTTGTTGTTCATCTACTAACAATGGAATAATTTACATTACTATTATTTATCAAGAAGCTAACTTTGATTTCATATAAACATTTCTCTCTATAGCATTAAATTATCAATACTCTTTTAGTAATAGTATGCTGGTAATTAAAATTTCCACAGACTGCTGATTGGCATTGCTTTTACTTAATGCATTCATATTGAATGTTGGTAATTTATGAGATTTGGAAGCTTTTAATGTTTCACACAGAGCAGATTATGAATTCCTGCTGACCTGCATAGGCTTAGGAAAGGCATGCATTCAATAGAATCATTCTATCATCATTTTAATGATATATACTTGTGACATATACAAATGACAATGACATCCATCTTTTAATTATACTTCAAGTGAGCTAAGTGAAACTTACCAGTTGTTTGGATCTTTGTATTCCAACTAAGTTATTGTGATATGATTGTGACATTTCTTCAGCAAACAACCCTTATTTTTCGTTTCATTCTCATTTTGACCAGTATTATTGTATATTGTTTTGGTAATATTTGTGTCCTTGATTAATTTTGCCATTTACAAAGACTGAAGTTGTTTCTGTTCCAGCGTTGTCTCTGAAAGTTAGGAACATTGTAGTGTTTCTCTCTGTGGTGTTCCATTTTGGCTGGATGGCCTTAACGACTAGCCCAATGGGACCAAAATGAAGGGCGCTGGGTTTATTTAACAAGAGGAATGAATAAATCTCTCATCTGTTCATCTGTATGACTTCTGGTGCCCTTCAGTGTTCAGTGGGCTTTTGCTGTTTATGAATTTGTGTCTCGGAGCACCAGTTGTGTTCAGTGCGATCATTGTAAGACTTATTAAGTGGTGCGTATCCGTCCAGCAGCTGCAGAAAATGTGACAACTGTGACTAATAATAAAAGCACAGGAACTAGCACAGCATATATGTAAATTTAAGAAACATCCGTGGATTTCAAAGCTGAGATTGCCAGCAAATTTGTTTGCAGTAAGGATCCATAAAATGAATTTTTCTTATGGTAGTGAAAGAAGGTGGGAGTGTTTAATTGTTCATTTGTATAGTATTTATTTATATTTATTATTTTTATTACTGATGTTTTGGTCTATGGAATATGTAGATATTCCCTTCACTCATTCGGTTGTGTTTCTTCAGTAGTGTTTACCCTTAATCTTTTGTTTTGACAAAATTTTGTGTTTTTTGTTTGGAACAATAATCAAACCATCAAAGATGGTGTTGGAGAGGATGTTATTTAAAATTGAAGAATTATTTTATAAGTGTAATCAGTTATCTCAAAGTGATGGAATTGGATTTAAGGCAAGAGGTCACTAGTACATATTTAGCATGAATGGGCTATATTTATGCTGTTACATTCAAGTTGTCTGTAGACAAATACAAATAATTTCTCTGCATATGTAGTGATGGCACTGCTGGATTTCCTCTGCATTCAATGAGCTTGAAACATGTTTACATATACTGGTTTTCATTTTATCATGTTTAACATTGGATACACAGAATTGTGCATCATTTCATTTATGCCATATTCAAAGATAATGAAAACTGTAATCCAGGAAATAACCAAGAAAGTTCTTGTCACATCAAATTGCTCTCAGAATCCAGATTTACTTGCAAGTGAAGTCGTTGTAAAGATCTAATATCTCTTTAATTCAGTTTTTCTGGGTTATGTTTAATTTTAAGCCCCAATAATAATGAACAATATTTATTAAAAGCAGTGAAATGTATAATTTGTTGTCTGGAAGAAAATGCCATACGGTGATTTTTCTGTTTAAGAAAAATTTAAAATCCAGTTGTGAGAAAGCCATGGTTCTTATTCTAATAGGTATTGCCTTATGAATCAGGGTAATCAAATGGAAGAAATCGCACACATTTTCTCTTAAATGTACAAATTGTTGGTTTGTGATTTTAGCCTTTTTAAAAAGTTGGGGTTATTTTGTTACGATCTGTGCCTGTAAACTTCTATGAGTATGAGAAACAAATGGTTCTGGTTAAAATACAGGTATAGTGAGATGTCATCTACATATATCCATGCATCAATAAGTGATTAATGGTAATGTCATTTGGATAATTGAGGTGTGATATTCAATTAGGGAATATTTAAAAATCATGGGAAGAGGGAATATAATGATATCTCTTTTTTCTTAAATACATATCCTTATTGTAGTGTAATCTCATCGAATTTACAATATAAACGATAACTTTCTGTGATTAGATATCACTTAGCCTGTTCACCTTTTAAGTCATTCATCTATCGTGGTTTCATTTTTTGTCAACACATTTTGTTTATAATGTGGAATGTATCTATTCTGGTTTTATATATCCGTGTTGTCATAAGTTTTCATTCAAAGTCTGGTTTGTTTTAATGTTAACTGTGTATTAATCTTGGTGATGTTTGAATTAACATTAGTTTTCTTACATTTGCCATTCCCCTATGTTGTATATTAATTCTTTGATCCAATATATACAAACCTAGGAATCATGTGGATAATAGTACAGCTCTGAAAGTAATTTTAAAAATAATATAAAAAATTTCTTATGCACTTTGTTTAGGTAAATAGAATAAGAAATGCTCAATGCAATAAAAATTCTATGCAGCTGATAGGAAGAATAATACTTTTGTCCTGTAAATTGTTTAGTTATAACTACATGGTACCAAAAAGATATTTCATTCTATCGATTGATAATAAGAATGGAATATGCCTTCATTAATTAAAATATTCTGTAAAATCTAATTAGTATTTTAGTATTCAGATAATATTTTTTCACTATGATATATATGATTCTATGGTACAAGATTGAGTCATTCCAGTTGGGGGCTTGAAGTCCATGGATGACATGGAATTGTGTTCTGAAACTAGTTCCATAGGAATTCTTGAAATATAAAAATCATTGAGAGACCACTTTTAGAGCTAATGAATGTTGTTTATCTTCAATGTAATAACTTTTGTTGCCTTATGAAGTGATTTTATATTTGTGTATTACATCTCCATACTCATTTTCTTGAAACATTCCATTAAGTTATTCTGCATTTATTTATTTTAAAAGCTAAAGTTTCTATATGGCTGAACTGTACACAGATCCTTGTACACTGTTATGTTGGTGGTAGGATTTGTTAGTAGCAAATAAAAGTAATTTAAAATTAATAAAACGTGAAGAATCATTTATGGTCCAGCATTGTCATTATATAAAGTTAATATTTTTGGAGGTAAATTTTTTCTTGTGCAAAATCATTTCCTGTGTAAGATTTTACAAGGGATAGAAGTTTCCTAACTAACCTGATTAAAATTTGGGCAATAGTACATTTTGTTATGGAGATTTTGGGATGTAGTACTGGAAAATAGCATTTACGTTATGTTTATTTTCAACATTATGATCTCATTGCCTTCAGTTGATAGTTGTTAATTTGTTTAAAACTTGTCAAAATTACTTGCTATATTACTTTGCTGAAATTAGTCTAAAATTACATGATGTTATGAAAAGATTTTTACAATGCATCAAAATGGAACAATCTTTGATTAATTAGAACATTTTATATAAGTTACTCTGAAAAATTGTTGCTAAAAGAAGCAGTTCTAACTCTAGACTCTAGCAGAAAAATTTTAATTTGCTATTATCCAATTTAAGTGATTATTTTTGAAAGGTTATCTGCATATAAATCTTAATCTAACGAAATATAACAAACAAGCATTCAAGTCACCCATGCCAATAAATGGTAGTATGCATGAAAAGACAGTAATAATTGTCTATTATTGATAAAGATGCCAATGGATTTCATTAATCCTCTGTAGCAGTGTTTCCCAAAGTTTTTCATGCCACTACCCCCTTGGTTCCACACAAGACCAAATTCATAAAGATTAAAACATATGTGACCAAATCAGGAGAATGAAAGAAGCAAGATAAGTACTACAATAATGAAAACATCTTCCAAATTGTGCTTTTTTAATTTTATGTTGTTATATTACTGTCTAGCATCCAATGTTATTCAAGTGAGAAAAAAAGATGATCAGTAATGGGAAAAAATTTCCTAAGTAAAGTGACCCCTGGGTAAGTCCAGTATCCCTAGAAGGACATTATCACCCACTTTAGAAATCACCTCCCTATTGGATGTATAGGTATGGGCAACCATTGGCTAGAATATGTAATTTAGCTTCAGAAAACTAAATCTTGCTGAAATGATAAGCCTCCTTTTACTCACAATATTGTCGAAACACATCCATTCATGGGTATTGTTTGTTTGGAAGCCATATGAAAATAAAATTTGAATAACTGATTCATTTGTAACAAAAGGAAATTTTCAAAACACTTCAGAATAGTCTATGGGAAAGACATGACTTGAGGATCGAAAGTTATCAATGCCGTCTCTATAGCATAAAGTATTGTTTTGAAACGTAAGAAATCTTGAAGGAATGTAGTTTATGTAATTCCACTAGATGTCACACGTGTGTTTACAGCATCTTCGTCTATACGAACTTCATTTCAATTGGCGCCAATGAGGACAAAGATCTACTTGGTGAATAAAGAACGAGATGAAAAATACTACAAATTCTCTGAGAATAAGAACAGTTGTCCTTTATATATCTGTGATAACCTGTTAAGAGGAAGTTCGTGGTTTTTGTTATCATGAACATTATCGATTAAGATCCTGAAGTTGTGAAAGATAGCTGCCCTTAGGTAGTGAAGAAAATGTTAGATCTTACTGGAAATATTTTATTCATCCAAGCGAAGTTCTATGAAAACTGTTGGTGAACTTTAAAATGATAAAGGCAAGTGGTTAATTTTTCCAATTATGAAATTTCAAAGCTATTTATTCAACATTCGTTAAATTAATGATTTATCGTATACTCCTTTCCATCTGTGGTACTTTTTTCGCCGTTTTCAACAACTGATTGAAACAGATGACTTTAGGTATCTAGTGCAGTTAATTATAACTGTAGACTTAAATGTACTAAGATATTTTAAATCTTAGGCAGAATATATTTGAGAAAGGAGAAGATATATCAAATTGTCAAATGTACACTATTTATAATAGTAAAAAGATTACTTCTTGAATTCCGTTATTTTCGTTGATTTTCTATTATTAATTTGGAGTGCTTTACTTCTCTGTAATTATTTGAAAGATTTCTTGGCAACATTAGCAGTAAATAAGTTAGGATTAAGAACTCTCTCATAATTTAACAGCCTCTTACTCATGCTACTGCTTGTGAGATTTACGTGAGAAAAAACTCAAGCTAATCTCATTAAAGTATATGTACACGATTATTGACAATTTTATGAAATTCTGTTTTTTTCATTATTTTAAGCATTCTGTTGGTACAAAAATTCCATCCCCTTCAAGCAGTGATTATATATGTATAGATAAGAGTAAATTATTTTAAATATGATTGGTTTAATCAACGACTTTTGGTTAGTTCTTAATCCTTGCTTGAGCTTGAAATGAAGGCCTCAGATCTGCTATCATATTTTATGCCTAAAAAATTTTGTGTTCTTGCTCTAGCAGTGAATCTCAACCTTAGTTTCTCCGCGGTACACTTACGCATCAATTCAAACATCGCTAAGTATATCATAAGCAGATTTTAACATTAGTTAGAATTTTTGTTTCTATGAAACTATATTTGAAGAATTATAATTTTTAATTTCGAAATTCTGATTATATTGTCAAAATTAAAGCACCTCGAAGAGTAGGGGGAGTGGGATGTATGGATAATTAAATATTATCGCGTTGTTTAGGAAAGCTTTCTTGCGGAATCTACTGTTTGCGATGTATTTCTTCTAAAAACGCTAAGAAATATATCCTTTTTTGGGTAAAAATAATAACTGTTGCATTGAGCCTAGGTCTAACAGTCCGGAAAGTATCGGTCACGCGGTAAAGGCAATCCCGTGGTTAATTTAGTCACCTTCCACCTCTTTCAACCCTAAAAACTTTTGTCCTAAAAGAGCGGCGCCTGGTCAAGCTGCCTTTCTCTAAAGACAGGTCCGCCGATCAGCTCATTTCTTACCTTTTCACGGCGGGTCTATACCTCCACCCACTCCATCCCACAACATCAACAACCGCCAACTAGCGCCACTAGTCGGCCTATGCCCCAAACGTCGACTCCCGCTGGTTCTTCGCCTTCAGTAGTCGCGTCTTCGTCAAAGGAGTGTGATAGGTTGTGAGTAGTGTCTCAAATCTGGATTGGAATGCCGGCCGAGCCACCGCCATGCACCCGCCTGCCGGGGGCAGCCGCGCCTCCAAGGGCTACGTCGCCCTTCCCTTCTCTTTCACCCGTTTCCTTCTCGACTTACCGCGCCGCTTTATCAGAGCTACGGCAACAGGTGGGTGGATGTACAACTTTTCCTATGTTTCTCTTTTGGGACCTCTTCTGGAGGGCCCGGAGTCCTTTCCCCCTCCCCTGGGAAAGCGGATACTCAAAGCGTAACCTCGGGTTTGCGTCGCGGCCGATGCAAGTGAAACGATGTGGATTTATAATCACGTTCATTGTCATAGAATCATATTTCGTGAGAATTCCGAAGGAGGTGGCATATTTCGGCGGTGCAGAGATTGGTTATAGCGAGTGATGGACGGAAGTGATTCCTACAAGCGAAAGAAACGAGAAAATCAGTGCATATTAGGATCAGTTTGCCGTTCACTCGTGACTTTTTCTCCCAGGAATTGGAGACCTCAGTTTTTTACGAGAGGTATTTTATATACAAATTGTCTCTGAAATCGCTCAATGCGTGGGTGGCCTTTTGTTATGACCAGAGGCGAGCATGGCGTATTTTCTTGATCTAACAATCGCTGCCTAATAAAGTTCGCATTGAAAACATTTGGTCTCGGATATTAGGATCATTATCATTTTTATAATGTCAATCAATAATATGGAAAAATTAAAAGTTATTAAGGAGCAGTATGCATGGTCATCAGGTTGCATTCACGCGGCGATGACCTAGGAGACTTCAACGGAGGCAACTAATATAAGAGTCTATATCGTTTTAGGGTCAAAATAACTTATGCTTGTTAATTAGAGTGCATTTACACGTCGGCGATGGTCGCGGAGACTCTGGGCGTCGTTATGCGGTACGACGTTAAGCGGGAGTCCTCGCAATGCAATTAAGGCCGCGTAAGACAAAACGAACGTGTTTCGCGGGAACGAAGGACGTGTAATGTTTGCATCCGTCAATGGATCGAGAGTTTTTAGTAAGGGAGGTGACGTGGGAAGTGAAGCCCCTTCCTCCGCCCCCACGTTTCTTTCTATAGCGCGGACAAATTCCTGCTGCGCCTCTCCTTTACTGTAAGCCTTCCTTCCGCTTTCCGTCAGTCGTGGGTCGGAGGGCATCACTCGTGGTATTTTCACAGGGAAGTCCTCAAATGAGATGCGAAGCGGGGAGACCAGAGTTCGTTTCTCTGTCGGGTCATCTTACAGGGGGACGTGGAGGTGTCCTTTTCCAAATCAGGTGCGTGATTTGTTGCTCCATTGAGGGTAGTTCTTCCCAGGAGTCGAGGATTTCCTATTCCGCCGGCGTTGTCTTAATAAGGAACGGATTTCTCGACCGTGAAATGTGTGATGTCATCCCTGAAAAGATCGGAAGCGTTACCTTATTTTGGTCCCGTATGTTTGAGCTAGGAAGAACTAGAGCTACATTCTTGTGCAGTAGTAGAAATCCTACATAGCGAATTTAGGAAGTAAGACGTTGATTGGTATATGACAGGCCGGCCGGAAACTTCTGACTTATTTTAGTTTCCGATTCTCTTGTTTGAAGTATTTACTTGCGTCTGCAATTTAAATGTCACTACGTTTTCTTGAAGTTTAAATTGAGAGATAATTAATGAAAATTAGAAAAATAGGTGAGAAATTATTGGACTTAAAAATAATTATTCACTTGTTTGCTAATTATCTGCCTGTTGTAAGCACTAATTTTTTTCCTTTAATATCTTATGCATGGTGAAAAAAGCATTTATACCTGTGTAATTAAAAAATCATTTTAGGGTATTCCGTGCTAATTTCCGAATCGGCATAAGTCGTATTCGATAGTTGAAATTACTTAGCGATGTGAATTATAGTAAATAAGGATTACAGAGTGACACTAACACGAATAAGTGAAACCAGATTAATCACGAAAGAAAAATAATTAATGAATTGAATTAGAACAATAATCGAAATAATGATTTGTAGAAAGGAATATTTAATTGAAAATCTGTAGTACCATTCCGTTAAAGCTGCTGAATTGCATTCCAAGCATGAATTCAAGAGGTTTAAGGTCAACTGTCCAGTCGCTTTAATCGTGAATGTTATCAGTTTTCAAGCTATGTAATGGAGAATTTGCTATAAATTTTCCATTCTAGCAATCATATTACTAGAAAAAACTATCAAGAGAAATTGTTAGTATTAGCTCCGTGATTTAATTTTAACCAAACAATAATTTGATAGTTGTAATTAAATTGATATGTTAAAAATTACTTAATCGATTGACCAAATTTTAATTAAATTAGTTATACAGTTATTAATTAATTTAATTGCCTTTGAAAATTCTATTCCTAAATTTATCATGTAGCTATAAATTATTTTCAGCTGAATCGAGGAAAGGAATAATTAATTTTAATAAATGGCTAAAGTTTTCGGAAATTTAAAATGTGACCACAGTGTAAGTATACGTGGCTATAATGTGACCCTATATTTTTTTAAGTTCAATCACATAGTGAAACTCCTGAATCACCGCGTGGCAGTGACGTCGAGCTCCTCCATTACGCTCAAAAGTACCATTTAAATGGGAGCCATGCATCGTGAAAGTAGTATTTTAGAAAGTGCCTTAACGAGCCGATCAAATCAAAATTGATAGCCACCTAACCGACCGCATGCACAAGTGAACCTAATGCTCTTATATTGCCGTCCTCGATTCCAGTGCGTTGAACCCAATTAACACATTTTTAAGCATTTGTATGCCTTAGTGATTTATATAGCATCGCCGAGGGGGGAGGGGAATCTTTTTTAAATATCTTGGAGCAGATTCTAATCAATCGTAATTAAAACATACCTCCGCTCCCGGAGGCTATTTTAGAATGTTTCTGAGTTGTCATTAGATTAATCAGCCCGAAGGCTGGTCAAATCATCAACCATTAGCTACCAGAAGCTATGGCAAGGGAATGAGGTTGGAAGTGGAGTGAGATATTTAAGTCTTTGTTCTCCTCACAGAGCCAGAATTAAATGAATGGTAGAAGTCCCCGGATTTCGGCACAATGACCCTTTGCATAACACTTGTCATAGCATTCAATGAGGAGCGAGTAAATCCATTATTCATTATCATTCATACCTCAGTGGCTTTTCTGTGGTCACATCAAGAGCGAGACTAAGAAAATGAGAGATGATGAATTTCTCTTTATCCTGTACTACAAGACAAATGAAAATAATCCATTCATCAATATATATTAGCTGAAAGAGAACCTTGACGTGCGGTAAATATCAACACTACCATAATTAAATGCTGCCATTGGTTATCTGATGATAACATGCATGGCGCGCTTGTATTGAAATTTTATCTAAATATATATGAATTTAAGGGGAATAATTTCATATACGCTCTTATTTTTCCTCTTCAGGCTACGGTTAGGCCCCTGTTAAATTTATATTTATCTATGCTTATCAGTTAAAATTCAGTCAAAGAAGTATTCTCTCCATTCTTTGCGCATACTTTCAGAGAACAGAGATTAAAAACTTCGAGCGGAATATTAACTAAAAAGAAATTTAACTAACTTTAAATGTTTTGATTACTAATTTGGATTGGTGGGACATACATATGTGATATGATATGTTCATTCTGATGGACTGAAATGGCTATGGAATTGATTAGAAGTTAATAATTTTGGGTTAGAGATTAAAGGATGGAGATATATTATTAATATTATATTAATTTGTTACGGAATAACAATCCACGGATTCTGGTATAGAGGTATCAGATATAGATTATCGATTAAGTGAAATTAAAATCCGTCATTCTTGACCGTGGAGTTTATTACTTTACTTTAACTACTTTGACGATAATTGAGACAGGGTAGTGTTTACTGACATCAAGTTGTAAAAAGAAATAATTTTAAAATAGATTATATCCTATCGGTATTAATGAATTGCGTACCCTAGATCAGTGTCCTATAATGATTACTTTCTTCTATCTCTTTCAAATTCTTGGAATCAAAGCTAGACATCTGCTAGTTTCGGTTCTCTTTCGAAACTAATGGTAGAAATATTTTGCGTGAAATTTAAAATGTCATTTCCATCATTGTGAAATACCAATAAGGAAATTAAAAAATTTTAATTATCGCAAAATTTAGCACTTATAAAAGATAGCATTACAAGAGCCCATAATTATGATGAGGAAATACTTGCGGCAGCCGTATTAGTATGCCACGGAACAACGCTTAAGAAACTCCGCTTCAGATCTCTGTGAGATTATAGTTTACATTTATTAAGAAATAATGCCATATTAACTCACCTTTTCTAGGCGTTCAATTTGGAGAATACATTTTACTTAATTCTAATCATATAATTACACGTAATAATAATTCCTAACGGATTATTAATCGGTTATTAATTTTGATGATGTTTAATCATGAGTGACGGAGTATCAAAAGGCTTCTTCATAATTGTTCCTCCTTATGTACAATTTAGTTTATCCTCCGCTGACCTTCATTATGATTGCATTCTTGAATGAATTAAGAAGCAATTCTTTGGAATACCCATTGCTTTCCTTTTCATCAGACGAAGGAAACGGAAAGTCGGTGATGATTCTCGAGATGTTCTCAATGGTCCTTTATTTCGTTTTTTATCCTTTCCCTTATCTATCTTCGTCTGACATCCCTTACCTCCTTCCCTCTCTTTTCTGCCATTCCGCTTGGATAAACTCTTTCAACATAGCCTCCTATCTCAACATCTGTCACTTCCTCTGCCACGCCGGTTGGACCCCTTCCCACGTTACTCAAAACCTTTCATTCATCGCCTTCGAAAACTCTTATAACCGTTAACAAGTTACGTATGTCGATCTTCTAATACCAACCTTCATTTGGCATATTACCAACACCAGTCAGCGTACATTTGCATTCATAATTTCCCGCGCTCACATTTCACTTTTGGTCGCGAATCTCTCACTACGACTCCTTTGTAGTTTCCTGAAGATATCTTTGATGCTCAGTTTGCGCTCTCGACTCGATCGAAGTAGCTGTTATCAAGTAAGAAATTCTTCTCTGCGCGCCAAAACTCCTTAAAAACTGCGCAGAATAATGCAAGGTGCTGTGGAAATTTAGAAAGGAAAGTTCGAATTATACTCTCTCCCAATATCTATGAAATCTACAGGTTTCGATAAATAATTGTCGTCTAGATCCTGATAATTTGATTTTTAAAAATAAATGATTCCTGAAATACGGTGGAATTAGCTCCACACAAAGGTTCTTTTTCTAGCTTTAATGCATTCCAATATAAAGGTGACGAAGAATCAAAAATGAGTTGGAAAACAGGAAGAGAAATAGCAAAATAACTTGGAAATGCTTCCAGGAATCTTCTAAATGATAAAAATCTAAAAACGCGCAGTAAACAAATGCTTGGTGAGTTTCTAAGTTGTGATTTATCGACAGATCATGATTTTCATGTCTGCAGAAGTCCGCTTCGATCTCCGTTTTACGTCTCGTCAGGTTAAATACCCTGACATTCCTTTTTAAAGCTTGTTTTCTCTACTCTACTTCACCCTTTATATCACTCAGCAACTTGTATATTTGTCTTCGTCTCTATCTTTTCCCTAGTTTTTTTTCTCATTTCGTAGGTTGTAGAAATCGTTTGTGGTATTATTGATACTAGTTCATTATACTCTATGAATTGCGGTAGAATCAAATGAATAATCTGGTACCGATTCCTCCAGATACACTACTTCGGCTTACTTTCATAAAACTCTTGTAAAGTACCTCAGTTTGTTTGTCACCTGGCCAAAGAATTGTAAAAATGGAGTATATTCTCAAATACGCACTTACTACACTGTTACAAATTCATTTACAGTATATAGTGACAAATAGTTATCTTTCGAGATCAGTGCTTCCTGCTACCTTATTTTAACGAATGTAGTTTTTGTTATTTTTGCACTGGATTGAGTAAATTGCGTATTAATTTATTTTCGTCTCAATCTTGTTCACAGCTGTGACAATAAGAAAGCTTCTGAGACATGAGTGATTCTGAATAATGGTATCACTCCTTATCGAGTATCGCTATAAAAATTATTGTTTAGAGGGTCAATTTTCTGAGCTTCCGTGGACCACTCATCCACTCATAGCCTTCTTGCTCAGAAAAGAAAGCAAGTGAACACTCACCTCACCCCTCACCTAAAATTTGTATGCCTCATTCCATATCCAGAAGTTTTGGAAACTAACGGTGGAGGGATTAAGGTGTATACCGGCCTTCGGACACAAATTTATATGTGATGTTCTATTTTTTCTTCCTCGTGGTACTATGCTTATTACCTTATCGTAAGACTTACCTGCTACATCCTGTTTTCTATATCATAACACTCAAGGAATTATAAAAGCAACGACGATTGGTTAATACCCTTGACATAGCTCTTCATGAATTAAGATTAACTGTTTCTTTGGAATCACATCTTCTCGTCTTTCTTAGAAGCGAGTCTATCTTCCTTTAATCTTCCGTGAAATATGTCTTCCACATTCTTGCCTTTGTTTCATTTCCGGCGAGGTCTCATCCGGCGAATGTCGTTCCCTCATCTGTATAAAACGAGCCGGAAATGTTATTTGAATAGGAGCGTTGAAGTCTCCATTGTCTTGCTCTTATGCGAAGGAAGAATGGACCATCTGTAATGAAATGGAACCTAATAAAACACTGGGGATGTCTAGTCTGACATCGATTTGAATGTGCCAAGTTATGCACTCATTTAAATATCAAATGATCCCGACTTTCAAAAATTACTGATTAATAGCGGATTATTTCGTTCTCTATCATTTTCACGACTTCTATCGACAGAAACCAACGCTCCACATTTTCAGCGTATTGTCATATACATTTTCAAGTTACTTGCTAGATACAGTAATTGTTAGAGCAATGCGTGGTATTCAGCTTTTCTCGTTTTTTCCAGGTTGATTAATTCTTTTATTCTCTAGTTCATTGTCCCCTACGGATTAATTAGGTTTGAATTAACTTCAATGACACTTCAGTCATGAAATTTGTTATATTTAGTTGCAGTTATAGTTGATGCAGAAAACTCTACGATCAGGATTTTCACAATGTTATGCTTACTCTCAGGAAATTATTTTGTACCTCAAAGAATAATGTGCATTCACGATGGAATGCTTGAAGTGTTAGAATGAGCGGTAAATTATGTGGAGCATTGGTATCTTCCACGTGGAAACTCATTGTGCCCCTACGTCGTTGTATAATCAATCTGGAGTGTCATCTCCTTAATATAAGTTGCTTATCCATCTTATAGACTACATGGAGTACTTTGCCTGCTCCTTTATTCACTTGACCAGATATTTGTTATAAGTCAATCTTACAATTGGGTATGAATTTATTTCACAATATTTTTATGAATTTTTTCTTTATGAATCTTTTTGTGAGATTTTATGTTTTATGATTCAGTGAGCTATCGTATTTGTTTAGTAGCAATTATTATTATCAATTGTCTCAAAATAAATGGAAAGCGCAAATAATTGTTATCAGCATTAATTTCTGCTTAGAGTTGAAATAAACAACTCATACTGATACTCGTTTTGCTTTGTAAATATAACATGGGGCCTGTTTTGCCTAATGCAAACTTAAAATTTCTCCATTTCTATGATATTTTATGATATAAACAAAGTCGATGACTGGAGGATGTTGGAATGTTTTCTCAGTAGCTCTCTTAATATTCTATCTACTTTTTTAGCGGACCAGAATCACTTTTACTCTGAATATCTTCTAATTCTTATCCATGGTAGTACGTGACATTTGGCGAGTTTCTTCTATTTACAAGAGTGCGACCGCTGATGTGTATCCATGTTTACATAAAACCGCGAGTGATACGGCCGATGTTTATGTTGCGTCAGGGATTTTGAGAAGGTAGTTCCTTCATGAGCGTGGGTGCTTATTCTCGCTTGTGGAGAGATATCTTGCCAGCTCAGGAGTCGTAGGCCTTGGTTCTGTGCTTGATTGGAGACCTTGAAGAGTCTGGGTTGTGACTCTCCTGTGCTTGGTCTATCTCTGCTCGAGAATTCCCATGTCTCTTCAGTAGATACTCTCGCTAGACTGTGTTAGTGGGGTACTAGAGTATTTGTCATACAATTTGGTCGGTATGTTTTAAGAGGCAACTTCTGGGCCCCCCATTCATCTCTGAGTATAATAAAATACTACAAAATGAATTCAGAATTAGACTATTAGTAAAAGAAGGTTTTGTAAGAGTAGATCTGATAAAAAAGTTGCAATATCCGAAAGATTTTATGAATGACATTCTTTCAACGCAGGAAGAAGAATATCTATTGATTTTCTACTTTTTTGCGCATTTATAAAATCTCGTAAAGCTTCTTTTTACTCTTTCTCGATCTATTTAGGCTTTAAAATATCATATGAGGGATACTTAAACTCTCGATTTCGTCCATTTTTAAAGGGGAAAAAGGAGCGGATTAAGGAAATAGTTAACTTTTTCACGCATTCATTAGTTTTTTTGCGTTGGATTTTTTAAAGAATCACAGCATTATTGCACAAAGACAATGAGAGATCTTAATTTTACGACGCTTTTAAGAGGAATTAAAAGTTTTATTTCGAGAAATAATATGAAGGACTGATTTGATCCTGCTAAACTGATCATCTCAACGTTGCAGTGACAACTTCGCTATCAAAAAGTGATGAGTATTTTATAATAGCCATAATTCTTAAATTAATCGTATTATGACTTCTTCAAAGATATAATTGGTATTTTTCTTTTACGATCCGGGAATAATCTTCTGAAAAACGACTTGAAAAAATGTGACCTGATCATGCTCTTTATAAATACTCTCTGTGTTCAATTCGGAAAACAGAGCTGTTAATGTTGCTCGTAGTAATTTTAAGAGTTATTGGCACTTCATCTCTAATAAATAAATAAATATATATTTCTCTTTCCATCAAATTAGGATTTTCGAATTGATTTCATTTCGTTTCTTAAGTGGAGTTTCATTCTGACGTCCATCATATTATCAAATATTTCTGAGGCGTTATGCCATTTTTAATTATTCTCCAACAAAGACTTGGCTCATACTTCCCATTCATAAAGTGATGAAGCTGGTATGGGCATAAATTTTCATAATTCCTCTTACGGTAAACTCATACACTGTGAGAATAATAGGAAAATTCCTCCGTGAACACCTTGGAGGTGACTAAATTTATAATTGCGGAAAAATGTCTGTCTGTTAAGTCATCAGTCATCACCAGAAGGTTGGGTGGCTTCGGATAGTCAAGTGGATTCATCATTGGTGAAAGCGGTCCCGAGTTCGATTCCCGATGGGAGAAATGCGAAATAACACTAGACACGTGCGAAATTACCCAAGATGACGAAGAACTTTTCTGAAATACTATTACTACCGAAAGCTGGTTGAATCTTCATTCTCTCCAGCATTAACTAAAAAAAAGTGCGTTTGGTAAGTGAGATAGTCTCCCTTGATCATACTTCTGATTGAGCTGTATGCTATTACTGAAAAACTTCCACGTAAGTGAAGCACAAAGACCTTAAGAATAACATTTTCATAGGATTCAATGTGAGGTAACGAATACCATTCACATTACTCATACTTCAGTCAACTTCTTACAGTCACAACCATGATCAGGACGGAGACAAAAGTTAACGGAGGATACGCTTCCTCTATCCAAAATACAAATAAAAAATATATTATCAATTAGGTAGCGGGAACGTAGAAAAAGAAATGCGGAATTAAGAAAGAAACCATATCAGTCATAATTAATTTACAACGTTATTTTTTTCAGTATCTTAAAAGTGCATTCATTTCCAATGCGTGTAATTACCACCGAATAAGTATCCCAATCCTTCAGCAGAGATTTACTCTATTGTCTGTACATTAATTACGCCAGTCGAATTCTAATTAGTGGGCTGAAATTCTCTTGAGCATTCCAATTGCGAGTCAATTTAAATTCGACGTCGTCCGCATGCAGTTGCGCTCAATCTGGTGGTTAAGTGCTCGGAGTTAATGCATTTCAAATGTGACGTGTTAGCCGTGGCGCCAACCCTTTGTGCCTCTGTCTGCAGCCACACCCCTCGTCCAAGACCCTTTTGTCTCAGCTTTAGACAATGTTAAGAAGCCTCATAGCGACATTATCATTTGCATCATCTTCTGCTGGTGGATTTCGAGTTGCATGGCGAAGCAGAATTCCTCTTGAAAAAGAATATATGTTTGGGTGCCAATTCGCACCTGTGAATTTGTATTTCTCATTTATGGCCACGATTTCGTGATCTGCCAATCATTTCGCGGCAAAAATTTCGGAGAATTCAGAAATGTTCTGTAAACTCGTTGATTTCGTCAACTTTAATTTTGTTAGCTATTTAATTTAGTTTTCCAGGAATCGCGACGTCCATGTATTTTCAAGGTTTCTCTTTATTTATTTTACAGAACTTATAATGATATTTTAATGAGTTTATGAGACAAAGTTTATGAGAATCCCAGATTCGTGGAAGTGTTTCATCGTGAGATGGAAAATTTTCGCGTTGGACAAAATTTCGCATTTATTACATATATATCACTAAAAAAATTACACTCGATAAAAATAATGTAAATTTAATATCCTAGCGCTGTCTCCATCTAAATATATAGCAGGTCATGAAACATTCTCTTTAAATCAGGAAAAGATTTATTGATGTTTGTAGTGGCGTCTCTCCAGATATAGATATAAAAAAGTATTAAGAAACAAGTTAAAGGCTCCCTGTATATTACAGATATAGTGGACAGATACAAATGAACTGTAAAATGTCTGATGAGATTCTCATAGAAACCCAGATCTTCCAATCCATGGGCGGCTGCTCTACCTTCTCCTCTATCATGCAGAGCAGCCACATACTAAAGTTCCCTTGAATAGGATGGAATTTAGCACCTTAAAATGTATATTTTGAACTTTGAATTTCTATAAATATCACCTTAAATTTGCCATTATCTTCACGGTAGTGTTTTCGAAAAGAAATGTTCGTAATATCACCGCCTGTTATTTACTTTTTATCTTTGAAACCATTCCCTCGAAATTATCCCGTTTTCTCTTTAGACTTCTCGGAAATTGTAGCCAAACTTGAACCTCAAGAATAAATAAAGGGACTGTTTTCGCAACCTTGATCTAATTCTTAGGACAATTTACTTCTGTGATGTATGCTGATGATGGAATTGCTGGACGTTCGCATTCATCTTATTGGTGACGGGCCATCTGTAGATTATCTCATCCTGATGTTCAATCATTGAACATGTTTATTGGCAAACAGAAAATTTATCTCTGTATTCCTTCATAAATTTCCCTTCTTTTATCGAGGAAATCTTGCAACGACAGATTACCAACGTCTTTTGGTAAAACATAACAGTTCGACGTAGAGAGATGTGTGGATTTTCAACATACGCTATTGGTTATATCTGAGGAATGACGTATGTATTCGAGAGATTTTTCTATCAGGATATCTTTCTTTTTTGAAATAAGCCTTTGTTATCCGGTTGGGAAGGAGAGATCGCAGATCTCGATAGCGATGGAAATTTATTGGCAGCGATCATCTCTCCTTCCACGTTTCCGACATCACGTAATCCAAACTGTCCTATTCCCCCATTTCCATGTCAAGTACTGCTTTAGTAATCTTTCTGTTTCCTTGGGACATTGTCATAAGATTCTAAAGAATTCCAAGGAATTAATTTTTAGACGTTTGTTGTGTAGTTATCAATAGGATAAGGAGATTTTTTTAACCCATACGAAATTCAGGGATACTTTCACAAGAATTTTATTAAATTTTTTTTTTATTTATTCAAAATTAATTGTTTATTTTTGGCGTTGTAGTTCGGTGAGATAAATTAGATTGGTTACCGACCAAATAATATCAGTTAATGTGGCTCTAATGATAGTTACGTCTGAAATTTTTCCTTAGAAATGAGTTGTCATGGGAAGGAGGAAACTTCAAAATATTTTCCACGGACTTAAGATACACTCTCGTTTGAATATTGAAAGGGTGAATTATGTCTTCTGAATCGTACATGTGAATTCTGATGTTTTGATTGGCTTATTATATCAGTTCATTGTGAGATCGTTTGAAGTGTAATCTTGATGAAATTCGTTTCGCTAGTTTATGATAGTGTTATGTTTTTGCATGGGAAATATTGTCGTACACTTGAGAAAATGAGGGTATCTTAAGAGGTGTGCATCCAGTGAATTGAGTAAGAATTGATGTGATCGGTCAGCGCGTAGATAATGTCCTTGCTGGCGATACGGAGAGAAGTTCTTTGAAGAGATATGAATTTATGATTTTAATGGCAACCTTTATGATTATTGCATATATAATCTTTATATATAGTTTATATAATTTTTGAGATAATTGTCGGATATAGTTTTTGAGATAATTGTCGCTATCTCATACTTGGTTTGTAATCGCCGCAGGGTTGAAATATATATATATATATATATATATATATATATATATATATATATATATATTTCTATCAGTTTTAACTGGTCACGTTTAAAAGGCCAGACAACTTTAGAACACTTCGTAATATTAAGAAAGGGAGAATTAGAAGGTGAATCGAACAATAAGTGAAAGGGAATACGTCTGCTGTGTGAGACCCTGTTCTTCACTCCCGTTTTGTGTCCGTTTGATGTTTAATTTTCCATCATTATGTGCTATATGACAAACTTATAACCAACCTATTACAACTTTTAAAGTTATTAGATGCTTATCTAATATTAGTACTTTAACTTCAAATAAAATTTTTATCTTCTGTCTCCACAATCTGATGCTTAGTGTGCATATTATTGTGTATGAATTCAAAGATAATTTTGATAGTATTGTTCTAATCAAGATGTTGGAATGAAAATTTCTTGAAGCAAAACTGTTGATTCATACAGTATAACATTAGCTTTGATCGGAGAGTCATTTTATATACCCTTTATATTAACACCGTTGCGTTGTATTCTTTTTGAGAGCGTGCGTCGTTTCGTAAACTGTCATCGGGTCAATTAATCCATTAATTAACTCATGTTAGTCGAAGGTTTGACTCGAGGATTCCCACTGCTCAACAATGATAATCCTTGGTATCTGTTTCCTCTCATGAATGCATTCTTCTAAGTCTCGTCTCTCATTTTCCACGGATGATACCTCTCTGTATCCTGCCTTTTGTTTTCCCTCTAACGGTCTATTCTTCTCTTCCAGGAGTGATGCTCCCAACCCACAGCTATCCTCTCCAATATTCCGCAGCGTTCCCCGCCCTCCTCCTGCTTCTCCTGTCCCTCTCCGGGGCACCCCCCGCCTCCTCCTTTCCGGCACCCTGCGTCGCCGGAGAAACCTACTGGAATACGATCCGGCAGAACTGCGTACCCTGCACCCGTTGCGAAGCAACAGAAGCCTTCCTCGTCGTGGTCCCTTGCCAGCCTCATAAGGACACAAAATGCGGCAACTTTTCGTCTTTAGGAATCGATTGGTCGTGGACGAGGCATCCTCACCCCAAGCCGCAGAAGCGCCTTCGTGCGCAGTACCAAAGGTCTTGGTCGACGCCGAGAGTCCAGAAGGCCACCACGCCCACGCAGCGTTCCGGGATGTACCGCAATGTACAGCGGCCCAGGACTCCCCTATCCAGAGGTTTGGTACCGGAATCTGCAGCGAGGGTCATGGAGACGAGGGAGCCGACGTTGGTTTCGGAGAAAAGAGTGGTGCTTCCGTCTGTCCGCGAGGAAGAAGAGCCGTGGACGTGGCAGTACTGGCTAGGGGCAGGATGTGCCCTCATGGTACTAATCTCAGCGGCGCTCTTCTTAGCTCTGTTGGTGTTGAAAAGAACGCGTTATTGGTTCGGATCCAGCACCTCTGGCAAGAGGAAAACGGAGAGGAGGAAAGGTAATGGAAGCTTCAATACTTTAATAATTTGCATGTTTGATTTCAGTCAGCCTTACCTTCAAATCTTATGTGCAAGACGACACATGGACAGTTCGTATTGCGTCAATAGATTGATTTGAGTGATTTCAACGGGTGTAAGAAGCAAATTTTACCATGTCCTTTACTAGCGTCCTCACTTACAAGTATAACATGACTAAATTATAAGGAAAACTATTACAGCCCTACATTCTTTGCCATATATTTTAATTGTGTTGATTTTAATGTACTGAAGTAGTTTCTTCAACATAAAAGTTCCGAAAAAATTTCAATTCGCTGGAGAAATTTGTTTTTTTATCACGATTAAACCTGGAGGTCCTTATTCTATTAATTTTCTATTTTTCACGATAGATTTTTTATACAAAGCCCATAGTTTTCTCCTTAATCTTTTGAGTATGTACGAAATTTTGAAAATTTTTTGGATTTAATTTAGAATCAAGTAATGATATAGATGGGATCAATAGTTTTCCCATTACCTAACTCACTGAGCCCAATAATGAAGTAAATACATTTGTCATGGTACAGAAATGTAGTCAGAACTACTAGGTTTAACTGTTTAAACTGACTAGAAATGACATAACATGATCAAAGTGCCTCTAAAAGTTCAAGTATCGCTATGATCGTATAAACTGCCGCTGACGCAGTAGTATATTTTAATTATTTTACATGCTTGAGAAGCCAATTTTTGGATGGTAGTATGTGAATATGATTTATAGCTTCGGTACGTGTACTATTTCTATCGAGGATAATTTTAATTATTTTTATGCAATTCTAAGAATATCTTTCTCCTCTCAATGAGAAACAATTTTTTTTGCAAAATTTGTCAAGATTATATAGGACGAAATTTTTCAGCAATAAAAATGATAAGACAGAGAACCACTCTCAAGAGGTAGTTTTAAATAAAGGGTGAATTTAGACGAAGAAAAAAGTAATTGCTATGTGTAAGATAAGGGATATTTATCAAAAAGGTTTCATTTCGCGAAACTAAGGTGTGAAAAAGGTTACTTTATCAGCTTGATTAATTCAGTATCTGATTCTTCGAAATATTCCTATCTTCGTATCATAAGTAACATGAAATTACCCTTTATATTTTCATCTGGTTTCCTTACCTTTAACATAGAATTATATCCTAGACGATTCGCATTATTCGCACCAAAGTTTGATCATGAAATATTTCGTTTTTTCTTCGAGAAATTATAACTCCTCTATTACGTGCAGAGACGACTTGTGTACGATGATTTTCTTACTCATTTTTAGAATACTAAGTTTCTTTTTTCAAGTTCCACAATCATTGCCATATACTTTTATATAGAGGTTTATTCCCCATTTTCTCCTTCTCTTTTCCCCACCCCCTTTTTCACTCCCGAAGGACACGGTGGAATGTTAATTGGGAATTCTGCTCACATTTTGGAGGGTCGAAGGGGGCGATGGCTGAAGTTATCCCCTCCGCGACTTCATGAACTCGAGGAGTGGATAGCAAGAGCTGTTTCGTTGCCGAGTTCCGTTTGCAAGCGCTTTCCGGCGTTCGGAAACGGAAACAACTGGCTTAATTAAACGAAACTGCTTATTAGAGTAATGACTCTATCGATAGAATCTATCTATTCCTTGAAAATATTCGTCAAAAAATGAATTTAGTCCGTCTTGTCTTGAAAATTATAAGCTCGTATTTTAATGTTTAAAAAAATACAACAGAACAGATACCATGATTGCAGCCCTGGATTTATACTTCTATCTTGTGCTAGATTACTACCTCAATTTCATAGTTGAACCAAAATGATCAGGTTGAGAAAACCTTTAGCTTTCTACTTCAACAAACATTTCACTAGTATTTAGATGAAGTCTCAAAGATAGAGTCTATCTAGTGGCTATTGCAGCACCGTAGCTGGGAATTCAATTGGGGACTTGGAGGGGTCAACGGCTATCCTTTCTCTCAAGCTAACACACGCTCGCACATTCTTGTAGGCGAATTTGGCTGTCGTGAATGAATCCATTAATGCTTCGCAGTCGATGACCATTCAATTCAATTTTCAATTGACATTTCAATTCAACATTCAATGATGCCATTAGAAACTAGTTCTGAATGAATGCCCATGGCACACGCCAAAATGTGGCTTGCAGAGTATTTATCTAGATGAAGGAGGAAAACGTAGGCTTTAGCTTACTCTGACTTACGGTTACTTTATCCATTAATTAAAATCTGATGTTAATAAGATTATTTTAATAATATTATACCAGCTATTTCACCTCGTTTGTACTATGACTCTGAATCACAAGCCTTTGAGAGCATTTGCATTGAAGTAATAAACAAGGAATAACTGTTCATTTAAACGCTTTGGAATACTTAGGATCCCCCAATGTTGTTTGCTGAAACATGCAATTTTTTGCGTTGATAAACATGAGTTTATCAACCGGCATATCTTGACTAAGTTCCTGATGCGCCGCGTTATATCCGAAGGTGATATATTTTTCTAATTCCACATTACAAATCCGCTGTTTTTGCTATATACATTTTTCATATGTTTGAAGTTCGTAATGATATACTAAAGTATTTTATTTCTAGGTTGAATGTTTCGTCTTTTTCTGTGTCATATTAGACAGACCAACATCCGTGTAGTTAAACGTGTCACGAGTGTTTACTTAATGTATAAGTGTGCTGTGGAAATCAAAATGTTGGGAAGCACTTCTCTGAGCAGTGAGGTCTATCTGGTATCACCCGTTATTTGGGAGACTATGTAGGCCGATCAAGAGCTGGATCCTGGCTGGAAGATCCAGGTTCGCGACCCGGGCTCCTCAGAAATTTTAAATTACCGTGTATCCTTATCAGTTTTTCATTCATTAGTTTGAGAAATCCGTCGTTTTATCATATTGACACAGTGTTAATTGCTTTCCCCATTAACGGGGGTAACTTACCTCACTAACGTATGATCTGAAGCCACCCCTGGATGTTACGTACTGAAATGGGTGATGCAATCACTAATTGACACAATGGAACGGAACCAACTGTACTACAAAGAGTGGCAGCTCCAGTGGAACGATACGAAAGCGGAAGAAAGGGACATCATCACCGTATTGCTCCACGCCCGACGTAAGGAAATGGATGCGTACTCATTATCGCCTCTCCGTGCCTAGTAATGGGCGGAAGCGGTGCCCGATTATGACCAAGAAGCTTTGATAGTTGCCCGAGAGGAGTTTACGTATTCCTCCGTGGGCACCGGGCGAATAAGGGCGGAATTTCAAATGGGAACTGCCACTGGAGGCAGGAAGTTTTTTCGGGAGGGGGCTTCAGGATCTATTGAGGATCGCTTAGAATTCACGCTTAGACATTGTTTAGAGATTTGGCCAAAAGCCTTTCGGCGATGCGCAGCTGATAAATCAATGGAACAATGGCGGTCGATCACAAATCGACGACATATGGATTCCTTCTCTTTATTCGGGTGTCTTCCTTGGTAGTTACTGATGGTCTTGCCTCAGGAGTGAATATTTGATCTTTGATGGAGATGAAATTCGGCGTAAGGATTTTAAATCTGCTGATATTATCGTTTGATTAATTTTTAAAGAATCACAAATCCTCTCTCCAAATTCACCTTGATTTACGTATTTTTATTTTCTCTTTTCCCTTTCCCGTCCAGTTATCTTAAAATTACTCTTACTCATCTGCAAGCGTATTCATACGGTTTTTCCCTTGTCTTAATACAAAGGTAAAACCTTCGTATAAATAACTTAATACGAATGAAGTAAATTGTAAAAGAGAAACCTGTCAGAGCAGAAGCGCTCGAACACAGAATTTTCCGGCGGCATTCTTAATCATTGTCTCTCGCTTTTCTCTTAGTGTATTAACATTGCACAGTAATGATTTTCCTGCAATTAGAATTAACGGGACATTGTAAAATTTATCATAACTTATACTCTTCGAAATATAACTTATAAATAAAATAAAGTTATAGTCTGTTTATTGTTACGACTTGTTATATTTCATGAATGGAAATTATCTGTCCTGAATATTGTCCTTTAATAGTTGTACATACAATATATTGGTTTCATATTGATTTCTCAATTATCATTGTTATAAAATCGGTAGCCCTTTCTGAAATGATTAACTTTTATTCGTTGGTGTCGATGACTTTCATAAAAATCGTTTAGGGCAATTTTGTAATGGCCCATAGTAAAGTTTGTAATTCGCGGTTAATTTTTTTTCAAAATATTTGGGTGTGATATTGATAGCTAGATCAAAGCAAATTCATGTATTGGTGAAAATAAATTCGTGGAATATGTTGCCAGAGATTGTAATTAATCTTACAATGGTTGCCTCGTTGCCAGTGAAATATACTTGTTCTTTTGAAATAGTCCTAATTTTCATGTTAAAAGTTTTTTATTGCTTTAATGATTTTGCCAGATGAAATAGTAACATAATTTAGCTAGATAATGGCTGAAAAATGGGTTAAATTTTGAATGAATATTATCTCCTTCCACCTAAAACTGAAATACTTCTATTTTCAGCGCTTTGAAAATTAATTCCCGAACATTCTTAGAAATATCGGAAAATTATTTAGATTTTCCTCCACAGAAGAGTGTAGAAACAGATATTATTCTATGCAGTAATTAATGATTGTAAGATAGAACTCAAAGGAAATATACTATAGAATCCATTGTAATCTTTAACTTTATTAGTGTAAGGTTAGTGTGGATGAAAGCCAACACGTGATGACCGATCCTTAAACCCGGGTTGTGTTTTCCAATCTCTTTCAGGTTATTATAGATACCAAGAGTATTAATTTTTAGATAAGAAACTTACCTCCTTTGTTGTTACTAAAGGAATTTATTTAGCCATTAGCTCTGTAAAAAATGAAACAGTATTGCAGGTTTCAGACTATTAGACTTATTACTTTAAGATAAAATTTCATTTCAGTGTGATTTCGTAGAATTTCACATATTGTTGTTTAATTATAATTGCATTTTCTATTGATCTTCTAAATTATCAAGCCTGGAGTATTTGAAACACTACGATAAAAAGGTAAGCTTTACGAAGATGCAGGTTGGGAATTTTTTGAAAGAAAGGAGACTAGAAGCGAGGTTGCTATTGCTTAATAAATTCACAGAAAGCTCATAGAAAGAAAACGGAGGACGTAATCGGTATATTATTTCCCCCTATTATTATTACTACTATTATTTATACTTATTATTTTACCCTGGTTTGCAGGGTATTTATATTGATGTAGGAAAGGCAGCAAAATTTAAGTTCATTAGCTCAAACCTTGGATTCTCTCCAAGGCAGGTCCGGAATTTAATTGCATGTGAAGTTGAGTAGGCAGTACGGGATTTTAAAAATTTATGTTAGAGGAAATTAATAAATTGTGGTACTATTGTTGATCGCTTGAGTTTAGAAAATATAATTTCTTCACTCTTCTGAAGTTTGTTCTGTCGTCAATCATTAAGTTATCATTAGGGTGGATATAACAAATGAATTGAGATAAATTATAAATAATTAAATAATGATAAACAAATTATATCCTTTCTAAGATGGAGTTGAACGAAGTCACGGCTCATTCTATAAATACTAACAATAAGTAGTCAGTTTATTCTGTGTTCTAATATATTTATTTATCACTAGTAAAATCATTCCCCATCAAAACTGACGGGAGTATATTAAAGTTATCAAATATGCATAAATATCCTCTGGTCCTTATTGATTATCAAAAATCAAAATCCCTCTCAGATTTTCAATAACCATCGTTATTGAAACTGAAGCTATAAGTATGAACGGAACACCTAAAAATAACTTGATAAAATTTTAATTAAACCTAATATATGAGAATTTCCTAAAAACTAAAGTATCAGGTAACCAAGAAATGTTATTGATATTTAGTACATTTAAAATCAAGTAATACAAATTTAAAGCGACTATATTATCATGAGATTAGCCGAGTGGTCAGAGTGTATGGTTCAGATTTCCATTATTCCTACATTTCGAGAGATTAATCCAGAAGTTTATCATCATTGGTTCGAATCCTGTTTACGGAAATTTTTTCCAAAAATTTAAGTTTCAGGTTTGCTGAGAAACTTCATGAGAAGTACCTATGAACATTCCTCAACTTGCTTGTTTTAATAAAGCGTTTATTTACATGGTTAAGCTTTCGTTTATTTTAAATATGCGAAAATGAATTTATATTTATAATATCTCAATATATTTCCAACTTACTACCCAATAATTTCCAACTATACTAACCTTTATTTCGTGCTTTGAAATTCATAAAGCTTTTAATATTGATTAACATACTGTACCACTATTAATATACTGAATAAATGTATGATTATTACCATAGATTTCGAATGACATTCTTTATTTCGCAGTCTTAAATGTATTAAACCCGAAATTTCGCTCTTATTTTGCTTAATTTTGTCGTATATTACTTGGTAGCATAGCATGTGTTTTAATGAAGCAATTCTTTACTTTGTTACCAATAGTTTATTTTAATAACGTACAGTTACATAAATATGTAGGCATTCATAATAAATTTATCATTTTCGTACATATCATAGTCTAAAATGCATGTAACGCTTACTTTAGTTTTCATTTCGTCTCATTTCCTCATATATCATGCGTTGCCACTGCTTGATTATTTCAGCAAAGTACTCCATCCCCTACTTATTAAATGAATGAATGAATGGGGTACTTTTATCTTACTTATGTACTCCGTATATCTACATAGGTAAACCTCTTTTGTGCATGGCAGAAGGTACGCGCTCTCCGTACGAGAAAATTAATCCCAGAACCGACTTGCTGTAGCATCTATATCCTTTTCCTCACTACATCATTTTGTCTTATGTAACATGGATTTTTCTATGCAATCTAGCAAATACTCCCGTCAAGAATGACGGAAATCAATTTGATTTATAGAATAATGTACTACGTAATCGCGTACATCCGTTCCTTCTGAATAATAAACAATTAAATTAATCGCTCCTCACTAACAAAGTGATTAAGTTGTAAATGAAAGAGGACCCGTTATTTACCTCTGAAATGTTCTATTTTATCCTCCTATAAGTTAATGTATAGATTCCATAATATCGATATGGAGAGTATTTGTTTATTTAGTAGCTAAAACTATATCACCTTTTATTTACGTAGTTACCTTCAATCACTTCGACGAACATTATCAACAGTTCTAAGAACGAAAGGATTTATTATTTGAACTTTTATTCAAAATGTACAATTTCAAACCATTTACAGTACAGGAGGCTCTATTATATGTACACATATGTTGCTGAATATAGATTTCCCAAATTCACTGATGCTTTCATAACCAAAAAATGTCGGCCCTCCTTTCCAATTCATATAGGATTATCTTTCTGTGCTTTGTCGCTAGGAGGACTGGTTGCTTATACCCGCGAAATCACACTTATTTTTCGTAATTTTGACGAAATTCTCGCAATTTCCATTCGAAAACGGTTCATCACGACCATAATAAGAATTTTTATTCAATTTTAGTTCTTTTGGTACGTTTCGGTTTCTTAGGACCGTTTCATCTCTGATTTATTTTTGCCGAAGAACAAGTTTGCAATCGATCATAGTAATGAATTTCACGTGTGGGATGTGTTTTCGAGTCATCCAGAGCCGAACCAAGGATACGCTGGACAGATGAATGACAATACATAATACTTTAACGACTTTTAACGACTCCCAAAAATTTGTAGTCCTATCACGTTGGGAAGTGCAAACAAATTGATGTTCCGATATTTTTCCCATGTATTTCTTACAGGTGTTTACTGACATGGATGGATAAATGTACTCACAACGGTGATTATTATATAAGATACTACACCATAAACCATTATATTCTATTTTACCTGGTTAAGAGGTATTACTCATTGGAAGACCATGTTCCGATGTTTGTAGCGATGAGAATTTTTTCCTATACCATTTTGTTGTAAATTGAAGTGATGAGCGAGACTGAGAAACAAAGCAATTGAAAACACTTTCAAAATGAAGTAAAAATGCTGGACATGACGAGAAAGTCGCAGGTTCGTCCGTTATAAATGCTTATTTACATCGCAGTGGCAGAAATAATACTCGAAGAGAATGTATTGAAATATTCATTCATATATTCGCGGATACCTCGAGACAATTTTCCTGATTGAAAATTCCGCTCACTGCCTCATTAAACTGCACAGTCTCATACATGAAGAGAGATGAAGCCGATTGTGCGTCTCACACTTTTCTCTCCTTATTAGAACCGATTTCGTGCGTTCATTCGCTCGGTTGGAATGCGCGGCGCCTGGAACGTATGCAACCCTTCAATGTCTGTCGCGAAAATTTCTCTAAGGAAGCACGCATTATGCATATGACTAGCTTTCCTTCTCCGCTTATTGAAGGTGGAATTTTTTATTAAAGATAGTGTTAATTTGCATACAATTTATGCGAATACGACCCTTGAACTAGGAGAATGGATTTTTTGTGTCATATGTATTCTAAGAAAGGATGTTACAAGTGGTGTGAAGACCCATGGGGTATTAACCTTAAGCGGAAAAAGCACGGTTCAACGCCCAAATGATTTTTACTCCTCTCTTCATTGCGTATTTCGGTGGTGTTTCTCACTCTTGTTGGAAGATTAAGTTGCTTGAAATTTAATAGAGGTACGTTTATTGTCTTCATTTTTGGATATGCATGAGTAAGAGACAACTTATACCGTAAACTCAGTGTTTCTCTTAAAGTACTGTAGCCAAATCAAGCCGATCCTGTTCTCTCAATTAAATTATGCAAGGGAAAGCGTGCACAATAATCAAACTTTTTTCCATCATAGTTTTTGTTCTAATACGTAAATGACTATTTCTTCAGTTCTCAGTTAAGTCATTAACACAAATGCTTGTTTGATCGTCAATCCCTCCCCTATTGCTACCAAAAGAATTAGATAGTAGATGAGGCGATTAGGCTAGGTGAGGAGTGAGGTAGTTTGCATGGGCTTTACTCACGGAGCCAGAATAACAAAAGTGGGAGAGCTTTACTTAAGTAACAACATCTACGTGTGAAATTTTTCGTAGCATTCAATAAGGAGTGGCCATAATTAATTATTCAGCGCAACTCAGGAGCTTTCATATTATCACGACCATGAAAAATAAAGATACAAAAGTGAATTAAGGATGCTCTCTCCTCTATGTTTTACAGAAGGAATTTTCGAAACTATTCAATGCATCGAGATACAGTTACAGGAATGGACTTACAGGTATGGAAATTCCTAGATGACGGGGAAAATGTTGCAGACACCTTTGTGACTGGAAAATTTCCCACGAATTTCCAGAGTAAATTGGTTCCAATCTTAAAGCTATTTCTAAAGATATCCTTTCCCTCAAGATGTCCGATTTTACATTTAAGGATATATTACTCTAAATTACTAAATCTTCCTTTATTTTCTAAATTATAAGATATTTTATTTAATGTTGTTTTTCTTCATTATACATTTCACATATGAAAGATATGTGAGACTGCGGAAGGAAGCCATGCTTATGGAACATTAAAACTCATGTTATTCGGTACTATAGTTGAATTTTCCGGTGCATTAAGGCTACTAACGACTATAATCGTGGAGAAAATTGGAGAAACGGAACAGCTGATAAGTGGAGGCGAAACAAGATGATATCCTCTAGAAAATTTGTCGGAAAATTTCTTTACTTCTGGCCATGCAATTTCGACAGTGTTATACATTTTCGCCCAGATATATTTTCAATGTAGTCTTATTTTCCTCTATTTTTTCTAGCCAATGTTTCGGAACTTGCCCTCTACTTATAATTGAGGCTTGGGATTCTCGATGAGGCAGTTTTTTACTCGCCTAATTATACCCAGCCATACGTTTATAGCGACACGGAAGCTTTTCGGATGTTCCTCGCATACTTTAATTTGCGTAACGTACGTCACTATGATTCCGGCGCTTTGTCTCTCCATTTTGGAAGCCACTATCCTCTACGCATGACAATCGTATTAAATTTGTGTGGAGTATACGAGCTTGCCAAATTGCTTTTGGTGCCTGGGAAAAAACGTTTGCTTAATTTTCTGATCTCGGAGTACCGGTGAAAGAAGTCGCGAGAAACATCGACATCGAATTCTTTTCTTCACTCATCTTCATTATTTATTTAACTGTCGCTTTGTGAGAGTGTTTGAAAATTTATTTTCTGTAACTATGGATACTAAGATCCCTTTTAAATATATTTTTGTTTGTGGTGAGAAGTGTTGTGTGATAATGCGTTCACCCACAGCGCGTAAACTTCTGATTTAAGTCTTCCCTGGGAATCTATTTCGATCATGAATATAGCAAAGTTTAAGATTAAGCAAAAGCTAAGAGGGAAATATAAATAGATAATACGAGTCTTTTAGGATATACATTTTTCAGAGTACTTCAAAATGATATCGCTCAGTAGTAATCCAGAATTTTACTTCCTTTATTCTTCATCTTTCTGCTCCCCAAAAACCGGATAATCATCCTTTTCTTGAATGAATTTTCTCAGGACTTAGGATTTAATACAAATCAAGAAAAATTGCTGTAGTTGACAATGTTTGTATTTGATCGAGTTCAGTGGATGTATCATAACTTAAGTGGCATGTGCGGAATACACCGATTCTACCATACTATAGTGTTGGTTAAAGAAAACAACCTATTACTTTACTATACTGTTTCTACACCGACTCCACTTTACTATCTCTTCTGCCTTACTTGAGAGATTTAGAAAAATTCTTGTTAGATGATAGCAACTAAAGCGCAACTCGCGTCGAGATCAATTTTACCTTCTTCGTATATTTGAAACATAAAGATCGCGAAAAATCAACTCAAAAATGCTGTCGTTATCGAATTAGTAATACATCACGGCAAAATCCAGCCCTAAATATTCGAATTTGAATGTTCCCTCAGCAGCGGTCTACTTTCTACAGAGTAATTTCGCAGCATCTATTTTGGTAATAGGAAGACTCGGTGAAAAGACAACCCGGCCAAAAGGCTAGCGTAAGGTTATTATTTGTGTTTTAAATGAGGTCGGTAGTAATTTCTCGCTCCATTTTAGTTTCGGGACATAAGATTTAAAATCAAGTGAGCAATATCAATTAATCGAATGTAGCGTCATGGAGTAATAAATGAATTCCAGAACTTTGCAAGACACAGACCAAAAATGTCTTATATTCTACTTCCGCCAGTTGTGGGTGGAGAATGTAAACACGGATAACCTCAAAATTATCGGTACTCCTACAATAGAAGAATGGAACGATTAGAAAGAGATCTCTCTCATCACAATAGGTTCGTTAAGAGTCGACGATTTAAAGGCTGACGCTCATCCCATTGTGTAATCGTATTTATTTAGGTTCTGTCGTCATCTGTCATTTCCCTCCTCCATTGTTCCGAATCCTCTGTCTTAAGGAGCATCGTCATTGAATTATTAATTTCATGCTCTTCGATTGGACACCAATGAACACGTGTGTACAAGTTATTGGAACGGTTTCAGCACTTCATTTTGGCGATACAGGAAGAGATGCTTGTATCTTGTTTGGATTTATTGAGAACGGAAATGCTCTCCTCAGACTTTCTCGAGTTAATTTTTGATGTATCATCACAGAGACTTCTTTTTACGTTCTTTTCTTCACTATCTGGATTCGTAATTTACATCGTGTAATCAGATTGATGATTGAGTCGATACATTCGTTTAGCTAATTATGCCAACCTTGGAGGAGGAGCGTGATCAGCTCTCTCTGCAAGGCCGTAAATTCTTATTCTACGCAAATGGTGTCGTTGCATGTTATGAGGCTGATGAGGCTATTCATCTGCCATTCTTATTTAAAATCGATAGTGGGGTAGGACAAATCAAGGAAATCATGTCCATCCTTATTTGAAATACCTACTTGTGGTGCCTGTTGGAAAACGTTGTCATTGCTTATATGTATCCTATATATGACCCTTGGAATTGATTGAAGTCTCATGCTTTTCACAATTATTTTGATTTCCCTCCATCAAGATAGTTCACTGACAAATGTATGATATCCGGGATTCTTCTTTTCAGTGTTTTTTTCCGAAAGAACTATTAGTACAAGATTGGATGTGATTTTCATTCTCTTATATAAATTAAAATCAATAATTACGTTTTATTTCCATGCGATAAAGCTTTAAAGTGGAAACAGCGGACTTCATAATTCTTAACCTTGATTTCTGAGGGGGCTTTGAGAAAACGTTCCTAATAGTTTAGTCCGTCCGTCGATAACATATGTATATGGTCAACTCATAATAACGAGCTCCTTTCGGAAAGGGATAAGAAGACATATACAGCTTAATAATATTTCCGTTATTCACTAGAAGGGTTGCAGTTTTCTCCACCTACGCCATGGGAGAGATGATAAGATGATATCTTACAATAACGCTTTAGAAAATATGTCCCAGCATTGAACAGATTTTCCAGACTAATATTCATCGAGATATTTTCCCTGGAGAATTTTTAGAAAACTGTGAAAATATTATTGTCAACGATTTATCCATCGATGTTGAAGTAGAAAAAATACTTTATTATTAAATGAAGATCGATCAAGGATGCCGATCTAACACTTTTACTTTACGAGATGTGAATTTTTACTCTGTAGCTCTGAATGTTTTAGCTCTATAAATTTGGGACGCCTTATTTATTCAGATTAAATCTTTTATTTTTTTTAGCTTCTAAGCTGTCTCTTGTTAAATGTATGTCGTGCGTGCACAAGGATGCTAATGTGTGACCTCTCTGTCGAGATTATGCCAATGTGATTGGCATTCTCAATCGCGAAGACATAATTGTGGGCGCTGTCCTTTATAAACTACTGCGCAGTCGCTCATGACAACGTATCTAATTATTACTTTATCCTAACAATCGACATTGCAAATCACTAGAGATAGTAAGTTGGAGGTTTCAGCATAAATATATTTGAGGAAGCCCTTCTCATAATTTTTAAAGTAAATTCAACTATCCTTGAAGAATGGCATTGAATTTAAATGATAAAGTGAAGAATGATATACTACTGCAATAAATTTTGAAATTCAACTTTTATGGGACCCTAATTGTTCATTCAATGGGATGAAAGGCGAACTTAAAGGTGTTTCTTTCGTTAATGTAAATCGTTATATTTATTCTGGAATTGCTGGAGGTGTTTTCTTAACACTCACGGAGGCAATAACTCAATCCAAATAATTAATTTGATCTTATCTGGTGGAAAACCATACTGAAAGCATTGAAATTACACTAAGAAGTATATAATTTTCCACAGAAGAAATTTCAATAAATAATCAAAATATAACCGGCTGTGAAAATAGTCTGACGCAACCGGGACTCGAACCCTACCATTGTCATCTGCTTCTTGCCGGACCACTGCCCTAATCGTAGAGGTATCTCGTAGCGGAGGTTTCTCTCGTGCTGTTTTTTGGGAGATTTTGTAAGTAACGCAACTGGGTGCACTCCTTACAGTGCTAAGTAAACTATGTCCCTTTCTTTAACTTCTTATTTGCCTCTTTGTCAGTAATACTACAGTCGGCATTTTTGAAATCTTACCAAATTCTCCTTTCATAGCATCTCGCGTTACTTCTTTTATTTGTCTCTGTCAATATTCTTCTTGATAAAGTTCTTTTAAAGGCATGATGTCCACATGCTAAACAATTCTCTGAGAGAATTTCGAAAATGTCCTAAAAGAATCATGACGACAGCTCTCCACTTTCTTTATGCTGTCACGTTCTTCCTGACCTCACTTTATTCTATCTTTTGAAGAGTCATTTTCGAATTCCAAATCTCTTAAACCTATCACTCTTCGGATTCCTTTGGCGGGAATCCAAACGTTTTCTTCTTTAGCCAACTTTTTCGTTGTGTTTCCTCTCTCTGAAGCTGCCTTCATTCAGTCTGCAGACGTGCTTAGCGGCATGCAACTGCTTGCCAAGGCACTCGTCCTATCACTTCCATTCATAACTAAGGCCCGCTGAAAATTGCGCCACTTTCCTACCGCCCCTTCCCGATGCACTATTGTTCCCCGGATGTTTGGTAGTAGTTTGCATTTCATGAGTTCAGCTCTTAATGGCATTGCTATCGGATTGGCGGCCACCGCATCTAACGCCTGAAATTTATGCAGTCATGGAATGAGCCTTACTAGATGAGCGATTTTAGTGCTTGAAATTTGATGGTAGATGTCGAACACTGCTGGGTAACTAATTATATCTATATAGCCTATTATCACCTATTTAAGTCCAGAAAAGCATCTCTAAAGTATTATTCTTGCAGTCATTTCATTTGTTTATCTGAATTTCTAATTTATGTACATATCTGGCCGTACCGATTTCGTATGAGCTAATAATTAAAAATTATTTTCTTAGAGGCCAGATGATTTATTTCAAAAAGAGACTGCTCTTAAAGAGACTGCTTTCATCTTCGTATTCATTCTGTTTTCTATACTTTGAAGTAACATAAAAAGCCGAAATGCTTCTTAACACAGGCGGCAAGATATTTCGGCACGATCCTTTGTAACAGATTATCGGTCAACTATTATCTAATGCCAAAAGGTTGATAAATGTGAGGTATTTCCACGAAATGCATCAGTGTATCATTTCAAAATACAATATTTGTCGTTTTTTCTCAATATTTGAAGTGATATCAACAGGGTCGTGATAGTCTAATAGTTAAAATTTGAATGGTAGACATTGAAAGGCACTCCGTGTAAAAAGAAAGCAGAGAATAAGAGGAGGAAATTTTTCTTTAAATTTAGAGAATCTATCAAAAAAAATATGGTCGTAAGTAATTTCTACGAAATGGATGAGAGCTAATCAAGTTTAGTGTAGTGTAATCAAGCCAAGAGTGCCTTTTGAAAATACTCATTATTTCAATGTCACAAGCTATCTTTAAAATTTCCTCTTATGTCTATTGTGAGAGTCGTATCTTACATCTGATGTAAGGATTAGATCGATTTTTCTATTGACGCTTCCTTCCATAGCTCTAGATTTGGGAAATAAATTCAATATATCATAGAGGAAAGACATTTTACTTTTCTATGATATTATTTTTTCAGCTGTCGATTTCCACATTAATTTTCATAACTAGAATGAGACAAATATTAAACCTCAACTCAAGTTGTTTATGTATATATTCATATATGATAAGTTTTAGAGGTAACAATTCAGTTATTCATTAGATGATAAAACTGGTCCTTGTCTAAATAAATATGATAAAGAAGCTTTTCTCCTTGGAATGGGTTTATACATTACCTCGGTCTCTGGAACAGGTTTTTAAGTACAAATCAATACAAACTCTCTCCCTTGTGATTGCAGCTTATCTTCGTTAAACATGGAATGCTTCAATATTTTCCCGCCTTCAGTAAAGGAAGCAAGGGACACCACTCTTCCCTCCCATCTTTTCTCCGCGAGGATGTTCACGGACGCCAAAAAAACAACCGGCAGGGACTGTAAATTTCATCATTAATTCTCATCCCTCAGAAAGATCCGAATGTAAATCCCGTCATTAATTCCGTGTCCATGATACGCTCTCTCACAACCGAGAAAGAAGGGGGTGTGACATATCCTTACGAGGAGTTGGGTCATGTTGCGCGACACAATTAGTGCGTTCGCAATCTCGGCTATCAATTCAATACACCTGCGCCTCGAAGAGTGTGAGGTATCTTTTCTCTCCAACTCTCGCAAGAGACGATTGCTACGCAGAAGAAGCGTTAAAGAGGAGGAGTTGGTTGTGTGTGCATAGAGAACGTGCACGCTTTCCCCCACCGACTCCATCTTCTCGGCGTCACTTCCTGCCCCGTGGCTCCCTCGGACGACGGAAGGTCGCAACTCTCCCCTTCTTCCAAACCAAACTCACTCCCATCTCCAGTGTGGTTGAACGTGAGTTGGAATCCTTAATGGGGACACGCTCTCCACACCTCTCCTCCTCGATTGGATCCCTTTATTCAACCATTCAAATACCCCTCCACTCTCCCATTCCCTCATTCAAATCCTCCTCCTTTTTCGTCTCCATTCACTCCCTTGTCTCTTATTAACCTCCCTTCCCCCCTTCCCATTTCTCTGAAACCCTCTCTTGCCGTCTTTTTCCATTTCTTTCGCAATCCACAAGTTCTCTTCCATGTTGTGCTATGCTTCAGTACCGTTTAGCTACGAATCTCCTCTATATTACAATTATCTCTTCCGAAGTACATTCTCATCAAGACAATTATACCTATATCCTCATTAGTACAACCACCAGGTAATTGAAGTAAGACTTGGTAATAAGATTTAAAATATGGAATGAGAGAAAGAAAAGACAATCATGATCGCTATAACAATAAAAAGAGAATTTATTCTATCGAAAAGTATCCAGATGTTCTCCTTAACTGCTATATATTTCTCCTACCCATTCACCACTTTTTCTTCAACTACGGAAATTTTTAAATATATCTTTCACTTTTCTCTTCCTGATTATCTATTCATGTTTATTGGTTGCTTTTCATGTTAATTATCTCTATTCAGACTACAATCTTCGTTTTCTCGCATTAATAATCGCCTTCTTTCTCTATCTTTCCCTCCTCCCTCTCCCGTTAACCCTTTTCCCCTTGTTTCTTATTGTCCTTTACACCTCATACCCAACCTCTTCTTTTCCCACCCTTCTTTCTTCCCATCCCATTCTTCCCTTCATCCTGTCCACTTTCTCTCTCGGCTTTAATAAGACTTCCAAGTGTCAATTTCTTCCTCATATTGGCGTCTGCATTGATATTACTCTGTTCTTCCTTCATCTTTCATCATGTAAAATCAATGTGGTACCTATTTTTCAGCTCCCGACTTAATCATTTGTCTTCAGATGGATTATTTCAACACCATTACCTTCCTAACTCAAAACTGTACGTTCAAGTCTCACTTTTTGTATCCTCATTATGCTCTTACTGCCGTTTTATTTCGTTGTGGAAAAATGTTTCCTTGAATTTGCATTGTTCTAAATTTGCATTATTCTTAATTTGCATTTCCTAAATATTTTCCATCCGCTCCTATAAATCGCTTATATTATAAATTTTAACTTCATTATCCATTTCCTCATATCTCAGATTCATTCCATCATCAATTTCCTCGCTTTTTATCGCTTTTGTTCTTAAAACGCAAAGTGGTACCTTAATTTCTCATTTCCGGCCTCATAAACTCATTTCGTCCTCTCTTTCCCATCAATCTTATTCCAGATTCCCTCTCCTAAAACTACTATGGTACCTCCATTTGCCCCTCAAATGAAGATGTTCGTCCGTCTATCTTCCAGCCTGAGTTCCCTCTTCCTCATCCTCTTCCTCACCCCGTCTTATCTCCCATTCCCTCCTCATTTCCTCTCTTCCGCTCCCCCTTCCCTCTCTCTCTCCTTTGCATACGAACCGTTTCCCTTTGCTTTATTCTCTTGAAAACACTCTGCGTCTCCCTCACGAACACCCACGCTGTCTCTCTTCGCATTTACACAATACCATTACCTATGAACTCTTCCTCACAAGTACTCCTTGTTGACGACGCCGTTTCCCACCTGGCGACACTTAAATCAACCTATCCTATTGAGTCTCTCCCACACGCAATTGTTTCCATCGCAGACCCAAATATTTTTGCGAACACGTCCGCATGCGCTAATAAGGCTGCTGACAATCTCGGTATCGGGTTCCTGGAAATGCTCTCTGGCCAAAAGGAAGGGTGCTTTCGTGAGACCATGTTGATCTCTGAGGAACTGAGTTCCTTACTTGGGTGAGTGGGAAATTTAAGAGTGGTCTAAAGTTGATTGCCGGGGAGGTGACGGTACTTAAATTATGCCAAAGAGTCACGAGAGAGTTCATAAAAGTTGTCTCCTTGTTTAATCCCGCGTTTCCCCCACGATCTTTAAGTTCAACGAGATCAAATTTAGCTATTATGAGTTTGACTTGAATACCGATATAACCATGGTTGGTAATTCATACCTGAATGTGGTTGTTGAATTTTTTTTACCCATCTCCATTCATTTATTCAATGAGAAACGGTAATAAGGGTTCTGAATAAAAAATCTATCAAATTATTATCTAAACTGTCTGATTGAAAAAGTTAATTCACGTTTTATTTTGAGGGCACCTAGACTGCCGGCAATGTTTGGGCCAATTCAGACACGATTTTCAAGTTAAATTTTTATTCCGTTGACCTCTCAACCTTCAAGTATGCATCCTCTGTTACTACATGTTTCATTTTTTTAAAATCAGGTCTTTAAGCTGCTTGAAAATGTTATGGTATCAAATATATTAGCCAATATATCTTGCTTGAAGAGAGAATATGGTCTGAAAAGTTCTGAAAATATTGCGTTTTAAAAGAAAATTTAACGTGATTTCGTCATCTGCATTCAACAAACTTAAGTTTTTGAGCCAAATTGATCAAACGGTTTAATCTTCAGATTACTAGGCATATCCATGCATCCAATGAAGTTGAAAGGTTAATTTTCAAATCATCAATCAACACAAAATAGCGGAAGGAATATTAAATCATATGACTTGGAACGTAAAATTGACCTTTAAATCTTTCATTTTCATACTTCATTTTGCATCGATAATATTTTTACTGACCTAACATAAAAATCTAATTTCTTTTTATAGTTTGTCAGCCTTAGTTTGGTTCAGCGTGAGGGTAATAACCTCCATTTTTTCAAATTAGAAAGAATATCTCAATATCTCAGCACAACTGCATTATATCGACAATATCTACAGGCATGTAATTTAGCGGGCGTTGAAATCACCAGATCATCTGAATTGCTAATCTATGTTGACTATTTAGTTTTAGGTATAATTTAGATTTTTATAAAATAAATTCGTTGTTTGGTTACCCCAGGAAGTGATGATTGGATAAAATTCGAAGAATTAAAAACATAATGAACGTCTCATGACGAGCAGTTACCAGCTGTTGAATTTTCCGAGATCCTCTAATATTCGACATCTGTTATGGAGATGCCGTTAAAAATTAACAGTTTCCGAAAATATGGAAACCGTAAAACAACCGTTCCTTTGGGCGAGTTTCTCCAATATCGAGTCAATATATATCTATCCTATATATAAAGGATTTGTAGCGGTGGCCGTTTCCCGCCCGAAGTTGCGTCTCCGTGGCTTCCCATTGTGTGAGGGGCCGAAGAAACCGCCGCCTCTATCACTTCTTCATTCACTGCCCATTTTTCCTCTCCCCCGACTCTTCCTCACCGTCACAACAACTCGGTAATTCATGCTCGTAAGAGAGCCCTCTTTCTCCATTTTATCCTTTTTCCTCAACGGCTTCTTTGGTGGTCTTCTGAAGATCCCTCTGGTCGCACCTCTTCCCTGCTTTTTCAAAAGGTGCTCCTTTTTTGCTTACGGATTCCAGGGAAAAATAGGGCATACCCCTAAGGCGGCCGTTATCTTTCGAGGTGTGGCGGTCCTTCTCTTTTGTATCATTTCCGCGAAATCTGAGAGATTCCGAAAAGACCGAAATTCGATATGACGAAGTCGGTTAACTCGAATAAAGAGCTGGTTAATTCCTTCTAAAGTGAAATATGAATAGATTGAATAGAAAGATTCTTTATCTCACACAGTAGCATATACTCTTTTCAGTTGCTTATCCTAATATTCGGCGACCTTTTCCATTCGTGTATATCTTTCTCGTAACTTAATTGAAAAGGGGACTGATTTCGGGATTAATATTTGTGATAGATTAAATTTGGCAAATTCTTCTCAAACTATTGATATTTGTTTAGCCTGATAGCATCGATAAGCGTCTGATATTAGTCACAATATCTTTTCGTCGAACTCTTGGGAAATCGAAAATTATTATCATCAGTGACTTGTTGTCATCAGGATTACTATTCGCGAAATTCGGGCAAGAAATCTAAAACTGTGATATATAATATAGCTATAAATCTGAGATGCTCGTTATTAACACTCGGATAGCAATTAAAGAAAGTTTTATAATCATCGGTAGTTTGTTAGCTGTAGAAATGTTAGGCATAAACATTTATTAAAAGAAGGGCTTGAAAAAACAAGAGACCAAAGAATAAATCCATGATATCGCCGCTTATATAAATCTGAACTATGTGAAGAATAAAATAGGGAATTGATAGCTAATAAAAGTAAGGAAGGAGACAGTGGTTAAAGCAGGTCGATAGAATATTCTTCACTAAAATGTTATTGTATTTGTTTAAATCTTCTGCACGTTTGAAAGCCAGAGATTTGTAACTATTATTGGAATGGAAACTCAGCGATCCCGTTTCACTAATCTTCTTAAGATTCTATTATCACTTCTTCTTTTCGCTTCTGAAATAATTAGAAAAAAATTAAATAACCTTCTCGTAACATAGGAGAATTATCCGTTTGAAATTTTCCAATATTTGTTAAAATAAATTCAACCGTTGCCGGAGTATATTTTATCTTATATCTTTCTTCTGATATCCTTTAAAAGTTTTTCATACTTATTCATTATTCATCAATTCTCTTATTCATTATCAACCGAGTTCCATTTTTTTGTCTTTCATCCTTTACTTTCATTTTTATGGACTTGCATAATACTTGAAGGACATTATTTATAGAGGCAATATATTATTTTTTGCACCCGAAGAATTGTTCAAACTATCTTCACAAAGCTCACATACCGAAATACCCTCTGGGCAGCATGAGAAAAACTCTATGCAAAAATGAAAAAAAATAGAAGATCTTCAGAGGAAAAGCTCAAACAACTTCTGTACACAGAAATACGGTTCTTAAATTAGTTTACATTGTAATATGTTTTTTGCTTTCCTTCTCGTGCAAATTAACCTCTGAATCGAAATTCACATCTATTCTCGCTTTCTTAATGGAAAAATTCCATTGTCTTTAAGTGACATTCTTCCTCATTCTTCGCAATTCTCACTTGGAAGAGGACTGTTTTTTTATCAGCATCTTTCTTTAAGAATTCCGCAGTGGAAGATGTTTTCCTCTGCAATTCAGCATTTTAGTTGTGGCCGTTCACCCGAACTCCCGTAGGGTGTTTTGTGTTTCTAATAGTAACGTTAGTGTTAATTTAATTATCGACTTCCAACTGTATTCACTCATAAATTTTATCTTCCAAGTTTTTTAAGTGTTGAAGTTTACATTTCATTCCAAATTTACATGAAACTTTTAACACGTTTTATTTGTGGCAACTGTAACTTTAGGAACTTGCTAATTTTGGGTAAAGAAAATTTTTGAGTTGAAAAATAGATTAAATGTAGTGTACTAATACATACATAGATACATCAAAGAAAACAACGATCGCTCTTGCGATTATGTACACTTTGTATATTGTATACTTTGATCGATATAATTAAAATTATTAACAATATATACCATAGGAAAGAAGGTATAAATAAAACTTTTGAAATAATGGAAAAGATTTTAATGCGATTATTTCCGGCACTGCCATAATAAATTATTTGTGGGTATCGCTGCTTCTGCTACTTGGTTTTCAATCTTGAATGACAATTCCTGGCCAAGGAAGATATTTTGAGAAGTTTCCCGTCCTTAAGTGGGTACTTATAAGGGTTTAACTTGCGCCCATGCATATTATGTATGTATGAAGTACGTGTTGTGTATATGTATACATAATGCACATATGATGGACATAATGTGTTTCGTTTATATATTAAACATAACGCATGATCTATGGCCTACCTGCGAATTATTCGCGTTAGTACTAATAGTCAAACACTTGATTTAAGGGTTTTAAATAATGCTGAAAAATCTTTCAAAAGCGAAGCATCGTAAATATGTTTTAAATAAGGTAAGGAATTCAGTTGGAACACTTAACTAATCGCATTCTCATTCAGCCCTATGTCTTCCATAGGTGACGCGACTCTTTAAAGAATGAATATAAATAAGCATAATCTTTTCTCTTTGCCTTAAAGTCTTCTGAACTTTTTAATGATCGTATGCACTGGACGTAGCGATCATTTTATATTTGCACTGCCCATAAAAGTCACCATTCAGGTAACGCCTACCGCATCTTCGTAGGTCCCCGGCTGATTGTCGCGACTGGCAAGCTTTTTTACTTGCTTTCCCTCGCCGGGAACGGTATACTAGCAAGGACTAATGGCTTCCCTTGTTGCGGTCAATGGTTCAAATCCCAGCCTTGGCGCTCCTCCTCCGTTCGTGTGGGTTGCGGTCTGAATGCAAAGTCGCGCCGCCGCCGCCGTCCTTCAAGAAACCCCTTTTCATTTGGTACGGCTGCTGCGTTTCTCGATTTACAGTCGCCGTCACAGCTCTCTTCTTACAGTCTTTCTTATGAAAATGGTGGAAAGTGGAAAAAAACACCTCTTGACAGAGCGAATCCTCTTTTCTTGGGATCTCTCCTTTGCGATAGTTTCAAACAGGATAGTTTTTGCTGCCAGTATCCATTCCATACTATAGAAACTCCATGGAATTTCAGACATATGCCAATTATGGTAATTTAAGGATAAATGGCATCTTAATGGTTTAGCTTCGGAGTGTGAACATTTTATGCATATTCTATCAACGGTATGCATTTTGGAGTATAGAAGCTCGAACTTTCACTGCATTGTTCCCCCCTCTTTTATTCTGGTGTTAAGTGGTTGTGTGAGGAATTCAGCTGTGGCTCTTGCGAAATTTTTTTAGGGACAATATAAGAGAGATTCCGTTCACTAGATCACTTTTCTCTCAAGAGTTCTGTTCACCTCTACCTGGAAGTAATTTTCATTTAGTCACTTCTTATTCTTTCTTCTCTATAGCAGCCTATATTCCTAATGAAGTTGAGTTGAGAATTTCTGCCTACATTTGTCCTCTCGTTTCTTTATTACAATCGTATAAGTACCTGAGCCTATGAAAGGGTAGTTACCTCACTCTGCGCGCATTGAGAATGCGATAAAGAAGCCTATGGGAATAGGAACCTAATGCGTTTTCATGCTTAAAGATAAACTTTATCTTCCGCAAGATAAAGTGAGAATAATAGAAATACTGTACACAGCTGCGTGTATTTCTACGGAAGTAGTTTTGTTTAATTTTTTACATAAATTTGTAGCCAAGAAAATAATGCTTTTTAATAGCTTGGAAATTATTTACAGATTCTTTTGGCTCATGTTTATCATCAGGTCTATTGGCTCATTTTTACGAACAAATACCCAAAATGAGCCTTTCAGAGGAATAAAGTTCATTTATATTTTTCATTTGCAATTTCTTGGGAAAGAAAATTGTTATTTTTTATTTTTGGTCAATTATATGGCTATTGGGAGAGAGAAAACAGGGCTAAATATCTATTAAATACATTTCTCTAGTTTATTTTCACAATGTAAGAATATTTTCAGTCGTTTCTATCTATAGAAATAAGGAGTTTAATTGTTGGAAAATTTACCACAGTCATTAATTGACTCAACTTTAATGTGGTACTGGATCCTATCAATGTTTTGAGGAGGGTAATTACAGTTTTATGTCAGATTTCTCCATTTATTCTTATAATTAATTCTTAACAAAAAGAAACAATTCCACAGTCAAATAATAAGGAACAGCGATGGTGTATAGTTTAAAATTGGCATTTTCGTATTAACAACCAGCAATTTCTAAATTTTGCATTCTTCGCGGAACATTAACCGATTCATGGATACTTGTATCAACATTCACCTTTATTACGTATTGCTTATGACAGTAATTAAAATGATTGACTTGACTGCTAGGATATGATCTTGCGGAAGTGTCTGACTTATGTTAGACCTCATTTACCTCATAGGAGTGGCAGTTCGCATCTAAACAATAACCTGGTTGTATTTATCGGATGGCGATGTGAGAGTGACGAGGATTGTAACAGAGAAAGCTGAGCTCCCTCAATGAATGTAGAACACCTCTCAGATGAACGGAAATTCGCAAGGTGGAGTTGAATATGTGATAGCGATCCTTTGGATCCATTGAACCCGGAATCCATATTCTCCGTTCTGTCTCAGTTATCTCATACCAGTCAATAGAATCAAAGAAAGATCGAACCTTTCCTGTCTTGGTTATAGTGTACTGAGTATTGATATCATAGCAATGTTGAATTTCTCTCGCTCGCTATAATCCCTTAACTATATTTTGAATTCTATAGAATGTCCCTTTCGTTCTCTTTTTACTCTCCAGATATCAGTAGTGTACTTTTATCTGCTTAACTACAAGGGATTCTTTGATGTTTTATGTTCGATTATTTATTTATTATTATTATTTTCTGCAGTTTGGCTGTCGTCAGATGGCAGCCCTAAACATTTATTTGACATGAAAACAGGAATAAAACATATGGATAATAGAATATGAACGTATATTATTCACATGTGAGGTTGGTGGACCAAGACCTGGTCCTCCATAGGGATGAACAGGAGACATCGTATTGAACTGACTTTTAAATATTTTCGGGTATTAAAACTACCGATGAAAAGTTGAGAGGAAGAGAAATGGCAATCGAGAGATTCCGAAATTTTGGACTGTCAATACTCAAGTTGTAATTCATGGATTTTTTGTTTTCCGCACCCCTATTAGCCTTTAAGTAAGTTATCATGTATTCATAATAAGAAGAAATACATTTTAGAGTAGAACAAAGTGACAGCATAGATAAGCAGGAAAATGTCGCTAAACTGTGCAAACATGGAATAACAGGGAAATGTTGTCGAACAATTATATGTACAATGCTTATTATTCTTTGACTCTATATTAAGCGTGGTTTGGCTCGTGTGGGCCTCTATTCCACCTAAATTTGTATAATATATTTAGTTGATTATTTTTCTTGAAAGAAGAAACGCTTAAAAAGAGAAAAAAATGGGAAACATTTGGTCTGAGAAAAAAACCTCCACAACTGAGGTTTATTAGAGAAAGAAACTACGATGGGGGAAACCCACACAAGGATGGGGATGAAAGAAAACGCAGAGGGAAAAATCTTTGTACAAAAATTAAAATAATAAAATATAATTAAAGATATTAAATAGCTTCCGATAGGGGTTGATATGAGTAGTAGCCGATAAAATTGTCTTATCCTTATCGGTATTTTAGTAGTTTTACTTTTGTTGAGGCTGAGTATTGCCTGAAGTGGGCAAAATTGGAGAAATGGTAGATGGCATTGACTGGATGAGCACTATTACATGCAAAGAAACTGAGAAATTGATTGAAGATTAAATAAGTATATAAGTATGAGAGTAATCAAATCATCGACAAAGATGAGTTAGAATGCATGAATAGAGGAGATGAAATGAATCATTAGTTATAGATGGCATATTTTTGATCGTTTATGGGTTTAGATTTCTTCGGGTGCCATCTTTTTAAAGGAGAAAAATGGCTAAGTATCCATTTTGGTATTAGATATTTGAATGCAGTTAAGTACTACCATCAAAGATTTAGTGCAAAATTCAGGTCTGTATATGGGAAGTAAGAGCTTTCCGGGCGGAAATTTCCGGTCAAGCCCCCAGGTACTGACATCAGAAATTAAACTTGAGAGATTAGGTTACAGCAATTTGTATTCATCCACTATACTATTTACTATATCCCTTGAATAAGCTTCCTATACCCCAAATTGGGTATCCGTGCACTATCTTGCTATCACATACTCAATGATACCTTTTCTCCATCCTAACCCAAAATAAATATCTCATAAGTAATCGTATGCTGAACCAATAGCCCTCATCCTTTGCTAATTTTCAAGATCCGGCCAATCGTTGCCGAGTCATGCACGTGTAACATACTAAACGTACTCATTCATTCATCAGTTAGCCGACTTCATTAGCTACGCGCATACTTACGAAGTCGTCCGCATTTTTCCCCGACATCAAATTCGGGCATGGCTCTCTGACGCCCCGTTTCTTTCCATCCGATCCGGTTAACTTCCGGCCTTCGAAAGGGAGGAAACCGACCCGTATTTTATAAGACCGTTATACATATTCGCTCGAGAACATCTATAATAATATCCAGGTACATATTAGAACAGCTGTCGTCATACATTACCGTTAAATCGCCTGATGTAACATTTTATTAGGGTGGCACCCATACAAAGATGAAGAATTTTATATCCAACGACCAACTTTATAGCCGAATTTATTAGAGATTTTAAAAGTATAAGTGTATGATTTATAGGTCTATTCAAACATCAAAACGAACTAGGATTATCTCTTACTGTCTTCATTCTTTTAGAAGTGATTTACGGAATGTGATTCGTTACCTAGCACGGATAAAAGAGATTTTCATTTTTTATTTTGGAATTTCAAGTGCAAGCAGTAAGTTTCAATGGTTCTTGCTGATAGCTATTTGCATGGATAAGGACTCTAAAAATATCAATATCAAAATAATCAATCATTTCTGTTAATTTTTTCTTATGTTTTTTTTTTAATTCCCGAAGTGAGAAGAACTATGGTTGCGCTCCGAGACGGTGTTTTTTCATCTACATCTACGTATATTTTTGACTAAGTCCCTGAATATTTGCTGTTTAATTATGAGTTTGCTAGTTGTTACATTTGTTACATGTCCTTTTCAATTTCATTGGAATTGCCCATATCATCATCAGGGACAGGAAGGGTTTACAGTAGACTTCGCCGAACATTTATCCATCTGCTTGTATTGAATTCCTATGCTTACGACATATTAAAATGTTAAATTGAGAGTAACTCTAAGTAGGCGATTTCATGAAGATTCTTCTTCTGTTCCTTCAAGGTTCCCTTTCTAATATTTATTCATAAATATTTTAATTTGGCCCATATAACAATTCTCATCGATCCTTTTCATTTTGTTACGGCAACTGTCTAGAAAGTCTAATTATCCCTTCATGTTGCTCCTCCGATTCAAATGGCAATGACTCTTGAAAATACTCAACAGTTAGCTATTTTCATCGTAAAAAGATTCTCGCCTTGATAAGGATTTGCCATTGTTAGTATAGGACTCAAGTGATAGAATATTTTCTTCTATTGTATTAGACGAGAAATTTACAATTTGTGCCACAATTTTAACTTAAGTTGTAAGTTATATGGACTTTTCTCATACACATTTGTTTGTTTGAACATATTTCATAACTTAAAGGGCCAATATGTTGCGTTAAAGCTTCCCAACATCGAGGTTTAAATTCTCCGTCTAGAGAGTCTTTTATCTTTCTCACGGCTTAGATCTATTATTAATGTTTATCCTCGTAGTATAACCTATCTGACACCCCATGAATCATAAAGATTCCGGGTGAAAGTTCTCCGACTCGAGCAGCATTATAATTTCGAATTCAAGCGTAGAAGTCTCCCTTTTTCTCTTTGGACAGTAGACACCTTGAAATAGTCCAAACCAACAGGTTGAGTTATTGACCAACATTTTTCTCCATCTCTTGTATATTCATTTAATATCAGCCTATTTTATATATTACAAAAAGAAATTGTGTATATATCTTATTATTTGGAAAAATGTATGGGTATTTATGGGTTTTCTTTTGCGAGAAAAAGAATAAATGCTACTTATTTTATAATTTTAAGGCACGAAGTTCGTTGTTTCCATGTTTGGCGTTGTTTATCAGCTTTCCATGTTTTCTCAGCCACAAGATAATCGAATTTCTTTAATCGGAGAAACAGAAGAACATTTATGATATATTCAGTTTTCACTGAATTTTTGGGAACAACTTCTGGTAAAGAGAAGACAAAAACTCTTTTTATTGCATCAAAACTTCCAATGTATTGCGTTGTAGGCAAGGGATAGGGAACCTGGGGCCTTGTCCGGGAGCAAAACAGTAACTCAAGGAACTTACAGTACGAGGGGCTTGGTAGTGGGGGTCTTCTTCTTTTTCCTATTTTTAAAGTTACATTTAACTTTCAGCCAGAAAAATGAGAAATCGTGAAAACGGTAAAAATACAACGAAAACCATCTGGAAATTAAACGGTCACATCTCTCGTCGACTGCTATAAAATTAGCACTTTTTAATCACTTCTTTCATTTCACATCCTCGGTAAACATTCTGTAGAATTTCCCTCGACGGTGCTGTTTACCGTATGAGAACGAATTCCATTTTGTTTACAGATCCGTCGGATATCAAAACCAACTGTAACAATGCAAACAATTTCGGAAAGATCCAGCACGTTTTCGAACCCGGAAAGATGGTCCGAAAGCCGCTCCGCTAATAGCCCCAAAAGCTTAACGGAACGCCATACCTGCGAGTTTGGACCGAGAGGTAGAACGAAAGAAAAAAAACAGCTCCTGCGCGTGATAAACTTCGCGGCAACATACACGAGATGCCTCGTTTTATGACGTCTTCGCCGTAATCTGTTCATCTGGCCTCTTCCTCTACAATAGCCTATTAAAAACACTTCTTTTTTTTACGATCGTCTATCATGTAACGCTATCTTTTACGGCCGTTTCTAGGGAAAGCTCTGGGTCTATTAAAGCAACCTGCGACCTATCATGTGGAAGGACCTTCCGCGTTACTTACTACCCTTCTAAGCAGTCCCATTTACGACTTCTTTTGGGACCCCTTCTCCATGGTTACTGAGGCGTATCTAGGCGACTGATCTCCACCGACTTCCACCCACGCCGTACGGAGGTCCGGCCCTACCCCATTCTTCCATTACTTCTTCCTCCGGATCTTCCATGTATCCTTGAGACCTCGTCGACCATAATCCTTTCTGCCCATATTCTTCCCCTCTTCCCACGGCTTTCAAGGTCCAAGTATTACGTCGCTCGAGGATCCTGAAGAAAATCCTGAACCTGCGGGGACTGTAAAAATATCGTGCAAGACCTGCGTTGAATGCTTACTTTTTCCCCGTGTGAAAGTTACTCTTTTAATGTCCCATCTTGAGGCTTTTTTGAATGAGAAGGGTACGGGCGGTCGGGTTAACAGATGCGGAACCTGGGTTTTCACAAGGTAAGCAAGTGAGGCAGTCTCCTTAGAAAGCTTACCCACATGGTGGCCTAATCTCACCTGGGGCACCTCTTTCTCGCAAATTTATATCTCAGAGCTGAATCTGCCACTCGTTATGTTCGATAATATGAGGAGATTCATTTAATTCGAAAGGGTTTAATATTTACCAGATTATATCGTAAAAGTAAAGACTGTATATATTATATATATATATAGTCTTTACTTTATATATATACTATATATTACTATATTTTACTATATATAGTCTTTACCAAGCTTGATGTCTCCAAAGAAGAAGAAAGCGATGTTTCAATACCATTTGTTGAGATTTTCCTTTCTTTTCGTTAGTTTCATCAAGCGGTATACAGTTTTTGTGTGCTACTTTTTATTAAATAAAATTAACCGTTAAATTAGGCGAAATTCCTTAATTTTTCTTCAGCATTGCGTGGTATTTTTGTCAATTTAGAAAATTTCAAAATTACTGTAATTTTTTCTGTAATGGATGCATGCAGAGTTAAACAATACTTCCTTCTAATAATTACCATGAATGATAATATTTGAGACTTCAAAATTTTTTCACTGGAACTATATCTGTTGGAAATCTTTATTTAAAAATAATAAAAGATCTTTGTACTTTATCCCCAAATTTATTTTCCTTGAAAATTTAATTTATTTCCATATTTTCATATATTTAGGAAACTTTGAAAATGAGCTATAATTGTAGTTCTTGCTTATCATGAAATAATTACTTAAGAGATTCAAATTATGTGTAATATTTTCGGTCATTATTTTCCTTCCTATGATTACGATATCTGGTTATCATCATAGTTGTTTCCGTTACAAAATATACTTTCCCAAGGAGTACTCTGCTTCAATTTTTTCCCATATTTGGGGTGTTCTGGGAATCTTCTGTCGTCCTTCGAAATACAGTGAAGCATTAGTCACGTTTCTTTTAGAAAACACCAAAGCACGTTCACAGATTTCCCTGAAAGGATTTATGACTAGACAAGGGTTTTTATTTAAATGTCAGTTCCGGAGAGAGCCAACCACGTCCTTCTCCCCAAATAATTTGTCTCCTAGCTTATATTTTTTAAGCGTTCTTGGGAAACGCTTAAGCAGAGGGTAAACCTTAATGGTATTTAATTTCCCTTTACTTTCTAAAATGATTTATGTACCTTATGATTCCTTGCTTTTGTTCGAATACGTTACCTATAATGATATTCATGAGCGGCAGTCAAAGACGGATGCTATCGGGATGAAGTTTTCATGGGGGATGATACACCAGCCCACCATACCCTTCATTGTAAAAGGATTTCAATTAAATTAGTAAGTTCTCAAATATAATAATCACCATAATTTCATCAACATAATAAAAATTGAAATTATTTGCTTGAGTCTTTTCTCGAATGAAAAATTTGGTGGCTCATAAGAGCCTCAGCAGATTACAATTTTGTCGTTCAAAAATTAAATCAATAAATCCTCTGATTTATTGTAATAATAATTTCGTTTTTACTGAGTGAAGTTTAGCCTAGTGAAACCTCTTTACCGTTGATCATTCATCCGATATGCACAAACAACCATCAACTCGCCGAAAGAGGAATTCTCTGCTAATACTTAATATTCTTGTTACATCTTCGATGAACTTGTTGCCGAGTTTGTATATAAATGTTATTAACTTCCAGTGCGAATACCTGAGATAGGTTGACTGCGATCTCTGAAACCTTGGAATGTTACGACTCATTGGAAGTTACGTATGAGTTGCTACTCTTTACAAATATTATCAAATATAAGTGAAGTGCTAAGAGTAAAATGTATATTCTATTGTAATTATTATGATTTTTATGATTTGATTATTTTATAGGTTAAATGGAAGAGGATACCTTCTGGTGTCAATTTCACCTAAATATAGAGGCCATTTATTCAAATATGGGTGGAAATTAAAATCTTGGGTGTAATGAAGAGCAAGCGGAAGTTAAAAAGAAATATATTTATAATTTCTTTGATATTTTGACTATCTGCATACTCAGAATTAATTGAGAAAAACTGCTAAGTTAGGGAATCGGGTGCCACAAGCTGCTGTACCACTACCAATGAATTCTATGAATATTTAATATTTTCATAATAGGAGAGACAAATTGTATCATTTATACGCGAATTTTATATTTACTTCTTTATTCCATTTTAACCGGGTTTGTCCTAAATTTTCCATCATTGGAATATAATGATAGCCGATTCGTAGACCGGAACTCTCCTAATTTCTTTTTGAGTAAATCATGAACTTTTCAGTATAAATAGTTATCTTATCGATTGTCTACATGACATAAGACTATCCTGTTCTAAACTCGAAATTCAATGGTGTGCGTCATCCAAAAAAAAAATTCTAACGGACCTTATGATTTTACCGAATGAATAGATATCTGCAGGTAAAACAAGGGGAAGGGCATGTGTTGGTCACATTGTTTTCCTTCTTTTGTTTTGCTAAGGAGGGGACTTTTAATGGGCCTTCCTTTTGTCCAAAACGACTCCTTGTGCGCCGCGATGCTGCAGCCGCGCACTGCACCTCCCACTCCTTCACATCTTCGCCGGATATTGGGCATTCAAGGCGCATTGCGTTGCCACCTTTCCGGTTTTGACCTTACGGTTTTCTTTTTGGCATCCTGTCTCCCTCCCAGGTGGCCCTCAATAAAAATGGGTGTCTCCCATAGCGTACTTTTTGTGGACGTCCTTCCTCCATCCGTCATAGAGTGAAGTAGCGGGACGATGTTGGTTACGCAAGGAACTTTTGCGCGCTATCCAATCATCCAAGCAGCTGCGAGCAGGAAGCTGGGATGTTCCTGCTGAATGGAAATGCGATGTTTTCATTTCGATCGATTCGGAACCCTTATTCAATCCGACGTCAGCCTACCTGTCGAAGTCGGCGTAGTGAAGGCTACTGTGATATTTAGCGTTGGAGATCCAGCGTGCTCCAACAACGCTTTTGAGAACAATTATTTTCATAGCTGAAATTAAAGCTTATTCTTAACTAAAGGTTTTTAAATGGTGAACTTCTTCTCTTGCACACCGAAGATTCTGCTTTTTACTCGGGAAAAATAAAATGCGAAAATAAAATTTTCCCTTGAAAATTCACCTTCTTTTACTGTACTGATCTAAAATCTGTTTGCATATTCTGTAAAGTATTGAGCCTGAAGGCCGGTTTAATCTCCAACCCTTCGACCTTTAGCTACGAAAATTCATAATCAAGGAAGGAGGTTGAACATCAAAAAATTATTTCATGAAAAAAGATGGAAAAGTCTTTTTAAAAATGGGCGATTTAAAATATCTTTGTGGAAAGGGTGCCTGAATGATTCCCAGCCCGGGGCACAAATACTCCTTGGGCCGACACTGTCCCAATAAATAACAGTTTTCAACAGTTTCCACAATTGAATAAGTAGTTTTCAAACTATCGTAGCCGTGGACCGGCTGAGATTAAATTATTTGGAAGATACGCCTTTCTCTATCATATAGCATAAAAATGTTCTATTTATGAAGATGTAAGCAGAGGAATTTTGAAATCTACTAAGGTTAAATTTGTTCTCTTTCGATTCAGATGAATTAGAGTAATTATGATATGAAATAAATGAAACAAGATATTGATAGATAAATAATAAAATAAATGAATTATTTAATTATTATAAAATTATATTCTTCAAGATTCCATATCCGATGAAACAGATTCAAGTGATCGAATCTCAAATCTTTCTCACAATTCGCGGTTTTCTATGATTTAAATGTTGGTTCAAGTTTTTCCCAATCACCTAGGTATTATTTATATTATTCATTTATCTATAAGAAATAAGATCCACAAAATTAATGTTGTTGATCATCCGACTGGTTTAATTGAGCCATCACTAGATTTTTCTTTTCCATTGGTTTAAATATGAGATTTAAACATCAACCTCATTGTGGCCATACTCAGCGGTTTTTATTTTATATAACACTAAAGAAATCCGATTCAGCCGGAAATGTAGTATTTCTAAGGTCATTCAGAGGTTTCATATCAATATTACTGTTCTCAGAGAGGTTGGAATGTGTAGTTTCTTCTTCAGGAACACTCATTCTCTCCGTATTTCTCTCACACATATGGTAATGATGAGTAGTATTTCACGCAGATGACATTATTCACATAATATCATTTCCAGTGAAGGACAAAGTTACCAAACAAGAATTGCATCATTGTTTTGTGTGCATTGCTCATGTTGTGGCCTTGAATTTGATAAGATATTCCGTTGGTAAGGAAATCGCGTAACATACTGGCAATGCATTGAATACTGTTACGGCTTTATTATTTTCTGTATCCTTGGAAAATAATTCCTCTACGTAAGGCTTTGGTTTCTAGTTCAGACCTTTTGGTACATACAATCATATAAAAATTCATAGATTGATAAAACATGGATGATTTGCATATCATTTGAAAGCTCATTGGTAATGTGAAAATTATGTAAAATTTTTCTATTCAATGGAATATGATCAATATTTATCCGTTTTAGTTTTCTAAAAACGGCTAGGTGCGTTGCTGTAATTAGCAATTAATAAACATTGACCAATGAAATAATTGAAACCTACGCGACATCTTTGCTAGTCGTATCGTTTATAAAAATATCCTTTAATTCGTAAGATCGCAGAATATTTTAATTTCATGACTTGGAGAAACGGACATGAAAAAGTCTGACAGGATCGAGACTTTTTCATGTCCGTTTTCCTTGGGATTTTTCCTGAATGCACATCTTTATGTGCCAAATATCCTTTAATCCTTCCCTTGATGTGCCTTATCCTTAATTCCTATTGGATTGAGATTTTTTCATTAGTAGCACATAAATTTCGATCGAATTAAAGAATTTCTGATTTTTTCTTTTTATGAATGTAAATATTTATTGACTCAAATTACGGCACGTAATCAATTTAATGTTTCACGATTGATAATTGTTTATTTTTTAAAGAAATGAGAGTTTTCTAAAGTAATAGTCGGATTCTATTTTTTCAGCGTTAATTTCTAGGGTGAGAGATGTTATTTTAAAGTTAGGAAGAGCTAGTTGTGCATGTGGACTGACCACACCTTGTTAATGTTCTGAGATTATATCGAAATGATTACTTATGTTCATGTTTTACTAAAAACAATTCTAGATCCTGGATATTAGGTTCAACTTCCGCAAAAATAAAATAGTAATTTTCAAAATTTAAGATTTGAACAGGTGCTTGATAAACAGGCCAAAGAGTAAATTCCAAAAGAATTATATTTCAGGATGATTTCGTGAAACTACAAAATGCTCTTGTACACAGATGTCAATATTTATAATTTTCCCTTTAATTATACCATTTTTCCTCTTTATTTCATCCAAATATCACGGCGGAAATAAATGGTAAATGAACCATTTGTTTATTTAAGTATGGGTTTCTTTAATTTGGAAACCTATATTTTTATTAAAACCTGCACAAATTGATATGTACAATACAATACATGTTTAAAAGAAGTACAAATGCAGATATAAGCGCGAATTTTTAAGGATTATTATTCCTTCCCGACTTATATAGCTGTATGGAGCAACGCAAAAATAGAATATCCCGCGAAACAGAGGACTCTTGTTGAGGAGTGCTGCACTGAAATATTGGAGATGGTGTAGCAATTTAGGATTCTTACAATTAGTGTAACTGAGGTTGTTAATTTTTTAATGTGTGATCTACACGCTCGTTTGTGATTTTCCGCTATGATTTTATTTACTATATAAGTAAATAAAGTAATCTGGAGTAGATGTGAAAATTAATTATTTTCATATTTAGGGAAAGATAATATTTATCGGTGGTAACGATTAAAAGTTTACACACGATGCTCTTCCAGGTGTTAAAGATAAACAACCAAAGAAAAGTAGAGTAAACAACAACCCAGCAAAACAGTTCTCTAGTTCTTTACTATTGAGGGTTACGGGAGGTAAATCTCAAGTTGGAAAGAAAATAGCCCGGAAGATTATCCTGTATGTCCTGTGATCAATGGTATACTTCGATAGAATATTTATGACAAAAATTTTGGATTCCCCTCAGCTATTCGGAATATACGCAGCAGTTTTACGATCGTCCACTGAACAAATACTACGTCTCCAGACAAGTTTTTCATCGAGAGATTAGATTCCTTCGGATATCTCGTGCTTCGCGATTTTGCGCGGGAGCAAGCCCTAGGGAGGGAAAAAGAGCGTCCCTTATGAAATGTAACGGAAGAGGAATGAGGAGATTTCGGAAGGGGCGGAGCCAAAGCAACGTGGTTGTAAGGAAGGCCTTCGTGGGAAAAAGGGCGCGCAACAAGCGATGTCGCTGTTTATTTTCTGAAAAGAGATAAGGATATATGGGATTTGGGTGAGTATGCCTTAGAAAGAGAGGGTTGAGAAGAGGATGCGTTTTACAAATTGGAGCACGATCTGCCGTATCCTACAGGAGAATAGGTCTCTATGCGACCCCCTGAAAATAATAAATACCTAAGGAATTTATTGAAAGGAATTGATGTCAAGCATCAAAACTATAATAAAACATCGAAAAGTGTAAATTTAAGTTTTTCTATGCGTTATCAAGTCGGAGGACGCCACTTTTTAGGCGTGCTGTCAAGTATTAAGCTCGTTATAGCATCCACCATTAGCTACCAAAAGCTCTGGTGAGGAAATGAAACCTACTATGCAATATGAAAGGTGTGGTAGTTTGTCCTTGCTTTCTTTGCTAACTTTCTTTGCAAGCCCGAAAGCTATGAGAGGAAAAAATATCCACTGAAGTTTAGCACAATTATATAATATTTAATGTTGGGCATTCTATCTTTTTATAGCCTTGACTGGCATTGTTCATTATCTCTCATACCTTGTAAGCTTTCATATTGTCTCAGGAATGAGGAAAGTTCAGGCAAAAGAAAATGAAAGTTATATTTTTGTTTACATGTATGGAAAATATGCATTGAAACCATCCTTTTTAATTCCGTTGTTAAGGGTGCACACTAAGACCTCCTATATGAGAGGCGGTAGTAATTTGAAGTATCATTAATTCCAATTACTTTTTTTATACATTTTATTATATTTTTTTAAACGTCTCTCATCCTTCAGCCAACGGAGCTGAAGTTAATTTTACGAACCGTAATTTTCCAGTATTACTAGGGAGAAATAAAGAAACTCCTTTACGAATGTTTTCTAGTATTATTCCAGACTTTCTGAAGGCCTTTTAGGAAAAGCGTTCGCCATTCGAGTTGAATAATTTAAATTTCTACAGTTTCAGTTTAGGTATGGATTAAACAATCAAATTAATGCTATCTGTGATTCAGATTAATGCAGACGGTTGCGCATGTCGGAAGGCACTGAGTGATGAAAAGGGTGTGCCACTTTGAAAGAGTTGTTTATTTAATTTACCTAGAGCGTCCGCGAGAAATGAAGAGGGAGGGCGTCCGCGGAGTGTTTTTCGATTGTCATTCTATTTGTATTCCGGCGAAAGTGATAATTGCTCATTGTCGAGATGGCTTGCGCATTAGTAACCCTCGGGGTCGTCGCGGAGGGCGCGTAGTCGGTGCATCACTCTCGTAATGTAAAGCTGTGTCGCGGCCCCAAGGGGGTTCTTTGCCGCGCATCCCGTTGCATACTTCCCACTGTCCTTGTTTTCATCGGAATTGATGAGATTCCTCGTAATTAAGAGTAGCGTTGTTGATTGTGGTATTATACCTACCGAGGAACCATAGGTATTGAGAAGCGGATTCTCCTTACTTCTATGTATGCACAGGAAAAGCTCCCTACCTGTAATAGTTTTATCGGTTTTTGTTATTCCTTGTTGGGCCTATGAATTTAAGTATGTCATCTGTGAGATACTCTTAACTATTTCCTTGTGAACAATTTTATGATATGAAAGGCAAAGTGTCATCGGATAGCCATGTGAGCTGAGCGCTCGACTTGGTGAAAGCGGTCCCGCGTTCGATTTCTGGTGGATGCGAAATGACCTCAGCTGTCGAAGCACTTTCAACAATACGAGAGGCAAACTAAGGTTAACTTCAGCCGACAAAACCAATATTTAGTCAGTATTTTCCTTCATCATTGTGGAAAAAGTGCATCCGTGTTCTGTGATTGATTTCAAGGTAACAACTTCATAAAAAAATCAATCAATTATCGCAGCAATTTGTGAAATAATTATTCTCATTCTATGGAAAACGTTGTTTGAAACCATTCTGTTTGGAAAACTCAACATTTTCTTGCTAGGAGGAATCGCCAAAGTAATGTTAAGGATCATGATGAAACTCAAACGAGGGACCACAGTTACCTGAGTCTGTTAATGGTACAAAATGAAGGTTATTTGGAACAACCATATGAAAACAATCAAACTATTCGACTGACTCCCTCAATTGAAATTTTAGAACGTCGTGCTACGATTTTAGAAGTATTTCTTCGCTTTTTTATAATTATCATCGACTTAAGTTGCGGGGAGGCTCTCACGTCAATCCTTGGAACTTGGATTGGCAAACTTCCGATCTGTACGGGAATTCCTTTAGCGCATTATCTGAAAGAACCGGTAAACAACGTTAATATTCCACGATTGTAAAAAATATTAACACTTCCGGAGTCTTATGCGTCATCATCGGCTGTTAAGCATCGTAGCATAGAGTTTGCCAGCTTTTGAGAACCGAGAAATTCATATCATTCAATCATTTGTTTGTATTGGCGGATCCAAACGAATGTGCGAATTGCTCCCCTCTATTGATGACTTTGTAGTAAAAGTAATTTGTCTAGAGTGACAAGGAGTTTGAATTAATGTCTGATTATGGAGGGTTTCTGCAACCTCATGGCCTCCTCTGAGCTCTATGTAATTACGGATCAAAGCAGCATTCAGTCTGACCATTTTAATGACTTTTAAAGTATTTAATTTGGTTTTAAGTAATTGAAGCTTTTAAGTAGCTGAATTTTATTCCTTACTTGTCCTATTATGTTATCCTGTAGAAGCTCCACCAACCTAACACCAATGAAAATTGGTATAGTTACACAATCTTTAATTTCTGAGAGCAACTTTACTTTGTGTACCCCACCGAGAGTGTATACCTTGAAATTACTATTGAGCTTCGCTTAATCTAAAATTTTGAATGATATGAGTTCAATCTTTGAAAGATATGAGTATCCTGTTGTATAGCAGTCGAGGCCATCTGATGTGTATTGAATACTTATGAACGGAGAACAATTGATATTGAATTATATGCATGGGCCGTTTGCGAAAGATACGGAGATTCAAATTGAAATGACTGGTTTAAAAGATCTATGTTCCAGAATTGGTGTGGAGTATCTTTAACAATCTTTTAAGATAATTTTTATGTACTTTTCTGAATCGTCCTTTTCCGATAATTCTCCATTATTTTTACGTCTGCGTTTAATTACTTCTTATAGCAGACTTATGATCTGTTTCAATAATAACATTTTTGAGTAGTATTCATTATAATTTCAGCGAAATTAAGCTTGTTTATTATACTAGACTATGCGCTTTATGAGGATATCTTTTGCATTCTTCGTGGATAAGATGTTATGTATTTAGTATTCACCATTGTATTCAGTCCTCACAAATTACATGTCTTTCCTGGGATTTTTATATCTCTTTATTTAATGAAACTCTACTTTCTCGAATCATTCTTTCCCTCTCTCAATGAGAATTTCTGAACTACTCTTCTACCATACTCTTTATCCATTCAGAAACTTCTCATCGATTATGCTGAAAGCCTCTTTCATCCCAGTGATGGCCACAAATGGACTTATTAACTCGAGCGACTGCTAAATAAATTACAACGGCCTTGACTTGGGTTACCTTGAACCTTTTTATTTTATGTATTTACAAACACTTCATAAAACTCCACAGAATTGCATTCCTCAAGATGTAAATTAGTTACTCGTCTTCGCTTAGTGAGTCTGACATCATTCCCTTGCACTTAACACTTCATATATTTATCCTTTTATTCTTCCATTGCTTCATTTTAGGCCTAGAGATTTCAAGTGTCGGTGACCTCAGCTTCAAATTGTTCTACCATAAGAATCCATTTCTAAAACCGTTGCAGATTAAGCAGATGGATTGTTGCTTAAGTTAAAATTTCTTCATTTCTCCTTAATTGTCAAAATAATTTTATAAATCAAAGAAACTTCTAAGATACTCCGGAGAGAGGTGTATCTCCGAAGTATCTCTGATTTATACCGTATATGGGGGGAATTCTTTCAGAAGAGCTCCTGGCCCAGCATGATTGCATTATATAAACCAAAAACATAACATCTTTAAGTAAAACCTTCACTATCATTTTTAGATTTTACGACTACAAAATTTACATCACCTTTTAAAATTTATTAAATGAATTTAAGTTCAAATTTTGTAATCCGAAAACTTTTTGAGGTGGAATAGGCGAGATTTTCTGCCCATATATTCTATTATATCGTTCGCATTCTCTTTAAGGAATAAGGAAAGTTGTTAACTAGCGATATGTTAATACCCTATCTTAGAAAGTCCTCAGTTTTAAAAACACTTTTCACAGTTGTTTAGCTTCATTGTTGAGTTGGACGTCCTTCTCACTTCCAAAATGGTTAGCCTTTTCATTGTGTCATCCCCCATCTCTAGCTGTTTCTATCCCAACTTTTTAGAAATGGCCGAAATACTCCTGTCCTTTTAATTTTCCTAACACGTACGTCGGCTTCCTTTCTTTGCACTTTCTCCTTTTCTTCAGTAGCTTCTCATATAGCACTCAACCTCCTCCAACTCCCGTTTTATTCTATCTAGCCCTGCTCCAACAATCCTACTACTGCATTCAAGGTTCTTATGGTAAAGTACTATTTTATAGACCCTTTTTAATCCTTTTCTCCGTCTCTAAGAGACATTTTGGAGAAAACTTGAATGAATCAAACAGTCCGCTACCCGGAAAGAGAAAGGGATCATGAATTTATTCTACGATGAGAATTGGAACTACTATGAAGGAAGTCATTAAAATCGTCATGAATGGGAAAATGCAAGATGGTTTTACTTATGTAGACAAGATATTGAAAAGTATATGAAAGGTATGTTAACAATCGCTGATTAGCCCATCACATGTATGGAATTTATAGTTTTAAAAGTGAAGCGCTTGAAATCAATGTAAATATATTTGTTTATGGGCGTATCAAAAATATCTTAATGCATTAAGAGACAGAAAAATTTAGTATAAATTCCTTAGATAGAATTGATTCATAGAAGCTGAGTAAATATTGAACACGGACTCTCGTTATTAGTACTCGTAGAAAGTATTTCACCTAAAATTCTTACCTGGCGTTAAAATCTCCAGTCAGCTAGTGAATATATTTCCCATTTTTTCGTCATGCAAAATGATTGAATTTCTCCTCGAAATTAAATCGTTTTTAAATATCTGTACTGATTTTAAAGAGGTCCTGTTTCTTAGAATTGATTGATTTTTAGTAAAATAATATATTGGAGATAATACTGGAAAAAATATTAAGGTTATTGTTTCCCTTTTTGTGTGTATTTTTAATTAAAAATAGACGGAATTATGATCATTACTAATCTTTAATTAACTTAAGATAGTTTTTTTATATTGAGAACATTTGATGGTAAATTTCCGTAATTAAAATGGACGGACATATAATTTAAATCGGTTAATTAATTTATTCCTATACGTTACTCATTTGATTGATTATTTATTTCCCTGTATCCTTGTTTAGGACTTAATTAATTAAATTCAAAGCATCTTTTAGATTCTTTGATTTCATTATTTATTATTCTTCTGTATCTTCCTTAGCCTAAGAAGTTAAGGTATCAGGAACACTGGTATTCCATAATTAAAAACGAACGCGGTGGGCATTGTTAGCTGGATCCTGGCTAATTTCTTCCTTTTATTCGATTCTTTTCTTGTTTCCCTGCAGTGCGTAAAATGTCCCTTTCCAAAGCGTGGGAGAATACGTTCAAAGAGCCCAATGAATCCCTCCATGCGCTTCCTGCGGCCCCGAAGCACCAATCCATGGCACTCACGTCCCTCGCCTTCTCTTGAGCCGCGCGCACCTCTTTCTCGCGAATGGAGAGCGATGGCATACCGATCGTGTTGGAGGTCGCTGACCCTCCCTCCCAAATCAGGCTCCACCCCCACTCTCTCCCACTCGAAAAAAAGAATCGGAAAAAAACCTTCCCTCACCGCTCTCCTCTTGCATTCACGGGGCGAAGTCGACCCCGTTAACTCGTAGCAATGCCCCGTGGAATCTCCACGGTTTCCCTCGCCAAACCACGCCTCCTTCTTCGAATCCTTTCACGACCGCTCCTGACATCTCCTCCGTATCGCATACGGTCATTTATACCGCTCTCTGCCACCCCGCCTGGTCATCCGGCCAAAAAATCGCCTCACGCCCACGATAACCCGCGCCTTCGTGTCGATGGTGGTGTTGCATTCCGTGGCGTTGATCCAGCATCGCCTTGCGAAACTTAATTGATTCCGAGGGTAAAAAAGATTGGGCAAGCGGTCCCATTCGTAATGTGATTTCCTTGAAGACTGCCATACGTACGCGGAAAAGAGGGTTGAATTCGCGTGTATCGCATCTTTAAATTCATCCATTCATTAACTGTCGTGCAGCAAATTCGTGGGTTTACTATGATCACAGTAAATACAACAACCGGAGAACAATGGAAGACCATGCCCTAATCGGAAAAAATCCGATTTTTGGGGACTCGAACACGGGACCTCGGTGTTGTTAGACTAGCTATTCCGCCAGAAAGGCCGGCAAATTATCCTGTTATTCTATTGAAAAGTATTGTAACATGTTCATTATTAATTATCTTATCATATGCAAGACATTTAACTCTTGGATCTTGCTCCGGTTCAATCAAGGCGCCAAATTATTGATACCGCTTTTGCTCCATCAATTCCCGCAAACCGGGTCGAAAAGTATTTTTCAGAGCCAAGATTGGAATTTTATTTAAAATTTTCACAATGTCGAATTTCATGAAATAAAAAATCTCGTCAAATTATAAGAATTATCAAAGAAGTTTTTTTTTAATTTGTAATTGTTAATTTAGTAGCAGATGAATAGTTAATAGAGCTACCATTCATAAGAGCAAGAAACGAGAATCGAAACTATAAGTAATGGCTTCCGGTTTCTGTTCAGTTTCAAGAATTTTCATTTTCATTTTTATTCGGTTTTCATTACTTCCTTCTTTCACTCGGCAAATAATACGAATTTATTTCGATTTTTGGTTCCGGTGAGATTCCTTACATTTATACCAGTGGTGCTAAACTTTTTCAATATGCATCCCTGAAGGTCAGTGGAATCCAAAGGACCTAACACAAGTTATGAGTTGGATATATTTTTTTTTTATATACTGTTCAGAAATATCATTCCAAATATTATATACATCCTTAGAACCTTTTGGAGAACTGATTTTAGGCGTGGCTCCAGTTATATTTTTATTAAAGAAGTCTTTTCAAATTTAAATTGTTTAAATGTAAAGTCATGTGATTACATAGAAGAGGTATATAGGTTTAAACATTTTAAAAATAACTATAATGATTATAAAATGTATTAAATGCTTTGTTTCTTGGAGTAGAATAGAGCAGTAGAGTACACTAGAGTAGGAGATTGGAAAGTACGATCCAACCCAGGTATAATAAAGTTTAGCTATAACCTTAATGATAGGCATTTAGTTATTTTGAGTATCTGCTTACATTTCTATTAAAAAAAGAAACTTTGATAGGAAAATGCTAAAATTTGTAGGATACCATCTTTTATCAACATCCTAGAAATTAATGTTAATAAATTCCTTCCAAGTTTCTTGGCTATCTAAAACTTATCCTAGAGAATAGATTATCATCTGGTGTATTCCTTAACTCTGCATCACTAATAAAGATTGAGATATTCCTTCAGTAATGTCATACCATTAATTTGTGAGTTTTTTGCATTGAATTAAATAATAAATGAGATATGAAATGAATTAAAGGAATGATGAATTCTGCATTAATGACACACTTTGATTTGTACAGCTAGTTCCAAAAAAAACTTACCACCTAAGCCGCAACCCGCATAACAGGCAGTGAGTTTCCTGCAAGCGAGCCTTAAGAAGTGAGAGAGAGAGAGAGAGGGAAAACATGGAGGAGATAGTCTGCTTCTGTCCTGGCTCCGCTTGCAGAGTTGAAATGGATTTATTTGCGTTATTGATATTGCAAAGATTTACTAGTATCCTTAGTTTGGTGGCATTGGCGTAGCAGAATAGTATTATAATGATATGGATGTTCTAATGCAAGAATTGAGTTATTATAAAATGGTTAATACGAATCAGTATATATTCTAGCTTTGCTTCTCGCAAAGAGGGAACCGTAGCACACGAGGTCCCGTTATCCCGAGGATACCGAGGCAAACCCCCTTCCCTTCCCTTCCTGTCATAAAATTCGAGTCTGAGACGAAAGGCACAAGCAGGAAGAAGGAAATTTTCGCAAACCCTGCCTTTGAGCCGCTCTGAGCTTATGTTTTGGACTGAGATGGGAGAATGAAAATTTTCGCGCAGTTTGAATCATTGTCGGACCAAAATTATATAGACCTCGAATTTGACGCCTTCGCTTGCAAAACTCTGCGGTTATAATGGGTTATATTACATAATATAATAGTAGATAATATTATACATCGTTCAAGAGAGCAGTTATTAGCCTTTAAAATTATATACGTAAGGAGTCCATATCGATCACCTGTTTTATCACAGCCTGTGTGAATGCAATCTACACAAGTAAAGTAAGGCAAACTCATGGCCATATCTAGGCTATTACTTTAAATACATTTAAAAATACTATAAGTAAATATGTAGTATGAAGTCTCGAGGCATTCTCTGTGTATTTTAGATAAATTTTGTTTAATTTGATAAGCATCGAAATTAAAACTCGATCGGTAAAAAATCAGTAAATTTTATCATCTATGCAGTTGGAATATTTACTATACCGTCCAAATCAATTGAGAGAAAATGTGCAAGGATAGATTTTCCTGAACGAATGAAGATGACGGATACAAGACTACCATCTTTCACATTAATTTTGAATTAATTAATTAATTTTTTCGGTGTCATTGAAGTGTGAATCAAATAAACTTGATTTCTCCTGTGGATTCCTCTTGAAATGGTTGAAGTCACAAACCATTACGTTCTTAAACATTCTTCTCGCTATATTTATCACCTTTAAAAGTTCTAAAATACACAAAAAGATAGTGCGAATGAGGTTTGGTCCTAATGCTCATTGAATGCTACTGTTAGCTATGAAAGTAAAATTTTCAATTAATTTTGAATGTATACAAAACAACCTACATTATTTATATTTCAATTGTTTATTATAACGTTTACAATTATTATAATGTAGAAAACGTTAAAAATACGCAAAATAATAGGGACTTGGTGAAATAGTTTTTCCCAGGGCCTTTTTACCTGTAATTCCAACCCTGTAATATCACATGGGGAAGCGCATATGAGGCTCATGTTGAAATTTCGCTCCCCTCGGTTTATGGCTGGCCCTGCGTAACTCTCATATTTTTCGACAGAATTTTAATGATTGAGACGAATGGGTGGTGGTTTGGTATGGCTAGTCTATCGACATGTTTATCGCTTGGTGATATTGAAAATATTCCTTCGTATTTAAAATGTATTGGCTATGAGAAACTTTTTATCTCTCCACATTCCATGACAAATTTGAAAAGCAAGATACAGGAGTGATTGGAAGAAGTGAATAAAGCAATGAATTCACCAGGACTTCAAGAAGGGGACTGTTTTGATAGAGATAGGGAAGTGAGAAGCGACGGCAACAGTAATACATACACTCACATGAATTTAACAACCGAAAGTGTAAGAGGTATGTTAATTCCAGATTTTTGGATAAATCACAATAGGTAATGGCAATTCTTGCGTTCCTCGTCGACCAATTGGTTACTTTGAGTAGGAGCAACGACCTCTTTTAAAAGTATAACCCACTCACTCACCTTCTCAATTTTCTCATCCAACATATATTTTTTCCGTTTATGACAGCCTCCAGAGAAACTACTCATTTATCCAATTTAAGTAATATCTTAGTCAAACATGGTTAACATTCAAATATACAGGATATAACGTCAATGGCTTATCATACTTTCAGAAATTTCCTTCTGATGCATCAGTTTATTCCCAGGATCTCCGAAATTGTATACAATAGCGATGTTCAATATTTTATAGCAACCTCCTTTTAGTTCTATAAGAAAGTTCGAGTATTTCACTAAGCCAGTACCTAAATCATCTTCTTATCAGCAATTTATTTTGGAAAGAGATTTCGGTCTTTTCAAACCGATAAAAATTGCTAACATTAGTATTACTATGCAAGCCAATGGTTTATTCTAAATCTTACCTAACTTAAGAGATGTAATTTATCGGTAATCGGCGTATAATCTTCAAGTTTCTGCGACATTGAATATGCGGAGTGTCTACAATTCCGTATTTACGTTTCAATTCATATTTTAGTGACATTATAATAGAAACATTAGTCGATCTAGTAAGATCATCTTCAACGCTCTATCAACTTTGTATCATAGATGTTATAAGAGAAGTTAAACGATTTGGTTCTCGTAAACGTAAGGAATAAATATTAGATGGCATTTCTCTAGTTCATTGTTCATTTCTCAAGTTATTCTTCCATGACTCCTTTTACCCATCATTCATAATTATTGATAGTGATTTTTCTATTAATTATTATACATATTATGCACCATTCAAACAATTCGGGTTATATAGCTTACTTGAGGCATTCAGAAACCGAAGCGGCGATCATTTATCATTAGTCTAACTTTCACCTAGCGCATAGTTCTGAAAATCATTTCAGTATAACATTGGAAATCGTGTTGTGGGTGTTTTCACACCCCCTGACATACGTCATACAGCAGATCGCGGGGTATTAATGTAAATATAAATAAACCAGGTGTTAACGTGTAAACCTGCAATATGCAAGTATAAAAAAACCTGGAATTTATATGCAATATGCAAATCAGTCTTAAGGTTCTGATTTGCCATACTAACTGTTGTTTCTTAACCATCTTAAACTGTATTCCTTGCAAGAAGTCCTGAAAGGTCGTCTACCTCAAAAATAGAGTTGAATATATTCATTCCCTAAGGGAATACCCGCGGCGAAGATTACAAATCGCGGATCAACCATTTCCCACCTTACTTGTGATCGGTCGCCGACACCATACCCTAACCTTAGATACCTGCTCAGCAGGGGTGCGGTCGGGAACCCTCATTAGCGCTTTCCTATTCGCTACCCCGGATACATACGACCATCCACAATATGCCGAAAAGGGGTTTTTCTTCTCAGAGCTGAGTTCACCTTCACCCATCGGCCGTTTTATGGTTCCTTTGAGAAAATAGACAATACCTTTCGATGGACAAAACAAAAGGAAAAGAAACAACAAAGGAATGAATAGGGGATACTCCTAGGGCCAGGGTGGAGGGAAGGAAAGACCTCCTTTCTCTATGGAAGAATTAGTGAAACCTCAGACGCGAATTTGTCAGAAACAGCCAAATCTCATCTCAAAATCATAATGCTTCATCTGATACCGTCATCACGAATGCCTGGTGGAAGTAAGAACAGAGTGGCATGTTGATGCATACATTCTGAAATACCTAATGCTCAAATCGTATGCTTCTCTGTATTGCAGAATAATTCAACTGCGAAGAAATCGAGTCAAAATTTGCACCACGGGGCAAGAAAGAGATTTAGCATCATATAAAATTTGGGACAGCATAATTTTGCAAGGAACATTAACTTGATTTAATTAAAAGGATAGTTTTTCTGGGACTGGCAATGAACAATATTTTCGGAAAAGTATTACGAGATGCTGGCGTTAATTTCGTGTTAAATTAATTTTTTATTCGATACGTGAAAAAATTTTGTAGCCCTCAGTATTTAAATTAAGAGTGCTACTATTCTAATATCTATGTTATTTTCTAAAATATTAAATTAGCAATTTGAATTTTAAACAATTACCTTAGAAAATGATGATAGCACACCAATTAATATTTTACTTTCTATCATATGATTTGATGGTATTTAAAATTTTTATAATATTTGATGTAATTATCTGATGTAGTTGATCGTAATTTACTTGGTTTACTTTATTGTAATATGTTTTGGGTCTAATTTTCAGAGCTCTCTACCAGGTTGACTTAAAATTATTCTTTCTCGGTGTATTCGTCCAGATAAAGTTTCTTTTCATCTTTGCTTTCCTCAGTAGGTTTCGCAGTTTTTTCATACTCCCCTTCTCGAAGGCATTTTTCTGCAATGTAAATTAGTTGAAATACAGTTGATTGTGTTCTTATTCCTAATTATTCTTTATCTCCTTGCAGAGTTTTCGTTCATCTTTCTATTTGAGTCATAGTCGTGAATTTCCTCTAAATAAGTTTAAACGATCGTCCTGTAGGCGTCAAGAGCATAAAAAACGTAATAATATAATCCCTTTCTAATCTTGCAATGACATAATTTTTTATTGGATAATTGAAGCAGCTAAAGTAAGTTTACCCGATGCCTCCAGAAAAAGGTGAATTACGCAGAAATTTGAGGCCGAAATAAGGAGATCCGATTTTCGTTCATTTTTTTATACTATGCTGCTGACATAATAGTAAAATGTAACACTAAATTTAAAGTAGATTTCGTGCTAATAAAGACGGTACAAATACGTTCAATGCGTTTCACAACGGTTTAAAAAGGCGCCGTCAGAATGCTCCTCCTTCCAAGAGCCAATAGAATGCGTGTAAAACTCTAGACTCGCTCTCATCGAGCTTCACGTCTGTTGTGCGGGTTGCGGCTTAGGTGGTAAGTTTTTTTTGGAACTAGCTGTACAACATAACTTGATATAAAATCTTAAACATAATTGATTATCCCCAAGTAAAAATATTTCTCACCTTGGAATTTTGTGTAAGAGACTTAGTAGATTGCATGTTTATTTTTTATACTCATAAACCAATTTCTGTTAGTTTTTCTGTTAATAATAAAGCTTCTTTATGTCTTTCAGGTCAGTTCATCAGGGGGGAGGAAACTGATCATAATGCAGCCAAAGGAGAATTTGTAGATAGACTCGACTCAGATAAATGCTCTCTCGTCATGGACGAAATCTTGTTGGGTTAGAATGCTTCTTTCATTTTCTTTTGACATTCTTTACTGTTGGAAAAGGATGAAAGTTTTACAGAAATAGATTTTTTGAATATTTAAATATTAAAACTTAGTTATATGATAATGATAATGCTGCATAAGTGAGGAAGCAAAAAGTACTTCCAAACCATAGCTGCCACATGTGCTGGAGAGCAGGTTCTGTTTATCACAAATGTGCTTAGTTCTTGAAATAGTTGATTGAAATTTTAAACTGAAAAGTTTTAAAGTAAATAGAAAGATGTGAGATTAGTTTTAACTTAATTTTATTTTAAAGTATGTGTACTGAAATTGTTAACAAATATCAGTAGAGAAAAACAACTTTCATGGAATAGTATAATAATTATACTAAATCTGGCACAGTTGATGAGACATTTTTACTCTTAATAGTTAGATGCACATATGTTATATGTTCGTTGGTTTTGAGAAATATTTATGAAGATATTTATTCATTTAATTTATACCTAAAGTAATAAAATTTCCCTGATTTTTTAAGAATTGAAATTATTTTTATGTTCTGGGGACACCAGAGAGACATTTTGTAAAAAGATCACTCAATAAAATTTTTAACTACTGTGTTCAGTTGATGCTGATATTAATTAATGTCTTTACTAGACATAAGTAAATAAGGAAATGTCAGATTTACAGTCTATAAGTTCCAATGGATTTGTTTTTAACCACTCATTGAAAGTAATGTTCTCATGCTTTAAGTTTGTTCTATATTTTGAAGTATATTATGGATATGAAGATAAAACTGAGATTCATCCAAGTAGCTTACTTTGGAGTAATTTCTTGCCAATTAGCGGCTGTGTTTTATTTCTTTAATTGATAGTTAAACCTTTTTAGTCAGTCATTCTGTTAACATTTGGGGTTCAAAGTGGTGATTGAATTTTGGATTGCCTGCATCAGAGATCTTAGCAACTATCCTTGTAGTAGAACTTTCTTTTCATGGAATATTTGTGGACAGGGTTTTGTTGGCTCTTAAAATGTATATTTTTTTTGAATTAACTACTCTTTAAGAGCAGAATGTAATAATAACTTATTACAGTTCTCAAAAGTTTATTTTGATCAATGTAAAGGACCCAGCTCTAGTTAAAATTTAAATCATTAAAATCATTTACTGTTAGAATTATTACCTGTTTATTATAACGGCAAGCCTTAATGAAAAATCTCCTGAATCAGTAAGGAAAGTTTAAGCTTAAGAAGTGGTTTCAATAAGTCTTATTAGTCATTCATTGTCTTTTGAATTTGCATTATTCTTATTTTGCCATCAACCATTCCAGTTAAGGAGAAAGCTGCTGCCACAGGTAGCCTGAGGGATGAGTCAGAAAATCTTTATGTGAAGGCTCCTGCTTCCTCAACTGTGGTGACAATGATTCCTGGGAAGTCATCAGTGAAAGTTGAGGTCCAAGAAGGAGATGTACACAGAAGTTTGGCTGAAAACTGTCTGAGATTCGGCTGTGCTTCAAGGACAGAGTTCACAGGACGATCGAGTGCAGTGTAATTGACAAATTCTCAGTTCCCCGTGTTGGATACTAACAGATTTTCCTTCCTATCCAAAAGAAAAGACGTCTCATTGTGTGAAATGATATTTTTGAGTGTTGAATCTGTGTGTTTTAATGTGAATCTCAGAGGAGCATTGTGTATTGACTTTAGGTTGGTAATGTTATTGTCCTGTTATGAACCATTCTAAGAGACATCATGGTGTCCAAATCGCATCCTTCCATATCAGATTTTCATTATTTCCATTGACCTCTCATAGTTTAGACTGGATGAACTATGTGGACATTTTGGTAAAGGGAAGCAGATCTTTAAAATAATTTGAGTAAAACAACTACAGCAAAAATCTTCCATCAACTTGCAATTCATTAACTTTCTCAAGTAGAATGCTTATTTGTATCATTAGTGACCTCTACTTGCTGCAGGCTATGACTAAAACATCTGTAAATTTGTATATTAATTTGAACTTACAATTTATCAGTGAATCAGTAATATTTAGTTATTGTTCTCTGATTTCATCACATCTTATGCTTGGTTCTATAAAATATTGGGTTTTATGTATATTTAAGGAAGCATAGAGTAAATATTGTACAGATCTCCAATTGCATAATACCTTCATTTGAAGTATAACTTAACTTTTTTGAGAAAATTTTTAACTGAATCATAGGCTTTGTTTTCATCCATTTTAGCATGAAGGTCTACTTTACCAATGAAAATTTAGAAATACTAATCATGTTCAGAGACAATAAAAAGAAAGCTTCCTTCAAAATTAATTTGGTAATAATTATATGCTGACTGATATCTGAATCAATATAAGAGCAAAATTTTCGTAGTATCAGAATAATAAAATCCAATTTATTTTCATAGAATATTCTTAATGAATTTGAAAAGAAACACTCTATCTTCCTAGAAATACATATAGGAAAAGACAATTGGATATATATCACACATAACTGTAATTTTCTTTTTGTGTAAAAATTTCATATTTATTTTTCTCTAGATTTTATTGTAATTCTAATTTATCAAACTATAATTGTTAACTCTGAAATGGGAATAAGCAAATTCAGATTTCATCAGGATGAAAAACAACGTCTCTCTCACAAATTAGGAATCTTTAATTCTCTTGTAAATACATTTTTTGTCTCCATTAAACATGCTCCAAAGCCATTTTATTCACATTTTTCATTAAACACTTCGTACTTTTAGGAAATGTTTTATTCAATTCGTAAGTTTCTTACCATTTCAGAGAATCGCCTTCAAAAATTTATAACAGATAACATATTCTTTTATTTCAAGGCTGTAATTGGGTGCTTTACTTTTCATTTTCATGATTGATAGTGTATCATAATTTATGTCAGTTAGCTCTTCTTAAGAATATATTTCTAATTTTTAAAAGACTAATTTTGGTTTCCTTATTTTTAATTTACTTAGTACAGCTGCTTTTGAAAATACCTTGAAAATTTGTTTTTGACTCATAATTAATTCTTCTCTGCAACTTAAAATGAATAAAGTCTTCTTCAGATTTGATGCAAAAGAGTGTTTATTCAGTCTTTTCACCAAAATGTATGGATAGTATAGCTTTATGTTCATCTCTGGTATATTAGTTGAGAGATTAAGATATTTGGTCAAAGAGATTTGATGTATTTAAGAACAAAGTAAAATTTAGTGTTTTTTTACATCTTTATAAGGAAAAATATTGAATTAACTGTTGAAATTATGAAAAAATTGGGGTAGAGAATGAAATCAAGAGAAACCTTTAGTTAATATCATCAAAATTTTCTAGAGTAACTACATACAGAGCCATATCTAGGGTATTTTGTGCCTAGATTGAAGAATTTTTATAGTTTAGATAGACTAGAAGCTAAAACTAGATTTTCTATTTAGTTTCAGCTTGTCTTAGTTATTCTTAGGCAAGTTAGAACCCCCATCTAGTTTCAACCTCAGCACAAAGAATTCATTTCACCTAAGGTAGCAGAGGCTGACATCAAGATTTAATAATAATATTCTTGATAGTGCATAATTTCATGGGTATATAGGCTGCTAGTAAGTTCTCAGTTTTGAAAATCCCCCTTTTAACCACTTTTATTTCACTTCCCTGTTACTTACCCCTGCTTTAATGTCATACAACATATTTTCCTTTTTTTGTTTTCATGGTAGAACACTTATCGGTAAAACTACTTTGCAGTCATCTTCTCTTAATGACCTACTCATTTCTTCAAGTTAATTTTATTTATAACATCAAAAAGGTTTCCGTCATCTTTTGATCATGTAAACAAAAAGAAAGACACTCTCTCTTTTTTTACCATTTCCAATGATTTCTCATTTCATTTCCCACTGATTTAGCCTACATGTAAGTCTCAAATCAAAAGCATAAAAATTTTCCATGCTTACTTTAATCAAAGGAAGTACATCTTCAGGATGAAGTCTTCATTCAGTTTAGTGACTCAGTTTATAACCTGACAAGACCTTGTTCACAAAATACAAAGGGAAAGCAACAGACACTTTCTTTAATCGATTCTATCTTGTCAATTCCCTTTTATTAGGACCAAATAGCAATACTCTTCCAGACCCTTTCTTCAAAAATATCTCTCCTAATTTCATCTGTCTTTCTTATATTATGAATTATGCACCTCTCATCTGGAAGGAAGGATATAAACTGAGTATAGGAACTTGTCTATCTATCTCAACCTTTCTCTATACAACTTGTTAGTTAAGGTAAGGTTAATTTTCTATCATAAAGTGAATTTGGTGACTTAAGTATGCTGAACTTTGATTATCATCTGACATTAACTGGATTTATTTCTGGAAAAATTAATTCCTTCTTCTGGAAAAATGAATTATGATAGAGTAAACAGAATTGGGTTTACATATTATAAGTAATTTACAGTACATATTATGATATACATAAAATAAATTTTATTTATCAGGGAATAAGATCAAAGGTTAGATCAAACTTTTGGATAATCCATTCTTTTTGCTCAAGTGACTCACATTTCTTTTTCCCTTTTTCATAAGATTTTCTGATTTTGATAGTGTTGATGCTAAACAGAAACTCTGTCTATTCTCATGCTTACATCTGTTGAACTTAAGGTTTTAAATGCTAGTAGGTTAGAAAAATTCTTAAGAATTTTATTAGGAATATTATAGAAATATTCCTTATATAAATTTCAGGGCTTCATGTCTTTTTCATGACAAACTCTTTGAAATTTCCAGATCTTCAATCAATGCTTCCCTTCCAATCTAAGCCTTCCCAAAGGTTTTTAGCATCAATAACATTCTGTAAAATCTATAATGCCCTATGCAGAAAATCTGATTGCTTTTCTTTATATGCACATGTATTTTTTTAACACAGTCACACACTCCAAAGCCATCAAAATAAGCTGACTGACTTGATTTTGATGGCATTGGAGTGTGTGACTGTATTCATGTCTTTTGCCATCAGTGGTCCAACCTTTGGTACACATGTATTTTCTTTATAACAGCATCATTTTAGACTTTAGAATGTATCTCTGGAAAACATTCTTGAGATTATATTTTTATGATAGGTATTAAATTTCTAAACTTGTGAATTGAAAATTCAGTCTTTCTTGCCTCTGGTGAAAGAAATTGTTGGTTCAGTTCAAATGGTAGCCATAATGCTGACCTATCAAAAGCTGGAAAGTTACCTGAATTAACAGATAGTTGATCCATCATATTCTTGAAAAGCAATGCAGTCAGGTCAGGAGTCAATGACCCTTACCATATATCATCTTCTATAGTTTGGGTGTGTCTTGGCTCTGCATAGACAATTTAACTGTGGATTTTTCACTCATAAATAAAAATATTGTGACCTGCATTACAATACTGAATGCTGATATTAAAATATTCAAGTAATTTCCTATCACATTGATACCTGATTTTCAGCAGGGAACAAAATATTTTTGTGCTCCACAATAATTGAAAATCTGCCTATAATGCCCAAAAAAGTAATTCTTAGACTAATTGGAATAGCCTAGAAAGGAGAAATGAGATATATTTCAATAACAGATGGATTTTTAACATTACATGTATATTATTGTTAACTGACTAATCCATCATTGAGGAAAAATCTTGTGATTATAATTCTACTTTGTAATGCTTCAAGTTGCTTAACTCAGTATTTCTTCCAGAAGTAATTTTCTGCTTTCTTTTAACAATTACAGTAACCAACATCTTAAGAGAATAAATGAAACAGTTACTACCCTAACCTGCTAAATTTTGGACTAAGCCTTGTTGATAATTATCCATCTCAGGTGGAAACAGTTCCATGTTTGATCCTGATAAAACCACAAGTCTCCTGAAATATTGAAAGCAAGATGAGCATCCATCTGTAGAAATTAATTCCAGAACCAAATTTATCTTTATTACTAATCATGATCATTGTCACTATCATCAACCAATCCTATAAAAGATGGGAATTATGAGAATAGAAGAGTAAAAAATGAAAACTACAACCTGCAATGTTTAATGGTCTCATCAAGACAGGTTTAATAAAGAGCATACATTTTCAGGACTACCTTTGCTTTGGCCTTGAAGAATTGCTACTCCAATTTAATTTTTTTATGTATGAGATCCCAGGGGGGTTGTGGAAAATTTTAATAATATAGAATCTTTACCTTTATAGATACATTTAAAACTTTGTCTATCAATGACTTATCAATCAAAGAATTCCATTTTCATATGCATAATTGTCTTCTTTAAGTGTACAAGATATTAATTTCAAGGAGGTGAATAATTAAATGATCTTATAATAAATCTAATGTATTGTCTCAGGAAAATCATCAGATTAGTGTTGGTCATTAGCAAATGTGATCCTGCCTTTGGTTCCTGTTGTGGGCTTCATATGTGGCCTTGTATAATGAAGAAATTCATAGATCTATTAGTAGTGAGGGATATGGAAATTGCCTTCATACTGAAAACATACACTGATTTAAAATCAATATCATTAAATGTATTAAGGGAACTCTAAACTTTGGAACTATATGTAAGTCAACAGATTTTGAGCAGCTACTTACATGCACTCTCTCTATGTCTCACACATATTCGACACCTCATTTGAAATAAAAACTGACATAGAAGATGTATGTAATATGACATGTCTATAATATTACATTATACCATTTTCTCTTTGATCATTGTTTTCTCATATAGTACCAGAGACCAAGATTTCTCAGTATTTGAGACTATCATTAATATTTTATGAAGTCTGCTATCAAACAAACTGGAATAAAAACTCACCATCCATACTGAATCAGTTATGAACATATGAATTGTTTATTCCTCTAAGAAGAAAAGCAAGTCAATTAACTTATTTGTAGGAATCCAAATGAAAGTAAATCACATACCTACCATTAAGTTATACGGAAAAGGCCTAAATTGTGGTTGTTGTTATACTATAAACTAACCTTGGTTACCAAGAAAGATAAGTATGTACATGATTTCAATGAAAGATTATGGATACAATTCTTCCAAGTGTAAGTTTTACATTTTAAAAATACTTTATGAGAGAGGTAGGTATTGTCATCAATTGACCGACAGCTTAATGAAATTTGCTCATTTTAGTATAACCTGGGGATTGAAAACTTTATCACTTATTATGACATAATTCCGGGTGTCAGTTTTCTGTATAAGTAGTCATTGACTTACAACATCTGCAACTTATGACAGTTTAACTTACAGGTGTTTGGCAGTGGCTTGATTGGTGCTGCTTAGATGGATGATGCCAGAATGCTCACAATTGTCACTCTGTTGTCAGTAGCAGTTAGGACTACATTAGTTCAATTCAAAAATTTGAAAAGCCTCCATTTTGGAACAAGATTATATGCATAGATAGTATTGCCATTGGAAGCAACTAAAAATCATGAATAAGCTACAAATATTTGAATCAACTTTAGACTGGTTTGTCCAAAATGATTGTGATTGTAAGTTAAAAACAGACATTAATTATATTTCCAATGGATTATAAAAATGATGGTAGTGCTTATAATTTTGTGCTGTTAATGTAGAATTTGTCATGTCCAATCCTATATTATGGGTAAACTTTAATTAAAGAATAATCAACCTTGTATTCTAATTCACACCAAGGAGGTTTAAAAAATAAAATTCTGTAAGACAATAAAATCAACTATTATATATATTATAAACAAACTCACAAATCAATACCCTGAACATAACCTTACTTATGCTTCATATGACTCAATAAGGACTACGTATGATTCTCTTTATCTATTCCAATTATCTCAAAGCATTTGTTTTAATCAGGTATGCAATATTTAATTAATAATGCTATGGAACATTCAGAATTAATGGAGATATACAATCTTTCAAAAACTTAAAAGATGAAATTATTCGAATTATTATGATTAAACCTATATGACTGTAAAAAAAAGCATAATGTTAAAAGTGTAAAAGACATCAAAAGCTTCTTGTGACTTTGACTAATAACTTAAATTAACTATATGAGCAAACCAATATATTTAAAATTGCATATGATATATATGCTACAGTCTTGAAATAAAGCATGTCCATAAAAATTAAAACAGAAAATAAGATAATTTTTTGAGTATCTAATGAAAAAATATTATTAGCATTCAAATTGTTAATGCAATGCGTTAAATAAATTACTTAAAACAGTTCTTCATGATGATAAATGTTTACTGAAATGGAAGGAGGGAAATTATTATGAAAAGCCACTTATAGAATGTGCATATCTTGCATCTCTTATGGAAGCAATTATCCATCTATCTAAGGAACGACTAGAAGTTATTTTAAAATTTTAGTTGAGAGTAGAATAACCAGAAGTTTCTTTTAGAGCTCAGTTCCATTTAGAAGAGATAAAGATGTTCTAATTATGTATAGTATACAATCAGAAGAATATTTACTTGTTTATTTAATTGAAACAGAAACCATGAATTCAGTTACAATATTTTTCATAACCATATATCTTATGGATCCCTTGTTTACATGCTACTATAAAAATATGATGAATATGCACAATTATGATGTATAATAATTGTAAAAATTGCACAGTATGAAGTATTTTTTGTCTTGTGATTAATGTTTTATTTGATGCAATTGTTATTCCATTATAAATATGGAAAATGAGTTTTTAAATCACTAAAAACGATGACTTTAATTAAACCGCTAATGCTGAGTATCGAAATAATTCTTACACTCCCCGCTAGGCTACTACGCGAAAGCGATCGGCTTTTAAAAACTTTCATCCTTTAAAGTATTGGCGGTCACCTACAACAACAGTGTATACAGTTTGTTTTGAAGTATTGTTTTAGGGTGTGTTCGTGATACCGATGCAGTGATAAGTTAGTGCAAGTATAAAGTAAGTTACTTGTTTTACATTCATTGAAGTATATCGAGGTCACTAAGTCATTGTAATAACTTGACTCGGACTCACACTTAAAGTAATACTTCAGCAGTCTCTTCAACCATCTGAGGAAATTCTTCCTAAGATTCTAGTTATATATGTAATAAATCTATTAGAAGTATCAAGATACTTTCTGTATTATATGGATATAGCATTACCATTTTTAGAGTATTTACTATTTTATCAGTGGTTGGTTAAAAGTATTAACAACGGATAAGATTGGAAATAGATTAATGCCTAAGTTAAGAATGGATAAGTTAAGACACTTATCTTCACCGCCACTGAATATTAAGTAAACTTCCCAATATATTTCCGCTTCGGAATATTTCTCTCTAAAACAGGTTGTCATAGTAATAACCTTCGAATCTACTGTGAAGAAACTAATATATGCTGATCCAGGAAAAACGTTCTGCCACCTGAAGTCAGAGAAAAATATTGGAGTAATGACCTTGGTGAATTAGAAGAGTTCAGTTTCGTCTGTGGAATTTCTAACCCTGAAGGTCAGTGATATCTTCCTCTTCGCGGGAAAATGTTTCTAACAAGGATCCAAGGACAGGACTCAGGTCCAAAAAAGACTGGAAAATGGGAGGGTAAGACTAGGAAGGTAAGGGAGGTAAATTATTCAAAGAAAATTGCCAATGATATAAAAATAAATTTCAAACTTTTACCTTTCCCTTTTCCCTGACAATTCCCTTTCTAAATTTTTTCATCTTTTCTTGCTAAAATCCATGAAGTTGAACACTTAAGCTTTATTTGTTGAATATTACATATGAAAATGTTCACGCTTTCCCAATGAACCTTTTGATAGGTAAAAAAGATGCTGAGAATGCTCCATCATTTATGGGAGAATCTCACATTTTCTTTATATAGCTTTTCCTAGTCTTAGTTGCTCTAAAAAGTATCGCATATTTAAGAATTACGCTGAAAATTTGATTACCTTCGTCGAACAGATTCGAATATATCTAGTGCAAACAATTTTTAAGTGGATGCAAATTTTTACGCCATACAATGAATTACATCATAAGGTACTGATGAATTAGAAAAAGAAAAGGGAGCTCTGAAATATTAGGATTAAGGATACAACCTTTTACTTTTCTCTCCAGTGTGGCAATCTATCCTGGAGTTTATTTCCGATATTTTTGAATTCAACATTTATCTTGTCTCTCACCTTAGTGCTTGTATCAGTAATTATATGGAATATCGACCTATTAATTTATATTCCTAATTATTGTGGCCTATTTTGGGTTTGCAGTAAGAATTTTGATGTTAGGTTTTTTTAAACACTTATAGGGCTGCATTTATTATTCTGTATCTTTCAATCGTGCTTTATTATAAATCAGCGACTTGTAGTCATGCTCGCTAATCCGACTGAAGATATCATTCCGATTTCAAGTAAACAGTCCTCTGTACTTCCGATTTATATGAAATGCAGTATTCGATTCCTTTATACCACTTCATATTTTCTTTAAACTTCTTTCGATTCATTTTGAGCACTTTGTTAGAGAACTCTAGTTAAAAGTTCTTTCGTATAAGGTTGACTGTTACATTATTTCAGTCATGAAGCGTTTTTAATTTTTAAAACCGTTGATGATTTTTTAGTCTGTTCTGTGATTTTTTCTGAAAAGAAAGTGCATGGAAAATAATTAACCTATTTTAAGTTAACTATTAACGTGCTCCTTAGGTTCGTACGTCTAAAACCACACTCCTCATATATTTTGCCAACACATTGAAGTAGAAGTTTTGATATCACTAACTGCCAATAATTATCGAATTTCTGGATTAAGATGACATTACCACCAACCTTTACTGCCAACAAGACTATTAGAACATACTAAACGAATACTTTCAATTTAATTTTAAGTTAAGAATTGAATTCAATGGAAAGTTTTAATTTGCTAGGAGAAAAGAATATTTTTTTTTATATTTAGAGAATGTAAAGCTTAGATTCAATGGTATTACGATTGTCTTTCATATTTTATTTTTTGTTTACTAACTTCAATTTCTCACTTTGAGCAGATTGTCTATGACTTATTGCTATTGCTATCGCATAGTCAGTGTATAAAATAGATCAATCTTATGTGTCGCGATGCATTTGAAAGGTTATTATTACAACAGAGGTCGATATAATTTATTAAAATATCAATTTCTCGATACATTTGGAATAGTTTTAATAGTATCTGATCTTGATTTATTTCATCCTTAGTCTATTTTATCTTATTCATGAGAATGAGATTTCATGTACTAGAACAGATACCAAAAGATAGTAGAAGATAAAGGGAATAATCTAGATATAAATGTTTCCAATGTCATGAATCTAGTCTCTGCTCATAGTATATAAAAAGAAATTCGTACAACAATGATAAATAAATATTAGTTTTTTATCGCTCTCCAAAGTCAACAACCTTATTTACTATAACATGAGAGTATTTTCGAATTTACAGATTTTAGCGTTTAATTTATTAACCTTTTGAAATCATGTCAGTAACTTTCCATAGTTTCTCGTTTGGAATAGTATAAGAACTTGACTCATCCGATAATAAAGAAAGATTTTTATTGATTTATTGCTTGATGTAGAAGATCATACGTTAAGAATCACGTGATTACGCAGGAGCATTTGGGAAAAATCGCTTTCGGAGCGGGAATTCCCAAACAATTTTCCCATGTCTAAAAATATTACCGAAGGTTCTACTGAGTAATTTTTTAATGTTCAGACTGTTAAGATGAGAGATGAATTTCCAGACCAATTAATTTATCTCATACTATCATTTGAAATGCTTCCAAAGCGAGCCGGTAACATCCATACATTCATATGAATATTGTTAATTCTTTTAACATCTTTGAGTTCACTTTGTGAGAAGAAATAGTTATCTAATCATTTTAGAATTGAAACTGCGAGAATAGTAATCAGGGCCAAGGGGTTTGGTGGCATCTAGTTGCGTGTGCTATATTCAATGCAGCTTCTCCAAAAATACGAGCACATAGGATTGCTACATTTTCCTAACTAATCCTGTATTCTTATTGTCGCCTAGGTTCCTTACTTTTGCACTTCTTTCTTTGATAAGAGTAACGTAAGTTGAACAATCTTATCGGTCCCCAAGTATTATGAACAATATAATCTAAATGAAGCTCACTTAAATACGCTTCGGCTTTTAATTCCTATTATAAGGCCCTCCTGACCACTGTGCTGTTCGTGAAATTTTGGTTACTTCTGGTTGAATAAGCAAAAATCAATTTGCGGACGTAAATTTGAAAAAATATCAAAACTTTAATAAGATGGAGAAGAGGTAGAAACTTCAACAGAGCAAAATCTTAAGATTTGTTTTGGGCAACAGTATCTACTCAAATTATCTCACCAATTCTATGTACCGGAGATTAAACGGCATATCTCTGATTTTCCAATTGGATTTTTTGTACTTAGGGTCCTGACTTAAATAAGTAAAAGAGATTCCACTTCCAGAGACCATCAATATCCTTCCGTCGATATCTGAAGGCACATCTCGACGAACTTAATGATCGATTTTTATTACTTTTTAGGAAATATAATTTGGAGATTGAGAAATAAGGTGGTTTGATGGGAAAGGTGCAAGTGGTTCTCTCCCCTTCACCTTGCCGCTTCCCGTTGGATCCACTGAGAGTGGCGGTGGGCGTAGGAGGAAGGGAAGCAGAGGGGAGTGGCGGACGTCGGAGGGGAAGTCATCGGCGACTGTTTTGGCTCACAAGTCTCTTCGCCACTCCCCTCGACGTCCTCGCTTCGAGCCCTTCGCTCCATTGAACCTTCCGAGATGCCTCTCAGGATCTGCGAAGCCGCTTCCAGGAGATGGAAACTTGCTGCGGTGAGTCACATTGGCGATCCCCATTCGTTCTTTACCCGCTATCCGGAGACTTCAACGCGCGATGTGCTTGTTACACATATAAAGTGTGGTTGTCGCAGAAGAAATAAAATTGGTCGAAAAATTCTGTTCGATGCGGTACCGACGGTGTAAACTGTGAAAAGTAAAAGTGAAAAGCGGGAGTGATATGGGACCTCTCTCCTATTAAAACGATTAAGCCCAACTACTTTTAAGAAACGGTCAAGTAAGCGCTCCAGTTAGGGCTGTATTGACTATTTTCCACCCAATATCCCCCCGATTGGTGTTCAGCATATTGTACTCACGAACCCTCGTTTTAACTGTGCCAATATCTAAATGATATGTATATCAATTAAACATCATATTCGTGATAGTCCACATGAAATTATTATTATTCCCATGGGATTATTACAGTGGTGCACCGCCAGACTTTCATCTATTTTTATCTATTCTAAAAGATATTTGTCAGAGATGCGTTGTTTTATTTTAGATGTCGATAAAAAGAAGAAAAATATTACACTATAGAGAGCATTTGCATCATCTACAAAATTCATATTTAAACTGTTTTCTACTGAAAAACATTCATAAAAAGCTAGGATGTGGATAGAAATCTATGCAAAAAGGTACAAAATATTATGAGAATTGGATAAAGATAGTGAAATCCAACACTTCAAAGGCCTACTTTTCATAGCAATCTTCAATGAGAAACTTCAATATAAGTAAACAACTGTTTCCTTTTCCTTTGATGCTTATCTTAAGTCCAAAAGCATTTTAAAGTTTGTTCCAAGAAAATTTTGACGCTTAGAAAGTAAGTTTCCGGTATTAGTCACAGGAACAAGATTGCTTATCTTCCATTATTTTTTTTTGTTTTCTCACATAGATAAACAATGTTTACGTTGCAAGAGAGGCATTGCGTCTATCATTTTGTTAGAGGAAATTTGATGGCTATAATCATAAAACAATTTTTCCTGACAAATATCTCGAAAAACATTGCGAACCTTTTACTGTTGCCTAATAAGCTGCAAGGATGATGATTAAAACTATTAATTAATTTAGTGCTCCTATAAATTAGACATTCATTTGACTGTTAAGTAGTTATTCTAGACTCTAATTCACTCATTATAATGCGTTAAGTACAAAATTGTATTTAATTATATATAGTTGCTCACGGGTAATATTAAATGATTAATTCATGACCAAATTTAAATGCAAAAAAATTGCACTTTATGAATACGGCATGCATTATCGGTGGAGAACAGGATTACGTGTTCCGAAATATTTCTACGTATTCGCTTGTGCTTATTCTCCGACAGATTTACCTGGAATACATAATCTACTTTAAAAATTGGTTCGGGAAATTGAGTACAAGGAGAATACAAATGATCTCCTTTGAGAGATCTACGTGACTCATTGAAAACTTCATTCAGCCCCGCCTATTGGAACAAGTAGTTCAAGAATTTCAGCGATCAGAACTATAGATACAGGATGCATTTTGTTGCGCAAATTTAATTCTTCGAAAAGCAATTCATGTTCCCTACCTGGGTGGTTTGCTATAATTTCTTTAATAATTTGGACTGAATCGTTTTTCATACAGAGAATTTCCGTTTGATTTCGCCTCTAATGGATTCTAGTTACGTATTGATGAGGCTGACTAAGCTGAGTAATCAAGTTATTCAAAGTGTCCTTTGCAGATACTTTCCTAAAAAAGGAATATCTCTAACTTTCTCAGGTATTAACTCTTCATTTCTTGATCGATTAATACGAAGCTTCTCTGCTTTAAGTTTTAAATTCATACTGCTTGTTGTAGTTTTATTATTTGAGAGTAGGTAATTTTTTCTCGAAGGAAATTTATCTTGCTGAGATATAATAGCAGTGTGCACTAACAGTGTTATTCTAACAAATATCCGATCAAACAAATTTTTTGCTTAAATTATTAATACAACTACCCGTCTAAAATAAAAATAGCTCTCCGCCAGTTTAAATCAAACGCAGATTTAAATATTTTTACATCAAATTGGGCTCTTGATCGAATTTCTTTTTAGCTTCAAAAACCTTAATCGAGATATCTACATAGAGTCCAAAAAGTTTCGATGATGATTCTTTGTTAGTAACAAATAATAATGAAATTAGTTTTCCTAAGAGATTGATTTCAATTTGGAGTGAAGGAGAAGATTCACGGTCTAAGAATTCATTCACAGCTGGAAGTTCAGTTCTCCAGTGAACTTTCATTCAATTTGAGGCCAAGAACTGACTATTAACTATCTGAAAATTATACCTCTTTGGGATATTTAAGATAAGGTATTACAGCCGATAATATCACATATTATGTAGCCAGAGGTTTAAAATTTAGCATCATTAGAGTTTCTGAAAAATTTGTTTAGCAAAAATAAAAGATCCTTGTGAATTATTTTCGGAGTACATTTTTGATCCCGATATCTTTACGTTATACATCTATCTCACTTTTAAGAAAACTCATGCTCATTTCCAAGCAGAGGGTTGTAAAATAGGATTTTCTTCCTGGTTGGACTTTGCCGTACCACTCCATAAAATCTTCATAAAAAGCTCGTTCACCAGCTTTTACCACGAGTTGTGCATTTGATGATGAGCGCGAAGGAAAAAAAATACCCGGAAACAGCCGCCGAGCTTATTAAAAAATATTCTTCAAGTTTTTTCGCTTTAGGCTTCTGGCATGACTATTTAAGATGTAGTTAAATGGTGCAAAAGTTTACTTACGGAATTACGGAGGAGAAAACATATATTTTTCAAAAACCTGCATTCACAGTAATAGCTGTGCATTTGCTTTTGGCTCTATATTCCTATGCTCGGTCGCTCCTCCAAATTTTCCAACAAGTGAACGAACCTTGACTAAAACAAAAAAAAACTAATTTGCTGTTAAAAAGATTCACTTTAATTGAAGTCTTTACACTCCTCATTACTGTCATCATCCTCTTATATTCTGAAACGGGTAGCTAATTAGTTCTGAAGAAGTACAATCGAGACTTTGATGAAAACTTAACTGTTGAAAATGGTAGGTGATTATTCGAATAAAAATATGTGATAAGTATTTATAATAGACTAAAGTTTAGTTTTTGTAATATTTCCGTAGTATTGATTCTTAATTTTATCTTTTTTCTGCTCAGTATTTCTTATGAACAAAATGTTATGATATGATGTTATGCCCTTAAAAGGGCATGTGGTGAAAGTAAAAATTATCTGCTTACACGAAATTCTTCTATGAAAAAACTAATTAAACATTTCTCATTACGTTCTATATTCCGCTAAAACTAACAAGGAGTGAATAGAAATACTATTCCTAATCTAGATCAAAGTTTACGATCCCATAGAGCATCAGATAACGGTATTTCGATAAACTCAGCGGAATGATACTGGATTCGCAGGCATGGATCAATGATAAAGGTCTTAAATTTTTACTTTCCCGATTCGCGCGATTGTCTTATGGGTCACAATAACTTCTGGAGTTATCTTTTCTCTCTCTTCCTCACTCAAGTCCTACTTCTCATCCTCATGTTTATTGAGGTAGAACAAAAGGAGCATCTCGCTTCGTTTCAGCGTGACGCCTCCGCGTTCCCCGTCGTGCCATCTTCCGAGTTACTCCCGCTGAGAGCGAATTTACTGCGTACCTCATGGCCGAGGAAGGCCCTCCTGTGAAATTGGTTCGTTTGAATGATCGCTGCGAGCGAAAGTCATAACAAACCGGTGCGTCGTTTATGTTATGCCATTTCCTCGGAGTATCTTGGCCAATGTAGGATTCAGAAGAGTGGTCACCCTGAGGTAGTAAGTGACACTATTTTTATTTCTGACTTTTTTCATATGCGTTTCAACAATCTCTATGCACTTAATTGTTCCATGATGCTTCGCGCTGCGCAGTTTTGCTGATTTTTTGTTTCTGTTGGCGATTTCGTTCTCCTATCACATGTTAACTAGCTAGTCATCGTTATTATTGAATAATTGTAAACGTACGGCAAAATTCATTTGATGTTCGTAACTTAATTTATTTTAAACCCCTGCTTCTGAGTAAGTTGCTAACAGGGCCGCCTTGTAGAATCTTAGGGTAGTTATGATTTAAAGGCATCTCTCCTTGTGTGTAAAGTTTTTATCCTTTGGCTGGAAGAATCATCAACTCAACAATTGGCTACGAAAATCTTTGCAGTGGGAATGAGACGACTAACCAAGATATGAAGTGAAATAGTTTTTCTTTGATTTCCTCATCGAACCAGGATGCCATTGGTGAGATGTTAGATGGCATTCACCGTGGGCGACACGTGGTCAGCGTATCAACTCTCACTTATTTATTCATATTCTTGATCACCCGGACATATTAATTTAGATTGCTTCCTCGTTTTTTCCCCGATCAGAAACTTTCTTAGCAGCCAGGAAGAATCCAGTTCAGAGGGATTGAGATTTACTAGGTATGATGAGGAATGAGGTCGTTTGCCCTTTATTTCCTCACTGAGACACAATGATAAGTATGGAAAATGTTCACGTAAGTGACAATGACCTAACAAATAGCATAACATTTTTAATGTTTAACAATAACACTTGTACGATATTTAGATCATTGTGCTTCACTTAAACATTAATTTGATACCACCTATTGAATCAGAATGATGACCCAAATGGTCGAAGTTATGGTCGTTCAATGAAAAATTATGCTTATTCAAAGTTAAAGTTAGAGGTGCTATTTTCATTATTCTTTAGAATAGAAAACTAGAACAAAATCGAAGCTGAATTATTAGATTATATGAAGTATTCCTCTTTAAGATGAGTCACTCCATATTTTACATTGTTACTCAACAGGTTCCACTTTAGTCTTGAATGAGATTAAAATCTCAAGGCAACGAATTTGGATGCCTCTAAGCGAGTGTCTACCTCTCGAACACTGAGGTAGAGGCCGCATGAATTTTTTCTCCCAGAGCAGGTAGAGAAAATACTTCCTTAACTTTGTATCTCGATCCACTCGCGTAACACATCGATAACAATCTCTTGCCGTTTCTGTCAGAGTCCAGATAAATCCTGTATTGTTTCCATTCCAGACGTTCTCTTTTTGTAACGGCGATTACGGAATGTCAGTTGCACGCGAGCAATTTGTCGCAAATAACCAAGGAATGAGAATCTCTGGAAGGGTCATTCTTCTCGGCGGATGAGCGCAAGGGCAATTTGAAACGTCTTGTTAGATTTATTGCGCTGGAGAAATAATTTCAAAGCAACTCCGGCCACCGTTTTCAGTTTCTGGTGATACTCGCTTGAAGTGGTTGGAGAAACCAAGCCTAATGAAATGATTGTTTACATCATAGCTGAAGGAATGATATTTCTGATATTGGTTTGCCATAAAAATATTAATAAATTTCTTCATTGGGACAAGTTGTATGAGAGAGATGCGAAGGCTCTCGGATAGCCATATGGGCAGGGCATTTGACTTTGGCGAAAGCGGTCCCGGGTTCGATTTCCCGTTGGAGTCCACATGCGGAATCACCTCAGCTGTCGAAGTACTTTTAAGAATACTAGAGATATGAATTGAGTGTTTCATATTTGTTTAAAAATAGTGCTAAGAAATGTATTAAAATGTCTAAGCCAGGGGTTTACCCACTATCTGAAGGCTGGATCCGGTCCTTACTATTTTCTGCTTGTTTGATGTTGAATACCGAGCCCCAATCATCCAATGCTTGTTAAATAAGTTTCGTTCTCAGAAACTTGTATCTTTCAGAATATAGGAGTTAATTCTTCTTTTTCATACAAAATCAACTGCACTGTTTCTGCAAATTCTTTTTTTCTTATATTCATGAAAATAATTCCCGTGTCACTGAAATTTTATTTACGACCTTAATGAAATATTATTCTGTTTGTACGTACAATAACAATATGAAGTCACCTTAGAATGAAAACCTCGTATCTCAAAAATTATTATTTCGTTGCATTTTTAGATTAAATAAATCGTGTATCAACCATCTTAACCTGAGAGGATGTTATTTGCAAGGTGAACTTTTGTTAGCCGATGAGTGGTCGAGATACAACTTATTCTATCTAAAAATTATAAATAAATAATTTCAGGTAAGGGGTTTTCATTCGAAGGCGACGATATGTAGACAGTCGTTCGTATCAACTATAAGTACATACATACGTAAACCAGAGAAAATCTACTTAAAACTAGTTATGTGAAAATATGAAATACTTTTCGACTACATGCAAGAGACAGGAAGTCCTTGGCGTTGATCTATCGATCAAATTTCTAATGCTAAGGTTATAGAACTTAAGCGTAGATTTTAAACCTTTTCTTCCGTACGTAGCTGCATAAAAACTAGTCTTCCCTACAATCTTAAAGGAAAGTTAGCGGTGAAATTGGAGAACCGACGCCTTGAACTATTAGGTAGCAAAACGGAATAAGGAGAAGCACTTACGTAGTTGAAGAATATGTTCCCATCCTGCGAAGCTAGTTGGCTTATTATGGCGGATATATATTTTTCAATTTTCATTATTTACTTTGTGAACGTAGAAAACAGTAAAACATACGAATAATCTCAAAAGTTTTATTTTTGAATTGTAAAATCTAAACGCACGAAAATAAAACATCATTGTCATTATCTCCATAAGAAATAAGTCTCACGTTATTGATTTAGTCTTTTGTAGTCCATTGGAAACTTAAATCACAGTATTAGTAAAAAATATGTGAACGAGCTAAGTAAAAGATATGCTTTAGCCAAAACGTTCCTTTAATCCGATTTCAATTTACATTCTCTTTGTTCATATAGCCTTCAGTATTTTCAAAACGAGGGCAAGGACTGGAGCTTCAGCTTATTTATGGCTTGCTGTATTTCGGTAATCCTCATCAGATTATTTATTAATTAATTTAATGCACAGTTGGATTTAACAAGCTTTCTTTAATTAGGTTACTTTTAATTTTTCACCTTCATGCTTTGATTCATTATGAAAATCGTAGTATTTGTTTTTTAAAATGTGTCAAGACGATTCGTGTTGGGAAGGATGTGCAAAAATTTTCAATTTTTGAAAGCTGAAGCAAGTCGGAAGAAATCCAAAAAACCGGATGGAAAAGTAATTTCGTAGTGAATCCATAAGGGAAAATAAGCTAGAATTATCTTTTGATTAGCTACAAGGCATTTTCGTCGTCATCCGGTAAGAATGCCTCTAACTTTCTTAAAATCTACTGAGCATCAAGTATTACCATCTTTTCCCACCAAATTCACCTCGAAACGGCCTCGATTACTCAACCAAGCCATTGTTCACTGCGGACACTTCGCATTCTTTTTGCGATTCGAAATTCCCTTTTTGCAGGTCAGAAGTGTCAATAACTTTTACGGGTTGGGCCGCCGCCTTTTGTATTCATGTTAAAGGTGAACCGTGTAGCGTGTTGTATTTCGGTGCATGCGATCGAAAGGCTGCCGAACTTTGCTTCGAGTTAACCAGGATATTCTGGTTTTCGTTCCTAAAAGCAGTTTCCCCCAATATTTATTCCTCCACGACACTTTTACACATTCAGCTTTAACAGTGCACTAATAAAAGGTTAATGGACTTCAAGATGAATTTTAATCTATTGAGTGGGAAACCTTACTTTTAGTGTTAATTATTCTAAAATTTTTGCGATGTTGAGGAAAGCACATTCTTCCAGTATAAATGTATTTATCTACAGTAATATGTAAATAGGCAAGGTCATGGGAAAATAGAAGAAGTGAAACTAAAATAATCTTACGTGCTTGTATGTTTAGTATGTATCACTTGTGAGAAGGAAAGAGTTTAATATCATTCAAGGAACACTACATTTGCCGAACTGTCCACAATGTACTGTGATGATGTAATTCATCTAAATCGAAGATATTTATTAGAGAAGACTGCCAGATATTGGAATGCGTTTGCCATTATAATTGATCATAGTTTCATTAATATGGAATGGATGGTGAACGGTTTTTGACTGAAAGTTGAATTTCATTAAGTTAGAACTATGCAAGTCACAGTTGTCACATTTTAACTGAGAGATGAATAAAACGTTTGTTTATTGCATTTTTAAAGATAATATTGTTAAATATCTTAATATGGTGTTAAATTATTTAGCCTAAAATTACTTTTAAATGTAAATAAAACATGGTACTTATAAATTGTTTAAATCAAGTAAACCTCTGCAGTGAAACGTTTAAAACGAACAGTCGGTCAATGCGAAATGTCACTTAACGCGAAGTTTAAAAATAAATGTCGGATCGCCTCTGCTCCAGTTTATATTAACCGGTTCTGACTCTGTGCAGTACTGTCTTCAACCTTTGCATTCAATTGCGAGAATAGGTTATGCACCTATTCATAATGCACCACATTTAGAAGTGGGTTGCATTAAATAAGTCACGGACCTTTAGAGGCACAGGAGGTGATCTATAGACGTCAGGAAGAATTCTTCCGTTGCAAAATTAGCAGAAGGGCGGTGCATAGCAGTGCGATTTGCTTTTTTTGCGAGGGAAAATGCTCCGCGAGTAGTCGTTGTTCTTCGAAGTTGTCCGCAGATAAGATCGCTGGGAATGATATATGAACGCGTGTGTCATTCGGCGTTGAGTGCCGGTTTCTTCGAGGACATTTTCAGAGGCGTCTCTTAGGTGTGGGAGGAATGGTACCTGTTCGATTCGACGCCATTGTCTTTCAGAAAAGTTTCTTCGCTCTTCCTTTACAGCTGGCGAACACCAAAGGTTGCGCCTTTGTTTATATTTGCATTGCTGATGAGATGCCTCGGACCGTAAAGGCGCGATTTGTACCTAATGTGTTTCCATATTACACAGGAAAGAAAGATTTCCCAGTGCCTTTGTTGGTCGAAATATTTTTCCTAATCTGCGGAAAGTATGGATTCGTCAGTATGGAAATGAGAGTTAAGTATGCGATCGTTAAAATAAGACTTCAAAAAGTAGGGTTTCCTTCATGATCTAAATACTCGTGTTTCGGATAATTTTAAGTACTTTTGTGGACATGCCAAATATATAGAATTTATTTATCTCCACAAAATATATGCTTATTTTCCCTTTAATAAGTTTATTTTAGTGTAATTTTATAACAAAATTTCCTCCACTTTAGCAGTCATATTATAAAGGAATTACGTGAGTTTTTGAGTTTCATATTCAGATTTTTTGAAAATTGTAACTTTTATTTTTGCATTTTTCTTGTAGTCTAAGCTCGGTAAATTTTCCTTTTTCGAGTTCGGTCCCACCACCATCATCAAAATGGAGCCTTTATTATACCACGACTTCAGAATATTTTTGTCAAGAAGGAAGTGCTCGAAAAATTCAACGATATGAATGTAATAGAAACTAAACGTTTTAATCATAACTAAAGTATTACTTAGTAGCTCTTTTGTGCCAAAATATTTTATAAATCTTCCGTTGGCACTATCACTGGTTTGCGTAGAATCTTGATGTTTATTTATTTAATTACTTATTTAATAATTTACCATCTTAGGCTGGCCTAATACACTGGTCGTGGTTTCAATATATTTAATAGAGAATCAAAACGAAGAAAATTGCTTTTATGAAACATTTCGTTTAATAATACTCATTCCTTCAGATTGATATAATTTCAGTTCATGAATTCAAAGTCGAAAAATTTGTCTTAAAGTATAAAGAGGCTCTTTAGTTCGAGGTACATAATACTGTATAATTATTCTCATAAATACAGAACTTTATAGTTACCCCGTTTCATTTTAAGATCTTCAATTTCACTAAAAGCGCCACCATCTACGTAACAGTTTCAATGTCAAACGGAAGCTATACCTTATGCAAATGAAAATTAAGTGGTTTAAAATATCTAATATTTTTAACTCAGAATATTTTCTCGTAAAACATAACTGCTATTCTCAGTGAATCACTTTTTGCTGTTACCTTGGCGGGCATACGTAATGATACGAGATCACTCTCAACCTACATGTCGAAGGGCTATTCCAGCGCATTAATTAGTGTCGCGAAAAGCAAGGTTGAGTTTCTGGAGTTTTTGTGTTATTCGTCACGAAACACGTTGCGTAGATACATTTACACGTTGAGATTCAGGACATTCCAAATGTCACAAAAATTCTTATCTGATTTCCCACGCCATTCTTTCCTCGGCGGGTCACAGGGCGGTATATCACTCCCTCTTTGAAAGAATCTCATTAACTCTTACGACATTAAGTGACCTCGTATTTGTCGTTATAAGTCAAGCATTCAGAGTTGCCGACGGTTTTCTTGCGTTGTGGGGGATTTTTCAGAGATATCCTTACGGGTGAACGGACACACGCAACGGTGGTCGTTCATAACTTAACAACATCAACGGCTACAGAAACTCCTTTCACCAAAAATTTTATCGAATAAAATTTTCTGCGGATTCTTGATTTGCTACACGTATCGAATATGTGTTCCGAATGAAACTTCGTGGGAATGAATCTTTATGAGTACAAAGTATATATTTTATTCATAAGACTTCCACCATTTCCGCACAGGGTAATTACATTTTTCTATTACTGTATACACGGCGTTTTTTATGTCCGTACAATGTCTTTTCTTTTCCATTCACGGAATTTCCAATTCAAGGAGCTCGTTCTTACTTCATAGCGTTAAATATTTCCTCAGCATCGTGATAACTTATATCCAGAGTTTCCTTTATAAAGTATCTTAAGATGTACTTAAATCTGCAGTAAATGAAGCTTGAAAATATTTATTTTCAAACATTTAACCGATGATTTGACGTTACCGCAATCTAATCCGACAATTTTGGAATCTTACGTTGCTTTTTTCAGTTTATTAAAGTGTATCCATTAATTTTAAGGAAAAGAACAAAGCTATGAAAAGCAGCTTTCAATGGATACCAATCTTTATCAAATACTGTTTGAAAGATCCTCGATATTTAATTTTTCATGAAATATATATACGAGTATGTTACCCATTAATTTAAAATAATTTTCACGATGGCTAAACTGTATGACCTTTTAGCTTTCTAATACTATCGTTATTTAATAAGGCCATCGATGAATGTGATGATTAATATTATTAACGAGAAGCAATCCATCGTAAGGGGAAAATTTAATCACCCCAAGGGGAGTAGCTCTATCTCTGTGTGTGATCCGCAGTTACTTGTTGTATCGAGCTGTCCATTTCTCTCTATTTATGTTCCTCTCGTAAGAATCTTACGAATATATTTTTCTTTTTAAACTCTTCTATCAGGTGAAACCTTTTTCTACCCATTGCTTTCATGCCATCCAACTTCTTTTATCAAGTTTGATTAATATCTCTTTTCACGATTAATGTCCTTCCTAGTGGCTTTAATCTTTTATATTGTTTCTATGATTGTTCTATTGTCTTGAATACTTAAAATAACCTCCTTATTCTTGCTTTTGTTTGACCTAATTTTTCGAAAATCATGTTTTCACCTATACTTCAAATTAAGTAAGAACTTAGGTAGATTTAAATCGTAATATGTAATTTAAGTAATACGTAGATCGGCCGAAAATTCTCATAATTCTTTCCATTTTCGCTTCTTGTATTTAAATTTGAGTTTTTGTAGAAGATCAAGTGAAAGGTTCGGTAAAGTTCGGCTAACTTCTTCATTACACTAGGTATTTGGCATTAAAACTAAGATTAAGAACCAACCCCTGTACGGTTGAATAATTCCCTTGGTGACTAAGTAACTGCTGACATAACTACCGACTTCTGATTATACCTTTTATCGATGAATTCGCATTCTAACGATAAATTAATGATTTTTTGAGTGTCTTGCCGAAAGATACGCCCAAAGAAAACTCAATCTGCATTCCGCCGTGTCATTCTCACCCCAAATCTAAACTTGATAGCAATATAATGGAGAGCGATACAACAGAGAAGTGCAATTGCAGCTTGCATTCCACTTTCAAGACCCTTTATTCGGCGAAATTCCTTTTCGGCCACTTAAGTGAGTCCTCGGCATTTAGATTTCGAGGAAAAAAATGAGAAAGAACGTGGAAGCCGTAAATTTGGTCGGAGGCTGCTCCCCTTACGACATTTGGATACATCGCATCGCTGATGGCATTTACCTACTTCAGACAATTTAATTGGTTCCATTTTAAATCTGGCTTTTTCTCTACCGTTTTCATTTGGGAGCAGCTTCGTGTGCTCTCAAAAATCTCTCGTCGTCTTTTTTCTCATTTCGGGTAAACCGTCTCCTTGAAAGAATTTGGAAAATGTATTTCACACAGCCCCACAATCCTTCAAACGAGATTTCAAATAGTAGTTAACTGCCATTCCTCTCGAAATATTTTTTATTAAATTTCTTGTAAGATTCTCGTAGTTTACCTTGACATCGTTATTTTTGGACGAATTGAAATTGCTGTACCATATTATCTTAGGATTTTCTATCATCACTCACAGTTAGTTTATGCGTATTTTTAATCAAGAAAATTATTCTATGATTGAAAATAATAACGTTGGATATCTTCGATGTTTATATCTCAATTTATTTGGAAAAGTTATAGTAGGTCTTAAAAGTATACATTAAATTTATTTCTTGAAAAGTTATTAAAACTTAAATATAATAAATTTCGAGATAATTTAGGCTTTGAATTTCATAGGAATATATGATTGACTGTGATGTAGCGTGAAGAGCAATAGAAATTTGATTTTAAATAATTATAAATGCAATGTTAATAAGAGAGTATGCGTGTATAGAGATGGTCAGTATTCATATAAAGGCTTATTGATGGAATATGCCGAATATAGGTTAGGTTACATACAGTTAATAGTTGTACAATTTTCATGAAAAAGCGTAGCATAAGGTCCATAATCGAGAAAATTTATCATCATATGTAGTACTGAAATGGCTTAACTACAGTTCATAATAAATGAATGAATTTTAGATATTAATCATTAGAATTTAAAGCTGCCTGAATTCATTTGTATTTAATGATAATCATGTAATTATTTGGACACTTATTAGATGTGAATTATCATGAAATTGTTTAGTGCATCGATTTGAAAGTGTTCTTAGGTTCCTTTTATTAGAAAAGAAAATTTTTAAAATGGAAGTTTATAATAAATATTAGCAACAGATGAGAAGTCGGTGTAAGCTAGCCAAAACTACGAGAGGAACTTGAGAATTACTCCTTTGTATAAGTTTTTTATGTAACAATTATTGTAGTTATCACCATTTTCAATGCAGCTCAAGCACACAACTCCACCTTGATTATTTTTAGCATTATATCACATAATCAAAATTTTTAAAGAAACATTCGAATCAGCTATTTTTTCTTTTAATGTACAGTAATTACCGACCGATTTTTAACCTGTTGATAAAGGTGTAGTTGTATGTGCAAAGCACACATAAATACAAGCAAACCTTTTCACTTAGACCGCGCTGAGAAGATCAAGTTTACGATAACATTTTACAGAGTTCACGAGCAAAAACCGAGGAATATGTAATCGCGTTCCTTCGCAAAGTTTTTGTGAGCAAATCAAGATAGAATGCACAAGTCGAATGCATCAAGATAAACCGAATGGCTACATCTAACTACAATTCTGCCGACAAGTCCGAAGCGACTTCAAAGAGGTTAATATCCTTCAACGCATGCTCCTGCCGTAGTCATTCCAATATAAGAACTTGATTGATCTAGCGTCAATTCAATCTGACATCCCGTTCTTCCATTATCGAGACGTACCGATTTTTTGCCGCCCACCTAGGAGAGAGAGAGATATATTTCAGCGAAAGACATTGACCAATTTTTCCGCGAACGATCTGTTCCGATTCAACAAGGGATGTTTTTTGTTAGGCTGGTGAAATGTATCGGATCCGGGGGAAACACGCGCATTCGAGGAGTGTCTTTGGCCGACGAAGGCCCTTAATTGGCGCAGAGAGTAACGGTTTAAGGAGGCGAAAAAGGAAGGGAAAGGATGGGAAGTTTATATGAAGGTCGAATAAGTGAGGTGGAAGACTTGGCCGAAGAAAGTAAAAGGGAGAAAGGATGGAAGAGGGAATGACTTTCACCGCAAAATTATATGAAGGACGGAGTATGAAATCGAAAGAAGAGGGCTATCCGATTGGACAACATGTTCGAAGTGGCTACTTCAAATCCTTAATCCCAATTAAGTATGAGAACAGGGTTTAGAATCGTAATTGTTTTCGTTCCGGTTGAATAAAACTTCTTTTCGGTTCTGCGATAGCAGCTCAGACTGGTTCGAACCGTTTTCTTCGACCCGAAAAAAAATAATTTATACGTAACCCTTAGGCAGAAATTCTATTAATTACGTTTTACAATAAACCAATGGATGTAATTTAATAATCAAATTTTAAGTTCAGTTATCAAATTAATTTATTTAAAGCTTTCCCATATTATATGGTTAGATGTAAGAGGAGACTTTATAGTCTCAATCTCGCCCTAAATAAAGTCTTTTTATTATTATTACTATTATATGGTAATGTAATGTAATATGGACATTTGAAAGTTTCGATCGAGGGAAGAGTGATATGTTGCCTTTTAATGTAACGACGGAAGCAGTGCCTATCACCTTATCCACTGTGTGCAATCAAAATACCAGAAACGTATATTTCACCTTAGAATGAATCGGAATCGTTTAACTAGAAATCCATTTTATCGTATAATTTAACATGTTTAACCTGCATCATTTAATTTTCATCCGATAATTTTAGAAGTTGATCTGGTCCGTTAGCTGTGGGGATATTTTGTAGTTTATTTAGAAATAACTCCATTCCTTCAATCTTTCTCAATCTCACAGTAAACAATTCCAATTAAAAGAGAAAACAACATAGTTCATCCGCTTTTTGATGATATTACATAATAAAACCCATTAATTTTTTTTAAAAGAAGCGCGATTGTGATTTATAGCCTATAGCAAGATGATATTACAAGACAATATTCGTCGAACATTTTTGTACATTCCGATTTGTTCGGAATAATTTAGATCTCTTTCTCTTTCGAAAGAGAATAAAATTAAACACCTTCCGAACAAGAGGTTGAGGTAAGATTTGGAGGAGAGAACATGTATATGTTTCACTGCTTTCGGTGGAGATATAAACGGAATGTATTCAGGCGGAAGAAAATTTAGTGTCGAAAAGGCACATATCTAAGTGCGGAGAGGCTGAAATTTAAACAACGGCCTCTTTCCTTCGTCGCTGCAAGAACGAGTTACGAGACTGTACTTTGACATTTATTGCCGAATCGTGCCCACATTTAAAGATCACTTTCCCCATACCGAGGAGGAATATAAAAAAACATCCGAATGTTATCTCTTTGGTCCTCTTGTGTGCGAGATTTGTCACTTGCACCTTTAAGGTCGTTATTTCCATTTCAGGTACCCATTTCGTGTGAGATTTTGTTTGGATTTCATCTGGGTTGTCGTCAGCATTTTCTTTAAAGGCGCTTCATTTAAATCAATTCGTTTTTATACTATAAAATGTTCTTAAGTCTTGCGACTTCATTAACTCCTTTTATCCTTTAAATTTCCTTCGCAATTTTCCCTATCTTTTTCCAACAATCTCTCTCCCGTCTCCTAACCATTTTGTTTCTAATGTTCACATATGAATAATTTATATCTACTAGAAATGGCCATTATTACAGCGAATTTTTGAATTTTTGGTAGGGAATAAAACAGCATACCATTTCAGTCGTAATAAGTAGAAAAGTATTTGTTGAGCTTTTTTATGTTATTCGAAGTCTGATGATGTTTATTTAAATTATCCATGCCGTTGACATACTCAATTTTGAATATTAGCTTTGAAGATCATTGACGGAAATTGAAAAACTAGAATTCATGAGTAACTTACTCGGTTATTTCCATTCTTCATAAATTTAACTTAACAGTCCCGTAGAGTCAAGCTAAATTCAGAATAATAACTTATGAGATAAAATATGCTGCCTTTTAATTGATGTCTACCTTAACTAGGGTGAAATGCACACAAATGGCTTTTTTTAGCAACAATAGTGCTTCGATTATATGATTATCAGTAGGATATTCAGAAGACTAACTAGGTATTAATCTTTCAACTCAAGTCGTATGTGAATGATTTTCAGCGATCATTTAACTATTTCTACTATTTCAGCTGAAATTTCAGGTATTTTATATCAATGGTATAGAATACACTGTCAGTGTTTCACCTCAAAATATAGGAAAGGTTCTGAAAAATTCCCATAAATCAATTTAGTACAGTTATTACAGTTTAACCTTATTGGGTTAAATGTGACATGCGTGACAAATTTCTTTAACAAGCAGCCAGAGACTACAATCGTTCTAATTTACCGTGACAGTTAAAGTTAATTTTTTTTACATTTAGAAGAGGTCTCAATTGTATTTGTTTCACAGGGCTTGAGAATTCTTAGATCTGTTTGCTTCATTACTTTCTGTGTTTTTATTTGACGTTTATTTTTCGTTGTTAACCTTCCCTTGAGATTTACTGGACCTGAGCTAATGCAGTTAACTCAACCGAATCGTGTGCAAATATATTTTTTTGGGAAACCTATCTCTTCGTTATGCAAGGATTAGTATTGATTATTTAATGTCAGAACAGTTGACGATGACTCAATTCCTTTACTATTTTCTTCGTTTCTCCCGCTTCTTTTACGCCATTATTCGGTGCCCGTGAAGATTAATAATATCTCCTCTATCTCAACGATCTCCTTCACTGCGCTTCTCGTATCTCGTTTCCACCTTTCTCTATACTTGTATCTACATATTTATCTATGCATTGGAAATGCAAAGAGGGAGACGGATCTTTTAAATCCGCATTTCGCAATACCTTTCACCTCGTGAAATGGAAAAATGGTAGAAACCCGTTCAGGGGCCGCCTTGCAGATGCGTTTCGTGTCTCCTTTTTGCAACTGCAGCTTCCGAACGCCGTTATCCAAGCACGAGTGGGTATGATAGGTGGAGGACCCTCTTTACATTCGGTGGTTTCCCTTTCCATGCTTTCGTCATCCGTCGGATGGGTAATGGTATCAGAGCATTTTCCTCTTCATTAAAGCAGAAGCTAGACCATTGACTCCTAACATTTTCAGCCTGTTGACACGCATTGAATCCTCAACATATGTTTTCGTACCCCGCCTATTTTTTACCGAAACATTTATAGAAAACGTTACTGTATTTTCACGAACCTAAGGTGATGTTTTTATCCCTTCTTGATTTCTGAAAGGAATCCGTCACACAAATATAAGAGAAGTCTTAGACCTCAATTGGGTTTTAAAACCTACTTTCTATATGCGTATTTTTATCATTGTTACATATGTGTATACATATAAAATGTAACTTGTGTATTATTGTTAGATGTAGTGTGGTTTTGCTGTGGTATGAGCAATACTTCATTAGCATTGTCCTTACAATCGAAACTAAAACTGTAACTCTTCACTTATAAGTAATTATTCATAGTAGTTGCTTTCGTGTTTCCCCGAAGGTAAGACCGGGTCTTACATTTTTATTCTAAAGAAGGAATAGGGCTAATTTTTAGTGGTTCTTATTTGTTCACTTATCAAAATCTATATTTATTCATGCAAGAAAGTATAAAGCATTAAATATTCGGATCGGTCTGAGGCCGGTCCATTTTCGGGTGGGCGCTCTTACCATTTGAGTCATCTCGCAGAATAGTTGCGCAACGTTTTTTTGGACACTTCATATCGAAGGATCATTTTTGATATTTCACTGCACATGATACTTTATTTATAAAAATAAATTGGCTTGCATTTATTTGTAAGTCGAAACATTAGATTGCAATTCATCATACTGAGTGCATTCGATGACACCAGCGTCTAATAGCATCATCACGGAAGTAGCATCTTGGGGATTTTCCAAAACATCCTCTACTGTTGCAGAGCCTTGGATTCGACTTTTACTTCATCCGAAAAGATAAGACCTAAAAATATCCAGGAGAGAACGCATGAGTCATGGGATTCAAACAGATCAGACCACATCGATTTCTCACTTTCCGCAGTCGATACCATTGACGCAAATTCGTTTGCAGAACTCACCTTGAGGATGTTATAAAAACGAAGAAGTCTTCCTTGTCCAGCAGATGCGCACTTTCGACTCATTTAAAACCAGTCGTCGGCGGCTGGTTTCTCTTCTACATTGGTTTGCGATTAAATATGTTCTACGGGTTAAGTAAATTATGATGCCGGAACAGTTTGGTTTCGGATGGTACTTTTTTAAGAGGTCTTTCCATGGTGTTAATGGGAGGACTTTCTCTTCAGAAAGTCAGTTGTAACATGCTACAGTTTACGGAAATCATCTTGAACCGAATTTTTACTTACTTTAGTTTGTTCTGACATCTACAAGGAATAAATAAGTAAATTTTATGATACGGTACTTCCCTAACTTCTATACTCCGCGGAACAGTTCAATGAAAACTGAATTTCGCAGCTTACTAACGCTTGTCAGCTTGTATAATTCAAATTAAATAAGATGAAAATACTAGATGCGAAATTAAGTACTATTACAAAAAATCCTAGTAATTAAAAAATTGCGTTGCACATTGTGGTACAGATCTAATATGCAGATGTAAAAGAATATACCACCATCGGATAATGTGTGACAACACCAAAAGCTAAGTCATTGATGATTGCATACTGATATGCCATAGGCCATTGGTTAGAAAGTACTGTTCTGATGGACTTTTAAAGAGGTAATGCGCAGACGTGGGGACAAAAGTCAAATATCATTATCTTTTCAGCGTTAATATAACAGATTCATTTAATTAACCTGCGAATTTTAGAAAGTAAAGACTGCATCCAAGTAGTAACAGTTAATTAATTTAATCATTCAAGAAGCTAATATGTGAATAAAGGTGTATGATTCTGAAGTTGAAGGCATGAATATGAAGTTGGTGGAAAAAATTTCTACTAGTTTCTGTTTGACTAGATAGAGATCTATATTGCATATTAAGAAATCCTCAATGGTTACTTACAAGTTCTAATTGAACTTTGATCATGCGGTACGGATTTGAACAAAATGGCAAATAAAGATGAAAATTAGTATTATGGAAGGATGCGCAATTCCAAAATCCGAGTAAGCGAAACTATTATTTTTCCTCGAGAATCATTCAGCGTGAAGTTTTTCATCCCGAAAACCGAAGCCTTTATCGAATACATGAAATAGCTTACGCCTCTAAAGACTTTTATCCAAAGACAATACTCCTGGGAGGCAAATCCATAAATCCAGAAAACCTGCTTTCGAAGAGGTATATAACCTGCGTAGCAAAACCTTCGACCGCACGCTGCGACCGTTCTAACGAGGCGTCCGTTGCAATTAGTTAACCAACAGGCGTCGCCGTAATGCCCCTTGATGGACGCGCGTGGTCGTCGAGAGATGTATATGGCTCTCATTGTGAATTCACTCAGGGCGCTACTCGACAATGACTTACGAAATTCACGCCACACCAGGGACAGCCGCCATCCCCGCCTTCCTTTTTCTTTCCGCGACTGACATTGGCCTCTTTCGCTCTTCACTTCTGTATTTTTTTTGTGAATGGTGATTTATTTTCCATTGGCCAACGTTGAGCTGTCGATTTGTTCTCTTTAATTACTGAGCCCAGCTGTCGAACATGTTTTTGGGCGGTCGACTTATTAATTTCTACCTTTAAGAGATCGCATGAAATGAATAATTTGATGCTCGTTGTTGACATGCGCCCGATTATTGCCTCTATCGTAAGGATATGTCTTGATTTTTATTCGACGCCAGTTGTCTGGTTCGTTTGAAATTGGTATCTAATTTTAAATCTCACTCCTGTTAGCTTACATGCATGTGTTTGCTCGACTAAACTATGTATGCCATCGCTCTCAAAGAAAAAAGAGAGCACTTTAGTAGCCTTAATTTAGTTTACAGCGTTTATGTCAAATGAAGTGAAAATGATGGGAAATCAGCAAAAATGCTGAAATAAAAGAAATTAGGAAGTTTAATCCAAAAACTCCGTTTTTCTTTCATAAATTAGGACTCATAAAATTTATAGAAGTTATTATAAAAGCAGATGTTTTTAGAAGTTTTGATAGGATATGTTATTATACATGATTATTTCATTGGTGTTAGATTATACTTAATAATTTTACCATCAAATTTTTGGATCGCAAAAATCTCAAATAAGGATAATGAAATGATAATAAAGATGATCTATTACTACTTCGATTTCTAATTGATGTAAAACATTTTTACCGTTTAACCAATTACAGTGAAACCTCTGTTAACGGACACCTCTAACTTACGGACACCTCTGACTTAAGGACAGTATTCAATTCCCCGGCAGAAGGATATGCATTTGTATAAGGATTGAACCTCTAATATACGGACACTCCCACTTACGGACACGGACACTTTGTTCAGCAGAATTTTTCCCTTATACGGACATCATTGCCTTGGGTTTTCTGACCTATCTCTCAAAAATGGAAAGTTTTTCCCCTTAGAAATAGCGTTCATGAATAGCTGGTGGAAAGAGGACAGCGAAAATCGTAAAACCAGTGAAGATACAACAATGTGCATATAGGGAAATGAACGAAATTGTGTCCTGAAATACATTTGGAAATGCTAATCCAAAACGAAAGAGCACCTCGACCAGACGCGCGTAGGACCCTCGAGAAAGCATTTGCCTATGATTCGTACGCAGAAGTCTACAGATAACAGAGCTCGTAGAGAGGCAATAAACAAAAGGATGCCCTGGAATGAGTTCTTGGTAATGCTAATCCCAAAAATATGCTATCCAATGTTGACCAGGTGCATCCCCGAACTCGTGCGGGGAGATTGATTACTGTTCTCGACGCAATATTTTGGAGTGATCGAGCGGTCAAAAACATAAAAAGTTCAACGGTATGCAACTGTTTTGTTAAATCAGGGTTCTGCAACGCTGAATTGTCATCAGAGGTGGAAGATGGCTTGCAGTTCGAAATTATGTATGATGCAGGCGAAAGTACCGAATATGTGAGCATTGACTCTAATCTGTTGACCGTGGACCACGAGGTTAGCATAGGAGAAATTGTTAAAAATACTCTTGAAGAAGGAGATGACGGTATAAGTGAAAAAGATAACAGTGAGTCTGAGACTATGGTGGATGAGGTGCCTGTGCTATCGTATGCCGGTGCGTTGCACCAAATAGAATTGTTATAAAAATTTTGCATTTTAAAAGGCAACAGCGAAGCATTTAAGTAGCATTATTGATGTACAGATTAATTTTGAAAAAGAATTTGTCGTAAATAGAAATAAGCAAACTAAAATAAATGATTTCTTCACATCTAAGTGAGCTCACATAAGTATATTGTATGTATATACTATATATATATTGACATGTGAAAATGATCCGAGAATTTTAAATATACATATCTGAGTAAATTTGTTACGTTATTTTATTATTTCCAATTTATTTTTAATTATTCAAAAGCGATATTTGAAATAAAAGAATTTCTTTCAGCTTATTTAATTTCTACGGAATGCATAAAAATATGGTTTTCTTTGGATCACCTCTAACTTACGGACACCTCTCACTTACGGACACATTTTCTAGGACCGTTAGTGTCCGTAAGTGAGAGGTTTCACTGTATGTGCTGTATTAGCATTAAAAATCTTATATAACATCATTTTTAACTTTAGTGATCTCTGTTTTAGATATAATATATTACATATATTGTCAAAAGAAAGCCTTTGTCTGCGGAAGTTGAAGTTACTTCGCTAAATGCGAAGCAAGTATTGCTTAAATTGTACAATTGGATATCTTTCACCGCCACAGAGGAGAAAAGTTCCCTCGTTAATGAGTGAGTCATATCTGTACAAGGTCTTGGGTTAACTACTTATTAATTCGATCCGTGGCATGAAAATGTATTTAAAATAAATTAAACACGAAAAAATACAGAAAAGTAGCAAGAGCGTTACGCAAGTGCAATTTTTCCTCTTCAGGAATGCCGTTTTCTAGTGACTGAAGTTCTGAAGGCAGGACCGAGATTTATTCGAGCAAATTACACACCGTTACACGCATGCCACTCTTCACGAATCGATTGCGCCCAAAAAATAGTTGCCAAAAGTGTATTAAATTTAAAAATCATTTCAAAAGTGAAGCTCCGTTAGGATGGGAATATTTTCGCTATAAAATCCTTTGAGCAAAGAAGACTAGGCGATTATTGAACGGTCTTTTGATTATTCATTTAAAGGGAAAAGGCTATAAAATCATTTAAAATAATCAAATTTAGACCTTAATTTTTCACATACGAAGAATATATTTAATAAAATTCACCATCGTGTTCGTAACTTTCGAAAAAACATACGCTGGAGATAACTGTAGATGTAGGATCGCTCAAGAAAACGGGATTTCTCCTTGGCGTCATATGAAATTGTTCACATCGATTAAACCAAATACGTAAGGAATTTCTGTTCTACACCGATGTTTTATTCATTTCCGGGCGGTGTAAAATATTGACAATTATCTAAGAAAAAATTCTTTTCAAGAGATGAATTCGTGGATCGAGGATTTTGGAAAGCGGGAATTAGTCATAAGAGGAAGACCTGTACTTTCAGCTCCCTCGGATGAACATAATGCACCTCATATCTGTTAGAATCTGCAAACCTTTCAACACAGCTGGAAGAACCGCGGCTAATGGCCAAATGGGGTACAGGAAATGAACGATTATTCTGGCCAGTTTCTCCACTTAGAAAGATAAGCCGAACGAAAGTCAACAAACGTATACTTGTGCGTATTTTTGGGAAGCGGATAAACATTGGCTTTTACCCGCAGCATGAATCAGTCTTCGGGAATCGTGAGGCTATAATATCGGAATTGACTGCTTTTACCGCTCGCTAATATTCCAAATCCTTTAGCAAAGCAAACATGAGAGGTCGTGCAGGTAACGCATTAGGATAGGCACGCGGCGGCCAATTAATGGAACTTGGAATGTGTTGGGAAGAGGCGTCCGCTCACTCGCGCTTTACGTCAGTCACTTTTATCGTCGCGGAGGCTAATCGAGCGAAGTAATTAGTGATTTCACGCTGAAGGGGAGTTTGCACTCATCGGCACGAAGGTCTTCCCTTCGCTCCATTATTCACGGGTTAATAGGAAAGCTTTCGGCATCCACCTGCAAGAAATCCTATTGTCTGAGATTTTTGAAACGGAGTAGACGGATATGACGCGAAAGGATGAAATGCGAAAATGTGTTTGCGAACAGGGGTCTGAGTGTACGGTACTCAGCCCCTCAAACCATCCTCATTAGCTGGTATGATCTCAGGGAGGAAGAAATGAGGCTTACTAAATAAGATGAGGAGTGAGTTAATTTTCCCTTGCTTCTCGAACTGAGCCAAAATGATATGGGAGAACTAAGTCCAAGTAAATCTAGCACAATACACAATGAATATTTGTTTTTCCCATTTCCCTTTATATAAAGTGTTCTACTTTTCGGCCATTTCCCTATAAAGAATAGTTTTTATAGCATTCAATGATTACCTTTACTCGATACTTAATACCTGATTATCTTGCATATTATCACATCCATGCAAAACTGAAAAAATATAATTTAAAGGTATTATTCAATATCCCATACCAAAATCCTGTATCCCATTCCAAGAACCAATATATGGAGGCAGAAATAGAGTTCCGGCAATGTTTTACTAATATCCAGGACATTCAAAATGTTATACTTAAGACATCTTGGATATTTAATAAAATAGTACTCCATATGGTTAACAGAACCAAAATTAAAGAAAAGTATTCTCCGTTTAAAAGAATCGCACTGAAACGATGATAATAAATACTCTCCATTAAAGAGTCTAACTCCACAAACATACTTATTCCAAAATATACTCGTGATGGGTATGTTCAAAAATAAATTTTCTTCTTTGATAATGAAATTCAGCATGAGGACAACGTACGATATACATGCAGTGATTATAGCTTCTTTCGTATCCATTTTACTTAATTTTCTTCCTTTTACAACGTGTTGATAATGATACTAATTGTAAGAAACAATGACTTAAGCATGGGGAAACAAAAGTTGAAATTTGCATTTCTGTGTTAGTGCTAACATATAGAGCTATCAATTTATGGGTCTGAAATTAAAAAACATAAACAATGTCCTGCTCCGATGATTATTATAGCAACTTGCTATGATAGTACGAGTTATTTTTGACTTAAATCATTAAACAACGAACGTGTACGCCTCAATGATGGTTGTTTCACAATTCTAATTTTCTCTAACATTTTCCGCCTAATAATAGTTTCTCTTTAAAAGGTGAAATAGCAAGTAAATGATATACATTCTTAATTAAAAATTATTTAACAATACTAAAGAGCATTGAGAATAGTATAAGGAGGTTCTGAAGGTCATGCTTCCACAATTGCTGCTCCAATATTAATCTATTCGGTAACTTTATTAATTTTTTGTCTTTAATAAGTGATATTGAGACAATCCATTTTTTTTTTACCTATTTCATAACTTAGGAAGAAACGATTAAGGTCTTTGATCGTTTCTTGATGAATTCTAGGTTCTGATTGGCAATAGATTAGTATTTATGCCTAAGCGACTAAGTCTTTTTGGATCCGCTTCATATTGCTTAAAACCATTCACCTGTAAAGGTAGTCTCAAGAAGCGAGGGTTCGGAAAACAAAGCTTTCGTAAAATGAGAGTGCATGTATTATGTATTCATTCCCAAAATCAATCTATGTGACGGCATGATAAATTTTAACAATCCCAACTTCCTGCACTAGATTCGAGAAAGAAAACCAGTCACGTTTTGGGTCAAATTCAACGAGCCGTGATGCACTAAATTTTTCGTACTAAGTACTGAGACGAGGGAACTCTGAAGATAAGCGTGTTAGCTTTCTGTTTAATTCGTAAGTAAAGCGTTACAACACCCTAGATCGATGGTCATAGCTCATTGCTCAAATAATGTATGCGTTGTAAATAACTCGTAGTAAATGAGTTACGCTAATGATAAATTAGTGGAGTCGAAGATAAAGAATCGACTACCATGCACGATTATAATTTTCGTGAATAGAGATATTCGTACCGTATAGCTGTTTTCTATGTTCTTTTATATAATAATAATAATAATAATAAACGTCTTTATTAGAGGGCGAGATTGAGGCTGGTAAGCCTCTTCTTACATCTAACCCTTATAATATGAAAGAAGTAAAGAGATAGATTATGGGTTTAAACAAAAGGAAATAATAAAGAGATTTGTTTGCGGGTTAAAAAACCTAAGTTACTATACTTAGGAAAAAAATAGAACCCTGCAGGAAAACGCCCACAGGAAGGGGGGCGTGAAAAACCTGCGGAACCTACAGACAGTACCATCTAAAAATTTTAAAGAAGAGGGGGAATATGGAAAAGAGAAGTGACTGCAACATTACTGAAAGGAATTTAAAAAAGCATTATAACTGAACAATGATATGATAGAAAAAGAATCATTGCAAGATGATAATAGAAGTGAGAAAAACATAATACATAGATATTTACAGTAACACCATTGGTTGCGTTAATTTAGCAATAAAAGCAGTAAAAAATCAAATGAATCAATGAAAAAGAATAAACCATAGAAACTGCAGATTACCAAAAATAAAAACCATAGGAAAATCAATACATATAAACACAATACATAGGTATATACTATATCGTCAATAGTTAACATCAATTTAGCTTTAAAAGAAGAAAAATAAAATATAAGACTACATATTAACAAAAAATCAAACAATAAAATAACATAACAAAATTTATTTTAATAAATTTATTTTAATAAATGTAATTTTACGGTATTCAACACCTTGTCTCTTTAGAATTCTTTGGGATATGCAAGTAGAAATACTTGTCTCTTGGTTTGATAACTTTAATAGAATGGAAAGGCTTATTTTCTAGGTAATAAAACGTATTTTTGAAATAGTAAAAATCGGATATCTTTACATATCGCGTTCTGTATATCTCGTACATATTTGAGCTATGCGAATTACGGAATGTTTAAAGATAATCTGTTATAACTTCACTTGATTTCAGAACATTTACCTATCTCTTTATGAAAGTTGATTACGAGCCATTTTATGTGAAAACTGCTATGTTGATGAGATATTTATACTTTATTTGATCTCAATCTACGGTAGCAATGTTGACTTCGAAAATTGAATGAATTACTCTACCTAAGAAAGTAAAAAATTTCTTTATTCTTTCTCGTGATTCGAGAACACTTTTCTCCATCTATTTAAAATTCTCACATAAAAGCTATTAACTATTCTCATAATTTTCTCTATCTGTTATCTCTGATCCTATCTATAAGCTATAAGGCTTCAATTATGGTAAATAAAAAGTTAACTGGATAAAAATAGAATTTTCTCTCTTTAGCTCCATGAAACCACAAGAATTCAAATAGGAGATATTATGGTTAGTATGGTTTCAAAGAATTCCAATGTATTTTACATCACCAGTTCAAATAATATATTTAGGTAGCGTAGGTACCCTCGTTCTTCAACTTCGAAAGAATTATGAGCGGTGATTTTAAAAAGTGCGATCATTTCACGCGGAAGGCCTGAAACTCGTTTCCGTCCCTTGGGAAAGCAGATGGACTGCGTTTTCGGAGCAAATGAAAGTTGTTTCTTAAAATCTGAAATCAGTTCAATACCCTTGACTCGTGACATGCTGCCAATATATTGGTATATTAAATCTGCATGAATTATACATTACCTCGATGTGAAGCGATACCTACATGCTTGACGAGCATGATATGTTCTGGAGCATTCTTGTTAGGCGAAATCCGCGTTATTAGTAAAGCGATTTTCCATGAACACTCTGATTGTAAATACATTAAACGTGGCATATATTACCACACGATTTACAGCTATCCGAAATTCAAGCATCTAACAATTTGGTTTATTTTGGATCAGTTTTAAACGATTGAGTACGGGCATATGCACGAAAACTTTCTTTAGCCTAGTCAAAAAAAATCAGGAAATATTATCCGAAAAATTCCTCTAAGAGGTGGAAAAATGTCAAATTTTACACAATACTACAGAATTTATTTACACAATAACCAGGTTTTGACGCCTAGCGCCATCATCGGATGTAAAAAAGGGAAACTGTCATGTATAGTAGGTTTGGGAAGGAAAAAATATATGACTGCTTCTTTCCTTTTTTGTTACGCCTGATGATGACACCAGGCGTCGAAACATAGAAATCGTGTCAATAATTTCTATGATATCGATTAACATTTGTGCTTTTTTCTTATGGAAACCTACCACCAAGTGAAAGCCTCAGTAGTATATTTTTTAACAGGTTTTTGAATTAGGAAGATATCACTGCATATTAGATTCCACAAGAATAAATATCACATAATCGTATCACGCACAATTCACCTTTCTTATATATAATGGGTAACTACTGTAAACTTTAATCTTTGAGGGAGTTACAGAATGGAAGTGGTTTTGTGTCAAAGATAGTCACTTTCCCCATTCACTCGCTTCCACAATATATTTCTTCCGTCGCTGACGACAATAGGTTCGAAGTCGCGCCACAGAATCAGAATCACTGAATCTCAGCTCATGGATCGAGGCAATATAGAAATATGCTCACGGTGCGTTCCGTAGATTACCTCCAAGCCAGAATGTGGTCTATCGAATTGTTATTCTCTCACTCTGAGTGGACTTATTTCTCGTGGGAAAAAGGTGGGACGCTCAGAAAATACAATTGCGTCGACCGCATGTGCTAGATGGAACGTTTAGCTTCTCAAAGAAGAATCGACATAAGACTATTGCAGAATCTAAAACTTTTTGTAATGTTTCAGGTTACTGCTGAACTGTCTCGTAAATATTAAACGAAAACTTTATAAATCATTCATATTGAATGATCGTACAACATTTGATTGTTTAGGAATGAGTTTTCAGAAGGCAATAAACTCCTACAACTTTCACGATCCACTTTCAAGTATAAAGAGATAGGAATACTGAAAAAAATTGATTCTTTCTTTTTCCCATATTTCTGAAGTTAAATTTCTAAAATCTGGCAGAAAATCTAAAGTAAAGCATGAAATTTGGAATAATTGTGTTTCATATGCTATAAACATACAACAAAAATGGGAAAGTTTGAATCGTTCTTTCTTTCTTCATAGATATCATGTTTTTTATCGTCGACACCACGGTTATAACAAACCAATGAAAATCCTCGAGCTGGATATTGCTTTCATTCTTCGTTTAGATTTCCCTTCTAGATATACTTTTTATCATCTTCCTTGAATCAATTTTAAACTATGTTAGCAAGAGATAAATTTATATGCTGCAAATAAGTTACTGAATAAGATCAGCCTGGCATACCCAGCTCAGTTTTTTCAAGGACTTTGTAATTTGTGATTTCACTAAAGTGATTGTTAAGCTCAGTCCAAAATATAGACTTAATATCATCATTATTACCATCGTGTTTATCATAAATCTTTCGTAGCTTTTTAATTACTTGTTTGCTATAGTGCAATCCGTAGTGCCACGTACGCTAGAAAACATTCTCTCTGTAACGAAGAATATTTTGGATTTTTAACTTGTGAAATTCATATGTGTTATTATTGAATTTATTACAGTGGTAGATATATACCTACGTAAGTTACGCCAAAATTTATGCCCTATTTATTTTTGGCATATGTGAAATATTGCCTCGTTTTCTCTCACTGTTACATGCTGTGACTACTAATCAAATTGTATAACTCCATTGAGGGTGTACCCATGAAATCCTTATGCAATGTGGGTCAGTCTACATGACCTCATAAAAAGGAACTTAATCCACTTAAAAAAGAAAAGTAAAAATTCTGAGTTCATGAAATAAAAGTGTTTTTCGTAAGGTCAGTGGGAATAATACCTGGCAGGGAGCCAGGTTACGATGTTCTCTTTTGGAGTGATCAGTCCTTTGTTACGAAATTTGGAAAAATCTTCTCAACCATATTTTTACATCTCTTGCCGGTCGCTGCAGAATTTCGTCGAGTGTCCAATGTGAAATGAAGCCGTCCTCGATCTTGATATATGGTTTCTCCACCCTTCTCTTGATAGATTACGGAAAACGGTGAGAAATTCCTTAAATTAAATAGGAATAATTATCAATATTCATATAAATATCAATGTATTAATATACTATTTGCTACTTATTCTTCTAACATAGTGAGTGCTAGAATTGCTAGATGTATGTAGGATGAGTTGCATAAGATTAAGGATAGCCGATTTTTTCATATCTTGAATGAAAGAACGGATTCTCTCAGATGCGCTTTAAGGGATTTCGTAAACAATCAGCAATTTCTTTCTGCTTAGCTATCACAGCACAAAATTTAAACACTCTGAATTATTGTCGAAGTAGGAAAATATATGCCCCGTAATTATCTAAAAGACAAAAAAATTTATCAGTGAAAATATTTCATAACGGTCATATTACGATAGTAAAAAAAATTAATCAATCGAATGTTTTACCAGACATCATGGCGTTCTGGTGATTTTAACGGAAATGCCTTAATACTTGCTTTATGATGATAACCTTCAATTTAAATGGATTTTAATTTTTATCGATGGTCATCATCAGGATTCAATAATTGAATAAACGTTCCATTTCTATTTTCGAAATCGACGACTCATATGAAATCGAATTAGGTTGCTATTTCCCACTTATTAATTAAAAAGTACGGAGATCTGATTAAAATGGGACATAATGAACAGTTTGTTTTCTTTGGTCTAAGCTTGATCCATGGCGCGGTTAGAAATATAAAGGTACTTAATTTTCAGCTGGAAAAGTAACTTCCTAAAATAGTTGTTTACTAAATAAAGGTCGTAGAAAAAAATAAATGTACAAAATATAGAGTCTTATGTTGCTTAGAATATTATCACCATAAGTATAATTATAATGATAAAGGTACTAAAAATAATTCTAAAGACCAATTTTGTGTGGAATCTAGATAAACTCTTCAAGTTCACCCAGTTCAGCGCCTCTATTTTTCTAGTATTACTATTTTCCTTTGGTATACATTTCTTACATTATTCTTTACTGCTGACACTCTTGATTTTGTTTGCATTTCATTCTCTTTATCTCCCTTTGAAATGATTTTTCACAAAAGCCTCAGCTCCTGCTTCTCTCTTAGAGGCCCAATAAATTTCAATGCTTAGACCACCAACTTAACCCGTGTACCAGCGAAGTGGTGCCCGAATGATTCCCACATTTATTCCTGAATTTTTCTCAATGTTATCTTTGAAATTTTTTAATAAGATTATCTGATACCTCGAGCCCTTTTTAGGCCGAAATCGCTCTTCTAATTCTTTGCGAGCCTCATATTATGTACGTAAATATTTAAATGTCAGTAATTCCTCAAAAATAATTATTTAATTGTTTTTCTGTAATAATGTTAGAAATTCTTCACATTTGCTCATTTTTCACAATTCTTCACATTCACAATTCTTCACACATTAGAGTAGAATATAGTAACTAATAATAGCCTTTTTTCACAGCATTTATCAAGGATTATTACTTGAATTATAGGAATATTATCTCGTCATTAATATAGCCTCCAATTTGTTCGCGGGCCGTGATTTTGCCGAGAATATTAAGAATCATGAGAATAATATAGACTATGAGAAGAAGAGTCTAATTATGAGAATATTCTGATGGTATCCACAAATAACCCAACCTTGACTTCCAAGGGAAACGAATAAAATAAGAAGACCATACGGGATCGCGCACTCTAATGAAGAAGCACACTTCAGGATAAAATGGTTGAGAGGATGGAGGAGATGATGCTAAAGGGAAACAACCGGGGAAAGACGGAGTGGAATATTTTGAACGTGGTCTGCGGCTTAAGCAACGCAATCTCCGCCCTGTGGTCAACGTTTCGCGAGTCCGTTGAGTAACACGATGAAAGGGAAAGCAAGGAGTGAGAGCGAGGGTTTGAAATATTTCCGTCAAATAAAATCACGAGTTTGAAGCGCGAATTTTTTCATGCGACTCTTGAGAAGTGGGATAATTTCGTATGTGTGTCGGTATAAGTGAGGGCAACTTTTTTCTTCGGCTTTTTCGATCCTCTTGAAGCCGTCACAAGCGTGTTTTTTTATGACCTGAGGACATAACCTAAGAGCGAGAGGAGCTTTCATACAGGAAATAAAGTTCAATGTCCATCTCGGCAATGATCTCTCATCTGCGTCATACATCGCGTCGTGAGAAAATCGGGAGATTTTGATTCTCATGTGTGGTGGACGGTTAATAATCATAAGGAATTAATATTTCAATTCATAAGGGAATTATATTGATGATTTTCATAGCGAAGTTTACCGATCATGATTAGTGAATATCAAACGGTATTTCCTGATTAAAGATAACCACTGTTGAGCGTAGTACATACGTTAAATTTTGCCCTTTCTTCTTAGAAAATTTTAACTGAAAATTCTCTATTCCTTATGTTTCGAGCCCACTCGAAAGTTTATTTTTCATGCGTTGATTCTTATTTGATGGTTAGGAGGAATAAATATGGAGCGAGCGAATGAAAAAATTTGGAAATTAGGTTCAGGAAATGATTTTTAGTAACATCCAAAGAAATGTATAGCTCTCATTTTCGTAGTAATGCACCAACTATTATAGGAGTATTATTAGATATAGTATATAACTTTAATCTCTACAGAGTATTATAGAAATGTCGTCTCTCTGCATTATACTAATTTTTACTTTTGACTTTCCAATGTCATGTATGCATCATTGCATTATAATGTATGCAGTGTAATGAGATACTGCCGAGATTATATATGATTACTTTCACGGGAGAAGTATACTAATATATTTAATACTGCACTCGCAGTTTTATGTTTTGCTAGTCAACATCGCTGAACAATACGTCTTCCTAAATAAGTTTCGACATATTTGATGGTAAATGAACAATTGGGCCGAGCTTAATAATTTATGTGTATTTATAAGACTAAAAAATTTTATTCTTGCATCGAATATTGAATAGATTGGACTTAAACTATTAATGTTATCTTCTGCTACATTTTATGATAAATAATTACTTCAGAGATTAGGAAATTTTTAAATTTTTGCGTATTTTTTTATCATTAGCTACTAGCTATAGCGGACGAGAACTAAATTACTCAGGGACATAACATGTTTGAGTCAAAAATGTTATGCAATTCTTTAACTTAAGAAGTTATTGATAATGATCTAACAGAAAATTATTTAAGGTAATCCAAATAAATTCTTGATATTTGATGAATAAGTGTATAAAATTCTACCTAAATAACATCATAATGGGTTCACAATCTTAAGGTCTTTTTATTGCAGCTCTCCATCCCTTCCTGTTCGCAGCCAATCGCTTCATTCTCTCATAATTCATAGAATTAACCATTGCCTGCCTTTCGTAATTTAACTTATGTCTTCCTCTATAATTTCTCCCGTCTATTTCCACTGTAACCCCTTCCTCCCTTCAATTCTAATTCTCTCTTCGTGCCTTGAGAGAGCTGCAGCTCACCAGTTTTATCTCAATCTAAATAACAGTGGCTCAGGATTGCAAAATTATCATATATAAAATTAAGGAGAACCCATCCATACTTTGGGCTCGGATTAACTCTTAGTGTCCTTGGTTAGCAAATGGTGTAGCAAATAGTATCGTGCATGTTTATATGTTCCTCTCCCTCAAATACGGAGAAAGTCATGCGTAAGCCGCATTAGAATTTCTCCTCTCTTCATTTTACGGAGAAATATCGCATTACAACGTCTTATCGCATAAGCCTTAAGTGATCTAACTTAGAAAATAGCACGTTTCATAAATGGGTAGAAAGGGAGGAGGGGGGGGGGGAAGTTTTTACGAAATTTGAAATTCTTTTGTTTTTTCTCTGTGTTGTCGCGGAGCATAAAACTAGGACTGTAAACGTCGTAATAATTCTCTTTACGCAAAAACACGTAAGAGGAAGGCGAAAGTCCTTTAAAGCGTTAGAGGTGCACTTTCAAAATAAATCTACGATTCGCTGTAGACAAAGGATGACGAAAGCGTTGATCGTGTTCGCGCCGATCTCACCTTGAGGAGCAATGCACTTTTTCCGCTCTCGTTCAGAGGATGCTATTCTCTCCTCTGATGCCCGATTGCGATTCCACAACTTTCCCTCAATATCTCTTCCCTCATTGCAGCGAATGAAGACGTAATCGCATGCAAGAGGACGAAGAGTCGCTCGCTTTTCATTTATCCTCACTCTCTTATTTGTGATTTACTCTCAATTCTAAGTTATGGATATGTATAAAAGATTTGCAGTCTTTTTAAATTCATCAATTTACTAGAAAATATGCTCTATTCACGCTACGGCATGATACTATCTTATTCTCCCTTTTTCAGTACATGTATTTGTTCGTTGTTTACTTTTTTCATTATCTAGTATTTTCTTCTAATTATTTGATAATCTTTTCGGTCAACTGACAGCATGTAACCAGCTCTTGAGGCTCTCCTAACGGCCTGAGCTTTATTTTTTCACATTTATCCTTGTTCTCTTGTCACAATTGTTTCCTCAAAGATTTACATTGAATCTCCCACTCCCCTATACCAGTTTTATTCAGTTATTTTTCAAGTTTCGGTCGTTATCGTCTTTTTTATTTGTGTCCTGTCGCACATAACTATTAAGTTCTCTTACGGAGTTCCTAGGAGTTCTACTGTACTGGACATATGAGAAGATTACTCGAGAAAATTTACAGTGCCGAAAGACTAGGTATGAGTAACAAATATTTCCGTTCATGATCTAGGTTCTGGTAATTTCAGTGAGAAATCAGTGTAATATTTTTATGCAAAAGCTTTTTAATTTATGGGACCGTTTATTCGGTTCCTAGTCGCAAAAGATTTTTTAAACGTATTTTGGAATATATTGGCGTCAAGTTTCGCTACGTGTTGCACATGATAACGTAGATCTACTAACATCAGATAAATTATTTCAACAGCAAAGTCATTGAAGTGACTATTTCGTTAATTCATGTAAATGAGCGTGTTTCTTCCAAGCAATTTATAGGATTTTGAGCTCTAAATTTATTTTATCGAATTTGCTTTTTGCAGTGATTTGTTGACAACTTCAGGCTGACCAATTTCAAGGCATAAGACCGAAATTTAGAGCATAGGTATTTCCAGTGTAGTATCTTTTAAAATGCTTTAAATTCAGTAATCGAACCCGAGACAGCTCTTGTCGAAGATATACGCGTTACTCGCTTGATTATCCCGGAGCTCTATATATTTCCAATTTCTCCGTGAAAAGCACCGGATTAAATGAAACTGAAGGATAAATTGAATGTAACGGCTAGGCTTTTCACGTGCCCCAGTCCATTTAAGTTCTTATTTATTGAAATTCTGTATAAGCTGTCGAAGATTTCTCCACCGCGAAGTACCTTGTCTCCCCAATATGGCGCGATTACTTCTTATCTATAATCTCAGATGTAGTTAGATTTAGAATGCATATCTCTTAAATTATCAATGAAAACTACGGATTGAGATGTTGTCTTAACTCATGAGTAACAAATCCTTATCGGCTAGATCAAGCATTACTGCCTGTTGCAATCGTTATCATTAGAATCTGTTTTTAAATTGAACACATTATTTCTAAACGAGAAATTTCAAGATTTATCCGCAACAAATAGTGAATTTTCTTTGATCATATAACACTATTTTGTAATAGAAGTGGATTTAAACGGTATTCAATTTAATTCAATCCTGATAGATCATTACTGAGATTTTACTTGTAATCCTGATTCACCTTGGTTCCATCTATCCATCCATTATTAAAGGATTAATGATAGAATTAAGATCAAATGAGTACCTGAAGAAATTTTAAAGATAAAAAGTAAACATCTTCATGAAAAACGGATAAAAGACGTTTTTTAGGTTCTTTGGTGCTGTTTTAATGAAGAGATACTAACACCTCAAAGAGGGAAACTAGGTAACATAGTGGGTAATGGTTTCTTTTATGGTGTATCATGTAAGTCATTCGAAGAAAGGAATATTTCATTATTTGCAATATTCCCGGGCATCCCCATAAATTAAGAGATAAAGGTTCTCCAAGCGCATCGGGATTCTGAAGAACTGGGACCGCTAAACGATTATCCGTTTCCCGGGAATCGCCCTTAGACGATCGCCGCTTTTCGGTGCTTGGAGAACCTTTATCTCTTAGTTCATTGACCGCCGAGTTCCTTTTTTCTCCTTTCTATCCCCATAAATAACTGCTTTTAGAATTTCAATAAAATATTCAAAAATAAGAAAACTTTTAGTCTGCTTTTCTTTAGAGAGTAAATCACTCTATACTGAGCGCTTAAATTAAGTAATTGAGCAAATTTTTAAAGAACTCCAAATTTATGAACCAGTTCCATAACCGAATGAAATTTTTTCAAATATCTGATGTATTTTATTCAGGTTCAACCGAACTGTTATTTTATTCCGATGTCAAATAAAAGTTTCGTATAAGGCAGACAGAGTATAATTCAGACTTGGGCTGTATTAAGCACGATCTCGCTGAGAAATGAGTCAATGATGAAATTTTTCTTAAATGCCTCAATGATGGATATCATTCCATAGAAGATTCAAATCAAGTTTATTGCTCTCACCGAGTCCCACATTTTGCATTATAGAGTTTGATTTATAGTCGCTATTTCGTGGTCCAGAAATATGAAAACGCACCTACACTTGAATATTTCGTTGCAACATCAAGTGTTCGACTTACCAAAACTCCCAGAGTATTAAATAGCCATCAACGTTTACCCTTTATCTGTCGGAGCTGTTGCTCCAATAATTTTTTCCTCTTGAGATATAACAGACATTAAAAACGTTCTCTTTTTTGACTCCACCCTTCCGATTGCATGCATTCACACACCGCCCTTTCCCAACGGAATTATTAACATTTTCATTTCATCAAACTTTTTCCATAAACCGTTTCAATGAATGAATGATGTGGTCCCTATATTTCTAACCTCTTTTTTACGTAATGTTTTCCACAAGAAAATCGAATAAGTTATCCTGTTAGTGCCAGTATTGCTTAAAGTGCTCCGACATCTGAGGTCATTTCGTACAAGAAAATCATAAACGGAAATCGAACCCAGGACCCCTTTCGCTTCAGGAAATTAGCCATATGTATATTCGGGAACCCCTCAGTTACCTTGCTATAGGATTCTATTATAAAATATAAATTTATATTTTAAGTTGTTACGTTTAAGTATTAATTATCATTAGGATATTTATTTCAATCAAATTAATGATTAGAGTAGGACGAGGGCTTCTAATCCACTTACTGTATTTGAATACGAACTTTAGCTTTTCGGCTGAGGGCCCTTTTTCTAATTTACCTCAATTCAAACGAAAACTCAGTAATTCATAAAGATATACATTTACACAAGCAAAATATTGTGGTTATTAGTTTCTATTTTTAATTATTCTTTGAAATATATCATGTCAATCCTTTTTTGTTTCAATAATGTGTCAAGTTTAGACTAAATTAAGCTAGACTTATTCTAGGATTAAATATGAATGATGACGCCTGATTTTACTTCAGATATGAATATATTTCGATTTACTTATTTGAAAGACATCCATAAACCTTGGTAGAATCAATATCTCGACTTTTAATTGAAGCGTTACGGGTAGATATTTTTATCAGGAGATCTTTGATAGAAATAATTCATAGAGACATAAAACTTCTCGTAGTTGTCAAGTATTCAATTTAGAACGGGTGTTGATGAAAGAAATTAAGTGAACTGAACTATCACTGAGATCAAATTAAATAAGTACTTGCAAACGCATATTGACGAATGGAATATTTTTTATCTATCTCTCGATACGATATAGTGAAAAAGCATTTACCATTTACTTTGGTCACAACCTTGTTCATGGCTGGGATATTGTGAATGCTAATGAATTAATCATGATGCAGAATAATGGAATGCATCTTAGTCAAGTCGTATTGAAATTTATTGAGTGTTATTAAAAGTTTCATCGTGCTGAACTAACGTGAATTCGTTCCATTCCTTGCTTTCAAACAGACAGAGAAGAAGACAAAGGCGAATACTTTACCCCTTGCCTTTGCAAGTAGGTCTCATTCTCTTTTCATGACGTTTTCCATCTAATGGTAGAGGCTTAAGGATCCAAACAGGCCTTTAGGATGACGAATTCATTCAGAGAACGATTATATCCAAATTAAGGGATTGGTTACCTTCGGCTAAGGGGCAGATTTATAAACTTGTTTAGAGGAAATTTTAAGAATTTCTTCACAACCTCTTCAATTACTATTCATAGAAATTTTTATAATGAGATTTTAATTCAATTTCCTCGTCATATCCAAGGTAAATACTCGTACTAGAAAAGGGGGAGGTCACCTCTTCATCCCTCCCTAGCATCCGCCAATGCTTCGTCTACAAGGAGCAGAATACAAAGGCGCTTAATTGTCCGAAGTAATAAATCCGAACTCCTCTCACACTAGCTTTATACTCTCGTATATCCAAGACAAGATCCAGTTACATCCAATTTTCGCGCAAAACGATATGCAACGTTTTGCTGAAATTTTGCGCAATGGAGTGATCAAAGCGTGAAAGAATGTTAAGCTGGATTATGGCCTCCGGCGTGGCTAATTCTCCGATCCGAAAGGCGGAATATTTTAGAAAAAGTAGGTAGGTCAATACGCGTTATTGACATCAAAGGGCGTGCGGGGGAGGGGGCTCGCGGTTTCGCATATTTCGGATTATGTTTCTTGATTCCATAATTCACGACGAGAGCGAGTCTTTGCGGCTTCAACTTTGCTCCATTAATCCTCCTTGGGTTTCTTAGAGTGACGCACGGGGGCAGCAGAAGTGCCTCGAGTAAAATTGGAAGAAAAATGGACTAATGTCGTACTAATACGGCGGAATGATCCGGTGTTCGAAAGTTTTGCGGCACTTTTTATCGCTTACACTGGGGTTATTGTTCCCGAAATATTACGCGAAATTTTCTTCGGAGATAAAGGTAAACCGAAAAGTGTTACAGTCGGATTACCGATAAGATGGAGAAGGCGGCTGAGATTAAATGAAAAAGTACCACTTGAGAAAGTTTAGTTTCCGATAGCGATCGTCAGAGAAGAAAATGAACAATTTCCCAACCTTTGAAGGACTCGTAATTTTGTGAGCTTTTTCCTTTGGAAACGCTTTTAACCCTTCCATCCCCTGCGGCAGTGCTTCTTAACCCTGTTGAAGCACTAAATCGTACATAAAATGTTGTCTGCCTGCAAAGCATTCAGCCCGAAGGCCCGCTGAAACCTAATCTCATCTATCCTATTAGCTACCAAGAGATAGGGGAATGGGGTTTACTAGACAAAATGAGGTAGCCCTTACCTTCTTCACCAAACGAGAATACTTGAAGTAGAACCACGTAAGTTAAGTGCAATTACTACTAGTACAATGTGCGAGTAACACTTTTGGTAGCTTTCGACTAGGAGAGACGTCAATCATTGATATTATTCAGCATCACTCATATCTCAGTAACTTTCATATCATCACAGACATAAGTAAAATGAGACAAAAGTAGATGAAATATATTATGAAGACAGGAATATACATGTTATAATGTAATATATTCATCTCTTTTATTTAACAATCCTTAATAATTGTCCTGAATATACTTGTATGAGAGAGACACAAGCGACTATTAGACTAAAGTGTGTGTGTATTTTATATTCTATAAGTAGTAATCTGTGGATATAAATCATTCTTTACTTTACCTGCCCTATAGGAGATTACATTTTCTCCTATTGAATATTCAGTAGTTTGTTTCAAACTACTCATTGGACTAATAGTGAGATAACATTAATATTAAAGGGAAACATTTAATCCTATTACTCCCATTAAAATTTCTAATTTATGGGGACATTAAATGCTTTCAGGATGCGACATTATGAGTTAGAACTTCTGGGAATTTCGCGGCTGCCTACCTTAGCACTTACGTCCTTGTTAAGAAGCTGTACTACATTAAGCTCTAGCTACTCATATCGAATTCCATGATGAATTGAATAGTAAGTTAGTTAGTTTTAGCCTACATTCGACTTTATTGATGAAGAAACTAGATAACGAAAAATATCAACTCTACCATTCCGAACTACCAATTAGCGATAAAATATCTCGCAAATTGTATGACATTGATTAAATTTATATAATGAAAATTTCGGAAGGAAATATACCTTTTGTCACGATGTATATCGATGTATATCTTTTGGCCGAGTAAGTTCAATACTAGTACATATTATCTTCAGCCACTACCGAAAATTACGTATCAAGTTAGAGATGGTGATGATTAAAGTGAAGTGTAATCAGACAAAAATATTGAAATCGTGATGTTGAAAAATCACCTAATTATAGTACAACATATTACTTAAGCATATTACCTGGGTAAATGATCAAATTAAAGACGATTGGTTTTTTCATACACTTAATTATCAAGACTATTTTAAACTATTAAACGCGGAATAAAAAGCCGTTTCCGCAGCCAAGTACGCACAAGGTCAGAGTGTTCCAATTAAAATTGAAAGAATTCAGTGATGACAAATGATACATAATATTACTGCCTTGTTATACTTATGGATAATATTTCCGATCTAGTCTATATACTTAAGTATCCATTTTAATTTTTCTTCATATATAGCTTCTATTCGATATAATTAGAGCGTTTTCAGAATAATATATTATTCATTTTTTCCTCATGACATAGCTGGAATTCAAAAGAAACTCACTCGATTGTGGTAAAAGAAACTAATGAAGTCTTTCCATATGGTTTGAATCGAGTTTGGCAACATCATTAAGAAATAAGTCAGAAACTAACTTTCGGCTGTCCACAGATTAAACCGTTACCTTTCAAGTTCCATTTGTAATCTCGCCAATCGAATGGCCTTTCTTTTTCATGAAAAATCGTGTGTCAAAATTGCTTCGGGCTTCGGAAGGATTGATTTGAGACAAAACCGATTCAAAATCACGCTGCATTTCCATTCCCGGAAGACTTTTAAATTGAGCCAAGAAATGCCCTTCGTGTAATACTTTAGAAGAAAATAAAGTAAGCAGGTGTTGCGAAAGGATATTATTTGGACGTACATATTGATGTTATCGCATCCTATCGAAGAAGATCAAAGAGCGTTCTAAGAGCACGTAGCTGATCAGTCTCCTATTATGGATTGATAGCATCCTTTGGCCACAAGCATACTTGTTTAGAACTCTTCACTCAGGACTTTCACTCCTCCCTCGTTCATAATCAGCGTGCTATTGCCATATTTCCGTACCGCATGTTTTCTTTCTTCCGCAAGAATTTTCATTATTTTTTCTCCCAACTCTTATTTCCGAGTCCAGAGACATCACTATATTTACACGAAATAAAGGAGTTATATTTTTGTCTTTCCTGGCTAACAAAGAGAAGTCCTACAAACTACCAGAATCCTTGACTGTTTGGAATGCAGCCTAGATCAGAGTCTGTCAGTATTATCTATGTTCAAGTAATGTAAGAATAAAAGAAAGCGAATCTATTTTCATTGAAAATTCTACCTCGGGTTTTATGTTTTGCAACTCTCAAACCACTCTTGTCTTAATACTCTGGCAAATCGCAGCACAATTACCCTGTAATTATATTACAAACTCTTTGAGGAGTGACTAAGTTTAATGCAATTATTCATCATCACTCATAGGGGTAGTCCATAAAGGATATCAGGGGGGGTCTGGGAATCTTTGAATCCATATTACTTAGGGTATACACATCGATGGGTACTTTGGGACAGAGGGGGTGGAGAATCAGAAAACCCTAAAAACCATTTGACAATCTTTAAGGAAGTACACAGCAGATTTCATCTCATAACCATGAACAAGACTGAGATAAAAGTAAAGGAAAAAATAGTTCCTGATATACTATTCCGAAACGCAAATGAAAAATTTTCCATCCATCAATATAAAGTTGCAGGGAACATTTAATCTACTTTTGATTATTTCATAATAATGAATAATACATATCTATTTCGAATAATTTTTAGGATATTTTCTCCACCAAGTGAATATTTTCCCTCTTTTCTTGCAATCCTTATTGCACAGCTTCCATTCGTGGATCTCATTCGCAATCCTCAGACTTTACCTCCGCTAACCTCATCCATTCCAACACCGCAACTCCATCTTTCCCTTTCTTTCTCTCCGGGAAAATTTCCTCCACTTCGCTCTTAACCCAATTTCATTTGGAAAAATACCAAAGAGGCATAATGCACTGTAACTTAGATGTAAAGAATGGTCGTCGTATTCCACGCTTTAGTCCTGGCATAAAGTAAATGTCTTGGGTGGAGGCCGGGATGTGACTAATAGAATGCGTGATGCGTCCTGCGAAAATACAGAAATGCAGATGTTCAGTCTGCCACGTACATCGTTAGAATTTATTTCTTCTTTAGGATTCACCCCATCGCACATCAATGAAGCTTCCCCTTGCATAATAAGGTCATTTACTTCTTACCATGAGCGATTCGATATGTTGTGACTTTAAGATGTGAATATCCTCAACAACCATGATGGTTATCGCGAAGATTATGTATGAGTCAGAGCGGAGTTTTGATTTAAGAATTAAGCGGGTGGAAACCTTATGAGTCTTTATTCAACTTTATGTAAATTTACCGCGATTCTATCATCTGTCAAGTTCGATATTTTTTATATGAAGCGGTGTGAAATCATGCAATAAAAGAATACTATCTCAAACGATCAAATGTGTATGTTTCCATACGCTTAGAATTCCCAGGGTTTGACAATATTGAAGTCAGAAGATACGTATTATATTTATATGTCTTTAAATTTTTTAAAACACCTTAAAACCGTATCATTGTGAACGAATTCTCTTTGGACGACTTATAAGCTTTTTAAAACAGGCCATTTTATTGTATTTTTTAAATTCCACTTCTAGGACAACTTTTCAGTCTCATCTCAATCAAACAAAATATATAATAATAATCTGTGAAACGATTTCAAGCATTCTGTTATATGTAATTTTATACCAAACACAAAGAAATCGCTAATATGATAAAATATTCGTACTATTCAATTGTTTTCAAATCAGAGTGTTAGTAACCTAATCTTCGTGAATTTATTTCCTTCATTAAGCATTGAAATTCTCGAAAATATAACATATATAAATAGATCGCTGATTTTTCAATTAATATAAATTCTAAACATGATACTAACTAGTAACTGTAGTCATTAAATTTATATTAAACTTCATTTTTTTAACATCGAGATTCGTTGATCTTGAAACGCGAAGATTTCCCTTTCTGTCTCTAGATAAACCTAATCCAGTTAGTTAAAGCTCATTAAGTTTGTGGGCTCCACAATACTGAGAAATTTCTCAAGATGATTAATTTCGCAGGGATCCATGAAGTTAGGACGGAACTAGTGATTTATGGACTATAATTTCATTTTTAAATGCCATAATGTATGTACATTATATTTTCTGTAAGTGAACAGGAAGTGGCAAACTATAAACACGCTCTGTATAACTTGCTGGCAGAGTAATTAACCAAGTTCAATTGTAATTCAAATTAATGATCCAATGACTTCGAAATGATGCATCTAAAAAACAATAGGCGTTAAGAAAGAGAGCTTCATGGCTGCCGATACGATCACTACTCGAAAATCGCATCTGCGAAAGTTTTCTGGTTGAAGATTAACATATCATTACAATATTTACTTCTTGAATGGAATATTTACCAGTCACCGTACGCGCGCAATTCCAGCCGGTTTTGTATTGCGTTCGAACCCTCCCGATGTAAGAGCATATGGGCGGGTAAATAAATCGGACAGACAATAATAATTCAAATCAGATGAGGAGAATGGGCGACGTTGAGTAACTGGTTTATTGTATAGAGAAATGATGGCGCCTCACAATGCGTTTGTGTTTTTTTTCCTCGTCGTTGGCGAGGAGTCCATTTATCAAGCGACGATGTGCACCAGGGAAACGGAGGCTATCCCAATGAGGACTTTCCCTCAACACGAATCTCGCTTACGCAAGATGAGGAAGACGGGGAGGCGTCTCTATTTTGCGCTTTTTCATTATCCGAATCCTAAACACGAAGCGGAAACCTGAATTTACCACTCGAGAATGACGAAGGAAATTTTAACTGTTAAAAATACGCCCATGATGTGATTTCTCCCTTAAAATTTGGAATTTTTATTTTTTAATGTTCAGAGGCAGAGATTTCAGGTTTAGTTGAAATTAGTCGTTTCTTTCTGGTTTAATGGGTGAGGGGCCAAAAAATATAATAAAAATAGCCACTCATTGTTGGCTTATTAAGAATGACTACAAAATGATAGAAGATTTTCAAATGTGGGTATAGAGGAGGGTATTATACAAAGAGTAAAGGGATGAAGTCAGAAACGAGGAAGTTCTAAGATGAATGGAAGAGGAAACAATATTTATTTAATTAATCAATTAAAGGTAAAGGAACTGGATAAAAACGCGTAAAGGAGGACATGCTTAATGTGTTAGAAGGAACTGTAAAGTCGAAATAGGAAGGAGAAGGTGGAATTGATATTTTTAAGGAAGGAAAAGAATATTCAGAAATGAAGAGCGCAGGCTAGGAATGAAAAAAAAGACTCATAGGACCTTGCGAGAGCAGGATACGAAAGAAGATGACTCCCTAGAAGGACCTCCTTCTGGAAATATATTTATTTCCGCGAATTTGACATTTTGTAGAATCGTAGTCAGCAAATTGACCGCCTCACAGAGGTCACCGAACCGAATTATAGTCGCGTTTCAAAAATCTTTTTAATTTGTCTTTTCACTTCGTACAAATAGTGTAGTTATAATCTATCTTATTCATGCTCTAAGTAATGCAATCAAATCAATAAAATACCAAATTTTTAAAGTTAATTTTTCGCAAAAAATTTGGAATAATTATTACCGACTGAATGGAATTGAATATATGTAGATCATGTGTGACCTCTTTCTTAGAACTCAATTTTTATGTCTTATCCTCTGAATCATTTTATAATTGTAATCTTAAATTCAAATTAAAAAATATCCTCCCCTGAAATATTTTTATGTCACTGATGAATGGTATCAAAGTGAAAGAATGTCTGGACCTCGAGATCCATTATTTGAATGGAGCTTTGAAAGTTGAAAAAGTCTGATCATTGAACGGTTGTTACGCGTAATTAGTTCACTCTGAAAACTTTCGAAAGAACGAAAACTCATTCAAATTTTTCCAATCACAATTGCCGTTTTAAATCTATTTCAACGATAAGAAAGAGCGAGTTCCACAATGCATGCAATGAGCAGCCTTCGTATTAATGAGTGACTAGACCGCTGAGAGGCGGCCTCTGTTCACTTCTTTTTTCGTTCAAGTCCACACACACTTCGAAGGTAAACCAAGGTAGTAGGATTGCCCTCGTTAAAAGCAGCACGTTTTAAACTTTCAAATGATCTGAAGACCTTAGCTTATCTCACGTAAGAACGTAGGCAAAAAGTGAATTTTTAATGACCAGGATATTTTTCAATGAAAAAGCGCAATTCAAGTAAAGGTAATCGAAAATGATCACTGGCTCTATGTAACCAGAGAATTGGGATAAACTGAAATCAGATTCAATGCATACATATGAGTACACATCCATTAACTTTAAATTGTATATCATTAGCTACTGTCCGTAAATTATGAGGCCTGGAGGCCGGTTTGAACCTCGAAGCCTCATCAGCTGCAAAAAGCTCTCTCGAGAGAAGGGTGATGAGGCAAGATGAGAACTAAGGTAGTTGCAATTTTTTGTCACTGAACTATGAGTGTAATATCACCTCATAATGCATCATAATGGCTCTATGAATAGCAATTTTATTAAAATTTAATGGGGATGAGGATGACCAAGAAGCCTGTAATTAATCAGTATCACTCTGCTTCAATGGATTTCATACTAATTTCCCATGAACTAGACCGACAATAGGACGAGATTAAATAACAGAAACATTTTTCTCTATTCTCTACCAAACTGTGTGCCGCGCCATGGTAGTGTACTTGCAAGGTAGTAAGTGTGCCGCGAACAAATTTCAATGTGAAACTTCGAGTGTCTGCAAAGTATCTGTAAACTTACCTTCACCATGAATTTGCGAAAAGTTGAACAAGTTCGCCACAATTTCAACAGTTTTATTCCATTATTGATTATTCAGTCGTTGTAATAGTTTGCATAAACTATTTTACCAAAAACTCTACAAAACAGAGCAGAAAAACTCATCCATTAATCAAGACATTGTATCCGGAATACAGAATGCTCTACATTCTGCTTAAACCTCTCAATTTAGTTATTAAATGATATATTTACTAAAATGTATGCAAGGAGGGTAAAGTAAATCATAGTAAAAATAAAATTGAAAATGACCGTATCAAAAAATATCAAGGTATATATAACCAAAAAATTTTCAGCTACCCATATTATTGGGTGAATTTAATTAAATTTTCATCAAAAATGTGAACACTATTTCAAAAGTTGAAGAAAGAACAAAAACAAGATATTTCATAAATGCATAAGACTGATTTCTTCATGCCCCAGTCGCGTTATATAAGTAATTTTCAGTTATATCAACTCTCGTATCATATTTCTTAAATTATGTAAAGTCGTTCGGATGTAATTTTTGTAAGCCGTCCTTGATTGCAGTTTACGGGCGACAGCAATGGTCAGAAAATTGGCGTGATCCAATCTAAAGTGAGGGGGGAAAAGGTTTTTCTCGACAGTAATAATGAGTCACGAGCGCCTTACTTAATCATCTCACGAATGAGCGATAAATATTATGAATGGAGGCTTAAGGTGTCTTACTTGTGAATCGGTCACTTTTATGACGCATTTCCTTTCTAGTCTTCGTTAAAAACCTCATAATCAGATTCCGACTTTCCTTTCCTGGAGAAACTAGTTGCATCTACTCGTTAAGGAACTTGAAGTTAGATAATATTTGGGGCTATTGTGAAGTGAGCAGTGAAAATCTGGCAATTAATATCTAATATATTTCCTACGAAGAGAATAGCAAAGGTACATTGACTTTATTCGCTTTTGGAGACCCTTCATCTATTACATACGAATTAGGAATCATGACTGAAAAGAGAAATAGATCTTTGACCTTGAATTAGCATCATTATAAGTTCTGCAAAATCTTTTGCCTAAGCATCGAAAAATGCAGTGCATGCTAACCTTTTTTTGGCCAAGACAAACCAAACATTCACTCAAATATCGGACACTAAGCCGAAAGGTTTTGCCAGTTTTAGTCTGATTAATGGCTAAAGGTTTCTTAATCTGAAAGATTTAAATAAAATTTTTTAGAATTTCTTTATAGAAGTTCGACTAAAAGGTGAATTATCTTGCAAAAGGAGCGCATAAGTAATACTAACTTCGAAAAATATTTTTCTCGAACATCAGAACTTATTTGCGGAATAACAATTGTTACACATAACATCAATTGAGAAGCACTGAACTAAAGAAATGATATAACTCATGAGTTTAGTACTTTGAGAATTAGTCTTATAAAATTAGCTTATCATTCCTGGAATGTGATATATCTAAAAATTTTCGTTAAAACATCATAGTGTATATTCGCGCAATGATCATGATTTTTACTTGCTTGCCGACAAAAATCCTGTTATGAATGTTCTGGTTCCGATATGGCTCCGATACCGTTGGATATGGTTATTGTTTTGGATGAACGCAACAGAGAAAGATTGTTCCGTAATTAAGTAAACCGAGGTAGATATAGGCGTGATATTTCATTCCGATCGATCTACATAGTAAGCGTTCCACAACTCGGTATTTTAAAGAGCATCGTTAACAGAGAAATTACTGCATCTAGCCCAAGTGCCAAGATCTCTTTCGCTACATCAAAAAGTAATGCAAGTAAAAATTAGATTGTTTAAAAATACTGTGTCGTCCGGCTTATGAAACAAGCGAGCATATAAGACGCATTGCCGATTCTGAGATTCGCATGGACCATTTAAGATGCAGCTTGATTTTCTGCGTATTTCTTTGCGGAAATATCGCGTCTTAATCCGGAAAATATGGTGCAATTGTGTTCGAAAATGAGGACACTATATACTTTAATTCTTAACTTGAGCGTTACAATGCAAATGAAAAATAATGTCAGTCGCTGAATACCGAGTGGGCCGATAACTTTCATTGAATGAGCGAAAGATAATGGAATGTGCTAGAGAGAGTTTAACATTACAGATCTCTTTCCGTTGCCCCTCCCAGTAAAATCTTTGTCCAGCCCAAGGGTGGAAAATCTACGGCACGAACTCAGGATGGCGTTATCTTTAACGTGTTCAGCTAAAATATTGAAAGCAAAATAGATGAATGTAAATTTCCTTAATTTGGTCATTGACGACATTATATGCCCATCGCTTACGTAATAACATAAAGAATTTCTCCATTAATCAATATGGATAAGAATGCAAGTCTTATCAATTGAATGTGGCTGCCGGCTATAAAGTTACCCTCTTAGGTTTAAACTATTAAAACATATACTGTCAAATCGCAATTATGAACCTAAAGTAAGATAAACTGTGAAACTAAACTGTAAACTTTAAAGTTTCCTGGTGATAAAGTAAGAAGATTGTCGATTAGCGGTTAACATGAGGGCAAGTTTAGATTGTTTTAGCATAAAATAAACACCAAATAAATTTGCAAAGATTTATTTCCAGATGAATTGATTATTTAATAAGCTAAAGAGAAGATCTGCCAGATTAATAAACATTACAATTTGGAATCAAAGAAATTAGGCCTTTTCTCTGCTCTGGGAATTAAGTGAGTATAATTTATCATCAGAATAGATGGGTAAAATTCCCAAATGGTAGAATTTCCGAATATGCATACGAATGACCTCTGAATTCATTCATGGAAATCAAAAAGCAAATTTAAGAGCGAATCCTTGTTACGGTCATTGATCCATGACACAAATCCACGCCAAATTTTAATCGTTATTTTAAACCCCGTCTATGAAACTACCAGATCGTGGCAAGATATTTCCTCCGGCTCACCAAAAGCCTTTTTTATTGTCCGACCACAATATCAATCACAAGCAGCGGGGTTGAAATATATAGTTCATTTGCTCATGAGCCAATTCTTAGAGGTCCGCCCCTTTCGTGAAATTAGCATCGATCGAGGGTCCATTAAAAGCACGACACCGTCCTCGAGGAGACGTGATTCGCAAAAGGGCACCCGTGAAATTTCCATAGGCTAAGAATGGAGAACGGGTTTGGGCTAGAGATTTTGCGCGGTTGCGGGGGCAGTAAATGGAGCGGCTGTAACGCATTGGAGCAATTATAAGCGCGGTTGCAAGCACCCGCCCTACGAAACCATAAGGAGACAAAAAAACGAAGGAAAAAATCTTATCCTGTGAGGCGATCTGAGCGCGGAAAGAGAGTGGTCGCAGTAAAAAATACTTGTTGATACGCGATGGAATTGGAGCGTGGGGGTAACGAGGAGGAAAGACATCGATTCCGATTTTATGGAACTAATAAAAAGAAAAACGAAGATAGACAAAAGATAATGGAATTAGCGGGTCCTTACAGTGAACGTAGTGAAGTGAAAAACGGAGGGTTTGTTGAGGCGAATGAAGTTGCGGTTCGGTAATGCAGAAGGCTAGTGGAGTGTACGATCCTGAAACATGCCTACGGGCATGGGTGACTCGAATTTCTTGTACAAATTTACTGCTCTATCCATTAAATTTTCTTGGTCTTGTATTTATATAATGAGTATTGCCAACACTAGTGAGCCCAAATTCTCTGCCGTGAGGGATTGGAAGACTGCTGCCGGAAAAGCTATGATCCTAGCACTGTGAAACTTAAAAATGAAAATTAAATATTAAAATTTAGAATATATAACCAATACTATGCCAATATAATACACAACATATAATATATTGAAGTTGGTAAAGCAGTATTTTATTTATCAGTAATATAATTTTTATTAATTTTCAACTCTATTATAATTAATTATGCGCAATTTTGATATTATATTGCATGTACTATATTTAGGGGCTGGGAAACTATAAAAGTGCCAATTTCCATCGGGCCCCTTTCTCCTCTTCCTCTGCCCACGCGATGAATAATTGTTAATTATTAAAGCGTTATATTTGATGTAACAATTACTTACTGGTATACTGTTTACTGTCTACAAAATACTCAACTGTCTACGAAGTTGCTTTTAAAAATAGGGCCCCCTCAAACCGGGGATTCGGAGCCAAGCTAGGCTAGGAACCTCCTTCTTGTCCTCCCCAGGATTTATATTCACTATGTTACATCAATTTTAAAAGCTCTATTATCATTGCAACTTTATAATGAAATCTTGTCAGTAATACTGAATACAATATTGAATGTGCTTGTTGTTCATGAAAGAATCTGAGTCTGACGTAACCGAGATCTGAACCCCGATCGTCCGCCTGTTACTCCAGTACAGCGTTTCTCATTCTTAAAGAGACTGCGAAGTACCAAGAAGAATTAATTACTATATAAGGAGCAGTTAATGAAAAATTTCACTGAAACATTTGCAAATTGCTAAAATAATAAATTCCATCCCCAAAATTATATTCGTGATGAACTGATTGCTAATTTTCGCAATGCTGATTAATGTTCATTAGTCAGTAGAGTACCTGGCATGTATTCACAGAGTAACTGAGTTCAGTGGATCACTGGTCGAGACACGCCAACTTATGGCAATATCAAAGCGGAAGGGCTTTTGGGAACTTCCCGGGACTTGGTGTGTTACGGAGGATCCATCTCTGATAGCACCAATCCTGCACGCACAGAGGAAATTCCAGGTGATATCTCTACCACAAGAAGGACTTAAATTCTTAGAATCGAAGGAGAAATGCCATAATAGCTTAATTTGCTAGAGCACCAGACCAGCAAGTGGAAGATCCAACTCCCGGATATGCTAGACTTTCTTTTTCGATTCTTTCTCGATAAATGATATATTTATTTGTTTTAGGAGCTCCATGAGACGAGTTTCCCTTCCTTGTGTGTCGTGACCTATGAAATTCCTTAATACACTGAGATACATCGGTATGAGTAACTAGAGTCATTAAATCGTAATAATATCTTAAATCAATGCAATTATAATAATATCTCAATCAAATGCAATCAACTCTACTTATCTGTGTAGTAAAATAATGCGTGAAGACATCGCTGTAGAAACTAATGCATACATCAAGAGTAGGAGGAAACTGTAATCGCTAGATTGTTTCTAAACCGCCAAAGACCATGAATTAACAAATACATCAAATGATGTTGAGCATTGTATAATTATAATTAATTATACTTCAGCAGTATTATCTATTAACATATCGAATATGATACCAACATGATGAAATATAAATAATTAGAGAACCTTCGAACCAAGTATCGATTAGAACTCCTAGACGAAATAAGATAACTGTTATATTAGGAAGTCAATTTCGAATCGAGTTAAAAGCCGGTGAACGGTTCGGGCAATACTTTTAGGTAAATTCTCTAAATTGGTTTTTCTAGAACTTTTTGCTATCCCCATTTATAAAAAAAATAAAGAATGCCAATATAAGGATATTTATGGTGACGTTAAAGCACAGTACATTTTTTGAATTGGCATATAAGCATAAGAGTAATTTCTTTCTCATTAAAATAAGTTCGTTCTATTCAGTATAAATTAATGATTTTTTATGCACTTAATTCATAATTAATGTTCATTTCATCCTTTCCTCTATCGGTTACCTTGCCAAATCTTGTAACCCATGGGTTAACCAGTCAACATCTAATCCAATATCAATTTCGGCATTGTATCGTCTGAATATAATATTTGATTTGGCCCTTCAACACGGAATCAAAAATTTTGAACGAAAATCCAATGATTAAATGTGGTGTGGTATACATAAAAATAAAATTATTAGGAGAAATGTTATTTTGTCCCATAGGCAGTCTAATCCACTGCTCGTATATCAGTGACTCTGAATTACAATACCGAGCCGAAGGTAATATAAATATTCATCAAGATAACAGAGTTAGATCAAGGAATAAAAGTCCCGGAGGCAGTCTAGTCAACTACTTATTTTCCTGCTAGTATGAGCTAGCTGTTACAATGAGTGTGTGGGATGCTATGAATATAGAAAACCATGCAGCATGAATTAAGCCTTAAGGAGGTGTCATATCTTGCTGTTGTTTATTCACACCTATACTTTCTAAGGCTGCTGAGAATAATCTGAGAAAGTGCTGAACAATAAATTAGATTTGGTAACGTTGACTTTCTCATGTATTTGATTCGCACCACCTTTATTTACAATTTAATCTTTGAACGCAGTTCATATAGTACGAGCCCTAGGCTCAATGCTGCCGCTTTCCACTTTAACAACGCATGATAATGAGCAATACATAAGAACAAACAACAGTGCCGGGCTACTTTCGCACTCTCTTAATTTGAAATGCCTTTTTAATGTCACCTTCTTCGGAATACATAAATTTATAAGAATTGTGCCGCGTGATTATGTTTACTGCCATAAACTTCCGAAAGGAGACTGTATGTCGTGTTATTCTCTTTAAGTTTGCTCACGCCTCCCACAGCTACTGAAGGCGTTCCATAATGTGTAGCCAAAGGCGAAGGAACTCCATTACGAAGTTCGTGCAACAAGCAAAAAAGTGAATTGGTTTTCTTGCCATATAATTCTTTCTAATTTTTCCCCATTCTGTCTTATTTCATAAAATTAAGCCATAAAATCACTAATTTCACGGATTTCTCCGAGGTAACCATAGTAAGACTTTTTTTGTACTCATCCATCATATTGTGAAAGTGGGAAGCTCCATCGAATTCAAAATATTTATCATGTAAATTCAATTCCATAGGTGTATTCGTAATCCGTTTTATCCCGTCCCTCAGCACCAGAAAATATGAATAAAATAGCAGATAACTTCTTCAATCGATTTTGAAGATTCATTCTATAACAGGATAAATTACGTATGTTAGTCATAAGATTAGTAATGTTTCTTTGTTGGTATTCTTTACTGTACTACGAAAGCATTGTTTTTGTTTAAAGAAGCGATAAGAAGATCATTAGCCTTGTCGTGACATATATATTCTTACTGATTGCTTAACACCCTATAATTTTGGTGTAGAGTCACTTTTACATCATATGATTACCTTTCTTTGAAAGTAATAACAATATCTTTCTCATACTTGGAAGCGAGTATACGATTTGCAAAAAAATTAAAGAATTATTTAGATTTTATTTAAAAATAACAAATTCAGATATGAAGCTCGTATATTATGCTGTTATCTCTTCTTGTTCTACCATGAGGTAGGGATTATGTTATCCTGCTAAAGCTAGTGCATTTTCATATCTGTAATTCTTAGAAGCCTTTATTACTTTGGTTGCACTAAAAGACAACATACTAATCTTTAATTTAACATTTGGGCTAATTATTTTGGTGTGGCCGTGCAGTTTATTTTCCAGTAATTAGAGAAATAAGAATTTTATCAGATTGTGTCAATTCCCATCAACTACCTAAATTCCTATGGCTTTACTACCCATGTTTTCAAACATAACTGTTTTTCACTCATGGAAAATGGATATATATTTTTTAAAGTTTCTCATTTTCTAACTTTTTCAAAAAGTTTAGTGTGTCGGAAGACTTATTGATTGCTTATTCAAATTAATATCTTTAATATCTTCCGTCTAATGTGTACTTTTCGATGGGATATTAACAATGTGGAGTATGAAAATCTCGGTTTAGCGAGGAGTTTTTCAACCAAACAGTCGATCAAGTGAGCGCCGGTCAAGTCATAGGATTACGTTGAAACTGAAGGGATCGCAATGCCCCTCAGGGTTTCGAATAATACGCCCACGAAGCACACACACAGCTGGCAAACGGAAGCCTAATCGCAATAAAAAATGAAAAAATCGCAAAAGTCCATTTTAGGGGAAATTTTTCTCTTAGCGCCCGCGGCGGAGATTTCCATCAACCAAGGCTTAATCACGAAGTTCACGAATTTCCTTTGAAGAGAAAGGGAAGTTTGTTCGACGTGGGCGTCACTCTTTCCCCCATGGGAGAAGTGTCAAGGTCACAAGGACTTAACAATCGGAAGGAGAAGAGGGGAGTGGCGTGTCACTGTGTGCTGCATCGCAATTGACTGAGATCTAAAAGGAATGGACCGGATCGGAAGGAAATGCGCGCAAAAAATACGAGGTCTAATCACATCGTGAAGTAGCACTCATTGCCGAGTAGTTGAAGAGGTAAGGTATTGGATACCTGGACAAAGAAGTAGAAAGATAATTTTGGAAATAAGTAGACATTTTTGGGGGAAACGCATAAATTACATTTCTTTCTTTTATTATAGCATGAGAATTATAATTGTAACTTAAAGTTAATAGCAATAATTATTAATTATTATAATACTACCAAGTTTAAGTTTATAATAAGCCAAACCCGAGTAGAAACATTTACAAACGGTGTATAACATACTTGATGCAACATAACACTTTAAGAATACATGGCATAACGCTGCATACTACGACAAGATAAAATAATTCCATTTTTCAATATTCCGTTATTATCCAACAGTTAAATACTACAACAATGAACATTTTACCAACTTTATATTCTGTATGTTATCGTATTATCAAAAGTATTAATGAAGTATGATTTCATGAGAAATGTCTTGTACAATGTTCGCCGACGTCGGAGGTGAAATGGTTAGATAAGGAGTAAGGGTTACTATAGATATGATATGGGGTACGTAATTGGATAAAATTTTCCATTTCTTCTCTGTTAGTTTTCATTATCCAGAATTTTACAACCAAGCTTAATCCCGCAACAAACCTCGAATCATTGCCTTAGTAATGGAACATCGTGGGCATACAAAGCACTTATTATAGATGAATCGTTGAATTCGAATATTGAATTGTTGAATGTTTCCGAGGCACGTACTCGAGTCTCTATAATTCAATCATACCATATTTGTAAACACAGCAATCCGTTACCAGTCATCACCGAAGAATGAGAATTTCTACCCGGAGAATAATTGATGGAAAGCATAGAAGAATTTCAACAAAATTGATTTTAGAATGATAACGTTAATCCTGTTTTTTGAGGCAGTTATTCACCGCATCTTATACTTACAAAAAGTGATGGTATGTTTCCCAATATCGCAGTTGATTCCTCATGACACCAGGAGCTACGAAATGGCGATCATCATTTTTATTACATAGATATGAACGGAACAATGATATATGAGGATCCTTTCATTCTTGATTTTATCTCATCTGAATGATTAATTTTCTAACACTTGATAAATTACCATGGCTAAAGAGCGTAGGCTGAGTTAAATGAAACTAGAATGCAAAACAGAAGCAGCTGCAGTGTGGGATATCACTCCATTGTTTATCCACACAATTCCTCTATCTCAACTGGTAAATAAGTAAGAGAAATGAAATCATCTCTATGTCCGTGCTTCTTTGTGAATTTTACGACAGTTAGAACTCTGTTGCTAGCTATTCCGGAACCATCACTCCATTAATGTTTGCTTCATCGTTTCCACGGTTTAGAAATGGGTTAATGAATGCAAAATATTTTTGTTTGAGAGTTTGAGGAAACTATTGTAAAACTGTATGTCAAAATCATTTGCTTTGTCAGCAGCCATAACAGTATTCCATAAAAATTTTAAACTTATAAACTAAACTTTTTTCTTTTACATATAATTGAAAACAAAATTTATTTGAACAGTGCATTTGAATATATGAATTTAATTGTTATTACTACAATGTATTATGTGCCTATCCTGTTCTAACAAGAGGTTTTCTATAGATAAGGGCTCTGGTTGTCAAATCAGGTTTAGAACTTAGGTTATAGTTATATTTATAGCCTACCAATATGTTTTCGAATTCAAATTGATAGAGGTAAAGTTTATGTTAAATCTCGTTCTGTTTCACTTATCTTACTGCTCTGCTTTCTCTTAGTCCTTAGAATACATATGATATGCCACATGAGTAATTTGGAAGAAATTAACATTCATCTGCAGTAAGAAACGATCTAATGGGCATAGTATTTAGCTGATCTATTTCTTGCTGGATTGGATTCTACTCTGTAATTAAATACATCCACTTCGTTCGAAAACAATGTTAAACGAAAGTCTTAAAAAAATTGATAGAGTAAAAGGTAAAAAGAGGCTGAATCGACAGTCACTTTAGCATTCTCCGCGTCGGGCAGCGACCGAAAGGAAATTGCATAACTCTCGAGGGTATTTCAATACGAAAACATCAATTGCATCAATTACTAAGAAGCGAGGGAAGGCGAGCCGCATAGCCTCCGCTTTTTCATCCTTCCTTCCAGATTCCGAGCACTCCGTCCTTGATCTCTTTCCGACAGCTTTTAGTCGTCGCCAACGGATCTCGTTATCTCGTGGGCCGCAACCTTCCAGCTCTCTTCCACCCAAACACTCCCCCCTCAAGCTACCGAAAAAGCTGTGGCAGAAATACAAAGCGAATATTTCCCTCCCTTTGTATGCTAATACTAGAGGAAGTACATTAAACACGTTGTATAATCATCGCCGCGAGGATAGGACGTGGTCGAATCGGAAGGATCGTAAAGAAGATACGTGTCGATATGATTTTCAATACATTCATTCCCTTTACATTGTTTTTTTCTCAAGGAACCGCTCAAAATAGCCGCTTCAGAAGTGACCCGCCTATTCTTTTTAACTTGCGCCGCCTTCTCTCCTTTGACAATGTCTGAGAAAAGGTTTTAGTGTTAAGGATGGGTTTCGCGCATGTTGATGTGGGATAGGGTTCTCTATTCATATTGCCATTTTAGATCTTTCCTGGCGTCGAAAAACCATCAGGATGAAATCCCTCTCTGGAAATTTTAATGACCGTTAAATACGTATGTGATAGTCCAATATCCTCCACGAGTTTTCAACCTCGAGGTTCTCGTAAAATATATAATTATCATCTAAATTTTTTCCGTTTATGAAGAAGATCATTTTCCTTTTTAAAAATAATATCAAGTGATTTAGTTCATTTCATATGCCCATCTGACTTTTCCTTCTTCTATTGTCTTTTATCATTCTCCTCTCTACTTGCTTTTCTTTTGGAGCTAATTAATGCTTTTCATGTGCCATTTTTAGTTTATAGTAAAAACTGGCCTTCCTGCTGAAAGGATCTTGTCATAAGGTCATAATTTCCATTAGTAAAATGAATCAAATCTTGACCTTCATTTTGAACAAAACCTTATTAACATATAATTGGGCTACGAAGGTAAATATATCTTTTTTCTCGAGGAAATTTTCTCTTGAAAACTGATTATATCAACCGCTCTGAAACAAGATTGAATTTTGAACACATCCTAGAATAGGGAGGATATATAGGGAGGAGATATAGAATATGTCAAAGTAACTTATTTTCATCAGTGCTGTTTAAAGAGTCCTCTTACTGGTAAACGGTGCATGTAAATGTTAAGAAATGGAGATTTTCTGTATATTTAGTTATTTATCTATCATCTCAAAATGAATTTACCTAGTGGTGGTGCATTATTTTTATCTGATAGTAAATAAAAATGTTACAGAATCATACGTGTCTGCTCCTTCCAAAAGATCTAAACTACGAATTCTAAATTCAACAAAATTCAATAATCTTCATTCGTACTTGAAAGAATAACTTCAGGGACCGATATTAAACTCAGACAATTAGCTCTTTTACTCAACGGAATCAACGATTGATTGAGGAACTTAAATTGCATTTCACTGCTTACGCTTTATTTGATGAGCTACGTTGACATGCTGTCTAGCATTGCGTTCTTGTCTGCGGTCTACCAAAGTTTTAGGGGTTACGGATAATTTAATGTTTTTCGATTAAAAGATAGAGAGTTATGTATTAGGGGATAATTAGCGCAATTAAAGTAGTATTCGTTATGTTTCGCTTCCGAGAATTAATAATTGAACTGACAGTTTTTCGTTATTTAAAATTTGAAGTTCTGAAATGTGGAAGAAAATGCTTAACGATTTTCAGCGATGTATCGGTAAATCCTGGGGACTTCCCACAGAAAATTATATGGGATCCTAATGAATGCCATATGAGGCCCTCCGATAAAATAGGGCTGCGCGGTCTATCATGACGACTTAATGAGTCATTAGTAGCGTCCGTAACATTTTAAGAATCACTCAAGCTTATGACTTTGGAAAATATTGCGTTCCAATCCAACAGAAATAAATTTTTAATAAATAAGTTTTGCGTAAGGTCGAAGAATATTAATTATTCAAGTACTGTTCATTTAAACAATAGAACGCCCTCCGTTGTACGAAAATAAATCAAAATTCAACTCGCCGGTATTGGGCAAATTACTCAACATCTTACGTTTCACACGCTAGTCGCATATTAGCGTCCGTGATGAATGTCGGCTTCCCCACTGATAATTCATCTCCTAGACAGAACGCCCCCTCCGTGACTGAATGAAGGGTTTCCGAACCTCGGATTACCTAGTTTAGAGAAGGGTCGCCGTTTGTTTCTCCTTATCTCGGACTGCAAGAGCGTGACCAATTGTTAACATTAAGTCCGAGAGGTAATTTTTTTGGGTAGAAAGAGAATGGGTCTCGTTACCCGTTTTGAAGTCGATGAGGAGAGAGCGGGCGGAGACTTCAACGGCCGCAGTGTCAACCCCAGCGAGTACCCGCTCTAGTGGCCGAGTTCCGGTCGCCCTCCACACTCTAAAAAGCATAGCACCTGTTTTATTTTCTTACGAAGTAGGCGATGAAAGTAAGAGTGCACCCACTCAATGAAAATTTAGGTGGGAGGCCAAGGAAATGGAGGCGGCGTGCCCTTTGTTGCAGATATACTTTATGGTAATTTGGAGCAAATGCATGATCTACGGGAATGCGCTTCAAGGAGGATATAAATTGCGCCTCAATGCCATTGGGCATTGTTGTCGGGAGTGTTTATCGCTTCGATATTTCGTGTTCTTGTCAAGGTCTTGCGGTGATATGCATGGTACTTATTTCTAATTTGTGTGATTACAAGATCTATCACAGGTATGTTAAATATCATTTTTGGTACTGTTTGAGAGGAAATTATACAGAAAAACATTGTTAAAACTTGGATAAAAAGTGATATTTTATTTATATAGGTTTATCATTGACAAGAATACATGACACATGATATTCATTTGCATATTGGTCTTTAATTTCTATCGTTTCTTCATTTTAAAAATCAACTTCTAAATGGTAAATTCGTATTCTGTAGTACTTTTAGTATTATACTGTGTAGTATATTATTTTTGTATAGCGCTTTTAGTATTATACTACACGAACTACTTATAGTAACTTTTCTAGAAAGAATTTGCTTGAATCTTAGGTAATAGATAAAGAAATGGTTATAAAATTAAAAGATTATAAAATAGTTGAGGTCATAATATTTACTCAAAATCACATACTTAAGAGGGAGGTAATATTCAATTTACGCTGATGCTTCTAATTACATATCATATCTTTCTTAATTTAGTTACCAAGTGTGAGTGTCAATCATGATTGAATGTGGAAAAATCAAGTGGTATAAATATAAAGAGTGCAACAAAGTGTCCTCCATCTGTTGAAGGCGTAGTCATGGGCAAAGTGAGGTCGTTCTGTCGCCCTCTTTAGTATGAAATTTAAACGTATTTCTTGCAAAATTTTGAATTTAACTCCTTTTACTGTTAAATTTGCTATCACTTGATGTCGCAAAAGTAAATATTTCTTTGAAAGTTTGAGAAATTTGATATTTTGAAATTCATATCACGTAATATTCATAACTATCAATCACCTGGAAGATATTATTACTCTACAACCGAAAGAAAGGTAAATTTGCGATTAAGCCTTGAAGGTTAGCCAGTTTGATGTTTTCAGGTTATTCTAGAATCAGTATATTGTATCTGGCTGACGCATGTTGCATGAGATCATTATTTGCTGCATCAAGTAGTGGTATCATACTGCTCGGTTTTTAATTGAGAAAGAGCATTTCATGATAACTATCAATCGTCCATATCATCTTATTTATCACACGAGATCAGTCTACATGTATTTTTCAATTCAATTTTCTCCTTTCTTGCTTAATATCTATACTTTCTAAATTTGATCAAAATGGCGATAGTTTAGATGTATTTTTCAACAACAAACCTTTTCCCGCAGTATTTTATTAGAAATAATCTGCCAAAGATATGGAGAAAAGTATCTAAAGAAGGAAAATTGAATTTAGATTCTTATTTTGACCTTGGAGTATTATTTCAATTCAAAATTCCTAGTATTTTGACAAAATACACGAAAATGTTGTGGACTTTTGTGGTTTTAAACAGCCCTTATGATACAGCTTTCTTATGCTGGAGGCGATTTTTGGGCAATATTTTATTCATACTAAATTATTATTCATTATAAATAATACATATATTTAATATTTATAGAAGAATAATCTACGCATAATGGTCAAGAAAGAACAGATGTATGATATCATACAATAAAAATTATAAAATAAGTTAAATTAAGTTCCGTCGTTTTTGATAGGGGAGTTCACTAGTTACATTATTTATCATACTACAAAATTATTGCATAGATTATTATTTATTATGTATATTAAGCATTGCACATAAATTCATCTTTCAGCCAGAATTCGGCCCAGAATTATCTCTCTGATGGATTGTCGTTCAAGTTTTATTTTTGATAAGGAAATTAATAAAATTATAATATAATAAAATACTATGTCATTTATGGATCCCCAAAGTTTCTGAACTTCCCGTGGATACTTGACTGAACCAACTCAGTTCAGTTAGCTCAATCCAGAATATTGAACAGTAATATTTTTCTTTCTGATTTTTGCTTCTGTTCGACGAGAGATACCAAATTTCGGTTCAGTTCCAATTTCACTCCTACCAACGTCGAACCGGTTCGAACAGTTTTTCGCTTTCGATGTAATATCATATCTTTCTGAAATTTTGTTATTTATTTTTTCATATACATTGCAGTACTTTAAACCTTAAAACGAAAAGGAATCTTCATTAGTTTGCTTTACTTACCGCAGATGAATAGTGATTCCGAGAACAATATTTGATTGTCACTGGTTGCCTTGTCGTTCGTATACTTTAAAATGATCTGTTTTACGTACAAAGAGAGCTTCTTTCGTCACTTAATTATGGTGATTTCTCACTCTAAGATGAAGCAATTTTTAACAGTCAGACAATTAGGATACCATGATGTAAATATTTTTGATATATCGGTTGAGGGGGAAGGCTTAGCCGTATCGAGTTGCAGTGCATTTAGGGAAGGGAAAAATCCGCCTTATAAGCGGGTATCAGAGCGTCTTGAGCGGTATTCTTAACGTACATACAGTTTGAAAGGGTCCGAGATCGAGAGAATACCGCGTGCTAAAGGGGAACCTTTTAAACGGGTTTTACTGTATTTCCCATTTCGCCTTTTTCCTATCTTTAATCTTTCCGTTTCTTTCACAACATTTCATTCCTCCGCCCTGCGTCATTTTTCTCCCAAATCCTAAAGGAAAGAGAGGTCGTGGGAAGTGTGTCGATAAAGAAGGATATTCTCTTTCAACTTCGTTCCAACTTCCGCCGCACGAGGTTTGCCTGATTATGTCATCCACTGACACGCAAATCTTCCAAGGACTCAACGGAGGTCGAGCAGAGACGGGGTTTCCCGAGCCGCCGTCATTACGCACACTCTTCGTATTGTGTCCGATGAATGAATTGAGAAGGTCAAATATAAACATGATGAATGAGAAGGTCGTAAATGCCGAATATAGATGCATCATCTCTTTCCTTTTCGTATGATTCATCTCCGTCAATTACCACGGTATTCCGAAGATGCCGTGACCCCACTTACCCTCTTTGGAATCCTCTGTTAGTAATGCCAATTATAGATATACAATATAGGCAGGTAAGATTTTAATCGAAGAGTAATTACTTCGATTGGTAATTGCTATCCTAACAGGTTCTTCCTACTTCCCATTAAGGCAATGGAAGATAAATCAGATACGATGATATGGTTGATTTGTGGTTTCAATCACTTACGTTCTAATGAAAGCTTCACTCACACGAAATGAAAAGTAATTAAAGATTAGAAAAAAGGTGACTTGATCAGTCTTGATAGCTGATGAATTACCGATCCGTTCTTTGACGTAACGATAGAGCGGTTATATTTATAATGGATTTTCATTGAGAGAAATGTGAAATGCACTACCTCATTGGAAGAGCATCCTCCTTTACATAGAATTCATCATCAATATTACTTACGGAAAGTTTGGAATTAATCGGTCTGGAGCCATAAAAATGTGAGATATTAAATATATGTGACTAATAGTACGCATAATAGAGCAACGTGAGCTTAGCCATTATAAATATGAGAATATTTCATACAAAACTCAAATAAATCGTATGAGATTTTACAAAACTATATACACCGATTGGTTATACATTGTTTATATAATTGTTTCTTTGGGTTTTCTCGTTAAGTAATTGTTTTATTTCAATGATTTGTTTAAGTCAAAGTTATAAGTCAAATAATATTCATATAAAATATTTTTCCATCATCTCCTCTCTCTTCAATCATATTAAATATACCTTCTATTATTCCTGTAAAAATCAGAAAAGGAACGTGGCAATAGGTTGGCGTTGGAAATTAGGCTATAAAATTTTATATCTAGTCGCATATATTTGTCTCTCGTGCATAGCCACTGGATACCTAGACCTACTAACCAACGATATTTACTGACTTTAAGACTTTTATCTAGCACCGAGAGAAAGGAACGATATAATTCAATAAAAGACATTACAAGTGTTTATCCTTGTGATTACAGTAGTAGTTTAAGATTGGCCGTAGATAGGAAATCTATAAGTATCTCAGATTTATTTCAACAAGTAGCTTCAAAAGTACTCTATTGAATACCTTGTGTTCCGATTCTCCTGGTGAAATGAATGAGGCTTGAGTGATTTGCGAAGAAAATAGTTCTTGTTTAATTAAGTGTGATTCTCTGTCCCTTTTAATTAGTTCAGTGTTTTTACGCTTGATATTATCTTGCGTAGTCCCTCTATATTAAAAGTGACATAATATTCTTAGCCTTATGTAACCTTGCCAATATTTTCGCTTTTCTGCCACTGAGGAAAAGTGCTAAGGTCATTGAAGCGGCAAACCTCAATATGCCAATACATCTACTCTCTATAAATAACACTTGACATGTTATGTGAAACGAAATGTTGCATTAGAAAGGACCTTATTTCCTCAAAGTAATAGGGCAAAGAATTGCCCATGTGAAACCGCTTTCTCCAAGTTTAGCTTCTGTTTACTCAAATTTTCTAGGTCTAGTCATGTACATGCATAGCGTTATCTGAATCGCGAAAAACTTCATTAATTTCGCTTCATTAGATATCAGATAGTCAATAGAATTCACATTTAAGGATTTATTTTAATCTAATGTTTTTAAAAACTGCGATGACATTTTTAACCGCAAAGCAGGTTTAGTTGTTCATTAAATTCTTAAATTTGGCTTTAACTTTCTTTGTGACGTAGTAGGTATTCCCATTAGGTTTTTTGACCTTAAGAACTTTTTGTTCGATACTTCTGTTATCATTATTACATTTGTAAAAAGCAAAATGTTCTTGGATTGTAGGAGTTGACTGATTAAGTAGATTGCTGTCATTGTATCGCAGTAAAATACCTATTAATATAGAATTAGACGAATTTTAAAATGAGAATGACAATAGTGAGGGACCGAACCCATCGGTGACACGCGCATTCGGAAAACTCAGTATTATTTATACTCGAAATTAAAGATTGGAAAATATATGAGTGCTAAATTTGAGTGTGTTCAGTAAATTTTCTGTTTTCAGAACTATTTAAATAGAGAAAGATAATTTAAGTTGACCTCACAGGAAGCATCGCAGAAAAGGAAAGAATGGTAACTTACGCAATAAAAACTTTGATGCTATTCATTTTTATTTTGATGATATCATTAAGATCGAAGACACATATTACTCATTAACTTATTTCACTTTCACTTTTATGTAAGAAGGCTTTGTATAAAGATGAAGTAAGTAAATAAGAATACCAATATTCCATGAGACAGACGGGGAACCTTGCATTGGTTTAGTGGAGTCATCGCTCCAGAAATGTCTATTCAATCGATATTAACAGATGAAAAACTAAACTATAAATGGCACATGCATATGAATTGTAAGAGATTGCTGTTCTTCTGAGATTAGTAATAAGTAGTATTAATTTTGAAAGTGATTCGACAGCTGAGGTCATTATGCTTGTGCCCCCCACCGGGAATCGAATCTGGAACCGCTTTCATTAAAGCCGAACGCGTTGCCCACTTAACTATCTGGAGGCCTTTTTGATATAAGCGTATTCAGTTATACATCAGAAATAATCTAAGTTTCCAATAGAGATACAACTTTCGGAGTCTACGATATTATTGAGAATAATCATTGGTTATTTTCATGATGATGACACGTTTGGTTATGTGACATGTGTGCAGTTAACGTATGCATCATGAATTCAATGAGTCTTTGACCTCAGCCGAGTTCATTCTACTGATTTGGTTGGGTTCCTCAGATCGAAGAGCGGAATACAACAGCTTTATGGTCGAAACGACAACTTTGACGTCGAAATCTCTATCAGCGATCTCAGGGAAATCGTAGAGCCAACGTTGCATTACGATAAAGAAGTTGTAATACCAATGCAGACATCGGTTTTCGATCACGACTCCAAAAGGTTATTACTATCGCGAGATGGGGAGGTAATTCATCGCCATTCTCAATCACATGAAGAAAATCCGTGAGGCGCAGTACGTCCTCTTCGAATTTTTCTCCCCTCTGAAGGTGGGATTAAGACATCAGCTCGGTCTCTGGGTGACGCCCTCAGCCTCATTAAATTCCACGACCTTACGAGTATTCAAAGATTTATCTCGAACCTTACACGCTACTCAGAACATTGCAGAAAAAGAGGAGGGAATGGATAAAGTTCAGCCGTTTTTCCCCCTCGTTGATTGATGCAGGGAGCTGGGTAGAAGATAAAAAGGGTTTATTTTTGCCTTCGGTGGTCCATTCGAAGCCGTAAGCGAGTCAATGATCAGCGAATTTTCGGAGTCGTGCCGGTCCTCGGAATGGGGCCGAAACGATGAGGTTTTACGTAATTATCGCTGCAACTAATGTCTGCTCGATCGGAGAGAACAAAGACTCAGGATAAATGGAGCGGGGAATAAATCCTCGAGAGCACGATTAGAATTTGAACGAAATGGTCTATTGAAATTAGAAAGGGTGGTACGCATTGTCTAGTGGCATAATTTCTGGGACAATAAGTAGGCTAAGACAATTTACAACAGAGCTCAAAAAGAGATCAACGAAAATGCCACGAAAAAGTATTAATTTAAAAGCACTATTTTTAAAAAAATCTAGGTAAAATGAAAAAAACTTATGAGGAAGTTTTGCATGGAGACATGATTGAAGACATAAATGTTTAGAAATAATTTAATGGATTCGAACCCGATGAGGCACAATATTATGCAGAATTACCTTACCTATCGAAAAAGTTTGAGATTTTAATGAGAGATACAAGATTTCCCCAATCGCCGAATACCGGTGACCGTGGGACGGAATTCATCACAAAGAATTATCGCTAGGTGCAACTACCGATCTCAGTTCCTTAACAGCCGAGGTCCTTTAATTTTCTTTCAAAAAAATTAATGTTTATGATTATTCATAATTTCTCATAGAATGTTATGGATGATTTTTCGCTTCTGTCTCTGAAAGATAACAAGTAAAACATTAAATATTTTACGTTTTTGTAATAGTAATTTCACTACAATATAGTTCTGCGACATTTAGCCTAAGGATTTTTTGGAGGCTGCGTATTTCGTGTGATTGAGAGTCTGCGATTATGAGTATGTATATAATTTCTGCGTGGTGAAGCGATCACGATAAATCCAAATGTAAATTTCACCATCTAATGTTAGATAGTTGTGAAATGATATGAGTAAGGAATGTAGGGCAGAACAGATTTACGTACCGTCCAAAGATAAGCTCTAGATATCATTGCATGAGAATGATATTAATACTTCAACTATTTAAAGGTAGAGCAAGTCGATAGTGATCTTAAGTGTTTTTCCCTCAGATTTAAACCTGGCTTAAAACAACTCTTATTTTGAATTTGAAATTATTAAAACCAAATCTCATCAAAGTCTTCTTCAGCAAAAAGCACTATCCTTTCTAGGGTTGTCTTTTTAATGTAAAAGCGTTTTCGTCTGAAAGATACAAACTCGTCTACTCCTTTCCTCGTATACTTGATTCCTTGATATCTACTCTGGCAATACACAGTTTTTGTGCATTTAGAGGATGAAAAAGAGGTTTCTGTCTATCTATAATATATGGTAGCATTGTTCCTAGCGTATAATTAGACCAGCATGCAAATGTATGTCAGGTCCTTCGAGCATGAATGGGAATCTCTGCTGGAGATTTGTCAACAGAACAGATTTACACTAATCGTTAAGGGGATTCAACTGGGACTGTCCCTAAGGAATGTCTTCTTTCTTAAGACAGCATTGCATCCGTAAGCCAAATTTCATTACCCTGTGCAGATTAATGTACTCACGTAGTATTTCTGATATCTTAATGATCATTGAATGGAGAGTAAAAAATGCATGTGTAACCAACCCAGTTCCTTCGAGTTTCCCCTGACATATATCTTGCATAGTTAAAGGTTGAAAAATCGTTTTCGATTGGTTGAGTCCTTTTTTGTTCCTTGTATACTATAAGACTTTGATATATCGAATGGAAACAAGCTTGAGTTGGCTATGCGCTATTGGATTGGAAAGAATCAATGGACTGTTACTTCTAACCAAGAATAAGCCTTCAGCCTACACATCTGGCTCTAGGATGGGTTGATGTGAAGTAACATTCAGAGAACTTAAGTCTCCATACTCTATCAAGCCATTCTCTGGCCAATGGTAGTTTCCAATGGTAGTTCGCCTGTCGAGTCGATAAAGTGATTGAGCATAGCGTATTCGACACTTAAAGACATTATCAAGTGAATCAAACTTTGTTTTATCTGAAGTAAAAAATAAATCCCAGGTGTTCGACTTAGTTCACAGTATGCGATTAGATATAAATAGGCGGTAAATCATGCCCTATTTTTAACGATTCTTAATCGACTTCTTATTCAATCCTATTTCTTTATAAAACATAATATATTTCTTATTCGATCTTATTAGCTGTGTTTCTTTAAATTCTAATACATCCGAACATTGTCTCCAAATCGTCCAATTATTATTTTACTTTTTTTTCGAAAAACCGAAGCTTCCAAGGGGAAAAGGAGTGGATGATTGGGTAAAATAATCAATAACCGGCCAATTTCCAAGATTTAAGATTACTGTGAAGGTGTTAAGGAGTCAAACAACTCCTATTACAAGCAATAAATCATGTGATAAAAATCTCGAGACAGAGTAAAAAGGGATCAAACATCAGGTTCAGATACTCCCGCAGAGGATTACTTGCCGTTATGGATGCTAATTATATTCCATCCCTTGTGTTCGACTGCAACAATCTGCAAAATTCGCGTGGTCAGCGCAACCTTGCGAACTCGGTTGCCCTTGGATGACTGCATTCTTATTCTGAATTTCGACTGTATTCATTCTTATTTCATCAATAAACTAGTGCATATATATGGGTCGAGTAATAAAGTTTTCAAGGATATGAACGAACGTCGGGTATGTTTCTCCATGACATTTCACCCATGCGAATTTTCATTGCACCTGGAAGTTCTTATCTTGCTGTGATTTTAATAAGTGCATAAATAAGGACGTAAAATTCCAATACTTCCACCCCGAAAATATTCCCTTTTTCTTTTTCTGTATTTCATTTAATGTTAATAGTTCTTCTTTGAGAAGTTTTGCGTGAGCTGACGCTAATATTTCGTCATACCCTGAATTCTAAGCATTTTTGTCTTCTCTGGTAGTCACATAAAATGATGGTATAGTCAGTGGCATAGCAAGGAAGAGGTGGACATCCTCGGAGGCAGTCTTTGTTACATGCAGTGGTCGTAATTTATCTACATTAAAAATTAACGTATATCACATTCTAACTACTATAGAAAATAAAATACGGAACGATTTATTTTATGGAGCTGAGTCAGTGAAAAGCAATTCAGTAAGTCATTATAATATAGGCTTATTTATTTTGTACAGGCTATCTTATTATTGGAATGTTAATTTAGCTCTTTTCTTATTCTGTCAGCTTTACCCTAATCATAAAAAGTGCCATCTTAAACTGGAGAACAGCAATATTAATTTTGTATATTGCCTATTTATTAGCTAAATTAATCATATTTCAAATAGTAATTTTTAAAATACATCGGCAGCTGTGTCCGTTTCACACGCGTTGTCTCGAGTCATCGAGACTCGAACCAGGGACTGCTTTCACCGAAATCTAACACGTTGCCTACTTGGCTGTTCAGAATTCCTGGTATATTATAATATTTCAAAAATTATTGAGCAATAATAAATTCAAATAGCTAGAATTTATCGAGGATGACTTTGTTTTAAGAATAATTTTGTGTTAGGGAATTTAAATCTAAACATGTATTATTACGATGGGCGTAAAGGAGTACATTCTGGTTTCTGCACACCAGAAACCAGTTTCAACTTCTATCCATCATTACCAGGTCTGGGAGAACATAAAAAATGACTTTATATTCATGATGGTGACTTAAACGTTTAAACAGGTTGTCGGTTTGTATTACAATCGGTGGATTTTTATTAATTTATTTAAGAATACTCTTAAAAGGTCCTTCAAAGTAACGGCTGAATAAATGCTTCCAGTATGATTCATGTCTCGAATCGTCATTTTGCTTTATTCATAACACCGATTTTAGACATATATCCGCATGTTTTAAATCATTAGAAATATTTGTACCAACCTATTCCGTTATTTTCAACGCAAGATTGGTACAATTATTTTTATTTTTTACAATTACTTAGTTATAGATTAAATATAGGTTTATATTTGTATGAATTCTATTTAATGCGATTATCTTAACGTGCTAGGAATATTTGTACTAACCCTTCATCTTTATTTACGAATTAATATTAGTGCATACATACAATCATTTATAATTATTACTATAATTTAATTGTAGATTATGAGTAGATTAGTATAATAATAGCTTATTCGTAATGTAAGTATTTGAAAATATTATGTAGTATTATTAAAAATGACAACAGCTGACTTCATTCTGTACTTGGGATCCCATCGGGAATCGTGCTCGGGACCGCTTTCATCGAAGTCGAACGCGCTGACCAGAAAATACTTGTATTAATCATTCATGGTTATTGACTATGCATATATGGTGCAGTTATTTAGTTTGAGATTATATGTAGGTTAGTAAAATTAATCCTAGTTAGTATAATATCTTATATAATTATAAGAAAAATTTGTGGTAATACTACTTCCATTTTTGCGAAGTAGCTTACAAATAGTTGTAAGATTTCAAAGCTTGGTATTTTAGAGACATAAAAAGCAGACGAATGGTTGCAAATACATTGCTACAATGAGACAGAGGCTTACTAAGCGAAAAATCCCACCACTATTTCAATTAAACGTCACCCAATCCCTCGAAGCTAATTCGCCCTCCCAAGATGATATTCGTTTTCTATTGGAGACAACGCCCTCCGTGACGAATGGTCCAATTCCAGAAGGGCAAGGACGATGCTGCAAAATGAATAAAAATGTGATCTCGAGATTTAGAAATCGAGTCGAGAGTAATTTGATGATGGCCAAAATTTGCGGTAATCTGCTTTGAAGTCGTCTTTCAACTCCTGATCAAAACCCGTGAAGAATTCCTGTGGGAAAAGTTATTCATTTTGGGAACGAGACGGATTGCGTCGAATAAGAAATTCTCGAAGGATTCAAGGACGTAGACGTAATATTATCTAATTTGTTCCGGTTTCCCGGATAAAAATTGGACGAATTTGGGAGAATTCCTTGAAAATGTGCTGTAAATGACACGGATTTAAAATTTGCAACCAGATTATCCGAACCTTTCTGGAGAATAATATGATGGTCACGAATTTTAATTTTCTGTCACAACCGAATATAAGGTATAAAGAGCAAAGATCGGATGGAGGCACCTTTTTTGAATCATATTCCTACTCGGAACAAATATTGTTGATAAATGCTACACACACAATATTACAACATATAAAATAGGCCATTGACGGTCTTCGATCTCTAAGAATCAAATTCAGTGAATTAATATTTTCATAATGTAACCAGATAATGCCTCTGGATTTTAAATCAAAATCATATAACACCGAGAATTTAGCCATCTTCATAAGCGTTTCAGGAATACTGTGAGGACGGTTTAATGAATGATACTTAAATTTTTATTTATTCAAAATTTAATTTTTCTATCTAAAGTCTCCATTTAGACAGAAGTCTTAACATCTCTTAAAATTTTCTTTCTTTCAACACTTAACTTCGAAAATTATTGAACGATAAAGAGGATTCCTCATGAACATCTTCCAAAGCGCTAAAAATATAGCCTGCGAATGTTTTATTCGATATTTCGGTACTTCCTGAAAGTGATCCACAAAAAACTTGCCCTTGTAACCGTAAAATTATTTTACGGGACAACTTAAGACCTATACGTTGTGAGATTTCACCACACGAAAGTGCTGGTCAGCGGATGAGTCTTCTTTCATCGTAAACTTCCTCAAAGACGATATATTTTGGAAATAAAATGTGGTTCATTCAAAAAGTATTTCAAGGAGGAACTTTCACTGATTCGGTTGCGATGGCAACATTTCTTCCTTTGCATAAGTAAATTCTTATACTAAAATCATGTAATGAGTTCCCCGGTCAATGTACCGTAGCACAAGTATCATATTGTAGTTTTAATTAGAGGTGATAATGAACAAAACGAGAATGGGACGCCATCGTTTTGTTACCATTTATTTTTTGAGTAGTTAAAATGCTACTCAAACTTTTAGAAAGTATGAGATTTTTTCCATCAGTAACAAAAATGTTTTTGTTGAGATCCTACGATGTAAACAAAATCTAGATGAGACCAATAAATAGCGTTCGTTTCAAATGGAAGGGTATATTCTTTGGTAGGATTACGTTAGGTTAGATTAGGTCGGACCACAGGAAGTTAATTCTTTGTTTAAATATACTATGAAACACAGAAAGGGCAGACTGAAGATTAAATTATCTTTCAATAATGAAATTTGAAATGAAAATTGAAATGACGGATCGTTAATCGATTTAAGTATCACCGATGTATGTACAATGTGGACAGGCAAATAACAATACTCAATGGGACCTTTAACGACTCCGAAAAATTTATAACCCTATCAAGTGCGTGAAATTAATTTCCGAAGATTTCTCCCAAGTATTTTTTTACTGGAGTACCTATCATCGGATGGTTAAATATATACACATCGGCGATAATTATATAAGATAATTGTTATATGAGTATAATAATGTATTTGCGTATACATAAAATATATTTTATGTATATGTATATATTTATTGCTACACCAAATTAGAGGTTTTATGAATTTTATATTACAAAATAAAGGCTTATATTGGGAATATATTACGATATTATGTGAAATTTTGCCTATTTAAAATAAAAACTTAATCAAGTAAATAATTGCTTTATTAAAACAAGCAAGTTATGGAAACTTCGTAGCTTCTTCTTGCGATCCATCCCAGCAAACCTGAAACTCGCGGTTTTTCCATAAATTTTCCGAAAAAAAAATTTCCCTGAACAGGATTCGAACCACTGAGGATAAACTTTTGGATTAATCTTCGGAAACGTTGGAATCTTTGGAAATCTGAACCAGTCACTCTAACCACTCGGCCATTTTGATGATGATGATAGTAGAGGGATATAATTCACTAAAAAGCCTGGTTAAGTATATTATTACATGCTAGATAATGTTAGATAACATAACAGAAACATTAAAATCAATTTAATTGTTTAGTATTCGGAAGAATCAGATGTATGCGATAATACTAGTTAGCATTTTTCTATAAATTACATTTTATTTCCGTAATTTTTGACGGGATAGTTCACTGGTCTTTGATAATTCATTATTAGCTGCAGTGTTTTTAGATATCTCGGTGCGTTCCAAATAACTTTCTTTATCCATAAATTCGTGTATAATGACCATAAGACGCTCAGAGTTCCTCACGAATGAATCGCGATAATACACGAGGTGAAAAGCGGTGGCGAATCGTCCCTGACTCACCAAAACCAACGTTAATGTTCCGCTTATTTTGATTTAGTAATTTAATAAATTACTCATCAGTTATTTTAATGTTTGACTTTTACCCCGAAATTGGGATAATTTTTTCTTAAATACTGCCTTATTATAGCAAGATAATAATATAGCATTTCTTATCTGTAATATAACTAAGATCCTATATGTTGATGGACACCTCAGGAAATTCAACACTACGGCCTTCGTAAAACTTGAAAGGTATGTGTCCGTTACTAGAGCTGGTATTCTTTTCGGGATTCATAAGACAAAGCAGATGGGCAATTTATGAAACTCTTCCAACCCAGAGTAGAATATATTTATAAATCATCAAACACACGCTATAAGATATTTATGAAGGTTTGATATAAATACTAATCTTCTAAGGAAATAAGGTGCCATTTGTCAAATTTTCCACATATAATCGAAATAATGGTAAAATTGGTCTAATAAATGGATAAATGTTTGAGAAACTCAACTTATCAAACAATATCTTGTTGACAACTACAGGTAATCAATAAATTTTGAGACATTTTAACATGAGATTGAGTGTCGAAAATTAAGATGCCTTTTAAAAATATTTTTCAATAATCTACTTTTGGGTATAGAATTATTTATTCACAAAATTTTAACAATTACGGCACGAGAGACTATGTACTGTGTAAGAAACAGTTGTCAGAACCAGAAAATAGCAAAATTATCATTGTAATAATAAAATCGTACGTGTAAAATAAACTTTTGTTTTGCTTTGTCAATTTCTTAAGTTCATTCTCGCTTAATTGTTCCTAAAAATATACAATGGTTGGCATTTAATTAGAAGTCAATTCGAATTACTTTTTATGTGATTTAATTGAAATAATAAATCTCCAAACTCAAGCAGATAGGCTCCAAATGTGGAAGCATCGCTGCATTATCCTTTCCAATTCCACCGACGTAAATCACTTTTCCCAAGCGTGGAAAATCTCGCGCGTACCGTAATTTTTTCACGATGAAAACGTGCCACGCTCGAAAAAGCGAAAGAGCATTCCTCCTTGTTTCAGATTAATTTCATCTCCTTTCGTAATGGTTTTCATTCATCTTCCCACTGCTCTCCTCGTGTTGGCCCTTAACTGATTGTGCTGCAGGCAGAGGCAAGTGCTGATATTCAGAGCGCCCAGATTCCTTCTCGTACGTTTGGAAGCCGGTAAATCAACGGTCTGCTCGCGTGTTATAATCCGGAGAGAGGCTGTTGCAACCAATGCACTCTATTCTGGGAGTGAGAAAAGATTCTGCAAAGGAGAGAGATGGGAAATTCAGAGCGGAATGCGGCGGTCATAATGGAGGAATTTGCCATTCCCCGCGGCTATTAACTCTAATTGCGTTCCTCCTCCGCCATTGAGATTAATTGAATCGGTGTTTTATTTTGTGAGGCTCCCACTGGCGTTGGATTTTCTTGTCCGAAGAACCGTAAAGATGATTGTATTCAGTTCAGTACACGGACAAGTGTAATCGCCTCCCGCAGGGGCATGTTTTGTTCTTATTGAATTAGTTCGACCTTTTAATGCAGTCTTTATTAAAGGAATGAATTTGTAGATATTGTAAGTTGATCTTCTCTCTTACTGTGTCAACAACCTCTTAATTTACTTATGACCTCCAAACCAACTCTGTCATTAGGTATAATAAATACTACGAATAAATTTTCTGCTCGTGGTATTGTACATAGTCAGTCTAATTAATGTAAATAATTGATTAAATTCTGTGATTAAATAAATCCTACTAAAGTTAACTCGCATTAATTAAACCCGAAGGCGTAAAAATGTATGCAATAAGATGAGATTTTTACCATCAAATGTTATGTTATTAAACATTGAGCCTCGCAGTCATCGTTAATTAGAAAATAAACTATAAAATCAGGAGATTGGTACTGCAGTATTGATAAGCATTGGTACTTTCAGTATCAATATACTTAAAAACATGGTTATTGGCATAGCCCTTCTACGCTTTAATTCTACGCTTTAGGAAAAGGAAAGGCTAGAGTGAAGAAGGGATTAATATTTAAAGCATAGAGTGTAATTGAAGGCTTGAAACCATGCTATGAATTTGCATTCGCTGAGCAGAAAATACTTCTTTCATCCTCCAAAGAATTCAGAGAATGATTTTATCGATCTAAATACTCTATGCGATAAAGATAATTGTAAACATACGAGTAAATAAACTCTTGTCTGGTAAAAATGTGTTATTTTTGAATAGTCTGCGGATTCCTTCTGGCTTATCTCAAACGTAATCAATTAGGAAGCATTTCTCGGTTCAGTTAGTATAAAACAGGTTCTGAATTGTGGGAGCCTATTAGATTTAGTCAATACACGTATCATTATTTTGTAGCACCTGGATGTACTTACAAAAGATTTTGATTGATAAGTATTCATTTCAGGTTAGTTATAGCTAATCTTATAAAATGAGTAAGAGTTGATATTTAATAGGTAATAGATAATACGTAATGGAGGCTGAATAGCGTTTGAGGCTAAAAAATGGAGTATAAAATTAGATACCTTTCTAGAGTCTTTTCAGCTTTATCAATCAAATAATGCCATTTTAACTCTACAGATAAAAATTTGAATTAAAAAAATGAAATATGTAATTATTTCTCATAGATATAGGGTTTACTAGTCTAAGATAGATGTGATCTGTAAAGATACGCAAGAAGCCCCTAATTCGTTTTTCTGTTTATCCTCGAACTTTTATAGAGTCTGTTTTAATTAACTTTTTGCTTTTATATGAAAATGCATTCTTTGTAAGGGGGATATCTGTATTGTAGAATTATAGGGTTGTGTACTGTTTTCTCTGGAAGATATCTGTTTTTTAATGGTAATCTAGAATAAAGAGAAATGTAGTAGAAGTGGCCTTTTTAAAAATGGTTCGAAAGCTTCGGTAATTTAACACATAAAGGTCCCCACCGAGAATCGAACTCAGAACCACTTTCACCGAAGTTGATGCGAAGCCCACTTGGCTATCCGTGAGCCCCAGGTGAAATTTAATGGTGAAATACTGAATTTGTGTAGCGTGATGTAAATTCTATCAATAGCTTTAACAGCAGACTATTAGCCCAACTGCAGCGAACTACTTAACAATTCATAGCAATATTATCTCTCTCTTTCCAGACCAATTTCTTTCCTGCCATCGTCCTCTTACTTTTGGGTGTCTGTGAGGCGGTTCCGTCAGGACCCTCTGGACCTGGACACCTGAGACTCTTCACCTCTCCGAGTGCAATTGGAGGGAGCCTCGGCATCTATCCTTCCATCACAGGGCCAGGTGAGTGCATCTCTTCCTTACGACATTCACTGCTCTCCGAGTCCGGCACAGTCATGCAGAAATACCAAGGTTGCGTCGTTGATGGACATCGATATCGACTCTAGAAAGGATTCGCGTGGATCCTTCCTCTCCAATGATTAACGGCGTCTGTGTCATTGAAGTCCGTTGCAACACGCTCATTTGTGAAAACGTCTAGATAGCGGGAAATGGCTCGCTGCAAGGGTTATCGATACTAGATCCCTCACGATCCGCTCGTTTAGCAAACTAAATTCTTAAGTAAATGAATTCCGAGAGGCTTTTACTTTTGAATTGTGGTTTTATGGATAGGAGATTAAATTTAGACGGCCATCACTGTTATCCAGAAAATCAGTTTGAATGGAAGAATTCCTCGTGAAACTTTCACGTGAATTGAGTAAACAGTCCTATAAGGCTGTTATTTAATGCTTTTAACACCTTAAGAATGTATTTTTGAGTCTTTTAGTATGTAAGGTAGTTTTATTTGGTGAAACGATACCCCGATTCCGTAACTTTCAGTTTTTGTTCAATGAAACAAGATAGCTTAGGATTGGGGAACAAGAGAAATGGATGTTTCATTCTACTCTTTATGAATAAATGAAGGACATTTTCCTCTCAAGTTCTTCTTGTAGCTCGAACCTATAATGTTTTAGCATTTTAAAAGCGAGGCAATTCGTGAGCCAATATATCTCTCACTCCTGATTACTGCTTTCTACTACTACAAAATATATAATGAATATTACGGAATTGATTTAGGTTAAATGATATTACTACAATAATATTTTGCTAACAATAATCTGGCTTTGATTATATCTGCGATTTCTCCTGAAATTATGAGTTTCGGAATCGAGTTTTATGAGTCGTCAACTACATAAGAGACCTGTTACATATTACTATTTTATGAGTCGGTCTCTTCTTGAATTTTATAATTTCCGGAGAAATGATTTCTCTATTGGTATGGTATTAACCAATGATAAAATTAAAATACACTGTTGAATTTCTGTAAATCAAGACGAAAAATTGACTGAAGACTCGTTTACCAGATATTATTCCTCACTTGAAAACAGATTTAAACGAAGTTAATTTCTTTGGTATATTTCTCAAGTTTTATGGATGGGAGATGATATACGATATTTTAATGGTTTAATTTAATGAGATACTTTAATGGTAGATTTATATCGGGTAAGTAAAATAGGATTTTTTCCAATTGAAATTGAGTTAGGTATTTCCTTCTATTTAAGTGTATAACATTGTATAATTTTAATACTATTATTATACTTATTTGGTGGAACACCCTTCGACTCATCTTTCAAATTTTAATTAGGTAATTCTATTTTAACTATTAATTCACAACTTCTTAAGATTTGACTTTTACATGTCGTTCCCAATTTTCTTGGTCTTCGTACTCATTGGAGATTTGGTCCTAGATTCCTAGCTTCTTATAACAAGGGATAAATTTTTAAAATCTACTAGGAACATTTATGGATAGGCATCAGAGACTGGTCTGTCTCCAACGCTGCAGATTTCCTCTTATACTAATACACTTTTTTAGTGATAAAATAGGCTGGAATAGATCCCTGTTTATACACCATCCAGATAAGCCACTATCCTTTATCCAGAGTCCACTGTCATAAAATATTTCCAATTGAACGAACGCATAAAGTAAAAAAATATTAAAAATGTTCTTGAAAATATTGCGGCATAGTTAGAGGAATTCTGAGGCATAGATGTCGCAGCATACAGGTGCTCTCAGTTAATAATGCTTCACTAGTAGAGCGAATAGGATTATGACCGATTGTTCCACGCATATTCAGTATATTATTCTCCTCTGAGTGACTTCAGTAACAGTCACCCATAGCTGCCGTGGGCACCTATTGAGAAACACTTAAGGGAGCAATAACTGCTTCCCCTTTGGTATTCGAAAGAACTCAAAAGTGAGAATCATGAGCGTGTTGAAACGCAGAACTAGATTATGACAAGCCTGCCGATGATTTAGATGGAGAGGGATTTAGAGCGAGTGACGTAGTTTTGTAACGCACGCGTGGGCAACTGGCGTGCAGCGGATTTGACGGATTATAAATTGATTTGTGATCCATCGAATGCCCCTATTGTGCCGCGGAAGGGTAGTTTCGCCTACGAAACTCAGCGCCATTGTCGCTTCAATCTATCAAATTCAGGAAGAAAGAAATATCGAGAAATCTATTTCCATTGTGACTCTATCCGTTCGAAAGGTAAGATGTGGGAATTCGACGGGTTCCGCGTTTGATTGATGTAAACCCCTATACAAACGCGCTGTCCGAGTACCAAGAGCTAAGGACAACCCATGCATTTTTTCTAGATGAATTCGCCGTTTGATATACTATGATATCCGACCTCTTACATATGTACATTCAAGGTCCCAAGTGATTGCACGTTCTACATGCATTGAGCAGCAGCTCGAAAACTTGTGGCGTAACTTCGGCGCGCGTGATTGGATTATCACGCGCCTTTGTCATGATGGACCGCAAGGGTAGTATTTCATTTTTATTTTCGTTATTAATGATCACAATAAATAAGTGCACAGGTGTTTTCGTGTAAGATACACATCTTTTCGCGGCATTCTGCTTGTACCTTTCAGCCACATGTTGCTTTGCTATTTTGATGAAGTTTAGTAAGTTTAAATCGTGACCGAGTGTGGCCATTTGATAAACTTCGAATATTTGTTGTTTTGGGGGATTTTGACCCCTTTTCTCGGGATCAAAATGGAGAATCAAAGTTTTAAAGCGAGGTAAAAACGATTAGTTTTTGTAGAAACAGCTTCATTTTACCCATGGATTTCAGTTTTCCAATAATAAAACTATATCTAAGTAAGTAATTTCATTATAATATTCATATTTAAAAAATTCACTATATTAAAAAACAAATTCCAGAAATTACTACAGAGTGTTATAACGTTTTAATTGAAATTTCTTTTACGTAAAGGGCATTCTGGTACTATAAAACAAAAAATGTATACAAGGAGGTCTGGAAAAGAAAATTTATAAATATCGATCTATAAGCTTAAACTTTAGATTTTCTTAAAGCTAAATGCTACAATTTATATCTTAAATTTGCAAAATTCCATACAAAAGTCAGCATTGGCTAGTTATGATGAGGATGATAATAAACGAACATAAAAATACGTACGTGAACCGGGATTCTAACCCGAAAACTCGAGTTTTATGCCATAAACCTTACCTGAAGATGACTCCATGAGTCGAAACCTAGGTCGTTTCGTAATAAAATTATTTGTGGTTGGTAAAAGTTCGACTTTCATTTGTTCCTAATTCCAACATTCTTCTTGGAGGTTATCAGATTAGGAACCATAGACCTGAAAGTATCATCAAAACTATGTGCTATTTAACTAATTTTAATACTTTTTCCAAAAATAAGCTCCGCCTTACCATTAAGTTTGCCATTTTCTTTAATTCATTCATGTGGTACTATTGAAACCTTTTTGGTTTAAAGGGATTGATTTGAAAAAAAATAAGTGTCAGTAACTATTTCAATGCACATCCTTTTTTCATTCCTCATCTGAAAAGTTTCACTGCCTACTTTTAGAAAAGTCAGAAATTCTAGTGCAGTTCTATTTTCTCCTTTTCTTCATTCTATTTATTAGAAATGACCCTCCAATTTAAATTCATGGTAATACACAAAATTTGAAAGCTGTTGAGGAGATACCTAAGACTACGTTCCTGTCGGAGAAAAGCTTATTCTCCGAATAGTTGGGATTAAAGTACGTTTATGGCTATGGAATGACCATCGCTGTGCAACAAGAAATACTCTTAGGAAGCCCTTGGAGGTTCTGCCTGGTTGATCCATCCTTTCTCTAGCAGAGTCCATTCTTCATCGTTATTTACTCGTGAATCCCAACACCTCTTCATTACTGTTGTTTGGAGACATGCAATTAATCTCCAAAAAATACATTCTATTAATCGGAAACAAGGATCTTAAAAGCAAGGCCAGTCGGAAAGAATTACAAAGAAGTTCCGCGAGAGAATTGAGGAAGACCTTCTATGTTTGTGAGACAATTGAAGGTCAGCCATAGAAAAGAGAGCATTACGAAAGAGAAGATGGTCGTTGGAGAAGGTTTCGGTCAGTAATCCGACATCGCGATGAATTTTATGCACATCCGTGAAGACGGAATCCTGATTCACGAGCAACACTGCACTGGCGAATCGCGGAAAGACGGAGGTCATAAATTTGAAGAGGGACTTTTATACTCTCATGGATGGAGCTACTTTCTTGTAAATGAGTTGAAATCGACGTGTTGTGCACGAATATCTTACGATGCTCTGAAGTAAACACTTGCGTTCAGAAGGACGATTTTTTTCAGAAGCTGATGGGAGAAAGGAAATCATCTCCGGCACGAAGAGTTTATTCAGGAGAAGAGATCTGTCCAACATACATTTAGTAATTTTTCAAGTTCTAAAAAAGTTAAGCTGTTAATTCAGGTTACTATAGTAGTTTAGAAGGGATATGATAAGTATGAAGAAAGTTATTGGAGCTTCTTAGAATTCTTATATTTTGAATTTAAGCGTTTAATACGTTTATTATTTATTCAAGTTATTCTTTAAGGATAAAAATGCTCTCTAGTGAACAGGGACGGAATATCATAAATCCATAGCCAAAACTGCATATTCAGTTTATACGATGCTTAATATTAAATACTCACTACGATTATAGTATTAATGGTAGTACTTTTTGAAGGTACTTAAGCAGTGAAGACCATTTCGCAGATCTGGTCCCCAACCTGGAATCTGACCCGGAACAGTTTTTACTCAAGGCGAACGTGCCATTAACATGGCTATCTGCGAGCCCCTATTACGTTTATCATTTAAATACTTTTGGTTATTCTGTATTTTCATTTAAATTCACAAAATAATTCTTATTGATTATAATAATTCAACTTTGAGTTTAGTACCTGATTATTTGTGTATTTAATTGTAACTCATAATAAATCTCGTCCAGATAATGAGGCCGATTCCTGGTACGTAGAAGATATTATTTTATGTTATATAAATCATTGTTAAACTCATTAGTGTTGGAAACAGATCTTTGTGGTAATTATAATTGCTGGGAAGAATGCCAGCGAGCGGCTAATGACGCAGCATAAAAACCAGAAATCAACTAAAATTTGAAATCTATTGTGTTTTCTGTTGCTGTTTTCCTTCTGGAAATTTCCAATGACTCTAAATTAACTTAGATATAAACTTCAATAGGTACGGATGTTTAGGATGAAGTGTTTAAATCACTCTACGTTTAAAATATTGATTTATTGTTTGTATATTTCGTCTATGTCTTTTTCTTTTCTTTATTTTATCTAATTCAACGATCTTCATCCGAATCTCTCCTCACATCACATATCAGTCTGTTCATATAAGTATGATTTTCGATTCTCATAAGCTGTTATTGACAGTAACAAATCATTCATTAACTATAAAAAATATTTTAGGATGACTTCAAGCATCCAATCACTCTTTAACTTTTAAGAAATTATTATCTCCATCTTTCTTGTCAGTTATTTGAGATTTTTAATTTTTTGTAGTATTTTTATCTAAATTTTAATCTTTCTCCCCTTTAATGAACAGTGTTCATATAATGTAAGTCTTCCATTAAGGTATATTGAAATACATATTTCTATATTAAAGGTTTTTAATTATATTATTCTGGAATGAAATTTTATTATGTCCATACAGTCTAATTTAGAGCGTGCACATAACGTTATTATGCTCCACTAAGTACGTATGTCGATATTTTTCTTTCCGCGGTCATAAAATTCGATTGTAAAAACTCGAAACTTGAAGTATCTTCGTTATTTCTCTTGTTTTGACATACTATTCAAAATAAAATTTTTTTATAAATGCATTAATATACAATACCATACGTTATGTAAAACCTGTACTTAATTTAAATGATTTGCTTAATTATTAAGGTATTAAACTGAGTGGTTAAGAGATAGAAATCAACCTTCGGTATTCAAATAAGATGTAAGAATAGGAATCTAAATATGGATCATGGCATTCATTAAGTGTTAGGTAAGAAGAATGCTTCACTGAACTTGGAAACTCCAAATGAGTAGACGGCGGGAAATCTTACCAGAGCAGCTGACGGTAGTTACTAGGGCTATAAATAAGTCAATTTTTTTCTAATTTATCGCCTCACATTAACATAAAGCTCCTAAATGGAGTGGAATGCAAATGTCAGGTTTAAGCGGGAAGTTGAAGGTTAAGAAAAAAGCGAAGAGTTTGAGATGTAAACATAGAGGATGAAGGCCAATGTGACCATATAAATGGATGAGGAAATATTGACAATTTGTGGTCAGAGAACCTACAGAAATGGAACTTAAGCGAGGACCTTGAAATATTTTGGCGACATTTTGTGAATTGCTGTTTTTACATCATAAATAAAGTTGGGCGCTGAGCTGGCATAAAGACCGCCCTATCATTTCCTGAACTGCTGAATATCCTTGAGAATAGAATATGGAGTTACTTTATTTGGACGACTAGGTAAATGAAAAATTAAGTATTCTTAAATTAGAGAATGGAACGGCTGAGATAGTGGATGAATGCCGACACTTACGTAGCAAGTTTGCACGAAAGGTAAGATGGTAAATATTTATTTATATGGTTGTAACGCTCTTTGTTTGATTACCAAAGACAGGAAACCTCTCTGTAAGGCTAGACGTCATACAATTTGTGAAGTAATTGCATAATACAGTGAAACCTACTAAGACGGTTTTCAGGGGACCAAGCGAAAACCTCGTCTTATGCGGGATAGAGTTGTTACCGGGTTGTATAATGCTGGTTGCCTTACATAATATTTTTGAAGAATGACCTTCTTTTTGCACAAAACAGCATCTTCCTTAGTTTGGAGATAGATAGTGAGTCTTCTCAGAGAAAGTATAATATAACCGATAGCTAAGCATATATATCCGATAAGTGGGAGCGTCTTAAACGGGTTCACTGTACTGCATATCATTTGCAAATTTACAAAATATTCATATAATTTAAAATTTCGAGCAATTTTACATGTAAATAAGTTATTTTAGGTAATCATATCGTATACTATTTATCAATATTTTATTTAAATATAGTATTGCAAAAAAGAAGAAAGAGTTGTTGGAAATTTTTGGCTGATTCTCCCAATCCATTTTTCTTCAATCCAGGAGTGAATATTTTCTAGCTCTTTTTCTACATCTCACGATGACATGATGGAAAACAGTATTTGCTAAAAGAATCTTTCGAAACCTGGAACCTTTTAATAAGAGGCCTTCGAAGAGTTAATTCTATCATTAAAATTTTTTTTGACCGAATGGAAACAGTAAGGCTTGGTTGAGTCCGCGAAAACCTCTCTTCCACCAAGCGTCATATGTCTATATATTTTACATTCATTTTAAGTACGAAAAAACCGATAGATTGGTTTTCGTGTTAAGAAAGCTTCTTCACTGAGGTTGGCCAAAAAGCTAAAAAGAACAGGGCGTAAAAAACAGTAGAAGGAAGTGGGCTAAAATATAAATAGATAATATTAACCCAGAACCTAAAGAATAAAGTAACATGCATAAAATTTCCATGAATAGACGACTTGCATAACGTGATAAGTTAGACCAACCCCCACCTAAAGGCTAAAGAATTTAGTGGAGAGTTATGAGAAGTAAATCAAGGAATATAATGGCAAGTACTTAGGATAAATAATCCGTGTAGCATTGACTAAAAAGGTATTGGATTATCTAGCATAAACCCCTCTTTATCTTTATTTAACCATCATCAAGCCGCCTTAATGCGGTAAATCACCGTTGAATATGGTCACTCACTATGCAGAATATTGAGGCGTAAAATCTGTAAATTCTGTGGAAAATACGTTGGAAGGGATACTCCGTGACCAAATTAACGAAATGAACGCACGGAAAGCGTGACTCATGAACTTGTACTATAGAAGAAGGGAATGCTGAATTAATTAACCCCTTATCGCATAGCTGAATCACTTTCACATTAGAATGTGATCAAACGGAAACGTGGACTAAGTGGACATTTTCAATCGAACTGCGACTCCATCATAAAGGGACATGTTAACCTTGTTCACGTATATGGTGTGGAATTTTTATTGGAAGTTTTCTTCAAGGGAATTGTGATTATTTTGTTGCGAATGAAATGGTCTGTAAAGGGAAATAATAGTAAAATAATTTGATATTAACAAACCTGTTATTTGTTTTGATTTTTAATACGATCTTTTTCGGTATCCTTTAATCTATTGATGCCATTGGATCTGACCGAAATTTCTTTAGGAAGAATAAAATTTAAGAATATTACACTAAATAGTTTAGGGTTTATATTAGTAATACCGCTCACAAAAGATTATCCTTTTACTGTTAAATTATTTCGAAAGATGCAATTGTTTCCAATGATTTTTTTCGATTTCCGATAATTTTTTAACGCGAATAATAAGAGAAAAATATTTAAGCAACAATGTCTGAAGAAATTTTATGATTACTTTTAGAGAATAATAATATTAGATCTGTGCACCGAAATTCTACCCTTGCGTGTGGAATATTTCAGTTTCTCTTGCAATATTTAAGGCAACGTTCGAATCTAACTCACCAACACAAGGTATCGCGAAGAAAGCATAATTGCAAAAACTCGGTATAGAAAATCGATGATGCGGAAGATCAACTTTCTAAACTAATCAGTCGCAAAATACGGGATATCGAATTTTGTTTCCGTGGAAGGTTCTTTTGATAGAATATTATTCACTGGATGCGTTGTTAATACATCGTTGGAATTCAGCAGCAATGTTTGGTAAGCGGTTTACATTCTTAGACGTTAATATAAATCTCGATGAACTCATGCCTCTGTAATGGAAAGTCGCAGTTAGCAGAATAATAGCCTGCAAAGACAACATGCCGTGAGTCCATTTTATAACGGGATCTTAAAATGATTCTCATTATATGTCATGCGTTTCCGGCCTATTCAAGAACTGCGATGTCTCAATGAGAATATCGACTGCACGCAGTTATTATGACGGTCCCAAAATTTCCCATTTTGAAAAATATACGTACTGTGCTAATATATACTAGTCAGATATACTGTGCTAATATATACTAGTATCTATTATATATAGCTAACTCTCCGGATATACCTATATATTTATAGGGGATACTAATTCTGACCATGTTCAACAAGCGCCGTCGACGTCAGATTTTTACGACGTACTGGCCTCACCCTGTAGATGCCAGAATAATTCAGATATCGACGCTAACCATCATGGGTTCGATACGAGAAAGTCCCAAATATCGCAATTTTCCCGTAAGAATACATTGCGCGGATTTTTGAAAAATATTTTGAGGCATTTATCTGTAAGATAGAGGAATCAAAATGTCGGAGATTGAAAGTTGAGGTAGTCTTCTATGGTTCATATGGAAGAAATTTTACAAAATGACCGTGAGTTCGACTCCAGGTGGGTGCGAAATTCTTCCATAACAAATGCATTGCTGAAATCTTTGACAATTTTTTTGAATTCCTTCCCGATAATTTGGAAAGATAAAACCCGAAATGAATTCAGAGGCGTTTGAAAACATTCTTTCCTGAGGCTCACCGTTTTTGTAGTGGTCCTTGGTTCGATGCAAGAGCGTCATTTCTATTCTAATATGTATTTCAAAGGGGGAAAGTGTAATCTTATTTTAGGACCTTCCCTATAAGATATTGAATCGAAACTTTGGAACAGGTCAGAGTGGCACTTATCTTACATCAATATGCAATTGTTTTGCACGATTGGGTCCTTATTTCGACACCAGGCGGTCATTTTCGCGAAGTTTTGAACATAGTTTTGAGGCCTTTCTTGGTTTGATACTGCATGAAACTGATAGCTTGCAGTATGCAAGCAACTTTTACTCGTATTATATACTGTAAACTGTATAATGTGTAATATTAAAGTAACCTGTCAGATTTGGCGCGATTGGAAATCTAATTAAAATTTACTTTGAAAAAATACATATATAAATACATGTCCAATATGAACTTATACATCTTCACAACGCAGTAAATATAAGATGCTACCAGAATGGTGGTAATGAAAGTGAATCTATGTGATGAATTAACACTCAAAATTCTAATATTAAATGTCGAATTGAATAAACATATGTGATTTAAATTCGAGTCAAGGACGGCATAATTTATCCTTTCGGCCTGTGGAAAGAGTTCACGTTCCATGACTCTACTTCCCTTATTGATTACTTGCCGTTCTCAGAAATAATGAATTCATGTATCGACTGGTTCTTGATCTATTTCTCTTATTTTCCTCGCAGTATTAGAAATGTCAATGTAACAAGGAGGGCGCATAATATCGGCCAAATCTTCTAAGAACGTATTCTATTTGAATTTATTAAGGAAATTGAGTATGTGTTTGAATCTTCTTTCTCCTAAAGATTTCAATCCTGCGTTCTGAGTCATCTGAGTAACTCTCACCGATTTTTGTAGCAATTATTTACAAAGCGTATTGTTCGTTGTACCTTTTCTAACTTCGGAGAGGGAGTAGTGGTACCTTAGTAGGCAAGATCAGAAGTGAAGTAATTTTCCATAGCTTTCCTCACTGAACCAGAATGTTGTGAGTGGGATATATCTACATAATACAGTAGAGTGACCCTCTAAATAACGTCTTTTATTGCATTCGGTAAAACGTGACCAAAATTAATTTCATAATTCAGCATCACTCATACTTAAACTTTCACAGCCATGAGAATGAGACGAAAATAAATCAAAGATATATTTTCCTCCATGCTGTAGCAGAAGATAAGTGAAAACTATTCCATTCATCCTAATATGATAGCAGATACTATGTACTAATGTACTAAAATATCTAAAAATGACGTAGAGATAAGTCAAACTTTTACTTTGAGAAAGAGATAATTTTTCCGATTTGTTACGATTGAAAACTCGTGGTAAGGTGAGTTAAATTTACTTCGTCGTCAATTAAATATGTTCATAGCCATTGACTTTAAGTAACAGAATACTATTGCCTTTGTCCATTCACCGATTCGGTATTCCATTCATACGCACGATATATTTATGAATTTAAAAGTAAAAACTGAGAGAAAAGGGATACGGATAGGGATCATTCAAAACCAGCGCACATAAACTTATCGCTCGTTGAAAGAGTCGCGGCAATCTTAGATTAAACTACATTTCGTCAGTATATTATACACTCAAAGGGACCGAACTTGGTAGCTCTTTTTCTCCAAACATTATTCGAGCAGCCGTGCGTGAAAAGACTTACACTTGCTCGCAAAGAGGTCACTTCTGAAATAGCGAGAATGGGCGGCGGTTCTTTATGGGACCACACGGAGCATTCGCGATGGAAACTGCAATGCTCGGGGCGCTATAAAAGAACCATTACGCCTTGTGTCCGCCATATCTATACAAGCGATCCCTTTCGACTTGATTGCCACGGCTTTATCGTTCGAATGCCATCTCCATTTGCTCTCTTTCTGTTGTTTACGCAGAAAAGCAAGCGTGATCTCTGACCTATTTTTCTATTCTTCCTTGGGTGCTTGATTGAGTTGCTGAAGCAGCGTGATTTCTCATGTCTTTCTATCGAAAGTGGTGGGAATAAAACTTGGAATGGATTGGTATTCAAGTATTCTCGTCGTAAAAGAATATTTTATACTAATTAATGGCGGATCTCTCGGTGTTTCTGAATCATGGCTTGCTTTTTATTATATCTGGACATGTCCTCCATATCAGAACATAGGGCAATCAACCACTTCCTCCTAATAACGTCCACTACTTTTTGTTACCCCGTATTACTTTCAGGTATGGAAGCAGTGGTGAAATCGTGTGTGAGCTTAATGTTGACTGGATTGCTAACAAGTTGGATCAAACTGACCGCAAATGCTTCCCTTTCCTATATTTTACGATATGTCTGATTCCTAATGAGCATTTAGAATCATTCATAGGTGATTGCGCTTGGAGTAAAAAATTAAATATCTTGATTGCTCTTGTTTTTTGTTTTACCGAGCCGTATTTAATACATAATTATCCCTATTTCAGTACATTTATCATTTTATATGAAATAAGTTAAAGGAAATTACATCTCAGATACTTTTTGAATTTCGTAAATCCAATCAATTGATAGAAAATTTATTTTGGAGGAAATCGACGTACATAAGTTACTTTCGTAATGGAACGCTCGTTCAAATTGCTACATTACTCTGAATAGTCATATATTTTAGCGATGATAGGAAATTTTTAGAATGAAGGACTAGGTCATTCTCTGATCAAACCAATCACTTCAAAGTGAAACATTTACGATACAGAATTCCTTACACATAGGGATGAAATTTTCCATTTAGAAAGGAACGAGTACATATCGTTCCTTTCATCATACACGGAAAACATCGGGAAAAGGATTCTGGCCATCCAAGGCTGAAGAGAATGCATTTCCTGCATTTTAATTAGTACAGAACTTTTACCTCCCCTTATGTCTGAGTATCTTGACTATGTTCAATTCACATTAAGGTTAAAAAATTCGCCGCCATGCAACTGAAATTACTTAAGAGCATTAGTCCTCTGCAGTAATCAATTCCTCTCTAGCCCGTTGCCTACTTGAGTGTTTGGATTGCAATGACTTAGACATCACCAGTGAACCCATTCCTATGGAATTTAAATTTTACCTCCTTTATAATCCATTGCTCTATTCCTGCTACTCAGAATTCAATTGCTCATTTCGAACCGTTTCTCCGAGTCACGGATTCGTTTTGGTCGAGCGCTTAATTGATGTGTCGAAATGTCTTTAGTAGGCTGAGTTGAACAAATGGATAAAGTTGAATTCTCTAACGAGGAGAGGTGATTTTTTTCCCCAAAAATAATCAACGAGAAAATTATCAAACCTCAGCATCGCATTGATTTATGGCGGATTTTCTCTTTTTAATCCCAATGAAGGCTTCTGAAATTGAATTTCTTTCAAAAATTTAATTTCGAAAGGAACTAAAGTGTTTGATTCAATGATGAACGATTTTTTTGTATTGACATTTTCGGTGATAAATATCGCGCGAAATAACGATTCAGCTCTGTCATTTTTGCGAGCGAGATTAGACGAAAAAATGAAAAGGAGTTTAATTAAAATTAGAAGTTTCCTAACTTTGCCTAGTTTTCCGCAATTAAATTGTGTAATGCTATGATTCGTAGAAACGTTTGCCGAGAAAATTGTACTATACTTTCTATCAGCTTCCGAATTATCGGTAACGATAATATATACTATACTATGATACAAAATCTATCGACCAATCCTTCGCCTTTATACAGTGATTCAAACTCGCATATTAACATTTGATTTGGTAGCTTTCGTAGATGAATTCTGTAGAAATCCCTTTAAAATCTCAAATAATAAGATAATATAATATTTTACCGGTAAATTTAATCTCATAAAACTTCAATTATTCGAAGTGGCAGTTTAGAAACATCGGAAATCCATTGTAACACTTCCAACAGGCATTTTTCTTGCCGTCTGTTCCTTGCTTTTCTAAATAACTTCATAAGAGCTGAAAAGATTTAAATATTAAAAGAACAAATATGAAGGATACACTTACTTTTACAAATTGGGGAATTTTCTTAGAAAAAATCGATTAAGATTTACTAATTATTAGAGAAATGGGGATAAGTATAGAAATAGAAGGATGCCATGCTTCTCTTAAATTTTCTAGCCCCTTCCTCCACGCACCGGTCTTGATTTCACATACATACGTTTTAAATCTTCAATTTGGGATATCTTAATTTACGTCCATTGTAATCACATTTTCATAAATTCGCGAATGAAATGCATTGCATGTCTAGTTTAAGCCTTCGTGATTCTTAGGTAGACTACGCAGCATTAACAGTCACCCCAATTTCTAAGTAAATTATTATTATTATTGTTATAAATGAATTGCAAATAGGCAAAAGCTAGATAGCACCTTGGCAGATCACTTACAAATATATTTCACATCTCTTAGCCCTACAGGGAAGGTTTCTATTAACCCAAATTGAGTTTAATTTTTTTCACGCATAACCGATATTCTCTGATAGCCGTTTTATGAGTTGAGCAACTAAAGTTTAGTTTTAATCAGCGATGAAATGTCCTTTTCTGTTCGAGCCTTTCATTTAATTTCGTGGGCATTGCATGCCATTTGTTTCGACAGTGAGAAAATTAACTTCGGCTCTGGTGAAAAATGAAGGAAATCTACGGAGTTAATTCCCCGCGAAATAGGTATTTTTCTCACGATCTAATTCCCTCTTCTTGGAATCCTTGGTCCAGTCGTTAACTTACCTTTCCTTTTTTTCAGGCAATCCTTACCTGAGCGACGCCGCTTCCGTCAAAAGGAGCGCTCATCTCTTCTTCTCCGACAGGCAACGCTCAAATGGTAAATTTCCATTCATTCCATTTCTAAACAGAATTTTTTGCTCCGCTCGCACAGCAATTCCGAATGTGTGAAAACGGGAGTTCAAGAGACAAATTGCTGCGCGTTTTTTGCTTCGCTTTCTTCAGTTAATGAGTTTTGACTGCGGTCTTCACCTCCATATTCAGTCTCTACGCCGATTACTGCACTCTTATGTTTCTTAAACATTCTATTCAGCGAATGGAATGAAAAGTGAAGCTTTTTCTTAAGGAGCTTACCTGCGTTGATTGATAGTTGTTCTTGGAAACGTGAGAATAAATAATTAAACTTTTGGATAAAAATTACTATGGTCATAGCATAAGAATGACTTACATTAGGCATATACTTAGATGGATATGAGTATCATACTGTTCCCCTTAGCCCCTTATAAGACTGGTCCTTTGTGTTTGCAATGAGATATTTCATTGACACATAGGCAGATCTAGAGGGGTGTGCCCACCATGATGATTTTGCGTTACATACAATTTGTTCCGGGACCTAAAACAAGGAAATTATATTAAAAATAGTTATATTTATTAATTATAGTCATTGTAATTAATTATTAATTTGAAAAATATAAATTAGGCATAATCGAATACTTCAGTCTTAACTTCCTGGAACATCGTCCTCATGAAAAATTGAACATAGTTCATGTTCAAATTCACTTCGCACTAATATTTCAGTAGCTTACATATTATTACAGCTGTAAAAATGGCTAAGGAGGAAGTAAATGAAGATTACATTTACTCTATCTTGTAGTGAAAAACAAATGAAAAAATATGTCATTCATCAAGATGTAGTAAATGAAATTTATTTTAGTAAAAAATATTAAGAAAGTAGGTTATTCTGTACGTAAGTTCTCTTTGGTTTTATGTTTCCTCATCATTGATTTGTAGTATTTCCCCATAATTTTCTGTGTTAAATTCATACTTACCTGAATTTTGTTATTTCTGTCTCTTCCCTGTACGTAGGTCAAATATCAATTAATATTTATTATTTTTTAATGTCTTATCATAGGTATAAAATAATCTACTTTATTTTATTAGTTTGAGTTAATAATCATTAATTAATATTAATTTAATGTATTTAATTTTTAAAACATGCATTTAATTATATGCTTTGGAAATACAATAAGGTTGATTTTACACATTACAATCTGACATAAGGAAAGTTTCATTCAGGATTCCTCAAGACCTTCTTGCCCTTAAATTGTCCACATTTTCCCTCAATCTAATGTACTCGCATAACTCAATGCATAGTAGGTATCCTAGGAGTACAATAGCGACAAACGCGATCAATGATTATCTATCACGTGTTATCCTGTTAGTTGATACTCGGTTTCTTCTACTTGTGTTAGATAAGAATCGGTGTCTCTCCCTGACAATCTCCGTGTTGTGGTATATACATCACTTACGCCGGTTATGCTGTCAATAGGGCTCTGCCACTTTGATTTTCACGGCGTTTTCCGGCCTAAGAGAAAAAACAGTATCGCCAAGCACAAATCTATGTAGTTCATATGCGTGTAAGTGGATCGCGGTACGAAAAATGGAAAGTCAATGTTCATTCTTCAGTTTTTACGGATTTATTTCGTCATGTTGCCCTGAAGGTATGCAATTTTGTTTCGATTGCGCTTTGATGTTTTTTTCATGACATTTATTATATGACTCGTTATCTTGAAACTCCTTTAAATGTGTTTCTTTAGTGAGAACAATTTCGGTACTTAATAACTGGAAATGCGTTATTTCTAGTTTACATGACATGAATTACAGACAATATTGTTGGATTTTACGTTGATATAAATAATAATATTACATTTATCAGCGCATGATTACAACCCAGGAACAGATTCGTAATTAGGCGCAAGCTGAGGGTCCTACCCTTTTAAAGGGTCCTCAATTTGATTATGCTTGGGAATTTCCTATAAATTCTTCTTTTATACTACAATAAAGAACTTATATACCATAGGAACGGTATATAATAATGAGAAATTCAATATACTATGTTATCCATTTATCATAATTTATATCTCTATGTAATGCTAATTCTATCCATTTCTCATGGTATTTGATATAAATAGTACTTAAAATTTAATGCATTTTAATTATTATCACATCGAACAGATTTATTACGATTTTCTATCATTCGTATTTTTATTCGTACGTAATGAAAAATATTTCATAGTAAAATTGACATTTGTTACTGTAATTGTTTTCTAACGTGACCCTCAGTCGTATTTTTCAGCTTTGACTCTCTGATCCTGTCTAAAAATATAAATATGCCACTGTTAAAGCCGAATATGCAATAATTAAGAAACTATGATGATATAGATTTTTCCTGTGCCAATTAATGGTCCAGAGGATAAGTATTCTTTCTATTCGTTCGATAAATTTAAACCACCAATCTACTGGGTCTGCTAGCCCAAGTCTTCAGCTGTTAATGAATATTAATCAAATAAAATTTTTCATCCATTGACTAAAGCCATTGCGATATCTCACTCTTATATTCACTATAAGCAGCTGAGCTGTCCATTCTCCACATCCCTATGACTTATGATACCTGTTTCTACATGACTTAAGATGTATGTATATCGATATTTATGTTTCCCCCAGCGGAAGGAAACATTCTATTCTCGATCACAAGTGTTGAATTAGAGCTAGGTTATCGCGAGGCACTAAAAAAGAGGGTGAACTACTTTTGTATTTTGTAATTGCAGCAAAGGTTATATTTAGAGCAGAGAAAGTAAAAACTGATAATCGACGTCGTGCAAAGCATTCTGTCGTAGAACTAATAGTTTTTATGAAAATATGCATTTTTTACATCAGAGAGCAAGGAATTTTTTAGTCATACTATTTAAGATTTTCGAGTTTGTTTTTTTTTAGATGTTTCTTTATTTGTTGAAAATGACGAATAACCCGCTGACGAAACGTTTTTCCCGATTACTGGACTAGAATGTTTCTCTACTTTCCTTTGCAGAATGTCCTTAAATAGAGCAGTTTTATGATGAATTGTTTCAGCATTTCCCTCAACCGAGATCAGTGTTGGGTTTTTGGTGAATTCCATATTTCAATTTTCTTCAAGATAAAAGAAAATCAATTTCCAACTAGGAAAGTCCGAGCATTAGCAGAACCAGAGCGGGGGATAAAACCTCTCCCTCCTTGATGACTTTTTAGTAATAGCAATTTATCACCACAAAATGACATTTTAAAAGTTAACTGGAGTACATTTAATAAGGAAATTGTCTTAAAATGTCTTCCTCCCACTCCTGGAAAGTTTCCAGATCCTTCCCTGGCCAGAGTGCGATATTTACACCGAAAAATATAATACATGTTTTTATGTTAATTATAAACATGTTTTTATCTTTGAATTATCTACATCTTCTTAGTATCTTAAATTTAGACTGTACCTATCAGGGTGTGTCCTATCATTATCTTCATTTCAGTGCGCCAACTTTTAACCTTTAAAGTTATACTTCTAGTAACTAAATCAAAATAAGGACTAAGTGCTCGTCTTACACATTCTGTAATATTTGTTGAAAAATAGAATGCGTGTTCCGCGTGTAGCGAAAATTTTACTCGCGTGACGTAAAAACTTCAATTCCAGTTTTGGAAAAAGCCGGACATTTATTATTGAGCAACCTTATTCATTCCCATTGCAAAATTTTAATTCTCTCTTCATTTGAATTTGTTTTCTAATCCCTAGCTTATTTACTCGGAGAATCGGATTTGTTTGAAAAAGTGAGTCCTTTATGTTACAAGGTTCACAAGTGCACCTTCCCTTTCTCGTAAGGACCGCCTTGACCTCGAGCCGTGTGAACTCAGGCAAAACGGCTTACTAAATTAGGACCCGCCTTTCTTTTGTTTAAATGGGAACCGAAAATAGAGGAAGCTTTTAAAAACACAGCAATATTTCTGTGAATATTTCGCAAAATCAGCAATGAAATGTAATGACATTTTTTTCCTTGCATTGTCGAGTTCTAATTGGTTTGCGCCGGACTATGAGTCTGTAATTCGTTCGGATTACATTAATAGTATTATTTTTTCTCTCTATTTTGTTTACATGTTCTGTTTTGTTTTTATAAGCACATTGTGGTTTCTGTTGGAGTCGATGGTCGTTTTCAACAAAATAGAGCTCATCTGTAAGATTTACAAGAGAAGATGGAATTCATGGTTCAAAAATATATCGAAAGGATATATTTCCCTTTTGTTAGAAACAGAAATGATCATTTATAAAATATTTCGTCTTGGTGTTTTACGTTCATTTAAAAAAAAATATTTCAAGGTTTTCAATTTTAGCAGATCCGAAAACTCGGCCTATCTTATAGCGTGAAATATTTCATTGGCTATCATGTTTTAGGACTCAGTTCTGAAACATGGTGTCTATTATTTTCATTGCATAGAATTAATCAAGAGTTTATTCATGTGGTTTAACAGGAGATTACAAGAGTTGACGACGGTCCACTTGTTACAGACCACAAACTAATTCAATTAAGGGTATTCATTTGGGTATACAAAACAGAAACCTTATTTTTTAAATTAAATATTGCAATGTCTTGGAGTATTGTTTTACTGCAATTTTAGTCATTATTGTAATTACCAGTCCAATTCAGCTACCACGATAGAACACTTGCCAGTTCAATTTCTAAAGCTATGATGGGAAGAAGTCCTTCACACAGTGGGATGCTGAAAAATTGAAGGCCTTCGAGAAGTGGGTGTAAAATAGAATGGAAAATTTAATCTGAAATAATAGAAATGCGTATGCATAAGGAAAGAAGGCGAGAAAAGAAAGAGTTTTAATTGAAGTGATATGTATTGTGGAGGCAAAAAGAATGGTCCGATATAGGGAGGAAAGGGATTGTGTAAGTCAGTATAGGATGCAAGGAATAAGGCAGAATTACATATTCGGACAAAAAGTTTTGAGGAATATAAAGGGTGGGATTAATTACCAGGGGGTAAAAGAGAATAGGATATGTATGATATTTCAGGTTTTTTGAACCTGCCGTGAGTTAGAAGACGAATGCCACAATTGCAGCAAAGAATTGACATGATTGTCCTTTGGCGCGAATCGCTATTTGGCTCCGAGTATGTAATTCTTCCATTAATTTTGGTCCTTATTCAATTGAGAGGAAGCAATTTATCTCTTCTCATTCAAAAGCTAAGAAAAATGGTCAATTGCATCAGCGATTTATCAACTTGAAAATTAGCCTTCCGGATAGCCAAGTGAGCAACGTGTTCGTTTCTAACGAAAGCGGTCCTGCGTTCGATACCTGGTGGGGGCACATGTGTGCGAAATGACCCCAGATGTCGATGCACCTTTTAAAAATACTACTAATAACTTGAAAACTAATACCGTTCCATGAAAATGGTTCAAAGAAGGATTCTTAAAATATTTCCTCAAGGCATTATTTTCCAGACTTGGCGACATAAGCTCAGCATGTGTTCTGAGAAATCATTTAACGCCTAAGTAGAAAGGATTTCCCACGCCTTGGCTGCTGACCCATAACCGACTCCTGAGAGAATTCCCGCAGTGCGTGCGGTCGCCATGAAATTGTGGCTCATGAAAGTCAATGAGACACTCTCCGTTAATATCTATCACCAAACCATAGTTCGCAATACATAAGAAACCCACAATTTGAAAATTCATCAGATTCACGTTTTTTCGAGACATTCAACTCACTATTTAGTGAAATTTACGATTGTTCAGTGAACAGTTTAATTTAATTTTTAGAACATTTCTCAAAGTTGAACAAATTTAGTATGTGACAAATGTGACACGTATATGACATGTGATATGGCTGGATATTTAGGCTTATAACCTTCGATAACCCATGAATGTTACATGATAATTATAAAATTAAAAAATTCAATTAAAATAATTATTTAAAAAATAAACATTGTTAAAGTATTAAAGTGATTATGGTAACAGTATATAAAATTTTATATTAGTGCAAGAATCTCACGGTAGCAATTCACAAAATGAAACACATTCCTTTTCTACAATTAAATTATCAAAAATAGTGTGTCTTTATTAAACCCATCGCAAAACTCAATAAAAATCAGGGGGAGAATTAGGAGAGGGAAGAATCGATTGAAATTAAAAGTAACCTATAGGAAAGATGGCTCAGAACTCTGAGAATAAGAGAAGAATCTTAGAAATACGAGCCATGAATAATAAAAATTTATGCTAATGTATGTCTGAAAAATATTAGCCCGAAGGCTGGTTGGTTCCTGCCCACTAACCCTAAGTAGGAAGTGTGTCGAGAAATTGGATATGAGTAGGTTGTGGCTTTGTTATAGACTGGGAAAATAAGTTCGGTCGGTAAGAGAATAAATATGGAAATGCTGAGGTAAAAGAATAATCTAGTAAAGGTATTAATCGAGCGGAAGGATTCAGGAAGTGCATAAATCACCACAGGTAAGGAATGGATTTCTCCTAGGATTCCAAAGGAGAAGACAGGGGACTCTAATTAAATGGGTTGAATACTATAAAATAAGCGATTATTTATAGGGAAGTTTTAAATAATATAAAGCATGAAATTTTAGGGCGCATGAACCCATGAAAAGATTTAACGAACGCCATTTTGTTGTAAAAACGAAAAATTTGATGAAGTTTCGCCGAAGCAGGTAGGAAGCGCTAAGACAAAAGGAGACAGAAAGCAAACTGTTAGTTCCCAAAAAATTCAGAGTGGGGTTTATGTGGGAAAATGCAATACGCCGTTCTAAAAATAAAACTAACTGATGCGAGAAAAATTATACGTAATATATTGACAGTACATAAATATCACAACATAAATTGAAGTTAAGGTAGAAGTAGTATATTTAAGAGCGCTCAGATAATTTCGTATACGGGCCGCCACCCGGGACCACTTTCACCAAAGTCGAACGCGTTTACCCTCTTGACTACTCGGGAGCTCGGAGAATAAAGGTCACAAGGTTAATATGTCCAACCCCTGCCCCGTGCCAAAAAGTGGCTGTGATAGTAAGAACGAAAAGTTAAATTTGCTTGCATCGAGGTTTAAAACTAATTAAAGAGATATCGAATAGTAATAGTCGGCCATCCATTTTCTACTTTAATATCTGGATATTTTTGTAGTATGTTTAAAATAATGATTTCTTTGTTATTCCTATTATTTTCTCTTTATTAGAGATTTATTTAAATGTTTCCATTTATTGATTTCATTTTATGTAATGTAATCAGGTTATTTGCTTATGTGATTTCAATGTTATTCACCGTTTTCCATTAGACCTTTTAGATTTAGATGTACATATTATCACTAGGTTTGCGTAGGTTTTTTTCACCACCCCTTCTATGTGGATGTCCCAATCTGAATCTTTTTTCCTAAGATAATACCTTTAGTTTTTTACATCCACTTCTTCTAAAGTTTTGTCCATTCTATTTATATTCACATTTATTTTTGTTTTTATCAATATCATCGACGATGGATTAGATAGTAGAAAAGTCCCAGTCTTGCCTAAATAAAGACCTTATTGTAGTGATCCTACAATCAGTAAGGATCAAAATGTTGCTCTGTCTACTTGTCAGGGAGCCGCATGTGGCCAAGAAGCCGCAGGTTAGCGACCCCCCCTGAGGTAGACGAACGTTGTTTTGATTGATTTCCAGAGGCTGCAACAAGCGTTCGCCGCGTGACCATGGCGATCTCTCAGTTCCGCGGTCGCTCGCACGCGTGATACCGTTAGTATAAGAAGCGGACTCTTTCTCTTTGATTCACTCCACCGATCGCTTCGCTTCCTGACTTAACGATGAGCGTAACTGGAGTTCAGCTTTCTCCATCTCCCACGCCCTGGACCAAGGGGACGCGTCACTCACTGGATTTAATTCTCGCATTTTTGTGTTCTTGTTTCATGCACTATTAAGTAACAGATCTGGGAACCGTCTTAAGTCGCTCGTCTATTTAACAAGGAGTCCGTTTCGGGTTAACCGAGCGTGACTCGAAATCTTCACAGATCAGCGATTGTGCGAGATGCGACACCATTACGGGACATTCACGGATTCGATCGTTTGATTTTGTGACATTTTTTGGGCTTTTTTTTCCATTGGAGCTCCGCTACCATTTCCTCTTCCTGTTATCATCCTTGTTGTGGTACCAGGAAAAGATTCTATTCTCAAACGTTTCAAAAAATAGAATCTCTTCCGAATGTTTAACAATTAAAGTAATAAAGCAGTTTTCACGGTAGGGAAAAGATCGATTTTTCTTGTATCGGTTTCTAACATGGCTCCAAAAAAATCATGCGTTGGATCTTCAGTTTGCGCAAAGGGCCTTAAAGTTAGGAAGAAACGACAAAGGACACTATATATTCTTTTCGCTAAACATATACAAGTTGCATTTTTTGTCCTTTAATAGCGTCTAAGTACTTCATTTTAGTTTCCTCATTGCGGAAACATTATCGTTGAAAAGCATGTAGTACATTTTGAGATCACACGAAAGACCAAAAAATTTAAGTTTTTAGATGAAAATTTTTGGTTTTTAGCGTTATATAAAATGATACACTTTGGTATTTTAAAATTTTAAAGGCTATCTTTGTTAATAATTAATTGATGTACAAGATTCTATATTTTATACTTTCATAAATGTACGTCATTTTTCAGTGCTTCCCCTTTTTCAGAATTTCCTTACGTAATGAAATCCAGAACTCATCTCAAATAGAACGCTGCAATTCAAGTTCCACCGATACTTCCACCGATACCGATAATCAACCATCCAACTAATTGGCTACCACTAATCTACTAGCAATCTAATCCTTTAACTAATTAAATTATATTAATTTATTCGAGAAAGTTGTCTTAAACTCAGATGAGTATATTGTTTTGCCATCTGCCCGAGGCTGATTTAAACCTCATGCCCCCTCTATTTGCGGCAAAAAGCTTTGGGGAGGGGGTTGAAGCAATGAGACAAAATGAGGAGTGAGGTAGTTCTCTCCTGCTCTCTTCACTGAGCCAGAATGCTATAAGCGGAACAGTTAAACGTGAAGCAGAATGACTCTATGAGAAATACTTTTCGTGACATCCCATATAGAGACCTTAATCAATACCACTATTCTGCATACCTCAGTAACTTCCATATTAACACAGCCATGAATAAGACTAAAACAAAAGTAAACGAAAGATACGTTTATGTATGCAGATCTACAGATAATTAAATAAGATAACAGTTCCCCATTAATTCATTAAATAATTAATGGAAGTTGGATTGCTTAGTTGAAATAAACAAGCCGTGGCAACACGTGATACAAAAAAGAGACGAATCAGAAGTAAAGTTCTATACATTTTAGAGTACGGAATATACAAAAATTATAAAGTTATTACGAATAACTATACATACATCTAATTAAGCGTCATAAAAATAAACAATTGCGTAACAAATCAAAGAATTTCTTTACATTTTCATAAAAACAAACAAGCTATAGAAACTTCTTTCTTTTCTCTTAAGAAGCTTCGTAGCAAACCTGAAACTTAATTTTAGGAAAAAAAATTACCACAATCAGGATTCGAACCACTGAGGATAAACTTTTGGATTGATCTTCGGAAGTTTTGGAACCTTGAACCAAGCACTCTAACCACTCGGCCATTTTGATGATGGCGACTCCATCAAAAAAGTTGGTTAACTAGACTCTTGCATGCCAAATAATGACATACATTTAAATTAATCCTTGAAATTTTTGACGGGGTATTTTGACATACATCATATGTATGCGATAATAGTGGTACATTTTTCTATAAATAAAATTAACTCCCGTAATTTTTTTCGGGGGAAGCCACTAGTAGGTAAATAAGTATTCATTACTACTGAAGTATTCCGAATGTAAAAGCTGTTTCAGCAAATATTTCTTGCTTTCCCATGCTCCTAATCTCCTTTACTTTAATCTTTATTTATTATTACGACGAATTGGGGGTACGAAATAGTTTGCTTCTCCGATTTAAGAAGAGAATCGCGTTAGAAAGTCTTAGAAAGTTATCAAATAAGAACATAACTATGAGGAAATCAGCCGATAAAATCTTCTCAAAAACGTCATCTTATTTCAGAGAAAAGGTTGCTTTCGATCAATGCTTGACTCGTGACTTTTTCCAGACTTTGATTGAATTCGTCTCAGTGCATTTGCAAATTTGGACTTTAATTTCCCGATGCTTATAACATTGATGTGAATGAGAGAAATTAGCTAGAGATCGCTTCCTATCATAGTTATTGCAGGAACTGATGTAATATGAAACATGTTGAATACAATGAGGAAAAGTTGTAACACAATCAAATTCTTTTTACTTATAGCGTTGAATTTCCCAAAAGCCCTAGAGTTTGAAATTAATAGGATTTTTTGTTTCATATTAAATATATAAGGTGATAAGTACTGAATATATTTTATATGCGTCCTTCCTCTGCATCTACCCGTAATGGATATTTGTAATGAGTTATGAGAACATGTGTCCTGTCTCTTCCTCTATGCATTACGTAAGAGGAAACTTAACCTGAATTTCCTTGTTTTGTACATTTGCGGTCATAACACGGTAAAACTACTACCACACTCATACATCCTAAATAAGAAACGAGGAAATTATAGTCAATTAATTATTTCTAACGAGTACTTCTTTTGGATATCTCAGGGTTTTGCAACTTCAATAATCATCTATTGGAATGGAATTATGAAATCTATGAAATGGAATCTGATTGATCATCTATTGAAATTCTTAATTGTAATCAGACGTAATGGCTAGTTAATCAACAACAGAGGTGACTAAACTTGATGGCATTCAATCCAGCATTCTCAAAAATATTTCTAACTTAGATTTTAAATTAAGATTTAAAAATTCAAAATACGCAAGCATGAAGTTATTGAGAATATTTATTTATCTAAGGCGCTCAATATTTTGACAGTGAAAACGATGATCATTCAGCTTAAGAACGTTCCCACTAACGGAATTTTGGCTTACGATGTGCGTGTTTTCAGAATGTCCTGGACTTTTACTTTTTTACTTATTATCTGCCTTCTGGTTATTTTTATTAATTTACTCATACATACACGCATGCAGAAAATTCATAAATAACCGAAGTAAAATGGTTATTACGTTATTCTGCTTTCAAGAAAAAGTTTTTTGTTTATGTTTAGATCTATTTCAGGATTTTAATAGTAATTATTATTTTGGTTAAAAATAATTTAGACTGTAGAAATTGACCCCGGAACAAATCTTATTCATTAGCCGAGACATTTAAAAATGCTACATTATTATTTATTTTGAGATTATTGGCGAAAATAATCGCTGGATATATTAGTTAATGTTGGAGATAGAGGATCGCCCTTGAGCGGTGAATGAGCTGCGTTTGGCTTGATACTGGTACTTGGCCTAAGTATGTATATCGGCCCCTCTTCCTTTCATTTATTGTTGGCTCTTCCCCGGATCCCATCAACATCTTTTTTCCCAAAACTCTTAAATATGTTAATACATTTCGTAACAACACGAAATTCGTCGATTCGTGAGGACCCTAAACTATGATACGATCGGAAAGGAAATGGGAGGGAACAATCGCCAGATGCACCTCTGGGAAATTTTCAATTTTGGACTTTTCCTCTTCACGATCGAAAATTTGGTGAAGACAAAGAAGATTATGTTTCTATTCCCGCAATACTGAGATTTTCTTATGAAATAGAAACTAATTGAGTTATGCGCGTTTCAGAAATTATAATAATAATATGTTCAAGATTTATAGCTAAATATGAAGCATTCATGACATAAAAAGTCCTTTCATGAAGCTATCCAGCGATATCTGTCATTCGTCTAACCGTTATTGAAAGCTCATTTCACAAAATTAGAAAGGGATCAATTTCACCTTGATCTGAGTCAACTTGCATTATTTATTATTTATATCAACCTGTATTACTTAACTTGCTTATTTTTATCGTCAAGCATTTCTTTTACATAATTATATTAATCGAAAATTTACTATTCCATAATAACACGTAACTTTTTCGTTTACTCGTTTTGCCGAGTACTCAGCATAATTATGTGCTATATTTACATCTTTGAAACGAGCTTCTTTTGCCTGCGATTTCTAATCATTGCCTTCTTAATTAATCAACGTAAGTCATCCAATTATTATTAGTTTATTTATAAAATTAATTAATATTCATACCACTTCATACAAGAGAGATATGGAGTGATTTCTTATCTATTATAGTAAGTTATCCATAGTAAGTTTCATCTGGATTCACTTCTAGTATTCTTTCGGTATTAAGTCATTAATATGTCTATCTCTATGGCGCGAATTTAAGTTTGCGTTCCTAAATAAAATGCAGAAAAAGATTCTCTTTTTATTAGCTTTCGGTGAAACACTTCATGAACTGCGTGGTCAAATTTACCGTCAGTGAGTAATATCTGCGAACTGAGAAGGAACTGAACCTTCCTTTAACAATGGCTTCAGACGTTGGATTGACATATATGTCATCTTTGTCAAGCAACTTTGTAAAATATACCCATATTCAGCAAACATCCTCAGTCACTGCTACCATACATAGGTACGGGGCCAGAAAAAGTCTTGATTTTTTAACCTTATCCCAAAGTTAACACGGAAGGGTAAAAACGTGTCCACGTTCAGCATGCAACTAGGTTCTCTGTGAATTGCTCAGGACTCCAGTTCTCGAAAAAGGCTTCCAAATTTCACGTACACTAGTCAGGTACACTTGGCTAAAAGCTTTGACACTCTCACTCCATCTTCTTTTACTCCGTATGGTCTCCTTTATTGAGATTAAAGGCAGGGTACGTACAAGAAACGCTGAGAGGAACCTAAAAAGGATGTGAGCCGCAAGTTCTTGGTCTTGCTTTTTGTATACACGCTGCGTGACACAGCCCGCTTCTTGCTCCAATTCCGCGCCTCGACATCTGTTTTTCACTTTCCATCACTTTTCTTCTCGATTTTTTCCCGCAGGGTTGTTTTAAAAAATAGAGTACACCTCTGGGGGCAAGGCTCTTTCGAAACGACTCGCCTGGGGCTATAGTCGGGATACCTATGGGGAAAAGTATTTCTCCAGCACAGTCGCTGATTGGAATGCAAATAAAGTCGGATTAATCTCCTGCGTTTCCTGAAAGATTCAAGAAATAGTTGGTGAGAGTTGATCGCGGCAAATTAACCGAAAACGAACTGCTCTTTATCAAAGTATCCTTAACAGTGAATTTTTGGAAGTTGTAACCTCTCAGAGTTTCAAGATGAAACCGGAATCGTAGATGCATTTGAACTTAATCAAGCAAAACAGTATGTACATTCTAGCAATTGATCGAACTCCTATATGGTTAGTATCATTACAGTGCTTATAATTCCGAGAAATAAATCCTCATTTTCTCATTAAAGAATCATTCAGTGGTTTCATTGCTTAGGTTATACGGAATAAAAAGTAATGAAATAACTCTCTTTTAAAATCACAAATATCGAAAGTCTTTGATTTTAAAATGTTTTACCTTCTCGTTCCTACTATATTTTGGATTCTGAGTATCATGAGGTCATTAGGAAAATTCTCTGGCATTTCCCTTTCAAAATTTTTATGAGATTCTGAGCTAAATATCAGTTTAGAATTTGCAACCATGCAGAATGAAAATAAATCTATTATTTTTCGAGATATTATTACAATATTTTTAACCTCTCAAAACTTTGAAGACTGCTTCGGATCATTTATTTATTCCGTAAATATAACTTATTAACTCACGATATAAATTCTTGGCAATAGAAATTAAGATAAAACATTCCTAATGCTTTCACTAATTACTTTTTTGTGTCTAAGTTTCCTCCAAAATTTAAGTTATCTTAATAAAAAATATTAATTTGACATTTTTGCTCTTTAATTGTAGTAATACGGAAATACTCTAAGCGACATAACATAGACAAATTTTCTCTTAATTTCTATTGAAGTAATCGCTATTGAGAGTGACTCTTTATTTCGTTATCTTTTCATTTCAGTAATGAATGTTTTAGGTTAAAGCAATACAATTTTTCACTGTTATAATACATGTTTGTCTTCGATTTTTCATCTGATGGTACAGATGAGATGACGATTTTCATTGCTGAAGATAAGATTCTCAATAGATCTCGAGAATGGTTATCCTTTACTAATTAAAGAATATAACAGAGAGCAATCAGCAATCATAACGAGATGAAACATTTTAAAATAGCGTACAATTGTTTCAATACAATTTTTTCATGATTTAGAACGCATTCACGCCTTTCAAGGTAAATTCCGTTCTGAGCATTTTAAAATTGTCTTATGGATGATGCAAGACTAAAAGAAGAATAATGAAGAGAGTGACTAAACTTGGGATTAAGTCTCCTAGAAAAAGTACGTAACAAAAGGGTATACTTAACGGATATTGGATTCTACTACTTTGATGATATCCCTTCGACAATAGTTATTCCTTTTTTCCCCGAAAAAATGCCTGGAGTGCCAAAATATTATGTATTAATTTTTAACTAGCGTATTTTTAAAAAATATTCTATCATTTTGAAAGAACTCCGAGATGAAAACTGACTGATTAATGATACAAATCATAAAGTCCTCGCATCATTTTTAAACAGAAATTCTCGCATTTATATCGTTAGTTCCGAAGATACCTCCTTCTTCAACTTATCCTGTAATATCTTTTCACTTCAACTGAAACACCCACACTTTATGCTAATGATAATATTTTCTTCAGAATATGTCAAAACATAGTAGAGATGATTTTTCTCACGGGTTAAGTTGTCGTGAGTAGCCCCAAGAGAGATGAATAAGAATGAATCGTGCAGAGATACGCATTTATCGTGAATGTGCAAAGGCTTGATGCTCAAAATTCACGGTTCAGTAAACAGATATAAGTTCAAGAATATCATCCTATTCAAATACCAAATTGGGAAACTAATGTTAACCAACCCCCTGAGCCATGATCTAACTGACCGCAAGATGATTCAAAATAAACTGTCTGATTCGGTTTCTCGGCATACTATCTCTTTCGCGATGCTTCTAATTTCGATACGCAATGAATATGAGAATTCTTTCTCCTTGTACGTACTCGATAGAAAACTTCCAGGGGCACTTAAAGTGAATGAGAAATTTGTGAAAGAGATCTATTCTTGTTTTAGAAAGTCTTGATACATAATTTTCCAATTTTACAAGGTCTTAGTGTTCATTAAGAAATCTATAAAATATGTAAGCTATATATGCCAATTCCAATAGGGTATTCTAGAAAGAAAAACAAGCAAAAATGAGCCAGTGAATGAAAGAAAACTGGCGAAAGAGAATGAAAAAGAAAGTGATAAAATGAAGAAGTTGGGTAATTGCAAGCTATAGATGGCTGACCCGAAGGTAACGATAATACTATTTACGGCTGCAAAAAATAAAAAGTGTAGATAAGAGGGAGCTGCAAACCTCATCATGTAACACAATAATTCCTTATTATAGAAAGGCATGTTTGTCTTCGATATTTTATTTATAACAGCATGATTATTTGGATTTTATTTTATTTATATTTATAATCGATTTATATTTTATAACAGCATGATTATTTGGAATTGTTCTAATACAGTTCTCATGTATTTGAAATGAATGTAGCATATACACGACCGTAAGTATCCGTTCTCAGAATTCCAATTAATTTTTAGAACCGAAATAGCACTCTGACTGGATTAACCGTTGCTGGGAGGAATTTTTTCATAATTATTATCTAAAAACCAACATCTACAAGTATTTGCTGCAATTAAACCCTATTTGGTTTAAGATTCTTCAAGACCTTCTTTCTTCTTCTTGAGCATCGCGGGACCAGAACTTTCTCACTCCAAGCTCACACATTTTTTATAATTATGCAAGTAAATTCCATCATACTTTGAATTTTTTCCAATCTTCCATTTGTCACCGAATGACTTTGCAGTTACTATAATCAGAGGTTGAAATTTCTTGGTGGTTATTATTAATTGAAATGGCAAACTGTTAATTATGGTTGTTCCCTTGTTAATTACTAGAAAAGTGTCAATGATGGCTATAAGCAAGACGTCTATTACCTATTGTATCCTGTAATCAAATTACAATTTTTAATTCTCATCTTTTCCGATGGTTTACATTTACATTTATTTACATATAGACCCTGCTAACCGCCACTGGTGCATGGCAGGGGGTGTGAAACACTGAAATGACACATGACATGTCATTACTTAATAGCTCCGGCTCATATAGGTGAATGAACTTATCTAAATAGCCTTTATATACGACGTTATGAATATTTAATCCTTTGATGAAAATTGGACCTTTGGAAGTCTCAACTATTTCAAAGAAAATATTTCTGTAAAATGATTTTTTTTTCAATAAGCTATGATACAGAAATTCTTGCATTTTTTTATACATATTAGTCAATTTTTTCTCAATCATTAAATAAGTTTATCCTCCTTCAGACCACTGGCTAACCATTTTTTTATCCTCTCAAAAACTGTCTGTTCAAAGAATAGAAAATTATGTACATGAAAATTTTTCTGATTCTTTATGGTTCTGAAAATGTCCTATCTAATTTATTGTTGCAGTTCACAGTTTCTTTAATCTTACTAATTGGAATTCTACGAGGAAATTACATCAGTTGACTTTGACATTACCAGATGAATTATTTTTTCAATTATTCCATTGAGTAGCAGATCTAAGCTGAGAAACAGCTATTAGCTTGTAATTGAAAATCTTTGTCTTTATAGGAAAATGAGAAATTCAAGCTTTGATCAATGGAGCTTAAAAGAGAAAGAAAATTGAAAGTTTAAGAGATGTCAGTTAGTATTTATAACAGATCCAAATAGTTGACTAAATGACCAGCTGGATTCATGTATTTACTTTAAGCAGTGCATAAATAGAAGCATATAATTGTACATATTTTTTGTTGCTTGAGATTTGTTCTGATGATAATCTTCATCACAGGAAAACGATCGGACATCTTGCAGTCCCTAGAAGAACACATATTTCCATGGGTGATTCAGGATACAAATCAAGACATACTTGGATCTCCTGAAATAGTGCAGGCAGCCTTGGCTCGTACACTCTTCTTTGGAGATTTTCCACACGAGAGAACACTGGAATCACACCTGGCTATGCGGCATGAACAGGGTTTGCCTACACTACGACTTGGCAGCATACGATTTACATCTCCTTACCTTCTACCTTTGTAATTAATTTTCAATGGAAAACTTCGCTAACCTCCCTTGCTCAAATTGTCTTTAGAACCTGAAATAAATATCCTCACTCCTTCACCATGCATATCACCTGATATTATCAACATAAGTTAATTCTCCATATCTTTTCTCTCAATGTATATAGATTTCAACCTGTACCTAAATAATCCATATTACTTTCAAGCACCAATTTTATATATTTTATGAACCTATTTGATCCACCTATAGACTCAAATCACTCAGTAAATCCTTTGCAGCATTAAGCTATCTTTCTAGAAGAAAATCATCTGATGAACCTGTACAATTCAACAACCTTTCATATTCTATATTTTTAAAATCATCAAAGTGAGTCAATTTTATAATTGAAACAGTTATATCCATGACTCATTTATGGCTCTCCACTCTATTTTTTAATATACCATTTAGAACTGTGTATAAACTCATTGTCAATACAAGAACAATCATAATAATACTCAAAAATTATGGTTATTTCTCTTTTGTCTTCCAACGAGTTCTGAGCAGGAAGGAAGTAGAGAGAAATTCCTTAAGAAATTCCTTTCATTTCTTGAGAGATTTTATTGTAAACATGATGCAATACTTTGAGAGTAGAAGATTAAAAATTAGAACAACACTTTCACTTTTTCATAAAAAATAAAATTAAATCCATGCATCATGTTGCTGATAGTTTTCTTTAAGCTCTATTTATTCAAATCAACATCATAATTTATGTAATTCAAGTTAAGATTCTTTTTCAGTACAAAAAAATTGATAAATGTTGTTTACCTGAAAAACTTCATAAAATTCTTTCAATACATTAATTTTTGTTTATATAGACTTAAGTAAGAAAATATATATAGCAGATACTATAATTATCATTTATGATAACATAGTACATATAACCTGAAATGAATCAATGCTGTAAATATGTTAAAATACAAAATTTATTTTCTGTAAAATAATTTTATGAAAATAAAGATTTTAATATTTAATTTTGAAATTGATTCCTCATATTCTCTCCTCAGAAGTACAAATTTGAAAATTGTGTATCAATATTAAAAAATCCCACGTTTGTAGCATGTCTTTTATTTTGCTGTTTTAAAACACTAAACTGATTTGAAATGTCAGGACTATTGGACTTATTTCCTTCAATGGATTCATAACAATACTGAGTAATGTGATTTTATTCTTTTAGATTGTAAATATAGGCTGTTTGATTTGTTAAGTATTGTCTTTAGTTCCTAATTGAAGTGTTGAAAATTCTCTTATCATATCAATGCATAGGAAAAAACCAAAGTGCCAGTAAACAGTCTGAAATTATTTTTAGCTGATATGCTAAGCTAGATGCAAAATTAGTTTTATCATATAAAGAGTTATAGGGTAGAATAATTTGATCCAAAATTTTTTTATTTATTTATATCTACAAATATATTGACATATATTTTAAAGTTTTATGATAACACAATTAAATCATCCTTTTGCCTTCGTGAGATCTAACAATATATGGAAAATGAGGATCTTATTGCTAAGTAAATATAGAAAATTTTATTCTCAAAATTTTGGAGGAAAGAACTGAAAATTTTTCTTGCTATGTGATATTTCACCATTATGAAATATTGTACGTTCAAATGATGAGCAATTATTTGAGAAAACGAAGAACATTTCTTTAGTATATGGATGAATCTGTCCATATTTTTATACAAAATTCTGAACCACTGCTGTCATATCACTTTCAGTTTTCATCTGCAATAAAAATATTTTTCATATTAAAATTGAGATAATAAAAAGTTGTAAGGAAATTTTCATAACTTTGTAGCTAAATTTCATATATCATATTCTTTTTAAATATTTTTTATATTGTATTTATTGTAGCAGGAAAATCAGTTAGATAAGGAATTCCTATTAAATTTTGTATAAACAGTTAGATATAGGTTTCCTATTAAATATTATATAAACAGGAACAGAGTGATAATTAAATTCCCATAAAATGTACATGCTTTATCTCTTCATCATTATCTATACATGTTATTCTCAATGAATATGCCATAGAGATCTCTAATGAACGTGAAACATGAAAAATCTGTGTTTGTTGTGTAATTATACTTTATTTCAAAAGAAACTACATCTTACCTGGAAGACAGACTGGCATATGACATTTCTTTCTTCTCACCAACTTTCTAGGACAAGGTTTCCCTCCATTAGCTGCAGCAAACTGAATAAAGATAAATGCTTATCATTAAAGAAAATGTCCAAAAAGAAGTACAGTTTCTGGGCAGGATAGAGGCACGATTAATTTAGAACATAATATCAGAAGTATTTTGAGATTGAATATCTTATTTCAGTGAAATTATGGATATAAACCATAGAGTATATAATAAAAGATAATAATTTAATTTTGGTTCTCTTTGAGATCTTGTGAAAGTAAAATTCTGTTCTTTTAAAAATATATCAACATCATTTTCTGCATGTATGATGCTACCATGTGATATTTGTACACACACAATGTGCACACAATTTTTACACTAAAAAAATTATGCTTTATATAGTTTTATTTAATATGTATTTAGCTTTATGTGCAACCTATCTTTGATTTGAGCTTGTTCATTTTCAGCAGAACTGATTTTAAATATTTGGATTTATTAAAGTCTTCAATCCCATTCCACCATCCAGAATATTATTAAAACAATCTGAGATCCCTAACTTGCATGGAATTTCCTTGTTATATATCCATTGAAACTCTATCAGACTAACCTTAACAACCCTGACCCTTTCTTTGAAACCACTGCCACAACTAACACTGCAAGAACTCCATGAGCTCCAGTCTGTTACCACACAATCAACTCGGGATTCAGGCTGAGGAGGATAAAATCCTTTGCGCTCCAAGTCCTCTTCTGTTTGTCCTATGGTATTAATTGCTGGAGAAATAGGTGACCTGGCATTCTCAGCATCTAGCATTTCTGAATGAGAGCAAGTTATGAGTTCATAACAGTGACACATTGGGAAAATTCTTAAAGAATTTCAATACTGCAAGGCATAGAATTTTCAAATTTTCTTTGACAAACATACTATACATGTTTCAGTGTGCAGGTATTATTCAGAGTTCCAATCAGGAAATATATTTTTACTTTTTACTACTCAGCTGAAAAATTTAACATATAGAAAACTCCATTTCTGTTATTTTTGATTTTAACTCTTCTATAGTATTACAAAATATTTTAAAGAATCGCTCTCTAAAAATCTAAAATTAAAAATTTTGCACCCTTATCCTATTTAATAATTTACCTCAAAATATCCTTTGAATACAGAGCCTTGTGTTTCAGAAAAATGTTATATAGACAAGTAAACTTATACAGAATCTAGAGTAATTTGAAAAGATTTGTACTCATATGCATTCCCATACTTCTAGAAAACAACTGCTAATGCATTCTTTTCAATAATAATTCAAATATTAAATTAACTGGTGATAAATTTTGGTTTCTTCTGTATATCTATACATCATATGTCAGTATATGCTATTTTTCATTTGTCCTATTCTTTTAATCAGATAATTGTCATCATTTTCATAAAAATAGCAAAATTTTTAGTCTCAAGTCTCTTAATTATACTTATGCAGAATTTTATAAAATGATAAGTTATGAATTAAGAAGTTTTGAAAGAAATTTTAGTATTATTTGTGATTGTCACAATTAAATATTTTACTATCCATGAGCTAAATGTTGTCTCTAACATGCTGCCAAATAATCCAATTATGCTGTAAAAAGCTCTTGGAATTTTATCAGAATCAATTTAAATAAGGTAGAATGAAATTCTTTGGTATTTTATGTTTATTCTTTATTTTGGGCATATTTAAATTTGATTCATCTATGTGTATTTAAATAGCTTAAAAACAAGGAACAGGAAGAAGTTCATTCTATACATGTATATGAGCTTGTGTACAATTATTAAATGAAGATATAAGATTTTCTCAATACCTTTAATGATTCCACAGCTTCCAACACAGTCTTCAACAGTCTTAAAGTTGTTCCTGTTGCCTCTGCAACCTCCATAGATGAATGGAACACACATCCTCTTGTTGGCATCAAAGTACCAACGAGGGAAGGCACCTCTGCAGGGTCCCACTTCAACTTCTTCCATACAGGCCTCTATACAAAGAATTTAATTATGTGTTATTTGATTGACAATAAGATTAGATGGAACAATGAGATGATGATATTTGACAGAAAATAAAGTCTGTTACCAAAAAAAGGTATCTTAAGAAAATGACTCCTAACATGTTTGTTTATAGAGAAGACAAGATTCATTCAAGATATAGTTACAACAGAAAATCTTGAATTTAAAATCAATTGATTAGATTATCTTTAATGAGATAACTCCTGTCATTGATGAGAAAAGACATATTTGGAGATGTATTTTAAACTTTAGAACATAAACATTGGCCACACCTGAGATGGGCCATAAGGAATTAGAGAATCTTTTATCTGATAGTAGTAACCTAGGGAAAAGGATATAAGAAAATTTCAAGACTGTGGCATTCATAGGAAATTTAATGTGATGTCATCTTCAATTAGTGCAAATAAATGAAGCAGAATGTAGAACAGTAACCCATACAGCTAGAAGCTATAAATCTAGATTAAACTTGTACATACATTAAAGACAAGTGGAATATTTGCGAGACTTTTACTATACCTTTGGAACAAAGATAGGATCAGTTTTAAGTAGGATGATAATGATTTTGTTGAAAAAATCAGAAAATAGTGGAAAATATTTTTGTTTGCCTCCGATAGTATCCCAAGGTTGGTTAATTCCAGTTGTAGTGAGAGAATATTTCAATTGAAGGTCAGAGTATACAAACCTTTAGCTGCTGCCAAATCAAGAGCACAAGGGGGTCCCTTACAAGAAATTTCTTGTTCCATTTGAAGATTGCACTTTGCTTGTATTTCTGGACCTACAAGATAGAAGCGAGTCCTCCTCCTCACTCCATCTCCACATGAAACACTGCATGGACTCCAATCTCCCCATGGGGTAGTTTTGCACATGGAAACAGGCTGTGAGAGTAAATAGAAACATACATAAGAGAAATAGAAATACTGAATACTAAGTTCACAAGTTTTAAGATTAATGTTGAGACCAAAAATTTATTTGTTAATCAACATTTACCTAGACCATTTATGCCAAGTTATGAACAACTTTTGATTTTTCACTAAAAGTGCAGGTCTGATTTTCTGGAGAACAGAGTTTTAACTTGAAATAATAGATCTGCAAGTGATGTGAATGATCTGAAAGCTTATTCTATTAACTAATTATTAATAGCTTATGTTTCTCTGTCCATATTATTTGGAAATCCTTCACTTAAAAATGACATGAAATATTTTGGGTTTATCAAAAAGTAAAATATGTAGTAAACATCTGACTTATGAAGTAATAAGTATAATTGAAGTAGAAATAATTTTTGGAGCTTAAAGGCTTCATAAAATATGGATTAAATGAAGAGTTTAAAAATGTAATGCCACATTTCTTAAAGGAAAACCAATGAATCCTCTGGCCTTCTCTAATATGGACACATAAATAGAGGAGAGATGAAAAAGATAGGGTTTTACTTTTACTTTTATGACAAAGATCAACATGCTCTGCCTTTCATAGAGGAATGAAGTGCAATGAAATATTGGTAAAATATTCCTTCACAGTTGGCGCTATGGTAAAAGATTTTGTTTAGACACTAACTTTTAAAATTATGCATCTGGTAGTAATAGTAGTAGTAGTTGTTGTTGTTGTATCCAGGAGCCCATGACAAGTATGACTGAACTAGAAATTATCTTGGGAGGTTAAGAGTTTCATAAAATTAAAAAAAAAATTTGGCTTGAGACCCTTGGTTTTTCTCAATCACACTCCATCCAATTCCTTCAGCTTCTACTCTTGGGTATTTGATTTCACCATTTGATATTATGCTTTTCTTACTCCTCTCAATAATTCCTCATTGTCTGCACATGTAAGGTCATCTGCTCCTCCTCCTCCCTCTACAGTACACTCTTCCTTCTGTACAAGGGAAACATGAGGACACTTCTTACGACCCATGCGGTCACGGAAGCGACGGAAACGAGTTCTGAATCCTTCAGGATCACCACAGGCAGTAGGAGAGCATGGGGACCAATTTCCCCAGGCTGTCACAGCACATGGGCCTTGAAGATTTTCTTCATTACCTTCCCCAGCTTCTCCCCTGTAAAATTTCATTAAACTCAATTTTTCAATACTGAATTGAATAATAATGAATCTTTGACCCCAACAGAATCATTTTATGCAGATAACTTATTCTAATTTTGGGATGAATTTTATTGAAATTTTTTGCAGTTCCACAGTTCTCCTATATCTGTTCATAGAATTAGAATTTATAGTTGATGCAGATTCTCTTTACTGAACAATGGCAAAAAGAATTCTGCAAGATATTAGATCAATAAAATTATAAAAGTAGAAGAAAATGAAAATGATCAACAATGGGTATTTAAGCATCTTTTAAATAACTAAAATTATTACAAAATTATTATTTGAATTGTTTTCTGGGCACTCTTCATTATTGAGAAAAATTAAAAGATTTTCACAAAGAAGTAAAGGGGATGCAGGGGCCTAAGGAGAGCTAAACTGTATCCTTTTCTCTGCTTTTACACTAGAAAAGATTCTTATTTTCTTTTGTTCAATGCAATTAGCTGTTTTAGATCCACAAGATTTCCTATACACTAAAATCATATCTAAATGTAAGAGTATTTTCGTAAATGTTAAAATTATTTCATGGTGTGATATGGAAAGATAGAAAGCTTTTTAGACAGTTATGGCCATTGATCATGGCAAATACAACTTTACACAATAAAAAATGTGTTAAATATACACTATTTTCATAGTTACTTTAGCTTATGTCCATCAGCTTTCTGTTTGCACTCATAATACTCTTATGAAAATTTGCTTGTACTTATTGTAAGAGGAATCTTGAAACCACCTGTTTTAAAGAATCTACATTTTTACTAAATACAATTTTACTAAAACTACATCTGGATCTTGAAGATCATTGTGAATGTATTTCTTTAATTTTAATTCTGATCCATCTAAAAATTAATTATTTTATATTAGAACTGAATATTTAAGATCTCCATACTTAAATGAGTAGCTCTCATAATTTTGAACGAAAATTACAAAACTGGCATTCCTCTATCATTCTGATAAAGGAAAAAAATTAGAGTAAATTATCATAAATAGAGTATGAGTAATGTAATGGTAGTAAGTAAGTAAGAAATAGTAAGAGTAATGATCATAATAGAAAAGGGTTACTTACGGGCAAAGAGGACGCTCTTCAGCTACACACATTTCTTTTGCCACCAATTGTCGATCACAGCCAAGCATTTCAGCCTTTGCTTGCATCAGATATTGTCGTGTTCTCATGCGAATTCCTTTGCCACATGATACTGAACACGCACTCCATACTGACCACTCTGTTGTGGTACACTCCGCTGCAAGAAATAATCAAGTAAAACAATAATAATTATCTAAAAAGTGCGGTAATAAATAGATGTAAATTAAAGATTAGGAAAAATATGGGGAAAACCTAATATTGAATTTCTCATCATCGATCAGTGACGAAAATTAATGGAACTTATACCTTTAAATAATTGTCAGCCAAAGAGAGCGGTTTTGGAAAATTTTTCTGTCTAAGTATTTATTCATTACTGACACTGCATAGAGGGTTTCCAGGCGGGAGTTTCTTTCCTTTAGTACTCGGAAATTCTTTTCGAATTCCTGTTCCCGAATCCCGAGAAAATTTAGCTAGGAACGTGGGAAAATATCCGTGTTGCAGGAGCAATGCTTCCCAAAACATTGACCAAGCGATAATTAATGAGAAGACCCAATGCATGCTATACTCTAACTATTCAAATGCTTATTATCGGGATAAATTTCATTTTTATATACGAACAAACCAAATTATTTCAAAGAGTAACTGGGAAGAAATTCACTGTTTATTGTCACTCTTTCTTTACTGAAATTTTTATCAATTTACAATAAATTCAGGATAGTTATTGTTCAATAGAGCATTTTCACTGTCATAGATACTTTTCATGTCATTTAACAGAAGCGCTGAAAAAGACCGAAGTGTTCAAGAAATATGACTTTACGCACCTATTTAAAGGATCTCAGGAGATTCTTAATTCTTAGGAAATCTTCATTTTTCAAATGAAGAGGGGATGTTAATCAGAACTTCTATGCATAATTAAACAACGCAAAGAATCTCACATATGAGAAATAAGGAAAAAAGTTTTTAAGTTAGGCATTCCCGAAAAGAAGGGACGACGAGGCCTATTTAGAAGAATATTTATTTGCTTACAGAAAGGAAATGGTATAGAGCATGGATTGCCAAACTTAAATAGTTCACCCGTTAATTATTTCACTTTAATCCCCAATAAAATGCCACAGTTAAATATAGAAGCGCTTTCTTGAATTTAGGGGTAGGCTGTGTTAGGAGTCGAGGAATCTTCTTCAGGTATCCCCTAATTAATAGGAGTTCAGTTAACGTGAAATTTGCATTAACAAGAATAGTAATTTTTTAACGAAATCGCATATATGAATAAATTTCCCACTTTAACACGAATACAAATTATTATCTAATGACAAGATATATAAGGATTTAAATATTATTTTCATGAGAATGCCTTTTGCACGACAGTTTTTCATAACGCATCTCTCGTGTTCAGCGAAGGAAATCTTAATGTAGATTTATACACACATTAGTAAATAAGTAATACTTTGAAATTTTCTCCAGGTGCAATGCACCATTTACAATTATGTAACGCAACGGATGTGCCATAGTTTGGCTATCCCCAATTTAGAGCAACATCAATAAAGTTTTTCAAACTTAGCAAATCAAGTTATTCCATGATAATCTACATCCGGAGTTGATTAATCAGAATAAGAAGTTATAGGAAGGGAGTGAAAGATTTTTGTGAAATGGAAATTGAGGAAAACACTCACGTCTTAATGTATCCTCGCTATTTTCAGCAAACTCAGGTTCGAGTCCCAGTTCATCCAGTTCTCCAGCTCTGGAGAAATCTGTGTCACAGGTGCGTTCGAAGGTCTGTTCCCGCGTAAGATAAAGACGTGCGATAGGCGCCATGTTCTTCCCAGATGGATCAAAGAAAGGATTCCTAGGATCTGCAGGGTCCGTCGGAGTTATGCGTCTAATAGGCTGCTGGGGCTCAGATGGAGAGTTCGGAGACTGAAAAAATATTTGAAGAGTATATTAGTCAAGAATGGTGCTCACTAGTAAAGGCAAGTGAAATCAATATGATCACCTCGTGGCTTTGCGGAATTCTACAAAACTTAGAAAGGAAAAAATACTTTTTAACTTCTATTGCAAATTTTAATGACGTGTTTGGTCAATGTGTCTTCAGGAAATCTTCACCTAAAAATGTCAAGGCGTTGTTGAAACCGGTCATTAAAAACCTGCTGTGTAAGTGAAAAAGTGTTTTTTTTTCTTTTTTGGAATAGTCTAAAGGCAGCACGAAACAAATTACATTGAACAAAAACAATTAATATATAGCTGATACCAACAACTCGTTCACCAAAAAACCAATTGATAGTAATTCTATTCATTTCAAAATTTTCTCGATTAGAAGTAATTATTTTTGAGTTAGCCTCATATATAACAGTTTTAACCAGAGGTGGGGAACCTGCGGCCTTCGGCTTACGTTTGGCTTTTTTTGGCTTTCAACACGACTTTTAGTCGCTTCTGGTAACATAGCTTTTAGATAACTTGGTTTAAATAATTTTGTTTTCCAAACTTGCACAATAGGGCTAGTGAATGATGAAAATATGTTCTATTATTGCTTACTCATCGAATGAATTCGTTTTTCCAATAAAATTTCGATGTTTATTTATTTGAATGTATGTAACAGAACCCAAAAGTTGTCTGATGGTTACATACACGGCCTCCCTCATAAGATCGAATGCTAAAATTTTACCTTTTGATGGAAAAAAAGTCCCCCACTCGTGGTATTATTAATGGTTAAATTGATTTAAATCGCTCTACATAACAGATTAATTTCGAAGTAAATATTGACCTTTTGTTATTAGCTCTCTGATTTCATTTGTATCACTCAGAAATTTTACTTGATAACCAGATGAAATTGTTCGCATCGTGTCATGATGTAATTGAAATGTGTTGAAAAACTCACTGACCATGTATGTGATTCCATCGTCAGTTCCTGCGTCATACAGATAAAGGTCAATGGTCTTTGAAGGAATCCACGTGCAGTCTCGGCGACAAAGGTCTAATCTTGATACACCCACAATCCAATCGGGCGAAGGACCTGCAGATGGCAATGAATAAATGAAATTTTCTTCATAATTAACTTATTTACATAAACAATTTTATTGATAGTAAAAACTTGAGATACAGGATTACTTATATCCCGAGGTCTTGGTAGATACCATGAAAATATCTAATCACTGGCTAAAATTGGAAAATAACAGTCAGTTTTATGATTCGTATTTTTAGCCACTGTAAAGAAGTAAGACTTAATTACTATGGAGTTATTTTATCAGACATTTATTATAATTTAGTATCTCAAGTGGAACATACTTCACTAAGGAAAGTAAAGCTATTATTTGCCCGTCCAAAAATTTTTAATCCGAATATGAATTTGCATGCAAGCATATTGTTAAGATTCTTTGCGAAGTAGCGGAGTTGATGACGGTATAACACCACAGTCGTTCTTAAATAATAATTTCTTACAACTATCATATTTTTCTCTATATATATTGTATTTCACTTATTCCAGAGGTAAACAGTATCAGTAACTATGGAATTACGCGTATTGTATCGAGACCGATAATTGTGGTCGCCCAGTTGGCAATAAAAGGATTTTATCCACTTGGAAAAACAAGGATACGATCTTGATGGGTATTTCTCTAATTTTTAAACAAATTTGTTCAGGGGTAGAAAAATATCAGAAAGCTATTTATAAAAATATATGAAAGCTATTTTCAAGCAAAAGTAGGTAAGTCAAACTTTTCAGGAATAATAGGATCAGATTTTCTCGGAACCAATGCACTACTTTTTTGTTAACAACTTTCATAATAATGCAGTATTAACTTTATGTTATAACGAAAAAGACAAATTAATGCGCTGAACTTGCTTGTATACTTGTTTGTAGCTATAGGGATCTAATTTTGTAATCTGATGGTTGAATACATTCTTGGAGAGCCCTTCCTGATCATTGCGTTTGTTAGTTATCTTTTATCACTATTTGGACCAGACATACATTTGCATCAGTGGAGATAACTTAGAATACTTCATTTCCAGTCATTCTAAGAATGGCGGTTACGTATAGAAATAGTGCTTCTGCATCTCATTTTTGGTATATTAGCAGGTTTGTGGAAGCTGTCCCGGATTCGACCTCAGTGGGGTCCAATTTCTCCGGGAAGGATCGGTGGTAGGATGGACATCGGGCCTATTTAAATTCGAAAAACTAGTACAGAAACGAAATTCACTTTCATTACTGATCATCATAATCGTCACATATCTCCTATAAAATATGGGAGTAACTAGTCTATCAAAACCCTAAGTCATCAGTGGCTCTCGAAGAGATTGTGGACGGCGCGTTCGACTTTGAAGGTAGTCCCGGGTTCGATTCTCAGTGGGAACCCACGTGCAAAATGACCTCGGCTCTCGAAACACTATTCATCAAGACTATTTATACTTATGTTAGTTATCAGTTGCCATCTCTTCCTTTATTACTTCTGTTTTTTTTATTTTCGCCCCTCTCGACCCATTAGAAAGGGGCGAGTACAATAACTTCAGTTCGACTCCCCCTGCCATAAGTTAATAATTCACCATTTTGAGAATTCCTCTTAGAATAACATATAACAGCTTTTTCGTGTTTGATATTTTCCACCATCCACGAGTTATGCATGTTGCCCAAATAATTATCTTAAGTAACATGCGAATTAGCTAAGATGATGCCAAACGCTCGACCACACTACTTTTTCTCACTTAAGGAAGTCTATCCTTTTCAAGATGAAATAAGAAAAACTCATTGGATTCAAAGGGTGTGTTTACTCCTAGGTTACATTAGTTTATTAAGTTTTCGATAGGAAATGCCGTACTTGACCGCCTTCTCCAGAGGCCAAACGATATCGATTCGCATCTTCGAATTGAAGTTCAAGGAGTGTCCCAGAATGAGTGCTTCAATATTTTCTAGCGGCACGAACATGCTTCGATAGAAAATCTATTTTTCGAATTCTAGACATCAGAGGAAAAAACCGAACGAGGTCATTCCTGTTTAAAAGATCACGAACATCCAGTTCGCGAGTTCCATTCTAAATGTACTCACTGCTGCTTTTAGCCAATCTTCGAAAAACCAATCTCTGAAATCTTTTTATTGATGACCTTCTTATAGAGCATTTGAAAGAAGTTCATCTCACAATAAAATATATGTTACAAAAATTCTAGATTGGGGAAGTTAGGAAAGGCTTAAGGAGGTAGTGATTACAACAATACAGCTGAATGTGATGTAGATTATTTTCAACTTGTAAAATGGCAATGGCAAGTATTATCACGACAAGTTGCTCGCGTTATTTAATCATTAATCAGAAATTGAATTTAAAATAATGTCTAGAAAGGTAAATGAGTCATACTTCAGCTTTATCTACTGAAAAATCATTCAAAGATTTGCGATTCTTTCACTAACCGACTTTCGTATGCAGTGAATACCAATTAATTCAGAGATAACGTGTTCGCGGAATACAGACCGGATATCATGCGTCATATATGTTAGAAAAGGCGATCTGATAGTGCAAGAAAATATGGGAAATAGAAAAAATAGAGGCTAGACTAACAGCTTCAAAGATTCATTTAATACGCGGAAGATAAGTGGCAATCACAGATATGAGGAAAAGACTTCTGGTTACCATACCCTGACTTCGAGAAACATGTTAATTCTGAAGAGACTTAAAGCTAGATAAAGCTGGAATGTTGCTTTGAAATTTTTTCGTATCAATTTTATTAGCTTCTCCGATGTGAGCGCAAAGTCACTTAATTTGTCTTCTCATCCTTCTCATCCTTCATATCTCTGAGTCTCCTCTTTTTCGTAATCAGAGTATTTCTCTCAAATAAGGACAAGAAAAAGAATTACTCCAACCAACCGGGACAGACCCGATCAAAACGGGACGCATAGTGAACCTACTTATGGTAATGTACTTCTTGCCATGCGGTGAAAGATGGTTTGCAGGATATTTTGACGTAGATGTAGATGCCGTGTATTCAGAATGATTCTTGAAGACTCAGAGGAGCAGAAATTTGAAATTATTCTTATACTATCGAACGATACAAAGCAGGAGGGAATAATGGTAGACAGCGTCTGGTGGAAGAGAATCAAAACAATTTCAGAATCTCCGCTCATATGTTTGACACGCTAACATCTGCAACACTAGTAAAACGGGATTTTTAAATCTAACTCATAAGAATTACTTAAAAATACGTCGTGGTTTACTTACAATAAAGTAAATACCACATTGGAAATCAAAATTTTTACTGTTGTCACCAATACTCCTCACTAGATTACGTATTCCTTATGGAATCACCGATGTAGTAGAGATGTAGTTCGATTCGAAATAAACTTTATGGTAAAATATAAAGAATTTTGACCTCTTCGAAACTTCAAGATGCAGTTAATTGATTTTGTTTTAATTCTGGTTCTTTAAAGTCGCAATAATTCCTTAACCAACGTATAGGGAAACAACAAACTAAAAACCATATTTTTGATGTAGCATCATCATCGTCATTTTTTTCTATTTCATGACATCCGTTGCCAATATTTATTCGCAGATTCTCCACTCCTATGCTTTGATTTACAGGCTCATTGATGTTCTTTGCTATCCGTAGCCTCATTGCTTACCTTTTCCTTTCTTTCGATCACGTTTTTGATCACGCGCAACGTGTACGCCTACTTAGATTACGTTCCACCCAGAGAGAATAAATCGCTCCTATCAATCCTATAAGTTTCCTTGCCTCCTCACTTATTTGTAATGTTATGTCCTAGTTTCCATTTTTACAGTAAGTTACAGTTTCTTGCATTTTCTCCGCACCCAAATGTCCATGAAGCCATGGCATTATCTGTGCGGCCAAATCTGGAGAGTAATAAAAACAAAATAATCTCTGCAATGATGAAAACAACGACCTAATCACTAAATGGCAATATAATTGCTATCTAGAAACCCAGCAAAATTTAATTGAGACAGAAGGAGGATTGGCTATGAGATGGATTTCTTTTGCGCTAAGCGCCCCCATAAATTATTCCAGCGCCTCTTGGGAGGACTGTATCGCGCAGTTTGAGAACCAATTTTATAAACCTTCCACAGTTACTTTATTTCTTTTTTTCGATTAAGCAGAATGCCGGTTCAGTTGCTCTTTCTTCGCGTTCTTATTTCTTCTCTTTCAAAACTAGGTTTTCCTGTTTTCTTTCTTTTTTCCTTTCTTGGCTTTCTTTTATTATCCTCAACCCATTTCTGTCCTTTCCTCAATTTTTCTCCCGGAGTTCGGAAGATCCGGAAACCAAATACAACTCCTTATCGCATCACCTTCCTGTATGGTCTCATGTGTTATTCCGATTTCTTACGCATTATTTTTCCACATTTATGAACATCGTATCCTTAGTCTTTTTCAAAAAAATTATTTCCAAATCCAGCAACGTAGTCTTGTCCTTTAAAACTGTGCGAATTTAATAGTAAAATCTGCACTATTCCACAAGAGCACTCACGAAGGTTAACCAGTTGTAGCGAAAATTACTCCATTATCAAAACTGAAGTAGTTAGAGTAAATTTAATGATCGAAACCGGTAAAACCTTTCTAACTGCTCTTATGGGATACTACAGATTTTACAGTTAAATGTGTAAATTTCAAGATGACTAAGTAACGCCGGAGAATTTTCCTGTCAATTTTGTCTCTTCTATTAACACCTGTAATTCTTCTTGTGATATCAATACTATTTTGGGAGAAGCATTTAGTATAACCTTGCAAATCAATATTTTGTTAATTTCGTTATTAACTTCTTTATCATTTTTAATCTTTCCATTCTAGAACTCTACTGAAACTCTAAGCATTTGTTAGTTATTTGGTGTGATTCATCGTTATTCATGTTATTCATTCGTTCATTCCGATTCAATACCCGGAGTGAGCCGAATTGGTTTGAGAATTCACCATGAAATGAAAGTGCAGCGAACCCATTCATTTCGTCATTCTGGTTCGACGAATGCATAGACATCGTTTTCGTCCGAAGTGATGCAGATAATCAAGAATTCCAATCAAGACGCCTTCTGCATTATGCCTTTCCTCGACCGAAAATAATTGCGACAGAGTTTTATTTCTTCGCAGAAATCCCTCTCTTTAATTGCACTTCCGTCCGGCCTGCTACTTTGATCTCCGGAAGAGGTTGCGACTGAGGATGACCGGGCTGACTCCCGCTTTGAGATAACGCCCCTTCTCTCTGCGTCAAAGGAATAAATATCGTCTCTCAGATGAAGGAAAGAATCAATACGCTTTCATTAACCGCACGCGTTATTACTTCTCGAAATCATGTCCTGCTTTTGAAGCGACACAAGCGAATAATGCAGCGTTTTTAAAATGCGGGTCCAGACCCGTCTATGGGTCGTAAAATAAATGCAATCGGTCGAAACTAACGGAAACGATTCACCAAACATCGGGGAGCGCAAGTGCCTCTCCAGACTTTTTCCAAGAGCGAATCCACATCAAGTCTTTGGGGGTTAAACATAGGCATAATCAAAAGACCTATAATCGAAAATTTTCATTGCTAATAATAATCTAAGAATTTCATTACTAATTTGACTTTAGTTTTATTGAAAATATTAATTCATACCATAATTATCACAAACGATTAGCATCTGGTAAACAAGGGTAAATATGGGAAAATAATATAATTTATTTCTCAAATATTTCGTCAATAATTTGAAAATTTATTTAAATAATAAATAACAATAAACAGCATGAGGCCTTTATAATAGATAAAAACGGTAAAAAATAAAACACTGAATTGAAGTTTTGAATATAGGTTGCCCGGCCTAGCGAAGTGAGGAGGAACTTCCCTTTACGATAAATTAAGGAAAAGGGTGATATATTTTTTCCAGAGATTTGTTCTATGTAAACATTTTTACATGAAAAATCCCCCATCACCCTTTTCTTTTGTTCAAATAAAAGTTGAGTCTTCTTGTATCAATCTCGCCCAAAATATTACCTCTTAATGTTGACGTTGAAAATTATTATTTAGATAATTATGAGATATGTGAATAATTGGGAATTTGTCGATTTATTCTGCGAAAATTTAAAGAGATTGGCTGAAAAATAACAATGCAGCATCAATAGAATTGGTTTATACTCACCCAGCATAGAGACTAGGGATAAGAGATGATGAAGACGGTCCACCCTGAAGGTTGAAGACGTGTTTGCGTTCACTCTCGGATACCACAAACCTGCAGCCTTTATAATGGTTCTCAGGTACTTTTTCTATATCAAAGAAATTGATATACATTCTTAAGTAAATAAATTAAGAGATGGCTACAGGAATTATCTCTGACAAGATATCATTCAGCTGAAAAGCGTATATTATTGCAGTTTAATCATAGATTCTCTATGATAGGTAGACTTGATAGATAAAATTAAAATAATCACACTTTATATATACATCCTTGACATCTTCTTCTACACCACGGGTATTCAAGTTGGAAGTACTACGGTAACTGATGTTGGTACATAGTTATTTATCGTAAAAATGTTACAGAATATGCAAAGGTTTCTCCACATGAGGGAACAGTATTGTTGTTAAAGTAGCAGCGAATGTGGGTAAAGAAATAGATTTATTTATTTTCGGATTTTTACTCAAAGTCATAAAATCGTCATGAAATTGGATAGTTAGGAAGTGATTTATTAAATGTCATCATAATGGATTCATAATTTTCTTTTCCTTTGCAAACTCTATATTTCTAAATCTTTAATTAACTTATATGAGGATGTGGATGTCGAATTTTTCCATAGTGAGAACTATTTTTTCATTAGTTATCACCTAACTAGCGAACTCTATAAATTAACTTTACTTATCTGTTTCATTTATTTTCCATAGTCTCACGAACGTCCAGAGATTAACCAAGGAATTACAGCCAGAGAGCACAAATATTAATACCTTTGTCAAGATTTTATTTAATTATTAATTAAAGTGTATAACATCTAATGTCATACGCTTTCAGCATCTTTAACTTATATATTCACTTGTTAATAATTTGTAAAATACTAAGACACTTTTGGAATTGATAAGTAGAGTTAATGAAATGAGACATAAATGAGAAGTAAAAGGTCTCACCTTAGTTCTCAACTCCCCTTCCATGGTTCGCACGGATCCCCATTCCGCCACCTGACGAAGACCAGCCGATGCCAATCCTCCTTCTTCCCAAAGGGTGAAGTTCCCTTCGTGAGATGCCCCGATGACATCGCTGAAGTGGGTCAGCCAGAGACTGAATGGAAAATCCCTAGGATGAGTGACGTTGGACCACAGGCCTTCAAAGATGAGCTGTAAACCAGATGGAAGAAATGCCTCAGTTAAAATGGACCGCCATACCTCTTTTATCGAAATAAGTAAGCTACTCCTTAAATAATCCGAAAGAGCAATTAACTTATATTTCTCTCAACTTAATACATAAAATGATAATCTATTATCACTGATGGCTTTAAATGATGCAGCTGGGTATTAAAAATCAAACTTTTCTACCATAGATTCTACTAATCTCTATTACATAATTCTACTAATCTATTTAGTTTCATTCATAGTTTTCTACCATAAGGAAAAAACTATGCTATGAACTAAAAGATATTGGCTTCAATGGACCAGTAAGAACTTTGGTTAGTTTTTGCCCTTTTAGGGTATAATTTTTTCTATTTTATAAAATTATATTTAATTAGTGGGTAGCAGTCAGAACGAATTATACGATTTTCTATGGAAACTTATGGAACATCACGTTTCGGATAACATGGATTTCGAATAACGAACGAGATTCCGGATCGAATAATCTCCATTAGCCGAGGTATCACTATATAATGGAACGATGAATTTTATAAATTCATGATGTACCTGGTATTTGGCTTCATCACAAGCGCAGCATTCTTTAACTGGTCCCAACTCTTCCCCAGTGCCATCGTCTTCATCTTCCTCTTCATCCAATTCACAGAGTTCTCGGCTTAATGCGCCGTCGTCCATGTACCAGTGTGAGTCATCTTCGTACACCATTGCCCTGGAAAGGATTCACCAACAGATCTGATGATTTTTAGAGATTCTCTTTTCGAAAAATGATTTCAAGGATTCAAATAGAAGAAAATATGAGTTGTGCTAAGTTAATTCGCTGAGTTAGTTTATTTAATCATTTTCATCAATTCATTAATTTATTTCCATTCCGCAAAAGGAATATTTTAGTTTTCACCTTAAAGGATTTCTATAAACTCGACATCAGTAATAATTCACAAAAGAGTGGACTACAGGGTAGTTCACAACGCTGGAATAATAAGGAATCAAAATCGCCAATATGAGCCAGTGATAGATTCCTGATTAATATGTAAAAGAGAATGAAATGCCGCTCCTTTCTAATTCCGAAATAATTTTCTAAGTACGACTGTGATCGAGCAAGAAATGGGACTAATTTTTAAACAAGTAGAAAATTGAAAAATTAATCCATGAGAAAATGAGTTAAAGTCTCTCTAAAACATTTCTTCTCATTGGAAATAAATTTTTTGCATATGCAGCGGTATAATATCCGTGATAATTGAAAATATTTTAGCGCTACTGCATTATATATTATCTTCTTATAATTTTCAGTTCATTTCTTTCAATCCTTTAACACATCATTGCAATTAAAATCTAACTAAGGCCCAATAAATAAAGATAGAAGGTCAATTATTTTCACTAATAGACTACATATATATGGTTTTACGCATTATGATTCGCTCAAAAAATCAAGATAGCTCTTATTGTCTCTCTAATATTGCTGTTACGTTCAATTAAAGACATCGTACCTAAAAACAATGCATCCCGATCCGTGACGTGGTGCCGTCCACATGACCTGCACTTCTGTCTTGGGGAGGTCCGGGGAGGCTTCCATTACAGAATTGATACAGTTTTCATTGAAGGTGGTGATGGAGTCGCCGAAAAGTTGGAAGTGTCCGACCCTTTGAGGCGATGCTATGCCGGCGGAATCCACTGGTTCCACTCCGAGGGCAAAACGAGTGAATCTCTGGAGTCGGGCGTGCGTTCTTGAGCCAACGATGGACACTGAAAAGTGACACACCCACAATGAAGAGTTTGCTACCTCATAAGAGTTTAACGATACTTAAGTTGAGACTTCTTCTTCTACGGTATTCACAGTAGGTTTCCAGGAATATCTCAATCATGCGATAGATAGATAACTTTAATTATATAAATCTTAAATTAGTATTATGGCAATTTAAATGTGGTGAGCACTAACTTGAGATCTCCATTAGTTGCAGATATAGAAAAGAATGACTTTTAAATTTTTAAGTACTTGAGGTGAAACTTAAACCCCATTCAGGTCATTACAGTAAGTTCTTACTTTCTCTAGTAAAATAGTTCGAAAATTCGTAAATCTTAAAAGTAATCACCACATTTCCGGTCTCTTATGCGAATTGAATTTAGGAACATGAAAGGCATGCGAGGTATGTTTCAATTACACTAGTATAAAGTGTATTAAAAATTAAATATGTAGGGGCTGCATAAATCGTGGCTGTTTTCTTAATGAGATGAAGGTTCAGTAGATCGATAATAATGTACTTAACTTTCGTAACCTAGCGTAATTTATTAAATTGTTTTAATAAGGTTATTTAGTATTACATGAGAAGGACAGGATCTTTCTTTCTGTTCAAAATGCTTTCAGTAAAGTGAAGAAGTAAATAATTATTAAGGAAATATACGTTGAATACGTATCATTCGAACCTGTATATACAGCTCCGGGGACATATTTCTGAGGCTCTCCGCTCACTAGTATGTGATACCCATTGTCTCCTGGAGTCTTTGGACTTACGACCCCTGAGGGCTGACGAGGACAACTCCCTCTCGGCGACGTCCTTGGACCTGCAGCACACAGCAGCACTAGCTCCAGAAGGAGGGCCAACTGCAACTTTCTATGGCCCATCGCTCTCTATCCCTGAGAAGGGCAAAAAGTCCTTATAAATTTATGCGCATGTCATCACAGTGGAGAAAATACTGACAAGATGAAGATTCCTATTTAAAATAAGCGAATAGCAAATTCTCTTTCGAATCGAATCTCATAACGGTACGGAAGTCAAGATTCGAATTCAGATCGAAAATGGGTATATACCAATATAAATTACATTAAATACCAATGTACATTTCAATTACATCATTGCAGGTGTTACTATAACATTATAAATTCGTACACATGCTTGCTTTCCGTATAACATTTCATTTTGTCAATCACCGTGAATCATGGAGCCACTGATGGAAATAAATCAATCGGAATCAACTCGCTCCACAAACCATCAAATGTCTGTAAGATTTGATGCATTTCATCTCCCATGGAAACATCCTCAAGGTTCCTGCACGACAGCTTGGTAGAACAAGACTTGAAACAGTCATAAAAACGTGCGTGACCAAGCAGTCGTGTGGGTTCCTAGGGATTTCTCCATGGAATATGATGTGATTTGAGTCTTTTCAAACGTTTTAATCATTTATGGAATGAATCAATCATCACATTTACAACATCTATCTCAAAGGCTCGTCTTATCAAGTTTTACTCACTGAATAAAATTTAATAAATAAAATCTCTCTTAGGATACTTAAATATTTCTGAAATAGTAAACCATTCAATTATGAAATTCAAAAACTTAATTAACGTTGTTGAGTAAAGGCGCGCAGTTTCGGATCTTTAGCTGTATGCAAGAGTTTGTCGTGAATGTAAACGCATAAAAAACAAACAGGGAGAGATATTTATTTTTAAAGATTCCATCTCCGTCAAATGCGAACTTCCTTTGAAGCAGATGTAGTTTCCATTTATTCCTAATCGCAAACTTAGGTCCAGTCCTAAAAATTAAGGGTTCATGCTATACGTAAGTAAATAGCTTTCATTGAATTCAAAGAGACTTTATTTTATAATTAATCACAAAGTTAAACTGAAGTATTTCCTTGCTAATGAAATCATACTATTTCGTGATTAGGGATATTAAAATTTAGCTGTCATTAGTGACCGTCATTAATATCTCGGAATGGAGATTGGTATAATTTATACCTAACTCTAGGTAATAAAAGGAATAACATAAGAAATGAAATTTTTTGATTGCTTGCTTATCATCGCCTATTTGATAAACAGTATAAAATAGTGAACAGGCTTTACATGTATCTTTGATTGTATATATATTAGAATGTGAAATGATATCCGCACAAGTTAAATCGAATTAGTTTGGATTTAGAAATGCCACGCGTGGGGTACGATGTTGTGTGAAACAGACATGCATTTTATAACAAAATGAATGTTTAGAGTTTGAATGTTTGTAAATTGTGTTTGAATTCAATTCAAAATGTTGAACAGGCGAAGAAGTTTGGAAAAAAAGGGACAGGATAAAAAACAGGAAAGGGTTGAAAAGTAATGGTAATGGTAAAGAAAAACTATCTGGAATAGTCATCATCCGAGAGCTTTTGCGTAATCAAAGATGAGGTCAAAAAAAGTAAAAGAAAAACGATTTACAATGAAAGCATATATGTTTTTCTACCTATATAATACTATTTTACCTTTAATAATACTCCGTAATACATAGATTAAGATTATATCGATAGTTTCATGAGTAATACATATATCTTATACCTTTGGTTAGGCCGCAAAAAATACAGCTCGAGGGCTACATGTGGCCCCAGGATTCATCCTGCGGCCCGCCATGGTCTATGGAAACTATTCTTATTCATGAAAATTAGTAATTACTTTATATATACGAAAACAATTGGCAATAAAAATTGGCAATTGAAGGAAAATCTAAAGATTATCCACGTCTCATCCAATCCCAAATTACAAGAAAGGGAAAAATCAAAAGAAAAAAAACAGGGCTATTTTTAACATGATAATAATACCCGATTACATAGTTTCCTTGATAAAATCCTCGATACTTTCTAAGTATTCTTATACTGAGGAGAAATTCAGGAAATAAATAGATAAATTTTTAATTAATCGCTTTCACTAAAGCTAGAAAATTCAAAATTTATAGAATATTTTGTATTTTTATGTTTAAACAACATTATTTGAAAATTATAAAAATAGCCTTTATTTTCCAAAATTCTTCATTTTTGCAGGCTAATACTCAGTAGTTCATGAAGTAGAATTCTAGTCGAAGTTAACTGGTTTTTTGTAGGAAAAGTAAGAAACTGTCGGCGAAGAACAAAGACCTTTGAGATAAAAACATCTGCATCGGAACTTGAGATCCTTGAGTGTTAGCGATGCATGGTTTTATTTAATGTGTTTTTACTCTTGGGCAGCGACAATCTCTGGCCGACGCAAACATGAATGGTATTCCCATCTTGCGGTTGAGTAATATCCGACCATATGGAGAAGCTCAACATCCTATCGCGAAAGGATTAGCATTTAATAGACTCAGCGCATCTTGAGCAATCGGTTTTCGGCATAACTTTCCGGATCTCCAGACACATTTCATCAAAACATGTACCCTGTTATCGATTGTTAGTTACCCATTCATTTGAAGAATACAATTTCATAACAACTAAATATTTTATTTGTATACTTAATTTGTGTTTTAATTAAAGCGCGGATTCTAAATTTAATCAAAAATAGAAGACATAATTATTTTAAATATAAATATAATACCATTTCTCCATTTCCAGAGATATCATAGAAGGAAATATAAAGTAATAAAAGCTCTTAATCGGAAGCTTTCTTAAATATTGATTTCCTGGAAAAACCTGGAGATCACAATACATATGTGAAATCAAAACAATTTTCAATGAAAGTTAATTATTTTTCTACTTATGGGACAAAATTCTCGTGACATTATCTAGAATTTAAATTGGAAGAATTTTAAATTATCATAATAAGCGGCCGCATGAAAAGTAGATAGAATTAAATTTACTACTGTACTAATGATATCCTAACTAATACGAAGAAAATACTATTTTTAGATTTAAATTTCGGCATCTATTTAAATATCCTTCAGGGGGAAGAGGAGATAAATCTGTCAGGCGTCAAACTCACGACCTTTTTGGAGATGTCCTTATAGTCACATTTTTAATGATACGTAGGTTAAGAATTCTACATCATCCCAAAAAGAGGATCAAAAGATTTTATGAAAATTGGCACAATGCATTCTCAGGAGGAAAAAAGGGGATTTTGAATATTCTGGGATCGAAGCCATGACAGCTGGGTCAGATATATATTTTTTCTGATATCTTGTTGTCAGATTCTATGTATCAAAAAATTAAAAAGCCATTCGTGCCAGTGGTTTCGGCTGTGGATCCATTTTGGCTGCTCCCTTTTTAAAATTTTAAGGGTATTATAATATTTAAGGCCATTATCTGTGAAAAATATTGCTCATAAACACCTATTTGGAGATTGACTCGTTATTCTTGTCTCGAAATGTATTCAACTAGCAAATTTCATTGAATCCTGCGCTTCCGGCATTTGATACTCTCCTTGTTTGAGTTTTGAGCACGGCAAACACCCTCGGCCAAGGTTTCCAGTCTCCCCCGACTTCTCGCGAAAGTGAGTATTGTTTCATAGGTTTTGCATATGAATGTTCCGAGGTATTAATCCTTTCCATTACAATCGGCGAGAAACATCTGCAAGCTAGAATATGCTGGAATAATGCGATGGATGGAGAAAATGATGTGACTCTAAAATCCCCGGATTAGCGAGGAAATTCCAGCAGTTATGCGAGGACGGTTGGAGAAACTGAGATAGGGAAGTGGTAAGGAATTCTCGTCGCGATAATTCCGCTCAAAAGGAGTTCCCATTCAACGGAATTGCTTTCGTAGGATTCCGTCATCGCCGGAATTTCTTCCATCCGGCCGAGTTTATGCTAAGAAGATTAATTTTCTCTCTCGGCTTATTAGGTCCGAGAATAGCGAGACGGGGAAAGGGAGATAAAACAGTGGAAATAGATATTCCGACCAGTCAGAGGCATCTCGGCGACGACCGGAGGACGTAAGACATTAATGGAGCTATTACACAGCAAGAAAGTGTAATTATGTATTTGATAGCTAAATCGCTCGAAGATTCTCAATGGTGAAAGAAATGTGGATAAACAACACACCGAATTGCTTCGTAATTTTACGTTAAAAGACTGACAGACGCTTCCGAAATACCTTCTCCAATATGTAATAAATGTATAATAAATATATGCATATTCATAATTAATCTATACTGTGTCAGTCACCTCCGTAAGAAAAAATCCTAAGTTCCTCTTGCATTTTATCGATGACCCAATATCGTCACTAATATCCAATTAGAAGTGATGTTTTTGTTAAATTTCCCGAGCAAATTTAGAACATTAATTAATTTATAAAGATTAAGTTTAAGCTGATATAAATAAAATTGTTGCAATAACAGAAATTCAGATGCTTCGACTATTCCAAATTTCATTCATATCGATCCAGAAAAAAGGGCTCAAATAGAGCGTCAAATCTTATGTAACACCCTATGTAAATTTCGTCCTCATTGAAGGCATCTTCAGGGGTTAGAGTGGATTAGAGAACGACAACGCAAGACCCAAGAAGGAAGGCGAGAATCAATTGAGTAACGAAATCAAGTAACCTATATAGAGTTTAATAAAGTCATGATCAATATTCATCCTTTTTCCTTCCATAATCTTGACATAGCCAATTGTTACTGGAGTTGGTAATAGCGCTCCCACGGATTTTCGTCTTGTAGAAATCTAACACAGTATACAGTACCATAAAACGCTGCCGTCAGACACGTTCAGATAGTTAATTATTAATTACTGAAAGGATTGTATCGCTCTTTAGAAATGTGCTCCGATGCCCCATGGAATTTGCGCTTATTTTTACATCTACTTGAAACTTGATTACATCAATGAACATGCATGTATTCTGTGAACTGTAAATAATGCGTTAATATTAAACTTTCAGTTAAATTTGATGAAAAATGTCTGATATAAGACTCAAATCGATATTTAAGTTGAAACTCACCGAAGAGGGCTCCCTGATAGCCAAAGGGATAGCACGATAGCCTATGATGAAAGCGGTCCCGGATTCGATTCTCGAAAGGGTCCATATGTGCGAAATGACCTTAGATGTCAAAACACTGTTAACAACACCAAAACTAATTCTCCAAAGTCACTTTGTCATTTGGTTGATATTTGTAATCAAAGTTGATAGAACATCAATAATGATAGAGATTCAGTATCTGAGGAAAATATTTGAGAAGCATTCGCTATTCATAATTGCGTCACAGTGAAAATATTGTCTCAAGAATAGGTATATCCAGTTTTGGTGAAAAATAAAAAGCTTATTAAATTTTATTTCTATCTATTTAAATTTTCCCGGAGCGTTTGAGCATCTATGATTTTCGATCGGTTTAGTATTTATTGAGGTTGAGTTCCTCTGATTTATAAATATTCTCAAAGCCTTCTTATTAAATTAGAAAAAGAATTCGTGTATTCTGTCGTGGAGATATCTTTATTTCGAATTTACCGTTGCCCATCTACCATGGAACAATCTAACCAAAGCGGAAGAAAATTTCAGTTTCTTTCCTTCACGCTAATTACTCAATATCCTTCATTACAGTAGCTGCAGGATCGACTCATATTTTTTGGAGTATAAATAGAGTATAGTATCTAAAGAATTTCACCTCCGTGCTCTTAATATAAAACACACTAGATTAGATCTAATTTGGGCGATGAAAAGTATTATGAAAATCGCATAATTCCATATCTCAAAAGCATGGTCATTTCCTTTCGTATGAGCATGATTCAGGATGTTTACGGTTTGTAGATTCTGAGATAAGATCGGAAAGCAAATCTGGCCCCTCTGATATGTAAGACGCCTTGAATTGTGCTTTCTCCTTACATTCCTTGTTTTTCATCTCATACGAAGTCTCAAAAATTTCTCCTTTGCTATTAGTACTCTTTTACTTTTACTAGCTATCTACTACTACTACTAATACTACTACTCTTTTACTTTTACTAACTATCATACTATCACGCAAAAATTTTCCTGTACATCGAATGATAAAATATCTTTAAAGATAATTGAATTTGAATTGAAAAAGCCCAACGTCTTTTAACTTGATCTAAAATTTCATATTTAGGATAATTTCCAAAAATTAAAGTAAAAAATCGAAATCAGTATTTTACAGAAAAATCTTATCGTTAAATTTAATCAATAAAAATTTATGAATTAAATTTGACCATTGAAATAATAATTCCTAACCATTATACGAGAATAAATTATTCATCATGTATGTAATTTCGTTGTTTCGTAGAGTATATAAGGCTGAAATTGTCGGTGAATCGATTGAATACATTTCCAAAGCCATACAACTTCCTATACATTTTCAAACGTTCGATAATTTTAAAACCGAATTCCAAGGGTGATAATTGAAATTTTCTTCGTTCCTGTAAATTTTTCAAAGATAAAATATTTTTCTTAGATCTAAGCCTCTTATGGATATTTTGACTCAGGTAAAAACTTTCAGCTGATACCCTTTGCTGCATATTAAAGAGAAAATTTCTCCCACAGCTTTTCTTTAGAATGTCATTAGTAAGGTTATATATGATCTCGCAAATTTCCCCCAGCTATTTCCATGCCAAATTTTACTAAAATTAATTAATTTAATAATTTTCCCCATTGTATATTTGCTAAGTTAACGATACGACTGTGGAACTGGTATTATAAAAACAATCACAATTAAAACGGATGACTAATAAGGAAAGGTTGCTTTCTAAAAATAAGAGTAGACCAACTAGCACGAATTCTTCATCTAATTCATGTCCCAGAGCGAGGATAAGTGGAAAGTTTTAATGAAAATAGGAGTATTTAATAATTAAGTTCTTATTCTAAGATTATACTCGCCGTCTCTAAACTTATTGAAATTTTCTGTAATCAACGTCGAGATATTCCATGAATTCCTTTAGTTGATACTGAAGAGGAGGGGCGTATAAAGACTGAGGATTAAAAAAAAACTCTTTGAAAAGAAGTACAAATGTGGATGAAGTCAAAAGATTTGAAATTTTTGAGGAATATCGTGTATACAAGATGCTTTTCGCTTGCTACTCCAAATAGGAATAGAGTGGAGAATATGTAATGAATTCATTTACGTATATTATTCTCAAACTCATACGTATATTAACCACATCAAATCCAATGTATATCTAGACCAAATAAGTCGAATTGAATCATTGGGAGATTTATGATGACCGAATCTGTTCGAATAATTTTATGAGGACTTCACGAGGATATTCTGTATTTCGTGCACCCGCACGCATAAATACGTGGGAGTTGGGACGGCGGGATATTTCATCCCACGGAATTTTACGTCCTTTTCCTGTCCCTTCCCCTTTTAGCCTTCCGAAAATTACTTAATTTGCCTCTATACTGTGTTAAAAATAAAGCTAACCCAGCCCCTAAGTCCAGCCGAGTTTCTCACAATTTATCGATTGCTTTGTGTTCTGGGTCCCGTACCTGGACTTAATGAGTGTCCGCTCCTGCCAGTCTCTTCGCCCTTTTAAGGTGTCTATTAATAATTTTTAGGATGGGAACGAATCCAGTTTTCGTATTTTAAATTTCTGTCAGTTGTTTGCCGTTGTCATTTGTTTTTATCAATAGTATAATAATGTAAACATAATTTACAAGCCAAACATTATTTATGACCAGAAACAGGTTCCAAAAATGTCATTACGCTATTTTAAAGTTTTTCCTTCGAAAGGATTTTATATAAGATTATATTTGCAATTCCAACCCTGATTATCTTCGAAAACTAAATTTATATATAATATTATTTTCCTGTAAATTTCGAATAGAATTTTATCTGTGAGAACTAAAATGTTTAATATAATAAAATCATCGATGAAAAATAATCTAAAACTAATTCAATAAGTATGTATTATTATTCAGATCCATCCTTACACTATAAATTTCAGTAAAACTGCTTCCCTTCGAGATAATCAAGATATTTACTATTTTTATTCACAATATTCCGCCATACTTTTATATCTTTGCATATAATTTCTTATTCAAACGCATCCATACGTGTTTTCGTACATTCCCTATTACGTATATCTCTTCCTTTCATCCGAATCTCTTTCATTACTTCCGGACAACTTTTCTCCCTCTACTGCAACTCACATCCACCTCATACATTATCTGAATCACTGTTCCACCATCCTGTCCGTATGTCCAAACCAACGTATAATAATCCAATCAATACTGGTTTTGAACGTTCTATTGGTCTACTATATACTTATTCATTACCTCGCGATGACGGATTAAGTATTTTCTGCTTCCTTCATTAATGGTCCTAATACAATTCCATTCAGCTCCATTCGAATTACTCATTAGCTTCTCCTAATAACCAAGTACAATAATGCATGCACTATAGTCCTTTTATTTGGTTGCTATTTCTATTTATTTATTATTGAATTTAATGACTGAAAATCATCCGAATATTTTATTTAATGTTTCACAAACAATAAATAGAAATTGGACCCAGAGACAAGGGTTTTAAAAAGTAGTCTGAATGGCGAAATTGTAGGTAAATTAATTTATCATTTATGCCATTAGATTTTTACTAATAATATGTCCGCGTTATCCCAAAGAAATGAGTATTTTTGCGTTGTTTTAGAGAGGATAAGTGAATTTGGAATGACAGGAAAAATATATGATGAAAGTAACTATAGTCCTTAAATGAGAAAAACACCGGAGGATAGCTGTATAGTTATTATAGTATAGTTATTTTAGTGTATTCGATGGTATTCTGCAGAGAATTTTGGGGATAAAAGGAAATGCAAGAAAAGATGTATATACGAATTTTCACAATGAGATAAAAGACAATGGAGATTTTCATTTACACATTCTAACATAAATACGAAAATAACAGTTGGCGCGCCTCTAAAAAGGAAATATCGTAATTCTATATATGCATGTATCAGTTTCTAAAAATAATTGCACACTTGGTGATAATTCGAAGATAGATAACCCCTTAACTTGTGCCTGCCATGACATCGATTCGTATGTCAACACGAAATCAGCTACAGCTAAAGTTCGTGTATGGCCGAGTTAGCAAATCGATTTCAACTTTTTGTTTCACAGATCCTACACTTCGTATTATTTGAAATTACATACTGTTTGTATTATAACGCGTTCAAAAAAAAAGCTGAAATAATGCAGAAGCAGTTTCGTGAGTCGACGTCCATTGAGTCATGAGGACGTCATTTGGTGAAATATCGAATTCGTTCCAAGTTTACCCTGTGTAGCGAAACGAGTGAGAGCGTTATTATCAACAACTCCTCGAGGTCCATAAACAAAGAGACGAGAAGAAGCGCAAACGGGCGGATGTTGGAGAAGTAAATCAGATAAAAAAATCGGGTGTTGAGGGAAAGCCAAGGCTGGGGTCCTCATCAAGGACAGCAATCCGAAAATTAAGAAGATCGCCACAGCATTAAACGATGTCAGCAAAATGAGAAATATTTCACCCGTAACATTCTCATCTCGGCAGTGACAAAGAAAAAGCCGAAAATCAATCAAGAGCTTTCCGTTTGGGCGACCGCATGGTTGAAATCGAAAAGAGAAGGTCCCTATCAAAGAAGAATACAATAGACCTCTTTGGCATCGATTATGTGGGACTGATTGCACTCTCGTGTTCAATTGACAGATATAAGCCCTGTATATTATGACTGAGTTTATAGAATACAATATTACAAAAGAAAATACATAATTAAAGTATCAGAAGTCTGATTGCTGTAGTCGAATTACCAAAATGCGGGGTCTTTCAAAAAGAATTAACCAATTTCATGAAGTTATATTTTACCATAGTACACTGTGATTTTGCCAAGACTTAGAAAGCTATTTTTACTAAAAATTAAAATTTCAGGAAATTATGTTTTATTAATCTTGGAATCGATTCATTCTTTTTGAAAGACCCTGTATATCGTAGAAAGATTCCAGAAGCATCATTGAGAAAAAGGATGTGATTGTATGCCTAATCGATTTCTGCAAACTCGCCGCTTTTTGAGTGGTTAGCTTCTTACTAGTTTCCAATATTGTATCTGGAACCACAGTACTAATTTCCAGTACTGTATCTGCTATAATTTATTTGATGCAAAAGCTTCTAAGGCTCGACAGTTCTAGTTCTAAGTTCTAAAGTTCTCTACATATCATAGGACCGATATTCTATACATCTGAGATCCTGTGCAACTGTGACGGGAATAAAACATGAATAATATCGCGCTATCATTACCGCTCCAAAAAGGTTGAAAAATCAAGCGTATGTATGTACGTCGAGTGTGAACCGAAATCTGACTGATATAAAAATACCATCGTGTATGCGAATTTGTTCATACAAAATGGATAGAATTTGATGAAAAATACGGCGATTCTCAACTCGAAATTAGATTGCGGTCGCGGATTAAAAAATTAATTCTAATCCAAATTGCAGAGAAGCGAGTCGTATAGAATCCTCAGTCCGAAGAGATTCGAAAACAGGGACCGCAACAATGAAGTTCATGAATAGGGGTAATGGGGGTAATGAATGAATGGGGTAAGTCATCTTACCTCTTTTAGAGGGATTCCGTCTTCTGATTTTGAAAAAACTGAGGGATTACGAATTTGGGTGGTGTTGCGAGCTCGGGCACCACGAGAGATACACTGTGACTGTGGATGTTCTTGGATGTGCCAATGGAGGGAGGAGGGGAGGTCGAGAGGTCGGGGAAGAAGTGGGGGAAGAGACGGAGGCGGATTTCATAGGGTTGGGGAATAACGTAGGAGTCAGAGATCTTGGAGGGTAAGCAGAAGGAATCTGTGGCGAGGGGAGATAAGTGTGAGGATGAGATAAGATGTGGTCCGAAAGAGGAGGGGAAATAAAAGAGATGAGTGGGAGGCAAAGAGACAGACGAGTGACTGGACAAAATTAAGACTTCGCTCAACAACCTAATTCTTTATCTATTTGATATTTGGATCTTTTCGTACTATGTTTAAAATTATAATTTCCTAAAGATTGCTATTGTTTTCTGTTCACTAGTGAATGATCGAAATGTGCTTATTTACTGATTTCATTTTATGCAATTCTGTCATATTATTTGCTCCTGTGATTTCAATGTCATGCACAGTTTTCCGTTACATCTTTTAGCTTTTACTATCTCTAGGTTTGCGTAGGTCTTTCACAACAACCTTCTTTGTGAGCGTATTTCTGCTCTAGATCTTTTTCCGTAAGATCATACCCTAGGTTTTTATACATACACTCCTAAAAGTTTTTCCTCTATTTTTATTTACACATACATTGATTATATCATATTGTCGTCAATGACGACATGTTAGATGGAAAAAGAAACGTTTTAGTCTCAATCTCGCCTAAAGAAATACCTTTAATAATCTTGCAAATCGTTAGTTTTTTTTCGAATCTAGTCCATAATATCTGCTCGGATAATTTGTGCCAAAAATTGATCGTTCTTTCATTTTCATAACTGCCTCATATCGCAATAATCATGCAAAATTCTCTAGTCAAGTTTTAATGCCGTGAATAATGAGTGATGAAGCGAGCACAACTTGGATAAGTTAGATTTTATTATGACGTAGATAAGTTTTTGGCCCTCAATGAGGCAAGCAACGCCTCTGGTACTTTGTCATTTTGGTTCACGATTGTGCATCCTGAAACAGAAGATCAAAATTTGTTTTTCACATTTTCATGTTTATCATTCAGTGACATGTAGTTATAGATTTTCAGGATACAGATTTTCGTAGATTCTAAGTCACCAATGCTACACTTTGAAAAAATTCTAACGTGAGTGGAAATAACTTATACCATTCAGAATTAGACGAAATGTCTACAGATTTCATAGTCTTCCGTAAAATAACTACATAGTGTTCTGTCCTTTTCTTTACCCCATTTATGGTAGGTTTTATTAAGAGGCTGACCTATGAATAAATAAACAGCAGTATTTTTCGATTATTCCCATTATTTTCATCACTCCTATGTACGTTGTTTTCGGCAACGTGGATTTTTTCTTTGAAAAACTGAAGTGTTACTAATATAATCTCTAATTATTTAATTATTATTATTTTATACTTATTATTTAATTAATTTTCTTATTAGAAACCATAACCGTCACAGAAATTGCCTCTTGATCAAGCTTTGTTTTTTATAAATACGTAATTTTGCTTTCCACTTCTATTTTGTTCTCTTGGAATATTCCCTCTTGTACCGCTTGAGGGACACAGAAAATAAATTGTATTCCCTTAAACCATTTCCAAGGTAACGTTGAAGCACGCCGCGTGCCAGCTGTTCGTGAGAGCTTTTGCTGAGCGCTTTCTACACTTTGCTGAAACAGACTGACTGGTCGCACGCATGAGGTTTGTATCCTAATATAATCACTATTACCTCTCATTTTCGAAGATGGTGACTGGAAATTCTTTAGGATATAATTGTCCATTTGAATTACAGTGCCAAGTGATTCGAATTTGTGAAACTTTAATTCTAGTATCTTTACTCATCGTGATGTAGTTTTTCAATCTAGTTTTTTTTCAAAATTATTGATGAGGTAACGCAATGTTTTTTCTGCAAATTTCAATCCAGATTATCTGTTGCTGCCCAAATGATCTCCGCCTTAGCTATATCGCCTTGGATCGACGTAGGGCATTCGACTTGCCACCATCTCTCCATGCTTAGATACTGGGACGCCCCCTCTGGAATGACGCAGGTATTCCATGTGCATATTTATCGGACCACAGAAATCATCAGGTGTTCGAAATATTTAAAGGAGTTCAAAATACCGGTATGAGAATTATTGAGTAGTAATGTCTGATACGTTTACTGTAAAAGTTATGACTCTGACGCTTAATTCTAACATTAAATAATATTGCCTGTTGTTCCTCTATTCCTTCATTATGTCCTTCAGCCTACTGCTATTTCATGGAACCTTCCGTATCAGCGCTTTAAAGACTATTCTGCACCCCAAACGATGTTTCTACGGAATTGGAATACCTGAAAGGTTTGTAAATTCAACTACAAGTACAGAACTTATCTGCATCTTGATAAATGGAATCTGTTTCATACGTTTTTTTTTATAAAATAAGGGTCTCATATTGAAAAAAATATTAATTCATTTTCATATGGCAGAAGATATATATGTAAAAAAATTAGCTAATTCTTTTTTGTTTCTTATTTCATAGGCGTAAGTAAGCAGAGAAGGTGGACCCATTGAAATCTGCACCATAGCATTCTTCAATAGGTGGAAGATCGCCATGACTGGAGATGTAGTAATTTGAAAGTGCCCTATGTCCTAAGTTCGACACAAGATAAGGTACCTCAAATGTACGTTAATTTTCAACCGCTCGTTGTAGTCCACTTTGTGCAAATGTTTCTAATTCATCTTCATCTGAATATTTTCTCGTGAATATAAAAATCCATCATATATTTTGTATATAAAATAGTTTTTATACAAAATAGCTTTAGATATTCATCCTATATCTTCAGTGAAATTTCTTTAGCCTTCTAAAGGAGAGGATATGAGTCAGAGTCATATGAGGGAGAGCTGTGAAAGTCGTTAAGATCCCCTCGCCTATTAGATTAGAGGAATTAGATAATTATAATTAAATTAGAAATAATCTTCATTTTATTATTTGGGGTTTTTGGCTTCTCTAAATTTGACGTCGAAATGATGTACATATAAATGTTGATAGTAAGCCAACAGACTTGTCCTACACATGAGCTTGATAATTTGTAATTGAAGATGAATTTTATTTTTTAAGTTGGGCCCTCGGTATCCCCGTCGTCTGTGGCCCTGCGAATCCTAGAGACTCTGATGACCCTCATCTATTTGCTCGAATTTACATTATTTCTCACTGTGGCATTCATGGTTTTTTCATGGAAATAGATTTATCATTTACTTAGTTTAACAGTATTGTGATTATTACGTCATTACATCCCCTTGGTAATTTCTCTCTTTCGAAACTAATCTTTTTCATACTAGAATTCATAATTTTTTGTGTATTAAAATATCACTTTCCTTAAAATTATTAAGTTTTGACCTCTCCTCTCCTTTTGCTGTATTGCAGCATTGGTAGTATTTGACATGTTTTATATACAAATAATTGTTTCTACCTCTCTTATTTCATTGAGTTTTCATCATCTCTGTGTACGGAAGATATAATGAAGATTTTGAAATAAGTTGAGTTTCAATCTCATCGTGTTGAAGATATTTTCTTATCTAATATACCCTTCTCTTGGTCAAGGGTGTCCATATAAAACATTTTGAGACGAAAGCTGCATAAGTTTGCATAAAGAGCAGATGGGCAACATTTGTGATACATCATGCTTATTATGTAATCACCGGACTAGCTTTAATGTCTTAGAATATATTTCGAACACATCATAAATGCTCGAAAGAAAAACAAAGTAAAATAATAAACTTTTCACCATTACGGTGATTCCATCAAGTTTATTCGCTGGCCATATTGAAAACCTTTGCGGCTGTGGTTAACAAATGCTTAAGGTGAAACAGATCTGGCTGAACCTCCCCGGTTAACTCCAAATATTCTCTAACTGAAACATCTGATAATGTATGATATATATATTATCAGATGTTCCTAACAATTATCTAATCAGACTGAAATAGCTCAACGAAATATAACCCGTCGAGGAAATGTTTTCATTCGAGGAAATGCCCATTTTAAGCAACACTACATAGATCGGATGATAAAAAGCGAAGCTTTCTCTAATGTATGTATGTACGTCTACTCATATGGTTCAAAGACAAGGTGGCTACAGCCATTTGTATTAAGTATCAAATTTAATCAACTAATTTTTAGTAGTATTTATATCAAGTATAATTAACAAGTCATTCATTCAATGGTGACACAAATTTTTCGAGAGAAATAATCAGTGTTGAAAACTTTGCGAAGTTAAAACCAATTTAAGAATATCTCATTGGTTACCAACCGATTTGCGGTAGAATACCGGCAATTTAGAATGATATATAATTCTCACTAAACCTCTTTATCTTTTCTTATAGGTAAAGGCTCATGATTCCGGTAGACATATCCTGGAATCTGAATAATACGAAGACGTGATGAGGAGCTTGTTGCTGGCATCCTGTAAAGAAATGAGCGCTTGAGATATTACACTTCTGATTTTTTGTTCTAGATATAGTTACTGTATACTGTATCTCATAAATATCAAAATGTATTTTACCATTAATGTAACATATATGTCATGCCTGCTTTTTCCTATCCTATTGCTGCATCAGTGTACTGATAATGTTCTCTAATTAAAAATAAAGTATGTCAATGTTAAGTTTGTTTTTATAAAAAATTCCCTTTACTTTAAAATGTTTTCGTATGATAAACAGAAAATTGAAATCTCTAAGTTATGTATATTTATATCACTAGAAATTCCGTGTAAAATCGTTAAAAATAAAAAAAATTACGTCGCCGAAAAATGATCACTGTGTAAGTTTAGTTATTTGATAAAAGAGAGCGTAAAAATAAAGTACTTATTTCGAGTAGTACAAAAGGTGAAAGATTTAAAAATATGAATCAAAAATAAAATTTATAAATTTTCATAATTCGTATTCGGCGCCAGGTAAATGCGAAATGCATATTGGGTATGAAAATTTACGATAGTCATCTTTCACTCCGTCATGGAGTTTAATCCCGAGAAAAAATACAAACTCAAAATGGCGTGATTTTGGGAAATATAAACGGAAAATAAAATATTAAATTTAAATTATTTGAATGCGCGCTCAGAAGCGGATACGTCATAAAACGTCACACGTCTTAGTGACGTCGAAAACTTTCACTTTCGAGAAAGGGTTAAGTTGGGCTCAAAGGGTTAAACTCGCAGAGCTTATTCGTAAATTTCGAAAAAAGGGTTAAAATTGGCGATTTTGCCCTTGAATGACCTCTAAATTCTGAATTCGGCCTTCAAAAAATGCAGGAAAATTCCGCAAGGACGCGAGGGCGCTGCATGTCCTATTCAGTAATTAGGATATGTAAAGCAAATATAAGGTAATTGTGAAGTGAAGTGCTGGCGGAGTGCAAGAGTGTTAGATTCGAAAATATAGGGTCCGGGATCTAATCCAGACGAAGTCGTATTTTTTTTCTTTCTATCAAGACTAAGCTTACAATATGACACTCATAATACGGTTATTTTCAATAGAATTCCTATGATAATTTTAGAAATTATATACTTTAAAATATTTATGCTTAATCTACTACGAATAATATTCTGCTGTTTTATCCAAAGAAGACAGGAAATTAGAAAGCCATAAACTATCTTAAATGTTCACGTTAATTAAGCTGCCTTATTTCCCGTTCGTCGAAATGATTAACTAGAGGATATGCATTCGCAGGTCTTGCCGACTATAGCATACATTGAGAGAATTATAGTTTTAACTTGAGCAATCTTTAATTGACATTTATAAAGCGTATACACATAACATATTCCTTGTCCACAAAAATTTCAATCATTCCCATTCCTCGGATTTCGAAATGAAAAGATCAGCTCTCGATATTCTCATGAGATTTCTCCGTTCACTCACAAGTTGTACCTGTAAAGAAAGCATTTTTTTTATTTCAGTACAGGTACCTAGAAATCTCAATTATATCCCTTTTGTGTCTCTTTGCTGATGGCATATAATGCTAAATATTTGCTAATAAAAGCTTACGACAAATTTCCAAAATAAATATCCATTAGCGATATCGGTAAAGAACCAGAATTTCGATATGCTTACTGGAAAAAATTATCAGAAATCTTTTTTATTTATTTAATTTATACACTCATTTTGTCATAGTGAATTTAAAACTTTATAATTCTTTTAAAAGGAAAAATTTTACATATCTGTTGACCGACTGTTTATTTTAAATTATAAAATTTCATTTAGGATTCACGCAGAGCACATAATAAATTTGTATTGAATATTTAACTGAGAAGATAAGATTGATAATTTAATTAAAAAATGTAGGAAAATTCGACCAAGAAGTGAAGGTATAGCTATTGATAACATTTAACAAATGGCTTTATGAGAATTCAAAGGAATTTCTACCACTTCAGCTTCAGTCAAGGATGGTAGGAAGTTTTCCAGCCACAAAAATATTGGCGAGAGCATTTCGAGAGGAAGTTTCAAAATAAGGAAAAAGTATTGGCTCTGAAGAAAATTTTATTTTCACCATAAATATACAGTCTTAAATAGTTCATCGAAATATTCATTGGAATCCTTGAGGAATCATCATTTGGTCTCAAATATTCTTCCTCGAAAAACGGCTCAGATTTCTGTCACTCTGCTTCAGAGCTGATGTTGAAATTGGTGTTCCATAGCTTTCTCCACATATCTTTCAGCTTGCAGTTTTACCTCGGTCCGAATCGGCCCAATACAGAATGAAAGAACCTTTATTGACTAACTTAAGGCTAAGTGGCCATCTCCTCCACTTAACCTAGCATGTCTTTAAAATATTAACGGTGATTAATGAAAACAAAAAAAGAAAGCAGTGTTGGAAAATATCCTTGCAGCTTACGGTTGACAAAGATAAACTCATACAGAAAAGGGAGGTGAAAATGTGGAGAAAAACAAAAAAATCAGTTCTACTACACAGATAAAACATAAAAAACGGAAGAGAAAATTCAAAATACCTAAATTAGAATATAAAGAAATAAAATTTGAAAAAGAGAAAGAAATTCATAAAAATAAGATTAATAACCATAATAAAACAACGAAGGTGCATACTTCAAATAACGCGATCAATGCATATAGATTACGATTATCAAATAATTATTTTTTCATCAACAAGGTTTTGAAAATATTCGAGGTTCGTATTAAGTCCGATTTAATGTAGGTGGTTGCAACTTTGTGCAACCTAATATTAATATATTTTATAACAATCACAGTTATATATATTTATATCTCATAATAACAATTTTTGCGTGTATACATTTTTAATATTTATATTTATCTGATGTCGGTAGCTGCTCATAAAAAATCCATTCGATCGATTTTTGAAAATTAATTTCACCCGCTTCCCGATAATCCCGAGTGCTCTAAAACTGAAGCCCGGATTATAGTATCCATGGAATCTTCAAGATAGGGGATCCGTAGATGGCCAAGAGACCTCTTGGTCTGCTTTTTATTCTAGTTATACATTAGTAGCTACTCTGATAACTATCAAATTGCGAGAGATCGGCAGCCACACCACTCGCATAAGAAATGTTGTAATCGACGAGGTATTTGAAAGGAAAAGAAAGTTTTCTTCTAAGAGTGCAACTTTAGAGGTTTATTCATCCAGCATCCTTCCTACCGCAGCGAGATAATTTCAAGCCTTATTATTCTTCATACACCCACAATATAACATCCTGCGCATTAGAGTTTGAAACGATCGGTGAAAACTGAGACGAAAAATCCATAGATCGAGAACTAGAAGTAGTTACCTAATTGTCGAAATTCAGGCACCCCCCGTTGAGCGCAGAAAAGAAAACAAATTTAACTGATGCTAAAATTATAAAAGATCCTGATATCAATCGAATCGAATTATTATACAAATTAAAATTTGCGGGTCGAATGATTTAGAAAAAAATGTAAAATGGTACGACGACTGGCCATTGGAGCTCAACCTAGACAAAGGTTCGGTAATTAATTTTATGGAAAGAAATTCCTTTTCCAATAATAATTCATTAGGGAAAACATATTCAACAGTCGATTCGGTAAAATATCTTGGAATAACCCTCACCAATAATTTAACTTGGGGTACCCACATCCATAATATATCTGAGCGAGCTCTTAAGAAACTCGGCCTCGTCAAAACAATAGTCGGTAGGAGCGAAGAAAAAGTCCGCGAGTGATGTTACTTTGCGCTAGCTAGGCCTCACCTCGAATATGCATGCAGTGTATTAAACCCTACAGAAAAGGGTTGTATTCGCGAAATAGAAAAGTTACAACGAAAGGCAACGTTTTGTAAAAAATTGCTATGCTAAATCGGTAAGCGTTACTCGGATGCTTCAGGAGGCAGGATGGATATCTTTAGAATAAAGAGGGCTCGATCAGAGATTTAATTTACTTGATAAATTCAGACAGAGCACGTTCATAGAAGATGTAACCGATATTATGCGCCCTCCTTGTTATATAGACCGTTCTGATACCACGAGAAAAATCAGAGAAACGGTAGATTCAAGAATTAATTTTTTTTCGAGAATGTTACGCGTAAATAATAGACTAGGAAAGTAGAGTAATGGTGCTTGCACTCCCTGCCATACGCCGAAAGGCGGCTTGCAGGGTACGTATGTAGATGAGTCTCAATTACCGGAGAAACTTCACTAAAGTTCAGTACAATAAAGAAATAAATTTCGTCTTTATTTTGGGCGAAATTGAGACTATTTAGACTGTTAGATTTGAATACAAATTGATAGAGAAAAGATTAATTTAGTTGTCTATTTAAAAAATATATTAAGTGAAGCTTAGGAAAAATAATCCTCTGCGGGAAAACACCCACATAGAAGGGGGACGTAAAATCCCTGCATAAACCTACTGAGTGAATTAACCAGAAAAAAACGAAAACTCTTAAAATAAGCTGGAATTAAGGAAACTGTAGAAATAATAAACACAAATTATATAAACTAACAAACTGGAAACTAAAATATCAGATAAAAACAGAGTTATAAATGTAAATTACACTATTTCAATTATTTGCTATCAAACATGTTAACTATGATAAGGTTAACGGTATGCAATGATTGAAAAATAGACCCCATCAATAACAGGACAAACAATTCGGTAAGGATCATGCAGAATCATGCCATAATTGTTATTGGTAGTAGTATTATGAAAAGTGCTTCAATAGCTGAGGCTGAGGTCATTTTGAACGTAGGCTTCCACCGGGAATAGAACCCGGGACCGCTTTCATTGAAGTCGAACGCGCTGCCCACACGGCTATCCGGGAACCCTCATAATTGTTATAAATGTCGTTTTCATAACATTACAGCCACGAAAAACGCTTAGATAAAAGAAAGTTAAGCTCAGTTTTCACAATCTTTATACTATTTTCTTATCTTATGAAAAATATTCCATTTATAGAAATGTGACAGGAGAGAATTTCTATTTGTGTTTGAATTTACAGACCAATCAGGAATTCGAATTCCATAAAAAGCTTTTCGGGGCACAGGAGATTCCTTGCCAGGTAATACGGAAGGTTGCCCAAGATATCTACAGGCTGAAGGACATCGTGAAAGCAGATGAGCACCAGAAAAGCACCATGCGATTCTATTTGAGAATTAAAATGAATCGTCAGTGTCATAATGTTTACACTATACATAACTTTTACACTAAACGTATCAGCCTTTACCTCTTAGTTCTTCACATATCTGCATTTTGAATTCCTTTAATTTGGAACACTGAGGGGGTCTGTCCGATAAATATGAGGACGAAATACGTACGTCGTTCCAGTATCTAAGCATGGAGAGATCGTGGCAAGTCAAATACTCTTCGCCGATTCCAGACTAAATAGCTATGACGGAGTTCACTGGATCAGCAACAGACAGTCGGGATTGAAATCTTTTAAAAAAAATCACAAATCAGTTACCAATTATATAGAAAACTGTGGCTACATAACTTTGAGTAAAGAAACAGGAATAAACGTTTCATAAATTCAAATCACTTAGCACTAGAAATCAATTCAGTAATTCTATTCTAACGAGCTTCCAGTTACCATCTGCAAAAATCATCAGTAATATGGATTATATTAGAAATAAACCTTACCACACAAGCGACCAGTCAATCCGATTCCGCAATGCGTAGAAAGCGCCCAGCAAAACAGCTGACACTCTCCAACCTTACCTTGGAAATGATTTAAGGGAATACGTTCCATCTTCTGAATCCCCCAAGCGGCACAAGCGCGAATCTTCCAAGAGGACAAAATAGAAATGGAAAGAAAAATAAAGTATTTATTAAAATCAAAAGTTGAACGAGAGATAAATTTCCTGGGACAAATCTATAAGATATTGATAGTTTCTTGAATTAAAAATAGCTCAGCGAATACATGAATTACACTTACACTTTCCAGTTGAAGAAAAATACCTACATGATGTATGAATGCGAAAAAATAAATGAAAACAGATCGGAAGCGATATAGAACAGAAACGTAGAAAATATAGAAAAATTATATAATTTGGAAAATAGGAATATTCAAAATACCGAAGATGAAATGATACGAAGAATATCAGTAAAATTCAGTTTCTTACTTTCAATAGCATGGATAACTTATTTCCGCCATCGAATCTATCCTTTATTTATACAGCAGGAAAGATTCTTAATATGCGAATTAATTTTTTGGCAACGCCATTCTCTTCACAGGAAATGAGATTCGCATGAGATTTCATTAGTTTCATCACTTTCATACCTTATTTTTATTTTCTTAGTAAAGCTTCTTTTTTGTTTATCGATTATACATAGAAACTAATTTCGTTTATTGTATTTTCAACATTCCCAATCATTATGATACTTTTCGCCGTCAGATATTTTTCAAACGAAGATTTTCTAGAATTAAAACATTTTTTCCGCTAAAGCTATTGATTTCGTAAACACGATAGAGGGACAATGTGTGAGAATTATTTTGAATACTACAACTGTTTCAAATTTCATCAAAATTGGTGTCTTCCTCTGGTTGGAAACAAAATTTAAAGAAACAGAATTTAAGTCTAAGCAGTGCTGTTAAAACTATGAAAATTAAACCTTTTAGGAGAAAATGCGTATATACTGGTCATATTGCATGTGTTGTATTTGCACATTTACAATTTGCATTAGCCATTGCTCAATTTTCAGGCTACTTTTAAAGACGTTAGGAATTCATTTAAAACTAATTGACATGAGACAAAACATACGTACAATTTTCTAGATTTTGCTAATGCGAACTGGTCTTTGGTGTGCTCAAAGTAAGTTTTATCACTTCCATTTCGTACCTAGATTAGATGCTGCCACTTAACAAAGAATGAGTATTTTGGGACCTCCAAGTGGCGCCCAGAGAATTTACCATGTCGTTGAATGCGATCGATAGCTAAGAGTGAGGAAAAATTACAAATAAGTGCGTAACAAAGGAGATGAGAGCAGTAGGTTCAACATAAAAAAATAGTTACAACAATCTGGATATGCTCCAACATTTTCTTTGAATTACTCAAGGAATATGGAAAGGATTTAAAATAAAGTACAACCAAAATTCCCTTTATATTCAATTAAATTTTATAACTAAAACAATCATTTATCATACATAACTTTCAGACTTTTTAAATTTATTTCTGTCTGCAATACATCCTCAAACTGCATTCCACGAAAGATCGAATTCACATATGAAAGGTAACGGTGATGTGCAAACTACGTCACCTAACGTACCATCTACATAAACATAACCACAGGATTCGTTATTTCGGCCATTCGGTTGATCTTTACCCCATTTTTGGTAGCCGGTTTCATTAAGAGGCTGACCTATGAATAAATAAACATCATTATGTTATGAAAAGATTACACATTTGATAATGTAAATGATAATATTGCGACGTCTATTACCAAATACTGTGATGAAGTTTTGACCCATTAAAGGGTCAGAAAAGCCAGCATATGCCTTTGGATTTTCAGGCTTGTAACTCGAGAATAAATTTTTTACTACAACAGCTTCATCCTCAGAATTTATGATAAGTAGATGTCCTCCTTCATTTTTGCATGTAGAAAGTGCGTCGAGGAATATTTTTGATATGTTCCAGTGAAATTTGTAGTAGCCTATCCCCGGGAACAGGATATAATCTTTGGGAACTTCTGGCGAATCTAAAATAGAAAATGCATTCGGAATCATTGGCAATATACATGTAGATTAAGGGGCGATCACCGAAGTCGCAAGCAGACGGTGCAAAAGTCTCCTTAATGAAATTCACTCCAGAACACCTCCTGAACAGATTATAACTCTATTAGATATTCCAAATAGCTAGGTTAGGTGTGTATATGTTGTGATTTAAATTAAATTGAATTTCGTAATATATTATAGATAAATTAATTTGGATAGCCAAGACGAAACTCAAAAGTCAATGGGAAATCTCGTTTTAGAAACGTTTCGGTAAATGCAGCAATGATGCAATATGCTATAACCAAGAGGGAACAAAGTCTTTCGGAAAAAGAGTTTTAGCAAATGTTTGAGACACACTTCGCGCTATACTCAGTACCCAGAGTAAAGTTGCCATGAAAGGTTTCGGAAAAATGCACCCAGAATATCATCAATGGAATGCTATGGATTCAACGAGCGTTATGTTGCGGTTCTTTATGAATCTTTTCGACCAAAATTTGTTTACTATAGTAGTCGATGCGAGTTGATCATACATCGTAGAATGCCATTTCATAGGTTGAGAAATGGACGGTTTTAAATTTCTTATTTTTACACAATCATATCTTGCAAAGCGATTGATGCTCATAAAAAATTTGTAAACAGCGGTACATCGTGTGAAGGAAAGGAACAGTATTCAGAGTTAAACACTGATGAAAAAATTTTATAATTTAAGACATCGTTCACACATCCGTCGCGAATTTCGTACTAACTTTTTTGTAGACGTTCATAGAGTTCTTAAGAAAAGAAAAAGACACATATTGCTTTTAAATGATTTCCTCGAATTCTGTATTAATGATAGCAATAAGTTTATATAAATCTTTTCCGAATGATTTCTAGAAATCTCCTGCATGGAAATCGCAACTGAATTGATAAACATCTCTCTTTCAAGCGTAATATAACATTAAATCTTTCAAGAAAATTTTATTTCCTGTCATTCAAATTTACGATAACAACATTCATGATGAACGGAAATCATTGGTAGACTTAAATGTTCGTGGAGGTCTAACTAACTGAGCGCGACCGAGAGGAAAACGGAAAGACGAAATATCTCCAACTCAGAATAAAAATAAGATTTTTGTTTGTAGTTTGGGAGCACTGTAACACTTTGTTTTCATTTCTATGTGAATTTCTCCTTTTAAGAGTAAGTAACTGTTACCTGTGATAGTTGCTTTTAGTTGGAATATTTTCCTTCCTCGAGTTTCGGACATTCCTTGCTTTAAGTCGATCTTCCAGTGGTCTCCGATCTTTGAAGGCTCCTCGCTGAAATGTACCTCAGTGATCAAGTGGCCTGTATAATTTCTCTTCCCTTTAATCAAAAGGTGTATCTCCTGATCTCTTTCCAGCGCTTGCTCATCACCTAGCACCAGGTGTATCAGAAAAAGAGTGAGAATTATGAAGGTCTGCGTATGCATTGCAAGGGAGCCAGCGTAAGAATAAAGTAAGATTGACGACGGACGAGCCCCAAGAAAAAAAATCACCATGTACAAAGTAAAAACGACACTCTTTGCAAAGTTTGTTTTTGCGTAACTTCCTCCTTGACCAGTTCAGCTTCTTATCTTTATGGTCGTATTTCTGAATATCTTTTATAATTCCTGAATATCTTATCAACGAAGTCCCGCCTTGCGACGTTATAAAATCTTACTTCTTGGCTGTTCAAATCCAAAAATGTAAAAAACCTTTATTTTCCTTCCGTAAAACGTGAGAGAGAAGATTTAGGAAGGATATTCGGTACTTCCAAATGGGCATCTACCTGACAGTATTTGATGTCGCTATGATTTTACATATTTACCGCAACACTCATTAGCTATAAAAGTCAGCAACAGTAATTAGAAAGGTACAGAGAAACAAGGAAAAGATAAAGATAATTTTCTGCTAGGCAAAAGTTATGAAGAATAAGAGGAAGCCCTAGTTTCCAAGTTTTAATTCCCTTGTTTAGTTCACAATGAGAACAATGAATCAAAATAATAATGCATGGAGAGAAAGTGACATTTGCCTTATGATTATATAGATTATTGAAACTTCCTGGAAGCAGATGCAAGTGTATACAGTGTAGACCTTTCACTTGAGCAAAAATTGCAGAATTGCAAAATATATTTCATTGACCATTGACTTTAAATATATCAGAATATTTACATGAATTTACAGATTTTCATGACTTACATAATATATTTTAGCATATAAAACTAGTGGAATTAGTCTTCCTTTCCATTTAATTTAAATGGGGGAATCAAATTGAAAAAGAAAAAAATCACCAACTTATGTAACATCCATGGTTTCCTATCCCAAAGGAATCCACCCCAGGTATCAACTGGACTCTGCACACCACTGTCCCCTTTATATATTGAGGCATAAGAATACTTAAAACCATCCCAGTATGGAAGTATTTATACAAGGTAACTTAATACTGATTCTACTATTGAGTAATTCATACATTAATCCTGTCACACAAACAAACTTTCTTGATTTATGAAATATATCTTGAAGAATGTTGACTAATTCATTTGGTAGTTGAGGTTTTAGTTTACATGTTTAGATAACTGATACTCAAGGCAAATAATAAGGCAGGAGGTGCCTTGGGGTAATATTATATTTAGGCTGTCACAAAATTTAAAAATATACAATCATAATAATTGAATATACATAGAGTGAGTGATCATAGTATGATTGTATATTCACATGAAAGTACTTCCATGGAAGCAAGACTAATCAAGGTAATTAAACCATCAGTCATTCGATGAAGTCACACCTTCGCACAAATTTCATCAGAAATAACATAGCCAGATGGTAATTATGTGGGAGTCATGGCGTGTACATTGATTCCAGTGCAGATTATAAAGGGCTTATATTAAGGTCAGACCTGGTACGCCTTGATTCAGATAACTTCCATGATGACCATTATGCCCATGAGCACCAATAATATATATAATGATCATACAAGTTTGAAAGAATTTAAGATTATATTAAATATTTCAAATTACTAAATAATTGAAAAGAATCTCAAATGATTGATGTACCATAGTTTATAGTAAAATCTACAATATGAGTACAAACTACACTTCTTCATCTGCCCTTCTGCAATCTTATGGATAGGACCCAATTTCATAATTAAAGTAGATGCAAATGAATGCCTTGCTCATTTATAAAAAAGAGACTAGACAAACGTGTTGAAATATTTATTTCAGCGGTTTAGGAGAATAACATTCACCAATAGAAATTGATTTAATATTTTCTTTCTGATTGATAATTTGATTACAATCAAAAATTTAATCCATCTCAAATCCTAAATAATTAATAAATAAATCCTAATAATTGTTGAAGTGCATTGAAAATCTTCAATATTTATACAATCCACCATTAATTTTTATTTTTCTTAGCTGTACTCATAGGAAAATAGTAATGGTAACATTCATCACAAGTTTTTATACATATATTTCATCAAATTTGAAATTGTATGTAGAGACAAGGCCACAAAACAATTTATCCAAAAACTGGCCAAGTATGAAGAGGGTAGGCACATTTGTTATCAAATATCAATACCTACAAAATCAACTTCTTTTGGAGTAAAGTAACAGACAGAACTTAGAAGGCTATACATATGAAAATGCTGGTGAATGCAAGGTAGGTGAAGATCTGCAAAGTTTCTAAATTGCAACTCAAATGCCGCAATAATGAACTCATATCAAAATCTCTACATCTAAGTTGAACTATAACAACACATAGATCAAAGAATAAAGACCTGAATGCTCTGCTGGTTCATCAAACAGAGAATAAGTATATAATTGTAACCACATCTTTACCGACTTGTTTAACAACTATTTTATACCCAAAGTTGAAGGGCACGAAGAGCCAAAGGGACCAAGATTAAAGGTTCTTTCACCCATAGGTCACAATACCACTGTCTTGATTCAACCAATATATGAGGAGATATATTCTACATTCAAGTCCCACTACAGCAAGAGAACATTTCAATTCATTTGGGACGAATTTAATATTTGAGGATAACACTGTATTGCTGAAAGATAAAACCCTAAGCAAAGATGAAGTATTAGAGATCATACAAGGGATCATATTCCTAAGAAAATGGCGATAAGTAAAAACCTGAATGATTTTTGATTGACTGATACTCACTTTCATTGTCAATCCAAAAGAACTTCCAATGCATAAAATTAATGCTCATAACATTCCAATCTAGATGGTATAATAGAGATACTAGGAAAGCGTTAAAGAAACAAAGACGATTGCATTTGAAATTAAAAACCGTTATGAGGCTTCCTAACAACATAATAACGGATCAGGTAAAGGCCGAATATAAACGAGTAAAATCAGAAACAAAACGAATAATGCGTGATGCCCTCCGTCAATTTAAAAGGAAAGTTTTATACGAATACTTAGACGAGGACCCAAAAGCTTTTTGGTCGTACGTGCGTGAGGTCCAAGGTAAAGTTCAAACCGTAAGTTCGTTAAAAGATAACAGCGGCAATGTAATTAACGATTCTAAGGAAAAAGCGAACATCTTAAATGAATATTTCCATAGCGTATTTACGTCCGATATTACATTAGGCGCCCTACCAGTAGTTAATAAAGCAGAAACAATGTCGAATATCACATTCAGGGAAGACGGAATTATTAAACTTTTACGGCAGATTAAGCCAAATAAAGCTCCTGGTCCTGAGGATATACCAGCTCGAGTATTTAAAGAATTAGCAGAGAGCATAGGCCCCTTTCTTAAAGTAATATTTGAAAAATCTATAAGCGAAGGTAAGGTCCCAAAAGATTGGAAAATTGCAAATGTCACCCCAATTTTTAAAAGCGGCGTAAAAGATGATCCATCGAATTATAGGCCCATTTCGTTAACTTCATTGAGTGGTAAAATAATGGAACATATAATTACTAGTTCCTTAATGGGTTTTCTCGAAACCTCTAAATTCATTGTTAAGAATCAACATGGTTTTCGTAAGACACGTTCCTGCGAGTCACAGTTAGCGTTATTAATTCACGATATCTTGAAATCGGCCGAAAGTAAAAGACAAGTCGATGCAATATTTTTGGATTTTCGGAAAGCGTTCGATAAAGTCCCACATCGTAAATTGTTGTACAAATTAAAACTTGCGGGCATCAACGAACAAGTAATAAGTTGGATAAAAGATTTCCTGTCCGATAGAGAACAACGAGTAGTATTAGATGGTATTAGTTCCAACCTAGTCAAGGTGACCTCAGGCGTCCCACAAGGAAGCGTAATCGGGCCATTATTATTCTTAATATACATTAACGATCTTAATGAACACATCGACAGTAACGTTAGAATATTTGCGGACGACACGGTTATTTACAGAGAAATAAAAAGTAATGACGATAGATTAAGCCTGTCGAATGACTTAGATAAAATAGTAAAATGGTGCGACGACTGGCAATTGGAGCTCAACGTAGATAAATGTTCAGTAGTTAATTTTTTCGAAAGAAAATCCTTTGCCAATCATAATTCATATAGCCTTCGAGGGAAAACATTATCAACTGTCGATTCGGTAAAATATCTCGGAATAACCCTCACGAATAACTTAACTTGGGGTACCCACATCCATAACATATGTGGGCGAGCTCTTAAGAAACTAGGCTTCGTCAAAAGAATAGTCGGTAAAAGCGAAGAAAAAGTCCGCGAGCGATGTTACTTTGCGCTAGTGAGGCCTCACCTCGAGTACGCATGCAGTGTATGGGACCCTGCTGAAAAGTGTTGTATTCGCGAGATAGAAAAGGTACAAAGAAAGGCAATACGCTTCGTAAAAAATTGCTATGATAAATCGGTAAGTGTTACTCGGATGCTTCAGGAGGCAGGATGGGAATCTTTAGAAGAAAGAAGGCTCAATCAGAGATTTAAATTACTCGATAAATTCAGACAGAGCACGTTCATAGAAGATGTAGCCGAGATTATGCGCCCTCCTTGCTTTATAGGCCGTTCTGATCCAGCGAGAAAGATCAGAGAAATAGATGCTAAAACCAGTCGATACAAGAATTCTTTTTTTCCCAGAACAATACGCGAAAATAATCGACTGGGCAAATAGAGTCCTGGTGCTTGCACCCCCTGCCACACGCCGGAAGGCGGCTTGCAGGGTACAGATGTAGATGTAGATGTAGATGAATCTAAAATGTGAATCTTTTCAAGATGTGGCTGGCTGTGAGAGAGAACCCTGCCATGGATTCCTTACATTGATGGTATGCCAAGTGATGGGATTCATTAATTTTAAGAACAGGTTCTTATCCTTATTGAAAATGCAACCAGAACAATACTGTAGGCTTAAGTATCTTATTTGAAGGCACATAGGATGTTTTTCTTCACGAAATTGAAGCTAAAACGTGGCCCTGCTTATTATAGGAAAAGGCTCAGCCTTCTTTACCAATTTGTCATTTTTGAAATATTGAAATAGAGATATCAAATGACCTTGGTAGATTGGAATATAAGATCTTAAAATTTGAAACATGAAAACAGAAATTTATAAATTAAATGGAAATATAACTAGAGTTTCAAATCTTCTATACTATCAAACATGGTACATGTATCTTCTCTCATCCTAATTTAAAAATTTCTTGCCAAAATTTTAAGGTAAAATAAGAATTAAGTTCTTCATGATCCAACATTGAAACTAAATTCTTATTGTAGCAGATTGTAGTACATTAACGCATTTATGTATTTCTACTACTACTGTACCAGAGGGACACAGGAAATAGTTCAGCAAACAGGGAAATTCTAAAAATCAGTTGAAGAAAACTGAATCACACTACGTAATCTATCTATATATTATTTTAAAACATGCTTTTTTGGTGATCGGGACTTTTCTCCGTTATTACTCCATCAATATATATAAATGAATGACCGTTTGATGGCAAAAGTTGTCAGGTTCCTGCGAAAAATAGTCAGACAAATCAAAAATGCACCATTTGTTAAACAAATTGAAATAATATTTTAATCATCCCATTTTTTACTGGACGAAAAAAGGCCCGGGTTGCTATATACAGATTCAATTTGTTTACTTAGTGACGAGTGTAAACAAATTTTTAAATCGGATAATGCATCTATTCTCGGGCATAAAATGATTCGCAATTAACATTACAGTCTCCATGAACGAAAACTTCGACGTCGTACGCAACCATAACAGTTGAATAAGCAAGCCACATTGCATCTTGCGGGAGCAAAACGACAGCCAAAGAAACATGAACATTGCCGAATATGAAAGTTTGCGTCACGGTTTTATCATGTGGTATGTTTGAATAATTTTTCATCATATTACTTCCCGGTTTCGTATGTTGCAAATTTTCTATATATCTAAACCTGATATCAAATGATTTTTATTGTTTATATTTCACTCATTGAATAGATAATATTCAACATTTAATCATATTTCTGAGTAAGGAAAAGGATGTCCTGCGATTTCAGAAAACTCACCAGCATGTAGTACAAGCTTAACGAAAGCCTTTTATTCCCAATCGCTATCTCCGAAGCACAAAAATGTATTATTTTGTCACATTAACGATGTTAGAGACTTTCAATGCGAGGAGAATGCTATGCGCTTTGACAATGTAACACAATGTATTCGTATGAAAGTGTGACATTTAGCTTCCCCTCTAGCTTTTCTCTCCCAGATCAGATCACTGCAGACGAGTAGTAATTAATTCAGGTATGAAGAAAAGAACATAGAAAATAAATAAATAACATGGATGCAGAAGGTATGTTTCGTTGTTTTATCTTGATCTTTTAAGTGATACATCATTGCTGGTATAAAAGGAAGTGGTTTTTATAACGACAGAGTTTAGCTAAAGCTCGCAGTGATATTTTGTATCTTTACCATAATTCATTTAGTCATAAATGCATTGAGTGAATTTAGGTATTCGGTATAGGATAAGATACATGTATCGTTATAGTGATGGCGTGCACTATTCGTGATTATACTGCTAAAAGTAAATTTTTAAAACATTCAACAACATTTATACTCTCACGTTCTCTAATATAATAGGGATTTTGTTTGGGTTCATATGGCAAGGAATTAGAAAACGCAAGGCATTTTATTTGGCCATTGAGTTTCGTTACTGGATGTGTAGATACCGATACCTATCGCTACAAACGAGGTATATCGAAACAGACACTGATAAAGAATATTAAGGTGTGTATTTTTAGGTATGTTTTAGTTCAAAGAAATGGTGGATTAAAAATCCACCATTTGTTAAACAAATTGAATTAACATTTTAATCATCGCGTTGTTTACTGGACGAAACAATGCCCGGGTTGCTATATACAGATTAAATTTGTTTACTTAGTGACGAGTGTAAACAATTTCAAAAATGAGAAAGTGATTTTAATACTTGGTCTTATAATGATTGAAAAAGTACTCGGAAGTAATATATGGTCTCCATAAACGAAGAACTTAAGATTGCACGCAACTATAACAGGTTAATAAACCGGCTACTTCACATCTTTTGGGAGCAGAACGTCAACTACAGAAACATGAGAATTGCCGGATTGTTAATGTTTGTGTCACAGGAGTATCGCTTGGTATGTTGGAATAACGTTGCATCGTATTACTTCTCGGTCATTTAAATTTAAGATCGACCATAGTAGAATATTCGATTTTTAGTATCATGATTAGATTTTGGAGTATTCATAGAAAAAATGTAAGGTTCTAATTATGAGTCATACCCCATACCGATCAAAACAATTAAGTCGTTCAATTCAAATTAATTTTGGTGAAACTATCGTGTTGCAAATTTTCTATATACCTAAACCTGGTATCAAATGATTTTTAGTGTTTATATTTTACTCACTGAATAGATAGTATTCTATATTTATTCATACCTTGGAGTAAAGAATAGGATATCATACCTGCGATTCAAGAAAACTCACCTCTATGGAATACAAGCATAACGAAAGCCCAAGCCTCCATTCCCTTTCGCTATGCCCGTAGTACAAAAATATGCTCAACCAATTTAATAGTATGTGTAGTAGTAGACGTAAGAGTAGTATTTTAAAATCTAAGTTTTGTGAATGGGTTAAAATACCATGATTGACTACTATATTTGTGTGAGAGACATTCAAATAATGCGGGGCAATGGGTTTGCTACATTTGCGATACTTTACTTTGCACTTCGACAATAAGTCACAATTTATGGTCTTCTGAAAGTGAGACACACCGCAGATGCTTCCCCCTCATGCTTCCTTCTCCCAAATTAGTAACATTTTCTCTCATTCTACACCAGCAGGACAACAAGCTTTCAACTGATTATTGCTGACTTTCAGTAATTGAATAAATCTGATTCAGTGAATTTATGAGATGCAATTTCACTGCAGACGAGCAGTAATTATTTTTATATTTCGTGGATGAAGAGAAAAAATAGAAAATAAATAAGTAACGTGGATGCAGGAAGTATTTTTGTTGTTTTATCTTGGTTATATATGTTAAACACGAAGCCTTTAGTGACACATCATAAAAGGAAGTGGCATTTTGAAGAACAGAGTTTACCAAAATGTGGTGGTGATGTTTTGCATTTTTGTGTAAATTCATGATGTAATAAATGCATTAAGTGAATTGGGGTATTCGGTATAGGATAAAATGCATATACGTCGTTATATAAATGACGCGTACTATTCGTGATTATAGTGCTAAAAGAAAATTCTCTCTACAAATCTATCGCCACAAACGACGTATGTCGAAACTGACACTGACATGGAATATCAAGGTACGATTTTTTGGCATGTCTTATTGTTTGTGTATTCGTCTGTAGTGATTAGAGTAGTTGCTGTAATGTATTTGGTTGGGGAAATTGAGTATTACTGATCGTCTGCGAAATTTTCGCACGGGGCAACTAGTGTACATATATTCTAAGTAATGAAATGGATTTTATACCAGTTTGGTGCATTGCAGAAAATAGTTTATATCAGTGGCATGCAGAGAGGTTTGGACATCTGTATGCAATACCCCATCCTCTTATTTCTGGGGGGTCCGTGAGCCCCCCAGAAGAGTCTGAGATAGAGTCCCTGGCCGCAAAGCAAATTCCAGCATTCTGAGCTGCAGTGATAGACTGATCACTAATACTGATTCATATTTCAAATAATGCACTATATGCTCTGATGGCACACCACTAGTTTTCATATTTGTTTACCTTTGTACAGCTAGTTCCAAAAAAAACTTACCACCTAAGCCGCAACCCGCATAACAGACGTGAAGCTCGATGAGAGCGAGTCTAGAGTTTTCCACGCATTCTATTGGCTCTTGGAAGAAGGAGCATTCTGACGGCGCCTTTTTAAACCGTTGTGAAACGCGTTGAACGTATTTGTACCGTCTTTATTAGCACGAAATCTAGTTTAAATTTAGTGTTAATTTTTACTATGTCAGCAGCATAGTATTAAAAAATGAATGAAAATCGGATCTCCTTATTTCGGCCTGAAATTTCTGCATAATTCACCTTTTTCTGGAGGCATCGGGTAAACTTACTTTAGCTGCTTCAATTATCCAATCAAAATTATGTCATTGCAAGATAAAAAAGGATTATATTATTACATTTTTTATGCTCTTGACGCCTACAGGAAGAACTTTTAAATTTATTTAGAGGAAATTCACGACTATGACTCAAATAGAAAGATGAACGAAAACTCTGCAAGGAGATAAAGAATAATTAGGAATAAGAACACAATCAACTGTATGGAAACTAATTTATGTTGCAGAAAAATGCTATCGAGAAGGGGAGTATGAAAAAGCTTCGAAACCTACTGAGGAAAGCAACGATGAAAAGAAACTTTATCTGGACGAATACACCGAGAAAGAATCGTTTTAAGTCAACCTGGTAGAGAGCTCTCAAAATTAGACCCAAAACATATTACAATAAAGTAAACCAAGTAAATTACGGTCAACTACATCAGATAATTACATCAAATATTATAAAAATTTTAAATACCACCAAATAAATTGATAGAAAGTAAAATATTAATTGGTGTGCTATCATCATTTTCTAAGGTAATTGTTTAAAATTCAAATTGCTAATTTAATATTTTAGGAAATAACATAGATATTAGAATAGTAGCACTCTTAATTTAAATACTGAGGGCTACAAAATTTTTTCACGTATCGAATAAAAAATTAATTTACCACGAAATTAACGCCAGCATCTCGTAACACTTTTCCGAAAATATTGTTCATTGCCAGTCCCAGAAAAACTATCCCTTTAATTAAATCAAGTTCATGTTACTTGCAAAATTATGCTGTCCCAACTTTTATCTGATGCTAAATCTCTTTCTTGCCCCGTGGTGCAAATTTTGACTCGATTTCTTCGCAGTTGAATTATTCAGCAATACAGAGAAGTATAAAATCTGCTTGATACGACAATTAACAGAGCATTAGGTATTTCAGAATACATGCATCAACATGTCATTCTGTTCTTACTTCCACCAGGCATTCGTGGTGACGGTGTCAGATCAAGCATTATGATTCTGAGATGAGATTTAGCTGTTTCTGACGAATTCGCATCTGAGGTTTCACTAATTCTTCCATACAGAAAGGAGGTCTTTCCTTCCCTCCACCCTGGCCCTAGGAGTATCCCCTATTCATTCCTTTGTTGTTTCTTTTTCTTTTGTTGCGTCCATCGAAAGGTATTGTCTATTTTCTCAAAGGAACCATAAAACGGCCGATGGGTGAAGGTGAACTCCGCTCTGAGAAGAAAAATCCCCTTTTCGGCAGATTGTGGATGGTCGTATGTATCCGGGGTAGCGAATTTGAAAGCGCTAATGAGGATTCCTGACCGCACCCCCGCTGAGCAGGTATCAAAGGTTAGGGTATGGTGGCGGCGACCGATCACAAGTAAGGTGGGAAATGGTGGATCCGCGATTTGTAATCTTCGCCGCGGGTATTCCCTTAGGGAATGAAGATATTCAACTCTATTTTTGAGGTTGACGACCTTTCAGGACTTCTTGCAAGGAATACAGTTTAAGATGGTTAAGAAACAACAGTTAGTATGGCAAATCAGAACCTTAAGACTGATTTGCATATTGCATATAAACTCCAGGTTTCCTATACTTGCATATTGCAGGTTTACACGTTAACACCTGGTTTATTTACATTTACATTAATACCCCGCGAGCCGCCGTATGACGTATGTCAGGGGGTGTGAAAACAACCACAACAGGATTTCCAATGTTACTGAAATGATTTTCAGAACTATGCGCTAGACTAATGTTTAATAAGACTAATGATTAATGATCGCTGCTTCGGTTTCTGAATGCCTCAAGTAAACTATATAACCCGAATTGTTTGAATGGTGCATAATATGTATAATAATTAAAAGAAAAATCACTATCAATAATTATGAATGATGGGTAAAAGGAGTCATGGAAGAACACGTTAAAAATAGTAACCAACGGATGGTAACCGTACTTACATGAGAATATTCCTCTAATTCTCATGATTCATACGTTAGCTGTTAAAATATTCTTGGTTCTATATGTAATCCATTACTCCAACATTCACTTCAAGGACCTTCGTAACACCCTCATCCTAGGCACATCATAATTCTCTACGAACTTTGCGAAGAAGTTTTTAAAATTTTTTTATAGTATTTTAAATAGTAATGCAAGGAAGATCATTCCAGTTAAAATAGGACCTTCGGAAAATCTGAACGATAACAAAGTTGACAATGTTTGGGTGCATCATATCAGAATTATTATCTCTATATTCTGCTTTTAAAGTGAATGGTATAAACTGTATTAGCTTATACTAAATAACTAATGCAATAACAAAAATGAAAAAATAAGTAATGCTGCCTATCGTCAATTTATATCAATCAAGCTCTTCGTCAATGATTGTTTACTTTATTTATATAAATTGTTTTTTATGCTTTATTTTGTCCCTACATTGAGCTAAAAATTTCGTAGTTTGAAATAACTTGAGAAATGAACAATGAACTAGAGAAATGCCATCTAATATTTATTCCTTACGCTTACGAGAACCAAATCGTTTCACTTCTCTTATAACATCTATGATACAAAATAGATAGAGCGTTGAAGATGATCTTACTACATCGAGTAAAGTTTCTATTATCATGTCACTAAAATATGAATTGAAACGTAAATGTGGAATTTTAGATACTCCGCATATTCAGTGTCGCAGAAACTTGAAGTTTATACGCCGATTACAGATAAATTACATCTCTAAAGTTAGGTAAGATTTAGAATAAACCATTGGCTTGCATAGATAGTAATACCATGTTAGCAATTTTTATCGGTTTGAAAAAACCGAACTCTCTTTCTAAAATAAATTGCTGATAAGAAGATGGTTTAGGTTCTGGCTTAGTAAACTACTCGAACTTTCTTATAGAATTAAAAGATTGGTACGATACATTGAACATCGCTATTGTATACAATTTCGGAGATCCTGGGAATTACTGATGCATCAAAAGGAAATTTCTGAAAGTATGATAAGCCATGGGCGTTATATCCTGTATATTTGAATGTTAACCATGTTTGACTAAGATATTACTTAAATTGGATAAATGAGTAGTTTCTCTGGAGGCTGTCATAAACGGAAAAAATATATGTTGGATGAGAAAATTGAGAAGGTGAGTGAGTGGGTTATACTTTTAAAAGAGGTCGTTGCTCCTACTCAAAGTAACCAATTGGTCAACGAGGAACGCAAGAAATGCCACTACCTATTGTGATTTATCCAAAAATCTGGAATTAACATACCTCTTACACTTTCGGTTGTTAAATTCATGTGAGTGTATGTATTACTGTTGCCGTCGTTTCTCACTTCCCTATCTCTATCAAAACAGTCCCCCTCTTGAAGTCCTGGTGAATTCATTGCTTTAACCACTTCTTCCAATCACTCCTCTATCTTGCTTTTCAAATTTGTCATGGAATGTGGAGAGATGAAAAGTTTCTCATAACCATACATTTTAAATACGAAGGAATATTTTCAATATCACCGAGCGATAAATATGTAGATAGACTATTCATACCAAACCACCGCCCATTCATCTCAATCATTAAAATTCTGTCGAAAAATATGAGAGTTACGTAGGGCCAGCCATCAACCGAGGGGAGCAAAATTTCAACATGAGCCTTATATGTGCTTCTTATCCCCGTGTGATACTTACAGGGTTGGAATTACAGGTAAAAAGGCCCTAAAACTATTTCACTAAGTCCCTATTCTTTCGCGTATTTTTAACGTTTTCTACATTATAATAATTGTAAATGTGATAATAAACAGTTGAAATATAAACAATGCAAGTAGTTTTGTATGCAGTCAAAATTAATTGAAAATTTTACATTCATAGCTTACAGTAGCATTCAATGAGCATTATGAAAAAACCTCATTCGCCCTATCTTTTTGTGTATTTTTGAACTTGATAAATACGAGAGAAGCACGTTTAAGAACGTAATGGTTTGTGACTGCAACCATTTCAAGAGGAATCCACAGAATAAATCACGTTTATTCGATTCACACTTCAATGACACCAAAAAAATTCATTTTGGATTCAAAATTAATGTGAAAGATGGTAGTCTCGTATCCGTCATCTTTATTAATTCAGGAAAATCGATCCTAGCACATTTTCTATCAATTGATGTGGATGGTATATTAAAAATACCAACTGCATAGATGATAAAATTTACAGATTTTTTACCGTCGAGTTTTAATTTTGATGCTTATCAAATGAAACAAAATTTATCTAAAATACGCAGAGAATGCCTCAAGACTTCATACTACATATTTACTTATAGATTTTTTATGTATTTAAAGTAATAGCCTAGATATGGCCATGAGTTCACCTTACTTTACTTGTGTAGATTGCATTCACACAGGCTGTGATAAAACAGGTGATCGATATGGACTCCTTAGGTATATAATTTTAAAGGCTAATAACTCTTCTCTTGAACGATGCATAATATTATCTACTATTATAATATATAATACGACCCATTATAACCGCAGAGTTTTGCAAGCGAAGGCGTCGAATTCAAGGTCTATACATTTTGGGTCCGACACTGATTCGAACTGCGCGGAAATTTTCTTCCTCCCATCTCAGTCCTAAACATAAGCTCAGAGCGGCTCAGAGGCAGATTTTGCAAAAATTTCCTTCGTCCTGCTTGTGCCTTTTGTCTCAGACTCGAATTTTATGAGGGGAAGGGGGTTTGCCTCGGTTTCCTAGGAATAACGGGACCTCGTGTGCGACGGTTCGCTCGGTGCGAGAAGCAAAGCTAGAATATATACTGATTTGTAATAACCATTTTATAATAACTGAATTCTTGCATTACAACATCCATATTGTTATAATACTATTCTGCTACGCCAATGCCACCAAACTAAGGATACTAATAAATCTTTGCAATATCAATAATGCAAATAAATCCATTTCAACTCTACAAGCGGAGCCAGGACAGAAGCAGACTATCTCCTCCATGTTTTCCCTCTCTCTCTCTCACTCACTTCTTAAGGCTCGCACGGAGGAAATTCACTGCCTGTTATGCGGGTTGCGGCTTAGGTGGTAAGTTTTTTTTGGAACTAGCTGTACTTTGTACTTCTTTAAAAATAATAAAATTGATGACTAAGTCTTTGGGTTGAAAGGTAAATAAAGTTTCCCTTTTAAATTATAGGAGTGAAAATGTATTCTTTCATTCTAATCAATACTTTTCCTACTTAGCAACAATTTTCAAGGAGTTGGAATGGAAATCCTATTTCTCCCAAGAGCCTTATACCATTTTCCACAGGTTGTTTTACATATAAAGGGCGTTCAAATGAAAAGGTACAAAATGACACTGTGGGTATAGTTGAACTCTTTATTCAAGGGTAATCACCAAAGACCTGGGCAAAACTCTCCCACTTCTTAACGAGCCAAAAGATTCCCTGCTCCCAGAATCCCTGTGGCTGTGACAAGAGCCAGTCATTCACCAATTGATTGTTTTTTCCGTCAAATTGACACGGCAGTGCATACGAGGACATCATGATGTTCACATTGCAAAATTCGACAATTGAGGAGCTGCAAAGTGTCATCACATCTCTGAATGTGGAAGGTATTAAACTGGCCAATATTCACTGCCAGATGGAGGCTGTATACGGGGGACACTGTGTTCGTAGCCAATGCAAGTCCATTAAAAGCAAACGGCCAGGGCTGCTCACAGGAGTGATTCTGCTCTACAATAATGCACGTCCACATGTTTCCAGGGTCACAAAAAGTGTACAGGCCAAGTCCACATGGCTTGATAATCCACCCTACAGACTGGACATGTCACCCTGCAACTTCCATCTGTTTGATCCACTAAAAAGCATCTCAAAGAGAAGCCCTCCAACTCATACGATGAATTGAAGGACACAGCGAAGGACTAGTTCTTGTCACTGTTACAGGAATTCTGGGTAGCAGGGAATCTTTTGGCTCATTAAAAAGTGGGATAGTTGAGGTCAAGCTTCTGGTGATTACTTTTGAATAAGGCTTCAATTATACCCACAGTGTCATTTCGTACCTTTTCATTTGGACACCCCTAGTGAAATTCTTTGGGGAATAAATAAAGGATTAATCCTCAAAATTTAAGTGAGAATTTTAAGGAAAATAAAAATAAATAAAAATGTCAATTATATCACATTTCCTTCCTGTTCCTCCACAATTTTGATACCCTTTAGTCAGTTATTATCACATTTAAATGTATTTCTCCAAATTAAGATCATGCAGATGCAACATGCTTTACATACTATTATTCCTAAAAGATGTGGAATTTACTTACCATATTAATTCAGAGATTACAACATCATCTAAAAAAAACCAAGGAAAGCACAAGGTCTTCAAAATTATGAAACTAGGAGTTTGAATGCCTGCAATGTAGTAATTAGGAATTAATATTGTAAGGTATGTTTAAAAAATTAATAAAAGTTTGAATTTAATCAAAAGTTCCTAAGCTTATTCATTTTAAACATTTTCCTCTATCTAATGCCAGAGTGCATAGTTTACTCTTTACTCTTCTTCAGATGCAGGGATTTATCATTATGTACTCATGAAATCTGAATAAGGAGGAACATTACTCTCTTTCCATTCCAAGCCACTGCCTTAATAAAACCAGATTTCTGGATATGTTACAATGTAGGAAAAGTTGGTTGCATACACAAGAGTTAATAAAATGTAATAACTTCAGATTAAGTTGGGGACCATCTGCATGGGCAAAGTAATAACCTTAAAAAAAAACTGCCAGGAAGCATATTACTTATTTCAAGAACAGAAGACTTATTTCAGTAATAACTGACAGAGCATATGAAAAAGTTCCTAGTATGCTATAACTCATCCAATTATATTGAATGGCAATTATGAACAAATGTAGTTGAAACAAATTCCAGCTCCGCATGAGCCCCTCCAAAACAATTATTTATTCTTTGATTATAAGTGTAAATTTCAGCTTAATTGGAATTTGAATTATATGAATGAATCTATGCATATCAATAACCTCATATTTATCATGAATATAACTGAAATAATTTATTAGAAATTGTAAATTTTATAAATAGAAAATATTCACATAATATGTTAAGGAAATAACACCCAAATAAATAGTCTATAACAAGCAATAATTACATTACAATGTCAGAATGGTGACATTCCTGCCATGATAGCCATTCATTTGAGTACTAACAAAACACACCCATCTTCCTATCAACCAATTTGAGTATATGGAGGCAATCTTAACTTCCTAGACACTCTGCTGGTGTATACAATGAACAGATCCATGGATGCTTGAGTACTTCCTTCAGTGACAGCCTACTGGGTGCTTTTTTTCTAAGCAACTGTAATTAAAGCAATTTTTTCTTAGAGACAACATTCACTTAATCTTGTACTAAAAAAAGCCAGAGGCAACCTACACATGAAACATAATATATTAATAACTGTAATAATAGGTAGGCAGCATATGATATAATTCAGCTTTGAGTAACTAAGAACTTGTTTTTCCATAGAGATTTCCATTATCTTCAACTTTTGTTGACAACTTCATAAGGATCAATTCTGTTAACATTGATATGGGTATAGGACACAAATAATATTTACAAATTTAAAGAACAGGTATACTTCAAATTAATTTTTGTTAGCAAAATCTGGATTTGGACATTTGAATATATTCAATGAAATTCAAACAAAATTCATCCAGCATCTTCTTCTTACTTTTGACCTACAATATCCTAAAATCTCTACTAATAATCTAATATATCAATACAGAGAATGATGAATCTATATAATTAAAAACAAGGTATAATGGATTTTGTCATGGAAATTAATAGTGTTTGCTGGATTAAATAAAACATTAATAAACAAAAGAAAATGTAAACACAAATTGCTCTCCTACACCCAATAGGCCTTCTCACCAAACACCTAAGTTCCACTGTTTAATCCAGTTACCCCATCTCTCTCCTCATTCCCTAACCCAGCATGAACCCAAAACAAGCAAAAGGGTAAAGGCACTGTTACAAAGGTGAGATGGAGCTATCTTCCATTATGAGTCATGAAAATGACTGTATCAGCATTTTTTAACTTCCTTCCTATGAAAGATTTCATGCATGGGTATGTGATATTTACTTTACAATGGATAGTTATACTTAAACATTACATAATTTCATGAACTATAACATGAGTCACAACAATTTGGAAGGATTTATTTGCACAAAGAGAATAACTAATTACTAATTAGTTATTCAATTTCAATTAGTCTAGTAATTAATTACTAGACTAATTGAAATGCCAATTTCACTTCAGATACCAACTAACCTTTGTAATAAGGTCCTTTGCTCCTTGTGACACAAAAGATGGAAAATTGAAAACTAAACACTCTATCCTTAGGTATGTGGCTTTGGTGTCCTTGTCTTCAAAGGGTGGATGACCTACCAGTAATTCATAGTTTAAAACTCCAAGGCACCAATTGTCAACATACTCTGTGTAAGAATCACCAGCTATCATTTCTGGTGGCAAATAATCCAACGTACCACACATGGTTTTTCGCCTGAAACCATTCGAAATGTCACTTTTCTATTAAAAAGTTACTGAAATAATATTGCTTCAAGAGAAAACATTCATATCATATATCATGACATAACTTCAACACCAAACAAAAATTATAATAACAACCATAACATCAAGCACAAATATAACTACAGGAACATGCACAGATACATGCCAAAAGAGTAAAGTAAAAGCAAAAGCTTAAACAATCATTCTGTCTAATAGAATCAAAACTAATAACACTCATTAAGTTGATTTGCCAAAAATTGGAGGTGCTTGAATTTAAAAACCATTAATATTTCATAATTTGAGGGCCATTACCTGAATTTACCTGTCTGTAATTCTTTTAACTCTTATCAACAAGCAGGTCACAGTAACAGGTGAGATACTCTATCGGTAAAATTAAGAAACTTTAGGAGCCTCTCTCACAAAGCATTCTTTCTTAAGTTAAATTCATCCCCAAAAGGAACAGACTGAAGAAAATATTACATAAGCATTAAAACTACAATTGATTGAGATTTTATTATTTATCAAATTTTTTTCTTCGATTATTTTTTGCCTTCCACAAAGGCAATACACAGGTGTAGATAAGATATCAATTTAAATCTTCTGAAATTAAAAAAAAAACATAGATAGAGGGATATTTTTATGGAGGAAACTTTGTGAGAGACTTTTAAAAGAAGCTAGATTGTGTATAACTGGTTGAGAGCTTTTTTTCATCAGATGACTAAATTTACCATTCCATTGCATGAGATATGCTTAATGAGAAACTATCAAGAATTTAGTGAGTGGGAATTACCCACATTCAAATAACTTAACGTGGAAACTTTATGAGATAAAAATTAATTATTCTTTAATCTTTTAATTAATTGGAGGCACTGAAAATTCTGGGAAATTACATCACTTAAATGCTAGAATTTGTTTCAGAATGGGGCTAAAAGGTCGCAGGCTCCCCACATCTAGTTTAAACTTTCAGGTTATCAGTTACTTCTGGAAAATTGAATTTTACAGAAATAAAGGGAAACTAATATACACTTCCATATACATCGAACTGGTACCGCAGGATTGAATTTACATAATGATAAACGCTGTAAATAAACATACCTGAGCGATGGCGCATGAACTGACCAGCCAAAATCTGAAAGTTTTATATTCCCCCAAGCATTCAGTAGGAGATTTTCGGGCTTTATATCACGATGAATAACGTGATTATCGTGGCAATATTGCAGAGCGTCCGCTACTTGATAAATATACTTGGCAACCCTATCGACAATTGGAAATGAGAGATCAGGAAACCGCAAAAATGACAAGCATAATAGAAACGTAAGTCTTTAAGACAAAATTTCTTACCTCTTTTCCTCAAATCGGCCATTGGGTTGTTTTTTCATTTCCTTATACAGCTCTCCCACAGCTGCGTACTCTAACACTAAAAACACTCTTTTCTCATCGTGAAAGTAAGTCAGAAAACGTAGAATGTTGGGATGGCTATGAAAGGAAATCAATCATGAATGAAGATAAAAGTGACAAAAATAGGACAAGACGAAAATAGAGCTGATCATAAAACTATACATTTATCAGGAATCATAGCAGTACCACCTGTGCCGTAGTATAACCATTACCTGAGGTGTGATTGAATTTCTATTTCTCTGACTAACTGATGCTCAATAGCAGACTTGACGAGTTCAGACTTAAAAAGTACCTTCATGGCTACCATAAATTTTGTCTGCTTCTCTCTAGCCAGGTATACGCGGCCAAATCTACCTCTACCGAGAGACTTTCCGATTTCAAAATCAGACAATTGGTACTCCTTCCTGCAGGTAACATCAGACCACCTTATTATGAATCGCTCAGCAACAAGATTCTGAGAAAGAAATTATAATGAATTTACTCTTTTCCATCTCGAGCTTTCCAAGCCTCTACCATTTTGCCCATCAACTCCTTCACGTGGGGTTTCAATTCCGCAGGAACTTTCTCTAGCTGTGACTCCATACTTTCCAACGAGAGCTCCATAGTTTCGCAAAAATATCATTCCTGAAGGAAATAATCCAAAATAGTTAAAGACTATTCTCTTTGAACTCTACGAAGTAGGTAAACCTTATGAAGATCTATTTCAAGGGTGGCCAAATTGAGGCTCTTAGCTCTACCTACTATACTGGGACTCCCTTTTACACCAGGCGCACATTATCACCCCCATAGTCATAGGCAAAAGCAAGAGGCAATTCCACAGAAACCGCAAATAAATGGTTATTATTGTGTCAAATAGGCCGGAGTTTGGGCGGATTAAGAAAGTCATTATCGGTTGAAAATTTCTTATACCGCTGCCGGAATTCACTAGTCTCTCGATATGAAACGTAATGATGCTGAGAGCTATTAAAGATTAAAACATTTTCCAACGCTAGGCAAAAATTAATTCCTTAAGCACATGAATTCTAAAACATCGAGACTACCTTGCGGCGCGCGAGAGAGCAACTATTCTAAACAGAAGTAATGGCTCTCGAAAGTTTCGCTGAGATTAATAAGCCTTCTGGAAGGAACTGAAAGCAAATATTTCCAAAAAACTTTATAGCATTGAAATTATAGTTTATAAGAAAATTGAGAACAACGTGGCTTTCTGTAAAGCAATCATACGGCATACTACGAATATATACCTACAAACATAAAAACTCAATAACAACGTCAAAGTAACTGAAGGTCTGGTGGTGATTGCCACTGCATTTGTTCAAAATCAGTTCCCGGCTAAAGAGTTGGTGTAAAGGTAACGACGATCGTCAGATACATTCACAATGATTATCATTTTCAAATTTTACTGAGGAACAATGGCAGTATGAAGAGGTACGCGTGAAATTGAAATGAGGAGCCTATACAATGCAGCGGTGAAATTGCTCCGGTAAAGATGCGGCTGACCTTCCCTCAATGACTAAACTTGAACTAAAAATTTGAAATCACAAACCTCTCAAACTTTGTCGAAAACTCAACATGCGAATGAAATAAAATACGCTTTAATCTCTGAATATTTTAGACAATAAATAGAAATCTCAAACTACAAAACCAACTTACAACTTTCACCCACTCGCGTTCAAAATACACGGCAGAACGGTCTGAGCGACAAGCCTGGAAGGTAAGGCCGCACTAGGAAGCTCCTTTATTAAACGCTGAGGTGGTTGATGTCGCTGCAGTATTTCTTGAAATGCATTAATAAGTCTTTAATGAGTTATTTTTTGAGCTTATTTATAAGTTGTTATATGCATCACCGTGGTTAATTCTTCACTATACTTAAAATTTTAGATTCAAAATTAGGAAAATGAAGGTAGCTTTAACAATGAACATTTAATATGCTGTTTGCGTTGCTTGTTAAAATTTTCCTTGTCGATTGAATACAAAATTTAATATCAGATTACTGGGAAAATATATATCAAGGTGAGGTTACTCACATTCTCTAAGCACTTTGATTAAAATTCTAATATCAATTTAAAGGATATTGGTTTTTCATAAGTGTTACCCAACTCCCTTTAACAAGCATGGAAATGTTATGTGACTTCCTTTGTATAAAGAATGGATAAATGGATACCCTTCGAAAGTGTATGAATATTTGTGAATAAAAGCCAGATGAATTATTTTTTCCTATTGAAGATAAATCACTAACATAAATGTCAGTAAAAACAATACTATGTTGTGAAAGTATTATTTGCGGCGAATCGAATTTGATCCGAGCAATTTTGTAGCTATATTATAATTTAACAGTACTACCATTTGAAGGAAGTGATTGTCATGTGATATATGTGGACTGCAATTATAATCGGAATACGCGTATAATTTGAGTTGATGAAAACAATGGCTATCAGAGCGAGATTTTGATGGGATTTAGAGGAGTAGAGGCGTACTATCCACAAGTATCGGCCGAGATAATCATCGAAACAATTGGGATTTACATCTTTACTTTAATTAACAAGTTAAGAGATCTTTACCGATGAGGGAAATCTTTTACATGGTTATAGTAAATAACAATAACGAATCCAGAACAGTTTCCACTCGACTAATATATTACAAGCGACTGCCAAGCAAATTTGTATTATCTTCTGTTCCCTCCATTTCACTGTAATATCGAGCTTTCTCTGTTCTCTGCGTTCTCTAGAACTTGTTCAGACATGCTCAACATGTGGCGCGACGACGTGATGGAGATACATCGTGTTTGGTGGATTGAATTTAACATGAAGTGATGGGTGGGCATTCGGATGCTGGTGAAGGCTCTTGTGATGAAGCAAAATCAAAGAGTGGTTTATTTAATTTAACTTCTGGCCCATATAAATGCGAGTATGTAGGATGCCAAGCATCTTTTAAAAAGCCCTCGAGATTGAAGCAGCACATTTGTAGTCACACAGGAGAGGTTCGTTTCGTGAATTATTTTTCTTATATGATATTGCTATTATTTTTTTGTTATTTATTCCTCTGTATTTTTTCTATTTAGAGGCCCTTCAAATGTGATAAACCCAACTGTAGTAAAGCTTACACACATGCCTGCCATTTAAAGAGACACATAGCCAAGAGCCATACACCGCAGCATTACAAAATAACTTTCAAGTAAGCGAGCTTTTATCAAATATGCCTGCTTTCGCCGTAATTATGTTTACATTCATGTTTTATTTTAAAATAAACTTGAAAAATTGTTCTCTTTCTTCGATAAAGAGATTTGTCTGTAGATTTATTACTGTTATTATCATTTCCATTTAGGTTTATATAATTTACGACCCTGTTTATCTTTTGGTGGTTGTCGAGTGATCTGTTATTTTGTTAAGTCACCACAATATTAATCCTTAATGGGTATGCCTCATCAGTACTATAGAAATTTGAGGATTGTATCAATCTCATTTTTATCTTAAAATTTTCATCATTTAAAATAATAATTCATAGGTGTCCACATCCTGGATGTGAGCTTCAAGTAAGTGACGAATATAATCTTAAGCGGCATTACAGGAGAAAGCATGAGAAGGTCATAAGCTGTAATGAATGTGGGAAAACATTCTTGAAAAATCATCATCTGCGAACTCATATGTCACACGCACATAACGGAGAGTCTCCGTTCAGGCAAGTTTTCTCTATTTCTAATGGTTCCTATACATGTTTAAAGAAAGATAAATTACCATAGGAAATTTTTAAAATACTGACCAAGCCAACTATTCTCTCGAAGCCTACTTTTATTAAAAATATTGTGGTTGTTTATAAACGTGATAGTTATATATACATTTAGAGTCAGATATTTATAACATAATCATTTTGTTATAATTCCGAATATTCTGCTCCGAGTTTAATTCCATTCATCCGATGAAGATATTTTATTGTCACAATAGAATATTACTTGTAGTGTGTTAAATTTTGGCTATCAATAATTTTTTAAAAGCTTTATGCATATTCCTATATGCAGGTGTGACGAATGTAAAGCAAACTTTGACACAGCTAGTAATCTGAAAAGACATCTACGTAGTCACAAATCTCATACTTGTAATATTCATGGATGCAAGGAAAATTTTTCAAAATGGACTGAGTTTTTGAAGCATGTGAAAGCTGTTCATCCCTTAGGTAAGAATTTTCATTGTTTTTATGTTTATAATGATGTTGAATTTGACCAAATTATAACATTAATGACAAGTACAGGCATCTTTTTAATTTTTCAGTATACTTAGTTTTAGCTCATTGGGCGAAGATGTTTAACTTGTTGGCTTATGATATCATTTAATGCTTTACATTCGTAAGATTGTTTCTTTGAAGTAATATCATTTAAACTTACTGTGAGATTTCCAACTTGGGGAACAAGTTACTGTCATGTCAGATGCGTTGATTATTTTGTAGTTTTTTTATGTGTAATTTTGTATGTATAGGTGAGATTTTCTTTCTTTAAATTTTTCTAAATTCCTCAAATTTATGCTTATAAAAATGGAAAACAAATATTGTGTGATCAGAAGTATTGTTCCTCTATCCATTTCATTGGTACCTCTTGCACCCTTTTGGAAAGATCACACCTTCATAATTTTATTAGTTTCATATAAATGTATTGTACACTTGTTTTCATGAAATACTAGCCAATGTTGAAACAATTTCTTCTGAACTGATAAGTGTCATTATACGTGATTGTTTATTATAAGGTGGAAGATTTGAAGTAATTCAGTGGTTTACATTCACCAGCAAAAATTGAAAACCTTTAATCAGGTGATAATTTGATTATAGTCAACATATTTGTTTGATTTTATTGAAGATTATTCAAATTCATTCATTGCTGTTTCCTCTTCCAGAGTATGTATGTGATACCTGTGGACTCAAGTTCAAAGTCAAAGGAAATCTGAGACAGCATGTGAGAACTCACATGAAAGACAGACCCACCTATCCATGTCCATACCCAGAATGCTCAAAGTATGTTATCCAACTGTAAAGTTAACTCCTTGTAAAGTGAATTGCTAGAAACATACAGGTGGGACTGAGAAAACTTGTTTTCAGAATTATTATTTCTCTTATCAGGTCTTATTCGCGAACCACATACCTCAAAAATCACATAAAATGGAAACACCTGGGAACTGGTGGTCATAAGTGTACATTTGATGGCTGTGTTCGAATTCTGTCCACTAAGGTAAAATATTTTTACAAATAAAACCTCATCATGAAAAATTTTGTGTTGAATTTAGTATTCTTTACTTGATAATCCATTAGGAGTCTTACTTGGGGGTTCTTGAAGCCAATAGGGTGCAAGTTTCAAGTGAGGTGATTGGGGGTTCTAGGTGTTTTGATAAAAATTCTTTATTTTATAGCTAAGGAAGCAATATGTAATTGAGTAAGATTTTTTTATAATCTATGATCAAGTGTTTATAGAAGTCAAACATTTTTAGAACCACTGCATTGACAGGAAATTAATGGAAATGTCTTTTTAGATTTCTGAGATTTATGCCTGATTTGGTTCATTTTGTTTTTATTGGAGATCTGATAACAGAAAGTAAAAATTTCATAATGTTGATTGTTTTAATTTAAAAATTGATATGTTTGATATACAAGTAGTCTTGTGGTATTGACAATGCTATTACTGAGTGCTGAGTACACTCAGGCTTATCAGTCTTCTACCAAATGATTCATAAACAAATCAATCCTTATTGTATTTTATCCTCATTCAGTTTTTTTTAGGAATTTCTGCAATTGTTACCAAATTATATAATTCCATTCACCATTTTTCATCTCTAGTAAAATTTTATTTTTCTTACATAACATTACAAAGATAAATTATATTCCTGAGTAAATTTGAGGATTAATATCTGTTATTATTACTTTTTATTCAATATGGCATATATTATTCATAACTTGTTTATATTAGGCCAAACTGTTGAAGCATCTTGCATGGCATGGAAGAGGAGGAAGGCATCCAAAGAAAAAGGAAGGAAGTAAACGCAAACCTAGAAGTGACAAGGGTATTGCAAAAAGGAGTATGGCTACCCTACTTTCTGGCCTACCCTCTTTACCACTTCCCATTGAGAAGAAAATCATTAATGGAGATTCATTGGAAAGTGATGAAGATATCCCTTTGCTAGTCTTAGATGAATTAGAAAAGATTTGCTCAGGTAAGAAGATGCATTCAGTGTTTGTCTCATTATTATATTGTTTGCCAATGCCTTCTGCAAAATTAGTTCATAGTTATAGTTTAAGAGTGTCTAATTTTTAGTGATTACAAAAACATAGTGTCAATAGAATCTATATTTGTGTCTCATAGCTTTAATATCCTTAAGTACACATAAGAATAAAACAATTATATATATTTTCTACCGCAATTCACTTTAGTCAAAATTGTATGAATAATATCGAAGAAATAAAACTGCTCAATTAGGTGACTGTGATTTATCTCTTAGCTGTAATATAATACCTTCTTGTTGTCCATGACTTGTTGAATAACAAAAGTGTTTATTATTGTTAAATGTAGTTTAGATATGAATGTTCAAACTTCCGTCATTTTAAATTCTTGATTAGTAACATGGAACTCGGTAACTTTCAGATACCTTATAAATAAGTTTTAGGGAAATTCTTTGAACATAAATATTTTTTTTTTACTTCCTGGTAAGGATTTTGGTTTTTTTCCTTATGCTTCTATGTTTGAGATTATTATTTCACAGAGCCCTGAGCATTTTCCTAGCTTAAGTTTAGTATTATTATTAGAATGAATAAATATGAATCCTTTGTTGTAATATGTTACTTAATGTCTTTGTGTGCCTATCAGTTGAATATTTACATAAACAATCGTTAAAGTTTTCTTTGGTTATATTTTAGGTAGTCAGATTTTAGTGCCTTTTTTATTAAATTAGTTCCAGTGCTCTAACACTTATGATGGAGACAACAAGGTTAATCCTACCCCCTAACATGGGGTAGGATTGACTAATAAGAATTTAATTCTTCACTCGCTAAGAATGTAGTGTGCAAAGCATCTTTGAATAACTTCATTCTGGAAATAGCTTTATCTAAAATTAATTTTCCTTTTACTTGCACAGAGAATGTATCAGTAGAGCAAACAATCGACAAAACATCAGAGCAACTTTAAGGAAGATTGAGATGGACCTGTAAAACTTCCTTGTTCCTATTACCTGCCTGAAATTTATATATAAATTCTTTTAATGAACTTTAAAGAATTATTTGTTATACCTGGATATATTTCTGAAATATATCATTATGGAAAATCTTTCTATAAAATTGGATTTTTATTTTCCCTTAGTTGATAGTTCTTATCCTTTTCTTCAGCCAATAACTTTTAGTGGGATTGTCTGCAGTCAAAAGTCATTCAGAAATAGAGCAACAAGTTTCACCCTTTACAATTTCTTATATCTAAAAGAGTTAAATAGTTTGTGATCAGTTTTAGAATGGAATTTCATAAAGATGTGGCTCATTTAATCACTAGCAAAAGTAGGTCTTCAGTAAGGAGTGTCAATAGATGAAAGATATCTGGGTTAATAGTAATACATATGGTATGAATTGACATCAGTCATAAAACTGACAAATATTAATGGTTAACTGTTCCTGTGCTTGGCTAACATTTCAAGAATTTTGTACCCTATAGATATTCAAATTCTTGCTACTCATATGACTGCAGTGATTAAATGAGTCTAATGAGAAATAAGAATCTATTGGTATTAATAAATTTATTGAAAATAAATGTTTAGTGAAGAACATTCTATAGTCATTTTCAACCATTGAGCAACATTTTAGATATAGGGCCAAATAAGTTGGTTCATAATTTCTCAAAGTTCAAAGTTGAATTAGACTGTAAACAACTCTTTACATTCCTAAATTTCATTTTAATCCTAAATGTTCCTAATAATATTTATTAACTTCCACCTTGCTTTATCCTCTGTGAGTTTTAAAATATGCTTATCCATAAAATCAGTAAAATAAGTTAAATCATTAAATAGAGGACCTGAGAAAATTATTTTATGGAAAATTGCTTGCTCTAAATGAAATAATTCCAACAAATATCCATTACATAAGATGTACGAGAACTTGTATTTGTTTGACCAACTATGCATAGAAATAACTAAGGGTGAGTTTCCTTAAACTTCTTGAGAACTCGAAAACATTCATAGTTTTGGGTACTGGTGCTTTCAGAATATTTTCATGACAGTTTCTTATTAGGAATTTTCCGAGGAGCATGTTTCTATATAAGTTATCATCAACTATTCTTAAAGGTATACAAAATGAAATGTATAAATGAATTCTTAAAGAGATGTTAGAGATTTTTAGAATTCATTTTAGTAAGAGTTCTTAATGGCTGTGATTTGTACTAAAAAACAATTGGTTATAGAAACAAATTACTCATGAGGAAGCTTGTAAGAATAAGATTAGTAAACATTTTAAATTATTAAATCAGTATTATTCTATATTATTCTAATCTAAACCAATTTTTTCAAATAAACATTTTTATTCAATTCATTGCCCAACCCAGGGTTGAACTTATGACCCAGATCTTGAAATCTCCCACTATATTTTAGCACAAAACACCAGTATCTTGAAAATGAAGCTGGAATAAATGTTTAATAAATAACAATCAGTAAATCAAATCACTGCTATGCAGAGAAAAAAATTGGTTGTTACAGCAGGGATCAGAGTAAAGCTTCAATTCAAAGAAGGTGAAGCTCTGGCAGGCTCTATTTAAGGTACTGACAGAGATGAAATAAATGAAACAGAAAGATGACAAATTAAGAAAGTAAAAATTGGGATTGGAAATTTCAGGTACAAGAAAGTATTTATTTCTAAATTTTCTTTTCCAGAAAGAAAATTTAGGAATAAAAAGGCCAATTCATTTTTAGCTTTGGAAGTAATGTATATACATATTCTGATGTTCCCACACTCTTGGTGAGAGAAGTCTTCTACCAATGATTTCATTAGTTACTTTTAGAGGTGAAACTTAAGTATTAAACGCCACAACAATCCAACAATGTAATTAAGTAAGGAATGCTTTTTGTTTAAAAAAATAAAATGGTAAAGAAGTTTCACTATCTAGGTAATATTGATAACAGAATTGAAGAACGATATTGATGAAAGAATTGAAGAACATTTTAGATTAAACGAGTTTGCTGAAATGGATATGGCATTCCATGCAGCAAGAAGGTAACAACAATTGGACATAAGCAGCTCTCAACTTTTCACAGTCGAAGAATTTGAAGAAATGAAGTGAAACCAACAAGAAGACCAAAGAAAAAATGAAGCAGAGATATCATCAAGTATGCAAAATTTTGGATTTAATTGTATGAGTGCATTTTTTTCTTCCTATCTTGATTCTATGTCCAAAAATTCTGCTGTCCGCCTCTTAAAGCTATCTCAGGTGGTTGCTTCCCGCTTCACCCATGCCATGACATGCCCTGGCTGTAGATATGCAAGGCTATGTTACATTTATATCAATATCTTATGCCTTCCCTTCATTTTTACAACATGAATTGGAGTAGGACTCAGCTGAGGTAAACGAAAGCATGCAAAAGCTGGTAGGAGAGGGTAGGTTTTACATGGCTGCAACATAGGTAGCAGACTGTTTTCCTTTTTATTCTTGATCTCCTGCAAACCCATACAATATGTAATATTTTTGTCAGGACTGTACCTAGGCAATGAAAATCTTAGAATAGAGAAAATTGAGGCCTAAATCAACTTACAAAATAATCATTCCAGAGATATAAGATTGAAAAAAATTTTCATAAACTTAGTAAGCAAAGTAACACATCAAAAATAATTCTAACACATGGAAAATTAGTCTAAATTACTAGTGGAATACTTAAAAAATTTACTACAAATAACTGCCACATATCCTTAATCTGGATTGCAGGAATTGAAATGGGATGGAGCAATTGAAAACTGAAAATAATATTTAAGGAATGGTTTCTGAAGAGGGAAAGAGTTCAACGATAGGAAAATTTCAATTGTAAGTGATCGAAAGTAAATGAGAGAATGTCCAACAGAGTAAAATGAGGAGAAAAGTTGCACACAGACACAGACAATTTGTTACTTTTCACATAAAGGTGGAAATTTTTCCTTCTGAGTTTTTGAGAAAATGTCTGTCATATCAAACTTAGAAGCAAACAACCTAGACTTATTGGCAACCATTTCGATGGCTGTAAAAATGAAGATCCTTGCCTTATCTCATCATGAACAGAACAGCAACCTAATGCAAGTACTTTCTCTACATACATCATTCTCCATTGCTTCCTAATGCCAGAGCAGTTGATTACCAGGATAACCTTTTGTAAAAAAGTAACCTTACTAAAAGGTAATGAAAGAATCTTCATTTCCTAAACTCAAATACTTGAGGAACCTAAACATTTTGTACATATTTATTTAGACAAAAAATATTTATTTATTCAGAAAATCAATAACAGTATCATACAAGATCTCACATGCTTTTCAGTGAGCAAAAATCACTATTTGTCCACCAATATCCTAGAACAATTGTTAATTATTTACATTTCTGGAAACATTCTGAATTAACAAGGTAAAACTTTTGAATCATGAAAACAAAATTATGCAGATAATAATTTCATAATAAGGAGTTTCATTTCTTGCTAAATTTATAAATATAGATCTCATCAAAATAGAAATAAAAGTTATCTTTTCATTAAATAATACATTTTAATATTGAAAATCTTTAATAGTAACTCCAACAAAAAGTAACTTTTAAGCAGTGCCAACATCTACATCTGCTGTAGTTAAGTAATATGAAATTCAATAAACTATAAAATTTCTCATAGTTTATCATTAAATATACCAAAGGACGGACTAGCATATCACAAAGCACAAAAAATATTCTCAAAGATTCCTTTTTTGTCAAATAATTCTCCAGAATTTTTTGTTTGTCAAGGTAAACTATAGATAATCTACAAAATGAAATTTTAATATCACAAATAGGCAAGTTTTACTTATTCCAGTTAAAAGAGCAAATGGTACCAGCACAATTTCAACTAAAAACTGACATCATTGCGATGTAGAGGTTGGAATGTTTTACCCATTAACAAGAGGTATTTCATTGGAATACATAAAACTATGTACAAAACAAGCAGAGTTATATAACTAGCAAAGAAATATAACCTTCATTCATTTTTCAATTAGAAAATGTCAGAAAAAATATAATAAAATTTGCCTGATGATATAAAGTAAATATTGAAGAAGGCCAAAAATAAACTTTAACATAAAAACAGCCTAATGAAGAGAAAAACATATTATTTGTGGCCTTCAATGGTATTTGGTATAAAATCTAAAATATATATCCATAAAACTCAAACTTATAAAATTTAGAGATTACCAAAATATTTCAATACTTTAAGCCACACATTATAGTATCATTTATTTACAAACACAATGTAATTACTTTGATTATATTATTGTACAATACCCTCATGTTTCCTCATTAAATGCCATGAAGCGATTGAGCACAAAATGAAGTACTTTGTTATAACAAGTGATGTTATGAAGCACTGGATTAAGTCACTATACTCGTTTTTAAAGAAGCTTGGCTTCATTCAAGTTTAAAAAATAGAAGTAATTAACTCACTTCAAAATAACTTTCTCAGTTATAAAGAACATCCCTGCACATCAAAAATCTCAGCAGGCAAACCTGAATTAGCTGCCAAATTACTGAACAATGCCCTTTCTGTTACATGAACTATAAAAAGAATTTTTTGTGGTAATTGTGTCCACTGGTGAAAGGTAAGGCACTCTTAAAGAGCTGAATATAAAAGAGGAGTACAAATTATTGATTCATAGCTTATCAATATTAAGTACACACAACAATGTAATTACAACAAGACCTCCAAAAAGTGTCTCTTTAATAAACTGATAGCTGTTTATCGAAATGGGCATTTCATTAGAATTGAAAATTTACTCTAAAAAATGAGTAAATTACTCCAAAAATGCAATATGCAAACTAAATATTTAGAGAGCCTTCAGCTTCCCTCTGTTTCATTATCTGCTAGACAATCACAGCTGAAACTTCAACTGCTACACCTGAAAATAATCAAAATTGTGATTTATATCTTAATTCCAAGAAAAATTAAAATCTATTCAAAAATATTTAGAAGTAGTAGTTGACACCAAATTAAATTTTGTTCATATGGGTGCATAAACAGAGTCTTTCTCTCTGCTAGGAATATTATACCATATCACAGTCATGAAGCACCCAAACTCTCTCAAATTATATTTAAATCAATTGAGATCTGTCTTTTCATGCTGACCCTATCTGGTCCATGTCAATCAATTCTAATACAGATCTCTTCTCAGAACCAAATCTTCCATTTCTTTGCTAGTATAGTAAAATCTTTTGTATCCAACCAACACAATACTTTACATACAATACCTTTATCTAAGAATCCCTAAAGAAATCTTAAAAAACTTTGATCTTCCTTTCATCTACCATTTAATGAATGCCTATACTGGTTTCTCCTAATTGGTTCCACTATTCAAATATCAAGTTCAACCTAGGGCACTACATTTACTCTCCTTCTCAATGTTCTTATTATAGAATATATCTTGCATAATTTTTCTCTACCACAATTTATCCATTATAACAGCTTCCTAGCCTTCTGAACTTCCAACCCCCTACCACAGGCCTGTTTTGGCTGTTGCATGCCTTTTGAAACGTGTACATTTTTGCATTTACGTAAATATTTATCTTTTTGATTTATAGTAGTAGTTATAGTTGATTTGTATCTAGTTCATGCATTCTCCCAATATTTGCTGTGAATTTCTTAAACTTTGCTGTAAGAGAGTATTGAATAAATAAGTAAAGGTATCCTTTAATTTGAAAGACATAGCAAAATAAAAAATGATTGTAGTTCTTTAGTTCAGTAAGCAGTAATATTTTTTGGTTAGCTTGACTCATACAACCTTAAGGTTAAAATGAAATATGCTCTAAATTCAGGAACCTGTTATGGAACTATTAACCATAGTTCTGAGAAAAATTTGAAAAATGATGTGGTTTTTATTCTAATGTGATGGAATCCTACCAAGAAGTCACACTTAAAATAACAGACTGTATATACATAAAATATTTCAACTTTTACTTGTATGATTAAAACATTTCATTTATGACATATGCCTCCATATAAATATCACACCAATATGCTGGGGTAAAAAGTACTAATCTAAACTAAAAGTACTAAAAAAAGACACTAATCCAGAGGGAAAAGGACTAGGTATGTAATAAGTGTGATGTTTAGATAATGAAACCTTGAATTCAAGAATGTTTTATACATGATTTGCTCATTTGAAAAAGGTCTCAATAGAGTGCAATTTATAAATGAATGAATGGGCAGAGATAATAATTCAGTAAGATAACAAAGCTTCACTGTGGGATTCAAAGACAAATTTATAAACACTATCAAATTCACCACAAAATAAAGCATGGGATTAAGGGAATAAAATAAATATCAGAACAAATATAGTTATGAGATACAAAAGAAAGCTAAGTTAAAATTTATATTAGCTGGGGAAAATCAGAACAGGAATGCCTACTTGGGGAGCATTATTTCTCGGAATTGACTTTGTGCAAGCTGGAAGTGAAAAGATAGGAGACCTTTCAGATGTAAAGTGTAACACAAAAATTAAGCCAGGATATATGTAAAAATGAAGGAGTGCAGGAGATGGTGATGAAAGAGGGGTTTTTGAATGAAAAAGTCAAGCAAGATGGGGGTAATGGATTGGTCAAATACTGAGAAAGGACAAATTTCAAAATTAAGTAAAGGAGAGCATGTTAATAGGGAATATTTACTTCACATGAACCTGCAGAGAAGTAGAATACTATGCATTACAAACTTTAGATATGTCATTATAGATGCTAATTAAAATGTGATGAATTTTCATTTCATAGTGAACAATTTTAGATCTTTTCTATTGACATCATCACATGTGAACATAAGTGTTACAATTCTTTATGCTAAATAGTCCACCACCTACCACAGATATTTCCTCCAGTAGCTATATATAAATATCCTTTATCACCAAAATCTGGTCCCCATGAATTCCTGGCAATATAGTGTGGTACTGGTGCAGTTAGATCATATCCTACAATTTGAACAGCATGGTTGAGAGATGTAGGACTACCAGCACAATGATACTGGATGACACCAGTCACATAATTCTGCCAGTTGATAGCATTTACTGCAACAGCAACTGGTCCATGATTAGCCAACACCTCCAAAAGTTGATTCTCATCACCTACAAAACTGCCAATTAAAATTTATTGCTATTAGTGTAAATGTAGATATATTTATTTTGAATAGTGGACCAATCCTGCCTTTGTACAACAAAACTACCAATAATGTCTATATTTTATTATGCTGACTATTTTTGGTATGCTAATTTATAATCACTGCCTTTCCAACCAATACAAAGAAAGATAGAAGAGTTATTCAGAAAGTTACAGTAGCCTTTCAATATTAATGCATTTGGTAACCATAGTAGGAAATTTATGCAAACCATCCCCCTTAAACTCAGTAATCCCACTTATGGTTCTTGATGCCTTTCTCTGTCTTTACATTGTTGAAAACTATCATTTTTGTAAGGAGATAGATTTAACAGGGACAACAAAGAAGCTGTAAATGAATTGTTCGGCAAACTTTTACACACAAAAAATCATAGTAGAATGATGACAAAAACACAAATCTTATAGATAATTATGTTGAAAATTACCAAACATATTAAGCGCTGTGCAAAATAGAAACCAATTATTTCTCAAATATTTTCTATAGATTAAAAGTGGGAAGGACTTCATGCATAGTAACTATATAAATTACAGGTAATTATGATAAGTAATACATTATACAAATAAAATAATTTCAAAATTAATTAAAGTGTTTCACCATCTAGCTTTGCTTTTGCTCCATATACATTGTTTCTGAACAGTTATGGCAAATGAAAATAAGATAATACATAATTAATCTAACTTTTTAATAATCAAATAGTTCACTACTATCTTTCACTATATATTTCACTGCTATCGAAAAATTTTTAGTTTTGCTAACTAAAAATTATTCTTAGTGTAATCTTTAGTTGGAAAACCTAAAACTTAATCTTTATCTTATAAAAAATGGATTAAAAATTTTCAGAATACTTACTTATCACAGGTATAGTCCAATACTTCCACTCCAACAGTTGGCCTGCACCAAGAAAAAGCTATTTTAACAAAAACATTGAAGGAAAAGGCATTCTTCAAATTAATTAAGATAGGTTTTCAAGCATAAGTTAATAATTGCATCTTTGTATCCATTCAAAATGAATTATCATGAAAATAGTGAACAAACTCCAAATGAACTATAACTGCACAATACTGCCTACATTTTCCAAGAGTTATACTTCATTGGAAACAGATGCTGATTTATTCTGCACTCAGATTTCAAACATTTGATCAAAAAACATAGCAAAAGATCAAAAGTAAAAGGTCTCATGAGTAAGTTGCTCCTTTGATCAACAAAACTTTATAATTTTTGAATTTCAAATCTGATCGGTATACAAACTTTGTCAGAGGACAAGCGCCTGTTGCATATTTCAATGGGTATTTAATATCTGGCACTAGGTGAACTTTAGATGAAACCATCCAGTCAAGAGCACCACATGAGTCTCCCCCATCACATCCCATGTTCCCATTTCTAGCACAATCAATGACCTATCAAAATAAAAGAAAAGGTTTTTGAAAATAAAACCAAAGAATTCATAGATAATGTTCAGTTTCACAGAAGATTAACAAAATTATATAAACCAATGCTATATGGGTTAGATGATGAATATATTGGAAAGTCTGGGTCTTGAATTATTACAAGTCCATCTAAAGGAATAGTTCATAAAGTGTCTGAGAATTAAGTGTTTATATAAATTTTATGATTAATATTTTAATCCTTGGTTACTTGCATGAAAAATTCCTTAATTATGCTTTTTGAGTCAATACGATTGCACATAATTCTTTCAATATCTACAAATTCTTAAAAAGGAAATTCTAACTATCTAGAATCAAAGGGAAGCCTCTAGAAAAAAAATATAGCATTTTTACCTCATGCAAAGTTCAAATTTGTTTATTATACAAAATTATCACAGATTCCAACACTCAATTATACAATGGAATCTTTTTCAAATGAGATTATTTCAAATGAAAATTAATTTTCAATTCAAAGGATAACTTTAGCGAAAAAAATGATGATGATGATTGTTTGTAAAATTATCCATAAGAGTCACTTTATATAATTCTATAATGTGCAATTTAAAGCAAGATATTAATTTATGCATGTTCTTTTAAAAGTTGGTTACAAAATATGAATGCATTACATAATAATATTGTTTGTCGAGAAATTTATTACAAGCAAATTTGTTTCATGATTCAATAAGAGCTTATTTAGTTTAGTTTAGATTCACTTAGTTCCAAAAAAATATTTTTTATACAATTACTAGGCAGTATGATGAGAAAAGTTTATGAATTACATAGAGCTTGGGTAGAATGTCTCAAGAATAAAAGAGAGAGGTGTCAGTGAATGCAGAGAAATTAACAAATAAGGAGAAAAATTCTTTTACAACACTTCTTTTTATAACGAAGTCTACTTGGGCACATGCCGACATGGTAGAAAAACTTGGGTGTCAGTCCAAATAAGCACAAAATTAAATTAATGAATTATTTCATCCATTAACCTGCTTTCCACAATTTCATCAACAACTTCAACATAAATTCCCATTACAGTAACAATTAATTAAACATAACATTAATTTAACATAGCATAAATAATTAATTAAAATTATCCACAGAATAGAGTTTTGAATTTAAAGTGTAAAATCTTTGCCCAATTTTGAAGATTTTGAGCCATGTCCCCGCATAATGCACAATTCTATCAGAAAATTTTCAACTTAAGCAGCTTTGGTACTTTTTACATGCATTTTGGAACATCCTGCATTATATTCTGCTGAATATAACTAGATAGACTATAATCAGATAGATCCTTAATCACCATCCCAAAGTCCTACCTTCACACAGACTTTAAATTACTGGAACAGCAGGATGAGCTAGATATAAATCCAAATGAAGTATATGAATTCTTTTGATATAGGTGACAGCATAGTCAAAGTCATCCCAGGAGAAGAGTTGGACTCTTCTTGAGAAATTTAGTGTAGATGATCTAATTGAAATGTTTCAACAGTGGTGATTAGCAAGTCTCCTTCATGCCAGGCTATGCATAACAGGAAATGGGGAGAATACCAATGGAGCGATGAGCAAGTAGTACACCCGTAAGAATAAACGTTGCAAAGAGCATGAACGTCTCTTAAAATATGCAAAACAGAGCTACTTAAAAATCTGTAAAAATGTGGGAATGATCTCCAAGGCTGACCCGATGCCATCTGATGCCCCTAAGCAAAGAAACTTTTGGGGCTTCTGAATATAATTATCCTAATATTAGAATAGAATAAAAATTATCATAATAAAATTTATTATATTAAATGATAGTAATGACATATTGACTTTAGTATTGACTCGGCGACAACAACCTTTTGACAACCTAATCTTTATTAGAATGGAATATTATGCACAGTTTTGAGCTCTGTTGACAATTTCTTGATCTAAGGCCAAAAAATAATGTACCCATAGCGTCCCAGCGCATCTAAGCCTCTGACGATAACATCGATCATGGAAGTCTTCCAAACAACATTAGGATTCGCACAAAAGCCTTCTCAATGGGATTACTAGGTAATACTAAGTATTAGTAGCAAGAATTGCTTCGATAGCTTCGTCATTCCGCAAGAGATCCCCCACCGAAAATCGAACCCGGGACCGCTTTCATCGAAATCGGACGCGTTGCCCATTTGGCTGTACGGAGGTCCTATTAATTACCTTTTGACTAATATTCATACAAGGAATCAATGAGGATGCAAGTAATTGTTTACACTCGATAAATAATGTAAACTCTTTAAACAAAATCTAAAATATCACCGAGTTATTATTACGAGGAAAATAAAAACTACGAGCGACAACTCTAGTGAAACTTGGTCAGCAATCCATGTCGCCGTATCGGCTTTTAATGATTGAGGTTGTTTAATTTTTATCATGATGATGGGTCTACATCATCATCATGGGATTCGAACTCGAGATGGCCTTCAACAAGGGCAAACGCATTATCCATTCAGCTATCCGGGGTACAATAAAAGTGGATCAATGGGAAGGGTTCAAATTCTCTGCGTTATGTTTAAAGAGCATTTTTTTAGAGTGCCGACAGCCAATAATTTCGTATTGCCTTACTATAACCACTTACCAATTACTGGAAAATGTCATGAACTGAATTTGCTAATAAAAGTACAAAGTCTCTGCTTTCATTGTATTATGGCTTTCCACGTAGTCACGCCTAACTATATCGGTTCCATGAATTTGCTAAAAGAATGGAATTGAAAACCTAACTGACATAATGTGTCAGTTTGGCCGGTTTTAAGTTCACGAGCGAATTACAGGATGAGAAAAATTGGAAATCTTAACTTAAGAGCATGTTCAGCAATAATCATACCAATGGAGGATGAGAAAATTCTTTGTAATTAGAGAATTACGATAAACAAATCGCAGGGAAAAATTTACCACCAGGTAGTATTTCTTATGATTATTATTACATTAATCAGCGTTACTTTCAAAAGGAGAATTGTATGCTGCTTTATATCGATAAATGAGGCGATGATGCATCAAGTCTTTTTCAGCGCTGGTGGAGAAAAGGAAAAAAATTGAAACTTGGAGAGATTTAGCTAAAGTTGCGTTCAGAGGAAATGTTTCTTACTGTACAATAAAATTTCATTGTTATTTTCTAGGGATTTTGCTAATAATATTTGCTTAAAATTTGCACTCCCTTTCTGGTTTATTTGAGTTTTTCAAGTTGAGATTGTAACGAAATAGATTTCGAGTAACTTTTAGATAGATTCATATCTATCGTTCTGCTTTGATTGTGAGACAAAAGTGATGAAGGTCTCATTCTATCTCAGAAATCGTATCAGCTCTAACAGGGAGGTGGAAATTGTTCTGCTTTGCAATATCTTAATTTTATTCTCACAAAATTAATCATTCCGAAAATTCAAAAGACACCATACTTGAGATAAGTTAAAGCGAGAGCGAGACATAGAGTGAGAGGATGACGAAGATGATGTAAAAAGAAATTTTGGTCTAGCGAATGAGGGAAACAATTGGCTAAGGTGGTTTGCGATGAATCTGGCGACGGGAAAATTAAGCAGTATTTTGACTGTGCTTTGCGTGAAAGCGACCGGGAGAAAACCCCGTATCAGTTTGAGTAAAGCATAAAGGAGAGTGGAAGAAAGAGTTTGCTGGGCTTAATTTTCAAGGTGAATTTTGTAGAAAGCACAAATTAGAGGCTATCAGCGAACACCATACCAATTGAAACAGACTTCTGTAATTAGAATATAACGAAAAAAATCTTACTTAAAAAAAGAAAAATTTACAGTATTATACTGTTTTCCCGGATGTCCCGAAATGACACTCACGATTAAATATCAATCTCATAGTCGAAGGATGTGAAATACTTTGATAAGGATATTCAAACTGATGATCAAGAAGAAATGCAATTTCCAATGTCCGAAAATACAAGTAACCAGCCCTAGCATATTTAGTTTGTGTCTTTTAAATCGATTGTTTGGGCCGAGAGCTAGTGGCAGGACTTCAAAAAATAAGACAACAAAGGAAAAACCATTAGCGGGAGCTAATTAAAACCAAATTTTTGCCTTTCCTTTCTCCTTTTACTAACTGCGTTATAAATACAAAGAAGAATCGAAGAAATTCATCAAAGAATCGTTTCCATTCCAACGTGCTCTTCCACTCATCGTAGCTTTTACATAAACGAAGCTCTTGCGTTACGTAAGAGGCATTAAAAAAACAAGGAGATGGTCTGCGTCCACCTAAATAATAAAACTATGAGCAAGGCCAGGCAAAGAATTCGGAGACAACCCATACGTATACTCATCAATACATCAAATCAACATAATATCCTTTACTTTTTCCGCATATTTTCATATTTGTTTTCTATGCAAATGGATGTACTTACAAATGGTTTCACAAGTTTATGTGAGTAGTTTCATGTTTATTTATGGTTCTTTCCAAGATTAAAGGATCGAGAAATTATTTTTCACTCCCTCACGAACTCTAAGAAGAGATGGAGGCCCTTATGATGGATGCTCATTTCGTATTACAGGATTCGAATTTTTTAAACCTCGCAGAAACACTTCCTTCTCGCTATATCATTCAAACTCAAAACGATAGGCACCGAAAGATACCCCTTTTTAAAGAACGAAGCCGTGACGATGAACATTCCTCAAGTCATTCCTCAACATATAAACGACGTTTGATATCTTGGATTCAACCTAGATAACTTCGTTATTGCAATGTTATTTGACCTCGCCAGGCCTAGAGAAACTGTTGGTGCGAGTCTTACTTTCAGCAAATGATTAGCTTGGGCTAAACTTTAAAATCTACAATTGATGGTATCCTCATCACACGAAATTAAGGGTAATACATTCTGGCAGATAACAAAGCTCATCAGAATTAATTATACTATGGACGCGAAAAATGCCATGTACAACCAAATAAAATTCGATCCAGAAATGACATTCGGCGTGAGGAAATGATTAAACATTACATTTAAGGATTGCAACCCCGGGATTATTGGATTGTGATTACCCCAATCCAACGAATCTAATCACATTCCATTTGCAAAGATTTAAAACACCCCTGCTTATATAACACCTGCTTTAAACCTGAAATTAAATTCGCCTGAATGCAACATGTCGAAATGGAAAATGAATGCTCGATGATATAAGCAGAACGGGAGGGATGTGGTTATTACTTCTATATTTAGCTCATATTTTCATTCAAAAAAGTGATTATATAAGTGAGAAACAAGCTTGAAACATCGTCTTACAAGCGGCGAGATCCGGCCTTCGCTGTGCTATAATAAAATGAAATGGGTTGAAATAACGGAATAAACACGCCAACAATTCACGGAAACTATCTAATTCGAAAATTTCTCTTTTGCCGGATAATGCGTGAAGTGACGAACTGGGAGATGATAAATAATATGCAGTTAAACAAAAATATTATATAGTGGAACCACTAATACATTGATTCAAAACACCAGGAACTCGATTAACCATACCCATATATAATAATTCCCGTTTCAGTTATATTCCTGCTTTTCGCAAGCTCCGCATGCCAAAATAAAACGCAAGAGAAGACACAAGAATGTAAAATACTTCTTTCAGACAAGTCAATAAGGACATCTGGAAAAGATAAAATATATGAATTCATTTAGGTATTCTTTGTGTAGAATACAGGTATTGTTCTTCACCATTGGAAGGGGCTGTTATTTATTCTGTTAATTATAGGATAGCTACATTTTTTTCGTTTTCGGTACAGCAGATTTTTTCATGAACTGGAAGAAGGCTTTCGATATCGATGATGCAGGTTCCAACGTAACCAGCGTATGAATCAGGTCGCCAAAAGAAATAATTCACGTATGTGGCATGAATTGGAAAGTTACCTAGTAAAATTCTGTGCGTTTACCATTAAAGCTCATGTTCACATAACTTACATTTTCAATTACCAAACTTTCCTTTCCGGTATTTTACCGATCGCATTATTATCAGGATTCGGTTCTTATCTTTGATACGATGGAATTTGATATTTCAAATAAACCGATGCAACGATCTCTTCGTTCGAGTTACTCAAGATATAAATCCCCTGCAAACACAGGATAGCCCTCGTGGTTGCTCAGGATATCGCTTATGGTGCGGTTTGGACGGAATTTAAACTGGTGCAGAACAGTTACATGAGGTTTCTGTATGTAAATAGTATGTACCTGGACATCTGACCTTAGGACGTGAATAAGTGTTAGTGTGTCTATTCGTTACCTTAGATATCTCTGTATCAAATAAACGATACAACACTTTAACATGCCACGAGCAACGCAACTACGACAAAACTCAACACATCTAAATTAATCCCGATACTTCCATTCCCAAGTTTGACAAACTTCCGCAATTAATGGCAATTTTTGGCCTTCTTCGAAGGATCATGTATTCGCAACATCTATTTGTCTAGCTTATCTGAAAAAATATCTATCTATCTGAAAAAAATCGGGAAAGGATGTGAAACAAACGTTATAAATAAAAAATTTAGAGTGCGTTATTAATCTCAAACTTGAGCATAAAATCTATTTATTATTAGCATTAAAATGGTTTCGAATAATAAAAAAGAACTTCTTGGCGCTGCCGACTCTTTACTGCATTCTTGTATCGTCAAGGACCTCTTTATGTAATCGATTTATTGTTATTAGTAATATATAGAACTCTTAGATACATTCTTCGATTGGTGGTTAAGAAGAAACACTTTTCATCTATGAAAACTTTTACAGTATTCTCGCCATGTCCTTATGGCGTTGAGTGAACATTTTTAGATAGAAATACTAGGAAATTCACTAATTTTATAAAGAGGACAAAACTAGAGGATCTTAAATCTTTTTTACCAAAAAAACGTAGAAAGGCTATATGCACTATTGATCAAATATAAATTTATCCTGATAAAATAAAATAGATGTTCATTAGAAATATACGTAATCTCTTATAAAATGAATCTTATCAAGTGATATCTGGTGATAATTCCTTATTAAAAACTTGAATAAAAAGGAATGCATAAATATCACAAAAATAGCAAAAGCGAACGGTTTCGAAGTTACATTATCGTCAGGCTGATGAAGTAAAGAGAAGAGTATCATCAGCCTGTTGATGGCGTTGAAATCGGTTGCTTGTTGCATTTTTTTTAGTAAAGTACATGCTTTATCCATTCCTTGTTAAATAACTTTTACTTTCATGTAACATCTTTAAAAATTTATAAATATATATTTATTGTTTACGTGAATGCAGAGGGTGTAAAAAGTGCCGGAGAGATTTAAAATGGTAAAAGCATTATAAAAGCTTTAGGAAAAAGCAAAGCGACTTGGATAGGTTGGGACTGAGAAAGGACTGTCTGCAGGATAAAATATTAGAGGGTAAGATTGATGGGAAAGAGAGGAAAATTTAATATGATTACGGACCTAATGATGAGGAGAAATTACGAAGAGCTGAAGAAAGACGTGATGCAGGACAGACCCGGAGGAAGTGGTTCTAATGAATTCTCTGAGGAAAGACCCACCAACGAGGGAGAAGCTAGGACCAAAATCTGCGGAGCCTAAAAGAGTAATCCATGGACACCAGTCCATTTTCTACGTTCGAGGATCGTTAAATAAGACGAGATGACCAGGCAAAGGAGAAGGGGGAGATGAGGCACACCTACCTGTTGCACACTCAGAGTTTCCATTGTGCCAGTTTTCAGAGCGTTCATACTTTCAACCGTTTCCACTGTACTGAATGCCCAGCAACCTCCGCAATCCCTCTGGTTTCTTATCGCCCCAATTATCCCTTTGCTACGCCTGAAACGGACATTAATTTCTTAATTAGTAAGAGAAATAGTGTTAGTGGCCTACCTACTTTATCGCTCACATCATAGTTCGCCTTTTGGTTACACGAAGGGAAATTCCCGTTATATGTTCAGAAATATTAGAAACGTCGATATAGAGACAACACATGAAACTTAATGATACTTTTTTTGTGAAAACAGCAAGATACCAAGCCAACTACTACCTTAACTAACAGGGTTTTACGATGGTAGCTTTAAATATCTCGAGGGTAATTCAAACCCTAGAGACAATGGCACACGTTGACATTCTTTAATAAGAGATTATTTAATGTTTCAAGTCTTCATAATTCCCTTTCCCTCAAGAAGAGAATAATTACTCGCATAGGTAATAATAGTGTTCTACCTTTCGGTAGGTTCATGTGCCCCCACATTCTCTATTTAATTCCCTCTCCTACAACTCCCGGTAACTTATCCCACCCCTTAATTCGTCTAACAACTTCAGTCTTTGTCTTCCTCTCTGTCTTTTCCCTAGCATTCTTCCCTCGATCGCTTTCTTCAGTAATCCCTTTCCTCTCAATATTCGACCCACCCATTACTCCCCAACCACCTCTAGCACCTCCTCGTTCGTTTTTCTATCGACCCAGCTTACTTTCTCCAATCTTAAAGCTAATACGAGTGCCAAATATACATTAGAAAATGTTTTAACTGAAGATATATCGAAGTTTATCTGCCTTTTCGACAAGAATCCTGAAATCCGATTCTAAATTTCGGTGATCTGAAAATTATAGATTCCATTATTCCATCAGCGTACTATTCTGCGATTCAGTGATTTGTAGAAGAATTTCGCTTGGAAGTGACCCTTAAAGAATTATTTAGTGATACATCATTCGTTTTACAATTTTTTCTCTTGATATTTATCACATTCGTAACAAACCTTTGGTAGATCCTGTACATGCTATACACACTCTTTTTAAGTAATCTCTTTTAGGATGCAGATTATAAGATTAAACTATTCCTTGTTCGGCACTATTTCGTTTCTTCATTTCTTTCTTATATCTAACCCGAATCCGATTTCACATTAACATTAATTTTCCAAAATATGTAGCTACGTTTAATCAAGAAACTAAACCAGCCATTTTATTATTTTCATTCGCCTACGGTTACGTCCGAATGAACATTGCGAAAATCAAAAATTTATATAAAATGATAACTTTCTATGTAATTTCCGTCAATAATACATAGATAAATATATCTATTATATATAAATTAAACATCAACGTATTCCAATGATACATAAATAAAATGTACGTATGTACTTGTGAATTTGGATCAATGACTAAATGTCATCATTGGTGAATTCTTGGATCCTGAATCTTCTATTATTTTTAATAGCCGGCGTAGTTCACGCGACGAAATTTCTTTTTAAGGATAAAGAACATAGAAAGAAAAAGAAAATAGTCTATATCTTCACTTAAATTTAATTCGGCTTATTTTCTAATATACAAGAATGGCACCTTGATTCAGTGCCGGAAATTTTCGCTCATAATAAACTAACCCTAAAACCGAGAAGCGCTAAATAGATTCTAATAGAAGTATCTACAAGAACGCATTAAATTCTTTCTTTGAGAATCTTCAATGAATTTAATTTAAGAGCAAAAAAAATGCGGCTTAAATAAAAAGATGCACACAATTTTACGCTACTAAAAGGAGTTTCCGGATTTGAAGAAAGAATAACAATGCGATCCATTTATTCCAGAAGTTCTCAACTCGCGGTTCGCAAGCCTCTGGTGGCTCTTACCTCAGAAAAATCGTAGTCATCCTTTGCTTTTCATTTAAGTAATAACATAATTCAGCGACATAAACGACAACATAAATTATAATAACAATTCATGATGAGACATTAATTAGTATGTGAAACTGACATAGATATTGTTGGGTCCTCGAAATCTTCCCAAATGTTTCTGCGACCAACTAAAACAGAAAGCTTGGGATCCAGGATTTAATCCAATAAATGGTTTTTATTTTGAAATAAATGGATTAACAGAATCCAATCCCATTCAAGGATTGCGATCCATTTCGCTCTGACCTCAAAAACGAAACTTCTCATAACTTTTGAATAGCAAAGGAAAGACCGACCACCTTATTAACACGCCGGGAAAAATTTCAATTGACTGAAAAAACCAGCATGCATTAATTAGTTGAAATATTCTGCACTTAATTGGTGCATAAACTTTTTTGTATGAGTCTAGAATAAACATCGTAAATGTTATAAAGGGATTAATTTAAGAAATCTTTCAGTGGAACAACCCTCATACCTTCCATCAGATTTGGCAAAGTAAAATACAAGAATGAATGGTAAGCATCGGATTTCTTCAAACTTCATACCTAAGAAAAGTAGTGAAACACAATAAATTTTGTTTACTTACGCAAAAACTTAAATCCAAGAAAAATATTTCAACATTCTTTAAAGATAGCCTTTTCGATAAACACTAAAAAAACTAGTAAGGGTCTGTGTGCATTTTTGTGGAAACCCGAAAAAATATAACTACTACCGATCTTTGTGCGTTAAATATTTGCTGGAAATTATTCGCGTTTTAAACCTGAGATTCTGCCTGAGAACAGTTCATTTCCCAATTTTTAATACTATTCAATTCCTAATTAATCTCAGGATTATCAAAGAGTTTACTTCCAATGAGCCGCGTAAATAAATATAAACGTAGGGGACTAAAGAAAATGTGCTGCTACTTATTTTTTTTTTAATTAGCAATTTATGGATAGTCATCGGTTGAGTTCGTTTCGTTGCAATAATATAGGGAGAGACTTTTGCGTATCAACAAATGAAGGTATGTTCTTATCATTATTGGCCTTTTCTCTTTAGCTACATTGCGTTAGTTTAGATAATTATATGAACTTTAAAGAAAAAAGCTAATTTAGTAAGCTGCCCGAAGAAACCCGCGGGCCGATCACTTTTAATGGATTTAAGTTAGATTTGATCATCCGAACGATATGAAGGTCCAGGAAAACATCGTCAGATCAACCGCGAGTCAAACGCGCGATTTTATACGATATCTTTGATCACGCAAAATGTGTCATGGACTTTCTGCCTCACGTGCCTATTTGTCACTTTTCTCACATTCGAAGATAAATGTGCTATAAGTTTCACTGGTTTCTTTTAATAAATGAATTCATGACATTTTCATGAAAATGGATACGAAAATATTTTCCGCTCAAAAAAAAAAAAAAATGAAAAAACGGGTAATTGCTACTTCTGCAAATTAAAAAAAACTTATTAGAGGAAAATGTATTAAGTTCGATGTGTTTAGTTTTTAACTTCAAACATTGGAGATTGTATAATACATGGAAAGACCACGGGAAAATATAACAATAAAATAGCCGAAATATGCGCTATTACGTAACATGGTTCTGTATATTCAAAAACGAAATAACTCACCAATCAACCTTTTGCGGTAAAACTGCTCTTTTATGGATGTGATTCGTATGATGCCGATGCTTTCGGTGTTTATATGAATGAAACACATTTTGGTCACTTGAATTTCTGCTGGCAATCCTATCATGAAGCCCAGGTAACAGGTGATTATGTAAAAATTCATCAGGTGACAAGTCAGAAAATTTTGTCAATCCATATATGGCTCCGACGTTTGTACTTTTCGCACTGTTCATGAGCTCAATACTCTTGAGAGATTTCTAAAAATTGAATTGTAATGTAGTAAAATACAAATACAAGATTCAAAATACACGATCGGCAATCTTCAATTGTTTCATACCTGGAAGTTGCTGTATCGGCGTTTATATTCCAGAGAATCATTCCTATATGTTTTGTTGTATTTACGAATGTAAGTTTCAAACAACTCAGTGGTTTCATTTTGAGAATTAATATTAATATGTAGTGGTATGCCAACAAAACACAAAACAATAAAGCCTACCGTAGCGAGGCTGTTCTTCCAATCCATTTTATGCTTAAGTAACGATAGGATTCAAGTAAATATTAATTTCATGAAATTTTAGTTTCCATTTGATAGATTGTTAAAAATCGTCATAAGTGGGATAATATTAACAATTTTATAAATTATATTTAAAAGTTACTTAATTTGTGAAATGTTGATGGTGTATATGAGGTATATAAACTTGATTAGGGAGTACATGTATCCCTCACTGCCGTTTCCGCTTCCGTCTCTTACAGTTGGACGTCATCATGGCTACCACGTTATCGAAGAAAAGGAAGGTACGTTACTGTAAATTTATTTAAAATTCTGCTTAGTATTTACTTATCTCCGATATATATCAATACATTATAGCTTATATTTCTTGTATAAATGCTAATTTGTTGGTTGAGTGCTAAATACTTTAAGGATGTATTAGATATTGGAAGGATGTCAGCGTGTGTCCAGATTGTTGTTGTTATCTTTACTCTGTAATGTAATGATATTATATTGATAAAATGCTTATGCTTGTCTTTTATTTTCGTAGAAAGATGTTATTGGTGTATATATGAAGTATTTGTTTCTTTTCTTCATTTTCAGTTCGTAGGAGACGGAGTATTTAAGGCCGAGTTGAACGAATTTCTCACACGTGAGTTGGCTGAGGATGGCTATTCGGGGGTTGAAGTCCGTGTTACCCCATCTAGAACAGAAATTATTATTATGGCCACCAGAACTCAGAATGTTTTGGGAGAAAAAGGACGTAGGATAAGAGAATTGACTTCTGTGGTTAGGAAAAGGTTTAACTTCCCAGAGGATTCTCTAGAGTTATATGCTGAAAAAGTAGCTACAAGAGGGCTTTGTGCCATCGCTCAAGCTGAATCCCTTCGTTACAAGCTAATTGGTGGACTAGCTGTAAGAAGGTAAGTTTACCGGCATGTCTAAGTTTTGTAGTTGGTGACGATAATACAATTAATACTTCAAGTTATGAAATTATTTCTATATGCCTCTATCAAAAGGTTTATTGGAAATTTAATAATTCGGCTATACTTATTGTTCGTTTGCTTATTGCTGATGAGTGAAGTTTTGCCCTCTTCGATATGACACGAAGTGCTTCAAGAGTAAATTTATTCTCAGTACGTTCCTACGGAATGATGTTTAGACTTAAACTTGTATTCTCGAAAATTTCAGAGCATGTTATGGCGTCCTTCGGTATATTATGGAAAGCAATGCCAAGGGTTGCGAAGTGGTCGTCTCTGGGAAGTTGCGTGGACAGAGAGCCAAATCCATGAAGTTCGTGGATGGCTTAATGATTCACAGTGGAGAGCCGACTAACGAATATGTAGACACAGCCACTCGGCATGTATTGCTTAGGCAAGGTAAGATCAGATTATCTTTAGTTCATGCATTCCCTTATGGTTTAGAGTAGTTAAATAAATTTCTACGTATCTCATTGATTTTTGGTCTCTTAGACGTATGCCTTTATAGTTTGCGTTTATGTTACTAATTCCTTATGGATTGGACTTGAATTTTATCATGTGCATGTAAACTTGTTTGCTTTGTTCATACTCTTGAGATTCATCATTTTTTGTGTTTACAAAGTATTGCATCTTATATCAGATGTACAAACTTAACTACTCTTAGCTGTAATTACTACCTAACTATTGAGGGGGAAGACTAGTTAGACCAAGTAATAACCAATTTTGATTTGGTTTGGAGAGCTTTCAATATTAATTATGCCAGGGTTAAGATGAGAAGATCTGTTATGTGTATATGGACATTGTAGTATGTACATCTTCTGCATGCTCTTAAATACTTAATAATATACAGTCATTCAATTTGTTCACTTACACGTTCAATTCATGCTAAGCTTGCATGTTTCTCAATTCTTTGATTTTGCTGGTAAAGCTTTGGCATTGGTTCCTTTTACCAATGTTATACTCTATATGGTAGTCTTCGTGTTTTCAGAATTTAATTGTTAATTATGTTTAAAATTTTAGGTGTGCTTGGTATTAAGGTAAAAATTATGTTACCTTGGGATCCAAATGGCAAAACTGGACCAAAGAAGCCACTTCCAGATCATGTTTCCGTTGTCGAACCCAAGGAGGATGAACCTCCAGTGGCACCTTCCAGCGAGGCAAAATCTACTAAAATCGAAACATTTCCCACAGCTCCTGTCCCATGAGCCTATTTACTCTGAGGCAATTTGTGCGGCGGATCTCTGATTTGTATTTTGGTAATCAGGAATAAACTGTTACTTATTGCCTTTGAATTATTTATTACTTTGTATTATTTTAATTTATCCTATTGTAATAGTGCCTTTATCAAATGAAGCAGTGGAATTTCTCAGTATATTTTGATTAACAATATAAATTACTGAACTATATTTTTGAAAAGTTGAATTTTTCTTTGAGCAAGTGCTTGATGTACTGATTTGGTAAGGTTGGGTTCATCGAGTGTGGGTACAGCCATGAAATTTGATTGAGCATGTAAAGTGATCTTTTTTTCTGTAAGGCCTAGCAAAACTATTGGAAGTGAGGATGCTTTTTATGGTAAAAGCTGCAGCTAAAAAAGACTTAATACTGCCTAGATGGCATTTTGTTTGTTAAGTGCACAACTTACACAATGCTTGTTCGTTTACTATATGGGGTATTTGGACTAAGTTCTATTTAGTTGCATTAATTCTATTAATTTGGATATATTAGTGCCCAGCTGTGGAAGCGTATTAAGAAATTACATTAAAATTAAGGGTATTCCTGTCAAACCTCGAGATTTATTCTATGTAACTATCTTCCAAATCGTGTTTGATTGTGAGCTATATATTAATTATGATTGGTACAAGAAAACATTTCACTTAATATGCTAAATTAATAGTTTTAATAGTGCATACAAATTTTAAAAGGACCATAGGAGACGTATAAAAATACTTGAATCAGTAGTTGTGTTGGTTTGTATAATTAACTTTAGTGAAATTAATTGTTCGAATGTAGTACTTCTGTGACTGAAGGTTGTAGGATTGGGTTTTCCTGTAAGATTGAATTTGCAACATACCTTAATGCGTTAACTGAAGTATGCAGCTATATTCCCGATGACAAAATTATTTGCTCCTGGGATGGTGACTAACAGAAGAATCTTTGCTTGATTAATTTATTACATTTAACAATTCAGGGAAGTACAGTGTGGTTGTATGTTTTTAAGTAATTTGCAAGGGTATTTATAGAAATATCCTTAAATTGGGCCTAAGTGTTGATATAGAAGGGTTAGACAATGAGTTAGATTGTAAGCAAATTGCAAACAAATTTAAAGGTACTAATCAATACATGTTGATCAAGAGCACAGTGTAACAGTTCTTCTGAAATTATTACTATTATGTTTGATTTAGATTAAAGTTCCAATATCTAAGTGCACTATCTGACTTGAGTCATGATGTGGGTTGTTGCAGATTATGAATCTCTTAAATTTTGAGATAAAAATGTTTCGGTTCTGTGACTGGTGGTGAAATTCCATAAAAGGCATATTTCATTCAGCAGTTAAGTGGAATTTCTGTCAACCTAGCATATACATGTTTAATGTGTTTAGCGAAGAAAGGAATCTATTCAGGTAGTCTTAGAAATTGTTGATAAAGCACCCATTAGCAAAATAGAAAGTACTTTAAGGGATGGCATGACATTGACACAATTTTATGTGTTGCTTCACTGTCACAATTGCTTTAAACCAAAAACAGTTTATTTATATCCTAAGTGTATACATACAGCTTATCTCCAGATGAAGTGAGGCTTTTCTATTAATTTCTTACACCTTAAGATTCCTTGTATTCTTATATTATGCTGAAAGTAATGGAGAAATGTGATAGTAATATATAGCAATAAGTTTCCATCTAGAGTTTCTTAACCGATGCAAACAATATAAAGGCAAATGAAGAGGCCTATGAAGTGATTTTCTAAAATAAAAGAAGACTACTAATCCCTCAAATATTCCCCTCCCTTTTTTATCATATCAAATGAAATGACTTGGTTAGAGAATAAAATTCATTGCTTCATAACATGGTTATATCCCTGAGATGAAAATTCCAAGATTTGCTTCTTTGAGGAATTGGGTAGTATGTTTTATTGGCCACATCCTTCGTTTACCAAGTTTCAGAATTAGAAAATTTTTTAGGAGAATATGACATCATCATGAGTAGGAAGAGGCTAGTGACTTAGAAGCCTCTTCAGATTTCAATAAATCTGTCATTGACAGCTATTCAGAGGAATTCAACAAAATTGTATTTTTGGGTGCCCCTGCAAGCCATGTGGGTAACTTATTTGCTTTCAGCAAAAGTAATCTCAGATTTGAACCATGATGGGAGTCAAGATGTTTACCCAGCAGCGAATTGGGAAGCAAATACCATAATTTCATTCATGAAACGTTGAATCCAGTTACTGTGCTCTGTAAATCACAAACTGAAAAAATAAGTGTGATATTCCCTTTATTTGTGCAGAATCTAAGCAAGTACTTCATGATAATTGCCACCTCCATGTAGTCAATGGGATAGGATGCTCAAGATTACTTGTCAGTCAGACTTGCCTTGATTTTTCTTTGCTCTCAGCACAAAAACATGGAAATGGACTATTTGTTCCATTCCACCTGTGGTTCTGGAGCCATTGCTTGTAATTAATGCAAATGTTGATGGAAATCACTCTAAAAACTATTCACCTACTTATAAGAGGAACTTCATTAATTGCTCATCAATCACCATTTCATGACTACTCTTGAATTACATAGTACTTCCCATGGACAGTACCACTATAAGTTTGCCATTTTCATTTGAAAGCCATAAATTGATTCCTGTTATTGAATATAGGTAGTATTTTTGCATATAACTCCTTATTTTTCTACATTATGAAGGAAATATTATCGAAGCCTTTAACCACCAATGGAAATATCATGAAAGATCTTCGTACACTACTTATTTACTTGAAACTTCTTTCAGAATGATTGGTTCATTACACCAATATCATAAAGTATGGTAAAGGCAACACCAGGTTGGTGAAGGTATGTTACCATAGCTAAAAGCTATGGCAACAAGACCAAAACTTGAGTTTCATAGTTAGTGAATGATTTAATAGAGCTTGTCTGTCCAAGATCATCCCAATTTCCCAAAAGACTATTTTCAAATGTTTTTCAGCCAAGACAGAGCAGAAAGTGTTGGAAATCCTTAGGAGAAGCACAATTTATAATGAAAATTCTCAGATTAGATTTCATTGATAAAATTATCAAGTGACTTCAAGGAACTTTAATAAGTATTTAGCATCAATAGAGTTTTTACTTGAGGGTTGAAAAAATTGGTTTAGACTCAGGAATTGAGGGCTAAAAATAAAATCACAATTGTTCATTGTTTTAAAGTAAAAAATGGCACATTGATAGGCTCTTTATGAAAAGGTAAGAGGGTTTTCATGTTAATAAATATTATTAGCCTAACCCTGATAACAGTTGTGCCTTCTGTTGGTGACAAACAAAAGCAAGTTTTCCCTGGATAAAGAAAAATAATGGAGTGAATCAGGAACCCTAAGGATAGAAAAGAAGGGAGCCAATAGCTAAACTACGTTAACCATTGAAGTTATCTTTGATGTTTATATTCTTGTATGAGAATTCTTCCACCTCTGCAGCACAATTACTGCAGAAAATGATCATATAACTCAGACAGGTATAAAAATTGCCATAAAATATACAAGAATGAGGCATTTATGAGAAAATAAACTGTTCTCCTGAGAGGAAAATGTTAGGTAATATTTCATTACTACTCGAGCTGCAATGGTGTGAACAATTTATATGATAACGTTTATGTGGTCTAATGAATCTAACTGAATCAGGATGAGATGTTTTATTGCTGTTGGATTTGTGATTGTCTTTTCAATATAAAGATTATTTTTCTTGTTTTATTTAAAAATGAAAAAGGTGAATTCTTAAGTTTTATAGTAGTGGTCTCAAAGCTTAGATCTGGCTCATGAAAGATTCTAATATGGCCTGGGAATGGGATGGATTTAATACTCTGGCCATGCTCATGATGAGACCTGCATTGCTCCTATTTAGATATCCGTGATCCTAACTGTTGTACTAACATTTTCGTTTCAATCCAAATGAGAACTACTCCAATAATCACTTTCCAGGTGTGATATTAACACTTTGAAAAAATAACTGAATGACCCCATGGAAAGAGTTTAAGAAACAAGAAAATTGGAAAATCATGAGAAATATATTGAATTTTATTAGATGTAATAAGCTAGACTTATAGAATAGACTATCATACTAAAAGATTAAAGGATACTTGAACCTTAATTGCTTCCATTTTATTTATGGATTTTGGTGATGAATCTGATAAAAAATAGTATTATTAAACTGTTTATAAGAACTTCTAGTGTCAAGATTAACTTAAAGCTCTTCAGTTCTAGAAAATACATGACTCCATGAGTATCAAAGACTTTATTTTAATTAACAGTACATATCTTATATTAATATCAGCAATACCAGGGTTGTCTGTTATGATGTTTAATGTATTTTTACAAAATCTTCATAGGTAAACAATATTTTCTTTAACACTTACATTTATAAAGCATAAATATTAAGATTTAGCATAGTCATTTGCTAGTTTGCATGGAATTCTGATTTCAAAGAACAATAATTGTAAGGAAGGAAAAGTCTGCGGGAGGCTGAAAATTATGCACAAGAAACTTCTATTTGTAACTCAAACCATCTTATTCTTCCTCTAAGTAGTTAATGAGATACCTGTACATATGTTACTTTAGAGTATATCATTGAGCAACCTTGAACTTACAATCAAAAAGAAGTGAAGATCTTTTAAAGGAATGATGAAGAAAAATATATATGAATACGTAAAATTCTAATAGGATAGAGAAGAATATAATTTTATTAATTTTGAGCTATTTTCTTTTAAGTTCTATAATAATCTTCCATCAGTTTTACTAGTTTGCTGCCAACTTGATGCACAATAGCAAATAGATGTAGTTTAAAAGAATTACTGTTCTTCTATGATAGAAAAAAAGAGCACCCTATACCCTGAGAAATCTCAAAAATATGCCATCATCCCTTAATGTAAAAAGAAATAAAAAGCATGATATTGCTGCCGAACTCATAATCTTATAGGGTTATAGCTTCTCTTTATATTCAGATAAATCTACAGTGATTCACAATTTTGGATAAATCCTTAACAAGATATCAAACTAATCTCTGACTCAAAGATTTGTTGATAAAGCTAATTTAAAATGCTCCCTTAGAGAAAAATTGTACATCATTTGCTTTGAATTTGTACCTAAGTAACAATCTGTACATAGTGAGGATTGTAAATTAGGAAGGTTTTGTTAAAAAGGATTCAAATGACACAACAACAATACAGTTCATATATTACTATTTCACTTACTGTTATTCATGAAATTTACATTAGAATGAAATTTATTTAGATATGCACATTTAATTTTAATTAATGAGGATGGAAATAGTTGTAACACATGGTTAAATTAATCAAACCATTAACATAACAGAATTCAGATAGTTTGAAATATAACCATTGTCTTTAAAATTGATAGAAAAATAATAAACATTGTCCCTCAAACAGTTTTCCAAGTTCCAATTCAATTTTCAAATCAGCAATAATCTTTAAATACAAGGCATTTCCTGTCTTGACAATTTTAAGACTACTGCAATAACAATTTTGATGGAAGTTATTCTTCATTCACTGGAATTAAGGGCAATAACCTCTTTCACTCTGTTAAAGTTTATTGAAAATGTTATAAAGGTCTGCAACACATTTTCCTAATATTTTTTTTTGAATAATACATTTGTATCCAAAAATTTGAGCTTGAGTAGTTCAAAAGTGCAAGAATTTGATCGAACAAATGACCTGGAGATTATTAATTTTCATGGCAGGATTTCTGAGGAATGTACATACATTAAACCTGAGCAATGCCACTTCTTTGCATCATAGGAAAACAACAAAGGGCAAAGAAACCAACAAATCAGGGAACATAATACTATGTCACTTTTCAGTTCTATCAACAATTTTATGTACAAAAAGAAGGATACAAAGGTTCTCATCAAATAATAACAAATCAATTTCTAAGCTCTAATTACTTAACAATATTCAACAAAACTACCTATATGTTTTGGAAAAGTTTATAAGAAAACTGAACGAGATTTTGCTCCATAGTAATAACTTGTGACAAGTCATAATTGACATTTCATTAACTATATTTTGAAAGTCTACTGATGTTCAGTAGAAAAGATAATAACAAGGTCATGCAGCAGCCTTCAACAAATCTATCTCTTAGCAATGGCTTTTCATTAAAATTTTCAGGTAAGAAACAACAACGATGTGAAGTGAAGCTTTAACTAAATGACATGAGTCAGATCCTTAATACTGGAAAATAAAAATAAAACTTGTTGACCATCAGCCAAGTGATCGAGACACCATAAAACAGACCCCACTATGTTATTTTTTCCCAGTCTTTCGAATTTGACGATTTCACATCCTTTAAAGATTTGAAATGATTTGTAAAACGGAATTTTTCCCACACAATCACTGTTCTTGCTGCAATTGAGGAGGAGCAAGGCGACAAACAAGAGCAACAACGCCAGTCAAGAATGAACGGATAAACCCTGGCACTCCTGGTTTAGCTGCATATCTGTCTGCTACAAACCGCAGCTCCCGGAACATATTGCGTGTGTATGGATTTCGCCGTGATGAGTACCGCATTGAAAGAAAGTGGTAGTATATGAAGGGAGTTAGTAGGCCAGCTCTTCCTCTGGAAAATAAAAAGGACAAAATTGAGATACAATGCATACAACAATTTGGCTAATTTTTACAGAAAATATTTCAATGAAAAGGGCAATCTTTAGTATGATACTTCAGAATAGTTGTTGAGGTATGAATTTTGAGCACATTAAATTTAATTTTAAAGCTTACAATGTTAAAGGATTAATAATTAAAACAATATAAATTCCAAATTATGATATTATATAAATATAATTCCAATTACTACTAAATATATAACTGAAATGTAACAGAATCTTGTTTAGCATAAGAAGAGAAAGATAACAATTATTTTTAACACAAAAAATGCCAAATCAGTATAAATTTAGTACAAAGAAAGGATCTGAAAATGAACCATGAAGATAGTTTAGTTAACATTTACTGCTACTAAATTTAGCAATCACCCAATTTAACAATTATCATAATTAATTCAAATAATCTGAAATGAAAACAATGTAAGCAGATCATTTCAAATTACTCAAGATTATCAAGAAAAGTTATGAACAAAAACATCTGTTAATAATTTCAAACTGAATAAGAAAAATAAAGTAACTGTGGATCTGAAATTACTGCAAGCATTATTACAAATTAGACGATTTTTTGATTTGCTTTAGTTTCCTACATTGAATACTAGCTCTGAAGTTAGAAAAAAGTTTACTTACAAAAGTATAAGAATTATTACAAATGGCATGAGGAATATCTCAGTAAATGCTATCAGTCTTAAAATGTTCCTAGACTGAAATTCAACCAGAGATATCATCAACCTTGCACCCCACCAAGAGTTCTGGCCCAGTGTCTGGAAAATCGGGATTAAAAATTAGTAAGTAGGTCACTACCAAGAATACAGTGCATGTTTTTCTAACAACCCATTTTGCTAGGAAAATTGCCTTAAATTTAAGTGAATATAATCAATTTTCTTATTAGTTTCAAAACTTATGGTATGCTATTCAGCTTATCAGAAAAACTCTATACATGAAATACATATGATGAAATATATGGGTACAAATTCCAAAACAACAAAGAAAAACTACTGAACATAATAGCATAGCACATTGTTGGCAATAATCTTATAATATATTTAGATAGATACATATGCTAATGATTGTCCATAATATACATAATTTATACTTACATCAAGAAGCGTTAATGAATAACTTGCAGAATGTAGAATGGCAAAAAGGAAAATTGGAAGTAAAACCACTGTTTTGAGTTAAGGAGAATAGTTGCAATGATCAAGGATTAGATAACAATGTTTAGAAAGGGAATGTATTTCACCAATCATGTGTGCTTTCTCAAAATAAATCCAGCTTCCTATTCAAAGGGCATAAGTGTGTACAGATCAATTATTAATATATTTTTAGATTGAAAATGTTTCCATACATCAGAGACTTTATTTATCAAATTTTCAGAATATGATAGCCCAATCAATACCAAGGTAAATAACTGTGTATTTAATTTATTTTAATAAAACATGCATCAATGCCCTAATTATTATTCAAATAAAGGGGAGAATTGGAAAATGCATACATTATCTAGACTTTCATGAAAAATAACAAGTTCAAGATTACCTATCATAAGGATAAGATTTCAAAAACTGCATGAAAACAAGTGTAAATTTAAATGAATAGTAATAAATAACATCTACATCAGTAATATAAAAAAATGAAATACAATAATTTAAAATTAGTTAAAATAACAATGTTTCAAAAGAAGATTTTTCTAGATAGTTTCTTGATTTTGTAGTATTATTCTCTGATTTTGAATGAGCAACATACATATAAAATAAACTAACTAGTGATAACAAATGATAACAACTGCTATCTCTATCTATATTGCATAAGCTGTCTCAATTTTTCTAAGCCAAAAAAGATAAAAAGAGATATAAGATAGTGAAGATAATAGAATGTATCATTCCAAGAACTTCATTAGAAGTAACTTTAACTATGTGACAGAGAAGGATCAAACCAGAAATTTTTACATAAATATGTATGATAGACTAAGAGAATTGTCTTAGACAAATAATGAGTTCAAAGTCAGCTTCTGAAAATTAAAGAAAGGCAATACAATAAAACAAGGAAGGAGAAATTAGGAGAATCACAGGGATAGATAATGACCATGTTGAAACGTTAAAATGTGAAGAAAAAAAAAAGGATAGTCAGCCTTTCCCAAACAATGTTCTGAAGATCACAACTGTAGAAGTGAAGAATAAATTATAACAATAGATGTGCTCTTAAGTTTAGATGTTTATGAATTTTTCAATGATTTTTGAATGTATTCAGACAAAAACACAAATGGAGGATGAGAGATCAGCTTATTTAATGAGAAAAAGAACACAACAAAATTTCTGAAGGGGGTCACCTCTTTAAATGTCTCAAGAACATGAGAAGGAAATGAATACAGAACAAACAGACCTTGCTGTCAAAACACTCTGTCACAAGATTTTATTCCATATATTCAGTTATTATTGATACAAAATAAATTGAATCCTGGTAATATAAAAGATATTGGGATTTGAACTTGAAAATTTGTATAACAGAGAAAGAGAATTCCATTATATGCAATTAGATTTGCTCTGATTAACACTCAAGGAAGCATATCCCTTTAAATCACCTGAGCATGACCATCTTGAATGAAGACCAGAAGAAGGGGAGAAAAATCAAAGGTCATTGACTGACCAATGTTATTACTATCTTAACTAAAATAAAATTCTCTCGGAATTTTTAAAGAAATAGAGGAGTTATTTGTTACAATAATACCTAGAAATCCCACAGGGTTTTCCTTCCTTCAAAAATTACTCAATGATGACAGTTACCAGAAATGTACCACTTTTCTGGAAATACACATCTCTTCATGATTATTGGAATAACACAGAAACAAAGATGATTACTTTGTTTGTAATTCTCCTTGTTAAAAAAATATTAACCTACAAATTGATATCCTGCTTTAAGAATTTCTGATTTATAAATCTCGACAAGAACTCATTTTTCATCACAAATATTGATTTGTGACAGGATTCGCACTGTTTGATTTACTTGTAGATGTAATATTAAAATTAAAGGTTCAATATAAGCATTCAAGTTTTCAAAACTACCTTTTTTCTCACGGCCTCATTTTAAAATTTACATTTGATAATCTTCACTGTCTACATAATAGTCAATAAAATAATATTATTATAATTACATTATTATTAACAAAAATACTATATTATAATGATGAAATCTTTAAATTTTTTGCACAAAAACTTTTAAAATTCCCTTTGCTAGAAATAAACTGCCCTTTCTGTGTTCAAAATACTAGGTCATACCAAAAATAGAGAAAAGTTGTTTGAACTTTGTGATATAACGAACAACTAACTTTGATACCAATGAATTATATCATAAGAAATATATCAGATATAATAGCAGAATACTTGATACTATACACTTAAGTAAACATAACAAAAGTAAAGATTCCAAATTCAGATCACTTATTCAAAGGATACATGTTACTGGTGCCACATACAGGAAAATCAGGGAATAAAAGAGGTAATGACAGCTATCCTCCAACATAATGAGAGTAAGGAATTCTCTTGTTAAATGCACTCTAGGAGATCTTTGATGAAGCCGTAGTGCACTTGAAGCTGCATTTGATGCAAGGGCTTTATAATATGCATTGTATGGGTTGCTGCAAAGGAAAAATAAAACATTTTCAAAATGTGGCTGAATGTACACTTACGTTATGATATCATAATTTGAAATTAAAACATATTATGAGGAATTTCAAGTGATGTTCAAGTTTTATAGATATTAATAAAAATGAGGTCTGTAACAAATCATTTTTAAGTTACATTTCTTTCAGAGCAACCGCTCATATGATACACAAAGATGAACATTATTGTGGTTTTAAAAAGCAATCACAAACATGTGTCACATCGATCAAAAATAAAAATGATACGGAGACAAGAATGAAACTGCATGATTAACTCACCCAAAAATAGGTATGAAATAACCCAAAGTAAAAATAATTGTTAGCACTCTGGTGGCCCACAGGGCAACATCCACTTTGTGAAGGATTAAATGAGATCTGAGCGCATTCCAACCGCGCTCTGGCATTGCACCACTTGGTGAATCGTCTTCATTATTTACAGGTGGATTTCCTTCACTCATGTTAAATTTGATAAAGTTCCTCAAACTTTCTGAAAACAACGAAAACTGTCTTAGATGTGTTTGTCATTCTACTTCTTAAAAAAAGTGATGCCTACTATACATTACGAAAATCTTGCTCGCCCACAGACACAAAAAACTGACGATGAATAGTTAAGTTACTAAAATTTTCAATTCGCCGATGGCACAATCAGAAAACACATTCCTCGACTTGGTTACATTATTACCGAAATAAAAAACATTAATGTGAACAGTAAAAGAAAACAATGTCACTCTCATGAAACTTAACGTAACTTAGTAATAACTTCATGATAATGCACTGAGGTCAATCCTCTAATACCTACCGCTCGTATATTCAAGTAAAGTTAACTTAAAAATGTAAACTGATTCAAAAATGAACGATCGACTACAGAGGATATGATGAAATTTTTTTAAATACTGATACAGAATATCTTCTCGCAGACGGCCGTCCTGAGCGAACCACGTATACTACTTCACTTAGATGAAAAATCACCATTTACAGACTTTCACCGAGGTATTACCTGACAATATAGAAGTTAACAGAAATCCCACGAGATGACGCGCAGGAAAATGATACAATTGAGTGTCAGTTTAATTTTATAACTTCACTTGAGATTATCAGAAACATTAAAATTTACTAAAGCTGCTTCATATCCTAAGAAGATTAGAAGCGTTGCTTTATCTGTATCTGTCAAACAATTAGGGCGTGTATTCTATTGTTTCGAAGCTTCCAAGCTCTCCATGAGATGTCACGGTATATAAAAGCGGTAAACTATTAAAATGCCTTTTACGCCTGGTGTACCCTAAATGTAGTTCAATTCAATATGTTTTCAAGAAAATAATACGATAGGGCCATGGTCTCCAAGAGTACTCGATTAATGTTAGTTGCATTTACCCTTATACATCCTTTATTTCTTTTCTATCTCGGTTCTTTATATGCACGGAAGATTTCTTTATTTCATCATTGAGTGTACATACTAATGCGAAGAAATTCGGTTTTGAAGTTAAGGTAATCACCAAGTTTTACTGTTTCTTATAATAGATTAATTTCTATAAAATAAATCAGTGAGATATCTTATGCATAAATTTACCTTTTGGTTTAGAGTATTGCAAATTCAGCCTTTATTTTCATGTTCACCGTTTTTACTTCAGATAAGATTAAGCCTAGATTAACTCACTGTAGAACCTTGATTTAGAGAGAGAGAGAGAGTGAATGTAGCCTTTCTACTACCAATTCCAATCGCACGCACATACTTTCGGATGTTCGAGCATCGACTAGTGATATTCCTTCTGCTTGATTTCTATTTCCCTTCACGGTCGACTTTATATTTATGACCATCTAAGAATAATCCAAGAGAAGATAAAATGTTATTTCTATTAAATCATTCCGTGCTCTTTATAATTTTACGATTACTTATAGACTACGCGATCGTAGTACACAATCCACCACATGAAGTGAATTACTTCGATTTCCTTAATAAATAAAATTTCAAAAGGAGGAAGGCAGACTTAAATTGGATTGAGAAACCTTTAAAACAAAGTCAGAAATCAAATATTCGATTGATATTTTTCATACTCTACCACGTACTATCACTTGATGTTATTATTTTATAACAGCGCTGTTAACAAAGCCGGACTATCTGATTTCATTAAAGGAATCGAATTGAAATCTTAAAATCTCGCTGGTTCCTGTTACTGCAATGCAGAGAAACTCTCTTTTACTCTCTCTCTAATCGCGTTTCTTGTCACAATTTTCAATGGGGAAATCAGTTCAAGGGACCGCAAGGTTTCAGTCATGAGGAGTTACTGTTCATACGTGTATTTGAATCTTTGACATACATACATTGACATATATTCCCTGGAATTGGAAAATAGCATATATGAGAATGGTCCCCTTCTATTCTTTGAAATAATCATAGTATTAATAAAATGTATGTAATGGACAAATAGTTGAAAATATTCGCAAGTTACTGGTAAATAAAAATTTTTACGCTAAACAACGACTAAATTAAGAATTATGCTGTGTTTTAGAACTGTGAAAAACATCGTAGCAAGGAGCTGCACGATATACTGGCATGCTGACAAAGAATTGAAGCCTTCCCAGGAAATTTGATGGAACATAACCCCTGATACTCGACCTTTTCGTAATCGACCTTAAAATCGTACAAATAAAGGCGAAGTGATTCGTAAGTTCCTTCATAAGTTAAATATTTCACCTCTTCGCCAGTGAAGAAACATATTTGTATAAGTAATTCGACATTTCTCGCTCGGTTTCTTCCAGCATGGCTTGAAAATCGCTGTGTTTTTAAGGATTTCGCATTCAGAAGTACATATCTATCCCGGGAGTATTTGATGACATTTAAAAAGATTTTTGATCGATGGACAAGGTGTTCTATTAAGGCCTATGTATTCTGTAGTATATATGCGTTATATGCTTTATCGGGTTATTGAGTATTGTTGCCGTTTAAGTATAGGTAAAAATCCTCTCTCAGCTAATTGCAGATCAGTTCATAACTTTTATTGAAAAAATGATATCATGTGATACTATTGATTAACATTTGACATTCCTCTTTCACGGCAGCGATTGAAAGTTTTATTAGTATTAAGTTAATAAAAAAATTCCCCTTTTAAGTCAATCAGGCATGAAACTTGCGACGAATCTAAATTTTGGCTTTATATTTGATGTTTTTGACAAAACTTGCTTAAATATCATTAGCTGATACCAATTCGGCAATCCACTTGTTGATTAACGGTTGATAAATGACAATCGTTAATTGTTCTTCAATCAAGGTTTTGAGCTATTCCTTTTCATTTGCTCATAAATCTTGTAAGAATATTCAATTTTGATCCTTCGCATATGGCATTTGTTATCACGTAGTTTACTGAGCAATTTGACAATGATTTCTTTTACGGATATCTTCTTTTTTCGAGCAATTACGGGGAGTGATGGCAATAACGTTCCCCGTGAAAGACTTGACAATACAATTTCATCGGGTAAGTGTTTCTCGAAAGAACCATAATAGGTAAGGTCTTAAACAGTATTCATTAGATGAAAATAAAGTTTGTATTTGAACTTAAGAATAACGTCTATATGAAAATCTACCACCGCAGAGTTCTGCACAAAGTGTGCGGCACACTGCCAGGTAAATAACATATTCGCTTAGATTTTTTTGGTAGGTGCAAGTAGTTGATAGGTTTTGAGTATAGATACAAGCAGATAATATTTACTCTGCCATTAAATTATTGCAAAATGGTTCTGGATTTGATTACATTTAATTATATATCCTTCTATAAAATGAGGAAAGGTTTGGCAATCTCAGCGACGCTCCGATTTGGAATAAAACTTTGGATTTTGGAAAAAATCTTGATTTATAGTAGAATTTAGCTTGTTTCTAGCGTTATTCCTTTTCGGTCGTCGTAAGAAGGGTATTCGCGCAAACCCAAATGTATGCATTCAGAAATGGAAGATGCTGTTGGTTAAAGCGGCAGCTTATAGTTAGCGTAATATGCCGGTGTATTTAAAGTAAAAGTACCTTTATGTTTAGTTTCGTTTACTCCAATAATATACAAGTTATAAGCCACGGGCCTCCGGATAGCCAAATGGGCTACGGGTTCGACTGGTTACAGCGGTCCTGGGTTCGATTCGTGGTTATGGCTCTTGTGTGAAATAACGTTAGCTCTCGAAGAACTTCTATAATAACTAATACTTATTCATAAAAAGATGACTTCCTTCAGTTGATACGAATGTTAAACCTTGAGATACATATTTGTTTCCAGAGTGTCGCATGGTATATAAAAAGGTATGTATCATTTGTTTATCGGCTCATTTAATCTATCTATAGATGAGTAATTCAGAATAAATAACTCTTTAAGATACTATTATCGTTACTTGTTGTTAGTAGTTTCATTGCAAGGTGCATGCATATTGTTGAACAAATATGAAAAACGAAGCTAAGAATACTTATTGCTTAAGATTATTGACTTGAATATATTATTCATTCTGAATACAAATTGAGTTACTATCTTAGGTAACTAATAGTGAATGTCATTGTAGGTTCCTTCATTAAGAGCTATTTTTGAAGCCCAAGAAAAATCTGATGATTTTTATATTCTTTCATTACTTACCCCATTCATCTCTTGCATTCTTGATGACTTAATTTTAAATAGCTGTCAAGATAATTGCTTCAAGTCTTACATTTCCTCTACAATTCTACAATCATCATGCTTTTTCTATATATATATATATATAAACTTATCCAATCTTTTTCAACCTTCTTCCTGCTCTTTATAAAAAACTCTGTATCCTTTATATATAAGTAGCATTTTCTCTCTGAATTAGGCACTCACTTGAATAATTCTTAACCACACGATTGGGCACCTCTCTCTATGCTCTCTATTCCCATCATGGTGGTGCTTTGAGTTTGTTGGGAAAAGATATCCACTTAAGTATTCAACTTCTCTTTATTATTTTACTTATAGTAATATGAAATTTTGTCTCCCCTATAATAGAAGAAAATCAAATCATACAACAGAGAAATAAATCTGCGATTATAGCTGTTTGGTTTATGATATGCCCATATTTCAAGAGCAATTCTTGCTTTTGTATGTATGTACTATGACCATATCATATTCAATATTACCTTTATTTTTCATATTTTAGCATTGGGTGCATTTGTTTGCATGCAGTTTGAACATAAAGGAGTTGTTAGTACTTTGAACCAAATGATTCTCTAATTCAGCTCTGAAACTCTGGACTGTTCTAAACTAGAGGCATTAAGGCACGAAGTGCCATTACATTTTGATTTTCAATTTTGATTTTTTTGCTTAATTTTTCTTTTTGAATAATTTTCTGTCAGTTCTCTTTAATCTTTTCTTTAAATATTCTTCAGTTATGTTTCTGTTCCTTCCTTTATTTGACTGGAAGGTTTCATTATGGGAAATGTTTCTTAAGTGACTACTTAAGAAGAAGAAGATTACATTATCCTACTAACAGTAACATATCAGCCTCTTGGAATGTACACTCTGCAGCATCATTTTTGTATCTCCAAATGTTTTTACTCCCACCTTTCCATCAATTGCCATCTCAATATACTCATTTATGATTAGTGAAGATGGAGTTCAAACTCTGTCTTATTCTTTTCATTATTCTATCCTCCCTGTTACCTTCATCATATCAGATCATCACTAATAATAGTAATAATAATCTTTATTGATCAACCCAGATTTGCATATTCACATACAGAAATAATTCCATAACAAAATTCAACTATGAAACTTTGTTAAATATAAAGCATTCATCAGCTAACATTTCATACATTGATTTATAATCTCAATTTGTTAAAATTATTTATACATTTAATATTGTGCGGGAGTTTATTAAAACATTTTACAGCAATGACCAATTAATCTTGATTATGGACTTTCTGCTTTTCAGTGTGTGAATGCCATTTAGGTTTCTTACCTTATAGTTGCAAATCTCATTATTGCTGGTAAGCAATTACTAGTTCTTCCTAATTAATGTAATTAGTTAAAAAATATAAAGATATGGAACTAGTAGAATCTTCAATATTCTAAAGAAAGGGTTACAATGATCTCTTAGTTATGCTTCTGCCTTACACTTAAGAGCCCTCTTCTATAAAATAAACCCATTTTGGGTACATGGACTGCAACCCCTGATCAAAAGGTTTTAGGAAATCTTGGAATGGAATATGGCAAAACAGAAGCATAGAAGTGCCTCTATAACAACTAGATAACTTTCTAATCATGAAGATAATTGTGCTTAGTTTTCTATTCTTCTTGTTGGTGTGCTGATTTCTGTTTATTTTAGAATCAACATTAAGACCAACAAGTGTAGTAACATCAGCTCACTGTATAAAATTAACACCAGTATTTAGAAAGAAGCTATGGGTTTGAGGTTTTTTTATTGCTATCAAATTATATAAAAAGTGTTTTAATGAAATTTGATTGTAATGAATTATTGGTGCACTAATTTTGCTTTGATTTTGATATTACTTTATGATATATGCTGTAATAGGATGAATAAGACACCAAGAATATTGAGCCACCAGCAAACATTATAGGACAGACACTAGGAGAGTAGATCCTTGATTAGTTATTGATGAGAATTGAGAGTAGGAGTCCAAGAATTGATTTCAAAGGAATGCAAGTAGATATATGTAGAAGTAATAAATTGTTTATTAAGATCATGTAATAATTTATGCCATGGTAACTCGATTAACATTTCTTTTAGGATTACTGGTATTTTCTTTCATTCACAATAGTTGAAAGCTTTCACTTGTCCTTTAAGGAAATGAAAGTTGGTTGATCATTCTATATTCTCATTTCTAATATCAATCTGAAGGTATGTATAGCTCCTTTAGTACCTCAACTTTGTCTGCACCCAAACTGATTTTTATTTCTTCTTTGATTCTTCAAGAAAGTTCACCAGTTGATTCTTGAAGAGTCAACCTGATTGTGCAAAACTATTCAGATTTGTTTACCCTCTTCTTTTTGGGTTAAAGGACAACCACATGTTGGTTCCTGGATAGCCAAGTGGGTAGTGTGTTTGCATTCAGTGAAGGTGTTCTCAGATTCAACTTCCAGTGAGGGTCCATCATTGAAAAATGACAACTTTAAAAAATACCACTACAATCACATTCTCTATAAAATTCATGGGAAATTCCTCATTTATGTAATTATCACACTAAGCTTTTTGTAGTTCTCAAGGTTTTATTACTTCTGATGGTTGCCCCTCCTTACCTTCACGTTTTTCACAGTAGTTTCCAATATACCATCAGGCTTCTTTCTCATTTTCATCCTCTATATCTTTCTCTTCAATTATTCTACTGCTCATGTTCCATCTGTCTTAAAAATGATCCAGATATCTATTCTACCAACATACTTTTACCAATCCTAGAAAAAATTCCAATTACCACCTTGAATACCTACTCTTACATTTGATAAAGTAGTGCCCAGCTGTGCTTCTTCTACTCTTTATTCTGTTATCTCTATCAAACATGTTTTATCTGAAAAGCAATCAAAGTCCACTTTGAATACTTTTCATGCTTCTCTCAATTCCTGCTATTTAATTTTTATTGAGTATAGCTAAATTTCTCTTGATAATAGGTTGTTTTTCTCTTATTCCATGCACTTTCTGAAGTATCCTCTCTTCCTTCTCCTTTCATTAGGAGTTTTCCTGTTGTTACTTAGTATGATGGATCTGCTGCCATATTTTCAGGCATGGAATGTTTTTAATTGCTCTATTTGAACAAGATAGAGAAAAATGTATCATGCACAATATTTTTTGAGGATATACATCAACTTTACAAGGAATACAATAGCAGAAACTTTCAGCAAAATGGTTCTTTCAATTTGAATATATTGAACCAGACTGATTTTTGGTGGTCTGATATTTTAATAATTTCATTCATACACTCTTTTATATATTGTTATACGTTGTTTAACAAATCAATCTCTTTTCATAATTTCGAGGTTTCAGTTAACTCAGTAAACAAGCATTATCTGTATCAAGGTTTTGTTGAAATACAGATATAATAACAAAGAATCAGTTAGTGATTTTTAAATAATAATTAATAACTTTTAAACACCATAGAGTATGAATATATTTCCTTGTTAGTAAGGTAAGGGCCTAAATTTTCAGAAAAAACTGCTTTTTTTAAATTTAAAATATACTGCACTATAATAATATTTTTTGGTTACGTGATACTTAAGATTTTTAGGTAATTAGAAAATTCCCATTTATTAGATTAAACAATTTTTTATCAAGTTACTTTATGTGTTCCATTTATATTCATAACTTCAATATCCATCATGATGGATATTTATACGTTAAATTTAGTTCTGTCATTTTTGAGGAGGGAATTCAATAGTATTCAAATAATATGAATTGCTTAAGAAATGCTACCCTATGTGAAATTTTCATCAGCAACAGCATTGAGTAGGAAAAGTAATGTATCTCCCTCCTAATGCCATCTAAGTTAGGTAGCCTACAACATTAAGCTTCTCCTGCTTACTTTTTCTACATACCAAAGAATTAAGAGGAATATTCTGCTTTGCATTGGTATACTGAAAATCATAGAGTTGTCAGCTAAAATTGGGTACCATATAATGCTACCAATCAATTGTAGATCTTGGTAACTGAATGTTGGCCAACCAATGTAATCAATATTTCTGTTGTCCTTAACTTTACTCCATTGATAACAGATGTTTTGACTCCTAGCACAATTCAGAGGAATCCCTTTATTTAAAAATTTAGTAACTTATGTTTCCTAATTTTATTCACTAATAATTTATATTTTAATGATAAAAAATAAGCAGATCAATCAATTTCTCAAAAGAAAACCAAACAATTTCTTGCTTAAAAAGAAAAGTTTAAATTTATCATTAGTAAGTTATGACTTGCAAGCTAATTCATAGTAATTATGGAGGAATGATGATTATTGATGATGACTATTCTATACATGTGCCATATGAATGGAATATTTTCTTTTCAAAGCCTTGTAAGGTTTTCAGATCCAAAGTGACATGCAGCTCCTTTTCTTGCTCAATATTTTCCAGTAAAATGCTCCATTTTGTCGTACCAGTGCAGTTTTTGATGTAGATGTCTTGCTGAACCATATGCCGGTTGATTTTAGCTGTCTTACAGTGCATTAGATAATCTTGAGCTGTTTCCCTTCTGAACTCTAATCTTGTTTTGGACTCTGAGGGTTTCTTTTTAAAAATCCAAGCATTATCAATACTTACATTTAATTGTAGTTACAAAGATTTTTCCTTCTCTCCTCCTACCTTAGAGATTTTTCAGGTTGTGGACAATCCTCTGTCAGACGTCGTAAGATTTATCATTTGTTTTTAGCTTCTTATTACCTGCCATGTGCAAAAACTTCATTATTTGAATGAAACGGTCTCTTCTTATTACTAATGTTTCTTTCCTGGGAGAAAGTTGTGCCCAGAGACGATTGAAATCCAAATGAAAGTTCTTATTTCTTCTGCCGTTATTTTAGGGCCAGTGCAGTTCAAGAAACGAGCGTACTTCTCGCTTTTCGTTGCTACGAACTTGATTAGCTTGTTATCAACTCGAGTAAATCGTCGCATCTAAGGTTTCAGTAAGTTCTATCATTTCCATCAAGAAACTTTCTCGCATAATCCATGTCAAGCTTCACTTTTCTTCTGAAAGACTTCCTTTCTCCGTCATCTTTTCTATTACCGATTCTTTCGTTGGATGCCTACCTAATTTTGGCGTCTGCCATTAGCCTACCCTTCAAACTACCAAAAAGCCCTCCCTTATCTTTAAATGTCGAATCTTCTGTAAGTTCATTTCCTTCTGCAATAAAACCGAACGGATTGGTATATCCACCTCGCTCTCTTTACCCTACCGAGAGTTAGGAGAACCTTCTCAAGTGAGAGCGAGTCTTGAAGACCGCCGTTGTTCTTGAACTGCGGATGCAATTCTCCCGATGATCTTTAATGAATGTATGTAATGAAATGAAAATTCTCTTGAGATCCATGTTAATGTTAGTAAATTGCCAAAGGACTTGAATTTATAACCCCCGATTATTTTTTGCCTCTATTAAATTCAAAGTTTAGGTTTTCTAAAATTTTGTTCGTAAAAATACGTGAGAATCTACATCTTCCTATTTTTATTCTTTAAAAACAAATAATTCTCAACTCAGTTCCGCAAGAAGTAACACTTCATGGAGAAAAATATTTTCTAAGTTACAATATGTAATTCTCTGACTGTCATTGGGAAGCAAGTCGATTCGACGAAAGTTGAGTAATATATTCGAGTCGAACGAATAAAATTAAGACTGGTATTTTGCGTTGATCGATTTCTACTTCAGTTCCGATATGATTTCAATGAGAATAACATTTTCATCAACACTTTAATGAAGACATTCTGCTTTAATAGTAATAACACCAATGCGTAAAGGGAAAATGGAATGAAAAGTCCCGTTTTTTAATTTTTAAAACTGTCATCACTCGCTCCCACTCCAACATAAATTGCCGGTTTTCTCATGAACTACTTAGAAGTAATTATAGCAACTAATGTAAGGAGGAATACATATTAGTAGGTAAATTCCCTTTCTAACTGTCCTCTTCTAATTTCTCTTTGGAATTATCGTGTCTAATACGCTTATCTTTCTTCTTTCACCTTCCTTCTTTGCCTTTCCTCTTTCAGTCGATCCCTTAACTGAAGGAAAATTTACAAAATTAAGCTTAACTCACTCTAGGTCATTTTCATAATGTCCCTACTTATAAAATTTTTTATTTTATTGAACAATACTGCTTCTGTTGCTTAGACTCGTTACATTATTACTATAAATTCGCGTTCTTTCCGTTTATGTGATAAAAAAATAAATTAATTAAAACATTCGAGGTATTAGGTAGATAAAGATCACACTGATACATTTCGAGATGTATAAACTCTTTAAAAATTTTATCTCATCGGACATCTGCCAGATCTTTTGCATAAAAGCGTAAACAAAAATTTTAATAAGTTTATTTTCAATTTTATAGCACAGATAAAAAGAATCTTTCTTTTATCCTTGGTCTATTCACAATCAAGTAAAATGATGAAACCTGTTTATCCTATTTTTCAATTGCTGTCAGCATGTGACCGTGACTTGCCAATTAAAGATTAATTGGGGTTTGGAACTAGTTAAGGGGGTGCAAAGCCCTTCTGCCCCACCGTGGGTGCGCAACTGCTTGAAAAGTTTCTGTATTCGAAGGTAAAGCAACGCAACCGGTTATAGGACATTGTCTGTGGCATCAGATAGCTCCTTAAAATTTCATCTCTCTTTAAACTTACACGGTTGAGGCCAATTCATCCGAGCGAGGATGTCTATATGGACAATTCACTTCCATCAATCTTTAGTCTGTGTCAATCCACACGCGAGCTTTCAATTGGCGCTCGCTTGGTTCAATGAATATTCGCGTCATGACGTAAGACGTGCTGATCGATTCGCTCTGCCGCGATACAACATCGTAAATCTAATACATATTCTTTTGTCGAACTTGTTAATAGTCTTTACCGATGTATAGACTTTAAATCCGCTCTGAAATATTTATTACCATCAATGGAAATCAATCGAAGGATTGCTTTGTTTTAGATCTCCAAGTAATCCTTTCCCTCGTCAATTGCCATAATCCCACATAATTCCTAGCTTTGAAAATTGCCATTATAGTGTTAACTCGACTAACGACGATAATTCTCTCCGGAATCACACTTGTTTGCCGAAAATTTCAAGTTCGTTCTTTCATGTATTTACATGAAGATCTCTACCCTGTTTCGGATTTAGACTATCGCTTTGGATTTATTTTGAGGTTCTGACAGATGTCTAATCGCTCCACGTTTACTATTACCTACAGATTTCACAAGAAACTATCAGTTCCGTAACAATATCAACCCTCGATCAACACGAGTTCGGTTAATACGAAATTCTCATTAACAACATTTGTGAATGTATTCGCGTAAAACGAACTTATATTATTATCCATTGACAGAATTTACGGATTTTAATTGTTCGCGTAACGCGAATTGGTGTTATAGGAAAGTTTTTTAGAAAGTATCTCTTATGTTTTGTGGGAGAAACCTATACTTGAACGTAACGTTTCAGCAATGCTGTGAAACCGTGGACATTACTTATATAAGTTGTGTAGTTCTGTAAACTTCTTTGAGCTAAAGAAAAATCTGTTAGTATCTACGAATATCCCGAGATAGAGCCTAAATCAGTACATTTTATTCGGAGGTGCTTTATCATCTTCTTTTATTAGAAAGAATCCTCATCAATTTTGACATCTTTTCTGGGAGTGTTGTTATATGGAATGCAAACCGCAATATGCTTATTGTTTCTCTTTGGATTATATGCTCTTTTCTTTTTCCTCCTTTCTTACATAAGAAATTGCATGTATAGAATTCATGCTCAGTTGAACGAGAAATGAAATCTTCTGTATTTCCAGCTTCAAAGATACATTCTTTAATAATAACTATACCATCTCTCCAACGTCTTTAATCCAAGCTAGTATTCTCCAATTGAGGTAAACTGTCTACTCGAAGGTTATTTAATTTGTTAATAGACAATGATTTGCAGGCTCTCGGAGCTCGAGTACTTCATTCTTATCTTAAGACTTAAAGATAAAATGTTGAGAGGATTACAATGTGACAACAAATGACATCTCAAAATATTCTCGATAAAATTCTGTGGAGAATGTTGTTTAACCTAGAGAATGTTATGATATAAGATCTCTTGCCTTAAAAGAAATGAATATAATGTAGGTGCAAATGTAAGAGCAATACTGTATGGACTTGATTCCTGATACGGAGCTTATGCATACTTGAATTTTTATTTTATTATTAGTTTTTCATTAATTTGTAAACAGTTGGGTTATTTTAAGTCATGCGATGTAAGTAAATGAATAAGAAGCAAAGGAATAAAAGATAATAATATTTATTTCCACGGCATGTAATTATAAGTACTTTATGGAAATAATGAAATTTTACTCTAGTGATGCTTAGTATGGGTCTTGATCTGATCTTAATGCTTAGGGACTCCGTTGGCTTAAGTCCATCTGCTACACGTGGATGTCCTCGAATGTTCAAGATAGAGCATGATATAGAAAAGTTAGATAAGTGTTAGAGATACCGATTAGGTACACGAGTAAACTTTTATCTCCCTTCTCATAACTCGCAGTAGTGGAATTTAATTGTTAAATATTTAATTCGCTTTTAGAATAATAGAAGTAATTATGGAAAGAAAAACTGACGAAATTATGCATAATATTTGTTTGATCTCTATTAGTATATCTGTTTGCGAGTTCGAAAGTGGTCTGGGATTCATGCTCAGCAAGGGCTGTATCCTTAGCATCGTGGAAACTAGGGGAGATTTTTTAATTAATAGATATCGAATTTATTGTGGTTGGAGAAAACCCAGAGAGAAGCGTTCGTAAATTAGGCCACATTCTAGGGGTGTGACGACGTATCATGTTTGGTTTGTAGCTATATGGGAAACATTGTGACAGAGGATGGTGTTCAAAAATATGAAAAACCCTGTGACACAACCCATAGGGGGTCGATGCGCTTTCGAGGGGGTCGACCCCTTTAACCGCTACAAATGCCACTTGGCTAGGTCTTGTCACTACTTAAGCTTTTGCTTCATGGATTCATTTATTGTTTAGTTATTAGACGAGAACAATAAAATAATAAACAATATTAAAAAGCATACTTGTGGTCAGAGGATGGGTTAAAGGAGTAGTTCTTAGCTATTCGTTGGTTGAAAATTATCTGATTGCTTGTTATAGATAAGTGTTGTTCTACATATGGCCATTAGACCAGAATACAGCTTGCTGAGGCAAGCGTATTTCGCTTTAGATTTACCCAATTTTACCTCTAGATCCGCCGGTGATGTATGGCAGGGGGTGCATCCTCATGAGCCATATTCAGTTCGATGTCGGATCCAATTCTCTCTACTCTGAGCAAGTTACTTCAAAATACTTGATGATCTCTCTATACCATCGGTCCTTTGGTCTTTTTCTCGGTCTCTTCACATCTCTTGATCTCCAGTTCAGAACTGCTGATGTCCAGCGGTTGACGTTTTTTCTTGCCACATGCTCTGCTCATATCTATTTCAGTGATCTTCCTTCATCTACGACATGTGTCATTCTCACCCAATTGTTACTTTTCCTGTCTCTTCTTGTGATTTCATCATTCATCGTTCCATACTTCTTTACGTTGCTTGGAGTCGCTTGGTTATTAAATACCTAGGTTTCATTTCCACAGGTCAGAACTGGTAAAATTCATTGGTTGAAGACTATTCTTCAAGACCATTGGCATTTGTGACTTCGGAGTAAGTGCGTTTCTTCCGAATGCGCTCCAGCCTTTTTCTAAGCTAAGTTTTTTTTAGTTGTGAAATAGCACAGTTGTGTATAAAATGAGTTTCAATCTCTGAGGCATATGTCCTTGGATGTGTGTTCTAAATAAAAAATATTCAATAATACCTTAAAATCCTAACTTAAGTTAGTCCATTTGGGTACTAGTTGGGCTCCCACATTGGCCAGTAGGCAGCGCATTCAACTTCGATGAAAGAGGTCCTGGGTTAGATTCACGGTGGGAACCTTGAGAAATGATCTTAGCGGTAAGCAATTTCAACAATACCATACTAAGTATACTACTATATAACAATACTATACGTTACTAATTACTAAGAGAAGAGAGTCACGGCTGTTAAAGAATTAACAAAAAAGAAACCCCTGGATCCTCCATAGGCAGCAGAGGAAACCATCGCGAGGGAAGTGACTTTTATTTTTACCTTTGAGATTTACGACTTAGCTGATTCTTTTGTCTATAATTAAAATTGCTAATAAAAGAAAATTATATATTCGATGAATAAAATAATGAATGAGTAATGCGATGAGGTAAATACTTGATGAAGACAAATTAGAAGTTAATCTGGTTCATATAAATTAAAGAATTAGATAAATTACGATTAAAATCCTAATATTTGAAAGCGATTGAGAGAATCATTTATTAGATATCCACCTGGTACCTAATGGCCGTATCAGGCATTCCGAATGTTACAAAAACCACTGCAGAGAGCTGAAGACAAAATTTTTCCTAAGAAATGTACATTATTTATATTCGATCTAAATTTCGATATCTAAAAAGATTAAGGTAAACATGCATAACATTCGACTGGTACTACTTCACCCTTTGGTAATGAATGGTTTGAATCCGTGAATAATGTATATTTGAATATGCTCCTTGATCTACGAATTGAGTTAATTATTTAAATTATTATACCATAAGGGAAGATTACATTATAAAATCGTAAATTTATTACAGTTTTTGGGGTTAATAAAACTTATAAGGGGCCTTGATAGCTTTTTTGGCTGGTTTATCAAGGTGAACCATAGTAAAAACGATAGAAGTACTACACGTTTTGTTGTCTTTTACAGCTTCGTACTTCGCAAGGTAGGGGACCCGAGGGAGTGTCGCTCAGGTATAGGCGTGGTTTCCGATGCGTTGTTCCGTGGCGAAAGGAGAGGGAACAATAGTCTTGCATCTCCACCCCCACGGTCACGCCAGCTAACCTCGACGTTCTATTGGGAGATGGCGCCACTATCTCCCCCACCCTATCTTCCTTTTCCATTCTCTTCCGTGCCCACTCCCGGATAACAATTCCCAAAGATTGGAGGGTTTCTTGAAGAGGACATCCCATTGCGCATGGCAAGAGAATACTCGATCCCTGGTTTGTCACCGAGTCGATCGAACACCCTATTGTCTCCCACAGGGGGATTTCCTTTATTCTGTCGGTATGCCACGAATATTCCCTCTTGCCGTTCTCTCGGTGATAGAGATTGGATGGAAATACGAAGAGAATTATTAGCTGCGAGGATAGGTTTTCCCAACAGTTTATGTGATAAATCGGGTGAGATAATATTGGGCTTTTTAACTTATGAAATCAAACTAAAAAGGATTATGGATTATATTGAGGGATAGGCAGAAGCGAATCAAGAGGAGGATCGGGGAGAAAAGCAATTCACTCTTTTTTATAAATTGGTATTTTTGCCACTTTTATTCTTTTGAGCACCCTTTATCTATTGTAATTGATTTTCATGTATATATTCTTTCTTTTCTCACTAAAATAATGCTTAATTTTACAATATAAGGACCTAGCGTGAGGTAGAGAGAATCAATTTTCTACACTTTTATGTCCAACATATAATATTATCTAGTTGCAGATCTTTTTCAATTTTTTAATTAAATAAATTAACGTCTAAAGTAAATCTCCAGAAAAATCCGGCATATGCAACATTTACTACAATGGAAGATATTGTGATAGGCAGGGAAATTTTTATAATTACAGAATGTAAAATAATCTCACAATTATATATTATTTTGCATTTATCAATTAGTACATAATTAAACCCTATCATATTTTAAATGGGTTAAATACGACCGAAATATTCCTGTTAAATGTAATTCTTTCTTCGGACATAATTATGTTTTGACCACAGGCTAGAATACAGAGTTTCGCAACAGAATGAAAACATCACCGAATATTTAAGAGGAAAGGTGTCATAAGCGGAGTTCCGAAAATGAATCGTCCATTCCTCCTCGTATAAATGACTCAGTGGACCAATTTATGGTTAAAGGAGTCAGCTCGATCTTTTATCAGCCTCGAATAGATTTTTATCGTCCCTCCTCATCCATCTGCGAGACTCCTTCTCATTACCATCGGCCCACGCCCCGCTATCAATTACCTTTCTGCTCCCACTTCTTTTCCTCGCCCATTATTTTCTCCTTCTCTCCCTCCCACCACTCATCACAATCAAGTTTCCTACTCTAATACATTCCTCAATTCCCTTCTCTCAATCTCTCCTGAAAAAATCCCCCTTTTCCGCCCACTGCGCGTGGAAAAATTATTCCCATCCGCTCCCATCGTTCGCCATGTGGCCACTAGATGGCAGGGATGCCGTCTTTTGCTCCGAAGCCTCGGATTTCTGCGGAAGAAAAGTTGAATCTGTATTTTCTCTTGCAAAGCTCGCCTGATTTAGAATAATATATAATATAGTGATCGCTCAAAACTATTTATTTTTAACTAGCAGCTGATTCAAAAACAAATAATGGGAATTATATCCACAGTAAATGTGGACAATTAACGAGGGTATAATTTCAAAATATTCAAAATAAGGGTTGAATTATGTTAATTGAAATTTAATTTAATTAACAGATTCGCTCATTTGGAGCTATTTAGATGCGAATAACTGACAGATCGAATGAAATAATTACTGTATAATAATTCGAGAGCAACCAAAAGGGTATTATTTTAAAATATTCGAAAATAGTTCAAAAAATTACTGTTTCATGGTTTGCTTTGCCTGAATACATTTTAATTGCATCATTAGGTTTAAGTGATGGAAAGATAGAATATCATATTGTAAATAAAGAAGAATAATGATGATTTTCCAGTGTATATTTATGACAGTAGATGATCAGCCCTTACGTAGTACTTTATTCCCGAAAAAGAAAAATACGGATCCTCGTGAAGCATCGGAACATGCAAAATGCTAGATAAAATCGCACAAGATTTAGTCAATTATATTCTGAATGAAAAATACAATAATAAGAGACGTAAAATAATTGATAGATATGGGTTGAATAAAAATATCAGAATTCAAATTTGTAAGCAAATGTAACCAAGAAGCAGCAGTCGATGCAGTCGACGTTTAATGTCGATTTATCCAACAATTTAAACATGCAATTGTGACAAACAGATAGTTATTAATCTGTATTGCTTTAGAGAATGATTAGCTACAAATAATAAACTTTAAAATAGCCGTACAAATACATGTAGTAAAGGTATGAAATTTCGGCGCTAAATATCAGAGAAAGCAAAAAATGTGTGAATAGACGGAAGGAAAAGTTTTTTAGGATGCTGTCTACCAAAGAAATTGTTGAATTTTTGCAAAAAGGGAAGTTCGCGAATCGCATTGTGCTCGAATGTTAGTAAGAAGAGGATGACGTAAATATTTTAGAAATAAGGTGCTAAAATACGGAATTCTCTGCTGACGCCAAATTCGTTGTTTGCTTTTATTGTGCCACGTCATATCGGAGAAAATTATGGAGAATGAGTGAAAATTGTATAACTGTTCCTTAATTGAAACTCAGCGACACACGTAGAATTCTCAGGTAATCATGCAGTACATGTTGAGTACTATAGGATATTAAGTAAAAGAATAATATTCACTTAATCTAATTACCACTGTGAATGAAAATTGATCACATGAGAACATAAAATAAATGCCAAATTTTTAATTTTCCGATCAAGTGATGATGTGTGTTTTAATTGTGCGGGGGGATAGCAATGAATCATTAATCATCATAATTAATTAATCATAAACATTTCCTAATAAATTTCAGCGGTTAAATCTAGCTTATTACTTAATTTTACTCATTTTTATATGAAATACAAATGAAAAATAATATCATAACCTTTTTTTCATTGCTGATTACTAGCTTTCAACTGCAAATAAATATTCCTTTTTGGAATATGAGATTTATTATTTTTTATTTAAATAGGGAAAACATCTTTCGAAGAATGTTCGTAAAAATACCATAAATGAGATATTTAGGAACCCACTAAAAGCTTTCTTAAGCAAGTACTACAATGAGTTGAAAATTCGAAGATTATCATTAGTCTCTTCATATCAGGAGAAAGAAAGGTTTTTGCCGAAACCATAGAGATGAAAAAAGAACATTGTTTTTATGGAGGACACTACTTCTCGGTAGTTAAGTTATTGAGAAAAAAGCTTAATTTAGATGACATATTATCTGATAGAGATTGAAAATAAGAGAGAGATACGTTTTTAAATATCATTGCATGCAAATTGAATTGTTTTAAAACTGCATCTTTTTCCTGAGCGGTATGTGTTAGGGATTAAAAAAATAAGCATGTTAATCGTCTAGTGCTTATATCCTCTGCTGTATGCCACGAAGGGATTTGCTTAATGTTGATGTAGATCAGTGTCACATAAATTATTCGCATTTGACTAATGATCTCCATTTTCCTTTTATCTTCCTTCTGTTTTGTTCGTTATATTTTCTCTTCCGCCAATATTTTCTACATCTCGTCCTCTAACTCAAGAAACTGGCTGTTTCCCTCAGTATCCGACTCCATTCAATTATTTCATCGGATTTTCTAGAGTTCCTTATAAAAAGCGATGCTCAGGAGCCCTCTTGGTTTATAGACCAGAACCACTTGGCATTGACTGCCTACTCGTTCCCATCTTAAGGGAAACCTGTACTCTCATCCGATTCTACTAAGCGTTAACCAATGTTACGCCAAAGTCTACTCTTGTTTTATATCGCTCTGCAACCCTCGCCTATCTGGCTCCATTTTATCTGCGGTTTCTTCTCTCTTCATTTTATGAGCTATTTCTTTCTATCCTTCCCTTCTCTCTGTCCCATGCATTCCAACCGCGAACATCTAAAATATATGAGGCTTATTTAGTTCTCTACGTTTATGTTTGAGTTCGCACTAGTCTTGGAAAACATTATGCTATGGGTGTCTGAAGCAAAACAATCATCCCACAAACCAATCATCTGTACCTATTTTCAACACAGCAATCTTTATGCAGGAAAGCGGGAGATTATAAAGTTAAATTTTAGTGAAACACGGAACTCTGAGTATCTTTCTTCTATTAATCGAAGATCCACGAAGAGAATTCTGTTTTATGAAATGATAATATCCTTTGCATTTGGAAGAACATTTTCTTGAATAGCAATGAATATAATGCGACCTTATTTGCAATTAACATTATATTTGTTTGCAGTTCTTCCTTTTTGCTTATATATATAAGAAGGTTATATTTCTATTTGATTTGCTATATTTTTGGTTCTCACTTTTGTCAGGGAAAATATTTAGCTTTATTTCTAGCTAGATTTTTATCCTTGCATGAAAAATCCTGTCAGTAGAATGATTACGTACTATATTAATTTTATATAGTAATCACCGTTGTGAATATTTTTGTATCTTTATGTATTTATTCATCCGAAGCCAGTAACTCCCTTATGAAATACATCGAAGAAATTTTTGGACATTAATTTCACGTTTTTCCTGACGAGATAATTTTGAAATTTGGAGATTCGTTAGAGGTCCAATGATTTCCATATTTTTCTACCAAAATAATTCTTAATTTGACTCTGGACAACTCAAAAATACTCACGTAAGCAATGGACGTAAAATTCTTTTTGATCGACCGCAGACTTTTTATCCTTTGCATAATTAAATAAAAAATAATGGTTCTTCAAAAATGAAACAATACCTAAAAGAAAGGAAATTGGATATAAATTCCGTTTTCAGTCGTGTAAATGGTTTACTTTGAATTCTAAATTAGGAGAATTAGGACTAGACGAAAAATTTGTATAATTTTGTGGTTATAAACAAGTCACTCCGACTATGACTGTTATTGAATTTAATTCAAACGAATATTTGGGAAAGTTAAGCCAAGAATCTGTGGCAAAATTATGGGCTCAAAAATTCGAAAAATCCTTTGGCATCATTTAAGGACGACCCATTACATTAAATATAGAATTTGACTTCGAAATTCGGTTGATCTTCGTTAGAAACTATACATCAAAGTAGAAAATGAAAAGGCAGTTGCAGTAGAAAAGATTTCGAAAATCAAATTTGATATTTATTCTAATATTTTAAATTTGAAGTTCTCCTTGCTTTGAATGGCCCAACAAAATCAAAGTGCTTCTGTTCTTAGAGCTTTCTCTTAAAATGAAATCCTAACAAGAAGAATTAGTTCCCCTTCGTTCCTATTACAATTATCGCCTCTGCGGCAAGTCAGACGAAATCTCTGTTTGCAGAAGGCAACGGACTCGTAAAAGAATGTCAATAAAAGTCTTTTCCTTTACCGGCTCAGTAATGGTGCAAATTCGAGAGCGTTTAAGTTAAAAATGTCGCTTTGTTTTTCCGAGGACCTTCCATTTTTACTTTGAGAGATCTGTGAGGACGGCTCCGACATACGTTTCCGTGTGCAAAACTCAGCTTTGCGAAGAGAATATTTTTAGGCTGTAAGAGATGTTAATCTTCGCATTTTTCTGTTAGAAAAAGTAATTATTTACTTTGCTAATTGGGATAGAAATTTTTTGACCCTTGGCATTCTATCTTTCATTTATTTCATTAGAAAAATTGTTATATTTCTGAAGGGGATAATTGAGACATTGGGGAAAAGTTTTTAACCACAATTTCGTTAATTCGTGGGACGTATTTATCAGTTTTAGAATTTTTCATTTGGTTTGCAGAAATGTCTTCAAATTTGCTCTAGTTGCCATTTATATGAGACATTTCTACCCGAATTTTAATTCACCTAAAGATATGTATGGATAAGTATATACATAATTTTAGTTCGGTTCTTTCATTTCTTATACAGAAACAGGTTTTCCCAAATATATCCTTTGTAATATATTAATGCACACACACATATGACGATCACAAACACCCATGCCCTAGATCAGAAAAATCCGGTTAACCGGGACTCGAGTTATTAGAGTGGTCAAATTTCGAATAACTTTCATCTGAAGAATTGATTGTTCAAAGAATTGGTTTTGGAAGAATTGATTTCGAAGAAATTATATATTTCCCCAAATAGCACCTCTTTTCTTTAAATATGTACAAAGAATTGAAATGTATCAAAGGCAGTAAGAAAAACTGGACATTCATTTGTAATAAATTTTATTTTGAATTATTATGCTAAGGAAATAGTGCATTAAAATGTTTTACCTTACGAAAAGAAGAAAAGTAAAATGTTCGTAATTTACAACGAATAGCAAAATATTTCCCATATGTATGATCATGAAAAAGGACATAAATAGGCTCTTAAATAATATTTGAATATAACTGTAAGTTTATTCCGCGATACGGAAAATTCTAGGAATACCATCAGGATAGGAATTTGTGTATATCATCTTTTAATTTCATGATGATTCCTATGTTAACCCCTTCTCTTTCCGACTTCTTTGATATTTTCTTGTAACTTTTATTAACAAGAAAAATCTCCGTATTGTCTGAGTACACATTTATTGCCTCGACAAAGAATAGCTCATTAAGTAAAAGGTAGAGTTTATGGAACGAACGTATATAAATCATTCATTTATGACACGATTAAGTTCTTGTCCATCACTTTAATTAATTCACCCGAAAGCGACTTCTGCATTCGATGTACATTCTCTTTTCTTTTTCAAATTCAAAGAGATTCAGCATTCTTCCGCCGCCATTACCATTCGCCATTATAACACCCGTCCTGGAATAATAAGCCATCAAGGCATGGAGTTTACTCGGTGTATTAATAAACAAGGAGTGCCTATCCTTGCAAACCGGTTTTCTATAAGTGTATCCATTGCAGAAGATGATTTCATAAACGCTCTTACTCTCGTTCCTCCTTTTAATTTCCTCCTTTATCATCGTATTTCTTTCTTATTTTTTGGTATGATATCTTTCATTTTATCTCATACCAACTTCTCTTAGATAGCTTACTGGAATTTAACAGCCATGTTTTTCTTAGCTTGGAAGGAGCGTGAAAGAGTAGGAAAAGAAGCGTTTACGATAAGAAGAATAAGTCGAGGAGGTTTGTTGCTGATAAAATGTTGAGAGGTTCGCTTATATAGTGTTTTTACCTCAGATCTCAAGGAGTGGACCAATTATCAGGGAAGGGAACGATTTCTAAAGAGGGCTCTCGAATAGTCAAGTGGGTAGCAGGTTCACCATGGGTGAAAGCGTTCCCGGGTTCGATTCCCGACGGTAGCCCACGTGCGAAACGACCTTCGCAGTCGAAGCACTTTTAACAATACTACAACGAAATCCAATGAAAGTTCAAAGAAGGGGAACTCAAATCATAGTTTTGTTATAACTAAGAAATTTTCCACCAGAGTTCATTCGTTGTGTTGCTATGAAACAGAGAAATTAAGAAAAAAAGGTAACGGAAATCCATAAAACCATAATGATAGTAAAAAATTGCATACTCAATCGTGACTTCGTGATATTTATCCCTACATATCTCATAGAAAAAAAATTCTTGCTTCTTCAATTAGGAGTATTTTTTTAAGTGCTTCAACAGATAATATCATTTCGCACGTATAGGGAATACCTACCGGGAATCGAACCTGGGACCGCTATCATCAAGGTTAAATGCGTTGCCCACTTGTGAATCTTCGCACTTGATTAAATACAATTCGAGACTTGTATTTCTAAGAGGTATTTTTATAGTCTGCTCAGGTTTTGTCTACCAGGAAATAACTGTGATTAAGAAATTTGATGATAATGTCTTCAAGCCGCTGAAATTCGTTCGTTTAAAAGAATTATTGAGTAATTTTATAATTAAGCCTACAAAGTATTTGGTGGCTATGCTTCAGTGAGTTAAGATACTTATTATAGACGTTAAAAACGTAGGACAAGGATCCACGGACGTGAGAGGAGGGGTTGTAAATTAATTCCTAATTTATTCGTACTTAGGTTAAATAAACAATAATTCTAGGCAATAAATCCTCGATTCCTTCCTCTTAGCGGTTAAAGTTATTTTTTTTCGTTGAAAATCCAGTAGGAGCAAAGTAATTGCTGAAACCCTTCCTAGTTTTTAGGATAGGCTTTTCGTTGTATTGCTAAATAGCTTATTTTGTCAATTGATTAGGTGTGTGATCGCACCCTCTGGATGAACTAATAGCGTCACGCACAATGGACAGACCTTACATATAACAATCCCGTTCCACTATTCAATTCAACAAATACATTCAATTTAATGCAATAATTCAATAAAAAACTCAATCAAAAATTTCAATTGAACAATTTAATTCAAAAAATAAATTCAACAATTAAATTCAGCAGTTTAAATTTTAATGCTTCAATGCGACAATTCAGTTAAAAAATGCCGTTAACTTCCCTATTCGAACTTTTCTTAATGTTGTGTCTATGCACTCCCGAAGGATCTCGATAAAGTGGCTCCTTCTGATGGAATGGACTGAAAGGGACGCGACGCCGGCGCGAGAGGTGTTCGCGAGACCGGTGGACTCATTCGCATAAAACGATCCGGTTGTTGTCTCCTTCGGTCTAACGACCCGTTCTCCTTCCGCCCAGAGGCGCTCCAGAGAAATGCGGACCTAAGAAAGCATTTCTCCCTTGTCTTTTCAAGAGCTCTGCCTTTTGCTTGTCTTCCTCCATGTCCCATTATGTCGCTCTTTTTAACACTTCTCCTTTGTCTTCTTCTACATTTCGCGCTTTTCTCTCTTCTTGGAAAGTGGAGTTATCACTTTGTTAGTACGCACCTCTACCTCTATGATTCCTGGAGATCATGATTTTTACATTAGTTTCAATTTTGAGCATGATTCACGATTTTTTCCACTCACAAGGTTACGTATTTTTTTTTCTTCATCTGGCTCCATTTTCTTTGTCGTTCACTAATTTTTGATGAAAAATATATATTTTCGATTACGGAATAGAGTTAAACGATAAGATTAACAACAAGGGTCGGGAACATCTTTTCATCGAACTAACAGTTTGCTCTTTAGTTGGGTATTGTGTTTTCGAATTATATACTATTTTCTAGATATGAGAATTCGTTTACTAAAAATGAATGAGGATAGTTTCTATTTATGGAGTTTATCCAGAGTAATAGAGTAGACCACTGATGATTGCGTCATTATAAAAAAAACAAAACAAAACCATCAAAATCAGACTTACGGTTAGCAGCTACTACAGTCAATCTAATTTTTGATAGTTTTTGAGGCTTTATTTCATCATATTGAGTTTATGATTACGCCTAACAACTGAATATTTACAAGCTATATTTTGTGAAAGGAAATAGATCGAAAAGCTGTTTTGAGGCCTGAAAAGGCAGTATCCGATCGATTACTTTCTTTCGCCTATAATATAAACATTATATATTAGTCCGAGTATTTCAAATAGTCCTTCTAGATCATTCCGCACATATGGGTGCCCAAGTTTGAGGATCGTATCCAGTACCACCTTCACCAAAAGCGAACATTCGACTACTATATACTGGTGTTGAAGTCACTTTGGAACAATTTTGTTAGTACCACATTGATGCACAACCTAAATTCTTCAGAATTCTGATTGTAACATTGCTTCATTCTACAAGAAAATTTTATTAATAAATATTTAATAATATTAATACTAAATAACCGGTGCTTCTTTAAATCAATCTGAAATTTGAAGATTATTCAGCCCTGGATATTGCAAGAACTCTAGTGAATATTCAATTTTCTTTATTTTGTATTTTTCCTTGTCTTTTATTTCTTGTATACTCACCCTCTTATAACTTCAAACATGCTCTCGGTATTATTATAAAGTTTATATTTCGTTTCTCGTTATTCCTTCTTGTGAATTCTTACTTTAATCTTATTGGGAATTATTTTTGATTTTTATTTGAATTTTTCCATATTCCTCTCAAGATGTATTTTCTAAACTTTTTTTGTAAGAAATCGATTACGGAAGTTTTGCAAAATTTGATTAATGAAGCAAATATTTCCTGTCCTAAGAGTACGTTAAAATAATTTAAAAAATCATATCAATATAAAATATGCAAATGTATTGAATGTCATTATTTACCACTCTGAAAGTAAAACTAGAAACAGGAAACAGAAATTTGGGTTTAGGACGAAAATCAGCTCCTGATTCACATTTTCTTTCGCCTTACTTAGAACTTTTTTCCCTTGTTAATTGTGTCAAATGCTTTTGAAACATTCCTTAGTTGTTAATGGAATGAATTCAAGAAATGAATCGTTCAGTAAGTTAAGATTTGCGTAACACACGATTAAATTAATCTTTATTCTATTTCAATTTTCATGCTTTTAGATCTACTCTACGCACTTTAATTTTAATAATCGATCAATCAGTTTCCAGATTGACGTTTCCATTTCTTTAGAGCTTTCAGATCACATTTCAAATGAAATCATGAGAAAGCAGAAATGGGCGAAGATAAAATCTTAACGTGAGGTGAATAGTGGATTTAGTTTGTTTACTTTATCTCAAATTTGTAACGAGAGTTTATAGCATCATACTTCCTTTGTAGAAAAGTAGCAACATGCCTAATTTAGAATGACTTGTCGTCGAAACCATTTATATAGCTTTTAATCTTAGAATAAATCAAGGCTAAGAATTTCATCCATGGCTAATTCTCACATTCGGGGCCTCTGAAAATAATTGCATCTTTTAGCTTCCCACACATTTTTTTGCAAAGGATATTTGATACATACCATTCTAAAAATTTCATAATTTTTATATTAAAAATTTTACAGTCTATACATTCGGTAAATCTTCATATTCAAACAAGATTAAAAAAAAATCATTTTAGATTTTCCAAACTATTTTCTCCTGTTCATTAACTCAATATAGAATTAAAGATAATAGAATTTCGGTTGAAGTAAGGCCTGTGGATTAAGTCAATGTTTTCGTGTTAGTGTAATGAAGCTTTATTAAATTGTTTGGTTTTGTTTTGTGAAAAACCTCAGCACATTTTGTTTACTTTCTTTTGGAACTCTGTCTCCCTTGATAGCATCAAGAATTTCTATTTTTTTTCTGAGGAGAAATAAATGCAGAACTTAAGATGGAAGATTTCTATTGCTACTTATCGTGTTATGAAGTGAAAACAAAATACGCTATAAATGAAAAGAGTTACATTTTCTACGTAAGTTGTTTTAATTCTTTCACTTGGGTATAATTTAAAGTCAGCTGACAGGATTTGAATTGGCGCGTAGGTAGGTAAGTAGTCTAAACTTTCTTTTTACTCCATGTCTGGATTTTTACAGTAAGTACTGCCAAATAATTTATTGCAGCAAGAGTATTCAACAAAAATAAAAGAACTTCTACAAATAAACATAGATTCGGAAATGAACGACCGGTTTTGGCGTATTTCTAGACATTCCAAATTAATTTTTCCTGCTCATTAATTAGAAATTAAATTTTTCTTGATATATGGTCTATGAGTTATATAATTTTACAGGTGATCACAATTATTAAATGCATGTTTAATTTTTTAGGCGCTATAAAACTTTAACATACACCGAAGTAGAAGTAGTACGCCGAAACCATGTGTTTCTCAACCTGCAGTTTTGTACTGTGTTTTTTTTTTTATACTCCTATTGGAGTAAATTATTTTGTTTGATGGAATTCCATGGAGTATCATTGGACCAATTTAATTTAATTTTATAGTACCTTTACGGAATATTGTATATTTCAATCGTAAACAGTAAAATTACACTCTATAGTTCATACAGCAATCAGTGATTAATTTCTTTGGAAAATCCTTTCTATATAGATCTATATAGTATTTGATTTGTTCAGATGTGTGACCCTTAGTTCTCCTAATAATTGTAAATAATGCTACGATTTCAATATTATTATGCTGCAATCGTTTGTTTAAGATTTTCAGTTTCTGCTAGTTGTTTTCAGTGAATTTTAATTGGGGTGCTGGGTGCACTAAAATTAATCTGAATAAACAACCCCGCATATTTCTTAGAATTTAGATTTTAATCTTTAAAGTTTAAGAAATATAAATATTTTTATTACGATCTAACCTCTTAAATTTCAATTAAATCGACATCATTTGATCAATACATTTGTCTCAAACGCAACGTATTCGAACTTATGTAAAGGCATAGAAAACAAGATTTTCCACTCGCGGTCTCCACCCGTAATCTAATAACCATAGCGAGAATTTCATTCATGCATTTTTTTGCTGCGTCCAGTAATTTTTAAGGAATCGTCCCACTTTGGACGATCTAACCTCAAAGATAAGTTTCAGAGTATGGAAGCAATCACACCTTCCACCCCAACGAACCTTCTTGCGTCAAATTAAATTGGACTCCCCCTGGAGTCGCTAGATCTGTTGAATCTCCAACGACGGTTTAGCAGAGACAGGGAGGCAATTCGCGGAGACATTCTTTATGTAAAATGTTGCGACTTCTCTGAGAAGAAGCGTGAGAAACGCTGATTATTTTTGCATGTAGCGTTTTATGAAATTATGGGTCCACATTTCCAAGAGATAGGGATTATATAAAGGGGCAGAGACCAGAGGTGTTGGGGTATGTAAAAGGTAATGAGAGATCGATGGAAAGTGGAAAAAAAGGAGGAAAAGATAAACAAGGAATGAAGGAGGAAGAGAAGATGAGAATGAAAAGACGGATTCAAAAAGAAATATATCAGTATAGGATAATCCTTATGGAGGGAAGATTGGACTTCTTACTTTTACGATATGAATTTAATTGAAAAAGAACTTCTTTTCCATGGAATTACTATTACATTATGAATTTAAGTATCTTTCGTATAGCATTAGCCAAATTTTGGCTTCAAACCTAAAGGAAAATCTATTAAAGATCAACATAACTAATTCAATTTAGTAGCTACAATATGACGGCATTGTTTGAAACGTAAACATTTTACTCAATTCTTGTGCATGTTATCATTATCAATTAAAAGTTAAATAAAACTGAGGCGAATTTCATAATCTTTTAACTGCAGCATTTCATGCCTATTTTAATGGTTTCTGTGTTAAATTTCATCATGACTTTTGTTTAGTTTAACATCTGCCCGTAAGAAGTTAAGTTCCAAAATTTAGTCGCAAAAAATCTCCTAGGAAGGAGTCTGTGAAGAAACTGTGAAACCTAACCGTATATATCCTCTAAATACAATTTAACGAGAGAGAGTTGATTCTCAATACGAATTGAGCTGTATAACTCATTTTAGCACTTATTTGTGTGAAATGTATATATTTATATTTATAGACTGTAGACTCAAGGTAGTCAATATCAGCAAAGTAAGTTTCAATATTGCTTTGATTGTAAAACTCATCGCATTGTATATGATTGAGCAGTGCAATCATATGAGGTGGAAGTTGTAGAATCCATGCCATTTGTTTAGTTTTAAACATCAGAAATATTAAAAGAAAGGTAGAAAGGCATAAAGGAAGGAGAGGAACGTAGAAAATTGAAAAGGGAGTAAAACGAGGGAGGAAGGGTGGATAGAAGAAAGGCAGGATGGAGTGAATGGGTGGCAGAATCTCATAAAAGCGGAGAGTGGAATAAGAAAAGCGTTAATACCTCTTACATTCCAAGATCCCGTCAATCTCCCCCTTTCTTCCCTTTATTGGGAATGACCTCTCCTTAACAGATTCACTCCCCTCAACCTCATTCCTAACTAAAACCCGTCCACGTGATATGAGGCCCGGATATTCTGGAAACCGGTCTTCTCTGCCCATCTCTACACCTTCTTTAACGCCTCCCGGTTTCCCTTAACCTCTCGTCCCCCTTCCTCTCTCCCCGTGTCTATTTTCTCCCACTCCCATTATTTCCTTGACCTCTCCCTTCCTCCTCTTTCGCTCAATCTTACACAAAATCACAATCCGCGCTTGTGTTTCAGGTGCGTGTTCCCAATATCAATTTTTAGCCACGAGTATACTTTGGAAATGAGATTCCATTATATTAGTATTTACCCCAATATGAACCTATACACCTGCTCCTAAGTCAAATCTGCACCTGTAGGATTATACTATTCGATCTTTACACTTAGGGAAAATGCGAAGAAATCAGAAAAATAGAAAGCTATGAAGTATTGTCAAAAATGATTCGGTTATCTGAGGTTATTTTGCACAAATTGGCTCCCACCGGGAATCGAACCCGGGAATGCTTTCATCAAAATCGAACGCGCTGTCATTATGGCTATTCGGCTAAAGACAAAATGAAATTATAAAAAATATTTCGAACGATTACAAAGAAGCTGAAAGTTTATAGGCTCTGTCTGTGCAGAACATAAGCTGACACAGGACAGGATATTTCATTTTTGTAGAGAAATTTGGATACATGGTCATCGCTAGTTGCATACAGCCACCCATCCCCCTTTCCGCTAGCATTTCTTGAGGGTGGAGTTGCCTTGACTTAGCTTCTGGTCAGGGACCATAACCTTTCAATCTCACTGTTTAATTTCACTAGTTTTACTAGAAAAGGGTTAAATACGGGACCACTTCTGTTAGAAATCGGTTTGGCCACTATTATATAAAATTTTGTCACATACGGGTCCGAATGACTGATGCGTTGACTGGTGGGTCTCTTTTATTTTCGGGAATGTTTTTGCGATCATTAATATTTTTCTTTTAATTACTGGAAATCATTTAATAATTTATTTTCCATTTTTCTTAAGCGTTTTCTCAGATCCTCATGTTCTCGCTCATCATTTCCACATCTCAAATATAACTTTCTAAGCTATTCGATGTTTTTTCAATGTGATTCGATGTGGCAGATTTCGTTCAATAATTTATAAAAGTTAATTTTGGCTGTTACAAAATATTTTAGCATTTAAACTATTCCCTGATGCATGGAGGAAATGGAATCACTTTTTTCATGTACGTACCATAATTATAATATATTGGTTATCAACAAAGCACTTTCCCAACATTTTCCTTCACTAACGGTAATATGTACTGCACCGAGGTGGAATTTACATAAAAGACAATAATACATTTTTCCAGTCCCAACAGCTCTTTAAATAATTCTCAGTGAACTATAAATTTACTCTCTATCTGCTGTTTTTATGCTTGTGACGAGAGCCGTAATGATAGTAAAATCTGCATTGTCTTGTATAGGAATTATCATCTAGGCATAATACGTTAGGACTTACGTCAGCAAACGCGATCTTATGTTGCTGCGATCGAGAATAGATGGCTCTTCCGGAGATTTTCAAGGAGAATTTTTATTAGCCCATAACTCTTTTGTCATAGCCATTTTTTTCTTGTAACGTCATTATTATTTGCGAGAATAATGACTTTCATCGTAGCTCCACCTGCTGATGAGAAATTCTCCTAGCATCATCTTTATTAGTATACGCAAAAACAAACACGGATTACAAAAGATTTCGTATTGGCTCGGACGCCTCAGTTCGCGGAGATTCGGTGAGAGTCTTTTGTTTTCCTCGCAGCAGTTTTATTGCCTCTGCGGGTGCGCGGCGTGGGAATCCTTCTCTGGTTATTCTGCGGTCGCCCGGCGACCTTAACTGTACTTTCCTTACGTTTTAAAGAGATAACAGCCGCCATTGTAAAAGCAGTGGCTCTCTCAACACACGCGCACTTCCTCTTTCGTTTGGACTCTTTTTAACTCTTTGACCGAAACGACGCAATTCGCTTCGCACGTGTTTTTGGAAAGAGTGATTATTGGGGGGAGGTCCGGAGATCTTTCGGCGGATGATAAGGAATCAATTACTTTTTCCGTGAAAAAGACTCGGAGCTATTTTTGTAATCGATTATGGGAGGAAGAGATTTATAGTGAAGGAAGGGGGTGGATATTTAGGGAAATGATTTAAAGCCTTGGCGCTGTAAGCAGTTTTCTGTTTTCCACGTGAAATTTGGTGAATTTGGTTAGTTCTGTTTTGATAATTACATAAATTCGTGCGAATTTATATGAAATTTAACCGCCTTGCATTACATAGAACCTTTTACTAAGGATATTGAGTTATATAAAGAGGGGTATGATACGTTAGCAGATCCAAGGGAGGGGGACCTCCTTGATGATTTTATAGTACTAGCAGATTATGTGACGAGAAGTTTGAATTAAAGTCCTATTATGAATTTTCTGCTTTTGATATGTATATACAGAATTTATCTTGACAATGTGGCGTTTTAAAAGTTAACTGAAGTTCATGAGGAAATTGTCTTCCCTCCTGGCGAGTTTCTATGTACGCCCCTGGTATGATGCTTAAGAAAGATATAAAAAGAGGAAATAAAGAACACGCATTTGTTGAGAAACGACGAAGCAAGAAAATAGTTCGCATTCGGAATTACATACTGAATATTTTTCACTGAAAGGAATGGAAGCTTCTATAAAATAATATTCAGATGAAAGGGTATAACAAACATAATACAACTGCATCATGTTATTCATGATCTCATAATATTCATAACATTATCATAAAACAGAGAATTGAAATTGTACAGAAGCGACGGTAATCCTATGAGTATTTACAAATTATCTTGGCACATCATATTCAAATAATCTTAAAGCAAAATGACTTAGTAAGGTGTCTTCACGTACAAAAGATTCATTAGAATAACATTTTTAAATAAATTAAAGTGCAATCAGAATAGTAATATGACAAAGTGCAATTGAATTTGATGAGAATGAAGATCCCCTTACGATGATAATATCATATATTTACCGATCATGATAAGCACTCGATAACAAATACTTCGCAGATTTCCCTCCTAAGAATGCAAAATTGAATTGCAGACATTAAACATCAATATCTCCAGAAATAGTTTCATTTTAATTAAAATATATGTAAAGTGAGTGGAATCATACATTGAATTGTTCGCAAGTCAACTTACCTTAACTTACTTATACCGAACTGTCTCTCTACAAAATATCTTCATCGATATTTTCGCAATTGTTATACTACCGCGCTTCTCTTTTGTTTCCTTAATGATTGATTTGTTCTGGTTATGAGCAAATCTGGACTAAAGAATTCAAATTTGTATCTTGGGAGTGATGTTTTTCAATCATCATAGTTTGCTTTACAAATGTAAAAATATTTGAATTTATTTGCAAAATTATTCAACTAATCACTCGCAAAAACCTTGCGCAGCCCGCGGAAACGCTGGAAATTCATGAATTTTGGGCATCATGATAAAACTAGCACAATTCTATTTCATTTTCGACACGCAAATCCGACATTTTTGCATTTCTTTGTTTTCTTGAAAATCTTTCTTGTTCATTCCGTACCTCGTTGGTAATTCATAATTTTAGGAAATTAATTTTCCTCCCTAAGATTCGCTTTGCCAAGTATTTTTCGTAAGATTGTATTGCAGATTCCTTTCAAACAATTTGAGTGCCCCTGCTTGATTGGATCCTGTAAATTTTACGTTTTCTCACCCTTCTTCCTAACATGTGGAGGGAGAATTTAAATGGAAAGCTGAGACTCAAAATTCAACCGGATTTTCGTTCATTTCAGTCGCGGATTTTAAACAACAGACTTATGCTTCATTTATGAATATTATTACTAATGCAGTGCTATTTCAAATTGCTTACCCTGATGTCATACTCACATCAGTGTATACTTGGTGATCGTTCCAATTTTTTCACCTAGTTCGGAATTCACTCGCAAGAATGCGTGAGCTGCATAGAAGTAGGCGTCCTCCTATCGTTTGTTTCTAGCTTTCTCTAGCGGTAATTTTAATAGATTTCGAAGATAACCAAATGTGTAATACATATTACGTTCCAAAATTTCTTATTTAGCGTAACTTGCTTTAAAATGGCGAAATGGAGCGTGACCTGCAGGTAGAAAAGATAAAAATCTCATAATTTCTAGATGATACTTAGGCAATCACGGTGACTATAATAATAGAATGTCGGCAGTTAGAGAAATATTGGTAGCCAGATTTGTTGCTACAGTGTTATGGAGCTAATTTTTTTGTTCAGAAAATATTCTATTTACTTCGAAAATAAAGTAAAGTTTAGTGTTGTAAAAATACTACTATGAAAGAAATTCCATAATTCGAAGAAGCAAATGAAGTTAATTGCAATTTTATTCTAAACATAAAAAAGAAAATTAGATGTCCAATATCTCTCTCATTGAATCGTTATAGTTCTTTAGAAAGATTTAAAACCGGCAAACTATGAAATATCAATGGGGAACTTCACTGAAATTTGGAACTATTTGAAGTACTTACCCGAGAAATGTGACTTCAGATAGCGAATAAAATCCTAAAAATAGCGAATAATAGTATTATTATCTGCCAGATGTTTTCTATCGTATTTTTGCTTAACTCAAAAGAACCTACTACCTAGGTGCTAATTTGTTTTTAAACCTGTGGTTGATGAAAACATTTTGAGTATAAATATTCATTAAAGTTCCATTCATAATGCTTCATGTAATGTCTATCGTAATTTATTCGGAATCTTTATTCGTTATTGATTGTCGTGTGTAAGTATCAGAGGTATGATTTGCTGACAATAAAAGTTTAGTGACATGTTGATAGAGACGGTTGTTATGGAAAAAAGATTTGGTTCAGTAGTTTTGACGACTTTGCTATGGCCTGACTCCAGCCCTAAGGCGACGTAAAAACGCTTCTTTCATCATTTTTCCTCCTTTTAACTAACGCTTCAGGTATCTCGTCATCAACTTGTAACATCCATGCTATTTAGCATCCTTTGTATTTACGACAATAGTCATTGGTACTCAATATTTTGCAAGTCTCGATTACAAGCTATGAATATTTTGAACATTTTACTTAACTTACAGGTGGTGATTTAGTATCTTGTTATTGTTGGATGTAACGAACGGTTCAGAATGTTTATATTTAAGCCGTTCACGACTCGGACCGATTTTTAAGAATACTTGAGGCGATAGTTTCTTTTCTTTTCTGTCCTTTACTAATCTGTAATAATTTAGGGAAGAAGAAAGTTTTTATATTTTTGAATCGAAGATATAAATCAGCGATTATGGGGAAGATTCAGTATATCTTTTATCTTTAAAACAATATGCTAGGGCCGCGATTCTTTTCTTGGGGCAGCAAACTATCCATCGCCCAAGTTTGGAAGTTGCCAGCGACCGACCAAAAAATTACAAATGACAATGACTAGCAGTTTAAGTTGGGGCTAAAGTGATTCCTCCCATCTGTTAAGTGGAAACTGGCATAAGATTTTACCTTATTACAGGATTTGTATGATTAGCACGATCGCTTCCTACCGAGGATGGCCGGTCGGCGGTGGACGTTTGAGAAAAAGCATAGCCGACGTATCATTTTGAGATCATTGATCACTGACGTCCATTAAATGCCGAAAACAATTTGCAGGTCCCTAATGAGATTCGTCATCCCCTCAGGCTGAGCACTCGAATCATTTCGTTTTAAAACTGTTACCGTTGTCTCAATAACGGAACTTTTGATTTTGTTCGATTTTTCACTCGACTGTGTTTTAGCAAGGGCACGAGATACCTTTGTTAAACAAGTTACGACGCTTAGAGAACGAATATTCCCGTGTTCTACCAAACAAGACTTTAGTTTATGGCTATCGTAAAGTGCTACAATAAAAGTGTACGCCGTGATAAACAAATGCCGGTTCCATAAATCATTCAGTAAACGTAACGGCAGTTTGTCTGGTCAATGAGCCGTAAACCGTTTAATATTGTTTATCGGGTTGAGGAATGTCTCATTGTCAATTACTACTGGATTTAATGCAACCCGCGTTAAAGTTTGTTGCAATGTATTCTTTTCGATCAGAAGGATTTCTTTGATTGGAAGGCTTACTTTTATGGTAAAATAGAGGCGATCTTCAGTATTAGAAAAACATATGTGACCTCTTTTAGAAATTCACTACTAAAATTCTTGAATACGAATTACAAATTCCTCAACTATTTCTTGTATGTGGCCTATTTACTTTTTATGTTGACATATCCAGCTACTGAAGCAGCTGTCTCGGAAAGAAATTTATATACTCGTACTAAGGAGTCCTTATAGATTACATGTTTAAGCAAGGAACGAAATTTTTACTTTGTTTTCTCTAAAGAGGAGTAATAATTTAATCACTAAAGATAGTCGTGTGATTACAGAATTTTACTTTTTAACTAGCCGTATTTTTAAAACTGTTTATTTTACGACCAGATTCTGTCTAGCAATTCATCAGAACGTCAAGCAAATTTTCAACGTAAAGTTACTCATTTCATTCTAAAACGGTTCAATTTTCAGAAGTTATTTGTAAATCCAAATTTGTAAATCCATACATTAATTTTGAATTTAGCATGGTCGAAGAAGAGTTCCTAAGGCCTAGACTTATTATAAATTTTGTTTGAATTAGAAATTAAGCGGAAAAATAAAATTTAACGAGCAATGTAATCAACCTCATCGCACTTGTATTATTTACTTCGTACTATTTCTGTTTTCTCTTTCAACATTTTACATTTTTGAATTTGCACCTTATACAATAATTACAAATGTTTTCTCTGAATATTACTTGTATTCTGCTCCTAGTATATTTTATTGTTGTTCAATCCCCATTCCGCCGAGAATTGAAATCACAATAAGAAACTAATGTTTCCTCTGCTACTTGGTCATCTACGGAGCAATCTATCATCGTAGATGCTGCCCGGGTAGGCTTTAATCGTCACCAAATTATCTTTATCTAAATTAAATTTTATTATGATGCTTCATCACGGTTGCTCATTCACGGTCACTCAGTCTGTGCCCTACATTCTTGATCCCTTGCCTTCAGCTACTTTCCTCATTTTATCTTTTTAATTCCCGCAATTTATTTATGTGTTGAAAAATAAATTTTATTTCAGTTTGAATGACTAACTTGTGAAATATTTTTAGTGCAGTTTTCAAAATTCTGTTTCATTATGGATGAACTAGGATGTGAGATGAAATCTCCATCTAATCCATGTTTACACTATATTTCTTAGAAAATTATGGTAATTTATTTACATTTTACTTTTTCAATGAGAGCTTCCGTATTTAATCCGTCTGAAGCTTTCAGCGTATTTTCGTAATGTAGCGTCTGATATTGGTCAAACTGCATGACTTTTCTCGAATTGGAATTATTTTTTGGATAAATAGGAGAAGTTTTCCTCTGTATTGAATCGGAATTACCTATAATACTTTGCTCATTACTAAAATTTGTCGATGTGAGATCTTTAAAATATCATTCCTTTTCTTTTGTACATGCCCCGATTCTAATACGAAATTTAAATAATTCAGCGTGCATCAAACTTTACTATTTTTTATACCTAACCAATGTTTTAGCCAGTTTTCTGGTGGCACTATTTCTTTCACTTACTACATAAATTGCTTTATCATATGTAATACAGTTCATATCATAGACCTACGTTTGTCATATACGCTATTATTGCATAACAATGATAAATACTTTTCCCACATTTATAATCGTCATATATAAGTATAGTGTAGAGTGATAATTCATAGCACTCAAATACTACACAGCTTAATTTTTAGTGATAGCTAACCAACTTATTAACGTATTTATCTTTCTGCATTAAAAAAATCCTGTCTCTTAGGATATTCTAAAAATATTCCGTTCTCGATTTTATGCATATTTCTATTAAAATGAATAGAAAATGCCTAGCGATATATTTGAGAATGCGGAGAGGACTTACATAATATTTGTCAAGATGTATAAGCTTCCATCGTTTTTTGTACATCAAGTTTATGACTTTATGATTCGATACAGATTTATTGATTTGATACGGATTTTAATAAATGTCAATAATTTCGTATCTGTGTACCTCTAAAGTTATCTTCCATGTCTAAGTAGCAGTGTAGCGTTAGGAAGTCTATTTTCCTCAAACTCATTCTAGACTTGAGTGCAATTTCAACGCACTATATTTCCCGGTAGGGAAAACACATCAATTGGCGGAAGACGGCGCGATATTTTGCGCTTGAAAATGAAGTTCTAGCAGTAAAAATCGAATAGATCGTTACGTGATGAAACTATTTCCTTCTCTCATGTCCCTTGTTGCCCTTCCGGGATTCCTCTTCTCTTTTTCACCGCTCCGCTCTGCTTCGCAACCCCACCCTTCCTAACCACTTTAGCGTCGCACACCCTACCTCAACCCATCCCACAGTCGACCATCACGAATTCCTCGGTTTTATTAAGTCAAAAGTCGTTTTTATTCGCAACTTAAAGAAGAAGAAGCAGCGTTATCCGTCGGGTTTAACATTCTCGAGCGACTGAGATAATTTAGAGTCCTGAATTAATCATCTAAGAATGGGCGGATTCCATCGAACGACTGTGATTTTGGTCTCGACAAAAAAGGGAAAATTTGTCTCGACTTTCTTTTTCGTGCCGTCATAAATCCTGCTGATATGATACCTCTCAGATTGGAGGTTATCGAACCTATTCTCCATGATGGAGCCGTTTGTTTTCGTTTTTTTCTTTTGAGAAATAATAAAATAAATGATTCATTACTTTATCTATTAATTCTACATAGAATAGGATTGACTTCAATTTGATCTTTATAATATATATTTTAATGCTAAATAAAATGTACGTATTTTATATTTCCTGTATTTCGAGCTCTTATTTTGATTTCTCTCAACCCAGCTGTTGGCCTTCTATAGTGAAAATAAAAATTACCTTCCATTGAATCTGAAGGTCTATTCATTGTAATTTTCGCTCATATTTTTCAGCAGTGCTTCTCTTTTTACTTTTATGAGTTAGTATTAGTTCGTTGTACCTTAAGTCATAAGGTTTTTGAATTTTTTTTTCAGTATTTTTCAGACAGTGAAATGTTTGTTTTACTTTTGGTGAGATACACGACTCAGATTTCACCTTTTTTTGGGGGAAGATCTTAAGAAGAAACAGTTGTTGAATCTATTAAAGGCAATGAAAAATTAAAAGTTATACTTTATTGATAAGAATTCATGTCGTTGAAGCCTTCTTTGAGACACAAAATCTATGATACATCCTCTGGATTACTTATCTCTTAATTCTTTTAGAATTCGTGATAAAATATATAAGTTTTTAAATATCTGAATTTCTATTTCCTAGACTCGACATTATTATATTTTTTTTCATAATGCAGATGCTTCAATTCTTATGATAAATTGACTTCACTGGGCTCATACTCCAATATATTCATTAAAGGTAATGGTAGAAGTGTGGAAGTCATGAGTGTTGTCTGATTTAAAGGAATCATCTGCTACCCGAAGAAAAAGATGAGGGAGAACTGCTATCAAAATCAATTATATTGCCGGATAAAACTGCATTCAGCTGTTATTAATTAAGCTGACGGAAATTTGAGTCTCAATTCGAAAATTTAGTATGATTAGAAAACATAATTCGTTACTCAATTTAGTTTATTTCTTACTCAATTCTACTCTACTCTATTTTAATTGCTGGATTAAAATTAATGATATGATTTCGATGCGCAAGGGAAGCATTGTTAATACATTTAAAATATTCCAGTATTGATATGGGCAATTCATTAAGCCTTAAGAATATTAATGTAGCTTCCAATTTATGATATTCATAAATCAGGGGTAATAGCTTGTAAGCTGATTCATCATAAGAGAGAAAATATTTACTTGAAAACCCCTTGAGTAGAGAGTCATTCCGCAGTTATCAGTTGTTTTAGAGATATGTCCAAGTTGATTATGGAACATTTCGTTATTCATACTGCTTCTTAAGTTGTCGGAAGGAGTTCGCCGAGATTCATTAAAGGCTTAAGAGGAAAATCGTGGCAGATTCTCTTAGGATAAAACGTCGAAGATAACCGTATGTGCAATTTAGCCGCATACCATCTGCTGGCAGATGATAGATCCGGTATTGCGCCTATAAAAGCAGAACGTCCGACAATGGCGAGTAAAGAAGAGTAATTTGCAATTAAAATGTACAGCAGATTTATAGTTGTAGTGGAGACTTGGAACATCTCCTGGTTATGAACTACATTAGAGCCGAGTAGTTTGTTCTTCTGCTATTGGGAAGTTTAAGAAAATGTGAAAGATATTCATGAACTAATATAAAAATCCATGAATAATCGAGGAATATATACGGCATCGTTAAATTGATTTTATGTATGGATGACATCATCCTAGGTTTACAACGAGCGATAACTTGGGATCAGTTTGTTATAGGAAATGCCTTTCAATATGAAATATGCCTTTACTTCCTGATAGTTATCATTAACTTTACGAAAATTTCACTATTACCCTTCTCATTATTTTGCAAATATGATAGTTTTTAAGCCTCTCATTTTCATTCTCATTTCGTCCTTCTCATCATTTTTACTTCTCATTACTTAACAATTAATAGGATTAGTTAAGCTAAGGAAAGGAAGAATTGATGACGAAGTTAGGAATAAAACTATATCGAAGCGAATTCGTTTTCAGAAAAATTCGTTGAAATACTGAGATAATTAAATATAATTTATCTTATTCAATTATTACATTTAGTTCATTAAATATATCTCAAAAGAATATTTTGCTGTTAATCGAAGTTTTTTTCCTTACAAGTTCTTTCTTTAGTGTTATAATAATTTAGATACTGACATGAAAGATAAAGAACGTTTTTTTGTGACAACTACAAACATCCAAGAAGATCATATCATGTAAGACCATGCGGGTATTACGCAGCCTTTCAACTCCAGGAATAATCTTAGTTTAATAAGTTTAGTAATAGTCCATTACTGTTCCTAATAGGCAGGTGGGTTAACGGATGAGGATAAACTGGTATTAATCAATGGCTGAGGTTCCTTTTAGTAAGAAAAACATGATAAATAATGCGAAAATAATATGCTATTATTTTCACAATAAGAAAATTTGAGAATGGACCTAACGACATAACGAGAGTTGATGTATAAAATGTACCGAATTCTGGCGAGACTATCTCCGAACATATCATTTTTACAAAATCGAATTGAGTTTCAGAAAAAAGCAGATACTCAATTATTTACTGTTTTTCTCCGCGTATGGAGCCCACTTTGTTTCCAAAAATTTGGAATCTATAAAAAGCTATAAAGTATTATAGTAATTCTGCTTAAAATGTTACGCAGCCCATAACTCTGCGGAGGTCTTTGCTATTAGTTTTTGTGTTTTTTGTGTTAATTGTAATTGTTTCCTTCCTGCCACATTAGGTTTGCAAATGTTTTAGCATCAAGTATAAATTCCTAATTTCGTGTCTTGAAATCAAAGTGCGTACATGGGAGCGTCTTATACATTAGGTAATACGGTAATTTGAAGCAATGAAACCAATATTAAGAAGCAATCCAGAAGAGTTTACTAGGAGAGATGGCTAAAGTTCTTTCGTCGATCGAATGCGGAAGTTTTGAAGGTGCAGTAGATATATCGTATATCTAATTCAACGGAAACGAGGATTTTGAGCTTAAGGTTAACGGGGATTTTAGGTAATTCTTAATTTTGGCGGGAGTAACTATGACTCTCTTAAGGGCTGTGCCCGCGACACCCTTAGATGAGAAGAGTTACTCAGGTGATGCGAACCCGGTTAACCGGTTAGCACTCCTCATGGGGATGATGCGTAACACAAAGCCTCTCTCCTCGGACAACCCCACCTCCTCGTGGTGCCGCTGGGGGATTAGGGAAGGTCTGGAAAGGAGTGTCCGGCCCGACCCAACCCGGGGAAGGAAGGGATGGGAACGGCCAACCCGACCCAACCCGGTGAGGGAAGGGAAGGATTGACACCCAACCCAACCCAACCCGGGGGGAAAAGGAAGGCTGAACCCAACCCAACCCAACCCGGAGAGGGAAGGAACGGACCTCCCAACCTAACCCAACTCGATCTGCTAACGGGGCTCTGTCAACGGCGACCAGACCGTAGAATTCTGGGATCGAGTGGTGGAGTAAAATCGAGCCCCACGGAGCCGGCTACTCCGTGCACTCCACGCTTGGGTTGGCCTCTCGAGGGCTGTGCCGCTAGGTACGATGTGTTGTGTCTCCATTCGTGGCGTCCTGATTCAGGAGAGGCATGGTGCTTCTGCGGGACTGGCAGCCCATGTCAGGACCCGGCGGCCGGGGCGCCATGGTCTGTGTTTCAATTTTATGCAGGCCACCCCGGTTGTACCCCCCTCGGTGGGTCAATACCGAAAATACGTCAGGCAAGCATGCGAAATCGGGCACGACCCTTTCACCCTCCGCTGACCGGGCCGTGAGAGGGCCTACCCGTGCTTCCTGCTGGGCTCGTACGAGGTACTGCAGGTTTGTGTAACCCGGATTGATCGGGGCGGCAGTGCAGTTGTAAGATCGGGGATGATTGGGTTCGGGAGTAGTATGTTTTGTCTGACCTCAGAAAATTAACGGGGATTTTAGGTAATTCTTAATTTTGTCGTAATTATGTATTACTTTCCATTTTAGGCAATTGGAATAAATTCTTAAAAGAACAATCCCTCCAGAATGATTATATCAGTTAGTGGTTGTCAAGTCGAGTTTTAAGGGGTTTTATCTTTCATGAGGTTTCAATAATCGATTTCTAAACGCACAAATGATTTTTTTCGCTCTTATTCTGTCTCCGCTTCGCATCTTATTTTAAGATGTTATTCTAGAAGCATCTTTGGAAAACTCGAGTAATAGTTTTAGGAATTTAATGTAATTATTTAATTTAACTAAGATTCTTTACTTGAACGTATATTGCGACGGCTCAGAAATTTCAGAAAATATTTTGACGTCTATCTATAGTAAGGAAGTGGTGATATATTTTTAACCTGTACGTTTTTTGTCTCTTCAATTCAGGATATTTTAGTATCTTATTTCACTTCCTCGAGTTCGAGGCAAAGAGGCTTTCGTAAATGACATGCAGTTGGAAGCGGGCCTGGGGAAAGACAACTCGCGATGAAACGAATCAGGTCTTTCCAGCCATCTACGAACATTAGCGACATATTAACTCTAGTATACGCAGAAATCGCTCCATTAGAAAGGTGAACAGAGGCTAATGGAATCATCGGCGCCCTTGGACACGCGCGCCGGAGGAGATGGCGGCCATCCCCGTAAACAAGTTGGATAACCTCAGTGGGCAATGGCAGTGCAGTTGCAGGTGTACAAGGGGAGATGTCCAAGGGGCCCGCTTGACCGAATTCTTCACCGACCGGACGACATTCCAATGCACATGCAGCACGTCCGCGACTTACACGCGAGAATCCCGCCACGCTCTGTCTCATCCCTCCCCTTTCACACGTCTGCCCTTTCCTTACATTACTTATGAACCGATTTATGAACAGAGCCGATCCTGGGGCCCGAGTCGAAATTTCTCAAAAGATTAAGCAGCGGAAATGTTTAATATATAATGTTCAGCGCTTATTTTAAGGTGCAATAAGATGGTTTTTATCGGCTTTCCTTCAGTCTATTGGATGATAGGTGTTTTTCAATTGCTCAGCGTTTTTATAATTTTTCTAAACTATTTTTGTCAGGAACCGGGTTGCAATATAACCTGATGAAGGTTTCAAACCGGGTCACCTATCTTCCTTTGGTAAATTCGATTTAGGAAATTTGTCTCTATCGAATGAATGAGCATAATTCATTGAATACCTTATGGAATACTCGCCAGATCTACATGCATATTTCCCTTACGTGTTTTTTAACTCACGAATCTGTTTGCATATATAGATTCTGCGGATTTACTTTTATGATTAATGTTACTTTGATACCATACTATAAGTTAGTGAGAAGTTTAACAAATCCATAAAGAATTATTCTTTATACTATTTTTCTCATCTTGATATTCCTAAGATATTAGAGGTCATGTAGCATATTATGAGTTAAAATTTTTATCTACATTACCTAGGAAATTTACTTTATATAGTCAGCAAAGAAGATGAGGGACTTATAGCATTCGAATACAATATTCCCGTCTTTATCTCAATCTTTACCCGTTACATCTTGCTATTCTGATGAGAATCTTCCCATCCATCCTCTTCTCTAGCTTCCTTTTCTTCTCTATCTTGAGTGACCTTTCGATCCGATCGAGATGGTGCATGGAAGCTTCCTGTTGTCAACGGAAACTTCTCTCTCATGTTTATCTTTCTTCTTCATACCTTCTCTTATCTTGCCATTTACAGCTTCCTTTGCATTTGATTCATGGTCCATTCTTCCGTCCGTTCCATCTCTCAAAGATGAGTCCTTTGTTGTCTTCTCGATGCACTTTATACTTCTCTGATGCTCATTTCCATAGTACGCATCTATAAAAAGCTTTACATTAATATCTGAGTGATAAATTTCCTGGTTGTAAATTCATCGAATCTCACACTGCAGGTTAGATTAAGTTAGTGAAATTTCTTCCTCATAAAATTTCCTCTTGATAATGCAGCTTTCTGTGTAAGACACAATCATTTTAAGAACAATAAAATGTATATTCATGTCTCAAGACTCAGGCCTATATAGCTAATTATAAATAATTATGGAATCTATGTTAAATATCGTATGTCTCATTAGTGAGGGATACCTAAATCGTTGCTATTTGCCCTAAGAATGCACAGAAATCTCTAATTTGAGTACAACGAAAGGCGGTCCGTGTTAAGACATCTTACAACAAATCAGCGTTTCCTACATGCTTCATGAGGTTCGATGGGAATACTAAGAAGAGAGAAGATTGAAACTAAGGTTTCATTTACTCAATAAAGTAAGAAATAGTACTTCTTGGAAGATGTTGCGGATATTAAAAGCATCTTCCTCACATACGCTGTTATACCGCAAGATGAATCTCGAATATATGTATGCTAGGAGTAGTCTTTTCGAAATTCATTTAATCCCGGTCGATACACAATACACGGCAATAAGGCAAGGTGATTAAGACAATAGTAATTAGGGACTTAAGGTGCGTATACCCTCTGTTAAACGTTGCGGAATATAAATGTAGATTAAGATAGGAAACCGCAATAACCCCCCGTCCTAAGCAGGAGTCAACTATGTAATGAACACATCTAATCATAATAAACAACCAACACAGCAACCCATTTAATAGGATTTTTCTTTTTGCTCTTTATCTCTGTAATGTGATCATTATAAATGATAAATAGAGATTTGTTAATGGAATAGAAACCATAGAGAAATTCTACCATCGTGTTCATTTGCAGTGCAAATATAATCATGATCATATTGTAGTCAGAAACTGAATTTTTGCAGAATTTGTTTATTGTTGGTTTTTAATCGATTTCTTATAAATTTATTTGACGATAACAAGTTTGTAGAGCCCCAGAACCCTGTTGATAGTTTTCTCCTCTTTCCTTAGAAATGTGGTATGCTAGGAAAGCTTATTAACTTGAGAATTTTTAATATTTCAGGGATTGATCGCCGTTTTAGGGGTATGCGTGACATTGTAAAAGCTTGGGATTAATGGTATCGTTTGCATTTAGAATCACACAAGCGTCACTTTTGAAACCTTTTTTCGTGTATTTTATAATTCTGCGACAGATACTGAATAATTCTTCAACAAACAGTATGAAATTGTGAAAAAATCGGGGAATGCACCTTTTGGTTTATTATTTCGATGGTTACGTTGAAATATTCATCTTTTGAATATTCCGGTACATTTGCGACTTGCGTTTAATAGATAGCAAAATTGGAATTTGACATGATTAAACCTACGCTCACAAATTTAGAATATTCTTGTGCGAAAGATTGTGCTTAGGAATTCTCGCGCAAAGGATATCTGCAAAACTTACGATTGAGGTGACTCTCCGAAGCTCCCTTGGCTCCCTTAAGAAGTACGCATCCTTCCCTTTTCTTTTGCAGAGTTCTTGGCTATTCCCCCACCATCGTACATTTTAGCATCTCTTTTATCTTCTCGTGTCTGCCAAATTTTACATGCATTCTTTTCCTGCCTCTGCATTTTCCTCAGGCTTCTCTCACGTCTTTATTTGTTCCCACGACGCCCTCTTCCTTTTTTAAAATGTATGTAAATGACAATGGGTTGGGCGGAATGGGGCTCCATCGGCCTTCGCGCTAATCGCCGAGTTTATGCAGATGCTTCTTATCCCCTTTCTTTCATCCATTCTTCTTCCTTATCCTAACCTTCCTAGTTATCTTCCCTTCTAGCCTATCTCCTTCTCTCCTAGATCTTAGTCCACCGTATGATACACCTCGATAATGGTCTCTTGCTGATATATGTTTCCGTTTTATTTATCAGATTCGTGGTTGTAATGGATTCAAAACAACCGTTATGTAAATTCCAGCGTTTATATCCGCATTTAAATGGCTGGGTGGATGAAGGAGCACTTCATTTTCAATCTCCTCGATGAAAGGCATTTCCATGCTACTGTTCATCCTCCTCCTTTCATTGTTTCTTTTTCTGTCGGTGCAATTATGTTTCTTCTCTGGGCGGTAACTGCAAGAATGACGGGCGGTTGCTTCATTAAAAACTTGGGAAAATACTGCGTACTCTTTTTAAGAAAGCTTCCACTACATTGGGATGCAAACCTCGATGGAGATTGTCATATAAGGCTTAAAACTACGTTTAGGATTCGTTTAAATGTATGATAACAACAGTCGCCAACTACTTGGTGTAGAGTTTGTGTGCTGGTTAAGAAACATCGAGACTCTAGGTTGGAATTCTGTTCAGGTCCTGGTTCTTTTAATGTATTAGGAAAGGATTAATTTCACGACTGCTTTTCTATGACCAAATTATGCGTGCGAATTGATCTTAGCTTTCGAAGTACTTTTACTTCAAATACAATCTCAAACATGTGTAGGACATTGAAACATTTATATGTTTCTATCATTCCAAACTCAGTGCCCCAGCAAATATCCGTTAATTGGGTAATTAGTGTAAGGAGTGTAGCGCTACATCATTGGCGCTAGAACGCAAACACTTATGTCATTGTAAAAGGGACGAATGCAATAACCCGTCGTCTAATAAGATAAGAAACGGTTAACGGGGACTGGACGTGCACCTTGATGTTGCATGATGCTTTGTTCTTTTCTGTTTTCGGAGCTGTCTTCCTCACTGAACCGGTTCATATCGTTTTATTTCAATCCACTTTTTGAGTATGAAATATCATGATCTCTCTGGAAGAGTTTTATTACGTGAAGCTGAAAAAAATAAATATAACTCGGATAGAGACTTCTACAACTATGGAAATTTATATAAATATTTAGGTGTTTTTTTTATATAAAAATATGTTGAAAACGGATATACTCTCCCTAATTCACATAAGATCAAACTTTCTTAGACTCAATAGGTTTTTGGGAAATTCTTCATCATTAACTTCGATTAAAAGATCGTTCTTTATTATGAGTGAGAAAGATTAGCATAAATAAAATATTAGTTTCATCTGTATAATTCTTCTCATCCCCATTTGTTAGCTTTGTTACGCTGTCAGAAAAGGCGCAAGTTTAAGAAATACATAAAATATAACAGAATCAACATAAGAGGAAATGATTTAGTATTATTTTACTTGTAGCTAAACTCGAATGAGTATTTATCCTCCTAATTGAAAGATTGCGTTGTATCTAAGGAATCCAGTTTGGGAGCAGGATCATGCATCTATGAGTTAAACAGCCTTTGTAAAGACATCGATCAGCCAATCATGTAATTATCTTAGATAATCGATTGGCTATGCAATGAGAAAGTATGTAAAAATCATGATTTACGATAAATACTGCATGTTTAAAAGCACCACGCCCTTAAATCTTTGTCTATAAATGGATGCGCTAATGAAACGAGAATTTCATCATCCTCACGGGAAGGAAATTCGAGTCACTTTATAAGAATTTTTTTCAATGACACATTATTATACTGGTTGATCGATTCCTTGTGTCGTTTTTATATGCTGTTCTTTCTGTTTTGTTTTCTTAATTATTTACTAACTTTCTTAATTATTTACTTACTTATTTACTAACACTCGTTTCCAGGTACTATAAATCTGGGTGAAAGTTGAAAACTATCTCGTGGTCTACTATGAAATAAGCCATGCTATTTTTGAATATATTATACCTTGAAAATTTTAAATTTTGATTTATACTATTAAAAATTAACGGAGAAAATGGCACGCTTGTGAACTAGTAAAGGCTGTGAGTTGCAATGAAAGCGAGATAGTCTAAGAAAGTGGATGTAGAATTGCAAGAGAGCCAAGTGGTTAGCGCGTTTGCCTTTGGTGAAAGCAGTCCTGGGGTCGATTCTCGATTGGGGCCTGTATATGCAAAATGACTTCAGCCTTCGAAGATCTTTCAAAATACAACCTCTAACATGTTAATTCGTCAAACATAAATAAAAGTAAACGATACAGTATAGTCTAGAAATAATTCAGTATTGTAATGTTTTGTTTAGTTTTAACGCCAGCAGTAACTACCTGTGGTTACAGAAATGGAGGTGAACATCTTACACGAGCCCATAAAATGTTGTATATAATTTCGCTGCTGGAAATTTTACGAATTTGAGAGTAATACTCCAAAAAGAATCTGCGAAAACGAGATAAACCCGTCAAATAAAAAGTGCGGCGTCAACCGAGAATTCGCAGAATCATCTTTAATTTCCTTCGTTGATTTTTCTAATGTCGAACGATATTTAGCTCTTTTTAAGGTTCATAATTTTCCCTTCACTGAAAAACACTTGAATGAATTGTGGATTAGAGCCACAATTAAAGAGCTATGATCATAAAACGAAATAGCTTATGATCAATATGTATCATAAACGAGAATGAAGTTTGAAAGAGGAAAAAATTTTTCCTGCACTCTGGGAGGGAAGACGATTCTTATGCTATATAAAAGGAGTAGACTAGTTGCAAATGTACTCGGAATATCGTAAGTTTGAGGATTGAGTCCGTCTTTAATAAATCATTTAAATTGAGAGGAATTTATTTTCTTCTATTATAGCATTCTGATGCCTTTTGGAAAAATAAAGCTTAAAAGCATCGGTATTGTCATCTTTTCACTAAATTATTGATATCGATCGAATAAGTTACTTTAATTATGAAGGGAATTATTTTTAAACATTCTTCTTGAAAGTTGTTTAAACTTTGAAACATTCATTTGCAGTTTGTTTCGGATAAAATTCTTGGATTCCAGATAAGATTAATTTCAACTTCAGGGCCTTGAGGTAGAGTATTCGAAGGATGAAATTAATCTAAACAAAAACACGACATGAGTTACTTGAGAGAGTTTTATATTTCTCTTGGTTAGGTAAGTACCACTAGCAAAGCTTTATCAAGGAGAGACAAATAGCAAAGAATATCGATTTGACTGATTTTTCGCTTCTGTTTCTGGTGGGATTTTTATGTCGCGCTGCAATACTTGAAAAGCTGTTCCTTATCCTTATTCTCAACGGCTTATAAGTTAGGAAACTTTCTGTTGAGCTATTGCTATATCTCATTCCCCTTAGCTTATATGTGTCCGTCTTTCTCATCTTTTTACCAATATGTCTCCCTTGAGACGGAATGTATAACGGCAGACCTTTCTCAAAGAACTAAGGGATTCTGAATGGGAATCATAGCGTCACAGTTTCCTGCTTATTTGCGGCTTTCTTTATCTCGTTGTCGGAAGAGGACTCCTTTCCTAATTGGGCCACTCCTCTTTCATCCTTTGCAAACGTGCCTTCCTTCAAGAAAGTTGCGAATCAGCAATCAATGCTTCCTTTGCATCTTCCCGAGGAAAGCATTTCTCCGAAAGATTCGCCTCCTTTCAATTATGCGCGTTTATTTCTTTTTGCTGTTCCTTCAATAATACTAGGACACCAATAGGTCTTCTATTTTCGGGTAGAAAATTGCTTGGATGTTGAGGCGTCATTCTGTGATGCGTTGTAAGAAATCAAAAACGAATATCTTGACTAGTTTAATTTGATTTATTTACACAAATTTTTTCTTTATAAAAAAATTAAATTCATTTTATACATCCGTTGTATGCTTACACATTTTTCTCTCCCTGGGGTCGAAAACTTTTGTTACGTAAGAGCTTAACCTTTCTCTCGGAATAATTATAAAAGTATTAAAAAATTGAGCTATATAGTTATTTTCAAATATAATACAATTGTTAAAATGTTAAGAAAACACACGCCTAGTTGCTGGACATATATTTTAAAATGTCTCTCAATGCCAGTTAGCTATCTCATCACAAATGACTGCATTGAAGTAATTTTATAACGATATTAGTATTGAAGTTTTATTTAAATAATACTTACTTAATTAGATTTTAATGCCTGGAGTGAGCCTTAAAAATCTAGATTATTATACAGGTGCCGCAATAGTATTGTTAAACGTGCCTCGACAGCGAAGGTTTTTTTTCCGCACATGTAGGCTCCCACCGAGAATCGAAGCCGGGATCGCTTTCAGCAAAGATGAACATGCTGTCCACTTGGCTATCCGGGATTACCTACAAGTCGTTTTCATCAATAATTGAACTAGTGTGTTGCGACCCTTCGTGGAAAATCTTTCCTTCGCTGATTCACTTCTGTATTAATGACAAATTTTACATTTGAGTACATATATTTCTACGTAAAAATCCTATGTCAGTAGAAATCTAGAGCGAAACATTTGCAATACATGAGAACCATTGACCGAGGAACGCAGATTTTATTTCCTGTATTTGAGAGCAGAGCTCCAGCTTCATCTAGCCACACCTATAAGCTGAAACGTTTCCATCGCATTGATTCTTGTTGGAATTAGCAGATTTTGAGGCATGCCAAAATGATTAGTCGCGGTAGATTGAAAGAGGAGCTCTACCCTGACCAGCTCTCTCTCTTTTGCATAAGCCTTTCTTTTTGACCTATTATAGCGTCCACATTTTCTGCCTTCGATTCTCAAGCCAACTTATAATTTTCCTTTTCCGAAATCTTCCCTCGGGGCTTTCTCCTTTCCTCTTCACACATCCATTTCCACATTTCATCCTTTTCTCTTTTTTGCTTTTCTCCTGTAATTTGCCTTCCCCATCATCCGTCCCTCCCAATATCCATCCCATTCCATTCAGACGCCTTACCAGGAACCACCGGGACTAATCCCATCATCCTCTGGGGCCTCATAACCATCAGCAGACCCCGAAGGGACGTTTTTATAAAAGACTCTGATTGAACCCATTCCACGGGAACCATTCAATTATTTACACGATTCTGATGATAGGAATCTCCGTATTGGACCGCTTCTTTTTGGCGTGCAACTTTAGTTTATTGGAATTATAATTTTGTTTGTATACATCAATCTATTCAAACGGGTTTGGATTTAATTTTTGGGACAGTTAGATCTATGATAGACCTCTTCCCTAGAATCTGGAAAGTACGGAAGCGGCTCATCATCGCTGGATTTATTCAGGATGTTTCCGCAATATTACCATTTAAGTGTGGTATAAATCGTGATCGTTCAATCGAAAACAACGAATTAGATGACGTTTAAGATTTATCTTTTCAAAGACCGCAGTTGTTCCTGCTCAAGAGATGTAATTTGAAAATGTTTAAATGGAACAGTAAAATATTTCCATGCTCTAAAGGTACAACTCTGTCTTACATAAGATTCATCCCCTATGTGATTTAAATTGATTTTATTAGACGGTTTTCATAATACTACCATCATCACGGTCATCAAATACTGTTCCACCATCATTATGATTTGAGCAATACTGAGATCATATGGAAGTTTTTCTTTATTGGGCAAGCGATAACTACCCTGGGAGATTATCTTTACGTAGTCACTGGGGATCTGTAAATGCCTATGAAGTCATATTATGAAAAACTTTAAATTATATTCTAATTAAAAAATTGTGGTTTGCGACTGTAATTTTATGTATATCTTATACATTTTAAAATATTTTCCATATTAAAGAATGCAAATTATTGAAAACGTGAAACCCAGTTGATCGAGTTTCGAGAAGTATTATGACTACATATACCTCTCAATGCTATGAAAAAATTGTTGTTGGGAAAGATCATCAAATATGTTCTTATAGAGTCAATAGTAAACGTAAGAAATCTATAATAAAATACATATAATGAAATAACATACCCACTTTTAGCCAGTTAAGAACCGAACTGAATATGTATCATATTATATAATTCTGAATATCACTCATATAGGGTGGGAAAATGTTTATTCCGGAACACATCAGGAAAATATTTCCCTTTAATTTAGCAGTCAGTGAAAGCATCATATTTTTTTCGGACAATTCCTTGATAACGTAAATAACTTAGAATCAAGGAATCAAAAAGGATATTTCTTGAAAGTCCGAATTTTATACGCCAGAAATGTAAACAGATCATTCCGCGAGGAATGAATGAAGGACATCCGTTTGAAAACAAACTTCTTGCGGTAATAATTCAAAGTAGAGCTCTCTTTTGTGATTATGCTCTCACAAATTACGCGAACAGGGTCGCTCTCTTTTCTTCGCATTTGAAGGAATTCATCCATTCAAAGCGATTGCGAAACTTTTTCCAAATCCAAAGAAACATTCGGCACGCTAACGAGGCAGATGTCATCGGGTCGTGTAGGGATGGAATCTCGATAGTAAAGATTACAGTATACGTTTCAAAGGGAAAATAATTCCATTTTCGGAAAATGTTGGAAGTCTTGTTTATACAAGACTGAGAGGGAAAAGGTTAGGGGGCGGTGGGTCATCGGGAAAAGAAGAGGGGAGTCAGCGGTCATTAGGGGGTCCAATATAAAACGAAGAGAGATGATGTAGGAATTTGTAGTAAGGGAAATGGGTGAGTGAAATATCAAACGTCTTACAAACAATCTATACTCATAGTTGTAAGTATAACTCATGTATTTCCATATATGATAGATATTTGGGTGTATTATGTTTGTTAAGGAAGAGAGATATTAAAATTTTTCGTTTTGAAAAGAATGGTTGTGACAAATGCTTAGAATAATTAGCGTTTAGATAGAAATTTGAAATGTGTGGTTAAGAGCTGTTATTGAGATTCAATGCTAATTTGTTAAGGAATTGCTTTGACAAATTTTAATCGTTAATTTTATATGTGATTGTACGTAGTCTAAAAAATTTATCATAAATTAGAGTTGAGGATAATGCTAAAAAATTATGGACTGTCCGAAATTGTATTCACTTCCACTATACGTCCAAAAGAATTTTAATTAGAAATATGAAATTTAACGGATGGTATTTTTCAGTATAGGTTGAGTAGGTTTTGGATAAAGTAATAGCAATTTTGCCACTATTGTTCCAAACACGAATTGAGTGCTGTAATATATGCTATGCGAAATAAATGGGTTTTCGTAGAAATTTTGTTTAGAATGGATAGAAGGAAAGGTATAGATGAGTGGTGGATAGTATGTGTTCGGTGTTTATACGTGAAGAACCCGAGAAATAGGAGAAAATGTTTATTTATAGAAGAGAGTTTGCGACCACCAAGTTGTATGAATCCTTTTTTTTCGTCCCAAAATGCCGAAATCGGACAATGGGCGAACGAAATACTTACTCCGCGGAGTGGGTATTTCTATTTTCGCAATATCTGAGGGAAACTTTCTTTAAATGAAATGGTGGCTTTCAACTTTGCATTTTGGAATAACATACATTGAGTTGGATTAAGTCCGGTGGGATGGGGCATATTGCATTTATTTAAAATAAACTCACGAAAACTATGATTGACATTTCTGACGTAGTTATTAATAAGGTACTATCAAATCATAATTTACGTAATTTTTTTGCAGTGAAATTATAAATACAGGACCCCCGTACCCGATCTGATTCAAACTCGACCCAGCAAAATTTATTCCAAATACTTTTGGATAATGCGAAATTGAAATCTCCGCGGAGAGGGCATTTCATTTTTCCATTGCCCGAATTTGCCAGTTGCGAATAACATACATATACTAATAACTCAGAAATTATTAGACGTAAGAGTTGGAAAAGAATAGTAGATACAGTTTTATATTAGAGTGAGTAGATAGGAGACAGTGGAGTATATTGGGAAGAGTGTCATAGAGGGATCAGATTGAAATGTTATCTTTATGTGGGCGTGAGCGCAAGCCACGTGGTTGTCGATCGAGAAGGTGAAGGGTATGGAGAGAATTCCTACTTTCCTTTTTCGAAGATCTCAGGATTGCCATTTCAAAGAGTCTCCTTTCATTTGCTTTCATTTATCCGTCTTCCCGATTTCCTCCTTTGACATCTTTCTCGATTCACTGACGCTGGACACAACCGAAAACGACCGCTGCTGACTAATGTTGGTCCCCATCGAATTATCTCATCTTTTTTCTATTGACCTCTCGTTTCCTCCTTTCATCCCAAACAACTCTATGCCGGATATCTTCGCTGTATGTATCTAAACAAATTTTAAGGCGACTCCCATACCAAGGATTCTTTTTCATATCTGAAAGGAGTTTGATTTGAGGAATGTTCTCAGTTCAAAGGAACTGGACGACTTATTCACTGGAATTGCAGCCCGACAAAGTAATCTATCTACAGCATTATAAGATATAAAGGTATCAGCTGGTTGGATATTCACAGAAACTCTCATGCGTCGATAAATATCAATTGATGTTTATTACTCTTTTTTAATCTTCAGTCGTTAGATGTCTTCTTAACAGTTTCATTTTTGGCACAAAATTAATATCGTGAAGAAAATTGAAAATATAGTTTCTTACTTAACCAAATTAAGGATTATTCAGAAACGAAAAACATATTACCTTTTTAAATTAGTGAGAGAGTACGTTGCGGAATAATTGCGAATTGCCTAGCCGCCTTTCTTTGTTTTGCTCTTTTGTTCGTTTGGTGGCGCTAGCTGTAAAATGTATTACACCGACCTCTACTCTCTCTTCTCCCAGCGTTGGAGAAGGTCGCTGCTGAACAAAAGGTTGTTTGCTTGTCTTTTTGCTGATAATTTGCTATTTTCATTTCCTGCTTAACAAGAAAATTGGTCCTTCAGGCCGGGTTCACTTTGATAAATTTCTGGATTACTCATTCGGAATTTATCGCCGGATTCATCATTTGCAAGAAACTACAAGAGGTGGACATCCCGCATGTGGACTTCGATTCATTGCCTTGCTGCATAAAGGTAAGCTACATTATGCTTTACTGTATCTTCGAAGTGAATTTAAATCATTTACGATAATGGAACTCTTCAAGAAGGAGCAAGAGAAGCTCTCGCAAAAAATTGATAACTCTATTATAAACTTTAAAAAAGTCTTACTAAAATTACCAAAGGTGCGTGTGAAATTTGAATTGAAAGTCTCGATGAATGGTGGAGAAAGAAATGATTCCATGGTTAAGAGTAAGATGTCGATTTAAGTGACGATTATTTTTCGGAAGATTTTTTGGATCGTACGGAAGATGTATACCTGAATCAAAAGGGGCAATTCAAAAACATCTGAATGACTAGCAAAGTGCTTCGGCGCCATTTGACTCTACGCAATCGAGAGAAGTCGGAAATGTGACGCAACTCGTCAACTTACCGAGGGTGGACTTGCGGAAATTCTCGGGTACTTTTAACGCCTGATCGCCCTTTAAAGAGCTATTTGAAGCCTTAGTAATTAAAGTTGAATAAATTTATTGATTAAAATTAAATAACATTATTGCGGAGATAACGAAACTGCATTATCTCAGAAGTTGCGTTACTGGCGAGGCAGCGGATTACGTAAGCTCGATCCCAATTACAGGCGAGAATTTTCAATTAGCTTGGAAAGCGCTGCTTAATACTTATGAGAATATGCGTCGCCAAATAAATTCTCAAATTGACAACTTATTTGCAATTCCTCCAGCCAGGAGGGAAACCTCCGCGGAATTAAATGTGGACTATGCAAGCAACTCCACTTCATAATGCATTGCGATACCTTTTGGGCAAAAACCCCAACCGAACGTCGAGAGATTGTTAAATCTGTAAGTCTCTGTTTTAATTGCCTCTCCCGTCATCTGCTAAAATTTTGCCGATCTGAGAAGAGGTGCAGATTTAATATCTATTTTAATTTATCGGATAAGTATAGAATCGCCTTCTTCTGTCCAGACAAAAAGGAGTGTACTGTCAAACATTTCTAAATTGTTTGATCCGCTTGGTTGGTTATCACCAATGGTCATAACAGCAAAGATTTTTATGCAATCATTATGGCTATTGAAAATTGACTGGGATACAGAACTGCCTGCTAAATATTATGCTAAATATGCTATTAGCTAAATATGCTATTTTGGAATAATTGGTATTCTTTCAGTTCGATGTTGCGAATCCCTAGATGGATTAATTATTCCTCAGATGCAGAATTTTCTGAAATCCATGCTTTTGCAGATGCCTCTCACAGAGCATACGGTGCGGTGGTGCACCTACGAGATGCAACTTCGAATAGTTGTTCGTCAATTTCCTCTAAAAGTAAGGTTGCACCCCATAAGACAATTAGTATCCAAAGGTTGGAACTTTGTGCTGCTTAGCTCGCTGCTCGTTTAGCAAGACATTGCACGAACATTCTAAATTTGAACCATACACCTCTACATATTTGGTCAGATTCGTTAGATGTTTTGTACTGGTTGAGAGACCACCCCTTCCGATGGCAAACATTTGTAGCAAACCGTTGCTCTGAAATTTTAAATATTTTAAATATGCAATTTGGCATCATATTCCCTTAGTGGAAAACCCAGCAGATGCAGTTTCCAGAGGCATTACTTCCTTTGAATTAATAAAATCAGAGCTGTGGTGGAAAGGTCCCCCACGATTAACTGCCACTATTCAACCTTGGTCTAACTCCGAACCAACTTTAAAATTACCGGTAAGACAATTGGAAGTAAGAAATTTTGCTTATGTCAGTACCGTTGCTGAGCCACTTTTGTGGGAATTACTAGATAAGTATTCTTCACTTTATAAGCTTTTACGAGTTTCTACCTTTTGCTTTAGATTTCTCAAAATAAAGTTTGCCAAACAAATTACGGACGGCACTATTTTAAATTTCTTAAACGAATTTCCAGTTTCTCGCCTTTCATATGTAACGGCAGAAGAAATTGACTTTTCGCGCTCGGTTTTGGTTCAACAAGTTGATTTTGCTAAGGAGATATCCTGCATTCTTGCAAACAAATCGTTAGCAAACAAAAGTCCTTTGCAAAAATTCAGTCCATTTTTTGATGGATTTTGTTTACGTGTAGGAGGTAGATGAAAGCATTCTCTTTTGAGCGAGGATGAGAAACATCCTCTACTCTTACCTCAAAACTCACGCTACTTTGTCAAATTGAAGCATGCCTTAATTCTCGCCCGTTTATTCCCCTCACAGGTGATGTAGCAGATGTGCAACCTCTAACCCCTGCGCATTTTTTCATCGGGTCATCATCGCTTTTGTTTCCGGAGCCTAGAGTTGCAGAGGAAAAGGTGCCACCTCTGAAACGTTGGCTGCTGATCACCCAAATGCTGCAACACTTCTGGGATCTTTGGTCAGCGGAATACCTACAGAATCTTCAACGACGCTCGAAATGGGCAAAAGAGGTTTTGCCTTTGTCCGTCGGAGATATCGTTCTCATAAAAAAATGAACTTACGGCACCGACTAAGTGGCCCCTGGGTCGAGTAATACTGCTCCACAAGGGAACAGATGGACTTACTAGGGTAGTGACATTAAGAACGGCTACAACCGAATTACAGCGACCCATTGTGAAGCTTATACCGCTGTATAATATTGTAAATATTTAATTTTAACAATGTTTGTGAGATTCGCTTTCATTATTTTGTATTGATTCATGTATTTCTTTTTCTCATTTGTTACTTGATAATTATCGAGTGCCAACTATTTACTGTTTATTGTTCAATGAAGTATGTGTATGTGAATATGCAAATATGTAATGCTAGCTATGTAAAATGTATTACACAGACCTCTCCTACTGCTGCACTCTTTCTTGTTCCAGCATTGGAGAAGGTCGCTACTGAATAAAAGGTTGTTTTTGCTGATAATTTACTATTTTCATTTTCTGCTTAACAGTGTATCCGTTTCTTTTCTCTACGTGTCAGGATGAAAATATTTTTTCCTTTCTTTGGCATTCTATTCAGTAAAGTCAGACTTAAATGAGTTTAGTGTAGTGTACAATCTGTATATATTTTTCTAAAGCGATAACTGAAATTATTTGGGAAATTTATATATCAGTGCAATGTTTAGAAGCTTAAGAGTATGCTTCTAAAGAGTGACTTCATTATTCACAGTTCTTGAATTTATAATTGATATTTACCGTTTGGAAGAACTGATTTAAAGAACTGAGCTCCACGGTTCAATAAATTTTTACTAATATGGCTTTAATTTCAGTATTTTTAGTGTTCTTGTTTCATTAACATTGGTATAAGCAAGTCTTTGTTTTTCTCTCAGGGAAGCAGATCCAAATTCTCTGATAGCTTCGGAGTATGACAACTGCACGCTTTTTTAAAGAAACCATCACATACTGGAATATGAATCACCAAAATATGATATGAAGTATTCACAACATCTAATCAACGCTTGATTTCACTTTTATAAAAGGTATGTATCATATATTTTTTTTCCAAAAAATGTCACTGGGATGATCACTCGAGACTTATCAGTGACTACAGAAAATTAAAAAGAAAAGAAAATTTTGATATTAATTTACTCATATTTTGATGAAAAATTGCGTTCTTTCATATCGAAGAACTTGTTTGTTATTTTAGCTCTAAGGCAATAACCAGCATCTGCGATCGAAACTATCTTAACGAAAGTTAGGAAAATTAATCGTCAATATACTTTCTATCAACCGTGCCCGAAGATGGCAGTTGCTCTTATTTAATAAGAACTTCAGCTAATTAAGATGGACCGATATATATCTCCCGTCACGCGGAAAACCTCCAAGAGAACATAAGCAACATTTCCGTCGTGGGCTTCACGGATTAATCACAGCTTGACAAGAGCTTCGGCCTCTCCATGCAAATGAATATAAATCGAAGGAGAATTTCTCGATGCTTTACGGTCAGCCGCGTTTCAAAAAAAGAATGCCCGAGGAGCAGCTTACAAGTGTGACGAGCGGCACAATGGGGAAGAGATTATGAGAGCAGGCGAAGGGCAGGGTATAGCATTCGCGGAAGCTCATGGCATTTTGATGCGTAGTACGAGGAAGAAACAGGCTTCATGGGTAAAAACAGGAAAAAAATTGAGATTAGTTAAATATGAGAAAACCGTATAATAGAGTGAATTTATATCCTTGATTTCATGAGTACTCCTTAATTTCAGAACAGAACTCCTTAATTTCAGATTGGCAGAATAAATTTTTCAATTGTGAGATTTTTTTTGGTCCAGAAGTTATTTATAATTGAAAGCACAGATATATACTTCATCTTTCCAGCCTGGTTGAACTTGTACCAGGTAAATAATTAATGTAAAATGTATCGGTAATATCAAAGCATCAGCACCAAATTTTCACACAATATGAACCATCAAGAATTTGATGATTAATGGTGATGTCTGTACAAGTACAGTTGTACAGTCCTCAGCTCAGAGGCTGGTTGGACTCTCAACTACCCCACCATGAACTACAAACATTTTGAGGGAGAATGAGATGACTACTATGTGAGGTGTGTTGCTTCTTTAGCTTTGTTCACTGAGTCAGAATGTTCGAAATGAAAAAAGTTCACATCACTGAAACACAATAACCCTATGAATAGCACTTTTAATAACACTCAATTAGTAGAGAAAGAAATGCTATTTATGAGATTTACTCGGTAGCTTTCACATTAGTGCAGCTATGAGCAGAAGTAAGAGGTACGCAAAAGAGAAATCCATTCAACTCTATTCCGAACTAAAGGACTATGAAAAATATTCCATATATCAATATACGGTATCAGGCGCCTAATAATTAGATCTTAAAAATATTCGTTCCCAAATTTACCCAAAAATGAAAAACGTATTTATTCTTCTTAGGAACCAATTTTTGTCATTTTCAGCCCTTTATTCCTATAAACTCATTTTCGTTATTACTCCATTTTAACAGAAAATTTAGCCACCTAATAACTTCGATAATACGCAAATAGTCCATTTCGATAAGTGGATTGAAACCAGAATTCTAAATTATACGAATAATTCCATTGATTAATTACCTATAAGTTACCAAAATAAGGATGTTCTACTTTTTGAGCATCCGATAAAAGTGACGCATTATATACGATTACATCGTAATTATATCTAAATGGAGTACAGAGCCTAGAGTTCAGTTAGAAATAAATTTATTTATCATTTGCATTTAACGCATACACTTAGCAAATATCACCACTGAATTTTAGAGAGAGAATTAATTACGGTTTGTGGCGCATTATTGTAAGGTCATGCACATTATTATAGTTTATATGGCGTATCTCGAATGATATTGAAATAATTGATGCACAAAAACCTAAACGTTGGCCACCCTGTTCACAACCATAGTTTGTCTATTGCGCATGAGATTTCGGAGAACCTTAATCTTTGAAGGTAGCGGTTTGAGTTTCGGTCGGAGCATTAAAAGGTTGACGTATGATGGGTAGATTGAGAAAGGATAGCCCCATTTATCCGATGGATTTGCCTGCCGTGGATGTCGCTCTTTAGCCGGAACGAGTTCTTATTGTGCCCGCCATTCTTATGTGCCCGCAGCTATTTAGCTCTCCTATTTTATCTCCTCCTCCTTCCTTTTCACTACCTCCCTCTCTAAAGAAGTATTGTTTGTGAACGCATTGTTAAGGCATTTATTGTATTAGCCTCTGAGCAGGTTCCAGCCTTTATAGCCTTGCTTCTCATTCCTGCCTTTCCCTTCTCCGCGCTTATTTTCTCGTTTTACGTCCACTTTTTCCTTTTATCTTCATCTCTCAGTCCTTCCTTCTTCAAACGTCTTATTCGTTCTGATTCTCGCGTTTAATGGTGATTTCTTTTTGCATGATATGGGAAACGGATATCTGTGCTTGTCTCGAGGGAGTTAGATGAGTTTGGATGTTGATGACACATGCTGAAGTCGTTACGTGGGTTAGTGGCGTGCTAATAGATATTCTAGAGATAACAAAATTTAGAAAGAAACGTTGTTTCGATTTCGGACAAATTTTTGCTATTCTGGTAATAAGAATTATGTGTATTTATACTCACATTTTTCCTAAACTGAAACATAACCAAGGAATCGAACCTAAACCGAATCGAAAATCTAAATCGAAAAACATTTATTTTTGCGGGAAAGAATACCAAACCTGAACCGAACAAAGTGAAATTCTTGAGCATGAATCAAAGCCCATTTTTATGCCGTGCTTATTTTTGTTTCCCGTCCATTCACATTTTACTTAAATTTAATCGGATGAAGGTCAACGTGTAAATTTGACTTGCAAAAACTTTTACTAAGTTTTACTTTTAAAATTTAGTGAAAAGTGGTGTAAATGATGAACTTGAATGAATCAGTCAAACAAACATTCAAAATATATAATATTGCAGTGGTCGGAGCGAAAAGTAAACGGTTCAAACTATATAGACGAAGAAAGGAGCAAAACCGGAGCTGAATCGATATTTTTTTTCATGATCTAGAACGTAAACCGGAACGAAAATATTACGCTTCGATGCCCTGCATTCCGTAATGTTAAACTTTAATCAATCATATCATTAAGCATCACTCATACCCCAATAACTTTCATATCATAACAGTTGTGAACTTGGCTAAGATAAAGTAAATGAAAGATACATTTATCTTTATCCTGTACCGGAGAACAAATGGAAAACATTTCATTCATCAGGATATGATCGCAGCTCCATGTATTGTATACGGGCAGAAATTTTCAATTCTAATCTCCCTCCTTGATGCTGGGTACTTGCTGCACACTCACACGCAGCTGCCTTAAACATACGTTGAATAATTTATATTTTTCTGGTGTTACGTATTTTTCCCTGGATTGTGCTTCTCTTACTCACTATTCTTACCTGATATTGTTAATGGGGAAATATTTTCTTGATGATTCAATGATGAATAATGAATTTCTAGAGATTTTTGTTTATCGATCTAGTGCGCTGAGGTGTGATGACCGTGTCTGATATGAGACAAGTATCTTTTTAAGGCTCGTTTATTTCTAATTCTTTTATCTTTTAGCCGAGAAAAATGCAAACAATGTATATATTATAAAACATTCACAGCAATAAGAGATAATTTCTTAAGTTTACGATGCATATTAGGTGGGTGTAGACATTAATGGGAATGAATGACAGACAGAGCATTTGAAAAGCTAAAAACTAATGTTCTTGAATTATGTCAGAAGTATAAGGTTATTGAAGAAAGGAGTTTGGATGTGGCTGTGGAATAATTTTTATATAAGATGTATACGAATCAGTTGTAAATGCTGTATCGTTGAGACCCTGAAAAAATATTGCCGAGTATTGTAAACGTCAATTTGGTACGTTGATTCCTCAGAGGTGCCCGGATTTTAGACACAACAGTGAGTTAGATCTTGAAATTTCTTACATCTGATGACCTTGCTGTAAACATTTTCTTCTTAAAGAAAATAGACAGAAAACGAAAGATTTCACAATCCTTTGTCCTCTCCCAACTCATCCCTTACTTCATCCACAATGCGCTCCCATCCTTCTTTCAATCTCTTTCTTCTCCTTTCTACTCTCGCCATCCCTTCCTCTAACCCCAGTTGACCTCGCTGAGAATTCTCCAGCTTCCCCCCTTCACCCCCTCCCTCTCATTCCGTCTTTTCCTCACTATCGCAAACTATTCCTCCCCTCCAGTCAGATAACCTCACTCTTAACTTCAGGATCTCATTTTATTCTTCTAATTGTTCCTCCACATCTACCCTTTTTCTCGGAAAATTTTCTCTTTTAATGAGCTCAATCATTCTTCTCTCGATTAAATTAGCATCTCAATAAATTAAATGATTATTCTGTCCTATTCGGCTGTATATTTTGTATATAAGATGATCGGTCGGGACGAAAGGTTCTTCTTTTTTAATAGATGATAGAATTAGCCACTTAAAGATTATTTTTTCCGTCAACCATACGCGACGGTAATATTTTAGGAAAATAGAGATACAATCCCAGATACTCGCCGAAGACTAGATTTCAGGGTGCAAATTTAGATATAATTAGGCTTTCTTATTTTTCTTTTATTATTTTCATGAGTAATAATCATCACGGATAAAAATTATGATATTCATTTTGAAATTAATCGGTATCAACGCCAATACAAAAGAATAAGAGGATATCGTTGAAAAGGGAAATAAAATATATTATATCCTTATATTGTTTCGAATATATGAAATTTTATCCTCGTAAAGCCTGGGGATTCCTAACGACAAACGCTAACCTAGGAAAAATCCCAAGTAGAAATGAGCATAAAAATCTCTCATGGGACCGGGACTCGAGCCTAGGATTCCAAATTACCGGTTGGAAGCTCTAGCCTCTGAGCTATCGATTGGAATATTACTTTGGGAGATTTCGTAGGTACTTTGTTCTGACCGGATAACTTAGAGACTAGAAGCAACCTATCGACAATTGGAAGTCCCAGGTTCGAGTCCTGGTCCCGTCTGACTTATCCGTTGTCAGTTTCTCCTTGAGACAATTCATTTCAGATTCAATTACTTGAGGCTGGTTTTAGAAACAGTCCAAATTGGGAATTGTGAAGGGTTAATCCAACGTTCGATATTTAACGATCACAATGGATGCAAATTTATAACTATTTGTTAAGTTTCCTTCTACGATACTAGTAGTACTACGATATCATAAGATTTCCTCTTTAACGCTCCATCACCATGAATTTCTCTTTGTTTATTTCATAATGCTTCTAACGCTTCTTTTCTTACCTCCAAATTTTCATCTCCTCTTCACCTCCACTTATCTCTCAATTCCTTTTCCGAATCCTTTCGTAAGGCTCCCCATTCTCCTTTCACCTCACACCACACCAAAGTCACACACAAAAACAAGCACTCGCCCCCATATTCTTTTGTCCCTTCAAATAGCTTTACAAATCTTCCGCTTTCCCCTGCTTTTTCGGACAGAGCTTGCATTCTTAAAGAGGCCTTTTTACTGTGGACGCCTCAGGGAGAAGTGTGGTCGGAATGACGCGTAGGAAAGAGGGTAGTAACAAAGCGGAAAGTACCGTAGTAGTAAAAAAAATCGATTAACGGCTCTCCGAGTACTCTGTTCTTTATTTCTATACCGGAATACTCGAGTACCCGAGTAATTTTGCTCGAATGACCGAAAATATTTGAAATATCACAACTAAAAATTTACGAATATTATCAACAATCGAGAGATTGCCATCTTAAAGCTAAAGAACGCCAAAAGTTCTAGTTTCTGCAAGCAAATATTCTAAAAACTGCATTCAATTATTTAACGTGGCTAAGGACGGAGATGATAAGCATTTAAATGTCGACTGAATTTCGGTGATAAAAATTTGAAGCTAATGCAGGAAAATTTACCGACAGACTGGAAGAACATTTTTGGAATTGTAGCTGATAGTTAAGCTGATCCCCACAACGTCTGAGCGTTATCATTCCGTAACAAAATTCTAATCTCTGAATGAGTGTGCTTTAAACATTCTCGTGTTTCCTTTAATTTAATGAGTCATTAAAAGATACTATCAAAGAGTAATTTTTTGTCATTTATAATTTGTTTTAAAATAAATTATATCTAAAATACCCGAAAAACGAGGAAGTGATAGGCAAAATATTACTGGACCAATGCCTAAGTTATAGAACATAGAGTATTTAGGTTGAAAGGGGCTCTCGGATAGCCAAGTGGATATTCTCTAGTGCAAGTACTCCATGGTTCGTTTCCCGGTGGGTGCCCATATGTATGAAATGACGTGATCATGATCAAAATAAAAAAGCTGTTGATACATTCTCAACATCACTACTAATAAGTAAGAAGCAAGCTGTCGTATGTATTGACATAAATCTATAGGAGGAGCTAAAGGGAGAAAGATTCATTCCTTGGGAGATGATTTTTAAAAAAGAAGGGCATCAACAGGTATAAAGCAGACACACAAAGCAAGGGGAACAAGTGATAAGACATATAATCGATGGGTCATCACTTATTCAAGGGAAAAATGCAGAAAATGAAAATATTTTTCACTGTTTGTTCAAGTGAAAGTATATACTCTCGTAAAGTGCGCAAACCTTGAAAGATAATATAGATTTAAAAAGAGGATATAATTGGAAAACAAAAATCTAATTTTACCTTCTGTTCGAATTTAGTTGGTAAGATAAAGATAAAAGTTGAAGAGTAACTTTCAAAGATTTATACTAAAAGTGGCGAAGACGGTAACAAAATATAAGAGAAAATCGCAATTCGCAACTAGAATTAGAGGTGGAGAAATAGAGAGAGATGATGAGGAGGCCAAATGACAGAGAAAAATTTTATGTAATATTGGTGAAAGAAGAATAAGGAAGGTAATAATAAGTCGAAAAGTAAATGAATGAAAAGGAAATCACGTCGCAGTCATTTAGATCCATTTAGATCGAAGTGTGCATGTGTTATGACTATAGATTTAAAGATCCTTGCGGTTCAGGGTTAAATATTATCATTATATCTAATGTGATTTAGGATTAATGACGCGTTTCCTTCTATTATCGTCTAAGTAATTTTTGAGAATATTTTATAGTTTTATATTAAATACATTTTGCTAATTATGGAGTAAAATTTTCATATTTTCTGATCTATATAACATTTAGTTATGTACCCCTTTCCATTCTACGGCACTTCCGATTCCGATTCAGGAGCTCTCCTAATTCATTTTATTGAAGTGCTTATTAGAAAATGACTGCTCACATTAATGTTACACCTAAGAGAATCATACTCATTAAATACACTTATATGGAGAAAAGTGTTTATCGGGAAGGTCTTATAGTTAAATGAAAAACTTCATGAACATAGACATAATTACCATACAATTAATTCTCAGTCTTACATCCGAGTCTTACTTAGAGGTGGCTCAGAAGCCGCACTTTTTCGACCATTAGCTTAGATATTGTGGATTAAATGTTAAGAATGACAGAGGAAAAAATGAATAAGATCCTGTAAAAGGTAGGAATAAGTTCAGAGAGCATGAGTGGGTGGTAAGGAGGGGATGAAGTGGGGTGTACAACAACGGTTTAAGCGGAGTGGGGATAAAAGCAGGGGCAACAGGAGGTTTATCGGGCAGAGGGAGCAGAAATGGCAGGGGGTGTATGTTCCTCGGGGACGTCGGAAAGGTGGAAAGCGCGTGGAATTTGCCTCGTTTTCCGCATGCGTTACATCCTCCGGGGGCATCCGTATGGTGAGAGAGGTGCGGAAATTCATTCCCCTTAGCACTCCGCAGGGATATACGTGTCCATCCATTTTGGACTCTTTAAAGTGGTTTGTTTTCGGGTTGCGTGAGAGTGACAAAAGACTGATGCTCTTTCTACTGTTCGTGAATGGATTAGGTTCCTCTGCCGATGGTATGTGGCGGGTGGTTTGGATAGTAAGGCGGCCGTGAATTAAGACATCTTCCAGATGTTCCTCTTATGTGAAGCTACTGTAGTTGGCACCGGGTGGAAACGTTTCTTGGGATTCGAGGTATGTATGCCATATATGTAGGGGAATTTTCTCTCTTATTGTTTCCATCGGCTAAGTGACTACTTGTAGTCCGCTGTCGTGAATTGTTGTTTCCGCGTTGGTATGTTCAAAGTGGATAGTTTCACTGTGGGATATATAATTGTGAAATAATGTGTTTTATATTTGAAGTACATAAATATGTTTGATTTTCTTTTCGTAGACCACAGATGGGAAACTGCGGTCTTTAAGCCATATGTTGACTTTTAATGCATTCGTTGCTGTATTTCATTCACCCTCCGCTACAAATACTGCTTTTCATACAATTATTTTTAATAATTAATTAATTAATCCTGCTAGAAACGCCAAGTGAGAAAAAGTAAGATGTAGAATTTTTCTTTTGCTGTTTACTCAGCGATTAATTCGTTTTCTGATATAAAATTTCGGGGGTCTAATGGATGTAGGCAACACGCAACACTACTTGCCTGATATTTTCACATGCAGCCTCGAATCTTTCACTATCCATCATCTAAAATTTACACTCCGATGTATAGTCATTGTAATTTAGCTGTTACATTTTTAGCGTTTTTCTATTAAATTAGCTGGGAATTAATTAGGTTTATGAAAGCTTCAATGTTCCGTAGTTTTCGATAGAAAGTTCAGAAAGAAAAAGAATCCTAATCGATTCTTTGTCTCATTCAGGGGTGCATTTAGGAATCCTTCACGGGGTGATTCATCGTAATTTCCTTACGAATTCATCTCTTATTAACTTTTTAAATGTCTTTTTATTGTGATAAATGCCATAGATGTGTAGCGATCATGGAAAAACTTCACAAACCGATTTTAATACCATCTCCTCGTCAGATCTTAGACAAATTGCTAGTACATACTACAAAGTCATCAATAGGAGGAAGAACCTCCCCTTTGCCTCTCTCCCTTGAATCTACCAATGGCCACATTTTATTTTGTCATGTATCATTTATTTAGAAAATGTAGTTTCTTTTTATTCTTAGTCTACATTTTGATTTGATCAAAAGTATTAATATTTCTAAAAAGTTATATTAATGTTGAGGAATTTTTATGTGAATTTAATGATTTAGGTTAATCGATATTTCATACTTCTGAAATCATAACGAAAGTCCTATTTTTCGATTTTAATATGAACTGCGAATCTAGTTTTCTTTCTATTGCCCTTCGGAATGAAAACATCAACAGTTTTTCATGAATAAAAAATAACAATGAAACTTCAATCGAATGGTTCAGCGTGGAAAACACGACTTTCGTCATTAACGCGCGCCGGTTTTGAAAGGTCCAAGTCATTGTCATTGGGCTCTTGAGTAAAGAAAAACTGAATCCTGGAAAATCCTCCATAAAAGTAAAATTAAATATGCCGCTGGATTCGGGAAAGCTGGACAAGAGAACAATAGAATGGAAGGCCTGTCCTTCCCGACAAAAATGCACTTAATGTAATGCTACGAAAATATTGAAATAACAGTCTGAGGAAGGGCTGAACAAAAGCGGCGGGGACAATGGCCTTGCTTACCGCAGTGGACGTCGTCCTACGCCTTCCTTAAAAAGCTTGTATTTCGCGATTCATGGAAATCTTAGCAAGCGAAAGAAGCTTTTGTCCGGCTTAGCCTCTCTTAGCTCTCAATATTTATAATAGCGAGAAAATGGGTTTGTGCCCCCGGGGAGAGAAAAGGTCGATGCAGATTGACCTCAAAATCCCCTCCATGCAGGAGAGAAAAGATTTCTCCTGCTATTATACTCCGGCGTGGGCTTCTTAGCGCGACTCGCAGCCAATAAAACTGCGTGCATTATTACGATGCCTGCACGACCGCCATATTCTACAATGTATGAAGGACTCCTGGTTGAGATGAGTCCCATTTGAGACTATCAACTATTGTTTATTTCGGAAGAAAACTTGCGTTCGGAATTACCACGACTGGTTCGATAAATGCGAGTCACACATTTAGATTCAACGGCAGACTATCTTTCAAATCTTCGTCGTTTTAAATTTGTGGGGCGTTCATGCTTATTCTAGGAATGGGCATTGGTCATTAAGAAAAATTAATGTAATTGAGGATGGAAAGATGAACAGATAAATTCGTTACGGGAAGTAAAAATTTGTTTAGATTCTAATGCAGTAATGAGTAAACCTGCTAACGATTTTCGGGTAATGATCATGGATTCAACTAACGAATATTTTTTCTACTCTTTGGACTCGATTAATGTATACGTATTCGGTATACGAATGTTTTGCGAAAGCCTCTCTCTTGTAGGCGTGATAAATGACATAAAAGCTTATATACGAAAGAATCGAAATAAATCATATCGTTTGTTGCCTATTATAGCTCACTAGTAAAAGAGAGTGTTTGTTGTTGGCAGTATTTGTGCTAATTTAACGATTGGTATTTTCTAGAGAATTTTTGTAGAAAATGATATAACTTATGAAATTAATTCGTCGAAATTTATGTGGTAACTTAGAAAATAATGGTAAATAACATTTATGGTGACTTAGAACATAATTTCATTTGATTTTGAGAAAATCACTCCACTTTCAAATATTTTGTTTCTGTAAATATCTCAGTGAATCTCATACAGGGCTCTGATGAACGGTATTTCCCATGAGGAGTGTCAAATAGAATAAAACAATAGACATAATATCAATTATAATGCTAAAAATTCTTTTCTTTATGCATAAACAGCAAATATTTATTGCTCGCAAAGCAAGAGATATTCCATTTCTTAAGAGACGAATATTGCATTCATAAACGCAGTAAATTCAGGATTTTCTGATTTTATTGCCAATGTATTGTTGTGATGCATGATTTTTAAAGTAAAGTTCTAAGTTTTAAATTGCAATGGGTTTCAATATTGAAAGGGAATTCGGTGGAATACCGTTACTGTATTATCAGTATTCAGAAGCAATAATAGGAAAAAGTGAAATATTTCTTAAAATGCATAAAGTATTTAGAGTGTTTGAAAAAACTACGTAGCTCACCCTATTAATCCTTTGCCAAATTTACTGCTTTATGTCTATAATCTATATTTGATGTATGCTTTCGTTGAAAGGTCCTATTTTCAAATATATACCCTCGGCAAACATAACCGTGGTATTTAATTATATGGTAGTAATTATTTTCTAGGCTGCTGTTCCATCTTAATTAATTCAGTAACAAATCAATACAACAAATGCCGATTGATAAATATTTCGCTTTCTTATAAAATAAAGACAGCTTCTAACACAAGAAACTGGTTATTACCACCTTCTTTATGTAGTCATAACTACGAGAATCAGAGAGGGAGTTTGCATTCCTTTTGCGAAATAATTCACAAAATCTACAGAGCAATTTTACTGAATTAATGCTTGGCTAGCTAAAGCTTTCAACTTTGAGCCAGAAAACGAACAGTCCATAATTAATTCCTGCACCTTCAGCTTATACTTTTTATGGCTGTTATGACAGCTAATATAACGGATGGTCTCTCAGAATGTACCATGTAGAGAGCTAAGATATCACTATTTAAATTCGCATTTGACTTTTTCATATGACATTGATTCGCTTTCCTCCATTTCGTAACGGTTTCTGCTTCCCGAACTTGCTAATGGATATAACAGGGCAAGCTGCCAGCATCGTATCTATTCTTCTTATCCCATTGAAGATTTTAATTGACGTCACCTCAGATATGGCGAGGAAAATCGCAAACTGAAGTCGTACTTTCCAGCGGAGTTGGTTATACTTGCAAAAAAGCTTAATTTATTATGCAACATTCACCTACTTTTCTAAGTTATTTATTGCGTTAGATAATCGTTACTTGTATCGTTTCCTTAATTTTTATCCTTCCCTGTAAAAAAGGTGAATAAGTGAATGAGGAACAATCGGAACAATTTACCTTAAAGGAGTGAGTCTAAGGTCGGCTAGTGGAATGCAACGACCTAGGTAATTATTTCTCTTGTAACCTACAAAGGAAATGACGCAATGTCCTGAATTCACGTTAAGAGTTTAAGTGTAATCATCTAGTTATGGATTAAAACATCTTTATGAAGTCAATTGCCAAATGCTTTCGAAAAATTTGCCACTTCAAATATAACAGTAAGTAAATCTAAGAGATGAAAGTAAATCTAATTTATCCTTGATTTATGATTATCATGTCATTCTCATTCCTGTAAATGATCCGATAATCAATTTCAATCATTAAATATCTGAATAGAGTCTACATTCAGGACAGATCTGTAGAGTAATATTTTAATGGATAGGGTTTCCATCTCATCCAAAAGTCTCAATAACGTATTTACAGACAAATCTCGACCGGCTCCAGATTCGAGATTAAACTATCTCGGGTTACGAAATGCTAATATTCGTTTCTAAGCAAATAGCAGGTTATATTTTCCTCATTCGATTTCTATGAAAATAGTTTATAGAGTTCGCGTGAAGTAAAGCGAATTACAATTTCTAATGAGATATGGAAAGTAGGAGTTCAATAAGGCTGAATTGATATTTAGTCAGACATAATTTATTTAATTTTTAGAACTTAAATGAGTTGAAATATCGCGATTACAGTTAAATTTCACGACAAATTCATGACGGTTATGAAAATATCGTTGGAAGAAAAAAGAGGAACAACTTTTCACAAAGGAAACTAATTCTATCTTTAATGTAACTATGAAAATTACACACAATTGAGATTGTGTAATTTAATACACTCAATTGTGTGTAATTTGCATAGTTACAGTAAAGACGGAATTAGTTTCCTTTGAGAAAAGTTGTTCCTATTTTTCTTCCTGGGATGGATTACCACAAAGTTACTCGCAGTTCGGTGGATTTTAAAATATCGTTGGCCCGGTTGCAATGCAATGATCAATATTTCTGTTATAAAAATTGGAAATATTTGGTTAGATGTATGTGTTTCTGAAAAAGCTTTTTTCTTTATAGCAAATATCCCGAAATTAAAAATTCGCTGAGAGGCATAAGGCAAGGATCAACCGCATGGCATAACCTACGAAACCCCTTAAATGCAGACTTCCCGACGTTACTCTCCCAAACTTAGAGCGTTTTTCAGCTTTATTTGTTGGGTTTTCAGTTTCTATCTTGTACTCCTGTTGCTATTAACAAGAGTGACTTTTTATAACTGTCGTATGTACTATTTATATATCTGTCATACGAAATGCTTTCACGGTATAGCTATTGATTATATTCTTTAAATGAGGGCCTATCACGGTGTTAAAATCACTAAATCTGAAATCAAGTGATATCATAAAATGAAAACATCGTTTCGAATTATGAGATTCTCAATATGCTGAATATTATGTCGATCAAGATTATGAAAGTGAGAAATGAGAAAAAATGGAAGGGAAATTGCAATTTTCCAATGATTATTGTAAAAATTAATTTATTTATAATAAATTGAATATGTTACTCGAATTAGAACCTATCTAAAAATTTCTTCATACCCCATATAATTGTTTACTGTAATAAATATAAATATTTAGAGAAGGTTCTGTTATTAGATTGATACAAATATCGATAGATAAATATCGAATCATTAGATGTAGAATTGTATAATAAAGCACATTCAGCTTGTATGTTTAGAGTATTACATCACACTTAAGATTTAGCTTTCATCTTGTCAAACTGTGGCTAAATAACGCCATAACTTATATTTAGGAACAACAACCAATGCATTAACTTCTAATTAAAGTTAATAGGGCATTTAAAGGGGACGTATTTTGAGTAAAGATTTATCTCATTAACCATGAATTAAGGAAAAACACGTTTGTAACAACTGATAAACCTGAGTTAAGAATAGCCTCACACCTTTTCTTTAGGTTAGTGTGTTCTCAAAACAGAGTTCTTAATTGTGCTTCAGGAACTTTGAACAGCTTAATTAGCATAAGATTTACACGCATATAGCTTTTTCTCATTAAAAACCTTTTCTCATTCCGAATTCATCAATGGAATGGTTAATTTCTTCATCTTTCTTTCTTTTCTCGTCCGGAATCCTTTTTGCCTCTTTTCCGATCATTTCGGAGCCGCGGCGCCGTAATTCCAGGAATGCGGTCGTTGCCAGAGTTCTTTGAGAATTATCTCCTTAATTACCAGCGTCTTAACCGCCTGTTTTCCCTAACATATGCCACTTCAAAGGGTCCCTCGGTTAATTGCCGGTAATTAATATTTGTTCTCCTTCTATGTTCCGATGAGCTAACCTTCTTATTTACGGAAAAATGTCGAGCGTTCAAGGAGCTCCTTAGTTGTTTGGTTTTGAAATGTGGTCAATTCGAGCTAATGCATTGGCTCTTTTTCTTTCGCTCCCTCGCTAATCGCTGTTAATTTCCGTTAACTAGTTCCCTTCTCGTTAATTTATGTTAATTCCCGTCAATTCTTAACCTTTCCTCTTCATTCTCGAACGAGCTACTTCAGAAGATGCGTGGATCTAAAAATACTCTAAAAGTCCAACTTTCTAAACTTCTCTACCGATTATTTCCACCTCGTTAGGATCTTAGAAAAATTTTTCCATGACCTTAGTTAAGTCGGAACTCATAATTTGAATTTACGTTTTCACGCTTGTTCACAATGCCGACATTGTCAGCATCGTTGTAAATACATCTCGAATTCTTCGCTTAATTTCACTTTTCCGCTTGTTTGCTTGTTTTATGCAATTTAGCAATCATACGTTCCAGAAATATCGGTTTGCATATTTAATAATTGACCACTCTTACTTTAAGAGAGTATGAATTCATATAAATACAGCAAGATATTTGAGCTCTTTTTCATATAGGTCGGAGGATCTGAAGACTCTAAAATAGGATCTACCTGTTAACCTATTTATATTTTGTTATGTTATGTTAGTTCTATTAAATCACTGGATAAATCCCTAAGATATGAAAGCTATCTTTTCTAACGACACACTATTATCAAGAATCTTATTTTAATTTCGATTAAGCATATAATTTAATTAATAAAAGGCATTACATTTCCAAATTCTTCAAAATATGGCTATAATTCCATAATTGGTTAATAATTACTTAAAATAAAGTAGCGAAAGCGTTATATAATAATAAATATTAATCTATCCTTATCGTGTTTCTGAGAATAATAAATGAGGAGGATTCTCAACAGATAAAATTCTGCTGTATCAATTGGCAAGAATAATATTACGTACATTCTTTTCATAGTGCTACCGACATAGAATATTTATATATCGCATGATTTTTTCCGCTTTTTGTTTATCCCTTTTTGAAATGTCGTGGTTAAAAAATACATTATCATAATCTACGTTTATTTGTCTGCAGATTGGTTTGCTTCCGCTGTCTAAGCCATTCTGTCTTTCTTTCCTTATAATTCCTGGCCAACACAGTTACAATTACCTGCTTCTTGTAATTCAATGAAGAATTTCATCTATAATTCCTCTTCTCCATTACTTGCCCTGGTATTGTCTTCAGAAGACTATCCTGCCTTTATTTACACCTAATTTAATTGTATCTTCTGATCATCAATTTTTTTCTCAGACTCAATTCTTCCTTCAATTTAAGAAGTACTTTATTAGTAACTCGATCCTTCCGTTGTATTTTTGCCTTCTAGAAAAATTGCGCCTCCGTTGCTTCCAATGTTTTCTTATCTACTCCAAAACGTGTGTATCGTTCGAAAATTTCGTCTTTCAGCAATGCAAGTTATAGACAATTTCTTTTGAATTAACATTATTTGCTTTCCAAGGTAAGTGCCGCCTTAGTTATTAAAAGTGGTACTTAAGGTAAATAATTTCACTTGTGAAAAATCCACTTTCAATTTATGATAGATGGTTTATCTTCTCATGTGAGTAAATGAATGGGTAAGTTCAGCTTTTTTAATTGAAGTGGAGACGTACTAATAAGATTTATATCTAAGAAGTTTCATTTTTAGTAATTTTAATTTTATCTTGATTAATCGATTTGAGAGTACGCAAGAACTCTATTTACTTCTTTTTGCTCTACAGTGCTAACGGAATAAATTTAAATCGATTTATTTCATCTTGTATAACCAAGAGAGATACCTTACAGAATTTACAACCTTTGCGTTCGGATAGCTCCTATGTTTAACCATGTTTGATGAATTAGTCTGATGTTCTCTATGTCAGAACTTCATGAGATCTATTCAACTCAGCTAGGTCGCCCTTTCACGAACTTGATGTTTCCAATCAAAGAAAGTGTACCCTTTGGATGAAGACTTTCACCATGAGAAAAAAATTCCTGGTAATTCTTCGCCGTACCGTGAAGCTGTCATGCAAGTTCATTTGCACATTTTTTATTCAACTCACAATGGAAATAATCCGTAAAATGCTTTTAAAATTTTATGTACTTAGTAAATGATATGATTTAGGTAAACTGATAGTCTACTTCTCATTCACAGTTTAGTAAAGTGCATACGATGACGACTTAACTCTTCCAGATGTAGATAAAACTGTAAAATAATAACCAGATGTTACCATTAGTTTTAAAAATTGATGGAATTGATAAAATTGAATTATTAAACGATAAATGTGATTTAAGGGCAAGTGCCGATGTTCTGGTGATGAACGGCAGTATACAGCTGGATACCGAATACATAAAATAAGTAAATAAAATAAAAGATGATTAATATTTTCTTGAAGGACTTTAATTGGAAAAGTTTCTAGATCAGTGTATAACTTACAGTGATATTTAATTTTCTTTTTAATGGAATTAAATATAATTCAATGTTGTAAGTTTGCTCTGATTAGTAAAATCCAATTAATTATACTTCTCTGGGTATTTTCCAATTATGTGCGAAGTGGCACATTGCATCTACTTGTAGTTAATGGTGAAAATATGTAAATTAAAGATTATTTGTAATGGAAGAAAGTCAGTAGTTCAGGTTAACGAAGATAATTACTGATTGAAACGTTTAGACGAAAATTAGCTCCAAAATCCCCCCTTATGTCTGTTGCGGTAATACATTGGTGTTTCGGTGAACAATTTTACTTTAATTTGGAGAAATGTGTCTGTTCTAAAACATTAGCAATATTTTGAATAGGAGGCTCTACATTATCTATACACATACTGACACAGATATACACATAAATTTATAACATTTTTGCATATTTTTCTTGACTATTTCTATAAGAAGTTATTGCGAATATTTGCATATTGGCGTCATTGAATACATTAGCCATATATTGCCATATTATAACTTCAATACGAAAAATGCTAATGTACCGCGTATTTGAAATAATTTCCAGTATGTTTGCCGATAAGAATTGTTCAGAGCATACGAGAAATTACTTTGGGAAGAGATGTTTCCTCGACTTCACGGTTGGATTTGTTTCTTTTCGTCCTATATTTATTATACTACTTCCAACTAACATAGCGAAAGAATTAATAATTTCTTTAATATGATATTGAACAAATCCAATTATTAGCGGCTTGGATGTTTCATTCCATCTCGTTGCAACCATTAATTTGATAATATCTGCTCAACTCATCATTTTCTGTGATATCTATAAGTGCATTGACTTTCGGAAACACATGTTATTAATATTTCTTTTAAAATGATTTTCCTGTTCCCACGTAAGAATTCATGTAGATGCACATGAAAAAACGAGGACAAAGAGGCATCAAAAACAATCCCTTTCACTTACACACGAGTTTTAAGGCATGCGGGGCCATACATCGCGTATTAAAGGGACGCATAAATTGTTGGAGGGAATGAAACGTTAGCAGTGGAAATTACATGCATAAGATGGCGGTGCGCTGGCCTCATAACACTTCTGCCGTCGGAGATTTGCGAATAAGTCTGAGCACCGTCCACGGAGTTTCCATTAAAAACATCGGCAGGGACGTGATGATGATATACGGACGTAAATGACCTTCATAGAGGAAGTAACAAGAGGAACGTGAGGAAGAATAGCTTCTAGAACGGGGCTGAGGTGGAAGGAGGCGGGAAGATGGGTCGCTAGAACTAGTTGGCTTAAGAATAGGGTAAGAGAAGGTTGAAGGATGAATGGCGAGGCGTTCCTTTGTCATACCCCTTCAAGGGAAAAGGAAAGAGATGAATGGGCTTTAATGAGAGTGCAATACACTCAAAAGCCAAGGCGAACGGAAAAATAAATTCAAATTTTCGATAGATCGGTAAATTATCGATGTTCGATAAATCGCGTTTCGATGAGGTCGATTATCGATCGGTGAAACGCTAGGTATTGTCGAGGGAAATCACGTAAGTCGAAACCTTGCTAACTGCTGCTTTCCTGTTCAACGAGTTTCACATTAGTAATTTACATAATGTGTACTGATGAGGTTGCTGAAAAGTCTAGCAGATGACCGCGTATGACGGACTCAGGGTTAGATTTCCAGTGAGGGTTCATTATCATAAACCTCTGCGAAGGGCAAATCTTCAACTTGCAGGGTATAAGAAATGTCTAGATGTCGTTTAAGGATGGCATAGTGTCAGGTAAGCCCACCTGGTAGCGTGATGGTGAAATCGGTCCCAGATTAGATACTGGTGGACGCAATTTTATTGATATAGGGTAGCGGTGGAAAGAGACGTTAAATTAATTTCAGAGCTGAAAATTCATCATCATTATCGTCAGTAATTATCATCACTGTTGTCATCAGCGGACTTCATTAACAGGGGAGAAAGTCCTGAGAAGGAAAAAAATATAATAATGTCAATTAGCAGTAAGATTCAAAATACAAACCAAAAACTACCACAGGATGTGAAATAGCAACAAAATTATCCTCTGGTTAATTTAGCCAATTAAATACTAATTTAGCGATTCTATGGAGATTCTTATTCGAAAATTTTATGAATTTTTTCCTTAAAATTTGTTCCAGAATCTTATCAGTAAGAATAAGAATAGTAGATAAAATAACGATATATATATATATATAGGAAAATAGCATTCAAGATCATCATTATTGTCCAATTTCCATTTATGGAGATTGGGCTATAATGATGATATGGAATGCTAACCTCTTCAATTGTCCATTGACGTAGTCAGGGACGATGGAAAACGGCCGTAATAATATAAAGTGGAAGCAAAAAGCAATTAGGAAGCAAAAGGAATTATTTCATTATCTCTTCCTTTTAATTACCGTTTACAACAATGATCTATTCCTCTGTTTTTCAATATTCTAATTGGTGCAAACGATTTGGCAAAACAGTGTTTTTTAATCAAATGCAAGTTCTATAAACTCCAAAAATTTCCATTCCATTTTCCATAGTTCCTCCAACTCATCTTGCATCTCCTTCAAGTCATTTTGATAATATTAACCACTTAATCTGCGTATTGTTCTCTTTCAAGTCTGCCCTCAAATGAGGAACCCATTCAACTTTTCTATCTGATAATTTTTTAATTACTCTATCTCTTGATGCGCTTGAGATTTATTACTTCCTGCTGTGATTCCTGTGCGCGCATTTTCTCTTTATCAGCCATAGATTAAATTATCCAGCGCCCCACATTTTAGTTATGAATGTATTATTTCTCGATTCAAACTGTCCTTTGCCTAGCATATAATATACCCGACAACATAATCACAGAAATTCCAATTATTCTCATGTTATCCTATAAGAAAATGTTAACTCGCCCTATTTCTTCTGTATGTATTGCTCTGTTTGTATTTTCGTTTAATTTTATACCCAAAACTAATTCGCGTATACTTCCAATTTTATCTTAATCTAACCTTTTTGTGATGATTTTAATTTTCGTTTCCTCAATGATCACTGCTCGTTTTGCTTTCTAACCTTTTTTCTTTACTAAAAAAGGGACAGAAATGTATATTTTTCAATGCTCTAAGTACTCTTTATCTAAGTTGGCTCGATTATTTTCTTATGTTGCATTTTCTCTCCTTGTAAGTGAAGTAATTATCAGATTCTTAATTATAACCAAATAAAATATCATTATGAGAAAATTACAATTTTCAATTTTATGCCAGGCATTAAATTCTGATATGAAGACATTTACTCAATACCTGTGGCATTCTTTGATAGATATATCCTTGTAATGGCACTCGATGCAGAATCAATTTAATGTCATAAGACTTCTCCTGCCGTAGATTTATCTCTTTCATATTTCTACTCTTGTCTGTGATTATTATACCTTCTCTTATTATCTATCGGCTTTAACATTTGTCAATTTTATGTGGAATACTTTCTCATTCGAAGTCAAATTTTTCTAAGGAAATTCACAAACTTCAAGGAGGTTGATTTAAGTATCTTCGTCTCTCATTATAGGAATGTTTTCTATTATTGATAAAAGTCGCAGGCTGAAATGAAAATATCAAGTTTATAAATTTTAATGCTAATCGTCTCACAAAGAACTGGTTTAATAGAAGTGAACAGTGACAAGTGGTAAATTAAGGAAATAATAATCAAGGAAAACTATTGAATTGCTATTAATATGTTTCGGTGAAAGTTTAGATATAATGCCGTCAAAGTGTAATGCATCACAAAAATTCTTTGTGTGAATTCGTGTAGGTAGAACTGATTTTTTATTCAAAGGATTTTGATATATGTATTTCTAGAAATTAAATTACCTCTCGGTAGGACAGCATAATAGTTTTCCCTCTCACGAAATCGTGCGGTCCTGATTTTGAATAGCTGTATTAATTCCGTTCTATACATAAATACCGTGAAAAGAGCTTGAATCGAGCCCCCCCATCCCAGACGCCCCCCGCCTTCCTTAGGGGGATAGCGCCTCGCGTCCATTGTACCTCTGCGTGGAGGGAGGGAGACTAGGAACAGGTTAGAGGCTACACAGGGATAATGGGAGGAGGAATCAAAAGAAGCTGAGAGAATGCGGGGTTTCCGGAAGAGGTAATGGAGAGATGCTTCCCAATCCGGCAATGTTACAGTATTAGCCACGTGGGTCTCCAGGGATCTCGAAACCCCATCATGACTCCTATAAATAGAGAAGGGCGAAACAGCTGGAAAAGCGTGACAGATCCGACCCGCGAAAAGAACTGATAAATGATGCGAAGAGAACCATTCGATCGAAGAGAACAATAGCGGATCGGTCGATTATCGCGATTATTCGGGGTACTCCGAAGATGGCAATAAAAAGGTAAAAAATGGCGACGACTGGTTTCCTCGAGTCCTTGACGAAGGCGATAACAGTAAACCGACTCCCTGCGAGCTCATGACCCTTTCCCAAACAGATCACGCGAGTGCATTTGCGGAGCTACACTCAACCCACCATTCCGATTCTAGCCCTCCCTCTCTTTCCCCTCCTCTGGCTCAGGTGGAGAGTCCAGTTCTACTGTAACTTGACGGCGAGCATGTCGCTCCCTCGTGTGGGACCTCCGAAGAGTGGAGTGAGTGAGACGAAGAGGTGGAGGTGAGAGGGGGAGGGGAGAGAGAGGAGAGGGAGGTCACGCGACCGTTTGGCTGCCGCCGTTGCTTCCATCTCCCGGTCACTCTTTTCAGCTGATCGCTAAATGTACGCGGGGGGTGAAAAATAAAGCCGCACCGAGGGTTTTTCCTCTCCCGCCATTGTAACCCAGCGATCCCTTCGCGGATGCTTTTTTTAGGTGTCCGGAGATAAGCCCGGCCCACGTGCTTTCTGCCCTATCTGAAGGTGTACATCTCGGAGGAGAAAAAGGCGAGCGTTGAAGTCTCCGCGCCGCCGGAGGAAGAAGTGAGGGAAAGAGTGCATCAAGACTCATTCGATCTTCTGGTTTTGTTGCTAAATGGTGACTGTGCCTCTTGTGAGATGTGCCGATGAATTTTCGCGGCGTGATTAACGCGGGATGTGCCACGGTTAGGTGAAGAATCGAGGAGGATAACGGAGGTCGAGAAAGGTAAGTTTACCAAAATACCCTCCTTAGTCAATAGTGGAGGAAATAGCGATAGAAAAGCACGCAGTCGGCGACTATTCATCACCGGTCGTCTCTCGGCCTCTCCGCGGGAAAATGAGACTTGAATGAGCGGCGTTGCTCGTTGATTTCCCTCCTCGAGGTCCGTGGGCAGGCGCCGTGTTTACGGGCTGCCGTAAAGACGGCGGTTCCACGTGATGAAAAGTACGACACTAAATGGAGGGAGGGCGTGTGTTTTTTTTTTCGGCCGTCCAGTGGCGCTGTTAAGGAGTGCCCACGTGGGGAAACTATGCGCCGAGGATGGGGGGATGGGGTGATAGTGAATGGGGGGGAGGATACGGAGGCTGATCTGGGCGAGAAGCCGACGCCCCATTTCCTGAACTGAATTCTTTATCGAATTTTTCTCCCCGACTGTCGCACGTTGCTTTTATTCTTCTGAGCTGTGAATGAATGGTCAGCGGTGGGAAAGTTGTGGCCCTTGACCATACGCTTTTACCCATCAACCTGCTGAGTTACACTATCTTGAAGTGAATCGATATTCGTTAGGATATGCGTTTCTTTTACTATTGCCATTCCTCTGTCGAATATACTTCCGTAACTCTGGAATAATATGTGTATAATTTATAATTGTTTATACAATGGAGTACAATGGCTTATCAAAGAACTAAATCGCTAATATTTTCTTAAAATTAGTGAATCGTTGCGGCAATTATAATTTAAGTAGTCGTGAAGTTTTTACATGCTTTAATGATCATGCATCATAATATCATAATCATATCATACTTTAATGATTCAGCGTTATTTATCAACTGCCGTGATGGATTGACGATGAAAATCGGGATTTTGGATTGTTTTCATAGCCATTGACATTAATATTTGAGTATTTATAAGTTATTTTTATTATTCACTAGCTACTTGAAAAGATTTGAGCCATGGTAAGAATCTATTTTTTAAATTATTAGAATTGAGTGTTTATATATAAAGTCACTTTCGCTGTGTTTGTCACAGTAAATTATTTAGGTGATCTTCAAAGTCTGAAATTGTGCAATTCAGAAATTCTTCATTTCCTGACTGTTGTACTCTATCTTTCTTTTGCAATAGATTCACCGATATATACCGTCTCCTTGAAATTTCTTTATCATCGTGTCGTTGTTTAAATTAGGAATATTCTCAGAAACTACAAAACGAAATGAGATTTCATTACGCTTCTTTTATTTCTATGATGTAACTAGCAGAAACTTCGGTTAAACAAAACTGTTGTTGAATTGGACGAAATTTGGTGGCCCTACTCCATGGAAGTAAAACGTAGCCAAATTCACTTTCTCGCGAGGTAAAAATGATAATAATTAAGGGGTACTGGAGCGCGTTTCATCTCGTTTTTCGAGTTGATCAGATGTATGATTGTGTAGAATAGAAGCAGCTTTCCTTACAATGTTTTGCCTTTAACTTTTCCTGTTGCTTCGATGAGCTCAAATTATTTACCAGGTAATTATTTCCGAAGCGTTGAGTGAGCATGTCATGGAAAAGTAGAATTCGAGAAGCCTGAATGGTGCTGGAGAAAGTTAGTTAATATGATTGAAAGACAAAGGAGTGCTTTTTATTCGTTGCTAGTGTCTGCTTAATTAAAGATATTTGACAAGTAGAAGAATTGGTTGTCTTGCGAAAGCGGCGCCTTAAGTGGATTCAGTTTTTATTTGTTACTCTGAAAAAAATGCATTGAGAGTTAAAGAGCCAAGGCACACTTACTCTAATTGAATATTAATTAACTAAAGGAAAAAAGGAATCTGTTCATTTGAAAATAGTAACGGAAATTATACCAATTTATCATCTATCAATATTAATTTTAAAATCGTAAATGGAGTGATTCCTTAAAATTATCAATAATATTAAAAGAGGAGAGTAAAATGCCTTAATTTTAATTTTTTAAACAATATATATGTAATAGCATAACTTCACAGATGTAGATGTAGAATAGCAAAACTTGTTATCATTATTATGTTGTCATTATAAAGTTATGTCGCTTAGAGGTAGAGTTAATAGTAAAGGAAGTTTTAGATAATAGAAAAAATAATAAAGTATAAGTATAAATATTTTAAAACATTTTGGACCTTTGGTTGGCGCAAATTACTGGTTTAAATAATTTACTTATAAATATGATTTTAGCGTGTAAAATATAATGATGATATCCTTCTAAGTTATGTTATTTTTCTCTTCCAACATCAAAGAGAAACGTTAAAAATTTACGGTCAGTAATTCGCTAGCTCTTTTATTTAAAAATTTCTACACCACTTGGAATTCTTAATCACGATATTAATTGGTTGAAAGCTAGTGCTCTTTTGGGTAATGCTCTTCGTTATTTAGATATGCAGTTCCCATTGTGAGAAATTGTTTCTTTTCATTGGCATTGTCTGACTGAATACATGGACTAAATATTATTGTATGCAACAGAAATTTACTATAACATTCACAAAAATAGTGTCGACATGGAATGTGTTTCCATAGCCCTGGGAGATTCCTTCTTCTCGCATCATCATCGGTTTACTTAGTAAAATCATTCTAAGAACTCATTCCAAATTTTGAGTAAAAATTCCTCAGAAATTATAAATTTGAGAATTTTAAAAAGCTGCCGTTTCCTGTGAGAATCAGATGAAGGTTTCCAGAATGTTAATTTCATCATCTATTAACCCATCCATGCGTTTACAGAGTCATAACAAACATGATTTCAAGCGCCAATTCCTCCGAGTTAACCAGGTCAGGCTACGATCGAAATGGTAGCTATTTTATATTGAAATGAGATCGAGTCGATCTGAGACAAAACAAACGAGTGTGAAAGCCCCCGGCGGAAATTCCGAACTGATCATTATAACTGTGGGGCTCGTTCGAACTGAATTCGCATGGTAATTTTGAATGGCACGTTTAATAGGTTCTGTAAGATTGAGGGGAATAAAAAGTATTAAATTTGAGATTTATTATCAGCGTTCCAATTATACTTCTCTGTTTTGTTTTTCCTGACTTCTGCCTTTTAATTTTTTTCCTAAAAATTGAGCCTTTGTTATCAAACGTCTCCTTCGATAATTTGCAGCCGATTTGTTTTTATCTGGAGATTATTGTCGTAATTTTTCCCATTTTAAGCCGCTTGATTCTAAATTATGTTCATGTTTCCACTTGTAGACTTCCAACTCCTCAACTATTCGAATTGCATCTTCAGTTGATCCTTTCACAGATGACTAAAAGCTCTTAAAGTAAATAAATACGTGAGGTAAATAAAGTATTCAGTTAATGTAAACAAAATCGTTGCTCACTAATGGAATTTCAACTGAAGAAATCTCTTCTTGAATGGTGTTCTGGTATGACTACTCTTGAATATGACTTTGAAAAATCTGACTAGATTAGATAATCTAACGATAAGAAAACCTTGTGAAAAGTTTATAGATTTCAAGATTAGTTCTGAAAAGACCATACCTATCCTTTATAGCATTAAAATTCGCTGAAAATCTGAAACATTTTCCATCTCACTGATTTTCTGAAGCAAGCATAATATTGCTTGATCTTCTTCATCCATGAGATTTCATGTTCCCAACCAGAACACAGGTTCAACGTTAATTATTTTGGAAAAACACTGTGAACTTTTAAATATCGTCTTAACTGTTTTATGCAGTCCACTTCTAACTGAATGCAAGATCTTCACATTCGTCAAGTTCGTTTGCGGGCCTCTTATATTTCTTAGAATCAGGATTTCCTTTGGGTTTCCAAGTACCTAAATAATGGTTCTCTCTCTCTTAATTGTTTTTCCTACTCTCGCAACAGCTTTCGGCGTTTCCTTCTACCTTAAGTCACAGTTATACTCCAGGAAAAGAGCTACTTTTCCTTAACCGGAAGATTTCCTTTGTGTGACTCCGTCTCTTACACAAAGATGAATTATTTTCCAGCTAGGAAAAATACCGCATTTTCAGTATCACTTTGGGAAGATTAGTTCATACGATTCACGTCCTGTTATGTTTTCTATTAGGTATTCAACTATCTCTTTGTCATATTTTTCAATTTATGTTTTATTCTTAACATATCTGGAGATAATAAATCTTTAAATCGCCAATTTCCATTTCTTCTTTCCTTCATCAGAACTTTATATTATTTCATTTTCCCTCTTTTATTTTAAATGACTTTTCTCATTTTGTCATAATTAATAAGTTTGATGATACACGGTATCTTTCATCGGTGAGATGTGGCAAAACATCAGAATATGAAGATTTAAGAGGAAAAGGTGTCATACGAATAACTTATTATAGCATATAGGAAGCTATGGAGATTACATGTAAAGGCAGTTTTTGGTGAAATTTCTGGAGAATCTCTGATATGCGTATACAGCGTAATAGAAAATTTATTATCATAATAGCTCTGCGCGAAAGTCAGGATTTATGAACGGATAGTAATGCTTTGACGTGCATGGTTCTCGTGTTCCTTGTTTATTAGAAGCAACTAGTGTATTCATTTGGTGAATACTGATAAATCAATGGCTTAATCTATTAAAACAGCTCTACAACCGAATAATCCGCAATTTTGCAAAAATTTGATATTTACAAGTATCAAGAGTAATATAGTGAACTTTTTCACATTTTTACCGACTTATGGCACAGAAAAATACGCAAACACTTAGCAAACATTCGAAGTTTCTCATTTAAGCTATTGTTAATATCTTTTGGGGAATATCCGCCAAATCTTGTGGCACACTTAACACCCCCGGCGGCACACTTCTGTGTGTCGCGGAACACCGTTTAGAATGCTTTTCCGTAGAGCGACTTCATCTTTGAAATGTGTGAAAATGGAGTCTCATTCACTAGAGTGTCTCCATAGTTCTCTGAAATATAAGATGTCGGCGTTTCTTAAACAGGAAGTGAAACATTCCTCCGCAATCGCAGCAGAAAGCCAATTGGTTGGACTTCGTGCGTACGACCTTTCCAAGGTATTTCTGCCGACGACTCCTTTCATCGCTACGAAGTGAGCGAAACGTATTGATACAAGACTTTTATGGAGATGATCGGCTTATAAACGTTATAAATCATGATGAAATAGCGTTAAATGTGTTCTTCGGTAGATACGAGTTAAATTGCTCGTCAAGTAGGGCAAAAATTTTAGGAGAATCTGTCGAGGCATTTATTCTGTCTGCTGACAGGGCTATTTTTGTTTACAAGAATTAAAGATGGTAGTTTCCTTCCCCAGTCGTTTCATATTATTCTAAGACTGCGAATAATGCAGAATATTTACGAAATCCTTATGTATCCAGATATCTTCCTAGTCGTTTATTTAGCCTATACAGTAGAAGAAAGAAAAACTTCCTCTGGATCTGCTTATTGGCCCCAGCCGATGCATTTCACACACTTAACCTCTTTCACATTATCAGTATCTTTTAGTCAATTAAATTTAGCCCAATCATAAACTGTTTTGAGGTGTAGATAATGAAATACTGCATTTCGAGCCACATTCACTCTATTTTAATGCCTCTATTATAGAATTAAGAGACTTCATTAAGTCAAGGATAGATCCTAGTAGGCATTTCCTCCAAACTGCCAATGCATACGTTAAATTTGATGTTAAGAATAAACGACGATAAAATAATGGAACACGGATTGTAAGGCTTGGTTATTAACTCAAATCGTTTCAAGATTTCTTCGTTTCGTTTCAAAAATGTTGAGATAAATCTAGAAGATTTCTCTGTAGCTTTTGGAAATTTTCATGCGCATATATGATCCTAGGTATTTCTGAATCTAAGTCCTGGTTTTCTGTTGGTCTCTGTTATTTTTTATGACTAAGCTCCATGAAAACGTGGCATTGCTGTACTGTCAACGAAAACATAAGTTTGTTCATCTTATCAGAGTTGGTATTGCATAATAATTATTGTGACAGAAGTTTTTGCACAAATATTTGCTGGATAGCTTCACCCAAGAATAAGACAGAAATATATTTAATAGAAGTGAATCTTATTTTACATTAATATTTTAATTTTAATAAGTGAATTTTTGATTTATACTATTTTTCTATTAAAATTTTTTATCTACTCTAATGGATCTTGGGAGTATAAAGGCTCGAAATCGATGCCATTATTATTCGATCACAGCTCTGATAAATGCCGCACTTCGAAACATTTCCTTTTCAGAGAAAGCTGTAATAAGAGAAATGAAAGTAGCGGATTTGCTTGAAAACGCGAGAGGAAGAGTTGCTCTAATAATGAGTTTATGACACGATGGATCCTCGTTGAGGAAAAAGCAAAAAGATGTTTTTGAACTCGCGTGATAGGACATGATGATAGCTACGAGGAACCAATTTAAGGATCAGACAGAAATTAAGGGGAATTTGGATGGAAAAATTTTTGAAACGTCTGAAATGGGTCGACCTCTAGAGTAATCCATTTTTCTCCGTCTGAGTGTGGAGGAGGATGGTTAATTGGGCGTTTAGACACGCATAATGACGTGTGAACTAAGTTCATTCTCAGTCACGATCATCACATAAATCTCGTGGATAACTGTACCTTTTATGCACTTTTTCCAAACGAATCTTCTCTTAAGAAGTAGAGTAACGGGAGTAAGAAATTAAGCATAGAAAACTTCACTAATTTCTAACTGAAAAGAGATTCTTTCTTATCTTATGTAATGGATTCTCCATTATTTAGTCAGGATACGGAAAAAATCGTCGTACAATCGAATCCTCGGAAATCTGAATACAGAAAACATAATATAATAGCTTATTTAATTATAATATTATTATTATATGTATATCACTAAACTGAAAATTTTATTAATTACCTATATGTATCTTAATGTCTACATATCTGGTTTACATAATGTCTACAAATCGGTTTCGCTCATTTTGAAATACATACCTTGAAACTTTACAGATCCTAGTTAATCCTAGATTTATCCTGGATTAGATCCTAGAATCCATAGTTAATCGGAAATATTTTACTTATATAGCATGTATCAAAGATGGAATAGAATATACTAAAATTTGTTGTAGAAAATACCTTATCCTGTCCCTTATTCTGGTGCTCAAGTAGGGTATTGTGAAGTGCTTAAAGTTCAGCTTACCATTGCGTATGCAACTTCTTTTGGGTTAGAATGCAGAATTCATTTATAATAATGACATGCAAAAGTTGGAATAATAGAGTAGACTCATTGCATGAGTGGAGCATCCATTCTAAAGGTCAGACGCCTCCGAACACTTCCGAACAGTTTTCATGAAATTCTCAGAAATAATGTGTATTGTCTCGAAAAATATTTTTTTTATTATATTCAACGTAATTATTGTTTAGCTATAACAGGAAAGTAAATATATAATGATATTGATTTTCACATACTAAATTCATTATTCATTCATTCATATTGAAGTGAATGATGAATTGGTTATTTGCTTATGAAATTGTAGTTATATCTGCTTTTGCAACGTAGATGTCTGTGATTATGACCATTCAATTCTTGTTCCACTCAAGGCTGAAACCAAATTACAGGTACTCCTTTATTATGAGCGGAAAGAGACCATTGGAATGCGATGAAATATTCCTCGCGGAATACCCTCAAGAGTAGCTAAATAAAAGGAAAACATTTTATCGCTATATCAGGAATACTTCGCAGTTCAACCTCGGATCTAGTACTCAAATCTCCGATTCCTCTCTTAACCGTCGAACCCCTTTTGTTCTCTTTAACATCCTCCGAGATTATCTTTGGCAAGTTACATTTAGGAGCAGCTAGCTTTCCTATTCTTCAAACACAATAGGCCGATTTTTTCTGCATAGTGGCTCCGGGCAAGATGAAACGGACATCTTCGACCGGCAGCGAGGATGGATAGAATGAATTAATCATGAAGTTCCCTTTGCGTGTGGGGCATATGCGTTCGATTTTTTTCTTTAAGTGCAACCGAGCGCGATAATCTCTTCCATTTTTGGTCATCGGGTTAATGTATTCTCGAAAGAAACGCATGCTTCATCGGAGCCACCGCTCTTCCCCAGTCGCCTCAGGGTCGCTTCTCTATCGTCCATTCTCACCACACTCCCTTCCCCCATTTCATTATCTTCATTCCGACTGCATTCCCTTCCTTTTAATCCGCCATCTCAAAAGTCGCGCCGCCGAAATAAAAACGCTTCCGCGTATGATGTCATAAAATCAGATATTTGTCGACATGAGAATGGCTCCTGAGTTACTTGTATATATTTTCTATCGGGGCATCTCTTTTGTGTCAATATTTATGCCTCGGGAATCATCATGCCATTACTTCTGTCGGTTCTTTCTATAATGCTAGAAGGACATGGGATGTACGGGCAGATTTAAGCTATCAGAGGCCCGAAGCGCAGATATCAGATGGAGGCCCCCACTAGGTTTTTCGAGAATAAAAATTCATATTTTTTCGTAAAATACGTCTTAAAAATTTCCATCACTTCACTACAGCATAAATAAAGGAAGTATTGAATTATAGGTAGTATTTCTAAAAGATAGAATGAACAACCGATATACTGTACATTATTTAGTGACATAAATGAAGTAGATGGGTGGTCTGAAAAGTTTCCGACATTTCGTTTTTTTTTCGACATGTTTTCTGAAAATTTTCTGAAGATTTCTGAAAAATCTGGGGTCGGAAACTTTTCAGACCACCCTCGTAATATATCCTATGGAAATGAGGTTTTGGATGTGGTTTAGAAGAGCAAGTTGAACAGATAGGAAATTTTAAGGTACGTGAAGAGGTGAAAAGAATATCGAAGATGAAGTAAGAGAAAGGAAGGCTAAGCTCCTTAAACAATTTCAGAGAGGATAACTTCCTGCTAAAAAAATTTGAAAGAATGAATGCGGTGCAAGAGACTAATAGGACGGCCTTCTTAAATGTCATGATCAGCGGAACGGGATTCGCATCCTCCGTGAAAGTTGTGGCTGCCACATAAAGGCATGACTTTAGGAAGATCATAATTTGGTAATCGATAGATATTATTCGAACAATCTCGTCTTAAGTATAGTACTCAAAAATCTCTACTCAAAAATGTAAGTAGCCTAGGTTCCTTCATATTCTTATAGCTCATTTACCTTTTTTTGATAAAAGCTTATCATTTTGATGACGAGCCACAAATTTAGTTTTATATTGTGCAATATATATTTAATTTTATTTATAATCCGATTGATCCAGAACTTTACGTATTCAAAATGTAAGTACATTTTTGGATACCCTAGAGTGGAATTGGGGGGCTCCCGAATAGCCATATGGGCAGCGCATTTGAATTTGATGAACAGGGTCTCGGATTCAAATCCCGGTGGGAGCCGAGTTGCGAAATGAGCTCAGCTGTAGAAGCACTTCAAAATACTACTACCACGAGAGCAGAATTAGATGATACACGAGAGAGCTGAAAAGCATGTCATGCGTGCATTTTTTTATAGCTACATGATTACATAGTGAAAATTATGGCAATTACGGAATATTTAAACAGTTTAACTTCTTTTACCCGCGTTTACCTTTCGTTTGATCAGCCAAAACTGTTTTATCGTGGTTTTTGTATTTAAGAGTTAACAATAACTAAATGTATTAAGTAAAAATATATCCATTTTCTCTATTGTTTCGCTATCTCAAAATTATTTATAGGAGTATTCCTAAACATCTGAGGAAAGTGAGGGCGAACAAATCAAAACCTTATCTAATAAGCCTCATTGTTTCTCTAGGACTAGGGTAGCCAGTTGCGGAGGAACTAACAGACAGATTTCCACAGATACCTTCAACCATCTATTGAAAACTCAGTTTTGTTTGTACTAAGGGTGACTGATAATTTTATATTGTAGTACGGGTTGTAAATCGGACTGCATTGACTAAATATGTATATATATTCTATATATATTTAATGAGTTGCCACCAGACAGTTATCCACTTGTAACTTGACATTGTAAATAAATAAATAAATATGATGAAACCATAATCAGTAAAGGGAGGATCTTACCGAATTTATTTCGGTTTAAGCATTTATTCCATTAATTGAAGCAATCTGCAGTTGAATATTAACTTTTATAACCGATGAAAAGCAGTCCCAACATTCATAACACTAGTGGAAGCTGTATTTTATTAATAGAATAAATGGATGCTATAAATTTAATTCAGAGGATATTTATTGCATTCAAAGCGACACTGCCATTGTTGAAAAATTAGAACTTGTGTGCTCGGCCTCTAAAGTGACATTAATTGAATTTACGTCACGTCCATCGTCTCTGCGTAAGCAATTGCATGTTTTTAAACTTGTTTCTTTCATGCGATTAAAGAGCGTCCGCCAATTTTCAGAGAATTGAGTTCAAAGAATAAACTGAGAGCATAAGAAGGCTGCAGAAAAAAGCCGAAGACAATGGTGAATGAAACCAGTTGTTGTCTAGTGGCTTCGTGACTAACAAGTTATTGCGGAATATTTAATTGTGCGCAGAGAATTTGCAATCGTGCAGAAGCTTTTTATTTGAAGATAGAAAATTATAAAGGGATATCGAGGCTGTATCAGTTTTTCTTTTTCCTCGAGTTAGTTGAATTTTCTCCTATTTTTAGTACTCAAGCTCGTATTTGTGGAAGCCGATGAAAATAGTACCTTTGGAATAGCTTTTTTTACCATTGGCTCTAAAACAAACCTGTGATTACACATTCGTTCAGCATGATTGCTCTCACGTATTCAATAACTGGGCATGAAAATGAGTCGAAGATTAAATTAAGTTTTCCAGCACCTCCGTCAAACATTGGCTTGTGGCGTGAATAATTAAAATTTAGCTGGAAGTACCCTCTATCCTGAAAATGTGATGGCTATTTCATCTGTCATTTATGGTTTTCCATATTAATTACAGTACTCTGCTTGTTAGAGAGATTTAGACATTTTGCATTGTACTCTATAATTGTAGTGGTGGTTAAAACACACAAATTTACAATGTATATATAAACCTCACTTTAACTGTTCCAAGAGAAAATAATATAAATATTATTAAAAGTTAAAAATTTTAGCTCGAAATATAATACAATTCATTTAGACGAGTAATGAGAATTTCTTATACTGCTCAGCGTTAACCAAGCTTTTACTAATTAGTAATTCAGTCAGTGGCTAGATTCAAAAATATTAAGTACAGAGTTTTAAGATTTTTACCCCTATGGAACCTGCAACTACACATTTCAGAGATACCTTTAGACATACATTTTCTAACTGTTCTAATTTAAAAATTTCTTTACAAAAATTTAACATCTTATAAGAAAGAAATATTTCATGAAGCAACGCTGAAATTAGATTGTATTCGTAACGATGAATCCAGCACTTCTGTCATAGTTACAATATAGAATAAGAGAAATTTAGTTAACTGTTTCACTAGGCGGTGCGAATTGATAGAATCCCAACACTGAATCAATCGTACTTTTTGCTAAAATGATGAATAGATGAAACAGCTGAAATTTCCGCTGTTATTTTCAGTTTTGACGATCTTTTGGAAATCAAAAATGTTAAATTCTGGAGGCGAAGGAGTGATGCGTTAATCTGATCTACGTAATGACTGATTCTTCACATTCAACGGGCCTTCATCTAGTTCTCTACGCTCATAATCTTATTTTAGATTTCATAGCTGTGCTGAGTTATTTCATTTCTTCTGTAAGACAACAATTACTGCGAAAATAGTGGTCTTAGTAGCTCATATTTCTTTATGGTTTACATTCTTAGCTTCGCTTCCTCATTTTTTGCCATTTCCGTATTTGCCACCTTGAGTAATAATTAAGGACAAAAGGGATATCCTTTCTCCATTATTGTCCAGGGATGGATATGCGTAATGAAGTTGATTGATGGACGCAATTTCTTGCGCGACTGCAACGCCATTTTCTTCGTATTACAAATCTTTCGGATTAGAAGGTGGCGCGTACTCTCATCCCAGCAAGCAATATAGAAAACTCATTTACCTTCGAGAGGGTTGACCAATGCCATTTATTTCTTACAAAACCGCAAGATGAACTCGCTGATTCCTCGCAGGATTTTCCCATGGCATTATAATTGTCGTCCAGAAGGTATTCCATCACTGTTTTTTCCTTCGATGAAGAAGAATGGCCCAAGGCGTTTAACGGAATGTGGGATGAGGTGGCTACAAGTAATTAATGGCTGGGTTAAAGTTCATTTGAGCAAACTCGAAGGACTGGCACCATTGAAGGATTAAGCGACGCTCATAACCGGCAATTAGATCGCACTAATGGCAATTTCTCTGACCGTTCTTACGCTTCGAGTTTCACCTTATCGAAAACATTATAAATGTTTCTAGAGCTGAGATGCGACGGGGTGTCAATAATTGGTTTAATTTCGAAGAGATTATTTTTAATTCTTGGATTTTTTAAGGCGATAATGGTTCATTAACCTCGAAACGTTGATAATATTGACGTTCAACGTCCTTTCTCAGGAGTCCGGGGGTTATTAATGTCACTTTCCTTTGTAAATATTACTCAATGGAAAAAACAGTTGATTGCTTGAGGAAGTGGATGCAAAAGTCATTTTGAATGGACGCGTCTGTGCGTATTCCTCTGGAGCTACGGTCGCATTTATTCCTGTCGATGCTTCCTTATATAAATGCCGATTCCGTGATTGATGTTGCTTATTTTGTAACGCTTTTCTTCTATTTTTTCATAATTTACTGTCTTTTTCTCCTGGAATTAGCGAAGCATCTTAACGTTATGAAAACTCCGGAGTTTATCTTCCGCAATGAAATTGTGAAAGCGGGTGAATTATAGTGAGACTTACAATTAGATGCAACATGTTGCGAATATTCTTGCGTATGCACAAAGAGGAGGGAAGTTAAAGCATATGAAAGTAATGGTTCGGAACTTACTTCAGCTATTAAGTGAAATAAGAAAGATAAGAGATTGAGTAAGAAAGCAGAGGACTGTAGTACGTTCAAATTTTGTTATCCGTAATGTTGGATTATATTGGAATGGAATCCCATACATTTTTCTCAGTATTACTCTCTTCAGGTGTACCTTGTGCGGTGTTAATCTATTTGTAGATGAAAATTACGATTCATAGCTTACATTACAGTATTTCAACTACAGTTCTTAGCTATCATACCGACTTGTAAAACACGAACGCGGTATTGAAAAATAGGTGGATCCTTCATTGACGAGATTAAGTCAACATGGGGATCTCTTTTAAATAAACTTGTATATAGTTGTGATATTAGAAGTTTTTGATGAAGAGGGAAAAGTCGAAGAATAGGATGGGAAAAGTCTTCGGAAGTAAGGTTATTAAAAAGTAACATTACAGGAAAACATCCTCGCAGGAGGAGGAATTAAAATAACTTGCGGAGACATAAGTAAAATAGTATGTAACTTCATTACAAATGAAAATGCGAGTAGAGAATAAAGGAAATAGGGAATAAAGGAAAACATAAAAATGTGGAGAAGGAAAAGGCAAACTGCGACCGACATTAGAGGAAATTCATGTTTATACCTTAAGATGAATAGATTTATAATTCTATTCTTTCTTACAGCTACTATGTTATTTTCATCTCATTTGAGTTGCAGGATCTACGCATCACTGGAGAACTCGGTAGAGCTTTTAATTCAGCCCGGTCGAAATTATAGAAAAACCTGTGGCGTTGATGATATATGGTTATTAATTTATTATTTAAAGATAACGATAGACCTTCCGAATGGAATGATTTTTGAAATCATCGACTTACTCAAATAATATTGCCATTATATTTCTCATTCGTGGTACTTTTAGCTGGAAAAATTTTAGCCGTTATTTGCTTATTTATGTGGAATTGTTTAACTTGCGTGATAGGTCAGATAGATTTTTTTTTAGACTTTTTCAAATACGAATAAAATATTATGCAAGAGAAAAGAGAAAAATTCTGCATGTGGTAATAAAATATGCTAACGTCATCGCTGAACTCAATTTTTGGATCGCATTCAGCTAAAATATCTTCGTGTTATCCAACATGCGGTTGGGTACAGTGTTTATTGATTGTAATATTATAATATTGATTATAATATTTTTCTATTTGATACAATGGTCGTATAGTCAATTTTTTAAAATTCATTCAGTTTTTAAAATTTTTTCTCCAAACCGAGTCTATTAAAAATAATCATAATTAAGTAGTAACTTCCGTAATGAAAGAAATAGCTGTCGTTGGAAAATAATTTTGAATGCTACTCTCGGTAGATAATCGAGAGAAGGATAATCCTTCGTATATCCGAGATAGATAACATCATGCCATAGGCGAGAAATATCCGTTGATGGCAATGACGGGTTGGATAAGTTCCCGGATTTACATTTTCTCTTAATCTTTTGAAATGAAAAGAAGATGAATATCTAATTGATCATCGTCCATCTGCCGTTAAAGCTGTAATCTAAGTACTCAGCAATGGACAGACTTTTACTAAGATTGACCGCATCTCCTTGCATTTCAATAAGTGAAAAAAAACTTAGAGGAGAAACGGTTAAGAGGAAAAACAGAGAAAATAGTTATCAAGAACTCAAGCATTAAAACTTAGGAGGATATCAATCGACACGACGTTACTACGTGGGTCATTAACACTTACTTTACTTTGATGCAAGATAAAATAACGGAGAATTCAAATCATCCTTAGAGCTTATCTGTCCGTCACGTAGTGGTTCTAACCGAAATCATCTTCATTCGCACGAGAGAGCAAAGGAAAAATGTACATTTTAGCCGTCGCGTTTAATAGAAAGGTAGTTTTGTGAAGTGAGGAACTGAGCTGTTAATTGGTCAACCGCTGGGAATAGATAAAAGGTGAGTTAGAAAGGAAATGCGTAGTTAAGTGTGACATAGGGTAGAGCAAAAAAATCTGATCGCCTATGAACCACTCACCATTCATTTTATGCAAGACTTTCATGGCATTCACTTGAGATAAAAGCTTATAATATTGTTCAATACTGATCCATATTTTGATGACTAAGATTACTAAAGGCGTGCCAATACAACTGTCAACACTTTTCTTTCTACTTCTGCCATTTGAGGAACGAATAAAGAAGGGTTTTTGATTTGTATCGTGGCGTATGTTTGGGTCGCTGAAAGGTAGGAATAGTTTTTATTGTCATCACGTATCATATCTCTGTTATGGATTTTGGATTAATGAGCCTTCGGGATATTCTCAGCCTAAGTACTCTTAAGTGGCTCCAGAAAGTTCATTAATGAAAAAGTAGTCACTTTCCTTTTATGATAGATTTTGGAAATTTTATAGGGATAGAAAGTGTGGAAAAAATTGCTTAGTGAAAAGTGTTACGAAATTCTTAAGTTGCCTTATTTCTCCTATAAAAAATCTTCTTGTGAAAATTGATTAATGTTTTTTTAGCTATTGTGGTTACAGTTGTATTTAATTGATATTTTCATCACTCGTACCGGAAATTAAAAGGCAGTTTATGAATATAGGAGATTTAGATTTTGAATACGCAGCCACTGATTTTTCCAGAAACTTCTTATTAATAACATCTCAACTTCCAGGAGATTTCCTTCTTGTATCGCATCTCATGAAAGATATTTGTTTACCCTCAAATTTCTATCCATAAATCTTAATTTATTTTAAACATAATTGATTCATTTACTCAGCGATAGATAATGAAAGCAGTGGCACAAATTTTCCAATGCCAAATAAACTTCCAATGTGGTATTTGTTTGTAACTATTTGAATCAGTCATCATGAATCAATATTTTCCAGGATGCATACGGAGATGCATAATGAGATTGATTTATGTGCAATTATTAAGAACTCTCTCATTCTTATACCGCATATTATTCTATATTTAAAAATTTCATTGAATGTAGATCTCTTGTTTTGCTGCAAATTGTAGATTGAATCTCTCTCATGGCAAGCAGATCGTTGTAAGATAAAGGTTAACCTTCGATAGCCTATCAATTTTGTTCTTCTCTGCCTTCAACTTAAGTTTACCAGCAATTACATACGTAATTAGTGTCTGTTATGGGTTTAAAATGAACCACTGGAGTGTCTTTGGAGTGCAAATAGAGTGAATTTTAAATTTTTAAATCCTTAAAGCTTATAATTATCATAATTGTTAGTGGCGTTTTAGTCCCCAAGGTACGCGCGCATTGGGTTACAATCCTCCTATCTAGATGAATGTTAAGGCATCAAGGCATGTCGTTCCAATGGAAGTCAATTACCGAGCAAAATAGAAGTGCTTGGCAATCATAGCGCTCGAAAGGCGGCTGGCAAGCAAAGAGGCTTGCGTAAACACAGCATCAGTCAACTCTGAGTACTCTCATTGGTAACTGTCCTTTGTTTGTACCGGCAGCTTTTGAAAAATGCTCCCATATTGCGTTACCCTTTGTTACTTACGACATCCTCCATCAGCTTGTACCCTTTCGATATTTATGGTCTATCTTTGGTAATGATTTTTGAGGATACGGAATAGTAAAGCTGTTTCAGTAAGCGGAAAATGTTCCATATCTCACAATACGGTATATGCTCTTCCCATCGATAATGTTATTTCGAAGTTTCAATTGAAGTTTCCATGAGAACTGTTTTATGGTATGGAAACATCAGAGATAATTTAGAAAATGGGATCAATTCCTCATATATTCTTAAAATACCTTATTTCTAAGTAAAAAAATATCCTTGTTAAGCGAAAAACCTGTCCTAGTCATTTGGATTTCTGAGAATTAGGTGCGGATATTTTAATCTTACATTGGTAGTGTGCTGTTTAGATTCTCGAATTGCAATTTAATGTTTTTTTCTTTTGTTCAGATATCTTTATACCATCAGAAAGAATATCTCATTTTATGTTGTACAAGCATAGCAAATTGCGCTCGCTACACTTTCAAAACAAAAAATTGAATTCATCAAATTTTTCATTGTTTTATGTTTTAGGGTTTTATTAGAAAAAGCATCCAATCATGCTCACGTCTATTTTTGACATTAAATTATTAGCCTCGGAAACAATACAACAAAATGTTCAGTGCATGAAAGAATCACTTCCACTGATTTCAATTCTTTTAGAGAAATCATAAAAAATAACTCAAGATAAAGGAGATGCTGAAGTTTCAGAATCGTGAGCTATCAAGTCTTTCAGGCAAAATCTCCGCAAGAATCATTGGTCAATATAAAGCAAAGAGACCAGCGCTTACTCGAAAACATTCTAAGAAAAATCCCAGAAGGAGATTATTGGTATGCGCTTTATGTTTACTCAAAATTAAAGGAGTAGAATTTCCACATATTTCCGATATTGTTTTAATTTCTTGCGTTGAAATTAAAATATGTTTTTTAAATCTATACTATTGTATCTAGGCATCGCTGGGAAGGATTCATAACTCCTTAAGAATTAAGAAGCATTTCCCGCTAATATTTTTTCCCTCCAAGAGCTTCAAACAAATTTTTATTCGGATCTATCTTGTAGAATTATTTATTGAGAATCCAGATAGTTACATAAAGTCGATGAAAATTTTACTCAAAGTAATTATTATCATTCACTTTTTGTTCGGATTTTTCCTATTTTCACGCCTCAACATGATAATCACTTTTTCTTTGCATTTTGCTTACTCATTCTGTTTATAAAAAGCTAGGGAATGTACGAGGAAACATTTTGACAGGTTTTCACGAGGGAATGATATGAAAGTGATATTTCTTAAATGTAAACATTACCTTACCATTACAACATAAAGGTAGACTTTTGTATCTTAAATAGGAATAAATATACGTCTCGACATCAAAATATTTTTGAGACACTGGAAGTATTGGAAATATGAGAGGTCCCGAATTAATATGATGCTAAATTTATGTGAAGTTTGCTCGCGTATCGTGAACGGAAAATTTTCAAATCGTGTTTCATCCATTCCGAAGCGGTTTTTCTGTGAGCGAGGTCGAAGTAATGAAGCTAAGAAACGCAGCACTTAAATGTCAAACGAGAAAATCGGGCGTCTTCGAAAACGAAGGACATCTTTTCTTGAAGTGATTTCCATTTCGTACGGGATCGCCAAAATCGCATCCGGAGATTTTGCTATTTTGCTCTATTTGTCTGGAGTTATCGTTTCTTACATACCGGTCTACTATACTCTAAAGATATCATTCTATAAATTTATATATAAATATATAAATTTTATATATTTTTATCAATATCATACTCTAAAGCTGCGGTTATGTTAGTGTCGCATAGCAACTGGAATCTTCCAATTATGCTTTTCGAAAATTTTCACTAGCGCTTGAAAAACTCTCATAATGTGGATTATTTTGATGGTTAAAAATTTGGGTAAAGGATACATATTTATATGGAATTTGGAAGAGGTATTTAAAATTGAATTAATAGAAAATGTCTCATCGGTAAACCACCGGATGATTAGAGAACATTCCGGTAGTTATAGGTCCCAGCATTGATGTTCCCAAATATTCCCGCAATAAGAAAATTATGAAAGAAAAATAGAAACTTTGCAAGGATTTCTGGTATGAAGGCAGTTATTTCGGGAAAATAATTCATGAGGTAGTTTCATTATCATTAGTTTTTGGAAGACAAATGGAGCGATATAAGAATTTCCGAAAATTTTGATAATCTTAATCAATCTTTCCAAGAATTGTCATTGGTAGTCTTAATTCTTGAGGTGTCCTTTGCATCGATACACAGATGACCTGGGTTAGAAATAGCGAGTAAAAACACCTGAGCAGGGACAATAAACTGGTAAGTTCTTGAGACTTCATATCTCATAGATGCCTATATAAAATCAATAGAATGTTAAGTACAGCTTTCGTAATTCTTCATCATATTCCTAAATAATTGGTAGCCAAATCTCGAAAATCCACCAATTTATTTTGAAATGTAAATCCTACAGATCATCTAAAGAAGGAAAATACCGGTATTTTGATGTCGATATGATCAATGAGTCGAATCAGTAATGATGAACGGTAAAAATTTCCTCGATTAAGGGAACATAAAAGAGAATATTAAGTTATGAGCCTGGATATGTTTACCGAAATTGTGCGATATTAAATAATGAACGAGTAGTTTGGGTTTATCTTGAGTAGCACATGATAACAGTACTCTAGGGTGTACCCTTGCAAGGGTTGTAAAACTTCTACGATGGCATACACCCAAAAGGGACGTACTTTGGCATATATAATAGTTTAAATAGTGATCAACTTAGAAAATCCTAAGAGATAATGCGTACTTAAATGTGATGCAGAATGAGGCCCTCAAGAGAAATACCGACGGTGAATTTTAGTTCGAATACCTTGGAAAAGACAATCGGACGTCGCTGAGGAATGGCCGATGGGTAAGGAGTCTAATGGAAAGGCGCCCTGAGGAATGATCGGTAGCCGCCATCAGCCGTGTGCATGTAATGTACGTATGTGTCAGCCTCGCATGTGCGCACCTGTGCTAACTTGCATGCGTGTGTGTATGTTTGCATTTGTGTGGAGGAAAGTCCGTCTCGGAACGGCGCCTTCGCAGTCATGCTGGGAAGGAGTAGCGGTGTGGGACGAAGCTGCGGACTGAAAGCAGAGGGCTAAAGAGACGGAGGGAATAAACAGAGATGGTAAACGCAGAGAGAAAAAATCAATAAAAGCGGCGGAATAAGACGGGTAGACGTTGGAATTTACAAAGGGCGTAGTTGAGACTTCGTCTTCGCCGCATGGTTCCTTTCCGGAATCCTTCTGTCTGCTCTCCTCTTAACCCAACTACATTGCATACCAGTTTCATTTCATTAATTTCTACCAACGTTCGAATTTTCAGGAGCTATAACCGGATGGAGTACGTCCCTCTGAATGAGTAATGCGATTGAATAAATTTTCCCGTAAAATAAAGTATTAATTTTGGGATATAACGCATTTTAACCTTCATAATAGTTGATATCACTGCTACAAGTAATGAGTATATTTAGGACGAATGATTATTAATCTAACTTAAAATTCACTTACAGATTAAAGCCAATAACATTTGATGCAAAAATGGTGAATAACAATGTCTAATTTAACAAAATATCAATCAGCAGTAATCACAATAATAATGGAAAAGAATTCGTTGGAGAAGGATGGAATTAAACTATTGAAGGAACTCAGAAGACGTGAAATAAAGAAACGCTTGGACAGGGAAAGGCTGGATTTAGGACAGAATGAGAAAAGTAAGGTTGATCCAGTAGAATGTTAGAGGAATCAGAGGAATTTTAATGTTGAATTATTATTAATGTACAGTATTCTATGTGTATGCGGATTATGTAGAGTATACATAGAAAATGAAATTAGTACGTTGAATCGTGACTTGGTGGCATTTTACAGCTACTATCTTAATAAGAAAACACTTAACTCCCACAGGAGATTTTTAATTTCACATGTTTCGTCTTCATGTGAAGATGTCTACACGTTGATGAAACATGTCAAATTAAAAATCTGCTGGGGGAGTACAAAGTGTTTCTCTTTTTAAGATATTTGATTATGAGATAAATCTCTTGAATCGTAAATTTGTTTATTGATATCTTAGAAATACATCCGTAGCCACCCATGTGTATATGGGGTAAATGAGTTTTTAAAAGTCAGCGGTAACAAATGACTACTACTCGTTTATCTTTCTAGAGATATTTTTATTAGCAGTGATTCTGTGAGGATCTTGTGTGAGAGACTTGAAAAATGAGCCTCTTAAGCTTTGCACGAGTATATTCAACAGCCGTTGCCAGGATAATGTTGGAGTTCATCAAGATCTATAATGCAGTTACGCTATTCTTAAGTAGATGATCAACTTCCGCGAAATATTGCTGAGACCAGAAAAGTTTCATAATTCCCTTATCTTATTTTCTTTATCTATTTTTTTAAAGTTTCAAAATTGAGTAAAATTTTTATGACCTTTTATTTGATTAGCTAGTTTCTGCTTTGCTCTTTTTATCGCAACAGAAATATAAAATCTTCTGTTCTCTTCTCTTTATAATCAGCTTTAATGTATTTTACTTCCCATAGTCCATTTTGATGTATTTAATACATTTCATATCATCAGAAATCTTTCAGAAAAGTAAATTAAATTTCCAGATATTGGTTTTCTTGTTGTTGAGGAGTTTCCCTGATACGTGTTTGTCTTGATGAGTCCATTGCTTTTGTATGATGGACATAGAGGAGAGTAGAAAGTTGGTTTTCCGCGACATTCGGTGTATTCGGTATCAGATTTTAGGCTTATGAATGGTCGATTATTTCACATTCTATTATATTATATAATTTCTTTTTACTCAAAATTATCACATTGATGATTATACATAAATTAATAACTTGTCAGACCTTTGAAATTATTTATAAGACACTAGGGTTTCCTATTCAGATTTTTGAAATTCATTATGAGAATATTTTACATATCGTAATCAGACAGCGAATAATTCGTTCACGATTTATTCATGAAGCTAAACCTTTTATGATGATTAAAGAGGCCTTACTTTAAAAGGGAATATGTTTAATCGATTTTCTGTCTTCTGACGAATAGTTAGTTACTAGTACATACATCTAGGTGAATAAATCTTTATGGGGGATGCATTGTACTTCCAATTCGTTCCTTATGTCCCGTAATCCTACTTAATTTAAACTCAGAAGAATTTTCCCTTTATATAAAATCTCTTAAAGTGAAACAATAATTAGTCTTAAATTATCTCGATTGAGCATCGAGCTAAACGGTTACTAAGTCGTCCTAGTGACCTTCCGGAAATGACTCATTAACTAGATGCGCATTATGATAGAAATTAGTCGAGGGGTTAGTTTCCTTATCTAGTGTTCACTTATAGATTTTAGGGATTACGTTTCGCATTCAAACAGATCGAAAAGTATTTGCATGTTTACTGTAGAACCATTCTTAAAAGAAGAGGTTTTTTATCTTCTGTCACTCACAATTCAGTTATAGAGCTAACTTTTCTTTTTTATTTATAAATTTTTCTTAAATTCAACACTATCGGTGTATATTCTTTTGATTATATCTGAGATTTATCTCCTAATATTTATAAGTTGGAAAATTTTTTTCCATGTCTTTTCTAAAAATTTTACTTTTCCTATGAGAAGACTCTCCCTTTCATGAAATGGGGACATTAATTATATTATTAGCGGTTTTATTCGGAATATATCTTCCTACAATCAGCTATACCTTAGAAAGATTTCTTCATTAGATCTATTCTGGCATTCGGTTGTTGTTTCAGAAAATTTCCGTACTTGCCTGGAATTGATAATCATATTGTAATTTCATCTTGACCTCCAGTAGTAATTATCTTTTGAATGATCGGGTGCTCACTGTTCTTCTGGTATCATATCCATTGTCTCCTTGTTGATTACCTCTACCGTGATTTCGCAAGACTATTGTGTAATACGATATTAGCTTCTCCTTTCATAACATTTCTTCCAAGAATTCCAAAACATAATATTTTTACAATAATAGAATTAAATGACAATACCTTTGAAAATTCAAGTTATGTATTTATTAAATATTGAGAGCTTGAGTAATGCTTAAAATATGAGTAACATCGTCAGTAATTATAAGTTTCACAACTGAAATAGAACTAGGTATGGAAAGTAAAGAAGGTGAAGGTGACCCTCGGCTATTAGTGTATCCACAGATATAAATATGTATATCCATGGACTAAGATAGAAAATTTCGTTAGATATGTTTCAAATCATCGGTTGCTTCGGACCGCAGAGAAGTAAACAATTGTGTGGACAGAAAATGAGATATTTATGCATACTTTACGAATCTGTACTTAATAATAAAGACTAGAATAAATTTTAGCATAAAGGGTGAGAAAAATTTAAATTAGAAAAACTGTGCAGTCTTTGAACATTATATTAGTGTTGCCATTGAAGAGTTTTTCCTCATGTACGAGAAATATTTTCTCCAAGTATCACTCGAAGAAGTCTTATGTTCTATGGAAATTATTTTGAAAGTTAAAATAATATTTAGCGAACAGAACTAATTCTAGGTTTGAGAAATATGGAAGCATTTTTGTCCAGCTTTCTAAATATGGAGATCTGATTGCTTTTATTAAGGTAATTGAAATTTTATTCAATCATAAGAAGATAGATATAATATTGGATATCGATAATTAGTAAAAATATATACACCGATAATTTTCGGTGTGTATTAATATAGTATAGTGTATGAGTTATAATTTATTGGTATCAAATTGGAAAAATACCTTAAGATGTTTTGTGAGAACAATTTGGGAGATGAGAGAAATGTGATAAGGCTCTAGGACAAGCACATTTAGAAAATATCGACCTGTCATTTACTTCCAAACAACAAAAACTTCTTTCATGAAAAAAGAAAATACGGCAATTATCACATTAATAGTTTACTCGGGGCTCTAAGAAAAAACTAAACTACAAAATACCATTTATTTTCCTTAAATTCTTCATCTGTCATATCCATGAGGTCTTTCCCTTCTTACAAGTAGGCCTATTTAAGTGGGTAAAAGGATGTATGTGCAAGGGAGAGGGATTTTGGTGAAAGAGAGAAGAACCGTAGATAAGCGTAGCAAAGGAGAGTTGGGAGGCATGGAAAGAAGAATGTGTCCAGTTTGGAATGCGTGACGATCTGGTGTGTCCAGTGGAACGACTTGTGCTACTGCCGTAGAGTAATTCTCACGCTCTCTCAGTTCCTTCTTCTGGATCCTCACGGATCTTCCTTAGCAAATGATCATCATACGTGTAAACGAAGCGGAATAAAATAATGAGAGTCTTTTAAGATATATCTTATTGTATAATACAACAGTAGTTGAAAGGTGAAATATGGCATCTGACTCTTCTTTAGAGAAGTAAAATATTTCAAGCAGTTGATTATGGGTGAATTTCTCGACTTCTCTCGGTATTACGTAAGAAGGCCAAGTTGACTTTGAATCTTCGCAATACAGCGTCTTTCAGAATCACTGTCCTATTTATCTGGAGTAAAATCCATAAAATCTCGTTTCCCCTGATATCTATTTTGTAATGAAAAAATAGAGGAGTTATCAGATTTGAAAAGGGTTAAAATTGTCTAATTTTTGGTGAGAATCTCGATTATTATGATTGAAATATAGTTTCATGAAAAGAGGGTTCTGAGAAGGCTTCAGGCTATCTTATGATAGAAAGAGTAACTAGAAAACTTGCTGCATTAACTCAGGCATATGTAACTACGAGATCCTCAGAATAGATTGCATGGAAAATCGGGAGGCGTAGGCGTTCTACATCGGATTGAATGTCTGTCGTTACTGAATTTTTTATATATCAGCCATAATTAAAAGCCAAGAAATATAAATTTCTCGATTTATGTTTACCTCAGGAAGACTGTACGGCGTAATAACCGATATACTATCATTAAGTATTTACTGGAAAATTCAAGCGACCAATGGCTGATTTACTCTCGATAAGTGGTAATTATGCCTTTTATCGTAGCGTCCATTGTCTAAGCGGAGAGGAATTTGACATTTCAAGGATATGAATCCTTTCAAGCGCTTTTTTAAGACGACTCATAATAGTTTCGTAACCTGAGGTAGAAGCCGATAAAAACTTTCGTTGTTGACATGGAAGTCATTAGATCTTCGTTTTCTCTCTCTCCGTCATTGCATCACAGCGAATCGTGAGCATTTTTTGCTTATTTAGCTTCTAAACTATTTTCTTCCCCCGTATGCATAGTTTTTTCGAGGAATGTCCTCTGAATCGCCATTTACATCAGCTTTCCCAAAGCGCGCAGCTGTTAACGCTCTCCCCCGACTATTGTCGTAATACGTGTACTTTTTCAGGAAGAAAGATCCTATCGCGAAGTCGAAAGAAATCACCTGTCTCATTAAGAGTACGCACGTCATTACCCATTTCATTATCAGCCTTAAATCAAAGGCATAATTGAGATTTATGGAATATTTGGATGATATTGCGAAAGAATGCGTCATTCGTGCTCTTCATGGTCGGATGAAGAAGTTGATCATGCATCGTGAGACAGATTCACGAAGGAAGTAAGGTAAAAGACTATTGTTCGATTGCAGCGAAGAGTAGTAATTTAACGAAACAATGTCGTGAAGCTGGCTAGAGCAATTGCTTTTTCCTTAGAGTTATCGCTACAATTATGAAAATGTTCCACTTCCGGTCAAACTTATGCAACGGCGGGACTTTTCAAGTCTCTTAATGGGAACATAAATTGAATCACGCGGAATTCCGAAGCAGAGAACAATAATAAAATGCTTAAGAACGTTTCAGAAGACCTACACCTGAGTTAGTTAAATTCGGATACCGTCCTTTGAAGTAAGACGTTATGTCGTTTTTATGGGTGGAGGAGAATTCCACCACTCAGTGGAGACCCTCTTAATATCACAAAAATTTAGATACGAATTCAAGCTTGCTGGAGGTAAAATGAGTAATTTGAGTGGCGTAACAAATTTCCGAAGGAACGCGATAATTTCTGACAAAGAACATACAAAAGAATTCTTAAGTAAGCTGGGATTCTTACCAGGCGCAGTAGTTTCACATGTTTTCTGTTCTATGATATGGTTTTTTATTTCTATGGTGTTTTATTCAATGTCCCGCAACTCTTTAGATAGTTTGAAGAGTTTTGTCGCAGTTCCATGCTTTAGCAGACTGAACCTAATTATAAGTGAAACTTTGAATGGAAAATGCAGTGGTTCAAGAGTATTAGAAAGGGTAGAAAGGATGTTTAATAAAATGATGTTTTCCGAAATGCCTCCACCAACTACGCGTAAAACTGATGAGCAACTTAAAGTAAATTAACGTCATGTAAAACACTATCAAACTTATGTCAAATGCACAACATTTTAGGTGGAAAAGTAGATACTATTTCAGATCAAAGGTTAATTTCATGTTCTTCAGATTCTTTTTCTTTTTGTTTAATATTTTCAGGACACATTGGCTCTGTAATAGATGTTTTTGGACCTTTTATTTGGTCTTTGTGATATTGCTATTCAGGATATTGCTATCTAGCTATAATAACAAATGGAAAATTCTCCATTTTCTAAAAAGTCCTCATTAAAATTTTAATATTCTAGAATTGTTATTATTTTCTTGCTACTAGGCCTTGTTTACGAAATAAAGTGAGTAAGAGATTCAGGAAATCTTTTTGATAGGAGCACTATTTCATGGTGAATAACTGATATTGATATGATGTGGAAACTGAAAATCGTAAAGATTTAACGTAAGAGTGTATTAGTGATATACTGATAAGAAAATTATAATTTACGCTTACTTTTTTTAGGTATATGTATATAGACGTAAGGAATTCTTTTCAACTTTGAACGTCTGTTTCATTTATTTGATTTTGTGCTGACTAGATTGATAGGCGAGTAAATTCTATTATGATAAAGCTCTAAGTTTTTTTCTTACACATCAGTCTTTTGAATCTACTTACAACTAAGAGTACGTTTATATTCACTCTCAAGATCTAGATTATTAATAGTTTTATATTCATTAACTTATTAGTTCGATTTCAGTTGAAAATGATACTGCGATATATTAATAAAGAAACACCTTAGCCGTTACATACAGGTTTTTATTAACTAAAGGAATAAATGAGTGAGAAAGGCGTATTTTGATTACCATAATAATGAAGACAAACCTATAGCTTAGAAAATCACTTCAGTATTACATTGTTTATAGTATATTAGGCAGCTAATATATTCCACTTGTAGAGGTAGAAAGAAATACTAAAGGTGATACATAAAATATGAAATATTTTTGCTTATTAATTATTTGAAAAGAGGAATTTTCATAATAGATGTATCGGTAAACTATTGAGCTAGAATGTTTGGTACCAGGATAGCTGAGGCAAGCAGTGCTAACTGAAGACGAATTCTGTGAATTGAATGCAAGTGTGAGGATGAGGATGGGTGAGGAGAATCGACACAGTCAAGATCAGCCGTCCTCCACCGACCGAACAGGGTATTTCCAAAGGATACCTTGACCTACTCCAATGGTAGACGAATTCAGGTGGCCGGCTGATTCCCCGAATAGCAGATTAGAGGGGCGTTTGTTTTACTTATGCTCGGGGTGTGCGCAGGAGAAACAAGCAAAAGAATTAAAATATAGAAGGAACAAAATCTACAGGTGAAGTAGGATGATAGCAGAAGGGATAAATTTTGTTTATAATATATATATTTTTTACTTATATTTTTACAGTACCGAGTGCAAATGTGCTTCCGTCATTAGAAAACAATCGCCTCTGTTTTAATTTTCTAAATTTTCTCTTTAGACTTGAAATTCCACATTTTAAGCGTTTATTATAGTTCCGTAACACAACGTCCGCTCAAACCGGTATTAACTGTCGACTCTTGCCTTCATGTTATTTATCTTAGAGTCAATTATAGCCTCATTACATCAATTGTAACAAGCACATGCGATTCGTCGTTTTGTACATCTCAAGTTTAACGTGTTTGTTGGAAGTCTCGAATACTTCATTCATCAAAGCCATCTTTTAATTGTTACATGCAATAATAGCTCTAAATTATAAGAGATTCGAAAAGCTATCCATAAGCTGAATGAAATAGCTACCGAAAAGCGCGTTGGATCATTCTAAGAAGGTCAGTAATCTGTGGTTTCATTTCTCCAATCGGGGAAGAAACCCGATGTTTCATTGACGTATTCAGATCATTTTAAGGTTATTCGATCCCTTTTGGATGTTTTCCAGGTATTTTATACGGAAAGTTTATTCATAATTGTTAGAATAGAAATTTTTTGATATTGCGATTATTTTTTATTACTTCTAATTCGGGATTTGGAAAGATTATTATTTTATTGGCTAGATATGTTATTCATTCAGGTCTATTCAGACAATTTATCGGTAATAGAATTAGAATATTATGAATATGAATAATATTCATTGCAAAGTTTTGATCGTCTCATATTTTATGGCGGAGGCGATGTGTTACAAATATTGAACTTAAAATTATTTAATTTGAATTGATTAACTGATCTCAGACTAAAGGAATATGTAGTAGTACAAATGTTGATTAAAGTTATTTAGTTACTTTTATTTTCATTACTTTTTGTGTCGTTCTTCGGTATTTTACATGAAATTTTATGGTACATTTGAAATACGATAATATATCAAATGTATCATTTGATACGACTTATTTACCAACCGGCATGACTATGATTAAGAAATTACCTGTATTCAATAGATTAAATTTCCTGACCATAAATTTTAATGTGGTGTCAGCGGATGACGACGATAATCAGGAGACGGAGAAAATGCAAGCCCCAGTTTGAGAAATTTCATGGAAATAAACGGACCAATCATCTTGCATCGAATCAAATATATCTGGTCAGTTAAATTCCAAATTCAAAGAATTTAGTCAAGTTGTTTGAAGAAAAAAATACACGATTTGGTCATCACGTTTAATCTTAAATTACTGCATATTCAGCTCAATGCTTTGCGTATATTACTGCTCGACCAGTGACCAAATATGTCTCTTTAATACCTTAGTTTGCCGTCGAAATAGCCAAGGTATACATCATGATACAACCGCTCCTGTTTATAGGATTCTATGCGAATATATTAATGCCAATCAGTGATAAGATATAGAATAGATGGACGAATGCTGCACGTGAAGGAGTCTTCCAGAAGGGAGGGAAGCAGAGCAGTGTGAGGGTGGAGTGGTAGGAGGAGCGGTGGAAGCGGATTAAGTCATTACTCCGTAGCAATGAGGCTCTGAATGAAGCATTCTGGGCACGCACCCTCTCCGCCTCCTTCCGCCCCGCCCCCGCACGGCCCCTCGAACCGCCCCAGGCCGACCCGACTCAACGGAGGCTACTTTTTGTTTTGAATATCTCCGTATCTAGATTTGAGCAGATTGTTTCGAAACACGATTCGAATCTCTCTTTTCCCATCCGTCCTCTTTCTTTCGGTAGCTATCGTGTCCCTCAGCTATCAATCCCAATTTTGTGTTTTTCATCCTGAATCTCTCATTTTTCTCTTCGGTTCATCCAGGTTAATTCTCTCTACTCAGCGAAGCGGAGGTCTTGCGGGCTTTTCTGCATCGCGATGCAGTTCTTTTATGTTTTAACGGTGATATCTGTAGTACTATTGTTAAAAAGTTACGACATCTAATCTACATTTCGCATAAGGTCCCCCTTATGGGGACCGGGAATCGAACCCGGGGCACGTTTCACTATAGGCAAACGCGTTGTCCCCTTCAATATAATGGAAATCCACTGATATTAGAATCTTTTTTCAGTCAGTGTTATAGGTTTTTGGCTCGTGAAAATTCATTGCTTAGATATGAATAAAACTGGCATTCAAATTCCGCTCTCTATTTCAAAAAGCGACCGGTTGCAACACACTACGTCGCATCACTTGGTCGAATGGTCCACGATGAGGTATAGAATGCTTAATTTATCTCGGAGTCAGATTATTTTATTTCTCATTCTCATTTATTACTTTAAATTAAAATTAAACTTTAAATAGTCCGCTTCAGTGCAACTGGCGGTTAATTTTTTGTTCTTCATACGATTTCGATATGAGATGTTTTAAGTATAGGCAAAAACCAATTCAGGTGCCCTCTGAGGTTCATCATCATTAAATACCACATAAACTGGTTATTTGCTCGTAAATACTTGTGTGTTTTTCCCTTTAGTGTAAAATATAACGATAAACGCCTAGACGAAGGAAGCTAAAAGAACGCGTGTTCTAATTATGTTTCCATTGATCCTAATAGGTTGATTTTTCGTATGATTTATTAAGAATGCGCAAAATGTTAAGTATTTGTTATTTTCAGAGAGCAGTTTATTCAGTGGGCTGCCTTACGCAATTAATCGTTTACGATGACATTGTCTACTATTTCGTTACTAGTTATCTGGTTCTTTATCCCTTTAAAGAATTTAAAAAATAAAAGTACCAAATGAATTTGCAGTAGATCAATCAGAAGGAATAATAAAAGTAATAAATTATTTTTAACTTAGTAATATCGGGTTTTGAAGGAAACTCAGCCAGAAATGGGATTTTCAATATCCTTAGCTATACGTCAGTGTATCTAGCTGAGTAGGTTGTTTGCTATGTTAGAAAAAATTAATCATGCAAATTAGATAAGTTAGCTATTGCCTAAAACGATTTAGCTGTTTATTAGGTAAGTTAGTTATTACTAAGAGTAACAAAGTTATTTCATTAAATATTCATGATAAGGCAGTGTAACGTTTAGGACGCTAAAATGATCATCAATATGAGTCAGTATAGTATGTCAAATGTGGGCTGGTATAAATTTAAAGATAGGAAGGGTTCGTTGTAGAAACTCAGTCAGGAAGAATTTAGTCTGGTTACATTTCATTTAAGACCGATAGAATCTCTCTTACGCCACGTCTGATGATTGAAGGGCTGACATTGAGTTCAAAATTGTGCTATTATGTTAAAATATCAGCTAAATCATCTTTTCTCATAAATTCGTTAACTATTAATGATTTAAAAGATACTGGATAGAAGTTTAATTTTTGTATTGATGAATACTCGTATATCTTATCTACTTCTTCTTTTTGTTCATCGGTATTCATATGCATCAATTACTACCAATTTTTAGTATAGTCTGTAATGTGAACGATCTCTAACATCCAAGCTAGGATGTTAGAGTTCGTAAGTATAAAATGTAGAAAACCCCCCGGACAATTGAAATCTTAGATCATGGTTAGTTTTCCTACAGCTCAGTTACATTATTTCCTCTCATCTCTTGTCTCAGATGTTGCATTTTCTCTATAAAACTCCCAAGAAATCGACGAAAGCAAATCATATGAGTCATGACAGAATATTCAGTTATAGAGAGACTGATAATTGAAAATGTGACTCAAATGAAGTTTGCTCTATAAACATTAGATTACTAAAATATAACGAATAAAAAATTAATTAGAAATACTTCTGCAAGCAGTCCATAAATCAAAAGCACACAGTTTTTCGTCGTAGTTGCTGCAGTCTATCTTTATCTTTGGCTCTTAAATGTAATTTAAGAAGCATTAAGAGAATGTTACAAATGAATTTATCTGTTAACACTTGAATCCGTTAATATCCGGAATATTATCACGAATAACAATAATCATTCTCTGAATTGAATCGGTAATGTTGATTAGAATTCAAGATTGGAATTGGTACCGATTCGGAGAATCATAATATAAATAAACGTGAATGTCGATTTCTTTGATTTTACACACTTTTACGGCTATTGTATAAATTTAACTTTTATTGTATAATTTAACTCTGTGGATATTGAATAGCAATCCAATATCCACAGAAATCGTCCCTGATTGAGCCTCACTAAATTAGACTCCTTATCCCCTTAGTCAGTTGTTTGCCTGTCCTTTCTCTATCTTTCCTCTTCTTCAAACGCACCGCATCAAAGAACGAGGATCGATTTAGCTCTTCCGTAGGTTCGTGATTCGAAGCCTCAATGGGCGGATTCAATTGCCGAGGCTTTCTATCCATTGTCATGGTTAAGACTACTTTCCACCGATGTTGAGAAGGTGAAGGGGAGAAAAAAGGGAAGGACGAGTTTCCCCGTCGAATCTTTTCATGTCGGTTTAAAAACCTCATCGTGTAATGAGCCAAGTCTCTCCATTTTTTTATGCCCCAGTCAGAATGACGCAAAGGCGTTGAATAATGTATTATCCATCCCATATATCAATCATAAGACGTTCTCCAGCCGGTGTTTTTCGACCTTTTCATTGTTTATATTATTTTAAATTGGTAGCGTTTAAAGTTTTTGTCGCGGTAATCTCAGGAAGCATTAATTCGGTGAGGCGTGTATCGCTTTATGTTCGGAGGGAGTGCTGCGTGGGCTTTTACTCGTCTCGGAGGGCGTTTTTATTGTCTCGCCAGTGAGTACGTATTCTTCGAGATCGTAATATCTGGAATTTATGAAAGGACCGACTGCCTCTGCCGTCGTAAGTTTTACGAAGAGTCGGTTTCTAAAAGTTTAAAACTGCCGACAAAATGGAGAAATCGCTCTGGTTCGATCAAGTTGTATTTCGTGGGCGTGAATTGTTGCTGCTCACGCTGGTGAAAGTGTCTTTTTAGTGACGTCTTGGAACGCTTCAATGAGGATTTTTGAGAACATTATTCTAGAAGTAAGCATTACTTTTTATCCTCTCTAGAGAAAGAAATAAAAATCTACTTGTGAACACATAGACGTTGCTCGAATTCAGGGAATTAATTCACGGAGGTGGCCTCCATTTTTTTTGTTTCATAATGAGAAATGATTTTCTGCTGATAAAGTAACTTTAATTTGAATGAATGTTAAAGTTATTAAATAGGCGGTTAATTATACCTAATAAATTTAATTAACGTTAGTAATTTATTTTAATTAGCAAACAAACCATTTGCGAGTATCTTCTATATTTTTTAGAGGAATAATTTTCGTTAGTCCGAGATCTGTTGTATGTATTATGTATGATCCTTTTTGTTCACAGTAATATAGTAATTATTATATAGGAGTAAAAAACGCTGTCATATTCCAAAATCATTCCAAACGACTAGTTAATATAAGTCGAACGAAATTCATTAAAATTTGACATATTAAAATACAAATGGGAATATGAAATGATGCTTATCATGCAGGATAGCGTTTTTCCGAAAGAATTGGTCTTAAGTCGATAGACTATTGGTTGAGAGCTGCCTGCGTACACATATATTCAAGCCTTCACTGTTATCTTAATAGTAAATATTTATCCTTTTGCAAATCTTTGCTATTCGGGTATTGAGATTTTTATTAATTCTTGAGAAGTATAAAATGCATCGCTATTATTTATTTATTATCAATGTCTTAGTGAATATATGATGACTTATAACATGCGGTCATGTTCACTTTTTCTGTTTCTTGGAGATAGGAAACCAGGACAGATAAATACCATATTATTTGTCTCCATAATAGTGAACTGATGTAAAGCTTATGTTAGTGGTGCAGTCATATTCTAGAATTATTTATTCTTTCGGGAAAGAAAATAATATCTGAAAATTTCTTAATTACTATGAAGTTTAATTTTGATCAGTATTTTAAAATTCATTATCTTTAGGAAGTCGCATGGTTGCGTGATTTTTATGGATACTTTGCTGAATTATTCTTAAAATATATGTCCTCAAAAATATTTAATCGATGTCTCAAATAGGCTAAAATCATGTAGTTATTATTACCTGCTCATAGCTAGAATATTCCACTTAGAATATGTACGGGACTAATATGGTTGGGACTCATACGGAAGAGGAATTTATTAAGCAGCAAATACTACTGCCTATACTAAAATATTACTGCCTTTATGCGATTGATAAAACTTCTTTGAAGTTGCGATACTATGATTTTATGGAGGGAATATTTTATTCAGGTTTAAGAAATAATGTTGTCTTAAAGATTGGGATGATAAAATTCTGTGAGTAAACTCGCGTGGATTTTAGCTATAATTTTTTATGTTACGACAGTTGTATCTATCATAGTAAGCCGCCTATCGGAATGTTGCTGTAGATTCAGCAAGCTTACATGCAATGTCCTTTGCTCATTGTTATGGTAAATATTTCGTGGAAAGATTGAGTCATTAAAGCAGTTGTCATTACATCTATCTCACTTTTTTTTATGCTCATTGTCGGATCCCCTGAAGTTGCAGAGAGATTTCACAATACGTCTTTATTTAAATTTATTTACTTTTCGCAACTAGAATCCGATTTTTCATCTTTCGAGGAAGTAAGAAAGACCTTCAGTTACGCTTGATGTTCGATCGTAGCAATTTTTCAGAAAACACACTTGTGTTTAATACAGAAGAGAATGGAAAATTAGAGTGTTGCAAGAGATATTAACTAATCAATAATTAACTTTTTGCTCATATCCTAATATATAAGTGATTTGAAAATCATTTCTAGCTTAAAATAACCTCCATAAGCAGCAATGGAGATAATTGTTTTCCGCGTAGAAACAATTCGTAACGGAGTCTCTCTTTGGAGCAGCCCATCCGTGTTTACGTTTGCGGAGTTAACTAAGGCAATTTGACCCCAAATACTCCTCAAGTCGAAATCCAAAACGAGGCACGTGCTCGTGTAATTTCCCTGGTAGTCACGAATCCTCATTCATTCCTCGAAAGGTACCGACAAAGACTCAAGGACATTGAACCAAAGCTTTCTACAAGCTCACGACTGGAACAAATAAACAAACAATATCGGATAGAGGTTTTGCAATTTTTCTCCTCCACATGAATTTAGATTTTGAATTAATCTCTATAGAAAAAACTGCGAAGAGCGATTCAAGCTTTCAACGTTGAGGACTTCTAATCTCTAAAAGGAAAGGTTATTCGATTTGATTATTTTTTTGAGGCAACTTATAATAACATTATACTTTCCAGCGTAACCAGATAACATTTTCTAGCTTAACGCAAGGTAAGATGTTTTTGATAATTTCTCTTCAGGATATTTATTAAATGAGCTAGGTTTCACTACTCAACAATGATTTTAGGGTCTGATGGTCTGCAAAGAAATCCATCTCGTTTAGAATAAATTTAGTGAAATTTCTAATAGCCTTTTCTTGGCAAAATTCAAAAAGGTCTTTGAGACAAGAAAATAGTTTAATAGTAATAGTATAATAGGTTAAGAGGGAGAGTAAACTTTCCATATAAAAGGGGATTGGGATTGAATTATTATCCTATTAGTAAAGAATACCTCATAAGAAAAGCTGGAACTACTGATTTATTACTAAATCATTTACTCGAAAGCTTTACTCCATGATAAATGACGCCATGCTCATTACCGTCTAGATTAACTGCTCTCAATATTTCCGTAAAATCCTAATGAAGAAGGAATTCTGCACTGTCGATTAAAAAATAAAGTATTACTCCATATAACATCGTTATTTTGTGAAATTTTTATGCGAGAAATCGGTTATGTTTGAAATATTTCCAAATTATGAAGATCGTTATCTTGCTCTCTCGGTACAATGGGTATTTTCAATTACGATGAGTGGATCGCGTAATACAGATTTATATATCTACTCCTTAAGTATGTTCTTCTGGGAGAGAATGATACGAAGCTCTTCTGTTATTTTAATAATGATGTAATGCACTGCGGTGTTAATTATTTGCTCAGGGTTAGAAAATCTAATCAAAAGAATATTATATATCATCAGAAATCTCGAAGAGTAAAATCAGTTGGAAATAATTGGTCTTACACATCTATTACGATGGGATATCATATTCATCTTAGTACATATAGATAAATGTGTGATGCATAATGGTTATAAAGACAATATCCCCAATAAATAGTTTTGCTCTTAGCGAAGTTACTCGCTCTGCAATTAACTGTTGAGATTCTATTCTTCCAGATAAACTTTTTATTCCCCATCCTTCGCATATGTCCATGGTCGAAGAATGTAAGTGGCAGGAGTCTTTCCCTCATTTACGTACAGTTTAAGTGGAAGTGCGTTCTTACGTTATCCTCCACTTGATTTGGAAAGAAGCCATGTTCACCTGTTATATAAACCTTGCCAACCAATCGGAACTTTCACGTCAAACAAGCTAGATTCACCAGAAAAGTATAAGTCTGCATAAATAGTTTATTTAAGTAGATGTAAATGAGGGCTCTAACGTGGAGATGGAAAAGGTTTGCATTGTGATAAGGATCACCGAAGATTCTTGGATTAGACGAATCCGATAGATCACATTTAAATATGGAATTGAAGTCCGATTGCTATTTCTGTGGAGAAGGATAACGGAGAGTACTGAAGAGAAAGTCAGGGAATACAGTAAACATACTAACGACTGACTAAAATATTTCTAAGAACTCGTGAAAAAGACTGAGGCTTTTTGAGGATGTAATATTATAGTAACTTGTTTATGTGTATGGATAAGTGCAACATTTACTCATTCACATTAGTATTTGAAGCCATTAATTTCTGTGGTAACAAATATTAAAGCAAGAAATAATTATGTAGAGATAAATGATGAGTTCAGTGAAAGATTCATGAAAAATATTTTTTAAGTATATGATAAAGGAATTAGGTTTCAGAAGAAAGCATAAGAATTAGAAATGTATTGTTAAAGTAATGGCGTTAGACGATTGAATCAGATAGAGGAGATGGATTGGAAAGGTGGAGTCAAAAGCTGTTTGGGTCCGAGACCCGAAACAACTATTTTTGGAAAACGCATTCCAACCTGTCCAACTGTCAGGAAACCCTGAGAGATAATCTGCAGATTTTATGGCTTCATAGTGATGCTGGGCCTTCCACATAATGGAAGGATCCTTTTTTATAATTATTGAAAACTCGGATTTCTCGTTGTAAAGAAACAGCGATTGCCGTAGGAGATACTCGAAGGATAGAATGTTGATACAGTCAAGCAATGCGAAGGTAAAGAATATTTCATTATTTCACGGAATACATTACTACGATATTAGAATATTTACGCGTCTGAATATTAACACATTTCCCCTTTTTGGAACGCTACTCTGTAATTGATATTTTAAGCCCTCTAAACTTGTGTTTCGCTTCATCTTGAATAGCCTCTCCTTCGGTAGCAGTCCTCCAATCAAAATCTGCGTTACGCACTTTCATCCTCCAGCAGTGATATATATTCTTTTCTGATTGTATTTAATACTTTCTCATTTATATTCTTGTCCGCCCAACCTATACCACCTGTTGTATGCCACACCCACGTTTCCCGAAGGCCCCCAATCCACGCGCGTTCACTTCCATCGTTCTACATACACGTCGAATGCTGATACACCTATAAAAAGGAGAAAATATATTTTCCGACTGATAAGTAATAGGTGTGATAACAGCATATTTACGATGCATGAATTTTTTATTAGGGTGGCTGTATCTTAATGGCGACTGGTAGCTACTACCATTGGCAGCTACTTACGAAAGTGTAGGAACCGCTGAGATATAAGAGGATCTTGCAAGGTGTACGGAAGGAAAACTCGCGTCATTTTAGGTTAATGGGAGGCAGAAAAAGACGGTAGATTAGGGTAATTGAGTAAATGATTCCAACTGGAAAATTTTCATTCATATATGTATATATGCACGTGTAATAAATGAAAAAGGGCGATTTTATTGCGAAATTCTCCATATCCGCCCAGAATGAGAAAATAGAACATTTCATATTTCATCTCTGAATAAATGTCCAGTTTCATCTCTGAATTCCGCTTTATCAGTAAATCCACTCTTCTTTAGAGTTTCCCATAAAGTTTTGACGGCAGATTTCAAATTATATTACCCCGAATAAAAGACACGATGACAGCTGTAATATTACTTCTCAATCTTATGCCTTTTTGAACACGTAAGCCGAAGTTATGGCAGGAATATAGGATCCCCAACAAGAGCCAATTTTATTTCTGGAACAAGCACTACATTCTCAAAAACCGTTGATGTTCACGGAATGAAGTGGCTAGTCATAGGCCCTTGTCTCGAAAATTGGGTTCTCCGAAAAAAAGATCGAGAGCTGACTTCCCGTGATGGACATGTAGCGATAGCCGGCTTTGGAAAAAAAGACGTGTTGGACCACGGGCGTTACCAAACCTTCCCCTGAACACGGTGTGGTGTTCTCCATCGAACAAAAGAATGCGAGGAATTATTAGATAATCTTTACGGAGCAATAACTTGGAGGATGAATTATGTAAAGGGGGCGTTTTTTTCCTCAAAAGGATTCCCGAATTCTCTTTCTTCTTCTCAGGAGGCTCTTACCTTTCCTCGAAAATTTCAACCTTAATCACAACGATTCTTTAGTTAATCTGGGCTAAGGATTATCCCGTTCCACGTAATGATTTTTCGCTTTAGTTTTGCTACGCTAAATGTGTTGGTAACGAGGGAATTGTGTGTAAATGACAAATAAAATGGAGCATAGCATATTTTATCAGCTAGTAAAGACAATAGAATATCTTTAATTTTGCCTGATTTATCAACTCTCTCATTTTTCAAAATTTCATCTATACTTATTGATGCCACAGTGATTGATATTATATCTTACTAATACTAGTGAAAGGGGCAGTAGTAGTGCTTCGTCATCTGAGGTTATTTTGCACCTTTCTTAAATTAGATCCTTAGTGGTGTACGAACCCTGGACCGGTTTCACCAAAGGCGAACGATTTACTCATTTGGTTCTCAGGGTAGCTTGGAGCGTCCCTTCCTCCTTATTCTTCATTACTCAAACTAATATACGGATAAGAATTTCAGAATAGCTTGCGAATATTTCCTTATTACTTAATGGGAAACTATTAATCGTTATGACGGGAAAGTCATTATTATAGTAAACGAATATGCTTAGCAGCTTTTCCGCGATATTCCTCACGATCCCAATTAGTCTTGCTATTCTTATACGATTGCACTAAGTTTTATAATATAATATGATTTTGGAATAATAACTTACTAGTAGGATTACTAAGCTTATGATTTGCCCATATTCCCGCATTGCTACCTCATAATCTTGATGAGCCGAATGACAAGTTCTAGACGTCGCTTAATACTTTTCAAAATTTCGGCAGTATCAAATGCAAGGTTCTCCTCCAAGTTAATTGGATAAAATCCCGTTGGAGGATGAGTCTTCGTAACAAAGGTCTCGCTTCCCTTCATCATCCCTCCACGTCCATCCTCTTCCTCATAACCTCCCCCCGCACGCATCCCCCTCACCATTTCAATATCACTGCTGGCTTATACTACCAGTCTCCTGAACAGTGGAGGTTTTTGCTGACCACTTCTCTCGCTGGCCATTACACGTTGACCACACTCTCTCCACATGTGGGCACACATTCCTTGGAACGCGCATTCACCCGGAGGTGGGGTGGTGGTCACGAGGGGGCAAGGCTTGGCCGGAAGGACAAGTTCTAACACTCAGTGAGGAGGAGGGATGGGGTGATAGGGTGGGCGGTGGAACCTGTCCCAACAGCCTCTCCTCATCTGCTCCTCTCCTTCTTCCGGCCTTCCAGAGTGCTCCCGTCGCTGCGTTCCTATTGTCTATATAAAGGGAGGAAAGAGGACGATGGGTGGGGAGGTGACGGGTTCGACGAACGCTCTTCTTCCCAATCGGTTGTCTTGTTTTGAGGAGACTTTTGCCCCTCTCGTTCGATTTTTTCCTCTGCTCCATTCACCCGCGGAAAGGGGGATGAGGAAGGAGAATGGAATGAGGGACGGTAGGAAGGAGACACAAAGAGAAGTGGTTGAGACTCAGGAGTCGCACGTATCGCTTTGAGTTTTTGCAATTAGGGTTCAGGTTTAGAGGAAGTGAGCTATCATTCTAATAGCTTCATTCTTTATCTTGTACCGTGTTTTGTTATTAAAGCTATATCTTTTGTATCATTTCTAATTTTTCTCTTGTGAGCTGGTTGTCCAACTAATTAGCATATCTATGTTATTCTATGCACCAGTGGTCTCTTTTTGGGGGGCATCAATAAGCTATTTTATTCTACTCTATTTTGCATCTTGCCATGCGGCTTATTATATGTTAAAATTAGCTCTAAAAGTCTGATATATCCCAATGGTATTCTATGAGAAAGTCAAGACCCCATATCTGAATTATGAAGCTTTGAGTCTCTTGAAGTTTGAGTCCGATATGTATTTCTTAAAATCTTTTACATTTTACTTAGCGAAAAAGAAATATATATGAGTAATAGAATATTTAAACGATTCATAAAGAAACTACTTTACTCCAATCACTTTGAGTTAGAAAAAAAGAATCAGGAAAGAAAAATCGAATTTAATGCGTTAAAAAGATTGGAAAATTAAAAAAAATGGCTAAACATGGGAGAAAAAACTCAGTATTTGGCGGAGATCTGAGGGAGCTGAATCCTGCGATTGCGTAAGGTGAGAAGGTAGAATAAGAAATATCGTAAGTTAAAAAATCTTGGAAAGAGATGAGCATTTGTGATAGAATTTCTTAAGTAAAAATAGCAAAGTTCGTACTTAGTTTTGAATTTTAGAGGTGAAGTAAATATTGAAAGGAAGAGGAATGGGAAGAAAGGAAGGAAGAAGGATAATGGAGGTAGGATTTGAATACCGAAGGGAATAAAAAGAAAAGGAAACGGAAGAAGGGCATTTATTGAATGATTGGATCCTCCATTGATGAAATTAGACTCCAATGTTCCTTTTATCCAACTGACTTGCAGCGCCCTTGTGACGTATATTTATGGATGAATCTTAAGTGACGAAGGCAATGAGCTAATTCACCTCCATGAACTTAAGATAATCAATAAGAATGAGTTCTTCCGTCAACTTAAATAGTATCATCATCAATATATAATTAGTGAAATCACGTAGTTTAGGCCTACAAGTTGAATTTCTGGGTGTGCTCCTGTTTTATTTTATTAATTTTTATTATTTACTTTGTTTAACGGATAAATTTTGTTACAATAAAAGTAGGATTTATTTCAGAGTCATTTATTGCTTTCTGAATATCAATAAATTAATGAGGTTCTTATTAAAATTTCCTCGAATCAGTTTAACTAATCTCATGATTAGTTTGATGTCGTACCAATTTTAGGGTGATAATTACCATCCGTATCTCTTTGATGATACTTGATGATAAAGAATAATGCAGGAACCATCGAAATATTCTTACCCAACTTTCCTAGTCAGCTGAAAGACTACGTCAATTCTTTGTAAATCTAGTGACGTTTATGTTCGGTTATTTGATCTTCTCTACTGTTATGGTATTCTATACCCAATGTTGGGTGGATAAAGATATTTTGCTTATGTTCTTAAGTTGTTCGTATTGAAAATAACGCTTTGCTTTCCAAAGCTTGAAGTGCGATTAGAGAAAACTATGTGAAAAAGCCTGTAATATTAAGAATTTTAAGTCGTAACATAATTTGGCCTCAAAGACAATGCATGCCTAATGGGGTTTTCATACCTCATTTTGTTAGCCAATGACGATAATCCTATCGGACCGCTCTTTGTCCACCTTCAGACTGAAACCGAATTGCAGATCAAGTAGATTGACAGCGTCGGTAAGTGTCGAGGAGAAAGATGAAGGAAAAAGGAAGGTGGATTCGGACTGAGACCAAAGGGAATGGGAATCATCAGGGTGTGGTTAGCACGAGAGGATTAGTACGCCGGAGACATCAACGCCCGTTCAGACCTTTCTCCCTCTCACTCGATCTCTTTTCTCCAAGTCAGCTTTCGTCTTAGATTTTTCTGGACCGTAGGGTCGCGTATGAATTAGAAGCAAATACGAGGGAAAGGGGTTTCCGTAACGGTGAAGACTCGTTTTACCGTTATCATTCGAAAAAGAATCACCATCGTTACCGGCGTAAAATTGTAATAATTGAAATCGGATGGTGCCGCACTTTGGGATGCGTGATCGGCGTAATATTTCAACGCTACTCTGTTTCAGAGCAAAATCGATGGGTCTTATATATTTTCCGAGACGTTAAGATGGATACTTCACCAGAATGGTGATGATGTGAGGGATCTCCGTCTGTAAATCGTGTTAATCATCACAAATGACATCCGGTGGAAAATGGTGCATTAATTCCTACCCTCACGGCTGCTAATGTATCATAAGGACGGCTAAAAGTTAGAGAAGGCTGATCTAATGATATGGATGAAATAAATTATAAAAGTGGACTCGCATGATTAATTTAATTGGAAACGTTTATATATGAATGTCGACGCATTCCGCGCGTGGAATTATAATTTAAGATGAACGGAAAAGGAAATATAAGCTAGTTAGTTTCATAGCCCGCGAAATTTTGGCAAAATATTTCTCTCTGTTAGGAAAAAAGGGAATATTTCTTTTTTCCCTCTGTAAGAAAAGCATCCTAGCGAACTGTTTAGTAAAAATTTAGGCATTGAAATTTCATTGAATCTGCAATTTGGGAAATATTTTTAAAATCCTTTGGACCACATAATATTAGGTAAAGTAAACACTAACCAGGTTCGATTAACGGTTTTGTATAACTTTTTAAATCTCCGTTTCTCCTTGGACTTGTTGTTAGTACTATACGTGTGCCTCACTTGTTAAGGTCTTACTTGTTGCTTACCCTTTCCTAATCTTATCAGTGCCAATATCTAATTGAAAGGCGAAAGTCGAAACTTTCATAATAAGGAAACTACATGCATATTTCTCTATGATCGAATAAAACAAAAGTACTTCTAAATTGTGCTATGTATTTTTAACAGTTAATATTTTTTAATAAAATAATAAATCTTTCAGATTAGTAGCAATCGAAACCGTTCGTTAACACTGATTCATATTAAGTCTTAGGTCACGGACTCGAAACTTGATTGGGGTATTACTCATGTTCTTTGTAAGATTGTTTCCAATAGACTAAAATTTGTCTTATAAAGACATGATTATTATTATTTTTACGTCTTTTGTAAAAGAGAAACTGTAGCACTTACGGAATTATTGATTTAGCAATGGACATTTTCAAAATGTTTGCGAAAATTTTTCGCAAATCGCAAGCGCGATAACAATAGAAAACCACGAGACTGATCGTTTTTTGTTAGATCAAAACCGAGAATAGGGAAGAATTCATTCCTTCTCTACGCTCTCTGTTTTTCTCGATCAGGTGCGGTTAAATAACACCGCAGGTACTCGACCTTAACCATAAGAGTCTGGAAACCGTGATAGATTCCTAAAAAAAATCCTCTACATAATATCACCAAGTTCGTTAGGTAACGAATTTTTTGCCTCCTACTGAGTTTCACCTTTCATCCGATCTGGGTCTCGTGGCGCACCTGCCGTACTCCAAACATCACTATCTGCCACGCCTCCTTCCCACCGCCACCACCTACACGAGCCTCCTTACACACAAACAAGACACCCGGCTGGAAGGCAGCGTGACAAATCAATCTCTCTCCTCCCACGTTCCACAACTCGATCAATCTTATCCTTTCGAATAATCATTTTTACGATCAATTTACTCGATTTCGAACATCCGGTGATCCCTCGACTTAACCGTTATACATTGTTTAGTCTGTAAAGTCTAGAGTAGGACTTCCTAATTCGTTGTCTGCGAAGTCCTTGCTGCTCGAGAGAGGAATCGCTGGTCCTTAGTTATTTTGTTTCGGAGTTGAAAAGTAAATCAAAAAAATAATAGCAGCAATAGTAAGTGAGTTTGTGTTCAACAATATTCCGTTTTATTGAATAATTTACCATTACTTAGAGAAGGCTGTTTTCCAGTTCTGAAGACGATTACGAATTCACATTTTGTTCTTCTCGCGAAGAATACGAACTGGGAAACACTTTAACGTAAAATGTAATTCTTGTTTGATAAAAAAGATAGTAAACAAGTCTCCTAAAATTAATTTACATTTATTTAACTATCTCTATGGACAAAGGACGACGTATCGTTTTATGGAAAATTTACGTATTGCTCCTCTTTGAACTGAATTAAATTCTAATCTTTAACAGAGATTAAAAATTGACTGATTTATAGTCTTACCGATACTTTTCAGGTTTCTAATCTGTGGAAAGATCTATTTTACATTTCTATAAACATCACAGAAAAAACGATACATTTAAAAAAGATAAATTATTAGTGATTGTTAACTTGCCAAAAGTATAGAAAAAAATTGGAAAACACGGTTATCATAGAATGCATTCCATGAAAGCCAACAGAGCTTATAAAAATTCCCTGTGTATGAAAAATTTAAAAATGATCGTGATTTCCCAAAATGAAGTCCTCCCGTATTTTTATTTAAAATATTCTCACAGTTATTCGAAAGGAGAACAAAGTGACGTCATTCTCTCCAGATTATAGCACGGTTGCATGTATCTCTCAGGGTATCTCGGTCTCTCATCGGGGAATAAGTATTTACTCAACATCCTCACATATTTTTTATTTCGAAGGTAATGAATGCAAAATAAGTTAGGATTGATTAAAAAACTACCCGTAGAACTTTCAAAGTACCCTCATTTTTTTAGTAATGAATAACATTATTGATGATGCTTTTCTCAAATGCTTGTTTCTTAAATCTTAAATCTTTGACCCTCCAGGCTAAAATCCCAATTTTGTTAGCGGCGTCGTTGCTTTAGCGGATAGACTACGTCAAAATTCGATGTGAATAGGAGATCTTCGCCAGTCTAGAGACCTCTTAATTAGCTACATTTCCTGGGACGTTTCATTTCTTTGTTCGAAGAGCAATGTCTGGCGCCATACCATGATATTGATAACCGTTGAACATGATCCGCTCGAAGGCTACATGCTAAAATATTTGTCGATAGCGCCATAAAAGCTCAACCATAGGTCTTTCTTTGAGATGTGTACCTAGAATCGAATGCAAGATAAGGTTTACAAGTTGAAGTTCTAACTCTTCAATGTTTACGTCAATCAAATACGTGAGTCAATACGGTTTCGTTTAAATTAAGCGTTGCGGAAATTCATGTTTAACGAAAGTCATCTTATTGCTGAGCTCTGTTACCGCTTGAATTCTGCCTCTGAGTGTTAGATTAGATATATTGAAATCCAATAGACTCAATTTTATTGTTTTATATAAGATATAGATCGAGTAAGAATGTTTTCTAGTGTGATGGATTCAGATTTCAATGTGAATGGCAAAAGAGTAGATTTCAATAGCAAGAATTATTTGTTTAGGAATCCTTTTAATGAAGAAAGGTAAATATGGTAGAAAAATTGTCTGAGAATTTTATTTTTCTCACTTAAAGTTGAAGAATATAGCTTAGCTATGAAGTAGTTTTAATGGCATAAGATATAAGGAAAAGTAATTACCTATGAATGAATATTGCTGTTAGTGTTTTCTGATCATATAACTTGTTTCCAAACTGTCAAAATACTCAGACATATTGTATTACACAGTAGTATACACACAGGATACTGAAAAAGTTTTGCTTTGAATTTTCTACAGTTGGATTGAATTAAAATCTTATTCAGTTGTTTATGATCTTAACTTCGACACGATCTCTTGCTGATCCTTTGTATGATTTTTCTTAATATGCTATTTTGCTTTAGATGTGAACTTTTCATTGAACACAGTCGAAATGTAGTGAATTTATAACCTAAGTTCTTCGTAACCAATCGGGAAATTGCCAAATAAGCAATAAATACGCTAGTGTTTAATTCTACAAGAAACTTCCTTCCTTGCATTTTTTAAGTAATCGTTGACGATAGAAATTCTCTCTACACAGTACAAAGACTTTGGTTTCAACATCGTTAGACATTAAGTTTCTAAGTGAATACTGCTCTTTTGTGATCGAAATCGTGGTTTTCTTACATTTCTTCATGAAAACTTATTCAGAGGAAGAGAATATATTACGGGGAAAGTAAGTTACACCGATCGTAGGAGGAAGGAACTTAGCGGAGTGAATAATCAATCCATGTCGATTCGCCATATGAGAGAAAACAAAAAATTAAGAAATTATCGAATTCTGTCTTTAACTTTTGTATATTTTCTAACAAATCAGCTGATTAGTTTTTGCAAACATATTCGAACCATACGTTATTACAATTAATCATAATGAAAATGAAAATCTTACAGAATTTTCCAAAGAGTTATTTAATGGAAAGTCTAGCATTATTTGTCAAGACTAATTTGTGAAATAATGTCACGACTGGTATATGAATCAGTATTAACCTGAGTAAAACGAAAATTTATAACTTAGTCGTTGAAGCCATCGGGTTATACAATGTAGGCTTAAGATATACATACAACTGATTGCCCGCTATAACTTTTCAGGGAAAGGATACTTCGCCATATATTTTCCAAATATTTCCTCACTGCCATTATATTAGCCCCACTTTCAATCGCCAACGCTTGGCAGTGCTCGACTATTAGCTCTGTACTCATCAGCTAGTTCTCCGCTCTCTCGTTGTCTCAATGGTTTATTTTCTCTGCCACGCCTCTTATCTCTCAGCAGCGACCGTATACTATACTTTCTCACATCAGAATAGTCACCATAAAATATCAATACTTCCATCGGAATCTATAAATATTGCGCCAATAAGGAATGCATCAAGTGTATGTAGGTTGGGTGGTTTTGCTAGGAAGTAGACAATTCTCTTACAGCACAAGAACTAGATCATGTCCCATCAGGAAATGGAAAAATATTGTTAGAAGGAAATCGTTTTGAGCCACAGATAAAGTTTGAGCGTAATATTCAATTCTACCATTTTCTCCGGAACAAAACGCACCTCAGCGCAAGTAAAACTTGGTAAAGGTAAGGTCAGATAATTTATTGAGGTGTTCGTCAGTAGTAAAGGTTGAATAAAAGCTGTAAAAGTTGATACTTACAGATTTAGTTTTGTCTAAAAAACCAGAAGATGTTATATAATAATATAAGGACCTTACCTGCTGTTTGAATCGCTAAAGTTTGAATTGAAATTGCGGCTCATGACGGTAGCCCCTCGAATCGGATTTTGTGTGGTTTTTGCTGACGTTTTAACGTCGCAATAATTTATTTCGACGTTGATCTGGACCAGTGGTTTTATTGGGGTTGTTCTGTGGGTACGAGACGGGCTTGATTTTAGGAGGGGCTGTAAAATCCCGGTCGTTCACCATTATTACTTACGTTTTATTTAATCTGAATTAGGACCTGGAACCACCCTGCATGCTGCCTATTCGTAGAAGAATGAAATTTGCACATTCTTTTACATATTTGGAGTAAATGTGAGTAATTTCTATTTAATATATTTATGTATATGCGTTTGGAGTTTGATTCCTTTACGAATCAGAACTGTTTAGCTCAACCTTTCCAATATGTAATAGAAATAGAGAGGATACGAGATCCAATATGATTACATGTTGCTAGTGTTAAACTTTCATAAATTAGAATATACATTCAGCTTGCAATGATTGTTATATCATGATCTTCATCGGACATCAGCATTCCATTGTTATAGATTGGAAGATAAACAACTCTCTGAAAGGAAAATTAATAACGAATACAATAGGCAAGAGAGGCCTCAGGGCTGTAATAACTTCGAAGCCGGTCCTGGTCTACTGAGTAAGAAGAGTAATGAATTCAATAGCCAATTGTCATTCTGATATATGCTTGTAAATATCGACCGCTACTTCGTTCATTCCTTTCTCTCGGAGGGAGTCTTAGAATAGCATTCTTAAGCGAACGAGATCCCTCGCTCGTACTTCTTCCTTGTCTTATCTTAGATCCCTTTCTTCCCCGCATCGTACGCCCACGTTTAAAGCAATTAAGATTGGTCACCAGTTGGAGTGGACCTCGTTGATGTGTTACTGGCGGCTTTCGGCCCAGCGTGATATGACTCTGTGACGAGATTTTTTCTTCTCTTCAAAAGAATTTATTTCTCGTTCCTCTCTATACGTGCGTTGTGGAGAGGTAATTTCGGCCGTTGTTTATGGTGATGGCGAAGGCATATTTGCATGTAATTACATTATTTTCGTGTAATTTTGCTGTTCCTCGAAAGAAGCCCGTCCTATCTCTTCTCTCCAAGGCTTTTTAATGAGATTCCTCGATGATCGTTGAAGGTCAAAAACTAATTTATTTGCCACTTTGAATGCAGTTCTCGTCATAAATCATAACTTTGGAATGTTTAGGCGTATTCGAATTAAAAGTTGCTTTTTCAGAATTATAAACTAAAGTTCCTATGACATTGAGTTGAATTATCTATGCTCTGCATAGTGGCAAGTATGAAATTCCATTAAAACTAATTGCATTCAACTGTAGAGATCCATTATTAAATGTTCAAAAAGTTTTCATGGTAAAAAAAGTTCGGTTATAATCTTAAAATATACCTTTTTACTAACTCATTGAAATGGATTTATTAGATTGCATTTTTATTAATAAGAGCTTCCGTTTACAGTTTTAATTATACATACATATCTAAATAGAGAAAGCATCTAAATAAAAAAAGATGCTTGCTTTAAAGGATGTTAATTTTGGTTAAATCAATTTCGAGGTTTTATAGAGCGTGGTTTCAACACGACATGAACAGTTTTGAGCGTAAATCAATGCAGAGGTCGGTGGCTCTTCCAGCGTTCAAAAAGGCCATTCCTTTACTGCTTTAGGCATACGCAAATGAATAAATTACATTTTTTCGATGCTCAATTTATTACGTCAAGTCCCTACAAGGAATTGATGGATAGCAAAGTAAAATAAATTAAAGTATAGTTAAGAAAAGATAGCAATACCCTTGAGAGTGATAGTCCGAGATAAATAAATTTAGAATTTAAGAGATCTTTGGGAAATCGTTGTTATATTTGATGATTTTCAGTAATTTACGGCAAAAGTAAGTAATTTGATCTAATTCGTATATTCATTTCATAATTTTTCATCATCATCAACATCTTTCAACTTTTTGGTATGTTTATGTTTAACTATAATGATTTATCTCACTCAAATACTAAGAGGGAACTTTATTTTATTTTCGAAATGAATATCATATTTTGAGTCTACTTATCTTTCACATCTTTGAGAGAATTTATAGGGTATGAATTATGTAGAGATTAGAAAGTCTTCGTTGTTCTCAGGATGAGATTAACCAACTGATATATGTATAACTACAATCTCTTGCCTTAGAAAATCTCATTGTAGGTGGATACGAGAAAATAATAACAGAGAAAATTTATAAATTGGGTCTGCGTATTGTTGATGCTATGATTAATATGCTTTTATCGCGGGAGTGACCATAAGAATTTATTATTTGTACGATGTTTACAAAAGAATCTCTGAGATAGAGGAACAAAGTTCTTAGAAATGCAGATCGAGCTACCAATTAATTTTCGTACTCAAAACCTTAAGTTTTGAAGACATCACTCCTTGCCGTTAACTTTATTCAAATCACATAAGCCATATTTCGAGATGGAGTTCAGTTTTTAGACTCGTGATAAAAAAGATAAATTATGGGAAAGGCTTCGGACGTGAGAATAATCCCTTCTGTAGAGGAAGGAAATAACGTAAAACATTTCACTCCTGATAAATAACGAAACGGATATAAAAACGTCTCTTAATTTACGGATTTGGTATATGACGCTCTCGAGGCTCGGGGATCTTCGTATTGTGCACCTTTGTTCGCCCGCTATCTAGCTTTATATCAAAGATATGTATCCACGCGTTCCACTGGCACTTTATAATCCAAGCGGTAAGGTCATCTTATTTCGACCTTTAACCCCCGCCACCACCTCCTCTGCTTCTATCCGTCCTTTCCTCTTTTCTCTATCCTTCTCTTTGTTCTGCGCCCTCTTTTCTTTTTAGCACATACACTTGTGATAAATTGCTCATTTTTTACGCTTTTTCTTTTGATATCTCTCTTATAAAACACAATGGGATTTGGAATCTTCTGTACCTTGTGTACAGTGATACGTTCAGAGGCTTGATCAGGGTCTGAAAATTCCTTTTTATCCCTGTTGAATGGCGAAATATCAGTCAGCTTTCTCCTCTGACTGACTCCTCTGAATCTGACTCCGATTGTATATTTTAGAATACTGATCATCTTTATCGCAAATGCTGTGATAAATTTTCTTACATATGTATGGTACAGTTTCATGATTGGGCCATGAAAGGAAGGTAAAATGTCTGGCTTGACCGGGAATAAGTGATATCCATACAAATTCTCAAATCAGGTTCAATATCAAAATGAATAATTGTTAACTAATGAGCTACCGAAAGAAATGGAATAAAATAGAAGAAAAATATAAAGAAATTACAGATATAAGTATACATTGCTCACCTGTTAGGGCTAATCGGAAATGTATTTAATTGTTTTTCCTTTATGGAAATTTCGGTCCTTTCGCTCTCTGAAATGACATATGTTAAAACTCATGCGTAATTTTTGTATAGTACTCCCGAATATCACTCATTCCGAGATCTTAGCCGATCTTTCCCTTTCCTTTAGGTATTCAGTAAACGAACCTATAAAGTACATCCCAAAGATTTTTCTTTTAAATCTTTGAAAGCATTATGAACTATTACAATATTTCTAATTCTTAATAAACGATTTATTGGCTTAAATTTCAGTTTTGACAATCGATAGGATATGAAGGAATAACTTTTTATAACAAAATTCGCGCAATTAAATATGCATTAATTAAAGCTATAGCACTTTAATCGATGTGTTAATTATTTTCTTAATGATATAGATATTTTTACGCAATTTTGATTATTAATTTTTGCCGAAATTTAAGAAATTCACCAAAGCAGATCTATCCTAATAACTGATTATCGATGGTGAATCAACAATTTTCTTGTTAATGTTTGTTGGTGAATTAACAATTGTTGATTGATTGCTTGCCTGTCACTAATTTTTTGCTTTCGTCACTCAGCATAAACAAGTTGCAATTACCGCATTTATCAGCTCAGTAAATGTAAAACGTCTCTCAAGAAAGGCTTCATGAAAACCTCTGTATGCTTATATATGCATTGTGTATTAATTAACATGGATCGCTGAAAGTTAATGATAAAGCTCTTTTGGGGTAGAAGCAGAAACTGGTCAATCTGGTATATTTTCACTTGGTTTCCGGTACGCCTACCATTATTCAGAAGTGGGAAGATACATCCATTTTAACAACTCGATTGTTACCGAATAATCTGACCAATAGATCATTTACTCCAATGGATTTCCTTCCGGTTCATAAACACATCTATAAAAAGTACGAAAATTGGCGAGTGTCTAGGATTGAAATGCAGTCCGACGGAGCCGAGCTTATTTATGACGTCTGCAATGCACTTGCAGTTCCCTTCACCATCCCCGTTTTTATTTCCTCTCACAGCGTAGATGTCCCTCCACTTTGTCCCTCCCGATCTCATAGATGGAGATGGCGCAGTTGATGTCGTGATCCATCCGAGCGTAAATAATATCCTCAGACGTCGGCGATCGTTACCACTACCGGCCATCCGTTTATTAGCGGGTTATTTATCCGTTGCTTCCATTGACCCAAAGGAACCGGTCGTATGAGAGTGCCTCTTATTATTCCCTTCTCCCACGTCTCTCCCCTTTCTTTCTCTCACTCCGCTTCGCCGCCTTCATCTACTCTCGTTTCGCCTTCTTTCATTTCTTTTTCTCTCTTCTTTCTATGCCCATTCCGCATTTTGCCCACCCATGTTTGCTTCGGAGATTTAATTGTTCATCCAGCGTCTTGGTTCCGACTGGACTACGTCCGTTGGCTATATTCAAGTACAATGCCAATACCTTACACCTTTGAGGTATCCTAACGCAGTAGTTTCACCAATTTCATGGTGTTATGGAGAGAATGAGAGTAGGGGGTGATCTATTTTTATGAATTTAAGAAGCTCTTTTATAATTTTTTCTGTCGCTATTTTTCATTTTTATCTTGTATTGTATTAGTTATATTTCCTTTCAAAATTCGTTGAAAAACTTTTTATCTATATGTAACCTGCCAATTTCGCAAAAGATAAGTGCAAAAATCAATTATAAACCTAGATATAAAGATGATATATAAAATGAAAAAACAAACATTCATTAATGCGAATTCATTATTTTGGGAACAATGAAGGGAAAGAAGTCGAAGGTTGGACAAAGCTTCTCTAATGGATGGCTGGAAATGCACATGTAGATCATAATGTTAGTATAATTTTTCACGGTTATTTATTCTTCATTGAATCTATGCAAAGCAAAGGTTTTCAAATTACATTATAACTTTAAACTATCAATTTAAATGCGTTTCCATTTTTACAGACATTAGCTACACTTCTGGTTTACATTGATGGTTTAGCTTGGTCAATGTTCGAAAGATTTTTTTCTTTTATGAAACGAAAAAACTATAACTATTTTATTTCATATTGACCAATGGCGTATAGGATCAAATTTCGCACATAGAGTAAGAACACTCTTTGCTAAAGGTTCATGCTCCTCTTAGCTGTTATTCTTATCCTCCATTTTCAGCCCTTTAACATTCCTCGTTTCAGCACTTTCCTTCCTCAACGTTTTCCTTCCTAAGGCTCACAAACAAACGCCTCTATTATCTTTCCATCTTCTCCTACACATCAGCCATTTCTTCTCTACCGCATGTTTACCTTTTTAACGACTTTCCTTATCCGTTTTTTCTCGCCATCCCACTGAATTCTTCCTCCTTCCGTCTTAATCTCGAGGGTCCCTATCGACAGATGCTCCCCACTGAGATTGCATTCAGTCGCATCCGCCTTTACGGCGCCTATCCGTGTTGACTTCTTTGTTCCCCACCCCACTCCCGTGCAAAAATCCCTTTGTGAATGCGCGCTTCCTCTGGTTATTGGGAGACGCGCTGTCCATCTGCTGCATCAATCGCTGCCTATTCGCGGACTTAGCCTCTTCACCTCCACTCGTAATCACCTTGCGACCTGCAACCGCCTCTGTATTTTTTACTTATGTCCCACGAGGAAATGTTCTTCCAAAAGGACGATATTTTTAAATGGATCGCATCGCATGACATAAAATTTTGTTGGAAAAGTTGATGTTTTCTATTACTCAACAACTGGAAAGCGCTTACGTTATGTAGGGTGTCAAGACGCCTCGGTTTTCCGGTTTTTGTCCCTAGAAGCATTTTTGGGGTATCGTGATACTTAAATATCTCGTTATGAAGCACGACGAACTGGATATATTTACAGTTAGGATGTATCAATCGGTTTAGGGTGTTTCAATGCGTAATTGTTTCTGAATGAATAAAGGAACTCGGAGTCACAAATATTGGCCAGAATCATCTGAAGAAAACTATCTTCATTCTAACATCGATGGGAAGGAAGATTGATTTTTCTGCTCTAGGAATGAATTAAATTCTGATTGGAAAGGCTGAAAAATACTGTATAAGTCTCATCCATATGAGGAATCGTTTCAGTGTTCTAAGTTAAGATATAATGATGATGATACACTTCTTGTGATAAGCCTGAATATTTTTCGGGGGCTATTATCCCTATTTGAGCTACAATCGTAATGGGCAGTAAATTCATATCTCTATTCAACCATTAGTGTTACCTAACAAGGTGTGGATATTAACTAACAGATAAATGTTTCCGGGTTGGCATTACTTCCTTATCAGTTTCATCGGAATATTGAAGAAACAAGAAATTGTGACGCTCAAATTAAAAAAGCAGAAAATTGTACTAAAGTACTGGATAAGCTTAATATTTTTTGTTTCCACATGATTATAAGGTGAGGTTTGCTAATGTCTCATTTTTGAAGTATCATTTTGAAATTTCTTCATGTCATTTTTGTCATACAATGAATTCGGTCTCGATTTTTTTCTTGGTCATCGCCAATAAATTTTAGATATTCCAGCAGTAGAATACTTTGCGCTACCTTTTGATTAATTCGTTTTTCAGTCTAAGAAATCGGTAATACTTTGATACTTCAAAAATATGACTGCCGTTTAATCTAGGTCGGAGTCGTATTTATCGAGAAATAAATATATATCAAGTTTGAAGTAATAGTTTTGTTGCTAATTCCGTTCTAGCTAAGATAAATAACCTTTTACGAAATTGCCTTTGTTACTTTTAGCAGCATCAATATTCAAATAATAGAACATTCGTGGCGAATATATCTCACAATTTTTCGTTTTGCTAATGTAAAACGTCTTGTTTTCGTTGGTCGTTGGTCGGTCTAGTGTAAACAGAAAGAGTTACGGTTGCACAGGAGGAAGATATTTTCTTTTGTCTCCCGTTGGCTTCCTTAGAAGAAATAGTATTTCCTTTCTTTAAAACTTTGAGATTATTAGCCATAAAAACACTACGGCTTTCCAAAATTACCTTCAACCCTTGATTGCTTCCGAGACATTTCGTCTTCTTTTACTTTCCATCGGCGACGTATCTGAAAAAAGACGCGTCTCCATCCCATCTCTGATCCTGAGGAGGGCAGTTAGAAAGCGGACCGGAAACGCTCAGTGAGCTTCGTTCCAGGATATGAGGTGGAACTAGAAAAGGCAGTTGCGTGGACGGTGCGCGGTATACTTGACAAATCGGATATCGATCGTCTAACGTTGACTTTTCTGCCTTTCTTTACGAGTGGGATGCATTCGCAGTGGGGATGAGGAGGTCTTAGGTGGAAAGCGAGCTTTGCGGGCGGTAATTCATTACTATGCGATTCTAAATACTACTGGAGGAGACAGTGGGTTAGCTGTCTCCCGAAGTGTCCTAAGGTTCGATTCAACAAGAATAATGAACGTGAGGAAATGAAGTGGGCGTTCGGTGAATTTCTCGTCATGAATAGTCGTTCTATGTATTTGTCATACAAGTATACTTGAAATGGATGGAAATGGAATACTTCTCTGGCTATTATATACAGTGCGACAGGAGCCCTTGAGAACTTCCGCTATTCAGCATATGCTAATGAGGATTGACAGACAACTCGGCCTACTAATGTATAAAAATTGTTACACTTAACAGTGTTTTCTTCGTCATAAGTCGATAAAGTAGGAGGAGATCCATTTCATTAAAACATGTTTTAGAATCGCTCCTGGTATACTTTTAACTCAGTTTTAAATTTATCGTGATGTCTTTAAGAACATCAATAGAGCAATAAAATGATTCACTTAAAATGAGTTTCTCCGCAGTACGTTCTGAAATATAACCTAATATTGGTAAATGTTCAAAGTTGATGTAGACGTGTATGTTCAAGCTGTAGTAAAATGTTCCTTTAATATAGTTCGCCAGATAAGGTCATTTCGTTCATATGATTCCTCATCGGGAGTAGAACTGGACCGCTTTCAGTAAAAGCGAACTCGCTTACCATTTGGCTACCCCGAAGTCCCTCTATGAAACATTCTGATTTCAATTTACATAGTAATGAAATAATTTTGGCGTATTTACATCCAGTAAGCATTAAAGGTATCATAATAATTTTTTCTTTAAAGTTTTGAAAATTCGGAGTGAATTCGTAAATTTCCAGCGATCTTTTCCATTTCCAAAGGGAGATTCACCATTAACCCCGTAAATATAAGCATATTTTTCCTTTTTGAACCTTTGGTTTATCGTTTAGAATGCGTGATTACTGCAATTTTAGAGAAAAAAATATTTCATCAAGGTTACCTTGCTTATGCGTGCAATCGAAACCCTATCTCTTGGTGGATATGAGAAAGACTTTAAATACTGATTAACTTTTATCACAATAGGATGTTTACAAGTGGAATAGGAATCTATCTATCATGGTATGTATATAGGATACTCTGAAAAAATTCCTTTGTGCTTAAGGTTATACGTAAATTAGATCAGAAAATAATATGCTGTCTTCTTTACAAAAAAGCGAAAAGATTCTTCCCATAATTCATGATTGTCTTTTGTCACAATTTCTTAGGACGAGCGATAATTAGAATTGAATAATATTATTTAAATTTAGAGTTAACTTTTTTAGTTAATTTGGATTAATTTTTATAATTCTCTGGGCGCCTTTATCCAAGGATTTCATGTAAGGTTGAAAATCTTTTTCAAATCAGAAATAAAATTTTGTTTTATTAAAAAAATGAATTGTTGACATATCTTGAGCATACATTATAAAGCTTTACATGTACTAGATATATCTGCAGTTATTTCGATGAGAGCATCTCAGCGTAGCGTTTGGAGTTTAGGGATTAGTCAAGGAATGTGCGTCGGATTTTTAATTTAATCGTGAACGCGATGTAATACTGTGCAAAACAAAAGTTATGATATCCTTTTACATACTATAACCGACTGTTATCGTGCTGAAACCTCTACTCCTGTTAGGAGTAATTAGAGTTGGGCAATTGAGTCCGCGAATGAGACGGTAGATCACATAGGAAACGAGGGGAAGGCACGTGCCATGTGCTCCGGAGACTGAGACAGTGTCGCACCTCGTTGGGTCAGTAAATCCTCGGAGGAAGGGGGAAAGCAAACGATCTGTGACAGAAGGAGCAAGGATCATCATGTACCGCCTCATCATAGCGGACAGGGGCAGCATCAACAAGGCGTGTCCTAACACAGACTCCGCAGTTGTTTAACTACGAGGGGTCGGGCGTTGAAATCTCTCGATCAGCTCTCAAGTTCACTTCCTGCTTGCATACGTCCTCAAGCAAGGAAATCGGGATTTCTAGGAAACGGAAGGGGTAGGAAGTATCGCTGTTTGACGTGAGGAAGCGACGACAAAATCGAGCGATTGTCTGGATCACTTGAGTGCGATGAGTGATCGCGGTTGAAATTTACTAAATCGTCGATGCGCGAATGCTTTCAATTCAGATCTTACAATATTTAAATACAGCGTAACGTTCGAGGATGACTGCGGAAGTGCAGGTCGAGCAAGCATGTCGTTTAAATAGTTTTAAATAAAAATCTATTTCTGTTGAGAGATGTGTCGAAATTTTTATTCTCTTTGTAATGATTCCATTAATTCTCAGCTTTTTTCTTCCGTAATAAATTCCAAAATTATCTCTCAATCTCATGGCTCTCTGTAATTACACGTCTTTTTTTGAAACGATTACCGATGTATCGGTGAATTATGACGTTACTTAAGAAGCTTCAGTCGTTACGATGATTGGAGGGAAAAATTATCCTTGGATTAATTAGAAGTCCACATTGGAAAATGTTTCAATTATCATAAGATATAACGACAGCGTCTATAATCATTTACTTGATTTTGAGGGTAAGATCATTTCTATGTTTTCCAAAATATTTATCCACAATAGATCATTTATCAGTTTGATAAATGATCTATTGTGGAGCACTTTTGGATTGTTTTGCAATAAATTATTAAAAGTTTAAATTATGTGTAACGTTTCGAGAAACTATACTTTTGAAAAATATTTCAAATAAAACCTTCCTTATATAGTATTCATCTTTCAATCGTTAGAAATATACCAAAAACTTAATATATACATTCCATGAACAGGGTACCCAGAAATTATTTCAACATTACATTTACGGAGATCTTTTAATTTCTTTGAATTATTACGCATGAAAATGTCTCTTTCAACAGATTGAAAATTTAGTACGAAACTACCATCTTTGAATGTTATTAGATGTTTCATTTTAGAATCTTATTCTTAGTTTTAGAATTTTAGCTTTTAGCTTAATGCATTCTGTCGAACTCATCTGATGCTTTCATCAAATGGCAACTAGGACTAAATTTGCACACGCTAAATTCCTCGAGCAAATTTGAGTAATTGCTTCCATGACTTTCTTCACGGAGTGCGTTATGGGAAGGAAAGGGATCTTAATAGCCACGATGAAAAGGAGCCATACTGGTAGGCTTGATGGGATATAAAAAAATTCCTCCTTCAATATCTTACGTGCCAAGATGTATGCTCCAGAGAAAGAGAGAGGAGAGATTCAGTAGCGATGAAAGAGAAAAATCATGAACAAGCGAAAAAAATAAAAGTGGCCGGATGATGCATAATTCATCTTAAAATTTACGGGCCAAAGCTACCGTCAGGCGATTGAGTCTCCACTTGGCAGTAAAAAAATACGACGCCCACGGGCAGAAACACAGGCTAGCGCGAATGCATTTGCAGACCATTTTCTCGCTATATAAAGCGTTCATTTGAATATAAGGGTGCGTGTGTATGAAAATGTGTGTGCGCGTGCTTGCTGCGGAGTTCTTCCCCTCAACCCGTTCGACATCGAATGTAAAAAATGAGCTATCTCGATAATAAATACGCGTCTGCGTTTCCTTCTTGGCAAGCTCTCCCAAATGCGTGTCGCCCGGGGCAACGTCTCTCTCCTGTTTGCCACTCGTAACAACGCCAGGAAATGGCACTCGGATGGAAGAGAAACGTACAACGCTAAATGAGGATTTTTAAGTCGCTTTAACTCCATTCCACGTATAAATCTGAGGAACGTTGAAATATTTTATCTGAATAGCAGCGCCTGGATATGCAAACTATAAGGAGAAAATATTGCGAGAATTCGTATATATTTTCAACTCTTATTAGGTGGTAGGCGATTCTCGGCACCTAATGTAGCCTAACGTAGTCGTGCGGATTATTTTATTCCATCATTTACTTATATTTGTTACGGAAACCTTGAAGACAATAAACATAAATATTCATTATTAGTTAATGAGCGTTAAGTAAAAAGTAAGTACTAATACTAAAAAGTAGGTGAACATAGTTTTTAATCAAGGCATTTTCAAGATCAGAGTGGAAAAGGAAAGAATAGTTGAAGAGTGAAAAATATCTGATCGAAAGTTTATTTGCTCCTTTCCTTTGGGATCATATTAATAATTTCTCTCACGAGTGTCAATTGCTACTTTTGCAGAGAATATAATAGAAGTCATCAAAAGTACGTCTTTTTCAAATGTAGACATTGAAAATTTTTTTCAACATTAAGAAAAATAGCTATGATTATATCGTAGATTACTGAGGATTACATTAGGAGGAATATTGCGGTTTGGCTGCTTTACTTACAGTTTACAATTACTGAAATACGAGAGCTAAATTACAATATTGCTTCAGTTAGAATGCCAAATAAGATAATAATTATGTCTTTTTCTTAATGAAAGAATGCTCCTTGAAAATCGAGACAATTACGCGTGTTGTGGTCGTTTATTATCGTTATTAGAGCAATATTTACAGGATTACGATAAATCAATAGATTTTTTTGTTGTTGAATTTCGTGCTCAATCCATAGGAATCCTGTAGGAATACGAGCGAAAACAACGGCCGAGTAGAATTAATGGTAAAGAGGTGATAGCTTACCTCTTTACTTATACTATTTTTGCAGAATGAAAAATAAGTACGTATTGTGAATGCTGATGTCATATTTATGATTGACAAAATATTCCTCTACATATTTTATGCATGAGTTTTTTATTTGAAATTTATCCATTTCTACTCTAGCGAATATATTCTTATTACCAAAATAAAACGGTAAATAGGATATGAATTATAGAATTACGATTCTTTTCGCCTAGAAAAACCACATGGGTACAATAATACATAATATGTATTATAAAATTCAGCTCCTGGATAGCCAAGTGCGTTCCTCGTTCGACTTTTACAAAAGCGAACCCGAGATTATCTGGTGGGAGGCCACGGGCAAAATTACCTCTGCTGTCAAGTACTTTTAACAACACCACTTCTTTTTTAAAAAGGAAAATTAAAATCCATCATGTTTAGCGGGAGAGTTTAATTAATAGAATCCTAAACACTCTATCTACGTTTATGCATATTTATAATTGTGCGATAGGATATTTATGTTACTAGATAGTAATAATTTTTTAAATAAAAAGAAGTTTCTCTGGTGCTTCGACTATGATGTGTAATTCGATGTGTAATTTAAATAGGACGTAAGCTGATTTAATCATCGCTTTAGTCCTTCAATGCATAATAGAAGTAGCTTTTTATCTACGGAAAAAGAGGCTGCGTATTGAGGGGTCAGATTCTATATTTGTGCGTCAATCTCTTACTCGGAAGATGTTTCTCAAATGCAAAAAAATAAGAGAGTAACATCGACGCATAATAAAAGAGAGACAGTACCTCCGGATATTGTCACGGTCTCTGTCTGCATTCACGTATTTTCATAGTAAACCGTCATATATCCCTTGCAATCCGTCGCGTCTTTCGGAGAGAGAAAGTAAATGACATGACGAGCAAAAATATTGCTATGACGGTTTGTGTATGACAGAGAAAATATTCTCAGACCGCTCGAAATATTTAGCTTCCTTCGTTCTCTACGATTATGCGCATGTCGAACATCGAATCAATTTGCAATTAGCGAAATATTCGCGTTTGTGAAGGGGTCAGCGAAAAGATCGTGATGATTACCTTGTGAAGGAGCAGTTATTAGATTGTGAAATTACCCGGAACTGTAACTTTCTCCTTAGTATACCCGCGAGGAAGCTCAAAGTGCATTCTCACACACGAGCACATCATGTCAAATCGATTATATGAACAGCAGTTCCACTCATACTGTTCTAGTCATAATTAAAACGTTCATGCGAAATTTTCATAGCTGGAGGAAAGAACATAGAGCTTTTATTTAATCTAAGGAACATTATAAGTGTGTACTTTTTCATGGTTTAGGTAATACAAAAAATTATTTGCTTCTTTAATCAAACTCAAACATTCCCCTTTATTCTTTACTAATGCAATTTGAAATTTCCTTCACAAGAAGTATTTACCAGCCTTGCTATCATATGCGAATCGTTTTAGAATATTATATGTTTATTTCTCGATAACAGAACAAATTTATTTGTCAGCTGTCCCTCTTTAAATAACAGAACATACTTCCAGTTTCGCTCCTTTCGATTTTCCAGAGTAGATAATTCAAATTATTTATCTTGTGTTAATAATCATCTCTATCCAAAAATTATGAAGATTCTACTTAAGCTTTAGCATATCTTCAGTATGGCTTAAAAATATTAACTGAAATCAAAGTCAGGCCCGACTGTATAGCGGTTAACCTGCCACGGTTGGGCTTCAATCCCCAGCTACTGCAATTCACCTGCCGGCGTTTTTCGAGACCTCAGGTCGATTCGGCATGCAAAAATGAGTACCAGAGGTGTAAATCTGGGTAATGATAGGGGGCAGAATCATTGTGGCGGTCATTTCATACCGTTAGGCTAAGTATTAGCAGCCTTGACCTGCTAACTCCCAAAGGCGTTGATACTCTATGAATGCGAGACTACTGAATCAAAATCGCTCTTTTGTAGGAGCACGATAAAGACATACTCGATACTGTGCTCTTTTTTTAGGGAACCTTCACATTTTGATCAACAATCTCTGTACTCAGGCTAGAAATGACGCTTCACACAACTGCTGATGTTTTACCACAATGGTCTTTTCTCTACTGTGAGTATTACTTTCGCTTTTAATTCAAGGAGATTCACAACTTCCTTCAAACCTTTATTTTAAATTGAAAGTGTTTCCAAGCGAAGATTAATAATAAATTATATTGTCTTGAATTTAAACAATAATTGAAAATTTCTCTTGGAAATTAAATGCACGAGAATCGATTACCTAAAACAGCTCCGTACAAAATTACTGAGGAAGATGAATTACGGGCCCCCACTGATTAAGACTGTAACGAAGTAACGGTCTATAATTTCAACTCTCTCCATGTATGATAGGAGAGGTGGAATTTCCTCAAATCTTCTTCATTTGACTCTGTTTCCCAGAGGTCAGTGAGGTCTAAGAAAGCATCGAGGCAACAGCAGGAAGTCGTTCTATCTGACCTCAAACTCGAGGAAGGGTCAAAGGTCAGAACTCCCCGCGATGGACCTTTGAGCACCAACTTACACGTGATCACAAGTTTTGCTTTAAAAAAGTAGTTTTTCTTTTAAACTCCAGCATAGAATTATTCGGAAGTATTTATTTTAATACTTGTCCATATAAATAGCGTTATTAAAGTTGTAAATATTATGCAAGTTATGTAAATTGATAAAATAAGAGTTACATTGCGTAATTGAAACTTACCATCCATAGATTAAACTTAAAATTTTACATTGAAAATTTTCTTCTAATTTGAATGATTAACATACCGAAAATATGTCAAATTATAGAGCCTTATATATTTGATAGTTCAATTATTAATTCATGAATTGAATGCCGTCTGACTTTCAAAATTTGCGAATTATTAAATTTCTCTGCAGAGAATAGGTCGATATTTTACTCCAAAAGTATCAAGTGCTACAGGAAAATAAATAGAGTGGAATTTCTTTTTTCATCATAAAATTTTAGCAAATTTCTTATATCATCATAGATTATTTTTATTTCGTTGCGTTGGATTTGATGAAATACTCCAAACTTTTCTGAAATCATGCAATAATTGGAAAGTTTCACCATAGTATCGAAAGCGGTAAAATGGAAAAGATGGAGAAATCAGATAATTTGCCCTTAAATATATAATTGTTATAAAAAATATCTTTATCTATAGCTTTGGTGGCGCCAGCGAGAACGAATTCAGAGGGTTCAGTTAGTTATCTAGCATACATATTTAATTTCAGTGGCACAAATCAATAACTACAAACATACGATGATTTTCGTGATCGCCTACTCTATTATCGAGCTATCCTAATCAAGGATAAGTTTCATGTTTATTCATTATTCTCAAATGGTATAAATATTCTACGCTTACAAAGACATTGCGAACCCACTGCTACATTGTAAATTTTCGTCTAGAGGTTCACTCCATTGCAAATATTTAACTAAGCCCGCTGACACAAGCTTATTTCGATTCGGGATTATCCTCAACCCTGATAGTTCTCCCCGGTTAATCGGCAGTCTACTGTTTTTGAACCCTTGAACCAGAAGCACCTGTGGTTTCCACTCCACCTCCCCAGAGAAATAAAATAAGAGAAATCGCCATGAGAAACGTCTTGCTCCATTATGAAACGCTGACGTTTCTTCGAGGCGATCGCATATCCGTGGCTGAAAGAAATGTAACCGTGAAAGGCGGTGAAGATCCCACTGTGAAGGGGTTCCGCCGCGGGGAAGCAAATAGACGACGGTCTTCCGAATGCGTCCGTCGTCCGACGAGGGAGATCGCCGTTCCACTCCGACGATTGTCGCCGATGAGAGGTTATGGAGAGACATGCAGTGATTCCACGGACCGGCCATGCGGAACGAGAGTCTCTCCAAACGGAGACCGACGCTCTTTCATTGTTTTTTGTACCATTTCATTCTCCATTATTTTTCCGCTCCCCACCACTTTATTCCCCAGAGGAATGGTTGTGCGTGCGGAATGTAATTTTCATCGGAAACCAGTCTTTCGGGGCGGCAGACGTAAGGGTTGCAGAAGATTGAGGGGAACGTTATAGGCGCTACCAGGGCCGGCTTCGGACAATAAGCGGGGCAACCGTCTTAAGGCTAAACGGGGGTCGAAAAGAGATATGAATGCCTTCAACTAGAATAACTGAAAACACCGAAGTTTTTCTCCTGTACATACGTACATGCTAAAGGCAATAGGCACTGAAGTAGGCCGTGATTAGTAATGATATTAGTCACAGAAATAAAAGTAAAACGCGAAATTAAGAAAATAAAATACAGTCGTACTTCTGGAAGTAATATACGCAGTAAAAACAACTAAAAATTGGTGGAAAACAAAAATGAAAATAGAGAAATAGGAATGGAAAATTATCAAAAAAAAGGTTTCGAATGGGGATGGGTACTGGAGGAAGAGGCCAGATTAAAAAAATTACAAGTCACAGATACATTCCGATAAAATGAAATTTTACACAAAATTCGAAGAAAACCTCAGACAATTAGACATAATAATTGATATGAAGGATCGGAAAATTCAGCAACACCATAGAATATGACAATATTGAAAACGCGATACAGACCATTAGGACTGGATGTAAAAAATAAGAAAATTTGGAGAGAAAAAACAAAAAGAAAACATCTTAGGATTATTTAAGTTCAGGCGCTCTTTTTAATTGAGAATAACGATTACTGATTAAAATTATCCTTCAACGATACTGAAGATGAGGCCAATAAAATAACGAATGACCAGTGATAATCTTAACCTTGACTGACTGACCTCAGCAATTCAGTAGAATCATCGCTAATATTTAGATGGCAATATTGTTGGCTACTATAAGTCGTGCTGAATCATAATCGACCAAGTGATTGTCGAAATACAAGTTACAGAAGTATGCCATGAAATCAGCGAATAAAAATTGGCTCAGAGCTGCCCCGTTCCTGACGCTGGCCCTGCGCAAAACCCTTAAGAAAAACCTCCCTCAATAGTTCTTTTCTCCTCACCTCATCACTGTTTTCCTCCCGGATCCACTCAACGTTCGATCTCTTATCTTATATCCCCATCCACCGCATTTTTTCCGATTCTTTTACGTTCAGCTTCCATTTCTGTTTCTTCCAGCTTTTACGCGACGATTTTTAAGCTCTTCTTCCCAATAAAGGGATTTTATTACACCAGTTTATCAACCCGTGGCGTTGTAAAACAGATAGGTCGAGGAAAGGCGTTGACTATTAAACTCAGTAACCAGGAATGTGACGATCGTTTTTCCATCGCGCATTATTTCTGGTGGTCATGTCAGTTTCCTTTCTCTCCTTTTCTCTCTAAATAAAAGTATGTTCTCCTCTGCAAGTGCACAGTAAACTTTGCACACGATCTCTAGATTTCGAAGTTTTCTTATCTCTTTATTTTCCACGGAGGCTGTTGTAAAATTTCCGAGTTTATTTGTTTACTTTTACTAGTTCATCTTAGAACTAAGGAGGAGCTTTCTATTGCAGTCTCAGTATGTAAATCTTAAACGCTGATTTTTAAAGTGAGGAATTATTAGTAGAATGGCACTCATTCATTGAAGCCGCTTAATTACCAAAGCAAATGCGGTGGCTGTTAGATTGTGGAATTTAATTAAGACTTTAATAATTTCTCGAACAATTACACATTAACAAAATTGGATTTCATTGTTTAATAACTGTCGCATTTTATCTTCTGCCGTTTCAAGCTTTGCCTTTTCCTTAACTTTTTTAAATAGAAATTTTCTATTTTAATCTCGATCGACACTTGAATTTTCGTTTTTATAATCTAAAAGTTAGATATCGCAAAAAAGAGACAGAAATGGTGCTTTTCTACGAATTTTACTTTGAGGAAAGTTTCTCATATTTGTAATTGTTTCCGAAAATACTGTAAATCCTTAACCATGAAATAAGAATCAGTCTGGTAGAATGATCACTTCCGTGAATCGTTAACGAACTTCATGTTTATCCTTATTCCTATGTATTTCAAAACGTCTACGTAGGAGAATAGATATGAGATTTGTTAGTTACATGTCTAGCTTCAATTATCTAGGCCTAAGATGACAGTGTGTGAGTGATGGCAAATATGCACAGTTATGAATGATTTTTAAATGATCTAGCCTCAGAATAATTGTGTTAAGCAGTTCTTAGATTTTCAGGCCTTGCTCCTTTCACAGTTTTGTATTTTCGCGTTTCCTCTCCCTTGCATCTGATTTACCAAGTAGGTAATGAGTAATATCCGTCTTAATATTTACAGAATCTTCTCTGAATTACGTATATACGTTATCATGTAGTCTTTAGTCAAATGTGATACAGTCTTATGGAAGATCATAATTAAATTTGCATGTAATGCGGGAATTAAATCAAGGTAAGCATAAGGCAAAAAGAAAGGGAAGCATCCTTTCAAGTAGCAGGAGTCAATCTTCGGCGGGACTTAATATCGAATCGAGCGGCCGAAATTGAAAACTGTTAATTTTACTACCTAATACTGACAAGATACTAAATTAAGTGGTAGTGGGTAAAATATTCAAGGTAATCATACATAATGCAGCAATAGCGACTTCTGAAGTTTCGAGTAGCAAGCGATTAACAAAGATAGCGGATATCAAAACTTAGAGTCGACGTATCGACGACGAGAAATCGAAGCAGAAAAGGCAACGATTCAATGAGTAGGTGTCGTCTCTGTGGGGCCACACATCTCAAGCCGGTACTGACTGCAGTTGGAAATTCTTCCCATCGAATTCTTCGCCGCAAGGTACAAGCACGGTTGACTCCTACGTCGAAGAGCCTTCCTTCGGTCATCCTTTCCGCCTCCGCCCTTCGGAAGTTCCAATTAGCGAAGGAACAAATGATGCTAACGACTCAAGACCAATTACCCCATTGCTAACGCCTCCTCAACAGAAAGCTTCGATTTTCAGACACGCAATTGACGTCCATCCCTTTCCTATTGAGAGAACTTTTCGTCTCTTTTGTACCTCAACATCCCTTAGTTATGATTTCCAGGGTCTTTCTTTTGCAGTTCGGTCTTTTTAAAAGAGTTATTATCTCACAAGGAAATAATTTTCGGATATTATTTCTATAACTTTACTGTAGGTACTAATTCCTACCGGAAATTGTTGACTATGTGATTAATATTCTAAAGACGGTTATAGAAAAATGAGCAGATTTTTACCAATCGGCATCAATTTCCATTAGAATGATAATTTAAATTTAGGTAAATTCATTCCCGTTCAGTTGTATTTCAATTCCCATTCAGGGAATTTTTTCCCTCGAAAACGTCATGTCAATAAAAATGATGTAATACATGAATTGCCTTGAAGTTAATTTAGGAATTAGGACAAAACGCAATCCTTCAGTCTAAGGTTACTAATTTTACGGATTTACGGGAAAACTATGGCGAATTTACAATTCCACTACGGCTTATCCAGTGACACATGTAAACCAAGTCAAACGCTGAGAAATCAGTTGATTAATAATGAAATCGTAATTATAAGTTAAAGTTAACTTTGCCGTTAACATTTGGGGGTGAGGAATGGAGGCCAAATTTCATACTATTCTTTGAATAAACCATGATATTCATTCCGGTTATAAAGCTCTTTCTGTTTGCTTTGTATTTTCTACTATGCACTTCCTTCACCAGTGTTATTTTGTTTCTCAGAAATCTGTGGAACTAGTTTTCAGTTTTTTTAGTACCTACTACTGTTTGATATATGAAATGTAAAATTATTGTGTACAGTATAGTTGCACATGATTAGATGTCTATTCTTTTGTCTTGGAAATGTGAATAACGATGAAGCAATAGATTATCGAAGGAACGTTTAGGCGTCCGTCCAAATTCTCAGGGATTATTATCTTCTTAAAGGCAAAGAGCATAAATTTCTTCATTCCGAAATCTCCCATTCCTTGAAACAACTCCATTATCCGTCATTATCGAATAAATTATTTTTGCATAAAGTGATTCACGCATTATTAAGTTTTCATGCCTTATTTATGACCTCCACTGTGTTTGAGTTCGCTTTCTAACTTTAAGCAACGTCCTTAATAAGTGGTTAACTTTTTTGTGAACCTGCGATAAGGATCAATATGCGGTTTACCCTCTCATAATCTTCGTTATTAGTTAGCGAAAAATGGCTATCGACTTAGCGTTAATGTATGGTAATGCACTTCCAATAACCAGGAATTGCGCCTCTGGAACGTTTTTATCCACCGAAGGGTAGCGGGATTGATGGACGTTTAACATCGGGGTCAAACCATAAAATATTACGTGTCTAATCGCTTAAGAGGAGAGACATTATCAAGGTAAGGGGGGATATAGTGAACGGTTTCAAGATCCAATTCTTCGTAAACGTCGGCCAAAGTGTTGTATTTGGGTGAATGGATTTGAGTGCGGAAGGAAAATCCTTCTGCTTGCGGAAGATCATAACAGCGGAACGAATTTGTAGAGGAGCAGCGTAGCATTACTCCGGAGATTGCCTTCTTGTTGATGATACCGTCCGTAAGACATTTATCCCAATCCGGCCATCTGCATCTGGAAATATAGGATCGAACCGGTTAAAGGGATGAAACGGATGTGGATAAAAAGCGGGAAAATCATTAAAATTTGCTCGGCTTTCACACCTCGTCGAGAAACCGTCATACTTTCTCCCCGGATCTGTAAAAAAGCACTCTCCGTCCGACTTTCAGTTTTCTCGATTAAGTATGACTGCCCATTGGCTAGCAATCCATTATTGGAATGCGCGAATCGACACACCCCTTCCATCGAATAAACAACCTTCCTCTCCACCTGTTACTTTCTGTCTCTCTCCATCTATTCTAGCCAAAGTGTGAGATACAATTCATCTCACTATGCCCTCTGTTTCTTTGCACCAAGAATTGTTCCATTGTACTCGGCTCGTGCTATAGAATAACATTCACCCAAAATGTCCAGAAAATTTGAATTTACAAGAAAAAATGGCTCCTTCCATATTGAAATAAATAGAAGCAGTTTTTTTAACTTACAGATATTGGACCAAACTAAAGGTGGACTTGGGTTTTTTCTCAATTTTTGATTTCTGATGCCAAGAATCATTCCACTACTAAGTCGTCATATATCCCCTTATAAATATATGAGATTTATATTTCGTATTCAGCAGCGCTAATATCAATTGAACCATCGGAAATATATTCGCCAATTTATTTCTCTAATTATGCCTTTACTCAAAATCACTTCGAAGGACGAAACCAGTTTTCCTTAGAAATTATTGGACCCCGTCGCTCTTCACAATAATAATGTACTTAAATTATTACTTGCTGTGTATGGTTTTTAATTTTATCCAGAAAATAACTTTTCTACAGCGTTTGCGTAAAGAGACGAATACGAAGCGTTTCGTCGCTGATCTTTTCATAGTGTTGCTTGGATAGGAGAGATTCCACTAGATCTATTAAAAAAATGTATAAAATAAGAAAATATATTGTTCAAACAAAGGCTAAAATTGAAACAAAATCATTAATTTATGAAATAATTCTTCTGTTGGGCAACAATATTTGGTAACTAACGACGATATCACATTTATCTAGATCATCTCTGAGAGTTGAACTAAGTCTTATTTCAATATTCCATCCGAGTTAAATCTGGGTGACTCATAAAGCTAACCACAGTATATGATATTCTAATAAAGCAATAAATAGAACCTCGAGAGCTTATAATAAAAAAAAACAGATAAATGATTCTACGCAAGGTTGATAGATTAAAGACCATTTGTGTTACAAGGGTGAATTTTTAATCAGATATTTATTTAATAGAACAGGTTAGCACGGATATATTATCCTTACTTCTTCCGCTACAGGATCCTCGCTCAAGGATGTCATGGGGTTCAGAAAATGAAGAAGTCTATTACTTCAAGTTTTCTGAGAAATTTTTCTTGCAAAAAAAATGTGCTTGTAGATTAATGCAGGATACCAGCAGTCCATAAGTGCGTTTATTTGTTATTTTTTCAAATTACTCAATTAATTTCATCCAGAATCTTATTCAAGAAACTTAGGTTTCAGTAGAGGTATCTACTATGCAATTAGAAACAGACGTTGATTGGGAAGCTATTCATGTGGCTAAATTATACATAATGGAAAAAAGTGAAAGAGATGACAGCAGACGGTATAAAATGATTAAGATTTTTCCATACGTAATGTCTAAACCAAGTTATCCTTTCCTCATAAAATATTAGTCAACTACAGATTCAATTTTCATTTCCAAATGAAGTAAGGAGATAATTTGTCAATAGTCTACACAATCTATACATTTATTCTGCAGGGAATAGATTAAACCCGTAATCTCTCCAGCTATGGGATAAAAGCATTGTTTTAATGTGCATTATCATAAGAGTTAATGATTTATTATTTATTTAATTTTCTAAAGCTAAACACTCGCAAGGATTTATTTATTGAATTGGCTTCTGGAAATCGGTAACCGAAACCTGGAAATTGAAGGAGACATACGTTAACCTTTCAATTTACAACAGCAAACTTTTTCGGAATGAATATCGACTAGCAAGCACCATATACCTTGAGATTTTATAATGTTGCATTTGCATTTTATATTCTCCCATCTTTCTAAGGTTTTATACCGAAATATAGATTTCAGAAATCCTGAGTACAGATGATACAGATGCTACTTATCAAACACCTTATACTGTCACAAATGCAGTAAATTATCTTTCGGATAAAATTTTACTATTTTGCGGTTGATAATCTTTGTAATCTCTTTGCAACTATATTTTTATCGAAATTTTTATCTTTTTACGCATTTGAATGCTGTATTGATTTGTTTTGCAAAAGTACATTACATGTACATGTAAATGTGCTATATTTACGTACTTATATGAATACTCTCAACGAAAGAGGGGTTATTTGATTAAGAAGAGAATAAGGAGTCCTTGGTACGCGTGGCTGATGGATTTCGAATGATCCACAACTCTGCTCTTTACACAACGTCTTCTAAGCTAAAGATGATGCATACAGTCCGATTTTTTAATTTTAAATTTAAGAATAGCTCCAAAAACTTTTCAAGTTTAACTTATCATCTGATTATAGGTGGATGAATCAAGCATTAAAGATTAAAAGCGTGTTATAACTCAGGTGTGGCAACTGAATTGTTCTTTGTCAGAAAGTATTCTTATATTCTCCTGTTTTTCTATGGATGTTATCCGACCTCCTATCTCCATTGTCTTCAGGGTTTGTTCCTCCTTTTTCCTCATCAAATCTCGTTTTTCACTCTTCCTTTCAATCACTTAGCTCTTTTTATTCGTTTTCCACAGCCATTAAAGCACGACGACCAAGAACTTTCGCTCCTTCCCTCCGAGGCATGTTTATACATTCTCATTGCTCGAAATGGCCCAAGTCACAAATGAATACAAGTGGAATCGTAATTATTATGGTCATTAAGTTTTTCTTTGAAGAGATGTTGGAGTTATCGATTCCATCTCAAAAAATTGATTCGATGGAGTAGTCTCGAATTCGTGTTAAAAATTTCCATTATTCCAATTAGAGCATTTAAGAGTACTTTAGGTTAAGTCTAAGAAAAGAAAGGCATGGGATGATTAATATTTTATCATAATCCTTGTGACATATATTTCGTTAAACTAGGGCATTTTTGGTAAAACTTGTAACTGATTAACAATTTTTCCCTCTAATGACTGTAATCAAGAACTTTCTTAGTGAAATCTTCCATGTCATCGGCTTTGATTTTACGTCAATGAAACTAATGCATTCTCATTTACACCTCTCAAGAATTTTCCATTAGTGTGCCCACATAAAAAACCTCTCTCCATCCAAGATAAAGTTAAATAGGTGAAAGCCATTTATCGCCATAGAAGTGATGAAAATACTTTATATCCAAGAGAAATAGTAACGAGAAAGCCCATATGAGCGGCAACAAAAGCGCTTTTGGCGATGTATAACAATACCAAACTTCGTTAAGTTCGTGAATATTTTTCTGAAAATGTTAATATTTTATGAAACTCAGATGTCATGATTATCAATAATTAATATAATAATTTACGTCTATTAATGATATCTGATAATTGCGAGTAATATTCAACAACTAATATTTAAGTCGAGCAATATAATCGAGAAATAAGAAATTGGGAATCCATCCTGAAATTTGTAATTAAATAATCGGGAAGTATAATTGGAGTGATGATAGAAAGGTAGTCATGCTATGTTATATTAGTATCCGTAATAATATTTAATTAAGCTTCATAAAAAGGAAGGAGCTGTAGTCTTACTTTTTATAGGGAAGTGTGTATGGAAACCTATATTTTTACTTAAATATTTGAGGAATTTAGGAGGTAATTTACTATACATAATTCTTGTTCAAGCTTAACAAAATTATAAAGAAGAACACATATCTTATGAAGTGAGGTTCACGATGTATTTCGAAATATTCAGCAAAATATTTTGGAAATAACATTAGAAGATAAGCTCTACCAAGTTCCTGAAAAATCATAATTTTAAAATTTGTTAAATTAATTTTCAATGAAAGCTAATGGCATAGGATAATTGTAAGGAAAGAGATACATTTCACTAAAGTGTTACTTTCGGTGTAAGCGCTCCAAACTTACAAATAATCTTCCCCTTTTGGAAATAGCAAACATTTTTCAGAAGAACTGTAATTTCCTCTTTCATGATACTTGCATTAAGAGAAAACCACCAAACTCAACTTTGTCGTAGGTAAGAAAATTAAGGCACGTTCCGTTCCTGAATGCACAGACCGCATCGCAGAAGTTCATGCATTGAATTTCCTTCTCCACTTCCTCCTATTTCTGATAGAAGTCATGCGCTTCTTCGCGGTCGGCATTTGGTTGCAGAAAGTTTTATTATGAGGAGCTTGAGTCCTTTTGTCTCCGCGAGATTTCATAAAGGATGATGTCTTTCTTATTCCGTTTATTTTATTCACGATAATATTGACTGACTACTTTGATTGATAGGGACGATGTGGAAGATCAAATTTCTACCGTTGATAACTTCTCATTCTTTTCCTGATAATCCTTTTGTGTGTACTTTCATAGCGACAGGTTCCTTTCAGACGTGCGCTTCGATGAAGAGAATGCCTTTACTTACTTTTTCATTCTATTTTTACTAACGCAAGTTAAGGTTATTGAATTGTCTGAGAACGCACGGAAATGTTGCATCTAAGAATGACAGGAATTTAATTTAGATTAACACTCGTGCAATTTTAGGGAAGACCAAGCTTACAATAAAATAGATTATTATTTTATATTGTGTAATGAATAGAAATGTTTATTTTTTTACTGCAATGTTTCACGTTTCATATCAATGTTTATCAATGCATTCTTTTATGCAGCGGGTAACTTCCAGCTTGATACAAATGCCTTAGTCTCAATGGTGCGATCGATTTAGATCTTAGTCACGGTTTTTTATGGTTTCGGTCGTAAATTTCAAATTTACGCTTTCAGTATTTCAATTTCTCTGAAATTCGAAATAATGTATATCCGACAGCTATTTACTATTATGTGATTCTATTTGTCTATTGAAATTTTATTTATTTTTAATTTCCACCTTAATTAATGATATATCATGAAATTATTTTACCCAAAATTGAAATATTTCGTTGCATTAGAATACGTATGACATAATTTCAATCTATTATAAATTTATACAATTTATAATAATTTAAGAAAGAAATCCTGTTCTTAGATTTATTATAAAATTTCTTCGTTCGTTGCTCGTTGTATTAGAGTCATTGTAAATTTCGAACGTATAATTCATAGTAATATATTATAAGGGTTCAACTCAAAAATATTCAGCCTCATAACTTATTACTGGTTATTTCTTGAGACGCCGGGTAATGAGAGTCGAGTTTGATACATTGTTTCCATGCAATTTGAAGACAAAAACATCCGAATAAATTTCAGCATGACACACCATCGGTTTTTGCTGCAATTGCTGCCACATTTATTATCCCAATTCCTTCTAGCGGAATTCTCTACTTTTCTCTCTCCAAATTTCTGTCTTCGTATTGCGTGGCAATTTTAGCTGAACGTGCTTTAGGTGGCTGTTTCTCATGAAGAAAACGCATTCTCTGTGAAATAATATATCTTCTTTTCTTGCCCAAATAAGTCCCTCACAAAAAATATCTAGGTGTTTCCTTAATGTCAATCGATTTATACTCTTAATGTACATGATCTTTGAAATGATGCCATAGCCAAGCTCTTATATCGTAAGGCAGTCCCTCGTTGATATTTTTCATCGTAAAAGCTTATTAACGTCATTAGTAATTTCATAGGGAAAGTATCTACATGCTAATATAGATACAGTCTGATTGAAATTACAGAAATCAGAATCAGGGATACGAAGGACAACCTCTTCTTTCGAAGGTCATTATGAGATCAAAACAACATTTATTTCACTGCGAATACATTGCCTCTCAGAATTTTCGCTGACATAAAATCTATTTAACTTTGAGTTATAAATGTGACATAAACAATTAGCGAAGGCCTCGCTATGTCGAATTCCTTTACGAATGGATTAATTTATTGTCATTAACGTGAAAATAACTTTATTTATTTGTAAATGTTTTAATTGAAAATAATTTTATTTCCCAATTATATTGAGACAAAAATAACTCTCTTGCCAGATAGGTTCCAAAAATTTCTCGAAAGAATCTGACTGGCGATTCTGCAGTAAATGTTGAGCTAGCTATTATTTAATGCTATTCTCATTAAACTTTATCTCATTGCACAGTTACAGATGAATGGAGACAAAATAAACGAGTCTCGCTCCATTAAAAAATGCGGGCGTTGTTGTGTAGGAAAAAAGTAGAATGCGCGCCGTACATACTGAAACGTTCGAGAGGAATGTTCCTCTATTGTGGTATGCGCAGAAACAAAAGTTAAATCGCCGAAAGCACGTGTTAGTCTCCAAACTGTCGTAGATTTCTCTGCCCCTTCTCGATGCCCTTTGGTCCATGCTGCCCCGATCTCTCTGCCCTTTCATCCCATACCCCAGCCTCCCTTTCACATTTCCTCTTTCCCCCATTCCAATCTTCTTCACTATTTTCCTTCTGCCCTTTTATTCTCTAACCCTTTACATCTTCGCCGTGTAATCCTTCTCTAATTGATCACATTTTCATACGTACGAGTTTCGTCTACAAATTATCTTCCCGCTCGTTATTTTCTTGTAGTAGCGGCATTCTTCTTTTAACTTTCCCTCCGAATCCTTGGCTAATTTCCTTTTCTGATGGTTTACTTTTATACCTCCTAATCGTTTGATCATTCCGCTTTCTTTCTTACTATTATTATGTTTCCTTCTATTACAATTCTTCTCAACTTTACCTTGTCTTCCATTCACTTCTTTATGTATACTTTCTGTTTTTACAGTCAAACCAAATATTTGTAATTTCAGCTTTTCTTCTAGCATAATCCCTTAATTACTATTCGCTTAAATTGATTCTTAGTTGCATCTTTTTTTACTTCGTTTATTTTTCATTTTCTTGCAATTTACTTTAACATACCTACTCTTCCGTTAGTTTTAACTCATTTCTGCTCATTATTTTCCCTTTAAAGTCCATCTCTCATAAATCGCATAATAATACAATCAAGTATTTAATTTCCGTATCATTCTTTATTTGTATCTTTCTTAAACATTTCCTCACATATTTATTCCCTTAAATTTAGTTTTTCCTATATATTGAATAATTAATCTAAATCCTTCACCATTACTCGTCCTTTTCTCACAAGCAGTAGTAACTTTCTTATTGAATCTCGAATTCATAACTTTCTTCTTCTTGTCCACGCAATTACTTAACTATCTCGTTCTTTTTCGCAGTCGTTCTTTCCTCAAATCACTCTTATAAACTTCCTTGTTCTCACTTCCATACTATTACGTTACTTTTTCTCATCATTCAAACTTTGTCGAGTAAACCTGAATGGATTCTTTCCTAGTCATCTAAACCCTCGCATTGTGTCAATTTTGCAATACCTTCTCTAGTTTCTCTCTTATTTATCTTCATAACTCAAGGCTTCCTCCCTCATATATGTTGTCCCACAACTGCAAATGATATAACGATTTAATCACTTTACTCTCTAATACATCATTTTTCCTTTAAATCCTAACTGTCAGTATGACTAGTATAATGCTCGATCAACGAAATCATTCTCGACAACTTCTTTTAACATCTTTTTCATTTTAAGATATAATTTCCTTCTTCATGCGCAGTTTATTTCTTATATTCTTGCCCTCTATTTTATTTTCCTCTTTATGTGAATGACTTGCTTTATTTTCTTGCACGATTTTTAACTCTTTAAAGACCTTTTCCCCGTTATTTTCATGCATTCTTCTAACTAATTTGTAGTCGTATATCCTTTCATGAACATCTCGATTTAACTTCACTATATTCATTTTAGTATTTTTTAGCTTCGAAATAAACCGCATTTTCTTGAGTTTTCTATCCAATACAGTTAATCGTTCCGCTAAGTTTTCTCCGTTTCTTTCATCAAAATTTTAATAGAATTAAAGTTCTCAAATTTAGGTATAACGAATAGGAAGAATCCTTTTATAGCGGTACGGTGCTAAAACATTCCAAAAAATATTAGAAATCCCAAGAGAATTTAGTTTGTTAATCTCTTTAGGATTTTAAGGTAATTTTTTGGACGCAAAAAATTTATTTCGTCCATATGTCGAAATTTTTTCGCAAACTTGTGTCCATAAATAAGTGATGAGTAACACATGGTACATATACTTAAAGAAATCTAAAAAGCCTCCGTATCTAAGAAAGATTGTTCTGTTGCGGTTGCTCCATTGGGTAGAGCAACCACCCGGCATGTGGGAGATCCGGGATCGAGTCTAGGCAATTCTAATTCGATATCTATCTTTCCTCACACTCTTCCTCACACATCTAAAGTCAGTTTCATTTGTTTCCTCAGAACCCGTCAGGTTAGGACTTGACTAAAATTTCCTCATTAAACCAGTTGATTTCCTCTCTCTTTTCTTGTGTCATGTAACTTCTTCTCCTTTAACCTTCTCCTCCTCCCCTTAATCCCTTTATTATACCATTCGGTTTCTCCAGCATCCTCTCTTCCCTCGCGTTTCATCTCTGTCCCCCCGCGATCTCACCCCCCCTTCGATCCCCCCCCCATGCTCATCACTCCGCATGCCTCTCCATTGTTGCAAGGTTGGTTACCTTAGGCAATCTCAACTCCGAGGTTCGGATGTCGGAGAATTGCAAACTCCACCTCCCCTCACACATCTCTCTCTCTTATTCTCTCAAGGGTCGTAGACCTCCCACCTCTCCCCCCACCAACAGATGGGTCTCAGAGAAGACTCCATATCTCGACTGGTTCCGAGTAATTGTTGAGGATGGAAAGAAGCAGAGGTGGAGGAAAAAGAGTGGGGGTTGGGGAAGATGCGTAATAAAAGGAGGTTTCTGTGGTGGGGGAGAGGGTAAAAGGTGGACGGAGGAAACACTGCCTGCCTTTCAGGTTTCCCTTTATGTTGGCCTACCGACAGGGCCGGCCTGGAGACTTTCTTGCCACACTTACTCTCCGTAACGGTCAGAAGGTCGCGATCTTCTGGACCAGTCATTAAACTATTACTAGATGTTTGTTATTTTTTATAGTATCTTAATTAATTTTCACGATAACGAATTGGTACTTTTAATTACTATTTATCTATTTATTATTTTAATACATTTTAATTTAGCTGAGGCTGTTTTACTGTGGATTTTGTATAAAAATGAATACGTAAAACATGAATTGTAATCACCGTGGAGGATGAAGTCCTACTAAACCAGGGACCCAGTGTTGTACCTTAGGGGGAGTTGTTTAAGAATCAAATTAAACAAAAAAACTATTGTTGGATATTTGGCGGTAATGAACTTTACTTTCTTGGATTATTGCTTAATAATTGACCTTATCTCAATTGATCACTAATTTCTGAAGAAATTAATGAAAAGTAGTCTGCAAAAAAAATAGCATTTAGTTTGATAAATTCGATAGTGAGAGCGATAAACATCCAATATTTTTGTGGTAACCATAGCTGACAAGGAGAGGGTTTCTGAACTAGCATCTGAACCCTATTTACAAGGGTAACTTTTCTATTCTGCAGATGGAAAACAATATGTCAGTAAGAAATTTTGGTAGATGCAAGAAATACTTCGCTATTCTGATAAGTATTAACCCCTTTTTGGATTTTGAAGTTCTTCAGTTGTTAAATGTATCCCTTTCAGAGGTTAATTTCGCTATTAAATTAAAATTAGTGAGCGAGCGATGCATCATTTTCGCCACAAAGAACGTTAGCCGCCCCGCTCTTGTGTCCGCCCTGAGGCAACTGCAAAATTGCTCACCGTATGAAGCCATTGCAGGAGGCAGGAATAACTCCCAAGGTAGGAGTGACTATCATTTAACGGGGGAGTGCTTTCTGCCTTCGGGGAGCACGCTATGCCAGGGAATTATACCTACCGGCCGGCCCTGCCTGCCGAAACAAGAGAATGATTTTAGAATTGATTTCTGTCTCCCTCCTCTAAGCTCGCGATAATTCCCCATCACTTCGGTGCGAAGGAAAAAATGAATCTTGGCGGTCGAACCCTTAAAATAGAACGAGCGCTAAATATTCAAGAATCTTTCTTTCTCATCTGGCGCTCTTCTCTCCCGATGCTCAGTCGTGATTGTGTTTTTTTCCGTTTCGTCTTTGTGCTTTTTTTTCGAATCCCTCTCTTCGCTGCGGAGAATGCCGCTTTCGTCTGGGAATTTCTCGTAATAAGAGGCGTGATTAATTGAGCGGACACGCTCGCTCGTTAATAATCGCCGTTTCCAGGATATTAATTCCTGTGTAAGAGGATTCGACGTGACCGTCGCTCCGGAGGGAAACAATGGAGTTTTTTCCGCAGTTAACTTCGGAGACGCGACTTATATTCATGGCCGGTCGGCGGTAACCTAAGAGGCATGTCCGTGTGCATTGAATTACGTACCAAGTAGGGGATCTTTGCTGGAAGGGTAGGCGTTTTATCAGGCCTTCCTCGGAAATTTCTCATTCAAATAGGCGAGTTGGGAATTCGTTCCCGAAACATTGTAAGGACTTGCCGTTCGCTGAAATTTCGAATCTTTTTGTAATAGGAAGTGTTTGAAAATTTTTAAAAATATTCAATTTCCTCCATATCTTTTTATTTCTACCGTGCCTTCAAATCGCACAGATTAATTTTTGGCGTGTAAAGAAACGAATGGGCATTTACTATTCTTTTGTGCTTCTAATTAGGTTAGTGCCTTCTATTCATTGTTATTTATCAGATATTATTAGAATAATAGGAGAGTTCCTCTAATCTTCTTTGGTTGACTACGTTAACTTCCCTGGGAAATTCAGCGGTCAAGGGAAGCATTCTATTAAGACCTATCCTATCCGTAGTTAGAGGATTAAAAACTTTTTCCCTTACTCAAATTCTACATAATCGTAATTTTCAAGATATTCTGCAAAATTTTCCATTTAATAGGGAATAAAAATTTTCATTATCTAAGATTATGTGACACTTAGTTTATAAGAAAGAAACTGTACGTAGTTATATATTGCTCTAGACGCTTTTCTAGCAGTGAGTTGTAGTAAAGATGTGTTTTGATATTTAAAACATGCGGTGACGTTCCAAGCTTATTTACAACCTCTGTATTTATTTTCGGTATCAGAATAGTCATTAATAAGATATTTTACAAATATTTGGTCGTCTTTTTGAATTTTATTCCAAATTGTCTACTCACACTGGAGAAGTTTGATAGGTTGTTGTAGTTGAAAATATATTTATTAGATATCATATGGAATGTAATAGGTATAGAACGAATGGTTTTCTGGAATACGCTGTATATGGTTTATTTATTTGTTTTATTATTAATTAATAAGGTTTAAATTTCATAGAAGAGGTGTGTAGAATGATCAGGATAATACCAGAGTGTAAAAGTGAAGTTTGCTTGATATGATCAGAGTAATTTTTGGGAGATAGAAGGTGCTCTTTGTACATACATGTTTATCTGTGAGTGTATTAGTGACATACCTACAAACACAAGCACTTCCACACGTCATTAGATAAAGTCGATAAATTTCTAAACTCTTCAGAATGGAAATAAGGAAATGAAGATGTCTCGATGTAGTCTGAATACGAGCCCCGCTGTAGAGGTTAATTTAGGTCAGTAGTAAAAACAGGAACGTCTCAGTAATCAAGATGAAACCGCAAGCTTCAGATGTTAGAAGGGGAAGCATCTAAACTTGTAGTATTGGTCTTAATTGGTTCTCTGCCATACCTAAATGAAGCCACTCAGATTATTGAGCTACTTAGTCGAGTTTCTTTACTTTGTACGTGACGTTTTACTTTTATGCTTGTTTTTGTCATCGTTTGTATGCACAATTTATTTTGATCTCTTCCTTTCGCGAGATATTCCTGTTTTTTTTTTCGAATTTAGTTTCTTTCCCAATGAGTTCTTCGGCTGTTTGAGCTGGGGCTCGTGCGTAGGTGGATAACAGTACTAGGCGGACCGGATCTTAAGTATCTATTTCATTTAACTATCCATTTCATGGAGTAAATGTAAAATTGATTTAGTAGACGGGTTTTTCAATAAACTAACGCAAATATATCAAATATGCACGGCGATTATTACACAGCGGGTGGTCTTAGGAGGAAGATTACCTATTCTTTGTATTTAGTTGTATGTCTAGAGTTTCTGCGTATCGCGTAACGTTCGCGGAGGATTTTGGTACGGGCCGTGGTTTAGTGAATTCTATGATAAATGGAACGCTTAAATTCATTTATTATCCGCGGTTTATATCTGAAATATTCGTTAATATTCTAATTACTCTCTTCTAATATTACGATTAAATTACAAATTTTAAACATTTTTGAGTAATATAATATAATTAATCAATTATTCAAATAATTATTATTATAATTTATACTAATAATTTGAAAAATAACAAATACTCATTTCCACAATAAATAATTTAATATGCGACCGGTTTCAACTACTCATTTTTCTCATCTAGTTATCAGCTAATCATAACTATAGATATTTGAAGTTGGACACATAAAAACTGAGACTTATTTTTCCTCATTACCTTTATGAAGTTTCTCTTACTAGCGGCTGCGTCAACTAATTATATGTTGAGAGAAATATTCCTTCAACCACCAACCAGGCATATGTTTTGAATTTTATTTTCTCCTTTAGCTCAAATATGCATTTAAAGATGAATTGGTCCGCCGAAGACGTATGAAAACTTGAGGATGTTTAGCGGCGATTTCTCCCACCGAAAAATTCGTTTATCTCGGTCAAACAGTTGAGGAAGAATCCGGATGAGCGTCCCTCTATTACACGCTCACTTCAAGCAAAAATCGTTTAAAGCAAAGAGAGAGAGTCCTTTCTCAAGACCGCAGTGATCTCATTTGATCGTGACTCTCGCGCCGTTGTCCGTCTTTCATCTTCCGGCATCCGAGGCCAAAAAAACTGATTCGCGGAAAGGACCTCTCGGCTTTTTTCCAACCATCTTTTTTCTGCTGGCAAATCGCTCACTCAAACCGCGCACGAGCTGATTGTTTTTTCCCTCTTTTTGGACCGAAATATCTACCCTCGCGGAGAAACTATTAAGTCCTCGGAGGAGTAATCGTTTGACGCGAAAGACTGCGGATGAACCCGGGGTCGGAACTCTTTTTACTCGGCCCCCAAAATCCTATCCGAGTGCAAAAAATTACATCCCCCGTGCACGTGTGACCCATTCGCCGCTTCCTTAATGACGCACGGCAATATCTCGAAATTCTAGGACGTGCAAATGAATGAAAAACTGGGAATATATATTCGTGCATGTGCGCTAGCGAGAAAGTGGATCTCGGATCGTAAAATATAGCTCGTATATAGATCGTAAATATTGTTTTTTGGAGATAAATTATTTTTGGATGGCTCGGAGAGTAATAAAATCGATAATTACTCTCAATGAACTATATTTATGACAGAAGCTTGAAAACATGTGACTACAATATTTTCAGGTTGGACTCGTACTAAAACGGTATTTTAATTTGAAGATATAACCTGTCTACCTTCATCACAAATTAAATTCGTTTCCTGGGAAATCATTTATTTTAGTTTTCCTTATATCAGGATTAGTAATAGCTGGAATTGTTTTTGGTGATTGGGTCTTTTATGGTCTCTTTTAATAAAATGAATTATTTTATGGGAATTTAGTGACCATTATTTTCGAAGTCGATCATCTTTAGTTCCTCGATGCTTTTAGAATTTTTATATTTTCTTGTAACCGAAATTCCACGAAATCAAAAATTATGATAATAATAATCAAATTATCTTTATCCGTACTTATTTCAGCAATGTTGCTAAATTGGATGAAATGTATATTCATTATTACGTTTTTCCTTTTGGATTTGTGCGTCAAGGTTAAAAAGAAAATTGTATTTTAGGCTAAAAATAGCTATAATAAGTTAATCGTTTTTGTCCTCAAGATGTGTCTAAAAACTAAGAAATGACTAGAATTTATCTTAACACAAAATTTACTTAGATGTCTTTATTTTTCATGTGTTATTAGACAAGTAGGAACCATGAAGGGCTGAATTCGTTGAATTGGTTCTTACTTTATGTATTGAGTTAATGTAAGATATGAACTATCAAAATTTATTGTTAGACTATTTTGAATAAATTGGAAGAGTGTGTCAATGCTCTCCCGAAACTTTCCACATGCTAACGCGTAACTTTTGAGATAATTTTAATAAGCATTTACGTCTGCAAACCTCGCCAGAAGGGCTTCACCCAAATCAAAAAATCCATTTCCTTTAGATACCGTAGTCTTCTAGAGACATCCTTCTTTAGTCCTTTCTGTTGCAACAGGGATGGTTGTAGTGTGGGGAATAATATGCAAATGAAATCTCCGTTAGAGAATGCCTTCTTTTAACGACCGCGGTTTAAAAGACAAATGACGCGCTAGTATGAAAGATGCCCGCGGTGTACTCGTGTACCGGTGTTTTGGTATCGGTCTTGGAGAAAGATAAGACATGCACGCGGCGAAATGTCTCCTTTGTACTCCTGCACGTCGGTCATTGCTCTCTTCGAAGGCGCGTGCGCCAGTTTCACTGGGTCATCCCTTTAGCACGAGATGCTAACCCTTCTAATGCTGTCACTCCCAAAACTGTTCTTCTCTCTTGAACTCTGAACCATCTTTTCTCTTGGCGATTATAAGAAAGGAAGATTCGTGTTTTTGGACAGCGCGTCTGTCAGTTTGTCATTTGCTTGAGATCGCAAGAGGCAGCGGGAGACTTCAACGTCCGACCTGCTCGAAAATAGCTTTTCTATGCGAGATGTTACGTGAAAATTCAAAGATATGATGGGGAAGATTGGACTCAATTCCATTTCTCAGGGTTGCCAGTTGGTCTCTTATATTTTTAAGAGCATAATAAAAAAATCAGCCATAATATATATAATAGATTTAAGTTTATTGAAAATACTGGGTTTTAGATTCTCTTATTCATGAATTAAATTATTTGATAAACCAATTGAAAACATGTTTAGAAAGGTGTTGACTAAATACTGCTAGGAAGGTTGAAATACTATGAAAAACTTAAACTTGTTGAGACAATATCATAAAATATTAATTCATTCTCATATGTAATCATAAACTAACAAATGGCCCATGCAGGTCATCCAGCCCGATGACAAAATCCTGAAGTTTGCCACGTAAACTATCTGCTCTAATATTATAGCAAAAAGGTGGAAGAGAAAATCAAATTTTCTAGTTCTCATTCAGTATTCCTTTGAAAATGTACAGCATTCTTAAATGAAATACTGACATTGTGGAAATATAATCGAAACTTTGCTTATAAATTTAAATATAATTTTAATTGCGGAAATGCATTATGAAAGATACGAAATGTTATTTTTCCGCAAAGCCTTATTTTTCCTATCCATTATCAATTTAATGCGAAAGGTTATTTTTTCCTTTCCATTGATATTCCGAAGTTCATAGCGAGATATTATGTGTATTTGTCTTAGCAATCTCTCTCTAATGAATATTAAATTATTTATAAGTAATTATTCTATAGATTTCATTTCATAGCGGCTTCATCGAAAATGTCAAATTCCTGATTTGAAACTAATGAATTAAGATATTTAATATTAATATTTCAAGGACCAGTTTTCGCTACTAGTTAATACCTATTTGGGCATTCAAATATAATTGTACTTAAATTTTACTAAATCATGCGTCAATCCTATATTTAGAATACAATCTCCAAGTAAGTTGTATATCTTTTACCCTCGGCATTTCGTTTCATATTCATAAGAGAGCAATCAGCTTCAATAGAAAAGCACAACGGACCTTTTATGATTTATCACTGAAGTGCTCAAATTCCTAGATCAAGGATAATCTCTTCCAGCGTAAAGGGCGGATTATTCCTTCAGGTGCGAACCTTTCATTCGGAAATCAACAAAAGAAAGAGAGATCATGAGCTGAGGACGCAATAGAATCAGGCATAGCAATACAAGGAACAGTCTGAACGTAGGTTGCTTTCTTTTGTTGTCAAGGACCGGTTCCTTTCACAAGTGGAACGCGGGATTTACGAGTGTGAGGGTCGCGGACGGAGAATTCGGCCTCTAATGCCTGGATCACGCTTCACTCCCTTATCTGCATTCGCCGAAATTATAACCAAATATACGCAGGCCTCAGGCCAAAGTCGCAGTATTGCTTCCCATAGTGGAATTTTCATCTCATGTTTGTATTTTTTTATGATATAACTAACCCAAATATTAGAAGAGCATGGTATGCATAGTGGTGTGAGTTACGGAGGGAAAGTCCTACTGTAAGTGCGTCAGAAGATCGGGAGCCCTAAAATGAGCCGTCGACGTTACCGTTCCACTTCTTATGGATGGAAATGTTTTCATCCACGCACGAAAAATGGGCAAAATGAATTATAGCTCTTGATTTGAATTACAGTTATGCTATATTTACGGGTTAAAGAAGAAATGATAGTAAATCTAAGAATTGTCCGCACGTAATGGAATTAACTGCGGAATATGCTCATGTATAGATATGTATATGTTTATGAGTATATTCACATATACTACATAAACTGGCTGTAGATTTATTTAACCAACTTCTAGATTTGGAAGAAAATTGAAATTTGGCAAACAGTTAGTCAGTTGTTTCAATTTAACGAGATGGATTAAAAATTCTGGATCGCAGTTCCGATTTTAATTCCAGATAATTTCTTTTTCCCTATAGAGTTACAATAAATATCGCTATTTATGATCATGGTTTATTTTATAAAATTTAATTATTATGTGTTGACCTAGAATGTTCAGTTATGGACCATTTCATTTGAAATTCTGCGAATTATTTTATTCTTAGCGTCGATGATAAATATATACTCAATTCAAGAAAAATGTAATAACACATCGAAGTATAGTATAATTCGTTTATTGTTGTTAATAATTTGGAGTCTTCATCATTTGAATATTTCATTAGATATTCGAGAAGGATAGTTACAGTAGTAATGAGAATGGATCTGAAAATATATTTTGCTAACGCAGAGGATTTTTACAGATTGAATGATTGTGCCTTAAGCATAACTGAAAGCGATGTTAAAACTGTGTATGATTTAATAGTACTTGAGTATATATTTAAAAAAAAATACCAGTGAATGAAGGAGATTAATCTTGGTGAATTATTGAGAATTTTGAAAATGATTTTACTCAGAAAGGTGTTTTATTCCACCTTATATCTTGGTATGTAAAACGTTTCACATTAGCAGGAAAAATTTTCGTAATTTTTCTCAAGTTAGGAGGTGGCGCTTAAGAATAAAATACCCATTCATGTAATTCAATCTAGTTTTTTACTTGTCAAGGTTTAAAAAAATCTCTGTAGAAAATTTCGTTTTACGTTTTAGTAGTCTGTGGGTGGCCATAATATTCCATGGAAAAATATATTGTCCGCCGTAAAATATCGTGTCGAAGCGTTGTATATTCATTAATTACATTCTGAGATGCTATGAACGGAATTTATGCTCAAAATCTCCTAACATATAGTATGAGAAAACGTGAGATACTATTTGTATTTACCTGCGAATGGATCAATAAAGAAATAAACATACATTTCCTTGAACGAACACATGATGTGATGAAAGAACAATCGTCTTCTTGTTTGCTTTAACGGTTAACAAACCACGCTGAGTCGCGAATGTAAAGGCTATAAAAAGGTGCCTTCTGCCATTAAATCCCTATGCTTGAGAGAATGTTTTTGGACTTGTGAGCGGTTCACGATTAAAAGAAATCACAGCTAATGTAAGCTCACTGACCACCTGAGTGGGACGCTATACTCGATTCCGATAAGATGAAAGCTGTTTCAAAGGAAGAGATACCATCACGATAGCGCATCTGCCTCTCGCATTAGAAATAATCTTTAGGGGAAGTTTAATTTATTTGGTCCTTACATAGCAAGTTCACTTATCACTTATATTGGCCAACAATCAGGTGGAAACGTTGAATATATGCAGATAGAAACAATCTATGAATGGCTGACATAATTTACAAGGAAGACAGGATAAAATTTACATGATGTTAACCCAAGGCTATACAAGAAGTGAAAAATTGTGACTTGGCCGGGACTCGAACCCAGGTCTCCCACTTTCCGAGCAGGTATTCATATAAGTACCAGGTATCCATATAAGCTCCCGTTTACAGAAGTGAGACTGCGTGGCTCGGTAGTTCAATGGATAGAATACCTGCCCGGAAAGTTGATTTATAAAAAGTTAAAAATCACAGTATCTTGGTTTATATTTTATTATTCTATTTTTAGTTTGCTTTACGGCATTGAAACACTCATCCCTATGTTTATGACTTTGAACTAAAAGTGGAAATTTTTAAAAATAACCTGAATTTGTTTTTTTCGGATTTCAGTTGGAGAACTTGGGACTATAGTGATCGAAGAATCCATCAGCCTATCAAAATACATGGATGGACGATAAGCAACACAAGTGGTGAATGTAATTAGAATGGCCGTAGCGATGGATTGGCTGTAACCAATTGCTTTCTCCGAGGTAAGTCAATAATATATCTTGAGGTAGAAAAAAACTTATTAGTCATGAAAAATTATAAATAATTTTTTAGATCTAGAATGATTTAGATTTTTTAGAAAAAGTTGCAATGTGTAGGCAGTGCTTATGTCTATTTCAGGGCTTGAAAGCATGTGGGAATAGAAGTTTATCGATTGAAGTTTAGAGTTCAGAGACATAGCGTTGAATGGAATATTTTATCTGTTTATGTAATTTAGGTTTAAGTAAATTAGAAATTCAATGTGCTGCTTCGCGTGAGATGAGAATGGATAGGAAAAATAAGGTTTTGGACCTAGTATTATATACGTTTTAAAAAGAGCTTCAGGGTTATTTCGCGCATATGAACCTCCTCCGGGAATCGAACAAAGGACCTTCCCATATTCGAACGCGCTACTGCCTTTGCTATCCGATAATCCTAAAACTCAGGTTAATTTGTTCAATATGTTCTGAGATTTGAGATTGTATGTTCTTGGAAGACGGAACAGAAGTTATGCCTCACTATGCTTTATTGAATGAGCAGAAAAATGAGGAAAATAAATTACTTGAAATATGGTATAACATTTTAATCGAAAATGGGATGAGAGGGTGAGATAGGGAATGAAAGTAAAAGGACTAACTCTGCTGATGTTTTCCTCAACATTGATTTGAAACATTACCCGTTCATTATATTAATAGTGATATAATTACAATTTTTGATGGCTTATGGTGTATCACACGTCAGACAGCAAGGCTAAATTCGTAGATGCGAACTTCACAACTATATTTTCATAATAATGAAAACATTCTTTAAACAGTCATCTAATTTTTACTTTATAACTCACACTATAACAATATGCACCGCCATTAATTTCCTCTGCTCTCAATCCTTCTCGACACGCACATTCCTACCTCAGATGATTCCGTTTAAAAGAGATTATTCTTAAGTACAATTTGAATAGCGGCTCCGGATACATTTAAGAGAGCATCCGCTTTGCTCTGTTATCATTACAGATCGTTCGGCGTGAGCGAGTTCGCTGCCACTTGCCATAAGCGGACCGAGCGTTAAAATTGTTAAGTTATAAACTTGCCCTCACCCCACCTCTTCGGTCAGCATCCCTTTGAACTACACTTCCTCCTTTGTAACCTGTCCTTCTCTGACCACTCTCCTCTCCTCCCATCCGCTTGCCTTTCTCTTCTCCCATCCAACCCTTTATCTCAAACTGTACCTTTTTCTTATCATCTCTTGCTACGTACGTATGTTTCCATTTACCATCCTCCAGGACTCGCATAAAAAATAATTACTGTAATGTAACCTATGCCCCGCGTTTGCTGTTTTGTGAATTATTTTTATTATAGAACCCGTCAAAAATTATCCGAAGATCCAGCGGCAACGTTAACATTGTTACAATGTAGCTGCAATAGATGTGCATGCATACTCAAAAAAGAATATCATTATAAAAGGAACAGAATTATTATTATTCACTATATTAGATAGAAGAACTGAAAAGAAAAATATTCTTAAAGAATGATATTTATCAACTTAAGATCCTTCAGTTTTATGACATTTATCTTAAGAATTTAAATTTTGTCGCTCCTTATTTGTCCTCCTTTCTAAGTCATTATAATTTTTATCCTCATAAAACATCTTTTTCACTTGTCAGTTCACATTCCATATTTGCCAACCTTAGGTTCTTTACCTTTTCCGTATTTAATCACATATTGGTGATGGTGGTGAATATATGGCAAAAATTATTCCTGCACAAGTTCGATTATTTCTTTTAAATTTTCCAAGAAATCAGAGTCGTTCTCATTAACAACATAACATTAAAACGAAATGGAACTATTAATGTAGTTTCTTGATTTCCATAAGTAAGTCACTAACATTTAGCTTACATTTTTTCATTATCTTGTTAGTTCGTTTGGTTCGTTTAAAGCTAACTAAACCTCCATGAAGTTTAGCATATTTCAAACGTTGTGAATTCATTGTTTCAATAGTAGCAGTGCTTGAGTGTAGAAAGTATCCTTAATATGAAAATGCTGAATATTTTCAATAGTTTATATCATATCATGATATCAGATATCATGAATAATTTTTGCTATCGCTTTTTTCATTTAGAGTTAAATTAAGAAGGTTTTTCATATCTTTTTTATAGTTGGAAAATTCAATAGTGTTTAGCTTCATATTAGGTCGCTTCATTCCTAGTGTTTTAAAACTTGCTATATTTATGATGGCTTTAAGAATTTATACTAAAAAGACATGGCTAAAATACAATAAACGGTGTTACAATTGTTTTCCTCCTTGAAAGTTACAAATCGCTAAAATATACTCCAGAAAACTTACTGATATATTTCTTTCCATGAACTGAGTGACTATTCCAATTACTTATCTTTTTTTACCATTCCTTTCCTCTATGCATTGTTTCCTCGTAGAAACGAGACCGGGATTCAAACGTGGGATTGCCCTCCGATTCGATGGAAAAAATAAGGTTTTTTTATAGTCGCTTTCTGCGATGCAACTTAAATAATAAGAGTTGTCTTTGAGAAGGGAGGGCGCGTAGACGTGGTTTTTTTCCGCTGTCGTAGGAAATGAGTGGCGCTCCAGACGCGCTCTTTCCAGAGCACTCGTCCAGACAGTGAAGATTCATAAAAAGCGTAGGTTCGTGACGAGAAGGGAAAAGTATACCAACGCTATCGGATAATAATTGGTAAAACCGGAGATAGATTGATGCGTCAACCGTTAGGTGATCACAACTACTTTATTCAATTATATTTCCTTTATATAATTTTCACCATTTTTATTATTTGCCTTATTTTTAAGGTTATTATGCTCCATTTTTTTTATTTCTGTCAAAGTCTAAAATTGAAAAAATCAGTAGTGTGGTATAATGCTGCTTGTCTCAAGACGAATAATGGACTGCTTTCTTTTAATATGATTATAACTAAGCTAAGATGAAAGATATTTTATTTTCCTCATAATACACGGAAGGAAAGTAAAATAAATTTTTTTCTGTGACTAACTTCTCTCTTTTTAACTAGCAAAGTGTAAAAAATAAATCTTTACTATCCCCTTGATCAAAGAGAGAAAATTATTAAGAAAATCTCATACAAAAGTATACGATGACTTTTAAAAACGAATTTCAAATCATTTTAAACGCAATAAAATAATATATAGGAACTAATGAACTGCTTTTATAAGAACTGCCATTTAAAATTAAATTACAAAGAGTTGAATAAAATGCATTGCGGAAGACCTTTCGCTCAAACGAGTTCCTCCGAAAGGTTTCGGTCAAATGAGCGTAGGTCAAACAATCCCACGATCTCTACCAAAGGTATGAAGCTCATTCGATATCTCAATAAAGATCCCATTATCATCCCTATCTGTTGAGGCACAAAAATGATTAAGGAATTATCGACATTTTTCAATATGAGTATCTTAATAGTAAATTCATTTCGGTATCCATTATTCCGCCTGGGAGACAGGCAAGAACCTCGTCATCGCCGTGAACATTAAGTTCATCTGACGTCACCATTAACCGTTTGCCTCGTTCGCGTGGCCGATATAAGGCGAATATCGAGTTCTGAATCACGGCGAATGCCTAATTGACCGCTGGATTTTTTCTCCATTAAAACATGAAAAACACTGAAAAGAAAAAGATTACGCTCGGTTTAATACTGTACTCAATAGCTCAATTATTTTCGAGACTAATCGTGTATAAATGACTTAAATTATGATTATCTCAGCGAAAAATGAACCTTTATTAGGTTAGTCATTTTGTCGAATATTTTTATTTAGGATTAAATGGTGAGGGTGAAAGATTAACGGGTGAAAGATTTATAAGGATAAAAGGAAATAATAATAATTAATAATTAATGGCACATCAGCCTGAACAAAATTCGACCACATCTTGGTTACAATATATAGAATATTGAATAACATCTTTTATATTTATCGGTTCATCATTGATAGATTAAAGTAAGTTATTGCTTAAGCGGTTGGAACTCTGTGAGGTAATGATAAATTATATCATTACTCATGCATGCCCTACCGTCTCCAGTAATTTTTTCGTGGCTGATGAGCATATATATTAGGGTATGATTTAGGACGAGGGAGAAACAAGCTGATCATCTTCGAATCAATCTGATCCATAAAAGTAAAATATATCGCCTGTGCAGCTAACTACAACTCTCTATTATCTCCTTTTGGGGTAATTATTTTTTAAGGTTGATAACCTCAATAAAATAAGACTGAAAATCGGTGAAAAATAAGATTTTACTTATTTGCATAAAGTTAAATTTTGATTGACAGCCACAGATCAGAGTGTGATTCAGCAGTTTTACTTCCGATTTTCAATAGATACAGTACTATTGAATCAAGGCGTTTTTCAATAAAGCCAAGAATATAAAAATAGAATAAACCCTTGATAAGTTCTTCAAGTTACTCGCATCAGCTGTGATTTTTGAGAAAGATAAAATTCCCGTGCTCAATAAAGTTTACCATGTGAAGTACATGTTTAGAATATTTTCGTGGTGACATAAAATCAAGGTATGAGGTAGTTTTGATTATTGTAAGTAATCGTGTGAGTGACGGCTCATTAATATAAAAGTCACACAGTCATATTAATGGGCGAGCTGGTAATAAATCTGTTGGAAGCTTTGAACCACCGCTGGGCTTTCAACCAATTTCTCGCGTTCTACAACCGGTGTGGGCATTGGCCGCTAATTTTCCACTTACCCAATCAAACTTTGACTGGTCAGATTGGACTGCATTTTCCGCTGTAATTGGCTGATTAAGCTTTCTCTATATGGTCATTCTTAGTTTACTGCTGGACTGTTGCTCATTATAAAATCAACTCAATCTCTAAATTCAACAGTAATGTGCCAAATGACTTCTTCGTGGATATTTATCTAGAATGAATTAGTTGTATCTCATTATAAAAGCTATAGATAATTTTAGCTTGATGCTTAGTGACACGGACTAATTCAGGTTGAGAGGAAACTAGGATTTCAATGAATATCGAGCAGTCTATGTTTTTGTTACCTTTATTACGATCACGTGAACCGTGTCTAAGAATAACTTTAGTACGAGAATGGGGGTATTTAAAATCTCAATTGAAATTGAATCTATTATTTGTCTTCTATCACAAAAGGGTCAATCCCATCCTGATGTTACATTACAATTTCTTGTATATAATTAGTGAAATAACCTTTTACTTCTGATGATAAAAGGTATACTAATATGCTAATAATGGAGTAATTTTATGTGTGGTACGTTATCTACTTTTCGGTGGTCAAATTCAGCATCAAATGTTTTTCCTATTATCTCATTTCACTACACCTAGAGAGAAAATATTTCCCTTTTTTAAATAATCATAATATAATTAAAAATTATAGTCAAATAATTATTTTTTTTTCGCCTGATATAAGTTCATAGGCCTTCTTCCAACCGATATCGTCTTTAAAAATACGATTATCACATTTCAGTGTCAGAGAAATTTAAGCAATAATATTCGTTTTATTCTTCATAATTCCATCTTATGTTTTAAATCTTTTATACGTGAAGGATAAATGGTAAAGTTTCTGCAATTAAACTAATGCAGACGATTTTTATTTATATTAATCTTATCTAGTGAAACTGCGAATTTCATATGATTCTATTTATCCAAAAAATATGTATATTTGAAACCTAGATGATATTTTATAAATGTAGCTCTTCTGAATAACATAGTACTGAGGTTAGAAGACCGATTTGTTTGCAGAAGAATTGTTGGATACTAGCTGTTAAATTCCTTGAATGATTTAATGTTTACACCAGACCCTGACCTGGCGGGAAATTAGTTTATTTCTTTGGATGATTTTCTAATTATGCTGCTGCTTTTCCATGTCATTTATTGGCGGTGGAAAACAAGATTTTTACAAGAAAAAGCATTAGTAATAATTTGATTGCTCGACAGTTTATTCTCCTATTTACGGTCTTCTTGCATCTGAACATTCTTTTCCTGAGGGATCAGATTGGTTTCTAGCTCACTGCGAAGTGAGGAGCGGTTTCTTAGCCTATAAGGAACGTTAGCTTCCTCTACAACTCGGACTAGAAGACAACTTTTGACTTCATATTTTAAACCGCTCTAATTAAAAACTGGTCTTATAGTAATCCTTTTGAGCCCTCTAGCTATACACAGGAGAGAGGTTCCGTACAAATGTCGCGACGATTTCCTTCTTTCCTATGTTTTACAGTAGCTTGCAGCGGTCTTCTTTAGCATGTTATCCACGGAAAAAGGTTGCAGCCGAGTTCCGTTATTTCATGATTCCCCTTCTTTATGAGAAAAATTTCTCTTACCTTGGTTCTATATATTTATATCATACAAATGAAATGTGTTTATATTAACTACTTTGGCTACGTAATGTATTTATAGGTTGAGCAAAGAATGTATCTATGAATACATGTATGAATGTATGTATTGAAGTGAATGCTACAGTTTGAATTAATTACATGATTATTAATGACCATCGTCATCATCCATCATATAAATTTGCTCTGTTTCATGTAAGCAAATGCGAAAGATGGATTGTGCATAAAAACTCGAGGCTTTCTCCCTATTTGAACAGTCTCTCCATGCTTTCTAATAATTTCTTTTTGATTTCTATATAGATTCCATGCATCAGCGACTGTATTCTTATTTTTATTTTTATTGGCCTCGTTTACTGTCAAGGCTGAATCGTAAATACATCGATAATCTAATATCTTCTTCTAAATCTGATTTGCAATCCGAATGCTTTCTTTAATTTATTTTTAGTTGCATCCTCTTGGTTCTGCTTAACATAAAATGATATTGATTATTTTATTATTCTCTATGTTATAAAAATCTATATAACTTAAATCTTGAATTTTTAATACATTTAGAAGACGATTCGAAGATTCTATTTTCCGGTGATGACTCTGAATAATTTATTACGCATTATTCGCTGTAATTTTTTAAAGTAAATATTTTAATTAATATGAATAAATTTAATTGCCATTTTTATTTGGAATTAATTAATTGAATTGAGTCTTGAATTAATATGATTTAATTTAATAAATATTTTGAATAAAATAAATTAATATTTTAAAATAAATCTAGTAAAAACAACTTAGAAAAGCGAGAGGAGAGTTATGTTCATAATTCTAGCATTACTAGAGTTATTTTCTCTAGTTATTTTCTAACCGATCAAACATTCCAGGGAAAATACGAAATGAAAGATTGCAAGCGATAAATCGCAAATATACACCTTTCCCATTATCTCCAGAGATAATTACGCTCTCGCGCAGTTCTGATATCCTCCACAAGTTAATCTTCCGTTACCTTTCGAATCCACCTTCCTCTTCCGGAGATGAGAATGTAAATCTCGGTGGACACGACCACCTTCCCAACTCAAACACAACGCGTGAAGGGCGCCGAAAAAATAGCTTTCGTTCTTTTTCGCTGGTCAGCCTAGCGGACGTGTTCCACTGAGGCCGACGAAAGCACCGGGTCCAAAGGTTAGGCGCGTGCTTCCGTGTCCGCTGGTTGTTTACGCTATTTAACGGGCTTGACATTATTTCTTCTTTGTGGAGAAATTTCCTTTATTTTCTTCTCTTGGAAAGAACACGGGGACGTGTCCAGTAATAATGACCCCAGGTCAAGTTTTTTCGGCGGAAAAATTGGAGAAAAAATGCCGCTAAGGGAAAACGGTGTTTACCACGTCTATTTTTTCCTTTCTAATTAAATAAAGGAATTTCTCTCGTGGGGGAGGGAATTTTACGGCGCTTTTTTATTTCATGAAACGGGGGCTTAATTGCGGGATGGGAGCTAATTTACACCTTTATTATCAGTCGGTGTTGGGCGCAAACAGCGAAATTTTTGGTTTTTTGGGTGTTTCATCGTAGCTAATTAATTGCTTTCGAGCGGCATCAGAACTTTTTTTGTGTACTTTCGCAATGAAGGACTAATATTTAATGTACACAGTGTTATTAAGGCAGCATCAATCAAAGAGCGTGAAGTATCTCTAAAATTTCCGAGTAAATACAAAGGATAATGTGTTATTTCCTTTGAATCTCGAGGATAAATTTCGAAAAGATGATTTCCTAATAGCACTGTCTCTTCATATGATAATCATCTACGCTATCATTGAATTTTAATAAGTGTATTTAGTGATGGTGTCATATCATGCCAATTATCATGGAAATTTAGTTTCATGTAGTCAATGGTAGATGTTTTTTAGCGAAAAAATAAACAGTGCACTAGACACCGAAAATACTCCTGAGGTTTACTTAATCAAAGGATTGGCACTGCGTCTATAGCCATATGATTTGCCTGTGTAAGATTCTTAAATTCGTTTACCGAAAGAAATCACAACTTTGATAAATTTACGTTACATGTTGAAACTATCCTTCAAGGTTACCACCATGCATGTCAAGATGAATAATCCAACGGACAAAGATGATAGTATTTAAAACGAAGTATTTTGAAGGGAGAAACTGTAAACAGAGAATTAAATAACGAAAATATTCTATAACTTTAGATAGATGATTAAGCTTAAAGAGAGAATTTTAATTTTCCGTTTCAAGCTTCATTAACTATGCAATGAGGCATTTTAAAGCTTTACTTCCTCCATTTTGTCATGGGACACGACTTCTAAACCAGTAGCGGTGTAGTTTCATGTGACAGCAAGCCGCATATTAAGTGTATCTTTTAATTCAGAAGCCTCCGATATTTATTATATATTAATATTTGAGGCTCATATTTTTGTTAACAATAATTAATCATAATTTTAATTATGCTTTATACTCATTTTATATTTAATAATAAAAGATAATTATTTTCCTCACTATTGAATCTCATACGTATTAAGTAGTTTTATTTTTAATAAGACGCTGTTACTACATTTTGTTTTGAATATTTTTATTTTACGTTTTAAACCTTTAATTTTATTTTTTAAATGTTTAAATTCCGAAATCTATGGTCATTTTAGTTTTCATTGATGCATATCATCATATAAGATATATGAATGCTCCTCATGTACCTGGAATTGGCCATTTTCAAAAATTATTTTTTAAAACGTATCTAAATACTAGACTAAGTTACTGTACTGAACCCAGAGCAGGCTTGACTTAGTAAGTCCTGTCTAAGGTAAGAACTGCCTTAGTAGTATAATACAAGGATAGGACAAATACTATGTTATTCCTCATAAAGGGATCTAAGCAGAGCGACGTATGGAGAGCGCAGTCTGAGAAATCTTCTGGTTCGATCTCCTATCGAGATGAAGGACGCAGATGGTGAGGGTTGCTCATCCTCACGACGTGCGTGATATGGTCGCATCTCCACGTCGCTATACGCAACGATGCAACAGTGTCTTCTTTACGATCATGTCGACCATAATCCGAGACACATCCATTGCTTTCAGAGATATTCAACCTCGTTCTTCGCTCTCGTTCCTTATTTTCTTCATGATGTATCGCTCTACTCACTTTGGCACTAGTAAATGACAGAAAATGTCTTCTTCAGCATGGCAGAAGTTCACAGAACGGGAGCGACTTTCAATCCTTATAGTTTGTATGAGCATGATCGTAGTTTATATCCTATTCGGAAATGAGCGACCTCTTTACATGCTAATCGATTTCCTGGTATTTAATTCAGTCAGCATTCAGATCGGAACATTTGAGTAATTAATTTTTTCACTCTTAGTGAATACTAGGTGGCAAAATGTTTTTATTCATATGTATTGGGCCTTTGCTGCCACAGTGTTGCTTTAGGTTTTTTCACCATTTAAAGATTCCTAAATTTTTTTTTACACCAGTACAATCCTCTAAAAAAATAAATATTAAGTTAGCTATCCTAAAATATTTACGTATTTCTTTATGGAAATGTAAGCTTATTTGATGAATTAAGATGGCTGTTTTTTAACAAAAAACAAAAGTATTTCGGTTTACTCCTTTGAATTCTGTATTTAATTGGTTAATGTATTGGTTTGCATATTCTTCTTAAATAGAGTGGGACTTTGCATAAATGTGTACATGCGTCATCCCTTACGTACTAATTGATTCCCGGAGCTTATTTTAACGCTAATATCTGACTGGATGGTGTAGTTATTTTTTACAATATCAATCTATCATTGGCATTGACCCAAAATTTTACGTAATGGTAATGGATGGTTATCTCAGAAAATTATTTCGGCGCAAGACGATTTTTTTATTGAATCCACTATTTTGTTATGCAAGAGATTATTTTGAGTGCCTCGATGGTTGTCGCACCTCTTGATGAAGTGGAATCTGAGCCTAATGAAACTACTCTTGCAATTTAATCATTTTTATATGCATGCGAACTACCATAGCCTAAATAGGACTTGAACTCGGGACCTCAGTGTTGCTAGACTATGAAGCTAACCCTAAGGTCCACCGAGATCGACTTAATTATACTTAGCAAAGAAGATTTATACCCGGAAGTAACCGGAAGACAAAGCCGCAGTAACGGTCGTTGAAATTTCATGTTGATCATCGAGATCATAACTCCAAAAGGTCGTTGGCGCCTTGAGAATGCGAGTGGGGGGGATGCAGTCCCAAAAGACAAGAGAGAGCGTGGGCATCCTTCCCGAGCACTTTATAATTATGGGTTTTGCGGCATTCTGCGTTTGCCACATGCCGCGTGAGACAGAGAGTCGTGCTCCAACATCCCCGTTTTCGATTCTTCCCCTAGGAGAGCTAATGTTCAAGCTTTTGGAGGAGAAGGGAAAAAAGATGAGCAACGGTAAGGATACTCCTTCCGAGTAGGGACAAGTGGGGAGAAATATGAGGGCTAGAAACCGACCTCACAAAAGGAAAAAACAAAAGAAAGAGGGATAATAATTCTTAGCCTAACGAGGAGTCTCTCTCTCCAGTCTTTGATTAAAGGTTTTACTCGGCGATGCCAAACGCATTTGTTTCTCCGCGGAGGGAATGTAGGAGAAAAAAACAAAAGCATCGCGTTTCGCGCGCTATCGCGGCTGTTTGAAGGATCTGTCGGGAAAAATTGCTTCCGGTGATGAGGAGAGCGCTTCTCCATCTGCCGCACAGCCTCTTCTTTCGAGCAGAAAACCGGATAGTATTTTTTGGCGTGTGACGGTGATAACTAACAGGCACCTGTTCAATTGGACAACCTTTAACACTTTTACCGCGGTTGAATTTTGCGCTTTCTTGAGTAGACTGTATGATTGGGATGAGAAAGAGGAACGGATGGGATGCTCATGATGTCACGTTTCAGGTCGGCGAGGGTTAAAGCCTCTTTTACGAATCCATCAGCAATTAAATGCGAGGAGACGCTGAGCAAGGTGTAGTAAAGCTGGTAGGGAAATGAGTGAGAGAGATCTGCATTGTGCGGCGACAGGCTGAGGATCCTTGTAACGATGTCCTTTACCGAATGCAACATGGAGCAATCTTCAGATATATGCGATGGTGGTAAAAATTATCTATTCATGCATCGCGTGGATTATGATATTAGGCATTCAAAACTCGTCAGTCGCAACTATTATCCTGTACAAGCTACGCCAGATTATGGTGCAGGAACTATTAGAGGCCCTTCAACTCCTACAATTTCAAGTCTTTCTCATCATTCACTTTTTATCGCAGTGGAGAACGCGAATATCGAGAGCAACGTTTCCCAAACTATGTTGAAAAGTTTATAACTGATCCGTGAAAAATTTTGAAAATAAAAAGCCTCTTATGATTTTTTTTTATAGGTGAAGTTGAATTATATTTGAAAGTCGGAGGCTCCTTACTTTGCGAATTGTTTGGGCTAACAAGGAACTCTAGATTCTAACTTGCATAAAATATATGAAGATAATAATGTCCAGCAAACGCAAGAAGTAGCCTTGGAGTTGCATTGGAATCTTGTAAATGGTGAAATGTTTCGTCAAAATAAAAGTTTGAAAAAAACTTCCCTATAGAAAATCAAATCTGCAGTGGTTAATCTCGTCCTAAAAGCATAAGAATTATAATAAGTTGCAGTTATTCAGGAAGTCAGTTATTTGTTTATTAAGATTTAAACGTCTATAAATATTATTAATGATTCATCTATCATCATCTATATATTTCTCATATCGATTCGAGTTAGAGCACTCATTAATTTTATAACTCCCTTAATGGACAAATACAGGTAAATAATCATTTATTGGTTGAACTTAAGATTAACTGAACGCTCTTACTGTAGGTATCTTCGAGCAATTACCTCCCGTACCTTCAAGGAGAAACTAAGTTATTTGCCTTAATTGAGCGAAATTCGGATGGGACAGTATTATATTGTGCACCTGAGTCGATTTATGTGGTTTTGTGGGATTAAATTATATTTATATATTTGTTGGATTATGTATTTGTGTTGTCATCTGTCATAGGGAGGTTTTCCGAAGGGTTTCCCTCCCCCCTTGGGAAAATGCCTGACAAAACTTTTGTTCTCCCTCTATTTACGATTTATAATCTCTAAAATGCAGATTTGATTTGTTTTATACATCGGCAATATTCACAAGAAAACGTATTATGACAAATATTTGGTTGAATGCGTACAAATTTTCATCATATACATATACTTCCATGAGATCACTTGAAGTGATTTTTTGTTATTAGAATAATAATTGAAGACCCTTACATTCCTGAAAAATTGTCCGTATCAAATTCTTCCTCTTTAGATATAGTAAACAATATTATTTACCTAAGCACATAGAGCAGGAAATGCAAACTAACTTTGAAAGGATTCCTTTACAACTGTAGTTGGTGTTACAGTCGTAAATAGCAAATATTCTATCACCTTTCTCACCTTTTAGGATCCCTTCAGAGGCCTCGTTCCCATGGAAACATCGACTTTATTTATTGAGATGCAAAGGTGACCATTAGATTTAGTTATTGACGAAGAGGCACTCGAAAAGTCTTAATGAGAACATTTTTATCGAAGAAGATGGCTTTACAGTTCTTCATTATCCATTATTGGCGGAATGGCATTACTTAGTACTCATTAGTTTTCCTCCGATGATCATTAACCCCACACTAAAGCATCATGTATACGGAACGAAAGATTCTTTTTCCCACCGAGAATTATCGGGAAAGGTCAGGAGGAGGCGGCAGAAATCAAGGAGGAGGAAGCGAAGAAAAGTGATAATGAGAAACAAGTAGAATTATACCCGCTGAAGTTGTGGGAGGGATTCCATTTTGAAGGTGGGCTGTCGTGAATCCAATCAAATTGTTAAGCCGTGATTATCACCTTAGGAAACTTGACTCTGCAATTAAAATTTTCGTCTGCACACAGAATTCGTAAGTTATGGATTTCACAGGAAACGCTGTTTTATGGCGAGGGATACATGGAATGTTAACGGTCTCGCGGACTTCTAAACGCAGTCGATCCTAAGTGGAGGGAGAAAGGGAAGATTATTTTATCGAACGCGGAAATTCGCATGGCTGAGCATAGATGGAAGTAATGAAGAAGCTTCTTGCATGCAATTATTATGTATGATGAACATGCAAAATTGCGCGGCGAATATACATTTTGAAAGGCGAACCGAAGGCTCATTCAGGTGAGATAAGAAGAGGAGAGTCTAATACAGGAACAAAAAGAAGGAAACGGGAGAATGGCGAGAAAGGGTAAATAGTAAACGGAACGTTAGAAGTGTGGGAAGGAATGGAAAGTTTTGAAAGGAGAAGAAAGTTTGCGTAAAAGTAGATTCCATTCAGAAACAAGATTAAAGGAACCGATGTCCCATAAAAAACGAAAATTCGAAATGGAGATTATAGAAACTAACGGATATGTTTACGGTTAAACTTCTTTATAAAGAAATATATTCATAGCTAAGATTTTAGCCTGAAAAACTACTACTGATGACTCTTTCCAGATTCGTTTCTCACGAGTATAACGGATGTATAACCTGTCCCAAATGTTTTTATTCTTATAATATAGGAGTCGAATTTCTTCACCCAAATATGTGTTTTAAGAATAAATCAGGATTCAGATTTTATGCCGTCAGGAGGGGATATCAAAACATTCTGTTGATGTCTTTCTCTTTTCCGAAGAACAATTAATGTGTCTCGTCGTTGACGTATTATCACGTCGTGGTATTGTTGTTCATTTTAATATTTGCCGATGATGATTTGGATATTTATCGTCTCGAAATGTATTGCCCTCAATTTTTATTTTACTAATGAATGTATCGACTTTAGATAGGATTTATTTTAGCATTGCATTTATTTATAGAAAGGAGTAAGTATAGGAAGTACGTCACGTACATACATACGTAAGGAAGTTTTTTATGTCTTAGTATCATAAGCGACCACAACATAACATAAACTCTTATTGATTATCATAGAATTGACAACTCAAAGATCGATATGTCTCGAGGTGGTTGCCTGTTATCTACAGTCAAAAGCCATCACTAGGAAAGAATTCTCTTTCTCATTTTGTCTTAATGGGTTGTTCTTTTAGATGAGACTGATACTGCAATTGATTATTTGATGTAAAATCTGTTGTTGATACTTAAATTGTGATTAGGAATTTCTAAAATTTCCTCGAAAATAATATTTAAAGGTACATACTTTGATATGTTATTCTGAAAGTGATGTTTCTGATATTCATGGCTCATGGTTGATCTGGCAGTATTTATTTGACAGCTAAATATGTACATACATTATACATATGTACATATACCTTAGTTCAACATGATGGCTTTACAAACTCATTTTAATCTAAATTGTATCCATTCTGTGCTAACATTTGCCAAATGTCCATGTTCTCTGTTTATACCTTGATCATGTTAGTGATCTGAAAGTAAGTAATGGATCCATGGTCTTAATTGGAATCATAGTAGTTATTTCTCATTTTTTCTAATTAATGTTACATAACATATTGCAGTGAATTAATTAGCGAGTTAATTCTCTTTCTACATCTTAATGGAACACTCCATCTTGGAAAGACTACAACAGCGCATAAATTATAGTGCCTAGAGTATGGTTCCTTCGTATGTAGATAGAGGATCGGAAAATTTTCTTTAAGTATGTTTTCAAGTTAGCCAGGGGCCACAGAAATTTTATCAGCCCCGCGGGCTGGCAATGCCCCTTAAAGCAGGCAACCCTTCCATCGTGTAAGCACTCCGTAATTTCGAACTATTTTCATGCTGATTGCGCACACCTGAAATCGTATAAACGTAAAGGATCTATACACACATCTAAAACAATACATTAAAACATATCGAAATGATAGTCGGAACATAATTAAAATAGTCTTGGTTAACAAGTGCAATGAACTTTTTATGTTTACCAAGGAGAAACGGACCTGAAAAAAGTCTGGCAGGACCGGGAATCGAACCCGATTCCTTTCAGAAGTCCCGGGTTCGATTCCCGGTCCCGTTAGACTTTTTCAGGTCCGTTTCCTTTCGGGATTTTTCCTGGTTGCGCGCCCTAACGTGCAAAATTACCTTTACCCATTCCTTTTTTATATTTTATTTGTTACACCTGTTTCATCTATTTGATTGTCTGAGTTGTATATATTCAGATAAAGCTTTCGGAGATTTTTGAACGCGTTAAAAACCTTCGAGTCGTATGTTGGGCCTCCTGGTCAAGGGAATATAAAAGTTATCCCTCGAACAGAGAAAATTATGTCTCCCAGCAGACGAAAACACCTGCTATGATAAGTCGGCAGAATAGAAGGATAGCATAAGTGGCGGAATAGAAAAAGGTTAGAATGAAGGTTGAAGGGGAGGAAGATGCAGAGGGAAACGTGTGCAAGGCCCTCGCGACTTTAGTAAGCATGCGGAGAGGAGCTGCCGCCGGTGAATGCAGATTGCCCGCTGCGATGATGGATGGTTACTGGAAAAACAGGAAATATTCACCTTTCTCTATCTCCTCTCATATTCTATTCCCTTGTGTTCCCGTAATCCCTCCCTCCTGTTCTCACCAATCGCCTCTCCTCTGCATGATAACAACATCGCCAATAAAGTACTCTCTGACGTTAATGGCGCGATTTTTTAAAATATAAATCCACGGGGTTAGCCTGAGTTATGGCCTAGTCAGCTCCCTATGTTGTCCTTGCGTGCCATCGCACGGCGTGACCGTCCACGATCGACACCGCGAACAATTAATTAAACTGTATTACAGGTAAGGGGAAAAAGATGCGATGTCCAGTTGGAGATTTCGAACCCTCCGGGGGAAAATGGCCCATTTGCAACGTATCTGCCATCTTTTTCCTTTCGTCTCGCTTTGCTTGGACGTCCGGGAATGGAAAAATGAGCTCCTCCGCGAATATATTTTCCCCTCGATAATCGCAATAAATTATTTTTAAGGGTGTCGGCCGGGGTTAACAGTTCTATTAGACATATTCGAAAGGAAGGAGGGTTGATGAAGAGCGTATGGATGCCTTATAAGATTCTATTTTTGTACGGTCATCAGAGAGGGATATCTGAAAAGAAAGTGATGTAACGTCGATTGGGCGATTCTCGTGGGAAAGTTGGGAGAATAATGGAAGTCTGCGAGTTGAAGTATCGCATTTGCTCAAGAGTAAACGATGGATCGTGCGGAGATCGATATGTTATTGTGACGAATGCCATGTGAGAACATGCCGCCTTGCTGTAGACATACATGTTTAAATGTGTCTATATAAGCTTGAGATTGAAAATCAGTTGTTCAATTAATCAGGTATTGAAATTGCTGGCTTTAAACTACCATAAACATGCGTGTTTATGTTTTTGATTGGCATGCAGTTTATATTGAAATAGGTTTAAAATAAATCTGATTTTCTAGTTTCGAATTCCTTTAAATCGTAATGAAATTGGCATGAAAATTGGAAATGTCCCCTGTCAAAGTCGAACATACGTGTTTCAACTGAAGGTAAGCTTTGAGATGAAGTTCTGCATAATTTTAACTACCTTAAGGTGTTTAATGTAGAAGAGAAATAGAATTCGAAGATAAGGTCTTGACCTCATCGCAAAACATTTCAGAGAGAGTAAAAAGAGACTGCTACACTTTGCTTAGGAATCTTTATCACGTGGTCGAATCTTAAAGATTACGACATTGTAGTGTAAGCATGACGCAACATAGTTCGTTTAGTACTAATTCTACGAGAGTCTTTATTTATTTTGATGTATTTATTTATAAATTTTATTCTCTTGCATTCTTAGGGAAAAGATAATCTGTATTTTCCTCTTAAATGCATACAGGAATTACCGTCCAAAATTTTATTAGCTGATTTAGATTTTACTAGCTGCAGTGAGAAATAAATGAAAATGTGATGCTTAGCTATATGCCATGTCGCATCAATCATTCAAACCAAGAAGTGAGTGATAAGCCATAAATTAACAGCTTATTGGCATTTCAGTTTCAGGCAAATAAGTTTCTCCCGGAATTCAGCCGATTGTATCTTTCACCCTTTAAAGCTATTACACACCCTGAGGGAGTCGATCAAACTCATAGCCTCTGCAGCATCTGAAGAGTATATCCTCCATAATATGGACGTACTCGCTGATGATTCACTATGCGCACGCACTCATTTCTCAATGTCTCCATCCCTTTTACACGATATTTACCCGGCTACCGATCATGACCAATGCACCAGACATGCCTGAGGTAGCAGAGATAAATGATACCTTGTCGCCATTTGCCTAAAATTACATGGGGACAGTAAAACTTCCAATTACGTTTGCTTTTCGAAGTGCTGGGAAGATATCCTGAAATTCACGACGTTAGCTTCCGAAATAAACTTGGACGTTTGCACTTCCTGGAGCTTTTGGTATCAAGTACAAATTTTGAGTTGATAGTCACGGATTTATTCATGTTTCATGGAGAGAGAAATTGGATTTTTGAGAAAAATTGGAGCAATGGAGTTCCATCACATTCTTGGATTATCTTAAATGATTATTTTTGCCAAAAGTTAAGAACAGACATATCTAAATTAACTTTTAATTTGAAATCCCGTAATAAATGTTCTATTTTTTCTCGGTGTGAATGAAGTTGTAGTTAGCATGTTAGGTTGTAGATACTGTATTTGTAAATTAGGCATACCATAATTCCATTTTCTTCTCAAGGGATTATTTGCGTTTATAGACACCTAAACGCTTTTCTATTCTTTTCATTGGTGACATCCTTACTGGAATCAAAGCCTTATATTCTATTCGGGAATAAAATTACGAGGATAATGAAAGTGATAAACAGTCCTGTGATTAGTTTCCAAAAATGATAGAAACATCTCATGTATGTTACCTCACTTTGCAATTGGAAATTAAAGAAAAAGGCATTTGAAATTTCTGTCGAAGTGTTTGTCAAGGGAATATTTTACGGTAGTTAACTGGGAATCTTGACAAGAAATAAATTTTTGACCATCGAAAATATCGTATTTATAAAATAACACAATAGAAGTAAGAGATCAAAACAATCATTTAAAAGAAAGCTTTGGAAGAAAGGACTTATGGTAATCGAAATTAATTTACTTATTAGAAGTAAGTTTTACTGAAATATTTTCAAGACTAACATTATTTGCTGATTGGAAATAAACGTCACTAAGAAGGAAAATGATGCCATCAAACGTTTATTATTATTTTTTGAAGGTATTGCCTTTCAAGATGTGTTATAGTTACTGCAGTATTCCACTTCTGCAGTATTCCACTTACTGCAGTATTCCATTTTTCCACTTCTTCAATAAATGCGCATAATACTCCATAATTTTCAGAGTGAACCTTGATGTGCATTAAGTCCTCGATTCGAACAAACGAAGTAAAGATGTGATGGAAATCCAATTTTCATATCTCCACTCTCTTACTTGTTACTTTTCTCAGCTTTACATTTCTCACTCGCTAATTAGCATACTCTCCATGGTTTCTTGTTTCTCAAGGCATTATTTTAATTGGTGTCAATCCAATGGAAATTATCTGATCCTATCGATCTAGTTCCTATGTCACGATTGAATACGAGTTTATGGGTATGTTTTAATGAAGACTAGAGAAACTTGATTCGTCTTTCTATTTCAGTGTTTAAGATTTTCATTGGAGCATATTTCATTCGATGATTCAAAGGGCTATCTCTTATCCATTTAGAACCTCGGGGATTAAATATAAGGCTCTAGGATGAGCATCGTATATTTATTAGTATACAAGCTCTCCCAACCTTAATAAATTCAGCTAATTGCATTTAATCTTTACTTGCTGGAGGATTAGGAATGATTCCCTAAGAGCATTGATTGAAGATTAACTTTCTAGGCAAATTATTGAGAGTGCAGTCTCAGTCTCTTAAGGAATCAAAGTCCAGTTCCTCCAGTTGTGAAGATTGAAGCCCATTATAAAAAACTGAGGTCATTGCATGTATCTTGTACATTTTAGGAATAAGGAAGATGGATATCTAGCAATTTATGGAGCTCTTATTGGAATTATCCTCTGCATACTCGAAACAAATGGTCTCTATAAAATCTCTCAAACGGTGGAAACATGGGCATTCCTAACAAAGATCATTGCCATAGATTTCATACTCGGAAAGATATTTCCTGATATACATTCCTGTTTCTTTCGCATAAAACGTTTTTATTGCTCCTTCCCTATTATTTAGGTACTATCATGGCATAGAATTCCATCTATTTGAGAAATATTTTCCTTTCTTATGACGGAGAAGCTTAGTTTGATAGATTAGTCTAAAGTTTATGACTATAGGTCTTACAGGCATATGGAAACATGAAATCAATACGAATAGTTAGGTGTATATTCAGGACGGTTTATAAATTGAATCACATTAAGATGATGATGTGATCATTACAAGACTAATGCAATTAATGGCAAATAGTATAAGGGACGAATTAACAAAAAATATGCAGAAAATTGACTTTGTTTCTATAAATTTATTTTCGAACTAAGAAAAATAATCTCGGAAACGAAATATTCAATTCATGCGAAATGAAAGTTTAGAAAACCTTATATAGGATTCTATAATGAATCCTAATATACGATATATATGCTTTGCATACGGTCTGAAAGGTCGGAACGGTCTCCAAGTTTTTATATATCCACGTAAAATAAGAATATAATTAACGCCCAATTAAAACTGAATTTGTCCTAGTGGATTAGAATCAAAGATTTTTTTGATTAAATCGAGGAATTTTAAAAATAGCGCTTTAAATGGAAAAATATTCTTTCTTCACTCGTTTCTCACAGTGCATTAAATATATGCTACATAAATAAGGCGAGATAGGCCTATGATATTATAGCTAAGTTTTTATCAATATTTTCAGCGTAAATTTTCAGCTCGACACAAAAATTTTCCTTGGAAGAACAATGTTTGACCTAGACGTATGTAAATAATATTCAAAATAAAAATACCTCTTTTAGCAGGCTTTTATGTAGTATGGAAGAATTAAAAACGAGTTAACCGTGATATGTGAATTGTTAGTCTAAATAAAGTATCAATTCGATTATACGTAAAGAAACGTGGGAAATTAACATATTTTGGCAATTTTGTCCCGTAAGAATATCAACAATCCTAGATAGAGCAAAAGTGGATTATTTAATGGCACTCCAGATACATTTCCTGCTGTTTAGATAAAGTCTGAGAAAGGAATGTAGAGAAAAATATCACCATGTTGAAGTTGAACAGTTAAAGAGTTTACTCAAACATATTCTAAAGTAACAGGATAAATGAACTGTAGCTTAGTGTTAAAGCTCGTAAAAATGCCTGATTAGCTATGCAATTCTTTATCAGCTAATCCTTGACTCAAAACCCACAGATTGAACTGGACTGCCATCTCCCGTTTCCTTTATTGCTATCCATACATCCTGGCTCTTCCTGCTTTCCGATCTTCTTCTTCAGGTCCATATCCTTCCTCCTTCCACGCTCGTACGCCTCCAGTGCACGTGTGTATCTTTGCGTGAAAGTATGCGTGTCTTCCCTTCACGGTTATTCGTTATATGCACCAGGATAACGCGGGGCGGGGACTGTCGCTTGGACAAGAGATGCCCTAGCTGTTTGAATTATAATCCCAGCTCTTCTGGGCGCAACCCCTTCCCTCCTCTTCGGAGGTCGCCGTTCGAACCCCCTCCCATCGGCAATAACCAACATTACGGTCACTTCTTACAGGTGCGTCGATCCACATTTTATCGCTCGCGTTATAATCTCAGTGTGGCATGTCTTCCTCAGAGATGGCGCTCTGCTCGTTATGTTTCTGATAAAAGTGCTGGCTGATAATATGTGGAATAGTTGTCTGCAGACATTTTCATCGATTGTTTATACGTAACGTTATTTATCATTGTGATCCAGTTTGGTTTATTCTGTCAGTACAAGATTTTATGATTTAGAATTATCAGGTGCACAGTGTCTTTCCATTCGGTTCCTTGATTATGAGTTGATAATGATGTTCCACGATTCATATGAATATCGTCCTGTAGGATTCCGTAGGTGTTCAATGCATCAGGTTATAGCGTTGCTAGATTTTATTGATAGAAATTTCAACGGTAGAATCATGACAGCATGAGCGTGAGAAAGAAATTGATGATATTTACGCTTAATTAACTAATCAGTTGTATCTTTGCTAACTAACCCTACGAAATTGAAATTAAATACATCTACAGTAGAATGGAATTCCAATACTTGTCTTAACTTTGTCTGAACATATGTTGAAAATTGTGTAATTCAATTGCTAATTTGTGTTATTGGGTTACTCAAATTCATTTTATTTATCTTCGTTCTATTCCATTAGACCATTAAACGGTTATGATACTGGAATAAGATATCTTAGCTGTTAAACGCAAATTTCATAAAATTCCAAAGCAAGCTACGTGAGGGAATTTTTACTTCTTTCAATTCAAAGTGATTTTACTTTATTATGATGTTTTATTTGAGAAAAATTTTACTTAAAATCGAGTTTTAAATTGTTAGGTGGCTTTACGGAGTAGTGATAAATTCAACCAATGAGGTCTTGATGCTGTAGTAGTCCATAGTTGTAGCAAATATAAAGGAAACAGCACTTCTTTTACAAGATAACTTTTTCTATTTATTTCATGGATAGTAGTGGTACTATATCCTTTTTATTTGTTATGGAGTTGGAATAATATCATAACCATTGAAATATTTTCATAAAGTTCTTAGTCAAAATTACTACATAACTTACTAGTGATTGAAGACGATCATGCTTTAAAATATTGGCATTTATTAAAATTCTTATAACGCAAATCTTTATTACATTCAATGCGAAAGCTAAATATAGAAACCTATTCACATGTGTTGAGAAGAGATTTTGAATTTGTTAGATTTAGAAAGGAATTTGAGTAGCCGTTAAAGAAATTTATGTTAAGATTTAGATATTAATAAAATATATTGTAAAGGGGGTCATCATGGGTTTCACATAGCGATAAATAAGTAAGCATGTTATTTTGTAATCCCTAAAAGGAAACTCTTGCCATATTGACAGCGTTTCAAATTTTTACGTGCATAAATTGTAGGAGATATTTCAATATATTAGGATTAAGAAAAGCAGATTTCTTTCTTAAGAATATTACCGCCGCAGGTGTTGCTTCAACAATTCCCCGATTGCTTTCGAGCGAAAAAATTTTAAGTAGTTCAGTTTCTGCAATTACACATTGCGTTTTTAACAGCGATATTGTTAGTTTTATCGACTTACTGTCCTTCAAGTGCCTTTCTGATCCCATTTCCTATATATATATTTCAATACTCTGTCCTTTCACCGTCCGATGCTAACAAGCGCGAAAAAATTGCATTAATGTCCAGTTTATGACGACACTCTTCTCTCTATTCTAGTTCTTATGCTAAATATGGCGCTCATTCCTTGGTTTCCGCATTTTTTCAGTGAGATTTACGCGGCTCTAATTGGAGTTGAGGGAAGAGATATCGATGCAAGCAAAAATGAGTGATGCTCTGACGTTCCAGCAAAAGCTGCTCATTAGAGATGAAGAATGACGTATAGACGGTAAGTGACGTAATTTTTTCATCAGAAACGAGTTGCGCTAGTATGGTAACTTCCTCGTGATGAGCTGAACAATGCTACTCTGGACTAGTTTACTCTGAATTCTCCGTTATAGATCATTTCTACATGTTTTAATTTCTCATTGAATATAGAAACAGCGTGTTTAGCGTATCGAATCAAACGAATGAACAAGCTTAAAGATGTAAATTGTACGTGCAGGTTACTCAGGTCGCTCTAGTACTTCTCCACAAGTGTTTCAGAAAACCACTGAACATTCATTTAACATTGTTCTGCATAATTTTCACCCTGCAAATTCTTCCATTAGGCTAAAACCTGTTGTTTAAATTACTCGAAAAACTTCCTCATTCCCTTAACAAGGGTGTACCAGTTATGAATGACTAATTGTTTCTCAGTTTGGGTGTCATAGGTCTTACTATCTTCTAGTGATATTACCGGCGATTTATATTAGCAAGAAAACGGGAGTCGGCAACAGGTGAAACAAGTCTAATTTGTTATTCATTATCACCTTACTGTCCTTGCATAAGTGGTGCGTTAAATCGTGGAAAGTAGTTGTGTAAGCTCGTTAAGGAATGCGTGCCTTTAGCAATGACTGCGAAAAATACAGGCGAGAAATTGACCAAGAGATAACTAGAGAATGGGAAAGACTGGACTTAATTTGCGAGAATGGACTTAAATATATAGATGGAAATTGTTTGAGCTTAAATGGGTATTAGTTCCTTCTAAACTTAAAAATGGCTGGTTTCATTAATTGAACTGAATACGAAAGTTCTGGTATCATCATTACCTCGCTGTATTGACTGATTTTTGTCATTATTAAGTGATTTACCTCTTGATATATTCCGCGTTTCCGCAATTTTAAAATTACCATAACGTATATTTATCGTTAATTAGAACAATCTGTGCATAATGTAATGCTGCGAAGTAGAGAAGAAAAACTTATGTGAGGAAACGAATTCCAATTCAGAGTCCAAGAATGGCAATTTCATAAAAACCCTGAATTGATAATCTACAAATTGCGACAGCTTTGAATTTAATTAACGAGAGTTATATAAATGACAAGCAGCAACGGTGTTAGCTGTAACGACAGTTGTTTGCGTTTAGGTATCTCAAAGCCCAAACATGATTGAACGTTACACTTGCAGACTTTCCAAGCACTATTTTATGGGATTCTTAAAAGGCGTTCATGAGCTTTGTTATTTCCTTAGTATAGGATAGCAATTTATCATCCTTGCCATAAATATTTGCAACACGACACAGCAATGTTTTCCCCGCTTTCAGACGCCGCTCGTGAGGAAATTAGTTAAGGAATGGTCCATTAGATGCTACAAGGAAGATAGAGGAAAAACTCCTCATAAAGTAGTCCACGTAACCCGTGTTTAACTCGAGATTAACGATCTCTATCCTTTCGTTTCTTTATTAAAACATATAGTTCAAGGAAGTCCACTTTCCATTGTATGGAACAGGTTGCAGTTTCTATAGGAGGGAATAGAAGGGAAAGTGGAATCTGAATTATAGATGGCGCTGTTGGTAATAGGTTGAGATCTCGGATAATATTCCTTTGTTTATGCATGTGAGCGTAAAAAACCTATCCTATAGTTCTGTTTAGTTTTTATTTCGCCGCGACATCTGGAGAAAGGTTGATTGGTTTCTACGACTGGCGCCATGATACTTTGATCCCTCCTCACAAGTACGTGCACAGAGTGTTTATAACTAGATAAAGATGATGAAAAAGGCCGCGGGGCTTTCTAAGGTTTATCACCTAATCATTAAGAATATCCTGCGTTAATTTATTACGTAATTAGGAAAAGTGATTCTGCTTGTTTTACAAAGAAGCATTTTTATTAATTTCTGATGCTAAAGATTCCTGAAATTTATCGTGCGAAAATTGAGGATTATAGGGGAATTCAGCGGAATATATTTCATAGAACAAAAAAATCAATTTAAGAAACTACCGCTTTAGACGCTCTCCTTCGTAAAAAATGTTTTTCTCACGATTCCGGTCCCTTTTACACGAAATACATGGTATAGATACTGCATAAGACGCTCTGCTACCCTCTTTAAACACCATTGTTCCCGTCCTCAGATGCTTTTTTTGGCCAACCTGCTATATTTTGCCTATATTCAACTCGAATCTATCACCTCATTCGATAGACCAAAGTATTTTAAAATTATTTGTGTTCTCTCTCCTCCACAATAGGGTTTCTTGTGAGCTTCTTCTCTTAATTTACTAATAATGAATTACACTTTGTAATAAAGTGAAGATATCTCAAACCAGAACAATCTGTATCCCTTCGCCAAAACAAACTCGGGGATATAGTGAGATATTTTCTATTCTTTCTTTTCTCAGGGAAGAAATTTAGTTTAAAATTCTGCTTGGAATTGTTTCCTTTAGTCGCAATCTCAATTTGTTAACTCTTCGATAAAACCAAAAAGGAGTGCTTTGTGGGTTGTTGAACGTGGTCAAGGCGAGATCGTGATACTCTCTCACCACTGCTTCCATAAAATTCGCTATTTTCCATAATTCTCTCTGAATTGAATACCGTTTCATTGTACAATGAAAAATTACCAAATTTTAGTAACTAAGAGGCTCCCTTTCCGCGAAAAGCAGACTACTCTACAAAAATATTATGCAGTGCAGCTAGCATTCGCTCCTTGCCGCCGAGGTCGTCAATTTTTTGGTGGAATGGTTACCCATCCCTTTTCTTAATATAGTGATCACACACAAAGAAAAGCTCACTATATAGAGTGTCTAAATAGTGAATTTTTCTTTATGTGTGATCATGAAGAAGTTCTAACATGTCTCACCTAAATTTGTTAACTTCACATAGTGTTCGGATCTAAGGTTCAGAGGCTGACAAGACATGTCTATGAAACGAAAAAGAAAATGAATGATGCTGAAAACTTTCAGTGCAATTAACTGTTCTCATAAGTATTTTCTCATATTCAAAATAATGAGTTCTCTCGAATATTTATGCCACTTACCATTTATTATATCCTTATATGTCACTTTTGTACAAATATGCGGAAAATTTGCAGTTCCCGTTAGTGTTTGAGAACTTATGTTCTCTGCATATGGAGAAAGGATAAATGCATCCTCACGAAGTATCCGTAGAAGGTCGAGTAAACAATCAATATGTTATTACCCGATTCCTTTCGTGAGGTATGCCGACATCGGGATTCGAAATCTTAAGTGTCGGAGAGCAACTGAAGTATATAAATTAGCATAAATACTCAAGGGAAACAGAAGGTGAATAATTGAAGCAAGTGGCAGCTCAAAAAATGATCACTCTGCGGTAAGAATAGGCTAGAATGAAATTTATAGGATCCTTTTCTTTCATTTGAGAAAAATATTTTTATCACTTAGGGCCGGATTTAGAGAGGATTAGTTATCAAAATAACGTTGATGTTAGAATATCGATAGCGATATGGCATGCTAAAACTAGAAAAACTAAAATATGAACGTTTATTACACATAATAGTGACGGTATGCTAAACTAAGTTTCAATCAGTGAAAATTGAGTAATCTATCGAAAATCCTATTTTTGAAATTAATAAATAGAAGAAAACATAACTGAAATTTCTAGAGTAACAACAATCAATTTATTGTGAATGACAACTACATGGAGATTATTGTGATGCAAATGGAGGAAGTTAGTAATTAAGACATTCGACATGAGATTTATATTTAATTTATAATGTAATAATATAGACGACACTATAATGGCTAATTGAAATTATGGAGGCCTATTAAAAAACTCTGATTTTGAAGTCGCACGTTTTGTTTTCAGGATGTTTTATCGATTTATTTCATATTATCATTTCTGCGAAAGAGATCTCATCCGAGTGCTTCATTATTTCATACGATCCTTTATAAAACTCAGTTACGATGAAGGAAGCTCTCAATTTAATATCAATCCCTAACTAGAAGAAAAACTAAAATATAGTTCGGAAGCTAGCTTCCTAATTATATTTCAAGGTGCCTCTCTTTGCGTTAAAGTGGATCGATTTGCCCTAGGAAAATAATTTTACGCGTATTTTATACAAATAATTTCTCAGATAAGCGTTTATCAGGCTAGGTGTACCCCGATTTGGCTATCCCTCCTCCTACTTATCCTTATTCAAACAGTAAATACAATAAATAATAAATAAAAAGGATTTATATTGATTGACTAAACATAGAAAGAAATTTTATTAGTAGAGGCGAATTAGCTGAATGTTATTGAGGACAAAATCAGTGAAAAGTGTAAGGGTTGGATTAGATACAATATGTTCAATGTATATTATTTTTATCTCTCTGGAAAAAAAGTATCGAAGATATGAATGTTTGCGACTGGAAGAGGTACGAAGTCTCAAAACATTCTCCAATTAGGCAGACAGACAAAACAAGTACTGAGTGTAAATGAATAAGCAGCACCGGAAACCGGAATATCTAAAGGAAAGAAAAAGAGCTTCGCAACTACTTGTTTGAATATCTTTCAAAATTAAACTCGAGATCAAAAAAGAGGCGTTCCAAGGAGAAGAGCAGTTATGCAAGAACCGTTGTCTGGATCAAGCAGAGAGAATAACAGGAGTTGTGGATAAATGTCCGCCAGAAAAGCATTTACAGTAATTTGAAAGTAGTCGCTTTGAAAGAATTCGCATGTAACTTTAGGTGTTCGTAATATCGTGGAGGTATTAATGACTGTTGTGTATTATTTATTGGAATAGGGTATATTACAGTAACATTGTATGCGGAAAAAATAGAATCTCCATAGAAATTTGTGTTAAATATGTAGATAACCATAAGAAGTAAATAGTAGTTACTGTTGTGGGAATGCAGTCCTTTCTGCAAGGTTTTTTCTTATGAAGGAATGTTTACAGCTTTTTTTGTTAACGATTGATTTGCTTGTTAGCTCGCCTTTGAAATTAACTCTCTATCTTATAATAGATCGAAAATATTTTTATTTTTAACTCAAAAATGTCAATTTAAAGCACGTTTTTGCTTATTCTTGAAGACGTTTTGACTCGAAAGTTTCGATTATTATCAGAAATCAATAATGAATTATAATACATCCCACATGGTATCTTTTGGAAGTAGCACAATTTTTTTAAATGTCCGCTCTTTTTTTCTAAGATCATTCTTCATGGCTAACAATGGCCAATTGCACATACATACTTCAGCGTCATAGGAAATAGCCTTGCTAACTGCCTCACCGATTTTTTTCGTTAAGCTATTACTTTTAAGTAACAAATTCAATTTTCAAAATTTTTCTATGATCCAGTTTTTCGGCGAACGATCTATCTGGATTGCATACTAAGCTGGATCCATACAAGGTTGGGTATTTGATTGTTTGCGTTTAGTTAAATAATTCATTACTTAAATGACGGTTGATTGCAATTGCACATAAATAATCTCATCCTCTGATCAGTTGACATGATTTAAACGTGAAGTAAACGTGAATAAACATAACTTATTGCATTCTTAATCAATCATATACAAGATATTTTTAGGAAAATTTAATGGAGAGACGAGTGTGTTAAAGTAGGGATTCAGTATGAATGTTCTTTTATGCTAGTATGAAATATTTACGAATATTTTTCTACCTCCAACCGGATTACTCGGGGCTACGTTTCCTGGAGATTTTGATTTCCCATCCTTCCCGGTGAGTTGTACTGTGGTATTTTGGAACACGATTACCTTAGAAGCATCTGGACAGAGGAATACTTTGTTTATTAAGGCGCGGGTCTTAAAGCCTTAAGAGGAACTGAAGTAAGATATAGAAGTGCAGAATTAGGAAATGAGTAGAACGCCCGGCCGGGATCTGGGAGACCCGAGTTCGAGTTTCATTCTTATCGATATTTTTTACTTCCATTTATTATAATACGTAATTATCTTTTATATAACATTCCCTTATTCAATCATACAATTATTTAATATGTACGACTTCTATCGAACTTTCGTTTACTACTTTCTCAGCTGATTACTATTTAATTCAACTATAACTCTTCCTTTCCCCTTCAACAAATTCTCAACTGAGAATAAAATTTATAGGTCTGATTTCAGTGCAGTACAGTGAGGAAACTCCAAAGGAACCTGCATGTTCTTAACTCCACCGTCAGATAGAGGTTGACTCAATCCCTCAGGGCTCTTCTCCAGACGCTCTACAGAATCGCTACGGTGTTCCTTTCTCATTCCTGTCAGCGCTTTTCTTTTATTTTGGTATCACCTCGCTACGTGCACCCACTATATTTCTCACGCATGGCCTCTTATTTATAAGGATGGATAACCGGTATGAATTGCATTAGCATCCCAACGAGACGAATTGCAATCGACTAAGTTTAACGCCCCCTTTGAAGGACGAGGCTTCAAATCCGCACGCGAATGCAAAAGTTATAATTTTTTCCTTTGTCTCAGTCACGGGCGATGGGGCTTTTGCTTGTATGGACCATTTCAAATGCTCGCTCCGCTAGTGGTTCGAGAATTTTTAATGCGAAGCGCAAAGTTTCAATTAATTAAGGAGCCTCCATTGTTATCCATTCCGTTACTATCTTTGTATTATGAGGCCGGTGGAAAAAATTAATGTACTCAGGAAGTACAAATTGGCTTCATGATTGTGACCTAATTTCCCTCGCTATCATATTCATGTACATTTATGCTTATTTGTCTAGGTAAATATATGAGATATAACAAGCTTAGATACATTGAGACAATACGTTCTTATCGTCGAAGATTTTGGGACCATTTATATGCTGCTCTTTTAATTACTCTATTATCACATTACTCATAATCAGACCTTGGCTACAAAATCTGCGCTCCTATCTATAAGGAAATCCATTAAGCTGTACCAAAGGCCGTATTTCAGAAAAGCACAAGGTTGCGTTATTAAAAAAATATGCGCAATCATTATTGTATGTATGTACCTCAGGAGTATTCTCGCTTGGCAGATTCAAGAATGTTTTGCTAAGGTCTCATCCTGATGAGAATAAATAAGAGATAAGAACCTGAAGAACGGCGTTGAGACAGCACCCAAATTGTTGTTTGCAAAAGGTTAACCTCGAAGAGAAGTGCGAGTTTCTTGACAGGGACCTGGTAAGCGCGAGATGCCTCCATAATATTGAAGTTCATCCCATTATGTGTGTCCCCTTGAAACAATATCAACCTATATCGACAGCCACTTTCAGTTCAATCAAAGTTTCAACAGTTTCATATGGTATCATTTAGGACCGTTCTGTCATTTTCTGATAAATTTTTTTGTCTAGCTAAATGTAATAATTGGTTGCATTATTTTAAGTATGATACTCTAATAAGTATCAAGTTGCATAAACTCCACGCAAAATCAGCCTGTAGAGGAACAGGAAAATTTCTTTTGCTTACTTAAACTCTTAATTTCAATATATAAAATGGCTCTGGAAACAATCAAGTGCCGAAAGAGACTATTCAGTCCCAATCTCGCCCGAATAAAGACGTTTTATTATTATTATTATTATTAAAAATCCTTTTGAAAATTACAAAATACGAATTTCATTCGGAATGCATCGAAAAGATTCATTTTTATTTCCAATTGCAAGAGCATGAATCCTAATTTGAAATCAAATGCATCACTTATTTGATGCCAAATTGGTGCCCAATGTCAAATCAAACTTTTTAAATCAAATCATTGACAGGCCAAATATTGTTACACTCCTTCATTCCAACTCCGTATGCCCACTTACCAAGACATCAAGTAGGGATAATCGACTTCAATTAGGCATAGAAAAATTCGCCAAAGCGGAAAATTGAAATCCGTAAAATCTCTGCGGAGCGTAAAGAATCATTTCTTTTCCTGTAATCGAAACTCAGGGGGATGTATCCGTTTCAACGATCGATTTGCCGTAAAAGGACGATTTGGGAAAAATTGCCCTCTGCTCGTTGGAGAGTATCTTTAGCCGGAGGTGAATTCCCGTTCCGATTAAATAGATCGACGTGCGAGATACGCGCTTATTCGACCTTCATTTCGGACCTCTTCTCTTCCGCGATTGGAGATACGGCTGCAATCATTAATCGGTGCCTTTGAAAGTAACGCTGAGGTTCCAGGTGGTGAGCAGAAGCAACCTCCGTATTATAATTTTCGCCTCATTAATTCCTTTTCCAGATGATAACATCGACGTAATGGAGCCTAGAGCTGAGATTCTTTTGTCGGAACAGATGCTGCCATTGGCTGATGCAAATAAACGCCTTGGTGTTTCACGCTGACGCGTTTAACTTAACGTTTATGAAGAGGCTTCGCTATGAAAAAAGTTCCCTTCCGACACGTTAGATGATGTTTGGAGGGAAAAATTACGGGATGTTTGCCTTTGCACCGTTCAGCGTAAAATCCACTTAAAATTGAAGCGTGTAATTTAATATCCTTTATATTTTCTCTTCGGTCAGTAAATTTCACTGATTGCGCCCAGAGTCTCGTAGTTAAGCTGACGATTTACTCTAAATTTCCGTGTTTCAACCAAAGAGCCGAACTTTCTTGTGAAATTAAGGTTGGCCATGACAAGAAAAAGTCTTCTACCGTTATTCATTCCTTTAAGTCAGTTCCCAACTTTTTTGGTATGCTCTGTTATATACTACTGTGTACCTCTCGAATAATACTACCCAATTCCTTTTTTACCTCTTAAAATATAGAAGTATTTAAATTCAACGGATGAGGTCGTGACGTTGGGGTAATTGACTCATTCTGAATGAGAGCGAGAATATTTTTACCTTTCCTCAAACAGCAATAGTAGATTTCTTTAGAAGTAGCAACCGTGGTTAATTCATTCAGAATGATAATGGTTTCTATATATCTTATTTATCATATAAAGATCATCGTGAAATAGCAAAAGTGAATCTGTATGAGATTAATACGTATTTGTTCAATTTAGCAATTCGACTTTTATTTAGCTCATCTTAGGTCTCAGGGCATTAACTCTTAGAAAATTGCGAGCAGAGAACCACGGATTTGGATTAGACGATGCTTTACTATCATGTGGAGGAATATATCTCCAACTGAAGGAACAATATATTATTTTAAATAATTTATATAGTTGCCGATCAACGTATTCATGTGTATTTTATATAAACGATGGTAGTATCTGCAATCAAGTTGACAGTAATTTATTGATATTGTTTCCAGTTCGTTACAGACCGAGGAAATAACTTATTCCCAAGGAAGCCATCTGCATTATAATTTACATTATAGTGCATTATCTTTGTATTAATGAGGTCTAATGAAGATTTTGCAATAATAGCATAATTTTCGATGCCAGACGTGAACAGATTTTGCGAAATTCTAGATAGAACGGATAGCTATTTCTAGTCTCTTTTGTCAGACAGAATTAGATACACAAATCAGATAGCTGATTAGGGAGCTTGGCGTCTACACCCCCTACCGTACACCACACGGTGCTCCTGGGGTATTAAGGTAAATGTAAAACAAAATTGATAACACAGCTAGCCACTTGCTGATATTGGCTTGCTGTAACGTATGTAAATGCACTTGGGTTTCCTTAATGACTTTTGGCTGAAGTCGTCGTCTTAAACATGAAAATAAGGGTCCAAGAATAAATAGTGTCCTCGTAACGAAATTCTGCTCAAATTACAGGTCGAAATGAAAATCGCTTCCATAAACTTGATGAAAAATCACGTTGATACGAGGTCGTCCCTTATAGCATTTTATTGCGCTCCTGGTTCGCCAAAATGCTCTCGAAACTCGTAAAAGTATTCGCGATAGAGCCACTCCCACAAGCAAGTGAACCCGGGTTTGCTACCGTAACCAATTCTTATTCGAAATGACTTGTCGTGGTCGTGGTCTCAGAGTTGCCACTTATTTTAGCATCCTCCTGTCTCTGTTTCAGTTTGAATCCGTCTGTTTGTCCAAACTCTAATTAGTCCCGACCTTTTTTCTCCGAGTTCCAGAGTCTTCTCCTAGCTTCCTCCCACAGCTACCTCTATTGTCACTTGGGTCCATGCAACAAACAAAAGAGCATCGCTCCCTCCTTTTCTTTTCCTCTTTTGTTTGCTCTGCTTGTCTTGACCACTCACGCGTTAGTTTCCTTTTAGCCAACACTCCACCGCTGGTAAGCTTTTGTTCAAACGTTTAGTATCCTCTGAGACTAAGCGATGGAATTCACCTCCTCCGTAACAAAAGGGTTGGTAAAAAAGAGGTTGGCTGTGGAAAGCATTTTTTGGCTCTTCTCATTTGGAAATGGGAGTGATAATTGTTTTTTGATGGCCCGCAGAGACCACGCCGTCGTTTTTTCGACGCTGGGAATGGAATCATAGCCTCCATCCTTGTTTGTCGAAGGCCGGGAAATATTCGTCACCCCTCTCTGTTTCTACACCTTTGTTCTGGCACTTTTTTGTCCTCTCCCGGTTTTATTTACTTTTCCTTCTTTTCCACCAGCTTCGGTGTCTCCTGTGTCGCTTGATGGCATTGTTTTTTCTGTGTCCTCCCTATGCCCCCTCACAGATAGCTCGACAGCAATGTACCCAGAAGCGATCAAGACCCTATGAATGACTATGAATTTCGTAAGGATAGAGCAGACTATGGGTGCAAGCTATTAGTGAAAATTTTCACTAGTTATTTACGTTGTGAAACACGCGTCATCGTGATTCCTGTACTCAGTGACCCCAAATTTTCAAGGCCAGAAGTCAAAGAGATTTCGTGAGATTATAACGAGAACGGATTCACTTATTACTGGTCTGTCTCTCCAGACAGTATGAGGTAAACAAATTGAACAGATGATTAGGAAGCTAGGTGTTTTCATATACCGTCATATGCAATACGCCATATGGTAGCTTGCGGGATATAAATGTAAATGTTCCACAGGTTCCGGTCTACAGGTCTCCTCCATGTGGACTACCGTATTTGTTATTTGATTAATAAATATCATAAATTATCCTCGAGATGTATGATGTGCCTATATTTTAGGATACTACAGCCAAGACATCCTTAAAATATCGTATTACGCTCTCCAAAAGTGAAATACTCCTTTAAAGAAGTTAGTCGATATTTTATGGATCGCATGAATTCCGCTCGGATAAAAAACTGTATCGAGGAGTCTGAAGAACACCGTAATCATCTTTCCGGATTGAATTTCCAATATATTTTCTTTCACTAGATTAATCATATGCTTAAATGTATTCAGGGGAAAGATTTGCGGTGTTTATATGGAATTAATTTATGTATATTTGAATTTTCATAGTTGACGTCTTCAGGCGTAAAGCTGTAAAATACCACTATAATATTTAATTTATATCCTAATGATATATGTTTTCAAAAGTTACTTTATTCGTTTAAAAATTGAAGGTAATGAAAATTTAAGTCACGTTTTTCAGTAGATATCCCTTATGTAACTCCATCTTTTTGAATGTGGATTGTTTTTCCGAAGTTTTTTATTTTGGTTATACTCACTTCATTTTCAAATGAAAACTATTATATCGAAGAAATGACAGAAGTGGGTGATAGTGTCATAAGGTTTACTAAGACTAAGGTTTGAACCTAGGTTTTCCACTTTCCAGAAGTTCCTGGCAGAAATTACACGGAAGTCAATAATCTATATCACTTCTATATATTTGATCCTAGCGATTCCCTTTTCTTCCCCTTGTTACCTAGCGAATAACTAGACGTTGTTTAAGGTATGCAGATTATTAAAAAGTCATGTTTTTATATACTTCATTAAAAACAAACAAGTATGTTCTGTCATTGGAAAATCTTAGTTTGTTAAAATGATAAAGTTTAAGCAACTATCAAATCTTCATTATTGTTAGTATACATGCGGGAATTTCTTTTAGGAGAGAAATGTGGGAATAAATGGTATTTTATCTTAGAAAATGGTTGGTTTATGGAATTTCAAAATTTACCGTGAGAGTACCAAGTCGAGAAAATGGCCAATAAAAACTCTTGCCGTTCATTGTACATATTCACTGTGCACAAACTGCGCGCAGAAAGCACTAATTGTAAGTAAAGATTTTCGTTTGGCCTTCAATATGCCGAAATGAATAATGCTTAATAGTAAATGCTTAATAGTATTTTCGTAAGGACGTACGTTAAGTGGGAGACAGGTGACAGTTCGTGTTTGCTTCGGTAGCTGCAAGGAAGTGGCTTATATGATGATTCCTAGGATGCCGTGTAGGGCTATAAGTGTGACACTCTGGAAGTCGAGCAAGCGGGGAACGCAGTCGCTCTTGACTCCACCCTCTTTACATCACCATTTTGTCACCTTGGAAACATTGTTTACCACCTGCGACCCTCCACCTAACTTCTCTTTATCTGACACCATCTCCTTTGTTAGAATCCATTATATTCAACGGGTTTCCTTCATTCTGACACCAACGTGCGTGTTAGCCAATTTTCTATTTTTCATTACGCATGGACGTCATATTCGAACGCATCCATTCGAGCCTTTCTTGCCATCTCTAATTAATTCTTCAAGAAAACTTACTATTTTGTTCCTATGCTCGTAATTAAAATTACAACTGGCGTACAATGAAGAGTAGAAAAACATTTGCTGCTGAAGAACTGCTTTTTTATTACTTATATATATTTTTACATGTATACTTATTCGATGTTAATCTATTTGGATGCAATAAATACTTAAACTCAAGAACGGTCAGATAGTTCCACATGCGGTCTTTTCAACACGACCGAATGGTAAATCCGATAGAAAACGGTTCCTCACCCCTGAACAAGCCTCTAACGCCTGTCATCGTGTACGAGCAGGTCTTTCCCAGCAAGAGTTAGTATTCCTCCTAGAAGCAAAGAGGGAAATGCTAGTTTACCGAGAACCGCTCGATCCTTTGTGTACCTAGGCGGAGACCTTTGTCATTCGTACGTGAAGAATGAGTTAAGCACTTTGCTGAACTAATTACACGGCCAGCGAAGCGGATAAATGCAGGTGATTGGAAGAGAAGCAGCCTATGAGAAGCAGTTGTGAGAACGATAGATTTTCTTCAAATCTTTCTCCGTGAATCGCAATCGCTTAAACATAGATCAAGTGTTTAATTTTGTCTGTAAAACGACGAGCACGTTATATTTATCTACAATTGTATTATCTTATACTATTTTGAATATCCATTATATTTATCTTTATTTTCTTTGACTGACAACAGATATTGATGTTTCATCATCAGTATTTATTATTATTACTTATTATAATTTTATTCGTAACTATTCTTTCAATATTATTAAAGTACTACTAAATTTCTAATTCTCCTTTCGAAAGAAAGATGGATAAACTAAAGGTAGAGTAAGGTAAAGATAGGTACTTGAGCACCACTGCAATTCCTCAGACTTATAAAAATTACAAGTTTCAAATAATTTATCATTTATCTAATTTTTATAAGTTAGCGTCTAAATATAAGGCAGCCGTAAATATAGTTGGAAATTTAGGCAGAGCTTAATCATAGCTTGTGGCTACAGATTGGGAAGATCAAAAGTATCCAAAAACTGTGAAATTAGCCAGTATCCTCAACAATTGAAATTTTGAAGTAATTTCAAGTCCTGAGCTTGTTAATTAAGTAACAACTTGGACGCAACCTAGACTGTTACATCCCTGATGTTTGTATTTCTGGTAAATACGTTACTCTTTAATTTGCAGCAGGTGAATTATTTCGGTGCTTTTAAAAGTATTCAGAATAAACTTTACAATCGAGGTTTTATTTTTATATTCGAATTTTGAAAATTATCTTAGAGAAGGTAATCTATTAAACCCGGAAGCAATTAAAATAAAGAAAGTATCGGAATTTAATCTAGGTTTCTGGGGAGGATGTCCAGGGCCGTGCCATTGGATGAGGCGGAGGTAAGAAAGAGAGTTCCGCCAAAATGACGTTTTAAGTATTTATTTTATTAAAATCAACAAGTTTAATTAAGATTATTTTAGAAGAAACGTATTGCTCTCTCTGTCATTATGAATGACAGAATTTACGAAGAATTTTTCAAAGATTTTTAAGGCTTTCGAATAATATCTGGCCACAGACACAATGCTGGATCCCCACCCAGCTGTAAAGCTGTATGTGCATGAGGTGGTGAGAAATTTGCGTTTATTCAACCTTGTTTGGAAATATTTTGTATCTTTTGTTTGATAGAAAAGCAATATTTCTTTTGTAAACTGTTTTTTTTTAAAGGGAGATAGTTTTCAGGGATACAATCGTCTGAGAACAATTTTTCTGTTGTGCTAATATTTAATATTAGATACCCATTATAAATAGCTTCAAGTTGTTTATAGGAGATGTTAAATTAAACCGTGTCGCTAAGATTTATAGCAGAAATTAAACCATGCATAACACAACTTCATTTCGATATTCTCAGCAAATTCACGATCTGGCAATTACCAATAAATTGCCCAATCTTGAGCAAGAACTTATGCTAATTTTATTTGATGATGGCTCCGGAAAGTTCTCTTGCAAATATTTGTGGTTGTGTATGTTTTTACCGCGCCGCTTTATTGTTTATGGCCTTGATTTTAGCACCAATTTTACCCAAGTAATGTACCGGGATTTTCTCAAGCGAAAGCACCACATATCCATCTACAAGACTTACGGCACCTCATTTGAATACATTAAAGGCTATAGATGAGAATCGAAAACAGCTATTAAACACGAAATGCTCAGCGGTTACGTAATCCAGCTTATTGCCGCAACTCAATCATATTCAACGGCAGCGATTCCTTGGGTCAGGCTAAAGCTAAGCTCGTCCGTTACCTGGCCAACGCAAAGTGAGAGAAACAAACGATTGAATTATTAATCCGTCTCGGACGTCCCCTCTTTTTCGTCCGCCTACAGCAGCTCTTAGGGAAACAGGCGGGCTCCGAAGCTGCGAACAAAGAATCGCCGAAGGCTACACCTGGCGGTTCCCGAAAAGATTTTTTCGCTCCATTGTGGGTGGGTGAAAAAAAGAATGGCTGGACAATGGTCTTCCACGTGCTGTGGCGTTCGATCGATTCCCCGCGGCATAAAAGAAGCACAAGAAGAAGGAACCTACCTATTTCGGACAATCAAAGCGTCTGGTAGCCTTTTTACCTGCTGTCGAGCACCTTCCAGGACACAATGCACACAGTTACGTAGTCGATTGAGCTTGGAAAGGTGGAATTAAGACGATAAAATCCATCGAAAAGGTTTTTCCATGCCTTTATTCCCGCTTCTACCTTAGATATGTTGCTCGCTATGTGTTTTGGCTTATCTTAGATTTCAGAAGGGAATTTATTTATCCTTTTGATGGAATAAGTGGTGACTTGGTGGAACTCCATTTTAGGGTATTTATAACAAATGAATTAAAATCCCTCGTTTTTTGTATTTGGGGATTTATTTATTCGTTACATCATTCAACCGCATTAAGACGATGAGTTTGGCGGTGAAATGGTATAATGAATGGTGTAACTTACTATAATTTTAAAAATTAACCTATAATATTTTATTATCATTAAAAAATAAGAAACTTGCTTTTAAACATCTTAAACTAATGAAACTCAGGCAATTTGATAATTGGATATAACTTCTACACGAAATTACAATTACCTTGAAATAGCATCAATGCGATTTGTGTAGATTACTTACAATGCAAAATCTTTTTGAGTTCCTAATAGGCCTTCACGGTGGCTATAGTATATGAATCTCTGGGAAAGTAGGACTTCACTGTACATAATTTCATCGGTCTCCTTGTCTACTTGTCTTATATTTTGTTATCGGCTTTCTCACTCTTGCAAGTCATTAATTCTAATTAATTTTACTTCAACCCTCAAAAAATTGTTTAAGATATTTTGGTCAGAAGACATTATTGTCAGGTGTTACTTCGAACATTATACTTAATTGGTTTTGCATCAAATTATGGGAATGAAGTGTATGAAATGAGGTTCTAAAGATTAATATAAATTTATATCTACATGTTCACCCTGCAAGCCGTGTTGTATAGCTCTCTTCACTATCCAACGCCTTAAGCCGAGGGTCGTCGTAACACCCCAAAGAACGATTCGTATTAAGAGCTTAAATTGAAGTGAAATGCTCAAATAAATGGAATACAGAAATATGTGCCGTTGAGAAAAAAGGGTTATGTGGAGAAATAAAATAAATATATTCTAATAACAGAAGTAAAAGTTTAAGGTCCTAGAATGAGTAAGAAAGCAATCTTCCTTATCAAAGATGAAAGACTGAGATTGAAACTGTTGGTCGATTATATCATTTTCCGGAGAACCACAAGCAAAGAATTACCGACGTTAGAGAGAACCGACAAGGCACTGAGAGAAGATATTTTTTGCGCTCTTCTTTGAGAATGGGAAGTGACATTCGTGAGCTGCATCGTGTGAAACATATTGAAGCTTCGTTAAAATCTAAACTGGCCGTTCCTAGAAGAACTAAAAATCAGTCTTACTGATGGGTTTCTTTGGAGTCTACCTTCTTAGTACGAACCTGTTCTTCAGTCTAGGAAGTGGAACTTATGAGTGAGATTACTAAACGCCCTGAAACTTAATTTTCTATCGAGGGAAGAATAAATGGTTTTAATTCAAAGAAAAAGTAAATCACCATCATGTAATTTATTAAGAAGATACAACCAAAGCATGTATTAAAAATTATATACTGCTTTTTTAACATATGATATATTTTATGTTATTGGTTTTATACAGCCTGTTTATTTAAATATTATTTAGCTTCATTTTTATAAATATCAATCAAGAGTGTGTTTCAGCTGATATTCACGAACCGCTGAATCCTTTTCCATCAAGATGATTGATTTCCATTAAGACAAAAATAACAAATAAACAGATTCTAACCATGATCACGCAAATTATAATGCCCAATGGTATACTTAAAACCCCCCTGCCATGCGCCACTGGTGGATTTCGGGGTACAAATCTAAATCTATAACCCTGATATACTGAGCGCCTGTCCTAGTATTTTTAGATTTTTATAGCTTTTGGTAAGAGATAAGCCTCTCAATTTATATTTAAAAAAATCACACAGTTTTCACATCATTGAACAGGATTGTCATCTAAGTGTGCCCTTTGTTGTATCAATGGTAGTTTGCTCATTCAACGGGAATCTAAAACAATACTTATTCCTCAGGCGATAAAATCTTTTCATTCTTGTTTATGCGTTTCTTGATGTATCAATACATTTATATACGCGTTTTCTCATTGATTGGCATGGCATGTTACGCCATGAAATGTTTTTTACCTTACGTATATAATTTAAATACAATATATTCCTTTTTCATTCTTCATTGATATTGTTGCAAATGCTTTTCGGATTGCCATTTTTCCATCAGTTTCCGCCTTTACATTCGTTATCGGCAAGTTTAAAAGCATTTCCTCATCCTGTTGAACGCTGAGGGGGATTTTTGTGAAAGGTATGGGTAATTATTATTTCTCCGACAGTTCAGCGTTAGGCGATTAACAAATACGCGAAGTGAACGTGTCCAGAATATCTCAACCACAGAGAAAATGGAGGGAGAACGATTACCATTTCTTTGAATGGATTTTTATCTCCTCAAAATATGCAATCTTTCTATTTCATCTCACAGACAATGGGACTTTTTTTTAGCTCTTTGTGCGCATCCAAGCTCTTCTTTGAGAGGAGTGCTCGTTTTTACGCATTTCCCACGCAAATCCTTTCATCTCATTACACATTTTTTCATTTACAACTGGTAAAATTCTTTTCATTTATTCCTCCCGACATCCTGTTTCGCCTCCTTTGTGCCCATTTCCTGCCTATTGGAAAACAATTCGGGATCCTTGTTATGAGCTGATGATCATTGGCTCTCAGGTGTCCATGAGTAGGTCGAGGATGAATATATTATGGGTGGGAAACCGGAAAAAAAGTTACTGCCTGATAATTATTTGAAAAAAATAGTTTGATTCTCATACTGCTGTATGTTTATCTAACTCTCGTATCTCATCAAAAAGTACTTCTGTCGTTAAAGTCTTATGAAAGAATGATTGGGAATGGACCATTTAACGGTTCATAGTAAATATGTAGTTTGTTGATTCATGAATTTCAGAGTATAATTGAAACGTAATTTTTTATATAATTTCAAGGAAGGAGTTAAGAAAGCGCTTACTGTTTTCTAAAGTTGATTGAAAAAATAATTGTTTTGTCGATGAATCTGCCTTTCATTGAAACTTGTCGTCGAGAATCATGAAATTAAATAGTATGAATCATATATTGAAATGGATTTTTTGGCCGTAATTTTTTTTCGTTACTTTTCCCTCTCTCTTCGGTGAATGCAGTGTTTTCTTCAGCGATTTCTTTCTTGCCCACGTGTTTAATATTTTTTGTACTGCTTTTTCTTCTTAAGCTATATGAGTGGAATAACGCTGTAAAGTAAGGAAAGCCAATCTGTGGTACATGATACACAACTGTTTCATTGAAAACTGTAGAAATCAAAATAAAACCTCCTATGTTTTATAAAATTTATGATTTTAGCCTTACTGTTAATGCTGTATTGTGGTAGCTGATATATTATAACGGAAACTCCCTCCATTGAAATGGAGATATCGAAATGTTCTTACATAGAGCGAAGTACTTTTTTTTGAAATGTTGATGTCCCCAATCATTGCGATTTATCTCTGCTTTTTCCTTACAATGGAAATCGCCACGGAATTATTCTAAAATTGAAACAATTATGGTCCGCTTTTCAACGTTGCTAAAAGTATTGAGAACGCCAATTTTCTTTTTCAGACGAAAACATGTCTAGAGTACATGTATGTATTCCAAATTGATACATATTTTGAATCGAATACTATGTAAACCCATTTATTCTCCGACGTTTAATTTCCCTCTGCTGTCAATTAAGTTTTTGATTCAAAACTTACGTTGGCAATGAATGGAGTGTCCAATTTTTGTACAGTTATGTGAGCTCATCAGAGAGATATTTTTAGAGAGCAATAAATTACTGAGCTTACTCCATTTCACCAACTTGTTTTCAAACACAGCATTCTTATGGTGTTATAAAATCTTAATAATAAGACAATATAAAATCATTTCAGCCTTTTATAGTCGGTTCAAGAAAAGGCAATTCGTTATAAGGAAGCCATTGCCTCAGTCAATAATTCCCGCGCAGATTTTTTTGTCCGATAAATCCTGCTCCTTGTTACTAATAGAAAAAGTTTCCACTTCAGAACTCTTCGATTAGAATTTTTCATCTCGCAGATTGGAAAATTCTTTTATGTTCTCGGGAAAAAAATTCATTAGTCGATATTCCAGATGGGGGAGGGAGGAAAAAGAAGCGCAGAAGTTCTAGTCTACTTAAAGCGATTTTTTTAAATTAACGACTACTCGGAAACGGATTCGAGGCAAAGAATTTCAAAGAGGAAAAAATATAATGCGATGCTCCCGCGGGCAGCGGGAGGTCTGGAATTCCAATCCTACTCACGCGGCTTGCTAAGTAGCAAGGAGCCGCAAATCGGGTCTTCCTTTTCTAATATCCGCCCTGACAACGGAATAATCTCGCTATTTCCTCGACGTTGACATGCTCTTCTCTGCCGAGACCTCTCGCCTCATAACCTTCGGCCTCACGGCTAATTCCTTACGCATTCGCATTACTCCCAGATCCTCGTCATCTTAGCATCCTTTTGAAGAGATTCATTCCCATCACGGTGCCCAGACTTTTTTCTTTCGCCTACTCTCGTGTTTTGTCTCTCTCAATTTACACCTATACCTCACATTCCTGATCAAAGGGAAACGTCTTCATTCATCCTCTTCTTCGCGACAGCTCGTGATTTTTTTTACGCGTTGGAAAGCCCGCTCAAAGTCACGGAGGGAATTAAACGGCGGGTTTTACCATTTCCTGCGAGCGCATGTTAAAAATGCAAGCGGAATGTTTAGAATTCTATCGTTTTTTTACTTTTAACTAGAACTTCCAGAAGACGATGGTGCGATGCAGGACGTTTACAACTTCTAGAACGAAGACTCCGGGGCATATACGGGACGAATGCAAGTTCCAGCCATTTTTGTAGTTGTGGGTTTGAAAACATTGATAATGGAAATGGTTTCCTCAAAGTTAGGATTCATCTGATAATACTTATAAACAAGATGCTATTTGCAAAGAAATCGTATTACAGATTTATGAGTAGGCATTGTACTTAGGATATGATTCTTTCACTACTTTACAAATTGAGAAATATCTTGGTTTAACTGAGCTTTCTCAAATCTTCCATGTCTCGAAAAGGTTTATCTGCGAAAGCTGGACTTCCAGGTACCATGTTTGTAACTATATACTTTCATGCTTTAGATAGTTTTGTGAGCGATTTTATCATTTTTAATTTGCCAATGTACCGGTTTTAATTAAATGAATTTAATCTTTGCCTCATGTACAATTTAACAACTTATCATATATCAGCTAACCATAATTACTCGTTATAGTTCATTGTTGCCGAAGAAACATTTCCCACGCCAAGATACGCATAAATACTGTCAAAATATACCACTTACATTTCCTAGCAAGTATCTAATTCGATTGGTCGTTATTTTAGATTCTTCTTCTTTTGATTCGCATTTGTAGGCATCCACTAAAATATTTGTTAGCAAAATCCTTATTTGTTACCCCAGTCTATAAAATATTGGATATAAATTTTGTTGGCCAAACTATTCGTCAGCAACGTTTCCAACGTGCCGCATCATCGCTGTATTTTATATTTGATGCTTATGATAGTTTATATTCTGGTCGTAAACAAATTATTCATGTCCGGCAAATTAAAACTACCTGGTAAACCCTCATTGTGGTTCAAAAACTTTAATTAATGTCTCTCTTTTGTGCACGAGCAAGTTAAACGTTTTCCTTATTATACTAGAGCAGCGGGGATATGATCTATGGTCCACATACTCGGTGCTTGTGAATCACGAGCGCTGTTGCCAAATTTCAGTTTATGACAATGAAAATTATCTAAAAATAAAATTATTTCAGTACATGTCATTCTGACCTGGAATCCAGTAACAGTTTTATTTTGATGGTTGTAGTTAATATTTAATTATTTTTCTGTTTTCGTATAACCTCTCTTTTTTTTGAGGGATATGGTGTATCTATCGAAGTTTAAATATGTTTAGTACGCTTTTCATGTTTCTAATGTTCTTTACTGATCAGGCATAGATTGATTCGTTAAAATGATAAAACATTTTTAGCCGAGTGTAATACAGTTTTTGATTGGGAGAAAATTAGCCGCTATCTAAATTACTTTACAGAAATATAAATATTTGAACGTTAATAACGCTCAGTTTCGATTTCAAATTAAAATAGCCTTTTATGATAAATTTATGTAGACCTATTGTTTGGAAGTTTCAAAACACTTTCCTCCGACACTGATTTGCATTCATTAATATTTTGAAAGATATTATAATATGAATAAAAAATTTATGGTATATATCATATACATTCAGATGAAATTTAACAAAGTACCTGATATTCTCGCAAAATGATGAAACCGGTCGTCGATTAAAGCTAATGTAGGATTTTCTTCAGTTTTTTTATCTCATATTATGATGAAGAAATTCCACCAAGTCACTCTTGAGACAATCCCTTTTAGATTGATATGATTCAATTTGATGGTTAATCAAATGGAGAGCTGATATTTTGGGGTTCCAGTTAGGGGTAGGTAATCGAAATCTGTAATTCAATGAGCTGTCAATCCCTGTATGAGGTTATATCAAAGATGATATCATTTCAGCCGAAATTTGCAATTCATCTTCTTGTTAATGAAGTGCTTACGTTGTTGATTGTAAGTAGTAGTAGTAAGTGTATCTGAAAATAAAAACTCATAAAATCGAATTTTGCTGATATTTAGCCTGTCATTTTTTAAGTGAGGCGTAAGAAGAATGGTTCTCAGTAAGGTAAAAAATATAAATAAAGTGGCAGAAAAACGTTTGCTGGATAGGCTAGTTAATCAGAGAGAGCGATTGGCAAGGATTTGCTGGTCATTTGATAAGCCATCTCAGTTTTCCTCATGCCTAACTCGTTTTGTTCGAAGATTCATGATCAATTTTGGATGTACAGATATGGATGTATAGTAATTCGTGGAAGTACTTTTGGCAGTAACGAATCAAGATTCATATAGTCAAGACTTATTTAGGTCATATAAAAAAATATTGGAAGCATAATGACAGAACACAAGTGTAAAGATATGAGGAGAATGAGTAAATGAGAGGTAAATGGTTAGGAAATGAAAGAAAATGAACGAGAGGAATAGCTTGGCGAAGGTGGCGAATAAATTACTGAAAATACGAAAGTAGCTGGATTAATAAAAATTAATATTTAAAATATATTTGGACACCTCACTAGAAAAAAATTAATTCAAGCTTTTTTATACTATGCTTAGGTAAGTATGAAGTAGTCTTGTGAATAAACGAAGCAAGTAACGTATTCATCTGCTAATGGGGAGTGCGTGATTGATATTTGTATAAACGATTTTTGCTTAATCCTAGTTAAGGCTATTTAACAATCATAAAATAATGTTTTTTTCCACTGGCCAAGTTCTTTCCTTAAGAGGTCTTTGCTTCAGTTAACGGTATACAACTTTCATGAATTTCCTGTCAGACACTCTGACGTCTGGCAGGGTATGCCCCATCCTGTTTTTATGCACATAATTATGCTGATCATTCACAAAACAACGAATTGTTGAATAGAATGGCTCAATCATCTGTTTTCCTATACTCTTCTCGTACGTCTGATCTGCCGTTTCATAATATCCTCATTTTTTTAGAAAGTTTTTTAATATTTCTTCAATTGTTTTACCTTAATTTTTCTGTGCCTTTCCCTTTGGAATATTACAGAAAATAACAAGCGACTATACGTGCTCCTTTGTTCCAAATATCGCATATTTCAGATTAGTGGGGCTATGTAAAAAAACTAAAATACTTTGAAAGTATCCATTTGATTCGTGACCATGAATTTGTAATCGCATATGAATTTATAAACCTCCCAACGTCTCCTTCAATTACGTCTATTCTTCAAATTCTTTCTCTATATTCCGCGTATCATTAAATATATTTTTATGATTATGTTCTTTTTCTTAGAAATCTTTCCACTTCCATTTTCCGCGTTATTCCCTTCCAACTTATGAATCAAATGTCTTTTGTCGATTGATTTACTGGTCGGCCTGATAATGACCTTCATAGTTCTTAACTAAGACAATTATTGTGTTCTGCAGAAAATTTAATTTTAATTAAAGTAAGGATTTCATATATCTCGATGAAAGTTTGATTACGAATTCTGTATATAATTGAAAATTTAGCATTCTTGATAGGCGAGAAGTAATAATGCCATTTCTATTTTTAATTTAAGTTTACTGAAACAATATGTTAGGATGATAGATTATAGATCTTTATAATCTTTCTGATGTATTTGATTACCTGCGATTGACTTGTGCTCCGCAAGACTCCGCTCCCGGAAAGACTTACAAAAGTGATTTTTAAAGTTGTTATTTACTCCTTCGCTTTCTTAATTTTATTATTCGCAATGCTATATTGATATTCTCATCATCATTTCCTCTTTAAAAGATTATATCTGACAGGCAATTTAAATAGTCGTCCACAACGAGTAGAATTACGAAGTTGTATACACATTTCCGTAACACATCGATAAAGTTTGATTAATGAACTTCCTCATCCCATTGAAAGGCTCTCCATTTTCATTACGGATTCATTCCATTGTCCAGTGAAAGCTATTTAAACGCTTTCATGTAATTCGATTTTTTTCGAACCGAAATTAACTCGCAGAGTGGAATTGGAAAAGGCAAGGTTGTAATTGCATTATTTAGCCGATTGATATTCATAGACATCTGTTAAACGGCCGTTTCGATTCAAAACTTGGAATCGATTTCGCTTGGCTTTTATTTCAATCAAGCATTGATTTTTATATGATTCCATATTTGGGTAAAGGCTTTGTTTCCTTCGCTTTCATTGTTCTCGGGAAATTCGAAATATAACATAAAATCTGTAATTTGATTCAGATAATTAATTTAGCTCTAAGTTAGCTTACGGAGAGGTTTCTTGTAGGGTATCTCTTACTTAAAGTGTCAAAGTCTTATCTCAAACCTTCATGTTTTAGAACTAGCAGAAGTAGGCTAATGGGAAATGACGATGAATGTTTTTGAATAATGAATGATACATAATGATAAACCACACTGGTGTTACTTATGTCACCTTAACTTTATCATTTATAAAATGAATCTGGAAACAACGTTGCAATTACTTATTTAATTTGATGAAAATAAACAATTAATTTCCCAAGTAAACATTTAAGGATTTCTTAGTATTTTACTCTGGCAACGATTTGTTGAGCTTTCTATTTCTTTATCTCCTGAACGTAAACATCTGTCTTATACCCAAAACTAAGCACTTTGTAATTTCACGCCTTCGAATATTGATTCAGTGTCTATTTTAACTAATAGATATAGAATTTACTGCTTCAATCGGTTTATGATAAGCGTTTCCTAATAGTAAATATTGGGCCTATTCATCTATATTATTATGGAATTATATTCCGTTCTCGAAAGTAAATTTTCACCCATCCTTTCTCAACTTCGTGTATCCAATTCTTTTGATAGGTTTAGTGATTTACTTCACTGAAATAATAAATGAGAATTTCATAAGAATCCGTTCCTGATCAATTCTTAGACTTGCGAAGTATCAGAAAATTTCGGGAAAAATATAACTTCATTCTGTTTTTCTTAAAGTACTAGCAAATTTTATATAAAATTACGTAGGGCCTCCAAACTTTTCTGGTAAAAGTTTATACTACAGCTGGGCAAAAATAGAAACATTTATCAGATTTGATTATTATTCAGGTGCATTAATTACATGTAAGTGCAAAAATCCGCATTATGAATTTAGTTGACAGTAATCTGTGTAGCGATTTTAATATTTCATATTCACATATTATCAACTTTTCACTATTTTAAGTATTAAACATCGTCTTTTACGTAATTCCTTAAAAATACCTGAATACCTTATTTAGGAGGTATATGGCAATCGATTTTGCTTACCCCCTGCCGCACGCAATGTAGATGTAGATAAAATTTCTTTCGTCAATCAATGATCTTTACCACCTCTTATTTCCGTCATCTTTCAGTCGGCAAAATTCATGGAGAGAAACATAGTCTTTTCGTCAACGTTTGACTAGCTTTGTCGGACACCGCGTCTTTTCTCCCTTCTTTGAATGGATTTTCCAATTACGGGTCAAATCGCGAAAATTGTCCGCCCGCCCTCGTTTCTGCGACCTTTAGAACTTGAATCAATTCAGGCACAATCAGAACCTGCATTTCGCCATTCAAATATTAATTCATCTGGAAACTTTCCAAAACTTCTTATTCACGCCTGCCCCGCAACGAGGCGGATTGTGTTCGCCTGATTATCAATTAATTCATCCTGTCTTTGGCCGTCCGTCGAATTCTGCTTCCGTTCTCCCCTACTTTCCTGTGGGTCGAGAGAAGTATCGCCAATAGAGGTTTGAACTTACTCCCCGACCTACTGGACAATGAATAGGGACGCCACCTGACATCGAATAATTCCTTCCCTTTTCTCCACTGGCTGAATTCAACCGCCGCCGAAATAATGAACCTGTAGTGTTCCCTCAATTTAGTGTGATTGTCCTACGAATTGGAAGCATATCCCTTCTGTGGGGCTTTTCGCGAAATTTCCATCGCGACTCCCTCGCCCTCCTTTCATGGATTAGGTCACTTCTAGTTTTCGTTTTTATCTCTAAAGTGTCCCATAGAAAGGACCTTTTATTCAGTCTCATGGACAGTCCTAAAAGGGGAGATCTAAATTCTAAATCGGAGCATAGCGGTAAAATATATGAAAAATATACTGCGACACACTGTAAATGATGAGATGGATAATATAATCAAGGTACATCCTATTCAAGATTGACGAAGGGGGAGCGACCGTCTCCACTTGATAAATTCAAAACAAGCAATTTGCTTTGACCATGTGTAGGTCAAAATTAAAAATAATAGCAGTAAATCCGAGGAAACTATTAACCGGAATACGGTATTTTAATAGTTAATCGAAGAGTATTAAGGAACCTATGTTATATATAAATTCAGAATCAGTTAATTAAATATAAGTTTTGCATAGCTTCAGATTTTTTAATTGCAATCGACTTTCGAAGAATTAATAGTTTGAGGTATTAGTTTTCAAAGAATTTGTTTTCGAAGTATTTGCCTGTCACCTCCTTTTGCAAGTGTTTTGATGTAGCACCCTGCATTGTTTCTAGTTGTAGCACCATGCACTTGTAATTAGGACACCTTTAATATTTATGTATGAAATTAACTCCAGCGGTAATTTGGTAAATTAGATATCTATTTTCATTTATAGTGGTGCGCCCTCTAGCGTTCGAATACCTTATAAATATTCAAAATTTGAACGAGATTATTAAATAGAACTGTGAATTATGATAGTGAGTGCAGTGTGATATCCTGGAAGTTTAATTTGTCTCAAATATAATTCGGTATTTCATAAGGTTCAGATTTCTCCTAAGTTGATCATTATTACTCTTCTATTTACTTTGAGAACTTCAAGTGGACGTCTCGTACACGTCAGATATCAGTTAATTTAAAATTATATATTAAGCGTATCACCAGCTGAGGAAAATATTCTATATTTGGAAAACTCATCCGCTTTCAGAGAAAAATTAAAGGCTTGAGAAGACAATAGAATTAATCATTTGGTATATCGAAGGGAACTTTTGTGAGAGAAGACAAAGTTTCTTGGCAGACGTAACGTGCTTGCGATGCTATTGAGGACTGAAATGCCCTCATTCGATTGGCTCCTTGAAAGGAAACTCCTTTCATGCATTGCAATCAATAACATTGCAATTAATAACTGCAACAATAATCATTCTCTTCTCAAAATGAAATTCCGACTAACAATTTTCTTCGCAGTTCATTCTCCTCTAAACACAATGGATGACGTCCGATTTTTTCTCATCTTCGCGATAAGCATCACAGTCATAGGAGCACGATTATTAACGCGTTTACAACTCAGTTGCACTCCTTCGCCTTCTCTCAATTCCGATGAGGGTATTCCAGTCCCCCGCAGTGCTCACAGTTACGGTAATTAGGTTGTCCTGAACACACGTCTATTGGGATCGGCACTATAGAGGGGTCGATAGTGAATTGGGAGAGGGAAGCTCAGAATGCCCGGGACAAGCGGTAAGCAATCGTGATGAAGATACGGGGAACGCCTAATATATTGACGTTCTTTAGACAAGGGGCAAAGAAATCAGAAAACGCTTTTGCGTGGGATCACTTAAAAAATCAATCGAAATTGTTTAGGATGCGTTTCTAACTTTTCTTGTTGAATGAAGTGGTTACATTAGGTGAAGGGATCAATGCGAGGAATATTTCACGATTCTTAGCGGAATTTATTTGATAGCTCTGTGATTGGGCTAACCATATGATCAGTTTTCTCCCGACTGTCTTTTCAGCTGAGGACTGAAGTATCTCATTTCAGCCCATTATCTTGAAAACTTCAATCCCGTTTTACTATTAAAGATTGCGTTCTGTGCCGTTCTAAAACCGTACTGCTAATTTTTATTTGCGATGATTTAAGCAATAACTTCGCATTTACTTTGAAAAATAAAAAAAACAATCATGAAGGGATTCGATATATTTACGCTCTCCAAGTCCGAGGGAAAATATGTGATATGCAAAGAAATAGATCGTTTTTTGTTTTAATTATTCTGCTATTTATTTTATGCCTCAAATGTCATCCTTTTTAAGATACCAATAAAATTACTTAGGTTAAGGATTAGTAGTAATCTTAAAAGTGCTTTAACAGCTTAAGTAATTTCAAATCTGGACCGCTTTCACCAAAATCGAACGCATTGCGCATGTCACTGTAATATGGTAAATCCCTCTAAGTATCAATGATGTAAAATCGTTCTTATCGAAGTCTCAACACGGCTTGTTTAGGAATTAAAGTGATAGCTCATTGGAGTTTTCAATATAGAATCTTTAACTTTTACATCATTAAGAGATTCAACGTTGAAACTCGTTGATTCGTCTTCTAGCAAAATTCAAATCGTTGTATTAAAAACCTAACTCGCATTATTGGGAAAGCTTAGAAATTCCAGCAGTTCTCATTCGAATGCGCAAATTACTTCTCAAATAACGTGTCGAGTTTTCTTCGTAGAGGAGGAGAAGTAAAATTATTGGAGGGAATGCAGGAAATTCTTTTTTCGAAACGTTTATCGAAATCAATTCTCAAGATTCTAATCTCTTCAGATGGAAAGAATGGAGGAAAGCGGGCCTAAAAAAAGAACCTGCTTTTAAAAGCGAACTCACTGAATACAATCAAAGAAAACGGGCAAAAAATGTTTTTATACTTTTTTATCCTTTATTTATGATGGAAGAGACTTCTAGTTTGAAAGTAACTCAGTGCGGAAGCAAGGAAAAAGTGGATGTCGTTATTAGATGGCAATGGAAGCGGGGGAACGAAGTCTTGGGAAGTGATTGGATTCTACGTATCGGCAGAGAGAGAGACGGGGGAGTGGTAACATTGGGAACTTCGCAGGGGAGGAGGGAAGTATCCGAGAGTTTTAAATGAAAAATAACATGTCTCCACTTGTCATTGTGCCTCCCCAGTCATTTTTCTAACAGAGGTATCGAGCGGTAGGAATGAAATCTTTGCCGTTTTTTCTCTTCCCTTTGAAGGAAATTCCGCTGAAATTGACGGCGCGAATGTTTCAAGTCGCATAAGAAGTTTGATTAGCTGGTAAATATAGAGAATAGTTGTGTCCGGCGTTTATCATATTGAAATAAACGTCTCCATATTATGACGATCGACCACCATAAAATTCTTTGCGTATCAGAAATTATTTTCTCTTTCCTTATTTAAATTTATAAGAACTTCCTTAAATTTTTATTGTATATCTTTCTTCTCTATAAGAATTGTAAAAGGGAAATACATTTAAATGCAGGGGTTAAAAATTGATGGTTCTGGTGTATTTGGGCACACCTATTTATGAATATTTTCCAGAATATTGTAATTTTTTAGTATTGAATAGGTATGGAATAAGTATTTTAAGTGCGTAAAGAACTTAACTATAATCTCGTGATTAAGTCCTGTTTTTAGATAATTTCAATTAAAATAATTATGAGCGTAATTTGCATTACATGAATACTTGGGTAAGTTGGCTGCATATGGATGCAAATATTCCAATTTTCAGCTTGAGAAAATTAACATGAAATTTAACCCTTAGATGCATCTGAGCTTTCTAAGACTTTCGAAACAACGTAAATGTAAAGTTATTTTAATCAAGTTAGAAGGATTTTAGATACGGTTCACTTTCTCTTGAATTTTCACTCTTTTTACATATCAACTTTGATTCGAGTCGATTTTTGAAAAGATTTAAGCTAATCTAGCGGGCTTCACCAATATCTGGTACTTATGGAATTAGGTATTTTGTATGTTTCTCAATATTTACTCAAACGCAAAATTCTGCATTCAATTTGATTCTGAATATATACGATATGCTACGAGAATAGATATGTTAGGTATATTAAGAGTACGCCGCTTAATTTCTAACATTTGCAAGTGCATGTTCATGACGCATACGCTTAAAATTGCGGAATATTCTATTATTTATCTGGAATTGAAATAACACAATTAAAATTATTCCTTTTACGCTTGGTAAATATTAAGAGTTTATACTTAAGTAATTCATTGTGTAAAATTCTCCAACCCTAACGCACAATAATTGTCAGGTAAAATATCTTCTTAAATTCTCCGTCGATACGTCTGTCGTAATATGAATGTCGATTTTTCAGCCATAGAGACATTGTCAGAGGCATTCATTTAAATGACGCAGCTGCATTACTAATGCAGAGCTTACTCGGAATATTTGTTTATCCTCTTCATCGGCGTCTTAGGTGCCCCATAATCCCTTTACTCCTCCGATTCTTTCCATTTTATATTTTCCCACCCTGTTGTCCCATTTAGGAACAGGCTCTCTATTCTCACCCATATCTCCCCCTCAACTGTTGATGCATTCACTCTTTGCGAACACCTGGGGCCAGCAACAAAAGCCTCAACTGTTGTGAAACGTCGAGTGGGAGAAGAGCGCCAACTTCCTTCAACCCTTTCTTTCCCGTCCTCCCCCACTTCCATCCGGTTTCGAGGACACAAAGAGGATGCACTCAACGTATCATCCATCGGTGTTTTATATCTCCTCCATTAGCGAACCATCTCGAAAGAAAGAGAGATTCTTTTGTTCTGATGTTTTTCGCCGGCTCTTATTTTGGAGGTGTTTGGAAAGAAGAGGATATTAATACGCCATCTATTCCATTTCTTGGGTTCTCGCTTAGTATTTAGTCGAAAGCGAATCAATAGATAAAAGAACCACGCTGCCGGCCCGAAAGCTTCTCCGCGCATACCCTACCACCACTATGGGCCATCAAACATTACATTAACTTTCTAATTTTATTCAAAAAATATATAACGATGATTTCATTAATTTTGCATTAATAAAACAATGGTTAGATTTTTTATGGTCAGCTCCTTTGGTAAGATTTAAAAATATTTGTTACACAGAGCGGAGTATGCATGGATCACAGGAAGGAGGGTGACTGATGGTGGAAACCGGTCGTTTTTCATTGAAGCGCAAATAGTTTTGCTCTTTACTATAATAGGCAGCTCTTTAGACTAAGTGAGTCGCGAGTTCCATCCAAATGCAAGCCAAATTTACCCAAATAAAGGATTGCAGTAAGAAGAGTATGAGAGTATTTTTATTCCGGCTACAAATTAATTGCATACCAAATTTATCATCGTCATCGTCAAAAACCATCAGCTGCCCCCGTTAATGATGGCCATAATTAATCTAACAAGAAAAATATACTCCATTTCTCAGTCTATTATTAATTTTTCTTTTTACAAGTAGTCTTGGATTCATGATGAATTAGAGATTACTAAAAGCCTCTAAGGTGGACAAAACCGCCACCACGTAAACATTGGAGTAATTCAGGGGGTGCTTGATGCAATGGAGATTTACTTTTTTTCTGATCATCTTCTGGATTTCATAGAATCATCTCTTAGATTGACTTTATTGATTATTTTACCACACCTTAGAAATTAAATTTTCTCTTATGTCTATTTCCTTATAATTTATGTAGATATCGGCAATTTTTAACTGATCTGATCCGATCTGATCTTTTCACCTTTGGTCTCCAATAATTTTAATCTGCCCCTGAATACTGTGTGATAAATTTAAAGATGATTTGGTAAATTAAGCTGATATTGAAAGATGAGATTTAAACGAGGAGTAAGTTGAAATCCTAATACAAAGAAAGTCAAAACTTAGAATCCCTAATTAGACTATAAATGAAGTATCTTATTGTCAGTGTTACTTTATAATCTCCGTTACAAAGAGATTACTTTCGGAATGTCATTGCTGATACTTCTTAATCCCTTTAAGAAGCATAGGAAGTGAAGTTAATTATGAAATAAGTCTCGCAAGATTTTGAACCTTAGTTTGAAAGATGCATAAGAATTACATATTCACAACAATTTGATAATAGAAATGCTACATCTTGTCTCAAGTAATGAGCATCATGGGCCGCCGAGAAAAATGTTGGGCACCTCTGCCATAGGATTTTACGTAACTAGCGACGAAATTTAATTTTCATAGCGACTGCTGATCATCTTTCCCGACATATTCCCTCCTCGTCATCACGTACATCTGCCTCTTTAGTGGCTAAATCAGTCAAGAAGGATAATAAGTAATAGCTGAAGAAATGGGAAGATGGAGAAATTACTTTGTGAAGCGATGGAGAATGAGAGAGGGTCGCATATTTCCCCTTCGTCGCCTCGGGAAAAAGCACGCATAAGGCATTTGTCACACGGGCGCCCAATCAAGTCTGCGGTGAAAATGTCCCCCAATTGCTATCCTCCAGGGATGCCGCACATTCTGCGATCCACTTGCTTCCCGAACAACTTCCCGTATTTATCAACCGAACGCTTATCATTTTTTTCTTGTAAAACGCGACGGAAACTTTTTCACACGAGGGGTCGTGAATAGGACGAATGCGTGAAATTACGAGCGCCCTGATTTTCCCTCTCTTTTCATTTCAATGAGCCCCTGACACTTGCAAAATCGAGCCGCGATCCCTAATCCAGATAAATTCCTTCGCGACGGACCAAAAAATGAGTTCCACGAACTGGGAAGGAAAAATCTTGAGGGTGAGATCTTTTTTCTTCCTCGGCGAGAAATGTTCCAGAATCACATCTCGTGGGAACTCCTTTTACTTCGGGACGATAGGCGTTCATAAGTTATTTCTTGCTTAAGAAAAAAACTTTCTCGATGTATGCGAGTTTTTATGGAATGCCACAAATAAGATCTTCGGTGAATATTTGGTACTCTAATGCTGTTACATTCCTTCTGTCGTTTGTAGTTTTATTGAAAACATGTCTATAATTGGTTTATATAGGTTGAAATGTCGAGTATCGTTAATTGGTAGCGTGAAACTGAGCGTAGAAGGATAGGCTCTTGAGCGATTTTCTACACTTATAAGTAAATTGGTGAAATATTTTATGAAAATTCTCTTGTGGGATAGAATAATCGGTTTAAGTTTTCCTCCATAATACTTTGGAATTTTTAATTATACAGAATACTCCGTTGTGCTGTTAGCAAGGAAGATAGTTTTCTCACAATTATTTCGACATATTTCAGTGAAAAAATAATTTTAATTTTCAAAACTGTATAACATATAGTACATTTGCATTGTCCTATTTATTTTGTAAGTCCTATTTTTACTATGCTGCTGAAACGTGGGAGATGAAAACAATGAAATAATTAAAAATCAAACAAATACAATTCTTACTATTTAGTTATGTAAAACCATTACGCAAAAGTCGACCAAGGGCCAAGACTCAGCCAATCGCTATTTCCAGCGAGTGGTGCATCATAAGTGTTTCGAAAACGATACCACCTTTCTGGTTTTTGAAGAAAGTATATCAACTTAATCTACTGTACAGATGGCTTCCCAATTAAAAACAATTTTAGACATAAAATTAATTTTCCTAAAGAGTAATTAAAACACTAAATGCCTTGTATTTGTTTCAACAAATAGAGTATCAGTTCACATTTTACGCAAATTAAATTGATAACGTGAATTTTCAGGCTTCAATAAATTGAATTTTATGTCATTTTGAATTAAAATAAGTCAAACAAGTTACGTTAGGAGAACTTAGAGAATACTAATTACAGAACATGCTCCACAAGGTACATCCTATCGGCAAAACAGAAAAACGGTCGCTGAAAATATGAAAAATTCTCCAGAAAAAATCGCCAAATTGGCAGTTATACTTATGAACCTTTCTCACAGCTGTATCAGTATGGAAAAATCTGAACTGTTTTGTATATTTGTTAACAGTGCAGCATTTCTGGAGAAATTATTCGCTGCTATTATTTCGCAAGGGCAGTTCGTTGAGATTCAGTAGTGAGTACATTTTATGAGTGCATTTATAAATCCATTCATAAAAAATACTACATCTTAAAACCAGCGGAATTTAAATTCAAAGCCATACACGTAAAATACGTAAGATCTTACATGTTCATACGTTTCGGTTCTTCTCGACCGTTATGAACCATAAAGATTATGATCGAAAAAACGTCGGAGGTTAACGATTGGAATAATAAACATGTCGCGTGGAGGGACAATGTGCTTGAGATTCGAATTTACAATTCGAGCGACATGTTGTCGGACTGTTCCGGAATAAATCACGGCGCTCTGAAAGAACGGGACAAAGTGAAAGGTGAGTCGAGTAAATTCAAAGGGTACGATGATGCTAAGAAGGGTAAAGAGACGCTGGATGCAAAGGCAGATAAGAAACGGAGGCGGAGGAGACGTGCCGCGGCAGTAAATGGAAAAATTATCACCGATTAAACGGCCGGGGACATAGTATTGAATTCACGAGTGCTGCATAATCCCGCATTTTCTCAACTTTGAAAAAAATGCTCAGTATGCGCTTACGATACTGGTAGCGCATGTCAGTCAAACTTCCATCAAGCTAACAAAAGCAGGAGAAATGGATGTAAAAATGGCTCTGGCACATCGTTAATGTCTCGTGCTGACTTCTTTTTCTCATCAAGATGAGGGACAGTTACGATTGGTAAACATACACGGGACGGAAGGATACCTTCGAAGACGTCATGGATATAAAAAGAATAAAGGCATCATTAATAACTCGGAACAATGGGTATGCCACAGGGATTAAAAAATGAACTGGTAGGAGTCGGTAAATCATGCAAACGGAAGCGCAATCGGAGAGTGGCAATCAAGGATAAATTGTTTAGCTGGAAGTGTATGAAAAACAATATTTCTCAAGGTCGGAGGGCACGTTCGCGATCGGCGAAGGATGTCATTGGTCACTTGTCATAGCTCTTCGATTGAGGTAGGAAGTAAAGGGAAGGTATGTTCGCTCGAGGGTATTCTGCGAGAGTGCTTTGAGGTCAGGCCTCACGGAAATTGGCTGCTAGAATGAGGAAGCTGTCATTTCCGACGAGAAAGACAATGGGTGAAAATTGCGCGTTGAAGATGGATGATCTTCGAGGATTATTGACGCTGACCACCATCCATTTAAGTAAACGGTAGCATAAATTAAAATGTTCATTTTTTAATTGTGTCCTGGCAGGGAGATTCTTCACGGGCGTGTCGCAATTTAGTCTTGAGTCAGCCGCAAAATCCAGTCGTAAGTATCGTGATCCTGTCCACCTCGGCTGATAGCCATAGAACCGTAATATTTTTCGTCCCGGTTGACGCTATGGTTCAATGAGAGAACCAAATTTCGGTCTAGCTCTGGCTAGGCTCTTTCAAATGACGTCGAACCGGTTCGAACTATATTATTTTTAGCTCCGTTCAATGTAAAATTACATCATCCTGAAATTTTATTTTACTATGTCTAGCTCTTTCCATTTACATTGCAATAATTTTAGAGAAAAAATAGTTATTTGCTCGTCGTAGTTACAAGTAAAAACTTCATGAAATCACACTTATCTGAAATGTGTATTGCTGGAACTGAAAATAGGAACTTGAAAATAATAGCAATTTTCAGTTTCGGATCGACTTCAAGAATTTCAGAATTTGCCGTTTGTGTTCAGTTGTTACTCCAGTAAAAATAACATTTTTTTTGGTTTTTGGTTTTGGTTCGATACCTTGCTGATGACTACCAAAGGAACTCTTCGGATAACATACATATTTTCTCTGTTTTTTAATTTAATAAAGTTACATGTAGCGATGCGACGATGTAAATTATTTTTATACAGCCTAAACAAGATATTTTTTATTTTGACACGAAGAAACAAATTTCCTCTTCCGATATTGCTATGAAGTTATTATTGCTATTGCTTACCGCTTAGTAAATATTTTGCAAATTTATTATCCCTATTAACGGGTATAGAGTCTTTACCTATAAATTACTCTTCATCCATCGAAAACTATTATATTTATCAATCCAGTTCAGTTAAAATGTTTTGAATTAAATACGGTTGGAGCAATTAATACGAACAATAGAATCCAGAATTTCTGTTTGTTTTTCACAATGCGTCGCGATTCGCATTCATTTGTTTCGTTTCATCGCAGAATAAGGTCATTGAATAGAGGTTTTTGCTGGAAATACTTTCTTTGCGAATTCATGCGAAAAAAATATTCTCAAAGAAAATCTACGAAACTATGTGGATGTCATTGAGTTTTATACGCATTTATATCTCCGGTAGATAATTCAAACTTTCAGTTGTTGAAAAGTCTCAATGCTGAAGATTTTCCTAAAATATCCTATTCTTTTTACAGTCACCATGTTAAAACATACTACTGGATGATTAGGATTGTCTCCATTCATTTATTTTGAATATATAGAGATACCTTTTCACACGAGAAACTGCTAATGATTTTTTCTGCTTACGAAGATTTTTTCGTCGTTTTTCAGACTAGTAAATATTATTGTTGGTGAGTTCGTACGTATGCGCGTTCATCAATAATACAAAAAAACTCTTCATGTGATAGATCTGAAAAATTTAATTTGGGAGATCTATTACGTCGTTAATTGTAAGTGTGTAAGTTTAACTCAAATGTATGTTACATTACTGAAGGATGAAAAAAATGGAAAAAGATTTTTTTAAAGTTGCCAGTGACTGACTTGAATGATGCTCATTTATAAACAAAGATAATAAATGAGAAATGTTGAACATAATCATAACAATTCAAAAGCTATAAGTAGTAGCAATAGAAAACTGAAAACCATTCGAGTCCACCTGAGCCTCGTCTGGCTCATCAGGAGTTTCTCCAATTAAACATTCGTTATGTTATTTAATTGGGTTAACTCACAGTTATATAATAAGGTATTTCTTATATTAGTCTTGATCTCAGTGAGTGTTTTAAGATTGTTTCTATAGTTAGGTAGATGGTAAAAATATATTTGGAAACACAATATTTATTCTGTTACCACGACATTGACTGAAAAATCCTGGCGTATTAAAATAATAAAATTGTGATATAGTAATTTTCAACACTGTTCATAAAATATATACCGATTTTGAACACCTTTGTCCCGTCAGTTTCACCAGTATGAGAGAAAGCATCCTTTCCGTTTTTCATTTCTAACATTTCGAGCAATTGTGGGAGAAACACATGTAATTCACAACTATCACCCTTCCGATATTGAAGACGATGCTATTATTTTAATTAAGGAACAAGGGAAATAAGAATATCTGGTGATTCCCACGTACAGCCACATTCTTCCCAGCAATCCAGATCCGTATTTACCCGTTTGGTCGTTTCCATCTCCCGAGATGTTCCGAGCATTACTGCAGCTTCTCTCGTTAAACGGGAGGCGGTAAAGGGAATCGAAATCCAGTAAGAAAGGCTCCCTTTTCACTTCGAAACACGATAGTTCGATTTAATCGACGCAATATTTCCCAAGGTTGCGTCTCCTTGAGGTCGGTTGTTCTCGAACGCATATTTATGTAACGATTTGACCAACCAGATGGCAGGGCTTTCTCTCGAAAGAAAAGGATAAACATCTGAAGTTTGGGGGTCCTTTCGGATTTTATTTGTTATATGTTTGGGTTTATTTTTATGTCTGAGAGTAATCGAAAACGAGGAGTGGCTTCTTCAAGTAGAGCTGCAATTGTGTGACTGCGCATTCGGATATATTCTTTCCATTTTATTTCATGTCTCGTGCACGATCTCGTACTTTCCGGTTCTCCTGGCCATACGTTGCTGACTATTACGTTTGTTCAGCCCTTCGATTTCTCCTTATTACGATCGATTTTATTTTCTGCTCACCTGAGTAGCTGCAGCGTAAATTAGCTGTTCATACTTACAATTATCCCTTACGAATGCGCTTAGTATGGAAATCACTAATTAATTGGAGAATTTCTTAGCTGAACTAGAGAAACGGCGAAATCATGTATTTAACCAAAATAAATCCTTAATTATACAGCATAAATTCTAACTTCCGGAGTCAAAATAAACTAAAAATCAAGCACTTGGAACATATTGATCTATTGAATTTTATAGTTCTTTTAACAATACCATTTTCTTTATGGAGAAAGTATTTCATTCTAATGGATGATAAATAAAAGATACCTTATTTATATGAAAACTAATGGAATTTTCCGTGATATCTCTTTGCTCTTTCTCTCGAGTCTATTCAACAAGTAAAAGAAGCATGAAAATAAAATGATAAAAATTCAATTAGGATGCACAGTATGATATATTTTCTAAATTGACGAATTTTATCGAAATTATCATGCTTTAAAGTTTATAAATAAGTAATTTTCTTAAAGATATGGCCATTCAAAGATGAAGGTATGAGAGTTATAAGAAAAGATCTCTACTGAAAACTGAATCTTTTCAACTCAAATTTTAAATTATCAGTTCTATGCTGAGAGCAATATTTTTATATTCATAATATTAAAGCCCTAAATTAAAAGATGTTAGATACCAAGAACATGTAAATACCTTCCTTTATTTATTATTGCGATGAAGTAATAGCTTTTACAATTACTCTTTGCTTAACATGATAAAAATGATCCAAGTCATTTTCCTTATAATTATAATTTTTCCTGAACTGAACCGAAAGGCATACTTTTTCAAGAACTAAAAATTCCCATAGCAATAAGAATGATAGTAACGATTCAATAACTATGATTACTTTGAGGAAAGTGATATATTTTGACAGAAATGAAAAATTCCGGTTTGCCAAGCAATTGGTTGGCATTGCGTTAAAGTAAACGGAATGTAATTCGCGGTATAGTTAATTTACGTAAAAATTGCAAGAAAAGAATCAAGTTCACGCCCCTGAAAAGACTCGTTTCGCTTAGATTTAGAATTATTCCTACGCTGGACGTCTTTGCGTTCCCTCCAAACTGCACCGCTAATTTTCCGTCGCGTTCGTAAGGGAAAAAGGAGACAGTGAAAGAGAGGAAGGGGAAGAAGCATTAGTGAGGGACTAGAGGCAGAAAAAAGCGAAGGCGAGAGGAAATAACGAGGAATGAGAGAGATAAATTATCGCATTTCCAAGCGTTATATCATTTTCGACTCGGGCCGAGGGGAGGAGAACCTCCATCTACACGCGAAAATCTCTAAGAGAGCTGCGCTGAGTATCTGTAAACCGGATACCTTAAGCGGCCTCTTGTACGTGTGTGAAGAGTAGGAATGGGAATATGCGAGACCATTAGCTGACTGACCATGAGAAGGTGTGGATGACAAAGGTACGGGAGGAAATTCCCTCTTTCTCCCTATATTACTCGCTCGTCTATTTCCCTCGATCTATTATCTCCCTTTTCTCCGAGCTGTATATTACCAGTTTCCTCGTTTCTTTTTATTTCTTTTCGAATGCAAATATTATACCAGATGGGGATGCATTTTCTCCTTTCCCAACCACGGATTTGCCTAGTGGAAATCTACATCTGAATTGATACACTGCAAACCGCCTATCGACGTGTGGCGGTGGGTGTGAACCAAGTGGTTGCTGTATTCGTTTCGTTTATTGCAATCTTGAATCGCAATGCTTCCCAGCCTCTGTGCCGTGAATAAGCTCTTGGTGTTCCGCGTAATATGAGTTGATAATATATTCTTCTTAGTTAGCGTTACATATTAGCTTTGTGAGTTACTTTTTCTTTTCGTAAAATTTCGTAATGAAAGTAGCAGATTGAACAATTTCACACTGAATACATTCTTCTCTAGTGCTTTTAATTACAAATTTACGTTTGGTGTTTCGCGATGTTTGAATGAATATCTAGGCTGCCAAAAGGTTTAACCTTTAATTAAAAAAAAATTTAAATAGAAAAATTAAATGGAATCAATTCCACCTAATAAGTTGAAAATTCGATTCAGTTCCTTTTCCTATATATTAAATATACAATTTTGATTTAATTTGACTATATGAATGTAGGCAATAGGTCCTTTAAGTCATTGATATTTTTACCATCGGTGCTTCTATATGCGATCTATGGTTATCTCGGTCTTTTGATGATATAAAGCTCTCCTACTTCTTCTTTAGATTAAGAAACACTGGGATAAAGTGGGGGAAAAAGAAACGTTTAACTGGTTATTTTAACCATCGTTAATAATAATAATAATAATGAAACATAATGATAAAATTAATAGATTTTTGTCATATTGGGTTCTAAGATCTCTAAATCACTTGTAAAGGCTATCGTTTTGAAAGATATCAATAGAAAATCCAAAGTCTTGATTTTTCTTACAAAAAAAACTACTAACTAATGACATCTTAATGTGATTTAGGAAGCCTAAATTCAAGGGATTCTTCTTGCCTGGAGTCAAAATTCTACCGAGCTTTACCAGCGAAATATTTTCCGAAAATCGAAAATAAGTTTGTCACTTACTTTCTTCCTCATCGTTGCTTCCAATATTCTTCCTCAGCATCCTTTTTCCCTCCTGTACTGGATCTGCTACTTCTCTCATAATTTTTACGCCCATCATTTTCCAACCCACACCATTCACTTACCTTTCACCCATCTAACGCAATCTTCAGTGTTACTGTGACGTTAAAGAACAAGTTTTTGCATTTTTACCAGCCAGTTTCCTGTCAGAAGAATACCGAGCGTTGAAACAAAGTTGTCTAATTTGTGATACGCAAGTCTGCCGCCGTCGGATGGAAACTGCGAGAGAATTGCCTTCGTTTTTGAGTTCTTCTGACTTTTGATTTTCTGAGGCTTACAACGAAATGGAAACCGAAAGATATATAACTGTTCTTAGCCCACATGGCGACTGGGTGCTATGGCAGAGACATTACAAGTCATAAAATATAAAATTAAAGAATCAAAAGGAAAAGGAAGACTAGTGCAATGAGATTAAATTTTTATCCTACAATTGATCTAAAAATGATAAATCTTCGGTTAAAAATCTGTAAATTTATGACTACGGAAGTTGAAACCAGATAATATTTAATCTTTTGGTTTAGCATACCTTAATAGAATCGAACCTTCTATGTTGTTCTTTAGGAATATCACCAAGTTAAGGTGGCCGTTGATTCCTCCTTAGTATATAAGATAGCCAATAATATTAATAATATTATTTTGTATTACTTTATAATTTTCCAACGTGAGGAAAGGAGCTATGCATGTGCTGACAATTTTCTAGAATATCATTTGAATAAAGCTTTGTTTTTGCCCGATATTTTTTTCGGAAAATCAATTTCGATCTAGGAATTCGAAATTAAAATCTGAAAATTAACTTGAATTTAAGCCGGAACACATCAAGAAACCTTGTCAAGAATTATCTGGGTAAATTTCTCAAATTTCAATACTTACTTACATATTTGAAGAATATTTTTTAACCTAGACGAAACTGTGTATACAAGCCGGTTAATTTACATGCTGTTAAATGTTAGCAGTTTTCTAGCTTTAAATTTTAGATATTCTTATGCATAATTCCCAACTTAACTGAAACCGTTGAAAGGTATGGAATTTCATCCCTGAATCTTTAAACTACGAAGATATATTGCATGCTGCTGAGAATCACAGCTATATTTATTTCTTTAGTACTGAGGTGAATTCTTTAAAATTGACTCTTTATATAATCGCAATCTTTCAGCACTCGTACGATAAAAGAAGTAGATGACACGTCATGTGAAAATATTTGCGGTAAACGAACTTGCTCGTTACGGTTCATTTCGAACTTAAATACTTTGTTGTATGGATTAATTAATGGAAGACGTATGGATAAAATGTTTCCATTCCCTCAAAGTGACTGTCAAAGTTAGTATCGATGAAATCATCTTTCCATGTTTCCTGCAATTAATATTCGAATAAGAGCTCTCAAGTTGGTTAAAGATTCAACGCTTGGCCGAGCAGGGAATTTCAAAAGTCTTGTTGATTCCGGTTGAACTTAAATGGAGTAAAATATAGCTCCGTAAGACGCTGCATCTTTCCAAGAAAGATTTACATGGAAATCTTAATCTTCTTTCTTATGTTAATCAGACTCGCGGTTCGTTTTCTCAACAACAATCCTCTCCGAAGCCCACGCTTGTAATGAATTTCCTCTTTTTTACGCCGTTTATGGATTCTCGGGAGACATTCGGTTTCGAATCCGAGATCACGCTTCCAGCAGACTCGATAAGATGCAAGTTAATGAATAAAAGTAAGTATCCTGTTGGTCTCGAGCCATAAAAGCTTTTCTTTCGCCTTTTTCATTCGAGTATAAAAATTCCCTTTCCATATTGCTGTTCTTCCCCTCTTCATGAAATTCTTCATATTATGATAAATAAAAAAAAGCAGAATTGAACATACAATGTTGGTAACTTGAACTGTATGCAGAGAACGTGAATCCGCTGTTATTAGCGTTTTTCCTTATAAAGTGCATAATACATAAATTTATTTTACATATGAGTTTGATATCTTTTATGTGATAGCCTGATAATTTATTTCTCAGATACATTTGCGAAATGAAATTCTAAGTAATTTTATTCTTATATCTTTCGGATTCCGATGAAAGTCAATCTAAAATTACACAATACTAAAGAAAGCTAATCTGAAATTTAATAAGTGCAGCTTTTGAACGTAATTTGCTAGAAAATAGAAATTAAATGTAGGAAGAATTATTTTATCGGAAATTCATAAATATTTAAAATTACTACTGTATTTAGTGAGAGTCTATATGATTAAATTGTATCTAATTTAAGGGTTCAGTTATTAAATTTTTATGGAATCTGAGTAACGAAAACTTCACTGCTTCTGTAATAATTCTTGTTTTAGATTTGGCATTTTGTAGCTTCATGTGAAAATTGTCATTGGGTTTTCAATTCTTCATTATAACTCTCATTCAATACCTCATTATAAAAGAGTTTTAAGATTATTTCTTGTGCAAACTAAAACAAGTACTTGATCTTATACGTATTTAATTCCACAATTTAACAATAAAAGAGAGCAGATTAAAAGAAATGTACAATATTTTTGTATTTGAATCTTGAGTTTTAGCTTCTAAATGTTAGAAAATCTATAAGGATTACTCATTTACGGCTTCTACATGTTACGTTGTCGTCGAAGCATTATTCCGCGCGCTGTTCTCCATCAAAATAAATGGTCTTGAGATTTTTTTATCATTTTTATAATCGAAACGTCGTTCTCTGCGCGGGAACACATTCCGATTTTTTCAAACGATGAAGAATCACACGTTTCCATCTTCTCCAAAGTTTACTCATTTGCCGATTCGAAATTCCCCACTCTCTCAACCTCTGGTAACTCGGTATTATTTTTCAGCACCGTTTCCATTCCCTATCTAACATCAGGACCGTCGCTTTCCTCCCCCTCTTCATTCCTCTCCATTTCCTCTCTCCATTTCACTCACTCCGCACTTTTCTTCGCCGATTTGTCATTTTCATGAGTGATCCTGTATAATTGTGATTTTCCTTTTCCTCGGATTTGTCTACTTTCTTCCGTTTGTCTGTTTCGGAGTCATAGTCTCTCCTTTCTTACTCTTTTTACTCTATCGTTTCCACTTTATTGCAACCTTATCCTAAAGTATGAGTAATAATGATGAAAATTCAAAATTTATACAGACTTGAATGGGAAAACTTGGGGATTCGTAGAACTTTCACAGTTGACTACATGTTTCAAGTAGGGTTTCCAACTCCTGGATATGTGAATTTGTTTTCAAAATCGCGAATTTTTATTCATGACCAAATCTTCTATAGTTCACCGGAGTGTTAATTTAAAATTTATATAATAATATTGGAAGGAAGTGCAATATAGTAATACAGTAATACAGAGATTCAGTAGGTGAATCGATAGTTTTTTTAATTCGTAGGCTTGAAATGGGATGGCAATCAATACTTTGTTGGTGGAAAATGAGAATTAGGAGGAGACTTGTATATGTATTGCTACATAACATTGTCTAGGAACGGTTCCGTGTTTAGCTATCATCGGTAGACAGTGAACATATTATCGACTGGGTTATCACCGCTTGCCGCCGTTTGTTAGCGCCAGAATTATTCAAACATGTTCGATGTTCGGTAACGAGGTGATGGAGAGGGGGTTATTGAAGATAAGGAAAAGCATATCTTGAAAGAACGAAGAGTACGAAGACGACTTTTCTAAGGGAGGAATGGGCGAAGAAGAGATCTGGAAAGCTGAGATGATAAAAGGATGGTAGTTGAAGGAAAGAAATTATAGAATAAATGAGAATATTTAGGAGAATGGAAAGTAAAATGTACCAAGTAAGGAAAGGAGAATAGTGGGTACAGCGAAAGTGGAAAATGGAATGAGATGGAAGTGAATGTGAAGTTCAGTAAATGCTGTATTACGAAAAGAAATAAATTTTTAGGTGGAAATATTATTACTAGTCACAATTGTTAATTTTTCAAAATGAAATGATGAAATGAAGAGAGAAAATAGCCAGTAATTTTTTTATGTGAAGCATTTGTTGGAAATGATTCATTATAAATAGTGAAAACCTTTAAAACTATACCTACGATGTTTCTGTAAAGGTAAACAACCTTCAGAGTACTTGAATATTTAAAAATATTTCAAAATTTTTTCACGTTTCTCAGTTCTCTTTTTAGTGAAAATAATTGACAGAAAAATTATTTCAACATATGATAATCAGATGTGGATTATTTAAAAGGAGATTCAATCAAAATGGAATAGTTAGCTTCGATTGGCTTATGAATCAATGATGGCTTAAATAAAGACGGGGTAACAAGTATAGAAGGAATGGTTTAATTTGATTTGGACATGTAAATTAAAAAGCATTGAAAATGAGTGAGGCAAATAAACGAACAAATGAGATATTTAATCCAATTGGTGTAGAGTAAGTTATGAACATAGATTTATTTGATATTTCTTTAGGAGAGTGACGTAATATCGTAAGAAGTTAATTTATGTCAACAGGGAGGACACGATCAAACAAATCTATTTAATAGTTATTATATTAGATACAAACTTTTTGTTTTTTATATAAATAGTAAGACATTATCAAATTGAATAATTACCTATAGAAATCATAACTTATCTGTCACGGTTAATTGATAAATTAATAATCAAATAATTAGCTATTAAAATTTCGCGAACACGGCTACCGACATTTTAAAGATCAGTGAAAACCATCGTTGGTGCAATTGTACTGAGAAAATTGTAGAGAAAACAGCATGTCGAGAAAGAAAAAGGAGGTATGGGAGGAGGAAAAGAAATAAGGAATGTAGAAGTAGTTGGAATAAGAGACGAGATATAAACGGCATGGAAATAAAAAGAATCGGCGGGAGGGCTGTGGAGCCACGATTATTTATTCGACACAGACTTTTTACTTCAACTCCTAATCCTTTATTTTAAAATCCCTCTTTCGTCCTATCTCCCCATCTCCATAACTTTCCACTTTCCTCATCCCTGCGACGGGATATTTATTTTGGGCCAACTCGCTTAATCCGTAAAATTCTGTTCCATTATCATGGCTTTGATCTATATCGATACGCTTTCGATTCTGAATACCCTCTTTGTCAGCGATTTCATCTTTATTTATTTACTTGAAAACGGTTCTCCCGATATTGATTTGGTATAAATGTGGACTAATTGGGCAAGAAAATTCTATGGCGTTTGTCCGGTATAAATTTTATATTTCTAGGCCGTACTTCGTGGAACGAAATTTCAAATACTAAGTAAGGAGTAATTTTATCATTATTCGTACATGTATTAAATTCTTCGATATATTTCCTAAATATTTTTCTCTAACTTTATTATAATATTTAAACACCATCAGCTGATCCGGGAGATGTCAATAATTTTTAGAAATGAAAAATGTGGGTCTTAAAATCTTTTCTTATTCATCGTAATTTCGTTCAAAATATTGAATTACGTAAAGTTATTAAGGTTGATAATTTCATCATTCAAGATTGCCTTTTCATTCCTCGATCTTACAACATATTTTAAGAAACAACACTAAGCAACACGGTGTCATAATGCTACGATTAATCAACTGTCAAATTTAATGCACTCATCTTTTTCGGTAGTGAGGGAAAATGTACCACTTTTGAGTTATTTAATTAATTTAGTAATTGAAACGTAATGGTGAAACAAACCTCATAAAACCTATTTCTAATTTGGGCAGTGGCAAATGCGGGAATTTAAATTATCTAGATTTTTTTAATTCCTACAATTTTCTCGTGCCGAATCCTTTCGCGAAAGATTGTTTCAACTTTCTATTGTGATTAGTAAGAATTTTAAGCAGTTTGGAAAACGGTTTGTGTAATGAGACTTAAACAGGAAGCAAACGAACAATTTTTTATTTTTTAAAAATTGAAATTCACCATGTCTGATAGTACGGTAACCTACGGCAATTTTAATCAAAACTATTCTATTGTTTTGTATAGAAAGGTATTGGTAAAAAGGTATAGTACTCTGTCAGCGGTGCATCAATAAATAAAAAATGTACGGCACACTTTTAAATGATCTTTCATTTTTATCGTCTCTCAAGAACAAATGACCGAGCACCCTTCAGCCACGTGTCACTTAAGATGTAATAACTCCGAGCGATAAAAGGATAAACCTCAAATCAATCTCTGTTCCAGTCACTTTTTTCCCTTCCTTTCTTCCCGATTTCGGAACAAAAATCGTATCCCTCATTCCAGACCACTCAATCTCCTCTCTCCCTCAATTGCTAATCGAACATTCTACCCCATTTCTTCTCCCCCTTTTGTTCCAAGCGTCCACCTCCATTCCGCCTCATTTCCTTTCTCACCCCTACCTAATCACATCCCATCCCATCTCGCTTTTTTCAACCAATTTCATTCTTCTCTCGAAACTCATTTTTTCCAACGGATTCTTTTTCTTTTTAAAGACTGTGCTCCTTTGTCAGCGGCCTGCAAAAGAAGGTAATGCAACTCCCCCACACTCTCGCAACCATTACGGATTATTTTCGGCGGGGAGAAAAGCGAGCGAAATCTTTTGATGGTAAAAAAATGTGAAATGTCTTAAGCGCGGGTGAACAGGCATGAAATTGGGAGGGATAAAAATCGGGTTCAACAGGCGTTGAATGTACGAGTGGTGATTGTTTTTTTGTTGTTACTTTTCAATTTTCATGACGTTGTGTGACTTATCCATTAAATCCTATTGTATGTTCTTACCCAGTTGTCCTCTATGGAATTTATCGCATCAATTCATTTTCTATTGTATCTATGATACTGTGTAGTTCATAAGAAAGAAGTGGATGCCGCCAGAATTTTAATTTTTAGGCTTTCATGTTGCCAAATCTAGTTTATGAAGAAATTATCTCTTAATTTTAATCATTATATGTAAGAATTCAACAAAACTTTACTATTATATTTTAGCAATGATATTAGTAGAAATTCCTCTAGAATACGTCTTGATAGGCTGGCACGCATGATAATGTCTGTGTGATTAAAAATATACTGTATATTACCACAAATATACACAATATCACATTCAAACAACACTACAGCATAATAATTTAACGATTTTCCTAAATTGGATCTTAATGAATATTAACATTTATGAACAAATTTCATATAATTCATATTGTAAAACGTATGAATATCTTTCCCGTGAGTGTAGGTTTTATTATCAAAAACAATTTTTCTTTCGTCTTATTTTTCGTTTTATCGCTTAGTGTCAATGGTAATCTTTGTTTATACGAATGGTAATCTTTGTTCGTACTTCGGAGCCGATATATGATGAAAAGAAACAGGTTCCGATGTTTGGTATCCGATGAATACTGTATGTTATGCTTCACAAAGTAATCGATGTACGATGTTTGGAGTGGTTATGGAATAATGCATATTGAAAATTTTTGTGCTTAAATTGACTTTAACTTTATAAAATAGCCTTCCGTAAGAAATTCGATGAAATGAAAAAAATGAAAGTTTGTTACCATATGACCATTTAAATGTATCGCATATAGGATATTAAATAATAAAAGGCCTAAAATACTAGAGAGGGAGTAAAAATGCTGAGTGAAACTATTAGGACAATTGTAATGAGTATTTTCCATGAAACATTAATATAGCGGGATTTATCGAAGATAACGTTAGGATAACTGAGAATGGATAAGGCAGAGGGAAGAAATAATAGCAATGAAAGAAAGGAAATTTCACGCAAAGATGACCAGAAAAGATCCTAGAAGGGTACTAAATCGAGTGAAATTTGACGGCAGATAAAACCTTTAAATTGAAATCTTTTCTTATCTCAATGACATTGTGGAAGCCACTCATTATTTTGCCTGCTTGTTAAGATCACTCTCACTCTAATTTTCAAGCTGTAGTTTTCTTTTTTGTCTTAAAATTAATTTGTGGTCGCGCTGCAATTGCTCTGGCATTCTTTTCAGCCAGCTTGGCTGAACTCCGTAATTGTGGCAAAGCGCACGAGATTTTTTCCGGCGATTAAAAGTTATTACAAACAATTTCCTCTTTTTCTCTGGTGTAGTAATTGTGCGTGTTTATGAAACTAGATTTTCTTAGCATTAAGGATTTGAGAATACTAAGGCTAAATTGCTACCGTAATTTCAGATTAGTCCTTAATTAATTGCAGCAAGGAAAGGATTACGAGAATTCCCAATTCTATGACGCTAATCTGGTTTTACCAGAGGATTTCTTGTCGGGATTACATCTTTCTGTTGTTGCCGCAATTTCAGGGACTGTTACTCCAGTGCACTCTTTGGTATTATCGTTGAACCATTTCGCTCAGTAAAATATCTGATGGAATTCGTTGCGAGATATATGAAGGACATTATCTGATATCTATCTGGTGAAACAATTTCTCTCCAGCGAAATTTTCCCAGATTATCTGACGCACTTGAAAAGATATGAGTGACTAGTTGAAAAAGTGATACAGAAGTATATAGCGGTTTTGTTAATCATTCATTCTTATTTTAATTCATTCATTAAGTTGTAAAACATTTTCTTTCGAATATCTCTTACTTTCAACCATTGCCTCTGTCTTTCAGAGAGAGACTTGTTTCATCCGAGAAATATATTCAATATTCCTCCTCCTAATTTTTTCTACTGACACATCCACATATCTATCTTTTCTATATTTCTTTTCACTACGTTGATGGCTATAGCACTCAAATACCTGTGGAATTCAGTCACATAAAATATAGTTAATGTAATTGATAGATTGAATGAATTAAATTAAATTTATGCGAATTATCGAATTCCGGTGTGCGACCTGTGGAATTGGGTCCATAGGGGAATTTTCTTGTAACAGTGGGCAGGAATTGTCATATAATTAAATTTTTAAAATTACATTTACTGTATATTATTATACTTCTCGTCATTATCCCTCAATGAAATGAAATTCACTGCCTTCTTTATACCCCTCTGAATGTGTTTCAGGTGATGCTAGTGTACAAAATCATTATTATGTTCGATTTTATGACGCAAAGTTCTTTTCGGTTTTATTTTTAAATTAGTGTTAATTTCTCATTTCGTCATGGTTTATCTCTTGGGAATAAAATATTTCTTAATACGTTCCAGGCTTACGTTTCTAGATAACAACCACGTAATAGGCGTAATTTTTTATCTAAGATTCATTTGAATAAATCTCAGAAGCTTAGAAAATTAATAATGTCGGACTTTTTTTCAAGTCTATTCTTCGTTGGGAAATAAAAACTTCATACTCACCACTATTTATATAGTCGTCGTACAAATAGAGCATTAATAAGTAAAAATATCAATTTTGCACTTTTATCATAATTTTTGCAACATCAAAAATACTTCCATTTTATCTGTATGTCAAAAAAATGTTTATTATCACTGCTTCGATAAGAGTTATGGCGGTTGCCTCTCTCTCTATCGTTATCCAGCTCTGTTTATAGATCTATATATGCAACTGTGAGGTGAATGTTTTCTGATAAAGACTGGTTCGTGAACCGGCACCTGCATCTTATCATACAGAAACCTCCATTCGTACTAATGCGATGCATTTCCTTTCTCAGCGATATCTCGATCCGTCTGGCTGCGTTATGAAAAAAATCCGACGGCGAAGAATGGGACGTTCGCGGACGTCGACCAGCGACAGATCGATAGCGATGAATCGATAATCAGCAATAGAGTTTTTTGTGTGTGTCATGAGTTTTGCAATCTTTCCCACCCTCCCCCCAACTTGGCCCCGCTAACGAGGTTTTCTTAGGTGATTAACATGGGTAGGGGAGAAAGAGGGTGCGTCGAATAAAGCGGAGAAGCATCTGCATTGTTAAGAGCTGTAGAATGGCCCACCCCCGCTCGCTTCCGCACACAATTTCCTCTTCTCATCCCTCCGGTTCAGTTTCCCGAGCGTCGAAGTCCCCCGAAAATACTCCACCCCTTCCCCTTTAACCCCATTCCATTTCTTTTCCATTTTCTCGGCCTAGGAAGAATCGAGGGGCAGATAAATGAAGAAAGTAATTGGTTCTGTGCTACGACGGAAAAAGGGAAATCGAAGGATTCTTGAAAAATTGAATATCGAAACGTCTCTGGATAAATTAATACATTCGATTCGTTAGCAAAACTTAAAATAACGTATGTCTAACTGGGTTGTCTAGCTGTACTAAGCGGAGAACCAATTAGAAATTTTGCAAACCGCACTGATCAGCAAGGATCCCTGAAGTTAGAGGCGGGAAAGTAGCTAGCAAATGTATGTAAATTATTCAGATTCGACATCAATGTTTCGGCTATGATAGAGTTCCTCGGGCGGGATTAGCTAAAAGGTCTTGAGGCTTCAATACCATGAGTACCGAGAAAAGTTATGAGGCGTCTTTTGATGCCTAATCCCAAGGAAAGCAAACAGATCCGTCTATAATTACTAGCTTAAGTTGTTAAATTTAAGTGAAGCGTTGAACCGATTGTAATTTTTTCATATAGCCTCTCTAAAATTTTGTTTTCAATTCAAGGATTGAGTGATTCTGACGAATTATTTTAGGGATCAATTGGATGAAAAATGAAAGCTTCAATCAATATCTCAGATAGTTCCAGAAGATAAGTTGTTTCATTGCATCATTGACAGAAGTTATCGCAATCTTGAATTGGAAATTTTACTGTTTAAGAACCTATTAAATCTTCAAGAAGAAATCGGTCCATTTCTTGCTAATTATCGCTAAATACCTATAATTCATATTAAGAATTGTTTTGCAATGCTAAAAAAGTTGGAAATTTCATGAAACATGAATTTGATAAGAATTCTCGATAGCATATACAATGGGGTCCTTTAAAACAGCCTTTCAAGTATCAAAATTATGTGGAAAAACTACAATTACGCAGTCATTGAATTGGGCCAAAGTTGAAAACATATGATTTGAGTTTATATATATAATTTTTTAATAAATATAAAGTTAATAATATAATAATAAAGTTAATAATGTGAAGCTTATGTACAAGCGCTCGAAATATTCAAGTATCTTTTGACTTGACATCACCTAAGACGCAAAATACATTCTTTCGACCTCATTTTCATCTTTGAATGTCACCGGAAGTCGAAAATAATATATTTCGCGATACTGCTTAAAGAAAATTCCTTCTATGATTTTACAAAGAAAAATGTTGGATCGTAAGCGTTTGTCAAAATTTTCTGAAAATAAAATAGCAAGAGGAAACTTTCGGCGGAATTTTCAAAAAATAAAGTCTTGTCACAAAGTTGCTCGTAAGGAAACGTCGGAGCATATTCTGTCCAATTTATAGCGTATTTCCTTACAAAAATATCTTTTTATAATCAGTTTGTTTTAGTTTCCCCTTTTTTCAATTTATCTCTGTCGCGAGACTCAAGACAACTCAATAGTGGAAATTTGAAGGGTGAAAAGTAATCGATTGAAAATAAATGGAGACAACTGCGCGAAACGAAGGGAGAGAGCATTCGAAATCGGGCGTGAGAAGGGAGAAACGGAAGACCTCAGATTGATTTGTAATTCAAACAAGGAAATAGGATGGAAGTTATTTAATATATTCCACTTGTATTTAGAAAGATTTGTATAAAAAGCTTTTAATATTTGAGAATCAGAAAACGGTGTAAACAACGATGCAAACAGATAATGAATTTTAGTATGGTCTCTTTATTTTTCGATGTAACTGTTAATGTTAGATTTCTATGTACTCGCTGAAGACTCCAATTTATGCAGTCGTGATTAGCCGAATTATGTTATTGCATTTTGTCAGTAAACATTATAATTCATAGTATTAATTTATTTTGCGTAATCATTCACAGAAGTGCTAAGTTATGTCATCGGGGTGTCGGTGGGCGGTAGGGAAATCATAGTGCTAACAAGAGTTCAAATATAAAAGGTGGACGAACACTAAAATAGTTGGCGATTACTGCTTTTAATCATCAAAACTTAAAAGATATTTTTTAGGAAATCTTCGTTTTTTTATACAAATGAATTCATTTAAGCCATTATATGTGGAAGTGCTGTTACTCTTTAATTATCAAAATATTTCACCGCTTATTTTAAATCAATATTATCTATAATTATACTATGCACTTCGTGAATTTCAGCGGTCTAACATTTCTTATTGGATCTTTACAGGATATATCTTCCGGTCAGAATAATTTAAAAGAATTTTTCATCAAGGAAAAAATCATCTAAAAGCGAGTCCTCGTCTTAATAGTTTTGCATTCTACTCAGATTTACGAGAACAAGACAACATGCAAAGGTAAGAAATAATATCTTTTATTTAGGTTCATACCTTTATTTATCACCATTAAATTTGATTGGATCTAGATTTTAAACTACGCTATACCTAGAGGATCTGATAGGTTTTTGGATCTACTTAAAAGCATGGTATGCATGGCAAATATGACGCCATACTTAGCTAACCAGTCGAACTTCTTTCATCTTTCTAATGCAATTTAATTATGCGTATTTATATTCTGAAAGATAAAAGATTTATAACTTTTCTTTATAAGCTCATTGCTTATGATATCATATTGGCTATGAAATCTTTTCCGGAGAGCAATACGAAATCACTAATTTGAAAAATTATCCATTTACATCAGAAATATAAATAGTTTGTGACCGGAGTTTCTAAAGCATGTTTACAGGATTTTTTTCTTATGAGCTTTAAACGGTCTGCCAAGCGACCTCCGGGTTAGTTCAGATAGGTATTAGGCATTCTAAGTTTTTTGAACATCTTATTTTGCTATATATTTTACTTCGGATATATTCATGTAGATTATAATTTGTATAAACGACGGTTGTATTGGAGGAATGTTTGAGAAACAATGGTCTAAAATGTTTTCCTATCAGACATATTCTATATCTGTTCTCGTAGTATTTTACAATAACAAAATGTGGTTGTTCCATATCTTAACCTTTCAGATGTAACAGATCCTTAAAATGCCGTTATTTGTTACATCCATTCAATCTTATAAGTATTTTTGGAACAATTATTTAATATATTAGAAAAGATTCAGGCAAATATTTTTCTTGGATGATATATCGATATATTTATCATTCAGACTGTAAAGCTGTTGAAGCAGTTTAATAGTAGTTACTTATTCTTATCAATGCCTATGTGGGAACACAGACTGCTCTTTTGCTAGCAGCACTTCTCTTTCGCTCAAAGCATTGATAAGTGTATACTGAAACTTACGGAAGAGGACTTAATAGTCTCCAATATAAATATAAGGCAATATTCGAATTTAACTATTCATAAAGTCATTAATTTTAAGTTGTCTGATCTTGGTCTAGCAATACAACGAAAACATCAAACATAAATGCTAGTTCCTTCTATGGTGCATATTTTCATTCATGCTCCAAACCATTTATTGTAAGAATAGAGACTTTAGCATCAGATATATAAGGAATTGGCGGGCTTAGCGAGATTTCGCAACCAGTCAGCAGTTGTAAATTTCCTCTCTCACGATGGAGACGGGGAAATTAACGAGTAATATGACCCAAAATGGGAAATCTTGCGCGAATTCCATTCGTGAGCTATCATCAGTTCCATAATACCCTTTAACCGCCGTTGTTCAGTGTGCATCAACACTTTTAACTCGCGAAAGAATGAGAGAAGCAACTTGCTCCGTCGGTATGTGATCGAGAGATTAGAGATTTTAATTGGAATGCGAAAACTAGTATGGGCGCTGATGAAAAGTAACGTGCCCTCCAGTTAATACAACCGAAGTAATTCTCGGGTCATTGTGTCAGATTTTGCGAATGGGAACGCACTGCCCTGCATCATTGTACGCCAAAGGTTTTTACGTAACGTGTTAACAGCAGCTCTTTGAAAAAAATTAACAGTCGGAGATATTGGAGTTGGGAAGAAACATGGAAGAGTCCCAAGAGACGCTGGGCGATAAAATCCCCACTCGAAGCTATTTCATTTGCTCGTAAGAAGTCCGGACGAATGGATGGAATTTTATGTGCGTTATAACTGCGATCTATGGAAAAGGATTTCGAATGCGCTGCCTCTTAGAGGAGACATTAAAAGACCTCTCGGTACAGAAGAGAGTGGAATAAGGATCAAAGAAAATGGAAGAGTGAAACTGTAAATTTTAAGGGTCGTGAAAACTTCAGCAGGGATAAGCATTAGGAAATTTCAACTTATGATGATGCAGTGATCTTTTTAACGATAACGGAATTTTGTATTAAAATAACACAAGTTTTTTCTATGATCGAAATTCATACTGCCTATTCAAGTTTACGAGACGTTTGAAAACTAGGGTAGTCGTCTGAATCTTACGTTTCAAAGGGATAGAGGAATGAAAACTTAAGGTTTTTATTTATCTACCACTAAGCCAACACCAGTAACATTAGCGGAATCGATTTGAGACATTATTAACACGTTATCATACCTGTCGATTCTTTCGTTTCAAGAATTGCGGCGCCTCTTATTGCTACAGAGCGCGACATTTCATGCAAAAGCTATTTGTAATTATTTTCTTCATCTAACATTCAACGCTATCGAAGAATATTTTATGTTTCCCGAATCACTATATGATGTATTTATTTATATATTATGCTTACAAATAGTCAACAGGCCAGTTAGCAGTAGTAATGATGACGGTATATTCAAAGAAAAGTATTCACAATAATGTAAAGAAAAGGGGAATGAATTCTTTATTTAGGCAATATTAGTCCCACTTTGGCCTCTCATTCATCCAATCTCATATTTTGTTACATATTTACGTTTAAAGTTACAAATTAAAAAGGAAAATACAGGAGAAACGCAACAATATTTGAAAAAGAATAGCTTCAAGTTTTATGATTTATGCGTTCTAATAAATATTAGTATATTTTGATTAAATCAGGACGAAATTAATATTTTTTTGCGGAACAGAAAGGATAGGTGGATACAATCCAGAAAGAGGGCTTTGACCAGTTATCTCATTTTGTTGTGAAAAGTTCTTTAAAGTTACTTCTGGTTAACTAAGCCATTAATATTTAGGTAAATCAATTGTTATTTTCTAAATTTCCTTACTCTAAATATTTTTATTTTTTTAAAGATAATTTAATTCGGCAATATTACCCAAGGTATTTTGGGTTATAATTTTCTTTTGATCTCTGTAAGTTGCTGGAATTAAATTTCCATTTCCTATGTAATTTATTTTATATTATATTTATCCTCATAATGGTATGCATTTTCTTTTATACTCCTATAAGGGTATTCTAGCCTCCTAAAATAGGTATCTCTGATGAGATTCTTTGGATAAGTAATGATACAGAAGAAAGATATTTGTTTCCCATTTTCGCTAATTTATAACTGTATTGCTTTCATGATGTAATAGCTACGGTCAAATCGTAAATTGAGATTAGCCTAGGTCAAATGTCAAGCATATTCTGGATGACGTAAGGATATAGTATTACCTGTGGATAAAAATTTGTGAAGTATGTGGATAGTAATCAATTTTCGTAAAAGGACGTTTGATGTTCTTCTACCCCGTCATTAACCCCGTATGCACTCAATTTAACTTATTAGCGGGTATCTCTTAGAGATGTAATAAAACTCTAGGGATGCGTACATTTTGAAGAATTTATGCCACCTGTTTTGAATCTTTACTGCCGAGTGAAAATGTGGAAGTATAAAATTCATCGCTTGTTTATGCCTCCCAAATAAATGGTTTCTAAGGCTATGCGCTACCTATATTTTGACCCATGGGAATGAAATATGTCACGGAAATTGAAATCACTTGCTTACTGATATGAACCTGCACATAAAAATTTTTATCGTAACTGGCGAAATGACTTACGTTACATATTTAGTAATATGCAAAAAGCGAACCTCGTTTAATGATTTTCTAGATCGAAAAAGGAAATGCGTTATTTTATTATTAATGTTGATGAGCGCAACGAAAGCTTACTCTTCACATCTTTTCTCTAAATTATATATTATATTTTATTATACAAATATTATGTTATAAGTAATGGAGTATCTTTTGTAAGTAAAATTAGTTAACTAATTATCTCTGCGGAAATCATGTATAATATATGAAATGGGTATTTCCATATGATGAAATGGCTGGATAAATCTTTCCAGGGCCAAGAGAAAGGTGTTGGGGAGATCATTTTTAAAATGACACTTTTCTGGTACCTTTTGGAATAAGGCTTAAAGTAATGATTGCATTAGAACTATATTTGCATTAGATTATAGGCGTTTGGAAGTTATTATAGCATAGGGTATATTTTGTCAAAACATCGAATACCTATTTCCGAGGACAAATAAGTTGATTCCACTCCTATTTATTGTATTACATCTCTGCAGACTTTATCATGTTTGAAAAAAGCACTTGTTAGATGGGTTAAAAACTTCATTACTTACACATATTTGTTGGAAGAAGAAGGAATTAATGTGCAATTCGAAGGGAAAAATACTCAATTCCGAATAATGGATCAAAATCTATATAGTAGGTTGTTAAATACTTTGTGTAATGTTACTTTATTCAATCGTCACACCACTCACTAATGACTTACAACAAAAACTCAACGACCTAAATTCACTAGCTACGTAGACAAAGGATTCTTAACCCATGGTAATGAAAGTGGTGCATGAAAATAGATTTGGTGGCACATGTGACATAAGCTAATATTTCTTCAATTTTAAATTTAACGAAGTATGAAAACAAAAAATCCACTTCCAAAAGGTATTAAGAAAACACAATAGAGAGGTGTTCATGTGTTTACTTCCTTAATCCTTCACTCAAGTTGAGGTTTGGTGTATTAAATGGATAGCTTCAACTTTGAGAGATGATTGCTAAAGAAAGTAATTGAAGGTAGAATTTAAGCGTAAAAGAAATGAGAAGAAACGGTAAAAGATGTTAGATTATATTAAGACCCGAGTAAGTTACCAAAAAACGAAAGAAAGGCATTAACTCGGAAATATTTGGGCACTTGAACATACCGAAAAGTTTAGTGTGTATAACTAACTCTACCATAATAAGCTAAAAATGGCTTAAAACCTAACTTTATTCTCTTTCTTCTCGCAAAACGTTGAAATCCCCTGGCTTAGATGATATATAAAAGTGATAAATTCCTCGAAGATCTGCTGAAACCGTCGGATGAATTAACCCCTACGTCATAGAATCTTTCATTTGAATGAAAGGACGAGGGAAGAGGAAAAAGAAGGACTCAATATTGACATTTGGATGAGCACATTCTCCATTTCCAGAATGACAAATCGAGAGCTGAGTGTTGTTCGGTGGGTGTCAGGAATTCCCTTCCAGTTTGCGCTTCCGGAATAATGAAGTTACCTCTCCTGATTGCACTTCCCATTCGACAAGCATCCACCGCCCTCTTCCCCTCTTCACAATTCCCGGCACAATCCACGCGATTAAAATGACGAAGAAATGTTTACGCGGAAAGACGCTTTCCTCAATGGAAGATTTTTATTCAAGTTGGCATTCTGTTGCTTTACTCCTTCTCATCTGCTTCTCACAGGATGTTACATTCTCTATTATTATAACGAATACTAAAATTGCTCTATCGACACGCTTTCTGTCGTTCGACACAAGAATGCTCGTTGTTTATAATATCATTTTTACTGATATAAAAGAGATTCAGTAATAAATCAAACTTGATGTTATGAATTGATGGGATTGTTTTTTCTCTGTTTGTTCTATTTCTTTCCTTTTAAAAAGAATTACCGTAATGTACGGTCTATACTCTTATATTTTTAAGATTCTATTATAAATTCAAAGATAATCATTATGTCTAAGATATCTTTTCATGATTTACTATGGCATCATAAATATATAGACCTATTCTATAAAGGGTTCTTGGTTAGCCAAGTAGGCAAACCGTACATCCTTGATAAAAGCGGTCGATTCCATGTTGGGGCCTATGTTATAGCTCACGCCAAAGGCCCCGCGGTCCGTGAGTCGCATGTAGCACTTACAGTTGTGTACGATCCTTTTTCCTTTGGAAATTTATCTTATATTTTGCCTTTCAAACATGATTTTCAGAAATAACTTTCATATATACTCATCTTTTCAACTAATAGCTGAAATGCTAAAAAGGCAGATTTTGATTGATACCTAGCACAAGAAGTGAAATTTTGAATCTGAGAATTGTTGTAAATTTATAGATAAATCACCATCAAATATTAATTTTTAGTCCGTAATTGGAATATATTCCCTGCTGCTCCCAAAGTCCTTCCTTTCAATATTGTTTTATCTTCTTTTACCCTTTTAAATACTACTTCTCTTTTACTTCTTGCATTGTTTGTGATCTTAGTCCAGTTAAACTGTCCATCCCTAATCTTCCCTGTTTTAACTAAAATCCTTTACATTTGTTTTATTTATTACATATATATATATATATATATATATATATATATATATATATATATATATATATTATATAAATCGTTATTGCCTTGAAGAAAGTGGATTTCTTGATAAGAGAGGAACCTATAATTCTCTTTATGATGTTAGTGTAGTCGGGTTTAATTTATTACCAAGAAATACAAATTTTGCTTCCGCGCACAGAAAGAGATCGTCATCAAGTCGCTAAACAAAATTACTACTTCACCCATCAGTTCGCTCCTTTTAATCTTTTGACCCGACGGTTTCAAACTCGTAGAAACAGAGGTTTTGTTCCGTAACGATGCATTGTGCACACGTTTGCGAATGCTGTACACTAGGGTGGATCGAAAATACTTTTTTTTCGAAATCGGTATGCGGCTAGTGCTTAAAGTTTGTGGTTGGTGGACCTTATAAACCATAAGAAATTTCAGCTCGATCGGAATATGTCCTGAGGTTGCGAAATTTAGTCGAAATTTTCAATTTTTGTGAGAAAATGTAAAAAATTCGCAATTTTTTCTGATGATTTTCCGATGTTTCTGAAGTGATTTAATGGCAAAATATTACATGTATTGCTTGTATGTTGCTTAGTGATTAACAATTTACTGAGTTTGAATGAGGAAAATTTATTTCTTACTTCGCCAAAATTTGTCAAAAAACGCCAAATATACAGAAATGTTACGGATGTTGGGTAGGCAATAACCTGCTGCAATAACTCGACCCCACTGACTTAAATTTATGAAGAATGATAAGATAGTGGGAAAAGAAGTAATTTTCAGCTCTTATTTCATTGAATAATAGACTACCCAGCACTCACCACGAGGAGGTGGTTGCAATCGAGTGCCGACCTCTCACCCACCTAGGTAGGCTGTCCCATTTGGGCTTTGAAGTCTGCTTTTGTACCAAACCTCAATAATATATTTCTGCTCTTCAATCGAAGTCTAATTTAGCCATCTCGGGATTCATAACTACATACTACAGTTGATGTAGCAGTTATATCCTTGACGCACCGTTCCTCTCCCTAGATACGGCACGGCAGGTAAAACAGTCTGCAGTTTTCCTAGGGATTCATCTCTTCCAATAGCGATGTCTTCTAAGTCTTCATTTGTTAGTAAGTGTGCTACTGGAGGTGATGTTATTTCTTCTTTTCTCCAGTGCACTAAATCTGTATAATCTTTGGCTTAAAAGTTGATCACTGGGGGTGCAAACTTTCTAATGGAGTTAACTGGTTGGCTTTGGCTTTTTCTAGCTTTCAGGATCTACTTTGCAGCGTTTTTACGCACATTTCAGCGACTATCTAAACATACCAACTCGTATGTTTTCTGGATGCCCCCAGAAAGCATGATTTCGAAGATGATCATAGAGATAAATCTTTAGCAACGTTAGCAATGTCTTTCAAGGAGATTTCTTGTCCAAAGTAACTTTCTTTGCGTTTGAACGTAATTAAAACACCAAATGAAACTCAAAAAGTTGGTAACTGCTTTTCATTAGATCCTACGATTCCCCTAAAATGGCTGACTTCATCTTCCCTCAAGGCTAGGGTGGCATTTTACGGAGTATTGTCCAGCACACTATGAAACACAAATATTTACTGTTTTCACAGCTATCAATCCACAGATTTGCAAGATTCAACAGTAGTTTTAGACACGCCTATTGCAATAACGCTTGTGTTACGTAGATTTATAACTCGCGCAAACCGTCACGTTTCAGTGCTCTGTCCGGAGAGACTGACACCCATACTGGTAGTGTCAATATTGCAACCACCTCCTCGCTAGTACTTGATTATTCGATTAACTAAGAGCTGCAATTTACTTCATTTCCTACTATCTTACCATTCTTCATAAATTTAAGTCGGTGGGGTCGCGTTACTGCAGCAGGTTATTGCCTACCCAATATCCGTAACATTTCTGTATATTTGGCGTTTTTTGACAAATTTTGGCGAAGTAAGAAATACATTTTCCTCATTCAAACTCAGTAAATTGTTAATCACTAAGCAACATACAAGCAATACATGTAATATTTTGCCATTAAATCACTTCAGAAACATCGGAAAATCATCAGAAAAAATTGCGAATTTTTGACATTTTCTCACAAAAATTGAAAATTTCGACTAAATTTCGCAACCTCAGGACATATTCCGATCGAGCTGAAATTTCTTATGGTTTATAAGGTCCACCAACCACAAACTTTAAGCACTAGCCGCATACCGATTTCGAAAAAAAAGTTTTTTCGATCCACCCTACTGTACACCCTTTCAATAATATTCTTTTCCCGATTTGAAACGCACCGCTTTGCCAAACGACTGGTTTGAATTGCAATAGAGTTCTGGATACAGAACGCTTCTTGTTTGGTATGTCAACAAATCGTAATTACACACCTACACGAGCATGTCGAGTAACAGATACGGACGTGCATGGGGATTTTAACGTTGTAGACGCCAAACAGCTTCAATTCTGGCATTTCTTATTAAATGCAGGAATGCGAATTGTTCAGGTTAAAATTTTTTACAGACGTAAAAATTTCTGTATTAGTCTTAATATACATATTCACTTTGGTCAAGTGATAAAGTAATTCATTCCACAGTATTTATATATATTCACGTCTACTTTAAGGAAAATCTTGATCTCATAAGTTTCTCAATCTCCCCTTCGCGTTCATATTTAAGCGAGGTACACGTTTCAGTAAATTTTTGGTGAAGTTTGAGGTATATATTATGAGTTTTTATGGAAACTAAGCAAAATATCGCCTTAATCTAGGGTTACCAGATATCCGGCTAAAGGAGAATATGTTCTTTTTTTACTTTCCGTCCTCTGTTCTCAATGATTTAGAAATAATTGGGCATTTGTCTGACTTTTTTCCCTCTTATTGTCCGCCAACCCTAATATAGAGGAAAATATCGTTAAAGAATGGATATTGCTCTTGAAATTGATGAACAGGATACAAAAAAAGTATTATTTATGATTCATATTTCAAATACTAAAAGCTATACCTTCGAGTATATAAATATGGTCTAGTTTAAATATAATTGAAGTTTAATTTCCGAAAATTATTATACGTAATTACGAAGGATTGAATTTGCAGTATATAGGATACATTCATTTTAGCATAAAAACAGGATAATCAAGTACAATAAATGGATATCTTACATATTCTCACTTCAGCTGTCCTATTACATTTACGAAGTCATATGCTAATCCATGCTGGAGATTGGGAATTTTCACATAATTAGGAGATCAGGCAGAGTAACTGGTAATAAGATTTAGCTTTCAGTATTGAATCTTTTTGGTAAAAGATCCGAAATGACAACACAAATATTTAAAATTGCCATTTCCTCTCTTATCTTAGTTCCTATTTCACAATCGGATGAACTCAAGCAATGCGCCTCAAAATATGTCACCCGCAACATGCAACATTACAGCATTCAATATCCTTTCTGATGTCTCTCTGGTCAAACTTCCTAAATCACAATTTCTTTTTATGTCATCAATAGCGATGCTAAGTATCAAGGTTAGTTTATTTAGAAAAGTTTCCCTAAATGATCTGATCACTATTCAATTTAGTGCAAACAACTTATTTTCGGTGAAAATAGATAACTTCCAATAATTTGTAGTACGCGCTAATATTGTTCTCGTCCGTCTTGCATGCTGTCGTCCATATTATTTCAATTTTTACCGGTGAATGACGACAAGCTTCTCAAGAAATATCATATTCCTAGGTATCAAAACGTCTCTGAGATTTGGCTTCAAAAATATATACGCTTTAAAAATCACAGAAATGGAAATTTTTTCGAAATCCAAACCAATATTCTTCGTATTATTGTTTAAATAATTCAGGTTAACTATTATAATTAGACTACGAAGCCGTTTACTGAAAATTTGCATTAGTAATGTTTTTAATCTGCCGGGGGGACAAGTAAATGGAAAATCAATTTGAAGGGAAAAGAGAAATTCATCTTGAAGGGAAAACACTTAGTAACTCCCACAGTGGATTATTTTAATGCAATATGCTTCGTCAACGAGTATGAAGATGTTAACTCATTATCGAGCCATGCCCCTTTAAAAAGTTACTGTGGAAGTCACCAAGTGTCTTTCTTTCAAGACGGGTGTTGCAGAATTCCATCAAGTGAAGATTGAACTTATTAATTTTATGAATGAAAATTATCATTGAGGAGTCTTGATAGAAAGTGTTTGGGATCCTAATCTAAATAATAACTTAAAATTAAACTGAATATCTCATGGCAATAAAATGAAAAGAAATACACTTAGTAAGCTTACGCAGATAATATCTACGATGTCTTATTTATGCTTCGTATTAACAATTTCTTTACTTTTCCTAATTCGTTACATAAGACCAAGTTTGTGTGTACCAGAAAGATCAAGTTAGGGTTTAGCGTCTACTCTATATATTTTTGCGTATTTAGATGGCCTACTAAATCTGTTTAGATCTTTCTCTAAGGCCAAGAACACGCGTGCTTAATGCTAGCAAAAGTGGAAACAGTCTGGTAAACTGCCTTATTTTCGATGGAGAAAGTGAGGGGAATCCAATCCCCACTCCACATCTTCCGTCGTCAACCTTTTCCCTCCTCTTATGGAGCTCAAAACGAGATTCCAAATCGCAATTACTTTTCTTCTATACTTTTATTGCCTTCCTCTCCGAACTCGTTGAAGACCGGATGTACTCTAGGAATCCAAATTGATTCCATTGAGTTTAATTTCCCCCGTCACCTTGTCCCGCGTCTATTCCCTCGAACGCAAAAAAAGAACTTTTTCTGTCATCGTCGTCTTCGCGACCGTTCCATTCCCCCATTCATCCTTCGTTCTCTTTCTACGTTTCCTTTGCTCCATCCATCTCTATCCCGCGAGCACATATTAGGCATTGCCTTCGACATCGGCGCATGCGCAGCCTCTGAGGAATCCGTTGTTGTTTCTTCTTCGAGCGGCCCTTTTTTTGCTCTCTGTGGGGTTGAATGCCATCGACGTCCATTCATTCACGTGCTCCCGTTCGTTCATCTGGGGATGAAGACGGAGAGCCTTTGAAGTCGCGTCCGTCGCTAAAGAGTTTGGATTTTATTGTTCTCCGGCGGAGGGATTTGTTAGGGATGCAAAGGGATGTCGCAGAGAAAAGGACGTCTGGTTCTGAATGAGTGCATAGACATTGCGAAGGAAGAAGAGTATTTACATTTGTAGCCGTGCTTGGAAGCGATGCTAAAACGCAATACAGTGATACCTTGGCTTAGGTAGATGATTCGTTCCGGAGTCGCATTCGTTAGCAGAAATCTTCATAAACCGAAACTTTATTTCATATAGGTTTCTTTAGAAAATGGCTTAATTCCTACTGGATGCTGTCAACTCTTTAAAGTCAATTTAATAAAATAAAAAAGCACGCTATTAAAGGACAAAAAACCATCAAAGCTGAGATTAACGGCTGCTCAAATGAATGAAGGAGAGTGAAAAATGTCATTATAACATTGAAAATTTTCGGATTAACCAAGCAATCGATTCTTTCTAATAAAAATATTTTATTTCTGACTCTTCACAAAAACATTTTATTTTTAAATTGGGGTTATCTTACTTTTGGAATCGAATTAAGGGTTACATTCAGTAACTTTTGTTTGATCACACCGCGGAGTTTGAATAAATACCTAAGTCGTCTTAGAGTTCAAGATGCTTTGCATCCTATCCTAGAGAATAAATAAATAAAGGGGACATCCCAATTCAATACCATTAAAATAATCATCCTCGAAGTCAGTCGTCTCCGTCATAACATAAAATTTGAAGGCTTTGAAAATTATGATGTAATTTTCCTGTAATCTTTTAGATTGCGGAATATTTTGACCCAAAATATTTCTGAATAATCTTGACTTCAAATTGATTTGAATTCTTAGTCGTTAGATTCAGTACGGATAAACGATCCTTTGATCAAATTAATATTGAATACCTTAATAAGCAAAAGGTATTCAAGAACAGCTTCTCTATAAGAAGAATGAGCAATATATAATGTCAAGCCGCACAACAATTATGAAAAAATTACTTAAATTCAATTCTTGGGAGAATATTGGAAAAGCATCCTTAATGAAAAAAAATAATTAATTACCTCTGGTATAACAAATTCTTTGAGCATAAACAATTAAGATTAGAATGGAATCCTGAGCTAATATGTTGGAGAAATTATTATATTTATGTTTAGTTTTATTTCACTGTTACAGTGGTAGTTAAAAAAAATCCCCCATCTCCCCTTAATGAGAAGGGGAAATTTCTACCCCTATATTCGCTTAGCTCCCCCTCATCGCTTGACCCCCTCCCCGGCAACTCCCCCCTTCTTCTCCACCTCACGTAATCTCCGCTCCGTATTTCCTTTCAGAATTTTTTTCTTTGATCATAAAATGAAAAAAGTGATCTCATAATTGGATTCTGTCTAAAAGAAGTTAATTGTCTTCCCCGATTGAGTTTCCTGCGCGATCGTATCTTCTTATGGTTCCCGAATAAGGCTTCCCGTGTTCTTCCCTTTATCTTGAGGATCCTATTCGGACATATCTTTCGAAACAAAGGTTCCCATTCATTGCTTCGTCATTTCCTTCCATGATTAAGAATTGGTTAGAGTTTTAGCAATTTTTAATTTTTTTGAGGATCAGAATTAACTCGATGAAGAACGGGGATCTTCCGATAGGTTCCGTTTATTCTTATTTCATACAACACAGTCGGGATATTCCTTGCTTTCATCAACGTATTCAGAATATTAGTATCTAACATTTTCCTAACTGTATAAGATACTTAATCTGTTTATGACTTATCGTTTGATTACTTGAGGCTTTCGAAATTTGTGTCTAACTCGTGAATGTCCTTCATAACACGTGATCAACAAGAGCGAAATACGAATCAATCTTATACATCACAGTAGCTCGATAATTGGTTATGATCCTGTTTCTACAAAATTATTTAAGCATAGTTCCATCTATAATGAAAGCGATACCATTCATAAAATTACCTTTAAAAATCCCTATAAAATCTGCCAGCAATATATCTTGCATAACTATTATCTTGGATTAACGATGAAGCTAATTACTGATCACGACCTCCATAGTTCACAGAAGTTTCATTTCATGGTGAATATTATATTTTTGTGTAATTTATCTAGATTGATGGATATAATACTCAATTATGACTCTCATTAAATATTGAAGGGAGAAAATGGATAAATGAAAATCTTGCACCAATTCAACTACCTGTTAAGGTTAGGCAAAAAAGGATTATTTATGGCAAAGAGTAGGTTAAGCAATTAATCGAGCAGAATGAGATGTGTAGGTACACCTCCTTGCCTCATGCTTTAAATGAGCATTTCAGTTACTCTAACGTTTTATGAGATAAGAACAGGAAGCAAAAAGCCTCAGAATGGAAATCGAGTTTCATTTTGAGTGAAATAGAGTTTTAGCTCGTTCATCGAATATATCTTTTAATGAAAATGTATTTATATATACGTGTTCTGATGGAGACGGTAGCATGTTGCTTTCCTCTAATCTACATCATCGAACTCTCTGTAAAAGGTTAAAAGTTTTCTCTTTAAAATATTTTCATCAATTTTAGCGAAGAAAAGTAATAATTCTGGAGACAGTAACGATAGAGTTTAATAAGACGTACGAAAGGTATTAGATGTTTTACTTCCTAATAATATCGATACTGAGTGAAAGAAATTTATTTTTATTTAGAATGAGAGGTGTAATTAAACATAAACCTTAATATTTAATAACCTTTTCAAATTTTAAAAATATAACTAGCTCAAAATTTTGTAAAGCACCGGCCACACAACGTGGACTTTTTTCAAGTCTATTCTTCCTTGGGAATTTTCCTGGGTGCACGCCCTTACGTGCAAAACCACCCATTACCCATTCCTTGTTATTAAACCTTAGGGGGGTATACCTAAACCTTCACTTTGTGTGGCCGGTGCTTCGTTGAAGCCATGACTGCAAACGATGCCACTATGCGGACGAACTTGCAACTTCCTTGCCCACAAAGTCTCCCGAATAGCTTGAGAGAATGTTCCGCCGAGATAGCTCAACGGACAGAGCACCCGACCGGCACTCGGGAGACCCGGGTTCGATTCCCGGTCCCGTCGGACTTTTTTCAAGTCTATTCTTCCTTGGGAATTGTTATAGTGCCCGCATTGTCATGAGTGTCCACAAAAAGCGAATAAAATCGTCAAAAATTGTCAAATTCGTTCGTTAGCTAGGATATTTCTTAAAATTTTTTATAAAGAAATAAGCGTTAGGGTAACTTTGCACATAAGGGCTTGCACCCAGGAAAAATCCCAAGGAAAAACGGATCCGTAAAAGTTCTGACGGGACCAGGAATCAAACCCGGGAACGTCATCCATCGGGAAGGATGTTTTGGCCAATAATCTGTCCGGCCAGAACATTTTCTCATGCCGTGTTTGTTTTTCCTTGGGATTGTTCTATAACGAGCCTACATTCATTGAATGAATAAGGTAAAGTCTTTCATTGCATTTAATCTTTTTTGTATTCATGTTTCTAAACGTTAGGTCAATGGTTAGCAAATATAATTTAAGAATCTAAAACTAATTTCTCAAGGGGATGGATATATGTTCAAACGGTGAGTTAACGGAGCGACCGATTAGGATGACTCGAATGTCAACACAAATGAATTTGCGTTCGCACTTATTTTCTCTTACCCTACACCTGTTATTCCCTCTGCCGCCACACATTTCACAACAATCTCCAGCCCTCTCATAGCTGTCTGCTCGCCAGAGCGTTTAACACCGTGGAGGCGAACCATTTCTCCCGTAAATAATAAGCTAGCAACTCTGGCGTGAGTTTTCTCGCCCTTCTTTGCCTCAGAGGAGCCACTGGACGCCCGAGCGTCATTAAACCCGCGCTGTTGAAGGTGCTTTAGGAGACGGCGTGGGCGAACCCTTGTCTGGTGAGGCAGCTTGTCGCCCAAAGAGGGTAACCACGACTTCAAACGCAAAAACCTCTTTTCTTCTTTGTTTCCATCCATTTTCTCTTTGTTTCAAGAGAACGAAGCTTCACGTGGGACCTTCTTAATCAGAAGGTCCCAAGTGAAACCACATTGGCAAAATTTAGGTAAATATTAATAAATAGAAATCATTTGTAGGAAGACTAAATTTCCGGCCTTGTAAACCACTGGAGTTATTACCTCATTAGCAATGGGGTAATCATTGTTTCAGTGATCCCTCTTCTATCAAAATTTGACCCACCTCAACTAATTATCTACACTGAAATGATTATCGTACACTGTTGAAACTTTGTAAATTGTGTATGTAATATAGTATAATTTTTATAGTAAACGTACGTAAACTTAATTTTCGTCGTCCGCAGGATCTAATTCATTAGCCAAAGTAAATAAAAGAAACACAACATCATATTGAGATCGATATCATTAGTAAACGATTCAACGAAGATCAAACTCTTATGACTAAACATTATTTACTGCTCAAAATTAAATTTTGATAAACTATATAAAAGTTACCTCAAAATAAGCTCATTCCCCATATTAGTGCTCCTAATCGATTCCCTATATTGAAGTTGCGTTCACATTTACTCAAATTAACTAACGAAGGTAGGTGATTGTTTGAAACAATCGCTCTTCTAAAATGTTTAGTAACTCAGGAAGTTTACTATCGTTTATCGTGAAGGGTTAGATACAAGTGGCTATCTGATGCAGAGGTTCTGTATTGGTTGGAAATTTGTTGTGAGGTACGATGTCTGGATACTATCTTGATTCGCGAGGGCAAAAGATTTGGATCAGAATTTCACTATATACAGTAGGTTTAACATGAAAAAAGCAATTTCTATGAAATGTCATCTATCTATGCCATTTATTTTCTTCTTATCTTTTGGATTATTTCAGGCGTTTCGCTTGGGAAGGATGTATACTTGAGCAAGAAAGTGCAAGTTTTCTTCATCTTTTATTTTCCAATTATATAAGATAGTTATTGAATTTCATTAAGAGTTTATTAATCAAACATTGTCGTAAAATAATTTCTTAACCTTCATACTTGGTCGTGAATTAGTAGGGAGTAATATTTGGAGATCTTAGCTAATTGATTAACTATAATACCATGGTGAAAACATCTTAAACTAGGTAGTAACTAAAATGACTCATATGTTTCTTATCTAGGGGAAAAGCATTACCATTCTAAATGTTTTGTGAATCTTATTACTTTTGGTTTTATAAGCTGTCTTCGTTGTTTAGTGACGATGATGTTTATCTATTCACACAAGGCTTCCCTCGCTATTTTTTTCTTGAATCGACTTTGCAGTCCTAAGCCATAATTTATCTTAAGAAAATAATTCGCTGCATGATTATAGTTACTTTGAATTTAGTATCTCATTTTGGTTTATCGCAGAAATCTTCATAATAATATATTGATTCTGCGTGATTTAATAAAATGCAATAGTAATTTATTCTCGTAATAACGTTGGGGGTACTGAGGTGAGTGTTCGCTTGAAGTCTTGTGATTGTATACATACATAAAATTTTAAAAATTCTATACTTCGTCTACTCGAAAAATAAGAAGGCAATAAGAGCAACTCTTAGTTATTTTTTTTACAGACGTAGACAATTTTAATAAAATGATAATGAAGGAAATTGCTAGTACTTTTAATTCATGGTTCTAGAAATACTAGCTTCGGTGAGAAATTCTCCTTACAATTTTTGATGATAATTCTCTATATGATTAGGTCTATTACCTTCTCAGCTTTAGCTTAGCTTCCCTAAATTCTCTATTGAAACATAGCTCTACAGAACTAATTCCTCTATATCCTTCCTCGCAAAAGATTGATGAAATATCTAATGGGCGCTGACGGTGAAACGTGGGAAACACACCTCTTTGTTCACTTTCATTAATTGATACAACCATTGGTAAGCACTTAACGCACTGTCAATAAAGACGTTCCTTGATTAACTACTTTTCCAAGCACTTTATAAATTACAGTTCTCATGTTATCGGCTTTTGGATATCATTCTAGCTGCACGATTATTTGTCGGAACGTGATATTCTGTATGTATAGTTTAGTGAAATACTAAATAGTCACGTTCTCTAGTCTTGGGAACACTAATTAATCATTGTGAGTTCAACCGTTTTTTTCTCTTTCGCGATTAACTCTAACATGATGTGCTACATTTCTGCTCTGGAACAACTTCATTGATGAATTTATAATTACCACTCCTTTTATCTAAATTTTCTTCGACAATCCGCTCTCTCTCAACCATCATGTTTCACGGAGCCTAAGTTTTGCCATATGATTCTCCTGGTAAGGAAAGTCCCATCAAGAAATACATTATTTTATTTAAAATACTTCCATTTTGGGTTCTTTAACATGTTGCTTCAATTTCAGTTGGGTATTTGATTTTCATTAGAACAAAGAAGTTGAAATTTCATTCCTGAAATTTTTAATTACAAATACACCAAGCACTGCAACTATATAAACCACTCGATAGAGTGAATATGTAACAAATAATTTTCTCTTTATCAGTCTCCGCTGAGAAAATCTGTCAATCAACCACACAAATAAATATATTCTTCCAGCTCTGTGGATTTCACTCTCTCGAATTTTAAACTCAGAAAAAATTTACTCATATCACAAATAGACCAAAAACATGACCTGTAAGGATCAGTTCAGGTGTCTTAAAAATATTTCCCATAGCAGACTTTCTAATTTATGATTCTATCCACTATATTCGAACAAAACTGCTATATATTCTCGAGTAGAGCCCAGAGAATTAAGTTCCACCTTTGCCTTAAGTTTTGAAAGTGAGCAGGATTTAAAATTCATCTTGCGTGTTAAGATTTCATAGCATGGATCTATACCAAATTTCAACATATTTTATGTCATCTCAGGTATATAACAGACCGCATTATTGAACGTTTAATACATTGAAAGATATCCTCTCCATTTATTTGCATTTGAATGAGGAGCTCTGATTCATTTATTTATTGGAACATATACTTCCATCTTTTTTATCGACTTTTATCCTTCCATATAGGAATTTCTGCGTAATTGTTTTGCAAATGAGAGAAATATTCGCCGTCGGGGTGGATAAATCCTCCGTATTTTCTCCACTCCCTATCATATGAATGTATCTTATTTTTCCCACCAGAACGCTATTAAGGCGAAATAAATCGCTCCCGCTTAAAAATGAACATAGCCGCATTTATTCTCTCAATTTAGCGGCATCCTTCTTCCTCCACCTACCCTTCTCGGTCGTTTAAGTCTCTCGGATCTGCACATAAATGTGACCGTATCACGGACCTGCGTTTACTGGATTCGAAACAGGGTCTTTCCCCCTCGGGCCAGGGGGAGTAACTTCCTATCCATCGCCCATCTACGGCTGGATTTTCAATTTGCGGCCTTTACAATCCGAGTCGGACACTCGCGCAAACAAATCTCCCACGTCCGCAGGAGGAAGGAGAGGTGGAAACATAGAGCTTTCGTGAGATATTTATCTGAGGACAGAATTTTTTTGAGGCAAGTGCGAAATCCTTGCTCTTTGGCAAGAGAATGTCCTTGCGATTGCGAGGTATCTGGCTCCATTCGGGGAGGGAATACGGAGGGAAAGAATGGGGAGGAAGGACTCACCGGACACGAACGCCGTTGTCGCGTTGATGACTTACTCTGCCTCTCGAGAGCATAAATTACGAGCTCTGGGCGGGAAGGGGGTTATAGTGGGTCGGCGGATGGGGTTGATGGCAGGGTGGACCAGAGGGTGGCCTGGGAAAGAAAAGGCGGGGAGGATGCAGAAAAGTAGGAGGGCCCTCTTCCACCCGATCACAAATCGTAACCGAGTCGCCTCGTTTTTATTTAGAGACGGATAGGCGCGTCACATCTTAAATTATTTTCCCCGGCCCGCATTTCTCCCGTTTTTTTATTATTCCCCTTCGGTGGTTTTTGTTTCGTGGTGCCGTGGGGAGGGGCTTCCTCCCTGCGCGACGCCTACCCGTTGCGTGCACGTCCGAATAAACAAGTTGGAAAAGAGAGAGGATGGCCTTACATGGGGACTCGGATGCGCGCTTATATACGCCGTTCGCACTCGTTAATAACCGGCCAGACTATGACCGTCGGCCCATCCCACCGCCTAGCACACCGCCGGACAAATGACGCGGCTACACCTGCGCCTCCCCTACCGCCGCGGACCTCGTACGGGGTCCACAGGCTCACTCCCACGGCCACTGATTCACGCGATGCCCTTCGGAAAAAAAGAGTGTCGCCGGGGAGGGAGTTCCAATTAATTCGCGCTGCGAACTGGACCGGACACCCTCCCTCCCTTATGTTTTATAGCTATTGTTGCCTTTCCTGAAGGAGATTCCATTCCCCGCAGCAGCTCCTTTGAGACTTGGGCGTAAGAAGAAAGGAGATGCAGGGTGGCCGCCGTTGGCGGATATTTCTGGGTGATCCGCTTGACGGGGAATGTGAAGATTTGAGGAGGGACGAAGCTCGGGCTTCTTGGGCTATTACTCAAATCCCGCTCTCTTACTTCTTTCTCCTCATTCTTTGTATTCGTTATTTTCCGGTGTTACTCTTGAAGGAAATATTGTCATATGCTTTAGATTTCTATTTCTCAACAAATTGCTCATTACACATGGGCTCCCGGATAGCTATGTAGTGCGTTCGACTTAGATAAAAGCTGTCTTGGGTTCGAGGGATCCCATGTGCGAAATTACCTAAGCTGTCAAAGATATTTGGAGAAATAAAAGATGTTGCACTCCACCAAAGTTTCCCAAATTCATTGATTTTCACCAGTTTACCTCAATCGAATGAACAAACAACTACACTCTGTAATGACATTTTCCTTAAGCATGCATATTTTAAGATCAGAAATTGGTTAAAGTTCTGCGATCTCATTGATTTAGGTAAACATTATGTATTTCACAATTAACATTTTATAAGATGGTATTATTATTCGTAAATCACCAGTTGCTGGTAAAAATGCTTACCTCCAAAGTCAATGAACACTAATATCTCTTAAATTATAAATTGATATTCGCTTACTACTGCCATTAGTTTAAATTATTACTTTTAATATTTTGCGGCGCGTATCAATTCCATCATGCACCGTTGTTCAAATCATCCAGTCATAAAAAAGTATGTTAAATTTTCTTAAAAAGACAGATTTTATAAAGGAGATGTGGGTATGGCATAAAATGGAAAAGTAAGCTGAATCGATAGGAAAACAAACGAGGAGATGCCAGAGATGGTTGGGGAGGAGAGGGTTTTAATTGAAGTAATTAAGCAACGGCTGAGGAAGTGGATGGGTCAAATATTGAAAGGGGATAAATTTCGGAGGAGAATAATTGATGGTAGAATGGAAGGAAAAAGATGGAGGAGTAAAGAAAGATGTTAGTTGATATAAGAGATGGTGTATGTTACTAAGAAAGAAATAGCTTTGAATTGGGAATATTGAGACATATGAGCCTGCCGAAGGGTAGAACAACTATGAGTGAATGGGATTAAGACAAATAAGACTTACAGTGAACTCATTTGCGTAAATAAATTAGTAAATAAAAATCGTCTCAATCAGATTTGGCATTGAAATATATACTCATTTTAAAGAAATTTGTCACCGATCATAATCAGTGATTCATTTCTGCAAATTGTTTTGCAAAGTTAGCCTTTACACTATTTAGCTCATTTTATCGATAATTCTTCTTTAATTTGATTAATGGATAACTATCATTTCTTTAAATTCCAATTGAAATTGGTTTTTCAGAATAGATAATATTTTTCAGTATCAAATTTCATGTATTTCATTCCGTATCAGTATTTTCACTTACATGTTTAATTTATTTTTTACTCCATTGAAATTTCCCACGCTAGCACACGTGAGAAATCAAGATTTTTAGGAGACTGTGAAAAATAATTCTCTTTGCTCGGAGCCGACTTCTGCTCATTTTCATCCCTTTGGATTTAAATCCGTTCCTCGAAGCCTTATCGAACTTGGGAATATGCTTCTTCTTCTACACAGACATTATTTCCCGCTCCGTACAGCCGAAGCCAATTTTTCCCATCGATGGTTATCCTTCTCCGCCGCTCTTTCACCCAATCTGGTAGTATTTCATCCTCCAAATTTCTTGTTCGGTGTTCGATGCCCGATGATCGCGATCGTTTCAAGTAACAAGTTTTGCCCCTTTGGTTTTTCAAACTATCCACAGAGATTTTTTCCCTCAGGGCTTTTTCCCACACAATAAAATAGTGTCAAAAACAATTATGTATCGATATCCCTGAAATGTAAAGTAAATAACCATTGAGGAACTTAATTTGATATGACTATGAGTTGGGTTTTGGATGTATTCAATGCATCGTTTATCTATAGTCATCCTTTAGAAGTTGATTTGATTCCTCAACTATTAACTGCCAAATGCTTTAATGAGGGAATGAGGCTTAACATGCAAGGTGAGGAGTGAGGTAATTTCCTATTGTTTTCCTTACTAGGCCATACTATCGGTGTAACAAATCCAGTTAATTCGTCAAAAATAAGGATAGAACAAAATGAATTTCATTATTCTGCTAATACCACATAAGCTTTCACATTAACAAGAGAATATGAGTGAGAAAAATTGACCGATGACAGACATTTTTCTCTCCTATCTTTTAAATAATTCCGGGATATTTATTATTACGAACTTTACAAGATTTAAATGCAACAGAAAAAATCATCGAAGTTTTGGTGATATTATTTAATACATCATTTATAATTTATTTAATAAATCATTTTGGCGTATTTATGGAAATACCTCATTCTATAATATAATACATGGTATATAAATATCCTTCATCGTATTTCATCAGTAAGCTTGCGGTACTATTTTGCGAAAATAAGTATATACAAATTTTGCAACGAAATCTCTGGCTTTCTTATACAGCGTGTACAAAGTATTTAGCTCACGGAAGGACCCGGGATAACGAATAACTTTGCATACAAAATTATTGGTTTAACGATGATTTTTGATTTTGCCAAATCGACTTTGAATACGAGTTCGGTTACCGAATGATTTGATAGATGGCTAAGCATGTTTATGATAATAAAATCTAAACAAATAGAAGGCTTCCTATATTATATAAGAGAGTGCCTGTTACTAGCAGTATATATGAATATATAACCCTCTTGAACCCTGTAGGACAACTCATTTCAGTTAACAAAGGTCTCAAGGCGGTCGTTTGGAAACTATTAATTTTCGTCAGCTATGGTATCATTGTACTATATCAATGTCGTAAGAAAGCTCGGTAATGTACTCTATGAACTGAGGTTTAAATCCACTTACATAGGGGCTAGAAAACAGAGAAATCTTTTAGTTTTCTCTCGAGGCGTTTAAACGATAACTTACAGAGCACAATGGCATCCATTACGGAAAAAAAATTTCCTGTGACTTTCTCTTCATTGTATCTACGCATGAAATCGACGATGGGGCAATTAAGATAAATGGCTCTTCCGTCAATCCATTCTAATTAACCAAGCTAGGCACTTTAAATTAATAAAATCCAATTATTTCACAAAGGAATTCATGCATTTCTGTAGAAATTGTTCCATCAAAAGAATGGTTTCGCCATCGTTCCACGGAAAGCATCAATCTTGCACTTGTGAAAATTCCGGTTTTTTCGCTCCCCTCAGCCCCGGTACGTAATTAATGTTAATTCGTGAAAAATACCTTTTTATCTGATAATTTATTCGTTCGGCAGACAAAACCCCGTGTCAGTGAGTGTAATTGCCGGCTCTGATTTAATTAGATTAGATAATACTCAATTTAAGCGGCCAGTCAACCCTTATTGAGTCTAAGGCCTCGTCTTCTTCGTTAGCATCGTCTTCGAATGCCATCGAAATGCCACCCAAGACAGAGGTTTTTGCGTAAAACTCAATCCCTTTCTTTCTCAAAACACCTCTATGACGGATTAAAATAATTATAGCTTAATTGCATACTAAATGTTTTGATGTTTGTCCTCAAAGTAGACAGCAGTGGCGTCGGAGACCGTGACAATCGTCTGATCTTAATTACCCCTTTTTTCACCAGAGAGAGAAAAAAATGCTCTCGATGGGTTTTGTTTGGTCTTTTGGGCTCCGCAATGAGACCCGGCGAAAGCTTATCGGTCGCCTCCTTTTGTCAATTAATCCCTTTTTCCTTAATGGATCACGGAGCACGCCCATTAGCAAGCGCCTATCCGATCCCAGAGGACACGAACGGCTCCATAATTATATTCACGCCGTTTAAACAACTCTCCGTGAGAATAATAGCGAATCGATCCCACAAGATAAGCAAATATGTGTTGATTACTTCGCGATACGGCACGCCTCATGCCAATGAGATGCGCCTCTCCAGGATTCCCTTCTTCTGTGCCCTATCTCTTTGTCTTTCGCAACATACTTCCTCTCTTTAAGCTGGGATTTTTCCTTTTGTTGAGTTGCCTAGTTAAGAAGGAATTTATTACTTTGGTAGCGTTCCATGTTTAATGCTGGTAATCTTTCGACATAGCTACCAATAGAAGTAAGGATGAACAATGAAATTATACTCAACTTTCTGTACGTGGGAATAACTGAAATTAAAATACCCTACTGATAGCTGAAATACTAGGTAGCGGTACGATACATAAGGAGGCGTATAAAAACATTGAATAGTCTTGTTTCTATAGTTCTTTAGCTCGTAACAAAATGCTTTATTTATCAGCTAAAATAATTCGTTTACATACTCGTAATTATTTTCCCTTATGTCTCTATAGGTAAATTATCTAACTCGTAGTTATATTTATTACTATGTTTACTACATTCTTCAGAGTACTTGCGTTCAAATGCCATTCCGAGGATCTAGGATTGCAATCACTTTACCTTAAATTTATAGTGTTGAATTAGAAAGAACTGGATAAATGCTACCCGTTCTTGTATTTTCCTAATGCGGTGATAACTTTCATTACTAGCAATTGGCAAGTAACCTTGGTTTAGTCGGCTTTTTTACAATAAATGCTGTTAATTTAACACAGGATAAAATAAAGAAATAAAATTATTGCCTTTGATATTTTCTTCGCATTGAAAACTTTTACTGTTAGACATTAAAATCTTTATTAGAAATAACACATTCTTGATTGATAATTGATTTTATCTTATTGAGTCTAAGTTATAATCAAAGCCTCTTCATTCGTTTTAATGAAGTGATAATTATGTTCTCCATTTATTAGGACTTACTATCTCTTAATTATCCATCGACCAGTTTTTATGAACAGGTTTTTCTTTTAGTTTATTTCTTATTTAGCTAATCTATTTCCGTGTACTTAGTAAAAATATTCATTAGGCTATGTCATAGGACTTCATAATTATGGTGCTGTTATATAGACGTTTGTATGATCAACTCTTTAGGTGTGTATCTTCCTTCAATGCTTCTTAATCAATAATTTTGTTTCTTCAATTTTTTTTCGATTTCATTTACTTTTTAGTTTCTATCTGTAGAGTTACCGGATAATTATGCATAATCTCCTACGTACAACCATCACACAGGCTGAATTATGCACCGATTCCGAAAATTCTCTTCTTTCTATGGAACACTTGTTCAAACAAAACTTAAATTTACTTAGAAATGCTAGAGTAACAGCTATAAACGAAACTTAAAATTTACTAATAAATCTTACGATTTGAAATTCTAAATTGTAAATGCATTGTGTTTTTTGTTCATATTTTCCCTCTCAGTAAAATAACCATTATAAAAACATTTTATCTTGAGTTTCTCCATACAACTAAGCTCAGTAATAGTTTATCTGCCGCTATTATCAATTTCTTAAATAACCTATATAGGAATTTAATGATGAAAGGAAGGTATCTGATATCCGCATCGGTATTATTTGCATTAAAGATTAATTTGTTTTCCTTCACCTATTATTATGGTTTTTTGTCACTATGACATCAACGAGAATTGCTGTAATAGAGAAAAATTACAGTTAATGAACAAAAGCTCAAGTATTGTGTAAGTATTGAACAAAAAGTAAACAAATACAGTTACGACCGGTTTCAGTAAGGACTATCATGATGTCATTATAGCAGCACCCGTATAAACCAGTTATTTTATCTTATGGGAAATCTATGCACAAATACAACGTTTTTACAATCTTCAGCGGAAATTTTAAATGTGAAAAGGATATGAAAATAATGCTTCGATGAAAATTTGGAGAAAAAGTTTCAGAAAGGGTATACTTTTTATGTAACTTGAGTAGGTGATCTTGAAAATAACCTCAAAGATGGAAAACATATAGAAGCGCAATGTGTGGAATGGAATAGAATTAGACATTATAATCGATGGAAAATAAATCTGTCAACAAAATATTATTCTCATTATTGAAAAATGCTTCGACAGCTGAGGTCATTTTGGATATCGTCTCTAATAGAGACTCGAACCTGATACTGCTTTTGCCAAAGACGAACGCGCTGCTCACTTGGCTATCTGGGAGCCCATCTGGAGGTATACACATGTAGGTCCATTACTCTAGGGATGGTGAACCTTTGCCGTATCCGTCGAAAGTACCGCAATGCTAGATTATAAGTTACCCATTGAATCAAGAGAATTTTTTTGAAAACCTATTTTTTATAACATTTACAAACACATTGTAAATACACATACTAGCGTACACACTTTAGCCGCGAATTTTAGAGAGCATATTATTGCAGTTTTTAGTTGAGTTTTCTTTTGTTATTTTTTATTTTGGCTAATTATTTAAATATATAATGGACCATTGTAGTTTTTATGGCGCATTTTAAATAAAAATAAAATAAATGAGTATACCAAGCTGGACACCGCTGCATTGCTACATCGAAGTAATCACGGGAGTTACTCCGAATCCACAATGTACATCTTTTATGGTTTCGAGGTCATTTCATTCATTATCAATGCCTAGTAGATACGGCGAAAGGTTTCGGCTTTATTTATTGAGAACCGAAACTCAGGGAATAATTGAAAACTTTCATTGATACTCGAATCAAACGACACAATGCAGTCATGATTTTGATATCTGACACAAATCCAATCCCTCGTCATTGCTGCAATGTGTTGCGACGCTGTTTTGTGATATAAATGATCAATTTTCATTATTCATATTTCTTAATTGCTCCTCATTATACCCTAATTTTCTGAAACCTGTTTCGTTCCGTGGTGTTACAAAACAATATTTTTTTTGATAATTTTACACACATAATAAATGTTCACAGTTATGTCCAGCAAGAGAATCGATTTAAGCAAGTTTACACCGAAGATATATTGTTAAATTAATCAATTAAAATGAACGTGTAAATCGAGTACGTTTTCAGTATCATCCCTAGTCATTTGCACGGAGAAGGAAGAAGAGCAAAAGAATAAAGGCAAGAGGGGAATAAAAGATGGAGAAGTGTGGTGTGGGAAGGAGAGCATAGATGGAATGGCTGAGTGGAAGGAGTGGGTCGAGGAAATCTTTTGTGAGAAGCTTTAAGGTCCTACACGTTATTAATGACTCGTCCGAAATGTGGCGCTGTACGTCTTTTAAGGAGGGATGAGGGGTTGCGGCAAAAGCATGAAAGGTGGAATCAAAGTGCATTAATCCAAAGAAAAAGCGTGGGTCCGACCCCTTTGTGAGTCTTCCTTACTGCAGAATCCTATTCTCACCGAGGTCCGGGTCCAGCCCACCCCACTTGCCCTTCTGCCCCACCTTCCCTTATGGATTATACTTCCTCTTCTTTCTCTCCTTTTTATGTCCATTTGCCACCCATGCGGTATTCCTCATGTTTTCTCTCCCACATTTAGGGTATCGTTGCTGATCAGGGGCTTATTCTTGCTCTTCTATGTAGTGCCTACTGTAATAAGTTCAAAGGGAATGGGTTCATTTAATTAAATGACGTGAGGAAATCGTCCTAGTGATCGTCACGCACTCGGATTTAATTTTTAAGTGAACTTTTATCTTAGTAAAATCATGGCAAATACATAGATAATCTCTAAGAGAGACTGGTTAAATTTTAATTACAGTGACTTTATAAAAGGCATAATATTTGGACATTGCCATATAATCGCAGAGGTGTTTATCAGAGTGGTTGAAACGGATATAATTTTCAAATTGTGAATTAAAATTACATCTACAATTACATCATTACTCTGCGAGGCACCTTTTGGCGCGTGGCAGGGGTTGCATAAATCGTATGATCTATTGGCTACGTTGGTTACTGGCGCGTGTCGTTCGCGAAAAACGAATTTTTGAAGCGACAAGTCGTTGTATCTATTTCCACTGTTTGTCTTGCAGTATCATATCAAAACGGTCTATGAAACGGTGGGCGTCTTACATATATCATGGCTTCCGAGAGCAAATTATCTTTGAATATAAATTCTATTATATTCGAATACATTCGAATCTCTATAGAGAGCAAAATGAGCCAAAGTTTGATCTGGATTAGTGTATCATCATAACCAAAACTAATACCAAATCGGATTAGTGTATCATCATAAATTTCTAGATATTAGGCTCTTCTCTTGTTAGCATAGAAAAATTAATTTATCTAGTTTATTTAATACATGCCTGCAAAGCATCAGCCAGCTGTTAATGCCAATTACTTTAAGAAAATTGATAAACAGTTAAAGGCTTCCTAATGTTTTTTAATGAAATCAACTGAGACTCTTAAAAGGATTGTAGTTTTTCATGCGCTCATAGATAAATTTCTATGGTATGTAATAGGTATGTTACATATTTTTTCGTGGGAGTATCTGATGCTGTGCTACCGCAATATCTTTCTCTCCTCCTTTCTCAAAGTCTCCACACACGATAGCTTTGAGTCGCAGAATTTCGGCTCTTTGCTTCGGTACCAATTCGCTAAAGCCCACTATTCTTTTTCTGATAACTTTATTTATCTTTTATACCCATTATTCCCAGCTATTCCTCTTACACTTTTCTTTTTCGGACGCTTGAAAGACCAACTTCGTTTGATCCACAAGATATACGTTTATTATTTTCCCAAAGTATTCCCTGTCCCATCTGAGGCTCTTTTTCATCTTCCCATGATTAAAAGGTATCCTCTTATGTGATCTCCAGCCATGCAAAAAGGTGGTCAAATAAATATAATGGCTGCTAGACTTTCATCGGCTGATGGAAGGTCGCTGTTGTCCTTGGTCCATTCTTTTGTGAAGGAATATTAACTATTCCCTAGGATAATAGATTATCCTGATTGAATTTTGCTTCATATTAATTTATTTAATAACTTCCATAGAGATCGAGCTCTAAATATACTTATATAATGGAAAAATATGAGAATGGTTCGAATAGTATTTTCCAGCATTGAAGACTTTTTAATATAATTGGTTATAAAACGTAGTGAATCTGACACGAAATAGCTAGCTCATAAAATGCACAAGCATGTTATAGCTCTAGCTGCGTATGAGAACATGGAAATACGTCATAACCATTCTACGATGATTTTGTAAATCTTAATATGTTATAGGTATAGTGGTATGTTGTTTTGTAATTGTTTCGATGATTTTTCTTCTTTCTTATGCATTTGCTATTGCTTAATTTTAACACCCTAAATGATCTGATAGTTTTCTATAGAATTACATTCGAACGTTCCTGTTTAAATTTATTTATATAAAGATATGTATGCATGTATATTGAGCTTTTATTTATAATTTATATTTATGAATTTATTATCAATGAATATCAGTCTATATAATCCATTGTACAGGTACTTCGTGGGAGAAGTCACGGGAAAGCAATGTTAAGATAAAGGAAGCCAAGACAAAAAGAAATATAATGGGTGACTTATATAAGGGATGAGGAACACAAACGGCATGGAAGTATGCGAACAGATTTTGGACCAATCAAAATAACTCATTGGTAGAATTCATTCGAGCGGAAAAAACATACCTGGATGTCGTGGGCGTAGCGTGAGAAGAAAGGCGTGTCTCAGACCGCATTTAAAAGGGGACAGGATGAGAAGTTAGTATGGCTTTTTTTGGGAGGGATGGGGCAAAGAGCCCGAAATGCGTAGAAAGGGTGGGTAATGTAGGGACAGATGAGCAGCAAAAAGCGAAAGGGTGACGTAAGGGAAATTCTGGCATGAAAAAATGAGAATGGAAGTGAGGATAATAAATCGGAGGAAGAAGTAACGATCTTTTAAGCGGTCCAATACTCATTAATGTGTTTTTGATAGCCAATCATTTTCGTCAGTGCTTTCAAATAGAATTACGCGCTTGGGTTTTCCTAAACTAAATTTACAGGATCAAAACCTCTAGAGAATTTCCGAGCTCAGAAAATTAGAGAATTTCTCAATTAGTCTAAAATTTTCGCAGCTGAATTTCGCTACGACTGCTATTGCACATAGGACATGTTGTTATCAGGGTACAAACATTTGTAAATCTCTTAAGAGTAGGAAGATTAGAATTGTAGAAACGAACATAGAAACTTGATTATATGATTATAGAAACGAGATTATGATAGAACACGTTGTAGATAGGGTCTCTGATAGCCATGTGGGCAGCGCGTTCAACCTCGGTGAATGCGGTCCCGGGCAGGGGTGAATTATCACGATGAGATACCCTGTGCGCAAGGGCTATCCTCTTATCCCCATCGAGAATAATTTTCCTAATATTTATAAAATACACAATCATTGTATAAAGTGATGGCTATAGAGAAATAGAATTCTTTTCATTTCATATACACTCAAAAGTGGGGTAATTGGTGAATAGTATTTTGTATACTATTATCATACCAAATTTTATCAATATCTGACATGTAGCACTTCCAGTGACTCAGCAATTCCTCTGTTAGTAAATTTGAAATCTGATTCTGCATTTTACTCAAGAATCATTCCAATAATTCATACATGTAAATCAAGCTGAAGTGATCCATTATTTTTATCGCTGTTCGTATCACACGTTATTTACTTTAAACTTTGAAAAACTGTAACTCGTGTACTCTGAGATGTTTTTGAGGTGAAGTTTAATTATCTTCATAAAGGTACAACAAATTAGTTTGATTTAGATAAACATGAGAACAACAAGCAATAAATAAACTTTTACGAAGCGTACGTAGAACACTGACACCTCTTATGCAGAACATCCAGGCATGAAGCTTATTTCTCATTTCCGCTTATTAATCCCAGCCGTCTACTCTAAAACTGTGGTTAAATATCCCATAAATTATTTTTTTAGCAACCCTGTGTCACAGATTTACGAGCGAATTCATAACTTCATCTGTTTATTAACAGATAAGTGCTACAAATAATGCAGGTGCAACAAGTTCTTCCGCGTACGTTGAACTGGAATGGATGGATTATAAGGCGTTCGTATTTCTCGGGCGTATTGTCACGCTGCCGCTGATTTAAACCCTTTATCTTCTGTCTAGTTGTGAAACTTTCTCCTTTGCCCGTAAATCTCTTGGAAGAACAGTTTAAAGTGGTTGAAGTTAGATACACAGATCGATGATTGTAGCTTGCTTATCTGAGTGAGAGACCGTCGATTCAGAGCTGTCAGCAAACGTATGAATGACATCTGGCTTAACATGCTGTTTTATTGCTTCAGAAGCTACCCATATAAGTTTCATTCACGGCTGGGAGTGTTTTATCTGCGGTCATATTCGACCGTAAAGGGAGGTATTATCTTGATTTTAATTGAAAATACTTGCATAAAACATTGGTGGAGAAAGAATGGTTATATTTTATCCAGGACAGTTGTTTTCAAGAAATTTTTGTTTTAAGACCCCTGTGTACCCTCAGTAGCTAAAATATATGTGTTCTAACCCTAACTTCTATGGTTATATCAGAATTAGGCTCGTAATTGTGATTTGCCAATATTTGATTAAGATTATTGTTTGTATTTGCACCTCACAGCATTTATATTCAGAGAGCTTGGATAGATTTCAACAGCACTATGTATAGATGTACCGATTGCAAAAACAACTCTCCTTAAAAGAAAAATCTTATATCCTGAAGAGTGAAGATCTGTCCAGTACACCGAGGCTAGGCAATAGGTCAGTCGCAATTGTCGAGGGATGTTCGTCTGATCTTATTATCTTAACTTTGTAATAATTTTAGCCGCTTCAAGAATTTTACTTTATAATACATCAGTGTATAATCAAATTGATGTTGCCTTAGGTGGGATATAATATAATATAAGACTCTGAAGCACGGGAGTATGACTAATAAATGTCTCCGCTTCAGTAAATCTTTGTCTTGGTTTTTCGCAGTCAATCGCTTTAGAAAAAAATCGTCGAGGGAGGGCTGGAGAGCTATTGAAATTAATCTTAGAATATTAATAGATCACCTCAGACATACACTACCAAAGTATACGTGGTGATAATTTTTTCTTTTCCATATTTTTAGTATTTGAGGAATTGGTTTGATATAGGTAACCCTACGAAGAAGTCCCAAGGAAATACAGACCATTCTTTGAGAAACGATGATCAATTAACTCGTAGAAATTTTATCAAAATTTGCGTCCAGTTTCGTGGATTCCTCCACCATACCCTTGAATACAACTGAAGCAATGATCAGATACTTGCGATTACCATTACTAGTGATCGCGTACCACCTGTAAGCTCATACTAGGGGTCATTTTCGTCAGGTTGATAACCTATTTTATCCTCCCTGGTGAGCCCCATATATGACAGGAAAGCATGACTGAGGGAGAGATAAATTTTTTAAAGACAAGGTGTTCTCCGATCTGTAATTCTTTTACTGTCTGCTTAATCACTTTAGTAACTTAAATTCAAATTATGCTTAATAATAGGAATAATAGAGATTGAAACTCTTTTTCCTCTTCCCAAGAAAGATTTTAATGCGATATGTTTCAGAAGCCTGCATCTTCCATACATCGTACAGCGAGGTGTGCTGTACAACAAATTTCGCGAAATGGAGAAAAGGAAATATCAGTGTATCTCCAAACCAGGGTCACTAGTATCCTTGATCCAATCGGCGTGAGTAAGCGACCCCGTAGCCGACGGTAGTTCATTAAAAGGAAACCATTAATCTAAAAAAAAGTAATCAAAGTGAAACTCGTATTTTCCGAAGACGAATCGAGTCGATATATCGACACAGTGAGGAACAAAGTGTGGAAAATGCCCTTAAGCCTGAAATTCTCACGTTTCCGAGGGATAAAACGAGAGAAGAAATCGGCAACATAACCACGATTGCAAGTAAGAAACGCTGCAAGAAGCAATTCCGACGCCATCTGTGTAAGAAGCGCAGCAGCTGCTTCTTTTAACTTTTTTGCCAGCAGAAAAGAAAGGAAGCGAATTCTCTTGAATTTCGCTAAGTTTGCAATCCTCAGCAGAATCTTTGCGAGAGTCTTTTATGATTTCAGCTCGAACGTCACGCCTCGTTTAACTCGAGGATGCATAACATAAATCGACTCCACACAAAAGGATTAAGCGTCGAATGGAAGACCTCCCCAACGCCCTTCCGTTGTCTTTCCATCAGTGGTCATGCAGCTGTCCCTCCGCTGTGTCCAGTGATTGCAAGTTTTTCTACTTTTAATTGCTTTCGTCTTCGGGGCCTTGTTGAAAGATGCCAAACTGCTCCTTGTGGTATTTTCTTTAAAATCCGTTTTTTAACGATGTCTTCCATTGGGAGATGATTTCTTTTGTACTTTACTCGTGAGTCGATCTCGGCTGCTAGTTATCTTTTCTTAGACGTACTCGATAGAGCCAACGTGAATGGGAGAAAAAGATAGATGCGGTTTCCAAACCCATGATTCTTGGAGGAATCCGCATTGGACCGCAAAATTAAGATCGTAGAAATTTTTTGGTAAGATTTCTATTGTTTTGTGCTCTTTGTTTTCTGTTTTAGCGTGTGATACCCTATGCAAATAACGAATAACAAAAAATATGATTTTATTTAATTTTCGGGTTGTTCTTGTTCAATACCGTATGATAAGAAGCGGTAAAAATATACCACTGTAAACAGGGACAGCTCCGGGTGGACCGAGGCTTTTTTCTAAGCAAAAAGCTCTTGTTGTGGAAGCTTATTTTAAGATAAGCTATTCCAGATCATTATATTTCCATCGTATTTCTAGTCAAAACTCATGATTAAGAGGATAGAAGTTATGTTTCATCATATCCTCAAGGTATATACATTTTAGGAGAATATATTTCGAAAGACGTTTGTGTATAGAAGACTGAATTATGGAAATTACATAAGGAAAAGCTGTCGCGAACTGAATGAATATATAGATGATATGTTATGAGATATAGCACTCACAGGAGCCGAAAGTGTAAAATAAATACATATGATTTTATTTTTATTACATAAAATTATGTAAATAATCAGACCATGCGGTGAGAATGAAGAAAAACCGAACGCAGTACTAAATTTCTCGATTTTTTTTAGAGAAATCCCACATTTCATTGAAATGGGTTCATTAGTGCGCTGAATGAAAAATCTTTAGGTTATCTTCCGAATATCTTAATTGGTGGCTGAGGCTATGGATTTTTAGCTGCAACTTTGTTTCGATCATTCATATCTTTTTTTTCGGGAGTGGGTAATTTATCGACCGCAATATAAGAGAGCCTGAGCTATTAATTCAAAAACATTCATCAAAGAAACCGGTTGCAATGTGAGTAATCTTCTTCATTAGATTGAAATGACATTCCATTGTTATTTATACTATACCAGATATATCCATTGGAGTTGAACTGGAATATTGCAGAGAACTGAATCCAAGAAAAATGGCTATTCATTTACAATAGGAAGAAATATTTTAAAAGTGTATGTTTTGTTGATGAAGTACATAATTATATGCGTAATATTCTCTGAATATTTCTGTTTTTATTCCTAATTCAATAGCATATAGTTAACTTAGGCGTGGCGAAGGCATTTGTTTTTTGAGAACAGAATTATTTTAGATAACGTTTAATTAATAACTCAAAGCATTCAGTATTTATAACATTACCTAAAACATATTTATGCCTATAATACCTTCTTCATGATTTTGCATATATAGTTGAAAAGGATGATTCGAAAAATTGCAAAGGATTTCCAAATAAATTTTTTAATTAGAATTAAAATGAGCTCTAAAAGAAATAGAATTATATTTCCTAAAATCATTTTAAATATCAATGTTAGAATAAGAAACATCTATGGAAATATTTTCTCCAAAGATACATTTATTGCATATATACATAAAGATATATTTATATATATCAATACATAAATATAATTTTCCTTGAATTGCATTGAATTATAATTTATTATTTTTTCCTTTTCTTCTTTTTAGGCTCCAGAAAACGGCAAATGCAGTTCGCAACAATATTTCCATTTTATTACTCCTTGATGTCGAATAGGCTTCCTATTTCCTGTTGACTTTCATCTTGAGGATTTCTTTCCGAAATTCCATGGACAGAAGGGAAACGAAACAAAAAGGTAATTTATCGAATGCTTTTGTTACTTTTTGCTTCTATCACCGATTTAATATTTAATAGTATAGATTATCAGGCAGTATTAGAGAAGCTGTTCCGTTATTTTACTTTTTGCGATATATGATGCTCATTAATACGAAAGATATTGTATTTTATTTCATTAAGCTTACCAGAGCTGGATACAGTATTATTCTTCAATTATTTCAATCGCTAATTCAAGCTTTACGGAAAATCGTTTTTTCTTTGTTATCTCTCACAATCTCAAAATTACATACTGTCACAAACAATTACCTTTCACTTACTTCCTAAAAAATAAACAATAGCCACGATTGCTCATTGACATACACACGTTATAGATTGACTTTCGGATAGTCACGTGGATCGCGCGTTCTTCTTAGTTAAAAGCGGTCCAAAGCTGGATTCTTGGTGGGGGCCCACATACGCAAAAATGATCTCAGCGGTCGCAGCAATTTTAAAACTTTTACTACTTAGTTATAGATCCGATTTGAAAGTAGATTATTCTGAGATAGTTAATGAGCAGTGAAGTTATCAATTGTGAAAATTGAATTTTTACCTTAATCCTTAAGAAAGATCCTTACATTGAGATCGAGAAAGAAATCCTTACATCGATTTCATGCTATAACTTAAATATATTTCAATTTACTAGAGTTACGACTCAGCATACAAAAATTTACCATAATGCTGCAATGATTTGTTTTCCATTCCTTCATCATATGAATAAGCTCGTCGCCATTGTTGATCACATTAGAAAATTATTTTAAGATATAAAGCGAACGGTTTAAGCTATGTCATCAGAAATAAGGAGGATTTTAATTTTCTCATTGAAAATACCTTTCTAAAATAAGGAATTGAAACTGTTTAAAAAGCTACGTTATTTGTGAATGCTATTTTATTTAAGCAGCTTATGTATACCTTAGGAAAATTAGACTATTGTTTGAAGAAGTAAGCCAAAAATCGTTGGAGTTCTCATCCGCGTTATGGTCTCATGTCGTCAGAATTTTCTCCAGGTTGCTCCCGTTAATTTTTCAGAATCACCCTATTTATTATATGTTTGGGCCTCTTGATGTGCCAAAGTATTAATTTCTTAATGTTGTATGCCTAAGGTAGGGTTTTTCACCTTATCTCGTAACCTCATGTGTGCCTTTTCGTTATTTTCATTTCTTCTTTCAAAAATTGATACTTTATTTATTTGATTGGGGTTTACCGATGGCGGAATGTTTATCGTTCTAGTGGATTCAACCCTAACGTCCCGGGATCGAATCCCGGCTAATCGCATGTTTCTGGATAGGGAATATTTGTATATGAGGGAGTCCGATATTTATGATAAAGAATGTAGCAAATACGTACATTCGGCTGTAAAAATTAGCGCAAAACTAAATTCATCATTATCACTACAGTTCATTAAAAATCATCGGCCGATCTCGTAAGTAGTATGAATAAGCCTTAAAAGGAAAAAAATATATGATTGTTTCCTTCGCGTTCACTATCGTTCTGAAGAAATTCGTATAAAATACACAAATATAAATGAGAAAAGTTGGAGGCAACCCAGTCAACATAAAAGAAAATTTTTATTAGATATATTATTGTTCTGATATTGAAGTATTTTAGCTGCTAATTATTTTCAGGTTTAATTTTTATTTCCATTCAAATGAAACGACAATTTACGACATGATTATCAGTGGTCAATTTCGTCGACTTCCCGTACTGCGGATTAATGTTTCCATAATGTTAGGTGATTTTATTCTTTCACGAATTATAGTTTATTCTTATACAGTATGTTCGTAGGTGATATATTTTTAAAATGATAAATCTGGGGAAATCCCTCCATGTATTTTTTCCCCTCCATATTTATTTAAAGAAAACCAAAACAAGAAACCGAGAACATTTTTGTCTTCCATTATATTTAAGAATATAAATGTCAATATTTTGTGAGATTATGGGTCTCAATAATCCACTCAAAGTTTCTTTAACACTTCTTTGTTTATTCAAGGAATAATAAAATTAAATTAAAGGTGGAATATTGACGCATTATATTTGGAATTGCCTTCCTTACATTTGTAACGTTCCAAAATGTGCGAAGGAATTAAAATGGAAAATTTACGTACCGAGAGAAAGTGTAACAACTAGGATGAGGTCCGGAAAATTCTTCCCTTGTTAGAAAGTGAGAAGATACGGAATAGTCTCTAAAGAAAGTAGAACGCTAATCTGGGAGAGTTCGGAAGAAGCTGGAGAAAGCGGTATTTTATCCCTTTTATTCCAGCGTTCATATGATTATGGCGTCAATGAGGCGAGATCAAGAAGATATCTCCTCGTATTGACTCATCTCCTCAGCTTCTCTTCCAATCTCATCTCGATCTCGTTCCTTTATTTGCCCACGTAACGCTAAAAACGCACCCGAATCGCCTATGAGTCGAACTGGTTTTAATTTACTCTCCGGCCGCATTCCCCACGGGTGGCACCACTCGTTTGTTTTTATCATTGCACGCAATCCGTCTCACTCCCTTTATCCATTCCGTGTAAAAAGGGAAAACAAAGGAGACGCACTAATGGCCGCAGTCCGGCGTCTTCTCCATCGACGCAGATAAATCATCAATAAGGATTGGCTCTATGCCATTCCCTGCTTTTTTCCAAACGGCTTAAAGGAAAAGATTGCATGAGGATTGCCGTTGAACTGAGTTATTGTCTAGTAATTGCGCTCCAGCTCGCGGCGAGGCGCTTTCCACTCCCTAAAGCTTGTTTTCAGACGAACAAATCCCTGTTTGGCGATGGTTTTCGCGAGCTATGAGGGATATTTGAAAAGATAGATCGTTAGAATTCTTAGAATATTTTTTGTCGTTTTTTCCATTCTGCGGCGCTCGAGATAGGTTCGCTAGGGATAATTAATTACGCTGCAGTCAAAGGACGCGTTATGTTTTTGCGTCGCTGTAGATTGAGACGTTTTGTTTCGTTTATTGGAAACATTAAGGCATCAGCGAATTGGCTAACAATCGCCAAGAAGCCGATTGAAGGAAAAACGTATCACTTTTTTTTCTAAAAGATGCACGACTTATGAAATTTTCAATGAAGATTAAATCAGCCTATTTCATCCACTTTACTTTTACCGCAACCTAAGCAAGATACTATGCATTGAGACATACTTTTCATGGAAAATTTTTCAGGAAGTAGTTTTTTGGCGCTACCTTAAACAGATAAGATGGTAGTGTTGTCATGCATTGCCGCGAATAATCTTAAACTTCATAAAGTAAGGAAGTCTAAGTAGAGTGGAGGTCGAATTATTCTCATTCTCTCATATATTCGCGAAAGTACAATAATCATCTCGGTATTACGGATCATTTAATGATAATTTCTTAAGTGATTCTGAGGGTTAATGAGACCCGGTGACCAATTGAACCAAATAAATGGATTTCTTTAAGATCTGGTTTACATGTTTTCAGGTAAACGAACCGTAATATTTCTTGCTCCGGCTTTCGCTCCGGTCTCTCAACCAAAAATCAAAATATCGACTCAGTTCCGGTTATGCTCCGTCTGCCAAAATCGAGCCGTTTTTTTCTGCTCCAACCATTGTAATACTATATCCTTTTATTTTGTTAATTTTTCTAATATGTTTTACGTATACTACGCTACATTAAATTTTAGGACAAAAATTAGTTAAGGTTATTCGAAAGTCGTAATTACGCAAATTTAAAAAACTTTCCTCTAATTACGCTGAAATAAAATGTGTATTTTTGGGATAAAAAAAATCGGGACAGAATAAATGACGATTTTTGGTTTCGGTTCGGGTTCAAGAATTTTTATTATTTTGCTTCTGGTTCGGTTTTCACTCCGACAAAAATTATGCCTTTTTCTGTTTCGGTTTTCGGTTCTGTTCGATGTCCTGCACGAATACTGGTCTGTTAAGAAATACCAGGGATGTTAAGGAATTAATGGAATGAGGAGAACAATCTCCGTGTAAAATTAAACTAAAATTCATTTATTTAGACATTCCTTGTAGTTATAGATATATATTTTTCATTCATCCCTGTAGTGGGATTCTACTCAGTCTAAGCTTCTCGAATAAATTTTATTCACCCGATTGTTTACAAATTGGATAAATCACTAGGCGCCCTTCGCCTTTGGTCCATCGGAAAACTCGCGAGCAATTTCTCCATCACACCTGCAGATATTTCGACGTCCCTAGAAAATTTCTCGAACCTTCTGGAATATCGCGAGAAGAACATCGAAGGCGTTGGAAATCCAGCTTCAGCCGCATGAGAACCAGCGCTTGGTGTCAAAAATCCGAAATGAATTATGAAGAGCGTTGAAGGAGAACACAAGGGACGGCGAGGGAGATTCAAGAGGGCGGCCAATCAGAAGACAGATCGCTGTCTTCGCCTGAATTACGGCGCCCTCTACAGATACGCATCTACATGCACTTCCACATTACCGCCTAACAAATCACCAGCGGGAGGGAAAAAAGGAGATGGGGAAGGAATAAAGGGAAAAATGGGGAGTTCTTTTGCCTTCCACGAAGGAAAGCGAGGGATTCTCTGCAAAGCGACGGCCATCGCAGGGTTCATCCTTCTGGATTATGCCAACCACTTATACTTTCCGGGAAATTCTGAATAATTGTGCAGCATGTGGATGATGAGAGAAGCTTGCTTTCTTATGGAGAGGAATGAATATTCTTGTCGAAAATTGTATGGAGTGTGTAATAACTGAAACAAGCTACGGAAGGTGATCAATTTGGTGTGATGGAGTGGTACATGTATAAATGGTTAATCATCCTAAAGATGGAAAATCTACCATTACGGTTGTTTCAGAATTGGGATATTTTCTATTTTGGGCACCTGATCTAATGGTGTTATATAGTATTAAGGATGCGGACGTATAATTTTTATTATCTTGAGAAAAATCATCAAGTAAGGATTAGGAACCAAGGAAATGAGACAATATTAAATCATTCATTTATGTGCTACTATAGTTCCTGTTCAACAACTTCGCAATATCCAGTCCTAAAATTACGTGATCATTATCGATTTTGATATTTCTTCTGTTATGGATTTCCACGAAGTTAGTGCTTATTCTGTAGATTTTATTAATCGACCAAGTATCGAATCCACGATGGATGAAAGCGATACATCCTATCGAGTGATCATTATGAATATTTCCTTTGTTGCATTTGCCTCACTGTATTTCTTTTAAAATTCTCTCTTATTTTATTGATTGCCATTTCTTGATCTGTAATTTGCGCTAATGCTTTCCTCCGGCACGGGTTACGGATTTTACCAATTTCGGAGTATTTCGGATTGGGGCCACTCAACATGTATTTACCGTGGTGCTTTCATAGCTTTAATCTAGTACTTAATTCGATGAGTATTTGGGAAAATAAAAATTATGTCCAGTTGCGATTCTTGCGGTAAATATTAGTGGTTCAGAAATTGACAGGGTTGCTAAAAGAGTAAATACATGAATGAACGTTATTCCGGCGATGTTAGGCCCAAGTTAGCACCTCTTCCACCTAACCTCAATTGTTAATCCATAAGTTAAATTTCATATTTACACTCTGAAGAGGGAAAAAGATACAGCAACACAAAGAGATTAGGTTTGTGGGGAAAAATCTTCTGAACTGAAAGATAAAAGATTTTTGACCATGTAATGGGAAGTGCTGGTTATCTATGGGTAAAAGAAAGGACGTCAGACAGGGGTATCTAATTGAAAGAATGGTGAATACTGAAGGCTGTGGCAACGGTATATAATTTATAACAAAATTATCCTACTTCAGTGCTAGATAGTGATTTCCTTTGAGCTCTCGTGATTGATGGCGATGAATATCCTCATTTTCTAATTAAAACATACGATATCACGAATTATTTATGAATAAATATTCCAGAATAACTACAGAGAACAATTCAAACATTTCATTTAAATTAGTGATTATTTTTATTTGTATACCTTTGATAGTAAGTTGAATGTCGATGTTGTATTTCGTATTTTGCTATCAGGGAATGTGTAGATCCGTAGAATGGTAGTAGAGTAAAAATTCCTGGTGCTTTTCTCCTTATACGTTTATCTCGAATGACCTTTCCCAAGGAGTACCTCTTTATCTCCATCGACATGATTTAAAAGAGCAATTGCTTTCTTTACGCTAGCAAATTTGTGCTGATTGGGAACGATTTAATCACTAGAAAGGGAACGGTCCTTTAAATGTTTTATTTTGGTGAAGTAACGCATGTGAGATTTCTCGCAAACTGATTTGACTCTTCAGAAAAGCATTTTACGTGGAACCTTGAAATCGTTCTTCCTTAATTAATGGAAAAGAACTCCTTCTTTTTTATGTTATTACTCTGAATGGAATTCCACGCAATGATTTTAATAGCAGAGGAATGGTTATCTGTATCCTTGTGATGAAATCCTCGGATAGTCAAGCGTGTTCGCTTTTGAAGAAAGCAGTCTGAGTTCGATTCTCAGTGGGGGCCACAATGTCGTCTTACTTCATTAAAATTTAGAAAGATCTCAAATAAACCGGTAGTTAATCCATTTCAGTACAGAGAAGCTAATATTAAACGTCATGGATGTCGATTCGCTAACCACAATTTATCCAGTATTAAAGCTGCTTGGCGTTTCGCATAATACATTACTGCTACCAGAGAGCTGTTGCACCATGTATTTAATATTTTGGAACCTTGAAATGAATCAGTTCCATAAGCCATCTCCAAGAAATATATATCATGGTCGTAAATGAAATTTTTATCGATAGTATCAATTTGGATCAGAAATTGTTTCAAAAGAAGCAAATTCCTTCTCCAAGAGGTGGCCAATGAAATTCGTTCTTTCATAGAGGCAATGTTAGACATGTTATGGTATGTTTTTATTAAAGTCTCCTGAATGATGAGACAACGCTTTCTGTACGAGTGAGTCTGAACGCACTTCATCCATGAAGATTCTGCGGAAGAGTTTTTGCTTTCAGAAGGAGATCGCCACCAAGATGGCAGATCAAAAGGTGCTACCTCTAGATTCATGATTAAGAAAGCCTGCTATTTCGCAATTGCCGACTGTATTTTATTCACTGCAAACGTTCTATCTCAAACCGTGGGGCATGCTTAACCATACGCTTCTCGTCTTCAACTTCAATAAGCATTTATGAATAAAAAGGAACTTGAAATGAAAATTATAGCGCACTCAAGGAGAAACAGAAGTGAAAAATATCTGAATTACTTGGACCCGAGTTGACAGAATGGAAGTGACTCGAAAAGGTAGTTTATCTTTTATAATACGTACGTTCCTGGAACATGGGATACATAGGTTTGAATCACAGTCATATCGATATATTTCTCTTAAATTTATATTCGAGTTTTAGGTGTCTGATTTGGATTTTAAGTCTCATTGTAAAACGCAAAGTTAATCCTTATTCATATTCCCTGTGCTACAGCACACTGTTGCAGTAAAAGAGATATATTAGTTGTTAAACTGCACCGAATCTGATTTCAACTCGGAACATAGCGGCCAAAAATTTCTAGGAGTCATTATTTTGATAATCGTGGACATGAACAAATTTCTTTAGTTCAGGGTCTATTGAGATTCAGGGTCTATTTAGCTCAATGAATACCTGATCCGTGATACGTGAAAGTAATCAACTTTGGGAAGTAGAATCATGGTAAATGCCCCCCTGCCATACGCCGGAAGACGGCTTTCAGGGTTCAGAAATATTTAGACGTGTTACAATAGCTGCCCCAATGCTGTGTTATTTTATCATAGGATGTATCGCTTCATAAAATAATATTTGGGTACTAAAATTACTTAAGATGAACAAATACATTGCTGAACGGAAATAAGGCTCCGATTTTAACCCAAATTCTTTATTCAACCTAATCTAAATCCTTTTTTCAATTAAAGCTTTGTTCAAATTTATACTCACTTTAAGAATGTCAACAAAATCAACCTTCACTAGATCGACGTACACCTCCCAATAAAAGTGCTCAATTTGATCAAGTTCGTGGTCTATAAATTCTGTTACAAATATTGTAGGAATGGGAAACATAGCGAATGTCTTTTCGTGGTATTTCTGTAATTCATAGTTTAGCTTTAGTACGTTAAATCATTGATGACGTAAGATAACGTAATATAGAGCGATTTTTACTTATGTATTGAAGGAATAAATGGAACGCCAATTTGCATTGTTCTTAACCTCTATTTTCCAAACATAATTGGAGAGGAAATCCTATTATTACAGAAATGCATTTCTCCCACAGATTGACGCAGTGTTGTTACAGAAGAATTCTAAATGCCGATTCACAATAGCTTAGCAAGGGCACGACCGCAATATTGATTTAAGCTTACGCTTTTCTATGGTGTTATCACCTAGCAAATTGACTATGTAATGCATTGCCAAGTCCGGGAAAACGCACCATTAATCTAAAGGAGAAACATTATCGACGGAATATCTAATTCGTCTCTGGCTTCGTGAGTGCATTAAACGGGGAAAGGGGACCATATATCCAACGTAATTGATTTCATTAGAAAAGCGCAGAGAGAAGCTTTTCTCGCTGAAATGTAAGCGGGCTTGATTGCGAAATTGACAGGGGCTCATTATTCCAATTGCATCCGATAAGCCCGCCATTTACAGTTTCAGCCGTGATTTAAGGATATTATTTACTGCTGATTTCGAAAGGAAACCATTTAATTCTAGTAAAACCGAAATGCGAGCTTGTTTTGGATTAATAATGTGTTTCTTCGATATGCTCTCGACCGCTGATGCTACATTCAAAGATTATTACCGCGATTATTTAGAATTTTGATATTTTCTGGTAGATTAACAAGAATATTTGATGCACATATTCCAGTGCGGTACTTTCGATAACCAGTAGAATGCAGTGTTAATGATTAAGTAACTACCTGAGTTTCGTTACTCGTGTTGTTATTTATTGCTTGATGTTTTCATATTTATCAGAAGATCTGATAAGCATCAGGAACTGGTAAACAAAATAAAGAAAATAAATATGAGTACTTTTAATGAGGCTTTATTACCGAGGGCGTTGACATTTATTAATGATGCGAAAAGTAGGAACTTAAATTCTAATATTTGTGCACTTGGCTAAGGATAAGGATATTTTCTACAAAACAAGGCCTGGGAAAGTAGCGTGTTTCTGCAAGGATTTAAGTAGCTTAGAATGGCGTGGAAGAGGCAGAAATTCGTTATAAAGGGTGTAGGATGATGCAAACAAAGGTGGAGTCCTCATTAACTTTTTGTAAACCTTTCCGTTGATGTCACTATGGACAATGAATTGAAAATGGACGTCGGATAATAATGTAATTATGGGTATAATGTTAACGTAAACAATAATGAACTACTGGTTAGAATTCGGTCAAGTCTTTGTTTTCATTTGAATTTAATTCAAGTATTGGTTTAGGATGCTTCAGCAATTATCATAATTTTCTTGGCTCCTGGGTAGACAAGTGGGCAACGCGTTCAACTTTGTTGACAGCAGTCCCACGTTCGATTCCCGCTAAGAGTCCTAACATCTACGAAATGACCTTAGAATTCGAGGAACTTTTAAAAATGCATGCTTCTATGTTCTTTTTAATTGATATGCTTCAGAATATTCTTACCTCCACTCATTAAAGATTAAGATGTTTCGCAAACGTTTCTTGTTCAAGGAATTACGAAATATAAGAAATAATACTGCGCAGCATTTTCTTGCAGCAAACTGGTGCCCCGCGGCACGATAGTAAAAATTCCCTAACATATGGGAATGCTGTGAAATATTATACATGATCACCACAAGATCGCAATCAGGTAAAACTAACGTTTTTGGTGGATAAATTTCTCTCACATCTACATTCATACTTTTCATATCCTCTATCGACGTGTCCCGGGGATAATTGATAGAAGAATACTTTTAGTTTTCAGAATACAGATATTGGAATACATTACTTATAGTTGAGACTGTCATTGATTTTGCAAACCCATATTTAAAAAACATACATGATCATTCCATCAAGAAATAATTATTCATCACAAGGATATAAGCAAAATATCGTAAACATATCACGAAAAATCCATCCCTCAGATATATCGCGGCCAAAGTAGCTAATGATCACCTCATCGATAAGTAATGGGAAAGCACAAAATGTATTTAGTGAAATTTTGAATTTACAACATCCGTTGGTGATTCCAGACCTTTCCGTCCCCAAGGCCGCGGTCCGAAACAAGATAATAAAAGCGAATTCAGAAGTAATAAAATATTTGGCGTGACGATAAATCATCTCTCCACTTCCATTGTTTCAAGTCCGTGGCGAGAAAGGTTGGAGATTTTTTACCAGTCGTAAATAAACAAAGTTATTAGACATATGATACCCCAGTCGCTCTCGCTAACAAGAGAGCCAAACCAGTGTCCAAAAAAGGTATACCCACGTCAAAATAATTTATCGCCATTTAATTCCGAGACTAAGCAAATTTACCAATGGGGAAAAGTTGAGGTGGAATGTGATAAAAATACAGCATCTTTTGGATGAGAGCCAGAAACGTTAGTGGAACATGATAGGAGGTGAAGAGTATTGTGTGGAGGAGAGAAAAGATAGTGTTGGAGAAAAACGGGATGGAAGAATGATGCTGGGAGGAGAGGATGCTGGTGGAGAAGAAAGAGATGATGCTGGGAAAATATCTACTGTAATAATCACCGTAGTGAACTTCTATTATAACAAACACCGTCGTGTATATACGAGGGTGGTCTGAAAAGTTTCCGACCCCAGATGTTTCAGAAATCTTCAGAAAATTTTCAAACATTTTTCATACCACCCATGTATTTATCCATCCAAGGACAGTAACTTCCTTAAGAAATATACAAATAATTTATTTTTGTTTATTTGTGGACAGTTTTCTTTCGTAAATTTAGTATGATGATCTTATGAAATGGAGAGGAAGACTATACGAATTTAGTAGAAATAATTGTTTTATCATCGAATGTTGTTTTAGATTTTAAATAATACTGGCGACACAAAATCGGTGGAGGTAGCAGAAGAGATAGAATTCATCAGGAATACTTGTTTTCATCTCAGAATGTTCTTTTCGGTTCGAAATCGTGGAAATTTTGAAAATTATATCCATTTTTCGTAAAATTCTCAAAGTAAACGTAACCAAGAATAGGATAACCCAGAAGTGGCAGAAATCCGTTCCCATTTACGGATTTTAGTTTTTAATAAAAAGAAGCCTTCCAGTTTGGAGAATCGCGTTTAGTGTCGCGAAAACTTATATTGGCTTCTAGGTTTGTTTCGCATCTTTCAAAATGTGAATTTTTTTTCCTTGAGCTCTTTAAAATGTACAAAAATCAATCGCACTGCAGAGAAATTGTTCTATCCTCTTCGACGGCATCGGAAGAAAATATAGAGAATGAATGAAACCAAGCTGCTTCATTCCCTCCATATTCAATGTACACGGATATTTTCAAGCGATAGAATTAAAGCTCGATTGAATTAGCAATTTTATCTGTACGAGAAAGGAAATCCAGAGCCATTTTGAGTACTCAGAATTCTCCTCTTATTGGCTGGATTATCTCAGACGATTGAAACTCGTATCAATGAATTGCTGCGGGGTTTCGTCTCCTTATTAGGGATGAAACTAAATAGCGTTTTCTTTCTTTTACTCAGATCGTGGAATTTTCCATTAACTCTCGGAAGGGGAAATAGTTCTGCAGCCATTCCTTTAATTACACGCACTAGTTTATCAAGTCGTTTGGCCGCTAATGTAATTGATTAATGAAGCATTCTCCTGTTTAATGATATCCCAGTTAAACATACATCAGAAGTAATTATAATATACCCATTATAATGGAAACTGCTGGAAAAGTTTGAATTAATTATTTAGATTATCATGTAGGAATGTATGTAATATTAGGAAGGTTTCATTCCTAACTAATAGGTAAAGATGCATAACTTGTACCATACAAATAAGTCGGTGTTAATCTTATTTCGCTTCTAGAATACGATTATGACTTCATTCATATATTGCGACTTTAAAAACCGACTTTTACTTAGGTAAATTTTGAATCTAATACAATGAGAAGCAATGGAAAAATGACAACTCTGGTAAATATACAGAACTAAAGTAAATATATTTTATGACATTTTCGGGAATGCAGCGGAAAATGTCATGGAATTAACGTACAGCGAAAGGCTTCTCAATAAATATAATGTTGTTACGGAGAGCAACCAAAGTAAAAATTAGAATTAGAAACACAAGTTTGATATCGAGACAAAAGAAACTTCTTGTTCTTTGCCTGAATACTATAGATATGCAAGTCTCTTTTCGGCAATACGTAAATACGCTCATACAAATCACATATAATTACATAGCTCCGCACACCAACATAATCCAGACGTACGGAATAGATGCATTTACATTTAACAGTATGCATTACTGTTTACGTTTGTGGGTATGTGATATATATTTCTGAGTGTTTGCGGGTATAGTTACAGTAGAAAGGAAGCGTGCGAGGGAGAGAGAGAAGGCATCCGTCTCCCTTTATTTGCGTTTCGTCTTTAACGTTCCTAGAGCAAATACACTGGAGGAACAATCTTTGATCAAGGGTTACCGCCCCCTTTATACTGGAGATTGAAGATTGAGGGGGTGGGAGTCCTTCTTCTCGATTCGGCTAGTGAATTGAATGGGCAACCGCCGTGTACAAATAGCAAATCCGAGGCGCTGTTGAAGATACACACTGCGGTTAATGGCGCAATTGGCCATACAACCCTCCTACGCATATTTGTCTTTGGGAACAAGAGGGTGCATACGGGCTTTTTGGCTCCTGTATCTCTTATTTCCCTTTGTCGGAAATTAGGTCGTCGGAAGCAGGTGGAGCATGAGGATCTTACACTGAACTTTTATTGTATATTTGTCTGTCTCGATTGTGTGAAGATTCACCAGCCTAAATCAATGAGGCCAATTTCTAATCAGCTGAATATCGGATTCTATAGTGTGCTAAAAATGTGCCAATTGTTTCTAATAATATACTTTTAAGGAAATAACTGTAGCATAGCAAATATCGGAAAGAATAAGAATGTGACGCATCCGGAATACGAATAGACAGTTGCAATTCGACCGTTATGGTATTTCAATTAGTTTATTCAGTTGTTAAATTTTCGCGAGTTTTTTTTTAATTGTAGTATATAAAATGTATTTTAAGTTTTACCTTTACAATATATTTACAGCGTACTTTATGGCACTGATATCATATTTATCTTAAGTTTATTTATATTCGTGATATATTTCCGTTATATTTATCTATGAAATTATTACTCATAATTTTATAATTTTATTATATTGCTTTTTTACCTTATTTATCAAATGACATAAGCTGTTTCGTCTATAAAAGAGAATACGTATTAATTCAGATACGCGGCAATAGAAAATTTATTTAACTTTTAAAATTTATTTTAACTTTAAAAACTTATTTAGCTGAATTCAATTTTATATGAATTCACATACATACATTTATATAAGTCGCTAGCAGAATTCCAAAGACAACATGGCGAAATGTCAATTCGCATTGAGAATCCGTATAAGGAATCAAATAAATGGGAAGTGTAAGAGAATTATTTGCCTCTAAAGATGCACTTGAGAAATTAACATATATGATAAGACAAAAGAATGAAGTCTCATTCTGTCTGACAACAGCTTCCATCATCATGAATAATTCGATATTTTTTCCCATCAAAAATGTTGTCTGGGTACAGGGAAGTGCGCATTTTCCGCTATTTATTAAAATGTAAATTTTAATCCAAGAAAATATCGTGCAAAATATAGCGCTTTGTTTTTTCTTGATCGGCATTCAAGTGATTGTAAATCGAGGAAAGGGAAATAAGTCCCACAGTCTACTATAGCCCTTAAAAAGCAACTGTTTCTCTCTTCGAAACCCCTTCCTTTCCCTCCTTCCTTTTACATCCGACAACAGAAGCTTTTGGATAATGTTTGGATACGTTGTAATGCGTGGAGAGCTATTTATTTATTTTTGTGTTCCCCTCCATTCTCTCTCCATTCGCCTCCAGCTTCGCATAAATGGGGGTTGCATTGGCTCCCAAGGCAATTCACGTACACAAACGGAGGAACTTCAAAGGCACCGATCATCAACATCCGATTGTTTGCCATCCCTAGTTCCTCTCTCTTTCCCTCCCGTCTTACTCCCCCCGCTTGGGATGGATCCAGATACTTCCTGTAGCATTTGAAATATGAGCATTAATGGGAAATTAATGATAAGCTATTTGGTTTGCTAGTTGTGGTAAATTTATTATATTGAGTATCTTAATAAATTAAAAATCTATTTTGTAACAGTTTTTGCACCTAAGGCGCATATTTGGAAAGAAGGGTTTCTGCAGATAAGAAGCGGTTTATATTATATTTATAGGAAGCTCAAATACCAGGAGAGATTATACAAGGAATGAGGAATGAAATAGGAGTGGAATGTATTGAGCATTTAAGGAATCGTGAACGCATTCAGAGAAGAATTTTCTTTTGGTCCACGGTAAAGACTTTAACATAGGATATTTTTGAAAAAAATAGTCACAAAATAGTCATTTTGTATATAGGAACATAAATGCAGTATTTTGAAGCTTATGGACTGGTCCGAGACTTGTAGAAAAAATAGCAAGTTGGTATTGTTGCGAAGTAAAAGGATATTGCCTTGAATACTGGTGAATTTAAAGATCGATTTGAGAAATCGCGATGTTCTGTTTTAAGAACTTATTGTGACAACTTAGTTGCTGTGACTCGAATAATATTCTTCAATAAGACTAGAATAATCGAAACAACACTGTATTTAAAAATCTTTTTAGATTTTTTTTCCGGAATGAAATCTTTATGGCGAAAATTAAGACTCCATGAAGTGAATAGAGGAGATGAAACAATTATTTGATACGTAGCTGATTGTAAGTAATAAATACGTTACTCAAGTCAATATAGAATCAATTTCAACTTTATCTAGATAATAATGTAAAGTGTTTGAAATGAGCAGAAAAAGGAGATGAAAACTAAGCATTTAATCAAAATTGAATCTCTATGACTCAGAACTAGTTATGATACGTAGGAAAAGGAAGTATTTAGAGAAGTTCATTATAACCGAAGATATGCAATTCTGTCGGCAGTCGGTTAGTTGGCAGCTAAAAACCCCGTTCACCAGTTGTTCGTAATAATGAGTTTCTTCCAACTTTACTATTAACCTTTCTCGGGAGACTGAAATCAATTTACATGTACTCATGTACTCTTAAATTTTTGAATTTCTGGAGTTAAATGACTTGGCAATGCGTTGTGGAATCATCTTTGCTAAGCAATTTCCTGTAGGATCCCAAATATAAATAAGAGGCAATCTTCGATTTTAAATATTGTCGCACGCTTTTACTAGTAAGAATAAATGGACAGTATATAATATATTTAAGACATTTTTCAGCAGACTTTTGTGCATCTACGAAAGTATGCGTAAGCTATGCCCGGAAAATGTATTAGCTGAGATATAGCCATATAAGTCCTGGAACAACTAAAGCTTCGGGCATCTGGAAAGAGAAACGATTGCTGAAAGATTTAACAGAAGGCATAATGCTGGGAAAATAGGAAGAGAAAGGCAGAAATGATGTTGTATTAACCTTACCAGGAAGAATAAGTGGCCTTAGCAAATTTTAGGACAAATTTGGGGTTTCTGCATGGTAGAATATTAATGAGACAGTTGTACACCTGTGCGTACTCGGAGAGAAAATCGCCAGGTCCATTCCAGAAATGGGGTGTCCTTGTTTCTTTTTACAGAAATGCCATCTTTTACTATGGTATTTTACTGATCAGTGAGCACTTTTTATTGAAAAGACCTAGGATAATTACGATAGCCAGGCAATTTAAGATTGAGAGAGAGAGGGTGCATCACTTTTATTAAATCGTCTGGGAAGAACTACGAGGACCGTTCCCATGTGAATATATTGTCCATGTACGGATGGAGAATTAGCAGGATCGATTCTGATTTTATTTACATTCCGTTAAATTCCATATGCACCGCAACACCACCTAGTAACCCTGATAACGAATTCATCGACCGATTAAGTGCTTTTTGCTGTTTTCCGGACTCAGCTAACGAATAATGATCCGGCTAATGAATGTTTAGGTGTATGCGTGGTCATGTGCGCGTTCCCAAAGAATTCACAATTAACCTTTACTTATGGGATGGTGCACTTTCTTACTAGAAAAAGGGGTTGAACGTTTTTCGGCTTTTTAAATGGGTTGCTAAGTTTTGAGACCATTTGGGAAACTGCATTTCGGCTAAGGAAGATCTTTGCTGATATCATGATTTATCTTCTTTAATTGATCGTATCATTGTATTTTGATTATTCTCGTATGCGGACGCCGACTACAATTTACGAGAAAATGGTGAAACTCCATTTGTTGAAACAAGAGAGAACACATCAGTCAAGTTTTTAATGAACCGTATACAATATGGGAAGTTTTCTTTTGATTGGCATCTCTCATTCTTTGATATATATTATATAATGTCGATTCCGAAATACATATTATCATAACCGTTGTAACGTTTCTAAATTTTAGAGTATTATACATGATTCTACGATTTAATTCAAATGCGATGTATTTAATTCAACTCAGCACTAGAGATATCTACAATTTTGTGAGTGGCTGCTTGTTAATATGAAATATATAGATACAATGTCATATAAATTGTACATGTATATCACGCACTCGGCCAACTTCTTCTTCCGCGACCGATGTTCGGGATCCATGGGTCGCGTTCGGCGATATGGAAGCCGGTAAAGAATAGTGAAGAGGTTCGAAACAGAGCAGAAGGGATGTATTGGTTCAAGGAAAGATATCTATTTGAATAGTAGGGTGGAGAGAGAGAGAGACAGTGAAATGGAGATTTCGCGATGGAGAAGCAACAGTGGGTATCTTTCTTGAGGCCCCGGGGCTGCCCCATTAGCTCCACTTTGATGTGGGCTCCTTTGAGCCATCGACCGATGTGCGCCTGGGATATGTTTGCGCCCACTTCATATCTGTGTCTCTTCTTATTCCCCTATCCAATTTATTATCTTTCCGCAAATGATCGAACGGAAAGGAGGAAGGATAAATATAAACCTTTCCCTGCTTCAAGAAGATGGTTTAAGATGCGACGTAATTTGAAAAAGTAGCGATTTTAAGAAATAATGCATTTGCTCTGATGAGTTGGAAATCGCACGTACAGTACTACTGTTTTTTCGGGAATGGGATATTCGCTTAACTGATTATCTTGCGGCTCATGTAAACCAAAATTGTATAAAAAACGGGAATTGACTTATGACAATGAATTATGACTTATTGACAATTGACAGTATGAGAGAGATCGATGTCAGTTGAATAAGTAAAAACGATTTCGGTCCGTTCCCATAAATGTTTTGTATCCATAGGTGTCACTGGGTACATGCATTCACTCCAAAATGCTTACATCTCTTTTATGATAATTATTATAGAGATATTCTTCGAAGAAAACGGATATTTTCATTTTCAGCGCGACGATATTGCTGAGCGATCACGCTGATGTTATTACATGAATTATCAAAATGTTCAAAAATTATATCAAATTTATCCAAGGAGATAACTATTTGCTGTGCCGAAGTTATTGAGAAAACAAAGACAGCCGAAATAGTTCAGTTAGGAGAGCGTTAGACTTGAACATCTAAAGGACGTTGGTTCGACCCCGGTATCGGAAATAGATATTTTCTTTTGAGCGATGTCTTACTAGCATTAAAATAACTAAATTATTTACTGTAACTGAAATTTTTAATTATGTGAACATAATGCTGAATTTCACCTCTTGAAACCAATGAAAAATATTTTTCTCTCTTCTCTTGCCGATAAAAGGGAAGCAAAAATTGTTTCCGCCCGGGATCGAACCAGGGACCTTCCGCGTGTTAGGCGGATGTGATAACCACTACACCACGGAAACGCTTGGAAACAAGACTATCTGCTAGCGAAATTACGGTAATTCGTGCCTTTCTTCTTCCTTATCTCGCTTATTGTTCTAATATTGACGGAAATTTATAAGAAAAAATAAGGTTGTGCGTGCGAAGTTAGAAAAAAAGCTGCTGCAACGTAAATTTAACAAATAAAAACCCAGGTTGCAAGAAAACACCCACGGTTATAGCGGAATCTGCTAAAACACAGCAGAAAATTTAAAATACAAAAATTAAAAACTTCAAAATGCGTGAGGAATATTCAATAAACATAAATGCATTAATTGAAGAAAAAATACGACCATCTTTGTACATATACACATAATATATACATACAGTATACACATTCAGTATACAACATAAGATAACAATTTTTAATTCACTATGTTTTCCATGATTGCTGCACGTAGATGCAATTTTGCAGTAGCAAAGCACAATTTGATATTTGACATACAAAGATAGTCAAATAAGATTAAGAGAATAAAGATTAATGCAACTAGAGACATTCGCATTAAGGGTAGCTCCGAATCCTGTATGACAAATCTCCTCCTGCGAGGATTTCCTCCATCTTAAAGTTTAAAGTTCATCCGAGTTTTAATAGGGATTTCAACTTCCTCTTGTTCCTCGTAGATAAGTTGCCCGAAATAGCCAGCAGACCGTGCCAAGTTTATTAAACCCGCTCTGGTAGCGGCTACCTCAGTCGATTAGCGCTAATTTCCCCGACGCTCTCGGAATATAACTTAAAAGTTAAACCTGCTCTTTGTGGACGTGATCCTTCGGCAGGTTGTGTTACGACACGGATAATGGCTTCACGTTTCTTTCTTTCCGCATCGTGCAGCCCCATCATCCTCCCGTGCGCACGCTGTTACGTTTCAATGTCTCGCGTGTCTTGAGACGCATCGACTCGCAACTATACGTTTAATGCGAAGGGTAAAAAGACTAATATGATAAGGTAGCCGGTCTCGCCGGAGAGCAGTTTATTTACTCCATACCATAAAGAAGGACGCGTTGCTCCCCGCGGTATCCAAGAAGGATGCTCTCTACTGAGAGGATACGAATGCTGGACTCGAGAATGTCGGAATGAGGTATCAGCCAATAAAGGCGGGATGAGAAGGAGATGATGAGGAAGGAGTTGCTAATTTAATATTTCGGTTTTCTGTTATGAGTTGGATATTGAAATACTCAACGGTGAAATGCAGGGTGTACACAACGTCTCTATAAGATTTCAACATTTTATTTGAAAAGACAATTGAATTTAAGGAAATTATCAAAAAATAAAGAGTGCACTGTGAAATTTTTTACGTAATAAATACTATACTCTCCTAAATACTTGGAAAACAACTAATTAAATATCAAAAATTTTATTGATGTATCTCATCTATTATGTTTTTGATATTTTTTGAATTTTAAAGAGACTTTGGACGCCCTGTGAATTGAATGATATCAAGGGAACACAATCGAAACACAATTTTCTTAACAAGGGCAACAATCAAACCACTATGATAATTGAAATGCTTTAATGGATTTACCTGAAAAGGTCTGAAAACTTCCTGTTAAGTAGTTACGAATGTTAAAGTTATTCCGTGAGAAAAACAATACCAACCCTACTGAGATAATCTATGTCCTTCAGTGCTTGTATTTTCGGAAACGCCGGACAACGACCATAATTCTTGGCCTGAGATTAGTCCACTTTCGTTCTCACACAATAAAACATTACTAATTCAGATCGCTGATGCTTCTTAATCCATTTTTACTTTGCTTTCTTCTTAACACGAGTCGCGAATTTAAGCATAACCTAAACCGAAGAACTCTCTAAATATTTCCAATAGAATATTCCCCTTGTTTATTATCGAAATTAAAAATAATCCGTAAATTTTGGAGGGGATGTGTTTTTTCCAGATAGGCTAAATTTGTTGACTAAAATTTATTAAATTGTTTCATCAATTCTCAGTAATGCAAGAGAAAGAAAAGTCCTTCGATTAAGTAGTAGAATTAAAAGAGGAAATAATTAACAAAAACCAAAGTTGGCCTATTATCTATCTATTGTCATCTCGAAAGTCACTGAACCATTCCAGCACCGCGTTCAGGGCTTCTTTTCTGATTTTATTAGTAGTTTAAAAATTCTATGATGAAATCAATTGATCGAATGCTATGATTCATGTTTTTGATCATTAAAAATCTTCAGCAAGATGACGATCTAATCTCGTTCTATTCGAAGTAATAATCAGAATTTGTACTTTATTTCAGTTCAATTTAATGAAATTTTTCAACTTCCATAGTCTAGTATACAAAAATTGATATATATGCCAAATTTGGCTGACAAAATAATGACCTATAGCTATGAATAAACACTATAAATATAATAAAATATTAGTATAGTACCTCAGTATACTCACTATTTTATCATGACTTTTCGTATAACTTTTCTCATTTTGCAATTATCCTAAAATATCACAAAATATCCCAGGTCAATCTCGATAGGAATCCGCGACCCCGGACTTGAATGTCATTTGCTTTGCCTCTCCGTAACAAGTTTCTGGGATCCGAATAATTAGACTCCGAAAACGTATTTCTTTTCAAATTAATTTCCCTCCTTTAGTTTCCGAATTCAATTTTTTCCTCCCTCGTCGATTCATTTTATCCCTAATTTCCTCTCCATCCAGAAACCTCTTTTCTCGGCCTCTTCCTTTTCTTATCGCATCTTCGAACCCTCTTCAGAAAAAATCCCCCTTTTTTGTGTCGCGGCGGGACTTCCAATCGCTTTTTTCTTTGGGACGATTGGCTTCGGTGTCATTCGCAGATTCAGAATATTTCTCAAAATTAGTTTGGACTCCTCTTTCTGGAAACCGAGACCAATTTCCGCAGATCTTGCGGCGCTCGCGATTCTTTTTGGCGGACATTAAAAGACCATTAGAAACGTCGCCGAGGAAATGATTTACCCCCCAGAGGACAACATTAAGTTTGCGGGGATTGAGGAAGGAGAGAAAGTCTTAACAGATTTGCCTGGAGAATCTGATAGCGACGCGAGGAAAACAAGTTCTAGGAATGGCTGATTTGCGATTGTTGGAAAATGAAATGCATAATTCCTTATTGGCCTACTTTCCCGAAAATGGGAAAGTAGACGTAGGAGATCTCGTCACAGTTTGAAAAGCGTCCTCTTGGCCAAACTTACTATGTGGTTTCTCTGACCCGAATGGGTATCAGATTTACATTTTATAAGGTGAAAATAGGAGACTTGGTTTTAGTTTTGAGTATAAAGTTTTCCCCTTAGCTGTTTTCCTCTATTATCACGTACACCTCGGGCGGAAACGAGTTAACAGTTGATGTATTGTTTACTTAAGGTAGGGACGGATCTAGAAATTTGCCAGGAAGGGGCGATATTGGAATATTTCCTTGTTAATCCATTTTAAATTAACAGAAATATTGGTATTAGTTTGTTAATTTTCTCCAACTATCGGCCGAAATTCTATTATTCGTAAAAAAATTCCAATATATATAAAATAAACGTAGGTAAATGTACTATTAGTTAATACTTTATAGGTTGAGTCCTTATACCCTGTGCAAATTCGTTGTTTTGAAAAGCCATCAAAGATCGATAGCTCCCTTCGCCTCCCTCTGTCAGTGTCTTGAGGGTATCAAATTTTTGTTTTTATTCCATAGACACAGATTTGCTTACCTGTCATTGTATTTTAGTGGGTTTATTTCACCCTCCTTCCTTGTGGGTTTTTCTCGATGAGGGATTTTGTCTACATCAATGTCCAGTTGAGATTTCTCTTCACAAATCCAAATCTTTTTGTGTCGTTCTTGTATTTTCTTTCTCTTCTAATTTTGATATCAAATTCAAGTAGGTATCAACCCAACTTAGGCTGAATAATGAGTTTATTCGTTCATTGCAATATCAATATACATCCGTAATTTTACACTTCACATTACTTTCATTACCGTTATTCTATCTATATTTATCTTCATATTTACCTAAAAGTTTGCATCAATGATAGTGAAATATTGCATCAACCGTAAATAATATACAACTATGGATAAATCGCGATTAAATCATCACAATTATGAATTACCCGGAAGCAGTGGTTCCCGAAGTGAGTGATATCTCTTCAGAGAGGCGCTGCCCCAATCTATAGAGGGCGCTTTATATCTGCTCATGTTATCTCGTCGATATTTCCTTGATCTTAGCGATTATTATTCTTGAGGCTATTCGGGAAATGTTTTCATCATTACGCTTCGTTAATTTGATATATTCAGGAGCTTAGTTTACTCTACAGAAATTCGATTCCTACGTTTAATAAATGTTGTGTTGATCACTTCGTCAGTGAATGCATTTCCATTTATTTTTATTATTTCTACTGCAGTTCAATTGGATGAATAAGACTCATACAATTCATTTGTTACTTCAAATTTGATTCGCCTGAGGAAGCTGTTGGAATATACTGAATTCTATTAGGAGGATCAAAAAATTCAATTTTATTTATTTAAGATAATGAATAGCGATATATCTATACCTAACTCTTTCGGTATATATACAGTTGTTTTTCAGTTCGACTGACATTATTTTTTTCGATTTAAGATCAACTATAATGGTAAATATTATAATTATTCTAATATTTTCATTCATATGCTGTTTATTTGTAATTTATGCAGATTATCTCTTTTATTTATTACATGTTAAATAAAGACTCATATCCGGCATACATAAGTATCTACGGAATTACAATAAAAAATTTCTTAGGTCGTTTTTGGGAGAAAAGGTAGATATTATAATTAATGTCCAACCAATAGACTGTGATATATCGATCGATCGATCTCGAGTTGATTTTTGGTCGATCCTCCGCTTTATCTGCATTGCTCGAACATATATCATTATTTTAACTGACCACACAGGTAGCCACACGGTACATAAATTCACAATCCGTAGTATATTTCCCCATTGCGCAGATCTTCCATCTTCGGACAGCTAGCGCAATACGCGTTTCATTGGCGGTCCTTTTTTGCAATCTCTTGGATATGTGATCCTTTCACATCCTCTTCTTCCGCTTTCCATCTATCGTTCCATAGAAAACCCACACAATCCACTCTCTCCCCCTTCCAATTGCCTTCCACGTGTCCAGCATTCTCTTCTACGTCCATTAGACAGTGGCCGCCGAAGAATGATTCTCCAGGGACCTTTCAGCGGCGGCCACCTGCTGAATACTGATATCCACTGGCTACAAATCCCATCCAGTCAGCAATAAATGACCCCATCGCGCATCGATTGCTCGATTATAGTCGAAGAAAGAGAAAGGGGACAAGAAAAGGAACCGCGGAATCTTTTGTGGTTTTTTCTTTCCTTCCAGAACAGGCAGTTTACCTTATTTAATGTGTTCGAATGAAGTTGGTCTCCCGTATGAAATCGGTGTTCGAACTGCACTTTCGGATGCCTAATTGCGGTTATTAGAGGTTTTCTTTAAATGATTAGATGGACTTATATGGTGATCATCGGGAGCTGGATGTCTTTTTGTTTCGCTTCGTACGAGTTTTTTAAGGATTCTCCTTTAGTGATGAAAAAGATTTTCAATGAGTCGGGGTTTGGATGGGAATGGCTTGTCGACCATTGGTAAAATTTCATCAATTCGGAGCGATTCTTTCCTTGCTTGTAAGTTATAATATTGTCGTATCTAATCAGCCATCACCGATACAGTAAAAAAATTCTAACAATTATAATTTTCTGCATTGATGACACGGGTGTTCTTGCCGCTTTTCTGTTGTGATTCCAGTAACGCATTTTCGATTTATATTACATCGTAACAAAGTAGCTCTAAATACGCTCGGTTTGTCTTAATAAATACACAACTACCGTTTATAAGAATGTGTAAAGCGCTGATAATCGCGTAATGGAAGTAAATTAAGATCGCGAACGATCTACAGTTATTTGAATTGGAAATCAGATGGAAAAATTATTGAAAAAATCCAAATTGCCCATACATAGGAGATGACTATCTTATGAAATATATCTTTATTATCATATAAATACTTTTGAAAAATTCCAAAAAATTTCTCAATGTCGGCTATCAGAAAACTGCAACATCAAAGTTCTGTGGTTACACAAAGTTTGTTTGGTAGAAGCGGAGAATTCCTCAGTCTTTGTATGATCAGATTTATGAGAGTTGGCATTGGTTGGGTTCTTTGTGATTCCTCAATTTTTGGGAGATCGATCGATCTACATTTCATATTGATCTCTGTATCACTTATTTTAGTTTAGGATACATTCGACGAATTACAATATAGATTATACTATATTCCATGTCCCTTTATTACTATACGTACAATTATCTTGATTGGTAAGTTTTAACTCTTTGTTACAATCTATAGAGCGTAGTTCTCACATGGAATATGTAAGAAGCTCCATTGGTGAAATTTTTATTTCATGTAGTTGCAAATTATTACTTATAAATGCCAAATTTGAATCTTCTGTTTATTTTATAGCTTATTCGATTTTGAATAAAAAAATTTTGCTCATTGTGTAGAAATACTTAAAAATTAACGGATTAAAGATACGATGTAAATACATCAGTAACGTCATGAATACGGCGAAGTTTGGACTAAAACGCTTCTCTTCCATCTAACTCACCTTTATAGAACATCTCTTAAAAACTACAACAGTGTAGGGTACCGTTTTTATCAGTTATTATAGTCTGTTTTGTTTTTCGTAATTCCTAAATTTCAAAGAAAATTGATGTCTGCGAGTTTATTCTTAATGGAGGACTCGAACGGTTGGAAAACACCTGAAAAGTGGCAAGCGAGTTCCCTGTACGCTCGCTAGGAATTTATTCAGGAATTTAAAGGCAGAACGAAAAATTTATTGCGTACGTTAAATTCAGCCCTTCCTGTTAAGATCATCTTGATCAACATTTAACCGTTTTACCAACAGGACCCTGCCAAACTTGCGTACTCTAGGAATTTAACGTCAGCATCCGCTCTCCGTAACATCTCCGGCCTCCTCCGAACTTAATTTCAGGTGTATTCGTTTAATTATCCTCCATATATCAAACGTCTGTAACATTGAGGGAGCCGTTAAAAATCCCAAACGGACGTGTTACTTACGCTTGCTCTTCATCATGGGCCCTATCTCTTTTATCTACCACCCTCTTGTTTTTCAGAAATTCTCTTCGCAACATCCTACATTGCACCTAAAAAGAGTTTTTATTACGCGTGAGTTTGCGGATATCTAAGTACATGGTTAATCTATGAGGGAAAGAACTCTGAAGAGCGTGCCTACCGCGAACTGTTTTTAAAAGCTGGCGATTGCTTAAGTCTAGTGAGATAGAAGTGCGAACAACCTTTGATTTAATGTCCGTGCTACGTTTGTAAAGCTATTTCGTGTAGCTTTCTTCAGAACTGCCCTACGTCCTGATTGCATTATTACTGTGCTTCATTAGTTACACTGTAAATAGATTGGAAAGCGTCATTGCAAGGGTGAGATTGATACTTGAAAGTCTACTTTTGCATCTGAAATATATTTACGAATTCCGCTGTTTAGAAATAGGTCGAAATTAAGCTTAAGAGAGAAACAGGAGCAAATAAAATTCGGATTTAAAAAATATTAGACGAAAATTTTAAAGGGTCCACGGGGGGAATAATGACAAGAAGGGACTCACGGAGAGTCCAAAATTCACCCAAAACGAGTGGTGATAATGAAATTTAAAAAATACAAGGTGTACTAGAAGACCTGAAAAGAAAAAATAGTGTTTTACCCAGTGAAATATTATTTTATAATTGATGTGGACAAATGCTCAAAAGTAGAGCAAATTAAATGTTTATTACACGAAAAAAGACAAGGAATACTGTGATAGGGGTAGACCAATAACAAAACAGTTTTCTAGAATGAAATGTCAAAATTCTAGGATATAGATAGCATTTAGCTTTATCAATCTAGTCATGTTAGATACACTTTGGGTTGATTACGGATTAAATGAAGGGAAAAACTGCTCTAAAAGAAATTGATATTTTGATGGATAAATATAGATTTTCGCCTTTATGTCAATGTTTGTATTAATTTATAATACTTTTCGAATGGCACCCAAAATTTTACTTAAATGACTATAAAATTCTTTTAAATTTTTAACAGTGAAAATACTCAAGTCATTGATAAAATTTTACATATGCTAGGTCATTCATTAAAAATTTTGTTCTTAGTAATTGAAATTAATTTTAATTTCGAGTCATATTTATCACTGTGTCATAAACCAGTTTCAGAAGTATTCGTTAATTACTCAGTGATATTGGCCCATCTTTTAACTTATGATTAAGTGTGAAGTTTTTATCAAGAAAACATAAGGTGGAATAAATTTATGCTTTGTAACTTTGTCATTGCGCATTCCTGATTCGAAAATCGTAAATATCCGGAAAGGAGATTTCAGCCCTCCATATGAATCGAAAATTCCGCCGCAGTCATTCCGAGCACTAAAATGATTCAAATGCATATTATGCTCTTCCTCTATGGCTTACCACGATATCGATCTCGTTACGAAATCGGTTAGCGAAATGCACCCGCATCATCGGACGGAAAAATATAAACCGCGCTTTGTCAACGTCCATGTCACGTGACCGCCGAAACAATTTAAATTCAAATTGATATCCCGAAGAACGAATTGAAAGCGCGCCCTCCCCTCACAACGCCCCGAAATTGATTATATGTTTCGAATTACGGGCATTCATATCATTAGCGAGAACAGGTTCCGGAGGTTAACGGCATGTCGTTAATTATTGCCTTCCAATTAACCTGCATCTACGCTGAAAACAGTTATCACTCAAACATGAGGTAGTCATTTGTTTCCCGGCGGCGCCACGGAGACCTTTCATTGTTGGTTTAGCCGGCGCATAACATTCCCATGGCCGACAATGCACGCAGCGGTCATCTTTACTCGGTCCCGCAAGGCAGGGCCGCAGGCGGTGGAGGAGCGGCCGTTAAAAGGGGAAGTACATTTGACGCGCGGAGGGTGGGCTTCCAATGGAATGGGGAGTGGGAAGTGGTCGGGGTTAGAAAGGTCGTTCATCGCAGGAAGATACTCTTGGTTATCAACCCCACTCTTCTCTAAGGAGCTTTTTACACTCAGCCCACAGACTCGAAAAACCTGTTCCATTTTTACCTCTCTCCCACCTTTAAAACTGCCCTTCCCCCTAATCTGCTTTCCTCCTTTTTTATTTCCCTCTCCAGCTTCTCTTTTCATCGCCTCTTATCTCTCTTTCCTTGTCCCTTGTCCACGAATTCTTCATTTCTCATCCCATTAAGCGACCTCTGCTGTTTTGTTTTCTCCGTGTCGCTCCCTTCTAATCTGTCCTTCTCCCCGTACTTTTGTTTCTCTCCTTCGGATTTTTTTATGTCTTGCCCTTTGTCTTTCTCTCGTCAGCGAACAATCGTTTTGTTCCTTCGGTCTTATGATACACCTTATGTACCCTTATAGTTGCTTATTTAACATCCGGGGCTAATTGTACTTTTTCAAGTTTTTTTCTTATTCCTGACAGTTTTTCTAAGCTTGATCGATATGATTAATTAGCAGTGTCATGTTTTAAATTTTTCTTGTAAGTTTATTTCTAGCCCATTGACTCTTATGCTCCGTAAAACATCGTAAATTCGTGCCACATATATATTCTTAAATTAGGACAAGAAGAATCTCTGAGATTTATTACACCATTTTTGTGTTTACTAAAAATCTTGGAAATACTTAACTTGTTACATTATTTAGTTCCACGAGCTAGGATAAATTATTTGCTAAATACTTCTTCACTTCAATGTTTGAAGTATTTAGAGCATTATCGTAATCTGAACAAGCTCCGAAATAAGATTTTCACCCATTTTTTTTTCTTTTCTTGGTGTGTTTTTTTTCGCGAACTATGTTAAACACAGAAAAAATTTATGGCTTAAGATTTCCGAAGTCTATCTACTGTCCCACTTTTTCTTTTCCTTACGTAGATATTATACATTCTGCCATATTTTGATGGAATATTTTTCATTTATTTTGCGGAACAGAATACAGAAGAATCTTTTATTTTTCAAACTTTTGTGCGTGCCTTAGGATTGACGTGGTATTATATCTAATTGGTACGTGTGATCCTTAATAATAGCATTCATTTTGTTTATTCCTTATTAATTATGATTATTATTATTTATTAGATCATTGCGCAGCAAATACATTTACCTCGTAATATTGTGAAGAGGAATCTAAAGACAAACTACTTCTCTCCTAGTCTAGCCTAAAATGTCAGAATCTCTCTTCAATATTATCGCTAGCAAATTGGTGTAGAGACCGAGGATTCGATCATTTTTCAATCCTAAGACACAGTTATTCGAAGGTATAGCTAATTTATAAAAATCTATATCATTTATAAACTTATCATTTTTCTGAATTTCATATTCTTTACAGAGTCAATTCTTTCGGCCTATTTCGTTTCTAACAACAGTTTTATTAATTTTCTGCTTAGCAACAAGTCTTACCTATTAGCCTCAACCATTTTTATATTTCTCAGATATCTACATCTACATCTAAAATTCCAAAAATATCTTGTCGACTCTTCTTCTTAAACCGCTTATTACCAGAGAAAACATAACTATAATGAGAACGGTTTCGATCTTTTCCAAGACATAAGGGCTTTCTAGCACATTATCCGTGGTAACAAATAATTAAATTTCAAAGCTATTGCTAGTAATCCAAAAACAGTAATTCTACCTGAGATACACCCTCGTTAATTTTTAGAAATGTGTGTCGTTGACTTGCTGTAGTAAGGTGTAATGCTCTTTCATCTGTTCCTCATGAATATTTTAAATTCCAAGGTTCCAATATTTGAACGAAGATTTACGATAATAATATTGAATTTCTATAGTAACTAGCCTTCCGATGATATTCCTCTACATAAAAACAAACAAAATTCTTTACACTTGACAGCCTTTCCGAAATGTAGGTTAACTAATGACATTTGAATCTGATAGTCTGAGTGGCGTCATTCACCAATGTCCATGACAATATAAAAGGTAGAAAAATGAAGCCGTACGCTAGGATTTTAAACCACATTTTATATAATTCAATGAATGTGATATGACTCAGCGGTGTAGACATAAAATTTGAGTTCAGTGGTGTAACTCTTTTTCTCTTTCGAGATTAATCATCTTCTCTAATGAGTCATATTAGTGACTGCCTTTAAAAAGTTATCGACCGTTGTTAAGATCAAATAACGCTTCTCTTAAGAATTGCTTTGTCAGAATTGGAGAGTCCTTGATATAAGCGAGGGAATACGCCTGTAAAAGGGCGAAGACAAAAGATGAGTATGGAGGGCGATTGCAAAAGGAGAGGCAGTGTCGTCCCGTAAAGGAAAAAGAGACAGAGGTGTCCTTAAAAGAGGAGTCCCACGTCCCGCACTTTTAAAGGAAAGCAGGATTTCCGGGTGCAGAACAAAAGGAGGAAGACGAGAGAGAGGTCGTTGTTTGGAAAGGAGAACGGAAAGAGATCTCGCGAGGGAACAGTCGGAGATGCATTTCGGAAAGTCCCATACATTTGTACTTCATAGATACGATTATTTATATGTAATTCTCTGTGACAGCCTTACACCTAGTATTTAAATTTCAATCAAATTTCCAAGGAAAATGGAAATTAAATAAGTGTGACGATACATAGGAAAGGTTTGAAATCATATAGCGCATGCATAAAAATATAGTAAATGTGTGCGGCTAGGAAAAAAAGACGCACCTTTGCCGACAGTCTCCCAGAACGGCATGTTGACTGTGCTGGCTTAGATAGCTTAATTGGCTAAAGTATCCACCCAGTAAGGAGAAGATCCGGGTTCGAGTCCCGGTCCTTTTTTCATGTCAGTCTTTTGGGTTTTTATCTTAAGATACTGTTTTCATTTGGCATTAAGATTATAGTATTGCTACCTTCAGATGGATATACAATGGACGTTATCGGACGCTTCTGATTACGTACAAATCGATTCGCGAACAAATTTTCCGGATAAAACCAGTCCTGGGTGGCTGACAATGTATCGAATGTCGAAGGTATCGTACATCTACTTGGTTGACTTTGATTATAAACTTATATAATTGAAATGCATTTCTTGTGTAATTCTCGATGCAATATTCTAATTTTTGCTTTAAAAAAACGTTTATGACGCTCCCGCTTAACACGCGGTTTTCTCCCGGCCCCTCTCACCCGAAACACATAATAAATATATCGCTTAAGACGCCCTTCCTTCGCTTGACGTTTCGTCGTAATCTCAAGCTGTAAATATATCGGATAAACCAGAATTGGCAGCGATTTGGATAGATCAGCAACCACCCAGTCAAAAAATTTGTTATTCTTCCTTAATTGTCTATCTACTGAAAATTGTTTCATTGTTGAGTGAAAGCAATCAAAATAAGTAACTAATATGCTCTCTTTGTGCGAAAAGCAGAAAATTCTTTAAAAATGTGAATACGAGACATACTATAATGATATATAATACTATATAATACTCGTACAACCAGAATTACACCAGGCGATTAAATCGTCATCCCCCTTATACGTGGTTTTCCCTTGATCCCTTGGAAAATGTCTCAAGCGAGTTTTTCTGTATAAATCACCCATGGCTTGGGAAGATTAGGAGCTATGTAAAATTAATATCACCCCATCTCTGAGGACATCAAAGCATAATTTTGGATTATTAGAGGACTGAACTGTTTATAATTATAGGTTTTGTTCGAGTGTGTTTTGCATTAATTGCAATGAAATTATTTAAAAATCACACAATCAATGCATCTTAAACTTTTCGATCCTTGGAAAAAACTTACTTAACGATTGCTAATGAGAAACGTCTAAGCATTTAATAAAAACCTAAGATTGAGAGAAGTCAACGCCAGATTTATCGCCGACTTTTTTTTGCTTCTTTTCAATATCATGAGAAAAAAATGGGACTCAGATTAATTACTTTGTTGAGGTAATGAGGTCTCGGCATTCTATTACATTCAGTAAAGCTTTCTTTTCAGAAGATAATGGATTTCGCCAGGCGTGTTTCCGTCATCTTATAATTGTATAAATTACGTAAATTTATATCTATTCTGTAATATATTTTTCATGGGCTGTAAGTGGAGACTCTTAATTACTGTGATGTCTGAGTGGATAAACACCGTATCTCTAATATGTCAAGGGAAATAAATTACAGGTTATTTACGTTATACTTAAAATCGAGGAAAAATTCACCATAAAATTTAGAAGGTAATAATGTGGTCATTACGATTAAACCCATATCAAAGAATAACAGTTATTATTTACAGTTCTTTAAATTTGTATAAAAAATACCCTCTGATTTACCATTCGCCGAATATGAAAGTATGCCTCCTACCGTTTATAGAACTATAACTATAATCTCGTACGTTGTTTAGAAAAATTAATGAATTAAATTCAGCAGTGCTTTGCTTGTTGAAAATCTATCAAAAAGGATGCATTCATTTATAAATCAATTATAAAAATTTTCTAGGAGTGCTGTTATTCATATTATTTTAGGAAACATTGCTATTAACTCGAAAATCGAAAAAAGTGATTGATTTTAACGCCAAATAAGTTTCTATAGTCCTCCAATATATCCCAGTTCTTCTTACCTTATAGCGAATTTTATTCGGATACTATTGCGTCAGTTGTTTATGGTATTCATCTCGCGGTACATTATTAATTTGGACGTATTAATGTATTTAAGATTAATTACATAAATGTACTAATTATACCTTGATTCAGCCAATGGAAGAACGAAGGAAGTAAAATCAAAATCTTTTTATCGGTTTTTGAAAATCACCTCGTAAAGTACTTTCAAACCAGTGTTAAAAATTCGGAAATAATAGCTCTTTCTTTCTCTGAAATCAGTTTGGGAGGAGGCTGTTTGAATGAAAATCAGTATTTGAGTAATCCTTAAATTGAAAATTACATGTTGATATTTCTGGAGAAGTTTGATAATCGGACTCTTTCAATCAAGAAATGGAGTATGACTGTCGAAACGGCTTCAACGCTAACCCAATTTAGGCTCAGAATTAAGTGGAAGTCCAGCTTACGAAATCCTCCTTAACTATCAGAAATGAAGAGAAAGGACAGTCAAAGTAACGATATTAATCTTTAAAGTATGTACTACATATAAGAGTCCGGTTTTTTTGAGTTTTAATCTCCCTTGATTTCAGCTACTTTCCAGGAAATAATAGGACTTATTCTTTAGACTCAGAAAACGAATAAACCATTTTTTATGAAAACATTCCTTTCCTGTAAAAACAGTCCTTTCCATTAACTAAGCATTTACATCATGGGTGGGGAGCCTTTTTCCATCAGAAGGCCACATTTAACCTTTGTTCTCATTCATCAGACTATTCTAGTGTTGCGTGTTGCCTACATTCAAATAGTTAAACATCGAAATTTTATGCAAGGAAACTAATTTATTTTCTGAGTTATCGAAAACAGAACATGATTGTGAATCCACTTAATTTTTTCTTAGCATCATTATAGCGATTAGAATAGAAAATAATTTAATTGTGGGGATTTGTTTCAGAAAATTACTAGAAGGCCGCATCGAGCTTACAGAAAGGCCACATGTGGCCTTAAGGTCACAGGTTCCTCACCTAGAATCGAAGCTCTAGGGTTTAGGTAGCTATTTAGACCCCTCCAGAGAAGATAGGGAATCGTACATGCTTGAAATATCCAACTTAATGTATGGGAGCTATCGATATCGATCCCTTACATGCATATGATGTCACTGCTCCAGGGATAAATGTCTTCTCATTCATTTATTACCCTGTCAGGGAGATATTACTTACGTATTTTTCGTTCCCATCCACTGGGTTCTTGATTCCGCCACTGTCTGTGCAGGTAATGTCTCCATTGCTTACAATTTTGCTTAAATTTATGTACAAATCCTGGGCTCTTCTGGAACTCTCCAAAAATAATTTCGGGTAGCTCACCGAAATTAATTTCCGAAATTTAGTGTCTTGAAAATATGGCGCCGGCAGAACTTAACGTTTATTCCAGAGAAATAAAAATTCATCAAATTTCACTTGTGTCGAAAGCGGAGATGCCAGAACAAAAAGATTTATTGGTGGTACCCGTCGCGTTACACGTTCTTCAGGGTATAACGAGAAAACGCTTTGGCACGCATGCCATCCGAGTGCGTCGGGATCAAGTCTCTGGGAAATTCTTCAGCGAGCAGAATCTATTCGGCTGCCAAGAACATCGGAAGGACCGGAGAAAAAATTTCACTCCCGCCGGAATCGTGACTATTAGCGGCGTGAGAAATAAAGGTTAAAAACTCCTTGACGATCCAACTTCTCCCGCAGTATCGCTTCAGAGTCTTGTCTCATGGGACATTTAAGATTTGGTAAGGAATGGGGATTAGACGCATGGGAGGAATCCACGAGCTCCTTAAGATTATGCGGGATGGAGTGCCTCGAGGGGGAAGGCACAGCATCCGTTTAGTGGGATGAGAATCGCCGACGCTAAAAGATTCTGGATCTTGGTCATTTGGGATGGATAACTCATGCTCGATGCTCCGAGAGACGTGTCGTTTATCTTCCCCATTCCAACTGAAATGCTCTATTCCGATTTTTCACGCAAGGTCCCATTCCTCCTGCGGCCCAATTCTTTTTTCCCGCGTGTTTCTTCCTTGCTTAAATACTTTTTTATTTCTCCTGTCGTCATCTCATTTTATTCGTTATCAACCACATCTTCCTATCGTTACTTCTATGATCGTCAGATGGCGCCCTCACAGGGGCGGATTTATAACTAGGCCAGCTGAGGTCCTCATTTATATGAGAGACTTCAAGACGATTTTCCTTATGAACTCTCAATAACGTACTAAAATTGTTTAAAATATTCTGAAGGTGCGACGCTTGCCTGGGTTTTCACTCCAGGAAAGAATTTATGTATGATGAGTAAAACCACATATGATTGTAGTACATACATATACAAATATATAGGTCGTATTACATAATTTATGTCACTACATAATTTAAACTATATCCGTCTTTAATTTGCATTTTTTAGAAATACTACTTATATTTAAATTCTTACCATATTAAATGAAAGGAGTTTTTATTGGGTGTTTTTTTTTAATTTATGAAAAAATCGAGCTTTGACCATCGAGCTTTAACCATCGAGCTTTAACCATCATAATTCTTATAGCTGAAATCCACCACTGCATTTCTAGGACACTTTGACAGATTAGGCAAACATTTTTATTGAAGTGATATATAAATATATGGGAGCAAAATTATATGTACTGTATTATAGGTTACTTGAATGCAATCCATCACAGATTCGTGTGCATTTGTATACGAGACAGTGAGACGAATAAGTAAGGCAAGAGATATTTGGGATTTTATAATAAAAGACTATGCAAAGTTTGTAGCATTAATAGCGACAAATTATAGAAACTTACTGTTACAATAACGAGATCTTTAAACAGAAGCATCAAAGTTATCGAATTCGGGGGCCGCAATAACCTCTGTTATCACCTCGCGGGCCGTTTAATTATTATCGCTAGTTTTAAGGGGTCATTCATTTAACTTCTTTGCTCACATTTTAACAAATCATGCATAGTAAGAGCAATTTTTCACTTTTCACTACAGATTCCTGACAAAATTTACTTTTTTCCATTTTATCAAGGATAGAAAATTATGTGGAAACTTTCAGAGAATTAGTAATCGGGCCGGAAGAAAATCGTTCAGGAGCTGTACGGGGGGCGAAGAGTGGTTACCTCTTTCTTAGAACCAAAGCCTCAGCCAAGCATTATTTAAAAACGGCAATACGAATCCTGATGGGGCATCGATTCCTATTCAAGGATGCCTTTCTTTATTTATAATTTAGTTACTCAGTTAGCTCCCAAATTTCTAGAAAGCTATATCCATTTCGTGTCCTCACTTATATGTCAAACATGGGACAGCTCTCATCATATGCCGACTTGTATGAATTACTTTCAGGGTAAAAATGGATCACGTGTTCAATACCCTTTTAGGTATCGGTCTAGGTATAGCTGTAAGCTGTATTAAATTTTCCGAAAATTTATACTATCAAATTTAAGGCTGCAAAACCTCATCATTAGCATCGATATTCGCTTCAACAAGAAGCCGTAGTCGAAGAGAATTTCTTATTCCAAAAATTTCAATCATTTCTTAAACTAAGTTTATTACTAGTAGTTCCTGAACTTAAGTCAGAATTTTAGCGTTTTTTGACGAAAAGAATATGCTTTAACAGTCCTTCGTACGCTAACAACTTATATTAAGGAAAATTCCACAGTACGTCTTATATGAGATAACTGGTCGTGTCCTTGCATTTCTGTATTAAATTCCCTTTTGTTCATTTTATTCTCCTTCTTTTTCTGTAGTCTGCTATCGGAGGTGTCCTTTCATCCATTCCTCACCTGTGCTATTCACTTATGCACATCCTTTTTCTTCCTCTAAACTATCATTTTTACTTTTCTCTTTCCTCTTTTAACCCTATCTTCTACTCTTCTTTGTAATACATTTTCCCTTTATTTATGTCCTATCCGGTTCATTTTCCTTTAATTGATTAATTCTATCAATATTCTTTCTTCTTCCACTCTTTTTAGAATTTACTCGTTTCTTACTCTTTCCACTTCATGTGTAACATGTTCCTCCATACCCGCATTTCAAAATATTCAATCTTTTTGTATTTATTCTCAATGAGAGTCCATGTTACACAACCATTCAGGAAAATTCCGTAAATTACGCAATTTATCATTCTATTCCTCAGATCCAAGTCAATTTTACTCGTTAAAATTTTCCGATTTTTCGGAAAGCTTCTTTAGCCATCCTTATCCTCTCTCGCACTTCTTTCTCTCTTATACTGAGTATAGTGCAAAAATAGTATGAAAATGTATATCTCGCATTGAATGTAATGGAAAAATAGCATCTCTACCTTGTAATTTCTTCTCTCAGTTGCTTTTATGTATGATGAATTATTAAGTGTAATTGGTATTATCTAACTAAATATTCCTTTTCTCTGCCTACACCTGAAATATGTAAATTAAGGATACGAGTTCGATTCCTGATGGGAGACCATGCGCGAAATAACCTCAGCTGTCAAAGCACTTTTAACAATACTACTAAAGATACGAATTTTTCAATGCATTTTGTTAAGGGAACATTGATTTAATTATGAGTTTGGATTAGAAAAATCATCTTTTCTGCTCTACGAAAACTTAAACATGAATCAGTTCAATTCTCTGCCAATCTGAATTCGATCTGAAACACAGACGTAAAATTCAGTCTGCCGCATAGTTCAAGATGCAAGTATGCGTTGAAGAAGTACAGGTTGCTCTAAGCCCTCATATTCTAGAATTCCTTCTCACCAATCATTCTCACGCTCCGCTCGTTCCTTCATAACCCTCTCCACCTATTCTCTCCCTTAATTCCTCAACTCCGATCTCTTCCATCATCCCCATTTTTCTTTCCCACCATTCGTCTCCCGTCAAGTGTCTCTCATCGTCTTCCCAAACGCGAGATATCTTCTTCTGGTTCACTTTCTTTCTTGACATATCATTCCTCCCCTAACACCTCGTGTGTGTTGTGCTGTTCCCCGATAATTTCTCCTCATTCGTTCCACTGCATTCCACCTTTCGGCTTTGCACCTGTTATATATACGATGCTCGGAAAATCCTCGCTGAGCCATTGCTCACGTTAACATGAGCGAATAAGGTGTGAAACTAGATTCCAAATTGTTGCAAGGGAATCGTAGTGTTCGTGGTCTGTGAAAATCCCCTCAAAGGTCCCTGTTATTTTCTTTTAGAATTGTAAAACGATATCGGCCATCTGGTAGGACTGTGTTTCTTGGAGAAAAATAAAATATCGAAAGAAATACCGTGTGAATGAGCAAATGGAACATTCCTAGGGTAAAATTGTTTTTAACAGATGTGTAACTTTAAAAGGAATTCAGTGAGAAGTAATAAAAATTGGAGAGATTAAGTTCAGTGCCAGATGTACAAGAATAATTTTGGGATTTCTTTTCTTTAAGCTTATAGTTGACCGTATAGTTACAACCGTAGATAGTTATAATTTTTTACAGTTAATGTTGCTGGTGATAACAAGTTTTGCATAATAGGTTGCAATTTTTGAAAGAGAATCCCTTACCTAAAGCAATTACGTTTATCGTTCAATGCAATCCAAAGGATGAATAAAAAAATTATTAATCAGTGAGATAAACTTAATTCCACTGCCTACTTATTAGTACTGTCCTTCTACAGCTAATGAATGAATAATGTTGATATCATTTAGTTTCAGCAGAGAATATGGTCGGTGATTCCAAGGAAGGAGAATCTCATAGGCTGATGTAAAGTCATTCCGTTGAAAATCGAATAAAAGATCGATTTTTATATTAATTTCGTCACTTAAAACCCGTTAAAATAATTAAACATTCTAGAACAAAGCAGAAATTATGATTGAAGAATTTCCTCTCAAAATTTTTCAAAGGAAAGGTTCCTTTGCGTTTTTCATTTATAGATAAATAACTTGATATGAGAAGATAGAAAGATGAGTTGTTAATATTTTTTGATTTTATCGATAGTTCAAGTATTGTTTCTTCCACCTCAGTTTCGCACGTATCGTTGCGAACGCAATTTTTAATCGAGGATATATTTCCAGCGAAAGCTTTAGCGGCCTTCGCAAGATTTTTCTGAGATTTCCGCACAAAATGATTGAGGCCATCCGCTCTCATTTACACGAACCGACTTTTTTTCATTCCAAATCCGTATGGATATTATATCCCCTGGATTCAGGATTGACAAGGAGATTAATGTTTGGGAATAACCATTTCTCCCTGCATCCTCTCTCCCTATTCTTATCCCAGGCAGATGACTTAATCCCCTCATGAGGGATCCCCGCTCGACCTCAGAGCACGACCATCCGTTAAGCAGCTCATAGTATTCTTCGCATCTTTCCAGCACTCTCGCCCGAACAAGGGCCCTGGCTACCTTGTCAAGAAGATAAAATTCCTCCGTAGTTATTTGTGGCGTTTGTCTTTGGATTTATTGCGCGAGATAGCGCGAGATTCTCCCTCCCACCCTACCAGGGGGCGTCCGATGGGCAGCGCCATTAACGCCACCTAGTGTCGGGGGAAGGAAGCTCTGCCGACACCACGGCCTCGAGAGGAGGTGAGAGGTTGCTACCGTGGATGCAGAGGGTGGGATGGGATCGGAGTTTTATTTTAATGGGTGGAATGGGCTTATCTGAGCGGGGTGAACCGAGTTAATCTCGCCTCTTTGTTGCCTTTTGGTTACAGAGTTGATGTGTATTAAGGGTTTCCGTGACGGAAGAGGATGAGCGAGTCAGGATCTGAAAGGGATCGAGGAAGACGCATTCCTTTCGATTTTCCATGCGATCGCAGCGACAAATGGAGGCTGTTGTACATGCGGATGATCGCTTATGATATATTAGGATTCCATGCCAACAACGCTAAAAAAAATGGGGATCTGATATAAGGTTGCTATTGGGTATTTTGGAGAATGGATATTTATATGATAATGGTGTATTATAATATTAAATATAATGATATTGCGGTGATAATGTGAGTCGTATGCATTATAAGCGATATCACTCAGCGTAGGGTTAGTTATACTTCCTTTTTTCTGTTAATATACTTAAGGATACTTAATTCTTACCTTAAGGATACAACAGTACAAAAATCATTTTTATGAACAGCGTTTTCATGTTATCTTATATAATATTCATCGTTGTGTGTATATTTATCCATCCGATGTCAGTTACTCTCGTAAGGAATACATGGGAGAAATATTGGAACATTAATTTCACGCACTTCCCGACGAGATAGAAATATCAAATTTAAAGATACATTAGAGGATCAGTCATTCAACATATTGATATTTTCTACCAATAGAATCCTTGGTTCGACTGCACGTAAAGTTCATTTTGATCGATTGGAGGCATTTTGTCTTTTGCAGTATTTAATTGGAAACAATTGTTCTACGATATCGAGATAACTATTAAAGGAAAGGTAACTGAATTAAGATTCTTATTTTGGCGTGAATCATTACTTTGAATACCAAATTGCGAGAATTTTGATAAAATACATCGAGATTTTGCCGTTGTTCATAACCAGTCCCCTTGACGAGCAATACGCTTGTTGAATCCGAGCTTATGCATTCTTAGAATATATAAATAGAAAAATCCATCTTACTTAAGTCGAAATGATATAGTGAGTAAATGGAAATAGATACTAGAGCACGTTGGTTCTAGGATTAATTTTTAAAGTCTTTTAATGAAGTAGAGTGCGCGCACCTCCTGCCATACGCCCAAAAGGGTTGCGTATTTAGATATATGGATAATTAAATAAGATAAGAGTACCCCATTAATTCATTCAATAACTAATGGCAGAGGGACAGCTTTGTTGAAGTAAACAAACCCTGGTAACGTGTTATGTATGAAGAAATAAGAACTAAAGTAAACTTTATAAGCATTTTACAATACGAAATACAAAAATTATAAATTTATCATGAATCCCTATTCATTTATGTTAGTGTGCGTCATTAGAATAAACAATTGCAGAATAAATAAAAGATTAGCTTTATTAAAGCAAGCAAGCTATGGAAACGTATTACATTCTTCTTATAAAGCTTCTTAGCAAACCTGACACTTCATGAAGTGGGTGATAAATTCTGTTACATTTTAATTCCAAATTTTAATTATGAAATTCTCTCAACAGAAATCTATCGTCCGTATTGAGGAAGAAAACCCGATATTTAACTATCGCACTTACTTTTTACCATCATGAATTGCAAATAATGTTGAAGTGAATCAAATCGCAGATGCCTTGAGGTATGTTTTCATCAATTAGCTCCGATTGAAATTTCGACTTCGTGCTTAATCATGCATCACGTTTCCATTCAGCGTTGTTTTCTTGGTGTCATTTTTGAGGTATTCAAAAGGTATACAATCAGTATAAATAATGTTTTTCATAGCATTGTCGTCGTCCATCATTATCTTGCGTCACTCGCGCGCCATCTGCTAAATTGTCCGCGCTAACAAAGATGGAAAGCAAGCATCGTAAATAGAACAAATATTCGAGAAAGGGAAATATGCTGCAGCAAAAACTTGGAAAATCTTTCGTTTCGTGAGCCATAAATTAAATGCCGTTACATCTGTTACTGTGCATTTTAAACACTGCCTATACAAAAGCGGAGGTAAAACATAGTGGTTTAGTTGACGACTTTCAAAACATTAACTTCATGTAGTTGTGACATATTTTTATATTTATAGACATAAGGAATGATTTCTCGAAAAAAATAATGTCGCTAATTGTTGAGTGACCAACGTTTTCCTTTGTTCTTGATCTATTTATTTTACTGGTTTCCATCTTTTGAAATATCCTGTCTTTCGTTTAACCATGGTCTCGATAGTACTTATTTTAAGTTACTAGGGCGAACTTACTTCTTGGGGCTACTTAAGGTCGACAAATTTAGAAGTACAAGTCTTTTTCATTTTCTTTCATGTCACTTTTCTTTGTATCATTGCTATCACAATTTTAACTTCTATTAATTACACCATAAAACAATTTTACTCACATTATTTATAATATAATTACTATTTGTGAAACACGTATAAATTCATATTCATATTATCATTCCATCTTCAGCTTTTGCAGATTGTTTTCATTTAAAGAATATGAGTACGCAAAATTAGAGGGTGAAATTCACAAGATGATTTATTTTGAAAGAGACAAGGTATGGATAAATTAAGAAACTTTTCCTCCTTAGCATATTGGTTCCACTTTTTTCTCTTTGAATAGGTTTGAGCTATAATTATTTAAACTGTTCAAAAAATTCTTCATTTAATAATCTGCCTCAATAGATTTTACCACAGAGATGAATTTTACGTAACTTCGAATCTTGATCGGAGAGCATCTAAATCAAATCATCCTTCCTCATAAATGAATTCAGTACACAGAATTAATTTTGGATTATTTGGTTCAGTATTACCACTAGTAAATTTTGTTTCCAGGTAATTAATTTTAATAACGAATTTTCCTATTTCTGAACTCCAACTCGCAATATTTCTGAAAATATCACCTTCTGCCGAGAATACTCCCTTCGGCTTTATTTACTTTGCGAATCTCAAGTTGTTTTGCAATTGGGATTTGTTGAAATACAATCGCCGCACACATAAAAATCCGAGAGTCTCCTTTGAAGACCAGACCGAACTTTTAATCACTGCCCCTCGGTTTCCAGGAAAGCCATTAAATTTTCCGACCCTTTCATCGAAATATTTATTGACTGTCCTTTTTTTCAAACCTACGCACTTCTAAACCATTTCGTTTGGAAAGCTCGACTCCTTTCACAATTCATTTCTGACCGCCTCTAAACACACTGTCATTCTTTACGATTGACTTCCCTGTTTATGAACTGCGTTTCACTCATATTTCAGCCCTTCCACATGTGCTCATCAGCTTCTCCCACTCCAGATCCGTCTCTTGCCATTCCTATTGTATACACACGGACATCTGGGAAGCGTCACGCACTTCTGTGGGCACCGCGTGATCTCTCGCGCCGTGTGCGCGTGCTTGTGGCCGCGGGAAAGGTGCGAGATAAAGCGGGTGCTGTTCCTTCTAGATGGCTCTTCTGGGGGTGCGGGATTACCATCTCCAATATTAGGAATATTAGATTAAATGCGCAAGGATCTTCTTACCACCGTTTAAACTCCAGGTGTTCTGACCATAGTAGAATGCCATTCTAAAACAAACTGTATCAGTACTTCTTATTTTCTACAATTTCTATTTTGACGGCCGGTTTCAAATCTTTACGGTCATCATTAGGCATACTACTATCAGAAATGAGGAAATTTATACATGTCTATGAAGGTTTGAATGGTATGGTGAGTAGTATTGTAAGTCATACCACACATAACCAAAGACACATAAATTTCCTCATTTTTGATTGTAATGTGGCTGATGATGATCGTAAAGATCGAAACTGGTCCTCAAAATAAAAATCGTGGAAAGTACGAAGAAGTTTTTTTTCTTATTACCATATATCTACGTACATTCTTCGCCCACAAGAAAGATGCGCTTTTCCTTTTTGGGCAAGGGATTTTAGGAAAAATTAATTTTTGGAAATATTGTCAAAAGATAATCTAAAATAATTAAGAAGATAATAAAGTATTGGATATAGATATGGCGTTAATACAGCTCTTGCCCTACGTCACTGGCAACTCACGGAGTATAAATCTGAAACATATTCAACATATTGACTATAATTGTATTTAATGCTATCCACTTTACTGCATAATTTAGGAAAAGTTGAATATGAACAGCGGTAATTGGTGGAAAATCCATAAATAAATAAAATCAAAGAGATGCAAAATAGAAATCCCGCAAATTTATAAAACACATGGTTGATTGGTTTCGGTGCATAACGCCATCATCTGGAAGTCTTGATGCACGGATCAATTCTGATTATAGTATAGTTGGCCAAAGCAGATCAACCGTATATTTTATTAGAAATTTTAAAGAAATGTGTACTTGTTTTGTACCTCTTTGATTTTATTGATCAAAGGTTCTCTTTCAACTCGTGGTGTACCTCGTCCTTTTCGTTCCATTGCTAAATCTACCTCCCATAATCCTCTGGCAGAGAATTAAAGTACTGCTTTGTAATTTTAATGTTTGCTCTACGTCTATGGTCGCCAATTATTTTTTTAACTACCGCCCATCTTTTTACAATAATATTTCCCCACTGATGTCTAAATAACCTAATTCATCGCTCATATAATTATTCACACAAAAATTAATTAATGAGAATAATAACCTTTTTATGTCCAATAATTTAAATATTATAATAAAATAAAACCCAAACTAGATGTGTAAATTTGATGACTTCGTCAAATATATAGTTAAAATATAAAATACAGACCAAATATTGTCTTTGAATGAATTATTATGAATAATTAGTTACATCATAATAAGGAGAGTATATTTGAGAACTCTGTAAATTCTCACATTAATATTTCAATACATTTGTTTACAATCATCACTCTTATAGTAAATTACTGTAACTTACTGTTTGTTTTTTATATCCATTAAAACAGTTATGCAAATGAATATTCAATACTGGTGTAAAACGCGAAAAGTTTGCAAGCATCAATAGTTCTAAGGGGAACTTTTTCACATTTACACAAACTTGTGGCACAGAAAATTTTATTATCCAACTTACGTCATTCCATCATAGCAGATCACAGTGTCTCAAAAAATTAGTTAAGGATCATTGAAATACGTTTAATAAAGCAGGACACTTAATCTGATAATTTGAATTATTCAACGAAAATTCTTTCTGTTCTTCAGTTTTCAACAGTTTTCTTCACTTCAAGTCTCGTGTTTTATATATGTCATTGAGAAGCATACATCATAAAAATTTAAAAATTCTCGACGAGATACCCTGTGAAGAAAATGACCCGTATATGTTTTATAAAGATGATTAAGCGAGGACATCGGACACTTTCCATGTCAACTGAAGCTGCATCTTATAAATGAGGTAGATTTGAGAATTTGCTGCCTTAGATTTACTATTTACAATCTCAAATTTATGGACGGGATCCAGTATAAATTCCTTGGATTGAAGTTTTCATCATTCTATCCATAGAGTTATTTACAACACTTTCATCGCATCGCATCTAATATTTAAAATATTGCCGTTTCTAGCGGAAGTAATAATTTCTGAATTTATTCCACCGCCATTGGCAAGAGTGTAGCCAAATACGAATAAAAATCTCTTTTCCATAATGTAGGTCACACAATATGTATAATCCAAGTCAACTATGTGATTGATAGAACTGATCGTTTGCAAATATGCGCAGAGAGTAGAAGGGCTCAGAATCTGGAGTTGCAAAAGAACAATTCCCAAAGGCAAAGATGGAAGTAGCATGAGATCGCTGAGCCAGGAGATGTATATGGGCGTGGAAAAAGGAAATAATTCAATTGATGAAAAAGGCGAAGGAGTAGCCGTTTTTGAAAGTCGAAGAATAAGTGAGCTTTGTGGAAAGAGACAAAAGTAACGGTTTACTTGTGAAGGAGGAGAAGTTGCTAAAGAGGGTTGAAGGGAGTCCGAATTTTAAACAGCGGAGTTAGGGATATACAAGGAGGGAGCACAAAAGAGTTCGAATGCTATTTATCATAAGTTGAAGGATAGAGTTATTATTGGGCTTTGTGTGAGAAATAGTGTGAGTTAGAACGGATTTCACAAAGCAGCAGTGAATGAAATGAATACCTCACGAATACTGAATGAAACTTGAAGCCGTCCTTGACTATGACTTCTCAATATAGAGATTTTTCGTAGTATTATTTAGATAATCGAGTATCAATAGTTATAACATACATAGATTTTACTCAGTCGCTCAAAAATATAATCATGATATTTTAAAGCATAGCGTTATAAGCAGATTAGTATTATTGTTAGCCTTTTCGCTTTCGATTATAAGGTTCCCTGGGTCGATCTCGGAAGGAGTCCTAATATTCCGATAAGGGTTGGCGGTAGGAACTTTATCCAGTGCCAAAATCCTCCATAGTCCCTTAGCATAATGGCTATCATATTAGTCCATAAGTGATGTGGATAAGACTATTGCTGCTGATTTCTGCCTTTAAATTCCTTATCATCTAGAAAAAATTGGAATCAAAGTAGATTTAAAGAAAAATTTGAAAAAGTAGTTTGCACATAGATGGTTATCTAGCAATAACTTTTCTATATATGTTTTAAGTTGCTCTCCTTTTCTAATTTTGCTTCAATTGAAACTTATATAGCATTGAAATGCTCTAAATTATTGAAAAATGGACTATTCTTGATAAACTAACAATAAGTTAATATATTTCTCTTTTCAGGTATGTGCTCTCGAATTCTTTACCGTGTAAGAAGATTATTTCCTTATTCTGGTGAGTACTAGGTTTATGAATAGTATGCACATATTTTTTTGGCTTTCAAAACAATCATTCTACAATTTTTGTTCAGGTATTTTATGTTCTTGTTACCGGAAAAATTGAATTATCTTTTATACTGGTGAGCAATTTTTCAATCTATTTTCATTTTTTTCGAAGTATTCAGATGTCATTTTAAACGAAAGTGCTTGCTACATTCGAACAGTTTAATATAAGCAGATTACTACGCTACAGATTAGTAGAAAATATTTAATTTGATTAGGATCTTCTTTGATCCTTTAGTCTCTAGTCCAAAAATTATGAAGTATTGGTCCTTTCTTCGGATGAAATTACATTTAAAATGAAAAGAACTTCCTGTATAGTAAAAATCGGAATCTAATAAGTATATATTTAGGTTGTAAATTTTATTGCTACAAGGATTCTCAACCCTTAGAAGAACTCTATTAAGGTGGCGGTAAAGTAAGTAAGCTTCCAGTTTTGAAGCTATTTTAAATTCTCTTAGTTCTTTGTTATTTACGGTTAATCTAATCCGGAAATTAAGGATACATGATCTCTGTTAAAATAAAATTACCATCAACAAAATATCCAAGAATTCTTTCAAGCAAATTCATTGAATCAATGAGAGAAAGATCGAGTAGAAAATATTTACCCATTTTATTGATGGAAGATAACCTGTATTCATGAGGGTGGAGTATAGTTAGGAAATTCATAAGTTATAGTCCTTTCTATTCCAGGATCTCTCCTTCCTTTATAATTGCTATACGATTATAAAATACGGATGGTAGATTCTGGGGGTTGTTCGGTTATGCTGAAAAGATTAAAGAACAGACTACGCTTTTCCACAATTTAATTTATACAAAATAGTTATTTAAATGTACGGTATCATCCGGGGTTAACACATTACTACAGAGATTTAGGACCTTAAATAATCGCTTCAAAATAAACGGAAACGTTTCTCAAGTCACAGCTCTCGGATAAAAATATCCGAAAATTTAAAACGTATCCCTTTATTTCAACTCTATTTTGGTGTTGAATGTCAATAATGAAAAGTCATTAATCTAAACGAGTTGACCGCGAGTATTTCGACCGATTCGTGTTTATACAAATCTCGGTTTCGCACTGCAAAAGTGATATTTAAACAGAGAGCTTTCATAAAATTCGCGCTCTTTAACGCCAACTATTCAAATAAATTTCGGAGCGGTGTGTTATTTTATTTAATCTGCCGCGATAACTTTAAATTTCGTTTACATATTAAAAACCGTTTTTGAAAGCAAACATTGTAGTTTCAATATTGAGCGTTCGGAGATGCGTTTCAAACGCCAAAATTTACCACCACGCTTCTTTCTTAGCTACGTTTCGCGGAATTTTTAGAATGAATTAATTTCCGGTTAATTGAAGCTAACGTTGCAAAAGTATATCCAGTTTTACTCAATGTGCTTTGACTTACCGTGGGTCCGTTTTCAACACCTTTTCACTCATTTTCTATGCCTTAGACTGCAAAAATTATGATTTATTTGAAATAGATTCGATCTATAGATCCCCAGATAGTTAAGAGGGCAGCTAGTTCCACCTCTGTGAAAGTGGCCCTAAGTTTGATTCCCGGTGAGAGACCATAACTGCAAAATCACCTCAGTTGTCGAAGCGCTATTATAAATGCTGCTGTATTTAGGTGTATTAGCATACGATAAATTTTATATTGAATACGAAGGGTATTTAAAAGCTGAATAAAAAGATGAAGCAGTAAGACCATGCACTTTTTACCATACAAGACTCGAGTGTCATTTTATTGTGACAGATACAAAATTGGTAAACAGAATGTGACCATTTCATTTTCTCCATTAGTTTTTCATTCATTCAACAACTTAAAATTCAAAAAAGTTTACGGATAATTAATATATTTATCCTTAAAAGGCTGCAAGTAATCTGGTTCAGAATTTCTGCAGAATTAATGTTCACTTTTTTAGTTAGAGTATCGAATGGTATAGTATTTATTTTCATACTGGTTTTCACTCTGGTTCGATGAAAACGCCGAACTTTGCTTCCATACCGGTTACTACTCCGTTTCCTTGGTCAAACCGATTAAAACCGATATTTTTCGCTCCAAGCATTAATTAAAAATATTTTCCTTTTGATTAGTTGATATTGTGTTTCGTAATCAAGCTTAAGTTCACTTAAGGATAAATTAGGGATATTATAGGAATAATCAATTCTATCTCTTTTATAAACCTATAATTGTTAATTTGTTAGTTTCAAGGTATCGTTAATTATAAATGGTTAATATAAGTATAGTAGCACCTCATTAGAATGTTAATTCAGAGGAGGAGCCGAATTAATACAAGTTCAGGTTCAGGAATTCCGATTTTTCGATGCGTGATCTGTTTTCATTCCCGCAGAAATAACGCTTATTCGGTATCGGATAGCGGTTCTGATCGATAGCCGGTTTCAAATCGTAGAGATTGTAAACTACAGCAATTTTAGCGAACGAATAACACTCGATATATTTTAATTTACTCTTAAAGTAAATTGTAGAACAACGCTCTCCTGAAATCCAGACCACCGTATATTTTAATGATCTTCCTCCATGATGTCATCATCATTTAAAGAAGGCTTGCGCTAGAGATAGATATTTTATAGTGTATTTCAAAGTGTCTATTACCGCTCACTGTAACAAATTCCGAACTTTACGACCGCAATGATTTGCGTATGATTTGGGTCCGTTCATCGAAGAATTACGACAGCGAAGTGAAAGGAATCGAAAGCCAAGATCATGAGTAAGGCAAGAGGAAGTGTTGATGTGCCCCTACGGCGCTTATTTCATTTCCTGGTGACGAGGACGACGAACTTGCATTCCGCTCAAACAAAAGTGAGTGAGAGTGGTGAATTCCGAAGGGAAATGAGGCTCTCAGATAAGGACCGAATGCATAAGACGTTACATGTTATTTCTGGTAAACCCATCGATATGTCTATACGGACACTATAGGCTAGTTTTGTGGATGCCGAACATTCGGACCTCGCGAAGTGCTGTACTCAAAATTTTGATTTTGACAAATTTCTAAAGCAGAACGTTTACTCGTTGATTAATTAGTAGGATATTTGATATATTAAATAGTGATCATAAATTAACTTCATGAATTTTTATTCTTACAATGAAAATCTAAACCGCTCTCCGAACTAGAGGAAATTTAAATCAAATTTCCTGTGGTGCATTAAGGGCTTTCTCGATCGCATACTTTCTTTTTTCTCAAAGCCATATTTTTATACATTTTATTTCACAAACATCTATATACTGAAAAATTACGATACGAGGTGTAAATAGTACTACTTACAGTTAGTTTAATAAATATTTTAATAGTAAAACAGTTTATAAATAGGTCTATTAACATGAAAAATATACTATTAGCCGGGACTCGAACCCTGAACTTTCTCATCTCATTCACCTCCAAATGAATCAAAGAGGTAGTTTATTCGTCACTTGTGCTACTCGGAAATAATTGAAAATCATGACTGAAAAATTTTGTTAGGCTGTTACCGAAATAATAACAGTATGGAATATCAGGGTGCTAAATCACTCCAATCTGCAACCATATCTGTAAGATAGAACCCATTCTCAAATAAACCCGAGAGATAACTAATAAACTTCTTTTATTTATGTACTTAAAGCATCCGGGCCCTCAATTAGCCCCTAAAGGTTCACTTTATCCCATTCACTGCGATGATTTCGGAAATCCCGGCTTAATTTATGCCTCAATGCTCGTGATTTTTATGGCCGAGATCCCACACCTTTGGAGCAGCTCCGAGAAATCGGATAATATTCGGGGGAGTTCGATAAGAATTCACCGCGGATGTAATTTTGTGGGTCGCTATAAAATATGTTGCCTTGAAGTGTGAAGCCACCTGACCTGAAAGTGATTCTCGATTTCCATTTTCGAAATCAGAATTCCCTACAACTCGGTTTAAATTTTGGAGAACGGCGGCTAGTCCTTCCCCGCGGTTGTTCTAACTTCCGTAACAGCTTCCCACAATAAGGTATGACCTCAGGAATGGCAAATGGGGGGTCTGGAGCTGAATGATAAGTTCGACGACCTTCACAAATCGTCAAGCTTTCCTCATTGCCACATTTTTCGTCCCAAAAAATCTTTCCGAAAAAACCGTAAGGAATCCGAGAGGTTTATCGCCGGACGGGTTAATGCGGGAGGTGCTTCCGTCCCGGCAATGAAATATGATGAAGCGGCCATGAGAGCAAAGAGGTTACCTTTTACGACGAAGAAAGCATTTGCAATTGCGTGAAGAAAGGAGAAACTTCCACGGTCGTTGTGCACCTGTAGCCGAGGCGTTAAATGGGGAAGTGTGCGGGAGTTTAATTTAGCGGATGGTTTACTTTATATCCACCGAGATGTGGCGGGAGAACCTGAGAGGGTTTTTTTCCATACCGCCGGTTCTCGCGTAAATTTTCACATAGTATGAGACACATGTCGGTGTCTCGCTGCTACAATGTATGGCAGATACAATGTATATATCAGAATGTTGATATTTACGTGCCGTAAGCTCGAGGTTTTCTGGTTGTTTGTATGTAATACTGATTTTAGAATGAAGATTGCACATATATATGCAACAGGCCTGAGAGAAACAGGTTTAGGTTGAAGAGGAATTTGATTTGAACTTGCGAATCCAACTCATAATCTAAGACGCCTCTTAATACCTTTTGTGTGCATATTGTTTACTACACAAATTTTGCTTTATTTTACTTGTATTACTTTTAATTTCATTTTTGGTAGTTATACTTTAGCTTTTATCGCTATCTGATTTATTTTGAAAATTTTCAACTGTGCCTTAACTACTCCATATTGCTTTATTAGTTATCTAGTTATTTACTCCGAGAGTGAAAAAAATATCTGAATCAAGGTTAATTTTTAGACATGGTATCAGCCGAGATTTCTCTAGAATCTTTTCTCGAGACAGAATTTCACGAATCCAGCCCAACTAGTTCCCTTGCTTTCTTTGAATCACATAACTAGCGGATTTTTCTCGTGTTATCACTCTAATTTCCATAAATAAAGAACCTTCAATAGGTAGGCGAATAGAGAATCTTTTGACGTGACTAGCGGCTATTTCTTAAAAAAAGTACCCATTACATGCTTAGCTCCCATTAAATGCTTAGCTTTGTTGTTGAAACCAGCATCTCCTATTCTTTGTCATGCATTTCAGTCCCAATTCATCTCATCTTAGCCTAAATTTTGTCAATATATTTTTATTATATCAAAATATTTTCTTATGTGGAATTATATAAAAGTTTTATTATATTTTGTTTCCCTTTGGAAAGAATTGCCAGATTAGTTGCAGAAGTAAAACTTATTCATAAATTAGAAAATAAATTAATTAATCTACGTAGAGCACGGTTCTACCTTCTTCTTTGTTCTATTACAGATAGTTTTTGAACATCATATACATACATCATTTCATTCTGACTTTTTAATGATATAGATGCGCATTGTGTTGGAGCAGGATATATTCACTCTTTCAGTATGATGAGATAATGTTTATCTTTAGATATCCTTGGAAATAAGAGGAGGGAAAATATTTTTCTTTGAAAATTTTAGCCGAAAATTTTTTTGATGAAGCTACATGCTCAAAGATATAATTCTTCTCAATATTCTTTGCTTGAGTGAATTGCCTGTCGCAAGATTTTCTTTAGAAACTGCTATAAAAATGGTTAAGTTGAGAACATTGCACCGAGGGTATCAGATAAAACACGCCGTTTGCAGAGGCATTCTTTGTGTCACAGCTCCGCTGCCGAATATTTCTCTGAAAATTCCTCTTTGCCGCAAGTTTTGATGCATGAATAGGTCATTGCAGCATACCTTGGAAAAGATACGGACGAAATTGGCGGAGAAGAAGGTTTTAACAAATCATTTCGTTTCCACAGCACTTCCTGAGCACTGTTGGGAAAATATAAGAAAGAATTTCAGGTACATGCATACTTGGAGGTAATGCTAGCGGATGACTTCTTGGAAACTCAGACTTTCGGGCTTCGAGATTTTCCGAGAATAAATCTCGCTGAATATTTAAAATTAACCATTTTCTCAGAAGCTAAAAATGTTTCGTTAACTTTTCAAAGGAAACATGCGCTTCACTAGCACGAAGTATCTGTTATATACAGCAGTTTTCTTCAATACGGAACCTGACATTGTAAACGTTTTTCGTGGGAGCCCCACGTACACACTATATACGATACGTAGGCTAAAGGGAAAACTTATTCCAGAATCACAGTGGCCAGAATATTCGTTTATCGAAACTAACTTTCCAATTACTACAAAATATGCAAAAACACTAAAGAAAGCCACGACACACATTTATATGTGAGAAATTTCGGGAAAATGTACTTCTTTTTTGTCTTTCGTTATTTTTTCATGCGCACATATATATGCGAACATTCACTAAAATATTCGTTTTCCAAATTCGTATTCGATGGCTATATCCGACAAAAGTCGCAGAAATTTCGTTAGTATAGCTAAAAGTTAGCCTAGTTATCAACGTATATTCTATAGTCTACAATAGTAGGTTACTTAAAGGTACTCGTATTATTTTATAATCAACAATACCAAACTAAACAGTTGAAATTTTTCTATGCTCTTTGTACAAGTAGTAAGAATTATATTTCAGAAAGAATAAGCGAGGGTTATCTTTCCTAAATGCATTGGTAGGAGAAATACGAGGGGTCTATTATGATGACGTCACTCTGGCGAAACGTCACTATCGAACTAGTACGCCCTTCATTTGCAAGAAAACCTAACTGAATGACATTTTTTGAGTATTTTTCCAGCATTCAGCATGCAAAAATAATAATGATTCAGGGAAAGGATCTCATGCAGAAGTTTGGTGGTAGACTTGTGTTGTCTGTTAAATATAAATCTAAAATATTCATTAGTAAAATTAGAATCTCGTGCTCTAAATATTCGAAATACGGTTCACTAACTCATTATATCTCGGTGGACACTACATTTATCGCAGTTTCTGGAAACATTCACATTGGATTTCTGCTAGTTGACAGAAGGAATCCGAGAATGAACCTCATTCGTCCGGCGCAACACTTCCTTCCCATTCCAGTATACTCGCATGCTGCTCTCGTATTAGGAACGCATTCTCGATAAGGTCTTCCTGAAACTTGAACAACTCTCGGTGTAAACATAGGACGTTCCAAGAGGGATCAACATCCGCCAGCGTATAAAAAACCATGCGGATGTAGCGCAAAAACCAATAGATCGTTAAATTTTTGCCATCCTCCCTTTTTTTTGGTAGGGTTATAATTTGGGGTGTTTATTGTGAGTAGGGAGAGACGGTCAAAAAGGTTATAAAAGAGGCCATTTGGATGTGAGAGGGGAGAGATGTCCTGTAGTCCTTGCGTGGAATGCGGACGACGGCCTTTTGCAGTCGCTACCAAATTTGGCCTTTAGGTGAAATCGTCGCACACAACCCTCAGGTGATGTCTGCACGACCACAAATATCTCTCCGTTATGTGGAAGGAACAGAGGGGTTGTAGAAAATGGGTACAACTACTAGAATGAGTAGGGTACGAGGTATTCTAGCGAGATTGCACGTCTTATTGGGTAATACTTCATTTGAAGTTATTTACAAAAAGACCGATGTACTGCAGTAGTTCTGGGGGTGATTTTAGGTAGAATAACCCTCTTCTACTTTGGTATTTTTTGTGCAGTTTTGTCTTACATTTTATTGTAAATAATATTGAGAAGGCGGCCTTGCAGGAAGAGATGGGCAGAGTTATAATCAGTGGGATAAGAAATTAGTTAAATTTATTCTTATTGTTTGGGGAAGTCGGGTTGCGTTGATTGCGCAAAGAAGAATAGACTTGCTGGTGCTGGTAGAAATGTATACTTAGGATATCTATATATTGGTTGAATTAGTAATAAGAAAATACTATTTTCAGGATGTAATTGTGATGGAATGAGGCGCTAGTGTTTTCGATTCAAACGTGTCAATGGTCTGTAAATACATCTCCCAGAGTTAGAACATAATAATAAGTTCGATAGTCATTTTAATTTCATAAACTATCATTAGTTTAGATTAAGTGTTTTCTTTATATTTATGTTTTATTTATTCATAGTAAATGTAATAAAAGATATATTTGTACTTTCCCCGCAGGTTTTAATGTTATTTCACACGACCATGTTTTGGTGTATTCTCGCCATTGTCTGAATAGTGCAGAATTATTTTCTAAACCATCATAAATTTAGAAAAAGAAAATATTTATCTTTAATTAAAAAATCTTTCTTTTCTTATTTTTACTGTGGAGATGGATGCCAGATATTACCTCAGAAGATTAAGCTCTCTCTTTTTTTTACTTGGAAAAATCTTATCACATTTTTATCAATGTGGATATGTATAAAATATTAATCACAATTAGCACAATAAAATATTAATGAAACAATAATCAAGAACATTTTGTGATCGTAAAAATGTGTCCCCATGACGACTAAGGTGATGGTTGAATTCATTTATTCATTCGTTGAATTCACGTTTATTTTCCCGTAAGAATACACGGGAAGTCAGACCAATTTAAGAATCATATAAAAGTTTTATATGAAATTCACGCATTTCATCTTAGAGGTATCATATTAGATACATATATTTTTTAATTAAATCAATTTCCGTCATTTTTTCACGAGTTATCGAGTAAAGTTCACTCACACTTCACTAATAAAGTTCACTAAAGGAGTTCACGAGTTATCTAATAAAATGTTTCTTAAGGCGATGGGAAATAAATAAAGTTTTAAAATTCTGATAAAATTAATTCTACCTCTTTAGGTTGTTTTATGCATGGAATATTATCAAGCTTTTGGTTACAATCCAGCCGTCCAAAAATATTCCGCTCTTCAGAACTCGGACCACAATCTAGAATCGGTAAGATGAGGTAGCGGAGAGGGAAGATAAGCCGAAAGGCTGAGGAAAGAAGATGACCTCCCATAATTATTCCGTCGGGACATATTCTCGGTGTCCTCTGAAAAAATGGAATTGCTCGCGGAGTGGAACAAAGCAGCATCGCATTTCCATTCGAAATTTATCTCCAAGGGAGTCGAGAAAGAGAAACCGCCGTCTGGAAAAATTAATTTCGATCCTCCTTTATTTTCTCCTCGATCGTCATCAAAGAGGAATTGGGACTCCCTTCTTTCAGACGATGTACGGAAAAAACGTAATAAAATGAAAGTTCGGTCCGGACCGGTCACTTTTTTCTCTCCCGTACGGGACCAAGCGAATAAGACCGCCTGTCCACTTAGCTCTCCCACGCACGTACCTCAAACTTGAGGTCAAATTTTCTCCATTTTATTGGTCAGGTTTTTTCATCTTATTAAGAGGGTCTTTCTCGGATAGGCCCTCCGTATTATCACTTTGGCCGGCTCGTTCAAACAAGGGAGATGAGAAGCGGTAGAATGTGTTTCAGTCATTTCTCGAAGGATTTGCGCTGAAGAAAACAGATGAGGTATGAATTGGTCTGCAGGCTGAATGATAAGAAGGGTATGACGCTCATTTTATGAGACAATGAGAAATTGGTGAGGAAAGTCGAGATTATGATATTTTCGAGTACTGATAGCGTGGACATTTTCTTCATAGAAAATATCATACTATCCGTTTTGTATAATAAGTTAACTTAAAATAATCATTTAGGGAATTCATTACAAACATTATAGGTAACATGCTAGAAATTTTCTTTTCTAGGAAAAGTATTCGATTGATGCTAAAGATGATGGAATTTATGTAGTATACGAGTAGTTCATTATGTAGTATACGAGTAGTTAATTAGGAACAATCTACTCCCTAAAGTGTTTCTTTTTCAGCTGGGTATCGTACTGCAATTGCATGGTGTTCCCCAAGTCACAAGAATTCCAAATATATTTTAAATACCATTTACCCAGACGTATGGCGTATCGGAGTATTATAAGGTTTCGTGTGAACTATACCAAAATAAATTGTTTTTTGGAAGGATGCGCACATCCTCTTTAGATTATGTGCCATCAATTTAGAGATTGCCATATAATTTTTACGGAATATTTTTCCTTAACGCTCCTCAATTTTAAAGCAATTAGATTTCAAGGCTTGCTAACAGATATCATACCAGTTTGAAACAGAATGTTCATGTTGGATAGAATATGAATCGTGTGTTTAATAAGAAATGTCGCAATCGTCACATCGTGTGTATGAATGTAGCGCGAGTATAATATATGGTCACAAAATATTTGAGTTCAGTTTTAACACCAATTTCTAATAACTATTTATAATATTTCAGCTTTCACTGTTCTGAGCTCTGAAATAATTACATACATGAGTTTTTATGGAGAAGGTTCTAGCTACCACTCGTCACTAACTTTTGTAATGATTGTGGAATTGAGCTAATTGTTAGCATCAAATTCGATTTATATAAGATCCTTAGTATTAATTTATCTTCTAATAATACACTTTTCCCTTTCGTTTTTCTTCTTTAAAATATTAATCAGTAATGATTATTATTTATAAATCTTGAGGAAGAATCGGAAATCAAGAAATGTGGTTCACTAATCTAGTAAATTTTTCAGTGCTTAAAGTTAACTACAGTTTTATCAATATTCGATATTTTCGGGATTGAAATAAATTTTTAAATGAATAATCCAAGGATATTTTCAAAAAAGTGTGAGAGACATAAATGGTTCTTTTATGATATGTACCGAATTTTTCAGTATAGCAGTCTCTAGACGTTGATAATCAAGAATCTCCCTTAGCCTTCCTTCAGTCTAAGGAATGAGACTGGAGTACCAGGCATAGGCTTTCTTAACATTGTTTTGATGCTATCCTATTACCCAGCAGTTCGGGGGCTGATCTAGTAACATGGCAATGGGTTAGGGCGGTTTATTGCAATTCCCTATCTCAAAGTAATCAAAACAGCATATTTTTGATTCTCACCAACTTAGAGTTAGAAATCCATGTTGGTATCAAAAATCCCTTAGATATAAAGCCATTGTAGAAAAAATTACCATTGATTACCACTGCACTATAGTTCGACCTTCTCGTCTTGTCCAAAGCAGGTTACTTTTTTTTCTGAATTATCAAGGGTCGCTCCACAATTGCTGTGGTCAAATAATTAATAATTACAACCAAGTAATAATACCTTCACAATTAATTCATCAGCCTATAAAAGTTCAATTCTTTGCTTTTGGATAAAAAGTGCTGTTGATTTTTCTTGCGTAATTTTTAACTCGTTCCATAGTTACGATTCCTTCTAATTTTTATGCCAAAGCTATGTATAGTTTGTTTCGTATTTCGGAAAGGAAAGGCCCTGTTGTGAAAGCATCACAGTTATAAAGTTACCTTATTGAGTCAAGGGATCAGATCCGACCGTCTCCTACTAGTAAGGAAGTTCGTTCAAAGCATCTTCGGCGATTTAATGGCAGACCTTTAGAACAGTTCCAAATTCAGGAATATGAGGAAACATCTCGCATGCGGAAGTGAGGACATCCGCTCTGATTTTAGTCAGTCACGATTGCTAACTCCAGAATTTCTTGGAGAATCTAGAATATCCTATTCGTGGAAATGAGAAATATTTTGGTTAAACTGAAAATTTAGGCTAAAAAATATCCCCGTCGATGCCGAAACGTTTTGGTTTAATATTTAAGAGAACTTCGCTCTCTCCAGGAAGTCAGCGTCAACAAATGAGTGGGAGTTTGCGCAAGTAAATTCTTCAAAACATATTAATTTTTTGTCCTCCAAGAAAAAACTCTTTAACACGGCTAACTGGATTTTTATTATCGTACAAAAAACGTTTTCCCAAGCTTGTGAGCCTTAAAGATCCTGCGCTGCTTGGGGAATTTCGCGGCGGATGCAAAGATTTAATGCCCATAGGAAAGTGACAGAGTAGTTTCTTTTTGTAAAGTTTAGACCCAACATTAGACATAGATATTTTGCATATCTTCTCTTAAATTTCCCATAAAATAAGTTACACTGTCATTTTATTAAAAGGAGAATGTGGCATCTGCATTTTGGAGATTGTTTATCTATTGGTAGCTATGAATATGTTTATTTAAAGACTTTTTGTCACGAAAAATAATGGAAACCTCACAGAAAAAATTATATGAATGAAATTGGTTCCTTTTTATTTTGCTGTGGAAACCAATTGGCTAAATCGGGGTTTTAGCGTCAAATCAATCTCATTTACTGTTTTTTTAACGAGTACTTCAATTGTGTGTTATATACGAGAGGTAGAAATGTTCTTAAAATGTCGGATGATAGTTAAAGGGAGCTTTGATTTTCCTCTCGCATTTCGTATTAAAAATATGTAAATATTTACTTGTAATTAGTAACTGTGAATTAAATTAACAAGCACCTGAATAGCTTATGGGTATAACGCTAAGGATAGGAGATCATATTTCACTTACAATCTCATTAAAAATACTTTTGAATCTTCTTATAATATGCGCCAATTACTCATGACCTGATTCCTCCATTACGCCAGTTTATTAATAAAACATACGGTAAAAATCACCTAAAATTTATATAAGATTCTTATGAAATTAACTTACTATAAGTGATAGTATGCAAAGTGATAATTTACCGTATTATTTGATATGCAGTTTCACAAAAATGGCTTCTTCTTGGACTGTCGATTATACATCTACCATAATAACTACCGCAGTATCAACAGATTTATATATTTATCCGATGCCAGTAACCCCAAAATATGCATGGAAATTCATCCGGTACCCTTAGAACCATCTTGCAAATTATATCTCATAAATGTTATATTTTTAAATAAAGAAGAAGGTCACTATTATATCAATTATCACAGACTCTAAAGGGTTTGGTTGACTTCCACATCCACATCAAGAATGAATTATCTTAATTAACTGAGTTTCAGAAATTTTAACTTAATCTTTCTCGCTGTTTGTAGTCGAAACTTTCGTTGAATAATGAATGTACTTTTCAACCAATTTCTTTGGACCATGACCTTCCCTGGGTGCCTTCGTATTGAAGAAAAGGATTCTTGCGAATTGGATTTTGTACATTGCCGTTATCTTCATTAATCTTCACGAATTTCTTTTGCCGCGAATGAGGAAGTTTAAGACAAATAGGGAATCTCATTTGATGTAGTACACAAACCATCCCACTCGAAAATGGAATCCCTCCAATGGGGGAAAAAAGTCCAACAAATGACTATTTTTTCAGCTCTCAGCAAGGACGTGCTCAAGCATCTCCGACTCTCGCATGAGTTGGCAGAAAAGTTTTCGCGAAACTCGTCTTGTTCTAGGGATCCAGTCGAAAATAGAGGCCGTTTTCGAATGACTCGGTCAACGGCCGTGTTTGGACACGTAGGTCAGCTCTCTCGAACAACTCGATGAGTTACACACAAGAAAGAGCGCTTCCAGCCAGTGATCGCGAGCGCTCATGGCTTCCACAGCGATTGGAAAGAGAATGAATGGTTAATACCAATGTTTCCCAATTTTTTTCATACTATTGACCCCTTGGTTTCATTATTCAAAATTATTATCTGTGTTGAAATCGATATTCGAGGTCTTGACTTCGTGGAAAGAAGTTGCAGAAATCTGAAAGAAAGGGTTGCAGAAAAAAACTTCGTGCCTTACCACAGGTTCTTTAATTCACTACCGATTTCGTAAGCATATTTACATTAGTGCGCTTGCGAAACTGAGAGCGAATTGAATCCCCTCTGGGATAGTACGAATTTTTTTCATTTCTGCTGTTATCTGTATTATCTAATCCAGAAAATGACAATCACTAAGAAAATACTAAGCGCAATGATGGTAAATTCAACTATATCTTTTAATAGTGTCCTGAGCCTAGTAAAATTCAATTGAAAGCAAGATGATACGTGATGGAATAAAATTCTTCTATATCTCCCCAAATTAGTCCATCGCCCTTAGGGGAACGCAATTGGCTACTTTGGAAATCACTGGTTTACTCTCTCACTACTACTACTATCAGTCACAACTGGTATTTTGTATTCAATTTTCTTCCGTAATTGATTGAACAAGAGCTATTACAAGTAGTAAAACAAGTATTGTTTATTTCGACTATAATTACGATGAACGATTATTATGAATATGAATTAGCAAATAAATGCATTCGACATCATTAAGAAAATTGTTGCAGGACGATGACAAAGGCCACCAACTTCCTTATTTTGCGCGCCAGTTAGACCTAAGGTCCCGGAAATCTCCCGCATATCCTACACTCCCAACCAAAAACTTAGTAATACATATATACTAATGAAATTAAAATAAAATAAAAAACGATCAGCTAATTGTCACAGGTTAATGAGTTGCACTCATTCTTAACGCTTAATTTAGACCAGGGGTGAAAATTTTATTACGTGAAATTTTTTTTAGAACGCAGAGCTCTGGTATAGGACCAAGATAAAAAAATGGAACACGTCATTCAATTCCCGTTCAAGCAGAATCGATCTTTCTTGGAACGTATGTCGAACAAAATATTAATGTTAAATTTAAGCTAGTTTTATTCTTCAACGAATTTCTTAACGTCCCTCCCAGTAGATGTAGGAAAATGAATTGCAATTGCTAGGGAAGCTACTGCAATTCTGTGAAAATGTGCGTAACTGAGAACTGACGAATCCGAAAAGTCCCTGTTCAGAATTTTTTTCACTAAATGGGTGCAAAACGTTGACTCTAAGGCAGGAGGACATTGAAAGATTAGAGGCCAAAAGGTCGATAGTTTAGGGATATTCAGTTGTTCGCGATCAATCACTGAGATACTTTTAAATATTTTATCATTTGAATATAAAATTTGCATGTAATGAATGAACATATTACAAAGTAGTCGGAAAGTTCCGTATGTTTCGTGAAAACTCAAAATATGTCTCGAGAAATCAGCAACAATTTTAAAATAAATATTTCTTCTAGTGAATCCTAACTTCCGTGTATCTAATGAAATTTCAGTCGAGGAAGTAATAATTTAGTCGATCGCTGCGGGAGATATGTTAAGCAACACTTACGTGAGGGAATGGTTCAGTAACCAAGAATGAGGCGAGGAGTAGGATTTGGGACTATAACCTATTGTTAATTATGACAAATTTAACCATGATTGTTTTACCTTTCCATAGATTCATGTGCCAAAAAATTCCCTTCTTATTACCATTCCTTTTATCCTCTGATAAGTTATCGCACCCCTTTTTGTAATCTAGCATCTTTGCCTTAGTTATCTTCTATTCCTGGGAGCTTACCCTCATTTGCTTTATGCAGCAAACCCTGTTCTCTCACAATTTTACCCTTATTCTCTGCCATTGCAAAATTACTTCAGTCAAAATCCTCTCTTCTTGTACCATATTCATCACTTCCGTGTTTACATTTCTACCAACCCAATTCACTTTTCCATTCAATTGACACATATATGCATGAAATTATCAGAGGTAACATTGGAGACAATGGTAGGGCACGATAAAGCGAGTAGGCATCCGTGCGATTCGTCGATATCTGCAGAGGCCCTGTATTTCGGTAGGAAAGAAAGGAGTGGGTGTGCAGCACAGAGGTTGAAGAAGAGCAAACGCCCCAGAGGGAGTTCAAATAAAACACCGAGAAGATGATCCAAGTCGTGTCTGCGATGGGTCCCCCTCTATAGCAGTGCAAACACAAGCCGCCAGAGGGCCGGTGCCTTTGAGGCCTCCTGCGAGGCGGCGTAGGGACAGACAGCGAGGCACCCTCTACGGATGCAAAACAAATAGTCACATCCGGGAGGAGAGGGGCGCAGTTCCTCGTATTTCATTTTTAGTGAGGATAAAGCATTTTGAGCTACTCTTACCCCTTTGAAGCGCACCACAAGCCTTTCAGGGAAAGATCCTTAAAAGATGCTCGCGGTGGGATATCTAAGAGCGGCGGGCTTTACGCTCGCGGGAAGAACTATTCCGAACGGTTAGGTAAACGGCTGTTTTGGGAGATAAAGGGTAACTTCACAGCTCTGAAGGTATCAGGACAAGCATCGTTTTCGTCCTTCCTGCCACCTAGTGTAAAGAGTTCAGTTGCGGATGTTGAGAACATAATCATTTGATTGCCTAAACACCGTTTCCAAATCTCTCTTTGTGAAAAGCGCTTTTGCTTCAGTAGAATACCCTCTCTTTCATGCTTTCCGCGCACATATGTCATTTTTTTCGAGGAAAATGATCCAAGAAAAGAACCTTAAAAACCTAATGTAAGTGATTTCTGTACTAGTAGTTCTATCGCCGTAAATGATTTGGATAATGTTGTTTAATATTATGATGTAGATGAGATATGGAAAGTATCCGATTTTAAGCTTTTGATGTAAACGATTCGCTTATTTTTGTTTGAAATGGTTATATAAGTTGGATATGGCAACCTCATGATTAAATGAGTTGCATACGTTTTTATACGACAGTGATTAAAGAGGAGACTTTCAGTCTCACTCTCGTCTAAATAAATTTTTATTATTATTGTTATAGTTTTCATTATTATTATCGCTGCAATTAATACTGTTTTTGTTCAATAATAATATTAACGATGATAATTTAATAATTCTAATATATATGGTTGTTGTGCATCAAATAATTTTTATCTCACCGACATAAAGCTATTTGACTTATCTTGCAGTAATAATAATCTTTAGAAGGAAGTAATAAATCAGATCTTTCGATCGGAAATTTTATATTATCTAATACTCAGAACCATGCTCACAGTGTATTGTAAGATGAATATTCTTCGCAGAGTTTTAATAGTCATAATTTTAAGTGAAGCTTTATTTTCTTGGCATCCTTTGGTGAGATGCATTTCATCATGATTGTTCACTTTCACCATGATGATTCACCATGGACGCAGGGATTATCCGATGTTAAGCATTACACTAATAGTTCCATGGAATCCAGAATATGAATGCAGGATAAATATCTTGCAATGTAATAATAAAATAATCGGAAAATGTCACGGCATAATGGACATTATATTAATAGAATAGTGTTTATAGTCATAATAAAAATACGGTATCTACGAAACCAAAATACAATAGAAACACTCCATCTTCATCGAACTTGGAACATGTTTCAGTGGCTCAAACTATGATCAGTTTTAATGATGGCGCGACGCCGCCAAAACCTGTTCGACAGAACCAATGAATATTTTGGAAGAATACATTTTAAATCTCATCGTGGAAGATACGAGGGGAGAATTAAATAATAATTTCTCATGATCATTCACTGTTCTGGGATCAATATCTCGTCCTAATGTGGATATCCTAAATTGTTTTTAGACCAGTCTGTTAATACCATATTCTGATACATATTGACAAACGGAATATTGTAATACTCATTTCGCTACTTAAGGTTTATTCACATTCAATTTAAAATGTGAAATTTTTAAGCCTGCAATAATTGCATCCGAAATCGAAGCTACTTACTCTTTTAGTAACTTCTATATTACATGATTCTGAGTATTAGATAATGTAAAAATTAATAATAATTTGAATGAAAAAAATTTATTTTTAGTGCTTCGCAATTGGATACAATTGGATAACAAGTTAGTTAAAATAATTCAGAAGGTTCCCAGATTCGTATTCGTATATTATTTCTTTAAAATGGATTAACAAATCTCGAAAGTGTATTAAAAAAGGAATAATAAGTCAGCTTCTTTCGGAAGGTTTGAAGCCCGCTATCTGAATATTTCTTCAGGCGCCCGAACGTCTAGCACAGTCACCGATGGTAAACATTTCCGAGACCTTCGGCCCCTGCCTTTAGAATCCGGAGTTCAAAACAAACGAAGCTACAGGGATTGAAAAGTTTTCTCCGTTTACTGAATACCTTCCGCGGTAATTAGCAGGGAGTTTTCGAATATAAATAAATAGGCTTTTCCATTCTGAAAAGCCAGTTTGACTTAACTCCCACTCCTGCCTTCTTGCGAGGAAGTCGAACATAGAACATTTTTTTACCACGCAGCTGCTTAGCCTGCCTTGTAGTAGTTTGGTAAGGGGATGTGGATCGAACCCAGATGGGGGGAAGGGGGCCTCGAGGGCATTTCTTTATTCCAGGCCGTTAGTTAGCCACGACAATGATCGATTGATTTTACGGGCACTGACGGCTCCTTAAGCTATGAGTAATCTATTAACGGATCCTTAGTTATGCGCAATTTTCACTCTGGCTGTCTTGATTGGTGGACCTCCATTGTCGTTCGGCGATCTATCAATCCACTGTCTTCTCTCTCATCTTCTTCCGCTCCTTTTTTGTCTTCCTCATACGTTCACTGAACTTTCTCCCCGCCTTCTTGCAGCACGAGAATTCGCTACATTACCCCGATCTTAATCACTTTTCTCTGCCTCGAAACGTCTTTTCTGTCCAGAATAACTGGACATTGGAGATGATTCAGTCTTCCTCTTTGTATATCCACAGCGTGTGAGATTTTTTCGAATTATGGCGATGTATTCAATAAGCAAGGATGTGATTGATGAGTAATTTCTGCGAGACGATTTCGATTTCATTCTTTTGTTTGCGATTGCGCAGATGCGTTTCGACGTAAGAAATATTGCGAATATGTGTACGTCCAAACCATTGACCATAGTAAACTCCTCGCAGAGTAAAAGTCATGATCGATTTTAGGTTATGCCCATTTCAAGTAAGGAAATGTTCGATAGATTAAAATTGATCACTATCGTAAAGTATACTGCTGGTATTTGAGATGGAAGAGTATGAGAGAGTAGCTAGTACATTTTGTTAATCACCTGCAGATGAGATAGCAAAAGGAAAAGGTTATCTTATAGTGTTGATACATCATGCTACGCACCGACAGGAAGCTTGTGTGGTATTCAAATAGATGTAGAGCGGTTTGAATTTATTAACTATTTAGCGACTAAATGCGTTAAACGGAGATTTGTACGACGAGAAAACAAAAATATGAGAGATCTAGGTGATATTAATGTTTATATTTTATTATTTCCCAGCATTAAAGCCTATCGGCGAAATTCTTGTTTATCTCAACAGCAATATTTTTAGAAATTTTCCATTTTTCTTTTCTATCTTTATACCTTGTCTGTTTATTATGTAATAATAAATTCCTGTCTTCAGTTCAACTAAACGCTTAATAACTAAACTATGCCCGATCTAACTTAGTAGCACCACTTAAGAGTCTTCAGATTAACGAATGTTATTTCCAAGATTTTATAGCCTAAATTACAAGCATTGCTACCCAAGGATCCCTTGCTATCCCTAATCTCTTCATTTATCCTTTTTGTTCCTATTATAACTTTCGATATAAACATAAGCGTATTCAAACAATAAGTTTGATCGCATTTCTTCTTTTACTTAAATATTTTGCATGATTGCTAGTATATTACATTGCAAAATATAAATTTAAATTAATACGAAATCACACGACCATAAAATCCTTCATTTGTAGTGGGCGCTATCTTTAAACTTTGATATGAAAATGAAGTACAGCATGAGGAGATAAGCCTCAAATAAGGGAATATCATCTTTTTTGCTATAAATAGCATTCAAGTTCACCATAAACTTACAGAATACAGTCACATGTATTTTCAACTACCCTTCAATGAATAATTTTCCAATGTTTTACCTTGAGCTGAAATGTGTGTTATACTATACCGCATCCAAAGTTACTTTGAAATACTTAATGTTCCGTATCTTTGTAGCTTTACTATTTCACCATTTAATTTGCTCCTCAGTCTTCCAGGAAATTAGAATTCCTTTCTCGAAATGTTTCTACCCGTCCTCCATTTTAGTTGCCATCTCATCCTTCCTTTTACCGCATCAGTTTCTCTGCCTAACTTCCTTACTTCTCCCTCCCAGCTGTCGTTCATTTACCTTCCTTCAACTTCCTTCTTTTCTTTATCCCTTTCTCTCCATCTTGCCTTCGATTCCTCGAAACTTTGTGCGTCGTTTTGACGATTAGTGGCCCGCAGGTACGAAACTTCGACGAGATGAGCTCGAATGTGGTGGGGGAGGCATTTAAGGTTGTGTATGTGTGAAGGGAAAGGTGGAGGAATGGGGGAAACATTTCCCTTCGAATTAATCAACATCTCACTTTGTCTTCCCTCCTCTCATTTCTTTTCTCCCAGTCATATCCTCTGAAGGCATGTGTTCTAAAGCTGCCTTTGATGGGCATATTATTTATATAAGTCCAAATAACATTCAAGCTATCTATGGAAGCATCCAAAGGTATAAACATTCATTTTGACTGGATTCGTAGAAATGTTGGTCATTATATACTAATTATGCGTAATCATTTAGACGAGAATGAGTATGCTGAGTTTCTAATTACGTCTGACTTATCGTCTTTTCCGAATATTTCTTAGTTCGAAAATGGCTAAATCAGTCGAAACTTGTTGCCATTATAGATTTAATTCTGTGAGTAGTAAGAGCTATGTTTTCGAATTCTTGCTCAATTCAAAAGTCGTTGTATTTATCAGCAGGTCGTTAGTGTATCTAAATTCCAACTTATTTGAGCTAAACTGATTCCAGTATTTAAAAATCTAATTGGAATATATATGTTCAATTAAATATATTTAAACAAAATTACTTTAACTAAGTAAATATATATCTATTATATTAAATTCAAATCACGCTATGAGAGATACAATTGATTAAAAAATACTGTATCCCATTTTGATAATAATTGGGCTTTTTATTGGAGATATTTCGTTCCAAAGGAGACTAAGGAAAACACTTTATATCTGAGATACCATAACTATTTTGAGCAACAAAAATTAATGAATGCATATAGATAGGTAAAATATGGCTGCGATTTCAGTGTCAGAAATGAATCTCTTTCATGATTCTCAGCTCAAAGAGATATTGTATTAATAAACTATGTTGCTAAAATTAAAATTCTACATTATCTCTCATAATAATTTGCAGCCTTCGAATAGTTTCCTTCTTTCCCATAAAATACGATTTATTCATGTACTGTTTTATTTTCTATAAATAAGAGAGAAAACGAAGTATTTTAGACAAGATTGAGAATGAGTTAGTGTTCCACTGCTATTCTCACTGTACCACAATGTATGCCCATTAAATAACTAGTAGTAAATATAATTCTCTTGGTATTCCGATCATGAGGTTGTTATTTTATTATTTCGTGCACTGGTAGATGGATGAAGTCGTAGAACGTGAGAAATGGAAGGGAAATTCCTTAGAGAAGAGACAGTGTTAGCTCAATGCCCAAGATTTAGTTTTCATCGCTTAGAAAAGCCTTGTCTATTTGAAGATCAATAAAGATGATCGCAGTACTGCGTATCACGGGCGATCCTATGTTGTTGGCGATTTTTCCTTGGCGATCTATTAAATTAATCTTTGCCGCCCTCGTGGCGACTCCTGAATCACTGCTCGAGAATTTCTCTGCGAGTCACTCGCCTACGGAAAATACCGTTACAAGAACTCGCAGCAGCGCGATGGCAGGTGGATTAAACACTGAATTACATCATCGTTAATCGGGAAGGAATTGATTTTGGAAGATTCGGCTTGCCTTTTATGCGTCCTCCTTTCTGCCGTCGGATCGTTACGAAGACCAGAGCCTATTTTGGAATCTCGGCAATTGATTTTGACGACGCTTTTTGATCGAGTCAACATGAGAGCGGAGGAAAAGAAAGGCGGAATCTTTGGTTGCTCTCTGATGGCCTGAACTCCGACAAAGTTGGTCACTAGAAGAGATTTTTTTCCTTTTGTATTATTTTAGTTTCTTATTGCTATTCATCATGCTGGCATATTATGTAGCGTATCTTTTTATACTTCATTATGTTGATTTCCGTTTATTTTTTATGCATCTCTTAGATCCGCGCTATTCCTGAATCAGCGGTATAACCTGAAAGACGAAACTCGACTGAATATCTAATTTTAATTAAGACAATTAGTGGGAGATACACTATTATGAATGAAATCTTCTCATAACGGTAGTGTTAAAAACCTGAATGAATGATGGAGTGAAATAGTTAAAGATTACTATATTCCTGCAGCGCGGATTATTTCCCTGGCAAAATTTTCTTTAGAGATTTCACTCACAAGTCAAACTAATTTTTTGGCTAATTTTTTTCACAAATTGTAGAGATAAAAAATAAGGTTAGGAGAATAAGAAACCCACTGCGCCCAGCCTCATTAATAAGATCATCGTCCATTTTAATATCTCGCGGAAATACATCGAAATGTCGTCATTTTTGTTCAGCCTTCAAATAAAACCTTGGATTAAAAGTATTTTTCCTGATTACTCGTAAAATCAAAAGCAATTTATTCCATAGAATCAGAAATTTTACATCGCTAAGCCTCTTATAGAATCATTAATATTGAACACCTGTTTTGATGAACCAAAAGCCATATCTTTATCCGTTCTCCGCTTCTTTTCCTACTAATTATATTGTAAGGCATATCTGCTTCGTCATACCACGCAATAATATATCAAAAATATTATGTGTTAACAAATGTGCGTACCTTGTAAACATTTCGTGAATGCTGGCGTCATTAAAGTTTTCATCCCAAAGTACGGCCATTCATCACATCGAGGATGAGTGAGGCGAAAAGCTAGCGTGAAATTCTTGGAACCCGCGATTTTATCAGATGCATCAAATTACCTGAGAGATGACCTCCGTGGCAGAGGCACAAAAGCCGTGACCTTGGATTCGAGTCCCGCTTCGAATTTTTCGTCTCAATGTGTTAGATTTGGAAGATTGAAAATCTCCGCTTTCCGAACTCTTAAAGCAGTTTTTTCAATTGAGTTGCATTTAGAGTTCGGATCGATTGGGAAAGTTACCTGTGTACGCGTTTGAAATGATATTTTGTCTTGCTAGACCTATTGGAAAACTTTCTAACTTTTGTGCCAAGTACAATTAGTAGCTCTTGGATTCAATAACCTATGAATATTTGGTTTTCCAAAGGTTCCTCCTCCGCATTTTAACTCATGGGCTCCTATGGAAGACTCTGAACCCTCAATGTGAATTGTTAAATTATACTTTAACTACATCAAATGAACTGAGTTGTATTGTCAACTCGCTTGATAAAAATAGATACTTCCTAATAAATTTAAGTTTAAAACGAATTATTTAAAAAGATCACGCTATTTCCTTTATGGGGGGGGGGTGCATTATTTGCTTCGTTTATTCGCAGCCCCCTTCCATGCTTCTTTTTCCTTCATTACACATTTCCCCTCTGACACATTCGTGCATCTTTGCCTTCATTCACTTTTAATCTTTAATGAACGTTTTTTTCTTTGATATATCATTCACCTTCGACCAGATTTTTCTTGGTCTTCCTACCCTTCGAACAGTTTACATTGATACAGTCATCATGGAATCACTTACTTTCTCCAAATTTGCCACAAATAAAGAAGGATCATTGCTTTTATTATTACACATACTCCCATATTAGTTATTCTACTTCCAATCATCTTTCCATACGTCCACACCAACGTAAAACATTCATTCCCACTCGTTACCCAGTCTTTACTTCTTTGTTCAAATTTTGTCCGATGATAAAGACGGATATGATTTAAATTATTCTGTAATTCATTTTAAGCCGTAGAGTGTAAATGAAAATAATGCTATACTTCGTTCAACATTATGAAAAGATCAAGTAAATCTTGTAGCCCCGTGTATTTCTTACGGGGGATGTAGAATTTTAAATAGAAAAAGGAAGTTGTTGATAATTGGTTTTGAAGACATTCAGCATGGTATAAATTGATCTCTGATAGAATAGTACGAACAGCGCGCGCCATTCTTCCAAGTATATTCCGCCAAGTATAACAGATTATTGAGCGCATCATTCAATTAAAGCGGTCTAATTAAAGCTTTTGAGTAATAATTTCCAGATAATGTACCGCTTGTAGTGCTACTATAAAGTCATTATCTACTCTCATTGTTTCCTAGCAACCTTTAACGTTTCTCTCAGCTCTTTCTTGCTTTTTCACAGTCCGTTATTTCCATGGATTTCTCTTCACTATCGACAAGAACACGCCGTAATTCCAGAAAATAAGAAATACCAAGAAACGTGAATTAGAGTTATGATATACGATTTAATTAAACTGCTCCATTCGTGGGAGACTCTCTTTTTTCGTCCTCTTTTTAGTAGCGCCGCTCCGTAAAATTGACCGGTGCTTATAAAAGTAAGCAAAGCATTCCGTTAGAATAAAAGACGGAAGGAATTTACATGGGAGCCATCCTAGGGAAGGAAAGAGTTTGCAACGAAAACTTTATAGCACGTGGTCTGGCGGGAGTTGTTTTTTAACGGCCTTGGAGGAGATTTTTAAGTAGGATGAAGATGGGTCTCCATCTTAACGGAATTTCACCTCCAAACAGTGCGCCGCGGAGAGAGAAAAAAAGAACATCGCCTCCGCTCCGAAAAATTAAGCAGTTTTGTATCCGCGGACCGGCATTCCGATCCCGCTGCCCTCTGACGTCACCAAGGGCCGGCGGCCTCTTCAGCTGATACCCTCTTCACTGCCCCCAGCACACTTTCCGAAATTCTAGGGAAGATTCAGAGGTTCGCTCCTTCCACATTCTGAGGTTTTAGAAAAACTCACTTGTTCGTTTAACTCTATGGACAACCTAATTATATAATTATATGTTATTTATCATATGATCCAATTAGGGAAGTGGTAGACAACTTACAATACCATAACAGACAGGAAAACAAATAAATTATAATATTAAATAAAGCTTAATGACAAAATACGTTTAAAATAAGTAAGACCAGGGAGGGTAATTTAAATAACTTATAGTTATTATGATGCTATTTATGATATAAATTATTGTAGACTCAGGAGAAATAGGTCATTGGAATATTCTCGTGAGAAAAAATTGTTAAATGTTTCAGGAAAATTAAAGAAAATATTTTGTTACAGCTATAATTCAATATTACATTATAAACATAGAGCAATTTTTTGCTCGTGCTATAGTTATTTTCTTATTCTAAAGCTTGTTCCTTCATGGTCATCTCAGCATATTAGCGAATTCTCCCCATCAAACTTTACATTTCCTTTGTAACCTTCATTCCGGGCTCATATTTGGTGAAGAAAGAAGATTTCTGATATTGTTGCTCTGAACCTCCAGTGATAATGAAATATTTACACCAAAAAGCAAGCTTACTCTTTGATTTATTCACATACGTAATGTGACGTTTCAGAAATTCGAATACCTCAGTAATTATGCGTCACGTCAAAATTTTCCTTTGCTTTTCATTACTCCCACCTTCAATTGCTCATACAACTGAATGTGCATGCATAATTTGAAATCTCACATGCAGTGATGGGAGGGTCAACAAAATAATTCCACTGCCGTGATAATGAGGTATGAATGAACTGAAAATGTGATGACATAGTTTAGATGCTGAACAAACCTACACTCCCACGCTCGTAGAGGGAAACAAACATTCACTCAGGCACTCGTGTGTTCGTTAACAGTGCACCATTGTCAGGGATTCCATGCGGCGAATTTAATGCATCGTTCCTGTTATGTTTAGTAACGCTTACATCACCGTCGTGGCATTTTGGTCACTTAGGGACACCAATGAAACGGTAACACGTATTTTTTTTCTGAGGGAAAAAGTGTTAAAAACGCGAAGTACTTGTGAAAGCAGAAGATGCGGAATAAGTTTTTTTAACCGTATCTTTTTTCTTATACCCCTCTCCAACTCTCTTTTCACTCCACACCCCCTTCCACTGGCCTCTTTACCTGAGCAGACTGTCTTTTTCTTTTTTTCCAGTCCCGGACCCGAATGCCCGCGGTTAATTAAGCATAATAAGTCATAGGTGTCATATTATCAGGCGGTATTTTTTTGGAGGGCCGTTTATTTTAAGAAAGATTTAGCTCTTCGTTTTCTCCTTCCGTGCGACTGGTTTTCGATTCGGAAAGTGATAGAATGGCCTAGTAATGGAGAGTTGTACGTGCGGATCGAGGACAAATTCTTTCTGCAGGAACAATTAATACATGGCAGTCGGCGTGAATCTGTAGAAATATAATTCACAGGTGATTTACTCTAATGACAATGTAGCTATGGCATTTTTATCTTTGTTTACAACAACGCCGAAACAGTTCTGAGGGCCTGTTTGCGTGTTAGAAAGAGAAAGAAATATAGGCCGGTGTCTTCTCTAATGGATTAGGAGCCGCTGATGCTCTTCTAATGAACGATTACTTTTTCCCGAGGAAAATTAATACAGTTATACTTAAGGCAATGAAAATTTAATCACAATGGACCTATGACATGCACATCATTTAAAATATTAATTACGTTTCGTTATTGATGGCTTCCGTACTTCGTTTTGGTTCTTAATTACTCGATGTTTCGTTAAGAGATTCCTTTTAGGGAAGGTTTTCATGACAGCATGCTTGTTTAGCTTTACAGAAACTTTACGATAGAGGCCCAGTGTTTCCGCCATGCATGTTAATGGGTATAATGCTGGAAAAATAGAAATAGAAAGTTGTCGGATATATCTATGGATTAAGGTTAGGCGTCTGGGCTTTCATTAGAAGATGAAGGAACTACTATTTAGTAATAAATTACGGTAACTAGATCTACCACAGTTTGTGATGATAAAGTCATCCGTACACGTTTCAAACATCCATAAGGAATCGTTAACACACCCGAAACATTTCCTGAAGACTAGGATGAACTAATTCATGTTGTTTGCTTTTCAAATTGATTCAACGTTACCACACTCTCTGTTTTTCCTGTGCCTTTCTTGATTTTGAATTTGATTACATGGGTGGACTATATGCCCAAATCTCTATCGTTGATAGGAGTATGCGTATTTTATTATGTCATACTCATTTACACGTGGATGTGTTTCATTTAGTTCTCCTCTTAAGAATGCAATTTACAAATTAGAAAGAACTTACAGATATTTATCAGGATGCTACTGAAGTATCAATCGCTGAAAGGAACACCTTTATACATCGTATAATTGTTAAATACTAATGAATTGTCTATGAAAATATTATCTGTTGTGGGATCTTATATATGATGCCGGCATGTTAGGCCTTCACATTTGCTAATTTCTGTGCTAAATCATACAAAATCAAATCAAAATCCTCTTCTCTCTTCTAAGCTTCTCCCTAAACCATTGCCTCGTAAATTAATCTACAAATGAAAACTTTCAGTCCATTCTTTCACACTGAATATCAATTTGACATCCATTATTAGATAGGAATACAATTAAAGCCGCTCAAGGTATAATTTTCAAAAGCAGCAAATTTCTTTCATTTCCAAAAAGTGAAATTCGTCCTTCTGAAATAACTTTTGTGACTTGAAAACTCTCGAGTCACGCTAGCAAAACGCAATATTTATATATTGACAATGGGCGAAATTTCTTCGCGTGATATTAGCTGAATGACAAAAGTCATCAAACAATCATAGACAAACAATATACTTTCGTCCCGCTTATTTCTTTATTTGTTTTCGTGATGAATTTTTCCTCGAGTTAATGGAAAACGCCAGTTTCAACAATTAAAGCTTGCCTGGAAATGGAATACACTAACTCTTTTTTTCTCTCATTATATAGAATCATGGACTGAATTAATTACTATTCTTTATGCTAGTCATTGTTCACGCAACTTCTCGGGTGTCTCTACCTGAGTAAGGAAATTAGCTAAGCAAATAAATGACCTTTCAGAATATAAGTAATACTATTGCTCGAGGCAGCTTACTTTCTAAAAATTATCCTATTTATTTACCTCGACACTCCTATCTGAGTCTGAATGAAATACCAAATAATAGGCAGGTCTGGTTTCTGATGTCACAGTTTAGATTTATTCGATTAAAGTCTCATTTCTGGCATTCCTGTACTTGTTTGTTAAGCCAAGATATTACTCCGTAGGTTTGCCCGTTGAGGCTGTTGCATTTATAAGCATAGCATTAAAATTTTCACCCCGTAGAAATGCTAATGAATACTTTTCTAAAGCAATTATTAGCATTTATTAATGTACAGGTTACATCAGCCATATAGTAGGATGGGATTAAATCACTTAGTGCTTCTCAAAAATTAAAGAAATGCAGGCTAAACTATCACAACCTGCTTTTAATCTCCATCATCTCATATCATTCGACATGTTACACGACTCGTTTTTTGAATTCTGTAATTAAAAGTATGATTCTAGTTCACATGTCTCTAGACTCATAGATAAGAGTCGCACATTTACGTATAAGATAACAAGTGAAGTAGATTTAAAGGAGCAGCTGTTGTACTTCCAATAAGTTATTTACATCCTACATGAAAATAATTAAATGAAAGAGTTCATATTCATAGGAAAACTAAATTAGACATTTAAAGGAATGTTCCTGGGTTTTAATCGCTTTTTTGTATTGATTATTCGTTCTTTCAAGAAGGAGGATCAAGAAACTTGCCAAAAAGTACTTGTCTTAAATCTCGGCCTATGTAACAAAAGGGGTGCATAATCTACATCTTCTAAAAAAGTAGTCTCGCTTTGAATTTATTAATTGAATTAAGCCTTTGATTATATCTTCTTTCTTCAAAAGATGATCCTCAAGAATCTGAATATCGCTCATTGATTTTTCGAAGCAATTCTTGGTAAAACGTATTGTCTTTGTCGTACCTTTTATAATTTGCGATTAAAACACTTTTCGGCAGGACCCTACACATTGCATGCTTTCTTAAGGTGAGGCCTAATTAAAGCATTGTAACGTCGCCCGCGGAAATCTTCACCGCTCCTACCATTCTCTTGACCAAGCCGAGTTTCTTATATGTTGATACCGGATGTATCAGCTGAAATGGATGTATTTCCTCTCCATTTTCCTATGAGAAATTCTAGGAGACATCTAAACATCATCGAAAAAATAGGAATTTCATTGCCGTCAACAGAATAACCGCGACGAGCCGAACTAAATGTCCTTCGTAACGATATTCACAACTAGAGCAACGGTAAATTCCTGAAAGAATGGGACGGAGAAGTTGATGGTCTGGATTCCAAGGAGAATCGAAAACAAGAATTGATCTGAGGAAACTCCTCATAAAAGACTGTCAAGAGAAATGCGGTTGAAATCCGGAAAGGACAGAAGTCAGAAAGAAAGCCTTAAGATAGCCTATGCCTTTTTATAAGTGACGAGAGTGGAGAAAGGGGAGACAACCTCACATAAAACGTCTGCAAACCGTAAAAGGTTGCATTTAATGCCCTAATAAGAAGGACGCAAGGCGCAGTGGAAGAAAAAATGCCATTTGTTAGTCCGTAAGTGCGTACCCTGTTTATTTTATCTTTTTTATGCCGCGCTCCCGATCGGAGAAGAAAAATTTCTTATTTGGCTGTCGAAGCGCGCGTCTTGGTTCTTTCCGCGATTTTCTACGGATATAGCTGATCTCGAACGTTCGTCCATGTTTTATTCAAAATATTTTGTTAACGTATTGAGCGAAGGCATCTAGCACTTATTGAGCATGCTAGTTATATAATGGTAAACTTGAATGTAATTAAACACGATGTAAAAGTTCGCATTGGCTATAGCCCATCCCACTCGTACTTTAAGGAATAAATATCTTCGTTACTCTTCTAATGAGTGATCTACTGCGCCATTTTCATTTCATCATGTGATATAGCTCCCGCTACCCTACAGTGGAGAACTAGAGAACTGTTTTCTATGTCGTTATTCGATCTGCTTTAATTTTTTACTCGATTTTTCTTTTATAAACGTGGAGAACCTTACCCAGTCCAACGCATATTATGATATTAATTCACTAGATGGTTGCAGTGAATAAAATCATATTGGCAGATTATATATTAGATTAGTAGTAACCTTCTTTTGTTTTTATGTATCGTTAATAACCCATATCACAACGATTATCTCCGAAAGTAGCAAATGTGTCAAAATCGGAATAAGTCAGAGTGTCTCATACAGAAACTCATGGATTTGGGTGTAAGGGAAGATGCCAATCTAAGTTCTAACCTATCCACTAATTAATGTTACAAATAATTGAAAATCATCTGAAACAGGTCATCTTCATCAATTTTAATACTAGAAATTTTCATTTATTTTATCTTTACTTCATCCTCTCGACACTTTCCTAACATTTTGATTTTCACTAAAAATTTATTATAAAATAGGGCCATAGAGCTACAGCAAGTAATGTTTTATGCTTAATGGGAAAACAACCGAGGACTAACAATTTATCCTGAATATATTCCGTGAAAGACATTGAGCGAGTTAAGGTTAAGTTAAAGTTAGTGAGGAAGCCTAGTTTCTACTTTTAGCTGGTTATAATAAAGGATCACGTAAAAGAAATGACATTCCTTCAATTATATACCCTATTGAATTCCCAATAATTAAATGATGAAATTACTCTTCGGTAAGCCTTGGAGCATTGTTCATTAACAACTGTAGATACATAATGCCTACTCTCATTTGGCTGTGTGATCACTTTTATTACACATTGATAAAATCAGAAAATTACATGTTTGATGTGTAATTACTTGATGTTATTGATGTGGTTTAGCAATCATTATTATGTACTCGTTTCTGACGTTTGAATTGATTCGAGCAGCTGACGCAATAAGTATCAAAGATGATTGTATAAAATTTCCCAAAGATTTACCTTCGAATTTAAACGTCTCGTATGAGTGAAAAGTGGACAAATATACCCGAGGGAGGCTTTAATTATGATAATTTGATTTAATCTACCTTCTTCCTGGTCTCGATTTATGAGCCGTTTTTCTTCTTAAGTCGTAAAGTAAGATAATTGATTCAAGGAGAAAACTGAGCCGTGCATTAAGGTACCAGTAACACACTCTTTATTAGTCTTTGTGGCCTTTGCTAACTTAAATTATTGAGAAGAATTAAGTGTAACTAAATCTTGATACAATGTCTAGAATGCTGATTACTTGGATATGCTGCTATAGCTAATCATTCTTTGTTAGTGAAATATATGTTTCAATAGAGTGATTTCAATTCATCCGTTTTCGCAAAAGAACATTTTTGAAATCCTAATTGGCGAACGATATTTACCAAAAAGTCTTGCTTTTAGTATTTAAAAGAAGGCTTGCTTGAAAAATAGGGCAGTATTGCGGTTTAATTCTTGATGATGGAATGGTAGAGAGATAGATGTATTGCTCGTTTGTTACATTACACCCCAAAGATTCCGTAGCGATATTTTCCGGAAACTTAAAATCCTTAATGATAATGTGCTAGTGACTCTCTTCAGTTTCATTTGACTGAGTAAAATTATGATTATGATAGCCAACATTCGTTGACTGGACAAGTTCGGAAAAGAAGCAGATTTACATAAAAGTAAGAATTAGTTGTGCCATTTTTGTGTGGACGACTTCGCTTCAACAATCGGTGAATTTTCGTATCATACTTAACTTATGTAGTAGATTAGACAGCTCATACCACTCATCATATGCCTTTCCATCCCTCATGTTACTGAGTTAACTAAGGTCTTCTATCTTCCTTAATCCCTTCTGATTTCCATATATCTTAAATTTTCACTACTCTCTTTATCTTCTTTTATTCTATTCTATCATCTCTTCTTGAGCCTTTCACTGATATTCTTCCAAAAAATTGCGCTTTCCGTAGTCACTTTGGTTTATATCCCAGTTGCCATTCCCATGGCAACTTCATCTATTAATATACTCCCTTTTATTGTTATCCGGAATGTTTTCTGATTTCTTCGTTCCTTATTTGTTTGTAATTCCTCTATCATTCATTATTTCACCTACTTATATTTCTGCTCTCCAGTGGTCCCAACTTCTGATTCATCGTATAAATCGGCGCATAAAATGTGGAATTTTTTTTGAATTTCATGCAATGTCATTTTAAATTTCTTGCGATCCTTTAATTAAGTTATGGTAAAAGTTCTTGGACTGTGTATTCCTTTCGATATCATGACATACATAGGCATATATAAATATTACAGCAGATATGTCGCGGTATGAAACAAATTACGCGGCATAATTCTAAGGATTCCGAATCGATGGAAAGGTTGAGCGGTCGACATGTCAGTCAGTGACCCCTCGATCCACGCCGGAGGTCTTCCTCATTGTTTCAGCGGTCCCTTCACAAGCGCCTCCATTTCCTGCAGCGATATAGGTCATCTGGAGACACCTCCGATCTGCGGACTTGATGACGCTTTGATTGTGGGATAAATCTCAAGATGCAGGAAGGAGAGGTGAGTTCATAAATGGCCTTGCCGCCTCACTCCATTGGCACTCCATCTTTCCGAGGCGGCTCTCCCTCCGTATGATCGAAAGATCCCCGAGGCCTCTTTTGGAATTATTGCGGTGGCAAAAAGTGCCGAGGTTTCTATGAATAAGAAACGCGCCATGGGTAGGAAATGAGCACGGTAATGATGGATTCTATAGGAAAATGGTGATCGTTCCTTTCTGAGCTATGAGATGTACGGACCATAAAGTGAGCGGCTTTGTTCTTGGCGGTGTTCTTCAGAAAGATCACATTGTCCAGAGAAAGATTGGTATTGCAGAGAAAGGTATGAGGATTGGATCGCTTCTTGTAGTTTTTCACTACTGATAAATGAGGCGCTTAACCTTTATTAACAAATTCTTCAAATAAGCTGAAGTGCATTTTGAGGCTCTCGGATATCCAATTAATCAGCGCGTTTGACTTGGGTAAAAGCGGTCCTAGTTTGATCCCCTGTGGGAGCCCATTTACGGATTGACCTAATGTATCGAAGCACTTTCTGTGGGGTTACCTGTCCTTCAGCTAGTTTGATTAAGTTGTTAGTTAATCTTTGCCTCATGTTTTGTCTTACATTCCACATTTTGGGAAATCTGTTTCATATATTCCAGTCTCGGTCTTCCTCTACTGTTCTTGTTCTCTATCATTCCTTCATTGGCAGTGTGAATCAATCATTCATGGCGTAGGATGCGTTCAGTCATCCTATCCTCCTCTTCTTTATTGCTACCAGATTGTTTCTTTCTTCTTTTTTTTGCATATTTATGAACGTTATGTAAGCATAAAAATATGAAGATAAAATGAAAGCGATACATTTCATTTTTACAGTAACAAGTTTCTTGTTATTTGGAATCATATTAAAGGTCGATAATCTTTAAATGTTTCCTCGAGAGCATTTGATTACCAGCCTTCATTCTGAATTTTTGCAAAACACCAATTTTCCTAAATAGACTTCCAAAATCCACCCACGGCCGCAGGGTGAACCCTAGCGGGCTACATGTAACCCGAGGGCCGTATGCTGAGCAGGCCAGCTCTAAAGTAAGATTAGAATTTTATGTTTCCGTGAGAGCCTTATTTATAATGTGATAACCATTGCTTGAGGGGATGTGCCTGCGTGAATAGTACATGTGTTTCGGGCTATGGAGATCCTCAAACACTGTGGATACATCTTGGGTAGTAATCACGTATTCCAGAGTCACTCCCCGCTGGTTCCTCCCGTTAAACTCTTACATCTACCGCCAGTCCCGCGACTAAAGACTAATTTGTTTTCCTCTCCATTCTCCTCAACTTCTCAGGAGTATTCATGTCTTGTTTTCGGTGATTTATTAGACCTAATTAAGAAACATTTCCTCAGAACTGGTTGTGATAAGAATACAACCTGCAGATACCGTAATTCTTGGCAATTTTTAAACGACGAATAGCAATTTCGATTGTTTCTCCCGTAGCAGTTATCTAATGACTATAAACTTAATTAATTAAATGAATTTCAATACTAATATATAAATGAACCATCCGTAATCCTCGGCATGAGGACGACTGAGTGTTTGGGACATCCCACCAAAAGATTTAATATTCCCTGTTCTTAATTCCCATAGTTTCTTCCCATGATTAAGTAGAAACGTGCAGTGATTCGAGTTAGGCCACCGGCGATAACCTATCCCCTTAGAGGGAATGAAAAAAACGTCGTTAGAAGGCTGGGAAAATGAAGAGGGAGTTATGAATGCAGAGAAAGCATGAGAAGACGTCAGAGATATGGCAGCAATGCGAATGGGAAGAATTTTGGCTAAGGAAGTTATGCGGGATGAGGAGTAAGGACTAAAGAAATATTACCATGGGAAAATGGCGTCTGGTGGGAGGACTCAGATGAAGTTGTAATCTGAAGGAATGTAGAGAGATGATGAAATTACATATGGAAGGAAAGATGAGGAAGTGGAGAGGTATTTTTGAGGATGCCGAATAGGGATAGCGGGAGAATCAAGAATTTTATGGCGAGACGGCATTCCGAAGGTGCCTTTTTTATTAGCAACTTTTATATTAAGTTCTTTGTTAGTCGAATAAAAGCATTGCCCATACTCACTATATATATATCTGGATAATTCTTTTATTCATATTACAATGAATAAGCGTATAATTGATATGTCCATGCGTAACTTTACGGAATGAAGCACACTGTGAAGAAATTGACCTAGAGATGTCAACTCGTTGACGATACTGCTCGTATTACAACTTTTTCTTTGGAACTTATTTTCCTTTAAGAGCACTCGATGTTAGTGATTTTCAAAGCATGTTTTCCAAAACCAAAAGCTTTTTCTCTCTTTACTATATCTTTTCCATTACATCCCATCCCTTAATTATCTATTCCTAACAATAGCCATTCATTTCTTTTTTGTCCGTTTTATTTTTTCATTATATGATCGCAATCTTCAACACTTTCCCGTTTTTTATTTTTTAGAATTATTTCTCAATGTGACGTAATAGATTCAGTGATCCTTAAAACTTCTGATGTAGAACAGGTCCCTCAATGGACAATATTTTTTAGATTTTCGTCAATAAACCTAACTTTCAGAATCATTGGTCTTAAAAAAATCAATGGGGAAAATATTTTCATTTTCGTCTCTCTAATAAATTACTAAGCTAGGTTTGCAAATTAACGTTAAGACATAATAAGTTATGATAAATCAGTGATACCCCAAAAACATCATGCGTCCCCCCTTCTAATTAGCACCAAATTCTAGTTGTCGTAAAGCACCCTCTCTTCGCGATTATCTGAATCAGAAATATATGTCTAGAGGTGTTGGTAATTTTTTTCCCTTTTCATCTTTCAATATCAATATCCGCCCCATTCAAGAGGACAAGAAAGCGAGACATCCTAAATGGAGGGCTTTTTCTCCTCTTAATCTTGGCCAGTCTCCACTCGGACATCTCGGAAATGGCTTCCACTTTTCTATTGAGACGAAGAAAAGAAACACCTCTAAGACATCCTCCCAAAGAAAGAAAATAATACGCCTCTTCCTTCCTAACATAGTGCGGCTATGAGAGATAGAGAAACCATTCCAAAGTGTAATATCTTTCACGCTGACGTGGACGTCTAACGAATCCTGGGGGATAAGTAATTCCTTTCTTTCTTTTCTGCCCACATTTTTTCAGCTTCCCTCCCCTTACCTTTGGCAGCAAAATTTTCTTTTATCTCTCTTCACAAGTTTGCTATTCCATCTCTGCCTTCCTAAAACGTAACAGAATCTGCCGAACAAAAGAATTTCAAAGAATTGCCTTTTCTTAGCCGAAATTTTATTATCAGAGTTCATACAATTTTATGAAAAATATCGGTAAATACTTTAGGGGGTACCTTGAATAGCAAAAATAATTCGTTCTAGATTCACATTCTGCATTTGGAACACATTTTTTCGTGGCTTTCCAAATCTGAATATACCGATTGAGGTAGCCAGAATACTACCACAGGGTGGTAACCATACATCAAAGTTAAGAAACTATCCGGAGTAGTGCCACTTTAATATGAAACTGTGTGAAATGCTATGAACAATGAAATTGGAATCAATTAATCGTTCTATATAAGAGTATATATAGCTAGGAAACTACAATGTACAAAAATTATAAATGATTTTGAAACAAATGAGAAAAATGTCCTTGTCTTTGCACTGAAAGAATAGAGTAGAATGAGAAATTTGTATGGAAATTAAATTAGTCATATAAATCTATACTTATAGTCTATACATTATGCGTTCACCCTCTCTAATAGATGAATCAGATATTGCGATAAATATCTAAGAAATAGGCGCTGAATCTCGTCGCTTCAAATGTTCATTCTTATTTTTTTTTAAATTTGTTACCACTTTTTATAAGATCTTAATTTTTACATGTCACCGTCCATTCATAACATATATTGTTTTATGCACCTGAATGTAATCGTGACTAAATAATAATTATTGTTATATTATATAATAAGACGTAGAAGCCAAGGTAGAAGAAGATAAAATAAATCACAATGAAATAAGTTTTCTTTTCGAGATAGAAATAAGATACTCGTCTTGATTAAACCCTTCCAATACTCCCGTACATGTCTAAGAATAGCGTCTGCATTTTCATGCGTAGTGGGATCTTCGAATAGAGCTTCTTCGATCTTTGTACCTCGTGTTTATTCAGAGTCGTAAATGCGAATGCGACAAAAGCCATCCATTCCTTCCTCCAGATGAATACCACTTATTCAGAGGGGATATATTATGGAGAGAAGTGCGTTAGATGTCCGGCACAAGATCCGGATTGATAAACAGCTCTTTATTTAAGGGTATTGACGGAACCGGTTGAGTTTTTGCAATAGTGGCCTAAGCTGTCAGCTTTGTTCGCGTGGATTCTGAATAATGCCTCTTTGACCAATCCTCTTTGTCACATTTGCAGATGCACTTTCACGGAAGGATATCCTCCATTCTGCTTCTTTCAAACCTCTCTAAGCACACGCTTTTTTTCTTCTGTGGAGGCATTAAATCCATTTACGTCGTGACAGGTTTTTGTAAAATGAAACATGTTTCGAGTTTGCAGTTATTGGATTTTGATTGATTTCCCGAGATGTCATTCTTTCAGAGGCCGTGTGAGGTGATAGAAATATCAAAGGATCGAAATCAAGCATCGTCAGCTAAATGATCTGTGTACGTCTTGAGTAGATATCTTTCGATGTTCTCAACCATGCGTGATATTTTTCATAGAGCATTTTCACTTTGGCTTTATGGAATCTTATGTATTGCGACATTCTTAATTGATAGGCATAATTCTCATTAGAGTATAAATAATCATTAATTCTCCTTTTTGACAAATAATATTTATAAAAATATTGCGTTGTAATTCCTGCATTGTAAGTACGCTTCTTGTATCCATATACATTGTATTTTTTGTGTTGTATTTTCATATCGTGGGCTTAGAATGAAAACCTCATTTTTAAAAACACAATAAAGCAAAAAGTCTTTATTGCAATTTTAGATCGAATAATTCGTATCTTAGTCAGCTGAAAGGACGTCATTTAGACTGCGCCCCGCTCAGCAGATTAATAGTTGAGATACGATTTTTCTATTTAAAAAAGGCAATAAAACATTTTTTGAGGTGCGAGACTCTCATTTCAATTCGACGATATTTGAGGAGAGGCTATGCGGGACTTACTAATTTTTAACTAGGAATAAAATAAATATGGCTGATCTATCCTTTAAAATGTTTCATTTGCACCATCAGATATAAGAAAAATGCTTTCATTGATAATTAATAACAAAAAAAATCATTCAGCTTGACTTTGCGTGAAATAGTCTACCAATCATGTGATATATAGTAATAAATTTCATATCTTCCAAGTTATCCGGCTTACCCATTCATCTCTCTCATTTTTCTAAGAATAGAAACATAGCCATAGCGTACAACGCTTCTCATGTTAATCCATTATTGAAATTTCTTACAGGTAATCCATGTTTTAGATTCGAGATATGTGTAAATCCTGCAATCCCGCAACTACAGATCGCTTAATGTGACCCCAGTCGGATCCAGAAAACTCCTAAAAGGGACAATCGAGGCAGTGCATTAGAGCGAGGTATGTTCTGAATTGCATTGTAACTTAGAAGTTTTCTATGATTTTACAAAAATAAGAAAATGTTACAAAAATTAATGAAGCTGAGTTCGTTTAAAAGCTGCTTCATTTCAAGAACGTATTAAAAGCGGGAAATATAGTCCTCTTCTAGGTTCTCCACTTGGATTTATTTTTATTATATTGAATATCATTGTATTAGACCTAAAAATTTTAATTCTATAACCGAGGTGTAGTTAACATATCACCTTAATACGACTTTTGCAACAATCTTTATCACCAACATCCTAGACTCTAGGGCGCGGAGGACAGATAGATCTCATATCGAATGAATTAATCTAATAATAATTAACCAATATCAACTATGGATTAATATAAAATAATAAGAATTAATACCCATTTATGTAGGAGAACATAAGATATAGGGACTCTAAATTGCGAAAAGATTGATGTCACCATTCTTAAAAGAGATAAATCCAAAGAGAGTTGTAACTAATCGATTTTTAAAGATCGGAATCAAAGCAGTTTAAATTGAATGTAAATATATAACATTATTGTTTATTAATTATCCGTATCTTGGCGATGCTTTATGATGATGACGCTTTTTAAAGAATCAACTATAATTATCCTCATGGTATGTGACGTGCTAGTTAAAAAATCCTATTTGATCAATTATAATCAGTTTTGATCCTTCTAACACTTTTTTTCTAACAGAAAACTGAACGATATCGAAATTTTTATAAGCTTTTACCATTTTGACGACGAATAAATAAAACTTGTTTTGGCGTACCTCATGCAAAAGTATTACGAGTGAGGTTAAAAGAGTTTCATAGAAGGTCGGTAATCCGCGGCTCTCTTTCTCCTTTCGAGGAATTGGCCGGACATTCACCGGCATATTCGGCGATTGGAGAGTTTTCGAACTTCTTACGTTTATCTTCCTGGGTTATTGTTTACATCTCCCAATGATCTAGCCGGTACTACCATCACCTATCCTAGGAAATAGTAAGACATCCATCTTCAACCTAAGTGGATGGAAATAATGCATCGTAGTCGACAAGGGCCATCGCTACCCCCGTTTCGTATTAGCCAAATTAATGAACGGAAAATTACGGAGCGTTTCCTTGATGCATCAGCCCTTACAAAAGAAGGAAATAAAGGATCCCTTTGGGAGATGATAATGCATAGCCGCCGCCTCGTTGGCTCCAAATGGGTCGCCGTGTCGCAACGGAGAGTCTGTCACAAAAGAAGCGCATCTCTCCTAGAGAAGGGCAGTGCTTTTCAGTCGGACGATAAATGTACGGAGGAAAAAAGGATCCAGCGCCCATTCATTTGGGCTCGAAGGAAGGTCATGGGGAAGCGTTGTTGAAACAACTCGGTCGGAAGCTTTGTGTTTCCCTCCGAATTAAAGGCGCCAGTGTAGTTTGATTGAAAAAGGATTTTGTGCTTATTGAGACGGATTTATAAAGATGGAAATTAATCTGTTTCTGCCACATCAAGTTCACCAACTGAAATTTTTGATTTTTCTTTCGGCAGAGAATAGAGGGAAAGTTATCTTTCATTTTCCTTTTTTCTCAGTTCTGTTTATGGCTGTGATAGTAATTGAGGAGGCAAGAGTGATTCAGATAAATGGCTTCACCCTGGTCTCTCCTTTGAATTCGCTTGAAATGAATTCACTTTGATCACTCCTAATTGAATTTTACGAAAAGTATACTCGGCTATATCAGCTTTCAATTCGAGTAACCTAAATATATTATTCATTGCCGATAAAACTGTAATACTTAACTTACATTTTATTCAAAATTGTTACGGAAAGTGTTGGGTAAACTACCTCACTCCCCATCTTGTCTCATCATCAAAATGTTCTGCCTTACTGTAGGTTAATATGTCTTAATATTCCCTTTCTAATGCTCTTCCTTTCGTTTCTTGGAACTTGCCCCACCTTTTATAACTTTGCTTTGTCTTTTTGCTTTGCTTTCCCTTCTGCATTTCTCCTTGAATTCTACCGTCATTGACTGTAGTAAACTACTTTCCCACTATCTCAAGTGTTTTTAGTTAATAGTAGAAGGGATTGGGATATGAACATCCTTTATGCTGGAGGAGGCTCTTTGGTCATGAGAATGTTAATATAATTAATTTAGAGCTGTCACTCTATTTCGTAGATGTGATGTCCTAGTATTTGTCCTCTGAAAGGGTGAATTAATTAGGCAAAGAACTCTTTTATATCTAAATGTATACGTAAACTTGTTACAGCGTCGATGAGTAAGAGATGTTCAATAATGTGATTCGGATTGTCTATGAAAACGTCTCTTTTAGTTCCTTTTTGCTAATTTATGGGATTGTTTCTGGGTAGCCAGTTGAGTTTATCTAGTGCTACAAGGAAATTTCTTTGAAATAGCTTAGAATAGAAGTACGATCTGAAACGATCAAATAGAAGCTTGTATTGTGAACTTACAAACTATCATCTCTGAAAATCTCTTGAAAGTATCGATTTTCTTCAGCAGAGTTGAGGGACGAATCAAGAATGATCCTTCGAGTTCAGCAATTCAATTATCTTTTATAGGTAAGAAGAGAAATAGCATTGGTACCCTTTGTGAACGTGGTTTGAAGACGCCATAGCTTCTTCTTTCGTATCCCTTCACATTATGCGGAGGGACAGTTCGAACTCACCGCATGGGCGGTTGAGCCGTCCTTCTTGAAAAGGGATGCAAATCAGAAATCTGTTTGAAATGCAAATCAACCTTCGACGAAAATAATTCGGAAGGTAAACATTTGGTGGCTCAAAATGAATGTCTTTTTATCAAGTGTCTTACGTCCTTAATCAGTTATACGATTCATCCCATCATAATCCCATCAAATTTGATGCTTGGAAGTTTAAATGGATCTCAAGCGATACATATTTCTACGCTATATAATCATAGAATTATCAGGGACGGACTAAATATGTAAACATCTTCATATTAATCATATTTAGGACATCATCAGATACAGTGGGTAACGTTATAAAGCAGTTTGATTGGAGAATCACATCATCACGAAATACTTAATGCGTATCATCTCTTCGATTAAATGTGAGAGATTCCGTTGGAACACAAGATGATGAAGACTCTGTCTGGGACTCTTTGAATAAAACATCTTGTTTCGCCGATGAAGCAGGTCTTAGTTTGATTTCTGGCACGTGTATTCACGTTTATCCTGCTAATTTACATAATTTCGGAGGAGGTAGAGGTCTAAATCCTATTTGAATCAAATTTATTATAAACTTAGTTATCGAAGAAAGTAATCGTACACCTGTAGAGGATGTGGAGGAATGTTGAGTTGATGGTTGTTTAAGATTAATGTTTTATTTTTTTTTCGTCTGATACCTTGAAATCAGTGCTAGTGAAATATATCGAGGGATAACTTCAAGTCTGTGTTTATATAGATGTGAAGAATTGTTTTTGGGTTAGTTCTTGTATTGCTGCAATGTTTTCATTATTACGCTTAATATTCATTTAAAAAAGTAATTTCTAATCAAAGTAAGCAACTACAATGCAGATACTCTAAATTGCTAGGTTATGCTCTAATTATTTTATCTTCACTGAGTCAATGTATGTAAAATTCTAACTTAAGACGCGACTTTAATTTTTTAATTTCATAACGGGTGATATTTTACGCTAATCGAATGCCGATAATGATATTTTAAGTAAATCCTTTATCAAAAAGTCTACCTAAGTTAATTAATTCAGGATGACGGATGCGCAATAGAATTTGATTATTTTTACAAAACTTTTATCACCCGCCAAATCGTCAATCAAATGCTTTTGATTAAATGAAACATGAAATTTGGTAAAAAAAATTGGTGGAAAAAATAAACGACTTTACTTTTTTAATACGTGATAAGGACATTCATTCGATTAACAGCTCCGTAGTACCTCAATGACTTTTTCAAACTTCGTAAAAATCGTATAATCAAGGACCTTATTCGTGTTTTTACGTAGCAATGTATTTTATTTAAACGTTCGAGGAACGTTTATAAAAAATACATTGTTTTCATATTTTAAACCATCGTAGAGCTTCACAAAATTCACATTTTAATTGAATCTGATATATTTCTAAGATTCTAATGTGTGAGGTTTAATCCAGATTCCATCGCCGACCCATAAGAAATAATTAATACTGAAAAGATCCTCTCTACGGAGCGTCTTGTATTTTAATTGAAGGAGTAAACACAGATTGTTCAATCCTTCATATCTGATTGGTACATGCAGCCCCTGCTCACACCGAATGCGATTGGCAAGTTATATATATTTACTTATTTATTATTTTTAAACTATGGCTTTGAAATAAAAGACAAATGGTAATTATCCTCAAGAATAGCATCGTGTCAAAGTCATGTTGTTCTGATTGATTTATATAACATATCCTGACAATTTCTCACTTATTCAGCAATGGAATCAAGCCTTGTTGTATCCTCCTACACCTTAGGGATTATCGGTTTAAACAGCCGCGCCTAAGTGGTATTTCAACCACATTCAGGTGCATAATTTTGATCAAATCCTATTTCCGTCCTGTTTGGTCCACCGCCAGGGACCCAGTTCCTCCAGCGATTGCGTCCTTCCCATCTTCCCCCTCACCACTGGTAAATACACCCCCGTTACTGTCATTGCGACATCTGCCGTCACCCTCGTAATGGGAGCTCCACGACCCTACAGCGATGCAGACAATAGCGAGAAGATTTGGGAGGAAGGAGTGAGATGCGGCCAGGAGATGTCTCGTTCGCCCTAATGCGGAAATGAAAGGGATTAAGGATATGGAGGTCCAGCGTCCAACTCATCATCTAAGCCGTGCATGCAAGCGCCTCTTTCTTCCTCCCCTTACGGACTGGATTTAAGAGTACATCTGTCGCCAAGGGTATCTTTTTCACGGTGGAAGGAAACATTTTGCGATTATCGAGTGATTGGACGGTCGAGGGAGGTCACTGTTTGTTTACAATGACGTTTATTTATTCGATATTTTCCCTTCCTTACCCCCTTCACCCTTGGAGAATTTACTTTTTAGAAAATGATAGCGGATCAGTTGAATATCTTCCCTCAAAGTCACACCTTCAAATATCGATTTTATCAATTTAATATTTTTCGACCTTTATTGATGGAAGTGCTTCAAGATCAATTTTGAGATGAGCAAATTATCTACATTTCCCTATTCTCCATTATAAACACTTCATTTTCAATGCAGACCAGAATTGTTATGAAATATATTTATATTTTGCTTATCTAGTCATGCTTTTCTAAAATTAAAGATAGATCATTCATTTAAAATATATTATTTAGTATAATTAAGTAATTTCAGCGATACGTAATAGAACTTATCCATGTTCAAATGAAATGAAATGTCATTCCTTTTCTGAGGATGGCATAGAAGCGCCAAAACCGGGTAAGTGACGTTTTATTCTTTTATTTATTCTGCTAATATAAAAATCAAACCATATTAAAATTTGGTTTTCTTGAGAATTCTAACAAGCTTATTTAACTAGCCTTAAAATTGGGGGGTTAGTTACGTATATCGAATGCATTTCTCAAATTCTAAGATTTATTCCCTTACGCTAGTTAAGAATAAGATTTCTGTCCTGTGTGTTGTTAATTAGTATTTTTTTAGTATTAAGCTTGACTATACTTATAGAATGCCGAAAAATTAAGTCAATTTTATTAAATATAAACTTATTTCTTCCTGTCGAAATATAATCGGTCCTGTCGAAACCGATTCATCCCAAACAAACCATTACTTTATTAGGATATTTATTTTTTACTTTATTTACGTACTGATACTTTATTTATTACGATATACACATTGATTCTTTCGTGAGTAAATTATATCGATTTCTATTAAAATTTAGATGTAAATTAAACTTTTTCCCTTCGATTTAAGTGATGCTGCAAAAATGGAGACAGGAAGTTCTTTCGGGGGAAATTGATCATGATGATATATAAATTATAATAATGAATGAAGCAAGTGCTACATTTATTTTAATAAAATCCGTTATACTGAATGGTTGTACACACGACAATATTTATGAGCACGCGGTTCAATTAATGACAATAATGCATATAAATCCAAACAACTTTTTCGACATCGGTCGTTAATTTTTATTTTCTTTCGGAACTCTTTCGAAGCCATTTCAACTCGGGAATAAACGGCCCCACAAAAAGAGGAATCAGAGGGTAATTAGCGGTATTTTTGTCTTTAAATTTTAGGGCACCATTTTGTGATTTACGTCTTAATTTCTTTTGAAGGCATGCGACCATAACGACCGGGGCGGAAGAAGGGACCGCAGGGGTCAAATCGTAAGGAGAGGAATTAAAACTGCCCTCGGAAAATTTTTTGTAACCCCATTAAGAGCACGTGTGATGTCTCACGGATTTGCTGTCCGTCCTGGAAACGTACGAAGGAGCACTTTTAATTGCTTTTCCATACCACGGCAAGATAGATGTTCGGGATTATTTATTTCGCCGAAGGACTTGTACAAACGAAGGGCTATAAAATGCCTCGTTTTCTTCCGTAATAATTAGCGACGAGAGGAAACTGCTTGTATTCCAAATCCCACGACTGACGAAAAAAAGATCCTCGAGTTTCACTTTATGCAATCCAAAGCTGGTGTTTTCTAAGCAAGGCGTTCGAACAGTTCGGGACTACCCTTTTCAGGTATTTCAGGCATTTCCGAATCTCCTTGATGAATGAGCCGAAAGAAGTTGTAAAAATGGCCCTTTTGTACTTATTTATGGGCAATAAATACCATTTAACTGAAACGGCAACGTTAAGATTGAGATGATTTCATTAACGAGATTTAAGGAATCGAAAATATTTTAGTTGGGCTACGGCGTAGAGATCTTTCCCTTAGCTTTTTATTTGCAGTTTTAAATACGGAGTTCTTAAGAGTAGTCTTTTTTCAATTATATACTAATCAGTAAATACAATATTATTTCTTAATGAAAAATGCGGTCCACGAAGCGAAAAACTTCGTTAAATTTCTGCATTGGTAATTTAATGTTAATTTCTTCACATTTGATGGTAATGAATAGCTTATATTGATATAACCAGAATTATGTCCGATAATTACCCATATTTAATTCTATATATTTTTATCGGCCTACGAATGAAATTAACGCAAAGATTTTATTGCCAGCTTGTGTGTATTTGTATGTAGAATCACTGCACGAATATATGCAATATTGTCATCGATAAAAGTAAAGAATATACTATCTTCCTGATGTTGACTTTTCTTCGAAAAATCTTTCCGATTTGTTTTTTTTTCTAAAAAATGCGTATAGGAGTATTATCAATTGCATGATGTGCATGTGTTTGCTGGCATTAATGTTTTTACAATGACATTTGTGATATCCCTTCTTTACACTTTCTATGATCATATTTCCAGTCATGATATCATGGAGAATCATGCATAAATACCTTTTATAACATAAATCCTGAATGCAATGGCTATTTTCAGTTATCATAATGGCTATAATTCATTTTCTCACCGGTTCAGTCATATCGATATATTTTACTTGATAATTAGAGACTCAAGATTTCATTCAAACGGAATTAGTAATGATTTTTACTAATAATAGGAAGTATATAATAAAGTATAATTCTTCTTTCACGTTTGAATCAACTCTGAAACGAACATGGATGAAATTCTTACCTATCGAACCTTCGCCAAATTCACAGTAATAAAAGACCTCTTGAGCGCAGTTAGGATGTCTCGTGCTTTAGAGAGAACGTATTACTTCCACCGCTCCTTCCTTTTGTAGACATGAAATTTGTAGAGCCGATTCCATTCCATTGAGCCATTCTACGCCGAAATGGAGTTCCCTTTTCTTCCCTCTCTTTTCTTCCAAAGCTTTTCCTCTCGCCCATTCAAGATTTCGCTTTAATTACAATCTTTATCCTCCGCTATCGTCTTGCTCACCCCTTCCCCTGTCCTATTCACCATCAATACTCCATTTTCTTCTTTCTTTCTCCCATATTTCTCCTTCCTCCCCTTCAGTTCGTCTCACGCCCTTTTGTGGGGGTTAAAAGGCCCCGGCAAATCCGACTTCCCCCTCACGGAGACATTAACTTTTATATGACCAAACACATCACTGGCGGACATGTCCGGCGGAGGATTTTTGTCAGGCGAAAGAAAGATTATCTTTATGAATCTCGCAAGTACTTACGAACGAGCAGAGAGCAAATGTTCTCGGGGATCGCGGAGAAAACCAACTAACGAGAGGATGACGAAGAATAAACTCTGGGGGTTGATTGCCGTGAGTGTTATTGGTGCAGATTTCCGACGGATGGAGAATCTGGAAGCGGATTCTTTCTCCGTACCATTTTCTTCGCGTGGACTTTGTTTTTATTAAAAATATTTCTCGCTTTAAGCGGAGGAGCCAAAAATGTATTTGCTGATACACACCGTCTTCGGCACGGTAGGCTAAGAGTCCTCCCAAGGCGTTTTTTTTAAGTCGGGAGAAAAATTTCTGCATTCCATTCCTGCAAACGAAGAATGCTGTGGTGCTCAATGGGAGGTGTAAGCGTATAAGTGATTGAAATTTTTCCGATTCTCCGAAGTGGGTGGAATTTTCTTTTTGTATGGTTCTAGTTTCAGCATATACCAACCACATCTTGCCATTTTAAACGTAACTTGCGAATCCCTGCCACTGCTCGGCTCATACAGCTTCCAGGATGACGGGATGGAAAATTAAAAACGCAAATTCTTGTAGAAGAAATTATAAAAGATATCTAATTCGGAAGAGCCCTTATCTTGGAATAAAACGAACGATTGGTTATTATTTAATTAAGTGTGAAAGTCTGCCGGATTACATGTAATATATTTTCCTCGTTATTAAATTTAAGGTATTTAATAATGCAAATTAACTATCTATGAATAATAGTGTTATTATTAGTATATATTATATCATATTTTGTTAATTATCAAGCTGTGGTGTCCGAGTGGTTAAGGAGTTGGACTTGAAATCCAATGGGCAACGCCCGCGCAGGTTCGAATCCTGTCCGCAGCGTTCATTTTTGAATTAAATTAGGCCGGGTAAAATATTCTTTGTATTCAACTCTATAGTAATAATTTTTCAATTCCAACTGCCTAGTAGTCTACTAGCAAGGCGTGGTACTAATAACAGTCGAAGTTCCAATATCTAAATTTTTCGTTACGCCGAAAGATATCGACTCAAAATGCGTGAAAACGTAAGATATCAGCTTAACAAATTCATTTATACAAAGCTACCCGAGATTGTAAAATATTGGAGAAAAATCATTAGAACGAAATTTTCTACTCCTCCTTTTAATATTTTTTAAAATTCTTCTCAAAGTAATCGATTTGTGAAATAAAATAAGGGTACTTTACATAAACTCCGTCAATTAATTTGTAATTTAAATCTAAGGGCTGATATCTCCACGGCGCTGAGCAAATGCACTCGAAAATGACTGCAGTGATTAAATAGCGGTTCTTTTATGCATCGCAGTCATAAAGTCTCATCGGAAAAGGAGCAGAGACAAAAAGATTGGAGAAAATAAAAGGAACTTTAGATTGAAGAGGATTGAAGCAGGGTCAGCTACGACCACGTTGACCCATTTCCATTGCATTCAAATGAGCGAACAAACGCAGCCAATCAAGCGTCTTCAACACATTCTGTCTTTCGCACTCTGGATCATAATGGCTGACTCAGTCCTGTCCTCGAATTTACTGCTAAAAATCACATTTTCCCTTAATAGCTTTTGATAAAGCGGAGACAGCTCCCACTTAGGATTCTCGCACTGCTAGCATTCCCTTGTCCACACCTATTCTCTGATTCTTCACCTCCTCTTTCCTCCCTCTTTCTGGAGATTTCTCTCCCTCATCGACTCTTCTCACAGTCCTTAGCTGCGCTCTCTTCCGATACGGAGCTCTGAAATCTCATCGAAAAGCGATTTCTAGAATTCTCCGTTTGCCAAAAACATAATTTCCTGTTATCCTCACTGAATCTTTTCCCTGAAACTCTGAATGTATTTTTAGATTGAGAAGCCTAAAATTATAAATAAATGTGCCGAATTGCTCTTCAGTGAATTCTATGTCTGTAAATTTTTTAATGTTACTAGTGTATTCTTCCGTCAAAAAATGACGCAGTTGAATTCAATTCATAACAGATATACTTTAGGTAATAGAAATATATAGGCTTATCTTTCTCCTATTTTTGTACGAGAGTCGAATTCAACAAGAGCCTTAAAAATATCGGCGTATAATATTCCATTAGACTTCTAAGGAATCTCTAAATTTCACATTTCTATCACGTCTGGAAGTGTTTGCCATTAATTTTCAAAAATTACTCCCATATATTTCTTAAGGGAGTTATTGACGTCGGGTAAATAAATATATAAATCTATTTTTTCCTATTAAATAGAAAAGTTTCATAATTTAGGAGGAGACGTTTCGTAAGTTTGGGCAGTGAAAATTTAATTGCATATCGGGTTTAAATAATTAAGAGTTATTCCTGATATTTATGCAGATATGCGATCAGAGGAAACGGTTAAGGTTAACGGTTAACGGAGAAATATAAAAAATGATGATAATTTATAACCCTATTATGTTAAAGAATCATTTATTGTAATAAGTTTACAATAAACGTTTAGATACTTGTACAAAACCACTTATATGATTTATTAAGCTGAAATAACTTGACGAAGTGCTCCTTCAAGTAATTAAGATACAAAATGAGGATCCTTTGAGAGAGAGATTGCGAACATTGACATTATAACATTTTATTTAATGACTTCGTTTAATATAACCATAAAGTTTTGCTTATTCATATTATTTCTGTAACTACCTTCGCCTATTCGCATTCACAATTTGATGATTGCTTCTAAATTCGTTTCTTTACTATCACCATCTTTCGTTTCCTTTTGAAGACCGCTTAAATATACCCTTCTATAAAACTTATCGTTGCACCGTAAATAGAGATTTATTCGATAATAGATAACTCAAAAAAATGAGTTATGTACATGAAAATTTCCACAAATAGCAAACCACTCCTAATGTAGGAAATCCAAACGTACTTAAAAATAAAATAGACGCGAGAACAATCGAATTATAAGTATTAATACGAGGTATTCAAATTGAATAAAATAGATTATGAGTAAATGCGTAAATGAAACAGTTAAATACTTAATCGACAATACACAGCGAATTAGAAATATGTTTACTTAATGGGAAATAACAACGGAGATATGCTGTGTATTCTACGGAAGAAATAAATGTAGGTGTATAAGAGCTGAGAGGGGATACAGAAGTGAAGAAAAGACGTCGAAAGAGGATAGAGGGAGAAAGAAGGCAGAGAAATAAAGTGGAAGGGAGAAGTGGCAGTCCTTTCTGGAGCAGTCATTCTTCCTGAGAGGAAACAATTGAGCGAGAAGGCGGGGCTGGCGCTCTTTAGGACCCTTCCAGATCGATCCCATGGCCTCTCGCGTGGAGAGCGAAATCGGGTCAGCGAGGAGGGATAGAACGACAAAGAGCTGGTAATGAGTGTCGGAAGAGAATCATCTTCCATTGTGAGACAATTCGGTTTCATTGTCAGCGCCCTTCTGTAATGCCTCCAAGAAAGCGGGGGGCAAGGGGAAATGGAGGAGGAGGGAGGAGGACTTATGCTGTATTGATTATCCATTGGTTAACAGCTACGTGCCCTTGTTTGCGACGCCTGTCTCAGCGAAAGATACTGCCAAGACTCAAGGATATATGGAGTGAAATCTTCGATTCTTTTCTCGCTGCGCTGACGTAGATTTATTATTGCGACCGACGTGATAGGTTAATCCTGAGGCCTTGATAGCTCAATAGACGCTTGCAAATGGACCGCATGCGGACAGGGAAACATTTTAGTGCGGATTTTCACTCTTAATTTAAAGCTTTTCTTAAAGATTTTGATAAAATAAATAAAACATTGGATATAGCTTTAAAACTTCAATATCGTTATTCTAATCTCAAAGGCTTCTTATTCAATGAGTTCCAAATGAGTTATTTAAGTCTTTATAAATAACTCAAAGAGTCTATCTGAACAATGATATGGATGTGTTAAGGCTTTCGAATCTAAATAAGTACGTTTAAAATTTAATTTTTGGTTACAGTGAGGAAATGTAAGAAATTAATACTACTTGGGGAGTAGGTACGCACAATTTAGTGTTTATTTTACTATATATTTGTTTTGATTAGATGTCCATAATACATTATGCAGGTTAATCAGAAGAGCTTTCCATTTTTACGCATAACAGTGGACTGATCTTTGATTACATTAAAGTAGTAGGAACACCTATGACCAGGAAAATATTTCTCGTATTATCTTTTAGTATAGTTTATGATAAATATTTATACATATATATTAAACACCAGGCATAAACTATGGCTTAGTACGTGAGCAAGAATTTCGGCAAGAAAACATCTTGCAGTTGCTCTTAAACGGAAAATTTTCATTAAAACATTTCAAATAGTAAAGCTATGAGTGCATCATTTTTATCTCTGTGCATAGGAAATTATGTATTTTCCTACTTCTCTAATAAACCTTTTCGATTAAATGAGAGCAATTTCCTGCATATGAAATTCTATAAAGGTTAATCTGCCTATTTAAAATTCGATAGAATTATGGTATTCGTAGATTAAAATATAGAAAAAATCAATATTTCTAACAGTTTACTTAAAATGCGTTTAATTCTTCTCCATTAAGGTTATCAAGATAAAGCTAAGGTTGTGACTCACATTCTTAATGCAGGTTTATCTTTGCAGTTGTAATACGACCAACTCCAGCTATTTAAAATTTTAATTAAAAAATAGAAATTTGGCTCATGTTCTTGTTTTTAATGAAGTAAATTCCCGAATGCGTTTTCTACTGCTAATATTTTATCATTCAAGAGTCATCTTCTCTAGTATGCTTTTAGTAAAATAGCATCGTACTTGCACTCTATGGAGATATAAAAGGATAGAAATAAAGTAACCATTAAAGTACTTATGAGAATCTTCTAGTGGAAGGAAACGAAAAGAAATTAAGAAGTCAAATTGACTTAGAAGATAAGGCAAAAATGGAATAGCTAAGATATAATTCTGCTCCATAAGGAAAATAGAAGCAGTTAGATGGAAAGAAAGATACGTTTTTAAGTTACTAAGAGATAGAATCTCGGAAATGGAGAGCGGAGTGATTCAAGGAGTAACAAAAATATTAGTTAAGATTCATTTCTTGAGATAAGTTATCCGTTTGGAGATTCACCTGCTAAGCTGTTTATGACGTTTGGTGATAATTAATCCATGTCCGTCTTACGTGCAGACCTGCACAAAAAACTAAATATGGTGTACATATTGCAATTCATCCCTCTAAACCATGATGTATTAGGCAAAGGAACTAAAAAATAGGAAAAGCTTTTATTAATATCTCTTTGATAGAGTTATGAGGAAAAATTTTTCCTACTATGATAATTTTGATGGAAAGAATTTGAGCAAGCAAGATGAGATGTTTTGTATTAATATTTTCTCTTAGTTTGAGCCAATCCATATATTTTGTAATTAAAAATCTTGAGGAATATCTGTTACGCTAGGAATATCTCACTAAATATGCAAGACAATTCCTTGTTTTTATTGCATGCAATAAATGACTTCAGTGCCCTTTACCAGCGTTATGATCAGCCTTATGTCTTTATGACAATCGTCTTAGCTCAATGAATTTTGTACTTTAATCTCTAAGAGAAACTCATCCGGTTTCTTGCGATAGAAAAATCGATACATGAAGCTTTTACGTGGGATATTGGGCATTGCCTGTTATATAATATAAAGGACTAAATTTTTATTTAATAGCAGCAAGTGTTGGTAATGCTGTATTAGCAAATAAGCATTGAGATTTTTATGTGTGAAAGGTGTTCGCGGCAAGATTAAGGAACACTTCAGAAAAGGGCGGAGCGCACATTGGGTAGTAACATTATGGGAGAGAATTTTCTAAGAAATTGCGATATACCGTAAGAAACCACATAAAACACGAACCATTACTACTCAATGAAAGAAATATCTTTAAGTAATAATCGGTAACTAAGTATTTCTGTTTTTTGTGATTTCCTTTAATTTTCTTCAAAAAAACCGAACGTTTATCGTCCAGCAAAAGTTGTTCGATATATTGCACTGAATGTTTTAATGTCGTATAATTTGCCTTGTCATTGAAATTTTGGTCGACCGTTTGAGTATTTACTACCTTCATTTCTACTACCTCACCTTTTATATTGCTTATGATAGTGCCAAATGAAGCCGAACTATATAGAAAATAGTTTTTTGAGAGAAAATTCTCTAAACGGTTGAGAAAATGTTGATTTTAACAGCATATATTATATCGACATATTGGAAGGGGGTTTTAGTTGCTCAAAAGAGGAAAGAAATGAGTGTGAGCAATTTTAACGCTGTAAGTGCTTCCCCATTTGGTCATTGCGGCCCTAGATTTGATCCAGACTGAAATTAAATTTGTTAAAATGAATAGGCAGCAGGAAAGACTATCGACTGATATAAAGAACTGATATCGAAATCAGTCAATGATAAGACTGTGAAAAATAACTATTCAAATAATTTTAAAAATTGCATTTAATTCTTTGGAATAAAGAAACAAAACTTAACCAGTTCCAAAGAGTATCATTATATTTATATTATTCTCTGTGGAAGTAGTCATGTTTTATTTCTTCAAAAATTTAAACATGGATAAGTTTCACCTCATATCGGCATTAATTAATTTGATTCTTTGGAGCTGGTCTATTTTTCGTCCCTATCATTATAGAGGGAATTTTCTTTTGGACGGATAGAAGCGCTATCAGAGGTCTGCTGGAATGCCATAAACTTTTCAAAAGATTGACAATATTGTGGACTTTTAGAAAATATCTACACATTATACTCAAGAAAAAACTACAGTTTTCCATCCTGTTCCATCTAATTATGATACCAAATTTCTAGTAGTTCATACTCTTCAAACTGTTTTAATGACGAGAGATGAAAACTCGACACACGAGTCTGAGCATTATTTAGGCATCGAAAATTAGTTTCTCCGTCTTTTTATAAGTATTTTTCAAAGCTCTTCCTTTCGGAGAGTCGGAAGAAAAGACAAGGTGGGGGTGGCAAAATAAAACATTCATGCCACAAAACTCAGTACTCAGACGCAATTATTCCTCTCCACGATCATTAAAACGGCGCATCAGGATAATGGAGTCCTCGGAAAATGAATTTGACGATTGTAATGAAAGCAGGTCCATCCAGAGACTCGCTATTTACGTTAAAATTCCTCCGGAGAAAAAAGGAACGGAGAGTCCTTTCTCTTTGCTTTGATTACATTCTCAGAAAACTAAATAGATTGGCCATCCTCTGAAACACTCCCCCAACCCTTGCCTTTTCCACCGAGGGAGAGTTATAAAAGAGGGAGAGGTCGTTCTTGCGATACAACGCGGCCTCACCCTCTGGACATCGTAAGAGTAATTACATAGGATTCCCCGGTCTGTGGAGGAGGCGGCATTACCGCTGCTTTGCCCCTGTGTGTTTTCTGCGTCTGTTCCTCTCTGCCTGTGTATTCAAAGTTGCCAGAAATCTTTCCTTTGAAAATGGCGCTGAATGGGTGGGGTGAGACAGAGGGAATGGCTCCAGGGTGGACGGAAGGAACCCTGGTCATTTCAGCGTATCCTTCAAGGGGGAGCATTGAAGGGGTGGTGGTCCCCGGGAAAGATGAAGACGGACCCCATCCGGAATTATTTCCACAAATATATTCTCCTTTTCCCGGTTCTCTTTCAAAATTTCCAACTTCTGAAGTTTTTCCCAGAGTTGCGCGCTTTTTCCTGTCGTTTTTTCCCTTTCTCGCGAATTAAAAGGAAAAATTCCGTAAAGAGGCATCTTCCCTTTGATCTGGCCGGGGCCAGTGTAGTCTAATTGAGACGAAATTCGTTATATTTTCATATAATGACGCGGAGTGCAGAATGGCTACCTTTTGTGCCTTTGAAACGTCCTCGTCGCGGGCGATGTACGAATTTGCGGTGTTGGGCGGCGAAGTAATGCCATCCGAAGAAACTTGTTAGACAAAACTTTTCTTTTTTGGTGTTTACGGAGGGAGGGACTCTTCATTTGCTCACGTTTCGCTGCAACATTTTGCGTATTTTGGATTAGCAACGAATGAGGAAAATGGGACTTGAAGATATTATTTCTCGGCGATCACAAAAAGTTGCGTATAATTGAAGCTCGCTGAATTCCTTTGAGATGGATACATTTAATTCAAAATTACCCTCTTACTTTACGTAATTTCAGTCATAAATAGCTTCGAAATGAAGGACCCTAGAAACTTCTGACTACTTTATAATTTTTAAGAATCTTAAGATGTACAGTAGGGAGTGTGTTTCGTAATTATCATATTTTATAATTCAGTGAAAGAAAATACTAAGATAGAAAGAGCCGGTATATTGCCAGTCTTTCCTTGGAGAAACTTATTTCCTTCTCAAAGAGATTCTTTCGTTCTTCTGGTCATTTACAGATAATTTTACATTTACAAGTAAAACGAATAAAACATTTCTCTTAAGAAGATGACGAGCATATTTGTCTAAAAATATCTGAGCTCAATTTCGTACGAGAAAGAAATTATCAGTCTTTCTCACGATTTCTGCAATCTCTAGGTTCGTTAATCACACCATTACACTAATCAAAAATGTGTTAATTTATCCGTTTACCAACCTTGTTTTCGTTCAAACCATTTATTATCTTTTTTCCAAAATCAATCCACCCATTTTTCTTCATTACTTGTAGTCTTTGAACATCAATAAAATTTTGAAGTCAGAAAATAAATTATTTTGAAAGTCCTTCACTTCCATTATGCAAAAATTTTATCGGAAAATCTTGACATTCTTGAGTCTTAATTACAAATTAAATGAGAATTTTGATGCTTGAAATTATTTGCATTGTCATATTTTTGTCGCATACTATTAATCTAAAATAATTTTATGTAACCTTAGTAAATATTTATGACTGTTGCTTCAAATATTTCTTTCAAATGAAAGGCGAAAATCAATTGAAAATGATTTCACAAGCCAGAGAAATTATGATCATTCTCTTATTTACAGTAAAATTTATTGACTCTTTGGAGAAATTCCCGATTAAAACAATGCAATTATCACCATATTCTACTCCGTGGAAGAATCTATTAAATTCATGTTGTTTTTATAATTTTATAGTAATTTCTCCAATATGTGGGAAACTGGTGGTTTCCTCGTTTATGTTGGTAGTAAATGAAAATTACCGTGAATCAGCACAGAATATTAAAGATTTTCTCTATAAGAGGATAGGAAACATTAAAAGTTTTTGACATTTATTATGAACTTAGTAATTTTCAATAATGACTATGGCCTCTGTTGATATGATGCACCCAATATCTATGAAAGCAGTAATTATCACATCATCCATGCGTATTTTCTTCCCGAGTAAACATCGCTTTCGATGCGATTGGAATGAGACATTTGATGAAGCTCCGTCGACACAGTTGAGCGAATAACTCTTTCTCCAGAAGACGGGCTCCCAATCTCCTCCCGCAGAATTTCTGCCACAAATGGTTTCCACAGAAAGCGCCATCAGGTACCTGAAATCCGAATGGAAACACCGCCCCATTCACGTATGCAGGGAGACCAAATACCTCCCATCTTATAAAATTCGAATACCCCGTCCGAACTCCGTTGACCTGTGGAAACTTAAAAGACTCGAACCTGTCTCGACGTCAAAGATAAACGGAGAAAATGATGAAACGGGGAAGATAAGGGAGTGGAATAAGACACACCATCATTCCCTTGAGAGAAGATGTTCGCAGCAGATGTCCTCCTTGGAAGGAAGCCATTCAGACTAATTACAAAACGGGCATCAGATAAGACCGCCCTGGGGGCAAAGCATTGAGGAGGCGTGAATGAATGGCTGTAGGAACTTCCCAAGTCTCAACGGGAAGAGATGGAGAATCTTCTAGTTGCTCTCCTAAGCTTCTCTCCCTATGTCTCAAGAGATCATCATCACAGAGCGACCCTAAAGACCGCCGTTACATCAATCCCCAGTCTTCGCCGACCACTTACTCTTCGGAAACTAAAGCCTCCGCCCACTCAATTTCCGAACTCTCATCCTTGCATCTCCATTCCTTCGCGAGCTTCCTCTTTATTACCTCCGTCCTCCCCCTGCTTTTATTTGTCCAATGGAAACCAAAGATTCAGATACACCCTAGCTCGCCGCTTTGATTCCGAACGTGTTTTTCTCCGCGGAGTTTGGTAGGTTTTCGTAGGTCCACCTCCGTTGCTTCTTATGGGGGACTAATTCCGGTAAGGGTCAAAGGAAGCGGGTGTTAATTTTCCTAATAGGGAACCGTATTGTTTTCTTGCGTAGGTGGTGAATATTTTCATGAATTTTTCTCATTTCTCCATGTCCGATTACGTTAGGTATCTTCGTCGGATTTGAATGGCGATTGGTTCCAAATTGGCATTAAGAAAATATTTTTACGATATTAAACTTTGGCCAACTAAAAATTTAGTGGTCCATCGATGTATTTATATTGCTTATTCATCTCATGCAATGTATTAAATAACTTGAGATATATTGAACTGATTCTGAATAAAGCATCAGTCACCGTTTTTACAATTTCAGTCAATTAACTGCTCAACTAGGCCCAGGGAATACCTACTTTTATAATTCATCGCAAGTCACTGACATACTCTAATTTGTTTGGCAAAATGCAAAATAAAATCATCTCTCGAGGTGCCTTCATAAAAGTACTATCATTACTATAAATCGGTAGCCAAGTAAATGTTGATGTAGGATTAAGAACGTTTAAGAAAAGAAATTGAAACTGTGGTAAAAATTTCTCTTTCCTCCATAGAAAATACTTACTGCTAAGTCGTTTTTAATATATCGCGACTCTCTGTTAAGATGAACGACGGGTTAACTGAAATAAAATCACGGTGATATGTGTTGCGGTTACCCTTTTGTAGTAATAATATATAGCAATAGACAAGAAGATCTTCTAGAATCATGCACTCATTCTTTTAAAAACGTGAAAATGAATATCAGGAAGGATTTATGTGAGGTAATGTGGATTCCGGAAATTGCCTTGTTTCTATCTTCTCCGCTGCTGAATAATCGTATTTGTTTTGGAATACCTGCTTAACTTACTTTATTTAAATTTCGTTGATATTTCTAAAGAATGCAACTAAAACCTCAAAGTTTGACACTAGTTGAAAAATCTTTCTTAGAACTCATATTTCAACTATTACACGTGATTCAGAACCTCTTTTAGCATAGTATGCATTTAGTAAGCGTTCTACACTAGAGAATCGAATCGTAATATTTTTTGTTCTGTTCGATGGAAAAAGCAAATTTCGGTTTAGTTTCGTTGTTGTTCCATAGTTAAACTACGAGTTGGTATTTTTCATCAAAATATTATAATCTCCCAAAAGTTATTTTACTACGTGCAGTTTTTTCAATTAAATTACATTAAATTAAATTTTAGAATATAACTTGGGAAAGAAATTATAATGAATTAAGGAAATTATAAATTAAAAATCAAAATATTAGATAAAACAACTATTAATATAAATGAATCACTTAGTTAAATTTACTAAAAATTATTAAAGTTTAATTTTTGTAACCAAAATTCGAAACGGAGTAATTAACAATTTCCTGTTACGGTTCAGGTTCGAGGATTTTTTTGTTTACGTTCGACTTCTATAAAATATTTTCGGTTTGGTTCTGGCTCAGCTCTAAACTTCATAGAAGAAGCTCATGAAGTATTCGATTAAGAATATTCAAGCAATATTCTATTTTTGACAAAATAGAATATCTGTAGCATAAACATACAGAAAAAAAGAAATGATAGAAATATACTAAGTAACTTAGAGTACTAACTCACTTACTACTTACTAGTAGAGTGTAACTTTGTTTTCCAAAGCATACAATAGTATTAGAACTGCAGGAATTCATGTCCATTCCTATGCAAACATGGGAATGAAAATGTATAAGACCAGAGATGATATTTTCTAGTATCCTTTTTTCTCACTTCAAACAAAATAAGGGTAAGAGCACACCTTCAATAATTTGCGTATACAGGGCTCTCATCTGCTGATATTTTCTTTTTTAGCTATCAAATTAGCGTTTGTACAGAGAGTTACTCTTCGAAGGAATAGGTGGACCGTGAGCACCTCAATGTTCTACTTCATTTATACACCATGTTTTGCAAATGAACCGTTGCAGTCATTCATGTGGGGATACAGGGGATCTATAGTTTATGGCGTTTACGATCCAATGAAGAAGCTTGTAGTACAAGAATCGTCGCGATAAATTAAGAAAAACCAGCAGTAACATCAAGGGTCGATTCTCAAGATGTAGGCAACTCGAAATTCGTGTACATATATAAACATGGGGCAAGTTCAAGCTGGTATCCTAACCTTTCCTTGTATTCACCAATCAGCATTCTTGGCATTGCAGTTATCGCGGTCTTCGGTTCTCGCACAACTTAAGTTATTTGCCAAAGAGTAGTGATTTTCTTCATTATTTGTGATGGTTCTCGAGCTTGTTTTAATTATGCTGAGGTTGTAGAGAATGAGGTATCCCCCAGGCAGATAAGGCAGGACAGTTGATATTAGGACAGTCATCTTGCATAGCTTCCCAAGGGATGCATCGGATGCCTTTCGCACCGCGACTGCCTTCCTTGGCTACACCAGCAGTTCTCCGCATAAATTTTCCCCAGACATTCCCGCAAGTCGAATAATGAGTAGAAATCACGGCACATAAGGCGCCCAATAACCAGTTATGCGCGCACGCTATCGAGAAGTAATTTTTCGAGCGGAAAAAAGAAGTTTATCGCGAACGTAAAATATTCGCTCCTTTCGAAATGTATTTCATTAAAAGGGATTTTATAGTTTCTGTCGTGCTGGTCAAGCGGGGCTAGAGAATTACTCTCGTCGAACCTATTGCAGGAGTAGTCCAATCTTGACACTCCAACCGTGTAAGGTGTAGGTCATAAAATGCCTCTACTTATTTAGTGTGCCGTTTCCTATTGGTGGCGATAGGACTTTGAGTTTAATGTCCATCCGAGGTTTATGACTACTCTCATACAGTCGCCAACTAAGTGATCGTTGCGATTTTTATGGACTTGATTAGCGGACGAAACTCTGAGATTATGGAATTTTGTAGTATCGCTCCAACACTATTATCGCATTCCTCGCAGGAATCCCCAACAGAAGCTGTTCTATTTTACCATCAGTAATGGAAATCTGAATCGATGCATTTTCCGAGTGAATTCCAAAATGGGATTAGTATGGACCGTAAACTTACATTTAGCAAGTTTTTTGGTCCTCAATATAGCCAAGTGGGCAAAACGTTCGGCTTTCGTTAGAGCGGTCCAGGATTCAACTCTCGGTGGGGGCTCACGTGCCAAATGTCCACAGCTGTCGACGCACTTTTTAAAAAATACTGGTACTGGCATGTTTTTCATAATGGATTTATTTTTGCCAACTTGTCTCTAATTTGGCATCATACTACACGTAATATCTGCGTGAAAATATCTGTGCGAAGGCTCATTGAATTCATAGACTGTAATTGTGAATATAAAAGGCAGAGAGTGAATTTCAACAATGATAGGGAGATGTATGGTAGGTACCCTTAATGATCTGAAACTCGATGTTTACCCCTAGCATTGGTATTTTTCATGATAGAAGATTGGAGAAAGCAAAAATATCCTCTGGTTTCAAATAAGAGGCAAAAGATTTTCGAATTTCAATTCAGTCTCGAATTATTTTATGTAAATTACAATTTTAAGCCTAATGTTCCGAATTTTGTTTAGTGTAATATTCACGTTGAACAAATTATAATTCTGGCTGCTTTATATAAACATCGATGTTAAGTATTATTTTAATTTATTAGCTGTACCCGATAAACCTTTGTGATACTTAGGATTATTAGCATTAGGAACGATAGGTTGCTAATAATTATTTACTGTACTAACATCGTTTTGGTGGTTGGCCGAGTAGAAAATTTCGTATTCTACTTTTATCACAGTAGTTTTACTATAAATCGATAATCTATGAGAAATTCAGTCCAAAGGTAAAATATAAGAAGCAAGATTTTAATCTCCAGTTATTATTAATAATTTACGCTACCATACTTTGGTTTTATTCAATAAATGATCTTTTCAAACATAATATATTCTCAAGGAAAAACAAGGATTTATATTTTATCTGCAGTCGTCCTTCCAGTTACTTCGTGTATCATCTTAGAGTGCTGACTTGAATGATTAAATCAAGATAAATTATGACAGCATTGATTATGAATGGCTGCAAAATATATTTCAATGATCTGCTGCAGTACATTAAGTTCATTTAGATTAATCTAGAACGAGTCAGCAGGTATTCCAGGAGATGTAGAGATGCCAAACATGCTAACATTCGCAATACTCCAGGAATTCCGGAAGAGGTCACAACTCTACTTCTGAAAGTCAAAATGCTATCAGAATAATAATTCATAACTTAAGATATAAATTATTGATGATGCAATAAATTGTCTAAACCGATTCTAAATTACTAATACGTTGTTTTGAATTATAAATAAAGTTTACGATTTTACGATGAGAATTATATTTCAACTGTGACAAGTTCGAACAGAATCAGTATTTTTAATACGCTTACTTGATAAATCGCTTCTTATGTTTACCTCTGCTCTTTAGAGAGAGATTTTTCTCCATCCACGGTCAGATTATTTTATATGGAGGGATAAAATGGATGTTGAAATTTGATACGGAAATTTAAGGGAGCTCATTTAAATTAAAGTCATGAAAAATACCTTGGAGAGTTTTAATCGCCTTGATCCACAGTATCTTATTTCAGATGTCGTCGCTGGAGGTATTTTCTTATGTAATACCCATTTCGTACACATATATCGCCTCAAAAAGTTGAAAGCCCGAGGGTCACTTGGAATAATCGCACGTGCTATTTTGATCCGAAAAGGTTGATGGACCAAGTCGGAAAAGAGGCTGCGAATTTCTCTTGCGATTTAAGAGGGAAACATTTCACAGACAAAAAGGACTCCCCGGTTAACCAAATAGACTCTGCGTTCGCATTTGTTCATAGCGGGCCTGGGTTTGATTCCAGATGGGAGCTCATATGTGCGAAACGATCTCAGTTGTCGAAACAATTTCAAAAGTACTACCACAGTGCCGAAAGAAAGGAAGAAAGTGGAAATTTACGGGATGACATTTATTTCTCAAGTTTTCTTCAATCACTAAAATAGCCACTGTTTCTGCTTTTATCTGTTTTCGGTAAATCTTTTGCTACAACGAGATAAGAGAGACAGACTAGTACTTTTTCCACTGCTGTATTTTCCACCACCGGCTCAACGAGTAATCATAAGAAAGGTATTTATAGAAAAGAGAGTGACATTGATGTGGTTATTGGTGGATCTGTAGGGGAAAAGGTCGATTTTTAGACTTTGTGGTACTAGTAATTTGCTAACAAACCTTGAGTTATAATCATTATATGAAGTATTTCCTTTAAGTAGTTAATATATAGTTTGTCACTATAAATCTACTACATTTATCACGATAAAATGGTATTCTAATCATAGTATTGTAATCTATAATGAGAGTATTCTTTATTTACTTAAATTTAATTTGAAGTCAGTTCGTGAGGAAATTGCCTTTAATCGCCCCGAGGCTAGTTTATAGATCTGGCCCTGCAAAGAAGCCGTGATGATAAGGAGATGAGAGGTTGAAATAAAGGAAGAAAAAGAGAAAGGAGGAAGTATGTATAAACTTAGAGAGGCAGAAATACGGGAAACTGAAGGAAACTGGTAACATTCCCTCACGGTCAGTAGTTGGGAAAAGAAAAGACGAAAATATGCAGAAATGTGATACTCGAATATCCATCTCCTAACACAAAATATAATACTATAGAGTGGATTTACGGATTTAAGAACTTTTGCCTTAATGTTTATCAGAATAGGTATTGGTCTATCCCGCGTAAATGGTTTTTGGCTCAGCTAGTGGTCTTTGCGTCAGCTTACGTCGTGGTTTTATGTATGTATGCACTCTGTTGACTATAGGTTTGCTCAAGTTTTTCACACCCCGTCTTTGTAGGTGTTTTTTTCCTGCTGTGGATATTTATTCCTGAGATAATAGCTTAGGTTTCTTGCATCCTTTCATCTGAAGTTTTTTCTTTCTATTTCTATTTCTATTTACTTATACTTATGTTTATAATAATATTGACTACAGGTCAGATGAAAAAAGAGACCTCTCAGGTTCAATCTCGCCTGAATAAAGACCTGTGCTAGTGGAAGAGGAAGTTTGTTCCGTTCATTGTTTTTTCCTAATACATTAATGCCACAGAAAACAAATTTTGGAATTTATTTCCTTGGAATCCTTCCATCTGTTTCAGGAAAGGTTTTCGTGAATATTCAGCGAATCCTTGAATTCTATGCACGAAAATTGAATATTTCCTATTGATCGCATTTTTAAGAACAATATATATACCTTGGCGGATTCTTTCTAGAAGCATCTCCGTTATCCCAGGTCGATCATTATTATATATTCATTACTCGAAATTTTATTTCTAATGTAGTGGAAATTTTTATTTACACATCAGAAAACTACCTCATACTATTACTTATAATCAAACTTGGGTAGATTTTCATTATGGATAGATCATTTTTATTTTTTTCTGTTATCTCACCCGCATTACCGGACCGCCCACATTCGTCTTAACATTCAATTGCCGAATCCGTATTTTTAGCCGAGTCCAAAAAAGCGAGATTCAGCGGCGTTATTTGTTACTTCATGCAAAACGTCTCAATTTTATTTCCCAAGCATTTCATTTCGAATGTAAGACGATCATCTCAACCTGAAAATAATCCGCCTCACAAGAAGATGAAATTTTCCCATAATTCTTTTTTCCTCTGTTCTATACGAGTATACGTGCGTAAATGTCAGTGCGGGCGGAACTCTTAAGGAACTTTTACAGCGTAACAGTAGAAGTGACGTAATCTTCATGAAATCCCATCTACGCTAACGCTTTCAGGTTGTTTTACGCACTAAAATGGCTCTTAATAATAAAATATGTGATTCAGACACAATAGGGTTTATTTGGAAAGCTTTCCATAACGTTTAGTCTTTATTCTCATTATAAGGGAAGGAGTTACTTGAGGAAGGCCATAATATTGGGAATGAAATGCTTTTTACACTTCCAAAGAAAAGTGGAAGGGCAGAAAGCGTTTCATTACCATTATTTTGTTTTCATTCTTTGGAGTTTACTTGCCATTAAAAATTTTACTAAACGTGAAATTTGATATCGAACGTGAGGTAATAAAAGTGTGGTAGCTGGGCCCCTTGGTATTCTTGCTTCTTTTTTCTGTAGGAATCTTACACGTTCATCTGAATGTAAATAAGTGTAATGCTTCAACGAGGTGGTCCATCTATGGCACGAGTCAGAGCAGGAAAGTAGGAGTCCTCTGACGCAAAAGTTAACGGAGATAATTCGTTTTCGTATCATATTCATTAGCTATGAAAACTATCACTTAAAATCCCAATTCCTATATTCACTTACGAAAACAAACGATTTCCTTTCCTAATAAGCAAGGATAGATGGTAGCGATTTCGCCGCGGCCAGTAATGTATTATTTTTGTAGTTTTGCAAATCTCGAAAGACATTAGTCTGCTGAATCGGAATTAGTTCGTAGAAACAACGAAAAAATCTTCGTCGGACGAAAAACTTTTAGAGATATGTTACTGTTAGGGTATCTCTATAAGGTATCTCTTTAAATTTAATACTATTAGATCAGTACAGTATCTGTAAAGTATCTCTGTACATTTAATAACGGTCCCTTTTCTCTCCTTACTCTGATAAATATCTTGATGCGAATGAACCGAATGATCCGTTTTTTTCTTCTGAAATTTCTACTATTATATCCCTTGTAAAGTTGATACATAAGTATGTTTCACAAAAACATTGATGTGAATAAGATTTCTTTCTTTAAACAATGTAAAGTTTTTTTGCACTGTTACTTTGGAAATCGCTTCATCTCAAAATTTATCTCGTTTTGGAAGACGAAAAGATCTATTACATTCATACAAATTTTATTCTCATAGTCCAATTTTAAACTATGCAAATTATAGTTGGCTTACATAATTATTATCCATTTGCAAGCTCTACATGGTGGAAATCTTACTATCGTAAAAATCATTTGTGATTGATACACATGGTGAAAGCATAGACAATATTCTGGTATAATAGCTAGAGAGACTCTCGTAGCGGAAAATAAACCTAATGTAAGAAAACACTGAAAAAATGGTAGATATGAAACGCTACAAAACCTTCTGCTACAATAATGTAAACGTCCTAAATTTGAAACATGCCTTTTATCCAGATTCTCATTTTCATTGTAGATATCCCATTACTGATTACCGATTCCATCTCTCGTTTTCGTCTCAATAGCAAAACTTGGCGGCTCTTTTAGGAAAATAGCTCTGGATTGTGTATGGTTCTCCCTCAACATCTAATTAAATTCAGAAGCGAACACCGCCGTGCTTCGTAGCAAATGCTTGATCAAGCGGTCACTTCGGAGAAATACTGAAAATGTATGAAAGGGATTTGAATGCAAAAAATCGCAACCTTTCGGGGTAAACTGCTGGAGCATCAAAACGTGAGCCATTGAGACTTAAACAGATACCTCTTTCTTTTTTAAACCCTTAAGCCCGCATACCATTCCCCTCTTTCCTTCTGCCTTTTTGCAGCGCACATCTCAGGGTAAGGGAGAGAATGGGCAAATAGCCCTTTGAGGAGAAAATAAGGAATTAAATGGAAAGGGGCGCATCACAGATAAAGGAAAGAGATCCACGCAAGAACTAAGACAGTGTGTAGGATTAAGAGAACAGAGATGGATGAGATTAAAATTTGCTTTTCGGGTGCTAATATACGAGTAAGGTTAGTCTATCTCACATACAAAGAGTAATATCTCAACTCTTAGAGGAAAAGCTTATCTAGAGCATTGTAAATAGATCTCTCAAGACTAGTAAAGCCAAGTGACCTAAAATTTTGAGTATACAGTTACGAAAATGCAATTTTGTACGATGCAGAGAGTTCGTCGTGTTCCTTATACACCTCGTTGCAACCGAGTAAAGTTGTGTGTTCTGGGAAATATAGTTACTGTAGTAGGCGGTAATCATGTATCTGAGATGCAAGACGATAGATTAGTTTTCATTTGACTAAATTACCAGTGAATTTCCACCTCAAGTATTAAATGCTAGAATTAAAATGTTTAAAGAGCGATCTTTCTTTGCATACCGAAGGTAACAGTAATAATTGTAATATTTTATGAAACGAGAATTTCTATCTTTACCCCAGAATTGTATTGGTTGAGCACGATTTCTCATACTTAATTATGACCCAAGGGGTTTTGTGGTTCTCGGATCAATATTCTTCATGATGGGATCCTTCCTCAAATTTGAGTGCAAATTATTAGGTTTTTATCATACGTGTGTAGCCATATTTACGTATTTTATGACATATTAATGCTAAAATAGTATACCTATTCCGCAGTAAAAATATTGTCCACGTGAATCACATAAAACTATGATATAATCTCTCTAATAGTATATCGTACATTTCACACGTGTGAAATATGATGAATGCACTTGATAGTAATAGTAATACCTTTGATAAATATAAATTATCAGTAATAATTTTTGATATTTTATATACATCTATAACAATACAACGAAATTTTTAGTTGTTATAATATTTCGTTATATCCGATTTTTATTCAGGAAGAAATGGTAAGATTACGATTGTGATAACTATACGTACCGAATATAAGTCGCCACAAAATTTAATTTATAACATGACCACCTTTGGCTTATTAATTGTAAACGTGGTGAAAATTTTCAGGGGAAGTTCTTCCAAATAAAATTTAATTTATGTAAATGAACCATTTTTATTCACCATTTGGGATGTGTGCGAATTTATTTAATCTGCGATTTCATTTGGTAATCATTACCTCATAATTGTCATACTTAACTTTTCATTCTTACTAAATTTTACATCTAACATAATAATGAATCAATATTAGAATTTGACGGGGAATGTTTATTTTCTACAAAGCTAGTTCATTTTGATGCAATCTAACTTTTGACTGTTTTGCGATCGATGAGGAATGTTTCTTAATACGATGATAATAATATGCAGACAAGCTTTAGTTGGTAACGAATGAAATCCGCAGACCTCTCATTTAAATTATGGATATATATTATCGTATATTCGTCTCATAATGACACGTAGGATACCGCCAATGAGAATGACTTTCAGTAAAATGGCTTTCGATGTTTTGATGGCTTTAAGAGGATATAAAAATTTTATAAAGTGGAAGCGGCTTAGCTCTTGGTACTTGAAATGTCTTCCACTAAGCAATAAGGAAGTATTTACTCGTGAAGTAAATATGAGTCGTAAAAGAATCCTTGGTCATCCAGTTTAGTCGTCCAACTTGATTGTTCCATTCAAAAGGAATATTTAATGTGAAAATGCAATCCTTAGCGGAAACTTGCTGAATGTTGAAGTACGGAATTTGTTTTACTTCTAAGAGTAAAATTAAAATCTTTACTGAAACTTTTGTTATTGGCCAAACGACTAAAAATATCCAATTTTCGACTTTTATACATGCAATACAGCCATGTATTGTCCATCCTTGAATTGAAATCGTAGTAAACATTTTATGGGCAATTTCTTAATTTTGAATCATTTACCATTTTCATACGCTTCTTATTCAAATTTAGTTTAAGGATATTTTTCCGAGCGTAAAAAAAAATTTCCTAGCTTCTGATTTGGCTGAACCCTTCGTCTCGGTTTCTCGGAAACAGTCCTGATTTAGAATCTTCCACCCCTTCGAATTTATATTGTATACATTGATAATAATTTATAATTATGTAATATATTTTCCTTCTTTTAAAGTCTCCTCCTTAAAAGTTCCGATTTTCCATCTTTTATCTCCATCTTCATAAATATTCTTCAAATATTTAAAGAAAATTTAAATAGTTCTAGATTTTATAGTGTATGTTTTCAATTAGTAAAAGTTGATAGAGCTTGAATAATGGCACCTCATCTAGATGAAAGCTCAGATATATTGAAATACTTTTCTTTTTTCTGAAGAAAAAACATTTGAAGTTGCATCTTTTAAGAAAGTGATATTCATCACGGTACCCAACAAACTAAATCAGCGGCGTCAGTGCTGCTATTTCTTATATTTTTCTAATAAGATATTAGCAAAAACATAATATCCCCTTTCAAGATAACAATAAATGATAATTTGAAGTAATTGAAACATTCCTCTAAAATAGTGGGAAGAACTTTTTTGTTTTACATATGTAAAGTATACATCTTCGAATCGTTGGGTCCCCTGTGGGAAACTTTTCCATCCACACCTTTTTCATAATTTTCCTAAGTACGTAAACGTGAAATAATTTTCTCACTGGTTACATAGTGTTACAAAATATGTGCCCTACAAGTCGACAAATACCACGTAACTCCTAACTCTCAATAACATTAAAATAAATAGGGAATATGCTAATTGAGAAATGTTTTAGTCAGCCTAGTTACTTTTCTTTCCACTGCTTTAATTATTCCTCTTGGAAAACCCTTTCTTCATAAGGCCCTGGACACACCCTTTGTCCGTCTCACGACATTCCGTCCCTTTCTTCGGATTCCTTTTCAGAATCCGTCGCCTAATTTCACTAATTAGTTAAGTTCACCTCTCTGACGTGACGACGTATTCCAGCCTCACAATGACCCAAAAAAATCCCCGGTTAACTGAGAGAGAGAGAATTAAACCGGAGCATGCATATGCAACAAACACTTTTATTTTTCAGACGAAAACCCATTAGGTAAATTCCTCATCCAAAATCTTCATTTGCTCATGGATAATAGATTCCATTTAAGAGAGCGTTGAATGTCATGGGAACTGTTTATTTTAAGCGGGAGATGGACGGAATCAGCGCGTTATCGAAAAGAAGAGAAAGGAATGGAAAAAGGGAAGAAGAAGGATTGGATTGAAATGTCGAAAACTCATTCGGCTAAGTGGAAAAGAGTGGGGGTGAGGAGGGGGAGTGATACTGGCTTGTTTAGGGGAAGCAAATCTTTCTTGGAGGAAACACTCCGCGGTTTTCCTTTCTCAGCGTGGAACACTATACAGAGTATGTTTCCGCGAGGATTTCCGTGGAAAAGTTCTCCTTATGAGAGAGAAAGGGGACGTGTTTTGTGAAGACGGGGATGGTGGAGAAGATGGAAGAAAGGGTTGCAATGAAAAGACTAAGAAGTCAGCGGTGTAAAGAGGATGGAGAAGGAACAGATGAAGAATGGAGGATTCTAAGGGCGGAATAGAGAGAGCTCGTTTATCCGGGTTGCTTTATAAGTAAACGCTATGAGACAAAAGAAATTTCAGGTAGAATAAGATCCAGGAGTAAATAGGATGAATTACTAAATTATTAATTATCTAAAATCTAAATTACCTGGAGAACTTCTCCTTCCAATGTCGAAATAAGTAAAAATTTTTCAAAAGGAAGCTCATAAGTTCTGAAATGTGAATTGGATGTTAATACGGTGCTCGTTTGTTACTATTATTTTATTTTTTATTCCGTAAAATAAGAGTATTTTATGAACTGAGAGAATGTGATATTGAATGGTGTAGGTATGTTAATAATTATATCGTTGGGTTTACTTATGATTATGTTGTTATGTAAAGTATTTTAAATTGAAAGTCGCATAGTAGTCTTGATGATGTTAATATTACAGCATAATATTTAATATTCGTTGAATAACTTTGTATGACGTACTGGGAGGTATGTAGAGGGGTTTTCCTCCCGACTGGGGTGAATGCCAGGCAGGGATTTTCTCTATTTGCCCGTCAAATGGCTGGCATCAGGCTAGATGCATATTTGTAGTCATAAAATATTAGTAAATAATAAAATGGCCGACATTGAAATCAGAGATCAAAGAGCAATCAACGTAAGTGCAATAAGAGAATAAGGTAATATAAATTACAACGTATGTGCAATAAGAGAATAAGGTAATATAAATTACAACGTATGTGCAATAAGAGAATAAGGTAATATAAATTACAACGTATGTGCAATAAGAGAATAAGGTTCTCCAGCGTAACTTGAAAATCTGAGGTAAGAGACTTGTCTTAATAGTCCTTTATTTATTATTACCATTTGATTGGGTTTTCCTTCTAGAAAATGTAATAATGTATTTTGAAAGAAGACCTCCATGAAATTCATTTAAACAAACTACTAGAACTCGCATTCATTTCCCATTCCTCGTAAAGGAGGATTAAATTATGGAGAGGCCATTCCTTATTAGAAACCTGAAACAAAATTGGAAAGGGAAGCCGTAAAAGACAGTTCTGCTAGAGGTAGCTACAGAAAGGAAAAGTAGAAAGAAAATAAACTACGCATTTGCTAAATATATATAATCTAAAATATATATATCTATAATTACTTTATTCCACAATTATTCTATAAATATTATTCTATAAATATCTATAATTACTTTATTCCACGTATGGAGTATATGTAAGGTTTATTTTATATTTACTTTACATTCTTATGGATTTTCGCACGGTAAAGCACAATCGAATTTATGAGTAGCGATAGTTTTAGGTTTCTTAGCTGACTGCTTCATTAAAATATTTATTAACTTCCAAATCATCGTCTTGTTAGAACGAGATTGAGAATGGCAAATGCCTTCTCTTACCTGACCCGTTCTAGCCATAACACAAATAGGATTTTCTACGCAGGTATCACACAAAATGCGACGCATAATTTTACTGATTGATTATTCTCTTCCATAAGTCAGTCAGTGCTCTTATATTTTAGTGAAAATTAAAACTCCTTGTTTTTATAGATAAGTAGTCTTTTATAGATAAAGCAAAGGAAACTAAGTAGTTTCTTCTTCTATTTCGATATTTCAAGAATCATTCATATCTCTTGGTGTACCTCCTCTCAAATAGCTTATAGGTATATAGCAAAATGTTGTTTTATTTCAAGTGTGCAGCTGATGGATAGTCCTTTTTTATTAGAACCAGGATTAAATCTTTCCATCGTTCGACTCAAATACCATTTTGAATAGTGCAACTGATTACTCCTCGATTACACAATGGACATTGTCCTTCCACTAAAATAATAGCAACATATAATAAAAATTTATGTAAATAATATTATCTCAAAAGCATAATCAAATAGTGGGTTAGGTCGTCCTGAAGTAAATTTTACTCATCACTAATCGCATTTATGAACGTTTCCCCGATGTTCTCACGATGAATTTCATCTTGAATCGGTCCTTACTTCCGGATGTTACTATCGTAATCAGGAATTACCAAACTCAACATGATTAAGACATGGCTCTTTGAAAATACCGTTTATTTCGAGTGAGAAGCATTGGGTAAATTTGGTTATGGACCACTGTTGTACCGATGAAGAGACTAAATGCTAATGGAAGAGAAGGAAGGAAAAGGGGTGGTTCTTAGGCGTCTCAGCGGCTATTCAAAAGGGATGAGCAAGATAGAAGCAAAGCTTCTGATTCCTGGACTCTTCTAAAGCTCCTTTATTAATGACTGACCAAAGTCCACCGTCTGCCCTCCCTTTCCTTTTCTCTTCCCCTCTCCCCCTTCTGTGTATATATATATTCCTTTTTTGGCGGAAAGACTTTTAGGAGGGAGGGATGCCTTTGAGCGAAATTTTCTCTTTTCCCTCTATTTTTCTCGTATTCGTATCACTTTGACTGTTATTGTAGAGGCCTTTCAGATTATTAGGAGGCCAATGAGCTAACATGAGACTCCTTCCCGGGTGTCTTGTTAGGAATGAAATTTCGGATTCTGGAAAGGGATATTAACTCCCTTCTAAGAGTGCTCAATTATAATGTAACCAAAGCGGACTTTTCCTTCCGCATGGCGTAGCTTACGTATGTTTCCCAAAAGAGATCGAAAGATAAACAAACCGTATGCTCCGATGTAATTAGACTTCAAGAATAAATCTAAATCTGCTCATGAAAGGGGGAATGTTGCTTCTTACGTACTACATTAAATCCTTGATTCAGATCTTTCTCGTTTCATTCATTCTTTTCAGTTTTAGTTGTAGACATTTTAGGAATTAATTAGTTAAACTTTTGGGTGTCATTAGTATTGTAAGAAGTAATGGATTCATTTCGTTTGCGAAATATCTTGGTGCATTTTACTCGTAGCTATGATCGTTGAGAAAGCCGGCTGTTGAAAATTAAGTCTAAATTATTTAACTGTCTCTTAATTTTTATTCACATTTAGCAGTTCAAGATTCGTAACAGAAAAAAACAATGTTTATTGTGGTCTAGTTGCATCAATTAATTATTTTCCGGTAAAATAAAAACTACAATATTATTTATTATTACAAATATTGCCTTAGTGAATATTTATAAAAGAAAACCCTCACACCACATAAAAGTAATTTGAATTCAGTTATCAGAAAATATTTTCTCTTTAAAGTAATTATCATAGCAGAACCACTTCCTCATAAATATGAAAATCATGAAATAAATTATAAAATAAAACTCCAGCTTTTGCTTGAGTTTAAAAATTTATTTTTAATTCTTCATTTCATATTAATTAAATATAACCTTTAACAGGAAAACTGAAACTTTAAGGCTCTTACTGTAGACTTTATAATTTAATTTTAAAATTGAAGACTAATATGAGATTCGTTTTCTTACAGGTAAACGGAGTTTTGCCGCTTTCCTGACGTCTGGAGCTGGAAAAGATTTGTAAAGCCGGTGAGTCTTGCAAAATACGCAATTTTAATCGTTTCAGCATCAACAAAACAAATCGCAAATCATTTTGATTATCATTTAGCTTAAATTCATCCTTGCCTTCATTTTATATATATATAAAGCATTAAAGATTGGGGATTTTTAGTCTTGGAGAGTTGAATAGGAAATATCTTTGATAATATAAGCGCACATGCTATGCAGATGAGTTCTTTCGTTCTAAAAATCTCTCCTAGACTTATGATTTCATTATGGAAATGCTACATTACATAGCTCATTATGTGTGACTTTCCGGGCATATTTTAACGATTCTGTAAAGTTACTTATTTTATGTATTAAATAACTTACTTATGTTAAATTATTATTAAGATTTCTTGTCAAAATCCGGTAGGTAGGGAATTCAAGTAGAGGTGGCGAATCTAATTCCCACTGATATCAGTGAATACATGGCTTTGTGTGCCTTGAACTAATAGTCGTAGCAAAGCGTAATGTAGAGAGAAAGAATTATGCAGAACTTAGTGGTATGATTCATTCGATCTTTTCAAAGGAAGAGCATTTGTTTCTTAATTGATAATAGTAACGGCGCCATCGAGTAATTACAGGCATTTAGGGTTGAATTCATGGATAACATGAAGTAAGTTTAGTCTCAGAATTAGAGATGGTCCAACTTAGAGCAGCTCGTTTAGTTACAGTAGATTTTAGGTTCGACAGTAGCGTTACGGCTATGATATAATCCTTCGGTTAGAATTCACTCCAGGTGAGAAGATCTGGTTACCAACGGAAGCTGTCTAAAAAAATCATTGTTTCAGAACCTTAAGACGTGTGGAGACGTGAGTGAAATTTTAGCTCCAGTAAAGAACGAAGATCTACGAGAATTATCGGCGAAACGTTACAAGGAATAAATTGCAAAGACAGATAATCATTTTTGCTTGTTCCTTTTCTAGGCTATTAGAGAAGCTAATAGGGTAAATTAGATATTGATGGTGGTATCACTACACCCCCTGCCATACGCCACTGGCGGTTCGTGGGCTATAAATTTAAATCTAAAATCTAAATTGTGTGTTGAATCTCTTGGTCGATTTCACAGGATTTTCATACGGTTGGTAAATACCATAAAATTATATTTTCTCTATGAGTTACAACACAGAAATATGCTTTTGTTTAGAAATCGAAAGGACCTCATGAAAAGTATAGACAACCCAAACATTTCACGCTCATCATTTCTTACGCAAAGGTTTAATTAGCACCCTCAGCTTAGGCACCTACTCCCATTTTCGTCTACTTAAATAGGGTAAAACACAAGGTAACGGGAAGCATCCTTCATTTGGTGCTCTTATGTGTATAAGAATGCGCGCTCACGACCGCAACGAAACACACGCACGAGCATACATAAAAAGCGTGGAGAACGTCAGTGCGCAAACATTTATATTATGTTTTTCCTCGGCTTACGGAACTCGTTGTGTTTACACCAGAGAGTGGCATTTATTGGAAAGAAATTATTTCCCACCTTGGTGAGGAAAAGGCTAGGAGGATTCATTTCTCAACATCAGTCGTCAATAAAATCAGCGTTGCCGGGGAACAGAATGGAAGGGGAGGCAATGAGTAATGGTATATTTGTGTAAATGGGATGTGGGAGGCGTGGGAAAGTGGAGGGAGAAAGATGGGGTGGTCCCATGATAATGGATACAAAGAAATCCCCTCCACACGCCAACAGTTTTTATTTATAGTTCCTTCTCGGCGCTACTCTCGAAATCGCGTTACAAATGCCACTGCTTTTTTCTCCCTTTCAAAAAACTCTCTCTTATTCTTTGTCCCGATAGTTTTTCCATCGGCTATTAATCTCTGCCTCCACTCGCGCACTTTCAGATAAGCAGTTTGTTTCTTTTCGACGCGGAGCGGATTTGTCTCGAGTTCCTTCTCCGCTTATGTCCAAGTTGCTTGTTCGGGTGATCATTTTGGCGGTGAATCGATGGCAAGTTGCGCCACGAAGAGAGGAAATATATGTAAATAGAAGCTCATCTTCGAATGTTTGAATGCAGAGCCTCTTTCCATAGGATTCTGTGGGTCATAACTCACGATGAGTTCTCAGAAATATCTGAGTTTTATTTTCAGGCGATGTTCATTGGGAATGTGTTTATCGCTGCACATTCGATATTTATCTGAAACTAATACCCCAAGTATTTTATGCAATACTTCTGCCGAGCTACGTGCTTCATAGAGTTCAATTTCAGTTCTATTTACGGTCATCCCTTGCTCCTTCCGATAAATATGATCTTGCAGAAGTAATTAAATCAAGATTGAAAAAGTATTAGCGGAAGTTTTTGAGTAGGAATTCTTTAAAAGTGAATCTCGAAATCGCAATAGTTTGAAAAGTCTAGAACCTTGCATGAAAATAAATTTTCAGTTAGATTTTAATTCGTATTAGCTAATTTCTCTTTGGCCATAACTATACAAGCAATTTTTATTTTGAATACAGTTGAATGAAATATTTTGTCTATGAAGGTAGTTGATGAAAAGAAATATACCCTATTTATGATTTTTATTAGTTGAATTTTGAATCTAACAAAAATAATAATACTGTATGTAAATAATGCAGTATTGACTACCTAAAACAGCTGTAAACAAATTTACTTGATATTTGAAATTTTAATAAAATTTCTTTTATTTGCGTATTACTACTGTATTTAAAATCGAAATCATCTGCAGTTCGGAAGGTTCAGACGGACCGATTGTCTATGTGAGAGAAATCGAGATGTGCAATCTGACAAACATCCTAGTATCTTGAAATTTTGAGTGAAACTTTTTGAGTTGACATGCATGCACATAAGATCAAACTATGCCCGAATGTTTACGGTTATTTTTTCCGATAATATGCGCTATAAATGCAAAAACTCATCTATAGGGGACCACATGTATTTCAGCGTATATTTCAGTGTTAAACATCTAAAATTAGACTGTACAGAATCGCGATGAAATAATTTTTCATTGTCCATTCTCGACGTGTTTGAGTGATGGACTGTTGCGTCATAGCGGCTGAATAACTAATCAATCTTACGGGTCACAATCCCAGCTTCTCGGCGTGGGAGGAGTAAGTGGAAGAGAAGACCATTCTGATTGAGGCACACAATGGAGATTCTTTAAAGATTCGAAAAAGGAGCACCCGGAAGAAGGATTAAATGGAAGCTAAAGACAAGGAGTAGCGTAGGAGGAGAAGACATTCCTTTGAGAGGCAAGGAACGGAGTGAAGGAAGGCAAAAGGGAACATTGCATGCAAGGGGAGAAAAGAAGGGAGAATATACGACGCATTAGCCAACCCGGGAAAGTAATTTAACGAAATGACAATACACGAAATAAATTTGATATAGTTGGACTGAATGTGCGCTGAATTTCCAATAAATTTTTATTTTAGAGACCGTTTTTGGCCTAAAAATTCTCCCGCATCAGCTATAAATATCAAGATAAAAAATTAGCGGAAATTATGAATTGTTTTTTTTTCCAAATTTAATAGAATCTATTCATTTGGCCTCGACTTTGAGGTAGATCTTCATTATTACGAAAAAATGACTAGAAAGCATTCATACATTTACCACCAATATTTTATCGCTTATATAATATTGGTAGTAAAGATAAGAGTGCTTTCTAGTCACTTTCATTATATTTCAAACTTTGTCGTTGCGTTCCACGAGATACAGCTGAAACATTGATTATAGAAATAATTTTAGTTGACTAGACAAAAATTTCGAAAGGCTGAATCGCAAAACATAAATATAACCCTTAACGTTATTTCGTAAAGGGATAGTATACTTCTACTTCTTCCAGAATAAATGGACATATTTCTAGGATTACTGTAGTATTTTATTATTCTTAACACCGAAACTTTTTTTGAATGCGGTATAAGGTAAACATTTAAATTTTGAATCTTCCTAGGTTGCTTTGATAGAAATTCGATTACATCTATTATGGAATAGGAGATTTTATACCTGTTATGGAATAGCTTGGACAAAACTAGATTCAATTAATTTTATACACCTACAGAATAACTTCGAATTTCGATTAAGTTTAACAATTTATTTTCAAGTCTTCATTTCACATCAGTTAAATGCATTCCTTTAATGGGAATATGCAGTTTCAATGCTCTTACTGATAGTTTATAACGTCAAGTTTTGGTAAATATAACTTCTATAGATAAATAAGCCTAAGGTTATAGAATTTTTCTTACTTTATTACATCGTTGTAACCTTAAAGTTACGAAAAGAAATGTAGTTTGTATCTTAACAAAAACACATAACGAAGGACGACATTAATATTCTTCGTTTGCCAGCACTGATCAGGGGCGGTGACAGGAATTGTCCTTTTTCCCTCTAACCCACACTCCCTCGCATCGTAAAAAACTCCTCTTTTAATCCCTCTCCCTCCAGACACCGCGGTTCTTTCCGTCCTGGGGACCCGTTTTATCTCCGCCAGGGTCTTAATACCTGTTGAACGGAGAGTCAACTGCTGCAAGGTTCCCTTAGGGCGCTGAGGTTATGCAGCCACAAAAGAATTGTGTTCTCTTGTGAGGGGGAGAGACAGATGTGGGGAGGAGAAAATGATTCCGAAATGGGAGGGAAAAGGGTGGAAAAGAATGGGTGAATGCGGGGGATAAAGAGAACAGCAAGGGAATGTTAAAATGGAAGAAGGGATTCTTAAGGGAGTTCAGAGGATGGGTAAGTGAAGGGAAGGACGCACGCCTAGTAACAGTGCGTAGGCAGGGAAGAAATCCGTTTAAATAATCTGCATTTTATTAAACTAAACGAAGTTTTTATCAACGAGTAGATTAGAGAAGGGCTAAATTCAGGTATTTGGCCTCATAATGTGAGATGAGAATGTTTATAAGAAAGAGGATTTAAACCAATTTACTCAATAAATTCAGAGAAAACACACTCTTGGAAGATGTTGCGAATGTGATGCGCCCTATTGGAAAATCAGAGAAATAGGCGCGAGAGCAAGTCGAATTAATATTTCAGTTTTTCAGGGGACAATAGTAACAAATTGGGGACGTAGCGTTATCCATGGGTCGATGGCATATGTGACAGCTACCTTAATCAGTAATTATTCAATTTTTCTTTTTCATTGCATTTATTCTTCTTGCTTTCCTCTCGTTGACGAAACCCTATATTTATAGAGAGACAATTTAAGTGAGAATTTTATAAACCCATTATAGTGTTCCGTTAAATTAAATTCTATTAAATTCATGCCATGATTAATGATGGAATATTGAATTTTCAATGAGACATTTTAATCTCTTGTGTCTGCTAAATGCACCTTGGATTAATATCTTCTTGTATCAATTTGTTTAATAATAATAATAATGATTTAGTAATGATGGAACCAAATTTACAGAAAAAATCTCCATAAAATGAGGAAAATCTCAAGCATAAATATGAAAAATTAGTGATACAAAAACATTACATTAGTTCTATGCAGAAGTTGATATTTCGTAGGTAGGACCTGCCCGAAAATACAAGCGAATCAATGAGCTTTTCTTGGAGCGGCAATATTTTGAATTTAATTTGGACTCCTCTATTAAAATCTCCACTTCAAAACAACATAGTGTCTACATATTTACATACAGATAAGTGTCTGTCTATACCGATTTTCCCAGTTTCTTTGTGTGATCACCTTCGATTTCCATTCTCCCGCCAAGATCGCTTAGGTTTAGTCAAATACTCCTCAATCGAATCTCCTTTCTCGCCATTTCTTCTTCAGATAGGACAGTATTATAATATGAGTTGCGCTGTGCCCCCTGAGGTCGTAAAGGATTGCCACGCGAGAAAGGGTGCGTAATCGGAAAGGGGGAGAAAGGGGAGGAGAGGAGGGGTATAAAAGGAGGCGGCCTCTTCTCAAAGAAAGGATAAAGAGAGGTTTCGTGAAGAGAATAAGACCGTGACGTCACCGTGTGCCGTTGTCCGAGTCTTTTGTCCCTTAAGGAGGTTTATGCTGCCCCCGTGGGGTGGGGAAAGAATACTGCTGCTCTTTCTGGAACCGTCGTAGTTCCCTCCGTTTTTTATTTTCTTTGGAGTCTCCCTCCCCTCAGCCATCACTTTTGTTAGCAAGCCACTTTGCCCCTCTCTCACCTCTCCTACTATAGTTGTTTGTCTGCCTCGGCTCCCAGTGTCATTTGTATGCCTCCCCCATCCCTCCTTTGCTAATACCCGCCCTACCTTCATCTCTCCTCTCTCTGCAGGTTCTCTCCGCGTTTTTACTTTGTCATACTACGCTCGACTGTGTTATTCTCGCCAAAACTTCGCTATCTGCGTTTTCGATGGACTATGCTCTCGTTTACTAGATGCGTACACAATTAAAGGTTTTATCTGACGTAATGAAGAAAGTAGATCTTGAGGAAAATTTTAAGAAATAGAAGGGATGTTATGTGACCTGTGCGCACGATGTGATAAATGCACGGTATGCCGTGTGCTAAGCAAGAACCTCGGAGAACGGATATGAAGTACTATGGTATAGAACCGGAACTGAACCGAAAACTGAAACCAAAAAAATCTTTGTTTTAGCCGAAGTTAGAACTGAACCAAATCAAAATAATTGAAATTCTTAAATCTGGGCCGAAACCAAAAACCAGTAATTTTACTATTAAAATGGTAACCACTAAAATGGTCGCAGGGAAAGACATTACGTAATTATTTATAACCAGTGAATCCCCCGGTCGAAAATGCCGGGAATTAATTTAATTTATAGAAAAATGTACTATTATTATCGCATGCATCTGATGTATGTTAAAATATCCCGTTAAAAATACCCAGGATTGTTTTAAATGTATCTGTTGTATTGTCTGTCACTATCTGACATGCAGTGGTATACTTAACCAACCTTTTTCTCTGGTTTCAATATCAGCACAATGGCCGAGAGGTTAGCGTGTCTGGTTCAAAACTCCAAAAGCTCCAGAATTTCCAAAGATTAATCCAGAAGTTTATCCTCAGTGGTTCGAATCCTGATTAGGGATTTTTTCCGGAAAATCAAGTTTAGGTTTGCTAAGAAGCATTATAAAAATGTAAGAAGTTTCTATAGCTTGCTTGTTTTAATGAAGCAATTCTTTAATTTATTTCGCAAATGTTTATTTTTATGATGCACAATTACATATACGTCATCATTTCCGCCATCAAGGGGACAGGTTATATACAGCGGCAAATTCTCTCGAAAGTTCTGTTTATTTTATCAAAATTTTCGCAATTTGAAATTCGAAGCAATAATTCATGACCAAGATAAGAATTTTTATTCGATTTCCTTTCTTTTGGCACTTATCTCTATCGTAGGATCATTACCTTTAATAGTAGGGTAATCCCTTTTATTAATTCCTCAAGAGAAAATGTGTCTGCAATCGATCAAAATGATCTTTACGTGCATTTCTTATGATAGCATTATTGAGTCGTCCAGAGTCGAACCAGGGATACTTTTGGTAGAAAATATCGACATTTGTTCGGTCACTGATCCCCAAATGAATTTTTTAACTTTACAAATCTAAACGACACTTCTCTGTGTTCTACAGGAAGCTGGAGGAAAGAAAAAGGCCAGTGATTCAGCATCATAGAAGGCAGTTCCAAACTAGGGACGAAGGGACCCTGAATCATCGAAAGGTAGATATATTCTTTCTATTATCTTTGGTAAACAGTAATTACTCTCTTATGTCTTAGCTCTTAATGCCTAATTTGGGGGAATGCAATTCCAGTTCATATGTATCGTAATAATGATCGAACGCTTTCACTTTCCAGTCGACGACTTCAATTTTTGAATCACGATATCCGTTGTATATTATTAAAATTATCACCTTATATTTAAAATAAATTCTGTGACATAATCATAAATAATTATTTTCCTTTACCATATTGACTTTGTTTACTTTGGGATTACAATCAGATGGTCGTTAAATCCTACTTATTCTTTGATACTCAACATATGGAGTTAAAGAGTATTTTAAAATTTACTTAGTTACGTTCAGAAATGTAAATTAAATCTGGCTATCGTCATGACGATTATGAAGGAAATCATGGACCTTGGTATTGGAAGGGTCAAAATACGTAAGGAAATAATTCAAAAATTAATAGAAGCCTTAAGTAAGAACTGTCTGTATAACTGTTGAGTTACATTGGTCGTGTGGTTTATTGCAAGACATCATTAAATCCAGTCTAGGGCCAATCGGTCCGGCCCCGTGTAACAAAAAGAAGAAAAAACCGGGTTGAAATATATTATGGTTCGATGCTTTGCTACTGTCTCAAATTCCAATTATACCGGCATCAATTATAATGAGCTTTACATCTGTTGCATCACTCAATTGTTATTTTATATACCTTAGGTACAGCATCATTGACGGTTTCCTCGAATACTTCGCTAATTACGACTTCGTTGTGCGTTTCGTTATTGTTACGTCCCGCAGAAGTTCTTCGTTTTCATTATTTTTTAGTTTAAGACATTCGCACAACTCAAACAACATTCAAGTATCGACGGTCCTTTTTACTGTATCGTCTTTACGCATTTTCATGCTTATTGTCCTGCAACCAACTTGGCATGAAAATGAGAAGTTTCAGCGAGTTAATCGGGAATCTTTTTCTCACACTCTCCGCCGTCTCTTCTGTTCATCGAGATTCCACTCATTTCTTCCCGATTAACAAGGGCTCGCGAAAACGAATCTCCTGGTCAACTTTCTCCCTTGTGAAATTGGGACTCTTTTATTTTGAAACTCGTTAACTCCTCCGTCGTGAGCGTTTTTTTCCGCGATTGTTTCGACGGATATCGCTGAGTAGGTTCCCTCCTCGATCCTGTCATTTCTCTTTATGCAAATCGAAGCTCATTTAGCCTTTTTCCGAGGCGGATAAGGAATATGATTGTTTTTCCGCTGCCCGTGCTTTTAACGCGGCCCACGGTAATGAATTCCGTAAAGCGTAGGTCCATTCCGTGATTAGTGTAGTCATAGAAATGCAAAGCAGATTTCTTTCTCAGGGAGGTAATCGCGGTCTTTTAATGTGTAACACTTAGCGAATCTGTGTAAAGACAAAAGGTTACTTCTGTTTGGTTTTCATTTGGTATCTATGCCCGCTTCGATCCAGGAAATGAATGACTCATTCATTACCCGTTGGAAATAGAAAGCTCATTAGCTTTTCAATGCGTTTTAAAATATGTGTAAGCGACTACGCGGAGGATGTGTGAATGCGAGGTTAGCATACATTCACTACGACGCTTTTCAGCTCGTCACGCTACTAGCGCGATGATGTTTTTCGTTAATTACGAAATGCAAAACAAGCAGACGGATTTCCTCCTCCGATGTGGTGAGATTGTTGAAGAGAATGTCTCTATAACAGAGATTCTTTCTAAGAATTGGAAAGATGAAATCTAGTAACGATTATGATGAAATGCGTTGATTCTATGGAAAGGCGTAGTGAGGACGTCGGAAAAAGTATCCGGCATATTGAACGAATTGTCACATTTGCACAGGACCGCACTCTCTCTTTACGTGTTATATTTCTAAGTCTGTATAGCTTTTAGTAATAATAGGTGAGATGCATTCGCAACCGTCATCAAAATAGTACTTAGGATGGGTATCGCTTGAAAAATTATTTTGTCTTTGATTGAGTTTACCCGAGTTAGAGATAATATTTTGCAAAGCTTAAAATATACTATGGTCCATTCCATATCGTAGGCCTATCTAACAGGAGTGAACGTAGAAACTTGCGTAAGGGGGCTGAGGGTGATTTATAAGCATTTCCTTATGAACTATTTTAAATTAACTTTTATAAAGCTATTTTTTCGTAATAAGTGTAGTAAAAGAATATATGATCGTGAACAAACTTCGCAAACTGATTTTAAGTAAGCTCTCCGTCAGATGCCAGTCTTCAAGAGGGGAAGTCGTCCCTTCCGCTCCCCTCCTGGATCCAACAATAGTATCTAATACAGCTAAAAGGCTGAGGATACTCGATTTAACCATTTACTCATCCCTGATAGCACTGCAGCAGACTATAAATAGATAGAATAAGAAACGCATCTCTGCCGAATTACGAAAGCAAGGAACTCATTTGGATGTAGTTATTTCATTTTTACTAAAAGAGTTGCAATTGCTCCAACAACGAGATATATTGCTTTCCAAAAGCTATCGAGAACTTCAAATCTGTTATCTAGGTATTTTAACTTAATTCAGAAGGAGGAAATTTTAACCTCATCTTTTATGCAACTGTTATGTGCTGATATATGATAATTAACCAAGAATGGAGGGTTACCGATTTAGACTCTTCCAGACTTACAACTTACTTGTTAGTCAAAATCACACTGGAACCGGCGCATGTTCATTACAAATTAATTTCGCCATTCCGGACATCAAAATAATCCACGGGTGAGCAGATGAAAAACTCCATACCTAGGAGGCATAACAATAGTTCGGGTTTCCTTTTATTAATTCTACAACTCAAGCGAAGCGATCAATCACTGGTCACCGTACCCTCGACAGCCTTTGGAGAAATGCCTACCTACAATGTATCACCTCAAACAACTCTCCTACTCCTTTTTTCCTCTCTTCATTCTTTTTCCTCCTTTCCCCTCCGCTTCTGTTGTTGAGTTCCCCACTTAATGGTACTTTTTTTCACCCGCGTAATGCATTCGTAAAATAAATTTGAAGCGCTGCCATTAGCATGGAAGGCATTGTTGTGGGATGTCTCTCGCCTCCAAGTTATGCTTCGCAATGATTCCTCCTCAGTGGCGTCATCCCCGAGTCGGCTTTGCTGTCATTAGAATCATTTTTCCTCAGAGTGTCCATTTTTCAATGCCAGCCGTCTCGTTGAGGTTCGATTATCGAAGTTTCCGATCATCGATTGTGCCAATCAGAGTTGATTGTTTGGCTTGCATTGTGAGTGCCACCTTCCTCGGCGGAACCACGCAGCTATTCCACTTTCTTGCATAAATTTCACTCCGAAGGCGAGTGATTGCTTTGAAAAACAATCGGGTGATCTTTTTTTTGCGTCCATGTTGATTTACGTCCCAGCGCGATTATGTCGGCGCCGATGTAAGTTGTGTTCAATTATCCGTTGAGGATTATTTCCTGTGCGGAGGAACATTCTTTCCAGCGGATAGATGAGCTGATGAATATTTAAGACTGTTGTCCGATACAAATACATGAGTATATGTGGATATTGTGATTTCACGGTTTCATGCAAAGTAAGCATTCAGAATAAGTTATATAGTTTAACCGTATCTCCCAAGAGGCTGAGCGAGCCCTGATATTTTCTAGTTTACATCATTCTCAATCCTCTTCATTGTTCTTACAAAATTTTCATACAATTAGGAGGGAGAATTTATCTTTATACGTGATACTTGATATGCTTTTCGTAGGTATGTGCGGATTCCAGGGAGATATTATTACGGCAGTATTTATTTAAAAAAATATTTTTCAAAGATAAATATGAAAATTGCCATCTTTTAATACATATAATCGTTGTGGAATTTATATGAGCATATAATTCATATAAGCACATCTAAGTGAAGCTGATGATTTCAAGATTAATAGGAATGCCAAAGGCAATGAGATTTAGTTGGTACACTACAGTTACTTAAGTACACTCAACGGCTACATATAAGGAGAAATAAATGAGTCTCAATTTGGCTTTAATAATTCTCTATTACTATTACATTTTTAGCAATCATTTTTATTTTATTGCTCTTTGGAATGGAACGCTGGCTATTTATTTGAATATTCGACGGATAGAGCTGAGTATTTTTCCGGTAGCCGTGCAATTTGCAATTATACATTGCTTCACGCAAGCACTCATTTCAATTGCCTGTTGATAAATGGAAAAAATACGGAGACATTTTTATTACGGCGATAGATGGTTCGAGACCGTTGAAATTACCCAACTTATCATTTCATTTGTTGCAAATTTTATGGACTATAATTTTTAAGTCATATATCGACTTGTCTAAAATGACGAAATTTTGCCCTTTTCATCCGCAAGAAATTAATGATAGCTTATTCAATTTTTGACCGGAAAAATTATTAACATTAAGATTAAATGACACTCCAAACAGTATACTTCTTATATTAATATATTAACAGTTTTACAAATATTCAGCCATAGCAAATACTTAGGTCACGCTCTTAGTTTCTTGAATTGTTGTCGCATAGGAAAATTGATTTTTTCCTTTAGGCAGAAATAGTAAGATACCAATAAATTAAGGCCTCCACGACTCAACGAATATCTTTATTATTTATATAAACCATTTCCCACCTTATGTTATCATTGGAAACACTCAAAGATTCTATCTGATACTAGGTGAAACTTATCTGCATTGAACACAAAGTAGAGCTTTATATGTGAGCTATTCTTCATCCAATTCTCAAAAGTAAGGCACGAACGGTTTCGATATAACAAACCATCATCAGGCCTCCCTTAAGACAGGGGACGAGTTTCAATTTTTTACTCACGTTTTTAGTTCTTCATTCTGTTTACTACCTGCAGGACTTCAATTATCTTATCGGCTATCGAATGCCTAATTCCGCGAATGACGGACGTTCCCTGAGTAAGCGTCACCACATACCGCAAAACACCGCTGGCAACAGTTGCTGCATCGATTCGTTCCGATGAGCAAAATTCCACGGTTTCCATTCGTATCAATTCCGATTATCTCCCGATTTTCTCAATAACGCCCTTGTGGCACGCCCACGCACTGCCTCTTAACAAAGCAGGGCCGCCTCCACATAATTCCCAACACTTCGCGCTTCTCCCGTACGCGTTAATTTATCACGCGTCTCCGTCAATTCATCTCTCCCGCCACCTGGTGCCAAGGATAGCGTCCCTCCTTGCGCCGGTGCATCGCGGAGTAGGGGCAGAAATGGGAGGGGCCTATGTAAATCACAAGGACAGTGGCTCCCAGCAGTCATATTTCCGACGTCTGCGTAACTCCTGCTCACTTCTTGTTCCCTTCTCGCTCGTGAAAGTGGGAGTCCTGAGACGAGGTGGCCTCCCGCCAGTGAAGCGAAAACAGACTAAATTTCTCTCGATGCAGCAGTAATTTTATAATTAGGAGCGATGGGTGCTAGCTGAGGGCCTCATACTCAATGGGGTCTCGGCAAGAATATAGTTATGTATTATCAGTCATGCAATACAATATTTTCAAAATTTTAGGGGTATTTCTTTTCGTTTCAGGAATTAATGTGGCATACAATAAGTCTATACACGCTTTTAGAATCAACTTCGTAATTAATGTCACAGTACTGTAAATTCTATCCAATAATAATTTATGGAAATACTACTAATGATTCAATATTTTGTGTGTATGTAACAATGCCGTAGTAATTTATAATCAGGAGCAGTAGACGCTGCCTAAGGACCTCATGAATTTGTGGGTTTCGACAAGAGTGTGCTTATGTATTAATCATGCAGTATAATATTTTTTAAATTTTAGGGTATTTTTTTCGCTTCGGGAAAGAATTTTATATACAGTAAGTGTAAATGACATGTTTTTAGAATCTACTTACTACATAATGAATGTCCTAATATTGTAAAGTCTATCAATTATTAATAATAATATATGGAAATACTACTTATGATTCAATATATTTTAGTTAGTTAGTTAGTCCTTAGTTAAGCAACTTGGTTTTCTTTGGCATGAAATTTTATTTTATGAAAATGTTTTATGCATTGCATGAAATTTAACTCATTGGAGCATGGTATGAAACTGCAGTCAAAATCTTTAAAAAAATAGATAGTAATTTTTTGTTGGCCAATACTGAATCCCTCTTTTTGGTCTCCCTGAATGGTGATTGCAATTTTACTCTATTACTTAATTAAACCTCACCTATATTTAAAATCTGCTCCGATTGGTGGACATCATAGTTCTTATCCTTAAAGGTGGCCAACCCGTAACGTCTTCTTTTAACCCTTTCTCAATACAGGTATTTTTTATGCCTCCTCATGCATCTTTATCCTTCCTTCTCCCACAGAACTTGCACGTGTGTTCTGTTTGTCAGCCGTAACAAAGAGAAAGCTCCCCTTTACAATTTCATGCTTTTGTCGCATTTAATCGCCCTCTTTGAACCAAACACCAGATCCTCAGATTTATTTTCCTTTGGCGTTGATAATCTCTTTTATTTATTTATTCGAAGTTCGTTATACATCTATTTTATTCATTCGTCAACATTTAAATGAAGTAGTAATTTTGCAGTGAAAAATTATAATTTCACATTACATTAAGAGAAATTATATCAGTCTACACGTTCAAATCTGATTTTCAACTGTGCACACATATATAACCTGTGGATATGTATTATATAGCTAATTCTCAAGGTATGACATAATGAGTTATTTACACTCAACAAAGAGAATTTTATATCTCTTGAATGCTATACATCAAGGTCCACCATATAAAAGCAAATGAGGGACTTGCTAGTGTATTTCAGGACTTATTATACTTTCTATACTTCACTTTTACTATATATTTTATGTACCATATTTCACTAGTTATCTCACAGATAATCAATTTTAAATATATTCTTAGTAACCGGAATAATTTCGCTTAAGCTCATAACTTTCATTTATATTTTCGGTCGTTAGCAAAGTGAAGGATAGGATTAAATGAAGAATAGCATGGTTACTCTAATATATTCGTTCAAAGATTTACTTACGTATTACCATCTGTTAAAGATATCTTTCTCAAGTGGATAGTAAGATTCTATAGGCATTTTCTCTGTTTATCTTTACGTTAGATTTTCGTTCAATATTTCTCACAAATTTTACAGTTTATTACGAAATATTTAACTAAGATAGGAGGTAAAGAAACACCGAAGCGTCACTCTTAGACATTGGAAAAGCATTTATCATAGTCGATTGCAATCTTTCTCCACTGTTTTCTTCGATTCTTTTCTTTCTCGTTTCATTTATCTGAGTCCTTCCATGCATTCTGTCGCCACTTTAAAACCCCCTTAGGCCCCATTACATAATCCCGTTTTGCCATTGCCTTACTTTTTACATTACGTGACTTGAAATTTTAAAGAAGGTGATGGACAGTGTGTGACGTCATAGTAATATAATGGTTGCATTCATTACTGCGACAATGTCAAGCCTAACGGGTCTCGGATAATAAGTCCTGAAAATTATTTCATTATTTAGCGGGCTGTTAATGTCGGGTACTTTAACGGTATGCACGGAATGCATAAGGTGAAGAAGGAACCACAGGTGATTCTTCGCAATTCTTTTTTATTCGTGACAGAGATACGTTGATGTCTTAGGAATGCTTTTAGGAAGTGCAAACCTTTTTTCTCGGGAGCAAAGCATTTTCTTTGTCCAACTCATATACATTTTTCCTTTCATCTTTCATGGTCAAAAAATGGTGTCAAGCTCTCGTAATTTTTGAGCTCTTTTTCAGGGGACCTCCTGGTTATCGCACTTGATTTCAGCTACAAAATTAGGTGAATTTTAATATAAATTTTATATGACGAATCTTAGCTTTGTAGAAATGTTACATTTTGCGGAAAGCGGTAAACGTCTGTATTTTCACAGACAACTTTTTACTCGCGATTCCTGTACAGGTTGACATCTTTAGGCTTCAGTGTCCATAATGATTTACTTTGTATCGTAGCAGCTATGTGTTACATTCGAAGTTAACCGAATTCTATTGAAAAACCTCCGAGATAAAGCTATGCATTAGTAATTCTTTCCTTGTGTTATACATCCATGGAGATAAATAGAGTTAGGAAATAGAAGATGCATGACAGAATTATTTAAATAGATCACCAAGCCAAAACAGAAATTCAAGCAATCATCGCTAGTCATTGAAATAGTGTGTATAAAGAATAATGAATAAGAGATTGATATTTATTTAAGAATTTGCAATATATGACAGATAAAACATTTTCGCATCTCTAAGGGCTAACTTATGCGTGCAAGAAATATTTTTACTCGAATCAGTTTCATATATTTAATTTAACATATTCAATCATTATATAAGTGTAAAACTTCTCAGACAAGAAGTGTAGCATTTTGGTTAAACTGCATTTATAAAAAAATCACTTCAATATTTCTGTAATTTTACTATAGTTGTTAATTGTTTCACTTCTGTGGAATAAATATATTTTTGAAATAAGTATATTTTTGAAATATCATAAATAAATTTTTGAAATTCTTATAGCATTTTAATAAATGCAGTTTTCCAAATTGTTGCACTTTATGGTCAACATGAGAATTTGCTAACTCTGCCAGGAATTCTTATTATAGATTAATATTTATTAAAACTTAAGTGTATTAATTAAAGAATAAGGCGATGAAATAAATATTGTAATGTAAAATAAGTAACAGTAAGTTTTCAAGCGTGCATATAATTTAAGCAGGATTTATGCAAATAAATTCTCGAAATTGAAAGATGATCCAACTTCCGCCTTTCCACTCTGCATCCATCCCATACATCATCTCCTCTTTAAAACTTGCTCTCCAAAATGAGCCCAACGTTCGTCAGGAACGAAAGAAACAAAAGAAGGAGAGAGCGCTGGTTAATCCCGAGTTTCATTTTTCCGCCACCATTCGAATGCTACCGGCGTCGGTTGCTAGGCAACTTGATGCTCTGGTTTGTTTCTCTCGCCTCCGGAGCACAATACTTCATTCATCCGACACGCCCACCCGCCTCTCCATTGTTTATCCACGCCACGCCTTTTAGGCACCCTCCCTCACAATGAAGCAATCATGAGAGTAATGAGGGACGATATCTAATTATCGGCAGTCTAGGGCAGCAGGGCGGGGGTCAAGAGGGATGACGTACCCTTTTGTACCCCTTCTCACAAAGACACCCTTTCCGCCACAGGGTCTCTCTTTCGGGCTCCTGGAGTCGAAGGTGGCGCCTCGTGGTGGACACAAAGGGAAATCAGAGCGGGGCTCCCACGAGAGACCGCGGGGACTGATTGGGGATGCTGCGGTATGGATGGAGGAGAGGAGTACGGTGACAATGGCGAGTTAATGAAGCATTTTAGAGTAAGGAGTGGAGAAAAACAGTTGCCGATGGGGTGGCGCGTGATGAGGGGAGACAATGCAAAGAGATGATAAATTGAAAGGGAGAGATGAGAATCAAGATTTAGGAAGGTTTTGCAAGGAGGAGAGCATTGGAACGAGATTCGATTTCCGCCGTTTCTCTTGTTCGATTATTAAATTGATTGTAAACTATGCAAATGTTTTCTTCATCCGAGGAAATTGTAGATTAGAATAGAGGGAACTCTTGTTCGGAGAGAGCAGGATCGAGTAGGCCTGTATTCAACCAAATTCCGGGTGGAGTTTCGATATAATAAATCAGGGAATGATGGTGGGATGCCATTAAAATAGGATATATTTATGTTAGTTTTAAAAGATGAGATCGATTTATAAGATAGTTATGAATCCCTTCCGCTTTAGTTTTACATATATTGCGGATCTGTAATACTTTATTCTCTTCATTTCCAAAAATATGATAATAAATTCATTCGCCATTGTCAGTTTATTTTATTAATTTACGATGCATTTATTTTTCCTATCATAACTCCATATTTGTTGGTATACTTTGTAATTCTTCCGTCTGAGATAATGTACGGTGAATGAAACTAGTTTTCAAATTAATGATCCGAGGTTCTCCTGATCTCCTACAGAGGGAGAAGTCTCTCAGTTCTCACGGCTGTACTATAATTCCATAAGACCAAAGTTAAGAACTGTTTTTTTATTCATGATGGACGAAATTGATGCTGTTTGAAGCTAAATGTAAATTTACGCTCAAGAAGTATGGAAAATATTTTTGAAATTTTTCTTTTTCCATCTCTGAGAAATTTAATTTTGGTGTTTGATTGAAACTTAATTTAAATTTCCATCCTGTTAAGCCTTTACCTTAACCTTAGCGCAAACCATCGTAAAAGGTAGCTCCATCCGTTATGCCTCAGTTAAAAATCTCTCTCTCTCTAGAGCCTTCCACATTACCTCTTCAGATGAGAGTAATGTTTCTAATTGTCCTTTAAAGAAACGCGGGAGCCTGATTAAAAAGCGCACTTAACTTTTTGTTGTTCCAGCACTCCCAAAGTAACGTTGCATTGATAGCCAACCAAGGAGATAGCCATAAAACGGTTGTTTAACCCTTCTCCCGATGAATTCATCGCGCTTCCAGGTGAGGCTACTGGGCAAAACGAGCGGTAATTTATATACATATCCTTTGACTGGAATTTAAATAGGAATAAACGGCGAAGATAATTGAAGGATTTTATTACAACCCACCATCGCGCTTCTTAGCGAAAAAAGCGAAAATTGAGAGAAGGGGTATCTCAAACCACCGATGGCTTTCCTTCGCCTCTCTCAACCAATTATATTCCATCCTATTTACCGGACGATTTTTGTTTAAAGCGTAAACGCGCTTAGGACTTTGGGTAAGCATTTTAACAGCAATGGAGGAAACCAGTTTGAGAAGAGATTGGAAAAACGAGGCGGAGTAATTGATGTGAGAGAGTGTGAAGAAGCAGATGGAGTGAGGGAGAAGAGGTTATGTGCATTTCTTGGCTAGAATAGGATTGAGGGAAGGGGAAGGAAATGGGTGTCAGATAAAGAAGGGTGAGCTCGTGTGAAATTCTTCCTTGAGGTAGCTATGAGGGGAGTAGAATGGAAGGATGAGGAATGCAATAAAGGTTTCTCAAATAAAATAAATAAATTGGATCTCCATTCGGTCTGGATTGGGATGCCAGGTTTTCTCTCTCATGTAAGCAATGGTCATTGTTAATATATTAAACAAATAGATTACCTGCTGAAGAAAGGTTTTGATGAAATATATATTAGTTTTAGTCGTCACTAAACGTAAGAATATCAATTAAATAGGAAAGTAGGAAAACTCTCAAAAGGAGGTGGGAACCTGAAAAATCTACGTAGACCTGCCGATATTTTTAGCCATAATCTCCAAAATTGACTATAGAAGTATGCATATAAAACAATGAGGTGTATAAAAAATTCGTACTCAAAGTAACACATGATCGTATGTTGTCCATTAAGTAATCCTACTCGACTGCAAAATAAGAAATTCATTTTAAAAAACCCATGCGTTAAATGCGTCAATAAAGATAACGAATAATTAATATGCCTAAATAAGACAGGACGATAATGAAGTGTAAATGAAAATTACAGAATTCTTCAAAATTATTTAAAAGGAATCTCAGGTTTCAATCGATGAGAAAATTTCATAATTGAAATGGTATTTGAAGGACGAAATGGCTTTTGATTCCCGTTTCTTTTACACCTACTTAATAACTCATGCACACTTTTTGTGGCATATATGTACGCCAGAAGTTGTTATAACTGTCTTTACACTTAAAAACACGTGTTGATTCCGTTCAAGAATTATTTTTAATCAAGAGTTGGAAGCACAATATGGAGATCTTTGGCATAAATTATATTAAACACCATTGCTCCGTAACTCCGTGAATGTAGTGCTCTGGTATATGAAACACAAACACGATATTTTGGCTCACTTCTCATTAGCGACTTAGCGTACTCCCGGTCTAAACCATCCTTGTGATTTACATTCGAATAAATCGTATTTGTTAAAGAATACTTTAGGAGACATCAATTCTAAATTAAAGAAGCATAGAGAAAGATAAGATGCCTAAAGGAAGGTGAGTGGATGTGGGATTATATCCTGATAAACGTTTATTAACCCTCAATGATACATAAGCTGCCATAATAGTCATATTGTCATCCCATCCCTTTTCATATTTGAGCTAAACTGATTCTGTCGTGTAAAGAAAAAAACATGACGTAGAAATAGGCATTTTGAAGAGGAGAAAATTCTTTGTGTTCCCGATAGTTACAACTAGGATACATAAAATTATATAGTAGAGTTAGATATATAGTATCTAGAAGGATTAATACACAGTTTTAAATTAGGTTCCGTCATTTTGACGGGGAAACTCGCTAGTATATAAAATAGTCTGCAAACAAATCGTATTTGTGTATAATAAGAAATTCACTATAAATTTTGGAATTATTAGAATTTTAAGATAACGTCTTTGAGTGAGAAGTCCATTGTTTCCCTTTCGACCCCTTTTAGAGGAGAGAAAGAATTCGTATGATGGAGATAAAAGAATTAGCATTACAATAAGAATGGAATTTAGAGATCTTCAGACTCTGAAAGAACTAAAGGGATCTTAAAGAAAGGAATGGGTAATGGAAGAGAGAGAGAATAAGGGATGAAAGATAAAGAGGGTATAGGAAAGAGGGATAAACGATATTAATGGAGCATCCTCTAAAAGCATCTACTGAGCTTTTCCACTTAATAAATTAAATGCTTTTAAATCGCACATCTTTAATTTTGTGTCCAAATGAGTATTTACATTATTCAATTTTTCAAGTCAAACTGTTAATAACCGTGGGTATGAACAGTAGAAGAAGCTGTGTCAGTAGCAAATGAGAGGGTAAGAGAAAATTAATGGAAATGAGACGCAAAATGTCAATTTAAAGTTTAATCAGAGATGGTTATGAGAGTGCAGTTTTAAGTTAAATCTGCGTTCAAACTTACAAAAGTCACAAAAGAATTAATCTGTAGAAGTTAAACTGTACATTTCTAAATACATCCTTGAAAGACTTCGAGGGGCAAATTTTAAAGAGCGATCTTTCAATTAATATCGACTTTCAGGAGGAAAGTAAACAATCTTAGCCTTTGGCAATATTCTCACTACCCGTATAAAGTCAAAAAATTCTATGCCACATTAGTAAGTTGTTAATTTATCTTCACTTGCAGAATATTTTTTCATACGAATTTAAAATTAAAATCTTTGCTCTCTCCTTGACATTCTTACAAATCCATTTGCTAGCTCTATCAATTGCATGTCTGAGGCATACTTATGTTGCAGCATAATCCAGCTAGTGTTTGCCTTTCCCTCAATTTTAATCCAGACTAAAACATGTAAAGATGAGATTTTGAGTGCCGAAACGTTTGAGTTTATTCAGAGACAGTGTAGAAAAAAAATATTATATAGCTCTAAAAAAATATGATATACCTCTAGAATATGAAACACTGAGCATTAAAAGCTACATTAATCAAATGAGGCAAATATTAGAGGAATTGAGTGCTCGGGAGAAAACTGTGAGCGTGAGAGTAAAGTAGGAAGTGGGGTGAAATGTAGATAAATAAGTAGGAAGAGAATGAGAGAAAACAGTAGGAGAGAGGGGAGTCGGCGAAGGAGGAAAAGAGGTAGGAGTGGATGAGGGAAAGGTGGAATAAATGGATAATACGTAGGCGGATGGGTGAATAAAAAAGGGGGTGAATTCGGGAGGGGAGGAAGCAAGAGGGGAGGGAGGAGTGGCCTCTGGTGAGAAGGAGGAGTTTGGCGAAAAGGGAAGACATTCTTATGCATGGTGGAGAAGCTTCTTTCGCGGGATGAAGCGCTCGGGTCACAGGAGGGTGAGGAAGTGTTAAAGAGGTGTTGGGAGGGAGAGGTGGCGATGGGCCTCCCACCCCACTGGGGGGACAGAGCCCGTCAGGCAAGGTCGGTCGGGAGGGGGAGGAGAACGGTAGGAGTAAATGGGAGGGGATAAGTGCGCGTAGGAGGGGGGGAAAAGACAAGGGAGAAGTAGGGGAGGGGGAGAAGGAGGCTGCCGACCAACCACTCGTTGAGAGAGGCGGTCAGTGTTGGCGCACCCGCGACCTGCCAGGCCGTGTCTAGAACCTCTTTTTCCTTCGTGGTTAGCGGACTGCGTGGAGCCCATCGGTGCTTCTTCCTCCGTGGGACGAAGGGCCCGCTCTCGCCGCCAACGTGCAGACGTCTATTTCCCCGCTCGTTCGACGAACGGTTTTGAACATTTCACGCGTTCAAATCCGATGCGGAGGGCCTTAAGAGACGTGCGCAGGTGAAGAAAACGGTGAAAGTGAAGGGATTTTTACATGTTGCTGGTGCGGAGAGTGGGAGGTTGTTTTCTCGACCACGCGCTGCGACGCTAGTTTGTTTTCCCAACCCTGCCCACTTTCCGAAGCTCAGGTGTGATTTCAGTTTGTGATTGATTCTGTCGCGGAATTAGGAAAAGGTGTCGGAAGAAAGTTTGGAGTCGTTGTCTTCTTCCGGTGGTTACGTAAGCCTTAAACAAGGCGGTGGTGTCGGGATAGTGCGGTGAAGGGAAGATGGAGGAAGGAGTGTTCCGCCGCGGGCATCTTTGGTGACATTCCCGGAGGAGACCCTGAGGAGCGGCGCCCATAAAGGTGAATGCTTAAAGAAGGAGGGATTAAATGAAAAAGAGCATCTGGTCTTTCGGCGGCCTCACATGGGAAGCGCATTTCGTTCCCCTCTCCATTTGAAAAGGGCTTCCCGCCCGACCCACCCACGCGCGCCCTTCCCAATGCCGCCTCCCCCTCCCTCCGCCCCCCCTCAGGGGATTCTCCAACCCCCCTCATTACGGATTCCCCCTCGATCTCATTCATCCCCACGCACTCACGGGTGATTATTTCGGAGACATCTTCTCAAGTGTGCCCAAAGGGAGTGCTTCTGGAGGTGTCCCGTCTTTCTTTTCGAGAGATCTGTCCCAGGTTTTGTTGCGGTTTTACACCGGTGGTTGTTCCTCGAGGCGAGCAAGACTTATAAGGAGGTTATATGGTCCTCTTCTTTGAGAATCATTTGCGTCGTGGTCTTCTCTTTTCCAAGTTGTTACGCGGTTGCATTTTACGGCTGCAGTTTTAGTAAATTGGCTCTCATCAAGTTATCAATATATAACTTGCCATATTCTATTTATGAGAAAAGGAAAAAATCGAAATAAGTTCTTTGCAATAATATTTCTATAGATATCCATAGAAGTTGTACATTAGAATAAGTATGAAATATTGAGTTAATTGCTTCTTTATCATATGCCTAACAATAGCAATGGGTCGTTTCAATGATTCACACATTATTTTGGACAGCTGTTATTAGAAATTCGGTAATAATATCCGCTTCCAGTTCCTAAACTTTTAATTGTATATATTAAGGTTCAAAAGCTAGTGATAAATAGATCGTTTCAACCATCAAAGAAATGAATGATAGAATCAATGGATGGTCAAAGGAAAAGCACCTGAAGTACAGAAACTTAAGATAAAGGACGGATGGTTCACGAACAAATAGGAGGTGATAAAACCTGGTAATTATGAAATAAATATTTTTCCTTGCTCATAAGAGGATATTTACTGAGCTTTTCTCCAAAAGAGATTGAGATAAAGTATGTAGAGTTCATATAGAGGAAAAATATTCATAGTAGGATTATTAAAACCCCAAATCCATCAAAAAGTAGGAACTAGAAATCAAAGAATATTATGATAGTCGAATGTTCACTGATGAGCTGATAATATATAATGAAGTAATAATGCATAGAGAACTCGATATGTTACTGCAATATTATTAGGCTCAAACTGAACGAAAAACATTACTTATACCATAAAATATAATTTAGAGAGACAACTGATTGCTAGTAAGGATGGTGTTCTACACAACATTTTCTAGCTTCTGAGAAGCATATTTAAATTTTATATCTATCACCATCTTATCACGATAAAAACATTCTTAAGCTGGTGTTAGAGTGAGGTTGCAATTAATATCACCATTACTCGGAACGATATTACAAGTATGCACAGTGGGCTGTTGGTCTTAGTAAGGTAATTCAAATTATTTTGCTGCCTTAGGTATAATTTGTTATTATTTTGAAGTGTTTATTTCATAAATGATTTTTCCAAAGTATACATTTTCTTCTTATGTGCAGTCTTTTTATGACTACTGCCCAAGGGAGGTTTTCCGAGGGATTTTTTCCCTTATAGTGCCTGGTAGACTAGTCTTTCCCTCAGTAAATATAATTGTATTTTGGAAATCGTATTTTATTCTTTCTGTGTGCATAATGTAAGGATGTTATAAATTGCACCCTTTGCCACCAGGCCCTGGACCTACTTCTAGTCTTCTGTTTCTATTAATAATATTAAAGATTAGGTAGAAATGTACTATTTCAATATCATCCATACAATCAACGCTTTTGATAAATAAAAACACCCCTTAAAGTCAATTTATATACCCAAGTATCTTATATCGAATAACATAGCGAGAGATCTAAGGATTTTTATTTCTTTCTCCTGATTAAACCGAAGAAATTCGAATCTGAATTCTTTGATCGCTGCAAAACAACTTCCTAGTCGATGAAATTTGGGATATTTCGACTTATTTGGTTATATCAATAAATACTTATTCGAATATCGCCACAGTGTCTGGTATACTTGTAAAATTAACGTTGTGTTTTTTTGAAAAATACGCATTTCCTATTACTAGTATATTTTAGCAATTCTGAAAATTCTTATAATATCAAAAAAAAGTTTGAGTTAAATGACTGCTAGATCTATATCTAGATCTAGCAGTCTGATGCCAGACTTACTCGCTGAGCCAATAATATTTAATTGGGAGTTGTTTATAGCCTTTTGCAATATTTGAATTGGAAAATATTTATTGCTTTTCTTTGAACTCCGAAAAATATATCGTTATTATCGGAGTTTTAAGACAAAACCCAGTTACTTACATATTCGAGAATATTATTTGAGCTTTAGGCAACGAAAGTGGGCGGTGCTCTTACATGGCCAGTGCGTTATTTCGGTAAGCCTTATGTAAAAGGATAGTGATTAACAGTAAGGGAATTTTACTTGGGTACACTCAAACATGATAAAGAACAAATTTTTCATTAAATTTAATCTCAATTCCTCTTTCAACTTGCTTTTTTCTGATTGGGTCACATTGTATATTATTGCTCTGATCGTTGATCGATAAGTGCCCATTAGAGGACTTCAAGACAAGATACTGTGCATAATTATCCTGAGAAATCATTTTAGCCTTGATGCATGTATTTGAAAATCCTAAATCATTCTGTAAATGAGTTCGAAGTGAAACTACACTGCTTTTCTTCCCATACTAAATCTATTAATGCCTTCTGCGTCCAAGCGGAATCATTCTAGAGCTCTCTTATTGACATTAACACACTATGATACAGATCTCTTGCAATATTTCACCAGGAAAATTGACTCTCATTTAGATGGCTCTTTATATAAATCCAAAATATTTTTCATGGTCTTTGTAATTCCCTATTTTCTAAGTATATTCTTTGTTATGTTTGACAGTTATAGAAAATGCATTTTGCAGTTTTACAGAAAAAGATATACTCCATCAAATGCCGATATAATAAATCTGGTGATGAAATACATCAATACCCACGATATGTTTGAGCTAGCTATTTGCTTATGATGGTGAGAACACCGATGTTTAACAACATTATACGATATGCCAAGTATGTGTCGACGTTAATTAAGCTGCACAATTTTTCTTCCACATGCATTCTCTATCTCGCGATGATATAATTAATGGATACCGTTCGCAGTGGCGGTGTGATTAGAAAGCTAATTCACAAACCACAAGGTGTTTGAATCCTGGCTAGTCGGATTTTTCTTGTTAAGGAATAGTTGTACGTATGTGCCCAATTTTAATAAGGATTAACTGTAGGGAGGGCATCCGGTCGTAAAAATCAGCACCGAAACCAAATTCATTGTCACCAAAAGTCATCAGCCGGCCCCATAAGTGATGGGTACGATGCTAAGAAGGAAAAAGTTAGTTGAAGGTTCTTTGAGAGTAGATTCGATATTTTTCTTAAGTCAGTTGCCTCAGTCGAGGTATCTTAAGCGCTTTTGCATGTTCGACATCCCAGTGCCGGTAAGCGTGCGCCGCAAACAAATTGCTATGTCATTTATCGGGTTGTCATCATTAGTTGTGCATTTGCAAATCTATTGTAGTATTTATATAAAAAAACAAATACTCGAGATGAATCGTTTCTAGATCGTGGTTGATGTACACGCACCGAATGAATGGATTTATCTATGACCGAATTTTTATCAGATAAAGATTATCTTAAATGATATGGAATTCCATTTAGTCTTCTCGATAGCGTGTTGGCTTTTGATTAGTATAGTTCCGGCTTCAAATCCAAGTTTCTTGTACAATTTAATAGAAGAGGCATTAAGGTTTAATAACCAAATATTAATCGTCGTATTCCTAATATCACCCTCGATAGTTGCCTGGGTGTAGCTTAGCAACCTCGGTTATAATAACTATTCGAGCTCGGTTGTTTATGTAAGTTAATTAAGGTTTAATATGGTCTACTAAAACTAAAATTTGCTCAGTAAAGACATTTTTATCAATCATTATCATTTGCCGGTCATAAAAGTAATAATTCTTACAGTTATGTTAGACAAGAAAATTCGATGCGTCAATGGAACATGAAGATTTATTTCTTTGGACTAACCAATATTTCAACTGGTGTCCCAAGAATTCCTGAACCGCTGTTTGATTTTTAAAATACTTTTTGCGGTAAAATGGGAATTCGCAAAGAAAATACTTGATTCCTCCTTTTATGCAGTCTTTTCTCATTTGAATTTAGGTTCAAATAACTACTGTTTTCTTGTTTACAGTTTACAAGTAAAACTACCGTAGAAGATAAAAGGTTAGGAAGCAGTAATTTAAGTTATTCCCAAAGGACGAAAGGTTAAGGATCGTTGAGTTAAGCATTGCTCGTTCGTTTTATTTACCAATCCGGGCGGTTTGCAAAGTTACAAGGGCGGAAACCGCCACTAAAAATCCTAAGCAGTCCAAAATGCATCCAAACAAAAAGTTAAATCCACCTCTCCATTCCACTTAACCTGTTGATCCCCTCCGAAACCGTCGGGTTAACCAAACCCGTCCCCCAAACCTTTCCACATCACCGTAGTGCAGTCGGTGAAAAAGGAAGAGCAGGCAGTTCCCTCGAACACTTGGGGATGTGCGGTCGTAGGGCCGGCAAGTGCGACACGGCGCAGGCGCTTTTTCCCACTCCCGCCCGTTGCATTGGGTGCCGCTGTTAGATGCCGCAGATTCTTTCTCGACGCCGAGTGCCTCTTCGGTGAGCCCCTGGGACATTGAAATCTCCGCCGTTTTTTATCGGGAGTTATTATTTTGGCGGCGGATTCAAAAGGCGGTGACGTCATAGTTGGGGTTGTGGGTGCCATTTGGATGCCGCAGCTGAGGAAGGGGTTTTGTTTCCCATGTGACCGGTGCCCCGCCCCCCGTTGGGTAAAGGAAGATCGCATTGAGAGAGGACCAGCTCGGATCGTGGAAGTAAGGCAAACGATTGGCGTATTTGTTTGTGTTGTTGTGTTTATAAGTTTATACACGAATGATTTGGACTTCGGAATATCTGATTCGTTAACATTCTCCTGTTGGCTTAGGAAAGGGAGTTTGAATTCGTACCTACTAAGCGTTCATGTCGGTGTTACTTTTGTGTTATCATGTAATACGGTGATCATCTCCCAGATTTATTCAATCCCTTAGTTTTGGTATTTTAATATCCATCGGGGGCTCCCGGAGAGTCAATTAGACAATGCATTCAGCATTGGAGTAAGCGGTCCCGGGTTCGACTCCCGGTGAGAGCCCGAATGCGAAATAGCCTAATCTGTCGAAGCACTTTTAACAATACTACTATCCATTGGCGCTTGTTTCAGTTTATGATTTTCGAATTATATATCGATTCATAGTAACAATAGCTGACGAATTGAGTCCCTTAAAATCTGTTTTCTGTATGTATACAGTCAATGAACCTATTGCTCAGACAGCAAAGCAGCGCTCTTATGATAGAAGTGAAAAAGTGGAACATTATCAGAATAACTAGCTATTGGATCACAATATATACTGCGCTTCAATTTTTCTAGTTAGTTAGATGGCTAAGAACTTTAGCTGAAATATTCGATTGTGAACAATGAATCGTCAGATCAAGAAACACCGTATAGAGGCGGCATAGAATGAGACTATTATTTCAATATGGAGAGAAAAACATAGTATTTCATTCCAATGTAATGTCATTACTGATTAGAAAAACTGGAACGCACCATAGATTCATAAGCATTACAAATTCCATATTAGTTTTTGAATACATTTCTTTAGTATTTAGCTATATGATGGCTTTATGAAAGACTCATAAATTTGATCTTTACTGACGCCTATGATTTCTATATATTATATTTATGCTATGAGGTATATGCCATAGTGTTATAAAGTATGTGCATGCCTATTTGTTTGTGAGATTTCTGGAATTAGTTATTTCTCGTTATATATCTAGAAGAATAGATTTTATCATGTAATATATAGTAGTTGATTCTGCATCTAGGAGCTTGTACTGCTGTAATTGACTGCCCGCAGCCAATTGGTTAATGATGCATTTGTTTTCATACGAAAATTATGTGTTGTTAACGTTGATCGGGATATTCTCAAATACAATTCTAAAATAGAATAGCCCCATCGATATCTCACAAAATATCACACAAAAAACAATAATAATGATACAATTAAAAATTCGAATGTTTTAATTAGTGAGTATGTAACTGCATAATAAGCCGCTGTATGTTTGAAACAGACATCTCATTAGTTCATTTTCAGTTACATATTTGGATCATGATAATCACGAGGAAGACAAAAAAGGATAGAAAAAAAGGCGCGATGAATGTTCTCTTCTATTTTCGTGTACAAAATAAATTGGGTGAACAAAACGCAGGCATTTTTTTGTAGGGGTTGGTTACCTCTGCAAATTCCTCAGTCTTTTTGCCAATACTAACTGTGTCGATAGAAGATTTCTTCTTCTTTTCCGGGATTTCTCATTACGTGGTGTCCCGTTTCTTTCATTAACACGTTTACGGGGCAGCTCTTTCGGTGAGAATGCCTTCAGTTGTAACACTTTCCCGAACAGAATTAGCCTCTTGATAAATGGTTAAAATACCAAAGAGAGCATATCTTCCAAAAGATCGGTTGTCATCACTAGCGCCGTTGTCAAGGCGAATAACTATTCAAAATACGATAATGGAAACGCCACCGCAATCTACGCCACAGAAATTGTCGCGGAGTTCTTCATTATTATCCCAGGCTATTTTTATTTTGAACCTTCAATTCTGAAAAGAGCCTTAACTATAGGAGTATGTTTCTGCAACGCTAGAAATTCAGGTGGTCTTCCACATATGATGGATAAGCATTGTTCTAAGGATAGATTTATAGATTGAGCCCGTAAATACGTCTAAACGATCATGTAGTTTAAGCTATATTCAAAGATTCGATATTTAATCTGTTTAAAACTTTTGCTATCCATGTGCAATATTTGATAGATATTTTCATTTTGGAAAAGATTTAAAATTATTTCGAGCACGCAGTGTTAGTGGCATTTAAAAATGTATGTAGGACTCTGCATATTTAGCCCTTAATTGATGTCAATCATTGAACGAATCATCGAACTCAAAAATTGCAGTCGCTAAATTACTTGAATCACTTCCCTATGCTCGTTATTAGAAATTATTTTCTTCTATATCTCTAAATTATTAGTGCAAGAGAGCGTTAGGTGCTTTTGAGGTCTTGTTGAGTCGTTAAGCTACAGAACTTACCCATAGTGTTACAGATGCAATTATAAGTATTAGATGGTAATCTCCAGTTTATGCTTTGAGTTGCTCAGTAGATAATCCTCGTATTAGACACATCTCTAATTTAAAGTACTAAAAATATACAAGCATACTTCTTCTAGTGCATTGTTGAATGAATTAATTCCCCTCAAAGATGATTATCATTTCCAGATTACCGCTAAAGTTGTCATCACATGACTCTTCGCAGCATTCCGTAACGTTTCCATTTTCTTTATTCCATATTTTCTCTTCCTACAGGGAAATTTCTTAGTAATTTATCCCCTCTTAATGTTTCTACTCAATATATCTTCTTTTTCGGGTTCAACTCTTCGCTAAAAATCAATCCTTCTCTCCCAAAGTTCCCAAGTTTGTTGTTGCTCTCCTGCCAAATAATGTTACATTTTCAGGCATAGAGTAAGCCTCAAAATCCTCCTATGTTTTTTAATCACTATTTATCCCAAGTACTGATACAATCGTACAAAAATGTAATCAGCTAGGTGTTTGTCAGGATTTACCTTCAATCTCCCTTTATTTACTTATCCTGACAAGTTATCTCACATAGCTACATACTTATAAGCATCATGTTTGCTATCTTGAGAATTCAATGCAAGGTATCTGGGAATTTCCCAAAGTATCAAAATTCACACAGAAGAAAATGCGAAAGAGATATTTCAATGTTAAAAATGTCGTAACATACAAACATACAGTAAAGTTGTAATATTAGACTTAAATACCATTGTAATTCATAGATGATAGTTAGAAGTTGTGAAGCACTTCGGAAATGAACTGGTAGAGACGTATTCTTCCAAGTTCTTGGAATTCACCCGCTTCTTCTTTTGTTCCTAACCGCCATTCTCACACTGGATCACAAAGCTTTGACTTCTTCACAAGCAGAGTTCATTTGCATCGAATGATATTTTTGTCTTCCAATTCTTAAGCAGTAAAATTACGAGGATCGCCTCATTCCTATGAAGCGAGATTTCGCGAAAAGGAAGGAAAAGAAGCCGCCGTCCACTTAGCACGGCTCTAAACGGATGCGCCTCTTTTGGTATTTGCCGCTAATTACGGCTTCTTTTTAAGTCGTCAAGTAGTCGGTATAACAAGAGGGTGGACGGGATTCGTCTGGGGTGCCATAACGTTTCATTTGTCGCTCAGGGGAAGGCCGCCCCTCTGTCCCCTATCGACCGAAATGCCCATTAAAAATCCATCCCCTCCTCTCAATAGTGCTTACGAGGTGTCGCCGTAGGGGGCGCAAGAATCGTAGTGTTGTTTATTTACATTATTATTACGTATTACGTAGAATCAGGGTTACCCAACTTTTTATTGTATACATTGGCGAATTTCATCAATGAGAGGCCCTATGCGTAAGGATCAATTGGGGCCTCACCAGGAGGTTATTCTCTATAAAAAGCGACAAAGTTTATCTTTTTTTCAGTCCCCTTAACAGTCGGACCCTCAACTAGCGCCTAGTTCACCTAATAGTAAATGCGTCCCTGGGTGTATGCTGCTGCTTTCCGGTATGACTTCATTACGTGGAGTGATAGTCCAGACTACCCTAAAGAAGAAAATTAGTAATACTTACCCCGTAAATAAGATAGATTGGAGTATGGACCCTTTGTAGGCGAAGTTAATCATCTCTATTCCACCTAACCTCGCGTGTAGTTTTAATATTTACAGTAATTAATACAAAAAATAGAAAACAAAAGAGTATGGGGTATTGAGGTTGGTAAGGAATAGCCCAACGTTGAGGGCTAATAATTACAGATTGAAATGGGGATGAAGCACGGCGAAAATGCAGTATCGTAAAATAAAGTACAAAACTAAGGAAAGATGAAAGTACGAAACGAAGGAATTCTTATGTGATAATTCGACCTATAAGTATTCGCTAGATTGTCATTATTCCTTTCATGATTTAGTGATCCTAATTTAAGCCTTGTTTATTTATTTATTTATTTATTTATTTATTCATTTATCACATACAGCATACGAATGCCATTTTATAGCGATAATTTAACTTAACAATGGACAACACACACAACCATTCCCTGATCAGAGAAAATCCGATCAGCCGGGATTCGAGCCCTGGACCTTGGGGTCCGAGCAATAGCGCAGCTAGAACGCTAACCATTCGGCCACCAAGGCCTTGTGTGTGTCTTCTCCTCAAACTGTACTCTACAGCCTAATAATGCAACCTTCATGGTTTCAATTCCCAGTCTTCAAGCGTCCTCAAGACAATCATGTCCCACCACTGTGCTAAGAATTCGTTTTACTGATTGATGTAATTTCATAATTTAAGAATATTTAGATTGTTGATGAATCGCGGTAAAACTATTTATTTGCCACTACGAAAATTTAATATTTTTGTAAACCGATACTTTGTAATAGATGTAAAATTACGAGGGCCATTACAAATGTAGAAAGCAATGAAATGATACGACATCAAACTGAACGTCTGTACAGAGGAAGAGCAGGGTAAAGGGAAATAGGTGGAATGGCATGGACACCGAATTAAGTCTTTTTATCCTCAAGTAAAAAGGACTTAATCCGGGGAAAAGTTTTACAGAATAGCTCGTAAACCGGTGGTTGACTGTAGTCTTAAATTTGGTTCATAAAAGACGACTGCAAAACTAGGCATGGAGTTGGGCATAATATGAATGTATACCTACACCGTAAATTTGAATTTTATTGGAAAATACGCCTTCCACTCAAGTGCGATCGAATTCTGTTTCTCAACTTGTTGCCTTTGCATCGATTAACTGGTAGTACGCATTGGAGACGATGGTTTCATTTCTGCGTGAATGAAGAAAGAAAAGCTCCCTGTAAATCAAAGTAATAACGGCGTTTATCTTCGATTAGAATGATTCCTCAATCTATTGCAGTTACCGTGATTATGATTTATGAAAGAGATATAGTTCTTATACTCTTTTTGTTCTCGATAATCTAAGCAACTTACATAAAGGCAGTAGACCTGCTATTACGTTCTGTGTTTCTTATTTTATGAATGTCAAGCCTATAAATAGCTATTGCTATAATCTGGTTCGCACCCGTCATAGATATTGAGTCACAAATTGGAAATTTACGTTGTTTTGCACATTAAATAACATTCTGCTCCTTTCTAATGTGATACTCAAGTGACGGTCAAGTGATTAATTTCGCAGTAGAGAGATTTTCCCCAAAAGGGACTACAACATCCTTTATCCTTAAATCTTCTTTATCATTATAATGTAGGTAAATTAATAGAGAACCAGTTATGCACAGGTTAGAAAGATATGGACTATAACAATAGCTATCCGGACACAGTGGCACTTTTCCTTCTAAAATTGAGGCATTATGAGTCACTCTTGCATTGTAGGATGTTGCTGAAACATGCTCAAACCGCTTTACTTTGGAAGGCAAATTTTTCTGCTAATTGTTCTGCTACACTGAGAAACAGTTTTGTCAACCTGAATTTTATTTTCCTGGTGGAGTGGAATGTTTGCATTTATTTTTACTAACTCTGTATACCTTCCAAAAGTCTCTCTTGTAACCGCATCCCATTATATACATGATGAGATGTCCGCAACTTATTCAGAAGAATGAAAGTAATATTTCATGCGTCACACTGTATCCAGATCATGCAAAAGAGTAGAAAAGCTAAAAACATTCTCTGAGCTAGTTTGTGTAACTTAGAGAATATTTATGTTGTCTCGTGAACAAATAATCTAACCACAAAATTCTAAGCATTTAAGAAAATCGAGAACGGATTGTTTTCAAGACTAGCGGAGGACTACTATCAATATTTGTATTTTTCCTGAAGTACAGCTACTAAGAATTACCCCGTCTGATTAATTATCTGCCTATTTAATTTCCTTGTACCCGTATTGAAAATTTAGGAGAAGAGATTCTTTGTTTAAAGTGTTCTTTTGCCTTTGATATAGGATGCAACATTCCAAATCATACAATTTATATCGATTTCCAGGCTCGTGAAAAAGTATGAATCACTCTTGGTCTAAGGTTCAGTTGTATTTTTGTTCATAAAATTTTGGCCTTGACTAGTCCTTCAGTTATTGAGAGGCACATGTTTTGCATTTAATTTATACCCTAGTTAACTTCCATGTCAAGCATGATACAACTTTATTTCCTTTTTTAATATAACATATGCTGGAATATCAGAAGGTTGTCTCCTCTTTATAAAGTTTATCATTAATTTTTAACATTAATTCCATTCAGATCAAAATTCTGTAAATTTATAAACAAAATGCAAGAGAACAAAAAATTGAATTGGTTTTCAGGGGAACCGGTTTTTCATAAGCACAGAGTTTTAAAAATAGTTTATTTTATTAAGATTCTTACAATTTTCAATCGAAAATAAGTTCCACGACGATATTCAGAATATTTTTTACATTTTTTCAGTCCATAAATCATACATATCGGAGAATATCATATCTCATTATAACCTACAGCATTGAATCTCAGAATGATGGAGAATATATATTTTGAACCACTGGGGACAGACGTTACTATCATAAGTAGAGAAGCATACAATATAAACTCTAAGTATCTGATAGTAAAACGATTTCTTTCTTTCTATCTCAGATGTTTTAATATTTCATTTATTTCTCTAATCAATTGTAGCAGGGATCCTCAAACCGTACCCCTTTAAGTGCTCATATACTCTTTACTCTCAATTTATTATAACAAGAAATAAAGTGTTAAGCTTACTATGAATTTGCAGATATCAAGCAAAGGGTGTAACTAAAACAAAGTACCATAATGATATATACTGAGAAATACTCTTGAAAATGTTCTCTAGGATAACCTAATTATTGTCTAATTAACCACAGAAAAGATTAGGTTTCCCTATCTTAGGAGCATCTGGGTTAGGTGTTCCCATTATTGAGTACCTAAGGTTCCCAATGTCTATGTCAAGAGAAATAATTTTACAGAAATAGAAAAGTATTCAGAATATTATAAATATCTTTCTTGCTCCTTGTACATCACATTCATAACAATGGTCAGCAATCCTTAAAAAAAATAACATTATAATAAATGTCCTTTCTCTAACGTTATAATAAATGTTTCCTTAAAATTGCAACTTTGATTTTGAACTATCTCCGAGTAACATACTTATTACCTGTTCGAATGAAATTCAAATTAAATTTAACTCTCGTTGCCTTTTATGTATATACTTTTATGTACGTACGATTACTCGTACGATTAATCGTATTTATTTTTGAATCATGATTTCGTTAGTTGGTATCATTCCATACATGCTATATAAATTGCTCATCTGTACATTTCGACTAATGGTGAATTGTATACTATACACACATTTGGCATACGCATGATTTACTAGATGAGTGAGAAAGTTTTTCTGAAAGATTTTTCATGGTCGATTATCTATTGTATTCTATTAAATAACGTCTCTGTGATGGCAATATTAGTCTAAAGTTGTAGTCGGTAAATGAACTATGATGAACAATGGTGGAATGTTGGCATTCCGCCGACAACTTCTTAAAAGAAGAATTCCCTTCTCCCTTATTTCTGCATTTGTATTCATACAGTACACGAAAACAATTCCTCTTCTCCCTCAATCGTTGGGCTTCTTTTTCGTACCTTCCTCGCGGCGGACCTCACTGGAAGGGTCCAGCATTCGTTGACCTAGAGCTTCTAAATGGATGCCAGGTCATGAGAGGGTGCCGGCCAAGTAATTGAAAGCTTCCCGGGTGCAGGGCGACTCGGAATGCCTGTGATTGTGGTCGCTCCCATTCCCCTCATCAGTTGCACTGGTGCTTTTCATTTGTCACCTCGTGAGTGAGAAAGGCCTTCTAAAGCCCCTGAATGACACTCGTCCGTGAAGAGGATCGTCGTTCTTGAGGAGCACAATGGCTCTCCGCCGCGCGTTCTTAACCCGCTCAAGCTGAATTAGCGGGGTTGTGTCGGGGATAGCCCCATTCTCGCGGATTAACAGTCCACTCATCTGCCAGTTGGTTGACGCCACGTGGGGCTGCTTGAATGGACCACAGATCCTTTTCAAAGAACAATATCTTCTCAACAATGAAGATTCGGATTTTTCCGCTTTGTATCGACTTGGCTCAATTATTTTGATGTATGAGCTAGAAGCTGAATTAATCTAGGAATTCTTTATGATTCGGCCTCCATTGCATACACGGAATATGTGTTTCCATTTCTTCGTATGGCATTTGTATCCATTTTAGTGAAATTTAAAATACAATCAATCTGTATACATCATCGGTAGAATTCAACACCTCTCCTTATATATTTTCATCTAAAAATTTCATCGAAATTTTATCTGCATTATTTGTCTTTCATATTATTGGAGCTTTGATATGCATAATTTATAAGGTGACTTATTAATTTAACCAGTATAACCGTTTCAACCAGGTCCTGTACCAACTTGCTGGGCTATATTTATGATAATGATAATTTTTATAAATTTACAAAATCATCTTTCTGTTGATGTCGCCCCCTGAAATTTGGAGCGGAAAAATACTTCGGAATTATTTCTTATACGAATATCTTTTTTTACTAATCCTAGTATATTATAAATCACGCTCGTTGGTTATAGAAGGGTTTTCTATTCAGAATCATTTAACTGGTTAGCTGAGGGCATGAATTTGCAGCGCATCTTATTTAATTGGTAGAGGTTTGATTTACATAACCATCCGAGCGAAAGCTGCTCTCAATTACATGATGAGGAAGCGTGCAACGGGAAAGGGGGTTCGACCCTGTGCACGAGAGTGGACTATTTTAAATTGCCGTTCAACTTTTACGAGTATACCCCATATACGATGATGATGTAATGATAGTGAGAACAAATAGGATGTAAATGAATCTCGCAGCTTTCAAAGGGAAATTTCAAGGGTTTAGATTTGGTGTTTGTAACAGGGTCATTTTAGAATTCAGACAAAAATTTCATGTGTATTTTCCGACTTATACTGTGAGGTTCCTATATTAATTCGGCAAGTTAAGGTTCTATTTTTCCTATTCCATGCAATTCCTAACCCTTGATAACTTCTTGTGCGAGCGATTTTCCTATGATTCGACGAGGAGCGCAAACTGTAAAATGATTGCAATGTTTTTTTACAAATAGTATGCATTTATTTTTTCATGGAATTTGATCGAAGCCATAAGATTATTGTTACTATTAGTGTAGTAAATAAATAAATGTTCTTAAATTCCCATAGATTCGTTACTGGTTGAAACTATAAAGCCTGTTTTAGGAGGAAGTACGAAATAGGTGATGCCTCAGTATATAGAAGCCAGGCGACTTGCATTGCTAGTATTCTGAGGGACAATAAAACAAAATAACATAAATGAAAAGTCATAGGCAAATGTTTGGGGACTTGCCAGATGGTTTCCCGGGGCGCAGAGTTTTGGGGGCGCAAGACGTTGGTCGAGTCGAAAAAATGGTGTATGTTAGCATCCTTTTGATAAATTTTCCTGAGTAAAATCGTTAATTTATTACATATTTGAAAGTTTAATGAATGAATCGGATGGCCGATTGTTAAGGTTCGTTCACTTTCGATAAAAGGATGTTATCGTAAGTTTAAATAATATTGTGATATTTATTGCAGCAATCATTATAATACTACCCAAAGAAATATTATTCATTAGATTATTTAATGAATACCAAAAATATTCTCTCGAAAAATATAAGGAAGTCTGAAAATGATGGACTTAAAATATTTTACGAGTATTTAAATGAAAGGGGCGCCTATTTGACACTCTGCCCGGGATGCCAGTATACCTGAGCGGGCCTGATTATTGATAATGAATATATAACTTTAGAAGCGTTCCTTTTGGGATATCGAATGTTGCATTGTAATTGTCACTTTCCTCAATAAAGACATTCAGTGTTTGTATGTTGCATCATCATCATCTACAGCTATCCATACAAGTGTACAAGAAATCTTTTCAGCTAAAAACGTACCCTTTTCAAAAATATTCAACTCCATTTCGTAGTGCATATTTACATGCTATTGAAATAATGTGGATGGCCTTAAAAAAGAATATAGAGACGAAAAACATACTGCGAATGTGTCTTTAAGAAAGACTGTAAACATATGGATAGCTGTAGATTAGCCAAGTGAAGTTCGACAATTGGAACATAGAGGTTGGTCTATAATTTAGCTCCGTTATGAGAACTGCTGAACCTGACGCCCGAAATCGTTAAGCTGTCAAACACAAGAAATATGAGTCAATTATGTAACAGAAAGCGAGGGCACAAAGCACGAATATGATGATCAGACATGTTATTGAGGGTAATTGTTCGCGTGCCGTTCTTTTCTTGTTCATCCACTGTCTATTTTTATGGAAAACAATCGGTACTGCTGTGTCTAATTGTAAGTTCAACCGTTCTATTTACTAGATGACCTCTTATCTTTCCAAAGCATGAAGTGTTTCGCTATTTATTTCAACTCAAGTGATGTTTGTTCGCAATGAGGGCGTAAGAACTCACAAGTATTTAATGCCATTAATGTATATTTATATTTCAGCCGTCATGCTTGCTCTAGTATTGCGGTTTAGTTTTCTTTTAGAGTATTACCTAGCTTCTATCACCTATTTTCTTTAGGTCATTGCTTAGCTCTTGAACTCTTTCCGATTAATGCCTTGAATCCGGTATTCATCTTTGCAAGAAAAATTTATATTAAAATATAAAATGCACCCAATTAGTTGTTTACTATAATGTTAAGTCATCTTAAAGAGCTGCTAAATGGAATACGATGAGATTGCTTTATCTGGGATCTTAGGAAGTATTTTTCTTATGAGTAATTTTCCCTTCTATTGAAGGACGTGCAGTAATGCAGTCACATTTTCAGACGAGCGCTGTTTCGTAATGGCTATCGTCTCTTCTTAGAAATTCTTCTCCTTTTGTATTCAACTGGATGTGAATTTCTTATTTCTTTTAAGAATCTCATCCTCACCATCTGAAGCCCATGCTAATATAATGAAGTAAATTATTTATCCTATCGTGAAATTTTAACATAACTTACATTATCAAAACTTAATTTCAGAATTCTCTCCAAAACTGTCCTACTGTTTACCACTAGCTAATTAGAATGAACGGCTTCAGTTTTGATCAACTTTGAAAGTTTCCTATATCCGCAATACTTATCTAGTTGATACATATATGTGAATGGTATTATCGAGCAAATTTCTTAGCTGAGACGGAAAAACGAGGAATAAAATCTTCACCGAAAAATTCGTCAGTTGGGATGCTCACGTCAGCCGAAGTATTTGAATTCAAAGAGCCTTCGTTTACCAGATAACATGATAGTCAGAATAACTGCCACAAGCAAGCTAAATTGAGATTTATGGTTTTAAACATAAACAACACGCAATAGAAATTTCATTTATTAGATTTAATAAAATGCTGCGAATATTTGTAAGGCAATAAAACCTCAAATTTTCACCATGTCGAAATTGTTGAGTCTTCTTTGCGACTCAAATGTAGCACATGGTTTTTAAATGTAATTTTCCTACCATTCGGCTAATAAAACTGAGTAATCGGACGCTATTAAAAGTATAAAAAACATTCTTTTGTATTTTTAGCGCAAAGCCAACTGTGAATCCAAATTACGATTTTTTCAAAAATTTCCATTGAGCATATTAGCATGCAAATACGCAAATCTTTAATTAATAGTTGATAGTGGACAAATCGTTCTTATCGACTCATCGTATAACTTCGATAGAAAATGAACTTAATCTTTCTGCCTTGCTTCTATACCATGGCAGAATGTAACCGTGACATTTTTCTTGGTTATTCTCAAATGAGAACAAATTAGAAAAAAACGTCTTTGATAATTTTCACGTCGCTTACCTGTGCTTTCGCCACCTGTAGCTGTCCTCCTTTTTCGCTTTTCGCATTTCAATTGTTCGAGGCCCTCCCTTGTTTTCCAGCACTTAAAGGTAATGCGCAGCCCACACACGCCACGATGACCACGTGAAAAGCATTTCGGACGAAATGTCTTTGGCCCTTTGTCGTCTCATTTAGAGTCACTGCTCAAGGCAACAACTCTCGGAAGGAATCCGGAAGATTCGTAGCAGTAGATTCGCTCCGTTCGAATTTTCATCACACTTGGTGTTTCGCCACAGTATTTTCATTATAAATATTTTGTTATAAAAGATTCACCGCAGGAATGTTTTACAATAGCGATTTCAGCAGCAAAAGGTTGTTAAGAAATGTTCTATAAGAGAATTATACAAGCTATAAAACTCTTCTCTATGATCTGCTAGTGTGTTTGCTGTGATTCGCTGAATAGTTGGGTCGATATGAGTCGACATTGTTATTCTGTTGTTAAATTAATATGATATTCACACATTATAATGATTTATAAACCTTGAAACCCTATTGAAAAAGCGATTGAGCAATTTATCCAAGTTAAGGCGATTTTTTTTAGAGTACTGGAGGGATATAATAGGCATTGAAGCTCAAGCAGTAATAGAATTCATATGAACTTCTTGATGATCACAGAAAAAAAATTTACTTAAGGCATGACGAGGAGTACACTTTAAAAACCGATAGCAATATTTTTCTATTACCTTAGATCAACGCTGGATTTAAATTCTGTTAGATTCTTCACTACTATAAGAAGTATTAACACTTACTTAGAGAGAGAAAAGTTACAAGTACTGTCTTAACTTCAGGATAGGTTTCTCTAAAACAGCCTATTATTACCCTTTCTTACTACACTTCCAGTTTAGTGACAGAAATAAGAATTACTTATAGAATATATTACTTGATCCGAGCAATTCATACTAAACACAGTGTATAGTGAAAAATTTCCATAGCGAAAATTCTGCAACTATTTTGAAATATATGGCTACATTATTATAACAAAATAATCTGTAGCTAATATTAAGTTTCCTCTTGGAATGTGTAACTCCGCCATCATGGCGGAAGCTGAACGGAGTTCAAATTGATCGAAAATTGAAATCATATATATGGTTATAAAAATCCTTTCCGCGCTAGAGGTTCGCTAATCAAGCCTTGTTTGGTCAGTTGGTAATCCAAATTCCGTATGTCTATATGTCCGAACTTTAGCACAAAATCGCAAAACGTGAGCAAATACGGCGCTGTTATTCTAAACCCTTAGCGACATTAATGTGTGCCGTCTTGACCTAAATAAATAGGACGTTTTAATTTATTGGTTCCCTGCACCAGGTCGCGGCCCAAATTAGGCTGCTGAATGCTCCGACGCAAAAAAACATTCTTATGTAAAATTCTGTTTATTCTTCCCTGATTCGAAGCGCAAACGGTCAAATTAGATTTAGGGAATCAAAAATGCTCCTTCACGTTAAGTAATAAGTTTTTGAATACATAGCCAAACAGGAATTGCGAGGGTAAAGTGACTACATTTGGTAGCGCGAAATATTTGGCTGCCACGGCCATAATTCATAAGGGAACCGTTACATCGTGGAAGGGAGTGTAATTGAATTGTCTAACAAGCCGTGCTTTTTATTTGAATATAATTTGGGAAGTTGGTTAAGCTTAAAGAAGAAACGTTATTTTTTAACTTGTCATTTATGATGTACATCTAGGATCCATTTGTCTTTTCTAGAATTTATGTTTATTCGTCAAAGTGGTTTATCTAGGTAACTATTGTATTAAAGTTGTCAAATGTGATGGGAATCATTTATATAATTAGCGAATCTGTCCAAGATGGTGATAGATAAATTAAAATCTGGCCAAGATGGTGATTGATGAATTAAAGATAGATTATTCCTGTTATTGGCAGTGTCCACTAACACTACATTGTAACCTCTGTATTTGTTAATTGATACTCTCATAAAGTAGCGTTCAAGAAAACAGTTGATTTGCCTGTTATTTCCATTAGAATTATTTTCCAGAATTTTCTTAGTTACATTCAAAATTTTAACGTCGAACAGAAAGCCTTTTACTATATATTCAAAGCACCATTTCAGTATTTAATAATTTAATTTTAGTAAGTAAGCAGCATCTAGGAATAATATGCAGTCACAAATTTATATTATAGTTAACGAAAAAGATTTTATGATATCTTCAAGTCCTATCATACATTATTTTTAAACAGAAAGAACTAGCTTTAACTGAAAATCTAATATGAAGTATTTAACTACGTTGAAAGAAAGATGCATGAATCCTGATTGCTTTACGTTTAACTTGTAGTTGTGTGGAGTAAGACTCCTGCATTCCTTTGGAAGTTTTACCTGAGGTATCTACAGCTCTAATGCTTAAGATTATTCTATATATTTTTCAGCTTATTTTAGCGGAGAAAAAACGTCAGTTTTTGCAACTAAAGCAGTTTGCAACTATACAGTTATTTACTTTCGATTGCCGAAATTGAGAGATCGAAAACAAGCTTCCGTTTATAGATTAGTGGTAGTGTTCTTGAGAGTTCTGAGACAATACGTAAATATCAATAAAGGTCCGCAGGCAACAAAAGGTAGACGAACCCTGACGTAAGATCCCATTCACAAAAGTAATCTAATGTTGAGGATGGACATTCTACGATGTATGATAAAATATGATCGGATGCAACTTATCTTTCTTTTGTAAGCATCACATACGATTGACGGCTGATGCTGTATAGTAACGAAACCTTTTTCTATGATTATTTTATAAAATATGGGGATTTTACTTAATAGGTGACATGGATGATGTATAACTTCCGTTAGATAAATCCTGAAATTATTCCCTTTATACTGCTCGTTTTGCCAGCCATGCAATGAAATTGAAACTCTCGGATCAATTATACCTTCGTACTTTTACTCTATATTCACTTTTGTTGGGTTTTATATTTTATCTTAGTGTTTTTACGATTCCTTCTCACTTCTTTTTTGTGTAAGGGTTTTCCTGCAACGTGGGTCTTTTGTTAACCGTAGGTTGTAAAGATTATTTTCCTTACCCTACTCTTCTTTTTGCTTTCTGCAGTGGCAGATGTGAATGTTATAAGGACGTACAAGTTTAGGTACAGGAGTGTTCCACATAGGAATAAACTCGCCAGTAAACCACCTATGTATTTTCAATTGAATTAAAACGTGATGAGTACCATATCTTCTCGCTTGAAATTTTAGATCCACTGAACCTTTCTATAAAAGTATAACTATCGTGTATATCTATCGTGAGACAGCCTCCCTAAAACAATTATACTGGTTCGATAGATCGGCTCATTATTCTCGACGAAAACCCATGCTTAATTCTGTAGGGATGGAATCCTCACCGGCAGCGAGAAGTTATCTCCGAAAGCTCACAGATCACCTGAGGTCTCGGTCGTACCAAAGAGAAGCGTGTTTGCGCCTTCGAGGTCCTTAAATGGTCGCGATAGGCAAACACATAAGACACTCAAGCACGCTCGCTCAACACGGGACACAAACTTTTTCAGGCGCATTCAATAACAAGGGTGTTGCATCGCGTCGTGTTGAAACAGATGAGTCGCTCTTTCTCGACCCCTCGGCAGAAGGGCCCATAACAATAGGGAGGGGAGGAATTAGCGGGTGGGGAGACAGGCTCTGATTGTTGGGTGACGTAGCTCATGTGCAATAGGGTAGCAATCCCACGGGTTAAGGATGTGGAAAGGAAATGGGGAGGACAAATGCGACAATGGACGGCCATCATAAAGGGTCATCCTCGCCTCGGGCCACGGACGCCCACGCATAAACTATGAGGTGTACTTGGCCGCAGGATTTTTTGGACGTCTTTCCCTTCGGTGAGGCGATTTGGTGGGCAAACGAGGTTATGGCAGAGAATGAAGACGTCTTCCTCTTCACGGTAATAAAGCGACGACGTGGGTGGGAATTGTGGCTTTGGAAGCTGTCCACGCGGTTGACTTCTGGGAATTACTATGTGTGGTGTGTTTCCCAGAAGTACTTGTGCTTGCGGTGAAGGAGGTGCCGTGCCTCTATTCTTTACTACCTATGTTGATGGGGGTTTGCGTAAGTGGTCCCAAAGGCGATCTGGAGTGACATCCTCAATCAAGTTGAGAACAGCCTCAGGGCTATTGTATTTTATTTGACTATTAGAGTAAGCTAATAAAATATTCCGAATTTTATAAATTGACAGTTACCCTACAGAATCTAAATGGAGAATTAGGCTAATGAAACCTTAAAAGTAAAAGGGAACGTATAAGACTGAAACAAACTTATAAAATGCTGAGCTCATATTTAATTCTTGTAACAGATATATAAGTCTTTGTCTATGACAAAGATGGATAAATATGATACTAGAATCAGAGATTGAAGCTAACCGGATAAGTGAAAGGGTGTACGCGGTGTGACCAAATCAGAGATAATGCAGAAAACACAGAGTATAGCTTATTATCCACCGAATAAAGAGTAAAGTAGTGGAGTCGAAAGAATTTGATGAGTTGCAACGGCTGCAAATATCTCAAAAATGTGATCGAATGCAAACCGACTATGAAACAAAAATTTGGTAGACCAAGGAATAGATGTTCGGAAATTTGAGTACGAATGAGGCCAAAAATGTCATGAACTCGTAAAGGTGGCTTTTAGATAGAAATTCAAAGTCACGTGAGCCAACTGAGAGGTGAACTCATGTAATACTTGCAGAACATTCTGCATTCTTTGAATATTATCTTATTTTCCCAAATATTTAAAATCTTGAAGATGGGTATAAAATAAGAATTACGTGGGGAGAGATATGGTTGATATAACTCTTTTCCTCTTTAGTGGAAAACAAAGAAATTTATTCCAGTATAAAAAGTAAAAAGACTCTTCGAAAATACCTTCGAACAATAACTCTCCAATAACACCAATAATAGCGATAACTAACGGCGTGATTTTGAAGTTATACTTACTGATTCAATTACACATTCTATGTATGGTAAGGGTAGTATAAAACGTAGGGATTCTATTCCTCGTAAATTTTTCTGTGAAGGTCTGCCTTAAGTTGTCTTAATTACCAATTGCTCTCTTGCTTTAGTGCTGGCTGCTTGTTTTATGGTGCAGCATTCCAAATTCATTTTCACCTAATTACAAAAAAATCCTTGAGATTCACATACCTGTGTAAAAAAAACAGTACAAAATATTTCACATTTTCAAGGAGCCACTCATCTGTGATGTTATTTCACAGAAGTTAACCTAAAGATGAATTGAATGCAGTATTAAAATTAATGATTATCATTGATATTTTGCTCATGAATCAGAATTTCTTCAACCCCAGGTATTTCTTATTTCAGTTTTGGTGAGCAGCTTGTTATAATCAATTCAAGGGTTCGAGATCCGCTCATTCTTTTTATCTTCATTAGAATAGTACACACAATGCAACTCTTGTTCTTTTTTCTTTTGGCTGAGAACATAGCAAGTAATATTTTATTGATGCTGTTACTTTTATTTAAATTTAAATAAAATGTATTCGCCATATCGGTTTGTTACCTAAAACTTGATCTGTTTTATTTTACTCCCTTTGAATCACAAGATTTCAATAGATTTTTCTGTCTTATACAGTAAATTTAAAATTTTACACATGTCACCTCTGATCCAGCCTTACTACGCATTGACCTGTTATTTTTCTATTTACAGCCTCTTGGTAATTGTATGACTATTTATATAATTTTCAAAGCTCTACTTAATGTATACAATAAAAACTTTTATCAGTATCTTCTTAATCAATTCTGACAGCAAAGTTAGGAATCTTCTTACAATAAACCTCTGTAAATCATTTCACGTACTCCCGTCGAAGACTCGATCATTATTAATACATATAAGATGGAAATATTACGAGAGAGATTTTCTAAAATTTGCCCCTGGTTGCGTGTGAATGTTATGATAAAACTCATATATATTCTTTTGCGCTTACCCATCCCCATTTCGTTTCTACTGAACTGTATAATTTAGCCAAAAGGCTTACTTTTACTGTGCAGAAAATCATCGTAACATTTCCACAAAATATTTTATCATGATATAAAAGGAAAGAAAAGAATAGAAGATTTTTTACTGTTTTTTATATTAGATAAATTACTTAACTTCTTAAATGATTATTATTTTGCGTTAGAAATTTAAAATTAGAAAATTCGTTGTTTGCACTTTTGTAACAATGAAACTGATGCATATAGTTAAGAAAGGAGGACGTTCCTTAGAAAATTTCAGTTACATGCATGCCTATACTTTTGCTATTGGAGGAAAACATATCTTGAGTAAAAGTGATTAATTAAAATAATTATTTTTATCTTATCGCAAGCTCCTTAATTCACTTCTGTTCATTAAATATTGTATTATTGAGAATCACGATATTTATTCAAAATTGAAGTTGATTTTTGTAGCATACATTACTTCGATACTTTTATTATTTCTTAAGAATCATATGTTCTTTAAATCATCCTTGCATTTATGCAGCCAAATAGAGTACAATATTATTTTAAAATTAAAGGGGAGTGATCTCCTTGGGATTGGATGTGTTTTGATGGATCATTAATCACCAATTTGTGCATACCAACGTATAAATGAATAATTTTTCATTATTTAGGAATACTATAACATTAGTATCGTAGAAAGAAAATTTCATTTTAGCCATTATATATTTTATTTTAACTTGCATTTAGAGAAAATACATTTTCAATTTTTATCGTAACGCATTAAAAATATCTCTGAAATTAGATAGTGTGTTTATAAGATGTCTCATTAATACTGGAATATCTCCTACCGTATCTAACTTATCGTATATCAAGTACTTGTGAAGAGATTGTGAAATTAATAGTAATAATTTCGACTTCATTGGACGCATTTTAGTTTAGGGAGATCACTTTTACCATTAACCTTTGAAAGTCATTCCCGAACAACCATGCCCTTAATATGATTCAAAAGGTTTAGAGAGTTCAATACAGGCATTAGAAAAGAAAATGTGCATAGTGATAATGCTTATTTAATATTAATACTTGCAATTTATTTAAATATGTAATTTAATACAAAACAACCAACAATAAATAATTTTTAGTCATTGTAAAGAATGAATAATTGAATTTCGACACGCTGAAAATATAAATTACTTTTTTCTAATGGCATGCAATCAAACAAGGTTATATTTATTTGGTCGAGGGTAAAATGTCAATTCTTCATAATGAATTATAATTAGATATTTTGCTAAGGGGTGAGAGGACCTTAGTCTTCAAGGGCTACAGGAGGATGAGAACCACTGATACACATTACGAATATTCGGTTAGCTTCCTGTCTCTCTTTTACTGTCAATATATCCCCATCTAATCGCCATCCACTCCATCGCGATCCCTATCAAAGATGTCATTCTTCTTTTCCCGCCTTTGGCGCTTCGATCAAGGGTTTTTCCCTCGACCGCCCCAACACGGTGGCGGATTATTGTGCAACGCATCGTTCCCCTTCCGGCCACCGTGGCGCCTGCATCGCTCCACTCCTCCCCCGCCTCCCACTATCCCTCCGCCCCCGCAAGCCAGGATCTCCACCCTTTCTCCGGCCAATCAGACGCTTGGTCACGGTGTTCTTTGACCAATCGGCGACTTGGTTCCAAGAAGGGGTAGACGAAGAGGGGTGTTCCTTTGCTCCATTAATCACGTGACGGGAAAACGGTGGCCGCTTCTTTCACTCCTATGAATAATATGTGATAATTCAATCTCGGAATGCTGGAATGTTTGGTCAAGCTCTTCCTTGCCACCTCAAGTATGGGTTTCTTTTTTTGAAAGCTCTCTTCGGAGAGAATTGGCTCGTTGAAAAGTTGTCAACCAGAAGTATGTAGGTCTGATGTGCCGGCTGAGCATCTCAGATAAAGTTATATTAAGTATAACTAATTATAAATCACATTTGTTTTGTTTCGTACAAATTTCGTATTTCTGTATCTTCTAGTATGAGAATTCAATGTTGCGAAAATTATTATCAAAGTGTAATTTTTTTTAGGTTTCACGAATAGGTTAGAAGTTATTCTCCTGATTTGACGTTGTCCATAAAATAAAAATATATAAATAGTAATAAATATATTATGAAAAATATCCGTTGAAATTAAGACTAGTTATTGTGCGCCCCTCAGATGGTTTATCCGATCCGACAATTAACTGATAAGGAGAAACACGAATACAAAAAGAACATTTTATTAGCTTCCCAAACGAACATTCTGAGTTAGTAATAGACGAAAGAAATGGGTTCAAGAAATGAGAATAATAATTTTTATAAAATGAAAATAAGCAAAATAAATAGGTTGATTACTTAGGGCACACAGCTGGGCTCCCTCGAAGCTGGGCGTCCATGCAGTACTTTTTTAAGTGACTAATTCGTCGAGTTTCCACTATTTCATTCAAAACCTGAGAGCTTTTAGCCCTAATTTTTGACATATGCAATTTTTGGCATATTTACTGAATTCGTACATTATAAATGGAATGGGATGAAATGGTTCATTTCGTCATGTAAATGGAGAAAATCGGAAAATTTGCAACTTAAAACTGATTGGCAATAGTATCGTAACTTTGTAACTTAGCGCCGTAAAGTAATATTTATGTAATGATTCGATGGATGCGATTGTTTGTGAAAATTCATATTTCCAAAAACAGAAACGAAGAAGATATAACCGTTAAGTCTTACGCCGGTTAATAACGTTCTAATTTCAATCAGGAATTTTGAGTCCTATTACATTGAATGAGTTCGCATGCAACTCTGGATAAATATCAATACCGTAAATTGCGCCATTTATTTAATTGAATTCTGGAAAGTGTAAAGAGTTTTTTGGTAAATATCTCAAATAGTTAGTTTTCTCTTTTCGAAGAAAACCTTGCTTTCATTTAAAAATGGTATAATTCGCAGAAATAACATGAACATATCTCGAAATACAATGTATCCACCATCGCTGTACTTTGAAATAAATACCCTCAGTAACTTCAATAAGTTCAGAGGCACGTAGTTTTAAATCCGATGCTATCGCATTTCAGTTCTTTGTCCATTTCCATTGAGGCATTTTCAGCACCAAAAGAACCTATTGAAACCAAATAGTGACGAAGCAGTTTCTCACCTGTTGTTCGAATTTCATTATGATTGTTATTTACGAGAATTTCTTGGTCAACAGCATTCAAGGCTCGTCCATTAAAATGGTCTAAAGTGCCATTTGTATTTATAGCCCCTCTTTTGATTTCCAGTTGCTGCAACATTGTGGCAATGAATGCGATTCCAAGAAATGACGGAATCGGTATAACCTTCGCGCTCGATATTGCTTTACAGTCTCCTGTCATAGAATGCAGCAATCATTTTTATCGTCCGAAATTGTTAAGAGTACCCGTCAGAATCAATTACAGGATTTATTCTGCCAAATGTGGAAGTAGAAAATGACTTTTGAGAAGTTAGAAAATGAAATGTCCCATATCATTGATAAGGATAACGGATTTTTTCTATCACTTATTCAAAGAATTATCGATACGAATGGTATTCTCCTATGACATAAGTTATACTTTATTTACCAAGAGATAATTTTACGATTTTTTCACTTCTTCAAAATGATACTTAGAATATTTTGAAATACAAGTACTATGATATATAAGTTTTTAAATTTCCTATTTCGAGACATTAATATCTTTCTCGACATTCTGTTTGACTCTCTTTAAAGAACTACATAGATTCATACTTCAGTAGAAGAATGATAGCGTTGTTGCAATACGACAAATGTGAAGCGGTTGCTGGGAAATCTTTTCTGTTCAGGATTTCACGATCATTGACGTAGTTCGATTACGAAAAAATGAGGACAATTATAGACAATAACGCGAAATCCACGTTTGAAATCAGCAGCGTAATCTTTATGCGTCTGAAATGAAATATGGGCATTCTTTCTTGCAAAACTCCTTTGCTTTCTCGTTAAACAAAAATGTCGATCGAGTGAGATAATTATGACGGAAAAGACATTTCAGTTACGTTCAGTAAAAAAGTGAATAATATATCTGCAATCGGATAATAAAAACTGGTTGGTGAGGAAAGATTTTCCTTTACGTAAAGAACGTCGCTAAAGTAAATCTTTATGGTGAATTGAAACTGTGAAGATCTTTTATTTTTATATGTTTCGTTATAGTAAGAAAGGTAAAGTGTACTTTCAGCATTGAGGTACGGGAAGGTTCCTATTAAGAATGACGTTCAAATAAAACATAGAAAAATTTAGCGCTTTTCCAATCTAACGTAGATTTAGCGAAGGGAAGCGACAAAAGTACTCACTTAAGTTCGTTACCTGAATACGGTTTAATCGATTTTTTCAATCGCCCATTTTAACCTTATCGGACATCTACAAATACGAGTCTCCTGGGTAAGCTTTTACAGTACCCGATCCTCGATATTTAAAGCCTTGTTTTTCGATATCGGATCCCAGCCTCTCTCCCCACATTTATTTATAATTCATCCGAACATTATTCCTTTGGAAAGCGTTCGATTATTTTTTATTTCGGGCATGAAACTCTCTCGACCGAGGAGTTCCACCCTGTTAGAGTTCTTTTGTGAATATTTTACGCCCCCCGTTTGAATTTTTCAAAAATCACAAGAATCGCCGCAGCGTCGGTATAATTGGTCCTAACGCTGACGCCGAGGTTAATGGTAAATAAATAAGTAAACAAAACGACCTGCTCCGTGAGTTGCGATGCAATAAAGTTGGTCCGTGATTGCCGATTGCCCGTGATTAATAAAAAGTTGGAATCGTAAAAATGAAAAAAATCCCCTTCCTTTCGGGTCCGAGTGTTTTTTTTTCATAGTTTCGATCTTCCGCCACCGTGTAGCGAGCGCCAAGCTGGTATTAGTCGTGACGAGAGAGCTATTGATTGCTGAGATATTAGGGCGGTGTGGGTGGGGAACCTTTGAGATGTGCGGAGGGAGTGATTGACTAGGTTAAGGAAAGGAGATAGTAAAAAGGGTAATAGCTTTCCCGCTGGCGCATTGAATGAATTGGAAGCGTAGGGGGAAAATGGGAAGGCTAAAAAATAGCTCGCAGATAAAATAAGCCTGAGTTCCGAAAGAGCCAAATTCAACGTCATTGAAGATTGAGGATAATAATTTGTACGTTAGTCTTAACATTTCGATGGCCTCTGAAGAATAGTTTTACCGCAGACTGATGTTTTGTTTTTCTCATGCCTTAGATATGCTTTGTTTTTCTGAGGAGCAGTTATTATCTCTATAAGTATTTCTTATTTCTTGAGCCCTCCATATTGTCGTTTTCGTCTAAATATATTGTCCCTTTTTTAACATATCGAATCATCCAAAAGTTCATACAAGAAGCAATAGTCGAATAACAATTGCGAAATGCACTGGGAATAATTCTTGGTTCTGTAGTATCCGATCGTGCGGAAAATAATATAATAACTTGGAAATTCACTCATCTACATAGTGATTTATGTTGTAGTTCGTTGTAAACAGAATTGGTTTCGAACCGATTTTATTCTACAGCACACCTACTCGTCTAAGTTTATGACACACTAATTGATTTGCTGCTTCACTTTAGTTAGACTTTATCCCTGTTTTACTATCAAAATTCAAAATTTCCATATTTAGAAAAAATCTATTCAATTTTTTGCTTTACGTGAGCAGCTTGTTGTATAAGAAAACTTTCTTACGTTAACCTCTTATGGGATAGGAATCATTAATACAGCTGAAACACCTCTTTTGGTGTTTAGACTGAGCAAATTATCTTATTTTCCGCTGAACTATTAATGTAAGTAATCGCACAAGAAGGGCATCATTATTGTCGAAAATGCTACTCTAAGGATAAGATACCATGTATGAATTGACCAGGACGCAACTAATAATATGTGTATTGGAGTAAATGAAACATCATTAAAATCAAGCGGAGAGTTTTCCATTTTCACTGAAGGAAATTTTCTCATTTCCGACTGATTATTGAGTAATATAACATAGGAAATGAAGGCGTTCATAGGAAATTAATAATTTTCTACCTTGATTGAATGAGGTGTTTTGGACTAGTAGAATAGGATCGCAAATTGATACCAACTGTGTGACACATGAGAAATAAAGATAAAACTTTTTCATAGGAGGCTTTTCGGATGCTCATTTATTAAGACATAAGAAAGTACTACACTTCAAAAGGGATTGAAAGGGAAATTTCTTAATAACGTAAATAACGGTCACTCTCTGACTTGAAGTACTACTCATAAATATTTGTTGATATTGGAATGAAAATTTGGCGCTGCTATTTGTTATGATCATCGCGTTAATAATGGTTTAATATACGTGATTTTTGTGCAAATTTCATAGTTCCATTAGATTGCAATCAGCATTATTTCCAAATCGTAAGAGGACTTTGATGAAAAACATAAAATCAAATAGGTCAATTTTTAGTATTTAGGGGTGCCTCTGTCATTGTAGTCAGAAAAATTTCTGTGTTATTTTAACATTTGATGAGAATTTTTTCTGTTTAATGATTACTCGAGTAAAACAGCATTTCTTTCCGCCGATGCTAATGTAGTGAGTTTTCAAAAATGTCACTTATGAATTAAAATAGTGATGGAACCATTCCGGTACATCGCAGGAATGTGGTTTTTATCGAACATGTATGTCAACTTACCTTTTGTGACTAAATTTTACGTCAACTCACCCGATTTCGTTGATTAGAAAATATTATCATAAATTATTTAAGTCTTCATTAGTCGGAAATGAATTACTTAAAGTCGCAAGGATACAAATGATATCATTCTGATTTATCTTACTCATTTTCTACATTTTCTAATATTATCCATTATCAGAAATCAAATTTTTGAGTTACTTACTCAGGCTACTCTACTATTTATCCAAACCCACCTGAGGTTTTTCTCTTACTGATGAATCTCATAAAAGTATCTTTTTCCGAGAAAGTAAAAATCCTGAATTTCATTCCAGGTTCACGTATCCTCAATGTGAATATTTGCAAACTTCAGTTTTGACAAGACGACTGAATTCTCCTAGACTTATAAGTGACACGGGATGGACCTTCGGACAAGTGACATCATTGAGGTAAACTTCCCCCCCTTTTAGTAGATTGCTATTTAAGTTGATTCATTATATTAAATATAATATGTACGCAATGTATTTTTTTATTCACACTTGAAGTGTTATCTTAAATTGCTAGCGAAAATCAAACGTTCATTAATCTGAAGAAAGTACAGATTTAAAGCGCATAAATATATAAGATTAGTACTGTCGAGAAGACCTTTGACTGATAGCGAATGATAAATATAGAATATAAACTCCGATAGCCCTTCAAATAACCTTTTTATGAATAAATATTCTGATTAACAACCGAAAAGCAGAAAATTAGGATAGGATATATCTGGCAGAGTGGCTACAAAACCGAAGGAGAAACAGAAGCGTATTGACCGTGACTCGAACCCAGGTCTCTCATTATCCGGGCAGGTACTCTAATCACTAAGCTACCATGTTTTTTTAATCGCTGACCCATGTAATTAGTCTTAGCAGATTAGAGGTTGGAATACCTGACTGAAAAGTGGGAGACCTGAGTTCGAGTCCCAGTCGTGTCCAATTTTTCGCTCCATTTTTCCTGGGCGTCGAAAATTTTTTTGATGGTTCATTGGAGTATACTAGTGTTTATACTAGTTAAGAAATGGAATTTCCGTGTGTCAATAGGTACATGTACTCTGACTAGTCAGAGCATAAGCTACACTCAATATGAAGACTGAGAATATTTGGTAAGGGTGTCCCGTATTCGCGCGCCTTATCTCGGTAGGATTCGTGGCAGGGGCGGCGGCGCGTGGTTTGGGCGTCTCACTGTAGATGTAGCGGCGTTGGCTTTCCGTTTTATTTGGATCAACGACGCTCTGGATGCGACATCAACCCGCCTTCTCTGCTTCATTCATTCAATCCTTGATATGAGAGAGCATAGATTCATTTCATATGTATTTTCGTCTCAAGACCCATACGTTCCCTCAAAAATTAACGTGGTTCCCCAACATGTTCTCCTGCGTTAATTGCACACATATATTTACATTATTATAAGAAGTTGATGTTATTATAAGAAGTGATATCACGATTATAGGCATAAATTGTAAATATTTTCGTAAGATTCTGAGCAGTAACCCAGATGAAAATGAGAGTACCTTGCAGTGGTTGTGAAGATAGTTACATCTAGTGTATCTTTTGATAAAATATTTACTAAAGGATTTCATTGTAATATAAGGGAAATAGAGGTTCTGAATCTTCCTTAGATAATACGAAGATAAAATTTGGATTCCAATATTTGAGACCATACTCTGATTTTGATGGTACCATTTAATACCAAAATGATATATGATTGTTCATATATTTATGGGGTATCAAAATGTTCAGAATATATGTCATAGTTTTGTATCATTGAATCTCTGAGATGCACCTGATAATGAGCATGAGCGAAACGAAGCACCCAGCCATGATAATTTTATTATTGATTAACCATCTTCAAGTTTCCGCAAAAAAAAAGAAAAAATTTTTGCGATAATTTGGATGTTTGAATTATACAACATTCTATTAGTTCATACAGAATTTCTGTAAACATAAATCCAAATAGAGAAATACGACGCTTTCATATTTTTACGATCTATCTACATGTTCGTTTTCGCCATCTTTCGTGGTGTATCTTTATATTCCATAATTTCGAAAACTCTGATCATCATTGACTCCGCGACCATGTAGCTGTCAGAATTAGAATCATCACGTATTATAAATAACATGCCTAAACTTGAAATTACATAGATCCGTGTGAGAACCCATTACAAGTTAAAGTTAAAATATGATTATGAAAGAATATGAAATTTTACGAATTCATTCATGGTTTCAAAAATTTAGTATTCAGTTCTAGTTATTTCATGTTCTTTTTTATATCACGTAAGATTTGAGTGAGATTATGGAATTGTATTCGGAGGAAATTAAAACCCAGTTATATCTATAGTCAGGTGTTTGCGTATAGAACGAGAAGTTTTGAATGAAAAGCAAGAAATATTATGTGTAACGCTTTTTGTCCGAATCATATATTTCCTACATGATTCTGAAATTGTCTGATGGTTATTTACATTCTATGAAAACTAAAAGGGAGGCAAAGGAATGTTTTGATATAAATTCATGGATTTTTAGAATATATCTTAACATTATTTCCTATTTAGTCAGATACTTTTGTTATTTCTAGAAAAATGTTTTATTTACAACATTCTCGATGAAACATTACTATAGAATCAAAAGAAAGCTTAAGATTTGCGGAACCGTGTAAGGCATGATTCAAGACAGAGATGTTTGCGAGATTTCGATATAGACCCGATGAAAGTTTCATCACAACGATAGTTCTTTGTGTATGACAGCGACCGTAGAACGTAGATTTTTATTAACCTTTTAAAATTTAGTTATCTTACGTAGTACTGAAGGGGCCTCGCTAATTGATTTTTTTTTTATTGGGTAGCTTGTTTACATCCCAGCCACCCTCCTCTAAACTCCGTCTTGTTTTCTCTTACCACTTCCGATACATTCACAGCAACCTAAAGCGATAAATTTCATCCGAGTCTGCGTCGCCATTTTCGAACGCTACATTTATTCCTATGTTACTTTATAGATATGGGAATCTTCCTTTGAAACTCAAAAATGATAGCGGCATCTGTGAAAATTTAAAAATATTCCCAAGATACCATCTCCGGTATCTGTCGTTCGATAGAAATATTCACCACGTTGGCAAGGTTTTGGTTAATTCCGGAGTTCATTCTAAATTCATCGAAAGCCAGCTACTGGCAATTACTTCGAAATTAATCGATAAATATTCTTCATAGTCTTCTAAAATCTAATTTTATCTTTTCCATAAAATAAATTCTTTATCGATACCTCATTTAGTGATATTTAATGTTATTTTTACAAGGTTAGACGGCATATTATCCGTGAACCTATGAAATGTTGATGATCCTCAATGAGTTCATTATAGGAGGTTTATTAGGTGTAAGGCGTTATTAAATGATTTCAGCTCTGATTAGTAGTTTTAAGTGGATAGTTATGGGCTGTTCCTGCGTTCAAAAAGTAGTATGACTACTATATATAAATCGTTGCTTTTTCTCCAAGAATTATAGTAATTTAAAATTCGAATTATTTGAGATGAAAGAATTTTCAATCCTTGCAAAAATGACTATTTATTGGCTACTTGATATATTCACCTCCCAATTATCCAAATTCTGTGGTATGTATTTATGCAGGCCATGTTTTGAGAAATATTATCTTATGGGAAATTATGAGAATTTATTTTATGGCTACATAAAAAATCTTAGTCAGGGAGTTTTAACCTAGGTCATGTATAGCCTCAAATTATATTGTAGAAAAACTACTTGAAAATTCATTTGATAATGTTTTTAAGCAGTACTTGCCAAATAGGTTACTGAGACCATACTGTTACACGATATTGGTTCACTTTTTATTTCCTGAGTAATATCCAATAGTTGGATTTATAAATTACTTATTGGCTTTTTTATATATTTCTTCGGTTGACAATGTTCCATAGTAAAGATGTTTAAAAGTTTTATTCCAATTACTACATTTTTATAAAGCTTAATTCTAAAAAAAAGTGAAGGAGCAATTCATTGAGTATATCGCGAACCTTGTGTTAAGGGGTAGTAGATCTGCTGTAGTATGTAATTTGTTCGAAACCATTTCTGTTTACAAGGAACAAAAACATGAATCTCTAGATGTGTGATTTTTCAATCGTTCGTATTATTTTTCCGCAAGATCCTACAGAATCAAGAATCCAATCCATTTTCCTAGTATCATTCTCCAATTACCGCTTCATTCATGGCTTGTTTAAAAAAACGGATGCCCACCGCAACTTTTCCCAACATCAATCGCCTTCTACAAATTCACTTTGGATTCAATCTCCTCAAACAGATTCCTCCCCCAATTCCTCCCCTTTGGACCTATCTAGGACAACCTTACCTCGCACGTGGACATCCCTCCTCAACTCCATCGTCCACGCGACGACGCTTTTGTAGTTTCCGGCGGATGTGACGTCAATCCCCAACCCTTTTTTTCCTCCCGCGCACTTTGCCTCATCCTCTTCTTTCACCCAAAAATCTCCTTTACCCCTTCCAACTCCGGCGCCTTCCACCCCCGCGACCTTCCACGCTTCATGCGAAACCCCTATTTCGGCTCATTGGACATTTATCTTGCCAGCCCTCCCGCCATTCTCTCCGCAGTCACTCTACTTTCCCCTAATTCCTTCTCCACGACGTGTCACGCCTTTCTGACTAAGCAGTGGAATTATTTGTTTTTCTCGCGGAGTAGTACCGTCATTAAATTGACATCCGTCCCTATATCTGATTGCATCTATTTGTATCTGAGATGCGTAGATAATTATATAAATAGTAATCTTGGTCTTGAAGATCTGAACAAGGGCATCTTGGCTTTTGAATGAATATTTTACTGCAATAAAATATAGGTATTCTGTAATATAAAAACTCAAGAACGAACATAAGACAGGAGATTACTATTTATATTTTTGATTCAATAGAACAGTTAAATATTTATTCATTAACGTAGTAGACTATTGAATCACCTAATTTATACAATATTCAAACGTATTTTACGGAAAAATGCATAATTTTCACCATTTAAGAATCCACAGTTCCATGGCACATGTACGCTGTAAGCGAATCCTTCTTGGGAAACATATCTGCAGAACAATAATAATAAATTTTCATATTCAAGCATTAAGGCGTATTTATCGGCTGAGGACCAGTTTATCTTCTTGAAAATTTTTATTAATATTAATTTATGTATACATTTTCCTTATGTCTTCACTCAGTTTAACTCGAATGACATTGCGGCCGCCACCGTTTCGACATACAGTCATCTTCCTCGTGGAACGTTCCGTGATTCGTATATATACCTGTTTATCAGCTAGCGCCCTCTTTCTTATTAGTTTATACATGCTATCCCCCTGGAAAGCTTAAATTCTTGGAATTTAATTGCATAAGAATTTATGTCTCGTCGTTCAGATTGAGAGAACCTTACTTAAGATGTATACAAGTCGAAAATTTAAAAGTGTTACATTTAAATTACTATCGAATTTAATCTGTCCTTTAATAGTAGAAAAATATATTTGAATCATATAATGTCGTTTTACCAGTGCTAGTAATTAGAAATTATGTCCACATTGGTAATTTGCAGGTATTATCGGGCGAATATAATTTGAGTCTTATTCAAGTATTCTCTCAAAATAGAACAACCAAAATTTTTTCGTAGCCCAAGTAACTTTTTCATTGTCCCAGAAATCATTTGCGTAAAACAAGCCTAAGCTTAGCTAATTCAAAGTCTAATGGAGGAATGGGACTATTGTAAACGTAACTATACGGAAAAAGCTTTCTCTCAACTGATTAATTTAGGCCTTTCACGAATTTAAAAAAATTCTTTCCAAATCTTCCATGTTTTCTTGTATAATTTCTTTTTCAGATTCTTCATGATTCTAAATATGGTAGTTCTAAAAGAGTCGTTATTTCCATGATTAAGGTTGACAATCACGATTTATAGATGAGCTATTTGTGGATGAATTAGAGGTATTAATCTCGCTAGTTTTCAAAATAATGTTAATGGAGCTTGTACACTAAACTACAGCGCCCGGTGAAAATTTATTGGTTGATGGATTCGGAGTGATTGAATTCTGTTTCTCTGGTTTAAGGAGCTTGAGATGTTTTGGTTCCGAGAACTTCCACCGGTCAACGGAAGTGATATGTGACTTCTTAACTTTTATACCTATGAACGAATACTAACTAGTTCCAAGTAGATATTGAGAATTCCCTTTTCTGGCTCCTATGTAAACTATATAGCCACATAATTCCAAGTATAAGTGCCGGCAACCTAAAAGAACATTTAGGTCTGGGGTTTCCAACCTTCCGTTTCCCGTACTCTCTATTTATATTGATGAAAAACTTTTAGTTTATCCTACAAATTCACTCACAGCCTGTTCTAAAAAGACAGTTCCAACATCAGATAACCTAAATTTCTTGTTCATACTACTAATTTTGGAACCGAAACATAATTTATGTAAGAATTTACTATTCACCTATACCCTGACATACTTCCGGTACCACCCCACTTGGTAGGACTGAAGTATCTAATAGCAAAAAAAACGTCGAATCAAGGGTATTAATCTCATGCGTGGCATTCTTAGAAAACCTGGATATTAGAAAATTTATGAAATGTATTAGTTCGATGAAAACAATATTCCATGGGTATTTCATAGTTGGTGAGAACGCAAAATTAATTTTCAGTACATATTGTACGAGAGTTACTTCTGATAAATTGCAATGATTAAGCATACGTTGAGGGGAACCACACAAAGTGCTTTCCGAACCCTAGCTCATTTTGTTTCGGATATATTTCAGTGTAAATACATATATTTAAGATACATCTGCTCGTGTCCTTTGGTAACATCGTCGTAAAAGTAAACGACATGCGCTTGGCATCCTACATTTTGATGTAAAGACCATTGGTCTTCACCTTGATAAAACATTCGAAGTGGATTTTTTTTAAGGTATTTTATCCTCGACTAAGATTGCGCTGTTCGATTGTCCCCTTCATTTTGATGCAAGTATTATATTTAAATATTATTTCTCATTCAGCTCTCGAGAAGTTAAGCTCATGAATAAATTTTTATATCCAAATCCTTCTTTCCGCTGGAAAAGCGTAGGAAGTAGTTTTAGAGTCAGTAAAATTCACATTGTGGGCCTTGAACTTTCAAAACCTCGCCGTCCTTGTTACAAGTTCTTCATTTCGTGCTTCTGCACGATTAACTTGCACATTCTGGCTTTCAAAATGGCGCTCACATGCATTTCTGTTATGACTTTTCTGGCAAAAACTTGGTGTCTTTATTAAAATTTTGGGCACACACTTATGAAGTGAATAGATGGAGGCCGCGATGGCTGCAGGTACAACTTCGTTGATTTGATATCGGATTATTGAAGATGCAGTCTATTTGAAAGTCATGAATAAGCCACGTAAAACGCTGTAGGACGTTTTACATTTTTTTCCGAATAAATCATAATATTTCGCTGTAAATTTCGAAGTATTTTTATCCGTTGATTTTAAAACTTTTCTTTGAGTTTTAATCAATTTTAAATATTTTCATGTTTTAGTTTTCATCCATCAAACTAATGCTTTCCGTTTTTATTTGGTTTGTATGGCTTAAAGCTGCAGTGAATAGTATTTGCGTATCATACTTATCATATCTTTGCAGCTTATTTTTTTTGCTTATTTTTCAATTAACAGTGTAGCTTCAGTACCGGACTAGTACTGAAGTAAAACTGAACTTTTAATCATCACTGTACTGTGCAATAGTTGTGCATCAGGGCAATCACGTGATATGAAGTTCAAATATCCTAATGCCTGTCAAGCAATTGATATTCTACATTATTTTGCCCGTATTGTTTTGAATGCATTTTAATAAAGAACAAGCGAATGAGAGCTTGTGAAGCTATTGTACAATGTTTGTGCTCTAAGGATGTGCCTAAACACTCAAAAGTTAAGGGAAGAGGGAAAAGGAGTGGGTTAGGGAGGGAAAGTTCACGGACGCTGCCTGATATTTTTCTAGGTAACCAATTAAGTCATTGTATGTTAAAACAGAAAAGCAAGAAGATAACATTGCGGTTTTACTCAAGAGTAACTTATCGATTAAGGTTAACTTCAATTCGAACCTTTTTATTTTGAATTTTCATGTTTTTGTTCACTCAATTTCAAAGTTACCAGGTTTTACAGCAATCTGAAGATCCTAAAGTAAGTTACTAATATTTCTAATATTTTTTCCTCCATTATAATTTTCTAAATTAATTCACATATCCCAGGAAACACATTTGAGTCTCAATTATTTTCACTTTGGTCAGGTTCCATCTTGAATACGCGGCAAGTATATGGAATCCAGCGGATGAAACGGGTACCTGTGAACTCAAGAGAGCGCAACATTTTGTTAAAAAATGCTGCGTTAAAATCGCTACGAAAATGACCAAAACTCAAATTGGGAATTCTTGAAAGATGGGAGACTAGAAGCTATGTTCCGATTGCTTGATAAATTTAGGAAAGCAGATAGAAGAACGTAATCGGTAATACGCGACCTCTTGCTACTTCGGCCGATTCGAAAATGAGTATAAAATATGAGTAATTGATGCTGAAACGAATCGTTTCAAGGAATCGATCCTTCCACGAACAATAGACTATAGCAACTAACTAGAAAATAGCTGATACATTGGATTTTACGACCCCTATCATATGCCGAAAGGTGGCTTGTGGGGTATTTATGTAGATGTAGATTTATTATGCATCGATCTTTATCGAACGATGAAAACCCTTCAAGATCATCCCTTATGCCCTATATAAAATTTGACAGAATGACTTTTCATTACGATCGTTAACATCGCCGAGGAAATTTATCGCATGTGTTAAACCGATGACGCTTTCGATAAGGCGCTTTTTTAATCGCAGATTTGAAATAATTTCCGATCGGGGCATAAACGTTCTCCGAGGTGATTTATGAATGTGGTGGAGAAGCGATGGTCGTGGCGAAGGAAAACTTGCTCCGATGGTCCATTAAAGAGTTCTCAGGGTGTTGCGTGTCTCCTCCACGACGTGTTAATAAGGACTTATGTTACACTCGGCATTAACCACTCATTACCGCCTAAAAGATTACATTACTCATAAGAGGCGATCTTAATGAAACATCCCGAAAGCCTGAGAAAAAATGGACGAACCTTTTAACTCCTCTAATAGCTACGAAAATACGAAAGCGGGTAAGGTAAAAATAAAAAGAATACAGCTTTTTCGGTTAGGAGCTTGTTTGTCATAATACTCCGCTTCAGTATTCACTCATACTTTGCCCACAAAAAATACTAATAAATCATACGCAAATTTTTACAAAGTATTTATCGTTTTCATTGTTATCACTCAAATCAAACCTTTTGTAATACTTTGAAGTAACATATTTAAATTGCATTTTCCGCTATCACATCTCTTTATCACCATTTTGATTTTAAAATGACATTTCGCTACCTATAACAGACTACACAAGTCTCCCTCAGTTGTAAAACTGATCAAAGACTGAAATATTCAACAGTATTCAACGTGAAATTTTTTGCTTTTTATATAGGTAAAACTGCTTTAAAACCCGTTGGAATGTAAATAGAGCTTTGACAACTATCGATCTATTAATGGAACAAAACTTATGGCGCATTAATGGAATATAGCCTATGGCGATTAAATACTGTTTTTTTGCAGTAGCTATCCCATCACTGCAGGTTACCGCATTAATAAGAATCGCTTAAAAAAAAGAGCAGATTTAACGTAAAGGTTATAATATTTTTTCTCGTCCTTGAGATGATTTTGCTGGTAGCACAGAGCATCAAGACTGACAAACAACAATCTTACATTTTTTAATTTATTCCGTCTTTCGATAGATTTGGGCTCTCTCTTGCTTTTGTGGTGAAACTGATTTCGGTAAAATACGATCTTTCTCTCGGATTGACGTAATTGTTGTTCCTAAATGCGAAAGTAGTTTTTATGGCTGTTTTTAATCTGTTTCTTCCTTTTAAATTTTATGTATCGAAGTGTTAGATTTAAGAATAGATTTGTCTCAACATCGCCCCAATAAAAGTCGTTCTAAGATCCTTATCTATAAGTAAAGCATTACATTTTTATATCAATTTTTGTTTGCACCTGTATCATTAGGTGAATTTACTCTATGCAGTTACACAAAGGTTTCGCACTTGTTTACACGTACTCCTCGGAGGTCAATCAAGGTACTCATATCGCTTAAAACATGATTGCCGCGCATTACCACTACCACCATTATGTAATTTCTCCTTGCAGATATTTGTAGGTGTTGCTGGTACTGAATGTAAACACGGAAAAAGTCATGACAATTAAGTCAAGGACGTAATTAATTTGATGTTAATAAATCCGCAGAAAGGTCTGAAAAAATTAGTAGGAAAGCGTTAAAGAAACAAAGACGATTGCATTTGAAATTAAAAACCGTTATGAGGCTTCCTAACAACATAATAACGGATCAGGTAAAGGCCGAATATAAACGAGTAAAATCAGAAACAAAACGAATAATGCGTGATGCCCTCCGTCAATTTAAAAGGAAAGTTTTATACGAATACTTAGACGAGGACCCAAAAGCTTTTTGGTCGTACGTGCGTGAGGTCCAAGGTAAAGTTCAAACCGTAAGTTCGTTAAAAGATAACAGCGGCAATGTAATTAACGATTCTAAGGAAAAAGCGAACATCTTAAATGAATATTTCCATAGCGTATTTACGTCCGATATTACATTAGGCGCCCTACCAGTAGTTAATAAAGCAGAAACAATGTCGAATATCACACTCAGGGAAGACGGAATTATTAAACTTTTACGGCAGATTAAGCCAAATAAAGCTCCTGGTCCTGAGGATATACCAGCTCGAGTATTTAAAGAATTGGCAGAGAGCATAGGCCCCTTTCTTAAAGTAATATTTGAAAAATCTATAAGCGAAGGTAAGGTCCCAAAAGATTGGAAAATTGCAAATGTCACCCCAATTTTTAAAAGCGGCGTAAAAGATGATCCATCGAATTATAGGCCCATTTCGTTAACTTCATTGAGTGGTAAAATAATGGAACATATAATTACTAGTTCCTTAATGGGTTTTCTCGAAACCTCTAAATTCATTGTTAAGAATCAACATGGTTTTCGTAAGACACGTTCCTGCGAGTCACAGTTAGCGTTATTAATTCACGATATCTTGAAATCGGCCGAAAGTAAAAGACAAGTCGATGCAATATTTTTGGATTTTCGGAAAGCGTTCGATAAAGTCCCACATCGTAAATTGTTGTACAAATTAAAACTTGCGGGCATCAACGAACAAGTAATAAGTTGGATAAAAGATTTCCTGTCCGATAGAGAACAACGAGTAGTATTAGATGGTATTAGTTCCAACCTAGTCAAGGTGACCTCAGGCGTCCCACAAGGAAGCGTAATCGGGCCATTATTATTCTTAATATACATTAACGATCTTAATGAACACATCGACAGTAACGTTAGAATATTTGCGGACGACACGGTTATTTACAGAGAAATAAAAAGTAATGACGATAGATTAAGCCTGTCGAATGACTTAGATAAAATAGTAAAATGGTGCGACGACTGGCAATTGGAGCTCAACGTAGATAAATGTTCAGTAGTTAATTTTTTCGAAAGAAAATCCTTTGCCAATCATAATTCATATAGCCTTCGAGGGAAAACATTATCAACTGTCGATTCGGTAAAATATCTCGGAATAACCCTCACGAATAACTTAACTTGGGGTACCCACATCCATAACATATGTGGGCGAGCTCTTAAGAAACTAGGCTTCGTCAAAAGAATAGTCGGTAAAAGCGAAGAAAAAGTCCGCGAGCGATGTTACTTTGCGCTAGTGAGGCCTCACCTCGAGTACGCATGCAGTGTATGGGACCCTGCTGAAAAGTGTTGTATTCGCGAGATAGAAAAGGTACAAAGAAAGGCAATACGCTTCGTAAAAAATTGCTATGATAAATCGGTAAGTGTTACTCGGATGCTTCAGGAGGCAGGATGGGAATCTTTAGAAGAAAGAAGGCTCAATCAGAGATTTAAATTACTTGATAAATTCAGACAGAGCACGTTCATAGAAGATGTAGCCGAGATTATGCGCCCTCCTTGCTTTATAGGCCGTTCTGATCCAGCGAGAAAGATAAGAGAAATAGATGCTAAAACCAGTCGATACAAGAATTCTTTTTTTCCCAGAACAATACGCGAAAATAATCGACTGGGCAAATAGAGTCCTGGTGCTTGCACCCCCTGCCACACGCCGAAAGGCGGCTTGCAGGGTACAGATGTAGATGTAGATGTAGAAAAAATTAATAGTTGACATGATTACGAGAAAAGGTGATACACCATACCCTGAAACAGAAATAGCATCACTTCACAATCTGGCACGGGTACGGAGATGTATCAAAAAATTCCTTTAGTCGGTAAAAAGTGATGCGACCCCGGCAGGATTCGAACCTGCAATCTTCGGATCCGAAGTCCGACGCCTTATCCGTTAGGCCACGAGGCCGATGCGTATATCTTTCATTGTAAATATCTAAATAAAGTTATTAATATATGTATCATTTTCCGTTAGAGAGTATACTGAGAAATGATTATGTTATTTAGGCCGATTAATGTAATTAATTTAAGCTTTACTTTTATTTCTATAATCTTATCGTTTCATTTTATCATTCTTTGTATTACTATTCGTTTCGCTAGTAATGAATAGATAGAATCCTACTAGCAGATCTCTGGCTAAATAAAATTTTTGAATTATTCTAAATTTAATTTAATTTGTAAATAAAATTAAATTGAATTTCAGTGTCCGTTGACGGAGTAACGAGAAATAATTTGATCCGAATCAATACGCCTTTACATAACATGGTATATGATATACATGATACTCGTAAGATACTGCAGAAAACGTAAGAAAACGAACCGCTTAATGCTTGTATTCATGCATTCTCGATGTAGCTATTATGTTATTATTAGTTAATATTCAGGTTTTTAGCCTCTCTAGTGCTTCTGTCGTAAGAAAACCCAATAAGTCGCACCATTCAACAAATCCAGCGTCTTAAGGAACCCTTTCGAGTCGTGGGTGTTAAAAAATTCGGTATTTCGCGTTTTAGAGGAAGGGGTGCCCGTAAAGAAAAGGAACTTGTTGTAGAAGGCTCTAGGTTTTTGTGGGCGTGGAATGGGGGAGCTTCCGGCGCCCTTATGATGTAGACCCTTTTAAGCCTCCTACTCTGCTTCACTCTTTTGCCACCAAAGCAGCACCTGTCCTTCCTCTTCAAAAGGTACTCCAGCACGCCCACCTTCAGCCGCGTCTCCATTCACCCCTTCTGACAACCCCCCCCTACGCCCCCCCAGAGATGAGCTATTATAATATTTCCGTGACTTTTCCCCATTAAAAATACTCCGAGCCCACTTAGCGCCTCCCCGCTTGGGGTCCATTAGTGGGGAGAGATTCCCCTCTTTCCCATTGATATGCTCGGAGGATATGTGGGAGATGGTCCTTTGAGATGTGGGATTGTTCTTCCGCAGATCCTCGAGATAAATTCCGGATTTTAATTGTGGGTTAAATTCCCGTTATACGGAGATTTTTGCTTTTGTTTTCCTTGGGTGGTGTAAGGTCTTCTTTATTTGTTTTGGCCAATTTGAAAGGTCTCGAGCACGTGAACTGTGTGCTGGATATAAACAGGCTAATTTTTTGGGAGATTTATAGTGAAATTTTCATATGTTCACTTGCCTTCTACATTGATCTTGGTGGTACTTTTTATGGCATACATCGAGAACTAATGTCATTTTGCATTATTCTTAAAAGTGGTCTTCTTCGGGAATCAAAATCGAGATCGCTTTCATCATAGGTGAACCCGTTGACCAATTGACTATTTGGGGAACCTTTTCCGTTCATTTCGGCTTGTTTATGTCCTTTATTTCATCGCTTGCTAAAGAAACTCTTCCTCTTTGTAATATAACTACTTCATCCTTTTCTTTTCGTCTGTCTTTTCCTTTTCATTTTACCTTCAATAACTCTCTATAGCAATCCAATCTCAATATTTCACACACCTATTTATTCTGGTCTTGCTTTTTTCCTCAATTGATTTTTCTCTGCCATTATCCCCACCATTCTATATATTATATCAACCACTTTTACGCTTATTTTTTTAAAGTACTGTACTTTTTTCAAGCCTAGACCTAAAAGCCAAAATAGAATCTCTTTGGAATACTTCTCTTACCTACTCTTTTTTAATTTTTCCCTTTGGGTACTCGTTTCTTGACCAGGTACCAACAATACTCTCCAGATTATGGATTTTAGATAGCAGACTATTGCTGGTTACTGTAAGAAAAGGGAACACTCTTTCCAAGATTTATCAGCACTTTACGCTACATTGTCAAAATTTGAATTGAGCTCACAAACCTGCCTAGAGTAGAGGTCTTGGCGAAGTCAGTACTTTGCGCCACCTTTCTTTATTGTTCAAGAATAAGAATAAGAATTTCGTTCCTCTCAAATATCATCTTAATATTAGCATACTCACATCTCAAGCGTTTCATTCTGAATCAGCAATTCTCGGAGTTAGACCTTCGTTCAAAGGAAGCGCTGCGTCAATCAGGGAGCCAAAAATATGGAAGGACGCGGTAGAGATACTGTGGACCCTATGGTGCGCCATTTGTAAGCTAATCCTCATTAATTCCGAAATTAACTAACACTGTGGGTTTAATACGAGAGAAAACTATAGCAGTTTTTTATAATAGTGAGATAACGGAGGTATTATTCATTTCAGATTTAATTTGTAATTTTTATAATCTTTTATGACCGTTTGGAACGTGACCCTGATGAATGAGTTTACCAGGATTCACTGCATAATACACATTATATTGATTAAAATACAAATTTCAGCGCTTTTAAAGGTAACCACACATTACTATTTTGTGGTACCAAAAACTCATAATATCTTCTATTATCTTATTGCCTTCTTGGTTAGATCATTTTTTATTAGTTTTTACAAATTAGGATCAGGGAACCTGGGGTAAATTTCTAAAATAAAGGGGGAAGTTGCTTGTAAAATTTTTGCCGACTTTTTTTTACAAGAAGTTTTGTAAGTATTCCTCAACAATTTCATCGACGAATATTTGATTTGAGGTATCGAGGAATTTCCCCTATTTTTTACAGACCGGTGCGGGGCCTTTACTGAAATGCTAAACATCTCCACGGAACGCAGATAAGTTTTCACCCTTAAAGAAGTGATTATTATTCCGTACTCAAACAAAAGATCATTAAGCAAAGAGCCCCTTTTATAGGCATCCTTTGTCTCTCCGATAATCCTCAGTCGAGGGCTCGCCGCAGCCACTCATGTCTTTGCGTTTTCTTCAAGTCAAATTTTCATTTACGGCCGATAATCTTGCCCCCTCTCTCTCCTTTTTTATCCTCTCCCTTAAGTAAACTCACCAAGTACAACTCCCAACTACTCCCAGTCCTTCAGCCCCGTTCAATGGAAATAATTTTGTTGGGCGTTCTGCCTTTAAGAGGCGCATTCGATACGATTTTAATTTCCTTTCATAAATAAATATGTTTTAATTATCAGCGAGAGGGGCGCTGGGGAAGGAGAAAAGGGAAGGGAAGGAGAGATGGATAAAGGGCAGGAATAAGGAGAGGGAATTATTTGAAAGTTAAGATAAGGAAGGAGGATAAGTAATGGAAGAAATCATCGAATGAGAAAAGGAAATTAAAATCGAAAAGGACGATGGGAAAGAAAGGGATTGATTTCGGTAGAAGAGGGGCTTATTTTTGTTAGAAAAGAAAAATAAAATTTATTACGAACGTATACCAAGTTGTAGTAATTTATTAATTATTTGTTATGCATACAGTTTCATAGAGAAGAAAAAAGAGCAACTTAATATAACTATGTATTAATTAAATTTTATCTAAAACTATTCATTCAAAACATTACTATTCAATAAATTTTGTTTGATCTCGTTACAATACAGAACTTAAAATTAACCAAAAATGCAATTTTTCCTGCATTCGTATCAACAACAGTATATCCTGAATACAATCTAAATATGATTGAAGAGTGTTATATGATTAAAAATCCAAGTCGCAATATTTTGACCAATTGTCATAAAACTCACAAGTTATGTTAAAATTCATCTCCTGTAACTTACAAAAATAAGCTAGTCGGAAATAAATTAGGACGACCTATTCCTCTAGTTAAAATAATTTCAATTGCATGTAAAATGAAAGACAAACTACATACTTAAATAACTCTGAATTTTTTATATATTTAGTCAGATTTATTCTATATTGAATGAAAATACTGGAAAATTTTTCAAAATTTAGGTTATTGTTTTATTTTACTTCTAAAGATTTTAAATATTTATTTTGCTTATTACTATCGCGGATCATTCGCGGAAAAGAATTTTTCCTCGCATTTGCGACCGTTTCTCTCATTTTACTCGGATCAGCAGAGGTAACAGCGGGGTTGCGTACTACTTACTACTTATCAACGTCTAAATGCGACTCAAAGTTATATATGTAGATATATACTTCTCCAATTCACGTATTTTCTTTGAATTTATTTATCCTTTGCTACCTTATTTCTAATCTCCTTCTTCCAAGTATTTCCAACCTACCTTAGAGTTTCCAACCTACCTTAGTTTTGCAACGTTTTTTGCTTTATTATAGGAATTTTTATCAAAATTTATTCATTTGACAATACTAATAAAAAAGGCTCGGAAGATGCAATTGCAAATGCAACAACAAAAGAAGATTGTTATGTATGTGCTGACTAGTAGTTTACAATGAAAGGATATATTGCTAATTATCCCAACCATTACAAAGAAAACTATCGCCAAATTTTGTTATAGTTACCGTAGGAATTTCAATATTCGGTTCCATGAAAAACAAACGGGAAGAAGAGTACAAGAACAATCTATACTGCGTTTCAGTATTTCCAGTCAGTTGGATAAATGAAATCCGTTATTGAAATATAACCTGGAATGTTGCTAATCTTGCAAACTAGAGAAAAAACATAAGATTTCATTCCCATATAATCAACCATTGCTGATTAGAAAAACTGAAGTTCACTGTACGTTTTGTATCAGGTGTAGCTGATGATGTAGCATTCAGGTCGACTAGAAACCAAGGTCGAAACCAAGTACCTGATCATGCAGCATTGCTACGAATCTAGACCAGACCATTTCTTTGTTCCTCTGTCTGTAATTTGGTCAACTCTTTTTTATGGAACAGTTTTTTGTTAATAACTACAAAAAAGTTAGACTTGATTCTGTGTCGTTCATTTATCTAATGTTTCCTTTCCCTTTTTAAGTGACGTCTATAGAATTTGTCTTTGTTATTTTTGAGTAAAAATATATAGATTTAATATAATGATTGGATGCTGCGGGTAAAGATTAGGAAAAAAATGGAATTATTTTCATAAATATAAAAATGAAGCCAAAGTTTTGTTATGTTAGCAGTAAAAACTCCTCTAATACGGCATATCTCATATTTCTTATCCAGTTTCTTAAGAATTCACACTTACTAAATCGTTAGTATGAAATGTTTGGATGAATAGTGAAATAAATGGATAAGGAAAGGAGGATAAAATAAGTAAAGAATTACTATAAATCAAAGAAATAGTAAAACAATCGCCAAAACGTCGTGAGAGTAGCAATAACCGTTGAATAATTCCATCATATTTCACCTTTTCTTAAATAGCATCTAAAGAATCTGCCCTTACTATATTGTGTGCATGGAATGTGAAGAACCGTAAAGAGAATAAGCCAAGCAAGAGCATTAGATAAGGAGAAAAAGTAAAGAAAAAGGAGTTCGTAAGAAGGAGAGGAAGAGAGGGAAGGAAGGAGACATAAAAGGGAAAAAAAGAAGAGCGTATCCCTTTGATAGTGATTAAAAGGCGTTTATTGGTTTTGATTTCTGAACGGACTCTTTTGGCATACCCTTGCCTCTGGAACTGCACAAGAGCTCTCTCTTTATAGACGGCGTGCGCGCACTTGCATGGCGAGTGAACCGTGTCGTACTGGAGTTCTTTTCTAAAATTGTTTTTCCGCCTCTCTGTTCCGTCGATATTTAAGGACTCCCCCGAACTCATTGAGACCTTTCAACTTTTTGCGAGATTAATTTTTTCCCTCAGCCCGTTTATTATTAAGAGTATTGAAATTTCCCGACAGAGGTCTCTGCGCAGCGTTTCGGATATCGCTGACATTAAAAAGGGTGAGTTGCTCGCAAGGAAATTTCCTTTATTTGCCCGCGTTTCCGCATTTTTTTCGAAATGTTTGATATCTCCGCGATTTTTACTGTTCGAAACTTTTTTTTCGGCATCTAGGAGTGGGGATCAATCGATGCAAATCCGCGCTTCGCTGAAATGAAATATCGAGGGTAAATAAATGTTCAATCTTGTCGATAAAATGCGATGCAAAGTTGTGATTTACCGTGCACAACTCCGTGAGGGCGGAAAAACTCGCGGCCGCCGACTTAAATTAATATTTGTGCCTAGGATGTGTGCCGAAATACACGTCCGTTTAGCGGGAATTTGGGCGAAAATGTAATTGGAAAAAGGCTTCGAATTACACCGATCTAGCGGAAAAGTCGCTGATGTGGGGAAATGTTATTTTGGCGTCCTTCACGATGTTAGTGGTCGACAAGTGTAGAAAAGTGGGAATCGCCATCAGGTGAAATGTACATAGTATTTACTGTAAATCAAGTGATCCGGCCGAAAAAGAATCAGAATTCAACTTCTACTACCACTATCTGAATTCGGAAAACCGGTATGCAAGTACTATCTCATCCGATGGTGGAGAACCTCTTTCCATCGGAGGGCTACATTTAGCATTATTCTCGTAAGAAAGGCCCTATGCAAAACCATCCGACCGCCCTTGTGTTGCTTGTTCCCTGTATTCGAATATTTACATGCGTCGGAATTTTATATGAGAAAACGGATTCATACACTACTTAAGTTAATTGAAAGAGAACATCATTCCACTTTTACACTTGGCTAAATGTGTCATATTCGGAAACAAAATTATATATGTATAAATATATATACAGGTATTTGTACAGGAAATGACTAAAATTCCAGAAAGGCCAAATGTGGTCTGAGGGCCGCAGATTCTTCACTAGTGATCTAATCTCAGAATCCACAAATAGTTGTCAAAAAATTCCCGGAATCCAGTTTTATTGGACAATTCCCTACTATTTCTTATGCAGTATCTCTGCTAGAATCTAATCCAACAATAGAAAGTCTTTGCGGATTCATTTGCTACACTGTGGGATGTCACGATAGGTTTTGGGTGCAACTATGAGCGCCTTCCGGAAAATTTTAAACTGCCCTACGTATGTTTCTATGCAAATTTATTCCATGGTTATATCTCGTCGTTAAATGAAGCCTTATGAACTATATATCGTTAAGTCCATTTTAGCTCCTTTAATTATTAGTAGATGTTACGTTGAGCTACTTCTGACCTAACGTCCATCTACATTTTGACTTCTTGTTATATTGACGCTTTCTGTGGATCGAATATAATATTTATAATTACATGATCCTACGTAGGAAATTATAGAGGAGAAATCTAAATTAACGTGGGCATTATCGTGATTATCTCTAAAATGGACAGCCAGACAGTTGTGTACGTAATGATCCCATGTAATTCGTCTTTTCTTTAGAAAATAGTGATATTTTAATGATGTGATTGCCTATTATAACATCAATTTAGTTATTGTAATAACTTAAGAAATTAATTGCTATAATTTCAAATCACACTTTCCTTAATGATGGAGCTTTCCATATTGATCTATGATATCAGGGATATTAAAGGGATATCTCTCGTTTATCTATTGGCACAGATTGTATTTTTCAATTACTTTCATGTCAGTCATGTTGACGGCTATGATTATATGAAGGTTACTTAGAAGGTGTGCATATATCGTGGTCACTGATTATTGAATTCAGAGTAAATGTTAAGAATGTCATTCATAGGATCATTATGATGCACTTTCATTGAAATCATTTCGCTTTTAGCATTCTAATTTAGCGAGGAAAGTAAACTACCTCACTTCTCATCTTGCCTAGTCAAATCAGTCCCTATCCCTCTCTTTGCTAGTGAAGATGAGGATCCCTCCAGCCTTCGGGATGATGACTATACAGTTAGATAAATTTCTCGAGCAATGTATGATTCAAAGAGCCAACTTGCGTTCAACCACATATCTAAAAGATAACATTAGATTAATCCATTATTTTCGGAGTTAAGACACAAGTAAGACTCTCTTTCACCAAATAGTATGTACGCCATTATAATATTTACGAAACAATATTATGAATGAATATGACAGATATATAAATGATATATTTTACGCGCAGAGTTTTAAGACATTGGATTATTTATCTAATAACTGCTTGTTAGGATATAAGGAACAACCGAGAAATGTCGGAAAACGTGAGATATCTGTCCGAAACACTTCATGGGTTAATGAGGATAATTAATCACTATTAAATGCCGGTAATTATAAACTATGGTGTTAATTACGAAGCCAAACATTACGTGAGTTGAAGATTTGCTGCCGTTGGAGGTATAAAATTTGTATTTTAAAAAGTGCGTGTAATAGCTACATTGGCGTTTTGTTCTATATTTGAATACAAGCAGGCGAATCATCACCCACATTCGCTCCTTAGCGAATTCTTTCAGAAAGCAGCCGGATCATGGCAACTTCCGGATCACACAAGTTCACCTGTGTTCCGTTTCAGCGTAGATGAGTGCTTTATTTCTTTCATCTCCACTCCTAAAATATCGTGACCCCTCCCTTCATGTAAAATGTCTTTGATTTTTCTCTTCTTTCATCTTTAATTCCGATAATCTTCCTGCAAATACTTAGGAATGCGGAGTTACTTATAACCTGGCTCTGCATGAAAAGGTGCTGCCTAGCTTCATTATGAGAGATATTGGTATCCATTTAATCTCTTACCATTGCAACACGAACCGATTTTTGTTCACTTAGTTGTTGTTTGGAATTGTTTTATTTTGATATTCACAGTTATTAGCTTCTGAGTTCAGAAGAGATATTTAGTTTTCTATTAATATTTTTAGTAAATGTGCGTCTTCCACTATTATCTTGTATAATTCGAGCTTAGATTTGCTTCTAAAACTCGCGTTGTTTGTGATGTAATGTAAGGAATAGAAAACGTAACAGTGAAATTGATATATTTTCGAAGAGAAGCGAAAATGAAGATTGAAAAAAGTTTTCAGAAAAACTCCATTGAAATACTACTACTGCGAGTAGATATTATCATTATTCCTTAAGATCTGCGAATGTTTTTGTCTCCAAATCTCCGAATAGTTCCTTCTTAATCTTTTTATATTGTATGCTTTTACTTGGTAGTGTATTATTTTATTTCGCGCGTAAGGCATGCTTTTCATGCAACGAGCAGCACAAGGTTGATTTGTTTATTAAATCATTTCACTTCACGTCTATCATAAATCATTTTTGTTATTCAGTGATACGTTGGTTAAACTGCAAATCTTTTTGCAGCGTTTATAGACCTCGGACTCAATTGACGAATGAGAATTCTTATGCATTTATGCGTAAATAAAAAAATATATAATACCTCCTAAGAAAAATCGCTGCCGTTTTCGCTTGCTGATGAAAAGGAGAGTTATTTTTTGATTTTATCAGGAATTGGAAAAGGTATTGCGATTAACGAAGATTTTTGCAAACGAATAAGATTCTAAAATAAATTAACTTCGTTAACCGAGGCATAACTCCACATACTATAGTTTCAGTATATTTAGCCTCTCTGCACCATCACTGGCATATTAATGACTCAAGATAATAACATGTCTATTGACACTGGCGTACATTTTATATACATATATGTATATATCTACATATATGTATTACATCAGCAAATGCGATACAATTACATATCACTGTGCATAATTCTTCTCTGTGCCGTATCACCGGTTTAGTTTCATCTCTATTTGATTTTGAGTTACATTTCTACAATCTCTATAGTTACCACCCATTATTCTATTCCTTTCACATAAAAATTTGTGCCTGGTTAGCCTACGTTTCAACTCCCTCAAATACTTCATCTATGCAATTCAAGTCATGGCCCCATACAATGCTCCGATCCCCTTAATTAAAACCTCTCGAAATTTCGAGAGCGATATTATCGAGACTTCAAAGGTTTCGACTTCTTGAAAGCAGCATAGGCTATTGAGGGAAGGATAAATATTAAGAAACGAAGCGAAATGAGCACGCAAAGAGGAAGGAGAGGGAGGATGGGAGGGGAAGGAGAGATGAGAATTGTTTATGATTGGTGTTTAGTGGCCTTCCTGTCTTCATGTCGCCGGCAACGGACATCGCGCTATTTCATCCCGTGTCTTTCACGTTCTTGCCATTTATTTCTCACGCCAATATCTATCCTCTATTGCTGGGATGTGTTTGGTTTTACCTATTGGCTCTCATCCTTTGCACAGATAAAGCACTTTGTTTTATTTTCAATTATGAACCATTCACCAAAATCATCTTTATTTTTATGGTGGTAACATTTATATTGTGAATTTTATTTCATTTCATACGACCGAATCGAGCTAGTTCGTTTTTTACTTTGGTTAGAGTAGGAATTATAATAAACTTTTTTAAATTAGAATTTTAAATTTTAACAAATAGTGGAGCCACGGGAAAATAACTCATTTCAATTTATATAAATTATTTCATTTAGTCATTTTTGTACACCCCTTATAACAGTTAGCTTCTTTGGGTTGAATTTTATATTCCAAAAAGTTCTATTTAAGTTTTTTGCGTTAAAATTTTCCTAGAAGATTTCTAATAAGTGCTTTACGCAGGACGTAACTTTTACGTTTCTTGTTTTATGTATACAAAAGAAATTCCTTTTTCGACAGATATAAGAATTCTCAAAAAATTTTACAGTGTAAATAGTGAAAGAATTAAAATAATAAAACATTCAAATTATGTATTTTTTTGCAAAAATTTCAGTCGTTTGAGAAAAGCTTTGGAACTCCTTGTAAATTAAGCTTTTTCAGATTGCATATATCTATTGATGAAGATGGAAATCGTGGAATATCAAAATAGCGTACGTTCGCTCATTCAATTCTTTCCAAACAATAGATTCTTTTAAGAAGATGGATGGTTGTTTCAATTTCCAAATGTAGAAATCTAGATTTCATCATCATTCCAAAGCTTTATAAATTATTCCCATCCCTTATCTTTCTCGGATTGCCACCTCTCCGTCATCCCCTCCAGACAAATTCGCAATGACTGGGCGCCGGTCGGCTTGGGTCTTCCCCGATAGGTGTGTTCTTTCTCGAAAGATTTATCGCTTCCTCCTCTCGGATCAAATTCCTTGGAAAATATGTGCTTGTTCTGGAAAAAGATAGGACTTGGCTTTTGTGTCAGCCATATTGTTATAAGATTTCTCACCTGGCAAGAATATACTCGATTAATACTATGACTAATATATTTATGTATTGTTAGCCTTCCCCATATTTCTTCTTTCGTTATTATAATCTCGATTAGCTTATTAACAATAATTATTATTCCCTGGGACACCATATCTGAGTGAATGGAAGACTTCAGTTGTATTTGAAATGTATTTGCACAATCGCTTTTCGTAAAATCATAGTTAAAGTAGTAGTTAAAGTAGTTATAGTAGTATTAGTTAAAGTAGTACTTCGTTCTAGAACAGACATTAAAGATGTTTGCAACTCCAAACTAGCAGAGCTAAAAACCACGTGAAACTATTGTATTTACCCTACGTTTTATTGTCACACTTATTATTTCGTTCAAAAATACAGGAAATTCTAAAACTAAGTAGGAATTTTATGAGCATCTTCGATATTATCAAACAAAATCCCTCTTTAAAAGATGTGTACCATCTGCACACTTGCGATAATACATCAACACATATATACTTAATACATTTTACCCCAGTTTAGGTAAAACGTTTCTTCAGTAGTGGCATCATCATATTCATATATTTTGTTCAGACTATATGAAGTACAATTGTATGGAGACATGCGGTCACGTTTCTCTGAGAAAAGGCTATAGCTTCTTATTAATAGCTACACCTCTCTCTTGTACGTTACATAAATGTCCTTGATTATGTATGAATGCTGTTTCCATCGAGTTTTCTACTAACAGAAGACAATATGAACAGAATACTAATTTTAGTGAAGGAAATTTTCTTCTCTTTATGTTTTGTAAAGTATTACTCAAATTTTAGGAAGGCTAATTTACATACTTGTGAGTTGAAATATCTGAGATATATGCAACCTTTTGGAGCTAAAAATTTAACAAATTCTTCATACTATTTTTGGACTATGTTCTTTAAGTTCGTGACATCAAGATTTTGTATCAGTATTAAATAGATGTTTGTTGAAAATCTGAAGATGAATTTTTATTATAGATGATAAAAAAGTAGATTTTCAAATCCGCTACTTGGATTCTTGTTACACAAAATTTAATTTACAAGGAAACGTATACAGATACAGTTTGTATGATGCACTTCCAGTAAAAAGCCAATAAAATTTTTACCTATTTCGAGAAATAGTTTTCGTGTTTGAGTTATTATCCTAAGAATAAGTTAATAAAAGAGAATAAATTTATGCATAGATAGAATGAAGTCTTAACAAGGGAAGTGGTAGGAAATTCTTATCATCCACAAGAGTACTGTATTCTTTTGTAATTTATTACCGGGGTGCAACTGGTTCTTTCTGATATCTACTATTTGAATGCCTAGATAGTAGCTTACATCTCTTTAGTCAGGAAAAGAGGTAAAGAAGAAGTACACTGGTAATTTTCCACACTGTTAGTGTGTTAACAGTGTGGAAAGTTACCAGTGTACTTCTTCATTACCATAATGGCTTTCCACAAAGTAACGCCTGAGCATGTAGATTTTATCAGGAAAAGAGTGTAAAAACGTATTAGTTTGACTCTATATATGTATTGAGTTTAACTATCTGTAAGTATTTGGCATTATTCATCTACATCTACATCTGTATTATTTTCATCTACATCTACATCTACATTATTGTTGCTATCGGACAGTTGATTCGCTCGTATCGCTATATAAAATAATGACAATAATAAAAATAATTAGTGTATACGATAGCGATACTTTTCTGTACTTTTCCAATCATATACGCTACAACTACGCTATAAGCTATACCTTGACTTTATTTATTTACAAGATGACCATGCGTAAACTATGTATGTACCACGTGGTGTTCGAGTCCTTCACATCGTGGTAATTGGTGGGTGCTTATGCGCTGTCATGTTTGGTGCCTCGCAAATGTTTAAAAAGTCCACTCTCAGGTGTTTGGCCCACCGGTTTTTTCGGCACAATGCGAAGAAGTTCCAAATAAAGGTAGAAACCCACTCTTCCTGTTCCCTTCCTCGGACCGAAATAAACGCGTCCCTTTGGGCCATAGGAAGTCTCCTTCCACGTATTATGACCGAGCGAAATTCTTTTGACGCCACACTTCCTTCACTTGTTACTCCGCCTTCCACCGGGAAATCCTCTTTCGATGCCGGGGAAACTTTGTTGCATTTTTCTTTTCCCGTTTACGTCTTTAAAAGAAAGAAAAAGAGTTGGAGGTTTTGATGTTCGTGTACCTTTTAGTGCTGATGTACCCGAAAATGTCCGTTGCAACGCTTCTGCATTCCTCTTCGTATACATCTCTCGAATGTTACATATTTTCTAGCCAACGTCTATACAATGTATGGCTTGCTAATCATTGGGTGCCGCGATTTCTTTTTTATACTTTCCGATAGTATTTCACCTCACATACACCCAGTTACGAAATTAACGAATTCATTATTTAACCGAAATTAGTCTTTAAATATTATCCATTATTATTAATTATATATCGGGAACATAACTCCCTCTTAACATTTTGACTATGGGTTATATAATTGTTTCCCTAACTTCTTTATACCATTGACCCCTTGTTTCCATGGCCCTATAGAAAGCAATAATGCTGGCAATGTTAAAATGTAGTAAGATTAGGGCGATTTTCTGATATTTTTTGCTGCCTAGAACCCTTTATCATTCAATCAAGAATAAAATATGATTGCTAATAGGATAAATTCCCTTGGATCGAGCCCCCTTTAAATTAGTCTAGCACCCTTTGGAGGCGGTTTTGCCCTCTTTGAGAATCACTTTGCTAGATGAAAGAGTAGACTGGCAACTCTCAGTCTCTACTAAAAAGATATAAAAGGCTAACCATTATCACTATTGGAATTGTAATATTCTATAACTGAAATCCCAGCACTTACATCAATTTTTCATCAATTATAGAATTAATGATCCTTGCTTATTTTTTGCTTAATTCGAACATTCTTTTGTTTCTTATTCATGACAATTTTTAGAAAGCAGATTTATTCATACTACATCTCCTTAAGACTCGACTCTCGTTTTACCTTGTAACATTATGTTACAAAAATATTATTTTGTTCTTGGGATTTCCTTTTACTTTTAAAATAATTTTTTAGAAAGTAACCTTATGCAAGAATGAGCTGAGCCCGAGTCACGCATGTGAGAATTTCCACCGTTTGCATTTCCATTCTCGATCTTATTTAATTTATGTGCGGCAGAGTTTTAACGATTCCTCACGCGTGGGTCATTACAGTATTTTCCCAGTGATTTCACGCAGAAAATTTTCTGAATCATCGAGATTCGATGTGCGAAAAGTCCGTTGTTTTCTCCTCCGCCCCCTCCTTCACCCCTTCCTTTCCATTCTTCTGGACCTAATCCAAAGTTGAGAGACAGCCTGTTTTAATGGGTCGGCCTGGAAGGGAACGGATCTCACAGCCTATCAGATTGCAAATGAAGGGGCTAGCGACAGCTGTTCAAGGAATATGAAGCCCGAAAGATACGCTTTCTCCATCACGTTTGCTCTCCTCCGAGTGGACCTTGAGCGACCGCAACACTTAGGGACTGCTATGCATTCAGCGCGCGACTCCCTCCCGTTAATATGTAAAAGGTAAAGACTTCACGAGAAGATAAACAATGAGAGATGAGCAAGTCCTTTGTGGACTCGGTCGCTTATCCGACTTCGAGACTATTCCGTTTTATGTAACCGAGTTTCAAAGGATTCCGAAGGAGAGGAATGTCATTCATGACGGTGACAGTATGACTGCCAACTGCAGCTCTAAACCCTTCCATTCCGACATGAATAGGTCAAAAAACTTCGTTAGATGCCGAAGTTAAAAATAATTATGTGAATGAACCATCTCCGTTGCGTGACTGTTGGATTAGTATTAGTATATAATTATTAGTATTAGTATAATTTCCCCGTTTCTTGAATTTGAATCAAGAGAAAGCGTCTTATTTTAATGCAATACATGAAGATAAATCTTAACGTTTCATATCTATAATAAGCTAGCTCATTGCATTGAAGAAAAATAATTTTATATGTCAAGTGGTATATTAGAAATGAATACTCAACACAAAGTAGCAGAGTTAATGCTTATTAATTACACTGATTTGTCTACTAATAGATTTATTTGTTAAATGGATTTATTGATGAATATTCATGGCATACTGAATAATTTATTCCTACTTTTACATAAGATGCCTTGGAATCTTAATTCATTTAAAAGCATGGCCTTTTTGAAACTAAATATTCTCTGTGTTAATCGATTATATATGCATCTACACGAATTAAATCATTAAAATCATCAAAATTTGAAGAGTGAAATGAAAAAAACACGAAAAACCATCACTTTTCATAAAAATCCAATTTACTTAATTTTAAAATTATATAACAATTTTATCTACAGAAATTATCTTAATTTGATTAATGTCATTTTGAAATTATGTCAAATGCGCTGAAAAATTTGTCAATAAGAAAATAGAGTGAAAGTGGTTATTTTAAAAGAGTGAAAGGAATACCTCCAAGGTTCACAGCCCGGACACAACTCCGACCTGACCAGTGTGAATTCATTGTATTTATAAATCGCTCTCTATTTTCGTTCAATCTTGTTACTCAAGTCGCTGTTAAAGTATAATAGTATTTGTTTTTCTTAATTGTGCAAATTCATGTTTTAGTGGTGAAATTATTTTTAATCCAATCCTTTTACTCACTAGTTTAGGCTACCAATAGCTTTCTTTTATAATAAATATAGAAATAGATTCTAAATTGATAACTTAACTGGCAATTGGACGGGTTTACCCTGTTTTCCGCCTAATTTTTGCCAATCGAAGATATAATAAACCCTTTCTTCCTTAAGAGAGCGATTTTTTTCGCTTCGTTACAAACGGCTGATTCCTCGCAAATCAAAACTATAGCGAATCTTTTGTGTCATTTTGTTGCCTTGGAAACGTTTAGGAGCAATCGTTCTTCCTTCTCCATTCATTCCGACACTCTTTCATTCTTTCTTCTCGATTATTAAGCTTCTATATTTGTACTAGCGTTCATTGTCCGGATTGAGAAGAGGCCACGTGTCAGGCTCGATTTAATTTCCTCTCGAATAATAGATCGGTGGCTGTCACGAGATCCGGTTGTATCTCCGCGTCTCATCAACGGCCTCTGTCTCTTCCTCAGAACGACGTTTCCTTCCTCTAAGAGGTCCTCCGACGTTGATTTGGAAATCCTCCAGTTCGCATTCAATATTTTTCCGATCCGAGAACCTGTTGGATGTAATTTTGGCCCTCCGCTCACTCCTCGATTGTGGTTCCGCGTGACAGTTTCTCTTTGAGAATAAATTCATCGCTTCCATAAAGGATGCTCAGCTATCTTTCCGTTGTCTGTTCTTCATGATTTACTTTTATTGTGGAGCACAATGGGATATTTGCTATTGCGCGCTGAATGGAAAGTAAAATTTTAGGTTTATACAATGTACGAATCTGTGGAGGTTACGGTAAAGAAAGAAAATTTTAACAAATGATTATGATAATAAAAAAGTCTATGAAAATTCAAAATATATTTCAGCAGAGCAAAAGTTACTCCTTTTAATAGAGTATCTGGCTAAGTCTGTCGCCCTGGGCAGAGTAGCAGACGGCACCATGATATAATTTAATACAACATATATCTTGCGAGTTTAATAAGGTATTTCAAAGAATTAATTGCATATTTGCTTCTTCCTGTAGAAATTCTAAAAAATTCTGTGTTTATACCTCAACCAAAACAGATGGTTTTCCAAACTTCAAATTTATTCAGTAAACTCTACTTTATTCCTGTCATCCTTATAAACCAAGTCTAACCGATGATTTCCTTCTCTTATTCAATGTAACCCTGATTATAAATAGTAAATTGATATTTGAAATTTGCGAAAATTAACAAAAACTAGAAAATCATCGGGCGTTTCGTTTTCATAATTATAATCCAATTTTAATCCCCCTGAAAATTTTCTCTCTTGATAATTGCCCCAGTTTCCTTATCCTACCTACTGTCTTGCTAATCAGAAATTCATTTATTGATTGAGCAATAATCTGATGAATGTAGAAAAGAAAAATTACTGAACTGTAGAGGAATTACGTAGGAAGAGGAAAGAGGAATAAATGAAAAATCGTGAATCAAAGATTTCACGCTAAAACGTTTTCATGCAGTATATGCCTTGAATAAAAGATTCATTGATATAAAAGATATTTGAAGTTACCCTTGAAGTTACAGCCGCGTCATCTTAGTCTCTATTGATTTGAAATGGTAATCCAAAGGAATTGATTGATTGTTTGCAATCACTCTCACCTATGGCATTACGCGGCAGTTGGTTTCAATCGCGGAAATCTTGAATTGAACTCCATTCGCAATTAACCGAGTCATCTTCACTTTCTCTCCTAGGGATTCCATTTTATCGCTCGGATTTAAATTTTAACGGCCCAAGTCGAGGGGATAAGTAGTTTGAGGTTTATGATCATTGCGTGCCGTTGACAGAGTCAATCAGCACTTGGAATGAATTAAGTTTAGCCTATCATCCTCCGGCCGAGTTAATGTGAATCTGTTAACTGAGCAACGGTCAGAATACCTTTCGCCTCGATTGTCTAAAGCCTATAACGACGCGTTGATTTTTACGACGGCGAGGAAAATATGGGAGTATTTTTACGACATTTCAACATTTTGGCCCGTTATGAGAAGCGACCCGTAAATGTCACTTAAGGCCAAACTGGTTTCAGCGGCGGATTATGGATGTAAATTGACATCAAAATACGCTCCTTAAAAAATTGGGAATTGAACCGAAGTGTTGAGTTCGGATGAAATAACCTGTTATTTTTGCCCTTCCTTAAAGACGTACCAGAAGGAGTTTTTTTACCCCCATCTTCCGTGATATAATCAAACGTCTCATCCGTTTTCGAGGTTTGCAACTTCCCAGAGACATGCGTTAACAATACGCGTACATTTTTGGCGTGATTAGAATTTTATCTCAGACAGATGGAGAGTTAGAAAATTATTTTTGCTACAATCAGGGGATGAGTCTCTTCCAGATTCTCTAGTTCTGTTAGGAAAAACATGCGAACTCCCAGATCAAGCTTTAGTATCCATAGTTTTTAAGTATCTGCCCCACTCTATAGCAACCGAGATTTCTTTCATCTCCGGCAAAATTTTGGATGCTCGAAAAGATCTAGAAATATATTCTCCCGGAAGACTTTTATTGCAGCTTTTATTTCCGTGAAGCAGTGCGATTTTATGTCAAAAGGAAATAATTTCTGGGGTATTTCTAGTGAGCGTTACGTTGATACTGTTTTTTTTTCGTCGCCGATGACGTTGAGATTGTAAATTTATGAGATGAAATAATTCCAGAAACCTAGAGAATCAAGGACTTCTATAAGCAGAGCATTTCAAGATATTGAGTGATGAATATTGGCGGAATATCGAATGTACGTGCAGAGTATTTAAATTATTCATTTTCAGTAGAAATGTTTTTGTTTCCTCCCATCGTTATACAATATAAACATATATCATTCTGTCGTTTAATGATTTGAAATATCTGCCTTTGCCGGCCTAGGTGTCGGTGGGGCTAGCATATTATACTGCGCTCCATTTTTTGCATTCAGTTAAACATTGTAGTTGAAATCTTCCAATGTAAGCGAGAATTCACAATTTTGATCTTCAGATAAATGAACGCCGCACAAAGATGTGCTAGAATGAAGAAGCTATTCTTGCCATAAGGAGGAAAATGCATAGGGCTTCATTATCATACTCTCTATCATTAATGACTAGAAAACAGGAACGAAATATCCCATTCTAACGCCATGATTCCCAGGCTCGAGACCCTGCTAAAAGGAATATTTCGGTTAGGGAATGAATGACTGTATTCGTCCTTTGTTAAAAGCCTTACTTTTCTATTATATAACAGTTACTTATAATTTTCCTATCACATGAGTTCATGAGCTTCGTTTTGTAGAATTATTTTGCGCTATTCAAGCACCTGTGTTTGTTATAGCTATTTTAATTTGGTATATCGTATAGCCTTTGAATAATTTTGCAGAACAATGGCTTAAAAACGCCGCAATGGAGGGTAAACAATACATTAATTTTGACTTTGACTTTTTATGACATTATTACTACTTTATCTTCCGACATTAATATTTCTTTTAATGACATCTTTTCAAAGGATGCTAATATTATGCCATTTAGCTTCGTTCGTTTTCTTCATATTCAAAAGCAAAGTTGTATATATTAAGATTTAAAAATCAACAATTTCAGTGAAATATCTTGATTCTTCATTCCTCGTTTAGGTAAATTTTTAAGTTAAACCAATTATTTTCTAAAATTATTTTCGTGATAATTTTAATTTTATTTTTTCCATAGCGTTCCACAATTTTTGGTGAGATGAACTTGATTATATTTTCCTTTCTGGATTCATTTCGGTTTCTTGTCCGTCGACAAATGACACCAGCAAAAAGTTTCGCGCGTATAAACAGGTTAGTTGATGTCTTTTATCAATTTTTTCTTTATTTTAGTTAACATCTTATTTTTGTATTTACTGTTCACATTTAAGCATGTGTATCTCAGTCCTAGATCATAATGCCTTCTCTGACGACAAGGACTACGACCTTCGACTAACGTGACGTTTTTTTTATTGATATGTGGAAGTCATAAAAAGAGTGGTGCTCATTGTCGCAGTTCCCTCGGTATTCCATTAATTTACACGTGGGCGTCTGCGGCGCCACAGGAGAATGCATTGAAAGGAGGAAAAGCTCTCATAAGCATGTGAAATGAATTGCAAAATCGATTCATGGAAGTCTCCTCTGGTAATCGTAGCGAATTCCCAGAGCAGCGATTTGGCACCTTCGCTAATTTGTCGTTAGGAAAGTTCAGGAAGCCTCATTCAATAGTCTAAGAAAGGAGAGTATAATGACTAGCGACAAGAGCAAATTAATGTTTCATAGGTCTTTAAGTAACTGAATTGTGTTGCAACCCTTGGAAATACACCTAGATTTAGTGATGTGAATTAATTATAAGTCATTTTCATATAGTAAGATAGGCTCATTTATCACGTAGGACATAAGTAGCTTACACACGTTGACTGCCGATGTTACTTGAATATATTCCGATAACACACTCTCCCACTACTGCTGCTGGCCTAAAAGTAAAGAAACCTTTATAATGAAAATATACAGAATAATTTGGATGCATAATGCATGTCGTCCAGCTTGTTTGATATGAAACTTTGCATTTTTTAAAGGTAGGTTATCAAATGTCCTCTTCGCTAGAATGGAATACACTCTATACACTCTATAATATGTGCGATGTATGGATTTTAATGCAATTTCAATTATATTTAAAATGGTACTATATCAATTATTATGTTAAATCATATCCTGTGCGGTATTTCTCGACCTTCTGAAATAAGATTAAATTTATCTCTTAAAGTTTGAGCATTCGAGTCGGGAGCATTGTTATTCAGATCGTATCTTTTTTCAATTCTCGGAAGTGTTTTATTCACGTTGATTCCAGACTCGGGCTGCGTCTTCGACTGCGTTAGAAAGTAAATGTTAATTAATTAGCGTGACTCGTGCGTCTTCATATCGTTTGCTCCTCAATTGAGATTTTCTTAACCTGCGTAATGATATTTTCGAGCATAAGCTACAGAGTATAACTATATTTAACAAACGTCCCGTTTGTACTCGCACTGTCTCGTTTTGGAGGCATGGATCTGTTTAAATTTCATTTCTATTCTGTTTGAATATGAATTTCGTTAAGTGCAGTTGGATGAATTCAGAGGCATAAAAGAAATATATTTCAAAGACAATAATTTAATGATTTTTGACACTTGCAAATATCGTCAAATTGCATAATAGCGTCCAGCAAATTTTTGAATTGGGCAAAATTACGTTTTAAGGCAAATTCCGGGTTCAAGTACTTCAGAATTCTGTTTGTTTCATTTTATTTGCTATCAGATTATTTGTATAAACCATTTATAGACTGTATCAATATTTAGCGTTTAACCCAAAGTTTATTATAAAAATAATATAGGACCTTGTATAAAGGTCCTTATAACTCATGTAATTCATTTACATTTTCATTGAAAGTGTTAGAGGAATTTGAAACTAAATCTCGTTAACACTGTCATTTTAGTTGCCGTTGATAGCTTCCGTTCTAGCAGTTATTGTAATTTTCTTCGGCCTAAAAATTAGCAGTCACCATAACTTAAAATCTTACGATTAACCTTACTGAACTTCCGTTTTAAATACTGAGATATTTCCCAAGAGACATAAATCCTAAATCCTGGAACTGTATTGATGAAATTACCAGTTGTAAAATCATTTAATACGATAATGAGTCGAATTAAACTACTTTGGTCTGTTATAATACCTTGTGATAGTGAAGGAATGACTTATTGGATGGTGAATGTGCCACCTGCTGTCGAAGGGCGGCCAAGAGCTTATTTGCTTACTTGTTCCTATGAATGTTGATAAAATAGCCATTTGACAGAGTACCACATCTGTTAAAAAGTGAAAAGTATAGATTATTGCGAATAAGGCTTCCGTATTGCTTGAAGGGATTAAATATTCTAGATCTGAGCTAGGTCAATTTATTTATATCGTTAAATATGCGAATAAATAATCTGAGGAGTATTACCGTTGTTTTCCGGTTTTTAAAAATTGCATTAATATTGCGCTTGCGCGGTCGTGTGATTACAGATACCCAAAAAGTTACAGACTATGAATTGAAAGGGAAATGGTAGAAGGCGTTACTTCGTGAAAAATTTCCACGTTGAAAAAGGCGAGAATAATAAATTTGTATTCCACAAAAAATACATCCCACCGAGGCCATCGTATCTTCAACACCATGTCAATTTTACCAGGCTCGTGCTACTATGGATTAAATTTTAGAACTTTGAAAAAATTACCATGGTCTTATTATTATGCATATATCGCCACGTAAAAGTTATTTTGTCCCGGTCAGACAGGAATCATTCTCAGGGGAATTTGTAAAGCTGAATTTCCTATTCAACGACGACAATTATTTGCGGTGCTGCTATCCCGGACGTGCCTTCAGTATCACCAGTGGGTTTCATTCCCTAGCACAGTGGTTAATAAGAGACAGGAAAGAACGTACTGATAGTACGAGGCTACGTTCGCCTTAGCGGTAAATGAAACCTGTTTACGCACGTGTGGCGAAGATGTTGGCTATCTCGGGTCCACCACGTCGGCTGGTCACTATAACCGTTGTCTTTGTCCACTACGAAGGGCACCTACGAATTCCTTTTACGCCTGCGCACTGACCCGGCGGAATGGAGCCTCTTATGACGTCATCTTCATCTTTGAAGTGGAGCATCACCGGCTTCGGAGGCAGTGACCTTGAGGGTCACCTCGCATGTTTTCCTCTCCCCCACCACACTCCTTTTATCCCCACTCTCTACTATACCTATTCTAAATCTTCCTTCTTCTTCGGCTTCACCCACTCTTCCCTTGTTACGGAGATTCCCTTCGATTGTCGGATTAAGGATTTCACGATCCGTCGGAAGAGATTAATTTTTCCGGAGTGGGTGTGGATCAAGCGGGGAAATTAAAAGGTGAAAACTGTTAATCCCTGCTATCAAAGGTAGATGGATATTAGATGCCAAAAGTAAGTTTTTCGAAATGCAGCAACTGATCCAATGAATACGAAAATAGTCGAAAATTCAGAACGATATATCGAACTTCTCACCTTTCGATCAATCGACAATATGATCACTCGAACTCGAAATTAGGATAACAATGTATTTTTAAGGGATTTCATCTGTATATCCCGATTTCGTTAGCGATAAGTAAATAAAATATTTGTCAATCCTTCCTCACCTTAATCCATTGTGCTTCTACCGTTTTCACCAATCTAAGGTGAATCCATGAGCCCATACCAGTAGCATTTTTCTCGAAGTTCAAACGCCTTACCTTTTTTTCGAAGGTGAAGATTTCTTTCTACCTGGATTTATCTTCCTTTTGTCCAAACCTACACCATCCGTCCTCCTATTCTTAGGAGTCTATTCTAAGTTATTTTTATCTTTCTCTTCGTTCATCATGTTATATGCCGTTTCCACTCCGCTCACTATTCCATTGAATTACTTTTGGAAATTGGAATATATCCATCCTTTCTGATATTTCTTTTTATTCTTTATTGTATTATTTTTATTGTAAAAGTGTGTACATTGTGTCTGATGCATATGTATCCCGTAACATAATTATTAATACGATCTACCTTTTGACAAAGAGTAGGGGTGCGCAACTTTCACAGCATTATGTATTATGTGTACATAGCTATATTACTTAAGGAAATCTTATAAAGTTTGAGAAAGATCTATTAGCACAAAAGTCAAGAGGAAAGAAATCCATATAATAAGTCCAAATAGAAATTGGACATTTAAAAATATTTCTTCGGTGATTCTTAATATTTATCAGAGGAATTAATACATTGTTTTATTTCTTTATAAACGGTATTAAATTGGAATTTTCGTTTCTATGGTCTTAATGGTGAGGATATTAAATCGCCTTGAACATACCAAAGATGCATGCAGTAATGGCATGGGATGTAGCTCACATGTTTTCTGTTAACAAACGCTTCTTATGCCAAGGATTACTTGAGAGAAGCAAATTCCAAAATCTCGATATTTCTTCTGCTCTCAAAATGTAGTCAACATAATCACTTCATATTAGATCAAGCGCAATAATTAAGACAAATAATGGTCCAAGTACACAGCAATGCAGTTATAAAAATGATCGCTCGCCTTAGATGAAGAATTTTGTGCAAGTGAAGATTTTTCCTAGCTAGCTAGCCTTTCCAAGAATAGATACAGGAATAAATAATTATTGAGGTACAATAATCTTTTTCGGAAATATTTTATTTCGGATTACTTCGAAGATCTTGAAATATCTTCCCATTGAACCAAAAACAAGCATGCATTCGTAATGTAAAATTTTTGTTCGGACATAATTTTTTACCAACGTAGTATAGCTCAATAAACTGTCTTGAATACCTTTGTTCTCAAATTTGCTCAACAGCCAACTGTTTTCATGATCCCGTAAGACATCGAGAGAAACCTGAGGACTTCACGTGACCCGCGGGTCGCATTTTATTCAGTCATGCACCGGAACTTTTTATACAAATGTTTCGATGTAGAGGATATAAGTCTGATATTGATGGTAATGAATATAATAGTTTGATAGATAGTTTGCAGTGTTATTTATTCGAATACTTACAGGGAAATAAAACTCACTTTGTTTAGTCCAAGATATAATTTTATCATATTAAAATTTAAAGTATTAAAATTTTATCGGGGACTTATCAAAGTAAGTTTATTTCCTCAGTAAATACCAGCTGAGGTGAACATAGAACGGCATAACTAATCTCTAATTCGCCATTCTAGTCCTAAGCTACTAATCACAATTCATACTCCTAACTTCTTATATTCCGTAAGTTAACTTTCCGAATCCACACTTGTGGACCCTCTTTCCTCCTCTCCCGTTTCCATTCTTTCCCTCCCGCTTTTATTCCTCCCATTCCCGTTTCATCTGTGACCGGTTTCATTCTCCACACGCTGTATCGGCTCCCCAGAGTAGACATCTCCTAGGCATACCAAGGTCGACACCTGTGCCTCTCACATGTAATTGTGATGGGGAAAGGTGGACAGTTCGGCTTTTGTCCCACGTAATTTGGAAACCAGCGATCTTGAAAGGATTGGTTATTATATGGCGCGGTTACGCTTTCATCATTATATTGGGAGGAGTGGCCGGTTTAAAAGGTGACTGGGCGTGCTGACCCCACACTCGATATGATTTAATAAAATAGGGTGCAATAAGTATGGAAATCTGAACCCATCTAATTGCTTACGTATTCTTCTGCTTCAATTTCTCTCAGCTACTGTAAATGTGATTTATCTTTCTAGTTTCGAAATTTTGTAATTAAATACTGGGTCAATATTAAGAAAGTATTTAGTATCACCATAAGAAACGCATCAATATTAGTAATAAAAAATGAAACACTGTTAATATTTAATAAAATTTTTCATTCTTTGTTTCACAATTTTGAGATATGTTAGAAATTTAGATATCGGCTTTATCAATGAGTATTAACATACAAAAATGTGGTCATTGAGTATACACTAACTATAACTATGAGTCTATATATATACTTAGTTTCATTATAAATCCCTTTTATTTCTACATAAGTACATCACTTCGTTATTCGCAGACATAAACAGAGAATGCACATACTGTCGACAATAGAGCCTGACTCTACAGAATGAAACGGTGAATTATTAGATTCTCTTATCGAAAAGTTAAAGGAAAAATATTGGATTTAGAAATAGTCCTTTCACCCAAGGCACTGAGAATAAACACTTTGTGTTGTCACCTTTTCTCCGAGGTTAGCGTATAGCACAAATTGTACATTATTTATACGCTTAGTTCTCCTAGGTATTTTCTATTCATTGAGAGTTAATATGTGTGGAAATGTATATTATTCTACTCTTGATCTTTTTCTAATTCAATTTGAACAGAATCGTAAAACCAACGGTTAATTTTAAGGCCGGCTTTTTTCTATTTCTGGGATATCAAGCGAGGGTTATTAGATTTATTTATGTAATATAATACTGTAGCGGAGCTATATATTTCCCGGCAGGAAATTTAAGGCAATCTCGATATGAACTGATTTCCAAATATCTTTTAAAATGGCATATTTTATGATAAACCAAGTATATGTATAGGGATCAAAGAAAAACTACATAATTTGATCTTAATTGAAACTTCACGTCAAAACCTAGGAAAATCCCTGGCATTAGTAAATATTAAAGTCATCCAGGTAGGAGGAGCAATCGAACCATTCATTCCTTCTCCTAGATCTGCCAATGTTGTGAACTAAATTCGTCATTAGGCGAAAGAAAAAGCTGCCGCAGTATAAACTGCCGATTACTAGATCGTAGTTTCTTTATTCCAGGTAATCCCTGCCTTAAGCTTCATAAACGGCCTATTTTTATCGATTATCACAAATCTTAAGCATATGTGAGAAATAACAGAATATTCTGGGTCATGGTACGAAATAAATTATGCTATTGCAACGATATTCGAGTCATTTTCATCAACAACTTGGATAGGAGTACCGAAGGGTATCACTCCATAAGATGATTTCCATACAATCTCATCGAATCCGATATTTTATTACCTTCCATCTCTTGAAACGTCTCACGAATTCAAACTCTTGAGGTCGGATTAACGAAGCTCTTCGATTACGCCAACAGAAACGAATAAAGCTCTTAAAATGTTGGCCTCTTTTGAAACAAATCGAAATTTAAGGCTGATTCTGAATGTAACTGTCGGTAAATGCGTTGTTACACGTGAAATGTTTACGGTCGTGTCGATGCGAGAAAAGATATTGGGAGGAAGGTCCAAAAGGCCGCTGTAAAGTGGCAGCGTTAGTTCCAAGTGTGAAGTATAGCTTCCTCGCTTTATTGCTCCTTAAGAGAGCAACTATTTCGCCACGTCGATAACACTGTGACTGCCACAATTTATGTATAGTGCAATGATTACCAACATGGTGGACCATCGATAGAGAATGAAGGGAATTTCATTTGCAGAGTGCCTTTCTGAGAAATACGTCTCGAGGTCAGTAGACGACAACATACTTTTCTAATAAAAGGAAAGTAGTCGTGTGGGATCATTAGGTTGAGATGCAATCCAGCGGTTTGAAAAATGGCTTTTTATTTTTAGTTGAATGTAACATACTTTACCTCAAGCAGTGCTCATATCGAAGTCCAATTAGTCCGAACCCGAGTTTGATTCCATTGATTTCGATTTTTTATTCTGTCGATGTCTTAAAAAACAGTTATACTGGTAGTATTATGGATAGCAAGTTGATTTTGCCAATCAGTTAAAAGGAGGATGTATTTTATTTGTTTTTTTTTTCAAGTAATGGAAATATTATTTGATTTGTAATTAGACAATACATATTTTAAGTTAATCTTAATTTCATTGACCCTTATATTATATTATTTAACAGAAAAATTTCGGTTCGTTTTTACCTGGAGTTTATACCATTAAATTAGATATAAATATTGTAGTAATATGTGCGTTCTCCTTTGGCGAAAGTGCTCCCGGGTTCGATTCCCGATGGGAGCCCAAATATGCAACATAACCTATCGATGCTATCGAAGCACTTTTAACATTACTACTACTGCTGTAGTAATTATAACGTGTATAAATAGGTGAAAAATGCACTGTGAAAAGTGCTTCGTTTAAGAATCTGAGAATGTCATAATGAGCCGATACACCTCCCGGAAGCCAATTATAGTCTTGTTTTTTGTTTCCCAAAGCCTTTTGCTCAAGACCAAGGATATGCGGAATTGATGACATCGACATTAGTGAGACTTGTGTCTAGGTTTTCAGCCTTCTGAGAAGGGTTTCTAAGACGGAACTATCTCTCCGACCTAATCTCACTTAGCTCTTTTGTCTTAGAAAATAGTTGCTGTGTTCGTATGAAATAATAATTTTTCGAGTTTCCAAAGGCTAATTATAATTACCATATATAGCAGCAGTTTTATTAAAAGTGCTTCGACAACCAAGATCTTTACATACATGTTTCTTCACCGGGAATTCAATCCAGGACCGATTTCACTTCGCGAACCTGATACCCACTTTGCTATCCAGGAGCCTCTGCATTATATATTTTCGTATGATTTTGTTTTAGTTTATGGTTTCATTCTTAAAAAATTAAAAGATAACTGAATATTTTGCTAGTAGTAAGTAATTTTCTAACATGTTCCTCAGTTTACTGAAATTTTAAGCTTCTAGATGTGCATCGTTCGTTTTTATGCTCCTTAAGACATTTCTCTTCTACAACAGAAATCATTAAGTGAGATATATAATAAAAATTTCACATGTTTATAATGCGACAAAATTCATCACAAACTCCCAATTCCAATTATTTTATGCGGAAATTCATGCGTGTGCTCGTGCCAGATCTACTTGTTGGTATAAAGCGCGGATCGAGAAGTTAATGTATCAATAAACGAAAGAACGCCGTGGGCATCCAAGGGTAGTTACACTCTCCACATAATCGGAATAAAGAGGCATTCTTTCCTTAGGCGATATGCGAATGTCGCCCAGTTGAGTCTTTTTTAATGGAAGGTGTGGTGTCTCAAACGAGGGTGAGGAATTCGAGCGAGTTTTTTTATTCTTTTTTATGGAGGAGCCGTCAGGGGAGATTTTTGTGGTCGGAGAGGAAGTCCGCGGGGGCATTTTTGACAGGGGCCCACGATGAAATCGAGAACGAGCTTATGACGATGTCAACCAATCTGAACGGGAATCGTGTCGTATTTTGTTTCCTTGTACTTTGAATTATGTATTTGCTACTTAGCGGTGAGTTTCTCAGCGAAATTTGTTCAGCAAACGCAGTTGTCCATTGTTAAGAATGAAGAATCTTTAGCTTCATTCTGGCCTCGTTTTAGAATGTCGGACCCCCGGATGCAATAAACATGAGTGATCTTGTTGCCAGTATAAATAAAGTTAATTATTAAATAGTTTTTTATGTAAGTTTTTTAGCAAAATTTTTATCATGGTGATTATTTACCGTTTGAAAATTGTTTCACTACTTCGTTAAATTTACGAAAAAATTGACCCACCTCTAATGTTGGCCGCCCGGAAGCAGGTGCTTGCTTGTGTCCGTCTTGGTTCTGATTGTACGGAGCACATCTTTAACGTGTATGTAGTGCATATATTATCACAGTTGTACCCGATAGACGCTAATCGATTATAAAAAAATATTTTGCAGCGATGCATTAACAATTTTCTGTATTCCTCAAAGTGGTCTGCTTTTCCTGATTCGTTTTTCTTTTAGAGCAGATAGAATTTCTTCCTTCACTAGAGTGGTTTCATAATTGAATGACCGAAAATGACAATTCATTCTTTAAAAGTAAGCTATTACGCATAAACCGTTATAAAATACTTGCTAGACGAAGAGTCAGTAGTAGAATGGAAACTTTTTTGATTATAAATTTCTCATAATTTGGAACTAGCATTAGATTATAACTATTCATGCAGGTTCAATAACAGAAAATAATTCTAACAGTAGGGAAACTATTATTTCCGTATATGAAAGGAATTATTGATTTTATCGCCAATTGATTAATTTAATATTAAACCCAATCAAAATATCATCTTGGAAAACGGGAAACTAAAATTGTCGACTTTTATTCCATATGACTGTTTGGTCTTCTAGAATATATTCTGAGCTTTTTGGTGAGACATAAGGAAAGCGTCCTTCTTTACCAATTATCTTTTACTGTATAAATGCCATCAAACGTTTGAAAACGGAATCGGATATCACAAAAATACTACGTAAATAACAATTAGCTTTACTTTGAAAACATGAATTTCAGCTTTCTAAGCCTGCCTTTTAGGGAACTATCGATTATTGCCTCCAGAATGTTCCAATCTTATGAGTTTTTTCTCTTTCATGATGTGTAGTACATCATCCTCCCCCGTTGTGTATAATTCCAATTAGGTCCATTCACAGTAGTCGTCGAAAGCAGCGAAGTAGTGGCTGAAATGCGTAAATCCATTGAGACAAAGAATGGAAAGGAAACTGCGTCAAAAACACGCTCGGCCTCGAAAGGAGTGCGGAATTCTAGGTCTCAGACTCGTTTATAAGGAAACGAGTCGGAAAATTCAGTTCACAGGAATACCTATGAATGCTTAATGGCTACATTCAACCTTTCCTTTCTTCGTGCTGTAGTGGCCATCGATTCTACCGTGTAAAATTTTTCATTCTAGATTTTTTGTAGTACGTTCAACCATAGCCTCTTTTGATTATGTAACTAATTTCCCCTCTATATCCGAGAGTGCTTTTACCTGTAACGTTCTGAAGGGTTTTATTTATACAATAGAAACTGTAATTAGCATCGTTTTTTAAAGTAAATAAATTATTCCGAGACTTATACGTACGCTTACCTACTTTCTACCGTCGGTTTTGGTATATTAAGTCAAACGATTACCATACCTTCACTAGTGGAGTAATTAACTAGAAGAGAAAAAGGAAGGCAAAAGCAAGGATGTTTTAATTATCAGCTTTATAAAGTTATCTCTTCAGAAGACTAGTTTTAGACTTTAGAAAATAGCTGGGATTTGGTATGGCTTTAATTTAATTTCTCCATTCTTGAGATTTATTTTCTTTATCCGTAAAATTCTGTTTAAATTCTTCCACACATTGATATCTTAGGGATTTATGGTGTGTCATTTGAGTAATAGAGGTCAGAAGTGATTATTTCTCATAATGAAACTGGAAGTCAAACATAATTAGAGATAGATTGGAAAACTGAATGACTTTTGGATGTAAAAGAGACTGATTGAGCATGGTTCAAAATTCAACTTAATGAATCTGATATATTCAATTTGTAGATATAAATTTTGTTTCTCCAGCGGTTAAATTATTAAAAACATGGACAGTACTCAACTATCTTAAAATATCGAGTGTATATACACTTTAAAAATATATAATCGATTTCGAATGGTTTTACCGAGTGGAAATCCAATCTGTAAGAAATACATAATGTATTATTTCATACCTACTTTTCCTTGTTTACATTTAATACCGTTTGTATTTTCCCGGTTTAGGATGAACTCATCTTGGGTAGTGAAAAAGTAAATTTTCATAAAAGAAACTAACAAAGCATCATCATGTTTCCGAAGCTCGTGAAGATATCTTTGCATCATTCTTTCGGCGTAAAAAAGAGACCCCCACTATCCAAGCAGAGATCTATCAAGGTCTGGAAGATTTGTGACCTTTTTTTTCCTTGTGGTGACACTTTGTTAAATACGGCATTTCAGACAATCGCTTTCATTAATTCAAGAAAGGCATTCAGGCAAATCAAGGAGAAAAATGCTGCGGCTCGGGATGTCGAATACTACAGAGTTTCATTAGAGAGACAATCCATTCTCTCTACGTATTGATTCATACTTTCCAAGGGCATAAGTCTCTTGATTTATCACCCTTCCGTACGTCTCCGTTTTAAACAAATGCTCAGCATGATAGATGTTGCTAGTCTTATTTTAATAAAAATTTCTCGGATAATTATGGAGGTTTCATGGACATATTTCCTGCTTGTCTTAGTTGCCAGTCTATAACGGCCTTAATTTACAGAGTGCCATAACTGCGGTTAGCTTGCTTCTCGATAATTGCCCAAGGATATTTCAGAGGCGGAAATTTGCCTCGTGTGTCATGAGGCAATCCTTACTCCATTCCGTCGAATATTTGAAGGCATAATCGCTTACGGTGCCATATTCAACTACTCTATGTTTCATTACACTCCGCGCACCGGCTTTATTGTCGGTGGTTTTGATGATTTAACTCGCATGCTCAGTCGGAAATTATACATCTGATTGAAAACCTAGCCTCAAGATAATAAAACAATCATCGCACTCCTTTAGGTAAACGAATGTTTAGAATGCGTCGTAAAACTGCTGCGTGTTTGTGAACGGGAGTTATCTCTTGCAAAATTCAATCTTTTAAACTGCAAATCAAGATAAACCTCGACCGTAAGAACTAGAGAACTTCTTTGAGATCTGATTGATCTTTTCGGTTTATATTTGTGGATATAATTTTTTACAAAAAGGAATATGTTTTGAAATAAAAATACATTGTCAAAATGTAATCTCACTTAAGGAAAACCATCTTGTATAAACATTTTAATATAAAATTTATAGAAACTACGAGACCAATAAAGTTGCTCTCTTCCACTGTAATTATTAGAAGTGCAAAACTTGGCGGCTAATAGCTTCAAGACAATTATGACGAACAGAAGCTAACTCCGTGAACAATTTCACTATATTTATTCATACAGCAATTTGCCGAGGTGATAAATGTCCTGAAGTTAATGACCAAACACTTAAGCACCTCTTGTTATCGTAGAGGATAAAATTTAATGCATATAAATTTCAATATGAATCAATAAATTTAATATTAAAATATTTATACAAGTTTCACTTTCCCGACGTTCCTTGGCTGAATACATCGTTCTCAAAAGGCCGAAGTTTATGAAGAATATATCACCGTAATACAGAGCGTAAATACTTTATAGAATATCTTTGTAATAGAAGTCATTCCGTTTTTGATCTTATCGTCGTAATATAATGTAGATATATACCACAATGGAATTCAGTTTTATCTGACCTCTATGATGGGAATGATATACTTCATCATATCATAGTGATGGATTAAGGATTGATTCCGAACTGAGAATTCATTAGAATCCTATCGCTTGAGAGGAAACATTCTCGATAGAATATCGAACATGAAATATCAGAACGCTGTTGTGGCCAATAATGGATCTATTTCAAAATCGTGCATAAGAATTCAAGTTAAATCGCTTAATTAACTATAGAAGAAAATTTCTCATTCAATTTTAACTCGGAGACTATCGGAATTGAAAAGAGCATTATCTAAAGATCCAAATTAGTTCTAAGAGATAATACGGCCGGTTAAAACTCAAGGAATCGCCGCATGTTACCTCTAAGTTGGATATTTCCAGACATAAGAACGCTCCTTTGATATATAAGACCGGTTGTATGAAAAATTAATACATTTACAATAGCTTTTACATCAAAGTAGAGATATTTAACATAAGACATCAGGTGCCGTAAATAACTCACCGCAAAATTTGTCACGATCTCTTTATGAAGTCGTCGAAATGAATAAGAGGTGGATCGTCAGGTGACAACATGGGGGCCGAAATTTAATATTAGTTTTCCATCTCGCTTCTCTAATTTTCTTGTCATTTTCTAATTATCGTTTTCTCCTCACCTGTCATCCGGAATCCTCCTCATTGTTTCCTCTCTATCCTTCTCTGGGTTCATTAAGCACACTCTGTCAAACCAATTTTCGGTGAGGAGGGTATGTGTGTGGGACGTCACCCAAGGCTCTCTGGTCATTGGTATTCTTTGCCTGTGAGAATAGCGTTGTCATAATTGAGTATGGAATTCCCAAGGAGACGGCCCTGCTCCCAACCGCCACATCTCAATATTCTTTTGACTAATTGAATACCTTCATGCATTACGCCCAGGGCGTTTTTTCGTTAGAGATCCTTTATGCGTAGACAGGAAGCTGAAATTGGTTTGTAGAAAAGTTGTTTGTTTATACTCCCGCTAATGAGATTCTTCCTTTCACTCCTTTTCGGGCGTAGGAAATTAAACTATGACAAATGAGGGAATGCGGAGGAACTTAAGGTCTGGTTTTAGTCAGACTGAAGTTTCATTTCTTCGTAGCAACATTTTTGTACGTTTTCCATGATCATGAAATTAATTTACCAGTATTGGATATGTTGTTTACTTGATTTCTTTCTCTACATCTAATATTTAATGAATTTTTTATCGGGATTTCTCATTAACGACGACCCACAGTCAGATAACATTCATGAGCATAGTACGGCTCTTCAGGGGTGGATCTATAACATCAACAGTCCAAACAATAAATCCAGCTGTAGCGATTCATGGTTACGTAGAACTGAAAATTTTTAAATGGATTTTTAGTATGAAATTAATATGAATTCATTAAATTCCATTGATTTATTGCTCGAACTTTTGAAGGGTTCTTGTATCATGCAATAGTTAGCAGTGAGGCGAAGATCAATTTAATATAGGATATCTAGTAAGGAGCCAAAAAAAGCGGCTTAGCGAGTAATTTTGGGAAAATATAGATATCTACTGCTGCGTGCCATGTAAATAGTCTTTCGGCCTGTGGTAGGAGGTGCAGTCTTTTTCCCGAATCGGTTACCTTCACGTATCACTCTCGAGAGAAATAAATATTGAAATTTATTAAACATCTATTTCCATGACCTTTTTTGTAATATCTAATGTAAGTGGGTTAACATATAACAGTTGCTAAATCTTCCGAGAATATGCTATCTGTGAAACTTTGGGCTTATTTTGCCAAAAGTTTGATCTTTCATTTTCTATCGATTCCCACCTTTAATCATAAAATAAAATATCTTCTTAAAGCTTGCTTATTCATTGCAGTAAAGCGATAAAATATACCATATGTAACACGTTTTAAAAATCACGAATAAAATATTTGTCTGCTAGATGTTATAAACAGCCTAGTTTGTATTGGAAAAATTGAAAAATATCAGCGGTGTTGAACTAATCCATTGAACGATATATAAATCTTGAGGGAGTGAATTGATCAAAGAGATCGCCGTTCAATGAATGTGGTATCGTTTATGAAAAGAGACCGGCTGGAGAATTATATTTGGTCATTGAATGTATGCTCGAGCGGAACAATACGTCGTAAAAAAGAGGTGATTTATAAACGTATAGATACACTGCTAATCTTATATAATGCTTCAAGAACTTATTTCATCTCACGAGCATGGCTAACAGGCGGAAACGTAGGCAATGAGCAGGTCTTGACCCCACCAAAGAATACAGGCGCACGATTCACTGTCAAGACGAAGTCAATTTATGGACGGGATTTACTCCATCGCAGTTCGTTCCTCAACATACGTATGTGGCGTACTTTTGAAGAGCTTTTCCTCGGGCGGCGCTTTTCTGTAACGCGACTCCATCGTGTGTTATTCAGATTATAAGCGGAGACGCCGTGCATCGAAAAAATAATTCATCTCCTTAGCATATTATCGCCCCAAGCCGAGACTTGGTTGCGAGCGATTAAAATAATTTCGGAGTGCAGAAACTATGCAAATTGCTTCTCTTCGCCATTCAATGAGTTCAACCAACTCCACCTGATGCGTAAGGCGGACGTCACAAAAGCTTCCTCTCCGCTAACATCTTCTTCGGATGCCTCACACCCATAAAATACCACTCTCTTTACATGCAGTAAGCGGAAAAATCCTTTGACGGTGACGTAAATAATGGGCACCTTGGCGACTGGATGAAAACAACACCCATAACAGACCGCGATGTCGCCAGTGGAGAAGGCATTAGGAAGTATGGCAAATGTCGGCTTAGATGGGAGGCTTGTCAATTGCGGTCCAAATATCCTGTTATGTTACCAACTTGACCTTACGAAGGGAGCGAAGTGAGGACAAGAGTTAGAGAGGTAATGAAGAGATAGGAGAAAAGAGAGTAGATGTAGAGAAGGGTAGAAAGATAGGTTAAAAGAGGGACAAATAGGGGTTAAAAAGGAGATGAGGTCACCGGTCTTTAGAGAGAATGACTATGATTGGTATTGAAGTTAGAAACAGTTGTGTTAAATATACTCCTTATACGTTATTACTGATATTTAAATATTCTTATCACAAATATAAATTATTAATAAGGTTTTTTAAACAACAGCTAATGTGAATTTATAGGAAGATTAAATACAGAGTAAAAATATTTCAGGGCTTACAAAATAAAAAAGAAAGAATAGAATAAATTTCAAAGAATAGAATAATTGTATAAAAAATTCACAAATATAAGGTAGCTATGTATGCATACAATATAATTTTTATTATATTTATAATATATTATATTTATAATATCAAATATAATTTTTTTCCTAGTGAAAAATAGTTCAAATATATGTAGTTAGTTTGTTATTCAGTTAAAAACGCTGCTTTAATTATATTAATAATCTCATTCTCATGCTATCTATACATTAATTGCCAATTATATGATAAGGTTAGATGGAAGAAGAGACATTTCAGTCTCAATCTCGCCTTAATAAAGACCTTATAGTCCTTATATGAATTATATTACCGAATAGAGCAGAGAGAATGGAGGTACGAAGAATAAAAATGCAGATAAATGGATATAGAAAAGAAAGGAATGAAAATTCGTGTTAAGTTATGGAGATTAAGAAGTTAAGGGTAAAGATAACTGAAAGTTATTCAGTAAGATACTACTAACGGACGTTTCGAAAGTAATCCACTAAGAAATTTTTGGTGTGCCTCACAATCACAGAAATTTCCGTAAGTCGGCATTTCTATGTTATGTATGAGGTCTAATACGTAAGTTCATGAACTTATATACGTTACTGTACTCCTATGGTCCTGCTATGGTCAGCTTCAAACTACTTCTCTTAGGGAGCCATGAATCAAAACAAACACCTACTGTAACCTCCGAAACGATTTGAGAACCCTTGTTCAGGAATTTATATAGAGCTCGTATTTTAGGGAAATCTAATTGCGGAATTTCAACCATTACCCCGCGAAGTCTTCAAAGGAACAGAGGTATAAGTTTCGATACCGATGCCTTATGGGTTTAAATTTCCAGGTTGTTGTTGTTTAATGGAAGTGCGTTGTATCGGTATGAGGATTGTTTTTCATCTCCTTTCTTACGCACACTTTCTGAAGCCAATGCATGTGTCGTTTAGCGCACCACCAAGTGTATGCACTACGTATATGGAAGCAATGTTCGTCGGTGAAGGAAATGAAGCTGAAATTCCTTTGAGAAGTGTAGAAAAAGAATATCGAGTCACAGCAAAGGAATGTGATAAGAAGAGAGGCTATAAAATAGACCGTGATCAAACAAGACTAGAAAGGAAATAAGGAAAAGGAGAAAGAATTACAATGTTTCTAAGGACCCATTGGTGAAAGGGAGAAACGATCAGAATAGAAAAGAGAAAAAACACTACATCATAAAATCAAACACAAGAATAGGTGAAGGCCAACTAAAGAACCTTCGCCGATTTAACACATTCGATGTCTAAAGATAAGGAATAGAATTGCTTTTAAGAAGAATTCACAGGAGAGCCTTAGGAGCGAGGAAAAATCTCATAGCATAAATTAGTAATATTTTTGGTCGGACGAAATTAAAACAAAAAAGTCTTCCTTTTTGTCTCGCCTGTGAGTAGATAGAGGATTGAATCATGAGTACGAAAACAAATTTAAAAAATTTAATTTGCGGTGCTTTGCATCATTATTCACCACCCCATGGAAATATAAGAAGAGAACAAAGTTAACTTTGAGTATCATGCTATTTATCAATTCTCATGTATAAATAGCCAAATAAGTGGTTCCTAATGCTAAATATCTTTTATGCAAATTTAGTGTGTAATTTAGCATGTAGTGATCAAACATGATTTCGATTAGCAATACTCGGTGCATTTGAGGAGAATTAACTCTACCTCTTACGTTGTTTACTTGATCAAATCTCAGATACTCCTATAGCTTATTATTGTTCAATACTTCACTTTGAGGAAAGTCTTCATTATACTTACGCGAAATTAGCAATCTTCTTGCTGCAGATTGGGGATTAAGTTTTTTATTAAAGAAGTTGTTATTCTCGAGGTAATTTCATGCCATAACGAATCATGCGTAAGTGCCAAATGCGTTAGTGTTTTTGAAGTTTATCGCAAACCAAGTGGTGTTTTTCACGTATTCCATTACACTTAAATTATATCGCCTTACATATTAAGCACTTCTCCATGCATACAAAAGAGATGAAACGTGGCGTAGGCCGCTGACACGTTCGTCCGAAGAGGCAAGCTTAAGACCTGCTCCACGGTGTCCAGCCTGTTTGTTGGGATGCAAATGAAAAAAAGCCCTACGGTCATCGTTTCGCGTTTGTTTTCAACATCGGGCGCGCCGCCCATAAAGCGGCCGTTGATCTCCCCATTCCTTTCTCTCTCTCTCCTCTATGCCTTTCTCCTCTCTCCTTCTATTATCTTCTATTATTCTCCATATGCCTTTATCTTCTCCGTATCTTTGCTTTCTTTACTTCTGCCTATTGTTATTGCGAGCGAACGGGCGCTACAGCAGTCTCCTTCATCTGCTTCATCTGCTCATTCTTACATCTGTGGATTCTGGAAATGTATTTGTAGCCTTGCAATTTTCTCACCAGTGTGCATAAATGAGTGGAACAAACTTACATGCATTGCACATACTTATATACAAAAAAAATCTTTTAGAAAACCTCAGCGGAATGTTCTAATGTCTATGTATAGCAACCCAAGATTTTTTTACTTAGTTAATTGTGAAGGTCAGTGCTCCCGAATGCTTTCAAAGAAGCTTAAGAAAGAAATATTTCATTTTAATTAGATAAAATCTTAGAGCAATATTTTTATATACCAAGTAATGTAAATGTATGCCGTAAATGTTCATAAAAATTGATGTCAGTACTGCAGGGCTTATATAAAGGAGATGAGTTAAATCAATGAATCTATTAAGTAAGTGATGCTTTGGTATCTAGATACATTTTCGCTGGTGCACTTAGTTCAGAAACAAAATATGTTTGAAATAAAGCATTTATTTCTCTATTGTTAGGCTTTCATTAAACTAGTTTTCTATCCATCAGGTTAAAATAGCGTTAAGTTAAAAGAAGCAATGAGTGATTTGTACAATTCTAATAATAATGCCCCTTTTATCCATTACTTGTTTTTATTAAGATTTCGAATGGATTACCACAAAATATTGCATGAGAGGTTCATTATATACGATGATTATTGTGTATTCAGACGAAGTATTTTCATTTTCATCGAGAACTTTATAAACATAATTCAGTTCCAGGTGTTGTGGCACATCCTCTTATACTTTATCGCAAGTTTACTGATAAACTTTCATGTCTTTGGAACCATCTTGCTTTATTCTGATTCCATACTATTTCCTCTATACTCTTCCAATCCAATGATCTTTCCATCCATATTTCTTTGGTCTTTCTTGTATATCTCGCTTCCATCTTGTAGCTTTTCCTCTTTCTCTCCAGAACACCTATTTACCGTCTCAATTACCGTCAAATCTTCACTAGTTCCTCGTGCGATTCCTACCTTACTTTAGCCGGAATCTTCTCCTTTATCTTCTTCCCTTTCTCTCTTGGTGTCGTTGACTGTGAGATCGTCTTGCCCCTTCACTTTCCTGAGTGACCACCGTTCCTCCTCCTCGCGACCAACTCGTTTTAACACCGCTGCCCGTCCAGTTATTGCTAATTATGCGAAAACTCGTTCCATGAAAAGCGCGACGGTGGTGTCGCTGAATTATAAGGTCTTTGTGGTAAGTTATTATAGGCTCGGTTGATACCCATCACCTTTCCCCCGCACTTGATGCCGGTTATTGGGTCCCACTTTCGTGGGTGAGCGGCGGAGATTTCGCTCGAGGGAATGAGGCCCTAATCTGTTAGCGCGTAAATATATCGATGCGGAGTGGAATTTCGAATTTGCGGATGAATTATCGAGAGAGATTTTGTGAAATTTGACAGTCCGGAAGGAGAAGAATCTTACGAAGATTTACTTTGTGGTTATCTTTTTTTTAAATTTAACAGAACTCATACATTCTCGTAGAACGCCACACATTAGAGAACAAGAGTATCTTGCAGTACAATACAAGTTTATGGTTTATTTTAACCGCATTTTTTATTCTGAAAGAGATACCGATTTGGGACTTCAGTTTCCTACATTACCAATTTGTTCTCAAAAAAGATGTATTTTGACTAGGAAGTCAAAATATTTTATACCGTATTACTAGAAGAGAGCGAAGTTATTGTTATTTAGTATAAAAATAGAGAAATCTTTGGACGAAAAATGCTATTCAATTCACTAGTATTTCTTCATGCATTATACTTTGCGAAGGTTAAATAGGTACAACTTTCTTTCACTTGTTAGGAACATGGAGAGTAACGAAATTTGTGAAATATGCAACTTTGCATGTTAAGGAAAAAATACTAATTATCATTGAACTGTATCGCAGAATTAATTAATGGAGAGTAAATATCTTAGGTCTTTCCTGAATTCCATTGCATTCAAACGTAATTTTCCGATTCCAAAAAGACGAATAAATCTTTATCAATCACTGTTATATCACCAACTCTTGCTAATAAATCTTACGTCTGACGATTTAAATGCTGCGCGCTAAGAAATCTATTAAGTTGGCGAGCGCATAGTCGTAAAATGATCCATTTCGAACGTTTTGATCTAAGAATGATAACCTTAATCCATAGTATTTCCATTCTGCTCTGGAAAGTGTGACGACGTAGCATTAGACAGGATCTTTTCATCTCGTTAATTGGACGTGGAAATATAGACATAGAGAGAGGAAGAAGCTGGAGCGGTAGATAGCCTCCAAGTTATCGTCAGACTATCATCGAGATTCTAATTTTTTCCCACTCAGGAGCGCGATCTGCCCACGGGATATTTGATATCTCTCATAATCGCGGCAATAACCGAAAATACATAAACGCTCCCATAAAATTAGCGCTGCAGGGCGGGTTGAATTTCGTTAATGACGAGGAGGAGAAAGCCGGGAATTGCGGCATGAACGCCAGTGTGACATAATGTGCCATTATATGGACAAGGGGGTCAATTAGGGTGGCTTTGGGTTATACGAAGAATGCACAATCTTCCCGCGGAGGAATTAATTTATTTTCCTTGGAAATCTTCTCAGCGAGGCTCATTAAACTCTTGGAATGTGCATGGCTTCAGCAGGAAGGCAAGGATGCTCGGGCAGGTGGAGAAGCAGGAGGTGGGGAACCACGTAAAAATCTTCCGAGCTATAAAAGTTTTGGGAGGCTCGTCCGAGGTCAAAAGCCTTTTATAAATGTGTCCCTCTTTCCAATCTTCACTACGTCCCATCTCAGCTCTCGATTGTTTCTCGGACGAAATTTCGGGTAATCCGGAATGGCCGGTAATCTCCCTCTCCTTCCTTCCTCTCAAGTAAGTGTCTCATGAAGGGATCCAGTTTGGAAGTTGTTGTATTCGCTGTTCATCCGTTACCTTTTGGTGGTGGAGTAGTTAAGGTGAGCGGAGGACAGGACTGTTGTCTGTGGTTCTGTCTACCTTTCGAGTCAGTGCACCAAATGATGAAACTAGAGCTGAATAAGGCTAGAGATGGAATGAAATAAATGAGGGTAAAGATATAGCTTTGTGGTTCGGTGAGAGAAAATTTTAAAATTAGCTACGAAGGTAATTGGAGATAAATAGATATTCAAAAAAAGGTCGAAATAAGTAAAGCTGTAGCTAAGTAAGCCTTGTAGAAGCGGAAAAAAGAGATGAGCAAGAACCCTGATTGTGGAATCAGGAGAAGATTAGTAAAATCATTAGGCTAGAACAGTGGTCACCAACTTTTTTTTATCTACCGCCCATAGTTGTTAATTTATTAACAGAATAATTTTCCTGCCATCTCAACAACTAAACTTAACCTTCTTCTTACAAATTACACTTCCATTTGAAAAATTTTCACGTTGTTACATCAATGCTATTATCATTTTTATAATCTAATCAAAAAAATATATAAATCACCCACCAGTGGGTGATAGGTCACTGGACTAGAGTATTTTTCTTCATACACACAGACACAAAGATTGGAAGGTTTTGAGATGTGCATGCGACTGAACCTGAAAAAGATGATGAAGTTATTATTAAACTAAGGAGTATGAGCGGAAAAAGGATACGATGAGTTTTAAGAGTAGATGGATTTCTAAAATGAAAAGGCAGAAGTCTTCGGATGATATGAAGAAAGAGGTCTATTAATTAAAGAGGAAGCGTTAATTTAGGTAATACTCGGGTTGTTTACCTTATTTAAATGAATGTTGGTGTGTTTGTTAAAACAAAGAAAATCGCCGTCATCTTTGAAATTAAAAAATATAACGACCCCGGCAGGATTCGAACCTGCAATCTTCGGATCCGAAGTCCGACGCCTTATCCGTTAGGCCACGAGGCCGATGGAGAGTTGGCGCTTGAATGAATTCCCCACCCCTAAAGTTTAGCATTCTAATAATTTATGGTCAACGATTTTATCATCAGCCGTTAGATGTTCTTTTTTGCTCAAAAATCCTTACTGCGCATAAATGGGTTCAGTGATCTGAACTGATTAGCAGCACGGAGAAATGCCTCAGAAGTATTGACTCATCGTCATTTTCATGCATAATTATAGGGGAATTCAATTATTTATATTGCAGTATTATACTCATTGAACTGCAGTATTATACTCATTCCTTTTAGTTCTACGTTTCGGATTGGCGATATTACAAACTGTAATTCTGATATTCTTCGGCGAACGAAGGAGATTCGAATCGTTAAATCGTCTCATTCTAAACTATAAGCAGGAATGAGTGATATTCAATTAAGGTCAGGCAGATATATTGTGAAACGTAAAACGCACATGGTATTGTAAAACACCACTGTATTCCAATAAGGCTGCTGCTCAGGTTGATATTAATGTAGACCCTTCTTAGATTTGGACTGTCACGAAGTTAAGCCTCAATTGGTGTTTTAAATTAAGGCAAATTTTGCTTTACATGAATACACGACTTACTTACGCGGGTATTTTTTCTTAGCAGCATCCGTCTTAGACCGTTAAATTCATTCTGGTTAGACGAACAACGGAAAGTCTTCCTTCGCCGAAAAATTCGTTAGCCGGGTAACTCGTTAGCAGAAGTATCCCCGTAATTCTTCTCAATCATCCTAATTCCTCCTCATTAATCCCGGACAGGTCTCTTTCCCACCATTCTCTCCATCCGCTCAAAAAGTTTCGAAACCCGAATACATCCGCGACAGAAATTAGTTTCGAAAATGACCTCGCGAAAGACGCGCTTTGTCAAAATGACAACGGTTGGTCCCTCACGAGTCTTTTTAGCACCTCCATCGCTTTGTTACTTCCCTCATTACCTCACTCCCCTAAGGCATTTATCAAGCCGCGACGAGTCGCCCGCGGGCAAACTCTAGGAATGCCGCTGAGCGGGAGCCGGGCACGACACGCGGAAGCGGACGACGCTCGCTTATTATGTAGAACAGCGGAAGAGAGATGTGGAAAAAAAAGTTTACGCGAAAATTTATACCCGAGCGTACTTTTCGACCGGTCGTATATACTATTTAGTGAGGACGTTGGCGTGAAATCTTCTCCCGCCGGGTCCCACATTGTGGGGCCATCTTTCTCGTTTTATTTTTTTCATCTAGATGAGGATGAGCGTAGTTTGAGAGGGGAGTAAGTCGGAGGACTCGTTACAGTTAGATCCCGAAAGATTTCTTACGGTTTTTTACGAAAGGTTCGGAAGGTTAAGTTCTCGCCGGGAAGAATCTGGGCAGAAAAACGGATTTGGATGAAAAAACGGCGGATTGGATCAGAGGAGGAGAGTGTTGAAAAAATGGAGGATGTGAAAGGAGCGATTGGTGCTGATGATAATCTCAGTGACGAGGTGGTCAATCGAAGTTTCGTCATAGATTTTCAATAAATTTGGTGCTTTTATGCTTGAGATACTCATCGCGTTGTCTTGTTCTTAGTATAGGGAAATAATACGCGTTAGCTTTTATACATCATTAAAGAGTTCCAGCATCCGCTAAGCAGAATATTCGAAACTTTACGGTGTCCTGATCTTGATCACATGCACGTGTACTCTTGGAGTTTTCACGATAAGAAATGAGTCTACTGCGCCGCGCTGAAATTCTCTCTTTATGAAAGACTTTGGAATAAATATTGTTTAGACAAGGGAAGGGCTATTTGATGGCAGAATTACGAATAGACGATGAAAATGTGCATGGCGCTAAAGAGAGAAGAACTTATTCTGTTGGGAAATGAGATCTTATTATGAAAACGCGCATTAAAAAATAATTGGGAATGCTAAAGAATACATGTATGCATTTGCAACGATATGCTCGATGAAATGAAAGATGCGGGTGGTTCTGTAGATTAATATCATTTCAATTTCAATGTGATAATTCAAGTAGAATTCTATGTGATTGAACTGAAAACAGCCATTTTACAATCGTTAATTCCAGAAAATCCTAAAAGACAGGGAAAATACGAAAATGGTTCTAAAAAAGTTACATAATCAATTAATTCAGTAATTTAATTTAATTAAAATGTGATTATAATGATACAAAATATTATTAATTGAATTATATTATCACATTTAGAGCGATTGTAAATCAAGATTGAATTCAATGAATTGATTTCCATTTATGAAAATACGAAATTCACCGGTAAGTGAGCAATCAAAAAATACATATATATTGAAAAGTTTTACGACTTGATTCTCTGGTTGGTTATGATCACCTACATTTTCTCAAAATCTGTGGGATATACAATGCTTCATAAATATGCAATGAATATATAAATATATATTAAATTTCCATATTTCACTCTCAGGATGTTTGATAAATTCGAATAGAAAAAGGCGAGTGTATTTTTATGGAATAAAGCATATCCGTGTGAGATATCTTTCAAGTAAAACTTGCAAGAGGAACTCGATTCCTCGAAAGCGCTGCAAAAACGAATAGTAATTCTCACGTTATGACTGTAATGTTTCATACACTATGAAATGGGGAGGGACATTCGAGCACTTTTTTCTCTCACTCATAGCGGATGCTTCCTGCATGATGCAAATACTATTAGGTATTTCTTTTTTCATTTAGCTTTCCGTATTGTTGGTACGCAGAGGTGAGAAATGCTTTGTAAGCGCTTAAGATCGTCTCCTTTCACCTCCAGTCTCATTCTTCTCGTGCAATTCCTTTCCTTTAAGTGATATTTTCTAACCTTTCGTGTCTCATTTCCATTTTAATCTTTACGATTTCTTTGTTCAAGCAATCTTTCCAAGATAGCAATTTCTAATTCTATTCTACATAAATGTTGAATGTTTATTGCTTTCCTATATCACTTTAATATCAAGGACAAATACTTTTCCATTGAAAGGGGCTGAAGACACTTGTTGCAGTTTATAGTTCCCTCAATTCACGACAGAGATTATATAAAATGGCAACATTTGAGAAATATTTTCATATACACTGCTCTACTATGTAACCATTCTCATATACCTTTATATTCTAAAATATACTCAGGATCAGCAAAGAGATGAGTTTCGTGGTTGTTTAGCATACTTGCCCGCGGTTTGAAGTGGCCCTATATAAAAGCGGTAATATTTTATTTTCCGATGGTTAACAATATATCAGTATCTATCATAGAAACTTAATTAGAAATTTCCACCCGATTCCCCTTTGGTAGATGACCGGCCCTGTATATAAGCTCATATACCTTATATCCGTTCTTTTTACACGGTGCATCAAGTACTTGTGGGACACAAGTTGGGAAGCACTGCATTACATAATTATGTTCTTATAAGTTAATGATAAACATATACATATGTTTAACAAGCTAAATCCAATACACATAAATTCTCCCAATTCTCCCTTTCTTTATCGTTTTCCATTTAAGTCAGAATCCTCCTAAGAATGAACTCATTCAATTACTCTTCCACTCCACATTTCTTCGGAAATGTGTCGGATAATATATTTTTGGGCAAACATTTCTGAGTCGTTAAAATAGATCCAAGTTCGAAACCCCCCTAAATATAACGAAGAGCTAATTTTTATCCCTCCATCAATACCGTAGTTTCGGCTCGTAACAACCATTTCCCCGTTTCTGAATTCCTCCATAAAGGACCGTATCCTATAGATATCCTAACATAAGTCTACTCGGAAGAATTGCCTCGGAAAATCACCAATTAAATTAATGAACGAGGCTTCTATTGCTGTGCCGAAGACGCTTCTGCCAGACAATCTCATGCCGGATATGCTTTCCAGATGCTCCTGCATTCTCGCGATGTCATAAAGAGGAATTTTTCGAAGATTCGAAAGAGGGCTCCACTGTGTCCTCTGTCCGGGCGATTTTTTGTTACGGAGGCTCTCTCTGTAACGGTTTTTTGAGTTTTGGAGAGTAGTCAAAATCAGGAGCGGTTATGGTGTTGCGACGGACTAATTTACGGTTGATTGTGATACCCCCTGACGTCCACTACGCGAAAAATAAGGTTATTTCATGAGATTACCGTTCAGCGGCTGTTTGCATGTTCGTTATGCCTAAAGTTGCAAACCCTACCGAGTTTTGACTTATGTCTAGGTTCTTTCACGACACGGATCAGGACAGTTTCCTTTTGTTTTTAGTCTGCAGTGTTGGAGTATGATATAAATCGGTCCTCATAACATATCTATTATATTTATAGATCCTCTTCTAATTTTTATGTATAGAGGAAAGTGAAAATATATATCTTAAAGCTTCAGTGAGGATGGTTTTAGATGAAAAATTTCTTTGTAGCATTTTGAAATTGCATGGTTGTAAATTTAATGTAGTTATTATAATCTGACAAAAAAATAAATTGAGGAACTTGGGTTATATAGAATACCTTTTGTATTTGAGGCCATGCTACATCCGGATGTATTTTAAAGCTCAAAACCTAATACAATATCAAATTTCATTTATTTCTGATTAGTTATTTATATTCAAAATTTATTTTACGAAATTTTATCACGTCAAAAAAATTAAAAAGGAAAACCACTCGTTTAGAGTGTATTTAGTTTTATGATTATAGAAAATTAAATTCAGTGACATTTGATGAAACGTTTCCATATGTATTCACGTGGAGAAACTCATAGTAATTTTGTTTTCATTGAGGGTGCGTTGGACATCTTTTTATGCTATATTGACATAGTGAAAATATTGAAACCTTGCTACTATCTGTAACCATTTGATGAACTTTTGGCATATTCTTATCAAAACTCTCCCTGTAAAAACTTCGGCTATCCTTGTACACCCCTGGTTAAGAGCCGCTTCTCCAAATGCACAACCTCGTTCTCTACCCTTACCATAAATGGCAGGAATCCTGTTGGCATGGAGTACCGCATTCCTCTTAGTACAATAATCAGGCTTCTAACGAAAGTAATTACATAACTTCGATGAAGCAGAGGAAAAGTGATGATATTTCACAATAAAAGTGAGCGACTGAACGGAGAATCGAGTGTGGAGTTATGCCTCGAGCTTTTGCGGATTAAATCTTAGAACTCGAACGCGTAAGATAGGCCATTAAAGTAGAGCAGATTTATAGCTTGAATGCATCTACCCAAGTTTCATTTTAATTCAGATGTAAGCTTGTTGGAGTCTTTCCAAAATCGTACTCCTCGAAAATTGAGCATATTTATCTTTTGAATCTTGACTAATCCATAGAGATCAGAATGATCCTTAGACAATCTAATACATCACCTCTAACCCCGTTGGGCGTTACTCATGAATATCACCTTATGAACAGCTAATGTTCTAAAAGTATAAAACCTGAGTCAGCGTATATACAATCTTTCAAGGAGCCAATTTGACTCCATCCTGACTCGGTAAGGGATGAGAACGATTTTGTATGGAAAGTTTTGCTTTCAGGAATTTTCCTGAGGAAAAAGAAAAACAGCCTGACAGGACTCGAACTCGGAATTTCTGCTTGCTGGACTGCTGCTTTTGCCTACATATTATCCGAAATGGTATTAGTGAAACTTTGGCTGTATACCACGCTTGTCATAGCAACCTGCAAGCAATTGGAAGATATAGGTTCGAGTCCCCGTGCCGTCGAACTTTTTTTCATTTCCGTTTCCCCTTGATAATATTCCAAATTCGTTGTTCTTTGCCCTTTCTAAAAACAGCTATATCTAATAAATATTATTTTTACTAAATATATAAATATCTCCGTTTTCTGAGTGTAAATAAAATTTCGCAAGGTCTTTCTTTATGTTCAGGTCCGGCAAAAGAAACAAATTTTTATGAATACTCGCGTTGTTGCTCTTGGTAATAAAAGGATTTTGGCAATAGAGGGGTTGTTATAGCATAAACAGGCTATAATAAAGACAAAATACTTTCTGACTAATTGTGCCACAATTTAACTGTTTTTTTCTAATTTGTGGCCCCATCGTTAATTCCCATCTCGGCTTAGAAAGACTTCGGCTTGCGAATACAATCCTGAAAGGTTGTTTTCATCGTTACAGGTCTCTCTAATAGTAGTCGCTCCTAAGTACTTATCTCAGTTTGACTATTCATTCGATCCGATAGAAAATATATGCGGTTGGCCCTATAATTCAATAGTGGGAGCAGGTATTTTCATTCCACGATTCGCTAGCAAAAAGTAAAGCAGTTTCTAAATCGACAGACTCATTCACCCAAAGCCATAATCATCTCAAGAGATTTCTCTTAGAGTAAGAGTCCGGCCTAAAACAATGCAGGGAAAATACCGTTAGCAGAAGAAAACAGATTCATCTCTTAGCGAAGCGTCAAGATGAATTTGCGTAGTCACCGAATATAATCATTCTTATTTAGCCCGCGAGATGATGAGGTTAAAAGATTTCTTTGAATGGGTCAAATGAGTAGTTTTAAGGGCTTAAGATATAACTGTGGTAACAGGTTATCTAATATTTAGAGCTATGTAAATCTGCTATTATATCTACCATCTAAGTCGGGATTATTTTGTCTTTATGTTATTCATTACAAAGCAATTCTGTAACGACGTATATCTGCAGTCTTATTAAGACTGGGATAAAAATTTTCTTAAATCCATTAAATGATCGTCATTTTCAATTATAAGTTGACATTGAAATATCTTTGGTTAAAAAAGAAAGAACCTGCTTTGATTATCGAGTATTGTTGAAATGAGAACAGTTGGTTAAGTTGTTACAGTAAGGTATGGTGAAGAATATGCTTGGGTGATTGAAGAGTGGAGATACGCTCAAACGATATTATATTTTTCCTGATATCCCTGTGTTATTGCTATGGAAATTTCCAATAGTGATGATACTTATAAAATTCTGCAGTAAACTTTCTCTTTTGACGAGCGTGATTCTACCACTGATAAAACATAATTTTCGGAAGTTCCTAAATGGGTTTCATTTCTGTACAACTTGCTATAGTTGTTCATCAAGGCAAATATCCCGATTTGATAAAATTCAAGGAAGACAGAAAATATCCGTCATACTTTTAATTTCTTGTTATCATATATAAGTCTTACAATCAAGGGATCTTTGTGGATTTTTGGCATTGTTTATGTTTATTTTATGATATGGACTCCAACGGAAAACAGCAATTTGGCCATCCAAAATTTCCATTGATGAGGGTGACTCCATAACGAATTATCTGCTCTGGCTAACGCATCACAGTTGTTTTATACCCTTACGAACAGTTATTAAATTAACAAAATATCATTCTACATTTCATTACAGCATAATGAAGACTCATTTAGGAATGATCCACCCTGTATCCTAAAATATATCAGTGAAAATACTAAATATTTATCAGATGTAATATATTCCGGAAGGGTTTATCCAGAATGAATCTCCGCGGCTAATCTCAAATTGTTTTCGCCGAGGTCGTAATTTATGCGGATTCCGCCATCTCTCGATACACCTGTGTATCTCAAACCAGAGTGCATATATTAAACATTTACAGGTCTCCGTCGCTATCTCATCCGCCTCTGGAGGGCAAATAAAAAAGATCCGTTTTATTACCATTATCGCGTAATTTATTATTTTAGCGGCGCATCTTCCCGCCGTTCCAAATGGATCTTCATAAACGAGTTCCGGAATTCTTCAACTCCTACTTCCAATTTTCCGCTTAAAACGTCCCTTCCTTATTTTTACGATATTTCTCGTCCGCTCGATCGCGCGCACAAAACATTAAATATATTGCTCTGAGGTGCTCTACGTCCGTCTCGAATTGTGCCCCTTCTCTTGTCCCACTTCGTCCAGTCGGAATCGCTCAGGTTAATGGTCTCACTGCTTTTACGATCCTACCGGAGAAATACTTATATGTTGGAGAGGATTCTATCCTCCTCGAATTTTCTATTATCCTTCCTTTATTCATGTAGCATACATATGAAAGTGCGACGGCAACTTTAATACTCTTATGAATATGTATGTACGGTAGAATAATAGAATACTCGATCTGTCGGGTGATTTGATGTGTTTAGGGGTTAAAGGAAGTCACCGGCAATTAAGAGATCCGGGTTACAGTCCCGATCCCGTCAGAATTTTTTCATCTTTGTTTCTCCCTGGGACTCGATCCGTCGTTATTGTACGAGGGAATAAAGTGATGTAGGATACGAAGCGGGAAGTAAGGACTCAGCTTATACAAAATTATTATTAAGACCAAAACTTATCGATAGCTTTTAAATTGCATCGTTCTAATATAGCCCGAGCATAATAATAAAAATAGAAGATTTATTAAGAATATTTGCTAATAATTAAGGCGATTTATTCCTGAATAATCTTGTGAGAACAGATTTTTAAACTTAAAAGTGATTTTTCTTTATTTGTCAGTTCTTCACTTTCTTCAATTTTGAGGGCGAAGGAAAGGATTTACTTTTTCCGTAGCATTTTGTGATTTGGAAAATGTTCGGATTAAGAAATTTCAACGATAGGTACGGCACATTTCGATGGACAATGAGTTCAGTATTATAAGGATAGCTCTATATGAATTTTATTCGAGACTTAAAAAAAATACGGGAGATAGATTTGGGAAATGACAAATTCTGGAACGTAAGATCAAGGCTTTACTGCGTGTGTTTAAATATTTCAGAAATAATTATACGACCAAACAAAAAATCTCATATAAGTAGGGTAAGCAATGCGCTATGCCTTGAATTAGCCAGTTTGAACTTCCCAAACGAAAAAACATGTTAAACGTGTGTGTTTCGAGTTTTTGTGTTTGATTAGTTGAAACTGGGTGGATGAAAGCAATACTTATCTTACCTGCATGAATGTTTTCTCTAAATGTGTAGATATGTGGGTACGGTGGTAAGTCAAATTGCATTTCGTTACTTTGTAATTTTTAGAATTGAATTTTGGCTATATTGTGTTGAAAATCACATTCTTTTGTTTTTGAATGAGAATTAATGTTTTGACGATCATGTGTTACAGATTTTAGTTGAGATTATAAAGGAATTCACAAGTTTTAAAAAATTTTATTTCCAATGCTCGAGTAGACCTCTTTCTCCTGTATCTATATCACTTATTCTGCTCTCCTTTCAATCCATCGCCGTCGTCTACCGCATGGAATGCTTTCTCACAGCTGTAGAATAGAGAATCTCCCGCCTGAGAAGATTTATCCCGGATTCTACGAATATTCTAGCTCTCTCCACAGTCATCAGATTCCTCCTTATCTGCCACCTTCGTGTAGTTTTCTGGTGTGAATTGAAGGACTCGGTTGACCATTTTCTTTACTCGTTTAAGGCTTCTCGTATCCTGAAAGAATGATAATTCATAGTTTTTTAACATCTTCTGGCGTTTCTATTCGCAAGTTCAAAGAAATGGATGAGATTTAATGAAACATTTCTAGGGAAGAAGATTTTCCGAACGTACTCAAGTTTTATCTTCTTCTGGAGTGAAGCTCTTATTTTGCTCGAGAATTTTGTGTTGCGCGGTACGTTTCTATTCCGTTGCAATAAGTTGAGATTTTGAGTTATGTTTCTCACAGTCATTTCATTCATCGATACTCCCTTGAAAGACAACCATTTTCCCGACATTTGATTATATGAACCACGTTTGCTGGAAATTCTTAGACAGGCTTAAGTTAAGTCGTTCGTTGTTTAGAAATCCGATTTTTACAACGATAAACACAATTGTATATACAAATATTTGCTTTCAAAACTCCATGATATAAAAATAGATATAGATATAAATAATTATATTAAAAAGGAAATAGAGATTAGAAGATGAACTTTCTCAATTTAATTGCTGAACCTCTTAGTCTTAGAATTAGCAAATATGAAAAAAGGACGTCTATCTCCTCTATCTTCTTGCTAGCCTTCTATTCCCGAATTAGAGTTAGGAAATTAGAATTTCCATGTGATTTCTATTGTTTTCTCTTTATAAGCGAATTGCATTTTCTCCCGTTATAGATTTCATTTTATGTAATTTTTGTCTTAGTATTTCTTCTGTGATTTGCATATACGTATAAACAATTTTCCTTTACATCCTTTACCTTGCACTATCAGTAGGCTTGCGCAGGTTTTCACATTCCCCTTCTATTTGGGTGTATTTCAGCTGTGGATCTTTTTTCCGTAAGATAACACCTTAGGTCTTTTACATCCGCTCCTTCTTAAGTTTTACCACACTATTTATGTTTACACTGTATTTAATTTTTATCGATATCGTTGACGGCAGGTCAGAAGGTAGAAAAAACTTTTTCATCTCAATTTCGCTTAAATAAAAACCTTCAACACCTTTAATTAGCCACCGATAACCACCTTATACTTTCCGGTTGCCTAAATTTAGGAATTCTCTTAAGATGCCGTAAAAAATCTCTCCGGCGGATGCTCCTCGATTCGGCACAATTATCCCATCAGACACATTCCCCTTTCGATTTCTTTGAATGGGGACATCAACCTCTTATTTCCATTCTTTCCTCCACCTGGCGCTCATCCACTTTTAATCTCCGATTCCTACTTCACACCTCCCCACTCTTCTCCTTCTCGTTACCCACTCCTTTTGATGTTCTCCTTTGACCGCCCAATTCCTTCCTCTCCGCTAATTGTGGAAATATTCGCCCCTTCGCATTTGTCGATTCTGTTTTCTCGTTTCTTGTGCTTTCCTCGTTCCCAAACGTGATAATTGCTCCCTACCTTCCCTTTGTCCTGGTTTCCTTTAACGACGCAGTAAACCATTCTGTTTTTGAATTTTTTCCCTTTGCCGCTCCTCTCGGCCGCGCAACAGAACAGGTATTCTGTTGTTTTGATCCCATCCTGTTCTTTGTGTTCCCCTTTGTTTATAGCCCGTTTCTTTTAATTGTTCCGGTGGGATATAATTTTCGGCGTTATATAAATAAATTCCGTCCGCCTCGGCGCGGTTTCCACATTTACACAGACTTCCACTTCTCTACTGTTGGGTTCTTTGATGTAAAAGTAAGCGTCTCTTGGGTGTTGTAACAAGGGGATGGTTTACCGCACTTTTCCAAGAAGTGTACCACCAATACCAAAACTATATTTCGGTGCCGCTAGTCTGCTACATTTCTTTTCTAATAATCAGCTCATTAGTTTTAATTTCATTTTTTTCAATCAATATTTTAATTGAAAAATTTTCCTATTATTAGGGTCAGTCTTCGATAAAGGCGATTCCTGAACCGTTTTGGAAGTCAATTTTAATTTTCTACTGTTCGTCATTTAATAATATTAATATGCAGGTTAATGTGATGTAGTTACACAGAAATTTTATTATATAGAGGAAAGGAACACTAAAGATAAATGTAGGAAGGATCCAAGGGAAATGGTAAAGGAGAAAGCAAAAATAAAGTCTAAGTATGTACAAAGGGGAGGATAAGTTATCCTCCAACATCTTAAAGCTATTTCTTATTCTAGGTAACTTTCATAATGGATATAGGTTAAAATTGCCTTGAGACTAATAATTATTTGTTATAATTTTCTAATTAAACGTAAAACCTAATGAAGTCATATACTTTTAGTCATAAAAAGGGTTAATTAGTATGAAATATTTTTCAGGCATTAAAAGCGTACACTATAATTTCGCTACGTACTGTTAAGTCTGTTAAGTTTATTTCACGAGAAAGATGAATATTGGGAGACGTAAAATGTATAGAATAGGATTCAGCAGTATTTGATCACATGAAGATTATCTTGTGATTTTGTTTATTGTTTACAAGGGCTACGTTTGAGTTTGTATTTATTTTAAGCAAACGCAGTCATGAAACTGAATGTGAGTACAATATAACAATCTAATGTACTCTACTCAATTTTCTCCTGGTTATTTTGCGTCATCTTACTTCTTTATCACGAATCCTTTCAAATTTTAACAATTTTCATAATTATGTCATAAGAATATTTGCACCGTATTTAGTAACTGTCTAATATCAGTTGACTTCAAACTTATGATTCTTCTAATTAGTCAGTATTTCAGTGGTTTTACTTACTCGTCTGAGAAACGTTTCAAACAAGCTTACAAGTAGCAAAGGAACTATTCAGAGACCTTATTTCAAGGCCGAGCTGCAACTCATACCCCTTATTTATGTCCGCGTTTCATAATGAGATGAAGAATTTAGCATCACTACCGCTGCAGTCGAGAGTAATGGGCAATTCACGCATTATTCGAAATGTGTCACGGTAAAAATATTTAACCGAGATATGATATAAACGCTGAATTACAGCTGTGGCATAAATTTCTTCTCGAATAAATCAAAAAATAATTCCGTACGTGTAACTAGCACTGCAAAATAACTAAGGGACGCAATAACGGGCGTTAGACAAATTGAAATGTCGCGCGACGATTATTAAAGGTAGAAAATGGCATTTCTTGACGGATATGGATCATAACACGCTATTGAAGAAAAGATTTAACGTCGAAACGCCTCAAGGCGTCTTAATGAATTGCCACGATTAATCCCTTTGAGAAATAATGTTGTTTTAGTCCTTCTCTTTGTGATCATCTTCCTATTTTTATCCACGCCTTTTTTCTTTCGCTCTCTTGTCACCTTTGCTTTCATTTTATTCCTTCCTGTTTCCCTAAATTTCGCCTCTTTCACCCACGTGTCCTTACTTCTTTCTTTAATCTCTCGCCAGATACGTGACTCTTTTGATAGCTCATATAGAGACCACAGAGATGTTTTCTTTCACTCATTTCCTAGTTTTTCATGCTCGATTTTATTATATACTCCATCGATTTTATTTTCGTTAACTTCTAATCACGTCATATTCCTCTTTGCTTCTTTAGATATATAGTTACCCATTTGAATTTGAAAAATTGATTTTCCAAGCATATAAAGTTTTGAATTAGTTATTTTCTACATCTTTATATCTTTTTACTTCGAAGTTGGCGCTATCAAAATATTACGACCCGAAAGGTTGTCTTTTCTATATGATCAAATACCTTCATTTTGTCTTTTAGCGTAGTTTAATTTCAACAGAAAAAATGAATGGCTGCGGCTTTCAGTTATTAATGAGTGTGTAATTTTTAAAAGCCCGTTTTTTATTTAAATAATATTTTTGGGAAATAATGATATGTATTATTAATAGTATAACGATGATTGATAGCATATTAATGATATAATAAATATCATTAATATTTTTCTGTAGACCTTGCATAATTTTTATAATAATAATATTTATTTATTGGTCGAAAGATAATCCCAGTCAAATCAACGAACGTTTTCAATCGAATATTATCTCCTATATATTTTTTGATATAAGAACTTAAGAAAGTAAATTTCTTTTACTTTATATATATATATATATATATATATATATATATATATATATATATATAGAAAAGAAACAAATTTCCTTCGTTTGCATAATAAAGAAAATAGATATTTAGGATGAACAATTTTATCGAGGATACAGTTAAGCATTCTTTAGTCCACAAGCTAATTTAACAGAACCTTTATTAAATGTACCTTTATTTGTCTTATTAAGTAAGCAAATTTAAGTATTTATTCATATTGTACAGTCATTTCCCGATTAACATTTATTACTAACAGAATACAACAAGAACCTGTGCCGTCAAATATTGATATTAAACATATAATTCTTTATACTGCCAAGTTCAATCTCATCGATAAAGCTGAACTTTACCTTGCCATTACCAATCCCAAGCCATCAATTTATTTACCCAGCATTGTTTTCCTTGCTTTCTGTTTGATTAACAGCGCTGAATAAACAAATAGCTGTACTTTCATTGCCGTAATTCATTACCGATACGTCCCCATTTCCAGTAACTCACAAGGTTGTAATCTGCATGAAATGTGAAGCCAATAAAGCTCCATCCAGCATCCCCTTTCAGTTCCATTCCTTTTTTGTAATATTCTGTAGAATCTCATGAATTGTTCCTCTGTAAGCCATCATTTACAATGAAGCCACTTTTCTTATCGCACGCAGATTCCTATCCTAAGAGCGACTCGCCTACGCTATTAGGCCTTAAACAGCTCAATATTTCTTCCTCTGGTGCGCCCGCAGCTATTCCCTTTCCCCGTTTGCCCTTCACTGCTCTCCTGCTGAGCTATCACGCTTCAACAAAGGGTCGCAGGGATCTAAAGAACAACAAAGGATCTATCATCGGCCAATCCTTCGTATTGTGAAAGACTTCTGTTCTCGACAGAATTAAAATGCCCGTTCCGCCTCATTCCAATTCTATTACCCCTCTTAACTTGCTCTAAGCACTACTTACAACTCCCAGTTATCTTATTCAGACGTCAAAGTTTTCCGGGAATTGTTCCGGATTAAATCATTTCCTCGGTGTCCCGAAAATGCTTCTCCGGGGATTTCGAATAATTCTGAATTTCTCGCAACATATATTAACAAATAAGTCTTTTCTAATCACTGTAATGTTTACCGATGTTTTTCATAGCAATAAGACTTGAGAATGAGGGAAAATAGTTAAATTTGCACTCAGAAGCCTTCACCTTAAAGTAAAAGGATTAATAAAAATGTAAACTATTGACAATTCTGTACTCGAATCCGGATCTCGACTGCAGACTGGGACTCGAACTCTAATTTAGTGCTTAGAATACCTGCCCAAGAAGTGGGAGATAAAATATGCGGTTTATAAGTTTATATTTGGCTGCTCAGAGATTATAAAATGATTTGTATGGAGCAATTATAAATCATCCTTCATTATTTGCATCTATTTTCTGTGATGTTATAGCAAAAATAAATTGTCTGTTCGTGCCATGTTCTTTAGTGAGGTAAAATATTCTTTAACCTATACTGAAATAATCAGTTTGATGGTCTTAAGGTATTTAATTCATTAAACCAGTCATTTAGTATCGCAAAATCGTAATGTGTGTGTAAGGATATTTCTATGTCGGCAAAAAAATTGCACAAATGTTTTACTAATCATATTTTACTTTCTTTACAGGTGAGTAAACGGATTAGCTAATCGATCCTCTTGGTTTACTAATCGTTCTTTGGTGAGTCTTATTTAATTAGTAGCTCGTTTCTAAAGGGGGAATAAAGACATCATAAACCACTTGTAACAGAGAATATTTTGCTGGATAAGTAGATCGTAGACGTTTTTGGTGTATAATATTACAGTTTAATTCTTAAAATAAAATTATTGCATTAATTCTATGGCTAAACAGCCCATTTAGCCGCGGCAGCATTAATAATGTTTACGATAAGCCTGTCAACTCTCATGCCGCCTTATTTAGACCAAGCCGTATTTTGTTCAATTTTAATTTAATTTTTATCTTCTAGTCAATGTATTATGTTTGATAGTGGATTAATTCAGGCAACTCCCCATGTTACACAAGATGTTTGACAACGAACGCTCCCCTCATATTTATCCTCCAGGTGATATAATTTAACATAATTATTATATTTTTATAATTTTATATAATAAATATAATATTTTATAAATATTATATTTATTATATAAAATTTTATATTTTTATTTTTAATAAATATAATTATTAATTAAATTTAAATATATAATAATGTTATACATTTAAATATAATTAATAATAATTTCATACTTAAAACCTCATTCGTGCGCCATTCTGGTATTTATCCTGTTCCTTATTTGTTAAAAGGATATGTTGGATAACGTTGAAATTATTGTAGCTCGCACGTACTAAAAAGGTTGGACAGCCTGATTTATGCTATCTTTAGATCTTCAATAGATGTCTTTGCTTCTTAGAGCATTTACGTCATCCACACAGGTCTTTTCGTATTCCATTGTTCCACTCTGCTACTTCCATTGTCGCGTCTCCATAATTCCCCCAATTACCGCTTGACGCGAGGGGCGCTGTTGTCTCTCACTATATTTCCCCCATGAGAGCGAATGCCTCCCCAAACCCTTAAACGCCACTCCCAGCCGCTACCCATTGTTTGGCGGCTGAAACCCTACGCCAAACCCTTTGTCTCCGATTGCCCTCAGAGTGGCTGTGTCGCGCGGCCAATAATCTGTGAGCACGACGCCCTCGGGGTTCAGAACAACTGGTACCGCCTTTCAGGTGCGCGGGAATTCCGAGAGATGCGCGCATGCGCGATCATTTGGCCGAGACAATGGCTCGACACTCCTCTGTCCTCTCCCAGGACCGGATTTGCGAAAAAATGCGGATAACAAGGTCCTCAAACACAGCTTCTTTCTGCCTCGCTTTGCCGGTCTTAGCGCGGGGAATGGAGTAATTTTTGATGTGGTGCCTCAAGGACACGTTTCGGTCAGCTACATGAAGCAGCAAAGGATTTACATTTACATACAGATCCTGCAAGTCACCAAAGGCATGTGGCAGAGGGTGCACAAACACCCGATCAAATTCTAGAGACTGTTGTATTCTCTAACGCTCAGGAGGAAAAACGACCAGATGTAGCTATCTGTTCTCGCGATTATTTCCTGATAACAATTTTGCGTTTGTCTTCCTTAATATTTTCTCGTTATTAATTTTCTCGTTTCCGGAGTAACGAAATCAACATTCTCGACGCGTCGACTAGATCCACACTGATAAATTTTTCGAATAACTTCCATAGGTAATTTTCTGTTCTTGAGCGAATCGCACCCGAGAAACTATATCATAGCTGACACACGGCTGTCGAATCTGAAATCTCCTTTAACAAATCTAGCTGCTCTATGTTGAACCTTCCCCAGATTGGAGACTAATCCCACCTCATGAGGATCCCAAATCGAACAGCAATACTCTTGGAGAGATCGAATGAGGGAGAAATACGCCAATTCTTTTACTCTCGACGAGCATTCACAAAGAATGATGATGCGAATGGAACAGTTCCTAATCCGTCTGAAATAAACTGAATATTGGAGGAACGCTGAAACTTTCAATATAATCTGATTTTGCACCGTGTAAAGAAATCAATGCAACTCAGCGGGAGGCACAATCTGATGCACGGGAAGTATTTCAGTAGTTCATGAACCAGTAAGCTGAGTTGGTTGTTTTTCTTGCATGAATAAATTGGAACTGTATTCAACCGTAGTTGTATTGATTTCCCTGTGAAAGGGGATGCAAAACCATCATAATAATATGAAAGAGAGTTGAGGAAACGTAATCGAAGGTAAATCCATATATCGAGTTTAAATAAAGGGAATGGAGTTATAATTTTGCTAAGTTTGTTCATTATATTTCCATATTTTTATAAATATGTAAAGGAAGATCAATAAGAAGTTTTTATTCAAGATTAGAAAATAACAGAGAGGGATTGGGAACAGAAAACTTTCACTGGGCTGAAGTGGACACAATGATAAAATCGAGGATAGTGAATTTATTTATAGTTAACCATGGCATGACATTGCCATCTAAATTCATATAGTTATTGACAGATGGTTCACTAAGACCCTCAAATAATACAAACACTAAAGAAAAAAATATATTTAGGCGCAGAAATTGCTCATTTCATTATGTAACTCTTTTCCTGTAAGATTTTTTCCGAGGGTTCCTTGTAGAGATGGAAGACCAGTCCGCCAATCGATACTATTATCTACAGGGATAATTCTCAGACTTGGGGTCCACCATCCATTTCGGTACTGCTTTTGTGGATGAAACAGGTTAGGTATTTATAATACCTTTTGAATTAAAAAAATTACGACCCCGGCAGGATTCGAACCTGCAATCTTCGGATCCGAAGTCCGACGCCTTATCCGTTAGGCCACGAGGCCGTTGTTTGAATGTTGGTGAAATTATGTTAATAAAATTTTGGTGTCAAACTAATACCTAGCTTCAAATTCGTTTCAACCATAAAATCTCAAAGTTTTCCGTAAATTTTATTCGTTGCCAAACTATTCTATGCGTTTTGAGAATCTATGTATTTACCCTCCTTTACAGGCAGGTACGTTTTTCATATTTCCCTTGCCGGGTAGAAGTCTTTTGCCCAAATTTTGCATCCGAAATAGTAGACATATGTTTCAAATTGAATAAAGGTATTGCACTTTAAACCATAGCACTATTTTTTTATCTTTATCCCATCAGCGGTTCAGTCATTCGTAGCACTATTTTGAAGGTGTAACCATTTGATAGTTTAGTCAGTTGATTGCGCAATCACAGAAGAATAGTGGTCTTTGGTTCTAAATTCCGGACCACATACAGAACATTCAATATTTCCCTCCAATTGAATACAGGTTTACTTCACTGAAGAAGTTCTAGGTGCCACGGCGAAGTGGGGCGGTTTAAAGAGTTCGCCTTGGTATTCATGAAGAAGAATAGTGCAATTTTAACTGAACAATTCCTATATTTTACGCTTCATGCATATTCTTTCTTTATGCTGGAGGAACATGAGGTTAAAGATTTTTCTATTTGCCCTCGTATTTCATATTAACACTATCTTAAAGTCATCTCTCGGTCCTCTATCTAGGCCTCCAAACTTTTTCTAAGACGTAAAATCAAATCTTAAGAAAAATACGGAAGCTTAAGAGATCTATTAGCTCTGATCTTTAGACTTGTTCCCTTTCAGCAATTTTAAGGAGAATAATTAATTATTGTAAGGAGTGAATGAACATCCTAAGAAGGCTCAGAATTAGTATTTCTGTTGTTACGTTGGAAGCCGACATTGTATGTATTACAAGAAATGAATTGCAACTAGCTAATGCAAATTCTTTTTAATGTACGCACACGCCCTAAATATTTAAACAATGCTTTTGCTGGAGTTTATGGTTATAATCATCATTATGGGTCACAAAATCGAACATTAGCTTGTGGCAGTTCTCCAGACCATATATCGCTGCATCGCCTAATTATCCCTAAATTCAACATTAACTGTACTAGTAGGACTTTGAATGTGGTTCGACAGCTGAGGTTATTTCGCAAACAGGCCCACACCGAGAATCGAACCCGGGATAAAGACAGTGGATGTGACTAGGCAAAAAAATAGAATTAGATAGTTACTTAGCCAGAATTCTATCAGGCTAACTTTCCGAAACAGTTTATAATTAGTTACCAAGTTGAATACTATCATTCAGTAGCAGTGGCTCGTATACTATCACAGCTATGAGAAGAACTGAAAAAAGAGTGAATGAGAAATTTCTTTTGTTTTCCAGTATCATGAGAGAAATGTGAAGCTGCATTCATGAAGGTATTTTAGCAGAAAGAATGATAGAGGAGAGTCATATCTTTGTCATAATAGTCCCTCTAGATTTCTAGATCATAAGGCATAGATTCGCTACCATCTCATTCGTTGGCACGCCAAGTATGAAACATTTCTGTTTATCCTAGCTCATCAGAGCCCGCTCTATTTCGATTAAGGAGAAAAAATGGCAGAATAAAAGTTCCCTCATTCAGCAGGTGTAGGCCGTTTGTTTGCCCAGCTCGATGAAGCAAGCTCGTGGTGCGCGAAACAAAAGCCATGGCGACATCGTCGGAAGCCATTGTGTGCGTGCTTCATTGTCTTTAATCCCGGTCGCATCTCCTCATTTGTCAGGGGAGCTGTTTACACCCTTTTTCCGCTTTCCGCGGTTATGAATTTTTAAAATCCCTCCCTCATTGTCCTTTTATAAACGGAGCGCTTTTGTTTCCAGCACCCTAACGTCTCAAAACGTTTTTCACCATTCCCGTCTCCTCGCCAATGTCACGGGGTTAAAAATAAAAAATACAAAACACAAGCGAGCAGCGAGAACGTTTAGATCCTCATTTGTTTTGAAAGCCCTCTTCCTCCCCTGCATTTCATTATCCAAGCTGCAATTCCGCTAGCGGACGTTCTTCTTCACCCACGGCAAATTCTTTTGTCTCCTCCTTCAAGCAGGGAGCTATCCCATTCCCCGACAAACAACGAGCTGACCCCATTTTAACCCTTTCAAAACATCCTGCCCCATTCAACGCCGCGCTCTCCCCATTATTTCTTACCCCTTTTTCCACAGCATCTTATCGCTGTTTTTTTTTCTCTCTCGTCACCCAGCTTCCCCTTCCTCACCACCTTCATTTTGTCTCCGTCATATCTTCTCGGGGGAGGGAATGCCCGACCTCAAATTCTCATTACAAGGAGACAACACCGATCTTTGTCGTCACCGTGGAGAACACTCGGCGGGGAACAATGAGATATTTGAAAAGCATGAATTTTTCATGGATCCGTGCAAGCAGCAGCTCGCGGAGGATTGGTCTCACTCATCCATTCTATTCCTTACTCTACTTTTATTCTAAATCTGGATCTTCGCTTACCCGCCTCTGCCTAAGGAATTCGTAAACGAGGGGGTTTTCTCTCGTTCTGAAGTCGCAGTATCCAAGTGAGGTTCGAATTTGAAAGACTAGAATTTTGGCTGAAAATTTTGCGCACAGTTGTTCGTTCTAAAATTGCGTTCTCCGTCACTGTTGGTATTGAATACAAGAAGAGATAATACTTGAAGTTTTTCGTCAAACCTTTCCTTCAATGAAATTTTTACGTTCCAGCATTTTCTTGGTTGCATCGCTGCTGTATGAACTGTGTGAAATGACCAAACGTTTTGAGACAGAAAATATTTGAGAGGTGCCTGGTACTTTTATAGGATACGACTTGCTCATTTATCTAGAACAGGGATTCCCAACCAGGGGTCATTTTAATGTTGTTAATGGTGGAATAGGTTTTGAAGATCGATTGGGTGTCTAATTCTAATACAAATAATTAATTTCTGAAAATATCTGTTTAAGATGGGATTATTATGTAAGGATTATATCGATCGAAGCGATATACAAAGCAAAATTATATAAACTTAAATGAAAGAATAATTATTCGTACGCTAAAGAATTAACAAGAAGCCTTATAAAGTAGAAATGATGATTATTATTATTATAGCTGGATTAAATTAAAAATTACCAGTATTACCTTAAAAAAACTCTGCTAGCGTAGTCTATGACTCTGAAATGAATTTTTGGGTGATCTCGGAAAGATAGATAATAAAGATCGCTTTAATTGCCAAAGATTGTACGTTCAATAGTTCAATCATTCATCAGAATATACATAATAAGCTATAACTTTACACATTTGCAACAATAATTTCAGTAATAATATGCACTATGGTATATTATTCTCTCCAATATTTCATCTGAGGTAGAAATTGATTCATTTTATGTTAAACAGCTTATGACTGAATATTCCTCGTGCACATCAAAATTTTGTTCTAATAAGGTTTAGAAATAAATTCTATTCCAAAGGAATTAGAATTTATTATCTTGCAAATATCTATTTGTTTATTTCAATTAATCTTGGAGCAGCGATAATTATACATAGAGTGATTTTCTTTACAACAAGCCAATTATTCCTCACAATCAGTATTGATTTATTTCTTCCTCATATTCCGTTTTATTAGGATAATAAAGATGTATATTCCTATGCTCGCAGCTGCCAAGGGAGTTCCTTTAATGGAAATCGATAAATGAGGAAGAGTTCAGGCAATGGACAAGAAATAGTAGGCTGATAAACTGAGGGATGGTTTTAATAACATACTTTCTCAAAGTTACCCGTAGAAAATGTCAGTAAGTTGAAGCCAAGACGTAGGTTTGTTAACACTTCCTTAGATATACTCGGGAAAAAGAAAAGACATTTAACTTGTCTTGAAGAGAAATTGGTATTACGTGAGGAAATACTATTTTGAGTGCGCCAAGTTCTGGGAAGGAATGGAATGCAATAGAGATTATTAGAAAGCAGGAAATTCAAAGGAAAAGAAAGTAAGTTAGAGGTGGAAGTGTTTTTAAAAACGCCGTAGCTGTTTGTTGATAGTACCATCATAGCAACGAATATCATGAATTATAAGAAAACAAATGGTAATGATTTTTATTAGTAATGAAAGATGTTTCATAAGTTATTATCGGCCACCTGCCGCTGTATTGGGCAGAATTTCTCTGTTATTTATTCGTGACTCTGTCATGAATAGTGATACCTTTTACTAGCTATGCATTCATATTTGTTGTTCGTAGAAATATTCTGTAACGGAGCCGTAATTTTTCAAAGTTTATGTTTTAGATACTATTAATGGCCATAATAATAAATTACATTAATTCATAATAATAATATATTCATATATTCTAATAATAATCCTTGTTATTGTTTTGATGCTTAGCAGCGTTTATTGACATGATTGTTTTATTTACCAAAGTTTTCTTATCTCTCATATATCCCAAATACATATGTTGTAAGCTTTTCGAGGTTTATCGTAGAACTTTATAACGACTCTAGCAATGGAAAGAGGTCCATATCACACTTTACCCTACCTGAAACCTCCCCTTACCAATAGGTTTTATCAGTACCTATAACAAACTTCCTTGGAATTCTTAGGGATGTTCTCCCTCCCCTCCTCAGACAAAATGATGGAACGGATCGCAGTTCCTATTCTATGCGTTATTCTTTTGTCCTTTCATTTTGCAGTTACTGTTACGTCGGAAGAAAGGTTTTAGCAAAACCACTCTAAAAGTTTTTCGACTCGTGACCTAAATTTCTTCGGCGTGGACACAGAGAAGGTCACTACCAAATGGATGTTTTGTGGGTTTTACTGGGTTTAAGCCGTTTACACCTTTTTCAAACTCACGGATAATTAAAAAAGCTGTTAATTTGTATTTGCGCACGCATTTATTTCTGTTCACACGTGAAAATTAGCCATTTCCGAAGCGAATTAGAAATGCAAAACCGAAATTTCTCGGTATAGGGCCTTCTAATGAAACTAATTTTCTGGAAATAATAGATGTTTGTTTGGGGATATGGTTGTGTCCTTGCAATCTTTGATTTGGTCCCATCAACAAAGATGATTCGTCGAAGTTCTTCGATAACACCGAGTATTATATTTACACCGGGACAATAGGTAGTTCAGTTACAAAAATACTTGTCGAGAATCAGTAAAATATTTTCTGCTGTGAAGAGAACCTTCATTGTCGATGTACAATTACAATCGTCATAACGTTACCGGTCTTTAAATTGTAAATGTTTCCATTAGGAAAATTAGGAAGTGTCCCGTTAAAGCTTCTACTTCATTTTCAGTAGTAATGTGACCCTTTATTTAACGGGAGAATGGATTCTTGCATCAACCTGTCCTCTTTTGGGTATTCTCGGCCCTGACCCCTTTTTACATTAAGCATAATGTAAAAATACTGCTTAAGACGATGGACTTTCCGCTTGTAGCGCGGATTTTTCGCGTCTCCAGATGCAGTATGACTCGCCATAGCCAATCCTCATTCGATGGACCGAAAATTGTTCACATTATTATCTTTTCTATCTATCTAGTAAACATTGATTCATTCTTGACTGAAAATTACCAAAATTAAGTAACAAAGGAAAGCTATATATTTTTAGGAGAAGCAAACCATTCATTAAAAATATGATGAAAAGGAAACTAGTGTAACTCAACCATAGTTCGCTGACTCTCTAAATATTTACAACTGTGGCAAGCTAAAGGAAATTCCATTTCGTTATTAAGACGTGAAACTTTCGTTTAAAAATTAATAATCCAAAAACGATTCTCTTTTGTTTCACAGCGTAAAATAAATACAAGTTTACATAACCCGGTTTTAAGGTTATCCCGCTTAGAACGCGCTTTCCACTTGGTTCCTGAAAAGCGTCTTAACCGGGTTTTACTGTATTAAATGTTTTCCTTGTTCAATAATCCATAATTTCGTTTCTTAGGAATTTCGCGAACATATTGTCATTTCTAGTGTGATTAGAGCAATCTATGTTACATTAAGAAGTTTCAATTATACCTCCAATGTTCCAATGTTCCTCCAAATCTTTTTCAACTCCCACCCTCCCCGTTTTCAGCATTTCTTTTCTTCCCTCACGTTGTGAAGAAGGCTTTTATCGCGTCTCCTGGGACTGCAAGGAAGCCTATCTCTCAAATCTGCCCCTTTTTGTTTGACCATTTGTTTGCCGATGCCATATTTACCCTTTCTTCATAACCCCGCCTCCATTTCTTTCACTTCTCGCCTCTGCACGTTGCCCCCACAACAATGCGCTTTATGTAACTTTGAAAGCCCTTCCGAGGGAGAGAGGGGATGAGGATTGTTTTGGGGTGGGACCAAATATGAAAGGGTTGGAAAATTCCCTGCGGAAGAATTGTGAGGTTATGATTGCGTGGATTCGGGGTCAGGGTGAAGCCGTCTTATGAGGAGATTAGACTCATAATCTTTCTCTTCTCATTAAGCGTTGATTTCTCCAGCTTTGCTTCCTTATCTTCCTCCTTTAAGCGTGAGATGATCAGCCAATTCTCTGGAATTGTGTATGATGCAGTGTTTGGAATACTAGTTTCCTTATTACCAGATTAACTGACGTTTACGTAAGTGATGGTAGGTAGGGTTGCCAACTCTTAGAGTTCTCCATTCTGAAATGTGGAAAATTCTGAAGGATTCCAGGAGACTATTTAAAGCATAACCCCAACCACCGTAGAAAATGTATTACCTTTAATAAATGGCACAAATGAGTATTTTGTTCACAGTAGTACTAGTCTCTATTCAGTGATGCAATTTTGGACGAGTTAGCCTGATTTCCTACAGAATCATATATATTAGCTGTTCCGTTATTATTCCAAAATATTGTAAAATATATTTGAATATCTCGTCGCGAATATTGAACATCTTTTGGATTACTATTTTGGCTTCAACGCTGCTTATATAACTGTTTCTCATTATCTCTCCCTCCGATTGACCCAGTGCGATTCTGAAATTCTTCCTTAAAGCATTTTGTGTTCATACAGGAACGAGCAAGTCTTGAGCATGAATCCTCAAATATTCTTGTCATTTGAATCTAAGATGTTCATATACATAGAGGGAAATAATATTTGTATGTCAATTAGAAATTTATCTTCTATTTGCGCGTAGTCAAATTTAAAATCCTCAGTAATCCCCTGTTAGTGCTTGAGTAAAAATATTACGTATGAGAATTGAATTACATAACTCTTGTCGTCGTGTGGAATCCGTGGTAATAGTAACCAAAACTGCGTTTGTGCTACTGATAGATAGTGCTGGTGTCTGAGGTTCTAGCTGCAGTATTGGAAATCAATCCCAAAAAAATCGTTTATGAAAAATCGATTGCTGCTGCTGATATATCCACTCAAATCACCGTATTTCCCCATGTATTAAAGGCTCCTACACATAAACACACCTTGTTTAATGGGACTCCAAATTTGGTGAAAATTTTCAGATGTATGTACTTTTATATAAACATAATGCAATACGTACGAATCAGTAAACGCTAATACTGTTAGCTACGAACTTCGCAGCGTGCTGGGGCTAAGTAGCAGTAAAATCAGTTGTTTGTAAATATCTACCACCATCGCACAAGGCGCACCTTGACTTTAATGTTTTTGGGAACGTCATATTCTAGGAGAAATGCGAAGAACTAAGCTATAAGCATCGACTATATTATTTAATTGATAGACCTCTTTACATGAATACGCAGATATACACCAAGCCAGATAAAGAAAGAGGAAAAGGTGATTTTCCTTAAAAAAAAGGTGTTAAAAACACGTAAGATATTGCGGAATATTTCTCGAAGGTGCGTCCCCGTGGTGGACAAGAAGCCATCAGCAGGTCCATCATCTTGAAAATAACTTTGCGGCGTCATTTACGCTATTCCTTTGTCTCCATTGAAAGTGACCTTCTGAGGAGGGGAAAACAAAACGCATCGCGAGCGTCACGGCGTTGAATTCACTTTTACCTCAGTCAACACTCGGTCAGACTTTGTTTGACTTCCTCCTCCGTCTTTCTTCCTACCTTCTTTACCCTTTTCCTTTCTCTACCCTTACCCAAACTACCCTTTCATACACATTTACTTCTATTTCCATCACCTCCGTTCACCTTCACCACCGTTTTCACAACGTATATGCAGCTTTTTCTCTTCATCATGCTTTTTTATGTGTAGCCGAGGCAAAATAACCACAACGTAAGAGTACATTGTGTAATCTGCTTCACTACGAACTACTGTTTTTCTTTCCGGTGAGAGTGCTCTATTAAATATTTAATTCAGAAACTTACCTTAATTATCATCTGAGATTGATCTTATGAGAGTGGCTAACTTCATTGAAGACGGATTAAAAAAAATTAGACTTTTTCAACGAAAAGTGGAGAATGTGGTAAAGAGTCTCTTATCCACTTTAATCTGAAATTTTAAAAAGGAAAAATAAACCTACCAAAAGGTTAAGGAGCTAATAATATGTCAGATTTTCCTATTCTGTCAATACTTAACTTACGAGATGTAATTTAATAAGTGCTGACCGTCCTATGACACTTAATCTCTTAGTGTGCCGCATAATTAAAGGATTCACTGTCTTCATTTTATAAAAATTTCTTCCATCGCTCCTTTGTTCCTTCTTAATTTCAATATTTTAAGAATGTATCGTACTGAAGAATGGTTTTTCCTTGATCACAAGTCCTTCGTACTTTCCCCCGTAAATTTAAGAGCAAAATACATTAATACCGCAGGCGAAACCAAAGGGGTGATGGGGGCGATGCCCGTTAATGATTTTACCAAAAAAGTAATTTGCTAAGGGAGTAACGAGGATCTAAAACTGAAAGCTAAGAGAGTGTTTTGCTGTAACTTTGCACCCGCTGGATATTTCACAACAAAATGGCATTTTAACAATTAAATGGTATAGTTTAAGGGACTTAATGTTCGAGGTGAAAATAGTCCAAGTTATCCTTCACTCGCATTTTTTGTCTTATCTTTTTTACATATTCACCTTATGAAGGAATTTGTGGATTTGATTCGAAATCCAGGTAACTGTGCCCGTAACAATACTGCACTTCCAACAAAAGTGAACGGAAGGTTAAATCCCTTCTTATTGTAATCTTATGGAGATTCTCCTATTAGTTCTTAGACACCTGTGTCGGCGAAAAATTGTTTCGCAGTCATTCTTAAATGGTATTGGTATAATATTCAAGAATGATGAGGCTCTAATTTTATATATTTATTATATTTTAAATGAGTTGGTAATTTATAGCTTAGTGTGAGTTCGTGGTGAAAATATTTGGAAATTCTAGTATACAGTAGTTTTTATTTAGGTTTCGTTCATTTTTAGCTATATTTATTAATTTCCCGATGTCCTCACATATATCCCTTCACTGAGCAACAACAGTGAGGTAAATAAAGATCAGCAATGAACGAACTCAAATGATCTACCATGTATGATAAATCCGGTTAGCAGGGATTCGAACTCGAGGCCTTGTCGTTAGAAGACTAGTAAGCCACACAAACCATTCTGTCGCTGATGCAGTTCCTATTTTATTTATCAATTTTAGTAACTGTCAATCTTAATAAAAACATGGTTTTGAGGGCCGCAAATTTTGAGTTAATATATATGTCAAGGAGATGAAGAGGTTGGGATGGGCTGCCTAATATGATGCTGTGAAACAATAGTTGGCCTAACCTTCTTTACCTTTACTCTGTCATCCTCCTTTCCACACTTCCACTCTCTTACTCACTCCTTCCCTTCCCTCCGGGGGCATTATCATTGGAAGTGGGCGCCTACACAAACATACACACTGAAGGAAGATATAAGTGCGAGGCTCGTCCAGTAATCTCCCTCCCCCACTGATAGGTGGGGAACATGGCAATACACCGTGAGGAGGGGGCGCTGGGGGCACACAATCGCTACATACCTCAAGTTATCAAGGAAAGCAAACAAGGGTGTTTCTCGCTCTTTCTTTCTCTCGTGCTGCGCGTTGTCCTCGCATCTCTCAAGATGACTCTTTACCGTTGATTGCTGATTCTCATAGAGAAGCGGAGACAATGCGTTGCTCACGGCGACTGCAGTCAATAGGAGGGTGGATCCCTCTTCGAGTTTTAAAAATCGCCTTCAAAAGAGGGAGCTGTCTTTCACCCGACGTGTAGAGGAATACATATATTCATTATTGAATGCTTGTCTCGGGGCATTAATCATGTGTTAGCTCAGTGATATCGAGTGTAAAAGTCCAACAAAGAATTCCAAGAAGCTGTTATTGGTACAAAATATTGCGGTGGCGATATTACCTTCGGAATAGAAGGACTCAAATGTGCAAGGAAATAAGAAACTGCTCGACATTTTTGAACTTTTTTATCATATTTTTCGACGATATTATAATTTTCGATGGGTAAAGATGTACAAAATCTGTGCAACGTTATATATTTCTGTCACTCTTTGTTAAATATATTATAGTATTCTTCGGTTTTGTTTTACAAATTAAATAAATATTTTCCGTATTTTTTACTTTACCTATTAGCCTTACTGAGTTTATGCTATTTCAAAATTTGTTTTGTGATATTTTTTTGATGGAGGTATTTCTCTAATTTTAAAGTAAAGGCAAGCTCATGACTGTACAGACTTTTCTCTCTTTGTTCACCATTAAAAACTAGAACCTAATTGTATATGTTGGAAACTCACTTGTTATTCAAAGCAAAGCGTGCGTGAATCTCAATCGCTCTTTTTGAACATCTTTGCTGATTCATTTATGCTTAGAATGACTCGTATAGACGATTATTTTGCGGAGCCATTCTACTAAATTATGTGCATAGGTCTGCACCCGTATTCTCGATCATATGTGTCCTTAATTTTTTATCTTATTTTATGCCATTTCAGAAAGTTTTAGAGGAATTTCATGCGCTCTTAAATATACTTTCAATTTATTGTGATAAATTTTAGTTATTAATCATGGATGAGGATCCAACCAGCCTTCGGTGATGGATTTACAGAGCAGTTGAATTTTACATACTGCCAATTTTGCCTCTTTTGATTTTTCTTCAGTCTTAATCACAGAAATCGGAATATCTATAGGGATATTCAATTTTTAGGTTCAGGTAATTGTGAGCGATTCAAAGTTCTAGTCAATTCTCTCCTTGCTACTCCATTATACCTTGCGCTCATATAAAATAATATATACCCTTTTATTGTTTATTTACAATTATCAGGTAAAAAGTGCCTTCGATGAATATCCGTCGTAATTGTCTGCGATTTCTTTCTGTGTCAATTGTTTTCCTCTTCATAATATCGGGCTTAATCGAAATCTTTGGGCGTTTTTATTGCTATAACACTAATTGGAGTGTAAACATTACCCTTGAACCCTCCATGCTGTATTATTCCTAGAATTCGAAAGTGCTATCACACGAAGCTCTCTTCCGTTTCTGCAGCATGCTTCGCGAGGCGCTGCTAATTTGAGCTATCGAAACAACCACCTGAATTTGCCACACCCTTTGTAAGTAAATGTGACTCCTTAGAATTCAAACGGTGAGCAATTCTCAGTAATTCTCGTCGTAATATATTTTGCGATACAAAGAGAATTCTCTCGATTGTGAGGGTGAGATATTTCTGACTTTTATGCTTCGTCTAAGCTGTTTTCTTTATAGCATGCACTAACCTTGGTGAAAATACAGTTATGTGGGATTCAAATGATATTATATCGCAAAAGCTTTGGCTTAGCACTGAATTTTTCATGTTTCATACTGTCTTGTGAAGTGAAGTAATAGGATTCTTAATGTATTTATGGTATTGGGATATTCTTTTATGCTCTATGACCTACTTGATAACCGATGGCTCTGTCAGATGTTAAGGAAGTCTTTAAAAGTATCTTTTAAAGATACTATTTACCCAAAGTTATCTTAATCTCAATTAGGGTTGTTGGATATTCGTACAAAGGATTGATAACGACTACTAAAATCAGGGTTGTAAATTTGTGCATTCCATGATACGATTCTCTCACATACAGTTTACTACTCTATAGCGTTTAAGCCATCTAAATATATATATTTCATCTACTACTTCTTTCTTTTTCACAAGTTTTATAGCTTTATTGTGATCTTTATAGGTTAGAAATATTTATGCTTAAAAGAAACGTTGAATTTAAACCAATGCGAAGATATACTAACATTCGTCGGTATCTGAGGATGACCCTCTCAAAAGTGTTCTTTCTCACAATCAGTTTATTTCTCTTTGATTTTTTTCTTTGGTTTTATATCCATCAGTTAACGCTTTAACGATAAAAAATGGCTACTCAAGTTCAGTTAAATCTTAGTAAGGGCTGCTGAACAGAAAACAAAAATAAGACTTAAGAAATGTAAAAAATAACTGGAAATAACCAGATTGTAACGAGAAATTAGAGGGGGCGAGATATTACTATGTTTTAAAAATTATTGCAACCTTCGCTTATTCGGTTTCATTATCAAAAAATGTATAAAATATTGCATTTATTTTTGTTTTATGTCATTGAAATAATTTTAGAGCCGTAATATTTTTACGTACGTAAGCGGTACGTATATGCTCATATTTTCAACATCTCATCTTCAAACCGAATGTGGGATTTCTGAGTCGCAAAGTAAACAGGTTAACCTCTAATAACAATGTATGTTTCAATATTCCAGTTTAAAGTTCACACATCGATGAAAATCGTCAACTTTGAGCCAATTACAAACGAAGAACTGAAATCATTGCGAATATATCATTGCGAATTAACCTTCATTTGTATCTGAGTTCACAAACTACAAAACACAGCGTTTCTGAAAACGCACATGAATATCACATATACCTATTAGGTGACAATGATAGTAGATTGATATGCTGCAGCATATTTGTGGGATAGCAAAAATTTCTCCCTTCTCCTTTAACTGTTCCGAATCATTTGCGTCACACACAGCACACAGTCCTTTATTCGTGTCCTTCCTTTTCACCCATCCTCCGGAATCCGGTTATCAGAAAGCTCTCTCTACTACATTTTATCGGCTCCACCTTCTTTGTCCGGCGAATCGACTCGTTAACTCTGATATTTGTCCGTCCTCGAGCCACCACGCCGCACCAGTCCTTTTCCTTCGGGGTACCTGTGTTCGATTCCCGGTCGGAGCAGATCATCGCACTCTAATCCCCTCTTAAACCGTCGTGGAGCCGCGGGCGAAGGCCACTTCTTCAGGATTTTAAGTGAGTTGACACCCGCCTTGGCGGCGCTGTAAAGCGGGCAGACGTTCTTGGAGATCCCCCGGGGGGACGAGAGAGACCGGTAGGTGTAATTACTGTTCGGTGTCCAATGATGCCTCTTTGGCCCTTCCCCTCGGTGATATATGAATGAGTATTCCCTTACGTACAGAAGGAATGAAGATTTTGTGAAAGATGCTTCTTAAGAATTTATAGTTTGTCTGTATTCCAGTAGTAGTATTTTCAAATGTGTTGCGACAGATTTCGCACATATGAGCCCTCATCGGGAGTGGAACTCGGGACCACTTTCTTCAAAGACGGACCCGCTGCCCACTTGGTAATCAGGGAGCCCCTCCCAGGGATTGAGTCTATTATAGGGGTTCTTTGTTGCTAGTATTGTTGTCCAATTACTATCAGTTGTCATAGTTATCTGTGATCTGAGTGTCTCGTACTTTTGAATCCCTTGAATGCTTTGAATGCATTACTATGGTTGTGTTGCTGCAGAGTGGTTTAATTAGTAAATGTGTATTTTATCCTGTGTATATTTAATTCTACTGCGGGACTTTAGTTTTCTAAAACGCGTAGAATTTGAATGAGCCTATAAAGTTTGAATTTTTTGATATTCTGAATTCCATTTATATCCTAGAATATAAAAGAGTTTACGAACCATGGAGTTACCCATAGGCGGGGTAACTTATGAGAATGTAAGAATTCCTTCCTGTGTTAACGCTGCAAGTTTCCCTCCAATTCGGCGGAATCCTGAGCTTTATTACTTTTTGAGGATGTCCCTGAAGTTAATTTTAGACGCAAAGATAGAAAAATGTGTAATTATTGATCAAAGAGGTCGTTTCCTTCCTAATCTCGAATTAATATTTATAATATACATTACCACTTCCATTATACGTTATTTATAATTACAGTAAGGATTACCGATTCCTCGTAATAATTGTCTACAAATTAACAGTTTAAATTTAAAAGAACATTTTGTGGAACTTAATTTCCTAGTCTGTCACGACCGAATCACCAATTTTTCAATTCAATGCTTTGTTTAAACACCTTGCTTTGCGAATGAATATCGAAAGAGATATTTATTTATTTATTTATTTATTTACAATGTCAAGTTACAAGTGGACAACTGTCCGGTGGTAACTCATGAAAGATATGTAGAAAATATAATGTCAGAGTTTTAAAACATATTCAGTCGACACAGTCCGTTTTACAACACTTACTACAATATAAAATTACCAGTCACCCATAGTACAAACAAAAATATCTATGATTATAGAAGATATAGAATCTGATAATTAAACATATTTAGTCAACACTGTCTGATTTACAAATCTTATTACAATATAAAAATATAAAATTACCAGTCACCCATAGTAGAAACAAAAATATCTATGTTATTAACTAATGGTGGCAGCGTATACAAATGCATTAATTATATAACTTTACAAAGAATGTTGAGAACAATATCCAATTGACCTATTGATAATCTACATCTACAATATTTTATCACATTTCTTTTTAAATGATTTGAGATTAGCTGGAAAGGGCTTCAAAAGCGATTCAGGCAACTTATTCCACTCTGTTATCCCTCTGTTTACAAATGAGTATTTAGCTATGTTAGTTCTCTGCGGTCTAAGTTTTATTTTCTGGCTGTGACACCTTCCTAAAAAATCAGGCTCTTTGATTAAATGTTTAAATCCTTCCCATCCCTTCCTGCCTGAAACTATCTGATAAATGCAACCTAGCCTATTTATTTTCCTTCTCTTCTCCAGTGATTCCCATCCGAGGGCGTTTAGCATTTCTGTGACACTATCTCTTTTTTTGAACCTACCCATAACATACCGAGCTGCCTTTCTTTGTACTTTCTCTAATTTCTTTACACGACAGTTCTCATGAGGATCCCACACTGTAGTCGCATATTCTAAGATCGGCCGAACCAAAGTTAGATACCCCAATTCTTTTGCTTTCTTATTGCTTCCCTTTAAGTTTCTCATGACGTGATGTAGTGTTCTAAACGCTTTCGCTACCAAATAATCTATGAGCTAGAGGAACGAGGCTGGGCAATTACACCCTGAATTGTGTTAATCGCATTGATTTACCTGTATTCCACAAGAATCTCTTAAACAGAAACTTCCTTGGTATCCAATTTGAAAACTTTCTCCATTTGTTCTCGTCAACAATCCGTAAAACTCTCTCTAAGCTGGATGCGAGTGTTTATCTTAGTGTACTATCTCACGGCGACACTCGCTATTATATCATTGCCGCGATATCGATTATCAAGATTTTTATTGTAAATTCAGTGATAGCATTTTACAAATCCCTTACGCCTCTTGGCTTACTATCGCTGCGAGTAAAACCTTGATAACCTTTAAGGTAGTACGGTCATAGCACCTTAAACTTTATCGAATTTTCATTTAACCTCTACACAGAAATCCTTGCAACATAATTATTCTGTTTCATTTGGATTATTTCAATTCATTAGAGAATTTTCTCTGTGGACCCTTGTTCTTTTACTATTTCCTGTGAGGAATACAAATACTTTTTATCATTATTTCAAATATGTATACTGATGTGTTCTTGTTTGGAATGACTCAACATTAATGGAGATGGGGAATGTATGTAGCATGTCTCAGGCGTTAAAGATAACCAGCCATAATTAAATCGTATCGGAAACATAGTTTTACTGTGGAATTAACTACTTTTTGTTCTTGTAAAATAGACATTGAAAAGCATATTTTCGTGCCATCCGTTCATATTAACGGTAAGTTTACTCTCCGTAACCTATTCAGCTGATCTTTGCATAGCTTTATGAATTACTATATTAATATCTTTATTTCTCTTGCATTAATGACCAAAATTATACCTCTTCCAATAAGTACGAAACTTTCTACCTAAAGAATTTGTAATCACCAGACAGTTATACTTATTGTAAATTCTTAAGTTAAGTTTACATGCCTTGCATTCGATACGAATAAAATCATAGATTAATGGTTATGTCCAAGCAGTGAAGAAGTAACGGTTTTTGAATTGGACAGGTTCGGCTATTTTTATCTCCTAGCCTGGGAGGTAAAACTGCATTAGCTAGCGCCATGCCTAGGAGAGAAAGAAATGTTGCTATGATGACCGCTTCCATCTGAATTCTCCGCCAGCAGAAATGTACTACAATTTACGATGGAATAAGAATGGAATGGGCGAAAGGGGTTAAAGCCAGATAATATACGTTTGCGCCATTCATTCGCAGTTTTGTCCAGCAAATTCCATCTAACATAGAGCAAGCAGCAAAGAAAATAGGATTACTTACCGAAATTTATATGCTTTTTGCACAACTTCGACTCCGTACCTTGAGACGTAAAATACATTTCTTTCATTCCGTTTCCTCTTCGAACGTTTTCACTAAAATACTTTGAACCCCTGGAGCACCATATTTTTGCTGCAGCTTGTCAATGCACTTATCTTAGTTGTCACTTATTCTTTCAGCATCATCCTACTTGCTTCTTTCTACTCCTTTTAAACTTGGAAGACTCAGAAAATTTTATCCGGAAGGTTTTATAATTTTGCTCACATCGTCACTAATCGATCATGATCCCCACTACAGTTTATTCTTTATCAACTCTGCTTATTTTATGTTTACGAAGGGATTTACGTACCACAGGGATTTGTAAGAATAATAATGTTTATTAGCGCAACACATTTACACAGCCAAAGATGTAGGTATGAATCTTTGGTATAAAATACGAAATAAAATTTCAGAAATCTAGAAAAATATCTTAATTTCTTGATTTAGATCGTCAATCATAAATAAAATCTGCGGAAAACATTTTACGCCGTCTTTCAAAGAGTTTGAAATTTCTTCAGTAATTCACTCATTATCGTCCTCGACGGTCGACTACCCACCTGAAGACTTAAAAAGCTTATTAGTGGGCGGTAAAGACCAAATTAGCAACCGCTGGTCTAAGGCATATTTAGGCGGTTGCGCTTGCTTGTAATCGTGCGTAAATATAAAGGAATAGGACGAGTTGAAACGATTGAAAAAGTTGAAGAAAGCCCATCATAGCCATTTAGATAATAAAAGTCACTTCTTCTCTGTTTTATTTCTTCTGTATATCCCAATTTATTGTTTGCTTTTCCAGCTATCTCTCTTCGAGACTGTTTCTTAGAAATTTTATTTCTCTGGCTTTTATTTTTTGTAGTTTTTTCTTCCCAACCCAACGTTTAGCTCTACGTTACACTTGTGAGAAATGGTGCAAAATTACTTTCTTTAAATCGTCTCCTTATATTCCTTTAGTACTTTTTTTACGTCAGATAATGTTATTGAACTGGAAGAGGAAAAAAGAGCCAACGGCTTATTTCAGCTAGTGTTCTGCTGATTCTTAAATAACGGACGAACTTAAAACAATCCTTAGTATTTGCTGCAAAAGAAAGATATTAGTTTGTGTAGTTCGCTTTTAGTTCGTTCTAGATGGTGCTCCACAGAGTTCGGCTTGAACAGCTTGAGTTTGTTTTACAAGTAATATAACTTCCTAAATATTTAAGGATTCCACTACAACCTCAAATCTCTTCTCCTTAACATGATAATTTTCTCAATCATAGGGGGCCTCATCTTTTGTTTCCTTTCGTCCCTATGTCTCTCACCTGTCTTTATCACCTCTCCCCTTCTCCCCCCCTTTTGTCCTCCCTCACGCATCCACCCAATCTTCTCCCTCGCCAATCATTTCTATAATATTATTTCTCTTTTCACGCAGTCCTCTCCAAGTGCGGATGTGTGGGACGAGGAAAGCAATCTCTTTTCCATTTCCTCCGCCGTCAATGTCGAGTTTGGGGGGCGTAGTGTGAGAGGGGGGGATCTCGCACTTGTGTTCGAGAAGTGAATCGAGTGAGGGAGTAGATGTTTATCTGGGAGTACTCGAAAATGAGGAAATAGAGATCAGGAAAGAGCAGGGGAAAGGATTATAGAAGACACTGAACGAGATGGGAGCACAGCTTACTCTGCCTCTAGCGCGTTCACAACTTATTCTTCGAGGAATTCCGCTTTTTAAGTCGGCGGGGAATACATTCCAGGATTACGGGTGCAGTTCGTATGGTAAAATCCTCTGGAAGATATAACGCGACCGAGGGAAGGGAGTTTTATAGCCGAAGAAGATGAGCAGTCCTGCGGATGAAAGGAGGCACCTCCGACTCCCTTACATCTATTACAATTTTCTCCTGTTCCAAATGCACTGCCGATCCTTCTACTCTTCATGTGCTTGCGTCTCCCAACTCGCTTACCGTCCACCAATCACGTTTTATGTCCTCTAACATTCCCTCTTTTCCATAGCTGATTTCTTCTTTCTGCCTTTTCTCCCTCCAATTTTGTCCTCCTTTTATTACGCCCTTACGTCAGGTTGGCTAGGATGCAAGGAATTACCCGAGTAATAAGACGAGGGTGATGTTTCACTTTTTCAGCTCCCTTTGACGGATATTGGCCGAGCTATTCCGTGCGTTTATAGCGAAATCCGATTGAATTTTCTCGACAGGAATATTTGAAAAGGTATTTCCACTTTTCTTTCGCATGCTTTTCAGAGTTTATTGTTGCGTAGATTTACACGGACATTTGACACAAGTTTCACATTTGTTGTGGAATTTTATTTTTTTCATTTATTTTTGTTCCTGAAAAGAATGCATTCCATCGGCAGTTTTACGCTCGGGGCTTTGGTAATTATCATAGTAATAGTTTTACTGATAAAAAAATCAAAGTATTTCCGAACCATTTTGGGAAAGTTTCATTCTGTAAAATTCCTTCTCTGAAGGTGTCACACAGATGATCCAGTTTTTTATGTTGTCTTTCCCTTAGGAATGGAAGAGACAACTCAAAGATAAATTGTTAAATTCCCCCAATATATTAAATATAATTTGACTCAGTAATCGTGAAATACAATTTGCGTATTATAACTGAAAATACAAATTTAAATTATTTCTTTAGATTTAAAACTCCTGACAGAGCTGAAACGTCAGATGCTACTTCTAGTATGGACTGTAATTGCTTGAAAATTTTGTCCTAAGCGCCTGAAATATGTTTATCTTTGTTATATCGTATACTTGGAGCCTTTAGACCAGAGGAATTCAAGTTTATATTTTCTATGAGCAACTTTAATAAAGATTTTGCTGGCCACAGAAATTTCATGAATTCGTTGGATTTCGTCAGTTTGATGATTTTATCACAATAATATGTTTAAATTACTGCATTTAATTTATTAACTTTAATTCAAATAAAATTTTTATTTGATCGCATTAATTCTGCTGCAAAATATAAATCCATTCCAAACTTTTTGGAAATAAAAGGTTTTACTTTATACTAGCAAGGAATAAGTTTGAGCATTCTGCCCGTTGTCATTGGATTGAACTCTCCTGCTTAAGATAGCTCAGTTAGAGATACTGGCGTTGATGCTAAGGTTTCTTCAGAAAAATTACATTCTTTCTTTTAGGATTTCTTCCCCGGTTCCCCTTTATTCACCTAAGTTATCCAGTTATATTCCCATCACTTTCCCACTTCCTTATCCAAGCTTATCCCAACCATTCACCAATCCCTTCGCATTCCCTCGACATCTTATCGAATCTCGTTGCGGAAGGATATTTAACGAGACCAGTATTGTGAGGTCAGAAGGTGATCTCGAATCAGATTCCATAATGATATCGAGAATCGATTATCATTCATTATATCGGCTTGTCTAAATTTAACGCAGTTCCGAGAGACCCAGTAGATCTCTTCATCAGGAAGGTGTCGTGCGATTTTATAAACTAACTCAGGATACATTAAGTAGAAGAGTAAATATTGATTGAAGTCCACCCCACAAATGAACTATCAAATCAAATAATTCAAGTCAAAAATAAAATTCACAATTATCAATGAAATAATATTAGCTTAAAAATGCGAAAATTATACATTGTGCTTTAAGCTCCAAATTTCTGCAGAAACTAAAGCAGCCTGCAGAGGATATAAGCATTGGCACCCCTGGGTCATACCTCTCGTTATTAAGTATCTCGTTGCGAATATTCGTTGAAAGATTAAATGAAAGCTATTCAAGTAATGTTTGGCGGATTGTTGATGATGATGAATTCGGTAGTTGCGCTGATTTTATTTACAGATCCTCCTCCTGCCACCAATCCTTACCTGGAAAAATCGGACCCACGCATTGCCAAACTCTTACCATGAAAATCCGATCAGCCGGAGATCGAATCCGGGACCTTGGGGTTGGAGCGCTATTATTCCAACCTTCACCAGTTTTGCCACTGCTAAAATAAATATAGGAAACCCCGGTTAAGGCGCTTTTTAGTGAAGTGCAACTTAAGCGAGATAGCGTAATTACCGGGTTGTGTAGCACTGGTTTCATTAATCGTATTTTTTGATATTGGTAAGCTTTTTGAACAAAGAGAGCGTCTTAGTTGCTTAATTTTGATAATTTTCTCTATAAAAGTAAGCAAATTTGACAGTTAGGGAAGAATAACGATAAATGTAAAAAATTCTTGGTCTATCAAATGAAGCGAACGTTTGGCTATAAAGAGTTGCAGTGAATCCGGGGACAGGAAAAATCCGCGTCTAAAGCGGGTAACATAGCGTCTTAAGCGGTATCTGTAGCATGTGCTTTGTTTGAATGGGATCGTAACAAAGAAAAAAACCATGTCTTAAGTGAGATATCATCTTTAGCTAGAGCGTCTTAAACGGGTTTTACTGTATTTTAAATCGTAGAGATCCTATCAACACGAACAAAGATGTCAAGAAACCTTAGATAATAATTTGAAAATTAACCTTGAAAAAAATTCATTATTGACTAAATTCAATACCTCTCTATTATGAGGAATACAAGGCTATAACTGGAGTACAAGGGTTAAGCGAAAAGCCAGAACGGAGGTGGAATGAATGAGGTGGAATGAGAATGTATGGGGAGGAAAGAAAGGCATTGGGAGCGCTTGGGAGTGAAAAGGGAAGAAGGGAGAGAGAATGGGAACTGACTGTTTGCGGAAATTGGCTCGGATTGGTTGGCGGTTGTCGTGTAATGGAAGAGACTCTGCTTGTGTCACGGACGGTTTGATGTCTTAAGGGAGCAAGAAATTGTTCCCAATCCTGAGAACGGAACTAAGGGTCTCGTCGAGTCAATTGCTGAACGATTATTTTTAGGCCTACAGCGTGTGGAGAATGCGGGTTGGGGACTTTCGATTTGAATTAACTCCAATGAAGAACGATTTGTGAGTAAAACATCTATGTTTGGGTTGAAAACTATGGTGATGAGAATTGTATGTTGCTATCGCGATCAACGATGATAAACCATTTCAGAAAACAATTAACACCCAGGTTACCCAAAACTGATCAGTTAGCAATGTAAACAGATATATTATGCTTTAATTTTAAAATTAAGGATAGGATAGCCTAGTTGGCAACGCGTTCGCCTACGATGGAAGAGGCCCCGGTTTCGATTCCCGGTGGGGGCCAATGTTTATATCAAGTGTATAAATATATAATCAATGTGCCTGACTTGGTGGAACGCCATAATGAAAGAAAAAGTAAAATTGGTAGTTTCCACAGGAAAAAAGTTTTCCTGTAGAAACTACCCAGATTTACTTATTCTATATAAATACATGTAACTGAGGCAAATTCTTTTGATTTTCGTTCTAGAGACCTATTTTTGCACAAATTTTTTCGAAACTTTTCATTCCATCTCTTTCTTGAATAGTTTCATAAAATCTGTTTCCATATCTACGCATCAGGTGTCTATGCAACACTTCCACAATGTGCATTTTATTTATCGGTAAACAATGGAATAGGAAAGAGAACCTTGAAGAGATTAATGTTACTCAAACGACATCGTCTCTTCCTTGCGTTAAGTCCGTCGAGAATGCATTATTTTTTCGTGCAGTCTGTATTTAAAATAATAGTTTTCCGTTCTTAGAAAATTTTCGCTGCTCAGAGGAGTGTCGGCGTGAATTATCTTTTCCGGTAGATTAACGACCTCTCGTGCTGTACTAGATGTATCTTTAACACAAGACAATGGTTCGGTCATCACATCATTCACAGGTTCCTCCTCATTTTGGTGCTATCCCTACCCTATAATTTGTTCCCCTATTTATTTCACCTCCACTTCTTATTCCACACCTCCCCCATCCCCATCAGTATTCTTATTGCCTTTTTTTCTTATTCCTGACCTCAAATTATCCCATCCTCTGGTTCGTCTTAATGTGGACCATTATCTCGCATTGGGCCATCCTTGGTATCGCATGTAAATCATCCCAAGCATTGCGGAACTCCCGAATCAAAATGTTAACGTCTCTCTCCCTTGCTTCACTTAGGCTGTCCCCCTAACGTCTCATTTTGGGCGGGAAGACGCTGGTACGCGTACATCCTTTCATTTAACGCGCCATTTGATTTACGTTCCACGTGTTTGGAAATATTTAAGTCGGTGTAATTGTGGTGGTTGAGAGCGGTTCTTTTTCTTTGTTAAGGTGTCTTTTGAGCGCGAAATTAGCGTGGGATAACTTTACCACTTTTACTTACAAGTAAATTCTCAGATCAGCAGATATAGCGCAAGGATTTTTAACCAGTTAGAAATAAACCCGTGAGTAATGTTTATCGCCTATTAAAATTGAGTTCTGACTTGAATGTGCCGCTTAAGAGAAAATGAAATTGTTAGATTTTTACCGTGCCATGCATTGTTATTTTAAACTATAAAATTTAATCGATCATTTAAATCGTAGTCGAATTAGTGAAATATTTCTCAGGACAGCTCTATTAATTTTCGCAGACTGGGAACTGGTTATTAAAATATAGTTCCAACAATCTTTTAAACGATGTCCCTCATACAATCAGCAACGTTGGTTGCTTATCTCAGTGAGGAAGTCTATTTTATCCTGATATAATTTGTTAATTTTTGGCATAAAAATAGATGCCAAATTAAATGGAGAATGTACCGTTATAAGAAACAGAAATCCCTTTGAGACTTGTTTTCTGCAAATCTCATTTTGTTTATTTTGTTATTCTTTAAAAGGTAATTTCCAACATAGTGTGATTCTTCTAAGATAACCTCGTGTTTGTTCCTATTTACGTATTACTCATTGAGTATAATAATCTTTCCATCGACCACTCATATCGTTCAGAAATACTCGCGAAACTAACGATAACTAACAATATTTAACTGCCAAACCTAGTAAAAATATTGTTACAAACCTTTCTATTATCTTTCTTACATTACTTAGCTCTCCACTCGGTCGATTGATCGCGGAAAGATACTAGAAAAGAAAGGAATTTAATCGCAGTAATAAATGATCCTTCATCTCACGGAAAATCCATTGAGATCATTAGAGAAAGCTCAGATGTAACGAAACCAATGAAGAAGAATCAAGTTGATTTCGCAGGAATAAAAGTAGTGAGCGGTTAGTTCGATAGGATGAGACATAAAGACGGATATCTCGCTAACCAACATTTCTCCATCACCTCTTCTAAGGTAAAAAAACTTAAGTGGTCCGACTGCTGCTAACTGAGATTTCTAACAAGCATGGTTTGTGACGAATCTCCGTACGTGTGAATTATAAATTAATTGAAAAATATTTAACCCGACCATTAACTGTACTGCTTGATTAGCATCATTAATAAATGAGAAGTAACATTATCTGTCATACATTCGCCGTGCACACCACTAATCCGTTAAGTTCATGAGTGTCGTCAACTATATTTGCGTATACTCTGTATTTATTAGCAAATTATTTTACGCCATTAGCATTAAGGCTGATAGATGCCCTGAAATAGCTGTACTGGGTAAGATATGGAATTATTATAAATATAATATAATAATACAAATAATAATAATAATACAAATAATTTATTGCTATGAATCTAATAATTAAAGAATTGAAAAATAAGGAATCTTATTTAGATGGAAAGAAATGGAAATTGAGCTTCAGAGAGAGAAAAAAGAGACAAAAGAGAGATAAAAATCATTCCAAGAAATGAATTGTTACTTCATACATGACAGCTAGATCTTGTACCAATGTAGATGTTAGTGCTATACATAATTTCATTGAAACAAATACCAAAAGGTGTGTGATGTTTTCAACGTTGATAAATTTATTTACCATGATTATTTCAATTTATCTCGCTTCTTGTAATATTTAAAATTAATTTTGATGTACTTAACCTCTGATTTCTATGAAGGAGCCAGTGATAATCCAGTAGGCAACTTTGAAATCTTACCTCGAATCAGAGCCTTTTTACCCATTTTTCATCTGCTGCAATTAAAATCCAACCTCTCGCAATTATAATGTTTACACCTCTACACCCCCTCTCATATCAAAGGGAAATACTTCATTGCTGCCCTAATGAATTCCTATCCTTGTCTTTTTAATCAGACACATTGTATCGAAAATTCCGATCAGTAATTATGATGCAGGCTCTACCTTGTTAACGCTTGATATTTGTACCAATGGGCTGGTTTATAACGTAACAAATTTTCGCAGAATTAATTAGAAATGGGGAAGAGAAACGTAGAGGATTCAGAAGGGGTAATTGGAGGAGGATTTCATTTTTACGAATCATAAAATCGTTGGTTTTATTTATAATTGTGGGGAAGAAAAAGATCAAGCTATATGTCACCGAAGCGTCTCTCATGAATGGCACTCCTATGATTTTGATTTTATTTCGATTCAAAGGATATAAATCAACTAGTGTATTCTTGCGAGTGATGTATTCTAAGCTCCGATTTAGTTCTGTAATGAGGATGTCGAATAGTAATCAAAATCATTCTATTAGCATCTATATCTATATATAGGACCCAACAAGCTGCCGTATTAGGCCAGTCATACTCTAATCTAATCTAATGATGATAGCGACTTGTAATCACGGCGCTTAATAACAAATTACGATATTATTATCAGAAAAAAGCTCTATCCCTCTCTCATATAATGTTCTACGCTCATTTATTTTAGAAGGAATTATCATGCGTCAGTAGCTCACATTTACATTGATAGTTAAAATTAATAATTGGCATCCTTTAATTTTATCACAATAATTTTCCGTAAAGGTAACATGGGGAAATTTTCTAATTTTGTACAATTCAAAATGATAATATTTCAGTAACATTTTACTCCACTGAAATTATAAGAGTCTGTTTATGTGGAAGACGTCAAAATCCGAATGAGAAATAGTTTTGCAACGATTTCAGAAACATTTTTCAGTATCTTTCAGTAACCTTTTTGAAGAAAGAAAAGAAATTGAATCTCGGCTATTAATGAATAAAACGTTCGAAAAACTCTCCGATCGCGAAAAGTGCCGGTGAACGTCGTGTCTATTCCTTGTGTATACTGTCTTCTAGTAATCATCCGATACAATTTCAGCGACTAAGAGGCATTCCTCAGGAATATATATTATGATACATTATCATGCATAATAACATTAATGAAATAATGGAAAATGCATTATAACCTCTGAGGATGGCGGCATTTTCGCTAAAATGGGCATTGAGTGTTTCCCATAAGGTCGGTAATCCATGGCTTCCTCTCTCCATCCGAGGAATTGGCCCAAAGTTCACCGATACATTCGGCAATGGAAGAGATTTTCGAATCTTTTAATCTTTTTGCTGTCAAAATTACAAAATCTTTTGGGAATAATCTTATTTTATACTACTAACTTAGTATAGTTTTATCAAACTGAAGATCGTATCAATGCTAATTAGTATCCACCAAGGGAATTTATAGGCTATTTCATGATTTCTAAACCCACCATTTAACCTTCTATCAGTGTGAAATATCACTAACTAGAATTCCGGAGTATTTTATTTTATGCGATCTAGTATTTGTGGACGGAAATATGAAGAAGGCAGTGGAGAAAAATGAAGGATGGGAAGCGAAGTCAGAAAATTGCAATATGCTTATTATTTAGCTTTAATTATTATCGCTATCTATTATTCTCAATTTTACAGGATTAATAAGGAGAGTGACTAATCTAACTCGTTTACCGAAAAATGAGATCTAAATATAAATTGGGCGGATAATTCGATCAGCCCCGCTTTCCACGTAAAACTCGACATAGCACTAAAAATCCAGAAGTCAGTCCGCATGAGATTCCGCAGTAAATAAACCCGAAATAAATACGGAATACCGAATAAAATAAAGGAGAAGAGGAAGTGATAATAAATAGCGGTTGGAAGAGAGGAGGGGTTTCGATGGGAGTCGTGGGTGTGCAGTGGGAGATTTTTAAAAAGGAAGGACGAGTAAAACTGGAATGAAGCCGAAATTGGATGCTGCCCTTATAAAGGAATGATAAAAATGGCGGGGGAAAAGGGGGGAGGGTCCACTTTTATCAATCGTAAAGTGTCTTTTTACCCTTCGGCCATACATCTTGCACGGATTAAATGTTTTCAAAATTCCTTCAATTATTTCGATGGCGTTATGAATCGCTAAGAAGGATCGCATCCCGTCGCCCTTGTCGCTCGTGAACCGAATTCAAGTTTTTTTACGAGTGAGCGGTACGTGCCTAGAGGCGTCTTTAAAATAAAAAAGAAGGGGCGCCATCCCGCGCTCTCCAGATAATTAAAAATTTCATAGGATTGTGGGAGGTCATTGAAGAGGACATATAAAAATCCCCGGCCGTTGGTTGGCCGGACTGCTTCCAATTTTTCCCGAAAAAACCCAAACGGGTGTCCCTTTTAAATATTTTATAATTGGTTTTATTCGTTTTTTTTACACATGCTCGTTCCCCTTAAGCAGTGTTGGAGAGAAAATACAGTCCGAGCCTTTATTGGTGGATTTACAGGATTCGGGGCATCTATTAATCAGAGCTCGAATGACGGTGTAAGATATTTTGGACGTGGCAGAAAGTTATTTTCAGTGCCTTTAGAAAGAGATGCTGCAAACTTTATTTCGCTCTAGAATTGATGTTTTTGAGAAAATACGTGTTTTCTGTAAAATTTGATCAATTCTTATTACAAAATAGTAATTATATATTGGAAACTGGGTTATATCTAACAACTTCAATTTCGATTATTATTGACGTACACAAACACAATCAGACTAACATAGGCATCCATGCTATACCCAGAATTCGAACCCGAGACTTTATTATATCTTTAGAACAGTATCTTAACTTCCTTCTATGTTTTAAAATCTATACTCTCTAGGAAAATTATGTATGAACAATCTATGACGAAATTGATACTTTACAGCAATGTTTTGTGTATTCCTAGGTTTCATGAAACGTCATTTAATGTTCATTGATTATAACATGATAAATATTACACAAACTAGAATGGTAGAAGAACATTATAAGTCAATGGGAAGAATAAATTTTCCATAACTACTTGAAATTGATTATGTAATACTTTTTACTTTTTATTAGACGACCAAGTTTGCTAGAAGCAGTCATTAAAAAGTTTCTCTTAAAAAAATTCTTGAAAATATCCGTATTTTTTTGCGATCTCGTATGGGATTCGTATACTTATCTTGTGACATGAATTTCAACAAAAGACTTAATTTTATATTTTAGCTAGCATGTATGTTATGTTGTGTGCCTATTTTTCTGATAACTTTCTATTTTGATACCTTTAAGACGTTTTTCTCTGCTGGTTATCCCACACCTCCATTCTTTCTCCGATGAATGCTTTCGAAACTTGACTTTGGTTTTTTAATCCCAACAACTTTTTACTTTAAGAAAATCATAACTTATTTGGAATTTCTTAGCAATATATTTAAAAGAAGAGGAGGATTTTCAGCCACAGTATTTCCTGAGCAAGTTCAATTATTCATTTAAATCAATCATAGTATTCGATCGTGGAATAGATTGTTTATTCATCTGAACAATGATCTCAGTTTCGTCCAACCCCATTACCGGCGTAAGGAGCATGCCTCATTCATCCTTTATAGATGAAAATCATTTATTAGCCCATCCAGATAATCACGCATCAAAAGGGAATGCATACATTTTCTAATGCCAAAAGCCGCAGAGATACGACCCTCACAATTAAATGTGCAGGTAAACATATAATGGATCCGTACCAAACGGTCTTCAAAAATGTATTCATCCGCGGCCCTGAATAATTTACTCCGTCGCCTAAATCGCCGCTAACGCCGGACTAACAAGGCAAATCCACAGACTCTGATTTTTCCCGCCCCAAATCCCCTGTCCTCTGGCGCTAAATATGTTTTCGATCTTCAGCCCGTTTTATTGTTAAAGTATCCTCGCGGTCAGGTTACTCTGTTAAGCGCTCATCAACGGGAATAATAGCATATTAATCGCGGAGCGGATTACTGAACGCGATCCATGCGCTGCCCGGGCGGCGGCGGTGCTTCCCTCTGTCGGACAGAGTGGAAATGCGGCGCCATTGCGGTCGGCGGTGTAATTTCGAAACGGATCTTTTCGATATAAAAGCGAATAAAGGGAAGTTAGGAGGGGAGGGTTCTATCGCCCTTTCTGACCCTTCTCATCTCTAATATTTTCGCCTCCTCCCTTATCTTGTACCTCTTACACGTCCTCTTTTATTCCTCCATCGCTTCTTTCCCTTAAAAACGCACTTTCCAGAAATTACGCTCCCTCCCCTCCTCGAAATGTACCCTTTTCTATCTGTTTTTTCTGCTGTTTTCCCCCATACGCGTTGTGCCATTACCCTATTCTAGATTTTAGTGCCCTGAGTCATGGTTGAGAGCAGTGGCTTAACCAAGGCCGACCCATGTGTGAATAATGGAATAATTGGGTTTACCAATTCAAGACTGACTGCTGTTTTCGAATAAAAATGAACAATTTCGTTTGATTGTATGGCAAATACGTGATGTGAGAGAGTTTGTCAGTGGTCTCCTGTAGTCATATCCAGCTCGGACGTTAGGTGTCATCGTATCTGATCTGTGGGTCACTCTCTAGGAAAGCTCTTATTGATGTTGTTCCATACCATTTCCTTATAGCAAAAAGAAACGCTTCTTCTACGTGGGCCACGCTATTTCCCTTCCTTTGGTTAAGGAACTGTAGTAGTCGTTACTTATTTTTTATTACGTTTCTAAGATAGAGAATGTATGATTTCTGTGTTAAAAGTTGGAACTGTCGGTGCATTTTGAAAATTAATTCCCTATTAATCCCCAATCAATTCACAGTATCAATGCAAGAAGTCCTTATATACCCCTGCAGTGCTAGATTTTAAAACTTGGTTATCTCTCGCTGTGGTCTATAAGTTATTACATATACGGAGATCAGTAGAGCTCTATAGAGACTCATTCTCGAAAAGATGGTGAATAGTCGAATTCAAAAAAGACATGAGAAGGCCAAAAATATCGGAAAAATTATTAGAGTTTGTTATAATTATTATTTATCATCATATTCAGTAGCCTGTTATGATCTAAAAGCTAAGACTTTAGTTTTTGTTTTCGCTCTCTCGTCTCCTCATGGATTTACTCTCTAGTTTTGAAAATATTGTAAAAAGCTCCCTGCTTCTCGGCGAGGAAATGCGGAAAAAATTTAATAGGAAGAGTAGAAAGACTTCCCAATAAAGTGACTATAGGTAGAAGATTTTCCATGCAATATTTTGTGGATTTATACTTGGTTTCATTATCAATTATGAAATACTTCATAGCCGTGATACATCTTGGTAATTCAGTGTATAATTACGAAGTTCTATCTTGTGATACTTAATCAATGATTTCTTTTATTTTACGTTTCGTATACTCTAAAATTTCTATTGCTCTGCTCTGTAGATGTATTTCTTATCGGAAAGGATTATTATTCTGAAACTAGTAAATTTTTATTGAGGAGAAGGGTATAAAATTCGATGAGCAAATTTGTATCTTAAATTAGGAATTCATTCACCGCATCCTATACATGTGGCTGAATAGAAAATAGAGCAAATTCTTTCCTATTTCAGAGGAATTATATTATTATCTAATAAAAATAGAAGAATTTCATTGTATTATTCTATAATTTACTGGGAAATGAATTTACATTTTATATAATAATAATTCGCACATTCGTACAAGCCGAGCCTAAACTTATTTCTAATGTTATAACATGAATAAGTATAGTATCATAACTTTATTTTAAGGCAAACATTAGGCGTGCATTTTGGATAATTTTTATATTTCATAATATACCATACACCGCTAATATGTAATTGGATCCTTTCTCATGAATTTGTGTGTCATTTTGAGAATTTAAATTATGCTTCTAATAAACTCCGATTTAAAAGTACTAGAAATCATGTTAAATAGTAGTTCCTTGGTGGTTAAGAAGTACAGTGCTAAATAAAAATCGTTGGGAACGTAGTCAAAACATAGAAGAATGTTCTTCGATATACGAGGAAGTTAGATTGCTAAATGATGGATAAATAGATTTGGTTATTTTGAACATTATTGGTAACCATCGAACGTTAAGCGACATGAATAGGCGTAAATTATTGAGATGTAATTTCCAGGGAACACTTTGACGAGCTAATAATCTGTAGCACTGCGGCACGGGAAAAATAATTCGAGAAAAAAATCGAAAAACGTTCAAAGGGAAAAAAGCAGCGCAAAGTAATCGAGGAACGATTTGTTTTTGGAGGAATACTTTGAAGTCCGAACAAACGGAGTCTTTACTACTTCATACTTGCAGTGCTTCTCCTAGTACTTTCCACTCCCCCATTCGATGAAGCCCCGGGAACACTTCAATCCCAGTATGAAAAATAAATGAATTTCCAAAACTGGCCCTTTCTGTCCCCCCGCGCGAAACACTGGAGGGACTGCCCATTTTGCTCGATGGCTCTCGCATGATCCGCCGGAAAAAGGACAACCTGCGCTCCGCCGCTTTTTTTCCAAACCCGCAATAGTGGTTTTTTGTCCCTTCCCTCCGCACTAACTCAATTGTGTGAGCGCGGAGCTCTCTTCAATCCCGGATAATGCCGGGTCCCTGAGTGAATGGAGCCATATATCCCTTCGTACCATCTCCACCCACCACTCTCCCTCTTTCAAAGCGGTAATCGTTACCGTGGAAATCGGTTTACCCATTTAGACATTGCTCTCTCTCAAAGCAGTGACGTCGATTGAGTCGCGCTGGACATCGCCGAAATTATTTTGTTCTCGATTATGGATTTCCCCGACTAAATGACGAATTTCCCTACGTTTACCAGGGTCTCTGACAATTACGCTCTAGGAGATTAGCTCTTTACGATGAATCTCGCGTTATTACTCTCCCGTCTTTATGGACGGGACTTTTCAATAGTTGGCGGGATCGAAATTTTTTTATTACCATTATGAATTTTCCCGGCTGAATGACGAATTTTCCTACGCTTCCCAAGGACGATTACGGTCTAGGAGATTAGCTCTTTACGATAAATCTGGCGTTATTACTTTCTTTATCGGCGGGATTTTTGAACTGCGCGATCGAATTTTTTTGTATGACGACGGCCGTCCCTTTTGCGTCAAAGGAAATGAGGGTTTGTTGCGGTTTTAAAATTAACGGGAGGTTTCTCTGCCTCTCCATTATACATGTCCGTTGCGGGAAATTCAAAGTAAATTTAAATGCCGTCGTCGAGAATGACCTGCAGATTGCAATTTAGCAAATGCTTCGACCTATATTAATATATTCTATCTGAAGAATTCAGAGAAGTAAGTTAAATGTGTATGTTCAGGTTCGAATGCTTCGGAAAGAGCTCTCAGAACTTCAGATCGCGGTGGAAAAGTTGTGTTGTGAATTTTTCAAATGTAGTAGATTCAAATATTCTAAATGCCTAAAGTATACCTAAAATATTCCGCTGTCGAGATGAAGGATTTATCAACGTTAAGTGATAAAATGATGTACTTCGAACAATTATCAATATCGATGCCGGGTTATTCATGATGAACGTATTTTGCCTCTAATGATAAAAATATATTTATAATTTGATTTTTTTGTTGTACAAAAACTTAACACGAATGTTTCTGAAGAACAAACAGTCACGATTTTTTAAATTTTAAAATTTAAATTCCTTAAAATTAAATTTAGGGGGTATAGGCATTTGTAGAACGTTTCAAGAAAGATTTTAAGCTTAAATATCCGTTATTCGCTCTGTAAATTTCGACTCAAAGGGTTGACTTTTATTTTGGGGAAATATTTATTCCAGGATATTTTTTCTTATTCCTCATATCTCTATGTGAGGGTTTGTCTCAAATTGGGAGCAAGATTACAATTACAATTACCTCAAGAAGTTAAGTTGTCAGCAGCACTCTAGTGAAAGTCATTCATACGGTATGACATCAGAAAAAACCGGAAAGAAATACTATTGAAAAGTAATCCGACATTCCCTTCTAATTTATTCGTAAGAGAATATACATGTAAAAATGACCTCTTCTCAGGATAGAAATTGTTTATTGTAGTAATTTAAATGAGGAAGCAATTTTTAGATTTAGCAACCCGCATTGGAAGGAAAAGATTTTATACTTTTAAAATACTCCATTTACTAAACTCAATGCATATACGATTATGACTTTCAGCTCCTTTGCTCATCCCACTCTCTCCTATGGATTCTTCACATTTACAAGCAGTTAAGATAAGAGTAATAGAGCGTGGAGATAATCTGATGGCAGCACTCAAGGCAGCACTCCGTTTATCTATGCAAATCTATGAAACTCTATATTAGACTAACTTTTCAGCTGTAAAAAACTCTAGAGTGTTTGATACTTCTGAAAATAATGTTTAGATGCCACAGCATTATTACATGAATTATGGTTTCAATGAAGAATTGAGAAGTAATTGTAATATCACATATCAACTACTGCCTCATATGTTGACTTAAAACAATCGTAATTGTTATTATCGTCAGTCTCAATCATGTGATTAAATTTTACTTTTACAATTTGATATTGAAATTAATTTTAAATAAATCGTATCATGTGGAAGCACACCTTCACGTGGAGTTTATAAAATACAATAACAAAAAATACTAACATTCCTGAGATACTTATGATAAGTCTATGTGACATATATATCAAATATGTTTATCTTTGTTCGGAAAATGAAAGATCTGAGTTCGAGTCCTTGTCATGTCGATATTGCTTACTTCTGTTTTTCATTATGTTTTAACTAGCAACTTGTACTTGTAAAATTGCTAACATATCCCGATTATTTGCTGAGCACTCGACTTGCGTATTTTAGACGTTGATTTATTAAGTTCCAAGTATTGTATAAAATAAATGCTGGAATATATTTTCGAGCTGATTCGGCGTAAGAAGTAGCTAATTTTCAACTCATTTTTGCCAACTTCGGCGTCCAACGTGGCGTAACAAGTTTTCGAACCTATCTCCTCATAATGGGGGACCACAAGGTTGGCAAAGGAAGGCTTTGCGAAAATCGCGGCGAATTAGCGAACGAACGCGACCCCCCGTCCTTATATTTATGGATTATTCCGGATTATTTTCCCGACGCCGTTTTATTTTATTCACAGCCTCCGTTCCATTATTCTTTACCGCACACCTTTTTGAACGTGGCTAGGAAGAGCGAGGGAGGGAGAAGCTAAAAAAAAATTGCCAACTTATTTTTGCGGAGTCCGACGGACTGGCATGCGACGTACGGTTTTTTTCCCCGGCGTCGCACTCGCCGATGCAAGGCCGGACAAAGCTGCTGCATATTAAAACTGTTCCATCGGCCTGATTGGAAAAGAGACGTAGGAAACGCTTTGACATCCGTTCATTAACATGCAAAACCATTCGAAAAGTGAATGGAACTCACTTGAAGCGGGGCGACCGAACGGGCGACTTTATTTCCAGGGCGAAATTATGAGTGAAAAGGTCTCATCTTATATTTTAAGCCGCTGCGGGGATGAAAAAATGATAAATGGAAAAACCGAGGATAAACAAGAGGAAGCGTTTTCGATCCCTAGCTTACATTCGGCGAGATGTAAGTGATTTTAGCTGTGAAACAAAGGTTATTTGTCGTATTGATAACGATTGGAAAGCTATCGCGAGTTACTGATTTTTTCATGTACTCATCGTCTAACAGAAATAATTAAACGTGTGAGATAAAATTACGAACTTAGAAGTATCATTATGAAGGATGTATCGGGCGTGAATTGGGGTAGTTTACGCTATAATTTCTTGAAGAATGTATAGCATTATTTTTCATTATTCTTTTGATGCAGTATAGAGAAAAATGTACCTTTCGTCTTTTTGTCTCAGTCTTGTTTTTGCTGTATGATATGAAAGATACTGAGGTACCAGTGATGCGGAATGATGATTGGGCAATCCCGGACTTGCCGTTCTTTTTAGTTCTAATCCTTATACCGTGAAAACGGCTATCGAAGCGTTATCAAAACCTCCGACCATATGATGACATGTTATATAGTATTATTATGCACATACTTTATATGTACCAACATTTTTAACATAATAATTAGTGTCCTAAAGACTGATGTTTCTGAATCCAGTCCTGGCTAATGAATAGCTTCCTTCTTAGTAAATTAGGTTATCTACTTTCGCCGATGAAGTGTTGATTGTGAGATTAGATTCTTGAACTACGAGTATGTTCGCGTTTTAAAGGAATTATTATTGGGTAATTATTGTTTTTGTTGTTTTTATTGTTATTAGTTTTATTATTATTATCGTTATTTTTATGGCTATTGTTATTATCATTATGATTTTCATCATTGCTATCATATTTCTGAAAATTTTAAAACCGTTTTGATAAAATATTCCGTGGAATTTCTATTTTTATTTTCCATCCTTAATATAATCGATATTTATATTTTTCACCCTCAATCTAACCTATTCAATGCTCGATTATTTTAGACTTTGTTCATATTCGTAGGATAAGAAAGAGGAATAGAGAAACGGATGCGAAGGGAGAGGAGTGAGAAGGGTGGAATATGGGAGATATAGTGTAGGCATGGGAATTATAACTGGCGTTTGGCCGCATCGTTTGAACGGAAGGAGTGCGTTATTCACATATCCCCCAAGACCTCCTCCTCCTCCTTTTATACGCTCCCAGTCAATACATTGTAAGGGGGCACATCTCCCGCGGGAGGGGAGGGTTTTTATATATTTTTTTCGGGCGGGAATAGGCCATCCCTTGCGGGGGATGGCCATGTGACCCGCTCTCAGTAATTCATTTCTCAACCGGACGGCGGTCAATTATTCAAAAAATTGCCTCCTATCCCTTTTTTATGTCATACGCCCACCGCGAGAAATGTCTCTTCTCGGTTTCCTCCCCACCCCACGCCTATCCAGTTTCTCTCAATTACACTCCCTTTTATTTCTTGGGATGCACCCTAACCATTGAACCGCACCCGTCCACGCCCACACTTCCCTTCTCCCTTACAAAAAAGACGCTGTTAAACGAGAATGATTATATCGGTGTAATGTGACTAAAAGGAGAGCACTTGATTTTTATCTGTAATCTTCAAACAAGCTCAGGAAATCATGAGATCGATCCGTGAGATACTTACTTCACTAAGTGAAATTCATTGCATTTTGCGCAGCATTGAGGAAGATTTTTTCTATTCGTATAGCGAACGAGATGTTAGAAAGACTTTCAACCGTCCAAAAAGGAGAGTAGATTGACTTCAATTGACTTGAAAGTTTAATCTTTGGGAAACTTTAGTGCTAGTTTTCTAATAACCTGATCATAATCCTAATCTTTTTTGGCCTTAAGAGAACAAATCGTCTCTGATAAGCTCTGAATGTCTTTCCTATGGGTCATACCAGACAGTTTTCAATTGGGAATCGTTATAAATACACTCCATACTAAACTTTCTTTATTGTTCGTTATATTTTTTCAAGAAATGATAAGATTAAATAAAAAAGATTTTGTCTTTGCTAACATCAACTTAGTAATCTATTGGTAAATTTCTTTGCATTAAAATTTGAAAGAGATATACGTTTACTTAAATTTCAAGCATTGTCAACAGTGTGTACATTTTGAGAGGGAAATATTGTTTTGAACGTAAGAAATATTGGCTTAGTTTGGCACAAGTTAATCAAATTTCTAATTTTAGTGATGGCTCTGCTCATAATTTAGTCGCAGTCTGATTTCCTCTGATACATATAGCAGCTAATTTGTACCGTAGTTAGCCAACTATACATTCAATTCGGTCTTTTTCTCAAACTTTAATATACGTATACTTAATTTTACTTATTTCGTTACTTGTTATTGAAAAATGTTTTAAATTATATAATGGGTAATTTAGCACAATGTAAATAAAAATTAATTCTTCATTTTCCTAATCATTTAAAAACATTTTTCGTTTCCCCAATTTATTTCACATTCTTTCTTTTGTAATTGCATATCTCCTTGTTTGTAAATAAGTAATACTACTCAAGAGCAAAAATTAGGCCAATTCATGAAGATCTTGGTAAATCATGTAAATAAAATTGAAAGTTTCCGAAAGAAGTAACTATGGTAATAATAATACACCCCTTACAGCGAACTTTATCCTTTAAATAATACTATATCATTTTGCTCCATTTGTACAGGGTGGTTATAATTAAACTGACCCAATTCATAGCCCTCTCTCTCCTGGCCGGATGTGAATAAAAATTGGCATATGAGTTACGTATACCATGGGGAAGTGGTTTATATAAGAAATAATTTTGTCAACTTTTGGCCAACATTGGAAATTCTGGCTTCTTGAATAGGATAAAAACAAACCATTCAGCTATATTTATGAATAGCGTTTATTTTCCTTTGAAAACGCTCTAATACATTTCGAATTCATAGTTTATGTTAATAGGGCATATATTAAGAAGCTTCTGTGATGAATTTAAATTGAATGATTGGATTTTTGTTCTTCTTAAGGTATCATAATATTCGTGGTGATAGGAAGTTGAAATAATTTTTCTTGCAAAAACCCTTTCCTTATGGTTTATATAACGCATACATCAATATTCATCAATATCCGAGAAGCAAGGCGGTATCTAAATGAGTCCATACAGGGTCAGTAACCGCTCTATATCTTACGCACATAAAAAGCGGAGAAATAACAAGATTTCAGGGTAACAAGAACTCGTGGAGAATAGGAGTAGTTATTAGCGGTGTGAAACGAGAAACGCAAAGAATCGTCTTCTATCCAGAAGTGTCTCCATTTCACTCCCTTTCGATTGGAGGCCGCATCTGTGGCTCAGTCGCACTACGTTCGCACCAAACCATTTCCCCCGTTAAATAACCAATGCCCTCCACCCACACGCTCTCCCATGCAGATACGTAACAATCACTCGGCGTGGGCGAGGGCTATGGGATTTGAGAGGGTGGCAGAGGAGGTTTCTCTTCGATTGGAAGGTTTTTCGGAAGAAGAAGGAAAGTGACGCTGGAAAATAGTGGATAAACTATAATCCTGGATATGGATGCCATCGATCTGGACTTGATCTTCGGTGTATTGAGTTAAAGGGGGGAATTACGTAGGAACGTTGCAAGTTTCAACGCTGAAATGATGTAGTATTCGAGATGTGATATTTTTATAGCGTGATTACATTCTTAAGCTGGCTTATTTTATTGCTAGCTTTGTCACACAAAGCTATTTTTTTAGAGCGTGAGGTTGAAAATATATATCTTTCAGCTAAAGCTGTGTATTTTCCTCGGGTATTCAAACAAAAAGAAGATAACTAAGGTGCAGAAGATTTTTAATTTGGCTCGTAAAAGTTGCTCTTTTTGGTTTAGGTTTTGAATGATAGAATTACTGCCAATTAATGATTAATAACGTCTAAAATGGAAGTGACCATAAACACTAAAAATTACAACAAAGAATAATTTATATTGTATTTCTAATTATTTGTTGTTACGATGGACTTAACATTATCAAGGTCGCATGAATTAAATTTATTATCACTGAAAAATAGTGAATATTTTAAACTGGTTCTCATGAGAAATATTGCCAGATAACTGCCTAGTAAATTAATTTTTATAGTAACTAAAGTGCAAGAGAATTTCGAGAAATGTTAAAGATTGATACTAATATCTCAATCAATTCGAATCATTTCTACTCATTCAGTCTTTAATCTTAAGGACTTCTTTAAGGAAATTCTTCTTTAACTCCGGATAATCCTCACTTTTAAATATTTAGAAAGTTTTTGCTTTTGCGAGATAAAAGCGATCTGCTAAAGTAGCTTTCATAACGATTTGTATACTTTCGGTAATTTTAGGAATTAACTAAATGTAAGACCCCATTTTTCAGATTCACATTTCTAGTTATCCCTTCTATTTAGAAAAATTTACTTACGTCTTCCAAGAAATTTTATTTATGAATTTCACAATATTTTATATTGGTAGTATGCGGAATTTTAGTTAAAATGGTTTTAGAGTGATGAGTTTGTCCGGAAGTTTACAATGTGCAAATTTATGTTTGTTTAAAACGTAGTATGCTTACTCTGTGTTTCCCAGGATCAAAGAATTCCTCTTGCAATGTTGGATTCTAAGAGCCGCTCTAAAAGTAGGAATCATAAGCATGCCTTTTATGATATTTCAGAGAATCACAGTGAAATAACGTAATTCTTTCTCTTTTCCAACATTAATTATTAATTACATTAAATCAGAAAGAATGTGCTTATTTTCTTATTAACACTCCTTAAAATGAGATCTGAAATAACTACATAGTATTCCTCTTTCGTAATTTTAATTACGGAAACAGTTTTGGCCCCCCAATTATGTCTCGGGCAGTTATCAACTTTGTCAAGAAAACTCGTTTGAAATGTCCTTTCCTTTAAAATGAAGAGCTTTGCCGCCGAGTTGCTGTCTATCGAGACCAATTTTTAGTCTCGCATTGGACATCTCAGAACTTCTGAACTTTCTCTCTTTCAGTAATTTTCCAACTCCGTGCCTCTTTCCTTTCCTTGTCATCCACTTTTATTCCTGCCGTCCGCCGATTCTCCAAATGAATTTCTTCTGCTTTCTTTCCCTTTTCTCCTTCCAGATGCTGAAATGTTTGCAGGAACTCTTGTAGCTTTCGTTGGCTCGTTATGTTAGCCATGCGTGTTTTATTTATTCATTCTGTGTTTTATTAATTACTTAAATTTAATAAGATTGATTTGGATAAAAATTGCGAACTTTATGCTACGAGTATTCGTTTCAGTTATTTTATTAAATGAAAAAGAAGCCTTTCACTGTATAGCGTCGCGAATCACTGTAAGTTTTTACAGCAAATACAATTGACTCGATTCAAAAGATTTAACTAATCTACAAGTAGCTTGTGGTACATGTGCTTGATGTTAAAGAAAGATGCAAAACAGAAAAGAGGAATATCCAGGTTCGAATCCAGGCTACGGTTTTTACGGTTCGTACTTTAAAGGTTTTCGAGAAAATTTTTGAAATACTATAATTGAAAATATTTATTATTCGCTCAATTAGCAAATCGGCTGTATTTTTACATTTTATGCTATACTTTTCTTATCACTTTGGTTTCCATCTAGATCTCCTTAGAATGAAAAAGGGGCAGAGATTTTTCTTATAAGCATTGGAAGAAATCGTAAGACTTTTTCTACTCCAACGATTAAATGAATAAATGATCAATATGTAATTCTAACGTTCACATTTTGTTCTTAAGAAATGATAACGTGTCCATATTATTACACTATATATATGGCGCGCTAAATATGGCAATAATATGGATTTTAAGTATAACTGACGTTACTTCAAAATTCGAAGATATTTTAGATTCATCCAAGGTTTATTTCTAGCGATATCTAGCATATCTTAACATTAACTAACCCAAAACATACGGAAATTTATGATCTAATAGATTGAGTTACCGTTATTGCTGCAATTTCTTTCAAATATTTCGTTAATTGAAAAGTAATTATGGAAATAAAACTTACGAAATTTCGAACCGAATAATTTTTCGTCACTTCTCTCACCTGCAGATGTACGGAAATTTTTTTCTCACTCATTATATAGCGTAAAAATTTCCGGCGCATGCGGTTTTAACGAGTTTATACCTTGCTAATTCTGCCACGTCTTCGTTAAACAGTATTTTTGCTAATTTTCTCTATGTAACAAATAATTTCAAACCTGAGTGTGAAATTATTCACGGCCATAGTGATTCAAATTCGGAACTCGTAATGTGATTTGCAGCTTAAACGTTATTGTGATTTTTGCCAAGTAAAGGAGATTTCTCTTCGTTCAGTACGGAATACATTATAATACAAAAATTTCAGATCTGACCAGTCGTGATATTTGGCCACAACATTTATCTCCATTCATTTTGAAGTATAACTTCAAATAATTTAATTATGCACAAGAATTTGAGAGATATTGAATGATTCAAAGGACAAATTGCTGAAAGTTTTTTTACGTTTCAATTTTTTAGTTATTATTTTTTAACATAAGCTCAAATTAATATCTTACGCATTTTCCTTCTCTTTACAGGTAAGCTCGAACTTTCATCACATTTGATTTTCCTTGGATAATCGACCGGTTTTGGTGAGTTTTGCATTAAGAAATTTGAAATTATCATTCTAATAATATTTGCACGTAGAGAAATGTCCAAAGATTGTTATGCGAGATTATTTATTCATAACATAGCATATTCATAAGTAAATCAAACGATGATTCAATGTGGGAATAAACGGAATGACGGGAAAGATTTTTTTGGATTTAAACTTTAAGATGTATCTTTGGTTATGGCGCTTTATTATTTTGAGTGTTACGTTCCAGCGATATTGAAAGTGCTATAATAATTAATTTAATTAAGTATATTATTCTATAATATTTTCATTAATGACTAAACATTATAGTAAAATATTTTTGGTGACTGAAGTAAAATCTCATGCGATATAGCCATTATCTTAATATTTAGCCATGCGAATATTGATTTCTTATCTTATTCTTAATAGTGATTGCCTATTCCGGTGTCTCTATAATATATTATATACTCTACAAACCTCAGCTTCTCACCTCCAGATTAGTTCGCGTGCCGCTGTTTAAATTCTTGATATCTTGCCCCTGTAATTTTAACGAACAACTTCTCTCTGTATTTTCCCTTCGAGATCACGGATAGCCCAGTGGGTTGCGCGTTCGTCTTTGATGAACGGGTTCGGTTCTCGGTGAGGAAACAATAGGTGCGAAAAGAACGTAGCACTTTTGGCTGCGAGAGTATCTTCCGCTTTATTAAGCTTGCATCCAAGTATTGCAATCAATGTCCTCTCGGTATTTTACCTAGCCATTTCCTGCGTCTTTGCTTTTAATCCTTGAGCTCTAAGGAATTTAGATCGATCGAAATTTCAGTCCTTTATTATTGAATGTATTTCTGCAGTCAGTTGTAGCATTGTGTAAATACTCACACGGTATCTTGCACGGATCTCATTTTACGGTTCATTCTCATTGTGTCTCATTTTTTTGTTGATTATTGATAATATTTTCAATACTTATGGTGATAACTAAACAAATTATGTAAAGTTCTAGATTATTAAACAGAGATTAACTCTTTAATTCTCAGTTCACGGCAGGTTTAGCTTTGAATTCAGAAGCCTGAAATACCTAAATTACGGATCAGGATTTTTTATTATGTATATGTATTTACTTTTGAGAATATTAATGGATAAATTCCATTATATTTAAAGTAGCCTATAATCTTTAAGAATCCATTAAAATAAATTAATTCCTCGCAGCATCGGGAAGCAACGCTTTCTTGTATTTCTTCGCTATAATTATTGGCTTACGCCTTACCGTGTCACTGGATTTAATGACTCTGAGATTGCTGCATGTATTTATCACCGTTTCATTATCTGTATCAATCAGACATTTCTCATTAAGGTGGAGAAACGTTGATATTATATGAATCTCTGGCTTGAAAAGGCTCTATCTATCCACCACTAGTCATAACTTTCCCATATCGACCCATTCCCGTCGACTCAAGCTATTACGGAATGAGCCGTTGAAGCAGAAAGTGGCTTCTCTAATTGATGCAATGCGTGCCGTTTTTCCTAGCAGATTATCTCCTTCGGAAATACACGATCACGAACGCTCTGTACGCGCTCGGACTTTACGAGGGCAACCGGCATCAATCTCACGCTATTTCAACTTTTCTCCATCAAGTATAGCTTCTTACTCCATCGCTTCCTTCTTAATTGCCTCTTAATAAGTTCCACTTTTAGAAGATTTCCAGCGAACGCGGCGGAGTTTTATTGGGTTGTCAATGTTTGTTTTGTCCTTGCGCGTGAGTTCTCGACGTGATGTATAAGGAAAACGCTGAGTTCGTACCTGACGTGAATCAATTCACAGTCAGGGTAAGTTGCGCTTGTGACAGCGTAAGATTGAGATGTAATGGAAATGTTTTATCGCTACTGCGTCGCACTTTGAAGCCCACTTTTCATTCTCTTGTGGGCGATAAAAAGTTTGAAGGAATGGTTCGTGATACTGTGGTTTCTTAAAGGATCGTTCTCAATTAGTGCTGAAAAGCTAATCGCTAAAGAGGCAATTACTTTATTTTACCTACTATTTTTTGATTCCCCTTTCACTACCATTTATTCTTATATTTGATTTGATTTCTTTTAATTTGTCAATTTTCAGACATAAATATTCGTTAATTAAGATTATTACTGTCGAAAATGTGATCAGTACAAATTAACCATGCGTTTATTTCCTGATAACTTTATCTCAAGAAGACGAAAAATGCCCAAGGTTGGGAGGCATTTCAAAGATATTTAATAGTAGAAAATATGTGTTTGAAGGTAAGGAAAAGATGAAAAATAACTTAGAACGGAAAGGCTTGCACTTGCAAAGGTGAAATCCTAAGGAAATACGGATACGATAACAGTCTAACAGGACTGAAACCCGGATCTTCAACTTGCCGGGTGGCTGGCCCTTAACTACAACTTTTTCCAAAACATCGAATCTAAATGTTTTAGCAGATTGAGTTAATTGTAAAAAACAGCCGAGCAAGTAGAAGATCTAGGCTCGAGTCTCGTTCCTATCAGATTCCCTTTTGTCCACTTTTCTTTGAGATTTGGAGATATAAATTCAACATTATTGCATGTATGACTAGACATGTATCATTTTTTAATTAGAGAACTCTATCATTTATTAGATAGGAGATCAAAGTAAGAATGAAGCACCATCTTCCCATTACCAAATATTGCTTTAGACATCATCATAATCATCATCACTATCACTAACCTTAACTAATTAACAAACTAACACTAACTAATTAAAAAATTAAAATTAGATTGATAAATACAAATAGGTCGGAGTTTTAAGCATTCTGTAGATACATAAAAAATTTTCCCACATTTTAGCAGTTGGTCGGGGTATTTTCCCGCAAAAGGGGCTTTGTCTATATCAACCATAGGATTTTTTTCTTAATTCTATTAACTTATGTAAATTGTTATACATACATACATGAGATGCTAGATTAAAATGGGCCTAAATGGGCCTATGTTCGCCGAATTCGTCTATCCTGATTCTAATGAAGTCAAATAAGTGCTACATTACTTCCTGGTGTATCGTTTATTGTATACATATTCAAAAATGTATTCACATGATCTTGAGATCTCCAGAATCGATTTAATCGGTGTGTGCACCGTGGCATTTCCGTTGCAAGCCGTGTATTTTTCGTCGCAGTGACGTCGTGGTTCGAAAGTCGCGGAGTCGGGCGATCGGATCAAAGAGGTGGGGCTATGGGAAGGCACAGGAAGCGACCGGCGGAAAAAGTAACGAGTTTATAGGAGAGATCAAGGGATAAAAAGGAATGGATTTTCATAAGGAACACCTTTGTTTCTTTACGGCCCCCTTCCATCTTTATATCTCCCATTTCTCCGCATCGACCTTTAACACTTGTTTATTTCCCCGTTTCTGCTTTTTTGGCCGCTTTATTTTCCATTTCCTTTTCCCTCTCCTATGTTTTTGTCGCTTCTGTTTCCATCTGTGTAAGATTTTCTTTTAATTATTTTCTTCTGAATTGCGTTTTACGAATAGAATGAAAGATCCCATGCGATATTTCAGTTAGCGGGAATATATATACTACTACACATAATTGATTGAAATTGTATACTAATCTGATGATGTTGGTGCGACCTCGAGCACGATTACATATATTTTATGTACTGGGTTTATATATATGACTGTTGGAAATCTAAGAATTATTGTAAACAGAATAGAATACACATCATAGATATTAAACATATTTCATAAGGAAGGGTAAAAAGTTAACATAATGTTATTTACAAGCAAAATTTTGATGTTATAGTTACATAATCGATATTTTCCGTATATATCCAGTAAATTAGTGCAAGAGACTCAACTACTGCAACTATTCTGCACCTCAATCCATGGAGAACAAATAATGTCTTATTAGCTCGGAGTTCTGCAGTTGTTCTTACTTCTCAGGTATGATTCATTTCTGTATCGTTTAATATATTCCAGAGATGATAAACTTTTATTCTCTGATACTTTAATAACTCAATTAATTAACTCAATAAATATAACTCTCAATAAATAACTTTTCCGTTTATGACATCAGATAACTTTTGTCTTAACTTTCTTATTCTTTCACCTTGCCTCATACCTTCATTTTACTCTAGCAATCCATTATGTCTCAATATTTGATCATGTCATTTCCTCTGCCTACGTATTATTTCTCTAACTAAACATCTCTCCTTTTTCCAACAACTGCAGCACTTCCTCGTTCCCTCTTTTATCAATCCAATTTGCGTATCCTTAATCTAAATATCTCTCATAATATATTAAGATTTCAACAAAAATTCTCCTTACATCACAACTTAATAAATTAATAACGATTAATACAAGAGTTAATAAACTCTTCTAGTCGGTTATGTTTACTTTTAATGTTAATTTATCCTGGAAACCGCTTTCATAATCTGTGTAAAAATGTTAATTTTCATTTGGGTGCTTTTCATCTTCCGCAATCCATGCATCTCCATGTATCTTCTTTATCTCCACGTTGTCTCCTCTCCAGATATTCCCCATCCTTCTTCCTCCCATCTGTATCCCGATCTCTTTTACACCCACTTGCCCTTTTATCTTCCACGCATAACCTCTCCACTGTTTCTCTCTCTCTTCCCGTGCTTCCTCCTTCACATCCTCCCACACCGCCTCCTTCATCTTCCGCTGGACCAATTCCCAAGTCCCTCCTAACATTTTTCCATCGCTTCCACCCGTTTCCTGTCTTTTGACTGTTCCACCTGCACGCTTATAGCCTCCAGGAATACCTCCACGCACTTGTGCAGCATTATTTCAGTCCTCCCGCATATCATAAGCATCTTCACATGTTTTATTGACTCAATGGTGGAAATCCCTCCGCCCTTATCGTTTAATGTATTTTTTCGTCATTCAGTTCATAGGCGTGTCACACTTCCAGTTTAATTAGGAGGGCTTGACCAAGTGGATATATGGCCATCGAGGAGCTGAATTTAATTGTTTTAGCGTTTTATTTTTCGCTGCTGGTGAGCAAGTTTCCATAGAGGAATTCGCAAAAACACTTGTAACAGGTGCATTAGAGAGGGAAGATTTCAAAGAGGTTTTACCAGAGGCGCATAAACCTGTATTTAGGATGAATTATTGTTGGATTTCTTACCTTATTTCGAAACTTTAATCTTTGATTTTATCGTCGTAAACAGGTGCATTAGGAAGGAAGAATCCAGGAATTCTGTTCTGCAAGTTCTCTGATGTTTTTATAGATTGAAGGTTGCGGATTACTTTCCTCTGTAATGCCAATCTCTGTACTCTATCACTGCTTGGAATAGCCAAGATTTAACATAGGGATGAAGTAATAATGAATATCGTAGCTGTAATTATTCGTTTGAAAATTCGTTAACTCAGTCGTATTTTAGGCTTTTATGAAAGCAGTGAAAGATTTTTCAAAAGTTTATTTACGCTTACTTGGATTCAGCCCAGTAACAGTTATTGCTTGGAGGAATTGAAATTGAGTAGTCTCAATCGTATATAATAGAATTAGAATTTTGAATAAGAGATTTGTATAGAACACATTCCCATTTTCTTAGAAACTTTTGTTAGAGCAATTTGTTGGCTCTCAGGCTTCCCTTTTTTTATTCATAAATGCAAAAATAACGAGCAGATTTTTATTTAGCTGTCTTAAGAATCATATTTCATTTATACACGTAATTATATAATGGCAAACGATTTTGGATATAATAAAATGTTAAGCCAAAGTCCACCTGTATATAACATTCAATATGTTTTTCAAATTCGTAAAGACTTCCTCAAATTACGCTACCATAAAGAAGAAGCAAGCGAAAGAAGTAATAAACCCCTCTTTTGCCTTAGATATTAAGACATATTTACTGGAAAGACTGAGGAGCAACTGGAAAGCGAAGCTTTTATTTTACTTTTTTCGAAGAGATTTTCTTGGTTATGATCGTAATTCATCTGTGAAATAGCTTATTGTTGAGCAATTCCTTGTTATTGTAAGAAATTCAGCTATGTAATTGCTTGTTTGCTGATTTTTAATTAAGATATCTCCGAATTTTCATGTTGGCAGTGGTATATTACATAGGAATTGAATTATTGAAACATTATGCATGAAAAAGAGAGAAAATATCTACCTTTGGAAATGATTCTCGAGGAAATAAAAGGATGCTTATGAAAAAAGTTGTTTCTCGACTGCAGCTGTGATTATTTCGACGACATAGCTGTTTTAGAGCTTATTATCGTTTTATCCGTAATCAGAACATAATAAAATTATAATATTATTTCTGTATAGGTTTCGAAAACGGAATATGGCTTACTAGCTTCTCAACTATCGTCATCACCGGCACAACTATGATGAAATATAACATTGTTTAAATCTATTACTTATCGGTAGATTTTTATGTAAAAAAATCAAATCTGCTCAATATCATTCGGAGAAATTGTTTTATGGTGTTCGTGGGTTTTGTAAATTCTTTTTTATTTATTATTTATTTTCGGGCATTATAGCACTTTAAATTGTAAATTAATGTAACTGCTGTTGTAATTTAGTTATTGGAAGGGGTTTTCAAATAGTAATGCTCTATATTTATTAGAAATTTTTAATGTGTCACTGTGGGTATAAATTGACGTCGCCTCCTGTGCTAGTGGCTGCATCAGCATTGTGTATAATAATAATCATCATATTTTGTAGCCCTGCTTCTTTGCCACGCTCATTGGTATGCGTTCCTCCCGCTAGAAGTACCTCCCTCGCCCCATTCCTTCCCAAGTAAACCATCGGAATTTCCCCCCTCGTTACACCATCCTCTCCAAACCCATTGCCCACCTACGCCCCCACATTTCATCCCTCTCTTCCGCTTCCTCTCTCTCGTGTTTCATCTTTTGGCCGCCTCTCTCAAATGAGAGAAAGAACATGCACTCTTCCTTGGAAGGATTCTTCTCGGACCAAGTTTTGCTATCATTCTCTAAATTTAATTCGCTTCCTGTTTCATTTCGGAACCTCTTTTGAGTGCACCTCCCGAATTTCCGTTTGAAGGCTCTCCCGGTTGTCCTTTTGATGAGAATGACTGAATGTAAGCACTGAGGGAAGCATCTGGTTTTATTTAGTTTCTCGAATATTCTACCATCATTGAACGTTTCACTTTTTCGAACTTAAAATTATTATGAAACATTATATCGATATACTAAAATATATTATTATTAAAAACTATCATTATACGATATAACTTATTAAAATGTATCATTATATATAATCAACGAAAATTATTAACTTAGAAGGATACGATTCATAATTAAATCCAGCTTTAGAAAGCTTTTGAAAGAGGTAAGTGTAATGAATTTCGATGTTATACACTCCGCAATGTTGAATCTCGTAACTCTATAAGAATCACATCTATGGTTTTCGAAAATATCAGTACTTATTAATTCATCAATGAAAAAGTAATTCTTGATTTCATCGCCATATTAGCTTTCAACTCCAATACCATAATTTGTGAGCGTGCTTTCCCATTGATTTCCCCTTTATCTCCGAAATCTACATAAATCTGTATAATCCCGAATGAGAATAAAGTTCGAACGCCAGAATCTTATGAGAGCACATATACATGTACTTTGATCTCGTATTCGAAAGATCCAAATTCATACTTTAGGATATAAGTATGTATATAAGTTCGTTTTCCAAGATTTTTAAACTTTAGCTCATCTACTGTCCTGAAGACATTTTTTTAGTTTGTTGTCGTGGGAAAGTACATGTATAGAAACGTTACCGTTAAACCTCGCGTCAAATATTTTCTTTTAGATTCTCACACAATTAGTAAGTTTTTTTAAACTGCAATTTTAAAAATTATTCCATAGGGTTGTTGCATTATATAAAAAGAGAGAAAATAAATGTAAGCTACTCGTATGACAAAAATATTGGGGCCTTCTCAATAATTTTTAGGTCCTGAAAATATGCGAAGAAACCTGTCTTAGAGCAACCTAAGAGTATACCTTTACCCTAGACACGCTTATAACTCCTGCTAGTGCTTTGTTTTCCACGGAATAAGTAAGCCATCTCATGTCCATAACTGCACTTAAAATACACGTTGAATTCCTTCGGTGGCTTTTACGATGGGATCCACTCTGCATCTCCTTTTCTGGCCTTTTTCCCCATTCTCCATTAGTGCCACGCCGTCTCCTCACAAACCCCTTCTTTCCTCTCTCATTTAATTAATTTGACGAGTTTTCATCTTCCTGTCCTTCCGAGAGTAATAGGAAAAAAGGTTGAAAAGTTGGGTTGGCCAGGTGTTCTTCTTGGCGCGCTGCACCCACGCTCGTAACTTATCACAGTGACCCTTTCGGGTGCTTCCGATTTGCGAAAAGAAAAAGCGCCACCCGTATTCTTTCGTGTTTCTCCCGAATGAAATTGAAGCAGCTACGAGAGGGTCTTTAAAAATAATACTTTGTAATCGAAATGCCCACGTGTTAGGCGTAAACGAAGATGGCTGTCATGTGAAGGTTCAAAGGAAAAAAGTCGCCTAATTGCGCCGTAAAGTGTTGTTGAAGATTGTGCTGTTTGAAGGGGGTCGTAATTTTTTTAATGAAATGAGACTTCATTAATTTAGTAATTGAAGAAGCGGTCTATTAGCTCCACATTGGTTCGCTTCCCAGAATAGCTTTGCTTCGCAATACATTATGGGCATAAGAAGAAATTTCCGCATCTGCAAGAGCTTTGGTTAGAGAATTCTGATTCATGCATAACATAAGTCAATTTGCCCAGATATTAGTGATTTTGCGGAAATATTGCTAATTTTTTGAGGAAAATGGGTTCCAAATGAGGCCGACAAGACTGGGGCTTGAACCCGGATCTTCCACACCAATAATATTTTATATTGACATATAAGTCTTTGCAAATTGAAATTTTTTTATAATGTGCTTCTAAAAATTTTTTTAGGTTAACAGTATTTAAGCTGTAGTTGATATATCTTTTGCCTCAATGAATTTAAACTTTGTTCTGTTATTATTTATTCTCTTATTATTTATTTGCGATATGCATATACTAAATGCCGTAAAACAAATAAAAAAGGTTAAAATCATCTATATACGATCGGTGAAGTCAACGAGCTAATGAAATTCTGCTCTAAATATAAATGTGTCAAAGTTTGAAGTTGTTTAGTGGTGGTTTCTAACCATAATTTTGATTGAGACATTGAATTATTTTACCGTAACATTAATGTAGTTATTATTACTAAGAGAAGCATAAAAGATGAGGAGCATCTTAAAATTTTCCAAAGAAATACGGACAAACCCAGTTTGATAAAAGACCCGAATTCAAATACCTATCTCTTCAAATTTTTTTTCTCATCCGTTTTTCTTATTTCAGCCCCAGTAAAGGATATGCATAATAAAAGAGGCTTTTAATGTGATACACTGCCCTTTATATACATTGTTTTAATGGATCATTAAAGAGTAAAATTATGTATTATAACTATTTAATGTATCCTGAAAAGTACGTTCGCTGCGCATTAATGAAAGTATCATTTACAAATAATACATCTCTGGCGACACTTAAACCCACGATCAGGCACGCCCCCTACCGCTTTCGAGCCATTAGACCATCTCAATAATTTATTTTTACTTTGGAAAGCGCGTCTCCAGGTGGCGTCCGAAAAATCCATGGAACGCGATCACGTATCGTGCGGTAAATAAAAAGAAATCCTGGGGCTATAAAGATAAAAAAAAAGTTTCCCCTCTTTTTTGGGTAGGGGTGATTATTCGGCCACGATGTACGCGAGTAAAGAGCGGGTGGGCACATTTTTCTCTCTCTCTCTCCATGAATATTCCTCAAAGTGAAAAGTGGAGAGGTAAGGGATGTCACGCTTCGATTGGGCGGCTGGAATAAAGATGGGGAGGAGAATGGAGAGAGGGGTCCCTTATATAAAGCATCAGAGTTCCCCTCCAAATGGGATGAGCCCTGCGTGTATTTTGTGGTTTCCAATTCTAGGGTTGCCAACTCTCCAGGATTGGGGCTGGATTTCTCTACTTCCCCACGGTTAAGTTTGTCCCGAGTAAGGATTATACAGGGTTATGATTATTTCTATTAATTTGTTTACTTTTATTAATATTTATAATAATATTATTACTATCACTCTGGTGGAGAGGATGGATCAGAATGGATTCTCTTTCTCCAAACCTTTACAATACAATATTACATGAAAATATACCGAATCAATTTCAAACTATCAACTACAATTAACTTACATTTAGAGATGACATTGATATTTAAATCACTGTTACATTATATTATATTTCTTTTTTAGGTTAACACTCTCAATCTGGGATAAGGGAAGATAATTATTATATCTAACTGATTCGTTTACTTATGCCGATATACTTAGTTCATATTGTTATGTCAGCCGTGGATCCTTGTCGTTCGTTATTGAAATTCTTATTTCAGTCTATACTATTATTTTTCTCTAATAAGGAATTGATTCTCAGGTATATCATCGCAAGTTACCTATTCAAAAATATATCATTAACTTCCCATCCCTAAGGAGACAGAGAATCTTGATTACAAGAACCATCCTGCGATATTCCAAATTGCGATGGAGCAATAAAAATATATTATTTGATTTCAACTTTTATGAAATGTATTAAGGGGAAAAAATTGAAGCCAAAGTTTGAGAAATCAATTAAAATATAAATTTCAAGTTGATAATAATTAATTTTGCAAAATTGCTCAAATAAGAAACACGAGTTTTAATTTATGTCAAATAAAGGAAACAATTCTTGCACTGTGAGTGACTGCAATCTGTATATTGTCTGTTCTTCAGTGGGAATGCGCTGCCAAAAGCTGGTTTGAATTTTCCGGACACACTTCCTCCACACACATCGTCAACCTTAGTTTTTCTTTAGTCAATTTAGGTTAAAATCGTTCCGAAGGCATTGTTTCTGTAGAATATTCCGCAAACCTCTTTTCGGGTAGGGAAGGGGTGTGTACGCTGTAAAAAGATTACTTTAGAGATATTTAAACAAAATTACTAATTTAACTTGCTATATTTGTATCTATTTAACATATTGAAAGCCATCTAAAATCAAAATGGCACAAGAAATGAGGATTTTGAAACACGAATAAGATTATTCTTATGAAAACTGATAGAACCATCGAGTGATAATTAAGAAATGTGCCGTCCTATAGCTTAATTGGATATAGCAACCGGATAGAGGAACATCCCGAGTTCCATTCCCGATCCCGTCCGACTTTTTCAAGTCCGGTTTTACATGAGATTTATCCTGAGTGCACGCCCTAATGCGCGAAGATACCCGAACACTTTTCCTTGTATATTCGATAATATTTACCTAATGGATTTCACTCTAAATTTCTCGGCGTGTAAGAAAATTGTCTTTTCTATAAAAAAGGCTTGAATTGATCGGAAATTTTATTTTTTACGTTCGATTTACAGTTCCATTATTATATTTTTTGAAAGAAACCACCCTTTCCTTCATGCCATTTAGTTATAAATTTGCAGAAGTCAGTTTCGGCAAGTGTTTGATGAAGCAAGACATACAAAAGTTAATGTCAAGGAAAAATTAATAATATCCATTTTCCAAAAACTTTTACTTGGTATTATACTTAATGTAACCTTTGGTTATGAAGGCGTGGATAGCAAAGTAAAGGTAAAATTTCCTACCGAAATCGAACTTCGATCTTTTATTAGAATCTCTAAAGATATTATATTTAAATATGTTGGTGAATCGCAGTATGCCTTCTAATGAATTATTTGGTGCACAATGTATTCAAGGAATGAATTATATGTACATTTATATTTTATTTAATCTCTTCGTTGAGTCCATTGCTGCATACGCCGTCCATATCTTACCTTTTCCCTTGAATCTAAGTCATGTATATTCTCCCTTTTTACTCTAAGATTACTAATACAGGAAGTAGAAATCCCGCGGATTCGTTTTGCTCCTAAGTTGGCAGCGCTATCCCCAAAGCCAGAGGATTCCCACGCCCGGAGGCTAAGAATGCAGAATGGATGGCATCCACCCCTTTGCTCTTATAAATAAAGGAGGGTGGGTATCCCCCTTTCTGCTAGGTGAGAGACAGCCCTACCCTCGGCCCAAAAAACATCGCTTGGCCGGAGAGAAATGAGTACGGTGTCCCGTAAAAATAACTTCCCGAAGAGGGTTTAGGGAATAAGCAAAATAAAATAAAATCGATACGGTCTGGGAAAGGAACGCGTAAAGTTTTTATCCTCCTCCCTCCGAATGGAGCATCTGCAGAGGGATAATAACAGTAATTCCTCCCTCAGGTATAGGAAAACTTTCCCCTTCCATCCGAAGCACTTCTTCATCCTATTGGATCCCTTTCTCTATCTTGCGCTCAAATAAAAAACAAGTCCTCCTTGGTATTCTCGAGCCATTGCCAAGGGTGGGAAATGGATGGCGCCATTTTCGGATCGCTAGATTTCTGAAATTTCGTAAATTTAAGTTGCTGTATTTTTTTCCGGAGTGCCGTTAAGCCGTGGGTTGGCGCACTTGATGCCGGATGAAGGGAAATGTTAGCGCAGTAGAGGAAGTAGGAATGCCGCTGTGAACTTCAATTCTGTTTGGCTCTATACAATACTATTGCCGATTTCCCATTGCGATATTTTATTTCCAGACCAACTAGGACGGCTATTCCTAGATTTTTAGTCTTGAAGAGAGCGAATACTTGTGCTTTATTGCGATTTACGATGGTCACACTTTTTTACAGCTTACAACTATCCAAGATGAAGTATTTATTTGGAGCATTCGTAATGGTTATTGTAAATGATTTTTTATCAAATTGTGCAAATAATTTTTTACGCGACTTTCTTAACAATTTATGTTATAATTTTTCGCATATTTATATTTCCCACTGTAGATATATTAAGGACAGAGCAGTGGATGGGTTATTTTCACTTATAATTATTCATGACTTAGTATTTTTAAGTTTTTTTTTTGTTTTATAAAGCTGTTGTTTGAATATGTTTGCATTACTGAGTTCCTATGTTCTGACATAATGCCAAATTACCTGCGAGTACATTACTTTTAATAATAATAAGAATTAATAATCTGTAATATTAAGAATTATTCATCTGCTTATTTCCATATCATTTTATGCTTAAAATGTCAGGAAAAGAAATTTCATTGCGATCCGTATTTCCTATTTTTTTTTACTTTAGTTTTTAAGAGAGATATTTTTCGAAAATCAGTTATAGTTTGTAGTTACTGAAAACTAGAAGCTTCATTTGTGTCATCAAAATATTTTCGCTCGAAATACTGTCGCGAAATCAGATTAGAGATACCCAGGAAGGTTTACCATCGGCAGTAAAGGTTGAAATGTATGCATCATTCGATAGGATTTGGCGAATCATGGCTATAGACGAATGAATCGTATCGTACGAATGTTTCATTTCCACTTTATTGTGGTGTCATGGAATTATTAATTTGGTACTTGATTCTGAATGTCCTCTTCATTTAAAATTTCATCGATACAATTTCCTTTTGATTTCACCATAAGTATTCATTAAGAATTTTACCACATCGCCCAGATAGCTGATATTAAGGGGAGCACTCATTTTATGAGGAGGCATGTTTATGTACGATTCAGTATTTTAAAACGCGATGAAGGCTGGGGAATAGGACGAATAGCATGCGGAATTACTACTCTTGCTACGATTCTTGCTTGCCCTTGCTTCTCTGTTTATACTTTCAATCCTATCTCCGGAATTCAATTCCATATAAACCGATAATCTTGCTTTTATTCCCTATTTCTGTCGAATTTATATTCAATGTAAGTCAGACCTCATACTTACCTTACGGTAGTTACGTCTGTGGGAGTATAATATCATACAATAATCACCGTACTGTATGTATTTATCTATCCGAACTCCCGTACGTGGGAAAAATATTGATTTCACGCACTTCCGGACGAGATAGAAGTATGAAATTTAATTATTCATAAGAGGAACAGTGACCAAACATATATAGATATTTTTCTACCAATAGTATCTTTGGATCGACTCTGGAGGACTAGAAAACTCTCGTATAAGAATTACTTGTAAAGTTCATTTTGATCTTTTGCAGCAATTTTTTTCAGAATTATATTAGAAGTAATGGTTGTACGATAACGAAATAATTCTCAAAAGAAGGGAAATTGAATAAACATTCCTTTTTTGCGGTGAATTACTGCTTTGGAGAATTGCTAGAATTTTGATAAAACAGACGCAAATATATTGAGATCTTGCCGTTTTACATAACCAGCCCCTTTGACGATCAATGCGACTGCTGAATTCGAGCTTATGCATTCTTGGAATATATACATAGAAAAATCTATGTTACATAGGTCGAAATGATATCCTGAGTAAAGGGAAATGTATGCTAAAGCAAGTTCGTTCTATGATTAACTTTTTAAAGTCTGTTAATGAAATACAGTGCGCGCATCTACCTAAAGAGGAGATATGTAGATATATGGATAATTAAATAAGATAAAATTACCCCATTAATTAATTTAATAAGTAGGGGGGATTGCTTTGTTGAAATAAGCCGTGGTAACGCGTGATTTATGAAAAAATGAGTCGAAATGAGAACTAAAGTAAATATTAAATACATTTAAGAGCGCGAATATACGAAAATTACAAAATTTTTATGAATACCAATACATCCATGCAATTGTGCGTCATTAAAATAAACAATTATGTAACGAAGTAAAGAATTAAAACAAGTTAGCTATGGAAACTACTTAGCTTCTTATCAAACCTTAACCTTTTTTTGGAAAAAAAATTTGTCTTAAACAGGATTCGAACCAATTCGCTACTTTTTATATAAAGGGGAACATTTCCTGAGTTATAATGTCCTAAATTTCATTCAGTATGAAATTTTCCAAATACTAATATTATAACTTTCTTTTATTCCACTCTCTTTGAATTGATCTTCGATGTAAACGCTTAACTGTAAGAACATGATAGCTTCCGATGCAGCGAATTCTTAGCTAAGAATAATAACATGAAACATGACTTCCAGACATTTCCTTTCCTTTGTAATTCCAATCTTGTTAAATATCTTATTCAGTGGGAACAAATACGCTTGTATACATCTTTTTATCGTCGTTAGTGAGGAATTGGTAAAACATCTCTATATGTTCATAACAATGATTTTCACGGTTAAATGAAAATTTTAAGATCATCGAGAACTCAATTCTCAAGTACGGAGTACGGAGATGCTTCTCTTTTGGTTTGATTACTTTAATTATTTTTATCATTTTGGTTTAGATTGATTATTTAGGAAGCCAATTGTAATTTTAGTCACTAATCTTGTATTCGTTATGTCATTTATGCTGCAAAATACGCCAATTTCATATAAAATAAGTTCATTAAATTTATAACTTATAAACTGGGTCTCTAAAATCTTTACATCTATCTATTATTGATACTATCCCAGGTTTGAAAGCAAGAGAGGCACGTTTCACCAGGCACTATGCACTAATCCTTGAGTATGAAATCACAACATCATTATATTCATATCATCGCTGCTAAGGTCCTTTTAAACGAAAGACGTAACGGATTATCATATCTTTTATTATCACCTAATATAATAGATCTGTAAGAGATAAGCGTTTAGGCCAAACTGATACGCGATAACTTTAAGTGTTACTTGTGCTTGAAAAATCTCGCCAGAAGATATTTAAGATTTTAGAGACAACTCAACAGACAATCTTGTAACACTGCGGAAAGTAAACAATTGTTAATTATATTTGCCAGAGAATGATATTTGAAGCTTGACTTGAGTAGAGAATTTCCTCTAGCAAGATAAAGTTCTTCATAATACGAGTGGCAGAAACACTTTCTAAAAAAAGGAGATAAGTGGTATTGTGTAAGAGATAATAATCTAACCGGTAGGCGGTATATCCATTTAAAGATTATCAATTTTCTATGATCAGACAATGTCTCTTTTTGTTAATATTCTATCTTAAACATATAAATTGTCAAATCTACTGAAATTTTCCAATTATTTTTCTGTCTCCAATATGTGGCCCCGAAGGGGTAAGCGTGGTAGCCTAATAATGCTAAGCTTCCGGATTCAAATCCCACGTTGTATATGTTTGAGTGACTAAACTTAAGGGTTGTATCCCTATATTAAAATTCGCCTAATAATCTCGAGATTATTGATATTAGTATCAAATTTCATGTATTTCCCACTTAAAAGCTCTGACTGCCGATCAGAACACCTTAGTTAGATTAGATGGACACCTTGGTCATGGAATTCAGATCCGAGTGGGACTTCCACCTGGCTTCGTGTGTGGTATTTTAAAAGAATCAGGAAAAAAGAGAAGTTAGATATTTGGGAAAATTCTCGCAACATAAGATTGAGGGAGGAAAAAAAACACGCTGCGGGAAAAAATGCAGAGCCTGAGGTTGAAAAAAACCACGGATACAGAAAAAATAGAAAGCTAGTGGAACAAGCCGAAAAATATTTAAAATTTAAAATTCAAAGTAATACGGCAGATTCAAAACTTGTATTTAAGGAAGAATGATTACATACACTATGGTACATGTTATAACTCTCGCATTAATTATTATTAATCCGAATACTATGGATGCTAACTTTCGAAGAAAACATTAACGGGAGTTTAGTAGCTTAAACCTCGCATCAGAGACCAAATTTGGCAGTGCCCACACCATTTCAAGACCTAATCCGAAAGTTACTTAGAAAAACAATATAAAACTATATATTTTGGAGGGACCTTCTACCTGATACGTGCTATAGATGTGTGTAATTGTACTTCCTGCGCGATATATTTTAGGTTTCCTGATAATATTTCTTGGCTATCGCATTAACATCGGGGACCCTCCGTACAGCACCCTAGGATACATCTGCGATTGTAACCCTTCTCTTCTAAAAAAGGAGTACGATTCTAGTTCTCCATCATTTCTACGGCCTTTCCCAATTCCTACCATTTCTGATACGTCCATTATGATTTCCCATTCTTTCGAAATTCGAAAAATCGAGAGAAATAATCTCCTCTCCACCGTTTCCCATTGCTTTATCACCCCTTTTTCTCCCCACCCATCAGCCCCTTGTTGAATGATGTGTGGCGGCTTGTGGGTGGAAGGATATTGTGACTGGAAGCGGAAGGAAGGGATTGGGAGAAAAAAGCTTTCTGCGTGAGGTGGGGTTTCCTGAAGGGATCGTCCATAACTCGAGCAGACTTCCAAGAGGGAGAGGGAAGGGCCCCTAGCGGCGAGAAAGCAAAACACTCCTGGAGTGCTTTTTTTCCCTTTTGCGCCCCATTCTATAGTGGTGCTGTTTGGACGTCGCTCTTTGGAGAGAGAGAAAGGGAAGGAGGAGCTCGGAAGATAATGAGCAAGGAGGAGAATTAAAACGAGGCGTTTTTTTCCGTCGGAAAAATGTGCGGGTTTGTTGCTTTAATATAAAGGGACTGAAAAATATGGGAACCATTACCCCTCGGAATGTGGATTAGATGGATATTGATCGTAGTAATGTCGGGACCACACCCCCTTTCCCAGAAGAAGGTCAAACCGAATAACTCGAAATGGTGGGAATCGATGGAGATTCCTTGAGCGTCCTAGGGTTGTGCTGAACATAGCGATTACATTCTAAAGAGAAGATAATGGAAACCGGCTATTAATGAATAAGGTGATCGAATACTCTCCGATAGCTGATAGTCGGCTAAAGTCGGAACAGTTTTAGGGAATGGGAACGGAAGTTCCGATTACCAACCTCCTCCAAATGTGCGTTTCGATAGCTAGTGCAGATTCACCCTCTAAGGATGATAGAATAGCTATCCAAATACTCATTGAGCTATTCCTATCAGAAGGTTGATAATCCGTAGCTTTCGTTTCTATCTCTTGGAATTATTCTGACATTTCCCGAAGTCTTCGGCAATCGAAGAGTTTTTCGAATTTCCTATTATATATTCGAGGTATTTGCGGCAGTTTTTCTAGGAATAATATTTCAAAGAAGTTTATAGCTATTCACGAACGGCTGTGGTTATCCTAGTTCCGATCTGTTTCGAATGATCAGGACGCTCTTATTTACAAGGAATATCAGGAATTCTTCCTCGCCACTCTAAGTAAATAATGCTCGTCCGATTGGGAAAGGAAGTCTCTCTCTCGGTATGTGGAACCGAAAAACTAAAACAACAAAAAAAATTTCGTATTAAATGGCTTTGCATTATTTTGGACGTTTGAATAAGTTTCCTTTTGTTTTTAAATGGACTGAAGTTTTAGGCTTTATTTTTGGGAAATCCTTTGTATTTCATGAAGGAAATGAGGAATGGAAATATAACCTAAATAAGCTGGAAGGAGAGTAATTTGGCTTCGAATCAATTATCGCTCCATAGTTTATATGCCATTTCAAGTTAAAAAACTGATCTGCAAAAGGTTTTATCTATTCCATGATCATTCGATATATTATACGTTAGAGGCATTTTCACTGAAATTTCCTGTAAAATATCCAATTTCTGTCTCGTATTCCTTCTTCCAAATCTCTTTTTGGCTGCCCCATGATCATCAAGAATATAATAGAAAAATTAGATGTTGATATAGTGCTTAATGCCATAAAAGCATTCCACATCAGATTTCGATCATTCTCTCTTCCCTTTTATTTATTTAATTCATCAAATTATAATGCTTTGTTACTGGAGGGCAACTATTGAAAATATATACTCAATTAAGCTCCCGCAGTAATTTGAGTTGCCAATTCAATCATTGAAGTCACCATTACTTATGACCATCGTCAGTATGCTATTACACTCAGTCTCTGTAGACCCTTTCCATTATCATCGCAATAACGAGGTAACTTCATCAAGTTGCGATAGTTCCCATCGCCTACATTATCTACCGTCTTTAGCTGAACACACGCTTAGTGCTTCCAGTCCGTGACATTGTCGCAAGGCTCAAAAGAGCTAAAGAGTGGGGCACATTCACAAAATGAACGGCGTACGTGGACCCAGAGAGAAGAAAGGAGAACAAAATGGAGAAAGAGGAGCGTATAAGGCGTGGGAGGGCCATTTGTGAATCGCAGAATAACGGTCACAAAGGATGGCAGGGGCTCATTACGCCGGAGAGGTCAGAGGAGATGCTTTGAAGCTCCCTTTCAATTCCTCCCCTGCCGGCCACTGCTTTCCAATTTTTCCAACAACTCTTATCTTCAAAACTGTATGTATCACCTCTTCACCTCTTCCTCTGCAAATAAGGGCGGTCCTCTCTTTTTTTCAGGGGCATTTCAACTCTTTCCCGAGTCTTCTCCAGCGAAAATTTTACTCAGATTTCCAACTTTTCGTGTGGTGAGATTTCTCGGCGAGGTCCTTTTTTCACGGAGGCCATCCCTATTCTGTCTTTTTGGGATGCCATTCTCTTTGCATACACCAGATTCTCTCGGAATGTATATTCTTCACCGGTGCCGACTTCTAAAGCCCGTTTTCCACCCCTTATGTTTTATTTCGCCGGGCAAGATCCTCGTTGATTTGGATCAAGGTAATTTTATTCTTTGTCCCGTGACTAATTGTAATGAGATTACCTGTGATTTGCCGGTAGATCTTTTGATTATATACAGGGCCGCCTTTAGGAGAGGCAACCGAATTAGGGTGGACCAATCAATTCAGTCTGTAACTGAGCATCGGATTGTTAAGGAAAAGATGTAAACTAAAAATAAAAGAAACTTCATTGCATACTACAATAGCGAAGTACAGCAAATATTGCACCAAATAAAGTTTTAATTAGCATAATTATAGAGATGCACCAATAGCATGTTACTTGAAATGAATAAAATTACTTTTGTTGGTAAAGTAGCCTTATCAAAGAAAGGCCCTTATCAATTTTGTTAACCTGAATTAAGAGTATACGCCAACAAAATCAGGATAAGCGGTCTCAGGTTTTGCTTATTTACCTTCCGCTACTGTTTATCACCATTCATTTGAGGTTATGCTATTTCTATCTCAGGTTATGTGGAAGCAGTGAGTAATCGTACTTAATTTTGGCGAAATCCCATAAAATAATAAAATATTGATGATAGAATTTTTACACCTCAGCATAACAAAATACATATTATAAAACAATTGAAGGAATACGAGGGTGGTTTTGTTTATAAAAATAAATTTGAAAAGATTCCGACCCCAGATTTTTCACAAATCTTCAGAAATTTTCGGAAAACATGTCGGGAAATGGCGAAATGTCGGAAACTTTTCAGACCACCCATGTATAGATATCCCATTAGTGAACATCACTTGTGTTAGGTTTTTTGAATCTTTAAACTACTTATTACTACTAAAATAATAAGTAGATACTGACACTGAAAGTGAAATTAAACTATGACCATGTGTCAGTACAATAGCAAAAAATAGTTGATGCTTTCAGACGATATTTGGTGGAACATTACCATAATCAATATGAAAGAAACAATTTGTCTTCGTCCACAAATTTGTGGACGAAGACAAATTGTTTCTTTCATATTGAATAGCAAAAAAACTACGCAAGAAGATAGATTTGCAAATAAATACATTGAGTTAATTCGTAGCATCTTTTTTTAGCAAAAACCCGACTACGAATCTTTTGTTCCTATAGAAAATCTCAATTCGTTTTAATGAGTGGTGATGCACAAAGGAAAACAGAGTTAATTTTTTAAATTACATGTAGGTATGATTGCCTAAAAAGTTCCAAATTTGGTTTTAGGAGCTTTATAAGCCCTCAACTGATGGTTTATCCAAATCACCTTTACTATTATAAAACAATCTAAGAACCTCGTGTACAAGTATGCTCTCTATTAGGTGCTCTTAACACAACTCTAATAAACTTCTTTTGAGCAATTATTAGTATTATATAGTATTTTATCGTATAGTCAGCATCATATTCGCGTGCTATTCTACTATTTCGCATTCTCTTTTCCCATTCTTAATCTTTTAACAGTCTCTTTCCTTCTTCCTTCTTCCTCACCCAACATCCCATTCATTCTTCCTCTCCATCATTCAGCATCCTCTCGAATCCCCTTCCACCCGTCAAGAATATTAACCTGCCTCTTCTCCCTCCATTTATTTTCCTCCTTCTCCACTCCTTTCCCTTCAGTTTGATAAAAAGACGCCATCTATTCAACTGGAAGAATCACAAGAATTGGGCGGCCGCATTATTTTTTCGTTTCCTTCGCTCCATTATCCAGAACCCAATACAAAAGCCCGCGCTCTTTTCCTCTCCAAATAACTATTTATGCGCTCCGTATTACTATATTTCGCATAATACTCCTAATGGGAATCGTATATACATTCGTCCCCGCCGTTTAATTTTCCAGTTTTATTCCTCTGGGCGTCGGTTATTTGTTTTTGGGTCTACTTTTCGACGGCAATTACTTATAACGGAAGTACAGTTTTAGTTTTTTAAGAGGAGATGATTCATATTAGACGATATATTAGGGTAAAAAGGTAATTTGCTATTGCTTTTCTTACTGGTATAGTAATACCAGAAATAGCCCACGTAAGTACAGCTCCTTATCCTGTAAACCATTACAAAATCAATAACTTTTTACAATATTCAGAAAGGTGGAACTAATATGAATGGCATTACTTCTACGTCAACAACTTTCATATTACCTTACGCATAAACAGTACCGGAACAAGAGTGAAATAAAAGATATGATTTTCTTTATCCTCCTCGTGATAACAATTGAAAATAGTAAGTTCATAAAATTTATGGAACCACGGGCAACAAAATAACTAACGTGATATAAAAAGCCAATAAAACTGTATAATATTTAATTAACGCATGTGGTGACCATTGTTTGATCTCTGATTTCTCTTATCAAATTCTCTTCAACTTCTCTGTACGCGTCCTTTCACTTCTTACCTTTATCTACCTCATTTCCACCTCTCCATCTTCCATAGATCTATTTTCATCCGCTTACTTCACACTTTAAAAAATTCTTCATATACACTTTCCATTGACCTTTTTTCACCTAGTTCGTCTTTCATTTCTATCATAAATTATACTCATAGCTCGTTTTTTTTTTAATTCCCCTCGCTGGTATTGTTTTTTTAAATCTTTTGTTTCCTTTATGTTTGGATATATTATATCCAATGTTATTTTATCCAGTTAAGTTACCAATAATAGCTGTTGTTGTATCTGATAATAAATTAGTGAACGTAAGTTCTGTCTTGTCATCTATAGTAGTTCAGAAGCAGATGAAAACTAGAGATGTGCACAATATCTTCCCCCAACTTCTTCTGTATAATCCAGTGTATTCTCCACAGCCTCACATCGGAGATAAAAAAGACCGCACTTTGGAATAGAACTCTTAACTCCTTTCATTCTCTCCATATCGCATCCCCGCTTTTTCGTCAGAAATACACGTCGTCCGGCGTCTGTGCGATTCGATCCTGGCACAACAAAACGCGCCTTCCAATCACAATCCATCCTCCCTCCATCGCCGAGTGTCGCACTGCGGAGCAGAGAAAGACAAACCCCTTTTGCCGCCACCGCATCTTCACAAGACATTCCTCCCCCAAAAGACCACAAACTCTCTTCTTTCTACTCTGATGCTTGCGCAACCATTTCCTACTTAACTCCTGTTTATGGCTCTCAAGTAACTCCTGCTCTCTTTTCTTCTAAATCTTAATCAAGTGTTTAATATATTTTGTGAATTGTCTCTCATTTATGTATCTTCTGAATCTTCAGAATCTGCCAGTAGGTCGTGCTCATACCTGGAAAGTGGGATATCCCATTCATAATAATTAAAACTTTATTTATTAATTGAAAGTAAATATAAGGCATACAGTGTCACAACCCTGGATTAGATATTTTTGACATTAGATACTTGTCTTTTATCATTTTGCTTTACCTTACTCTTAGATTTGCTTCACTCTATAAAGAGGTAGCGTTTACGATTGGGTCCATGGCTGGATCACTATATGTGATAATTAAACTGAATTACGGAGAAGTTTTCGGTGATTATTATACGATGTAGGTTTTTGAGTAATTGTTAGAGCTATGCTTCAGAACATTTTGATGTAGTTTTGGTTGGTTCGTTGTGTGACTGAATTTAGTATTGTAACTGGTCATATATTTACAAGTTGACTTCATTGCGAGTATGAATTAATCAATCTTGCCCCTTGCGTTGAGCTCAAATTGTAAGTTTCTGACATTGTGATCTCTGATAAATTGTGGTTTTCTCAGTTTCTATCATAAATAGTTAAAATAATTATATCAAGCGTATGTCTGGTTGTGATGTTCTTCTAAAGATACAGTGATTGCTTGTCTAATGTGACTCTCTGAAAATGAATTTTTCGCATAACAAAAATGTTTTAAGTTAATTTTTGGACTCGTAGATTGAATGTTTTGATGTATGCGTGGGCGTAAGCTCATAACCAAAAAGAATGAAACTTGACCAAAATATATGGGATGCTTCTCATCTCAATATGTATAGCACTATCTTTTCCCGATGGATTTTCTTTTCTATGGCAGCTTTATTTACTTCTAAAGCTACATAAATATCCCGCAAATTACTTTTTGTCAGGAGAGATCACCAATTACGTATAATTTACTCTTAGAATTTTAATATAATTTTCTCGATCCAAAGAATAGAGAAATGGAATACCTCTGCAGGGGAAACTTCACACCGAAATCACTTTCTTTGGCTGATTGAATGTGATTCCTCACTGGACCTCAAGACGTAAAATACATATGACAAACTCTAAGAAAACCACAATTTATACAACAAAATAAAATAAATTATAAAATATTTAGCATTCAGGTTAAGCTTTCGTCATTCTAGAATTCTTGAGCATAAGCGAAGTAACGGACATCCGCAAATCATTTGCTTTGCGAATCTGTATTCGTCAGCCGAGTCCTATAAACACCGAAAACAATCATCGTTAGCTCCAAATCTGTTTAGATGAAAAACTCGCTTTGTCGATGCGTCAGAGTGTGTGTTAATCTAATGAAAAGGCAGAGTAGAATAGAGAATTTGAAGCTATAAATAGTGGACGGAATATGATGAAGATCTCCGTTCCAGAAAACGCGATTAGAGTCGAAGGAAAAAAAACTTGTGGATGAGAAAGAATCGGAGCAAATATCCATGCTTTCGAGAAGAGAAAAAAAGGTCGTCCGGATGAGAATGTTTCCTTCCTCCATTCCGCTGATTAGAAACTTGATGGCGCTCCCAAGAAGGTTACGATAGCGAAAGAAGTGGCACAGTCCATTAAGAATGGAAAGGTGGCGAGGGTTGGGTGGCCCTCAAAGGACGACTGTTTATTCCTTGTTTTTCCAAATGGGACTATTTTTCCCGAGAGTGGACGCGGCTTTCTGAAAAGGATAAGGCGGGCGGACATAAACCCCTCCTAAGTGTGTCGGTGAAAGTTTATGCGGTCCCCTTATAAAAGGGTTTAGGAAGGTATTAAAAAACGCGCGTCCGTTTATACGTTGTCTTTTTAATATAAACACGGAGATCGATGATAAACGGCTTCTCGCCTCCACACCGGTTCGGGTACTTTTTGCCGTTCTTTACGCGGGCGCATTGTGATGGGCCTTTTTTCTCCTTTTACGAGGACGGGATTTTTCAAACGACTACTTTTGACGTTCGATCGGTAATTTCCTCGATACGTCGGGAGTTTTTCACTTAACAGTCTGCTTGGAAAGCGAGGGATTTGTGTTGTAATTGTCAATGACTGGCAGTCGCCTTAAGGCATGAGGAGATTCAGCCGCGGAAATTGAATGGAAATCGTATCTTATTTTGTTCCGATTTAAGATTTTGTAACGCCTGTCGCTCGTGGTGGTGCAGATGTCGCCTCTCTCGAATGAAATGTTTAAGGCTAATGCTTGAAAGTGTAATTGATTTATTTACTTATGAAGTGGAACGCTGCAAGTCAGTTAGCGGTCTTTGGGTCAGGGATAGGGTTCCTTTTTTCACCATGAGAAGTCATCAGGTTGAGTTGCGTTGACTACGTAAAAATAGTTTTGGCACCGAAGTTTCGAATGAGAAAGCGAAATTGGTTGCTGAATAAGCTTATCGATAACATTTTTCAGTACATTTCCGTTTAGCGTTATTAGCCTGAGAGACTTAAAAGCGGTTGAGTTTGAGGCATAATTTAAACATCTGAGTTTGACCAACGAAGTGTAGAAAAAAATAAAAATAAGTTTTCAACGCAGTTTGATAATGATCGGAAGGTTTCAAAATCGCCGTGGCCGTATCAAAACATAAACATACGCCTTTTAACATAGAAAAGCATCTCTGAAATAGATCGTTGCATACTTAACGCACGAGTTAATAGAGATTTTGCTGGAATTATATCAAACGGTGCACAGCTTATTAGAAATGAATAGTGAAAGATGTTGAGTATTACGCTTATAAACAATTATTGAGGATATTTTAAAGGCGTAAGTAGTTATTTTCCAAAAGTACTCTATAATTTGATTTATCTGTAAGGTAAGTAACAAAGTATCGGATCAGAAGCGACGGTAATTTCTGACTGGAAATAAATATTACCGAAAACTCTGCAGATGCTAAAGTAAGAGACGAGTGGCAAGGGATATTACTTCCCCAATGAAGTCACTGTCGTATGAGCCTATGTAATTTGGCTGGAGAAATTAATTTTCATCTCTAGGAAAACGAGCTATAATCACGAGAGAACTTTAATTCTCAAAATGACTCTATTGGTTGAGTAGTCATTAAGACATCCCTTACTCGGAATTCGAAGCTTCCGCTTCAATCTTCCTCATCTTTAGCACTAATCATCGGAATCCAAATCAATCTTTCTCCTCGCTTTCACCTCGTCCCGTTGTTAAAACACTCATTCAAAGCTCTTCTTAAACGTCTTGTCTGATCTGATTCGATCGAAACAGTTACAGGTGAGCTTCATACCGAGAAAGCCCCTTTGGTAATGCGTAGGCTGGCAGAAAAGTGGGTTACGTGCGAGCGTAATTAAAGCGCACGAAGCTAATTGGCGATGAAAAACAAGCGGGTACAGGATGTCGATCAAACGGAGGTATAAAAACAAGACTGATGGTTCCAGGGTGAGATCGTTCGTAGATAACTCTCATCTTAGACGGCAGAGAAAACATAGGATGGATGTGCGGGAGATTTCTTGTTGTGACTGCATTTTTGCGCCGTTTTGAGTGATTTCATTATGCCTCTGAGGGAATTGAAAGTTAAGTATCGGAAATTATTCGAAGGTCAGGAAAGGGTTATTCTGTACAGCATTTCATTGATGAAGCAGGAAACTTCGTATCTAATTCATGATTCATTCTCCGTAGTTAAATTTCTCGGTGAAGAAACCGTTGCGTCAGAATTACTCGTGTATATAAATGGAAAAATAAATTCAAATTGTCGAGCGTTACTTTGTAGAAAGCCATTATAATGATGGAGAATGTTGTATTTTTTACTGTGTCTAAAGATGTTCTTTCGGTAGGGAAACTAATAGCAAATAAATAACTCAAACTTGAGTGCACAATCCGAAAAATCTGCAGTATAGCAAGTGAAAAACTCTGTATCATATAGCATATTGTCGGTAGATATGATGAAAAGGTAATAGAGCAATTTTATGTATCCTTGTTCAGGCCCTATCTAGAATATGCGGCAAGTATATGGTATCCAGCAGATGAAACGGGTACCCATGAACTCGAGTTAACATTGTATCAAAATCGCCATTTCGTTTGGTATTATTTTAATGTTCCATAATTCTGATATGATGCAGTATTCATCACTGCAGCGGAATTAATTTAATATTCCGCGGCATAATATGATTAAAGTATTACTCCACCTTAAATTTAACTTACTATTAAAACTATCATAAAAAGAAAAATAAGGCTTCGTGTTTCTTTGCATTTAAAATAGGTACTCTGACATCATGAGTGCATCTTCTCTAAATATAAAATGATATTTTATCATCCTTCCAGGAAAAACATCCGCCCATCTATAATCGCTTCTCAGAATACTATATATGTATTGTGACCAAAGAAGTCTCAATTGGTATTGCGGCGTTTATACCAAAAGTTCATGATTGCAAAAGAAGCACTATAAGGGACTTAGCGCTGAATTGGTTTCCATATGATGATTTTATAAATTCCCATTGAATCGGCCTTTCTTATCAGTTCGTTTAAAGGCAAAATGTCCCCCTTCCCCTTAAATTGCCCTCATTCTGGCGAAAAGGTAGGCAGACAATGTGGGTGAAAAGACATTCGCTAGAGAACGGCATCTCTTGATGCGCTTACGTACCCATTAAAGGGAAGGCGCGTGCCTTTAGACCTGACCGAGTAAAACGTTGAAAATCTTTCTTTTCTTCTCATTTTCCCTCGAAGCTGCGCCATCAAAGTGGGGGTCAAAGAAGTGGAAGGAGGTCTCGATCATGTTCTTTCTTTTCATTTTCCGCTATTCGTCTTCATTGGGTAGAATTTTCAGCTTCCTACTGCTCACAAATATAATAATGAGAAAGGCTTCGCTCGTATTTTAAAAACCAGCATCTCCACCAATTTAACATCTCATGAGAAAAGACTCAGCTATATTAGCCTATATTCTTCAGTATTTTAAACAGTTTATAATGAATTTTAGGATATTTCTCTAGCAATGATTGTCACTGGTTCTAATTAAGTTTGAAATTGAGACAGATAACAGGTAATCGTTAATTATGTCATCATTATCGTCATATAAAACTGTGATAAAAATCTTATAGCATATTAGTTGTTTCCTACGTCAGGATCGAGAGTTTCCCGTGGATTTTTAGTCTCCTATTTTTCTCCAGTTTTCCAACACACAGGAGTACATATTTGTATCAATTTCAGGGATTCAGAAATTACCACAAGAATTTTGCATACCCATCCATCCTTACTAAAAAAGAAATAGATTGATTTTTATCGATTTCAGGGATTCAGAAATGACCAACAAAATTTTGCATACCCATCCTTCCTTACTAAGAAAAGAAATAGATCGTTTCTCTGGAGCTTGTATGAATTTTTGTAGCTGTAGATGATGCATATGCATTGACACGCAAATCGATTTGTTTAGTCGATGCGATATTTTCCGAATCACTATCCGCACTTCCTCTAATCATATTCTTTCTCTTTCCTCCTCCTTCGGAAGTAAAAAGCGTCTGAAAAAGAACTCTCCTTATAATTTCCCCACCCGCCCCTGCATACGCCTTTTTTGCCATTCTGCATTCAATGGCGACAGCTCCACAACTCCCACTTAATCCCCCCGCCACTTCCTTTCTTACTAAAGGGAAACCCTACTTTTCTTTTCTCCACCATCTTCTCTCGTTCCTCAAGAAAACGCGTGGCTTCTCAAAGTGGGAATAAAAAAAAACGAGTTAACAAATGAAAGGCGTAAAATGAAGTGTCTTCGCGCTGAAGAGGCGAAGGAAAAGAGTCCGCGCGTGTGTACGGACGTGTTTGAATGAGTGTGTGTATTCGTATGCATGTGTGAATGCACGAATGTGATCGAAGGGTAAGGAAAGGGAGGATTCAGACAGGGAATTATTCGAGGATGAATAAGTTGGAAATCAGAAAAATTTGGAATCCGTTTTGTATGCATGGTGGCAGTATAGAAAATGTTTATGTTTTTAGAGTTGTTTCAGGTTGCTTGTTTGTAAACTATTCACCCCGGAAACTGTTTTAAACCGTAACTGTTAAACCATTACCTACGAGAAGTCCAAATGAGGGAATGAAATTTACTAGGCAAGATGAGGAGTGAGGCAATGTTATACGTAAGATTAGGAATGAGGTAATTTTCAATTACTTTCCTCACCGTGCTTTGAATGAGTAACCTCTACGTAATTTCAGCACCATGACTCTACGAATAATACTTTTCATAGCTTTCAATATCAATAATAAAACGTCTTTATTTGGGCGAGATATAGACATATAGTATCTTCTAACCTTCGTCAATTAACTTTGGAAGAAAGGTATAGTATAAAAAAGGGCATAGAAGAATACTGATTTGTGGATTTCAAAATCTAAATTAGTGCTTAAGAAAAATATCCCACAACGAGGAGCGATAAAAATTTATGCCATTTTTTAGTATCATTCATACTTCAGTTGCTTATCAAAACGTACACAATTCTAATTGTGAAACAAAATTGAGGGAAGGTTAAAATTTTCTCCATACGATATCTAAAAAAAGGTGAAAAACGAAGCATTCTTTTTAATTGGTAAGTTTTCATTTGCTAAGTTTCGTCGAATAGGTATATTTTGTATTTCTATTCATAAAGAACAATATTACTCAATATTAACGTACGATAAATTAAAACAAACAAAGGTGTTCTTATCCGTTTTTATGATTTAAAGGTCCTCTATTATGAGATTTCTGAATTCAGGATTTATTTCTATGTAATAACATAATGATGATGAATAGTATATTATTTTATTGGCCTACGAGAAATGGAAAACAGAACAGTGTTCTTTCGATGTACAATCTACAGTGAAAGATTCGTTTTTAATATCTGCTGTAATCCTGATATTCAGAATTCTGTGAGTCGTGCAACCGAGAAATAACCAAATAAGTAAACGAAAGTGAAAGATTTTGTTGATACTAGAACTAAAGAGCTACTTGAAAATGGAGTGGGAGTGTGTGATAGCTCAGTTTGCTAGACCATCACTCTTCTAACGTGAAAGATACGGTTTTCGGTTCCAGTCACGCCAGACTTTACGCTTCATTTTACTTAATCCTTTAGTTTTAACATTTCCACTTATCTAAAATACCTATTCAGGATAAACTGTAAAATCTACCCACAGATTTGACCAATTGTAGAACCTGCGCCCCAAATACGAGTATATCCAATTGTATACTTTTCTCCTAGCACAATTGTTGGTTGATACCTAGTCAAATAAAAAAGTTTGCAATAAATTTATTTGAGATGGCAGCACAATATTTTTTTATATTAAAGGAATTTTCCACTCCCCAACCGAGTAACCAACCTAACGCAGCTAATTCAGAGCTCGTAGAGAGAACAGGTTCTATTGTAGAATCCGCCTGCGTTATTAGGAGATTATTAGAGATTCTACCATTAATCCATCATTCAATATTTTTCGATTCTAGCTAAACTTAGTTTTCATTCCAAAAATAAGAAATTTTTACCTTGCAAAAAGTCAGTCGATCTTAACGATAAACAAGTAAGCTAACGTTGATTATGGTGTCGACGTTAATCATCAAAAGTTCTTTCTACTCCAAACTCTATTCATTGCCTCTCCTTTAAATAAATAAACTGGCTTTATTTCAAATTCTGCTTATATCCTGGAATATATTCTAGATTTCAGTCATAGAATAGTAGATCGGGTACTCTCGGTAGAACATATATTGGAGGAGTATTAAAAGCAGAAAAGGAGGAACGGAGAGTAAGGTGAAGGTAAGTGATCTCTCAAACGAAAGAGAATGAAAGAGGAAAAACAGTGAGGAAGGGAATTTCCCTGTCCAATTAGGCAGGCTGGCCGTAGGGATTGAGGGCTGCATAAGCAGCCACACGCACACACATTCTTTCTCCGGCAGTTGCATTGCAATTCTCGCTCTCCACTCGAGTCGAAGGCGCCTTTTCGCTAAAAGGGCGGTTATGGTGAGACAAAGCCGCCGCTGAGGAGCGACACAAACCCCTTCTTTTTTCCAAATCTTATGCCTTCCTTTTTTCACCCCTTTTTGAGCGCAATGTTCCCAGAGAATGGGGTGACTTGGAGCGGCAAGAAAGCAATTGCTGCCCATTAATTATCTTTCTTTTTCTTCCCTCTTTTCCCAGCCGATCTTATTCGCAGAGACGTTAGCTTCGGAGACAGCTTTCTTTTTTTCTTCCTCGGGTACGATATTCGGGACATTTTCTCTTCAAAGTTGGGTCTTTAGTCGGAGAAACTCCGTCGCTAAAAGTTTTTGTTCTCCGAGTTTTGAGGCCCGTTTGATACCCAAGTTGTCTGGGAGTACAACGAATTTCTATTCTCGCTCACTCATGTCGAATTAATCTGCTTTTGTTTTCTTTGCCGTAATTTCTGTGACAATGGTATTCATAATTTCCGTTGTGCCTATTTTTCTGCTTCATGCGACCGTATCTCGATGAAGGGAATGGTTTTCTTTGCCTTTTGGAATTGTATGAAGGAAATCTTATCTTTTATTTGTATTTGTCTCCATCTTATTCATGGGCATGATAGTACGAAAGTTACTGGGTTTGAGTGATGCTGAACAAAGGCATTCATCTGAACCAAGGACTATAGTAGCAGACTGTATAGACAGAGTGTTCAAAGTAGTTACCACGATTCTTAAGCATTTGTGATATTCTACTTTGTATTGTAGTCTTGCTTAATAATATGTTGTTGAATGTGTTAATCATAATTTTATATTGTAAAAATATATTGTTGTAAATATTTCTTTTCTTGATTTGTTTTCCATATTTAGTTTTTATATTTTAACTTTCATTTTATTTTCGGGCGTTTGCATTGTATATTGAGCATTTAGTTTTATAATTTTTGAGCGAATTTTTTTTACCTTCTATCTCGATGGAAGTTTTCCTGTTACGGCTTGAGTCTTACCTTTCTTTGTCAATCTTAATTTGGGAGGAACTTTTTCTCACAGCTAATTTTTTCTCCAATAATATTTGTAATAAATCGAGAAAATATACGACTCTGGCTGGACGAGAAGCACACTCGGGCCTAACCTCCCCAAATACAGGGTTCACTGTATCTAATGATATATTATACAAAGTATTTGTATCATTATATGAGTACATGTATGAATGTTGTCACCTTAACGCAAGATATTGATGCAATATGTTCAACTATATTTTTAATTCGTAATTTCCATTAACTTATATCATTCTTAGCGTCTTATCATAAAAATCAATTTGGAAGTAGCTTATTGAACTGTCGCAAAAGTAATTTTTCGTTAGCCATTACTTAGTCCTGATTAATTTTTGCCAAGTTTCCTTCTCATTTCTAGCATTTTAGGGGACAGTGTTGGTACCATTTCTTTCCTTTAACAAAATAAAAGAAGTTTACCATTTAACATTAACACAAGTTGCAAAATAAAGATAAATATTCACGACCACGATGTGCTAGCTCTTGCCAAAACAACTCGATTCGTAGTATTCTTTTCGTTGTGTTTACGCATAGTAGAAGTATTGTAACTAACGCAAAATGTCGCCAATCTGTCGCTATACATTCTTAAATTGTCCCTGTAGATATTTTTATAGACTCAGCTGTTGCGGATTGGAGAAAACAACGTTGTAAACACTTCCACAACGAACATCTTTCTCAAGAAGCATATAATTCTCAAGTAGACATTCGAATATAACGGGCGCGTTTCCAAGTGGTATATGGAATTTCAAATAATAGAAAATCAGGAAGACTCCTCTAGTGCAACAGGAGATTGTCCTCGGAATTCATCATGCTTAAACTTTTTGCCTCAATTTTAATTTTTCATTGGATGTCATTTAAAATATCACAGCGGTTATTAAAGAATTTCTTCTTTCTGTTTTTACTCTATCGAAAAAAGTTCGAAATACATTTGGAATTTCATGAATGAAAAAAATGTAATTTGGTTTTATCTAATCAAGGTTGAAACTCAAGATTGTTCTTTATTTTTAAGCCAGAATAATACCAAGCACTTCCGTACAGACATCGGTCTTATGCAATACCTTGCAGCATTCATTTGCAACGAAATATTTTACTTATCGCCCTTCCTACTAGTAATTGTACATATCCCCTTCCTGTGTTATTTTTCTTGAGTCGTACCTTAAATTATTTTCATAAGGAATCCATTCCCATTGAACATTTCACTTCCTATTTTTTTCAATCTTTGCATTATTTTCCCTAATCCACACTATTTCTCTACGAATTTTAGCACATCTTCGTTTTCTCTCCAATTTTTCATTCTACACCACAAATGTAGTACAAAAATCTCCAATCCACGTTTTACATCCATACAAGTATACACTCCGTATAATGGATGACGGAGTTTCCTACTCTGTTTTTCTCCTTTTTTATCCTCCTGGCATGGAAATTTGTCCAACCGTTCTATGTATTAAACTTAGTAAACCTTTATTCTATGTAAATTGCTGAACAAGAATAGTTTGAAAGAAAAAACGATGGATGTGAATCTGTAATACTTTATTTAATCTTTAATACTGAATTTGATCTGTTATATTTAATAATTTTAAACTTCTAGATCCTGAATAGATATGAATTGCTTTGTAAATTATGACAAAAGGTTCGTTGATGGTATTATTCAAAATATGATGAATGACTATGGTGTAGCGAATATCAGTTTTATTTTATCTTTTGTGTAGTGTATAATATACATAGGTGTGCTAGCGAAAGATTCAACTGTTATTGATAATTATTTTGATGATACATGGTCAGCTTATCTATTCCCACGCTGCCTTATTATTAATTTCTAGACCATCTAGACTAGTTCATCTAGACCACATTGGTCCCGCTACCGACCAATTCAGGTAGTTTCCCATTTTTTCACGAGCCTGGGTCTTAAAATTGTCCCCATCGGATATCAAACTCAGGACCGCTTTCATAAGAGGCGAATGCGCTACCCATTACAAAAGGATCCTCATTCTAACGTCTTGATTAAATAAGTTGTTGATGAATTTTTCATAAATTCCCGTTGCAATGTCATCTGATAAAAATATCCAATAGATATTGATAAAGAAGTCTCCGCTCCCTTTAGTTTTTTTCTTGTGCACAACTCCAAGAGAGATTTCCGTGAAAGTTACTTGTGTCACCGCCATGGCTACCAGGAATCACTAAGAGCTGTTCAAAGGAGCGTTTGGGGCAATTAAAAACAAAACATATTTTTTATGGAGTAAATGCGCGGGCATTCCGATCCCTTTTAAGGAGGTCACCTTAATGCGACTAGTTTCAGACACATGACATTTTTATTCTCTCTCCATTCGCGTTCAACTTTATTGCGACTTTTCCTCGTTTAATCTCGGCGACTTTGCTCTCTCCACAATGATCGGTGTTTGTTCAGACGGACACACCTCGCAAGTAGAGTGACAGCCGACCGCACTACAAACACGCCATGTAATCAACGCCACCGGAGAATCGCGAAGGAGATAAAAGTTTCTTTTTTAAGTAAACAATTGGAGTCTTTACCTGAGTTTGAAGAAGCCGAAAAAATAGGGGGGCTTATCAACCACACCTCCACGATTTTCGTGTCCCTTGAACCAGTTATTATTATCTTCCCTCCTCTGATACGATATTTTACTCGCCGATGTTTTTTTTGCTTCCTCGGTAACCGAATCGGCTTTCTATCCGCTGAATATGAATAGTGGACAGGTTCAATAAAATTTAGGCCTTGATGGAGCGAAGTAAGGTTCATAAATACGTGAAAAATTGTCATAGTTGTATAATGAAAAAGGAAGATTCGAGCACGAGAGTAAATGAATAAGAGGTTTGGAAACGCTCTTCGAAGCACCCTATCTGTAGTCCCAGCATTTCCCAGTCCTCTGGTACCTAGAATAAGCTGTCCCCAAACAAACGACTTACGAAGTGTTAATAACCACTAATTGTTATTTGGGTTGTCTTTGACTAGCAGCGGAATAGATTGATATCGTTTAGTGACAAAGCTTTCCAAAGACAGAAGGAGTGGTTATAACTTAAGATTTCATTCACATGAATTGATTTGCATGACAATAATAATAACTTAATAAAGAGATGTCTATAAGTAAGTTAGCCTTGAGATCAGTCTAAACATCATTTTCTCGACCATAATGCACTATGAGGAGGGAATGAAGATCACAAGGCACGATATGGTGTTTATCATTGCTTCTCCGAGGCAGAATACATTCACAGAGGTGCTCCACGTGTGTAACCCTATGACTACCCTTGACCCTTTTAATAATTTTTTTCAAGTCATTCGATTAGGAGTGACTGAAATGAATTTCAATATCCATTACCCTTTTTACAGCTTAGTTATAAACAGAACACGAGACTAAATTAAAGGCAGGTTATCATGTGACAAGAAAGAAATGGCGAGGATCTATAATAAATGAGTACAAAGGAAGGAGATAGATGGTTCGGTAAAATAGTTCATAATTTTGTTTTCCATTGCATCAATACTGAAATTGCACGTGCAACTCAAAGGTTCTAATTTGGCTTAGTCTCCGAAGAATCTGTAGTGGAGTATATACCATGTTCTATGGGAAAAATTAGCAGATAATGAATAGCAGGAAGTTTCTCGCACAAAGACTGGAATTGAGCTTATTAATTAGTACGAAGAAACCTTGAAAAAGTAAATTTAAAAGGCGGAATGAATCGATGGTGATGCAAAAGGATTCAATTAGACTTTGTCGATAAGAGGAGATAGGGTTTAATAAGTTAAAATATCTTTAATGAAAGGTCGGGACAATTCAAAGATATTAATTTTCTCACTCGCTTCTTAAAAGGTTTATTGTGATTTAAATAATCTTAACCCATTTTTTAATCATTTTCTATTTACCTATCTTAAACATTAGTGTCCAAAATATTCCTAATGGGTCCAAAATATAATCATGAATTGACTAGAGTATAAATACAGTAATACTGAAATTTTGCGCACTTGGTTTTTTTAAGCTGGGCGAGATTAGATTTAACACTCTTTCCAGTTACGAGTGGGTTATCAGGGTAGCTTGGTCCGGCCAGGGATACGTGTCATTTACATTGATGTAGACGCAATTAACGTATATCCGCATTTACGAATCAAAGAAAAGTACACATTAAAAAGCTTTAACCCGAGTGCTCTCATTCTGCTGTGCTAAAAAGCCCAAGTTTTCGTTCCGTCTTGTTAACTACCAATTTGGATTTGTCCACTAGTCGAAATCTCGGATATTGCATTTGCCTGAAAATGGCCTCACATTTGGCCAGCAGCCAGTAAAATATCTTCACGCCATCGGAAATCTATGGTTGCACGAATTGCCGCGTCAATTCATGAAATTCGCTCCAATTGAGCTCGTTACCGCGGCGAGCGAGCGTAGGAATCCGTCATTTTGGATTTTAACGGAACTTTATCACGTCACGGGATGTTATTTAGGCGCGCCTTTTATTTCCCGGAATTTTAGATATTGCGCTCCGCCATGCAAGTGTTTGGCTGAAAAAAAGAATGTTTCGAGATTAATGGAGGGAATGAAGAGCCAACACGCGATTGCGTATCGTTTGTGATTGCTTACCGTGAGTCACGTCTTTGTTTGCCATCAAACGCAAACAATGACGATAAAGGCAGTTTCGCTTGTCGCATTCGCCCAACAATCGATAGTGACTGAGGAAATGCGGGAAAAAATTACATAAATTGAACAGAGGCTCTGTTATCATTAAGGAATCAGAGACACAAACACCTATGCTTTCAATTGGCGTGTGGACAGAGGTTAACTTCGCCTACTGATTACAGCGCTGTGGCGTCAATTCTCTCTCATGTGTACCTTTGAATTTTTTTAATTGGAAATTTTCGGAAGAATATGAAGATAAACTTCTGTCACTAAATATGAGAAATGCGTTTCGACCTTTAATTTTTCTTCTACGATCAGTTACATCAATTACTTGGAAACTATTTATTTAAATTTTAAGTAAATTGATTAACTATTTACTTATGAAGCAGAGGTTTCCAACCTGCGGGCAGCATGTAGTTCTTAATCCTTATTAGACTACTCTTTGAAAGTCTGATACAATATTCTATTCTAGTCCTTGACAAATAAAATGGAAAGTAATCAAACTGAGTGCAAGTACTCCTATATACCTCCTCCTGTCTACCCTATTCTTCATGTTCTCTCCATGCAATTATATATGCGTCCATGTACATTTTCGGTCCTAAGAAATAAATTGCAAATGATTATGATGACAAGATTGATCAACATCATTTCTTCCTTTCTAGGAGAGTGGACACCTTTGACCGATGCTCTAGTCTCAAGAAGCCTAATGTGAAGGTAAATGAATTTTTATCATATTTTAAAAGAGATAGCACTCTACTCTGTAAAAGAGACCCCTCAAGTTCTCGTTTGTGTGAAAACGAATTCCATAAATATACTTATGCATATATAAACACCTGGAAGCTAAATTATCGCTGCCGTTATTTAAGTTAATGTAGCAGGATACAATTATGGAGTGCAATAACTAAATCTCTGAAGTATTTACAAGCATCACATCATTCCCCTGGGTTAATTATTTGCTCTTAGCTTTTGCTATATGCAAGTAGTTGTGGACAGCAGGGCTTGTTAATTGTTATAACTGATCCTTATTTCATATCATGGGGAAAAACCATCTCCACAAGGTGTGCACAAAATTAAACATAAAGGGCGTGGAGAATAATTAATGTGGGAGTAAATAATAATTCCTTTACCTGTATGGGAAATGGCTGGAATAATCACCAAGTGAATATCATTGAGCCCTTTATTAGTGATTGAAGGGAAATGAAGATGAGATTGAAACAAATTTCTTTTTCTTCAGTTTTAATTCATATTTCTGGTTGAGATAATTGCAAATTTTTTCTAATTTTGTTGTAATCTAATTATAATTTACTTGATATGTGATTAACGCATACTTGCATATTAAGATAAGACCATGTCTTGTGGCCTACAATCATGGAATATTTTCTTATGGAATAAATAATTTTATAAAGAACTCTTTTAGAACGGTGCAGATTAGGTCATACTATAATTCGCATCTCTTTATAATTCAAAATTGTTACCGGAAAATATATGCGGAAATCGAAATACAAGTTATCACTCAATGTAATTATCATACATTAAAACTATGTTGGTGGATTGAAGAGACGAATGCGGATGGTTGATTCATTTAAACTCACCAGGGACTGAGAAAAATAATTCGAGTCCGAAAGAGTTTGAGCCATTAATCGCGGAATTAATTTCATGTAAAAAGATATGTGTTGATGATTCGATAATTAGGAGGGGTCGCGTGGATAGAAAGAGATCTTGCGCTGGGAAAAAAGAGTGGTGAATGTGCTTGGTGAGGGAAGGGTGTGGCGAGAAGGGTTGCCCAAAAGGGGAAACAAGGATGGCAGTGTATCAGGGAGGGTGTTATGTGGAGTGAGGGGGCAGTGCCATTACGGTGCTTAGTCTGAAGCCAAGTAGAGAGCTCACGGTAGAAATATGACACACGAGGCGTTTAAAGCATGTGGTTTTGGGCGTTTTCATTTGAAGCAGATGCAAAGGGTTCGAGGGTTGGGTGGCTGAAAGGGGTTTTAAAAAACAGGGGTGTTGTCTACAAGGAGGAAGCAGGGAATTCTTTTCAAAGGGGAAAAAACGAGAAAGAAATGTCTCGTCCGAAAAAATGTCTTCGGTCTAATTTGAAATTAACCGTTCGAATCGGCAGCTGGTCCTTAACTGGATGGTCTGCCATGTACACCATGTAGTGGGGCGGAAAAAGAAATAAATATTCGTGAAATTGATTTTTTCTTTCTCTTTGGCGAAGGCATGTAACAAGATTAAGTTCGTATCCCTTTCGATCCGCGTGAAATAAATATTCCTCCGAGAAAATCTATCTTCATTTGTCTGGAGGAATACCCAATTTGGTCTACTTACCAGTAGCCTTCCGAGATCTTGCGTTTGATAAATGTTTCGGGAGAACACGACAAGCGGTGGTCCCAGGATGACGCTTGATAATAAAATGTATATCAATTATTTACAGACTGTTATATTTCGTAGATCGTTGAAAAACCAGAATTAGCTCAAAACTCCACTATTGGAATAAAGTTATATATCATGGAAGTGAACCTGCTGAAGTAATATGAACTGTTCTTCTACATCCTTTAACCTGTCTATTGCCTGCAAATACTTTACCGTGCATATATAAGTAAGAAAAAAATTGAGCCAATTTTTTTTATATTTCATGTTAGGGATTGCTAGGGAGGACTTTTTAGGCAAAATTGGGACTATGAAGTCCCTTCTTCTACATCTATTTAACCAATACAAAATTATAAAAATAAAAGAATACAAATATTAAGAATTCTGTAAGGGGTTTTACAATTGCAATCTTTTTACAGTGAAATAAATTAAAAATAATGCAGCATGAATGATGTAATTCAAGTGCTGAGTAAAACAGAAAAAGTAAAAGAATTGAGGGTGCCGGGAAGGGAGTATTAGGAAATAAATGGGCAATTAACACTATAATTACAAGTGATTTAGGTCAGAATCGAGTCCTCACTCAACAATAAAAGAAATAGTTTGATGCTGAGAGTTACTTATAACGTAATTATGTATTAGAGCCCATAAAGTGCGGTCTAGACTCGTTGATTACGTATGCAAATCCTTTTAGATGAGTTGACAATTTTTTTGAATCTAGTGATTGCAGTCCATTTCGCAGGGATATTACTCCATTATAACTTAGATACTTTCCCTGAATCGGGGGTTTTTTCTTCCCTAAAAAACCCCACCCGCTCGATTGTTAAGTCTGCGGGGAGAGTAAGGATTCATCCGCGGGGAGATATCCGATATAAAAACCCTTTCCTGACTATTTTTAACCGCACTTCAAAACAGCTCCCATGTTAGCACTCAAAACACCACAAAGAGAAACTCTTACGGTTCGTGGAATAAAAAAGAGGAGTTGTGGAGCAGAGTGTGAAGGTGAGAGGCTAGAGCAAACAAGAGCGCATCTGCCCACTTCTCTCACAGTCCCCTCTCATATTTGTAACAAATGAGAGACCGGTGTCTTGAACCGCTTCCCAATGAATTACCTTCCCCACCAAGAAAATCCTCACCCATTCCAACCCCTTCTCCACTATAATCCTAACTCTCGCCTACTTCTATTTCGATTCCGCTTTTTTTTGGAGTTGTTTCCCATATTTCTAATGCGCCATATTTTCTCACTATTGTTGCTCAACTCTTTCGCCGCTTGTCGTAAGCGTCTCTCCCAATGAGAGAACGTGTTTCCTCTCACTTCTTCCTCATCGCGTTTTGTTTTTCTTTTCCTCTACATCTACTCTCGTTTGTTCGCTTCTCCTCCTGCAGAGGTCTCCACCGGAAGTTCCACGTTGGTCGATCGCCGAATTTTTTATTAAAAAATTATTAATGGTTACTAGCTGAATTGCCCGTTGATTCTCAACGTGGACATAAGATTCGATGAATACCTTACTAATTGCGATATTCTGGACTTTCAAGATAAAAATAGGTAGCCAATATAACAAATAAATCGTTGATATAACTATTTCCAAACTCATGATTCTGATCCAAGAATTTTTAAAATATTTGTCGCGATGTCCTATCTAGAGTGCCTATATAATACATATATAGCCGCTTTCCGTACTGCTTGTTTAATCAACTTGATGTTATATTTATCGAAAATTATTATTGCTGCTCAACATTTCTAATGATTACAGTTTTGCTACTATTATTTAGCCAAGTCTCAATTTAAAATGCTGTATTATAGATTTAATTATGTAGAAGAAGGATAAATTATTAAATAACCGGTATACATATTGTTATCTGTTGCACAATCATTCTATTAAATTTTTAGAATTGAACCACTACGGATATAACGTCAGATAAGCTTGGAAAGGAACGTACCTTTTTTGAATTCCTCTCGAAATATATAAATTATGACACCAACTTCAATATTCAGGCAGGAAAAAAAACAGCAGTTAAAGAAATGAAATAGAGCCAATAGCTGAGAATATCAAGTTTTTGCCTCCAGTGGGCCATAGCTTCTAAAAAGACCTCGCTGGTCTGCTTTTTTTAATTATTAACAATGAATCAAAAATTGTTCCCTCAATTTATTAAGTGTCACGCCTGTGAGGAATAATAATGACTATGAATTATTCGAGAGCTTGAATTAAGTGACACGTCATTGATAGTACCTCATGTTTTCCAAAATATAATATATATTGCATTCTGAAATGTAGAAATCGTTACCATCATGTAAAAAACATAAGATTTTTTCTCCAGTGGGAAATAATACAATACATTCAATGAAAAATTTCCGACACCATATTTTCCAGAGGCTGATTAGAGCGCTGAAATAGTGTTTCATTTTGTTATTATACTATTCCAACTTCTTTAACGCTTTTAATAGATAATCATGAAGTTCCAGAATAAAATATGTCTCCAGGAACATACCTTGATTACTTACATCTTTCGGATAGATTTTCTATACTGGAATTCTTAGGATAGAAAGATTACTCTCAAGTCCATCGGGGCCATAAAAAACCGCTTAGGCCATAGTGGCTGCGGAAGAGGACTCAAAAACTGTCTCTTTTCTTTTGGCAGAGAGACAGTTTCTAAGGAAATTATTAATTCTGTTCGGGAACTCTGCCAAAAGGCCCTCTCGAGATAGACTCGAGTACATTATGCACTGAAATTTCATTTCGACGTTTAGTCCACCAAAGATACAAGGTAATAGTCGATGTGTTAGAACACAATCTTAACTCTGTTTACTCAAAATAGAAGTTTGTCGATAGAAATACACCATTGTAATCCTTCACATGATCGGAATTTTAAGGTTATATAATTATCAATTGCTTACCGAGCATAATTGCATAGTGTTTAGTGTCTTTATTTTTCTTCATGAATTCATAATTGCAGCTAAGATTTCAAATTCGTAATTATTTCTCTTAAACACATACTTCGAGAATTTCTCTATAATAATTCTTCTTTCTATCCCATCTACCTTATCTCTTCTTAGAAGTTAATAGCCAAGTAATATTAAAAAATTGTCGCAGATTTGAGTCTTCGATCATTGAAAATCTGAATCTTTCAAGTACCCTTAGCGGTTATACAGGCTTAGTTGGAACATCGGAATATATGATATTGGAGCCTTTTATGAATAAAATTTTATGTCCCTGAATCTCAGGGTCCCTATCCACGTTGTGGGGCATATCATAATGCTTCCTCTCAGCCTGTTCATACATACTGTTCCTCTCCTTACTTCCCATTCTCGTCTACAGCAAAGAAGATACACTTCAGAATGTCTAAGCTCCATCTTATTTCTAACCAGATTCCATTTTTCTCCTCTCCCTCTGAACCTCACTCAGTTTTTATCTCTCCCTCCTTAATCTTAATGTCCGTGACATATTCTTCATCCTTCCCTATTGTTCCACAAAAGTGACTTCCTCTCTTTCTTTTAGCCTTTCTATTCTAGATATTTCCATTTTCTTTTTTCCTAATCTCGAGCCAAATATTTCAGATTTATCTTTCCCTCCTCGGATTTTTTTCCTTCATTCATATTTCCAGATACTCCTTTTATTCTGCGTAAAATCTTCCCTGTCATATTTTTAGCCAAGAGCGAGGCTTTTCTCGAAAACGACGAAGTTAAATTTGTCTTCCATTTTAAATGTCTCCGACCTGATAATTTTTGATAATAAATTTGCTGAGATTTCAAAGTTCAAAGAGTATAATTCAATGCCAAAGCTGTATTTTTTTCACTTACATTTATTTTCTTTAGTATTCAAAGAGCGCTTTCCGTGTGGTCGTGGACGTTTCCTCTTGACTCACCATTTTGACGATGTTTTTCAAATTAAGAATCCCTTACTTTTCTTTGAATGAGTACCTCAAAAAATCTCTCCCTAAATAATAAAGTAACAGTAGGTTTTTTGACCTTACATCATAATTTTAGCTTTATCTTATGACATGTCCTGGTATTCTACCATTACAAACGCAAATAATTTGGAATCCTCTCTTTTAATTTTCAAATTTTACAAAGAAGTCATCATCATGTAGCATAATGCCATATTTAAGGCTACTTTATGTTTGCCAAATCTTTGTTAAATATGATTTTCGGAATCCTTTCAGTAGTAAGAGAAGTTATTAATTTGTTTCAATGTAAATAGAAAATCGCAATAAATGAAAGAAAAGAAAATGGAGCTTGGGTGTTAACGATTCAGAGGTTTGATATAGTCTTCGATAGCCGATTGTCGATACATGGGTGACGGTTAGAAGATCGCTTATCTGATGCTTTTCGTTCCATACATTAAGGCCATTCCTTATACCCTCATTCGGCTGTGAGAGAGTTTTAAAACTATTGTTTGATAGTATGCTAATTAACAGATATTTGATCATCTATAATATTTTACGCAGAGATATCGATTATTATAACTTTAATTTGAAAATATTCACTCCTATATCCGAAGTACCAGTACCAGTTCTCACCTCAATGTAAAATATAATTATTTCTGAAATTTCTCAAAATATTTTCTGTTGAGGGAGAAAGAAAGAAAGACAATTTTCTGCCAAGTTTTTATTCAAGAAATCACGTGGAAACAGACAGAAAATAGAATGTATTGGATGAATCCTTAATTTGGTGAAAAAAGGGTTGAAGGATATTTCCAGAAAATAGAATAGGGAATTCGATCGATAGAAATATAAAATACCGATGTTAATTTTCCGGGAAAAATACTTAGGGTGCATCAGTTTACTTCGCGATACCTCTAACACGAACACCTTTCCTAAATATCTCAAAGTCTCCTCACGCAAACTTGAGAAACACTGCCCGTTGAATATTAAATGGTCCTCGAAGCAACTGGGCTTGGAACACGTGGAGATGTTTACGTTCCGTCGCCATTGTGATCCTATCTCCTTTGACTTCGGTTTCCTTTGCCTTCTGACCTTTTCTTCACTTGTCCATTGAATCCTTCTCTGCTTTAGAGAATAGGGCATAATAAAGGATATCAGTTTTGTTGCGGAATCACGGATGCGAGTATATTTCTGTCCGTGTGATTCACGACGGTTTCGCATAACCATTTCTGAAGGGTGAGCTTTCCCAGGGCCATGAAAGAGTTTGAAAAAATTCATGAATGGATATCAATCCAGAGCATATAAAACTTATAAGTGATTAAACTAACGAAGAAAAGGGAAAATATTTATTTTGTATGAATGGAAATTTTCAAAGTTTTTACATATATCAAAAGCAATAACAAGGTATGGACTAATATGATACACTACCAAAAATGTGTGAAAATTGAGAGATGAGACTCCTCAGATAATCAAGTCCCTGGAAAATCCAAACAATGAAAGAATCATCCAAGAATTTAACGCCCCTATTTTATTATTATTTCATTTTAATCACAGCAAGTAGATAACATGTGGTGGCAGAGGGCAATCTTTACATACATATATATTGTCGAACAGTCCTTGCAACATACTTTCTCATGAATATAGTTCTTGAATACATAAAAATAAATATTAAATAAATTTACGTTCTAAACATTATAAATAAATATCTAAATTATTTATTAACAATGCTAAAAGATATGTATAATGTTATTTATAATAATTTTGTCTATTTATTTATATTGTTATAAACATTATTACAATTGTGTGAGGAAAGCCTAGGCAAAGTATGTAGTACCTCAATCCTCATTTTCCACATTATCAGTAGCTAATGATGATGGAGCGAGATTCAAATCTCCCTCCAGACTGAATACTTTAGGTACATACTGTAACTGCTCCAATTACGAGTAGCAAGTAATGCATGTCGTGGATTCGGCCCTCTATCATCTACACCGCTGAGAAGATCTACTCATGCCGATGTTGTCTTTCTGGCGGAAACCATGGGGGTGCTATCGCGTGGGGATAAAAGAGGTTCCGAATGGAGGAGGAGTTCATATGGAGAGCACATGTCAAAAATCATCCTCCGACTTCCTCTCCCGCATGGGTGGCCTCCAATACTTCCCCTCTGCCACTGTTTCGATCCTTTCTACCTCACAACTTCCTCCTCAACCCTTCTCCCATTCATTCCCCTTCCGACCATTCCCGGAATTAGCGTTCCTTTCCGAAGGGAGAAAAAAAGAACCATTTCACCTATTTATTATTCCCTATTTTCCCACTCCGTAAATATCTGGAGGTTTTGATGTCCCCCTTCACAAAGACACTTTGAAATACTTTTTAGTCAGGCGCTAAACGGAGATGGAATCCCCGGTTGTTATTTTTAGAGCGGCGAATGACTGCTTTCCGCGCAACAATCCAGGCCCATTCAAGCAATTGCGTGGGGAACGAAAGACGAGACCTTTGAGGGCCCCGCTGTTTGTGAGCGATGGAATTCTCTAGAGGACACCAAGTATGTACGTGGGGGTAGTTTCGCGAGTGATCACATTATGTGTAAGTTAAGGTTCTTTTTAAGGCGACGCCTCAGAAAGGATTACGTCTTTCTTCGGCGTTTTCATTCGGAAAAAGGTCCCAGATCAGTGTTGATAGTCACTCCAACAGATTTAAGATATACACGAAGAATGGATATTAGGTAACTTCGCTCGAGAATGTGTACATCCAGGATATATCTCGTAGCAAAAGGGATGTGAATTAGGCTGATGATATTTGAACTCTCCCACTTTTCATTTGGGAATATTTTTTTTCCTTTTCGGAGATTTGTGCAATATGAACTAAATGGCAGTATCTCAGTGCCTTAATTCTCGTGGAATTTATTATTTTTATGCATCTGTTGAAATTTTGTTGATATATTTACATTGATTTTTGTTTTATGTACGTGATTTACCGGTATTCATAGCTATGAAATGAGATTTTGTCGCAATCATTTTTTTAAATTTTAGTTTATAAATCATAAATAAATATCTATTTGTAAGCATATTACTATAAGTAATTCATCATAAAATGCATTTAAATATATTTTTAGAATTATATACTTTGAAACTATTACATTATGAGAGCTGCTGATAGTATATAGCTATAGGAAAAGATCCCCTTGATCTGTTAAGATGAGAGGGAGTGACTTCCAATCTGCCATTAGAGGTTGGGGAAAATAGGGAAAGATAAGGCAGGCGTGTACCAGGAATGGTACACGCTTACAGGACTAATGGTACAGGACGGTTACGAGGAAAGTCGATGACCGTCTTAAATGTGTGAATTTAAATTCAACGCCTTACCTTGATACCATATTGCATCTTTACTCCTCCAAACTCTCCACCACTTTCTTTGGTCAATGTTTAGCCGGAAACGTTGAAAATTTCAAATTTTCTAATGTAGTAGAATTTCTTAAGAACCAATATATTATTCTCCTGGTTATCCTAAAAGTTCTTTTTCCCTAATGTTTTCTCCTTATTTATCTCAGAACATTTTCTGTCACTACTCCCTCAAGCATATTCCTTATGATCTCCTATTGGGCATTCATCTCCATTGCTTAATTATTCTCTCCTCTACGGTCAATCCTTTATCGCCGACTCCTTCCTCTGTCCCCTTCCACGAATCCTCTCTATCTAGCACTCCAATTGCTTTCGAGGGCCCATAATCTTTTCTCCACTTGGATGCACACACCCTCGCTTTATCGAACCCCGCAAATAAACCCCTTTTCGAGGATTTCGCCGAAGGATGAGAAGGAAATGAGAGAGGGTTGTGATGGAAGGAGGTAAGAAATGAAACTACCGGAGTTAGAGATAGTGAATTTCAGTATAAGGATAGCTCTGGTGGAGGGTGGTGAAAAACAAGGCGTTGGGCTTGAGAAATTTTAGTTATGCTTGTTTTTCGATTGAAGATGTAATATTAAAGAACTAAACTATCCTTCCCTATTGTTTTCCAACGTAAGAGAAATGCAAAGTTTTCGTAATCCTGTTTAATGCTATCCCGCTTATATCCTTGGTATTCACTTGGTCCTCTGAAGAGCGGCCTGACCGGGTTATACATTATTTAAAATGATATTTGGATGGTCATTCTATTTGAGACTGACATATTAAGAGAGTAATCTCTCGCGCTGTGTATTAGAAAGTCTGATAGGCATTCACTTCTCTAATAATTGGCGAACACTCACATACATACATTTACATCAAAATATGAAGCCGCCTTTTGGCGCGTGGCAGGGGGTGCATGCACTATGACTGTACTTTCCCAATCGATTACTTTTGCGTATCGTTCCTGGAGAAAAATGAATTACCGACATCCCTTCTATAGAAAATCCATTCACCGAATTTTCTTCTATGACAAATTGAATCCTCAATTTTTTTACGAATGATTTAAGTGTTGGCGTTGTAAAAATAATTCAAAAGCATTCTATGGCATTTATTTTAATGTTATTTTCCAATTAATTATTAAAGGTCTCAAAAGAGAATTTTAAATTTTTAAAAGTTTTTTTCTGAATTAGAGCACAAAAATGCGAAGTCGACTGACTATAACGCTAATCATCCGAAGCAGAAAAACGCGAATTTCTGTTCGGTTCACATTTTCGCTGCTTGCAAACATCTGCGATGAGAAGAAAGAGAGGAACCTATAGAACATGCTTCTGAATGAACGCATTATGAACGCTAAGAATCGAGGAACAAGGCAAAGGAGGAAGAAGCGCGATACTGCGAAGAGATCGCTCGGGAAAGAGAAATGGGGTGCTTTCTCGTAACGCTTACGACATTTTTGTGTGCGAGGAATTAACGCATGGGAGACGGCAGACATATGACACGGGAAGAAGATTGAATTGCTCCGCGGATAATGCCTCCTTAAAAACAGGCGGCAACCGATTCTCTCCCCACTTTGTCTTATCGTCCCGAAATTTATACTCTCTCCCGAATTGATTCATCCGTCAAAAAAGCGCATGAGCGATCAAAAGGGCGTCGCGACGGAGGTGTTTCCGCGAGAACGGCTTCGGAGGGAGAAAGCAATCAAAAGGGGGCGTTGTTATTAATGCGGTGATTTATGCTTTAAGGAGGGGCAAAAGTTAGTGGAAGACTTCGGGATATCGCTCTGGGATGTTTCTCTCTAAGGGTTTGTGCACGAATCTGGAACTGGATTTTGTTTCTAATTGTACGATCTTGCGACGAAGTTGTCCTCAGATGACTGGTTTCCAAGGTCGCCCGAACTTTTGTTTATGCAATATATGGCCTGATCTATATAGTGCGCATGCGTGTATATAAGTACGCAAAAGCACAAGCATACATACTTTATATGGCATATCATCCGCCGAAGTCGACCTTGCCCGATAAAATTTGTTAAGTTCTTTGAGACATAAAGTTTAAATCGTATTTTGAAGTTTTTGATGCTGTTATTTTTATTTATGTCAAGCTTATAAAACTCTCAGGTCTAATTCATTTTTCATGCATAATAAAATTTAATATTTGAAGCCTCGCATCATTGTTTGGAGCGTCTCCAAAACATTTCCTGAAATACAAAGCAAACCCTCAAAATAGGCGATAGATTGGTCCATCGCGATCGCTGGTTAAGGTTGTTGTATATTCTCAGAGTCTTAACGTTGTTTCCAACTAGATGTTGTCGGAATCTTATAATCACATGCGCTAGGCCCTTCCTTGCTTAGGAGCTCGCTCCTAAGACTATTTTAGTCTATGTTATATTCATATTAAATAAATGCAAGATACACGTCTTTATTGGACGAGATTGAGACTGGATTATCCCATCTTCCATATCACTCTTGTCAATTTGTCGTACCTATACAACCAAGAGTGATATTTTAGAATAATATAAAGAATAATACATACAGGAAAAAGGGAAAGGAATGTTGGTTGTATTAAGAACGGAATAGGGCTACCAAAATTAGACAGTCTTACCAGGTATGGATAGTGTAGCTTGAAGATCGCCTACAAATCCTCGAAGAGGTATGGATATACGGATATGAATAAGCTCTAGTTTACTCTTGGAGATATTAGACGCCTCGCAACTTGACAACTGAGACTCTGTTGCATTGTAAAATCAAATTACGTTGCGATCTGCTATAGCATCGTTCCTTGTGTCGATGAGATGATTTCTTGTTGCTAATTTGGGAATATTTATTTTAGTATAAAAATTACGCACTGCGACTTCTTACTTAGGTATAATTCATCAATTTTACATAAAAATTTCTGACGATTAAATGCACGAGCTCAAAAAAAACATGAGATTTCGTATTCTTGAGAACCTTTCTTATTCTCTTGAGAAGGAAGGAAAATATATGCAACCAAACTCTCTTTCCTGTACCAGGCCGTACGGTTACTCAGCGATTTTATCAATCATTATTTTCAAAGCTTTATGACAACTAAGATCGCAGACTAATCCAGGAAAATATTCTACCTATCCACCAAATAAGGATATGATTGAAGTCGACATGGTCATGCGTTACTTTGTGGAAGGTCACTGCATGGAAGAAAGGAATCTTGGAAAATAAATCAATATTTGCGTAGATAACTTACTAAATTTCTTTTCTTCTGCAGGAATATGACGAATATCCTATTGTCCGTGCCAACGAGCAAAAATGCGGGTAAACGTATGTAGACCACCCTCCATTATCACATGTCCTCGTTTCATGTATAATGCAACGGGTATTATAAAATATCAATTTTTAAATGTTTACATATACCGCGGAAGTCTCATCTTATTGGCGAAACCTATGCTGTAAGGAGGTAATTTCATTTATAATATGGTATAAGCTCATGGTACGTTGTTCAGTCATAGTTGATTATACTATTTATTACCAAGTATATGAAGAGGTAAAAATGAGAAAGTACCACGATGAGATGGCAGATAATTGCGCCGATATAAAGAGGAGACCGCGTAAAGGCGAGAAGAGGCACGCCCATAGTTTAGAGGTGGCCGTAAAATAAAGGATGTCTCGGTTAGAAAATGGCAGAGACGGAATGAGGAGGGATAAAGAGAGAAGTGCACTTCAACTTGGTAGCAATAAAGGTATAGAATCCGTCGCCCCTTCTATTTTGTCGCCATCTTATCACTCCAGGAGATCTCGCCTCTCATACAGGACGTTGTAATCCCCGGCATAAAGCTTAGGGGGTTTTCCACACCGCCTCCCACCCATTGCTACCTTTCACATCACCAACTCATAACTTCTATCCCTTGAAAGTCCCCTCAATGTCCTACGAACACACTCACCTTAATACTTCCTCCTCATCTTCCTTATTTTTCCCGCTCCGCCACCCCTTTTTTCTTCCATCTTTCTTGTGCGCTCTTTTTCTTGGCCAGAACTACTTACAAAGGATTAGGGAGGAAGAGGCTTAAGAAGGCGTGGGGGGTATTGATGCAGACGGGGTGATTGGAAGAAGTTGGCAAGATGGCCGAAGCACATCTTTTGAGAGGCATCGACAATGCATTTAGACGTCATCCGATAGGGAATAATGGAGAACGATTAACATACGGATTTGGAGGCGTCAAGTTGCCCAGCGTGAGGTGGATGGTTTTATTAGAAGAAGACCGACAACATTCAGTGCGGTTTCAACGTGTGACATATTTAAGCCTACGAATGTAACCAATTTTTGAACGCGAATTCAATGGATAAAAGCCTAATATTTCAGCTGCAGTATTTTCCGAGTGAGTCGTTTTGTTTTCAGAGTATCACTCCTGAACCAAGCTTGCTGAGTTGTGTTGTGTCGGATTTGTGTCGCTTTGTGGTTCACGCATCAACAGGATGAAAAACAGAAAAAGATAGTGATGGTATAACAAATTTCAAACAAAGGAAAAAACAAGCTAAAAGTGAATAAAAACTGAAAGTTTCATGAAGAAGGTGTTTCTGAACGTTCGGAGACAACTCTGCGTAGGACAATGCCGAGTTAACCTGGAACGTTTCTTAGCAACTGATAAGTGGAGATATTTGCAGCCGTCGATCTATTTGTTTACTTCACTTTTAGCTTGTATTTGTTTGGATTTCAGCATTTTTAGTCCATCTCTATTCTCTGCTGAATTTTATCTTGTATACAAATGGACCATCCGACGCATCACACCTTAGCTTGTTATATGGTTAATGAGTAAATCTCTGAAAATACTACAATATTACAATGGTCTCACTTCTAAATGTAAGTTCGTTGAGAGACACCGTTTGAACAGACAATGTATTGTGATTTCTTGATTCTGTAATGACCTCTGAGATTGTGGAAATTTAGCTTTACAGTCAAACTTTTTTCAGTCCTCAGAGTCAGCAGTCTAGTATCTCTATCTCAGCAACGATCGTATTCATAAAATACAGCTTCACATATCTCTAAGGCTCATCGGCGATCACCTCGTTTAAAATCATGTGAAAGTAGAAATATTTATCGCAATTTGTTTCTATAACGAAATGGGTTTGTCGGTGTTCTCGGAATGAGGAACTATTTTTAATGTTAGCCTTATTATTATAGTAATGACAAATTGTGGTTATTTATACTTTATAGGATTTCGGAGAACAAAGACGATTACAAAATACTGTGATTAGAAAACATAATGAAAAATTGTCATTATAATTAGCTCTACTGCTATAAAATTTGTCACAGTTGAAGAAAGGAAATTCAAACAAGATCACGTTTACTATTATAACAGGGTATCTATGGAGTGTTGTCACACAGAGTGAAGCCTTTAGGACCACCTTAAAAAGGATGAATTAATAACAATTTTTATAAAATCCAATAGAGATATATAATATTTTGACAAATTCTGCATTACATTTTATTTACCTAATGCATAGAGATGCGCACCAATTCCCTTATACCATCAAGAACTAGTTTTTTTGTTTGAAAGCACTCTAAATGTATGACATTTCCTCATTCTGGTCTCATGAGGCACGGTTTGTAGATTCTAAATTAGTTTCCATCGTTACGTATTTGAATTACGGAAAGCGCAATGCCTGAATGAAAAGGGATCCCAAAGAGAAACTCATTAAAATGAGAATCATGCAACCGATTCAATTAATAAAGGAATGTTAAATACTTCATATGCTACGCTTGCCGATTCTATTCATGCACTTCCTCAGAAAGTTCCGTCTCAAGCTGAAGGTTAACTTCCTTGTGAAGATTAGAAACAAAGAAAAATGTAATACCTTCTCATTCCAGATAAAGCGAGTTACATATTAGTCGGAAATTTTCTATATTTAATATTACATTGTCACTGATTAAGATAGAAAACTGTATACAAAAAATGCCTCAATATTGAAAGTATAGCGTATTATATGAGAAACCTTTTGTAGAAATATTAATATAAGAAACAACTCTTTTGGAAAATTTTGCCCTATAGTACCTTTTCTCTGAAGACTTAGCAATATGTAAAATATCTTGATGTAAGGCATTAATAGATTTAAGAAGGTAATTGCGATCGACTTAATTTCAAACACCAATAAATATTTAAATTTGCGTAAAATCTTATTTAGGAAATCGGCATATTGAATCCCCTTCCCCTTATCTTTCTCTTTTTTATTTACATATTATTGATTTTGCATTACAAATGTGCTCAATGCACATTGTAAACAATATAAAATTTCATTTTTCTGATGTTATTATGATTTTATTTTCGTAGCCTTTGATTCATTTACGCCAAATTTTGAAAAGGTAGCAATTAGCATGTGATAATATATGCAAGCTATTAATTTATTAAATAGTAAAAACTATAAAATCCTTGCCAAAGCAAATACGAACCTAACATAAGATACTATAGACGTATATTTTTCTGTCGTGTCGTGGTAAATTAATATCACATAAATACTTGATCTGCCTCCCTTTCTCATAAGTTTAAAAAAAATTAATTAATAGATATTGGAATTAGGCTAAATTTCTCAGAAAATTATGCCACACAAGCAGCGAATTGTTTGAATTTATTTGTATTTATGTAAATTCCAAACGCTGAAGGCTTGATTTTATTTCCAATGTGAAACCAATGCATTCCTTCTTAATTTATGTGTTGAGATTCAGTTAATTCACATAGCACGGAATGCCTGATCGCCATGGTTAATGAATATGTTACGCTCTTCTATTTAGTACGTGCATCAACACATTTAAATCACAGATATACTGAACGGGTCATTCTTTCGAACTTAGTTTACATAGAGGCTCCAATAATGCGAATTAACGCCAATGCATTAGAGAAATTTCCAATCTAATCATCGAATGCCATTGGTTTAATTACATGATCCCGGTCAGATTAGTATTTCTGGGGAAACAAAAAGTAAAGAAGATTACCACATCGTGCCGTTTCAATTAAAAACTAGCTCGCCTTGCTTATCCAGCATTTCCAATTTTTCGCACGGTGGGACATTCGTCAAAACGCGATTCAGTCACGACATCGATTCGTCCCTATTATCCTGGATTGAAATCGCAATAAAGGATGGAGGAAAATCACCGCGGAAAATCGGCAAGACACGTACTGTTTACCCGCAAAGGCTTTTATCGCGCATGGAATCAACAGCCTCTCCACAAAGAGCTCCCCCCGCCAACTACAGAATGGAATTGCAAATTCCATTATCCGCAAGTATTCACGGACGTAATACATTTCTTTTTTGTTAATCAAAACGCGGGGAAGAGAGAGAATATTATTCGGAAAATCTCGTTTGCCTTTGTGAGGCTCCGGCGCCAGAGCTTTTCTCCGAACGTTTGGCGCTCTGACGTCAATGCAGCATTGAGCGGAGGGGATTTCCTCCACAATGATCCGGGAACGAAACCACGCGACAAATGGAATAAAAGGGGGCTTTGCGTTTCGCTATGAAAGGAACGAGTGAATGGATCGGATGGGGTTGGAGAGTTCGGAAGTCGCGGGTTGTTTCTCCCCGATCATAGATGGCTCCCCGGGAGCTTAGTTGTGTCATTCATTGCTAGAGGTCCACCTCTGTACTCTGTAGTAGACAAAAAATAAGCATTTCAATCGACGGCTCATTGGAGTGTTTTCGATAGGTCCCCTCCGATAATTTTTATGTATTTATCGACTTCATCAATTGGTTAATGTTCCGCCAGGCACAGAGTTGGAAGATTTTAATTTTGAGTTTTGTTAAAACTTCTCATACTAAATATCAAAACGCGAAAAAATTCTACAAACTTGTACACTCCTCATCAATGAGAATAGCACTTTCAATTCACCTGAATTTAAATAAACTAATCGAAAAAGCGGAGTAAATTCTCGAAAATTAAAAATAAAATACTGGAAGCTTTGGTAGAAATGATTACATTCAGCTTGACTATGCAATAGCAAAATTTTTCCTTCTTCGAGGAATCGATGGAAGTGGTTGGTTATCATTTAAATGAATATCTCATTTGATGCGAATAAAGATCTACTCAAAGAATTTACAAAATAATTTAGGTGATTTTATCTATACCAATGTAAATTCTAGATATTTCTGGACAGCGAAATAAGGGTCACTTTCGTATGATACAGACCATCTGCTAAACCTATTCAGGAATAACCTGATAACATGGTGTCACCCAAGTCAATCGCCTTAATTAATAGCATCTCCTCTTCCTTTTAATTCTGGTTGTTTTTCTTAATTTTGTCAGAGTAAGCAATGGAATTCATTAATTCCTCATTATATAGAGTTTGAGCTGAAATAGAAGTTGATACGGCAATTAGCAAGTCTAGGCTCTTTCCATAGGTTATACCGTGGAACCTTTTGCTGAATTTTGGTCTAAAAAGGCGGAATTTTGCAGCTTATGCTCAATATAATTTGGAAATTAACTTACGATATTCATTATATTGTCATCCATGAAAAATTAAGCGAAGTAGTTCACCTACTGTGGTCTTAATTGGACCATGTGGCCCATTGTGGATTAAACCTCGGAAACGCGTTTGCAGAAGAAAGTTCTATTCCTACCGTACTGCAAGATATTTCGGTACTGTAGGAGCCTTATGGAGCGTTAACACAAAGTTTCTGCCAAAGGAGTCGACTCTAACAATTCCGTAGCTCGGAATACGTAATTTTGGAAAAGCAATTCCAGATCAAGCCCATTGTTTCAATAGAGAGAAGCAATATATAGAAGCAAATGAGGACCGAAAATGGGCGAAACAGCGCGAGTGACAGAGATATTGAGGTGTGAGGGAGAGATAGGAGTGATGAAGGCAGGTCGTTTCCACAGTAAAAGATTTCTCCTTTTGTCCCAACGTGAAAGGCTCTCTACCGGCAGAAGGGAAGACGGTGAAAGGAATGACAAACTTGTTAGAATACCCCACCGACGATTTCCTCTCCCCGAACCATTCAACCTCCACATTTTTTCTCTAACGTAGGCCATAATAACAAACGCTGTCCCACCCACCTCCCTCATAACGCCCCCCATCCCTTTCATCGCATTATTTTCCTTTTTCAGATTCCGCGCGCAGCAAATGTAATTCTTTCATCCCCTTCCTTAATAGTGGAAATGCTTCCGTTCTTCTCTGCGAGCATTTCTTCCCATTCATCCACCCCTCCCCTTTCCTTTTTCCTTCCCATATTCTATTCTGCTTGCTTCCTCACCCCGCCTCCTGCTTTTTTATTACCTCCGATCGTTTTTTCTACTTTTCTACTTATTCTCTCCCTTTCTGATCGGATTCCCTTTTTCTTTCTTTCCTCCGTATCTCTCTTCTTTCTCCTTTTCCTTATGTCTTTGCCCATATGTGCCTACTTCTTCGTCCTTGGTCGTAATGGTTTCCAGATTTGTAGCATTTGTTTTAGGAAGTACTTCCCGATGTCTCAACACTTATATACAGGACATCGAACCTTAACGTTTTTTTTTTTCGGTTGTCGCCTTTGTTTAACAAAAACAGTAAATACCGGTTCTCTTCCGGTTACGCTCCTTTCAGCTTCAAACCGGTGCAAATCGTTACTTTTGCTCCGTTCATTTGTAACCTTATGGCATTTTGTCGTTCTATTGCTAGGTTTTTCCACATACACTACCTTATACTAAGTTTTTGAATAACAATTAGTCAATTGCAAGTTGAACTTACGCATTGTTAACAAACCTTCCTCAAAATACGCGTAACTAAGCTGTTTTAAGATAACTTTGAAACTGAATAATTTCTGACATTATTCGATGTATTTTTTCCAATGTTTTCAGTCGATAATAAAGCTGGTTTTTACCTAATTCCTATTCATTTACTGCATTTACGAGGAAACTGGCCGTTAGGAAATCTTCCTCGTAGTTCTGTGATTCTCGAAGACGAGCGTTCAAGCATTTCTCTCTGGAAATCGATAATGTGAAACAAATGTAAATAATTTATTCTATGTATACTTTGCTGAATATAGCTAATTGCTAGCAAAGCTCTCTTTAACATATGAAAATACAAAGGTCTTGAGTTTATCTGGTCCAGACATTCATAGGAGTTGAAAATAGGTATTTTAGAGAAATACAGAGAAGTCTTTAAATCATAGTTATGTTCGATTAATATTACTTAATTAATTACGAGATAATCGATTCGGAGGAGAAAAACTATACATGTGGATAACAAGTTTGCCACTGTTGTCATAGCAATTGAAATCAAAACAAACAACCGAAAGCTTGGCTACAAATAGGATTACGGGAGTATAATCCTAAGAGAAGAAAGCACGACAAGTGAATTCAAATGAGAAAAGGATTTAATCAGATAGGTTGAATTTCATATTGCAGTGATCTAACCCCCTCTTTGAGAGGGAAGCGGCATCCCCGGACACGAACGTTCGAAGGGCGAACCTTTTAATAGAGCGGATGAATAGCTAAAATCTGCGTGCAATAGGAAGGACATGTGCTTTGTGTGAAGGAAGAGGGACAGTATCGACGGTCCGATGACGGGATGCTCCGAAACAAAAAAAGGAACAACTGATAGCGGAGAGGGTGAATTTGCAGGAGGGGAACAATGAATTCCCCTCTCCCCGTACTACTGCATTATTCCTTTTGATTTCGCCCCATTCGATTCTTTTCCCTCCCAGCTCTCTCCCCTCTCTCTCTCTCGATACCTTTGAACTAGATTTCTTTCTCTTCCCCCACTCCGTAAAACCGCCTCTCTCAAATAATGCAAAGACTTCCGCAGCCTCCCATTCTTTGCCGCCACCTCAAAGGATCCAAGCTTTGTTTGCCGTTGTATCTGATTTGATTCATCCCGAGTGCGCAAACAGTGGACACAAGGCTCGCATCTCGGCCCGGTGTTGTTTAACTCTCTTATTCGAATACAAAGGGTCAGAGAGAGGGTTGTAAGTCAAATTCGATGGAGTAGAGTGCGATCCTCTCCTTTTTTTCTGGATCGGAGTTGAAAGCTTGGATAGGAGGGTTTTAGGAGTAAAGCTTAGAGAAGGTCACTTTCTAGAGGAGAAACTTCACGAATTCCGTCTTTATTGACTTGAGTAGCTCTTAATGTCTAAATTGTGTGAAAATATACAAGATTTAATCATAGGTCACATAGATAAAAACACACGAGTTCAGGAGGTACATGAGTTAAAACTGAGATCTTTTAATTCAGAGGAACTGAATTATGTGTTTATTGTTTATCGTATAATCCTGAGTACCACGTTCCTGATTTTATAGTTGAGAGCAAAAGAGAGGGCACTTTAAGTTCATCGACAAGTAGGAACACCCACTACTACGCTCTTCTCCAATGCATCATCACCATAAAGTGGGCTGTCAAACATCACATTAATATTGGTTTCTAACTTAATTTTTAACTATTAGATAAAAGTTGTATAATCTGGTTTTTACATGTACTTATATATTTTCCTTATATTAAAAAATCAAAAATAAAAATATTTCTGCGGAGTATTTAGGTATGTAAGGGAAGAAGAGGGACTGATGGTGGTCGTTTGTCCTTAAAGCGCCAATACTTCTACATTCAACTATAATTATAGTCAGAGCTAATGACGAGGAGTCCAGGAAGAGAAGTATAGGTAGCACCGTATTCATAGGTACTCTTCTATATTAGAAGGAATCTAAAATTAGAGGATATTAAAATATTGAAGATATTTAAGTCATGGGACAGAGCAGGTGGATGGGTTTCATACGAAAAATAATGAAGTGTTGGTAATGGTGGAAGAAGAAAGGACTTCAATAAAACAAATTAAACGAAGACAGAAATAATGGGCGGGTCATATATTAATGTTGATGGATAGATTAAAAAAATAATTAAACGTGGGTTGTAAGCAAAAAGAACTGAAAACAGGCACAAAATGTAGTGAATGGTATGTAATACGGGGTAAATTATTGAGTTAAATATTTTCAGTGAGCGTTTTCTGGGAATATAAACCTATGGAACAGTACAAGACTGACCCTAGTATCTATAGCATAGAAAGCTTATATTCTCTTTAATCAGACTCTTGTACAGTTTGTTAGATTAAAATTTCCATCGCAGATTACCTGCTGTAGGATATACGTATTGAATAACTTAAAGCTGATGATAAGAGATACAATGTACAACTCGGAGGTAGAATACATGTATGTAATTTCTTATATCCACAATGAACTTCGTTTCACAGAATAATGTGAATGCGGTTGAATTCTTTAGACGAGGTTCCCAATTTTATCCGTGTCTTCAGTTTTGAAAGAACTTCTTCCTCAGATCGATCAGATTCGTGCTCTACTTTCCATTTCCCTCTCTTTTCAAATTCCCCAACAAATCATATTCCCTTGTATCTGTTTTGTTTCTCCGTTTGTCTCAGAAATGAAATTGAATTTCCCCCACCACCGTCCCGCCCAAATGGAAACCCGCTTGCATTAGCACTTTGTCCCACTCTTCCATTCCTCATCACCTTTCCGAATCACTCCTTTTCCACCAGTGTTGCCAAAGGAAATCCTCAGGTGTTGCTCAAGTCGTTCTCAAAAGTAGCGACAAAGTCACTAACCTCGAAGAATTTTTCGTGATGAAACTAATGGATTGCGGAAGTAACAAATATTATACTATACCAGTATCGTCGTGGTTGTTCTGCGTTATAATTAGCTAATATTTGTGCTGATAGCTGTAATATACTATCCAGGTGTTATTTTCATGATGAATGTCACATGTTTAGATAGACAGCACTCGTCATTACATAAAATTATTCGTCATCTTATTTCAATTTAGAGATCAGTGTTTTGAATGTTTCACAATATATTAGAGATAGATAAAAGTGCGTGATCAAGTATCCAATAGTCTGAGTCAGTTATATTCTTCAACTCACTCAGCATTATGAGGAATGCTGCTAAAGCAGATCCCTTGATTTTGGCTGCATTATCGATTAGAAAAATATAAACGAATTATAAGTAATACTGATGGGAGCAGCCGTTATATTTTATTGTCTCTGGCCATAATGTCTTGTAATATAGGAATGAATTCAGTTGTTTTTCATGTTAAGTAGATGTTAATACACTGAGTTTTAGTTTTTAAATCTTAGAATTTTAATTTAGAGTAGCTAAGAGTAGCTCGGACCTCTGATCTAAGAGTAGGTCGGACAAATATGAAACATGAAAGATTAAGCGAATTATGGAAAATATAGAGAGGAGAGTATGAACGAGTCCACTGAAATATATCAAGAGTTAAAGGAACGAGTGAAAAAATATATTAAGTATATACAGTAAAATTGAAACTGGAAAGTGATGTTAAAAAGATGGGATCATACATATAATAAGTGACTTTCGGTAATGAAAATATTTGGAGGTGTCAAGCAAAGTGATGTTGAAGCATTGGGAAGATAGAAAAAGACTGTCAAGTCAAAGAAAAAAGTATATAAGGGGTTAACGAACTTACTGCGAGCCTATGAAAATAGGAAAAGATACATTAGTGCCACAATTGTCTGAAGAGTTTACATGGCCTTTTGAAAGACCCACTTTGTATTACCAACGTAAAATATAATATACAATTTTATCTTAATGTAATACAAAAAATAGGAGTGAATAAGAATAATTCCACTCTACCAACAGTCGGCAAAAAATCGTGCTATTGGTATCCCTGTAGCCCACATTGGCTCAACCCTCCTGCCTATTCTACCCGCTCTTTCCCCCTCTTTCTCTCTCCTCTTTCATTCGATTTCCTTCTCTTAATATTCATAGGGCGGCAACGCTGTTTCCTTGATTTTTTCCTCCCTCGCTTTTTGTTGGGCCTTTTTGGAAATTTCCATTTTTCCTTTAATTTATTAAATCTCGATTCTTCTCGTTTTTCCTGCAGCGGCGAAAATAACTTCTTGGGAATGCTTCGAACGCGAGGAAAAACGTAACACCCGAAGTGTAATTCGATTTGTAATGTGCCAAAGAACTCTCCTATTTTCCTTAGAATTCCGCCTCTTCACGTACTCCTGGAAAATTCCCGCTTCCCAATTGTCCTCATTCCGACCGATTTTTTCGTTTCAAATCTCCTTCCTTCTACAAAAGAACTCAATTTATGCCTCGCTGGGGTGAAGTAGGGGAAGGAAATACGGTGGAACCTCCATTACCAGGGCTAATGACGGAGTACCTTCTTCCGGATAAGCAAACATCATGAATGATATCTATTTAAACAAATAATTATTTATGAACTTATTTATGATCTATATTCGTTCTACGATTTGATTTTGTGGAATCCAGGTGACAGTATGGCCTAACTTATTTGGGAGGAGCATATATTTCAAATATAGAAACCGCTAGATGTTGCTTAAATATTTCAGAGAAGTAATTCGTAATCAGAGTACTGAACATGCATGCCCGTTGTTTAGAAGTACGTATATTTTGCCCTTGAGGTACATTTTCATTTACAAGGTATTAAAAATATTATATATCAGGAGATGAAACAATTAAACTTATATATTTCAGAAAATGACTTAGATCTACAATATTTATCAATATACCTATAACTAATTGTAAATGCTTTGAGTATTAATATATGAATACACGGCCTAAATTGTATAGTAGTTCTCACCATGGAAATAAGACTAATTTAATTCCGGAATCTGCTATTTTGAGACAAAAAATAGCTATGTTCAATTGAGAATATAGAAGAAATTATATAACACGCACTTATTTTTCCGTTCTCCTTGTAAATAAAATGTTAAAATATATTATTGTTGTAAATTGTTATGAATTAAGGTATAACTTGAGGTAAACGCAAAACAAGTCTTTTTTGGGGCACCTATACTCTTTTTTCCTTCTTTATTCTAAATTGCTAAGAATCCATTAGATAAAAAATTAAAGCGAAGAAAATTGCATTTAAAAATTGGATACTTCAAATTTGTATACTCTTCTCCTTCATGGACTTCTACATATTCACGTCTCATCATCATACCAATCACACTGATTTTAAAATAAATACCGACATTCCGAAGTTTACAAAATAGCACACCCTAGTCATGGCGTCGTACACAGAGAAAGATAATTGGGCGACAGAGTAAAGAGGATAGGAGTAGAAACGCATATCTACACTTTCAGAAAATTATAGAAGCAAAACAAGCGGTCGATGTCCCATAGCCTTATACAGATTAACAAACAGAATCGCAGCACGAACCTCAATCAAGGTAAAAGTGATCCGGGAACACTTCAAACAACCACCTAAGCAAATTGTCTTTTTTTAATTTCAGCAAACACTCGCGGAGGTCGCGCGTGTTTTCGCCGCTCGAATCGGTTAATCTTTACGCGGACATCCATATCGCAGCGTTTAACTCTGATGCAATTTAAGAACTGGCTTGCCGAGGCTGGCTAATTGGAAAGTCCATCGAGCAGTCCAATCAACCTGGAAGCAGACGGAATCACAAACTATTAATCACGAAATTATAACCTGGAGGAGGTGAAAACTGTTCCCTGTGTGTGCCCTCCTCTGTCTACGGTCTGCAGTAATGGGAAAATGGTCACTCTTACAGTCCACCGACGGCAAACAATGCCCAAAGCAATACGAATTGAGGTAATGCCTGTTTGCTCGTCATTCGGCCGAAATTTGCACTCGCCAGCGATGGAGATATTGGATTATTTCGTGCTTTGCCCGCATACATTGGCGTTTGACGTGCAATATTACCGGATGAAAACCCGTTTATCTTCGGCGTATGTGCCTTTCTGTTTGTAGTGTTTCTCCGGAAAGTTTTTGAACGTGGATGTCTGGAACTATTTCGTACGTGCTTATCTTTACCGAATTTCATATGACAAATTTTCTGCTGTAATTCTGTGCTTCCCAATATTTATTTCCTCCGCAGCCAGCTTTTGTATTTTCTTTAACTTCACGATACTCAAGAGCATACGTTTTAGACTAAATTTAAGCTAAAAGGAGGGAAAACCATTTTTAATCAACAAAAAATATTTTTGCTACTGATTTCTATGAAAGAATAAAATACTTGGAAAAGAAACGAAGGTATAATTTATTATTATAATTCTTGAGAATTTTGCGACGCAGTTACCGCAGACTTACTGCCGTCCTAAGAGTTGCACCCACATTGAGAAGTACTGTAATTTGAGAATAAACTATCTCTGATATAGTATGCAATCCTTTCCTTATGATTACAGCAGTGAAAATTATATTAAAATTTAACTAATTTTTATACTCAACTTTTATTTGATGTTCAGAAACATTTTCTTGACTAATAAATACCGCAACGAACCGAGAAAAGTTTGGTGTCTTGGTAGTAATGCTTATTACTTCTCGTCATTAATGTTTCCCTATGATTCAATTTCCTTTGAGGCGCGGCCTGTTTCAGATTAAGTTTTGATTCATGGAGTATTAATATGTGTACTTAATGTATAGTGAAGGAGATATATCTTTGGAGGCTGAAGGTAATTAAGTCTTAGTCTCTAGTGACTTGCATGGTTCGAAAATTTTAGTAAGGGAGTGTGATCAGATTTCCGAGAAAATCGTTTAATCATTTTCGCCCGGGAATCAAGTTTCGCCGAGATCTTTGATAGAAAAAGCCTTTAAAACAACGCAGCGGAAATATAAAGGAGCAGAAGGTAATCATTTGCTCCGGCGTGTATCTGTTTATTCAAATGGGACCGAGTAGAATGACTGTGCTATTAGTGAATCACGCAGTCTAATTTACAAATGCAAACAGTCATAATTCTGAATACGCGGGCCTTTATCATTGCCCCAATGCATTTGCTATCTTGGTTCAAAGGAGGCCGCCGTTGATGATTCATTGGATAGTTAGGGGAATGCCCTAATACGGGAAGGGGAGTTGGTGAGAGGGGGAGGTTAAGTAAGGGATTTCCAGTTGGGGTTCGGTTATTGGAAGGAACAAGTGACACTCGCGATGAGAGCCAAACAAAAAATTGCCCTCCCAATTGTCTTTTTCTATTGGGAGGAATTACGATGATTAATTTCCCGGAGAAATCAAAATATTAGTTCTACTTAGGTTTATTCCTTTCCAGTGGTGTATACCTTCCGTATGTCTTTGATGAAAAATTGGGATGATGAAACAGTTCTTTGGGAAGCAATTCATCTTGCTAAAGTCAACACCTCAATCTACCGGAGAGGAATGGAGATAATTATTTTATTTTGGCTTTTCATTCAGAGGTTTTCAACAAGTCACCGTCATAGGCTTTTGTCTCCGCTAGTCTACTCTTAATTCTTCACGGGCGTGATCTAGCAGCTTGGAAATTAAATCATAAATTTTTAGAAGTTCATATATTCGAAGGTGAACACGATTATTAATTTTCGATCAGTGCTATCGATGAAGAATCACATATCACTTTGATTGGAAGTTATAAAGGGAGATATAGACTTGAAACAATTCCACTGACGAAATAATACTTTTCAATTCCGCTTGAAAATGCCCAACATTCGGTAATTATAAAGAAGTGTAAACATGCGTAATTTATAATGGCTTAAATTTTAATTGTTAAATTCAGTGAACTCGTGTATAATTCATTTTATATGTCTTAGAAAGATTTTCAGTAGCATAGTTATTAGAAGATACCCTTCTACTTCTAACGAAACTTGCTCTTATGTTATCAAGCAAGTCGAGTTAGGCTATCAGTTTGTCTACTAGAATACAGTACTGCGTTTTTTAACTCATTAATTTAGAATTAGAATTAAATGCTAGTTATCAGTTGAATCGCTGTAGTAATGGTCTTAGTCCATTATTTAGTCGGTTAAAAAAAGTTCGTTCCATATGATGAATTGTATAAAAAAAGCGGACGTTAACATCAAGTTTTTTTTTCTTTTCTTGGGCAGATTTTCACAACATTAAATCACCACGCTTTCTGAGATTACAAATTATTATTTTGGAAAGTTACGTAAATTATATATTATACGTAAGTAAAGCTCGCACTGAATGGCGAACTTGAAATTCAAACGTATATAGATTTGCGCCCATGTTTTTTAAATTTTGCATTGGACGGAAATTACTTGTGACCGTCACCGGTTGTGAACTGTATTTGTGATGCGAAATAATCAATAATTCCGTAATCCACGCGTCATCCTGACCTCCTTGCATTCATCCGAGCGAAGCCACGTCTTCATTCACATCGTCCTGTGAAGCAGAAAAAGGAGCAGGTTCCGCGATACCAAGATAATGCCGCTCATTGTCCCTACGATCTTTTTTATTTATTGGACAGTTATTCCAGCGCATTATTTTTCCGATATGACAGCTCGAGAGTGAAACCCGGGCATCGATAAGTGGCGCCCGTGGCATTATGGTTACGGCTTTTCCTTCGCATTTTTTCCTTTGAATTTTGGAGCTGCTGAGGGAGGGCGCCCTTGTCACCCCAGTTGATTAATGTGGGGAAGCCCTATGGGAATTGGGTGTCTTTGCTTCTGGAGAAGGGGAATCGTGTATCGCGGGCGGTAATGCGGTTCGGAAAAGGGTAATGGAGGAAGGGGATCCTTAAGGGAGGGTAATGAGTGACAGGGCAAGTACGCAAGCAGAAGTAGTTTCGGGAAGTGTTGGGCTTATGATATGAGGAAGGGTATGCTAGGGTGAACTTATCCATTGATAGTGGAATCAAGTGGAAGTGTGGGCGAGTTAGAGCGGGAAGACAAAGAGGGAAAGCTGTCATTCATCAGTGTAAATTCTGTCATACTTAGGATACGTTTATGTTTATGTAACCTAGGCTACACATGAGGCTTACACAATTTATACGTAAAGGGCCGTATTTAATTTTCTTCGGTTACCGCCTTTCTTAAATTCGGAATTAAATGAGACGTCAATATAGTAAAGACTCTTCTAAAACCCATTTCCGATTACTGATTTTCATTCTCAACCGTCGAATAATTTTAAAAAAATGTTATATTGTTTCCATTAACCATTACGGGCTACATTATGAACCACTACGGCACATGTTACGCAAGGCCTGCTGACCACTTACACTATAAAAAAACCCTTCTACTATTACTAATTCCAGATTAGTATATAAGCCAGTTGCATCCGTCGGTGCTGCTGGTAGTTTACTCAGATATTTATCTCATTTAAGGTACTTTAGAGTATAAAAATAAGATTGGTAGCATTGTGTAACATTGGTCAGATCTAAGAACTCAGGAGCCCTGAGCGGAATTATTTTGTTTGCCCATAATTAATAATTGAGAATTTTCACGCATGTATGATGTGATAGAAGTTAAATTTTTTTTATTTTTCTTTTCAGGTAAGATTCCATTTATTCCATTCTTGAATTGGTCCTCTGAAGCTCATTAAGGTCTGTATTGTTTATCTTTGAACTTTTTACTCATTTTGTAATGTATGGACTAGACTGTTTGAATCGATAGCATGTATGGAATGGATGATTGAAAATGGATTGAATCTTTATTTATCAATATTAATATTTCCCTGTATGAGTGCAGGCCCGCCCTCGGCACATAATCTCGACCAGTTCCTGCTTCCTTTTTGAGAGAGAGTCCGTTCCTGACGGTTTCCAAAAAAATAATTGACAGCCTCTCAGTTTTAGATATGAGCGAAAGATTTTCCCCACCCTATGATTCAGTGATTATTTCAGCGATTTCTCTTTTTACCATACTTAAGGTTTACAATGCGTTCCAGTTAAATTAAGGCAGCGACGGAAGGGTGTTTCCTACTGTTCCCCAAATTAGGCACCACCCAACTCTTTCTAGTTTAGCGGTATGCCTATCTTCAAGGATACGCTTTCTACCCCGCGCCTCTATACAGACTGCTTTATCGGTGGACTATAAATCCCTTGCTTTAAAATAACTTAAAACATCCATTCGCCCGAGTTAGTTTAAATTTAATTCCTGCAAATAAGTAAATTATTTTATCCCAGCTACTGGAAATATAGAAACGAACATAGAATAGTTTCCTATAGTAAATAATCGCCCATTTGTTTTTCTGAATCTTTCCCTTTAATAACATTTTCACAGAATCATGCCTCGATCGATGGGGATGATTCGTCCAAAAATCACTTTCTTTTCACCAAACACCCGATGACCCAGTTAGTGTTAATCGTAAGTTACAAAAACATAACATACTTTTAGATTCTGTTAAATGCTGTAGCTATTTTACTTTCTAATCGATTTTAGTCATAGCTGAATTCCTTGCGTGTGTGTAGATGTGCGTGCATGCTCCAAAATATTTATTAGCGGAAATCTTATCTGTTAACAGACACCGTAATAGAGCGAAAATTAATAGCAGATGGGAGATTTTCTTCAAACGAAGTCATATTACGCAATATAGTACCATGGAGAAGAACCTTTCAATATTTAAGGAACCATGTTCCTTGAAGTATTTAAAAACCATACTCGAAAAGGAATTCGACTATGCCTAACATTAATGAGAAAGTAAAAGAATAATCGTTTTGAACAGAATCTAAGTATGTAGAACGCCAAGAACATATTCTTATCTTGGTAAGCTTAGGATTTACGTATACACTAGCGCACATACTTGGAAATCTACAAAACATCTAAAAATGTTTGGATTTGGCGGATGAATTTACCATTATGCGCATTGGGCGTTAGCTGAGGACTCCACTGAGGGTCCCCAAAAATCTACGTTTCGTCGTTTTTATGATGAACAACCTATAGGGTGAACCTCAAAATGGTACTTGCGCCTAGGGGCTGTGATAACTGAAATCTAAATTTCTGAAAAGAAAACAAGACCCCTTTAATCCTTGATGAGAGATGCCGGTATATAGCGATAATCACGAGAAGTTTGAATTAATGTTGGTTGAAAATCGGCGTTCCCTTTTATTCTGCTGACCCAATTTAATCCTTCCGACATCCCCCGTTCCGAATGGTCCACATCTCCACCTGCCCCTCATCAAAATTTCCCTGAATCCGTCTCCTCCTCCAATTCATCCCTTTTTAAACGTACTGCTATAAATAGCGCACGTCGTGACACTCCAATAAGAAGCGTGACTTAACGTCATGCTCCCACATAAGCACCTGCACGCACTAAAAACTTTTCACTCTTCCCCCGAATTCTCCACGTACCAAGAAAGGAACGGCACGTAATCGATATTCTTGGTTTATTCGCGCAAATTGCGAAATTCTAAGTGTGTGTGATTGGAAAAGCTTATATTCATGCGAGGGGTGACGAGAAATGTGTTGTTGTTTAGGTTGTACAGTTTTTTATTCAAGATCTTTTACCTGATTAGTTAAAGTTCTAGGTGTACGAATTTATTTATGTGTATAAATATTTACTGCGAAACCTGTTGATCAAAGTTTTTTGTACATAAACTATTATAACATCTTTTATTAGAAGTGAGTTAGTATTTTCTGAAGAGAGATGCTGTATATACCCGCTTTCACATTTTCTTTATTGACTTAACTGGTAGATTAATCTTGTCCCATCGATTGAAATAATTGAAGCGTACAAATTTGCAAGACCATAAACCAGTACGCTGAAAATTGAATAACTGATATTCAAATATCAGTTGTCTCCTTATCTTGTCCTTTTGCTGCCATCTAGTTTACTCATTGTTCACTAGTTTTTGCTTCATAATTTATATGTATTTCTTTCAAATGCGAAAATATATTTCATCATGTTGTTGAACGAAGAAAGTAGGTTTCAATGCATATAATACATCTCCACTCGGTCAATAAAATTTCCTGCTCTTAGCGAAAGCTAATGTGGTAATAAATTTCCGAACAAAATTCTTTAATTTAGTTTATAATGGACCAAAGTTTAGAAATAATTCAGAAAAGTATTCCCATGGGAATGTAAACAAATTCCTATTGTCTTTGAGTTTAGCTAGAGTCCACCATAATCTTCACATCTACACAAACTAAATTTATCAAGAGCTATGCGTTGCCAGATCCTAGACAAAATAACTCGTAAAAGCAACATAACAATCCGATATCCGTGCAATAAAAATGCTTTCAACTTCCACACATTATCACCCTAACTAAGTCCCATATATTAGCCACTCCGCCGAAGCGGCTTATCTCCCAAAGAAAACCGCTTCAGATAGCGATTTTAATTTATCCGCTCGTTAAAATCGTAGACATTGTTATCCCCGAAGAAGCCGTGGAAAGGGGCATCTCGCATTTCTTTACACGCCCATCAAACTCTCGAAGAAATTCTTTCCTCTCAAGCGAGAAGCGTACCGCGCTAATTTATCCACATCTAAAAAAAGGCTTTTAGGCTACGCTTTTTTCTCTCAGGACAGTATACGATCAGTCGACTGCCATATAACATCTCCAAGGGAACGGCAACAAAAGAGAGCTTCCACGTCTCATTCCATTGTTATCCTCCCTAATCCTCTTCCCCATCGCTTTCTCCCCCTCGTCCGCATTCCTAACCATTCTACTCCTGCTCTTCCATCACTCTTCTTCCCCCATTCCAAGCATTCTGAACCCCACTCCGGAGGTGACAACGTTTATATTCCAATCTCCGCCCCCCTCCACGCATTGCTACATCCGACAGCTTTAAGGAGGGGAAACAAATCAGAGGTAAATGATGGAGGACAATGACGGGGTGAAAAGTCAAAAATCCCTCCTCCTGGCCTCAATTAGGCGGATCATTTGAAGGGATACTCCGAAGATATCGAATTATCCATGTTTCTTAAACTGAACCATTATCACTGGAATTCATTTTTTGTAAAGACTGGAAGGTTTTATTTAGGGAAAGTAGTTTTCATACGGTATCGGTTGCTGTTTCTGTAGTTATTAACTTTATTATTGTATACATAAGGTTTATGCTTGTGCAGTAAATTACGGCTTACGATTGATGCAACGAAATAATTTCTCGTTATACGATTTTTACACTGTTTTTAATTCTTAGAAAATCGCCCCGATTAACAAATTATTTAAAGCAGTATTTCTCAGCCACCGCAGGGACTGTTTCTCCGTGAACGAGTCAGGTACTCCATAGACTAATCTTATTATTAAAACCGAGAGGAATATATCCTAATCATTATTAATTATCTTAAACATAGATAAATATTCTGTATAATTACATCCAGTATAGCACAAAATATTCTTGTGGTTAAGGCAAATAGTAGCAAAAGTTTAACTTGGTGCTCCATGAAGAATTGTTAATTCCTCTTGCTGCTCCGATTTCCCTCTAAGTTGGAAAACCCTTTCTTAAAGGATGCTTACGTTAAAAATTATCACCAAATATTCATTTTCTTTTGATTAATTGTACGTCATAGTTCTGTGTAATTCATGTTAGATACATTAAGGAAAAGTTGTAAGTGAGCTAACGAGTGTAATATGATTCCATGGAAATATGATATGACAGAATCAATGAAATTTTTTCGTAATTAAAAATATATTCACTAAATACTGGGAACTATGCTAAACATTGTTTCCCTTATATTTAGCTTTTCGTGTGAAGATTGACACAATGGTCACATTAACATTAATCACATGAATAAATCAATTAAGGGAACAATGTTATTTAACTTATTGAAACTTTCTCCTAATCAGTCTTGCCCCTATTTTGCATCATTCATATCTCAATGAATTTCATATTTTCACAGCCGTTAACAAGGCTGAGAAGCAAGCGCAAGACTCCTTTACTCTGTACCAAAGGATTTCATTCATTAAAATATGGTCCCAGGAACAGAACAGGAAAAAGCAGAATAGGAAATAAACCAATTAATCTCCCCTCCCCTTCTAAAAGAATGTTAATGAGGATCAGGTAGCTATAAGTAAGCAATCATTGCGCCGTCGGAGCGATTTTTTTCACAGACAAAACAAAGTTGGGTCGGCCAAGACCATAGTGGTTGTATTTTTATCTTTCCATTCTTTCCGGAGGGAGCAACACGTGGTGGGGAAGGGAAAGAATCCAGAGGCCACAATGGGTTTCGGAATGCGGATGGGGGATGAAGTTTTCGGATGGGGAAGTTCGGTGTGTGTGGGGGGGTTAAAGTGGGCATTTAAAGCTTTTATCGCCCAAGAAGAAAAGGGGAGATGAAGGAATGAAGGGACTTCGATTTCTGTTTGGACACCTATTGTTAAATAGCGCGTATTTCAGATAGGGTTTCCGCTGATCTTCGGATGTTTGTCAACATCAAATGTGGAGGATTGGTTGATGGCGTTGAGAACAATTGATGAGGAAGGGGAGTTGGAAGTGAGGGAGCGAACATCCTAACGGGATGTTTCTTTTTAAACAAGGAACTCTTGTTTTACGAGAAAGGCGTGTCTGTTGCCCTTTTTATCCCTCTTCCGCCTCGGAGATGTTTTGAGTGCGGTAGTGCACTGATTGATTTGTTACAGGTAAAGAAGTCGATCGATCTGGGAGACTATTTGATAGGACTAAAGGGGTACTTCTTCACTACTCGCCGAACAAGGCTCTACTCTGTTCGAAGTAATGCCAAAGAAGCTTTATATCTAACTTAATTAAGAAAATAAAATTACATTAAGCTAAGAAAGGGAGGATATTACCAAGAAAAACTTCACTTAAACGAAGATCGTTACTAAATTTCGCAGCAATCATTCATTATTTCTTTTAGTGGTTATTTACACCTGCTTGCTTTTGTCAGCTTTGAGTCATATTTTAGCTTATTGGTAAAGTGTTATTTATATATTGCAATTACTATAAATCTCATGAGAGGATTAACGTGTAAAAAGAGAAACCAGGTACTATGAATGGTTTTTATTTTTGTTATTTTCTTCATTTTCGTTGCAAGAGACAAACTTCTTATAGGCAATACATGTGCATCGTAAATTTTCTGATCGAAATAAAAGGGTAGGTATCGACAGTAAATTCGTACGCATATACTGATTTACTATTTGATTACGTTTAGATAGATTTAGAGTCTCCTCCGTATGATGCGATGGCAGTGACTGTAATTGGATAAACTGCTTTCCGATATTTTCATAGCGGCATACGTCTAGTTTCTGTCTTTTATTAAAGGAGCGATGTATTGATAAACGTATCTCTTAAATTCTAACCTAAAATAATAATTCTTTGCTCTCCACATCTGCTTTCTGTACACTAAAATGCGGCTTTCTTATTTAACCATTGCTCAATGCAGGCGTTTCCCAAAGTACATAAATTTTCCCAATGTTATTTATTTACTATTTAAGTTGCAATAATAAGTCAATTACAGCGTTTTTTCCTGCTTTCGAATCCTCCCCTTTTTCGGGGCCCTTTTTCCTGTAAGATAAAGCGATAATTGAATTTTGAGTACTTCCGTCGGCGAAAAATAAAATGGCATCGATCTCTTATTATGTGTTTATTCAATCGATTCTATCCGAAGACATAATTGGAAATCATTTCATAATGACTTTCGCGAAGATTATACACGATTCATGCGGTCGTGAATCGTGCATTATACATCAACTAATGTAATAAATTACGCTAAGAAATGTGTCCACATATTATTTAACCGTCAGATAAATTACACTCACATCTCCACCTACACCAATCTCATTCCCTTGCTAGTGAATATTTTTTTTCTTATTCTCTTGAATTTTGAATCTTCCTTTAACATAATCTAAATTGTTGATTATCTATTAAAATGGTTAAAATAAATTAAATCTCCAGCCTAAATAGATAATTTTTCCCAATTTTAACTATTGAACTTCCTACTTATTACTTCTTCCCCAACACTTCAATCAACAGCTTCAATGCATATTAACATTTACATAGTGACCCAGCAATCCGCTAAAGGCGTGTGGCAGGAGGTGCACCGATTCCCTGTATAACTCTAGATGCCTTTATATTCTCTAACGTTAAAGAAAAACGACTAGAAGTAGCTATCTGTTCACTTGAATGTTTCCTGGTAAGATTTTTGCGTTTTTTATCGGAGCTCACAAACGTTGTTAAACTAGAGTAGCAAATTCAACTGTCTCGTTGACAAGATCCGTACTGATATATTTTTTGAATAACTTTCGTCGATAATTAAGTCTTTCGTCCTTCAGAGATTCCCTACCGGGAGAAAATCATACCCAAAACAGTGCGGTCGAAACTGAAATCTTCTTTAACAAATCTGGCTGCTCTTTAGGCATATAATATAGTATATAAACCCATAATATACTATTAATAGTTTTGCCTACTTCTGTAACCTTCTTCTTTCTCCCCTGTTTCATTTCAAGAGAGTTCAAGCCGTTAAGATGCAATTGCAACAGTACTTTGAAACCGTGATAGTTCCTAATCAATTATATGAGGACACTATGTATTTCTTAGTTGCTTATAATAACTTAAGAATGGTATTCTTCCAGTTTTTACATTTATAGAAACAAATATTGTCCTGATTGTATCATTTCGACCGTGCAACTCTTTCCTAAGAATCGGCAGAAAGGCTGGAACTTCATCTTGAAAATACGTGTTCAAAGACGGAGCGAAGAGGAGAATTTCCTTCACATTCTTTAATTCATTTAGAAGTCCTTCCTTACAAGGAAAGACTGTAGCGATAAATTGTGGGTGACACCGACGGGTGGACATTTTGAGCGAATGTCGTAAGTAAAAGATGACGATCATAATTTTTCCTCGAATACCTCTTTCTCATGATAAAGGCAAACAAGGGCAAATTGCGGAAAATTCTGGAAAGCAATCCCCGCCACACTGCTCCTTTATTAAACAGAGGTCTTTTGAAGCCAACGCTTCGACTAACTACGGAATTAATATGCAAGAAACATCGCGTCACGCAACCCGAATGGCAATGCACGCCTCACCCATTATTATAAATTATCTTAATTACATTATCAGCGATTAACGAGGCTTTTAGAATTGAAAAGCAATCCGAAGAGACGCGCCGAGGTTTTGACGCCTTCACTCTTCGCGAGCAAATAAGTTGTATTACTTAATGTTTTTGCCATACCGAAACATTAAAGGATTCAATTATCGCGCGGACCACTTAACGTTTTGGGAAAGGCTTCCTTTTTGCCTCTTGACGAGGTGACAATCGGCGTTAGAGGTGACGAAGTTGGAAGGAGAGGAATGCTTTGAGGGAAGAATGCGTAAGGAAGAATTGTAATCTGAATTCCGAGCGGCATGCCTGCTTTCCGTTGGGACAGAGGCGGTGGGTAAGAGAATGGGGATGTGGTGAAAGAAAGAGGGAGAGTCAAAGGGAAAGCTAAGTGAATGGAGAAAGGAAGAGTTAATGGAAAGTCGAGGAAGTTGGGGCGAGTGGGTTTGACGGAAAGGATGCTGTGAAGGAAGCAAGGATGGATTAGAGACCTAAAGATTAGATGGAGAGAAAAAATATAGAAGCTCTAGAAATTTTTCATTACGTAATTCGTTGAAATAAGAAGCATTTTTGTCTGATTTCGGTATCGCTAAATTATGCTAAAATGAGCCAAAGAATTATATTAAAACTGATTCTTTCTGTAGTATTTAAAAAAAAAACTATCATCAACTAATGTCACCCATTGAGAATCGAACCCGAGAACGCTTTCACCAAATTTGAGCTTTGATCATTTGCCTATCCAGAAGCCTTCAAACTAATTCTTAACAAAATCCTTTGTAGGCAAGATCATTGTAGGCGATACCTTAAGAGTATAGTATGAGAATTAGTATCTAAGAACGAGTTGATAAGTTTCGTAATGTAAAGTAATATTATCATATTATTCATAACTTTTCAAAATTTTCAACTAATTTAACTAGAATAATAATATGGTAATAAAGAAGTATGCCCAGATGAATTGTTCTTCCTGCCCTCTTGAAAAATCAGTAAAAACTCCTGGCATTACAAAAGACTTTGCAGTTCTTCATTGATAATTTTAGAAAAGACTTACTCTGAATGAAAATCGTAAGCAAATTTTAGGGAATCTGTTACACTCCTTGCGTGGAAAAGTCATCTGGAGGCTTAAATTTATTACTTTGGGAAGTGGCACTTTTAAGACAAATTGTGACAGCAATAAAGTGAGACAAAAATGTTAGTGAAGCACTGTTACGGTAGTCTTGCATCCCCACAACTCGAAACAGAATGAAACTGAATGAAATAAGGCGATAAGTTAAAGAGAAATAATAGGGTCAACAGTATGAGTTGGATACAAAGCGGTAGGGCGACCAACAGGAAGGGAATTTTTTATGCCTTAGGGAATCCAATCCCCAACTTTCCATCCATCCTCTCAAGCCCCAAATCCCAGCAGCAGACAGTGGCGCCATCTACTAATCCCTTCAGCGCAACATTCTTTTGTGATCGCCTTTATCCCTCATTTTTCTTCGGCCCACGGAGAGCGTCTTCCTCATCAACTTCCTTGTCCGATGGTGTCCACAAGGAAGTTTCCCCAAGTTGACGGTCCGAGCCAGGTGGCGCTATACCTATTTCATTGAAGAAATTTGAAGCAGGAGACCATTAATTCATGAGGATAATGATGTAAGCCTATTCATGGGAGGTCCTAACGAAAACCCAAACTGTGTATATATACTCGATCTTTTCCTTAGTTTATTTTCGCTGTGGCGCCGGTTTAAGAAAGATCGTGGTTACTCTTTTCGAAGAGTTGAAGCTACGAAAATTGTCAGAAAATGTCTTTCTATTGGATGGATTCAAGGTGTTTATCGGGGGAAGCTTCAGAAAACAAGAATTGGGAATAAAAGGAGCTGTGATACCAGATTATTGATAAATGCTACAAGTATCTTTAAGCTTAATAATTGAATATATTATAGAGACAGTTAGTTATGAAATCATGATTTTGAATTAATATTTCGTTAGTGAAGTTCTTGAGATATCTATGATGGTGCATTCGAGGTCATAAAGTAATGATATACAATTACTACAACTAAAAACTTAATAGCAACTTAATCAGCTCCGGATATATATGTACCAGATCCTTCTTTGGCAAATTTGTAGATCTTCCTCTGACTATAGGGTATACAATGATAACAATAAGTGCTACATTTACGTGGCAATAATCGAATTCGAGATGTTTGGAATCCAAGTTGCAAAGTTAAAGTATGAAAACTGGTTATTATTGCTACAGGATATCAAATATCTGTACTGATACCTACAATAGCGAAAGATAATTCCCTCTATGTTGTAATCTCTTCACTAGAAATACGATATATGTTCTTATATGAATCTTGTTAAGATAATTGAAATATTGTATCGGTATAACATTCATCGCATACTGCAGTGGCTATAATACTACATATCTTGGGTAGTTAATTAGGTTTGATTCGTTTCAGCTTGAAATTTTAGTTTGTGAAAAGTTAGAATAGCTAGAAACACAGGCATTTTTGTCACTCTGGAATGTTAAATAATAAAATAAAGAACTGCTAACGATGGAAAAATAATCAGCGTTAAATAGAAATTCCAGAGAAGCCATCACGAATGGCGATATTGGAATTTATTGGTAATTATAGAATTCCAGAAACTATCTATCGGTAATCGAATTTATTAGGAGCACGAAATTAAATTAAGACTACTATATTTCGGTTATATGCATGTTTCTTTACCTATTTAACAACATTAATAGAAACTATTTCGACTATTTCGCGAAATATTTGCTTCCATGAATCTTTCTTGTTATCATACATGGTCAATTGTACATTTTCGCTTTAGACAAAGTCCATCAGCTTAGATGATATTAGATAGATGATAACAATCATGACAAAAAAGCTATAAATAGAAACGGAAAGACTAAAAATAACTTGATAAAATTTTATGAAACCTAATAGAAGAGAATTGAATAAAAATTAAAGTATCGGGTATCCAAGAAATTTTGTCGCTGTTTCGTATATTTAAAATCAATATACAAATTTAAAGTACTACAAATTTAAAGCAAAGGTTAAAAGGTTTAAAGGTTTTTCCTCCCGACTAGGGTGAATACCAGGCAGGGTATTTTAATTTTCTTTTCCCCTTTTGATACTACCACCTGGTCTGGTGCCTACTTGTAGTATTTAAGAATAAATAAATAAATAAATATGTTATACTACTTGTAAATATATATAGCTGAATTATGATTTTCAAAGTTAAGTAATATTTAATGTCATATTGTCTCTCTTTATCTAACATGCAGTGTACTTAATGAGCCATTTTGTTATGTTAATACCCTTAATTATTATGTTAGTATGTACCATTAATTATCATCATCAAAATGGTCGAGTGGTTAGATTATCTGGTTCTAGTTTCCAAAATCCAACATTTCCAAAGTTAAATCGAAAAGTTAATCCTCAGTAGTTCTAATCCTGTTTACGGAAAAAATTTTTCCGGAAATTTAAGTTTTGCTAAGAAGCTTCATACGAAGAAGCTAAGAAGTTCCCGCAGCTTGCTTGTTTTAATCAAGGAATTTTTTTACATTATAAAGCTTTATTTTAAATACGCGAAAATACATGTATATTTATAATATCTCAATAAATTTCCAATATTAAACTTAATTTCGTACCATAAAATATATAGTAAAAAGTGCATGAAATTAATGTTTCAATATTTATCCCATGTATTTCTTATGAGAGTTTACTGACTTGGGATAAATACATCGGTAATTATAATGTAAGATTTGTTACCATTGGCAGAAGAAGGACTCCACAATCCTTTTAATTAACATTAACAATTACCACCCATGCTCAGTTGTTTATCCTCCAAAAATTCTAGTTCATAAAAGAACTGGATAGACGTGTTTGAGGGGAAAGACATATGAGCGACAGTTAAGAAGGGTGATGGGGAAAAAGACAACGGGAGGAAATGAAGTGGCGAAGGGCCAGACTGTTTAGTAGATGAACTTGGACCTCAGGCAGACAAAAGAAGTTTTAATTTGTGGCACAAAGAGGAAAGGAGATCAAAAGGCAGGAAATATGCGTGTAGAACATGGAAGAGGCACTCCTTTGTCTGAGAGATGCGCGAGAAACGCGATACCGTTATTTTCTGGAATTTCTTCTCTTTTATGTATCCAGGAATCACTTCCACGATCAAATTCGGACGAAAATAGCCCATGTTGTTTTACCTTTGTCGGTCGAACTGTTGATTTTTACTTCGACGCCATTTTTAACCCTTCAAATTTTTAGCCAAAATATAAGAGCGAAATGTTTTCTGAAGGCTCCTGATCATAACTGAATAAACTAAATGAATAATGAAACTTATAATAACGGAATAGCGGCAAATACATGGATGAAAATGGTTGGAGGACGAAGAAGTAGAATTTGGAAAAGAGCATTATTTGTATAGTTTACATCAAATACTTACTTTAGTAGAAAATGGAATAAATAATTAACGCAGTGCTTAAAATTCTCTGCCCTTCGCTTATCATAAATATAGTGATATTTAGTTAAGTCATAGGTTAAATAGGAGTTAATTTTCAGAACAATCTGTTTAATTGCACTCTATATACCTCACATGATTGTCAAAATATTCTAAGGATCACTGCTCCGCAATTTCTAATTCTAGCATTTGATTTACTCATTCATTTCGAGGAGATTCCAATTATTCCATTCTTATTTTACTTTCATATTTATATACGATCTTCCTCTGTATATGTATGTACTATTTTTTTCTATTAATATTGCTATACTTAGTTTTTATTTCTAAAGAACGGAATGTAAAACTCGAGTCTCAATATCACAAGATATAAAATTGTAGTTATAGTTACGACTCGTCCTTGAATTTTTTTATCACTATTTCTGATTAATTAATGGAAATAACCAGCCATTTTTATGAACACTGAGGTATTTATCGCATTCAAACAGCTAAGAATTAGAGCGCCGTAACACTAAGTCTAAGGTTAGTTATCAAGTGTCGATTTTTTGTAGATTATTCCGGAGCTATACTGAACCAGAAACAATCGCTGCACCTTGCCACAGCTTTTGTTTCGTTTTAATTCATCACGCGCCGTCAGACAGACTATTTTCGCATCGCGCTCTACAGGACGCGATATAAGCTCAAGCTTTTAACGAACTTATCCTGCCGAACATATCGCAGAGTGCGATTCTGGCCGATCGGTCAGGTAAAGAAAGGAATCCCAATTAAATTAATTCAGCGCTCCTTTGGCAGGGGGAATTAACGCGGCGTGGAACACCGCCCTCTACGGATGTCTGCGCCGCTGAGTGAGCGATCGGCCGATGGGGCAAATGGTCTTTTGTCCCCACGACGAATGAGGCGCAAAGTAATTTGGAAACAGATGAAGGGCGCAAAAGAGATTCGATAGGTTTTTCCGGGAAGAAAGAGGGGAGAGTTACTGTGGGAAGGTTTGGGGCAAGCCGCAGAATTATACGGCGAACCAAGTGGCTAGACGTCCCTTTGTTTTTGTTTAAGGTTTTTTTTCGGCTGTTACGAGGAATTATGGGGGAAAAGACGTGAAGCAGCCGGAGGGAGTGTTGGCAGAGAAGTCGGCGGACAAAAGGCTGTCGGAACAATGGGAGTTGGCGCGGTTTCAAGACAAGCGACTACAGGGGAAAGGGTGTGGATTCGGAAGGATAAGAAGGATGGAAGGTGCGGTTGGAGGATTTAAGAAAATTGAAAAAATTACCTCATTAGTAGCCACGAGGCGTTACTCCATTTAGCGACTGCAAACAACGTTCCGATGAAAAATCATACCTTTATTTATTTATTCCTCTCAACCTAGATATACAATCCTTAGCTAGAGAAGTTGAATAATCGGGGCTCAAGTGGGAAGAATTGAAAATTTCAAAGTGGAAAATTTGCGAAATCAAAACCAAGTTACTGTAGATGATATTGGATTTCAAAGCTCAAGTAGTTGCATACGACTAATACATACTACCGTAAGATCACAATATATTTAGCATGGTATTATTAGCATATATTGGTTAGCATGTTTGAGTATTGGAAATCTAAGGAGAAACGACTGAATGGAAATTGATTCAATTATAAGATGCAAAAGTACAAAGATATATGCTCCAAATGATAAGAACAGAAACAATGTAAGAAAACGTGTAAAAGTATAGAATTTTTAGGCTTGGAAAGAGGAATGGAAGAGATAACGAGGTAGAAACGCGAATTGAGAGTGTCGAACAAGAACTATTGTCATTAATTCGACGAAAAGGACTAAATTAAAGCAAATTTGTGGAATGTAATTATCAGAATTATTATTAATTGATCTTTTATTGCCGAGGTTAAAAGCAAGTGGGCCTCTCTTCCACTTTACCGCGTAAGTCATTTTTACATAAGAATAAACAAATGAGCTTAAAATATATAAAAGTAGGAGAGATTTGGTTTGAGGAGGAAAATGTTCACGACTGAAGGCATAAATAGAGAATAAAACACGTTCGGGTGAGAAAATCCACGGAAATATAGAAATTAAAAAAGAAACTAAAGAAATAGAAACATAGAAATGTATCAAAATAGCTTTTAACCCTATAGGATACTAAGTGTATGGATACATAATTAGGAACAATTACAGTAATTGCTTTATAGATTCTTATAGATTTACATTGCACGTATTATAAATCTTCATATACAAATATTAATTTAATGTGCTGGACCATTTCTAAGGAAACTAAGACCACCGGACGGGAAAACTGGTTTGAGAAAGGGAAATAATTAATTCAGAGAGGCAGAGATAGAGGGCGATGGAGATAAAGGGAATAAATGTAACAGATTAAAGAAGGAGATACAGAACGATAAGAAAAGGTATCTTTGGGAAGGATCTAAAAGGGAGGGCGGGACAAAAGAGAATTATTCAGGAAAAAGTCCTAAAGAGGCAGTGATTAAAATGAATGATAACACGATTAAGTTGATAAAGGTGGTTGCGGCGGCAGGAAGAAGGGAGTCGGAAACCTCTCTTAATCCTCTTAAAACCCAAGGAGATAATATAAGGAAGGGATCCTGAAAGCGGAAAGAATGGGGTTGGACAAGGAGAGAGAGAAGGGTAAATAAAAGAAAAATAATAAAGAGAGAAGTGAGAGATGTTGGAAGGGAGAAGACAAAGAAGGGGGATGCGGTTGGAAAATAAAAGTGAGAGAGAAGAGTTGTGTAAAATGAAGAAGGAAGAGTGGGAAAGAGTGAAGAATGGCTACAGAACCAACCGGTTAATATCGCCTTTTATTTTCTTATTCGAAGAAGTATCTCTCATCATTGTTCGCTCATACGACGCGAAGGTTCGGTGTTACGTCCAGATGTGATGTTATTCGAAGTTTCGCTGAGATGAATTTTGATTGAAGATGCTTAAGATTCTCGCAGGTGTCATCAATTATGGGTTTCTTCGATAGACTGAAACTGGTTTGCTCGACAGTACACTATACCGACATATAAGGTACACTTGACCGACACTATGTAGCTCGATAGGATGGATCAACGCCTCTTTTCACGGACGCACCCGTCTTTCTTCCTATTATAAGTAAGGAGGTATTTGATGTTAAAGTAAACAATAAAAATATAATAGTTCAACAGTGTGTACCGTGAGCCAAATGAATGCATGATTTCCCTTTGACATGAAAAACTGAGGCAAGGTAAAAGAGATTGCATTATGTAGGATTGCATTACTTAGGACTACTTCTACTACTTCTACTTCTACTACTTAGGATTCTCTTTCTCTTTAGAATCAACAGACAACCCGGATGTTTCAAAAACGTCTCCGGAGACCCTTTGACTCAAATAATCATTATCAAGAAATACTTAAGTAATTTAAATGCGATTGCCTCGAAATAGTAAAATCTTTAAATTGAAATTATTTTAATAACATTAAGCTCAATGTCTAGGATGACAAGTTAACTGCTTTTTTAATGTCCAGCATTTGTAAATAATTTATATTTCGCTCAAAAATGTGTATAACGGAAGACTTGTCGGGCTCGTCCACATGGATCGTTGTGCAAACGAGAGGACTCTGTTAGTTTGCTGTGGTTGGCTAAGGGCATTCGTCTCACTAGCATTCATCTAAATCATTAGTATTCTAGCTTGCGGTAGGTCTAGATCCCTATACACTTGCAGAAAGGACCGCTATTATTACCCAGAATTTATTTATAAAGCGGTTAGTGGCGTGTTAAATGCTTTTGGGCTAAATTATCTCTGCCATGATTAATGACTTTCACTCCAAGTTGAACTCGTAACTGGCGAAGTTCTGCTCGTTCGAATCTGCTGGAGGACTTTTCTTAGAAACACTTGCTTTTCAATTGTAAATACGTAATTTGAGCGATGACTTTCTACTTTATTTTTAAAACATCTGTTGTTACAACCAATTTTTATTATTACTATTAATAAACACACACTGCAACAGACCGATATGGGGTGGAGCCGTAATATTTACATTTATAAATTATTTTGTCATATACATTACACCTCTCATCACACGAACATATTTGCCATTTTTATTTTCATACTACATTTTAATTAAAACAAGGGGTTCATTCAATATATGGCTCAGATTGCCCTAGGATCTTACAAAATTATTCCTTATCTCCTACAGACGGCTAAAGTACAACACACATTATTTACTTCTTCTCATCATCCATGGAAACACCTAGAGATAGAAGCTTCCAACGTTGAATAGATTCTCCAAAATTTTCTACGCCTTTTTGGTAGTTATAGCATTCATCTTAATGAAGAAAGGTTCAAATTCATTTTAGCACGGTATTCCTTGATAATAGATTCCGGTATGCGGAAACAGATATTCGCGAAGTAAAAATAGTTTCTTCGTTTTTGGAAGTTTATGTTGAAATCCTTTGGTATGATAGAACACGTTCCATAAGAAAAAAATTAATCCTAAAAGCAAATATCATCTTAAAGGGATTTAGTATTTTATAACTTTGACTATGAAGATTAGGTAGAAAAATATGAAGATGGACGCTATCAGGAGAGTATCAGAAGTTAAATAATTAAATTATTTTGTAGATGTTAGGTAAACCCAAGTCTTGTCTGGCTGTTAGTTACAATAGTGCTCTAAGTATTACTTAGTGCTCTAAGTATTATTTAGTGCTCTAAACAAAGAATCCCCTGGTTTAAAGAAGTATTTTTATCAAAATAGAAATGACTTTTATATCTTACATTTCTTTCAACTTCGAAACGTGATAAGATCATTTTGACTATGGGGTTCCAGGATAGCAGGGACGCCCTCGGGTTCGATTCCCGGTGGAATTAGGTTTAGGCGTCTTAAACTGGTTAAGAAAACCCGGTTTTACCCTACTTTAAATTTGATATAACGTTCTAATGAGGTTTCGCGCCACGTTATTGAAGTATCTTCTTTTCCACATCGCAAACTTTCGATTGTTCCCTCATAATTTCCTTTTCCCTCATTGCCAACTAATTCCATCAGCCAACCACGTCACTATCCTCAAGTACCACCACTTTACCATACCTTCCTTCCGTTGGTGAGTGCAAACTCATCTTACAGCAACCGAACGGCATTGATTTTTTTTCTCGTTGGCGCACATAATCCCCAACAACGTCCCGCGAGACTTTTGTCTCGGAGATCCACGGAGACAGAGCGAAATACGGTTTGAATGGTTAAGAGGCATTCGCACCATTCCAATTACGCCAGTCTTCGAACGCCTTTTGTCGCATTCGAGCCTTGCCAAAGTCACTCTTCCCTTTCTCGCTCGGCGCGCCAAGTCACTCCCCCTTGATACTTTTTCATCTCCTTTGTTTCCCCCAATGCGTACCCCATCCCTCCATTTGTTCCGCTGTTAATTTGTAACTTGCTGTTCCCGAGTCGGGCATTGTTTGGATGCTCACCGTCGTCAGCTAGTGTAAACTTCCAACCGGAGTTTTTTCTCGAATTCGAGTAGCGATACCGAGAGTCACGTGCGCACTCTAGTCATGCATCCGGAGACAATTATAGCTCCCCGTGATGGCAGTGAGAGACATTCGTCTCCACCAAATAAATGCCAACCTATATCATTGAAGTATGAAAAGTTTGGGAAGAAAAAGGTGAAGAAAAGTTACGTACGATGTTTGTTTCCGAGATTTTCTAAGATGTAAAAAAGGGGAGTTTATTTGTTGCGCTGCCTTTTACGCTGTTCCAGAGTTATTGAGTCTGTTAACTACGTATAAATCATTCAATATATATAAGTATAGAATATAAGACGTTTTTCGCGTTTTCAGAGCTTCCAAAATTTAGGTGCATCTTAAAGTCGTTTCGTTTAAATCAGGTTTCGCAGAGAAAAGGTACTTCGACTATAACTTTTTGATAACTACAATCCTTTATATAAGATATATGTAAGAATATATGGTATTCCTCTATGTAAGGCATAATTGAATATAATCATTTTATAGTTGTACGATCAAATTTTTTCTAAGTTATCAATTCAAGCTATTTTTCATAGTCTTTACTAGAATTCGTGTAAGCTTGCATTATAAGTTCCAAAGCATAAAATAATTTAATTTACTTGCAAGCTCAAGAAAATCAATTTTTCATAAAATTCTGCAAATACTAAACGGTTTGGCCTAACAAATAAAATTACCCCTCTTTCCATTCATAAAAATCACTCATTTATATTTAAAAATTATCTCCTTTTGATAAATCCAGTACAAATTAATCTTTTGATATTAAGAGATTTTAAGCGTGTATTTCAGTGAAGGAGAAGCTAGGGACGTATATGAATCATAATCGTGAAAACGGAGTATCTAATTTAAAGTTTTCAGGGCGTCTTTATCCAAGTTCATATCCGAATCATGGCCCTCGATCAGCCTTATTTTTATGACTAATTACTCGGAGAATAGAATTTATGTTTTCAATAAATATTTTGTATCTTTGGATTCTCCTCTCTCTAGAAATATATTATATTTCCAGCTTACCAATCTTAATTCTTCAATTTTTATGATAGCATTTCTTCTCCATGTTTCATTCCCTTTCTTGCTCCTAGAATTTCTTTGTCCACTTGTTCCTCATCCTCCACCCTTCTTGTTTCTACTCACTACCATCTCGTAACTCAGTATCTTTGCTTTTGTTCACGGTCGAGAGCTTCAGAGTAAGATAATCCGCTCATAAACTTGCTTAAAGGCTATTTTCTTAAGCTCTATGTCGTCATTTCGGAACATGGACGAACTCAATAAAGTTGAGAAGAGAATGACTTTTACCTCCGTTAGGATCGCATTTATTCTTAATCTGATGAGCTACACCTCAAAAAGCAACGCCTTTGAAATGTTAACTTAGAGTATGTTTCTCTTCCAAAAGACTCATTAAGGAGTCAAAAGTTGATCATAAAGAATTTCTACAGTTTTTTGACCAACTACGTGTGATGTTCTAAAAACATTTTGCGTTAATTTCTCTAAGCTAGTTCATGACTCTGCCTTAACCTCCATCTCACCTTTGTATTCATATTTTCGTTTCACTGTCACTACCTCTTGCATATTCTCCCTTGCCAAGTAAAGGTCGCAAAATTTTTAATCTATCGTAAATAATGAATTAGATCTTTTGATATATTTTGTTGAGATCTTTTCAAAGCTACATTCATAAGCTATACAAGGAGTATAACTAATAATAATGTTTTTTGTTCATAACTTAACAGCGGATACACTCTTTAAACCAAGCGCAATCTTATATTATGATATTTATACATTATATACATCATGCATACGTAATATAAATAATATCAACATGATCAAAAAATACTTATACAATATATATAATTTTTCGGGGTTCATGATAGGCTTTCTTGGCTACCGTTGCGTCCGTCTTTCATTAATGGTTTTTATGCCATAAAAAAGAGTACTTCATGGTATTCTAATATATTGAATTCTTTAAATTTTTTCGTTATTATTATTTTTAAATCTTATGATATTCGAAATATTTTGCTGTTATAAATGGTTCATACCCATACATCTGTGTAAAATAAAATAAATCTTTTCTATTTCTATTTTGTAGTAGTATTATTAATAGTGCTTTGAAAGTTGAGGTCATTTCGCACATGGGTTCCCTCCGGGAATCGAACCCGCGACAGATTTTGCCAAAATCGAACATGCTGCCCACATGGCTACCCAGGAACGATATATTTTCCCTCTTTTCAGGCTCAATTAGATAAATAATAACATTCTAGATTGTTTCTAGATCGCAGAATATTTGTACCGCTTCACTTCCGCTTTCTCTGAATACTTGCCTTAAAAAATCATTAAGTGCTTGTTTAACGGAGTCAATATCTTGTAAATCAAGTCCATAGAGTCGATAATCTAGAGATTTCGATACTCGTGCCAAAACGTTCTATAGTTTCCTCTGGTTATATAAGGAACTCCAGCCCCCTCATCGTTCCGTTTCGTTTCTTCAATTTTGTTTTCCCATCAATTGTCATCAACTCATCTCCCCCATTCCCAAACATCCCCCTCTCTGGCCGATTGCCTCTTTCATCGCGACCACTTCGTCGCCCTTCCTTCTGCTTTGTTACAACCCCTTCCCCTTAATCTCGTTTCCTCTCCCACGCCTTTTTCTCCCACCCTTTATTGTCTGTTCCACGTCACATGTCTCGACCACCCTGAAACCTTCCCCCTTCACCTGCCTCCTTCCCATCCATTTCCTCTCCAAGAGTATTTCATTCTCCCCTCTCCATTTAAGAGACCTCAAGTTGTTCTATTCTAGGGTTGGGTGAACGCGTTGTTTTCTCTCTATCCGAACGCTTTTTCGCGGAGGAAAGCAATGGAAATTGTAAAATATTTTGCCTCTATTAATACAAAGTATATTATGGTGTGATTGGTGGGATCTTTTGTCTGTAGGTACAGTATAAAGGAAATGTAGTTTTAGTGTAATTCATTCACTTTTCACACAATTATGATTTCAGTCTTTTTCATGGCCCTGATAATATGAAAGTTATTGACTCATGAATGGTGCTGATTGATTTTGGTCAATTCGCATTTAATGCTTCATACATAATAACGTTATTCATACGGTTATCGAGATGCAATAGCGTAGAATTTTCTTCCTTACAGCATTGTGGTTCAGTTAGAAAATCAAACAAACAACCTTACATCTCATCTTGTTTCCTAAGTCTAGTAGCTATGGTGCTGAAGTTTAGACCAGACGTTAGGCTTAATACAGACTATATCTTTCACATTTATATGGCAATTCTTGACAGACTTTTAATAATATGGAAGTGGATAAAACACCATTATCCGTTTTATCACTGCAAAATCCTTTACTTGGTAGTGACGTGTCTTTTTTACGCTGTTCATTCTATAAGATAGTGTATAATCTATATTAGGATAAAAATGATACTAATGAGTCATCTAAGGTATGTAATATTACTAAAACTCTCTAAATGCATCATTTAGAGAGTTTTAGTAATAGCTACCAAATAGTACAAGTGATACTATGAAATTAGTATACCCAGAAAAGAGAATAGTTTTATCTTTTTATAACGTTTATGTGTATATGCTGTAGGAATTGCTTATGAATTAATTTCACGTCGAATATAAACACGAACGAAACAAACTGGCAAAAATGCAATACCCAATGAAGAGAAAAACATAGTTGTTCCAGATGATAGCTCTTGGATAACAATCTTGACCTAGCATATCGGTATATGGCCATGTATCTTGTTTGATCGCCGCATAAATTAGGCCAACTCATGATTTTATAATGATAATAGTAAAATACCATTATCTATAGTACGGTAGTGCTAAAATATGTACCTTTCCACTGTTTTGTTATTATTTCCTGCATCCTCGCCGGATTAATGTAATCAGTTATTATAATTAGAAAATTTTGTACATATTTCGAAGTCTTCTAAGAGGTTTTTTTTTATTTTCTCCGTGCTATTTTTACTCATAGAATTCCGAGCAGTTAAAACTAGGTTTAACTGTCCAGATGAAAGACTGGAAAGGAAAAGGTTAGATTTATATTCATTGATCTAGATTATCACTTCTGAACATTACATCAGATACTGAATTTATAGTTTGTTAGTTCCTAAGAAGGTAGGATAATAACGTTCTTAGACTTTATCGCTTCCATAGTAGTAATTAGCGATAGATTTTTGGTTATGTGGAGTTAATGAAAAATTCTTATGATGTAGGAAATTTAGATAAAAAGAGGCGTTGCTAACTAATAAAATTAATTAGTGAATAAAATTGCTTCCACTAATGCGCTGATTTTAAGAAATTTTTACTAAATTTTCGAGGTATAGTAGGAGTGGTTTATTTGTTTCTTGACTTTTCTATTCTAATTTATTATTCGTTGACATTTTTCGTAGTGTGCTCCAACGCCACTTTGTAAATATATTTAATGATTTATTCCATCGGAGGGTCAATCATTTTATCATCGACGGTCATAATTTAATTTAAAAATAAATAATAATCGTCATTGTACCCGCGCGCCCGTAATTATCGGCATTAAAATAATCTCGAGGGGGATATTTAATCATTTTTGGAATTTAATGAAAACAAATGCGTTCGTATTTTCTAATGCTCTTAAACACGCTTGTGGCTTTAACGTAATTAACCACTAAATTCGCCGGAAATATTTTGTTCTTCCAATTAACAAACACATGTGTCAAAGTTTTAATAATTGAGGCTGCAAATGAATTTTAACTGAAAATTATTTAATCAAAGTAGACAGAAAAACACACACGAATTTAGCAATTTTTCCGATGTTTAACAATATTTATGCCCCGATTCGTGATTATTTTCGAGTGATCGCTCAGTTGACGCTTTTGATTGAACTTTCTCTCCATCGTAATGAGATATGCCGTTAACGAGGGTGGGGAATGGGATTGGCGGGAATGTTTTTATTCAACTTTGGGATAGGATAGTTCAGAATACATCCATAGCTAGAGTGTCCATATTTTGTGGAATATGTCTCGGATTTACTCAGACCCAAATTTCTAAATTTAATTATTCTAATTGAATAATCATCGTCTTTGTTTAATCTATCCAGTAGTCACTTGATTGTGCTGTTCTGTCAGTTTTAAATGTCACAAAAATGTGAGCCTAGATGTGAATCTTTTCATCAAATAGAGAATGAATTGCAACCTTGATATAACCAAGCAAAAATTTCTTTTTGTCACAACTATGAAGATAACTGGAAAATGCCAATTTTGTCTGGTTCTTTTGTCCTCGACATGGCACCACCATCGGTTTCTGAATACCTTATATTACATATTAGATGTGGTAAATGTGACTCTTAAAAGTAGTGACTTATTAGCCTAAATAGTTAGAATCCCCTGACTTGACTGCTATTCGAACCCACGACCTCATTATTATTATGCTTGCTCGTCAAACTTTACCATGTATGACGGAGTTGGAAAACGGAACTATTCAAATAACCTGCCTAAAACAAAATGGAATAGTGTGATTTATATTTTTTCGAGCACGTCTTTCGTCATACACCGCACATTATACAAGAGCGATCCTCTGGCAATATAGATTGCTAGCTGTTGCCAGTGCTCGTTCTTGGATATCTGCTTCTTCCACTCTTTCTCCTTCCTCCACTTCCATTTCTTTCAACGCGATGTATCTTTTGTCTTCTTCAGTGGTTATTGCTGTTTAGCGGGGAGTGGTTTTCTAAGAGGGAGTTGGAATGCGGTAGAGAAGTGGGGATCAAAAGATATGGGATAGGAAGGGATTAATGGTGGATACGAAAGAGAGGAATGGGAGCATTAAAAGAAAGGCTTTCCAAATGGATTCCTTGGCTGTAATTGATGAAGGAACGAAATAAGGTTTAGTTGTGGATAATTTAATGGGTGATAATCTGGATACCGATTTTAATACAAAACTTGGACGAAGAGATGAGATTTGCAATATTCGAAAGTTTAAGCGTCTTGAAATTGAAACCGAGACACAGGATTTGAATTACAATACCGAACTAATATATTTCACAATTATTCGGTCACTTTTGTGGCCGAATAATTGTGAATTAAGGATATTATCCTAAAATAATTTATCTTTTGTACTACTGATTTATTTTTAAAATATTTTCATGTAGAATTTCACCACCCAAGTTGAGTTAAAAATAATATATTGGTACACTTTATTATCTTAAATACGATTCTACATTACCTCCCAAATCAATACTTTCAATGGATATTATTATTAATATTATATACAATCGCTACGAGTAGATTCAGGATCAGGTAGACGGATATTAACTGATTAAAGTTAAACTTTCGAAATTAATAAAGACTGAAATGATTTTATGTTCGTTTTTAAGATAATAAATATCTTTGCTAGATAACTATGCCCAATCAGCATGATAAACAATTTTAGGGTTTGAATTTAAGCTTCGCAGTTCACTCCCTGTTTAAAATATGAGATCTCAATGATATGAATATTATCCCTCCCTTGCCAAGTCTAAAGTACCGTGTCTATCATTAAAAAATTTTTTTTATACAGTTTCTGAGGTAGATCATGAGGATAGGTCACATATAGCTTCTATAAAAACTTCCGCGAAACATTTTATCTTTGATTGTCGTAGCTTATTTAATCAAGGGTAGTTTATTAAAACTTAGGACCCGTAACAAAGTATTAATTCGGTTGAACATCCTCTGTCGTAGCTGAAAATCGTTGTTTTCACTGTCGCTTTTGCGAAAAAATCATACTTAAATCGAGTTGAGGTTTGACATGATGCGAGAAAGGTTTTAAGAATGTGGCAGATGTAGTAGCAGAGCAAAAAATACGGTTAGAGAAGGACGATTAGGAAGGCCTGAGAAAAAGTAAGGCTGATCCTGAAGTTCATTTAAGGGAAATGGGCTGCAAAGTGGGAAGGGATGGACAAAAAACTGTCGGAAAAGGAAAAGACTGAAAGAATGGAAGAAAACAGAGAGCAAAACCCCCTCGCATTATGATTGATGGAAGTTGTTTTCTAACGCTTTATTTAAATTGTAGTACTCTGCTTAAATTGGAATGGAAATTATAAATCAAACGTACGACATAATAACCATGTTCTGACCTCGTCTGACCCTATTTAGTTAGTCATGGAATTGCCGGTGTATTAATTTCGTTTCCTGCTCTTTGGGTGGTTATAAAAGGAAAATGGTAATATGAGTATGCGAAAGAAGCGGTGTTGATGGACATGCATTTTTTAGACGTTTGTTAAAAAGGCAGTTATAGTAAGGCTTTGAAGGGATATGAGCTCGGTAAGAAATTAAATTATGAATTAAAAATAAAGGAGAACAAAATACGCAACAAGGACTAAGATGCGAACAAAATCCCTTTCATTGGTCATTTTTTAACGTTTCTATTCTTTCAAGTTGCTGTATAGTATTTAATAAGACATCTTTAATAATAATTTATCTTTGAAACTTATACTTTAAGTGTAGCCCAAACAAGGTTTCTATGAGTCTACATTGTTTATACCTCGTCTATTCAAAATGCTTTCATAAATTAGGCAATGAAAAACTTGCAATTTAATAGAAAATACAGAATTAACTTCCTTGTTTACTTGATTCATTCTATTCAATTAAAATTATTAACCAGGGAAAAAATTCCCTGTCCGAATAAAATCTAGAAATCCCAAAAAACTTATAGTTTGTACCTTGTATAATTTCATCCCACTTTGAAATGCCACAGAGATCTCAGATTCTCCAAAATAATTTTTATCGTTCCTAAATGAACTCATATACAGTTCATATCGTTTTTAATCCGCCTCTCATATACCTAATCATGCCTTAGTTGTTGATCTTGTGTAGTATCACTACGTAACTTCTTCCAAAAATTCCTTAGCCGAAAGGAAGATTATTTAAAGCATCACTTGTGCGCGGCCACGCACTCAATTGTTTCCAACCCCCGCATCCCTTCTTATATTAGAACCAAGCCGTCCATTTTTATCCCATCTGTCATCAGCTCGTACTGAAGACCGCGGAACAACAAACGGGCGCAGAACAAGAGTTTGGAACACCGCACTTAACAACAGAAACCTCTAAGTGTCAATATCCGACCGAGGATAAATAATCACACAAATCAACGATTTTACGCCATTGTGCAGCCCACGCGAAATACACCCTTTCGACAGTTATGGGGAAGAGATAAAGGCTGCGGTTTCCATCCCTAATTCACTTCCCTTTGTTTTCCCCGCCGTCTTTCACCGTTTTCATCTCTTCGCGGAGGCGAAATCAGCTTCTGGGAAAGAAATACGGCATCTCCCGCTTTTGAATGGGAGATCACGTAGACACTCTTTTTTGCCATTATTACGTTCGTATTTATAGATAAAGGCACGTTTTTCGGTCGTTCTTGGGAAGAGGTGTTGGCATAGGCGTTCTTTGAGTGGAACAAAAAGGAGGTGTTCAGCAATCGCGTTTTCGTTCTTTGTATTTCGTCTTTTCACGATCAAGAGTAGTCTAATACGTTAGAAAGAATTTGTTCTCTGCTCGGTGAAGTTCGCTTAATCAGATCGATGTATTTGTCTTAATATGATGTAGGCACTACAAACAAAGGGGCTAGTAAATTTATTCCATATCTAGTTCAAAAATTATTCCTTATCAATACATAAACTTACGATTATTCCAGTAAAATTATCATAAATGGTAGTACGGTAGAATAAAGTTTATTTAATCCTCAAAAGAAGTCGCAAAAATTCCTCCAGAAGATACATCTCACCAGGAAGTTCTTCGACAATGAAGGGAAGAAAAGATGTGCTTCTAGAATTGTGTCACTGCATGTAATGCTAACAATAGAATATTATATATTGCATAGGATGAGATGAATATATAATCTGGTAAATATTAGCATAGCCATTACGGCGTAATGAAATGAATCTCCCATTCAGTTTCGTAATCTATAAGCTTTTGTTAGTTATACCCTACTGCACTATAAAAAAATGCCCAAAAACTTTAAATATCGAATAATGGAGAATGTAGAGTAACATTAACACAATAGACTTGAGTTAACATAAATTAAATATTTATACGGGGACGGATAAATGTTTTATCTCTTCATTTTTTCAAGGTAAACATTGAGATTAAAAGCTAATAACGGAATCCTACGAAGAAAATAATAAATAAAAGGGAGAGGGGTTTTTGTATGGTAAACTGTTTTGTATTGTGATCCAGAGAAACGTTTCTTACACAGAAAGAAAAACATAAAATTAAGCGAGATGTAGAAAATTTTTGAAATATATTATAAGGATAAAATATATTGCAATCACGAGATAGAGGATCACGAAAATAACGATCAACAAAAAATAAAAACAGCAGAACATTAAATAGTCTTCGTCAGGGTTATAGGAAACAATAAGCTAATTAGGAGCAAATAGAAGAGCAAAGTAAACAAATGCATAAACACGCTCAAGAACTGTGATACATAATAAGTTCTGGTATCACCTTCGTTAGCAGTACTTAACATAAACTACAGAATCGAAAAATACCCGTAAACACAGCCGGAAACTATCAGTTCACTTCTTTTACTGATGAGTGAGAATCGAAAGAAACCAGTTTACTTTGACGATTCTGAATATTTGACGCTCATTTACATACGATGGAATCCTTCTGAAGATTTAGCCGAATGCATATTCGTTACCGGAGTCTAAGAATTTTCATTTAAAGAAAAATCCTTGGTGAGTATAGAAATGACTTTAGAAAATTTCCACAAGGAATAATTTAATCTGGCATCCGATTTCGAACAACTTTAGCTGAAAGATGAACTACAACTTTTGGAATTTAGAAAATGGAACTTTTGCGTAGTCATTTCTATATTCACCTATTATGGAGTTCCACCAAGTAAAAGCTTCTTCTATCGATTATATAGAATAATCCTTTCCAGTATCACTCGTTAATTGAAGTTTAACTGCTCGTAGTAGGTAAATGATTTCAGACCAAACTGACAGCCCTAAACCCTTGACATACTTGTTCATTCCCTGGTCATATATTGACGAGGTGTCACTGCAGACTTACAGGGCAGGTGAATGAGTTTTCAGGACAATCTGACCAACCTTAAATATTGACGATTGCATTTATGTATGTATATGCGTCGATCAAACATGATATACCACGACGAACAAGCCGTATCTTATCGACCTTGACGACGTCCGTTCTGGAAAAAATGGCCAGTATGTCCCACTCATGTTGCAACGAACCCTTCTCCTCTGTACCAAAACGGCACCTCTCACTCCCCTCCCGACCACCGAATCAGAGAGAGCGCGGCTCTATTTATAGAGGGCGTCCTCCTTGAAAAAGGGGTGGCAATATGGGAGAGACGGAGGTTCCAATGCTCAGGAGGAGGTGATAAAGGTAGAGAAGAAAATTCGGGAGGGCTATAGATATTAAGGCATCGGGAGAATGAGTATTGATCTCTATTCGATTGAGGTGGTTGAAGATCAGTGTGTTCCAAACTGTGTGCCGCGGTACGCTATTGTGCCGTGAGAGGTAGTAAGTGTGCCGCGAAAAAATTGACGAGTGTCGACGCGAAGCTTTGGATGTTTCCGAAGTGTTTGTAATATTTTTGTGATGCAAGTTTGCGCATGGGTGAAAAATTTCATCGCGGAATTGTTGATGTTTGCATATTTCATCAGCTTTGTACCGTTGTTGGTTATACGGTTGGTGAGCTGTTGTGATAGATGTATAGAAAAAGCAGTTACTACATACAGTTATATCATTTTCGGACATATGCTGGTTTTTCGATCGCTTGAATTTTCGAACGAATTGAACATCTTTGTATATCAAGATTGTCGCCATGATGAGAAGAAACATATTGATATGAGTATGAGTTCAAACTTTAATATTCAGATCAATCTGTGTCCAAGGAAACGTGTACTGAAATTTCTTTGGTTTGGCGCAAAAAAATCCCCAACCTCTAGAGGGGTAAAATTTATCGGCAGTCTCTGGTGTAGATAATGATTAAAATGATGAAGAATTAGCTACTTTTGTTGTTTTTGTCCTTTTAAAAAGGTAATCCAGTGCCTGGATTTTTAAGAATTGTAAAACCTCAAACTTCTTACAAAAGCAGTCGAACTGTTGACTAGTTGATTGAAAATACGCTAATGGTCGATAAAATGCTTTTCATCTTTGACGTAAGCATAGACCGGTATCAAAATTCCAAAAGAATTGAAGAACATAAATTTTAATCAGTAGGGCAATTGCATTCGACGGCTCGATAGATCATTCCTTCAGCCATTAATAGATAAATAGTTGACTCATATTTGATCTATGGCAGCCATTCCTGAAAATGCTTCTGAATCGGCAATAAATTCAATCATCTTAATATCCCAATTCATAATTCTTGTATGAATCGACTGAACGAAGATTTTGCAGCGGTTTAATAGACATGCAGAAGTTAAATTATGAATCATTTTCGTATAGGTCGAGCCAAATTGATATCGATCAAAGTCAGTCGCAATCGAACAATTAGTATCGAAGTCGATCGCAGCGGAAGATAAGATTATCGCAAAGAAATACGGTCCTAAATTTCTTCTGACTGGAAAATCAAGGGTAGATGTTAATCTGCAGCTGTCCCTAATGAGGTTTACGCCTTGAAAATGCCATGTTTGGATGGAGCTGAGATGTCAGCTGATATAAAAAGCAACATATATGTGAGCTATCAGTTCTAATTAGCTACTTGATCAGTCTCTAAGAGAATAAGAATCACAATATATCGTTTAGGACCAATTTTGACGCACAGGCATGTTATCACGATACTTGTTATCTCGCATTGTTGATTCATATCATTGATTTTATCGAATTCTGATCGACTGATTTTTAAAGCAATTAATAAAAGTGCAGTCGTTGCATGCCTTAGATTACTTAAAACTTCAGAAAATATTCTATCGTCCATTACTGTCTATATCTATCTGAGTTTATTAACCTTATGCTTTTATCTAGAGTGAAAAGTTCATCCAGAATCTAGGTAAACTCCTTTCAATATCTTTTTACTGTAAACGTTAGGTCAAGGTGTTTCTCAGTACACATTCTTTTTGTTTTCTATGCAAATGAGGTTTAAGTTGGATCATAGCCCAAGCAACTTCATTAAAGAATAGTTAGCACTTAATCAGGATGGCAAGATCATATGTCACATTTGAATAAACTCAGCCAACCCTACTCATCAGGATTTTATTGTGGGGATAAATCATAGTAATTTGTTTATAACGTATGGTAGATCTATTTTAGAGTCCTTAAAGGGGCTTTCTATCATTCCTAACAGATTCTGTATGATGAATTCCTGCTAAATTCCAAGCAGCTGCACTTAATATGAACCCGAGGGCTTGCTAGATCTATAAGCTTAACGCCACTGTTTCGAAGAAGCATAGAAGCAAAGCGCAGAAAACAGATCATTTCATATCGAATACAACATTAAATGAATCTCTTATTGATCCCGTAATTGGATTCATAATAACGATCTGAATGTAGCCAACTTTTTAATTTGGAATATAGGGAATATTCGGTAATATTTGTTTGTCCGTCAATTCACGATATCGACAAGTATTATGATATCGAATAAAGAGTTTTAATGAATTTTGTATGAAACTTTCTTGCACGATGGAAGAAAGATAGCTATTGAATAAATCGACCACGATATTACCTCATAATTGGCAAAAATGTGAAAGCTTTATAAGAATTGTTTCACATTTACAAGGATACATTCACATTATACGGGTGTCACCATAGCATAATCATGAACATGGATATCAGAAGTACAGTGGCAACGCCTTAAAAATAGTTATAAATATCCATTAATTTAATTCAATCAATTAATAGGAATCAATCTAGTCATTTCTTTTATCGAGGTTCGTATTTTAATGACATTTTGCGACTAACAAGATTCCAAAAAAACTATGATTTGGTTGATTTTGGGCAAAAAGAACAGAATCGGTAAGCGTCTGTCTTTTTATAAGTCTTTTCTTATTCCTTAACCTTCAAGACACTACTTAAACGCCTAAAATTACTCTAAAAGATTGAAATAATTCAAAATTAGTGGAATAAATAATAATAAAACGCTTCGAAATAGGGGACTCTCTTTTGTGATGAAGAACGCATGATGTCCGCCCATGTGGCTTGTAGACATAAGTTAAGCAATGATTTATGAAAATGTAATATTTTCGGTTCATTAACAACAGAATATTCGGGGTCTTGTTGACCCCTTGTGAAGTATTAATTAGCATTTTTTCAATCGTCAATCCAAAAGGCGTGTTGCATTTGGGCGTAGCATTCGGCGCGCACAAAGTGAAATCCCCTCGAGCGACTCTTCACATATCCAAGAGTATTATTCCAGTTTCGTGAAAGGGAGAGAAATCGGCGGGAGGAGAGGACGTAATTTGGACCGGAAGGAGTTTGTCTTCCACGAATCCCATGCGGTTGTCCTCCGTTCCTTTTGGAACCCTATCTTGGAAGCTCTAGAAAAGATCCAGAGGAAACTGCTGACTCCCTCTCTTTCACTTTTTTCTTTCCCGCTCCATACCCCTTTTTCAAAGAGCCTCCATATTAGCGTTTTTGGAGCAGTCTCTGTTCTCTTCCTTCATTGTGCCTTCCCTTTGTGGCTGCCGGATGAGACTTTCTCGACGAGTTGGCGCTTTTTTTAAAAATGGGAGAAGTTGCCAGAAATGCTCGGATAGAAAGTATGACTTCGGTTCCGTCTTGGTGTACGGAAGTCTACTATCGAATAGGCGGTACATTTTGCAAAAGCTCATCGATTCTTTCCAGCTACCTTAACTTTATAAGTAGTTCTTTAACTTCATTTTTATTACAAGTTTGGGGAAAATGTGTTTTCCATTTTCTTTACTCTAAGTCTTGCTCGAAACTGTGATGATATGAATGCTCCTGAGATATGGGGCTTTCTTTCTCTTCAATCCACTGTTAATGCCTTGTAAAGAGTTATTTATAACATTATCTTGATTTACTTTTTGTATTTTTTCCACTCATAGCATTCTTGCGCAGTGAAGAAAGCAAGCATAAAATAACTCTTCTAGTCGTGGTTGATAACAATTCTGGGATTTACATTTCAAGAAAATTGAAATTAACAATGTTCACATCAGAAAAGAAAGCTTCTGAAAAATACACCTAACGCATTTTGTATATACAAATGAATGAATCCTTAAACTTGGGATAGGGCTAGATATGAATTTCCTACTAAAATATAAATGTGATGGACGACTCTGTTGAATAATATGCTCCGCTTCTTCAATTGAGCAGATTCAATTTTTTAAGACAAATTAATGGTTCTAATCCAAAGATAAAAATGTTGTACTTTGTTGAGAACATATTTCAGAATACAGGCTATAAAACCATCAACTAAAGTTATAACTACTAAAATATGCATTTAGAATTTGATACAGATAAAAAAATTCCTTTCTGAATAAATCCTTTTCTAATCAAATCTGAAGAGAATCATTCTTTTTTTGCTTATAGTCGCAAACTAGCTTTGTTTTTCTCTCATGTCAGATGTCTTAAGAGTAGAGGCTTCCACAAAACGTTTACCAAGCATCGTATGAGTGATTTTCTGGAACTTTGCGAACTGATAATGAAACATTCCCCTAGTTTCTGGATGGCGTGTACAAACAGAACTGAGATCTTCGAGAATATCCTCGAGAATCCTCAGCTACCATGTTATGAGAGGTTTTCCAATAGTTTGCCTATGCACATATACATCGTGGCAAGAAGAAATATTTGAACGGCAAATAATGACTTCTTTATTAGATGCAAATATCTAATGGAAATTGATCGTCCATCGATATGGAACGAAACCGTTGATATAGATGAATCATAGTGATAAAGCTTAATTATTAGAAATACAAAAGATTCTTAAGTCTTCATATAGGACTCATCGTAAAATAATTAATATTACATGATTTCACTATTTTGACAAACTTTACGATTATGATTCCGACGTATTCATCTCATCTTTGAGGTATCAACGCCTTGAAGATGCCGTCAATACCTCGAAACTATGGTCGTCTCATAAAAGATTTAATAGAATGAGTAACATATATTTTTGAAAGTTTCAGGAGATGCCTCGCATCGGTAAGAACTATTGTCACTTTTAAACCGTTACTTTGTGTTTTTGAAACTCAGCTAACAGATAAGTAGTCACTAATGAAACTTTATTGAAGGTGATCACGTCTTCACGCTCACAGAAGAGTTCCAAAATCACCAAAAGAAAATTATTTCTTCCCATTTCAATTTACTAGTAAAAGAAAGTGGTAGTTTTTATTAACAGTTTATACCTGGATATAGGCTTTTGCAACTTATCTGGAATAGCATTAGTGCTAACTTTTCCATATCTACGTAATCTGTATATGCAAAATATGTTCCTCAATTTTTGTTTGACAGCTTGTGGCAGTAAGTTGATCCACAGGTCTATCTAAATACCTAATTAGTTTTTATATCGTAACGTTCATAGAAAAAGGAATGGAAAAGGAATTGTCTGTTCCTAGCATAAGGATTTGATTTTACTCTCAGTACGTCCCAGCTATTTTGCAATCAAAGATGATCCCGATAGGAATTACGAGTATATCTATTATTACGAGTATATCTATAGTATCACTTTAAAATCAATAAGATGGTTGAGAATCCGCGTTAGTAAACAACTACAGAGAATGTCTCTATTTATGTTTCAAGATGCTCTTTGTACGCACTTTAAAAGAACGTCCAATTCCCAAGAAAACCTTTCTAGTTACGAATCCAATATGCAGCTTTCTTTATTGATATTTCGGCCTTTTATCGCATTCCGAAAAATAAGGTTTCTGAGTCGGGGCGTGAGCGGGGAGTTTTCGCGGAGAGTACGAAGATGGAACTTAATATATATCTGAGGCTGTGAATGCATGCGTGCTAAAAATAATCCCCCTCTTTTTTGGATGGAAAGATAACGTGGCGGAGGGAAATTTTAAAGGAAAAGGCGAACGGGTTTTAAGAGCATTTCAAGATGGCCTTGCTCAAAAGAACGTGCTATTCCCAAAAAACTGCGGAAAGTTCCTTGCGTAGCGTAATAAAAGGAGTAACCATAGTAACTCTTGACCGACTTTTGTTTTTGATGAGTAATGAGTTCTTTCTTGTTTTAGAGTCGTTTTAGGTGATTATTCGTTTCGGAATCGTAATCGCCAGTCAAATCCTCGTTTCAAGTCATAGCCTTACGTAAGCCTAAACACTGCTTTAACGCTACCAACTCCCTTTCTGGTAAATATGAATGGAAGAGAAATTTCATCTTTGGTTTTGTGATCGTATATATGCGCTAGTTTCCATACAATTTAACGAATCTGATGTACTGCGGAAACTTTCATTAACCGAAAAATCTTCAATAAGGTCACTAGCCGTGGTTAATTAATGCCTAATCCATCATAATTCTGGAAAATATTTGAATTTCACATATAAAAGTGAATCGGTCGTGTATCTCATTGCCCACAAATACGCAATTTGAGTGAATTTGCATCCATATTTTAATTACCTTCGCGTCTAAAAACACTCCCAAATTTTATTGTGATTTTATAAATATTGTTTATAATCATTTCCCGTAAAAATGCAAAATTGGATTAAATTGAGCCTTCATCGGCTATTTGAATAACTGTGTAACACTGCAGAAAATATATTCATTGAAAATCCTACCTTATAGTAATTTCAGAGTAGATAAGCTTCAATAAATTTCACGTTTGAAGAAAGTCAGGATAAAGGTCTCTCATTCCCTCTTTTTATGAAATGTCTAAGTTTTCAATAGTGCGATTGCTTTCATACCTTACTGTACCTGTTAGATTCTATTGATTTCATTTTCATCAAAATGTATTTCTTAAATACTTCTATGTGAACTATGTTACGATAGTTAATTAATGCTTCCATTTCATTCTATTTTCAGGTGAGTTGTTCTTTGCCAATAAACATCGGGACATGTTTCAGTAAATGTAAGTAGAATATTTATGGTTTACATTTTACAATATTAATTGATCTGGCGATTTCCTGCTCAAATGATCAAAGGTACTCATTTTGCAGTAAAAAAATATTCAATTCGGAACATATTACGGTTAATTCGTTTAGTTCAAGAATTTCAAGATATCATGATCAGAAAATGTTGGAAATGCTTATTTATTGACATACTTTCCAGTAAGAATAATAAAAACGAATTGGTCTTACCTCAGTAGATGAGAAAATGAAATATCGCCTTAAAAACGAAGTCATGTTACCAATAATCACACTTGAAAATCGCAGATACCCATTTATTTCCCTACAACGTATGAACATTGGATCACGGAGACGAACTTTGTCTTCTAAGGCATTACATTGAATGCATTTAATTTGAGTTCTAGAAATTAGTTTCTAGTTTAGAAATTTTCCTATTTTTGTGTTGTAATCAAAAAATAGCGGTAGGGATTTACAAGAATATTATCGAGTTTTATAATCCTTGTATCCACATATTCACCCTGCAGGTCACTTTTCGACATGTCGAAGGGGTACCATGAATTTTCATAATCGATTATTTTTGCGTATTGTTCTGAAATGAAAAATGAATTCTTGAATCGACTGATTCTAGCATCTATTTCTCCGATGTTCCACGCTGTATTAGATCAGCTTATATTACATGGATGGCTCAGAATATCGGCTACATCTTCTACGAACATAGTCTCTGTCCGAATATTTTATGAGGATTAAATCTTCGTTTCTTCCAAAGATTCGCATCCTGCGTCCTGAAGCATCTGAGTAACACTTACCGATTTGTCACAGTAATTTATTACGAAACGTATTGCATTTCATCGCATCTTTTCAAATTCGCAAATACAGCAATTTTCGGCAGGGTTCCTATACATTACATTCATGCACAAGGTGAGAGCTATCTAGCGTAAGGTAACAGCACTCTTACATAATGACTCATCTTAAATTTATAATTTAGTGGCATCCGTTGTAGCACCCACAATCCAAAAGTGGTCACATCACCGCATTCATCGGAACGGCCCTGCGGGTACACAACTATTCATTCGATTTGTAAATCTCAGTCAGTTCTTTCATATGCTATTTTAATAATCGCGAAAATAATCTCTCTCTGGTTTCACCTGACCCTCTGGAGAGCCACTGACACACATTTATGAGTTTCCATTTCTCGATCCGCGAGAGTTGGTCAACTCGCAACAATCTCCCCTAAGAAACCAAAGAGCGCTAAATCATCCCTGGAGACAGGTGCATCGCAATAGCAACGAGTTTTCGGTTAATCGCCCATTTTATAGCCAACCCTCCGCATCCTTCAAGACGCAATTTCTTTCTTCCTTAATTACTCTTGCTATTTCCGAACCGGAATGAACGAATTAACAATTCCATTAATACCGAAAATAAGTCCTCTCACGCCCATACAAACTTCTGAAAGCGGTGAGCGATATTGTATGCATCGCTAGCTCCTCCCACGTCTTTCCTCTTTCGAAAGCACCCCCGCCAACTCCCACACCCCATAGAAGCAGTTTAACGCGGTAGGCATTCATTTTGGGTCCCCGCGTTATCGCCGGCAAAAAAGGCATATTGAAAAGTGGGGAGCGGAGGAAGGAAGTTAAATTTGCGGCCTCACGGGACAAGTGTCAAGTGATGATTGAATGACGGCATCAAGTGCGGGCGGCGTATTGTGGATCGACGATAGAAATGAGATGTGCGGTGCGGATTTGGCGGGAAGGAGGGGAACAAACGCATCTCCTGATTCATTCCGTGAATGGGAATTCCCGTGGGTGTTTCGCTCGCTTTCCCGATACGCACTTCCGACAGGTGATAAGGCAATTAATTTTGAATAAAGCGGATCCGAAGTGTCGTGCGTGTGGAATTTTGGGTTTTCTTGTCTCGATATGCAGAAAAATTTCCGTCTCGAATACTGAAAACAAGCTTTGGTTGAGAAGGAAAACTAAAGCGATCTCTATAACGACTATTGCGTGATGGAAGTTCTATGCAAATTTGGACTCATTCAAATAAATACATCACAATGTAATATAAGTAGAACTTACATATTTCGGCTTGACCCTGAGTATGCGTATATAGAAGCCATATGCAATAGCAAAATTCAGCGTTATTTTAATTCTGTCGAAATCATGTTACACTTTCATGCGCCTTTGTGCTGTAGTATCAGTTCTTTTCTTCTCGAACTGATATAATTATATCTATACATACACACTTTCTTTATCATTGAATGAATTCGCCAGTGATTTATATGAGTCAGGCTACGAATCTATCTCTTATGAAATGTAAGGGGAAAGAAACGTATGATTGATATGAACCATCTTTTAAAAGAGATTTGGTACTGAAAATATTTTTATGATCGAATTCATGCGTAAAGCGTTATGCTTACTCTCCGATAATTTTTATTTAACACATTTTAATTACGCATATCCATAGTTGTAAACTTCTTTTCGGCTATTAATTTGATAATTCAGTGCTGCAAGCAAACTTATTCTTTTCCCTTCAGAAGAAAATCTTTTTCTCATCGATAGTTAATTTGATATATTTTCCGTAATATAGTACGTTGGAAAGGTTATCGAAATTGAACTCCATCAATCTGAAATAAAATCTCAGTGCAAATATTTTAGGATAACCTTTACCTTCCTGCGTTTCAGATGAAAATTCGCGATGGCAATGTTGAATATACCAACTTTGGTTCCATCGCTTATAGAGTTCGAAATCTGAGCTGAATGGAAGGAATATCTCACTAAATATTAGGAACCTTATCTTAGTCAGCCATTGATTACTAACGCAATTTAACAGAAGGGTAATGTTCCCACGAAAAATACTTTTATGTTTTCAGCCACCGCATCAGCCGCTGAAACCGACCGGTAACACTCCGGGAAGCAAAAACGCAAATCTTTCGAATCTTAGAGAGGAACATTAGAGGCCAAATAATAATGTTGGCTCATTCGAAGCCTTCTTCGGAAGACATCCTGAGTGATGAGGCGGGAATGAAGTAGCGATGGGTTAGATAGTGGGGGTGCCATTCCTAAAGGAAACCAATTCCACGGGCAGGAAAGAGTTCTTTTTTACCCCCTTTCAAGCCACTCTCCTTCCTTCCTTATCCGCACAGAAAGAGAAGATTGCGAGAAAGGGAAGATAAGTTATATTACGGTTTCTCTCGCTGTATGGATGCGATCTGAAGACGTCGAAAGAGGTAAAGAGAGGAGAATAAAAGCTGACGAGTATACAACATAGATAATGGGCGGAAAACGTCAAATTTAGGCAGAAAAAGATAGGAAATTGCGTGGAATAGAGGGAAAATTGCGGGAGAACAAGCCCTAGAAAGGGACGTAGTAAGAGGTAGAGATAAAATTCAATTCGTTATCGAAGTATGGTAGATATAGTGTGGATTACAGAAAAAGAATCTTACTGGAATATAAGGCTATCATGCAGAGGAAAAAAGCGGTAAATTAATAGTGAGTTAATGAATTGCAATTTTGTAAATATTAGGATCTATTTTCAGATAATTGGGTGCTGATCGATTATTTAAAGGAAGAAAATAGTGATTATTGGAATAATTTTGTGAATCATATCAGACCGTAATAAATTACATAATCGAATAAATTGCTGCGTACCATGAAAGTTATCGGTTTAATCAATGGTTGAGCATCTTTATTTCTTTGTTTTTATAAATTTGATAAGGAGAGAAGAATCATAAATAATAAAAATAATAAATTATTCGGCCATTTATTAATTTTTCGCTTCCCTTGTTATTTCTCTTCCAACAGATACAATCGAAATTAGAATCCGTATTCGTTATCCTATTTTTTAAAATAGCGGAAGTATTCTTCATTAAACAGAGTACCTCTGTATAAGAAAACGATTAAATAGGTGAAATTTAAATCTTATTCTATGCAAGGGAATGCAAAAATATCACGAAGAGTGGAAGCAAATCATATGGCAATGATGAAGAGAGATGAATCGCTAATGAATCGATAGTCTCCAAAGGCAAGAACAGGGAATAGTCGGAAGATAAATAAAACCTTAATATCGAATCCACAAAGAGGGCGAAGTATTTTTCGATTGAGGAGAGCCAACGATGAAATGGAGAAAATAAATAAATATCTTCTTTATTCGGTCGAGATTGAGACTAAACAGTCTTCTCTTTCATCTGGCCGGCAAACCCACGGAAGGTAATAGCGGTTTGATATGGAGAGAAGTAGAGTATTAATACATACTGTATAATAATAGATATTTAAAAAATGTAGAAAATTAAATGCATAAAATCATAGATAATGAGGAAAAGGAAAATAATGATGTCAATAATAATATGATAGATTCCATCTAACTCACCGCCATATTTTACACGGATAATTTTAAAGAGGGAAAGAAATAATAATGAAAAGAAGTGTGGTTAAACATTAAAAAATTAAACCTCTCACTAGAGGAAAACACCCTCTAAGAAAGTAAGAATCTTTCGCAAAGTTATCGATAGCATCTGCAAAAAGATGAGAAAGTGACGTATAAAATACATGATCGATGACAAATCTAAATACCCAGCCCACATAAATACGTATGTTAGTAAAAGTACCTCGCCAACTCATTGAAATAAAGTACATTGCCGATAAATACGTCACACATAGAAAGAGAACAAAAGAAAAAGAAACGACGAGAATTTCAGGCGAAAAGTAGGTGAAGGAATGAAGAAGAGGAAGGAGATAGAGCGGTTGGCTGGAAGAAGGGGTTATGGGAAGAAGAGATGTGCTCCCTTCAGTGGGGGTGATGATTAATGGCTTAGAGCATTAACAGCTATTGACAAACACGGTCGCATTGTCGGGTGGGGCGCGAACGGAAGGATAAAGAACGCTATGAGTCCGACGCTTTGATGGATGTGTGGGAGGTATTCTATTTCCCTGCAGATAAGCATTCACCGCGTTATTTGGTTTCGAGTCTTTATGAATCCCCTCGGTAAGGGAGCACTTTAGCGCGCCTTGGAGGGGAGTTAAAATCCTGTTCTGTTCCGCGACTCAGCCTAATTGGGGTTGCTTCATACCGCCCTTTCTTCTTCTTTAGGGTTGGGGAAGTCGAGATGACCGCTGCGGGATTTTTCTCTCCAACTTTGATAGAACCCCTCCCCATGTGTGGTTTCAATATTGAATTTAATGGTCGTTACTTATCATGTTTACGGGTACGTATTTGTTGATTTCCTGATCAGCTAGCACCTCTGTTCTTTATTTCTCAGGAATTGCCGGATGTATTCTTTTCTTTTTTATTGCATTTCTGTTTTTCAACCTTTTAATCCTGTAATTAGTTGAAAGTGTGATTTTTAATTATCGTTCAAAAGAGCGGGGAACAAAAAAAGACGATTTTTTTATTTCTACATCCTACTAAAACTGAATGTAAGTCTTAAATATTGGCATCTTCCAATCCAGATATTCATTTTTCACATTCCATTCCTTTCTCGTGGGCGAAATAAGCCTCTCCGCAGAAGAAAGCTGCACCGGAAATTTTTTATGACGCGACACAATTCATATATGCATAAATATGATCTTGCGTATTTAAGGATTCATATATAGATAAACGTATGTATTTGTATGAATATTTGTATATATCTAAGGTATGATATGAGAGGGTGAGTAAAAATTCGTATCGGTGTTCGAACATGTAAAAATTACGATATCTATCAGTTATTAGTTATAAAAGTAACGATGAACATCATTTTGCAATATTATTACTACTTAAGATTCAGTGATAATTCGAATAACGAGTAATCCTGACGACTGCCTGGATTTCACTGCTGAGATTGAAATTAGTGCGGCAGCCAAGCGACATAAATGTCCCGTAATCGAATCCTGGTTTGTTTTGTTCTTAAATTGTAACTTTTAATTATAACAACGTTCTTAAAAGGCTAAATTCACCCAATAAGGACAATTATTATTATCTGTTTTGATTCAAATTCCTTTTTTTCTTCACCTTATGATGGTGTCTTGCTCGGAAATCTGGGTTGTTCTTTCTACCCTATTGTGTCAAAGGAAAATTTGCACAACATTAATGAAATAATTTCAAAGATAATCCTTGGAATTCTTGATTTAGGGAATCTTAATCCGGATGAATTGAATTTTGGAGAAAATCATTTCACCACTTCACTCCTCATATTGCATAGTAAGCCTCGTTTCCTCTCAAGATCTTTTGGTAGCTAATGGCGTATGAATTCAAACAGGCATCCTTGCTGAATACTGTACAGACAACTTTCAGAGGAATGAGCACCCTCAGCCTTCTAATTTCAGAATTTAATCTTAGCGAGAACCCCTCCAAAACAAACGTCCCCGCTTGTTTTCCAGAATCTCCGAAAGAGAGGAAGAAAAGACCGTCGCCTTGAACTCGTCTCCTTTTGTCCCCGACTTTAACCCGGATTACAGCATCTCATTTGGATGTCGGGGGGACAAGGAGCCCGATGGAATTCCACGTTTAGAGAAGGTACATTGTGAAATGTGCTCCCCTTAGTGTATAAAACGAAAAAAAAGTCGTCGGCGAGATAGAGTCGGAAATGGATGCGAGACCACAATCGCCTCCTCTGCCTCTCGTATAATCCGTTTGCCATTATGCAGAAGGGGAAGAGAGAGCTCCTTGAGGATTATGGGAATTTTCCGCAGCTCTGCCCCTATTTGAAACCTCTGGAGATATAGCAAGAGAGGTAGATGTTCGTTGTAGTAAAGGGGCCTTGTGTACACTAAAGCGAGGGAAAAGCCCCAGATCCCCAGGTTCGTATCTTCGTTCAATTCGGCCGCCTTTTGTCAGCCCACGTTAATATTCGCTTCCCGTCGAGTTTTACGTGCGGATTGCGTCGGCGCTGAAGGGCACCGTAATCCCTTTCGATATGAGACAGTCGGGCAATTACGAGGTCCTTGTGATATTCCGTCAATACGGACCCAAATACGATAAGGGGCGGTCGCTCGGGCGTGATATTCAAATTTCTTTTTATGCGGCCGGTATTAAATTGTACCGCGGATTGGGAGGCGGGCGTAATTTGGATTCAGAGGAATCCTCAAATAGAATCCCCATAACGTGGTGATAACCCATTACGGTTGTCGGGGCTTTGATGTGGCTCGTGGATGGAAATGATTCAAACTTCACGTTCATAATCTCTGTATTGCGATTGCTATTTATCTCCGTCGCTGAAGAGAGACAATTCCTAAAGCTGATGGCGAAGATAAAAGCAAGTGCTGATGAATATACTATATGCAATGTTACATCGGCTCACGAGCTAATGAATTTTTCGGCTAGTGAAGATATTTTCCGGGCTTGAAATTATCCGGGACAAAACTCGCAGCATATCTTATAAACTAGTGTAATTGAGAAAAAATATATTGGAAAATATAATCAGATGACATTATTTATTATATATATTATATCTCTGCCGAATATAAAATTAGCAAAATACATTTTGGTTTATGTGAAAATTCATTTTAAGCTCTACCCTTGCATTTCTTCCTGAAAATATTTTTGAAGAGAAGCTGATGTTTCGGATGAACACAGACGACAGAACACTAATCATGAAGATAAATTAGCGAAGTTAAATTACAGAAGTGATTAGATCATTCACCATCACCTAAATATAAAAAGAAATATATTCACGATCTATAATTGAACGATAAGTTAAACCTAATACTAGTTTCTTCGCACCCTAGTATCAATTAATATTCCGAAGGTTTCTAAAAGTAGTATTAGTGGTAATATAAGTATTTGACTATAGTTCTATAACGCACCAATACATTTACTGGCATCTCTGGCATCACTCTACCATCTTCGAGCTATGAAATGGGTATAATAATGATGGCATTTGTGGATATAATGAGCAATTATGCTTATTGTATTAGTATGGTCTATTAATATCAATTATCATAGCAAGTCCAACCATTTATCGCCTCGAGAGCTAATTCTTCTCAGATTTTATGTAAGATGCAAAATTATATAGCTTTAAGTTTTACATCTAGTCTAAAGGAGAATTCTATCATTGTTTTTCGGAAGATTTAGGACCATTCCATGAAAATACAAAGTTAGCACCCGATCCCGCATCATAAGGCATGAAAAAATAATGTTTCGTGAAGATTAATATTTAAAGGAATAATAACACAATCTAAAATTATATTGGGTCCTTCTTAAGAGCGACTATTTTCGGTATAAATTCTTTCAAGTCGTGCTCCGTCAATGCATTCTGACACGCGGTGTCCCTTCATCTCAAAAAGAATCGGACGATAGGGCGGCGCACTTTGATCTGATAAGCAAAGCTTTGAAATAAGAGAAGGATTCCGACGAGCATTTTCTATTTATATCGGGACGAATTATTTCTTTGTCAAATTTATGAAATGTTTTTCGTTTCGAAAAATATTGGACGCCGTTAAATAAAAGCCGCAGATTTTGAACCTCGACGATCATAGATCATAGATCAGTAGATGTCCGATGGGTTTTTTTTTCGAGACGGTTTTTAAATATTCGGCTGCGTATTGATCTCGATTTTTTCGTGTATATTCGTGTTTCTCTCGTCATTTTCCATCGTTTACCTCGTCCATCTTTTGATCTCTTTCCTTTCCATTCTCTTTGTATGTCCTCAAGATTGATCTGTTATTCTGCCCATTCTTCTTTGCCGTTCCGAGAAAATTTCCCTTTGCTCCCAAAATTTATTCGTTTTTATCCTTTACCGGTTCGGCCGAGCTAACGCAAGTGCTTTTTGGGCCAGTATTATTTACAGAACTCTCCCACGCAAAATGTTGAACTTGACGAAAGTTATTCTGACAGTTAGCGCGACCTGCTTGTAAATACATCACCCCAATATATCGAGGGTTCATCTTAAGATTTACTTTCTATTAGTTTGTCTTCGTCATGTGACATGTTAATCTCGCCGTACGTATTTTGGTAGGAAATAAATAAAATGTGAAATAGCAGAAGTTGCTACTCATGGGTCCTTAAATGCAAGTACAGTATTTCACGAAGGTAATCGATTTCAGACTTACATACGAGGGATAACCTCAGGATATCATACGAGACGAGAAACTAAATTTGTTAATTGCCATTGAAAAACTTTCTATATTTTCTTCATATTTTCCAAGGTTTTACAATTTTTGTTTTTTTTTCTCTTAGGTGGACTATTTTAACTCCCTAACACATTGCAGGGAGTAAATATCGCCAAGAAATATTTTTGTTCTAATTTTGTTGCTAGATATGTTGATATATTTTTAATTTTTATTTTTCTGATATCACTGTCATAAATGGAAGAAGAAAAACATCAACAAGTTTATTCTCAAGGGAAAAAATTTTACCGTCTTTTCTTCTATAAACTGATTTTAGTAATTAAAGCTAAACCCGCTAAAAACGCTCCTAGTACGCTATCCCGTGGTACGTGGTAGTACGTGGTTTTCTCTCAGTACCGGTCCTTTACACACGGAGCACATGGTAATTAAGTGTTTTAAACACTGATCTTGAAACGAAAAATTCTTTAATGTTTCATGTTTCGTCAATGGGTTGATATCTTCAGCGTTAAGATGTCAACTTTGATGAAACTTGTCGAATTAAAAAATTCTTGTATGGAAATTTTTACTGTTTTCATTTCACGAGAGGTGCTGTAGAATTCCACGACGTAAAGATTGAGCATGTTAATTTTACTTAAGATAGTCAGCCAACTTCTTATAAGGCGGGTTTTTCCGTCCTCAGTTACACTGCAACCTGCTATAGTCAGTCCGTCTCATTTGATAGACCAAAGATTGTTTAGATTATCAGTATCGATGTCCTCCGCTCCCCCTCTTTTAATAACAGAAATAAGATTTGAAATAAGTAGATCTTAATATTTGGACAATCACTTAGATTGCTCTTAGATAGAAAGATCCAGTCACTTTTTAATTTTTGTTATGAATTACATTTCAGCGAAAAATTGGGATTCTTCCAAAACTGGTGGACCTGCGAATGTAGAAAAATCTCCCAGAGAATTGATAATTTAATTCTGTTTCTGACATTGATACTGCTCGACCCAGATCTTTCCGCTATCTTTGAATTACTTGCTAATTTACATTTGACGTCACTGACATGCCAAACTCATGACCCGGAATTGCGCCGGAAAAAGTGGGAGGCCTTCTCTTCAATATTTATATATTTATCATGAGAGGCATTTCAAGGTTGAACGGAGGGACCGTAGGGTTATGACGATGCATTAAAATTCAATTAAATATATTTTATGTAATGGATGTTTTCCTAAGGAGTGAGGTATATTCGACAATATCTCTGTAATTAATTCCATAGACTTATTATTGACACAATTCGCAGCCATTTTTGCTCAGTGAAAGGAGATTTAACAGGAGTAAAATACGATTCTTTTCAGATACTCTGATTTTAAAAGGGATGAAAACAAATAAGATGCTGATCACATTATAGTATAAACATTTCACAGCAATGACTTTATTTGTGAGAAAGGAACTTATAATTCATAATTACTCATCGAAAAATTTTACTTTCGCGCTATGAAGCTTTAGAAAACATCTCTTGACGAGCAAGAAATTTTTTGGACAAAATTTTAAGAACAATTCCTAATATTTTCTTTTAAAATTCCACTTAAGTCAAGACCTCAGAATTTTTTATAAAATATTCGAAAATACCTTTAAAAAATCGCGTTTATGATATAGGTTTCCTGTTAGGAACAATACTATTTAAGTTTTTCCGCAGTACTAAATAGAAATAAGATTAAATGGAGATTTATACCTAAGTATAGTACAGCTAATCCCGTAAAATCAATAGAAGGCAGTATATGACTTATAATTTATGCGATATTCATTACCATTAGAGTAATATCATGATTGATTAAACTTTATGTCATCGGACAATCGTGATTTCGGTATTTTAAAACTTTTTTTTATGAGCTTTACGAAAGTATTCTTTCCTTATACGAAAAATATGTTTTTCATAATTTTTACTTTGTCCCTCGCACATTTTTTCTTGGGAGATGTGATAGCTTTTACCTTGGCTAACAGCCAAGCGATTTCTGAAAAATCTCTGTTTCTACAAATGGAGAAAAACAACGATGGCATTTTACAGCTCTTCTACCTGAAATATTTGACGTAATATTCCTTAGATCGTTTCATAAGTCTTTCTCTGGTTATTTGCAAGCCTAAAAGATAGAACAGTGGAAAATTGTAAAAAAAACAGTAACACTTGAGTTTCCTGTCATTAAATTTTGGGACATTCCTTTCCCCCCATTCAACTTCCGTAAATAAATTGCTTACGAATAAAAGACACTCAAGGGAAAATACATGCGCATTTTTATTGTAGAATTTCAAAATAAATCGGCAAGTGCGAAACAATTAAAATAAATGAGAATCATTAGTGGTTTCTGAGCAAAATCTTTCTTTCCTTGCTGCCCCAGTTCCTCTGCACCAGACTCCCTGCTGTGCATTGACTACTGTAGTGTCCCTTCCTCCCTTGATTACAAATGCAGTGATACCTCGGCATATTCGCGGATTCGTATCTCACGTTCGTTAGCGAAAATGATTTTCGGATCCTATTTCAGATCATAGAAAACACTCAATAGCTACCAAAATATTATTATCTTTTCAAACAGGAATCAATCATTGGCGTCGAATATAGTACATATTTATTTTTGTGTTCGCTAGCATAGCACATCCATTATGACATCCTGGACTAGGAAACACTTTAGATAATTATTTTATGATTTTTATCAAAAAATTATTATTGTTTGTAATATTTTTACCCTGGAGGCCAATTAGGGCCTCAATCCCTCCACGTATCACCTACGAAAAGCCCTGGAGAGGGATTGAGGCTTATTAGGCAAGATGAGGAGTGAGATTGTTTTCCCTATCTTTCCTCACTGAGTCAGAATTCCATTAATGGAAAAATTCTACGTAATTTCAGTTCAATGGCCGTATGAATAACACTTCTTAGCACACCTGCAATAAGGTGCGATGAGGATGTAAGCCACTGTTCACCATCACTCATACTTGAGTGCCTTTGGTATTATCATAGTCACAAAAGAAACCGAGACAAAAGTAAATGAAAATTACATCTCCTTCTATCCCGTACCAAAAAATGAATGAAAAATATTCCATATACCAAGGTATGCTAACTTGAATAAAGTCTTAACACAAATAACAATATAAAGTACGTTATCAGTCAAAAATATATTCAATGCCAATAGTAGCTCTAATGCAATATCAGTGATAATGGCGTCTGCTATTTTATCATGATGATATTCTTACTAATGAATAATTCCATCTTTGACGTGGCATAACAGGTATAACTTATACTGAACTGGTGAATGGCAGTTCAAGTTCTACTACTGTTCAGGTTTGTACAATTACTACCCGACTCATCTTCAGCTCGAGAGCACACAATACTACACTTAATCCTCTAACTATTCCGACGGCACGTCAATTAGGAGGAAATATTACTAAGGACGGAAGGAAAATGAGTCACACAGCTCTTTGGAATGAATGAAACGTGGAGAGCAGTCCTGTTCTTCCATAGGAACACGCGACCATCGAACTCCCCATAGCGAATCCTCTCTTTAATTTCAAAGGGTAAAGTAGTGGCACCTCCTTAAAACCCACTGGAGTGGGTTTCCCCCAAATCACACAATGATCGCGCCCTCTTTCACACCGAGTTTTCTTTCTCATCTCTGTGACCCCCTGTCGCTGCCTCCACAACTTCCTCCCTTTCTCGCATTAGCGGAAATTCTTCTTTCTCACTTCTTTCCCCAAATCGCCGTCCAAATTAACGTTAAACTCCATTATTCATTCATTTCCTGTCATCCTTTTACCCTTTCTTGCTCTCCCCAACCTATCTTGTTATATATAGAAAAGTCGCCGAAGATTTTTGCTGGAACTCACCCCATTTATCCCCACGTGCTACCCTATGTTTATTCACAGTAACTTCGTAGGATTAAAGGTGAAAAAATCCGACTTCACTGGAACTCGAACCCGGTTCTACTACTTTCTGGATGGATTCTCTAAACCAGTGGTGGGGAATCTGCGGCCATAAGGCCAAAATTAGCGTTGTGGGGGATTAATCGTGATTTTTTAGTCACTTCCAGGAGCACAAAATCCTATTTAAACATTTGTTTTCTGATTCAGCCATTGAGTCCAAGGGAAGAAAAAAGTGGAAAATGTTCAGATGGTTTCACATGCGCCCTTTCTTATAATACCGAATGCAAAATGTAGCCTTCCGATAGTAAAAGGTTCCCTGACTCTGCTCTAAACTAATTGAGCAATTTTCGAGAGCGGTCTCACTCCGTTTTTCCGAATATTTTTATGTTGAGGGAGAGGTTGCTCTGACATAGCGGCACAATCCACCACCGCAGTCCTCACTTAGGTATTCGACCTACAAAGGGATGGTAGGAAAAGCCCTTTATGGATCTCATAAGGAAATGAATCTTACAAGTTTTCCTGTGCGCACACTATTCACAAATTTGATCTGATTTTTCTTGCCTCCTTTTCCATGGAAAACGAATGTCAGATTATTCAGCAGTTTAAAATAATGCCCATCTTCTTCTTTTAATTAATGTACTTTTTTGTTTCATTTTTTTGATAAACAGGTTTCTTCATCATGTGAATGAAAATAATCTTTCCAATTTCCTCCTTAAAATTATACTTGATACCAGTTGTGTAAGCTTACTGACGTCCTCATGCAATGTCCTTCTCAATACTGCAACTATGAAAGGAAACCCTACCAGAATAAATACGCATGAAAAATAGAATATAATTCTTATAAATTTTTAATCAGAAGAAATATTAGTCGATCATTAATGAGATAATTTGGCAGAACTTTTCTTACGGACCCTGACTCTATTATGGAAGGCGTCCACAAGTTATCTGTATAAATTTATCATGATATGAATTTATAACATGATGCATCATTTTATCTTAATCATGAACAAGAAAGGGTCGAAAGTGACAAACAAAATGTATGTTCTTGATGGGCAACAAAAGATGGATGAGAAGTCATTGCGACTGGAACTAGGAAGAATGATTTTCCTCATTGTTTCACACTTTCAACAACTCATTGAGAATGTCGTGCTAAATTGTATCCTTCGCTAACCCTTTTTACTCTCATTTTCCTTCCAATCTCCTTTATTCTGTTTATCGTTCATCCCCCATTTACACATAAAAATCCCTCTGTTTAATAACTTCCCTCTATTTTTCCTTTCTCTCTCCCTCAAATCCTGCCCCGTTCCGTAAACCTCTTCCGCAAAAAATTCCCTCTCCTGCCTTCCCTTTATTCGACAGAACACTTGATCGACAATGGCAGGCGAGCAAAGTATGCGCTGAGTATTTTCCCCGCGAATCACGACGTCGCTCTTGTGAAACTCGTTTCCCTCTTCTCTATCTCATCAAAATTCGCTTATTTTGCATCGTTTTCCCCGCCACATATGTCGAAAACTCTTTCGATTCTTGTCTGTTGCGTTCACAATTCGCTCTTCAACTCGAGAATTCTCTTACAGAACAACGCTGATCAGATGCTACACCGAGCTCTCATGTCACGCACTTCAGGTTGCAACGTGGATATTGATTGACGCGTAAAACGTCTCATCCTGTTTTACTAAATTCTCCCGTTGGATTTAACTGAACAACCCTCATACTAGCGACTTGGTACTCGATTACTACTTTCGGATAATTCAGATATTGTCTCTGCGATACTTGGGTAAATTGTATTCTGAGATTCTCTGAAGTAGCAGATTTCCTGGCTTTGAGATATCTTATTGTCTTCCTTATTTGAAATGTTGGAATAAAAATTGTGAAATACTTACAAATTGTTGTTTAAAACGATTTTCTATGAATTTGGCGAGGTGCCGCATCGCTAGGTTTTGAAGAATTACTTTGCCGAGAGAATGAAGGCTGATGAAATATTTTCTGGAAAATATCCTTATCCATATCAGCTGAATCACTTTTAATAAAAAAATCATGCACAACGGTGTGAATTCATTCGTTTCATCGGAAATCTTTCGTTGAAAAATTGTATAAAAATCAGGAATTGGTAAGATAATATGCGTCAAGTTCAATAAAATAAATCGCATGATATTCATTCCATTAATTGAAAGCTGGAGGCATTACTTTTTGATACGAGAGGTCTTTTTTTCTTTTTCACATCATTTCCAAGAAGATTTTAAATCAATGTCATTCTTTTACCTTAGATTGCTATTTTTACTCTTATGTAACATATGGTTTTATGTTATTTTCTGTGAGAGAGTTATCCACTGTTTTGTAGCTTATCGTGATTAATCATTCCAAACTGGAGAATTGTCCATTCAAGAGATCTAATGCTTTGTCATATAGATATCAGTATCATACTATTTCATTAAGAGCTAACTTTATATTAAATCAGTGTTTCTTTCATTATAGTGAAAATACAATAAACTAACATTCATTGATACGTCAGCTAGAGAATTTTTCGGCTAACGAATATATTTTTCGGAGCTTTCGAACTCGGATAACGAATATTTTAGTGAAAGTGCGTATAGGTGGGAACGACCGAATAAAAACAATTGAATAATTCGAACAACCGAATAATTCTATTCTTTTTTCATTCGCCCCTCACCATCGAGTGAATTCGATGTTTCAATCCCTCCACGCCATCTAGTGAACAATTCGTTGCCAGCATCCATAACAGATTGAAAGGATTACTATAGAAACTTATGGGAATTCTCATTCTCGTTAACGAATGTTTCCAGAACGAATTATCTTAATCATGAGAGGTGCCACTGCGTTTCAGATATCAAGGCTGAGAAATGTTTTTACCTTTCTGTTTGGGACGATATCACATGATCGATAATTCCAATTATTGAACAAAAAGTCTCGAATCTAAGAAAAGTTTCTCCTGTATCCGTAGTTTATTCGATAGCAAGAATATCACATGATAGGAAATTAAATTTTAGGAAGTAAACAGTACTCCGATAAATTTGTCACATCATCGGCATGCATTGGCGAACACGACCTTGCATCGCATCGCATTGAGGTCAATTTGGAGCAGAGAAATTATTATTCCTTAACGAGCAAACCACAAAGAGGGTTCAATGGGACGCCCTCGAGGATAACGATCGACTCGAATGTTTCTCTCCTTCCAAAGACAATACGCATCCCCTTCGATCGCTTCCCGGGAGATGCCCACACTTTTCATTCAATTCTAAACGAGTTTTTTCTCAATAATTCCGTTTCCGTTGTCGAATGCCTCTCCTGGCGAACAAAAACTTCCCCCGAGACGGGCTCTTTGTCTATATTCCTCCGCCCCTCCAAATCAATTCCCATTAGTCGAACTCCCCTGCTCTCCACTCCAACTACACTCCAAAAATAATGTAGGGTGCCCCAAGTCAAGGGTTTTACCATGCCCACAATGCGATTTCGAGATTTTTCAGCGGAGCCAATGGGCCGTAAAGTGTTATAGTCACGGGATTCATTACCGGTGTGCGAGCTGCCATTGGATGTGGGTTTTTTTCTCGAGGGTTCTCTCTTCGCGGAGAAAGGGAATAAAGGGAGGCATTGTGGGAGGAACGGAGCAGGAGAATAATGAATATAAATAAAGCGATCGAGAGGCATTGCTGAAGGGAATAAAGGACGGCAAATTTCGGGAGACGGATTAGATTTATATTATGAATATTATTTGATGGGATCTTTCAGATTGCGGTGCACAGTGTCTAACGAGTGGCGATTGTAGTTGAAGTTTGTTTTAAAAAACCTGATTTTCTGTTATGAGACCAACAATATGAGACTGTTTTTTCGGACCAACCACTAAAATAACGCATAAATATATCAGTAATATTAGGTGAAAAGTAACTGCCAGAGGCGAATAGAGAATTTTGTTCATTGAGTTTTACCAAAAGTTAGAGAATAGTTTTCCACCTATAGGTTACTGTACTGTCCTCTATTATTTGTTAAACGTTTAGTAAACTCATTTCCGAACTGGTTGGCATCCCAGATGATACGGCATGACAGCCTTGTTCGTTAACATACTTGAATTTTTTAAATTTGTTAGTTATGCTGCTTTCTATATGATATCGTTTATGGTTATTCATCTAAGAAGGAAACTGGAACAGCAAATAAACCATAATTTAAGGTTTTCAATTTTTTTATTTTAAAAACCATTGAAAGGTTTCGATGGATTAAATTGAGAATTGAAAGTGCAAGTAGCTGACAAGAAGGTATTTAGAAATTTCCCTTTATCAAAGATAATTATCTTTGTTAAAAGGAAATTGTGGATTCTATAATGCTGAAATTTCCGCAAAAAATGGACAAGAGAGCTTAACTTTCTCTTATATTTATTTCCTTTCCCTTTTCTGAATAGATAATCCAGTTGTTTAATCGATATCCGGCGATACTGATCAGAAACATTAGTATGAATGGCTCAAAGTTCCGAATGAATGAGTATTTAGCTCTATATTTTCTACAGATCGCGTTCATTCAACCGTTGCGCTAGCTATCTTTTTTCTTCTGAAACGTAGCAGTTATATAGCTGATCTAATGTAAGAGATCCGGCGTTTGTAACATGTGAGCAAACTCATAAAAACTCCCCTCCCGGACATAAGGTGAAAAAATAGGATTTTTCAACTTGGTTAGCGCGTTTTATCCCCGCTGTCATACCTAGAATGGATCATTATGTTCTTTTTATGAATATTCGACTGTTAAACCCAGCATTTTTCACAGCATTATGAAAGTCATAATTAAATATTCCGAATGACTCTGATGGAGCCATATTTCATCCAATGCTCTCCTCAACATTTCATATTTTTATGCAACTTCCGGTTCAGCTGCTTATCCGAAATTTAACAAGACGTTAGTGGAGGTCCCTTTTTAATACCAAAATCTACCGTTTATTTATTTGCATCCGCTGTCTGTATATCATACAATATCGGGTGTATTTTTGAATCTTTTATGATGGGAGAAGAGATTTCAAGAACTAGCTAATTCGTTTCAAAGAAAGGAAATTAGCTTTCAGAGTTTTAACGCATGAGAAATAATAAATCATTTCACGTATTGATTGCAAAAACAGCTGAACCTTTTAAGCGCTTTAATTACGGGGTGGCAATTATGTGTTTCTGTGATTGAGGAAACATTTGCTGGCCTTTATTGCCACATATTTAGTTCATTCGTTCCTCTTTTTCAATTACTAGAAAAGCTGCTATAAATCTTCGAAAAAAGTCGATTGATCCTTGCTCATTATAGCGTCGCTGTAATTCTTCATACCCCATTTTATCTCCTTTGATAGGTCACATAATTAGAATTTTCTGTTTGCTATACATGCCTTTCAAAGTATTATAAGGCTTGTCGTCTTGAAATTAAATTCATCAATTTTGCCATAAAATGGAAATAAGGCTATAAACTTATCAAATTCGTATTTTATGGGAATAGAATTGACTAACCGTAGGATATTGCCTCTAGCATATTATATTTTTCAACACTTAGAATTTAAGAACCATATCTTCATTTTCCAGGTATATTTTGAAGACGAGCAGGTTTTTAGCGACACGAATACGTCAACCATTCCTTACAAATCTTGCACTTTATATTCTTCTGATCTATATCTTCATTGCCGATACCTTGATTTAAAATTTCTTTAAAATAGGGTATACACAAACTTAAGAAATTTTCAAACCATTTTTCAACCGTTTAAAGCCAATGATAAACGAAAATTTTTTGGAAAACATATGAAGCGATCCAAAATTCCAGTCCAGTCCAACCTAAAAGGTAAATACCAGTGGTATTCTCTAAGAATTCTATAGCAAGAGGACGTTTCTTTTCAAATTTTTCAATTTATTGGTGATTATTTCTTGTATCTTCAATGAAACGTACCCCCAAAACACCGTTTTTTGGTTACGTTGTCTCAGCCGTTGTGAAATATTTCTCATTCTCCTCCTTTACTTTACCTAAGCTTGCACAGTAACATCTTACTCACTTTATTTACTTTAAATTCTACTCTACTTCTACTACTGCTCACCAATTAGAAAGATCCAATCTCCGACGCTTCGTACAGATTGATGAAATATCCAACTTAGATTATACATGTACACGTATATGCATATACACTTATACAAATATTTTCACCTCCATTAACTGCGAAATCCTGACTAACTTTTCTCAATTATTTTACCTCACCGTACGCCATGCAATTCCCCGTAGGTTCCACCATCAATTTGTGTATCTAACATTTTTGTTTTTGCTCCCGAAAATTTCCCTGTCCGACTCGGCATTCCTATCTTTTTATTCCCTCTCTCCGCATTTCTTCCTCTTTCTCTCCCCACACTTTCTTTCCCTCCCCTCTATTTCGTCGTGGGACTTTCCCAGCGCCCCGCCCACGCCAAGGCAAAAGTCCCTTAACGAACAAATGAATGAATGAATCCACATCCACTCACCCTCCCCCCTCATCTCCCCTTCTCCTCCCGCGGTTTTTTTTCTCACCCCTTGACGTCGTCTCACGACAAAATTAGATGCCATGAGACCTAGTTCTCCGTGCTATTCATAAGTGCCAACCCATCTTTACCCCTGTGCCCCCTCCTACCCATTCCCCCCCGAGATATCCATCTCTCCCCCCAAACTAACTTACAACCCTCTTTCTCTCGAACTTCTTGGTATCTTGGATACTAACCTCCGCTTTCCCCGCCTTCCCCACCCTCCCCCCACGCCGTTCTCATCTCATTTCTCGGGCTTATCCGTCCACTCGGGATGCTTTTGGATGTAGGGCTTTCCACACCTGTATATATGTTTTATTTCCCCGTCTTGGGTTTTGCCCAAAAGTGCACCGCCGCCGTATCTCGGGTTCCCGAAAGAATGGAGCGGAGAAATTTGTGAATGGCGAAAGGTGAGTGCATTGCTGACCCTATTTTTTTTAAGGGTTACAGGATTTTTGGTGTTGAAAGATGTAAAACTAGCAGCACTCGTGATTGTGTTTATTTGTCGGGGCATCAGCCTTACGTATTCACCCTCCAAGCTGCCAGTGGCGTGTGGCAGAGGGGCGTCGAATCGGAACCGAACCGGAAACAGAAACCGGGAAAACCGTTATTTATACCGGAACGAGAACCGAACCTGAAATTCGAAAACCTGGAACCCGAAGTGAGACTGAGTCAATATTTATTATGTTCCGGTATATTGTTTCAGCTCAGAACAATGCACATTTTATTTAAGTGTAATCGGAGGAATGTTTACTAACATGTGTAATTACGACTTGCAAATAACTATTACTCAGATATATTCCATAAATTTATTTATTGCTATATAAATGAAAAGAACTAGAAATAATAAAATAAACATTAAGATGGATATAATATTTAAATGATAGAAGCGAAAATACCGGTTCTTCATTGGTGAGCTGCGATGGAAGAATGTGACGAAGAAATTTGATATGGTTATTAATTATCTAGCAAATACATTTGACTGAAGTGATGATTCTCATATGTTAGATAATCTTAATTAATGGAATTTTATCATGCTCTCTCTATGTTGTTGTTTTTTTATTATTGATACTTTGAGATTAGTAATTTTAGTTTCTTTTACTTATTTTTCATCTCTGTTGGATAACTTCATTATATTGTTTATTGCTTGTTTATTTTTACCGTGTTTTCACGGTATTTTTTCACCCCACTTCTCTGTAGGTGTTTTCCGCAAAGTGGGTATTTTCTTTGTCAGGCTTCAGAAGCAAAATTTTCTCCCACACTATAATCTTTCTCTTTGCTTTTATATATCGCTGTACATACATAATATGATGCCCTACAAGGTTCGATGGAAAGGAGACCCCGAATAAATCGGCAGGACAGATTTATTACTTTTTTTATCATCCAGGCAGGATTTATTGTTTTGTTTTTGTTAACCATTTTGCTTTGGCAGATCGATTCTATTTTGAAATACATCTTCTGATACTTACAGGTTTTCAGATTCAAAATTTAATTGAACTCGCACACAAACATGAAATGCTTCAAAGTAGTCGATCTGTCGTATCCATTTATTGTATAGCACAATTTTGTCTAGCATTTGAATTTTTATTTAAAATTTCGTCAGAGCTGTTTATTAACTTTATCCTCTCTCTACAAACAAAGATACGAAAACAAACAAAACCATAGCACGAAGCTGTAAGACATATTTTAACATACACTAAACCACAGATTATAAATCTAATACTAAGAAATGTTCTATTACTTGTTGGATATATTAAGAAATTAACTATTGCTTTCTTTGAAATGCTTTCAGGGATGTAAGAAAATATGTCCATTATTCTTAGAAACCCTCAGCTCATTCCAGTATACGTCGAAGTGGAAAAATCAAAAGTCGAGACCACTGATTTTTCCTTATCATTTATAATTATTTATTATTCAAGGGTATTCCGTTTATCAAGATTTTGAATGCCACATGGTCCCCGAATAGTCGCCGCAGTTATTTCTTACTGCTGTCATCGCTTGTGTGACATACTTCACACTTTGTGTTTATTTCGGATGTAATCATCCCAATTTTCTAATGATAAGCTATAAGTATCAGAATGCTTTACGATTTAGTTTTTCTTGTTTCCTTTGCAGTAGCATCAAAGATTGGGCAGCTACCCTTTGAGGCGAAGTGAATGACTAACTTCTCCGCAGAGGACAACTCCAAACTATAGCTCGGAATATTCATGAAGGTAGGAGAACTACAATTTCTACTATCTTATGCGGATATTGTCAGATTTTACGCCATTATGAATTGGTTATGTAAGGAATGATGTGATGTGATTGAACGAAACAAACAAAACATATTGATGGTAAACAAAAGATATTCATTCATTCCTGATATCTTTTTCCGCCAAGGAGGAGAAAGTAATTTAGTTTTTCGTAATACTATAAGTTACGGCGGAATCGTATTCTTCGAAAACAAACAAATTTCATACACCTTTAAGCATATCGCATCATTAACAATTCGTAGAAGATTCCTGACATATGTATGTAACAGTACTTTTAATTTCATAAGGATTCATTCCAGATATTGTCATCGTATAATTTCGTACACATCTAAAATTTAGCTATCGAGAGCAATTGCTATGACTGATTATATGAAAGGAAAATTCTGTATCAGGTAACTTTAATAGTATAGTGTACAATAGTCCTGTAGTCGAAAACTTATTATCAAGAGGCTGTTTGTTCAAATTGGCTAGAATAATCAAAAGTAAACAAACACCGGAAATAATAATTTTAGCTTTGGTGAAGTTTCTCGTTACGGCCTTTCGAAAATTTCCCTCGAATTTTGTCCTCACGTTAACTAAAATATCTTCGTTATTTAGTTCCATTATAGTCGGCGTTTACCAGTACTACTTTTAAATAATAACAATACAGTCGTAACGGAAACTTTATAACCTATCCCTGGCTGACCGCGTACATCCACATGGACTCTCTTTCGTTCTCATCCGGTCTCATCTTCGTCGTCGTCCCGATTGGCAGTGGTCCAGTGCCACCTTAGAGACTCCAGCCTCCTCGCATACCAGTCACAGTCCCACCGCAAGTGCTTAATCCTGGAGTTATAGCCCAGCACAACCACAATGCGGTTCAAGAACAGACGTCGATGCTTTTAAAATTACATCCAACTTCATCATACACATATAACTTAATTGTCTAGGGAAGCTGTGTTTAAAATCGTAGGAAAACGCAACGAATGGAAAGCTTTCGATCGCTCATCATCGGATTCGTAGGATTTAATTTATATAAATATGTGTGAATGTATTGTATTACATTAAGTATGACGTTACATCAAATTTCGCTTGACATGGTCAAATATAATAACAATAATAATGTAGAAATAATATATTTCTATAATAATATAAAAATAATTGTCACGTCTTTGTTGGTCGTTTTTATATTTTAACAATGCAATAACAACAACTTTAACACTTAAGTCGTTATCAACGAATGTAAATTACCACACCTTAACTAGGATCCTAGTTCCTGACAATCCAGGACTTCGGCGGTGTAGCACGCTAACCCCTGCACCGCCTTTGAAAAAAGAGTTTCAAAAATGAAGACTCTAAATAATCTTAGTGTGCGAGGAAATGCATTGCAGTCGATCGCTGAATAATTCAAAAAATTGTTAGAAGATTCGGAAATACAACATGATAGCATACTTAATCGATGTGTAATATTTACGCAACCTAAATATTAAATTAAGTATCCATTCAATCGCTTTAAAATATTTACCGTCATTTTCAAGCTGAGGAAGATAGTTAGTTTTATATAGAAATAAAATGGAAACTGGGCAGGGTAGGGAAGGTCAATTCTGAGAGGAAGGAGAAACAAAGTAATTATGAATAGATAAAATTACAATAAATTAAAAATAAAATCGAATGTCATAAAAAATAGTAATAATGACGAAACCTACTTAATTTGGAAAATTTTCTCTCTTATTTTGGTTGAATTTGCTAGGAATCTCTAACGCATTCACAAAATACTTCTGAGAAAACAAGTGAAAATGGGAATTTCCGATCCATCCCAGTTACTAGTCAAGCTGTTAATAAATAACTGTTATCGATGAAGATATATTGACAGCAAATATAATCTCTTGATTAGGCTGTAACAACCAACGAGGAGATATTTTAAAATTAGTTTTAACGATTTTAGATGCGAATCAAAGCAAAATTAAGCCTTAATAATTTTAATTAATTATTAATTAAAATGGGGGCTACCAGATAGCCAACTAGATAGTGCGTTCGACTTTGACGGAAGTTCAATTCCCGCTGGGAGCCCATACTTAAGATATGGCCCTAGCTTGCGTTAAGTATGAATGTCCATCTTCTGGATTTACGTTACTAGAATGTTTAGTTATAGTAATATTTTTAAAACTGTTTCGACAGCTAAGGTCATTTCGCGCATGTGGAAACTCAAGAAAACTTCCACCGAAGGCTAACACGCTGTCCACTTGAATATTCGGAAGCCCATACTAGAATATTTGCTCAGATACAAATATAAAATAAAGCTTATTCGAGAATCAAATAACCCTTGTGCCAAAAAATCGCGACTCGAGATGTATTCCAATAACTCAGAAGTTGTACGCATTCCAATAACTCAGAAGTATGGATGATTTTAGATATAATTATCTTTTCATAGTAACTGTATTATTTCGTATTATAACTGATAAACGATTAATGATTAATCGAGGGTATTCAATCAAATAAATGAAAACTTGAGTTGCATACCAAAGACCAAGGAAAATTTAAGTCGGTTGTAATGACAACGATCAGTTATTCTCCAGCATGGGATCAGAGACTCCTAAGGGTTTGAGTTAAAGTTCATTAACTGTGCCAAGTGCTATTCTGGACTAGCGCAGAAAGTAGGAAGCGGGGTGTGTGCGAATCTCAGTTTCTATTATATCTTTATCTTACGTTTCCTTTGCTAAGATTTCCAAGCATTCTTCCATATTTCCATCCTCCAGATATGCGGATTGGCTGGCAGTTTTCCATTCTGTTCGCTCAAAGAGTAATCAGCTGGGGTTGGAACAACATCTGTGCGCATTTGAGTGCAAAGAAACCATCAACTGTTACTTCATTTTCTATTATTTAACACAGCGGTCTTTCATCACGTCACTGTCACTCATATTTAGAAACGAACTATAGTTACCAAGTTCAACTGGAAACAAAGCTTAGTCGTCATAACTAGGACTATGCCAATGGCTTCTTAACATAATCCTATCTGTCCAACGCAATCATGAGCTCATGAAGTTTTCCGTGATATTTTGTAAACCAGTAAAATAGAAATACTATGACAATTTCAATTATATCATAAATCTCTAAAATAAATCGGTTGGCTTGTTCGTTAAATATTTTGTAAGTAGAAGAATTTTCTGAAGGATGAATAAATCAAAGTAAATGTAATTTGAAACGTATGCGGATATTAATTCTTACTTTCGGAATCTCAGAATTGATATAATGAATAACGTTAGAAATACTCAACACCGAATACTTTGAATCATTTCATGTTAGCATATTCGTTTATGAATCACACACTTGCCGATATTTTCCTTGTATGAGATAAGATTTTTATGTTTATTTTATCAAATTTTAAATTTTAAATGATAGTTAACATAAAAACTGCGGAGAAGCTAGAGCAAACCTTTGTAAATAAACAAGCATTGGCTGAATCAATTTTCTTTTGGCCACTTAAGAGTTTTTTCTGCTAACCAGCACGCATCTTAACCTATAAAAATTTCGTTAGACAGATTTGAAAAACTACAGAAAAAATCTCGTTATTCGGGGTCCATCGTTAGCCAAGATATCATGACTTCAGTATTTTCTTTCTTCATTCCTCATTTGACCTTTCTTTTCATTTGATTTTCAGCAGAAAAGATGGTCGTTATGATAATGATCAAACAGCAAATCACTAACATTCTCTTGCTTTCGTTTGCGAAGAAGCTTACCTAGGTCATATCAAAGTTTCCAACTCAACACATTCCACAAAATATCGTGTGAATGCAGTACCGACTGGACTTTCTCAGGCCCTCTTCTCCCAGTTGGCCATCCCTTCTTAAAACAAATGAACTCGGCCTGTGCGTATCCCCATGATGGATGTCTCACAGAGGGATTCGAGATGCACGCACGCAATGACGTCCGCGGATGGCCAAATATTGTCGTGGGTCGGAAGAATACGGAGAAAGGGCAGTGGTGGGGCTGCTATATTCGTCCGTATGCTCCGAGCATTATGCATCATTCCAGAAGGGAATGTTTCCAGCAGGTGACGCCCACAGTATAAAGGAAGAGTCCCCTCGCTGCCAACCTTATTATCTCTTTTTCGTTTAATCTCCTGCACCCACATATTTCCACAGTTAGGCTTGTCCCTGATCCTCCCCCGAATTTACTCCACGTCTTCCCAGTTTTACTTCTTCACGCCTCTTTTATCTCGTGCCTCCAAAATCATTTTGTCTTCCTCTTTCTCACTCTCCCTTCTTAAGGTGTGTGCTAAAAGTTGCAGTTTTCATTTAGATAACTCATATGTTTCAGCTTTTATGTATTTCCCTTTGTATTTCGAATTTTTATATAACTTTTATAGAGGATTTTTAGTCTTTATTTACAGTTTTTTGGGGTTCATATTTTATTTTGCTGTGATTTTACAACCATTTCTCACAGTTCTCTCGATCTTTTTTACTTGCAGCACGAGATATTTTCTTCTCAAAGTTGCAGAGATTTTTTCTACGCCCTAATAATTTATACATCATTTTTACATTCATCAATTTTATGAATTCATATAATTTTTAATTAATTTTCACTACGATTTACGAGGAAAGGTGATATATAATAGGCCCAAACAAACCTTACCTCAACAATGGAGCCATCCTTCCATCTATCACCGATCATCTATTTTATCAAGCAAAACATTTCTGGCAGCTCACATATCTCAGATTTGGTTTTATTCAAAATCATATTACTGCGGCTCAAAACATTTTTATATTGTCTGTTGGCTCATAGCACAGGAGAAACTACCTAAGCCTTACATTCAAGATAGTGATAGCAGATACCTAGAGATAATGTATAATTGTTTATGCAAAGAACAGAAAAATCTGGATGCCCTAAACGAATACTTAATCACCCGCATAAAGTTAATCGACATAAAGTTGTTCAGAAACTATTATTATACATATTATACACTGGTTATTCTTTTTCATTCTTTTATTTTGTATTGTCTTCTTTTAGTTTGTCTTCTTGTCAAACCTCCCTTATATAAAGAATTCTCCTCACCTTGCCTCCTTCCCTTTCCTCTGAATATTTCTCCCCTCATGAAAATCTTTCCCATCTAATTACTCGTCAGCGATACTGTTAAGATTAATTTTCTTCTCGGTCTCCAAATACAACGCAGCGAATTAAGGGATGCGATCAAAGCGCGCTCCTAGGTATAATTTTGTCTAATTTGTAAGAGTAATTTAGAAACCTGGGAAGACGTACGGCACAGTGTTATTCTTTTACTACCCTTTTATAAAGGAACACTCCAATTATCTTTCTTTGAATTACGGGATAATTTCAGTCGCGAAGGTAATTATGTTTCAGTTTTGTCTCCACGACTGCCGCGAAGCATAGCGGAAGAACAATATTCTCTTTCTTGATTCAAATTAGATCACAGTTTGTGAAAATGTAAGATTGAGGAGTTATTTCATGGCCCTGAGTGCGTATTAATAACATGGAGTAGTAACTCCAATTCTATCTTGAAAGCTTTATCTTTGAGTACATCTTTTGTATTAGTCCAGTTGATAATTCTTAGTGATAATTACAAGGATAAACGGGATCGGAAAATATCGACATTACTAGAATCCAAATCTTCCATTTTCCGAGATTATATTCCAACCACTAAAGTATCAAGCTGAGTCAAATACTCTTCAGATGCATTATTTAAATTTTGTGGGATATTTACTAATGGAATTGCGGTTTTTCGAGGGTTGGTGATTATCAAAGAGTCCCTATTAAATGCGAACAAAGAACACTTTTCAGCGACTATTATGCAGGTTATTTATTGAAAGAGAATGATTGAATGAATTTTAATTCGAATAATTCCATGCTGAAATGCAATACTGACAATTCAGTTTCCAAATCTATTTTTTTTTTTAGGATTTTTATTAATTACGAAGTAAGCACTAGGCTGAAAGTTCCTCATTTTCAAAAAGGAAAAGTTCTTTGTATCCATCATTACTGTCGTGTATATTTTAAATTCACTATGTGAATTTAAAACTCTTTATCACCATAATAATCCCTTAATTATTAGCTATAAAAGATATAAATTATTATGCATATATTCTTCGGATACAAGCTGTGCGCCTCTTTGCTCAAAGTTAACACACCTTTCCTATACCTTAAATCTAGGATATATCACAGATTTACTGCGGATTATGACAAAATATAGAGATTCTTTAGGTATTGAAACCTAAAAAAGAAGAGCTTGTGAATTGCAATGTGACTTTTGTAAACGAAAGCTGTAGTGAAAGGTTGTAATAAAAGGTTGTCATTTCGTAATATCTTTGACAGACACAGTTCTTAAAACACCAGGCCCTACAAGGACTTGATCCGCGAGTTCCCTTTCTTAAAAATGTCCGACCTCAAAATTGCGCAACAAACAGGATGAAAAAACTGAGCTGAAGAAGTGATAATATTTTCTATTTATTTTTAATTTACCGTATGATTGAGACTTAGTGACAAAGTAATAGAAAGTAGTAGAGAAATGAAGGAAATGCCGCAGGCATTTCATCATCCACAATTTAGAGTAGCGTAGACGCATTTCTCGCTGATACTTGAATGGATAAAATCCCGTCACTCCTTTTATTTAGAAACAAATTATTTGCCAAAATCTGAGTCAACTCCGACCTTCTCGTTCATCTATTCTACGACTCCTTTCTGTGACGTTTGAGTTACGTACATACATACTAATTCAGATGACGATATTTTCACATTTGGCCAAAGTTCCCAAAATTTCAAAATGTCTGTTACATTTAAGCGCCGCGTGGGCGCCTTTGATTCGTCGGAAATATCTCCTCCTCTTTGTCGACATCTTAAGATTGGACCACAGGTTGTGCATAATTCAAAGAGGAGGAATACTAAATGGGGTGCAAAGTTATGACTTTAGCCTTGTGTATCCCAAATGTTCTAATGAGATGATGTCTTGTTTCCGAGATAAGTAATAGACCATCTTCTACGGTTGCAAAATCTCTCTCCCACATCTGCCTCTATTTCTCTAGTATTTTGGCTTAATCCAGTTTAAAATTTTAACTTGCTATAAAAAAGAGTGATAAAAATATAAAAGATCTGATGTCACGAAGAAAATGCATATCTTGATTGCTAGTTACTTAAAGATTTTAGCCAAAATGTTTTCAATGAAATGGTATGTCACGTGAATAGTGTCGGGTCGGATAAATCTTATGCTATCGTTAAAATCATGTATGTAAACGGTCGATATAAACCTCAGCTTTTAAATATGAAACTAGATTTATCTTCTACTGTCATTCTGATTTACTAAATACTTCCTTAGGAATGAATTAAACGACTAGCCCAAAAAGTAGACATATTATTTTATATTTTCATTTTTATAAATAGAATTTCCTCACAGTTTTGTAAAATAAAAACAAGATTGATGGATTATTTTCGGTTGTGGAAGGATTGATGACGTTCAGATGAGATTTTAATAAACCTTACCTTCAAAGGTAAATTCTAACTCAATCCGAGGATATTTCCTTGTCCATTTCCAGTATATTTATTGATACAAAGAGGTATTTTCGTCATCTTGTAACTTAAAGGAACCTTTATAAGTAATATCCCATTTTTCAACTATTTTAGGCGAGCGTCTAAACATGATAAAGTATGAGTATCTTTGGCGAATCTTTTCTTTGAACAGCTCAGAGTCTTTTTGGTACATACTTAATGTCGCTGAATTAATTATTACTAAATTTTAGAAGAAACTTTAGAATAAAATCTAGTAATAATTAATTGCACGTCGTATTTTCCCGGTTAGTAAACCTTCCTCGAATTACACTTATAGTTTATGTGCATTTTGGGGACTGCAAATAGAAATGGAATAACTAAAGGCTTTTATTTCCAGTTCGGGTTCAAGAATTTCTATTTTCTTCGGTTTGGGTTTGGTATTCGCTCCAAAATAAATAATGGATTTTTTCGGATTCTGTTTTCAGTTTCTTTACGGTTCAGTCACCTGTTATGAGAACACTACTTCGTTAATCTGATAATTGTTGAGTCATTTTTTAAGTACATACATGAAGCCCATCATTTTTTCGAATACGACCCCATAAGGAGTTTTTTTTCGTGTGGTTTAAATTGGAGATAAAGTAGTGCAATATTCTTGCCACAATAGCAGAATATTGTCCTCCCTGAGGCGACTACCTCCATTGCTTACCACCTGAAGTCGGTCTTGCGTCCAACGCCCAATAACCTTAAATATTAGCGAAGCTTGAATATTCTTCCTAAATTACATTCCCATTACAGTCGTTCTATACAATTTATATCTGCGACTCTTTGAACACAACGCAGTTTGAATGCGATGTACACGGAGCGCTTGTCTTCGCTGGGTAAACCTATGACTAAAGTTTTCCCTCTTCTAATCAAAACCCTTCATCCACACTTGAGAGTTGTTCCGCGACAACTTGAGATCCTATTCCCGCGAATCGAGGAAGGTAAAGGATTGAGATAATAAGTTTTAGGCACGGAATCAGCGGAGAGGAAGCGGAATGGTTAAGATGCGCAAATGGGCGGATGGGAGGTAAAGAAGCATGGATCCACAGTTCTGTAACTTCGGTGGCTGTCTATATAAGTGTTGTCTCAGGCGAGGGAGACGGTTTCGGAGCGGAAAGAATCGCTTTGATGTCTTTAAGAAGGAGATTACTTGTGGAAACAAACAGTTGTTGCCAAAGAGGGTGGATCTCCGCTCGGCTGGATATTCTGCAGGGTTTGATTATGCGCAAACACAACCCTCTTATGTGTATTAAAGTACATGAGCGGCGCCGTTACACGGGGCGCGTATTTATAAATCGAGTTTATCGAGGGAAAGTATGGCTCCCTGGGTGAAATTCGAACCCGCAAACTTGGTGGTTCCGCAGGTAGAGAGATGAGTAACTGGTGAGAGATGAGGTAATGATGATTGGGAGAAATGGGGAGGATGGGGAAATGCTTCTCCTTTAACACGGAATTTCACTGATAAAGGACCTCTAGAGGTAACGTGAGAAAGGTAAGCGGGAGGAAGGCAATGTGATGTGTGAGTGAAGATCGTGGATCTTTCTTACGTGCTACAATCAGAGTGGATGTTTCGGTACTAAGAGAGGTCTTTAATGGTAATTATGGAATTACAAATTGTGGTTTCTTCCGTAATGACTAAGATACTCGAAGTCCTTGATAATGCGTTGATGTGGAAATGGAATAAGATGTGAAGAAAGTAGATTATAATTATTGTTGATATGTTCGATTCAGTTGGTATTTCAGCTCAGTGACAACGTTCTGCAATAGTGCTTTACACGAATAACAAGAGAAAATACTACAATATACATAATAAAATATTATTGAGAATTAAAGGTCACATTACGAGTCACACGTATACAAAACATTCTTTAAAGATTACATTCATAGGAACCCGTTTATCATAGTGCAAGTTTTATTGTAAATAATATGTATCCCACACCGGTATCTGAATTTTTCAATTTTAAATTACGATAATGTTTTTCCTGCTGGATTTGCGAAAATTATAGTGCCTGAAGATTTACCAATCAGTAAAGTATTGAAACAATGAAAGAAAAATCGATCATGAGGTTGGATGGCTATTAATATTGCTAGCCCTTTTGCACTGCATATGAGAAAGACTGTGTTTGGTGTTATCAGTCCAAGAGAAATAAAAAGAAAATAGATTCCTATTGAAATTAAAAAGTAAGAGTTAAGTTATAAGGATTTCACGTTTTTTGTTTCATAAGTATTGGATAATTCGCTTTTCCATGCCTTCATTGTACCACTTCCTAAAGCAGAGTTTTTGTCTACTCCTGTCTATGCCACTGTCTCTGTATATATTTGTATTAGCTCAATCACATTTTTTTTCTCTCGGGAAATGAAGTTCCCTTTTATTATCTCCTCTATGAAGGGTATCTCTATTTACTTTCAAAACTTGCGGGTATCTTTGGCTTCAGATATATTCATGCTTCGTTTTCGTTGTATTTCCTTTTATTCTTAAAAAGCTGCTCATTTCCGTAACGCCAGGATCTCTCTAGAATTTCTTCCGGCCTTCTTCTCCCACTCATTATATATTTGTTATTCTCCTTCCAAACATCCTTTTCGTACATCAAAATCCGGCGTCAATTTATCGTTGTGACATTTTTCTTTCTCCGCATTGATCTCAATTGATGTTTTCTCAATTGATGAATAGCATTCGTCGAGGAAAATTAACGGCAATATGTGTACTTCTACGAAAACGAAATAGCAGAAGAATTTTCAGTGCCTTTTTAAACAATCGCATTCAGATCCCAGCGGGTATGCTCCCAAAGGTATCATTTAAGCGTATAATTGCTCTGTTCTTACCGAATCATCAAAATACGAATAAAGTAGCGGCAAAAAGATATTTTTCAGGACGTAACCGAATCATTTTGGTGCATTTCAACGGGAATTTGCGCACAAAGAAACCGAAAGAAATTAAGCCGAAGCCATCCATGTTTCTCCGTATTCCAAAATCATCGTTCACCCAATGAAGAAAAAAAAAGCCCTCTTTTATTCGCCGGTTCATTTTAAAGCCATTTTCATTTCCCCTATTACTACAGTCCCTTTGGCTGTATCTCCCCCTCCCCAACCCTATCCACTCCTCCCCTTCCTCTGTGATGTTCCTCTTTTCGTCTCAGATTATAACGCAATTATCCAGCGGTGCATTAAATGTCATGGAATTTGCATGAGGAGGCGAAGGGGTCGCAGAGTCGGTCGAAAACTAAAGAGAGAGGGGTGGAGTTTCCCAAATGGGTGGTGAGGTGGGAAAGAGTCTCCAATGCGGCAGAGGCAAAGGATAACAAACCAGATTACTCTCTCTATCCCCATTCCCTTGTCCTTTCTCCTTCAACCCCTTCCTTGACGCGCTCTTTGGCATCCCATAGTGTTTCCCTCTGCCATTGCTTCATCAATGAGATATCTTTCACTCTTGCTCTGGTACCGGAGAAAAAACAATGTTTCATTTACTTGAGTTTCAGTCTTGTTCGTGGCGATGGTACTATAGTAATGCTGATTGATTGTGTCAATTTTGATCTCTCTTTATTGAATGCAATGAAATGGGTAATTCATAATGTAATTGCGTTGCACTTACAAAGGCTTGTGCCACTTAAAGCCCGGCGAGGAAACAAAGAAAGTCTACTTTTCATCTTGTAAAATAAGTCCTTATTCCTCTATAAAGTTTTTTTGTAATAAGTGTTATAGGGTTTATGAGTCTAACTAACCTTTGAATAATTTACATCAATGTTTCCCAATCTTTCTGGTCTCAAGTCCCACCTTCCGTGTCCTCAAGACAGTCAAGTCTCAGTAATTGTAGAGCTCGTGAAACTGATTCCAGTAATTGAATATACAAGGAATTTTGTTGGTGAGTAGCAGTGAGCCTATTGGAAGATTTATTTACAACTAAGAAAAACATTAGAAAAATAAGAAAAACGAATAGAATAAACCGAAATCGGCCATCATGAGTCCCTACATTCAGTCACTGTAAGTCCCGGTCGCGTCCTAACGGTTAAAAAAAATTCTCAGAACGATCGAAAATCTAATATGAAATGTATCAATGTGTGCTTGTTATATCCGAGTACAAAGTGGTTGATTAACTTTAGAAAAAATGGAAAATTACTTGCATGAACATTAATAAAACGTTAGGGCATTGCATCAATCATAAAATTAAGATACAGCTGGCGGATAGAATGTGATGGAAATCGCTTCGTATTTACGTACTTAAAAGGCGTGAAAAGAGATATCTCTGTCTGAAAAATTAAGAAATAAATATAATAAAATAATAATAATAAAACAAAAAATAAAGTCAAATAATGGTATGTAAGATTAGCGCTTTGGTATCAGCCGGGGTCTCCTCAGACATGAGGTAGTTTTACGGGAGTTTTTAATATTATAGACATCTAATGTTTACCGCATTACTTGACGATAAAACATTTCTGAAATAGAGGGGAATCAGGAAGAAAAAAGCAGTATAATAGCATAAATCTAATTCAATGTGTTAATTTTCAACTTTAAATATTCCAACGAATATACTGAATACCTTCTTAGCTCTGTAGAATGCTTCTCGAGCCCAAGTGTTCCTTATTATCGAGACGTGCTCGCATTCAGCCGAGATACAATCTGTTACGTCTCCATTGACGATGAGTTCCATAATGGATCACGTTAGGATTTCTGATAGCTGTTTACCGAGATAGATGGACGTGTTTGTTCTTCTTCTTGCTACAAAAATCGGCGTCCTTGGATTGGGAGATTTGATTGGATGATTTGAGACTATAAATATTCACCGAATGAGTTATGCGTTCGGTAAATGCGTTTCTTATGGAAACCTGCGTCATTTGTTCCAGAGTATGCGCGCGATTATCTCGGAAATCCCGCTGAGGGTAATCTCATAAAAGAAACACGAGCAATTGGTTTGATACGATGTTTGCATTCGAATCTATTTGTGGATGGGATAACTCACTCTATCTTTTGCGACTCTTATTGCATATCTTTCAGACTCCTTTGGAAAATGTTAGGCTCTAGTTTTTAAAACTCTCATTGCTAATTCTGACCTGTATATTAAATCTATGACTTAATATGAATAGAAACCTCTCATTCGTTTTGTTTCGTTAATTTGGTTCCTGGAGTTAGCAGGTTGAGACCGCTAATTTAACGAAAGTATATCTCTTGGAATACTTTTCTTCTTGCTACCTCTTCGGACTCCTTGATGGTCAATAGGGTAGCTCTTTTGCCGTCAATGAAAAGGGTTTTGGGTCCGATTCCCGGTGGCAGCTCATGTGTGCGAAATGCCCTCAGTTATCGAAGCGCTATTAAACTGCTTACTTTTTATAACCTCATTCTGTGACTCTTCATGCCTAGCAGGAACCCTACCTCAAGTTGGGATATTGGTTCAGCTGTTTTAGTTTTTCTCTGGATATCTTGGATTAGCTTTTTTGGACTAAGCTTCCTTTCTCTTCGAGCAATGCTTCTCGATTTCCTCAGCACACGAACAAAATGATTGAACTTTGCCTCTCACATAAGTACACCTTATGGGTTTTACTATAGCAATAAAATGTTAGAAGGAAAATCATCATGTGTAAAATATAAATCTAACTACTTTCATTCCATTCCAAAGTAATGAGAATTTTGTAAAATTGTAGAGCACACCACCAACTTCCTCAGATAAAGCCACTGTGCTAAGGTAAACGTTTGGCAATCGCTGCCCAGTGAAGCATGTAACCTTAGTTTTTCAGGAGATCTCCAAATCCCCAATCCCTTACTTTATTGATGAATTCATTGACTGATTACTGCAAACGACTTTCAGAATCTATCACAATAGCTTTTTCATCCGCATATTCTTTTGACTTTAATCATATTCACGTTATTTATTTATTCCCATGTTCTTTTCTCCATTTTCCCACAAGTACATCAAATTCAAATGATAAACGAAAGCCCTTCCATCCTTCCCTTCCTAACTTTGTCAACTCTAATTCCTGTACACTATCTTTTCTATGTTTCCAATTTTTATATCCTCGTATTTTGGCCGTTACTTTCTATCAGGCATGTATCAGCAAAAAGATGCCGACTTCCTTTTGAAATTCAAGATTTTCTTCTATAAGTACCTTTTTAATTTCTATTCCTTTCCGGTCACGTACGACTAGGCTTTACCTATTAAAAGAGAAATACGCAAAATATAGGATGTGATCGCAACACAACAGTAATGAGAATGCAAACATGCATTATGAATAATTTAAAAAACACTGTCACATCAGTAGTTAATTAATTAAATATCTAAGGAATAATGTAGATCTTTCTTCCATTTTCTACAACGAGGAAGGGAAGATACTTATTCAAATCCCCTAATCATAAAGGATATTAAGATCAAAGAATTTTTATTGCTGATGTTTGTGGCAGAATTTATTAGTAAGTAAAATTAATTAATTTTTAGCAATGAATTTACTAAAAAACTTAATCCTGATTAATAAGTAATATTCAAGGTGAATACTTAAGTAAAATATTCGGTGAAGAGTTACAAATTTCTGATCTTTAATTCATTTCCCTCAATCAATTTTGTAGGTATTTCCTACAGCCAAAATTGAAAGCAATGCCAATTTTATACTTATTCTCAGGCGATAAGAAAAATAATAAAGCGCTATCTGCGAAATTGGTTAGAGTTTTAATTGATTCATGTTTTCATTTTCATGTTACAGTACATTTCTCTTTCTGTTTGCATTTTACATGTTATCTTACATCTTATTATTGTAATGTTTTATAGTTTTGGGAATAATCTAGCGAAAGTTAAGAAATATATTGTAACATAAAGGTACGAGCATGTTCTTTGTGTATAGATGCGCGAAAATAGCTCGTTTCCTTAGTTTTAGATAACGTATGAGAATCGATCGACAGGAGAGTCCGTAATGTTTTCCCACTACAAACCTCTAATGTTCTCATCTCATCGAATTTCCATTTATGGTAGACATTAAAACATCGTATATGGATATGATAATCGGGAAGACGATTTCGAATAAGGAGTGGACAAGGGGTAAAGGAGATAATTCGTGGAAGGAACCAACAGTTATCCGCTTTGAAGGGTGGAGAGAGGGGGAGGGGCTTAAACCGTCAGAGTGATGCCGACACTTTAGCCCCACACACACAGGATCACATCCACATCACAGATGCACTCCAAACTCCCGAACGGGGAGGCCAGCGGTGGTGCTCACTGTTGCGAAATTTTAATGAGATAAGTGCAGAGGGAAGTGAGGGGAGTTTATTTTTCTTGTTGGGAGGGGAAGTTCGGAGTTAGGCGAGGATGTGAGAGGAGCGAGAGAAGATGGAGGGGGAATGTAAGGAGGGGAGAATGAGAGGAGATGGGAATGTAAGGAGGGGGAATGTTAGGAGGAGGAATGTAAGGTGAAAATGTAAAGAGGAAGATAATGTTTGCTGGATGTATGTAAGGAGTGAGGAGTAAGAGGAGATGAGAATTTAAGGAATGTAGGAAGTGGAGAATGTAAGTAGGAGGAGAATGTAAGAAGGGGAGAATGTAAGGAGGGAAGTTTAAGGAGGTGAGAATGTAATGAGGAAGATAATGTTAGCTGGGGGTCTGTAAGGAGTGAGAGGTAAGAGGAGATGAGAATGTAAGGAATGTAAGGAGGAGGATAATGTAAGGGGAAGGAGAATCTAAGAAAGATATATGTAAGGAGAAGGAATGTAAAGCGTAGAAAATGTAAGGAGTGCAAGTTTGGGCTTGTAATCCACGTCTACAGCAATAGGATTAATCTCATTACCTCAGCAAACGTGATTCTTCGAAAGATTTTTTGATAGTGGAGATTTACTCGCTCATTTTCGGATTTTACCAGAGTGTTTATAGGAATGCGTAAACGTATACGCCTGCACCATTAAATCACAAATGACGGAAAAATTTTTGCTTAGGTTTAAATGGAATGGTAGTAATTTGATTGAGTTAATTTTTATTTCATAATACAATTCATCGCTCCATGGAATATCGCTAACGAAAATTTCTATTAACGAAGGTGGTTTCAGAACAAATTATCATCGACAGCCGAGGCATAAAAATACTAAATATTCTGGGGAATTTTATTTGATAGAACGTAGTGTTTTATTAATTCGATGAATTATATACGTTTATTCCTCTACAGAACAATTTCTTGATATTCAGACAAAAATACTTGAAGATTTCCATTCAATACTTTTATGTCTGCTTAATTGGGATTTATTCTTGTCATTCCTGTTTCTTTTGATAACCGTAGAATCCAACATAGCATATTTAGGTTTTATTTATTCGTGTGTCTGACAAAGGAAAAAGTAACTGTATCTGCACCATGTATTGGGAAAGATGTTGATTTTCTTATAAGATAAACTCGATTGCATATGATTTGAAATTAGATGTCTCGAAAACATTATAGATTCCTCAAATGTGAGGAAAAAACGAAACATAATGTGGGTAATCAAAGGATATTTTAAATACTATTTCTCATTGCTTTAGTCGCGCAAATACTTGTTACCTTGCTTTCATGGAAGTTAGCAATTCTTATTCTTGCGTCACATCGGTATCTGAAGAAGCTCTTTGAGATTGTCGGTATCGTTGTTAAACTTGTTAATTAAACTTAACGTCAGTTCCTCGATGTTATTTAAAGTTGATTCATGGATTTAAAAACAGAAAATTGTTAGAGCCAATCCTAGCCTACTCAAGCGTACTCCATTTTGAAATTATGACTGATTTAACGAAATACATAACGATGAAAATAATATATGCTACTTAACGGATGCAGGAATCCTTTCTCGAGAATCAAAAAGTGTTACTCGGGGATAAATTAAAAATTAAATTGGTGAGATCAATTGGTCAATTAAAAAGTAAATTGGTCAGAAATATTTTCCTAAGCTTTTATTAATTCGAGAAAAGACTTAACTACTCAAAAATGAAAGAGAACAACCATGATGAAATTGAAAAGAAGGCAGTGGCTTTTCCGGCGTAGAAGAAGCCTTGATTTCGAATGTTTTAATAATAGCTTGGAACAAATGATAGAAAAGCGAAACAAGCCCATGAGAGGAAATATTACAGCAAAGAAATAACGCAATATTTTAAGGAAGATAATAAATTTTCATTATGAATTAATGTTCCATTAATATAAGGCTGACGAGGTCTCTATAAAAAATTCAAAACCATGCTGAATAAAATTGGCTACATGTTTCCAGAGTTAGGGCCATGATTTCATGGTTGGACACTGTCAGTAGAGACAGAAGCTTCTTCAATTTACCCTGACCCTGCCGATGAGGAGCAACTCTTAGAACTGGTAGAAAATTAAGCAATCCGAGGGAAGGTGGAATCGCTACCTCTGTTTCTTCTAAATTAGATTACTTCTTTATCTAGAGATCTAAAAGTTGACGTGCGGGTTCAAAAGATTTTCATCCAGGACGTATTCGAATGTATCAACAATGAATGCTTCCGTTACATTTCGGGGTTTAGAATCACAGGGAGTAAATTGACGTTCAAGTGAAGGAGTTAGGCAAGCAATCGCTGAAGCGAGGAAAAACGGAGGAAGGGGAAGAAAAGAGAGGTCGGTAATAAGGAAGATGCCGCTAAAAGGGATGCACAAAGAGGGCGAAAGAGAAAAACGTCATAATGCGTAAGGAGAGATGGGAAATTGTGTGAGGAGGTCTTTGTGGACAAGAGAATGCTTGAAGAATTAGGGGAGAGGGCGAGAAGAGGAAGGCGGAATCAGCGTGGCGGATAATTGGAGGGGGATAAAATGAGGGGGAAAAGGAATAATAAGAAAGAATCGGAGGAGGCGCATAAAGTTGGAATAAAAGGAGGTCTGGATTGAAACATGTTTGCTCTCTTTATAATATTACGGCCCCTCCTTCAGCTCCTCTAATTCCTGCAGATAATTTTTGTAAACGGTTTGCTGGCCTGTAACAGTGAGCAGTATTAAGCAAATGACTTCCTTTTTTCCTCCGAAACTCGCCACCCCTCCCTTTTCAATTCCCCATTTCATCTCTCGGGCTTCCTTTTATGGCATCCCTTTTTCGGAGTGCTCTCTTTGGGGTCGAGTGGAAGGAAGTGGGGTGGCGAAGCGGGCCGGAAGAAAGGAAAATAGAGAAGAAAGTGGAAGAGAATCGTTCGAGGATGGAGAAATTCCAAAGGAGGCCATTTTTGCCAAGTTGGGAAAATGCGCAATCTTTTGCCAAAGATGTTCTCTGATGATGACTGACTATCTGATAATAGCATCAGCTTTCAAGCGTTATCTATACCATCGGAGTTCAATACTTATAGTAATATTTTCTATGCTTCTATTACTAAATAAGTTTAAATTAGTAACCCTTTATCTCAAGATAGTGTAACTTTCCCTTCTATTTAAATTGGTTTCCTTTTGGGATTCGATAAGTTTGGTGATTTGTTATTTGAAAGAGGAATTCTCTTAATTTTAATCTCGCCCTGATAAAATTGTCCGTACATGTTTGTGGGTATAAAGTGATATATTAGGATAAATGAATTTACCTTAAAATATTTATACCTGATCGAAAAATGGATTTTATACATCTTATTCTTAATTACTGGGCTATACAATTTTAAGAATACGTTTTGAGTGGAAGCTGCTGTATTAATTGGAATTTTTTAATACAACCGGGTACTTTTTCATCAGAAAGGTTAATTGACTTCTCAGTAGGTATCAATATCCATGATTGTGCATGTTAGGGCACCAAATGAATACAATAAGTTAGAATTATTAATAATAATTTTACGATACTTAATAAAACAACACCTTTTCCAGTGGTGATCTACACTTTCCCTTCATAAATTCTCGGTGTGCCGCACAGCATCTCTCGATGTTTATAGTGATAATTAACCTTACACGATTTTCGTTTATTAATAAACCATGCAATTAGTGAATTAATACTTGTCATTCTTCATTCAATGCTCAGTTTTTAGTTAATTCGAACTTCAATGTTTATTTGATTCGTTCGGCTGGTTAAGGCACACTTTACTTCGCCAGGATTTTGAATTTGAACATAAGTGGAGGTTAGATTTAGTACATCATTACATTGGAGGAAATGATGTAAAAATAGGAAGACATATAACGTAAGGGAAGGCATTTCGAGGAGCAACCATCCTTTAGGTCGCCTCGAAGAATAGGTGGCGTTGTCTGAAACATTGACTATAGCACGCGTGAGTGAAAAACAGACGAAAGAGAATGCAGAGGGAAACAGAAAGACGCCGAAGGTGGCAACAGATGTCAGCAGAAAGAGTTAGGAAATGTATTCCAGACACCGAGGGACAAAAGACTAGAGAAGGCTGCGGTAGCCAACCGGAGTAAAGTTAGACGTCAGCTAGGCATATGGAGATGGTTTGTGATCCAGAGGAAGGGGTGCAGTTGCAAGAAGGGGCAGATAATGGCAGAGAGGCCGCTAAAGCAGGGAGAAGAGGGCAATCGGAGAGAATGTTAAGGTGAGTTTTGAATTGGGACGAGCATCGGACTTAAGGGACCCGATACGTATATTCAGGTTAAGGGAAGCGCGACGAGATGGCGTTGAGGGCGGTGATGATGGCTCGTCAGTTCGGCGGCATAAAGGGGAAAAATCTGTCTCTATAGGAATGGCAGGGTCCCCTTCCCTCGATGCATTTGTATATATATACACGCGAAAAAAGGAAAGAAATTTTTGAAAAAACGCTCCCGTTGCGTCAAAGGTAGCACGGTGACTAATTTCATTCGGGTCGGAAATGCTGCGAGGTTCCTTTTTTTCGAACTAGTGGACAGTGGAACCCGCGCTGCTTATTATGTACCGCCGCCACTCGTTGAAAATATGAGCAATTTGATGCATCTCTTCCCCTTCTCCCCTCATTTTTTTCGAAATTGCGGTAATTAGTAGCACACGTTTTCGACGGCTTGCCTCCGCCATCCCACACACTGTCCCCGGAAGAAAAAATGCGTTTGTTATTGAGACCCATTCCCGTATAACGCGATGATAATGGCGGGTTTGGAAAAAAGACGGCTCTTTTTTTTTATTCGCCTACTTCGTCGGAACATTTTTCACCCTGTTAATTAAATGGGCGTAAACCTTTTAAGGCTTAGAAAAGTTGGGAAGTGAACTTTTCGTCTCGGATGCACTGCAAATTCGTTCCGGGGATGCAAATTTCGTGTGTGATTGGATGCCGCTCGGTCTTTTTTGCCCCAGCGGAGTTTAGGGCTTTTTAAAAAGGATTTCGCAATCGAAACTTTTCTCGCGATTGAAATTTTGCGGCTTTCGGCCATGACGGGTGCGGTGCCTGTAAACGAGGTTTATCCATAAAAGAGATATTGTTAGTTAATATTTTGTCGGGGCCATCATTCCCTGCATAATCGGACCGGTCGTAAATAACGTTAAACAGAAAAACCGCCAAAAACGAAAAGCCGTTGGAATAGATGTCCGCTTTGACGTAATAAACGGATTATTGTTGTACGGCTGTCATTTTTCATTCATATCACAATTTGGTTCCAATTAAGCCTTTTGAAATCGTTTCACTCGATTAATTAATCTCGTTGCATTCATGAATCGGGGATAATAATCGAACGTTAATTTACGAGGCGGGGTCTGTTTAGATTCGTCGAGGGGGAACTTTCAAATACACGCAATAACATCCGCTGTATTTTTTAAAATTTACTTTACGAGTCGCGTTGACTCGACAGTCGAAACAGTTAACCCCGGCAAGAATGAACTCGCAAAGAATAACGAGACTCCGACGGGAAACCAAAGTTTTGAATCATTCAAGTCTGAAAACCCCTTAACCCGGCAGAACACTCCGAAATCCTCCGAGCGAGTCTCTCTCTCTTTCAAGAAAGTCCGAAGGTGTCGGAGGTATGAGCTTCACAAGGAGAAGTTCATTAAATAACCCTGCGGATTCGCCGTCTTACAGCACGCTGTGTTAAAATGGCCATTAGCGGAGGGAAAGGTAGGGGACGCTCATAGTTGGAGTGGGAGGTTGTTGGGGGAGATGAGGTGTGGGTGGGTTCTTCTTCGCGGGGATGCGACGAAGTTGATGCCGCAGAGCACGGAACCCTCCGCGAGTTAGCCGTGCGGTTGGGCGACGTCGGAGTGTCAAGTTTCTCGAGTGAGAGACTAAGGAAGACGAGGCGAGTACCACAAGGCTCTCTCTTTGCACCCCTCGACTTTTATCCCGAGTTTTCATGAAGAGCGGAGGAAGACGTGAAAATAGCTGGCGGAATATGAAAATAGCTGACGGAATATGAAAATAGCTCGAAGAATTTGAAAATAGCGGAGGGAATGTGAAAATAGCTCTCAAAATATGAAAATATTTATGGCTATGGAAATGGCGGGGCATCGCTAGTGGAAATATCTCCCAAGACGTTAAAATAGATGCGGAGATATGGAAGTAAAGAGGAGATACGAGGGGTGGGGACAAAGGTGGGCGGGGACGCTCCTAGGAGGAGTTTGAGGAGGCACCTTTCCTTGAAGTAGTTTGTCCCACGCAGGCTGAGGCGGTTCTCTAAGATCCCAAGTATTTTCAGCAGATTCTCCAACACTGGAGTAATTCCTCACGGTTCTGCTAAGGTGAATTAATTCCCATAACGTCATCTTTACCCCAAACTCCGCTCTCTGTCCAAAATACACTTACTCCTGCTATGCCGAAAATTACGACGTGAGAGAACTGGAAAGGTTTTCTGCTTCTGTAAAATCCCACTTAAAATTTTCCCTTAAAAATGAGATATTTTGTTTGCTTCTTTTCCGGCTAAATCAATTGCATATGATTTTACTATTATATCTACATACTCCAAATTTTATAAGTTTGTTAAGTACAAACGAAACTCTTTGCGCTGAGAATGGAGGAATAAATTCGTGAAAGTGCATCAATATCGCTTGAGAAACGTAAACAGCTATACTCATTTCAGATGTACTTGTATTTTAAAACTCATTTTAATTGACCTCCAATGATAATTCTCCATCACTGCCAAAGTTGCCACATGCGTCTTTTTCTTATTGCATCTCAGTCATAGCTGTCCCCATCAAAATTTGTAAAACACACCTAATCAAATTTAATCCAATCAAGAATGGTGATTTGATCAAAGGTTTGGTGATTTGATCAATATGTTCGCATTAAGTCTTCAGAATTATTCACAATGTATTCCAGTTGTATTGAATCAACACAAATATTTCGATTTTTTTAGAGAAGTGTATCTGAATGCAGTCATATAAGTTAACAGTATCTATTCATCATCGTAAGGAAGTGTAAAGTTTTATCTTACATTCTCGCAATAGGAAATTTTGTTCGAGAGATCAAAAATAATCTCACCTATCATCTTATTGCATGTCGTTGAATTTCTAAGTACGGATCGAGACTGTCTAATTTTATTTTAGAATATCGTCTCGATTTTACAGATTTAGTTCCTTTCTAGGTGTTTCGATATATTTTCCGCACCATAATGAAGAACCTCTCTTACGACAATATTGTATCGACAAATTTGTTTTATCATCATGTATCCTGACATTAGAAAATAGGTTTCTCTGCTGAGTCTCCTTATAATAGAAATTTTGCTAGGAGACTCCTCAAACAGTCACTAGAAAGAACTACGGAAGGGGGTTCGGAAATAGGAATGTAACGGGATGTTACCGGACCAAGAAAATAGCTGATGTTATATACATAAAAGGATACGTAGACATTAAAAGGATTTAGAATTGGAGAGGAAGGGAAGGAATGGAGGAAAAGGTAGAGAGAAAAGAGGGGGTAGAAAAGGAATGAGAGCAGAAGAGAGGGGACACTTCCCCCTCTCACTCATACATATTCGCTCATCGGGAAATCAACTAATTAAATAAACCCTCGGGACACGCGATATCTTCGTTTTAAAAATTAATTTAATCCGGTCGGCTTTTGTGGAAGATGGCGGATATATTGTGGGAGTTTGCCGCGACGACAGAACAAAACCCACATCTCGATGTGGAGCCTACATAACGCGCTCTTTTTCACCTCCACGTTTTCGAAAAAAACCGACTTTTATTTCCCCGGGGATCCATGATCTTTTTTTCATCGCTGCCTCCCCAAACGTGATTCATTTATATTTTATCACGAGAGAGCACTGATAAAAGCTTTTTTAATTGATACTAATTCCCACGCTGCTCGTGAATCATGGTTTCGGGATCTCGGTAATTGCGATTAAATCTTTGCGCTCGATGAAATTATAATTACTGTTTCGGAATAAGGAACCGCACGTTTGCGAGCATTAATAAGCGCCGAAATGGCATGTACATTTTTAAGTCGCCGATTGAAGATTTATTCGCCGCGTGACGAGTAAACACGTCAAATCCCGATCAATTGTGACCGAAGGAAGCTGTAAAACGGAGAGGTTTTCGAAAAATGTTTTACCAGGTGAAATTTTAATGGAAACAAATTATCCAAGAACCTATTACTTTAAAAAATAAACTCCGTGTAATCGGATTTCGATAATTCCATTCCGAATCGAGATACCTCGCGGAAGAAGCATGCAAGGAATTACGTTTGAAATGCCGCTCATATTTCATCGCGCCGTATGGCTTTGAAATGAATGTGGAAAATTTATTCGGCAGTGAAAACGGCAATGCTTTGGTACAGCGCGCGGTCATGTTTGTTTTCATGCTCTTATTCTTGGTGGACATTACTTACTGGTGGTTAATTCTAAATACTCTCTAAAAGATTCAGGTTGATTGATCGGTCACGGTGATTTTACTTCAGATCAACTTAGAGTTTACTTTCTTTGAAAGTAAATCAAATGAATATCGTAAATTGGTAGAATCGTAGTCACTCGAGTAGCATTTTCAAATACCTTTTTCATTGGAATCGGTTTTGTGAGCAATAGTATCTCATCATGTTTATCACTAATTTCAAATCATTTCATTGATTCCGACTTAACTTTTCCCAAATATTTTCTAGCAATCATTATGAAATGATACTCTGTCATCTGTCGCTTGAAACATTTAGAACTTTTTCTCATTAAGAATATAGAGAAAGGGATAATGGATTTAACTACAGAATTCAACTAATAGTTAAATTTGGAACGAAATAACCTATCATAGACTCGGAAAGAAACCCTCGAGTGTAAGGTGCGTTCAGCTACTTTAAGTTCTACTTTTTCTCTGAGTATAGTCACCTCTATATATGAAAACAGTACTTTCTCAATTTGGTATTATTATTATTCAAGTTTTCTCCATGAAGGGAGCAGTATGATTTATAAGTTTAAAGGTAATTAATATTTATGCACCGAAAAAGAAGTCAGATACCATTACATTTTCTGTCGATTCCTTCGTATAATTTAGGATTCACTAACGAATATATAACTACATAAATACTAATTTCTACTTCTAATTCATGCATCTCGATCCAATGATCATTATAATCAAATGAAATATCTAATATTAATCTAAAATATAATTTATTAATGAACAATTCTTATACTTAAAAAGTTAGCAATGCTTACTACGGAAGTCTTTCTAGTCATCCAGTTTTTAACTATATTCCGTTTCGATTTGTTAGAGCTCACTCACACACATACAACCGTATGGATATACGTCACGGGCACATCCATAGACGTTCATTAGCGGGTCTTAAACCGGGTGAAAAATTCCTTTCGACGGTAATTACACCTGGGCCCGAATCCACTCCACCACAATCTATCATAGTCGTCGAATCGCCAACTTCGAGTTCCAGCTGCCATAGTGCTGCGAACCTGTTTCCCTCCGAAGTAGTTGTCATGTTCAACGCGAGGACTAATGAGTGAGCGAAGTTGAGACAGAGAGAGAGAGAGAGCTCATGGAGTCTGCACATGTGGTCCAGTGTTCCATGGTGAGTGACTAACTGTCGCTTATTCCGAGGTACTTCCGCCCCCGAAGCAGAAAAGCTGAAATTTGGATCCTTAAACTGCTCCTCCCCCCACTCGTCCCGCTTTGCTCAACTGATAATTCGTCAGAAAGGGCCTCTTCCTAAATAAGGTCTTAATTATGGGGCCGTAATTGGGAGAGAGGTGGATAGGGTAATGCCGTTACGGTTCGGAGTTGAAGCGGTGGGTGTATATGGATGTTACATGCACAGTGGGCGGGCCGAAGTGAATGCCCGTACACAGAGAGGAGGCATTTCCCTGTGACGGCGCTTACCTGCGCTCCGCCCCCCCACTTTTTCTCGATTATTCTTTCACTCCTTTCGTCCATCCTGATGGCGCCACTCTTCCTCGCCGTTTTTATTCAGGGGTCTTCCTCTTCCGTCTGTTCCGCTTTCCTCTCTTGGCTAATTATTCTGCTCCTTTTGCCTCCTCAAAGGAGAGTCCTCCTATTGGACGGTTTTGCAAGATTGGTGCAGATCGGAATGTTTTTATCGCTGTTTCCTCGATGACCCCTGCGAATGGTGGTAGCGCGGATTTATAAACAGTTTAAATGCATTGTACCAGTGTCTGTCGAGCAATTTTACACCATGGCACACTGAGGTTGGAAATTAGTTTTACGGAGCGCCATCGAAATTTAATTTCATGTTTGCAGTTAAATAAATTTGCAATCTATAAGTCGAACGGTAAATTTTGGAATTAAAGTTGTTGTAAAATCCTTATTTTCAAATTTATAGCATTCGCAAAGTTATTATAAACCTGTCCTCCACGAAGTAGAATTCGCTCAGCGAACGAAAAACCAGAAGATATCCGAAAATTTTTGCTCAGTCAATGCGTAAATATTTATTCTATACATTAGTAACGACAGCTTATCTACCGAATAATCAAAAATGGCAATAACTGTTGATATTTGCAAGCATCTGTGAAAAGCTATTTTACATTTACACAACCTTATGCTGCAAAGAAATTCGCAAAAACTTCGCAATTACTCAAATTTTCACATCGACATCGTCGTCAAATTCTTCGCACCTCTGGAGGCACATTTAATCGAAGGCACGTTTAAAATTGATTATAATTTAATAATGACATAAATATACAAATGAAGGGACATATAAGGTAGAAGGACTGTTGTCATTTTATAAAATGAGTATAATTTTTTGAGGTAAGATTTTTTAAGGTACAATTAACAATTTATTTAGATTCCGTTTAGATAACCACTTGTTTAAGCCGAAATGGCTTTCTTGGTTTCGGGGGTAGGGGAAAAACTAGCGTATCCTTTGATATTAAGATTTTTGTAAGAGCTTTAAAATTGAATTGAAAAGGGGGAAAATCAGAATGAATGGATAGCTTTGAAAATAGGCATTTATAGATTTAAAAATATCAATGAAAAATAGAGAAAACTTGCAAAGAGAAATAAATTATTAACAAAAGTTTGACTTTATCAGTGCATTTGAGAATTTCTACTACATATTTCCTTCCATAGGGATATAATTCTAAGTTAATTCTAATGTACTTTAACAAAGGGCGGTTTTTATTTGGCCCTTAAATAGTTAACAACTCAAGAATATTGCCAATTAACTAATTATTTTACTGGATGGGTTGACTCAAATTCATTTTGATTTTGATCTTTTTCTGCCTGCGTACATGTCCATTCACCAAAACGTTTCTCTGAATCAGCAATCGTTAGCCGAGAACAAAACACAACGAGAAATCTTTTCCTTATTCATATGTGTTATGTATGTTACTCGTTAGTCGAGGTATCTCCTTATATCTGGCTCAATCGAGAAGAGCAGCTTTACCCTAAAAACGTTCCGCCACGGTTAATTCGGAAAATGAAGATGAGGGAGCAAGTTGAAAAATTGGGGAAAATGAGAAAATTGGGGAATTCAAACCGAATCTGACCCTCAATATTGTCCCCTTTTTTGCCTGCGATTCCTCTGCCGCGTACCCCATTCCTCATTACCGCTTCTCTACTCGTTACTTGGTTAATTACCTCAAATTTCCACTGCCTTTTCTCTCTCTCCCACACACACGCATGCACGTCACCCGCAGAGAGCGTTCCAATGGAGGTACCGTCGCGTGCCTTCCAAAAGGAGGAGCGTGAAATTAATTTTGAAGGGAAAAAATGGACTCGGCTCGACGTTAAATGTTAACCGAAGTTTGGCTCGCGATACTAATGAAAGATTTTCCGCGGAAGCTAATGAGATTTGCTTCCAGGGTGCAGTTTTGTTCCGACGTCCGACGAAGACGCAAATTAGGAAAGCAATGACAAAGCGATCCTGACTGAAGAGCGGGATGAAATTGTTTGCTTCGGTGAATGAGGGTATTTCGTCAATACGTTAGGATTCTCCATGTGGTATTCGTCATATATACCGTATGAATAACGCGTGACTACTAGGCAATGCTCATTAAAAATATAGTAACTTAGAGATAGATCTAGTTTCCATATAGTGATATAGATCTGTGTTTCGGAAGAATGTGAATTCCGCGACACACTTGTGTATTCATCCAAACTATGCGGGTATATTAACTCATAATTTTCATCCTTAATTTCAATTGAAAAATAAAAAACATGGGTGGAATAGCATATTTTAATATTTATTGCAAGATCTTGCTAAACGACAAAAGAGTTCATGAAGTTGATCGCATATATGCTGTATTACCTTGAGAAACAAGGATGATTTTGTGCCGGAATCACATTCTTTGGCCGGAAAGTGAATTCCCAATGGTTGTGATAAGACATCGCTTTCTTTGTTATGAATGATACAGAGGAAAGAAGTGGAATATCAAATGCCTCATTCGATAATGGGGAAAGCGTGAAAACAGAATAGATTGATTCGTGTGAAAGTAAAATTATTGGATTGAATTTAATTTCCATCCGTATTATTAATTGTATATAATGCTACTGTAATATAATTCAGGCTATATGGTGCTAGTGCAAAAAGATTTATTAATATTTGATTGAGTAACACTTTCGAAAATTTTATGCGTGTATTTATGTAACATGTAACATAATTCATCTAGGAACACCGTTGACTCCCCACAATTTAAAAATAAACGTAGTAACATATTTATATTATCTGAGGTACTGCAGGCATTTCAATAGTACTTCTATTACCTCCTAGGTATCTAAGTTACATTTTATATCACTCATTGCAATTTTTATCGTTTTTCTATTACATTTTGTGTATAGATAACGAGCGCGTCATCTATTTGGAAAAACTGTAATTTCTGCAATAACTCCGTCGAGCCTTAATCTTACAAACAGCTCCTTTATAAGGCTAAATTGTGTTTCATTGACGTCGAAAATGATTTTTAATCGTAAGGTCTGTTAGATAATGGTGAATAGAATGTTCAGGAAACTTTTCAGTGTGAATTTGATTTTATCATGTTATTCTCTTAAGCAAGAGCAATTATAACTTCATCGGTATATAGCAACATTCTGTAAATACAGAATAGAAGTATCGCACATTTCATTAGAAAGAAACGCAGATTCATTTGGTCTTTAGCCCATCCCTACTTTGACCTATTTTCATAGGATTATGCCCCAGTGTTTGACGTAGACCCATCTTTTGGTAGCCGAAATCCTCCTCAGAGCAGATCTGCCAAAAATTTTACTTTCGATTTTGTTTCAATAGTATATTTAGTTGAATTAGGGCATAGGTGATGATTCATACCATAAAATCTGATTAAAAAGATAACAGATCGACGAAATACTGGTCTTTTTAAGAAAAAAGAGAATAGATTGATATTTCACACTGCGGTTTATGAGTTAAATGTGCAGTATAAATATCCTTCCTATTCACTGTTGAAGTAGCAATGCCTTGAGCAATACCAAGCTAGGCATTCGCTACCATTCCTATTCGATTGGGCGGAAGCAAATCCTATTAATCCGCGATCGCGTAAGAATTTGCGGGAATCAATGCTGTTGGGGTTGCGTAAGGCAATATTGCAGGAAGTGTGAAGGGTTTGATGTCCTTGGCATTCCCGAACGACCCAATTTCCGTCCAGCACGCGTCTGACCCAGCGGAGAATATCTCTGTGGGTTACCCAGATGCCAATGACTTGCTCGCGGCCGAACTCTATTGTCGACACGTGGACGGGAAAAAGGAAATTCGCAAATGAAAGTGACATATATATTCAGGAAACGCACTATTTCGATCTCGCCACCATTGTAACCCCTGATATTTTTATTTATCGATCGCTTCGGGACTTGTTTTTGTACATACTTCGTGAGCCGATTTTCCACTTTTAGGAGACTGTTATCAAGTTCATCCGTTCTTTGAAAAATTACCAAAATTCATCTCTGAAATAGTGATATCGCAATAATTTAGGGAGGCACTAGGCACAGTTTTCTGCTGACTTGTTGTTGAAAATTTTCTATGCAAATAAAATAATACTGGATCCTAGACAGTGAAAAACAAGCATTCAGATGTTAGTGACCTAGTGAAGGACTTTATCTCTGCCTTTTTATAATCGACGTATTCTCTCAGAAAACCTTTATGAATTATGATTGGGTAGTATTTATAGATAAGTATAAAGAACCGCTCTGGGGCATTTATGATCTGTCTTTACTGTTGTATCAGATCAACATGGAAATGAGATTTATAGATCAGATAAGATAAATATGAATTAATAACGTCTTTCTTCAGTTAAGGTTCGTCGATGTTCATTAGCTATAAATGAAGAATAGCTTAAATGTATTGCAGGAAAAGTTGGAAAAGATTTGGTGTGTAAAATTCTGTACGGAGCATGGAATGTGGTATCTCCTGCAGAAAATGTGTACTGAAATTGCTCTATCGAAATCAAAATGGTATAAATGAAAATATTGATCGTCGAAAATTCTTCAGCAAAATGTTTAACAATTTGAATTTATGTAATTCAGAGAATGTTACAAATTTTACTACTAGAAGAAGGTTTTAGGTCTTGACCTTGGCAGCAAAAGGCGCCTTATTAGAGGCCGACGACTTCGGGATCTACTACTATAGTTTGTAGCTTACGCGGATTTCGTTTTCATTCAGAATTCTGAAGATAAGTGATCTTACACTAATAGATCGTATTTTGGAGTCGCTCTTCCAGCTCACAGTGAGTATTCAAAACGTATCTCCAATCATTACACCAATCTATTTGCTAACGAAAATTTAATATTTTTCTGTTGTTCATAACGTAGTTTTATTTTCGAAGTGTAACGTTGATCACTATTTACCGGTTCTATTTCACCTGACAGAATATTAAAGATGAAGGCTCGTGTTTACGATTTTCATTATTTCTAATGACCACTTAATATCACTATATTCAATCTCAAGAGTAATCTATGCCCTTATTGAAGATTATGCAACTGACTGATGATTCTTATTTACACATGAAAAATTTCATTAGTTAGTTCCGTTGTCTCAAAGTATGTAATTCTCTTACTCGCAGATTATTATTTAAATTATCGATCCATTTGGAGTATCAACATCATTTGCTCTGTATTCAGATGGAATCAAAAATCATTCAATAAAATATATTTCATTCATACAAACAGAGATATTCAAAATAATTTATTAATTTTAGGAATCATCAAATTCTCAATTTGAAATCATGATATTCAGTGGAGAAATATTCTTTGAAGAACCTAAGAAAATACGAAGATTTGGTCTATAACCCTTGGCATAACTCATATCAGTGAATCAGTATCATTGAATTATATGTGCAGGACTGAGTCACACTTTTCTGTTTACTTTTAGATTCTTTTCCATATAGTCAGTTATCTTATTTCGTGGATTCGATTTTTCCGTAAATTCTCATCTGACGCATTGGTCAAATTTAGAACCACCGAGTGTGACACAGGTTCTCTTGATACTTTAATATTCAAAATTCTGTCAAAACGACCACGGAATGAAAACAACCAATGTAAAAAACTACAGTATTAGTGTATCTTCCATGAATAACTTCTTATGTACGTATAATCATGTGAGATTAAAATATGGGTAAATTTTATGAGAAGCTCAAGTATTCAAAACACAGCTCTTAGCGCTAGAGATACATATAAACATATGGATATTACTCTCTTAATTCAAATGTTGTTTTGGTACCCTCTCCGCGGGGGTCATTTGAATAAAGCGATTGATTTCACTTTCATCTCATTCTGGAATTATCTTTCGATTTCGGAATTAAATCTTTTCTCTGACGCGTCTTCTCCCTCGATTTTTTACGACGGCTATTGTGAACTCTCCGATAGCAGTTTTTAGTGTTATGCGGTCATCGTGATCATTACGAATCTCTCAGAAATCCTCTCCGCGCGTGTGACCTTCGAAGTCACGTAGGATTCTGGTCATTTCTCTCAATTCTTCGGAAATGCGAAATTAGTCCACGATTATCTTCTCGACCTTTTAGCCGATTCCGCAACGATTCCGTTATTTTCAATTCCCCCTGAAAAAGAATTGTTATGTGATAGTGTGATTTACGAGCACCGAAACACATGATGCGGTTGACGTAACTAAAACATTGAAATTACGATTGCGTTCAAATTATGTGTGCGCTTGTAATGTTTGCGTTGAAGAGATTAGTCTTTAGCATCCGCGGGGCCCTTGGAGAGAGGGTTCCACAATTTAAAAGAAAAACAGTATATAGCTTGATTGTAATTTTTCGTTTGTATAGGTTTGAGGTTTTAAAACACTCCGTTAGCCGTCTGTTGGGCTTGCGTCTCCCAAATACATACTATAAGCTCCGAGAATTGGTGTTTGGGAAATGCATTCTAAAGTTATTTTGAAAGATTTTGAAACACTCGTATGAAAATAATAAGACCAAGAAATTTAAGCACTTTTTAAAGCTTTGTTATATGAAATGTGTTGATAATTTTTGATTTATCAATTCTATCAACTTCCTCGTTTCCGATTTACAAAATATATGAAACTGTCCGACTCTCTTGGGAAATTTTCGATTTTAGGTAAATTTTTATTATTTTAATATTTGAAAAGGATATTTCACCCTCTATCACCGTATTTCTGTATTTGGGTATACATCATTCAAAGTTTTTGGAAAAAAGGATTTTGAGCCACAATTAGTTCCTATTCCAAAACATTTTCTATGATATTTTCTTAATCTTGAATAGTTCAGTTATAATAACTACGTAGTTACTTAGGAAGGCTTTGAACTCTGATGTATACCTTAACGAAAAAGGTATTACCTTCCAAGGATGATGTAAGTGACATTTGAAAGCTATAAAACGATAACCATTGGCACTTTCAGCACCTCCTTTCATCTTGCATATGTATATTTCTGAGTGATTATCAATTGTTGCAGTTGAATTGTTCATTTTAATCCAAAATTAAATAAGTGATTATAGCCGCAAGATTTCCTCGAGTTTAATTTCATTACTGGTCTCAGAAATCCAACTTTGAGTTTTTTGTTTGAGTGATGAAATATGACGTAAAATGTTTATCGGTCTCAATTCTATGTACTCGGTTACAATATATCTCGCGAAAGAGCCAGCATATAATTGAAACGTGGCGACCTAAATTCAAAATTTGCATTTGATAATAGAAAGAAGTTCAGATATTATCCTCGGAAATTTATCTCAAACAAAATGAGATTAAATTCATGGGTTTTTAAGTCTACCAAGATTTTGATAGTGATTCATTTTTTAATTAAATGGTTAGGGATTTATTAATAAAAACACCGCCAATGACTTATACCACGGTCGTTAAATAAGATAGTAGCACTCTTGTTAAACGTGTTTCGACAGCTAAGATAATTTCGCACTAGCGCTCCCACTGGGAGTCGAACCCGAGACCGCTTTCGCCAAAGTTGTACGCGTCGCCCACTTGGCTATTCGGGAAGCCTTCTAATAAAGTATTACATGATATATAAGGACATAATATCTCAAAATTTTGAATCCATTCACACCACAATTGAAAACAACCAACCAACGATTTTGATAGAAAATTATTAGATAAGAACATACTGTGTTTAGGGAATGTTAATAAAAATCATTGGCGTAGATGATGTCCGCAAAATCCTTAACTCCGGATGGTTATTTTTTATTTTTCTAGAAGCATATACTGATCCTTAAGAGTTTTCTTTGATGATATGTAGTATTGGCTAGATACAGTCTAGTCTTATTTATGTGTACGTGATGGCAATCATATCCAAATGCATTGCTGTCCTAAATATTATCAACGATGATGCGATAGACAATGAGGGGAGTGAACTTGAAAAAGTCTTCGGGTGCAACGCTGAAGATAACCGCCACGATAACTGCGTGACCTCCCGATTGTTGTCCAAAAGCGATCGCTCACTATATATGACGTAAAAAAGCTTAGCTTATCATTCTATTCTCGAGAAATTTAATAGCTTCTTTCCGAATAGAGCGTAGTCATTGTCTAGTGCTTCTATGTTCAAGAAGCTAAAAGTTTTGTTCGCACATTGTGCATTGTGCAAGATTACGTGTCCCGATGAATATTTGAGCAGGATAAACTAATTCTAAGTTATATCAAAGAGGAAATACTCAACTAAAGGTTAATAAGTTTTAATACATCTTTCCAACTTATACAAACGCATTTCATCTCCAGCTTTGTAGAAACTATCCTGGTCATAGTGAAACAATACCGCCTTGTTAATTCAGTTATGTGACCTCATATTGATTCGGTTTTATGAATTTTCCAATAAAGAGAATCAACAATTCGATAGGAAAAGCTTGCCCTTATTTTTTCAGACTGTGAACAAAATCATAATTTGAACCATTTCGCCTTAAATTCATCGCAATAGAATTAAGGAAGTGGTATAAATAGCTGAAATTACGTGTAACATTAACATTTTGTATTTCATTTTATATGAACCCTTAGATCTTTGGTTAAATTCTGTCAGTTCAGAATACAGAATTAGTTTTTATTTCAGTGGCAATAAGCTTACAAGTGTTTTAGAGGCATTCAGTTGCATGGTGAAATTGTCCTCTTTTTTCTGACAGGACATGAAGTTGCTGATTTGCTACCATATATGAGGGATGAGGATTTAAGGATATTTTTGACTATTTACTATTAATGAAGCTTTATTTATTAGTTTATACTTTCATAGCCTTTCTATTTGAAGCTCTCGAACTTAACCTGCGAAAATCATTCTTTTCTCCTCAGAATTTGACACGCGCTGTTTCTATTGCGAAAGACGCTGCTTTGGCACAAATAGTTTCCCCGTCGATGAATCAGGAAGAACTTTGAGACGGCTGAGTTTTGTAACGATCGCGTATCGACTCTTTAAATCGCGTCTCCGAGAATAATAAAACGCCCGCGAACATAAATGTATCTGAGATTCTGCCGTTCAACTTTAGGATATTATGCTTAGGATGTTTTCCCTGCTATACATGTTATCTTGAATATGATGATGAATTCTGCAGACCTCTGTGATTTTCGTCCCACGTCATTCTTTCTATGGTTCAGTCTTTCACTTTCTGGAAAGATTACTATGAAAATCTTTGCAAAATAAAGATGTTTTCAACATTTTTCTATTTCATTACTCTTTTCAAATGTTTTAATAAGATAATAAATTAATGAAATGAAGAACAGTATTGATAATTAAAGAAATTAAGGAAGATCAGGGAGATGTTATTTCATTTTTATTATTTTTATGTTATAAATTCTATTTCAACTATTGTTTTTTTTACAACAGAAACTTGTCAATTTCAGTTGTCTGATTTATCTTCAATATTACTTAATCAAAATTCATTATCTATAACTATTTATTTTACACTTTACCAAGTCTTTCATCTCATAATTAATTTAAATTTTGTATATGTTAGACACTCGAATTATAAACCCTAGTATTCCGTGTTGTCATTTGATAGATGATGCAGTCATCAAAATTTATCTTCTTTTTTTACTTTCTTCTTATGTTTTTCCATATTCAAGATCCAGGATTTTATAATATTTCATTTAAATGTTTTCCTAATAAAAATATTTTCATCATTTTTTATTTCGTTTTCGTCGAAATTAAAGTTAGTATAAGGAAAAAATGCTGCGAATACATTGGTATCTATGGAAGGAAAGTGGATAATATTCTATGATCGAGATTTGCATGTATAATTTGCATGAATTTGATGTTTATGATTGCACTCAGATATTTATTCGTTCTTTGTTTCTTCACAGGTGAGTCTGCCTTGACAGCAAAGTCCACAGTGTGGTGAGTCTAATCAAAGTATTCCTTTTACAACTTCCAATTTTTTTACTTAGTTATTTCACTGCACATCTTGTGGTATATAACGAACACACCCCTACGAGAATAGCGATTAAACCTTATTTAGAAATGTGTATGTACAGATTTTTTTGTTACATCAGCCGTCATTACTCGTTTCAATAACAGATCTGTGCCGTTGGTAAATAATAAGCTTGAAGAGAAGTAGTGAATAGCAAGTCAGCTTATGTTTCGACCATCGCATTAATGCTTTAGAAAATAACGCTAAAAATGGGTATATACGAATGATTCTTGCACAACGTTATAAACATAAAAGTTTACTCAAACTAGACGATTATAATGTGTGCTTGCAAAGTGAACATATGAATCACGTTCGAAATATTGAATGTCTGTTTGAAATAAATAGGCAATATCGAGATTAATTCGTAAGTGAAGTCTTCCCCTTACACCTATTTTTCATAGTTATGGTATACATAATAGTACCAGGTATACACTATCATACAACATAAATGAAGTACTTAAAACCTATTAAAATAAAACATCGTTATCTGTCAGTGTAGAGCATAAAGAAAGGATTTATTGTTTTTTTCATTATTTTCCAAGCTTTACGCCCTTCGCGCGAAATGGAGGCCCAATGATTTTTTAAATATTTTCCACTGACTAGCATCCAAATCCGCTGCATGATAGAATACGATACTCGAAATATTGACCTTACAGCCGGTTTACCTAATATATAAGTATATTTATTAATTTCCTTAGAAGTCAGCATAAATTTCAGGGGTATTCGATTCGAGTAAGGAGTAATGGGATGCAACACAGAAATGAATTCGATATTTGAAGGGACCGAAAAACTGTGGAAATTTGAAGAAGAGGGGATCAGATAAAGAGGCAAAAAAGGAGCAAAAGATGAGGTGGACCAGAAAGGAAGTGGGCGGAGAGGGTCAGAGAAGAGTATATTTCGAAGGGGGAGGCATTTAATGGGATGAGATATTTTTTGAATAGGATCTCTTTGGAGGGTCGCAACTCGAAATTGTTAAAAAAAAGAGATCGGAGGGAGGGGTAGTGTGAAGGAGAGGGCAAAAGCGGTTCCCTATTGGGTGAGTCTATAATGATGTGCTGCGTATTTTTTCCCTCTCTCTCTGTCACCTGACCATACGCACCCTCTCATTCTCCCACACTTCATATCGCTCTCTCTCATCCTACATTGCTACATTTACCCGCACCCGTCTTTTCCCCTTCACTATTTTACTCCCCATATTTCCGCTACGTTTGATTTCTTTTTCTCTTCGGTATGATTCCGAATGCAGTTACATCTTAACTTAAAGATCCCTAGGTTATTAGACGAGGAAAACAATCCAGGATTCAGTAATCTGTCTGCGTATCATTTCATCAATCTTTATTCATCGGTAGTTAATTAATATTATTACAAGGCATCTTCTGGCTGCTTCCCATGATGTAAAGATGATCATTCAGGAAAAAGTGGTCACTATAACCATTTGTACTATAGATATCATGTATTGGTTGATGAAATGTTTAAAGCTGCAAATGCCTCGTTTAAAGAAGATTATCCGTAATCCTATTTTTTAGATTTAGATTAATACCCAGCAAGTCGCCAGTGGCTTATGGTAGGGGGTGAAAATAATTCCACAATCATAATCGTTAGCCGAATATTTAATCGCCAAAGAATACGAAATACCTAAATATCCTAACAAAAACAGCAAACGCACCACTTTAATATACTACTTGTATGTACGATTACTACTATACTAATAACAGCAATAAATAAGGATATCGTGCTCCTATAGGAAAGATTTATTCAGAATGCATCCAATTTTCATTAATCGCCATCTTCAGGTAAATTTCTGGATTTAACATGTCGATAAATTGCTGAAAATAATCTCTATAAAACTTTCCTACAGATGAAGCACAATATCCTCATTATTTGATTTTACGATGGACTTTAATATTATCAAGGCTGCATCGGTTGAATTTATCATACTAATACATTTCTATCATGTACGAATGACCAGTATCCAATTTGCTTTGGTTCTATATGATATTTTGTGTACGCGTACTTGCGCGAGTATCCTTCAAAATATCACCCCTTTTTTCTTCGTTAGCCTATTCATTCATTAGCAGTTTTATAGATTACCCGAGGCATCACTGCATTTTCCTAAGAAAGCAAACTCCTGTTTTTTAATTAACATTTACTTTTACTTTCAATTTCCTTTTATCAATCTCTCTCCTTTCAACTCCTTTTTTCGTCTTTCCCTTTGAAGGATTCCCTTAAAATTTTCCCACTGCACATACCTTCGGTACTTTTAACCTACGGGAAAAGTTCAACCTCAGCTCCTTTTCGCATATGTTCATTGTCTGACTTTTTCATTCTCTCTTCCGCTGGAAACAAACCAACGTTTCCAATTCCACTCGAAGGTCCTCTCGACGCAGTGCCATCAGTCGCCCCCCAAACCATCAGTGCCCATCGAAAATCAAAGAGTCATCCTCTCCAACTGCCTAACTGCGACAACTATCTAACCGCGTTTTTTCCCCTCAATGCCAGCGACCCTTCAATCTCACAACCACTCTTTTCTTTCCCCTATACTAATCTACGTTCCCCTTCCGTTGTGTTTGTATCCTTTCCTGTGTTTCCGATTCATGGATGTACAATAAAACCCGGTTAAGACGCTTTTCAGTGAAAATCGCGGTATCAGAGGGATAGCGTTTGAACCGGAATAAGGCAAATTTTATTTTATATTATTTTTAATTTTATTACTTTTACGTCTGAAAGCAAAAGAGAAGGATTTCTGGGCACTGTAATATTAAAGAAAGAACTTTAAATCTTAAAAATAAAAAGGAATCTTCTGTAATTTGCTGTACTTGCCACAACTGCAGATATTTAGAGTCTGTAAACTATTATTGTGTAATACTGGTTGCCTTCTCGTCATATTTTTAAGAAAGGTATCCTTTTCACACCTAGGGAGTCTCCTTCTGCTACTTACCTTTGGTTTATTTTTAATTCTACAGTGAAGTAATTTTTACCGAAAAATAATTTTAGGAAAAATAATGTAAACAATGCTCGGTCTATCGACCTAGGCCTGGTTTATCGACCAGGGGATTGACTATGGCTGGTTGCTTTACCTCTGAGAACGGGAAAAATCTGCTTTATAAGTGGTTAGCAGAGCGTCTTAAGCACGTAATTATCATGAATTCATTTTTCAGTCCTGATCCATAAAGGGATCAGGACTGAAAAAATATTGTATTACAACGTATTGTTAGTTATTTTTACAATGTGTTTAGCAAAAACGGGACCCGGACCGAGAGAGAACCGTGTGTTAAGCGGGTTAGCGTCTTGCATGGGCTTTACTATAGTTGCTTGATCTATTAGGCTTTCTCTTACTTTTTAATGCGGCTGTGACTTTAAGACCAAAATTTTGAATAAGTTAACTTTCAACATAAAATGTTCGTAATCTCTAATTAGCATGATTCTAAGTATTTGATATAGAGCTATGAGATATCCATCATATCAAACTTACAGAAAGATTAAAATTAAAAACTTAAGGTTATTTGAGATATTGTAAAGAATTTTAAGGCTGCAAATTTATTAAAAAATATCAATCGATATAATTAAATCTCATCGAGAAAAATATCTTAACAGAAATGAACCCATAGTTTTAAATGATTAGCAGGAGCCGTGGAACAATTTTACTTTGAAGATACAAAAGATTTCGATTTAAATAGAGCAAAAGCAAAAAATATATCAGTATTATGAAGGAAGAATGAAGGATTTTTTCAGACCTATTCTTCCTTAGGATATTTCCTGGGTGCACGCCATCTCGTGCAAATTATTCCAGTATTATGAATTTCATCCGAAAATTTTCCCTTTAAGCTTTACTAAAATGATACCCTCCTTTTGCATTCCAGTTTTATTAATTTTTACTTGCAATTCATTTTATTACACTCACTATCGTAGTAATGAAAATTAAAAGTATAATCTATTTTTTTACTATTACTAAATTCACAAATATTTGTAATATACTATTTTCTCATTTATTTGTTCCTCGTCACTTCATTTCCCAATTTTCATTTACCACCTGCTCTTTTTATCTTCCCATAGTTCCATCTCATGCATCCATCGCCCCCACCCATCTCTCTACCGTACGCCCCCTCATCCCCTTTATAAATGGAGCCCCGTGTTTGCGTGCTTGCGGTTTTAGGTTAATCCGACACGTGATCGACCATCCATTGAGATTTGTATTCCCTATGACCGGTATCGCATTTTATGCATGGGACTCGGGCTCTGCAAACAATGTTATTGCCGAGGCCATTATTCTCAAAGAATAATTGCGTTGGGCATCAAAAACCCGTGCGGCCTCGCTTTAATGATGGAGCTCGATTTACACGGACAGAATTTACTTTTCCGAAGAGGCGCGCGTGAATCCAAACTAGACAAATGTAAATGATGCAGCCTTTATGCGGAAAAACGGGCATAAAATGTTGGGATATGAGCTATTCGTTTGTATGTAGGGAACTATGAGAGGCATTTACGTGTGTGCATTACGTTGCAGAATCTAAACGCGGTTGGTGATGAAATTGCTTCAATAGGAGATCATTACAGAAAGGACGGTTGCATGTTTTATGCATCTCCGTTACACGGGATGAATGCTGTAAAATATTCTTGTAACGGAATAAATTAGGAAAATTTTGTTACATAGTTCTCCACCCCTAATATTTCTTATTTTAATGCATTTATAACAAACTGCAGAATCAATGCGTATGCATCCTAGCTGTAAATTCTAAATTCCTCATCTTTCGAATTCAAATAGCGTATTCCCTTGCACTTTGTAAACATTGGAATTCGTTGTAATATTTAAAATTCTGTGGAAAATGCTGGATAGGGTTTTCTGTTGAATATGTTCAGGAGGTAAATTATTCCTAGAAATCAAATCCCTACATTCGGTACATGCAATTAAATTCTACGACTAAATGTATTCTAATACAGGCGTATTTCTGCTCTGATGTTTGAAAGAACGAATTTGATAATCCATGAGGGATGATTCTGATTATAATAGTATGCAATCTGAAGAATGATATAAAAATCAAGAATGGCTTCAGATAGTTCTTGGAAATAATACAAAATTTACAATTATGTTCTAACTACATCGAAATATCTTTACATCTGCTTCCGTTTGAAATATATGCATATATTCAGAGTTATTACCCTTGATATTTTCAATATTTTAATTGTGATTAAAAGATTTTTATTCATAGTGAAAAAAATATAATGGTGATTAGTTTAAAATGAAGGCATTGTTAATTTTTCTTGAAAATTTTCTTTCGAATAAAGAGCAAGTAGTGAAAAATGTCCCCCTGCCATACGCCACTGGCGGCTTGCGGGGTACTCGCCTAAAAATGTATATTTTACGGGTACATATTTTATATACTGTCTGTTTCAACACATACCGTGACGGCCGTGGTATAAACATATTATAACTAACTTATAAATAAAAGACATTTTACGATGATCAAATCCGTTACTCAAAGCGATAGGCCGTAAAAGCAACCAATACTCCCACTGTCAACAGTGTTACTTTATTACTGATTTTTAGCTGTTTTGGACGTTTGATTTTTGCCATGCTATCTTTAAAAATAACCTCTTACATAATTCAACTTTCTTACTATCTTTTCGTATAATCACTCGCTTCACATTCCCGCTCCTTCAGTAATCAATACCTGCAAATTCCTGAACCATCCATTCCGATACAATAGAGGGATGAAAATGGACCGTCAACCCTTTCCTCCTTGGGGAATCTCCCCCCAAATCTCCGCCCCTTCCAATAAGACCTGCGGTTGGCGCATGCATGCATGTTTGCCATCGAGGAGATCCACGCAGGTCCCACAACAATGGGTCGAGGCGGGGGTGGAGGCCGCCTCCCTACCATTGGCTATCCGCCCGCTTTATTCTTCTCCCTCCTTGCGCTCTCGATCTTTGTGGTAGTCGGAGTCGCGCAGGGGACGAACAATAGGCGCTGTGCGCGCACCTGCCCCCTCTAACAATTCGACCACCCGAGCGACGGCGCAACTGTTGAGGCGTCTCTTTTTTGTGCGGCCGATTCATCAAAGTCTCTTAATCTGCCCGGATTCTTTTATTTGTTAGCGGAGGATACCTGTGGTATTCGGGCGGTGCTTTATTCCAAGGCGCGAAAGGTTTTTTTTATTTAAGTGGGCGGTGTCAGTGATTCACATGCCGCCCAAGCGGGGGTTTTATCCAGAACAAAATGCCCATTAGTCCAGCATTTGACTGCTATTTATTTTCAGAGTCAATCTACCGCCGCCACACTGAGAAGGTTAGCGAGGATATACATGGAGATAACTGAAAGAAATCAATGTTTTTGCTCTGGAAATTATCATCTCTATGTAACTACACGCTTACATAAATTTATCGAAAGGTAATTATGATGGGGCCTCCGAATAGCCAAGTGGGTAGTGCGTTCGACTGTGATGAAAGCGGTCCTGGGTTCGATTCTCGGTGGTGCTTACGTGCAAAATGACCTCAGCTATCACTTTTATAATTACTGCTACTCCTAATGGTAATTATGATAGGAAATGGTTATAGTATTCTTCATGATTATACTTAAGAGAACTTTTCCAGTAAATGAGCATTATTATTGAGAAAAATTCAGGAATAGATTTCCGAAAACCACGTATTTTTTCGAATCTTACTTTAATTTCATGCGAGCCTAAACTGTTTCCTGCGGCCCAAAGTACGGCCTAGTACGCGGCCAGCGACCATGCATAACGATGTTCACTCTTAACGATTAATATAGAGAAAAATTTTAAATTCTCTAATTATTTGATAAAGCAGTGTAACCTCTTAAAAATTACTTTTCATAATTAAACATACGTCATTAGCTGGGGAAAATGTAGTTACTAATTAATAAGTTTTACTGCTTTAGATGTACAAATATTGTGTACTCTAAGATGCTCTAGCATGACTTTTCGAAACGCTTTAGAAACAAGTCACGGAAATAACTGCGCTTTATATTTACTGCGTTTTTTGAATGAATATTAAAAAGAAATTAATAAAATTACCCATTCATAAACATTTGCTAACTTATTTTTGGCTGTGTCAATTTCATTGCATTTTGCTTTACATTGCAATGAAAGAAATTGTAACTGCTTGAATAAATTATTCGCAAAAACATCTCTAGCTCTTTAAAAAATATCCTTTCCTCCTAGGCATTTATTTCGTTTCTTCATTCAGGGTAAAATCTTCTCCCACAATTCTTTCTTCAAAGAAGAATTCCAAAGCTTGCGTAAATATTAGTTAGCTTTCTCATTTCCAAGAGTCAAAATATTTTTCATAATGAGATATTCAATCAAAGTGACATACTTTACTATGAACTCCTGCGATAGCTTTAAAGTACTATATTTATCAAGAATATTCGGCAAACTCTGTCCTTCTTTCTTTTCAAAAATTTATACTGGTTATTATTTAAAACATATTGGGCTAAAATAAAAATCGTAACGGGAAAATTCCACTCAAAATCCTTAAATGCACGTCGTTCGTGCGTTTTTAAAGTGAATTTTCAATTCGTGCTTTTTAGTTTTAACCAGTTATATAGTTCCACAAAGTAAAGGCTTCACATGTAGATTTTAATTCAAATAGGTTTTATTTATGATTACTTTTTATGAATATGTAACGTTATGAAATATAAATATGTAGCTATATGACATTTGAAAGGGTTTGGAATTCAATACTGCACCATTAGTGTACGATGATTACACTAGATATCGCTCCTTCTCATTTCTGATATGCATCATAACCAGTCTTCATGATAATTCATCCGTTTCCCCATCATTCTTCATTTCTTACTAATATAATAAAACCAATAACTTCCGCTGTAAAATGTTTATATTGCTAACTTAATATAAGAAATGTTACGAAATTGATACACAAATCTTACACAATCCCTTTAAGTATTAGATAACCCGGCAGCATTTTGAGTTAACAGTTGGTATCAATAAAATTCCTTCAACATGCCGCTGACGGCTAGTAGGATTATTTATGAAGTAAATGGAAGAATAAACAACTCAAGGTGGTATCAATACAGAATCATCGGTTAGCAAAATGACGAATATAGTAGCGAAATAACTCATGATTGCTAGGAATCAATAGGATAAAAAGCCTCTTTTGTAGCAGTCATAGTATTTCCATGCTTTGTTGAAATATATTACTATTCTGAAATTTCAGGATGCATCGAAGATTAATAGGCAATGACTTAGGAATAACTGAACTGAAAATTTCTACCATATAATTTAATACGCAATGAAACAAAATTCTTTTTGTGTCTGGTAGTTGTTATTTTATCGTTTCATGATGTTATATGCACCTTGGATCCCCAGTGGAATAGTACTTTCCTCTTAATTGGTGATTACTGAATTGTCTTATGAGTTAAATTGTTTACATATATAAAAATGGCAGCCTATTCTCGTATTTTCAGAATTGCTGTCTAAAATTTCATATCCCATCTTGAAAGGAAAACAGTTAGTAGCCTCCATAATAGAGTTACAGATTTATACATTATTTATACAGAATTTTTTAAGTCCATCGCCCAATTCCTTTCACGTTGAAACGGATGGTTATAGTATAGTGTCTTACTCTAAGTATCTATCGGCGGCAGTGGCATGAATCAATGAGTTTGAAAGCAGGGGGATAAATCCCCTCCCGAAAATTCGGAAAGAACTAAAATTATATTATGCGTATTTCATAAATCTTTTCAGTGTGTATAAAAAATAAAGTTGCGGTGTTACTTATCCCAGTTCAAAATTATTATAAGACATCAAGGAAACGCTGACTTATAAAATTAAATTTGCTTGAAATATTTTTGCAAATTATTATTACTGACTGAATCGTATTGAATATATTTATATAACGCGTGACCGAAGCTCTTTCTTACAACTCGATTTTGGTGTGTAGCCCCTTAAGTCTTCCAATCCTACAATTACCAAGAAATATAAATTTAAAAATATTTTCTTGCTTACGCCACTGTTATAGCTAGAGACAATTACTCGCGCCAAATCTCCTCCATCACGCATCGTGACTTCTTAGTCTCCTCTATATCGAAGGTCCCTGCACCCTTCCTCCGCCCCTCCTTATCCCCTAGGGTTCTTTTCCCCTCCCTTTCGCCGACTTCAATATCGACCGGTCTCCTCCGCCCTACCCACGCCTCCCATCTTAGCCCCCTCTCCCATTGATTACGATCCCATACCTGTTTTTTTACCACCATTTCTTCGATCATTTCGGATCCCTATGAGGTGACATGAACTTGAAAATCCACGCAGAAAGCATCCAAGAGTTTCCCAGGCGTAAACGAAATACATTAATACGTATATTTCTTAGCCTACTTTTTATATCGTCACTCAGTTCTCTACAAGAATAAGGTCTGATTTTCTGTTTATCATTGTTCTACCACTAATAACGCGAGAACTAAAATAATGACTGTATATTTATTGAGTCTACTACGCTTTTTTACGTTCGTAATCTTAATCTTAAGATTTCGTATATATAAGGCTATTTCTCCCCTTAATCACCTCCTTTCTTTTTATCATCCGAAAACTATTTAGATTTCTATGTCTTTTGCCATGAGTATCACATTGTGTTGCTCTCCTTAGGCCCAAATATATATCAAACAAGATCAGTTATTATCTGGATACAGATATATTATTTTATGTTTTAATTATTCTTATATGTACTTATAATGATTCGGTGTTTTTACTAGATTAGGTCACCTTTTTGGTGAAGAAGGAAAATATTTTTATTATATGCGATTTGTTGAGCCAAAGCGCACATTACTCTATTTGAATACTTTTCTTATTTTTAACGAAAAATGCTCCGAGCTCATTTAATCACATGATTTTTTAAAAATTAATCCTGTAAACAATCCATATAATTAGAAGTTTCATGACTTCTAGCAGAAATCAGTTCTGAACAAAGAGAAACAGAAACGATTGTTAGCGAGATGACTGGGACTCGAACCCAGGTCTCAAACTACCGAAAATACCTGGGTGCTATAATCCGAAAATGTCCTCGCAAGTGCTGCTCAATGACCCTAAAATCACTCTTAACAGTAACCGTAAGAGGTGAACGGAATGAATCCCAGTACTCGATATAACTCATAATTAAGTAGCTCTCATAATATCTTGAAAAGAACATGATTGAAGCTGATTAAATTGATTAAATTAATTAATTGATTGATTAAACATTTATATTCAAGATACATTTTTCAATACTATATCATAAGAAAAGTAAGTAATATTCCATTCATCGATATATGGTGATAGGAACATTCGTCTATATAAGATGATAAATAGACTGCAATCACGATTATGGAATATTTTAGCCGGTCAGAATTTCCTGAAGAATTTCAATGAATTTTAATTTATTAGATGACTTGAAGAATCCTTTATTTTGCCCGATCTCTTCTTCAAGCACATGACATTGCTTTTTCTAATACACCGTTTCCTCCAGTAGTAAAATTCAAGTGTACCTACGTACTAGTCTCAATCTTTTGGTTTAAAGACGACATCTATTTCTTTAAGCACCTGCAGAACATGCCCAAATTTCTCGTCACCATCGCATCTCAATCAAGGGAGCATTAAGGATAATTGTTTTTTCCCGGAATATTTTCCCTCCCAGCCTTTCTCTCCGGCGCATAAACTCTCTCTGAGTCGCCGGTTTCAGTTCGGTAAACCGCCTCTTCAGCCTCTACTCCATGCCAACTTATCCGTGCTCTCCTCCGCTTCCATTTTCTTGCCTTTTTTAAAGGGATACGTGTGGAACGACGGCGTCTCATCCTTCACCCTGGTCACGATCACCAGCCGACTTGTTATTGCAGTCGCTAAGGAAACAATATTCAAAACAAATAAGCGTTGGAGATGTGGAAAGTTTGCATTTACCCGAATTCAAGTGTAGGCAAATTCATTTTTACATGTAAGTATATGAAGGAATAAAGGCAATACTTAGTGGGTGCATTCTAAACAATTTATTGTAAGTTTCTGAGGACATGCAGTTAATGGCTTCTGACTTATTTGTTTAAGTGAAGTAAGGTGATAGGATTACCGCGTTAGATCATTACGTACGTACTCACAACGCATAAAAATATTCTTGTATTAAATTTCTCATATATATCAAAAGAAACCACGTGAAATGATTATATTTTACATATGATTGAATGACTCGCTTTATCATAAATTAATTAATCTCTCATTAATTTCTGATGTTTAACAGCGACCGAAAATTCCATTCATAAACGTAACAGATTAACCTTAAAAAAATCAGAGGTGTTTTAATTCTTATACTATATACCTAAAAAATTACCCTATATATAGTGTAATTGAGGACGAAGGCAGATCTGATCTACGTATCTGTACTAAGAGTACAAAACTATGAACATTGAGTTACATATAAAATGTATAGCACTATATTGATGAGCATTACTATCTCAGTGAAGGAATCCACTGTTAATTACACTTACATACTGCCAAAATTTTCAGGGTTTTGTTCCGAATTTAACAAGCAAGGTGTTACTGGTTGAGGATTCCTTATGCCATGTATGGAGCTTCGTTCTCAAAAGATTCTTTTCGGTGGTGTGAATTTATGAACGATCGACAAAACAGTAGTGTAAAAACTGTCACGTCAGTGACAAGTGAGCGTTATTTTCAACAATGGGCATTCGCATTGTGAAAAGTATGGAATAATTCCATCATAATTAAGTTCGGTACGGAATGTAAATGTTGCCTTATTTGTTCTAGCGGTTAATATATTTTACCGCTATGACTGATCTTAAAAACGAAAAGTAGATGCTATAAAAGTGACTTTGTACGTGGACACCATACCTATTCTACTTAAGGAATTTCATACTTTTGATTATTACCAATCTTAGGACATCAATTATCTGAGACAAAATAACTGCCTATGATACTATATTCTGGCAACATCTTTCTTTACGTAATATTTGCATAAAATCTGGAGTAATAAATTTATATTTGTAGATTTAAAATTAATTTCTATCGGAGAAAATTTTACAGTGGACATACCAAGAAGTAAAAACTTTGATAAAAATGGTTCAATGTCCTATATTTAATATAAGGTGTGATAAATTACGGATAGTCTAGTGTAATAAAATAAGAAATTAAATTCGTCTCATCGTATGGCAGGAACCTATAATTTTTTTCTTAAGAAAATCAGATGGATAAGGACATATGAAAGACCTTTTGACCTCTTTGAAAAAGTAGGTGAAAAATTGTAGATCTTCCATTGTAATGTTCAAGAATCTAGCATGTTCACCTCCGAGACAAATATGCGAAACCCTTTCTGGGAACGATAAGTATGCGAATATTTTTAAGGAGACAGCGGACCTCCTCTTCCCAATTTTCTGCGTATGCTAATACTAATGGTGGACAGATAATTAAGTGATAGTTTCAAAACAGGGTAAGGCTCTAATTAGACTGATTTTCGCTATTAACAAATATTTATTACATTCCCTTTTTAAATCCAGAGTCGCTAAGTAAGCACGATGCATAATAATTACGCTGGCCATCAGAGAAGGAGCTGTTCGAAGGGGAGAAATATCCCCATCGTTATAACGGCGAAAAATATTTCGTCAAATGGTATTTTCGCACGAATATATTTACTTTTGTTTCTTTAAAGGCATCATTATCGCCGGAGTTTTTTGACGACAAAAAATAATGAGCGCGGCGTGAAAAAATGCCGAGCTTGTTAGCGGTCTGCCGAAAGTGTTTTCTTCCGTGTTGGAAAAAATGCTAATTTATGCATATCAGTCGCTATTTTTCGCGAAGAGTATTTTTTCGGAAGAATTCCTCCCTAATAATGCCTCCGCATTGATCTGAGGTTATTAATTGAGCATTTTATTCCCCCGAACTGTTTTCATCTGCCCAAGCTGTGTCGCGGTAAACAATCACAATAAAATGTTTCCTGATGTGGCATCTTCTTTGATAGAAATCGTCTGATTTCATTCCTTACCTTAACTTGCTAAGATTCTGCGATAAATCCGTAAGTACTGTTGACCATGCGTCCATTGTTTTAGGGGACTGTATTTCACAGTTCAGTCGTTTAAATTTATGCTCTTTTCAATTCTATTAATTATTATGGTGGAATATTCCATGGCATTACTAAAATTCTAGTGGTTTCTTTTTAGTTTAACAGTCCAACAATGAAAAATCTAATAAGTAAAAAGAAGCAGAAACCCAGGAAGAGGCGTATAATCTTCTATATATTCAAACCTAATAAATCAGTTCATACAGATATCCATGGTTGGACTTACGGATATCTAAAAGAATTGGAGTTTGTTTACATGAATGATGGAGGAAACGAAATATTTAGCCGAGTTATTATTCTATATTTATAGGTATATATTTATTGAAAAGAGTAATTATTAAGAGATACAGAGCTCTATTTTCATAGACAAAGTTTCAATGTAATTTAACCACCCTTTCCAGAAGTATAGAAGAAGTTTACGAATTTTAAATTATAAAACTGAACAATATAAAATAGTTATTTATATGATTGATACATTGCAAAGGATTACTTAACGGTAGAAAGTGAAAGAACCGTACAATACTTAAATAATAACGGTAACATTTCTATAACGGTTCATGTAAAGATCCGCGACTTCAGTTAGTGTTAATTCAGCTATAAATCATGAATAGGAAAATATGATTTAATATTGACAGAGCGACTTAAGACAGAAAATTCTTCACTTTATTGTTCCTATATTTAGACCCATATTTAAATATATCTCCAAGTATATGAAGGATAAAAAATTATGTAATCATCAACAGCGCCAGAATACAATATTGTAGTAATGATAGAAGGAATATAGTAGGATGTCTTTTATAATTTACCATGTTGTACTGAAAATATAATGCTTACACATACAGATAACCCATTCTTATATATTTATTTGTACAAATGATTCATCTTCATTGCTGCCACCATTTTGTAGTGAATACCATAACAAAAGAACGCAACAAACTTATAGTAAATATACATAAACGCATGAAAATTAAAAACATCAACAAAACTAATATAGAAAAATATATACAAAATGGGATATAAGCAGGATATTATTTACATGAATCTTTACGCAGACTTTCTGCGTCCAGCAACAGTCTGAAAGGGTTTTATATCTCCTGTCTTCGGCTTTTAATTCATCACTTTTCAGCAGTTTTTTTAGCCACCGTTACCCATCAGCAATTCTACTTAATCCTTCATACACGATCATAGAACTTCTCTTTTCATCCATCTTTCCCATATACCCAAACCAACTAATTATATTTTTGGTTCAACACCTACTAGTTTCTAGTATGAGAGTATAAATTATGAGTTGCTATTCTTGTCGCTAGACTTGTCGCACGGGGAAAATATTGCTTATCAATAAAAGGCTTTTATTTTCCCCTCATTATAAAGTATTTCCTCATGAATTCCGACCTCTTGTTGAAATCAAATGAGGGTTTGATTGAAAGTGAGAGTTACACATGCAGTAATCGAATTGATGATGGTTCTACTCAGAAATAATCTCCTCCATAAATATATTTTTGTTTCCCCCTTAAATTTCACGAATACTCGAATCGCTGTATTTTGTGCAAGTCTTGCAGCTACGTTGATTGATATCATCATACCGTTAATTAACTCACTAATCTGGTAATCGAGCCGTAAGGTAAAAATCTAACTGAGATCCTCTTTTTTTCAACTGACGCATTGGCAATCACCGCGGCCTACGAACAAGATGCCAAAGGAATCCGGGTCATCAAAGAAGTCCCTGATTAATTTCCATACCCGATGTTCATACCTTTGTGCTATCAATTAGTATCGGCTCCAATGTTAAAGAGGAGCGGAAAATATGTTTATGGTTCAGTTTCTTACTCGTTAATAGGTGGAATTGTTTACAAAACGAGGATTATCACTCCCAGTTTCATCTTTATACGTCCCATCATGAATTCAATGTTTACCCTATCGACGCAGCTGACGGGTTCTTTTGGGAGAAGAGATACGTTTTCAATTAATATTTTTAGAATAAAAGCGTAAAATCACATGGAAAGATAACTTGGCATTTTGAACTCAAAATACAGATATTATCTGGTTTCCTCTGTCAGGGTGACTTAGCACTACTTCCTAAAAGTATTTTCTACCCAGATCCTTTCAATAGTGACAAATATTTTTAGGCTTTTAAGTAGTGTGCATTTCGTATGAAATTGACTTCACAGGAAAAATAAAATATGAGGTCAGTTATGAATTATTTTGCTTTAGTTATTTTTAACATTATGTAAGTTTTCTATAGCCACAGTTTCTATTTTAAAAATTTTATTAATATTATCTCACGGTATATTCACTTCAGGTCACTGATTCTCTGCAGAAATCTCTTCGGTTGATAATGGATTATTGATCTAATTCGTCTAAGTTTGTGTTGAAATTAATTACTCAGTTCATGGTTGAGGAGCTATAACGCAGGAAGATAGTTTAAAGAAATTCAGTCCTTGAATGCCATGTCTAATGAATTTAGCGCTCATACCATGGATGATATTCGGCATTCCCTCATCGGCACTTTTTAAAATATTTTTTTTCTATTAATTGACATCTTGCCGCAATATAATTTATATCAAGTGGCAGCCTAACCCCGTCAACATCCACCACTGATACAGTTGAAAATATTTACATTACATATATCATCATGTAGTAGCCAAATTCTAAATTTTGTACATACAATAATTCGATTTTTCTAACCTATTTTTCAACTCCGCCCATGCCGGTTTCTACCTAAAACTTTCTTACTTACTAAAAATATCTCTCACATCTTAAATACTGTTGGCCATCCTTCCTTTTTCTTACAATTCCCAAGCGAGAATTTTTAATACTTTCTTAACGCTATGGTGTGTTTACATGATACATACCTAGCAGATTTCCTCTGCCATTTTTCGATTTTCGTATTGATACATTTATCATGCTTTTCTTCTGGAGATTTTTGCGTCTTTACCCAGCCTCATAGGTTGACTGGTTAATTTTCCTCTGATTACTGTCAATATTCTCAGGCCTTCTCTCCCGGTTCACCCTTTATGTTACTCCGTCCTCCGATTTAATTTATTTTTCTCTTGGAAGGTACAATTCCCTATTTCATTGTATCCCGTTGTAACTTAAGATAACATCCATGTCTCTGTTAGTAATTTCCATTGCATTCTCCACGGAGAGTTTCCTCGTTACTCACTTGTTCCACCTATTTTAATTATTTTTTCACCTTACTGTTGATATCAATAAGAGATCTCCATTTCATTGTGTTTGGTTGCGCTTTAAGTCTGCGATCCACAAGCATCATCTCAATAAGTCTGCCTCAGAATTGGATAGTTTTCGGGAATTGTAGCTAATGTATAATAGTTTATTTAGAAGAGTTTCATTGAAATTTTCTCCTACTTCATTTTTTATTTCATAGTAACAGTAAATATTTCTGATGACTTTTATCCTCCGTGTAAACATCTCAATCAAAACACATAATTTCCCATCTTATTTTTCAATCCAAACCATGAATCATATACTTTAACGATGCAAAATATCTGGGGCTAAGATTTAATGAAGTAAGAGCATCCAGGAAATCTTCCTGTATAGGAGTTCCTTATTGCTCATCTGTATATGTATCAGGAAAAGTTTGATTCCTGGAAAGCAGTGGCCCTACTGAACTGTTTAGAGAGCGTCATATGATTCAGGGGCTGCGGTTTTTTTGGGACCCCTTCTCTAAGTCATCATCTCGCGTCGTGGAATTAATTCCGGAAGAGATAGATTCCGAGCATCCTTAATTTGCGTAGAAAAGGGGCAAATCCAAGCGTAAGGGGCATATCTTCATAGGGCCCGTCATCATAGACCTAATCCCGCAGAGCAGCGCTAATCGATGATCGGTGAAGACGCCAGGCTACCCGACCCACAGGGGATGGGGAGCGGGAGGGAAGGGAGGGGAGAGGGAAGAAGTCCGAATGGACCAATGGGGAAAGAGGTTTGAGCGCGCATACAACACGAGTCCCCTCCCCTCTCCGCGCAGGCACCCTTTCCCACCCTCTTCTCCAAAGGAGGGGAAGGGGAACATCTCCGAGACCGGGTTCACAGCAGCCTAGCAGTGTGTATCGCCTTTCGCTGGAGGAAGGGGGCGTAGGTGAATTCGGTCCATCTCTCTCGTCTTACCCCTCTCTCTCCAAGTGGGAGTGGGAGAGAGGATCAGCTGTTGGTGGAGTGCCGGGTTCGTGTCCTCGGTTCTTCCAGCTCGGACGGCTTGTTTTCCCTCGGGAGAAGTGTTTGGGTCCCCGGTGTTCCGGTCCCTTCTTCCGAGGAAGTACGCTTCCAGTGAAGTGTTCCTCCGCAAGACTTCGGTGTATTGTTCGTTTGACATGTGTGTCCATGATGAGACGATGAGAGGGGGGCGGTAAGGACGGTGTATGCCCAACAGGACGGACAGTTTGGTGGTATTTTTTCGCCGGGGGCCGTGAGTTCGTCTGCCGGCGACACCTCGAGCGGGGTTTTTTGGTGCAAGCAGATCGTCTCGCCGGCTTTCCAACCTCTCACTCCGCCGGTAAGTAAGGTCCGCCCGCCTTCCCACCCTCCCTTCCCGACGCCCGGATCTCTTCCGCCGGTTCCTCCGGGATGCTGGACGCCGTGTTTATACTCGAATAATACGCCGCTTAAGTGATCCGCCTTTGATTAAACTGTTGAGCCTAATCCACGACTAAGTGAGGATTATCTAGGTAAGGCTATTTTTCTTACGTGCGTTTCCAATACTATTTTCGTGTATAACTGACTCATCAGTTCGTTTTCTGCGATGTCAGCCTTCCACAATATTCCAGCTGTCGGATTGTCAAAGTTGGCGGGTGAAACCGGTTTGTTATTCAAACTATTTGGAAATATAAAGCTCGAACCTGTGTAGTAGTGCACCTGTTTAACATATGCGGATTTAGCGGGAACAGGTTATCAGTTCTTAAAACCGAAATTATAAGTAAGGTTTGCATTTATATTTCTAATTGAGACGGTAGAGACTGATGATTCATCATTTCTTCTAATAAACTTACGTATAACTTAAAATTCAAGCAAAGTTGTCATATCGTGTAGTCTACTATGTTATTGATGGGAATATACATAAAAATATTTAACCGCGAAATATTTTTATCTCTTTATACTGCTAAGGTGTATTAAATAGCACCATAGCTCGTTTTCAGAGGCAAAACTAAGGCCTTGAATGTGTAAATAAAAGGAACCGGCATGTCGGAACGCTAAGCTTATTCTTTCAGCTGTTGTTCGATTCTTTGGTAAGTCATCATTCATTCGTAGGGTGAAAAGAATTCCTTTGTCGAAGAGTTAATACGGAATGGTTTATTTGCCTGCACCCGTTTACTTATATTCATAAATAATGAGCTGGCATTTAAGGTTACTCATCGCGAGACTTCTCGGGAAGAGAATGGGAATGACTGGGTGAAATTTCACGGAACTTGCATTCTTCACCAAGTCTCATAAAGCTTTCCGCACCTTTCAACTTTTGTTCTTCCCTTCCTGGACATTTTCCTCACTCAGCTCGTTTTATTTTATATTCTTCTCTTCAGAACGGAGATCGAAGAATTCCATTCACTTATACGGTAAGGTCAGTCTAGGTATTCCTTACCGGCGTAGTTAGTTTAGGATAAGCTAACGTTGGTTTTCATGCTAAATCCGTTTTACATGTAGATTTAAAGGAGGAAGCCACCCCGCAAAGAAATGAGATTCTCGAATGAAAATCATACGCGTTTTCATATTTCTTGTCATCCCATTATTTTAGAATTACAGAAGAACTCGGTCACCCTTAAGATAAAGAGCTGAACTTGAAATACATTAAGAAAGCGATGTTGCCGTTGGCGTGATTTCGGAATCGTGAGTGAGAACTCGAATTGATTCCGCGACCATTCCGTTCAGTAATGTGTCACTGTATTCTGGGATAATGAATTATTGTCGTCATATTTTTGGCCGCTCTCAAGGGCAGAATTTCGGACCGCAAATAAACCAATTCTTGTCCTAGTCCAAGAGGAGAAGCGCCCGTATTTATAAGACAAGAGGCTTCTCTTAACTGGAATCCGATTCCAGCGCGTCGCCCAGCATTTTCTGCTTTCGGGAAGCATTTATCGCTCGTTAAGAAGGCCGCAGGAACGCTAAATAGTTAAACTTTGTCGCGACCCGCAATAGCTCTCCTCAATCGCTTGTCCCGGCGAACATTTTTATCGTCATTACACACGGGGTGTCAACGAAAACGCCCAATAACGCTACCGATTGTGAACCTGTGCCACCTGGAGGCACCTTTTACGGCAGCCAGCGGCGCTTTTCGCATTAATTTGACAAAAATCGCCACTTTCTCAGCGGCGGCGGATCGGTAATAAGGGGAAAAATACGCAGGGAGCTGGATGATAAATGAGGCGGTAAATCTAATTACCGAAAATAATTGCGCTGTTCCCGCCCGCCGCGGAGGTCACAAACCGGTCACTCACCTCTTTAAGTACCGATAGCATCTTCTTTCTGCCCCGAAATTTGTCTACCCCTCCTTCCCTTCGATGCATTTTGGGAAGAAATGAAAAAAACGGACGTGGCGGATAACTCCAGCGTGGAAAACCGGGGCTCCGCCTTCCTTCCATGGGGGAGGGGGTGATAGTAGAATTAGAATCTTTTTCGCCCACGAATCAACAGCATCGATCTTTGTAAATAATGATTTTTTATCTCGCGAAGTGCAAATCACGCTTCCTTACCGGCTTCATATTTATGAGAATGAAGTATGGTAGAATGTTCTTAATTTCGATTGACGAATCTCGGAGTATATTCTATATCAGTCTTCTATAAATCTCGGCCTGATGATTGTTACATTCCAGCGAATAAAATTATGTGAAAAACGTTCTATTTTTCCCTTCTCCGACCAACTTATCATCATAACAGCATATGTAATTTTATCTAAATATGGACTTTTACGCTTATCGGTTAATTTTGCATTAAATCCGCTTTACGCATCCTCTAATACAATATCATCACAAAATTAATGCTCCATGTTTCCTGTCAAATATTGTTACGTCCATAAAGCATTGTCTTAAACTAACGCGTCTTTTTTAACAAAATTATTTTCTATTACAGAAATACTAAGATGTATTCCACAGAATTTGTTGTATGATAACTCGGATGAGCATTTTGCATTTGATTTTCAATTTATCGAATCATTTGTATAGATCACAGAAATGATATTTCCGATCATAATGTTATGGTTTTGTACTCATCGTTACTGTTAAATATGGATTAAAATACGTGTAGGAATACGACAATATAGTAGATGTATTAATGTATAGCATTCCACTCATATCCACTGCATAAATAATCACGCACCAATAGATCGCCTTTTTGTACCCTCCATCTAATCTAAGGAATCATTCTCAAATAGCATAGGCTATATTTCACCGTCACCATGTTATTTTTGTCGTGGAACCTATTCGCTATTAGTTAACTCCCCCAGTAAAAAATCTCAGATTCGAATTCTTCCCAGTAAATCGGCATGTGAATCCGACCGCAAGGCCTTACAAGAGCTCTGATAACATTAGATGTTAAGGAGTCCCCGAGGAACAGCGACAATCCTTTCCGTTCCTTGCTCAAATTTCTCCCGTGCATTCCACCATTCTTCATCTCTCCCGTTTCCCCTTATCTTTTATTTCTTTCCATCCCCCCGTCTCACGCCCATTCGATCCGGGCTTAAATCGCCTCTCCCCGTCTTGGCTCCTTCATCTCCGACTCACGGACCACCTTCTTCGCGGTCGATGCGGCCTCGACTGCCGGCATCGGGAACGTGTGATCGGCGGCCTAAGAAGGACGAGTACCCCTTAATAAAGCAACCCACAACGCATCTTAGATGCATTCAATTGCGGATGTGTGAGATTCCTGTAATTTGAAACCCCTACACCAGATTGTCAGGATACATTATTTTGGTATGCATTCTAGTTATGCATCTTGAGAGTTTTTCCGCAGTCAGCTCAGCAGGTTGATCTGCCGATAAGTATTTGAAGCAGTGTATTAAGAAATGTAACACTTACTTATTTATTTGGTTGTGATTTTTCTTGCCATTATCTATGTATTCGCCGCAGGAAAATGCAGTCGTTTAAATGAATCTAAACTCATTAGCTTGAGATTTCTGTATGGGTAATATAAGCACTTTCTTTTGTAAACACTAAAGAATTATGATCTACCACGCTTCGTTTTTATAAGTCTACTCTAAATATAATCTACATGTAGAAGTGAATGGAAGTGAAGTGCATTCCGGGATCAGATGATAGCGGTCTTACGTTATGAACTGTAATCATAATAGAAATTTTTCTTACGATTGTTTTCTTTGGGAATTGCAGAATTTTTATATGTGTAGCGGATATCTAAGCTTGAAGATATATATTGCTATACACGTAAATATTAATGTTAATATCGATAATAGTTATGATAAGTCTGTTTCTGAAAAATTTCCGCTGGATCAAGTAAAAATCAGGATAAATGAAAATCTCAGTCTCAACAATCAGGTCTCTATTTGTGATAAATAATTTCAAATTAAAAATTACGTTATATTCTGTTAATTGCTGAAATATTATTCTCTTATACTAGTGAGTTTCCCTCTTATCTTTCGTATTCTACGGTATTCAAACTAGAGTTAATTGTTTATATATATAGTTTATATGTGGTTTCAATTACTGTTTAATGAATCTCGCCTATCCTATAAGTGGCACCAGCCTCTTTTATCAATTTTCTTCCTCAATTATTGAACTTCGCATTATCAGATCTTGTCCTGTGTAGTAGCCTTTTCAGTAGAGTGATGCTGTTCACTAATTTCCGTACTCCATCTGCCCCAATGCTGTGAGATCGATTCCCCATCTTTATAAGGTAATATCACAAAAAAATATGATTGTACTTTTAATTAGTTCACTGCAAACTACTGATTACTAATATTACAGTTATATTTTGATGCGCGTTCGATACAATACTACATTTCAGATGCCAATGCTGTGTTTAATATTTGTACATTGAATCGAGTATATTTGGAAGAAAAATAAAAATGCGAACTTTTATTATCCACCAGGATTGAGTAATTTCGCTTTTATTTAGAATTAATGCAAGTCTCACTAAGTATCCCTGTGGTCGTTTATATTTTACAAACTTTTACTTCTTTACTCAAATCTTATTCGCAAATCTTTTCAATTTCCTTTTTAAATGTCTGATATTAAAATCAAGCTTTATATTTATGGAATGTGACGTCCTTTTCATTATCAGAAGCAAAAGCTAAACAAACGCGAAAGTAATTGCACGCAATCAAATAGTCTTGAATTTCATGTGTACCTTTATCTTATTCCTGGGATATGAATGGTATCGTTTCTCAAAATTCCTTGGCGGACCCTTTTTAGAATTCGATCATCACAGTGAGCCCCCCTCTACTGCATCTTATTTTCTCTCAGCTGAAATTTTTATTTATTTAACTCACTGGTGGTCATCAAATTGAGTTTTGCATCCAGCAGTATTGTATTCTAATTGCGAGGTAGTTAAGCATGATGTCTGATTAATTGGACTGGAAACAACATATCGTAGAGAAAACCTTAGTTCCCGTAGGTGTAACTTATGGGCCAACAGTGTTCCGCGGATCCCCAGTTGAGAATCAAAGGTTCACAATTTTAATAAGATTCTCTGCAAAAAGTACTCTCCTTGTTGTTCCTTGGAGATATCATCTGATAGTAAGTTTTAGGCAATCCCCAGGTAAGCAAGTAGAGTCTGCGTACCTCAAAGTTCATTTGATTCCTAATACATGCACAATGATTTCCGAGATCATTTTAAATAGTATATACCAAAACTTTATACTTAATTTACAGAAAATTATAATAAGTCGTCTGCGTCTGAGCATGTTTAACAGCTCACCTTTCCTCGGTCTTCCTCTTCATTTGGCAGAGCTATATTCCAATTCTTAAGTCGTTCAACATCTCAATTCTTTCTTCCTAACCTTCAACCATGCCCTAAGTTGCCAATACACCCCAACAAAATCATCCTCGTAAGATATGCTCTGTCCAATTTGCCTTCTTCTTCTTTATTATTTCCAATGAGTTTATTTTTCTTATTTCGTTCCAAAACTTTCTCATTTCACATGTTATCTTTCCAACTGATGTTTAACATTCTCCAACTTATTCACGTCTCAAAAGCTTCAACCCTCCTTTTACCAGTTTTCCTCAATACTCAGTGAAATATACGGATAGGAATGCGGAGTAAGTTAGAGAAAAAGTGTTTTTAGCAGGAATGCTCAAACGATCGTTTCCTTCGTTTCCCTCAAAAGTAAGTGCGTTAGGTTCACGAGCTCACTGCTCGAAGTCTTTTCGTTACTTTTTCCCTCCATTTTTGTCATCTTGCCTCTTTAATCATCGTCTTTTCTTCCTATATCTTGAGTTGTCTTTTTCCTGAGTTTTCCCCTAAATTAATTTGTATGATATTAATTTCTTAAAGAAGAACTCCTCAGTCAAGGTATATCGATGATATATTTACACCTATATAAAATAAATGCATAGATTTATTTCTTTAACGTACCAAAAACAAATAGAAGATATCGCGGATTTACTCAGGAATAACGGGATGGTATGATAGAATTTTAATTAATCCGTTCAAACTTCTATCCCGCATATTTTACAAGTAGCATTTACTGGGCCCTTGAATTTCGAAACGGCAAAATACTGTCGATGAATTCAACAGTAGCATCAGTAACTTTGTGGTAGTCCATAACGGAAGGAATAAGACAGAAATCAATTTTCACTAGGAAACAAGATCCAAGTTAATACCGTCGTAAGATACGATCCCTTTGTATCGTGGATCTAAGTTATCAAACACGATCTTATTTCTTGGTAAAAAATCAAAATCTGTATTCTTTTTAATCGAGGTATCGCCGCGTTAAAAATCTCCACCCCAAGAGAAACACCGCGAAAAGATCCGTCGCTCGGCGGAACACCGGTCAAGAAGCGTCCGGTGGCTGAGACGAAATTTGCCACGTTCGCGCCAAAGCACTCGTGCGATGCGTGCGCCGAATTCTAGAGTAAAGCGCCAAATCCTTTAATTACGCATTTTTCTTTCATTTATCCTTCCCTCCGTCCAATCGATTGACTGCTAGAGTAAGGCCCCTTTGTGCGCAGCATCTATCCCGTGAAGGGTAGAGGACGGTCATCGAGTTCTACGATAGGCAAAAATCTCTTAGGATTCCGCAAGCGGATGATAAATAATGAATGCGTTGAGACGGCGTTCGTCCGAAAGAGTGATAAGGAGAGTATCCGCCGAGTATTACGTCTTGGCTATGATAATGGATTAGCTAATTGCTCCGCCGATAAGGAATTATTTGTAATATGTATTATGAAATGGCGGGATTGGGTCGAGGAAAATCAGCTCGAACGTAACGGGCTTTTAACAATCTCTAACCGAGTAACAGTATTTCAGCGAGTGGTGAACGGTTTGTTATTAACTTATTAATTTCAGAATTTCGTTTTCCTTACGCCGTTAAATTCAAATTAAAATAAAAGTTCAGAATATTATAAAATGATTATTTAAAAGCTAGAATTATTGTCAATTTTGCTTCGACCACGGTTATTAAAAAGGCAGCGAATATTTACCCATTAACCATAACATTTGTTTTAACTCTGTTTTGTTGCAACCATTAGTACTAAATTGATTTACGGTTCAGTTTTTTTACTCTGCCATAGTTATTATAGTGCTCTATTGTTTTTAGTAGAAATTCTTGCCTTTGAAAGATCTTGTGCGTGAATATATGCATTAAAATACTGACCACTTTCGTTGGCAAATAGCTGAAGTGTAATTTTTAATGCCGATAAATGCAATATATTGTTAAGAAATCACTCAAGGCATTGCTTGGTTGTCTGAATTTACCGATAGCTTTAGTCTAAAGCAGGGTTGTCCAAAATATTTCTGACTGTAATATTTATTATTTTGGGCTGCATTAGCTCCCATAAATTTAGCGGTTGTAACTGATGTATGTATTCACTCCATTTTCAGATATCTGTTACCAATTTATCTTATCTCGCTGGTCTTATCGTTATATTGCGATTCTATGCTAGATAAACTAGGCGTTTTTCATTTTGGAGTTCGTTCCAACGAAAATTTCCATTCCCCTTCGGTAATCGCGCTTTAGGATAGAAATTTGTCTAAAACTTTTAGAGGAAAATTAGCTACGGCGCCAAACTAATTTAAGATCTTCGAGTTAGTTGGCCTTTGTCTGAAGAAAGAAACCTCCTATAAGAAATAGTCATTTTCTTATGTTTTTTGTGTTCATTTAAGTTAAGATATTGGATTTCTTATTTCCACTAATAAAGTGATTGTGCCGTTATCGACTTGACTCGAAAATTCCGTCTCTATTTGAGATTTAGTCGTTATATTTTATAGCCATTGTGTTTATTCCGTTTCATAAAAATTTTAGCTCACTAAACACCAGTTCTTTCCACTTTTTCTACAGATTTCACTGATAATACTTTTATATCTGCTCAAAAAAGGAATTTAATACATCTGACTAAAGGTTTATTCCTCAAGCTTTTCTGATGGATTATCTGAAAGTTAGGTCCTTGACTTTCGAAGTCTTATTTAAATAAGAAAGTAATTGAACCGTGTTAAATGTCTGTGTTTTTTACGACGCCTTGCTATGAAAATTTTGGCCATTATCCCTCTTATACACAAAGAACGGAGGGGGTATCTTGGGCGTAAAGGAGACATGACTGATAGCAATGACCTCTTCGATGATTATTTCACGTGATCGTTCGATTTTCATTGTTTCGCGAAAAAAAATCTTGCCAAAAGATTCTGAGAGACTGGCGTAAAATATTTTATAATCTTACCATATTTTACTCTGTAAAGACTTGCTGACGAATGGATTTTTCCAAATTGCCAATTTTTAGTGATTTAGTTTTTGCGGTACGCTCTACATAAATCGTTTTATTTGCAGCTCGAAAATTCAGAATAGATCGTGAACTAATTTAACTCTCTATTCATACGACCAGAACATGTCCGACATCCGAAGATTACACATTTTTCAAATTATTTGTTTTGCGAGGTATTATAAGATGCCATAGTAGTTTGATTTGAAAATAATAAATATAATTTCAAACAGCGTTTTCTTCTTTTACTCTAAGAATTCCGACTGAAGGTTGTGAACAACAACTAGGTCGTCCATGAAGCTCTAGTTGATGCAAAAGTGATCTGCAGATGAAACAATATTAAGGAGCCCTGTTCTTACATTCTAAGAAAATCCTATCCCTACAGTTACTTTACTACATTATAATATCGATATAAGAGTGTTGGGAAAAAATTTCCTTCTAAATGTTGTAAAATAAGTCATTTACACTGAAATCTTACACCCGCAGACAACTCAAGGATGAGATAATTTTATAGCTATCCCAAATTCGCGCCTTTTATCTTATTATTAGCTGTTAACAATTCCCTTCCTTCGGATCATTGATCTGAATGCATATCATCACGCAACCATTCTATCGGTTCCAATATCCCAAAAGAGGAAAGGAATTTCTTCTTTTTTTGAAACACCAGCAGTGGCACTAAGTTTGTAGCAGGAGGCAATATTAGACAATCCGAAGGAATGTATGAGATAAGAGACATCTTCGGTACTCTTTTCGGACATTAATTTTTTATGTATAGTTACAACCGAAATGGCTTCGAATTTGGGGAAAGGTTTTCAATGATAATTTTTTAACTTGCCATTATCTCAATTTAATTGAGAAAATTGATTAATTTTAAACTGTGGCTGTGTGTTGAAATATCAGACTATTCAATTTCAAGCATGACTGAGAGTACCAGACTTCAGTTTTTAATCCTTATCTGAGTTATTAAGTATCCACTTTTGCTCAGTATTCATCCTTGATCTCACAATCAGTCGGATGGTCTAAACCAATTTACTAGGTAGTTTCCGACGCCGAAAATAAGTTTAAATCTATATAATTCCTTCACTTCTTGACTAACTATTGATTCTTATGCTGTTCCTCTAATAGACTTTGATGATAGTGATTGAATTTACCAACGAGTACGTGACTTGAATATGAGTGTAAATCTTGTGAAAAAGAAATCCCGGCGGTTATGACCTTAAGATCTTGAGAATTTAACTTTGAACAAAGTACAAGGACATCATAAATTTGGAATAAAATGGACTTGATCGATAAGCATCCGACGAATTACTCTTCTTGACCTAATCACTGAGGTTTTTGTTCAGAAATAATTGCTATTCCATTTTCTCGGATAAAGCACAAAGAAACGATGTATTTTTGAAAAATTTTAAATGAGCTGATTGTTCCAAGCTGGATTCCGTAGCGCATCAAAGATAATTTCTCAGCTCTCAAAGATAAAAAATTCAAAATGCCGCTCATCTTTTAGAGAAAGATTCTGTTAAGAGTAAGCATTTCGGTGAATGTTATATTTCGATTAAATGCATTCATTTTTATTTCTCAATTTCAACTTGAAGTAGCAGTATATAATCCGATGCCAAATAGATTTGAATTCCACCCTTAGAACATTGTTATTTCCAGCTCGAATACCGGTATAGGTTTGCGCATTTACTTCTCAAGTATAAGTTATTTATAGTATTTAATTTAAGCGTGGATTTCAAAGATTATAATCAAGCCTATCAAGTCAGACTTCATTCCAAATCAAGTAGTCTAGATCATTCGCGTGTATGTTGAGAAAATAGCAGCAATGATAAGTGCGCAATCTTCTGTGAATGCATCGACAATAACAAAGTGCAGAATAAGTGCATATTCAATGTCAAGGAGTGGAATTTTGAAATTTCGAGCTCGAAGGAAACTATTTATGAGCGCAGTATCATAGATTGTTTATGTTTTGTAACATTAAAAACGATAAGAACGTATCAATCTTCATTCTTCTCTATGAATTGTGCAAGATGGCGAGCTCTCTAAGAAAATATTCCTGGATTATCGAATTCTTTTTCGCTCGCCCGATTGCAAAACGCTCTTCATTTTTCCTCCGAGCCTTTTCCCTATCGTTGAGTAATATTTGAAAATTCTGGAATATTAAACGAGTAAAATATATCACGAAATATCATGTATTCCAGTTATACCATACTGATAGAATTTGCTAAACGTTTAATTTTTAATTTACTAAGATATTTTCTACGCAGCGGCGTTCTCCCATCCTCTTAAGACCTTTAAGGACCCCCAGGAAGGTTTCTATTGGGTCCCTATTCGATTCTGGTCCCTCGATGTCAGGTGACTGTAGACGTGGACTGATAAGCCACAGATACTTCGATATTTTTCATGAGTGATGCCGATTACTCCACTGAATATATCACAGTCATAAGAAGAAAATTTTCTTTTCAAAGTTTCTAAAGTTTACAATTCTTTTCCATTTTCATATATGGAAATCTCAGTCATAAAAGTACGAATGTAGCGTTTTAGAGGTCAATCTTGCAGATTATAAAAGTCAAAAAAGCAAGCGACCCAAAATGTGTTATTTTCGAAAATGCTATCAAACCCGCACAGAGTACTCAGTTGATACTAATTTCAAGTTATCTTCAGGCTCGACTTACATCTAATCTCCATCTGTTTGAAGCGAATAGAAATCTAGACCAAAATATCTGCTCTACGATGCACCCTTCGGCGTGACAGTATCGGTACGGTTTTATCTGATTCACAATCTGGTACTACTAAATGTATATTGAATGTGTGCTTAGCGGATTTTCTGAATCTGTCCATACATCATTTCATCTATTCTCTCTAAGTAGAAGAAGGGACGCAGAATCTCCTATTCATTTTTCTGTAACGATCAAGAAATCATGCTACTATTTCCAATTTTATAAAATGGACAGTTCAACAGTATTAATTTTCTACCAAACAAACACAATCTGTTATTGAGACCTGGGAATGTTTGGTTGAAATTACTACTGTTATTCGAATGAAATATACCATTATGAGAAATCCTTATTGTCGTATTCAAACGTTCGAATATTCTTATCGCGTAATTTTAACCTTGCATTATACTGAGGGTATCATTACTGGGTTTCCCGCCTAATCTGACATTTTACCAATCATTTACTATTTCTATGTCAAATTTTGCTGACATGTTTTTAGCATAGCGGATATTTATATTTAAATGATATTTGATTTCTTCATTTAAATAGCTAAGGTATTGAGCTAAAATCGTTGCAATTAGTATTAAATGCAACTCCGTTAATGATTGAAGCGATTTTATTACTTTTAACTATTTCCATTCCACCAAAATATGCTTATAAATATATCTTAAAAGTAAAAAATGATACGGGTGTATCATTATTGTGGTTAATTATTGCTGAGAACATTATATCCATCTTTTTCGGATAAAATTTAGAATTTCTTAGCAGTACATTAAAACTTCACAATGTTAGAGCTAAATAAAATTTTCAAGTCAGATCAGAGGTAGAAAGATGAAGATGTAGGTGATGTAGATTTGATTTCCAAAAGGTCGAATTTGGATTCGGAAGCCTTTAATGGAAGTGCTGAAAATATCTGTGTCATTTTCTTTTGTCGTCATTAACCTGACCTTTTGCAATCCCGTCACTCACTTTCACATCCTTATTACTCTCAATTTTTCCCCCCTGATATTCCTCTTTCCCGAACACACCCCACCTTTTAACCTTTCTAAACCTGCCAACACGTGTGTTTCGCTCACGCACCAACGGATCCTTCTTATTATCAGGGCAACACGTCGCAACTCGGTGACATTATCCGTCTTGTCATCAACTCCGCAATTAAAAAACATTTTGCCCGCTGGGAAAAAATAATGAATTTTAATGGATCCATCCCTTTGTCTCACAAATGATTATGACGCGTTCTCCTCCAGCCCTTCTCTACCGCCGAAAACTCCTTGAGAATAAACGCCGCTTTTTTTCTCCCTCGATTTAATCACGCCACGGGCTGATTTTAATTACTCTTAGCAACACATTGTCGAGTGGCGGCGGTGTCATTACCGGAACGCCCTGGATACTCACCGGAAACGACAATGCATCCGACGGGAATTAAATCTCGGTCGATCGGGAATCATCGAGGAATGGAAGAAGTTTCCCCCCGAAAAATGTGGGAGTAAACGGGGAGTCCGTAGACTTGTTAGCGTCCGTGGCAAATTTTTCCCCCTCGTCCAAGGGAATGGCGAAACTAATGACTTTGTTCTGAGATGGGAAGCTTATCCCTCTGCTGGACTAATGGACTTGCAAGGTCAAGGGCGGTATGGAGTCATCGTGTTGCGGAAGCATTTTATTCCACGACTTGTTTAGAAATACTTTAATTACGGAGAGAAAAGTGCGATTATTTTTAAAAGGATTGTTTTCTGACTTTTCTCCAATTTCTCCTTGCATATTTATATTTGATAGGGGATTGCAAGAAGAACAGGCGGTTCGGACCCCTCTAATTTTCTTTGGAAACCAGTTAGAAACTAGAGGTGCATAGGGAATAGCTTTCTATATTTTTGCATCCGGATTGCTTGAAAAGGTTAAATATACATATCTGGAAGTTTGTATACATTGGCGTTTGATTTATAAGTAAAAGGCTACAGTAAAATAGGCAAACTCTGGGTTCGACGGAGTAAACTTCACCGGACAAATTCCACGAAAGAGACGGAATCTTGATAAATATTCTAACAATTAATGAAACACAGAAGACTCGATGAAAACCTCAAATTCTGAATTTCACTCTCAATACGTATATGCTTTTAGAACATATATTTCCATTTATTCCTTGCTGGTACTTCCTGAAATATGTATATTTCGAGTTTAATCGGAGGTTGGCATAAATTTTCCTTTCTTACTGTTAGTGTATGTATTTCTGATTTTTATCGATACAAATTTAATTATCTGCTTCATGATGCATTAACTTTGACGTGTTTTATTTGTTTCTTCTTCTTTTTTAGGCTTATTAATTTCATCTGAAGCGAATGCTGTTTATTTTTGATGATCTTCTATAGTCTGGTATTTAATCCTAGAATGTAATATATAATACTCACTTTTCCGAGGCATTTCGATTTCTCTCCGAACCCTTTCCTTGTTGCTGTGATGATTTGCCCATCGTGTTAGGAGATTACTTTTATTTTTCTATTTAAAATTTCCTATATATCCTATTACAACAAAATAGATCGCCGCTGAATTTGTCAATATTTCTGATGGTATTACTCGTATTGCGTGCTTTTATTTAAAAACCGTATTCGAAATATTATGAGCTATCCAATGCATTTATTATTTCTTATGTTAGCATTATTTCATTGTTTCATCTCTTGGGTGAAAAATTACTCATCCCTTGTCTTGCTTTTTATATTATCTTTACAGTTCTAAGAAAAATCTATTATTTTTATTTGAGATCTAGCTGTTACTAGCAGCAAACTGCGCAGGATTTTTGCATCTTTAGTGTTTCAAATCCTAACTGTAGTTTCTTCCTTCTAATTCTCTTGCGATTTCTTATTTTCCACTTCCTCTGTATAGTGAACACAGATATTGATGGGTTTGATACAGTAGTAGAATTTTCACTATAAATATTACCGTAATAGGGACATTGTCTTATCTAATCTACTTCACCATTCCTGATGTTCTTCATAATTTGAAAAACCTTTTCTAGTCTCCGTTGTCGATTTTTGAAAGAGACGCTTTCGTTAAAGATCCAAAGCAAGATTTTGTTCCCTTTGTCACCTTGCTCGGCGTTAATTCCCCCAAGCTATCGTTCGCCGAAGTGTGTCCTATCGAACCAAATCACCCTCGACCGGGAAATTGGCGGTTTTGGGGGAGGCGCTTGATTGATTGGATACTTTAATCGCTGGAATCTGATATTTAGCAAGGACCTTTCCAAAGACCAGTCTTGCGTCTTCCTCGAATACATGATGCTTCGTAGCAGAAAAAGCAGCCATCTTATCCCTGGCAATGGACAGCCATCGAGGGATAAATTATTAATTACTATGATGACTATGATCTATGATAATAAGAAATCGTCGATAGCTGAAAACGATAAACCTATTTTTTATATTTCACAATGGCCTTAATTAATGCAAGCCAAGTTCTTTCAAATCACAAGTTTTTGCTACTTTAGTGCCGGTTTATAAAAGAACGTTTCCCTTTGGACGATTGATAGAATTGGAGGTTTATCGAAAGATGGATAATATTGGTTCTACCATGTACGCAATAAGACAGTTTCCTTTGCTATAATACAAGGTTATATTCCGGTAGAGCAGAGTGTAGTGTATTTCTGGTGCTATGATAGACGCTTATTGGTTTCTTCCCCTTTTTTATTGGCGAATATGATTTTGATGCTATCATTTCTTATTATTGTCTTATTATGGCTGAAGTGTGAATTTGTGGTGCTCCGGTGCCTTATCAGCTGATACGTTGGGATGGCCAATCGTACAACATAACTGTCTCATTCTTTTGTAGTAGTAGAGGTATTTTTAAAAGTACTTCGACATTCGAGGTCATACAGGCCCCCATTGGGAATCAAACCCAGGACTGCTTTCACCAAAGGTGAACGCGCTACTTCCATAGTTATCCGAGAGCCCTCGTTAGTATGTATCTCATGGTTTTCGTCTTAAAAGATTGTTAAGTGAAATTAGTTGATCATTGGTCTTTCTAATGTGTATACGCAGGAATTAAATTAATAGAATAATAGATCTTATCCGTATTATAGCTAGCTCTGGGGATAACCCCAGAGCTTACTGCCCCTAATTACATTCAAAACATATATCTGGTACATACTCCGAGTGTACCATTCGGAGCAGATCGTACCCCTACGAAGCTACGCTAGTGTGAGACTGCAGGTAGCTGAAAACGATAGTTAGCGAGTAATATCTTCTTTGTATGTACCGCCGCAAGTCATTTGCCTCTTTTAAAACTTAATTGATCGTTATCAGCATATAATAGACTAATTCCAGATATTCTTGGTTGAACTTATCCATATTTCAATGAAATGAAGACACAAAACTTGATTAGTCCCACAGAGTATATATTTCAATGCTACCGGTTTCGAGGTATTACAAACACAACATTAGTGTTCTAATATAAACTAACGTTCTGAAGATGAAGTAATTCCTCAAAACCGGTAGCATTGAAATAAACACTCAGTGGAACTAGTCAAGTATTGTTTCATTTAGTTATCGGCATATTTTCTGAAATAAGTAAAGTGTAGATGATAGTAGAATAAGCACTGATTTATTTGCTGGTATATTCTTCTGTATGTATACAACCATCCATTCTTTATTAAGTTACGAATCAACCTTCGGCGAAGCTAGTACGGCAAACCATACAAGCTGAATACGATCACCGGCCAAAATAGAGTACGCGAAATTTCTTGCGCCTTGGGTTTGCACGCGGAAAGCAGCTCGGAATATTCCCTCATTTCCCATTCATCAGCCACGCGCTGTAATATCGGTAAAATTGCCGAACTGGTGACTGTTTGTTTAGTCGTCTCATTGTCAACTCGAAATGGCGGCGCTAATCCATCGCTCGTGCCCCTTCAATTGTCTCCATTCTCATAGTGCACGACATACCTCTTGAGTAGACACACAGCGATTCGCGATTTCGAGATCCTTTTGTGTGAATCTTGCACTTCCTTCGACGTTTATCTAAGAGGCGATGCAGCCACAGTCGACTCACTTAACGCTTGTATTTTTTCCGAAAATATAGCAGAGTGGAATGTTTTCCGCTAGTTGACAATCGGTGATGGATTGGAGGTCGAGGAAGAAGATGGAAGGACACTACAAGAACTTGGTTTCCTTTTTTCCTTATTGGAAACAACTTCCTTTAATAGGCATTATTTTATAATTTGTTTTATCCATCAGATCACCTTTGCTGGAGGGCATAAGTTGTAAATGAAATTTTTCTAGTGACGTATGTTGGAATTTTCTATCATTTTCTTTTAACTTAACCCAATGTTAACCATAATTTTGAGCAATGTCTTTAGGTACGATTTGTTAAAAGTCGGATCCCTTGTTATATATGTCCCGCAGCAGCTTTGACGTACCTTTTGATAGGGGTGTCTCCTACAATCAGTAGATTAATTGTTATAGTTGTCCAGTGTACAATTTATTTGAGACTTACCTCTGAGTATCTATTATTACTAATTACACAACTACTAGGATCGAAAAAGTTGGCAGTGTGTCAGAATATGAATTTTCAATTAAAAAATTTTAGACAGCAAAAATAATTACACTGACAGTCAAAAGTATAAAATAATATCAGTTGGAAATTGATTGCATTAATTTTATCGTGATAAAATTTACGTAAAAATCATATGAATTTTTCAAATAGTACCAAATAGCAACAGTGATACCATAAAACAATAGGGAATAACTGATTTTATTATACAGACTCTGATGATTTGTGATGATACCAGAAAGAAATCATTAAAATTGGATAATTAACATTCAGTGCGTTGCGAATTCGGATAACAATCGAATACTCTGAGAAGACTCGGTTCAACATCAAGATGACTACAATAGAAACGGGCCTCTCACCTGCGCTAATTCTCTCCTCACTCAAGGTAAAAGAACGCTCCGGTCTAATTCTGAGTAATCAAGGTAGTCACGATGCAAGAAACGGGAGCGAGCGATGGCTGTCGGAAACTTCCTCACTCGCACTTTATCCCAGTGGCATGATAAGACTCTTAAGACCTATTCTTCTGTCTTTTCGCTCCTGTTGTCGTTCCCATAACGACGCGTAACTTCTGTCGCAACTGTCCAAACATAGACTCGCATCGCAAATTGATCTAACGTGCTCAGTCCACAGTGCGAGCAGCACTGAGTGGGGCAGTTGGGAAGGTCAGCATAAGTATCACGTCTGGGAGAAAAGAGTTTTTTCTAAAATTAGCTAGAGGCGCATGAGTATATGGAGATGATGAGGTCTTTCTGCGAATGATGACAATGTGAGGTGCCTCATCGTGGGTGAACGGGCATTTGCCTCATGCTCAGGATCGGAAAGTAGGTTTTCTACCTCATTTGCACCCATGATCTGCTTCATTGTCAAACACGTTGTACACATCTGCGGACCACCAAAGCCTATCTGCCTTTCCTTTTTGGAGGCGGTTCTGGTTTCGACTCCCAGTTGTAGCCCACATACTAGCCTACCCTTTGATGGGTGTTGAGGAAGTAGGCTACAACTGGGAATTGAACCCAGAACCGCCTCCAAAAATGAAATGTGATGGCTTTGGTCGAGTTCCATTCTACCTTAGAAAACAAAGAGGCCTAAAGACATTGAAAAAGTAGTTTGTCCTGAGAACAGCGACGGGTAAATATATTCCTCTACAACAGTCTCTAAGAACTTAGTCGTCGGACCGGAAAATTTATCATCCAAGACAGAAAGTAACCGTGAAACAATTTTCATTTGCTAAAGTAGTGGTTTGACTTACTGTAACGCGCACTCCCCTTGCAGTAGTGCGGATATTATGGTAGATTCGGCGTCTCCACCAATCTCATCGAAAAACCTAGTTACACAGTTTTCAAAATGCATTCTTAATTATGTATGATTCATAAGTTCTTTCAATAGATAAATACTATCCAAAAACGTAAAAATCAATTATATCTAGTTAGATCTTAAATCTGATTACATTTTAGCTTTTTAAACGCAAGCTTACTGTGGTTGCAGTTGAGCCGGATATGAGATTCCATATCATATTCCCGAAGATATATTTCTAAAGTATAGAAAAGCGAGGCTCATTTTAGTTCGGAAACCGCTGATTTCAGAAAATTCATCCAAAAATTATCGAATTCAACCTACTCCCAATTGACACGTGCAAAAATCTCCAAAATTTTAAGGGAAACTTCTTTTAGTCGGTAAACATCTCTCAGACGGGCTAAGAATTTATTTGTTTTCCACTGTTGTCAACTGAACTTTACAATAAACATAAATACATATTCATACCAAGCGTGCATGAAAGCGGGTTTACATAAAAGGATTTTGATTAGCCTCGAGGCTAACGAGAAATCTTGCCTCTATCCACAAGAGCTATCAGTTGCCCAAAGTGATAACGTGAGTGTTTCTTAAAAAGGTATTCCGCTAAAAAGGATCTGAAAGAAGTGAGGAACGAGGAAAATAATTACTTTTTTCAAGAGCGGAAAAGAAATCTTACTCTTTTAATTAAGCGGGGTTTTTAGTTCGCATATGCTATTAAGGAAATTGACCGACAAAGATGTCTCTTTTGGGTAATGGATCTTTTTCATAATCAGTGTCCTCGCCAACGGCATTCTTTTAGTTGCTTAAAATATTATAATGCTTAAGAAAACGGAGACACTCTCGAGCGCCACCCTACCAAATATCTATAGGGCAAATGAAGTGAATGGCAAAACAGGAAACGGTACACTTTCCCACAGTTAGGAGCCCTCACCTTAGAGATTTTCGAGCAAAAATTCTTCGATTTATTAGCGTTTGCGAAGAAATCGATATGGATAGCATAGCAGACTCACAATAGCAATTCAGTCATCAATTTTTTTTATCAATCACGTCCACTCGCTGGGAAAACAAATAGAGATATTAAAACTCCAGAATCCACGAAATTCCTCCACTAATTGAACCGTAACAGTTTCAAATGTTAACGAGTACATCTAAGAAATGATCGAAAAACGAAAATGATCAAGACAAAAGAGTATTATCCATATGTTACGCTCGCTCATTTGTCCTGTCTTACTTGGAGATATTTGCTTTATAGCTATTTCTTTTTTTGTCGATATGTGATGGTTCAGGAAATAATTTTCCATTTAGTATCTTTTTGTATGGCAGCGAATGATTGAGGAAGACTGTTAGAAATAACGCTACGCTCGAATTTCTGAACTTCAATCATGAAATCAAAGTCTTAGCATGGATTCGATGTTTAGGTACACTAGAGGAAAAGTTAAGAAACAATTGAATCTTTTTGAAGAAAAAAGAACGAAATTAGAATAAGCGTAGTTGAAACCGCATTTTTACTGCAATTCATTTACGATATAACATACTGTAATACTTGAATAAATGTTGGGTTGTATATATGAGGGAAACTGATTCTCATATGTCTGAGCTATATAATTGATTCTTCCAATCTTGGATGAGAGATTGAGGAATGCAATTAAAAAATAGAATGGACCCTGCCAAATAAAAAAGGCTGACCACTCATTTTTTTGTCGCCGGTGAAAATATTCTTCTCAATGAAAATATTGTCTCATGGAATTTTCTTTACAGAAAATTTCATCCTCGCTATCTATCCTCAACTTATTTGGAAAGTACCTTTATATGTATTTAATTCAACCTATTAAAACTTTGACTCCTTAATATGTGTTAAATGTAATCACTCAGAAATTTTTTTGCTTTCCATGCTTCATACAATCTGTCACTATTATTAGTGGGAATATTGAATAATCGGGAATAGAAAATTTTGAATTATTTTATAGGCCTAAACGATTTTAATACGGAAAGAACAATAGGAGAAACTTTTGACGCTGCATTTAGTGATTTGATGATCATGATTTTTAGATGTATAATGAATTAAATTTATAACCGCTCAAATCTAGCCTATATTAATTTTGGGTGTCTTTTAATAGGCTGTTCATCATATAAAAATGAGCGTAGTAATAGTTAATTAATAGCGTAGTTCATACTAAATTTTCGCCCAAATATAAATGTAAACTCCACTTTGAACCATCAGAAATCGCATTTTCTTTCGATAAAACGGCCAATTTTTCGAGCGAATTCAATTGTATCAGTCCACCAGACGGAATTAACAATGGGAAAGGGAACTTTCGAAAAGAAATGAATTAAGAGTCGGGTGAAGAAAGAAATTTCGGCCATTCATTTCTCAACCCCCTTCTTTAAAAACTCTCCGATCGCCAAGGAATCAAACTCCGGCCGAGAGAAGGCATCACACTCTGGCTCTGCTTCTGCCATAATGAACTCGTGCACCTGCAGACTTTGCATCGGACCACAGAGAATCCAATCGCCCGGAAAAGAGCGAAAAAACACCAGCGAGAAACTCTCTGTTCTCTCCCTCGTCTTTGAGACGTTCAAATGAATCTTCCACCCGTTTGTCATTTGTCATCCCTTTGTTTCCTTTGCGATCTCACCAGAGGGACTCCAAATTGTCGCCTCACCGCAATTGTGGTTTTTTGCAATTACGACTTCTCTCTCATCTCCCCCAAGTTCTCTTTGTTTGCTTTCCTCCTTGATGAGCCACGATCACAATGGACCCGTGATTTAATAATGCACGGGGCGTAAAAGAGGTTTATTTTTCTCTTTTCACCCTCCTCGACCGCGCAAGCAACTGTCGCCATTGTTGGCGAAATGGCTCCGTTGCCGCCCTTGTATCCCTTTCTTTTCTTCCTAACAATTTTAATTGCGGCGGAGTAAGCGCCCAAGAGGCTGGGATAACTCGAGAGAGGCAAGGAGTTGCACATTGTCACGATTTCTTTGTTGCCGTCTCACACATATTTCATCCTCCCCAGAGTGTTGATTCTCCCCCGTGACTAATTCTCCTTTTCCTAATATTTCCTTCTAAAATCCCTCGTTCTCTGACAACGTTTGCGCTTCCGAGATGAATTTCATTCAAATTTATTTACCTTAAAATACTATTGTTAATTCTGTGATAGGAAAAATTGATATTTGCCGAAGACCCCGAAAGATTTAATCTTGCAAGTGAGGCATCTCAGCAGTGGTAGAATCCAATAATATTAGGAACAGGTTCTTATCCCTAAATAGTATCCAATCACGCACTGCAATCCTAAATTCTGCATTTACTCTTAAGATTCTAATTTAAATATTTGTTTAACTACACCAATCAATAGCAGACATTTTAACTTTCTCCTTTACTTAAAAGTACGAAAAACGCCATCAATTAAACGCGCAATGGTCATCAGTAATTTAAGACAAATTAATTCTATATGTGCACTATTATTTGTGACCATAGCAATGCAGAAATATTTCAGAGTTAATACGCATTCTTTATCAAGTTTAACTCAAATTTAAGTGTGCACATTAAATTAGTAAAAACGGAAAACCATAAATATTAACGAAACCTTACGAATCTGTGTTCCTTTTTATATTTTTAAACTTTTCCTGTATCTTACTCATTGGTAGGCTGGATAATTTAAATAGAATACTTAATGATGACTTTTATGATTAAATAATCGCCGAAAACATAATGGTATACATTTTATCGTTATTACTACATCAGTAGAATTTATAAAGTGTTGATCGTTAATAAATTCATCTGCCCTAATGTGTTGGATGAAAGATACTGTTAGCTGAAGTGGTTAAATAATTTGGTGAAATGAGCTTATTTTTTAAAAAGGTCTTTTATTAATAACGAGGAAATTAACGAGAAATATGAAACCACAAACCTGAAATAAAAGGCTTGCGTCTTCATTCAGCTTTCCCCTTTCCTTCTTGAGATTTTTTCGGGTTGGTTGTCATGACGACACAGCCTCTCATTCCCTTCGCATTGTCTTTTCCGTACTCATCTTCTTCTCCGTCTTTTCCTTTATCTCCTCTCCACAACACGTCGAATCGCCTTTAACATTTTCTCTTTTGTTTTTAATTATCGTCACACCCGCGCTACACCACATTACTGGGCGACCTCTCATCGGAAAGGAATATATTCTCTCTCTATTATATCTCATCCCTGCTACCGAATATAACAATTCCTCTCACATTCCCCAACCTTGACCCAGTATTTAAGCAACAATTTCGTCTCTGCCAATACAAATGTATTTTCGCAATTAATTTTAGAGAAACTATGAGCGGTAAATAATGGCCCTGTTATCTTTAAATGATCCCTTAATTTTGAAATAAAAATTAAATGAAATTTCTTTTTAATGGAATTTTAATTAACAATGTAAAAGTTCTATATTACAGATAATGAGCTGTGCGCAGGTATAAGTATAAATACCTCTGTCAATTAATAATCCTTGTTCACGAAATAAAGAGAAGAGCACACAATCTACTTGAAATTTTAGTTCTTTCACTCTGGGTGAAATATATATTATCAAAAAATACAAGCTTACTCTAAAATACAACATTCATACGAATTCATTCCGGAATTCCCAAATACCAGGTTACGTTGAAGCACTCTAGTATTTTTTCTACTATAAAGACCTTTCATATCACCGCAATTTGTTCACTGATGGTTGTGAAATGAGCACTGAACTACGTTATGTGAATAGATTTCAGACCGAAATATTATATTACCCTTTACCAAGAAATGGATTACGCAGTCCAGGATTTGCCCCGGGATTTCCTGTTCTTGACGTCGTAATCATCTTGATTCCGCACCATCAGTCTCTGTACATTCCATCCATACCAAGGATATCTTAAGTAATCGTTAACAAAGATATTGCATTAACAGTGAAAAAAGGCACTCGTTAACAGCTAGGTAAGTAGAGGACGTCGACCTCAAGTGCCATTCTTTCCATTGCGCTCCTTTTCTTACGGCTGTGTCTTCCATAATCCTCGAAACATAACCATCTCATCCCAATTCTCTTTTCCTCCCAACACTCATAAATCTCCCTCACTTCCTGCACGGAAAACCTTTTAAAGCCGCGGAATAAAAATAATCCACTCTCCCTTAATTCTCATCTCCATTAATCTCCCATTCAAACAGAGCGGATTCACTGGAATTGATTCGCTCTTTGTTTTATTGAAGGATTTCGAAATCACGACTCAACGGGCATCGGGAGTAGTGCGCCGGAAACAAAACTTGGCCATTGTTTCGTTTTTCCACTCATCTTCCGTTGGCGCCAATTGTAAACGCCTCGGGAATTCCTTTCTTCCCTAATACCTTTGAGAGTCCACGCTTAAAGGCAGCTATTATCTGCGGAAAGAATGAAAGATGCCAATTTTTGTAATTCGGTAATTTTGAGACTGTGATGAATCCATAAGTGCATTTATTGATCCTTTATCGTTTGCCTGTTGTTTGAGATATAGTGAGGCGACTAGGCTGGATGGTAGTCACAACTGATGGGAAAAAGTATTCCAGAGTAAAACTCGTCCGTCAACAGCGTATCATGCAATCGCTTTCTTCATTATAAAACCTAGGTGAAATAACTCCCAAATATCCCAGCAGAGAGTCAAACCGTATATTTTTTCGTTGAGAACATTTTTCCGGTTTCGTGAGAAGTTCAGTGTTCTCCCGGTTTCCGTAAACCCACAATTAAACCGGTTAAAACCGCTTATTTCCGCCTGTGAATGGAATGTTATCTCGTAGTGATTACGAAAGATTTTTTATCATGTATATTTTTAATAAACTTACATTTGTTTAGATTTTGCGGTAAAATTTGTAATATTGCATTTAATAAACAAGAAATGAGGTCAGTTATTAAAATTAATTATTCGATTGCAAATCACCGCAAATACAGTTAATATAGCAACTGTTTAACTTCCCCACACTGCGAACTGAAAACCAATGTAAATGGCTTGATTATGTCGTAATAATTGTCAGTTTAGGTTTAGGTTCAAGAACCTTGAATTCTCGGTTCAGGTTTCGGGTTTCATTCCTGTAATATTAGCGGTTGTCCCTGTTTCGGTTCCATTCCGGCTCTCAACCCTTTGTAGAGGGTTCTTTTTCTCTTTTTATCTCTTTTATAGAATCAACTCTCCTATAATCTTTGCAATGCTTCATTCATTTCTTCCCAATGATACCGACTTGAGTTCCTCAGTAGCATAATCCAAATCATTAAATGGCGTTCTTGTGAAGGAAAGAAAATTCGGAAGAAGGAAGCATTTAATCATTTTGCATCAAAATCTCTCCCTGTAAAAATGGCCAAAGAGGACTTGAAACGAATTATTCCGTAATCATATTTCATGAGTGAAATAATTCAATTTTTATAAGCGATAAATTCAGTCACAAAAACGGCGGCCCTCGTTCCCTGTTTGGGATAATTTGAAAAGTTTGATTTAATACTCGGTAATTGGAAATGGAATTATAATGATTATTTCCTTCCGCTTTTTATGAATTTTCTGACAGAGGGCATTCATGCGTTTCATGGTGGGGATATGTTTATCAACGCTTTGCGATTGAATTTGCGAAATTATTTTCATAAATAGAGGCTCTAGAAATATTTTACTCATTAGCATTTCATTAATTACGAATTTATTGAATTAATAAATTTTTCGTCTAAATATGAAGCTTACCCTATTAAATCATATGCTTGATAGTCAATCGAATGACTTTTTTTAACTTTAAATTTGTGTCGTTTCCCAAATTTTAAATATCTCTTCTCTCCTGAAATTAATTTTTCCATTCCGATGAACGGAAGTCAGTCCCGTAGCAAGCATTATAGTCTTTTTCTCTTTACAGCGTAACTTCCAATCATTCATTTGTAACTATGTTCATATTTAATATTTTTGTGGATATAATTCCAGCTGTTGCTGGAATTTGGAGTTAGCGAATTATAGAATTCATTCAATTATGCCAGAATAACTAAAAGATGACCCGTGTTCATAACTTTGCAGGTAAAATAATTCCTTACAAATACTACTACATTCGAGTTCTATTAAATATGTCATATCTTTTCTTGTCAGTCATCTATGGAATTTCACATGTTTGTTGATGGCTATGAAATATGTTATTAGAAAAGGTTATCCTGTAAGTAGCGAAAATCGACATAATTTTGCATGTATTGACGATGATTTAATGTTAAGAATATTTGCTTTGTTTCTTGTATATTTATAGCAAATTATAATATTTCTAGATAGATATTAGTTGAGATAAATATGTAAATGCATTGCCATATACATTGCTGTGCTATACGTCGGAATGCCTCATTGATTTAAGAACAGTAGTATATAGTCTTTTGACTGGTCCATAATTATGTTGATTTATTTTTCTACGTTTCATGTAAGATTCAAATTCATTATCTGGTAAAGTAGTATCACTGAGGTGACCATCAGACAATATTAGTGGAAGATACTGTTTAACCTTTATTGACTCTATGAGGAAAGGAAGCTTCAACTGTAAATATTGTGCTGCGTGAGTCAGAAAGGGAAGAAGGAATCATAAATAATATACTCCTTTTCTAAATCCGCTTCTAATTCGTACGAATGTCTACCATGTTATGATCTCCAACTCTGTAAGATCAGTATTTTTACGTGGGTGTCATTGGGTCTTACCGAGTTACTTCGGATACTAACCTGTGAACACCTTAGCGGACGAAAGAGACTCCGGGATCGCAGCGCGCAAAGCCAAGTTAAGGTGAACAGCCGCGGAAAGGCACTCGCTTTTCCAAGCAGTAGATTACGGGGATTCGTGCGGACGTGACGAAGGTGATCGAGTTGGAATCACGAACGCTTTCTCGTTCAGCGTAACGTACGAACGCGGTAGTTCTTGTTTACCGCTGCGATTGAGGTGTTCCATACGGAGAAGGCGATGTGCCGATCGTTAATTCATACACTTTTAGCGACGGAAATGACTGATACGAACGGTTTTTTCAACGGAGGGAATGTTTTCCTCCGGAGACAAAAATTAACCGTAACCGAGGAATTAGAAATTCTCCGAACGATTTGCATTTGCTTAAAACAGATTAGTTGCATGCTCAGCAAATGTGAATCAATTCTCTTGACTTACATTAGACGCACGTTTAATGATTTCTTTTTATTAGAAAGCGATTCTTATGGCTTATTTTCTCGCCGGAGTACTACCGCATAGCTAATCTTAACCGTCAAATAATGAATAATAATAATAAATCACTACTATGCTCTGATATATTTTTAAACATTTCCAACTGGAAAATATCGGTGACCAGAATAATAGTTTATCATATCTTTATTTTAGAGGAATTTTAGAACTACCAAGATCGTATACTTACCAAAATATTCCGATGCAGAATTTTCTTCTCGTGTAATTAATATTGAAGTACTATTACTCTTCGGTTTGAGTATTTTAATTAATAAAGTAATTTTAGTCATTACTCTGTAAAATTTCTCTTTACTGTAAATTAATAATTAACAAATTCACGATTCATTAATTGTTTCTAATTTCTTTTCAATTTATTAATTGTAATAGGAACTGCAAAAGTTCTACGAAGCTTATTTAATTTTGTAAACGTAAAGAGTTTTGGCAAATGCGGAACTTTTTGAGTTTTCTTGTTTTTATGAAAAATTCACTAGCTAATATTATGGAGATCAAACTTAGTCTTAGTTTTTAAAATAGTTTCGTTTTTTATTTATATTACAAAATCATAATTATATATTTCATCGATGCTCTGCGGTAGGAGATTTTAATTAATTTTAATTCCGGAAATTATACCTTTATATGAAAATAATAATTTCTAGTCCCCTCTCTTCCTTTCCGTTTTGGCTTTTATTACCAGTATTTAACAACTCATGATTTTCCCTCCCCCACAATTTGTACCGCTGAAACGGATGGCATTTTAATACTCGGCAAGATACTGAAACGTTTCGCGTGATCGCTTTTATTCTCCCCTAGAGAGTTGCCTTATGGTAATGCGAGAAAGGGTTGGAAGGGTTAAGGGGCGCGAAGCACAGCGTGGCTTCCACACGAGCTCCATTGTTCACACCCTCCGCCTTCCCACTTCTGCACAACAAATGGATCGACCCCAAAAGCACGCAAACCAAACCGGGGAAAGGAGGAGACAAAGAAGAAATAAACCTCTTTATACTCTCTTTCTCTCCCTACTCTATAATTAGCCCCCAGGGCCTCAATTTGCTTTTTCCTCATCGCGAACTCCCACACCAACTTAGGACGTCCTCAAGAGTTACCTATCCAACTCATAGCACCCTCACATCTTACGGATCAGGAAGCCAAACCAAGATAACTCTTAAGGATAGAGGTACGCCGCTGGTTATCTTTGGTATCCATTACCTCGTCCGCCCGGAGGATGGTTTGAAACTCAACACCTCCAGCACAATCTAAGAAAAGAGGGAATGAGGCTTACTAGGTGAGATGAGGAGTGAGTTTGTCTCCCCTTCCTTTCCTTCCCGAACCAAAACGCTATCGGTGAAACAGTTAGTGCTACACAATGACCCAATGAATAACACTCGTCATAACTTTTCCTGATGAGTCAAAAAGATGTCCAATATTGTCCTGTGTAACCAATGGAAAAATCCCGTTTTCAATTAGATCGAGTATGCCCAGCCTATGAGGAAATAGACTACATTTCCTCTTAGGCTATGAGGAAATGTATGTCCGTTCCTATTGGAGTTGATAGCAAGAAGGGAAGGAATATCAGAATATATACATAATCAATTATCTCAAGACCAAAATAACTCAAATTCTTTTAACGGAAATACTGAGAGAGCCGCCACATAACTGTTTAAACCTGAAAGGTCACCGAAAGTCCTTCACAGCAAGTCATCCTCGGATGCAATATTCTGTGAAACTTGAAGATTTCATGCCAGAACTCCTTGCACATCTCAATCCTAGAAGAAGAATTCGCATTTCTTTTAAAAAATTGATATACATTACTTGAAATTCTCAATCGCTTGCGATAGTAATCGACAAAATCACAAAGGGGGAGGTGGTGTAAAATCAGTAGTTACTCTCAAACGGCATTGATCCAAGTTGAATTATTAGAATAGGAGACTCTTTGGATTTAGAAACAGAACTACCCAATGGCATGCCAAAATAATTTGGATACCTATCCTCTTCTCTAGAGAGTAATGTGCTCGGTGTCTCAGCGCGTTAGATACGCTCCTCTATGACAATGCTTGGAAAGCAAAGCTCTCTTGTTCTCTTTCGGGAGAGTGCTTTGGCTCGTTACCTAAGGTGCATCTGGCTACTCAGAACACGTTCACGCCTTCTCACTCCTCGCCTTTGAGGAAGTGTGAGGTAAGAAGAGTTGCACTTGGGGCCATGTCACCTGTTCGTGCTGCCGAAAAATAAATGGAGCTAAGAATTGGAATGTGTCCCGCGAATAAACGATGCTCATCGACTCTTTGCGTATCTGCTAAACTGTTAGCCTCTCTAAAGATAACCAAAAAGCCGACTTGATCCACTTAGTGAGAATTTGTATAATCAATAGTTATATTATTATAATGTTAACTTTCATAGCTTTATTAATTCTATTTATTTTACGGTCGGTTGTTGATTACAATGGAGATGATTAGAGATGAGGATGAATTTGGTTTAGGCACTAACTTCTGGCCTCAAACTCCTGTAGGAAAAGTTGGTCTTCCTTTGAAACTAAACCCGGGATCACTACCCTCAAAGGTGGTCGCGATACCAACAGGGCTAAACGGAATCCTCCATGTTGTTTTAACAATATTCATCTGTATTAAATAATAAGAATAAATTTTGGATTCTCTGAATTGTTATTCCAGACATTTATCGCAAATTCTGTTTACGGGCGCACCAAACGGATTACAAATAGTGATATATGAGAAATAAATTATAATAAATATTTTAAATTTAAGTTACGATGCAAACTTTGTAATTCATGTGATAAGTGATTGGACAGAAATGCTGTAAAGATGAAATCTTAGTACTGTCGGATAGTAAGAAATTAAAGTATGATAATCTTCTGGAAAAGGAGCAACCTAGATTGAGATAATTATTGGTTCCATTGACTGCAATATAATTTAATCAGTCTTCGTTCCAGAATTATTGATGAGCTTAGGATCAACGTCAGGGAATCTCTAAAAGTTGCTGAAATTTACGGGTTCTTCGGTCGATGTTTAAACTCAATATCGAGAAGCATTTAAAACTTAACTGTTCTAGCAAGTGCTAAATGAACTAAAACATCGTCACCAGTACTAATTAAAGCACGCATCCGTTGTTATACCGCAAAACAGCGGTGAAAATTAGGGGAAATACCTTTGGACGACCATGTTTCACCTTAAATGGATGTAGTTCACCGAATATGGCAGGAATCCTAAGAATTGGTAGGTGAGAAACTTGACGTCTTACCGTCTCATTTGTGGTTGGAGAAAATTTTGGCTTTCTCCTCTTAAGGGAGTCGCAAAGACTTTCATATGAATTTCAAATTCATTTCTCTTATCATTTGTTAGAATCTTAGCGAGTTAATTGCCACTAACGAAGGCTAGCAGAAGTTGAGAACTGCAGGTGCTTACGCAAGAAGTTATCCTATCCAAATTTTTCAGCGTACGATATTACCTGGTGTTTCATTGACTTCATTGAACGCATAGAATTCTTCTTCATTTTCTAATAATAGTCTAATTATAAATAAAAATTGAAGGATATTTAAATGTCGGTTATCGTGATTTTTGACCTTGGCAAAGAAGTGACAATTAATGTAGATTATCGAGATTTTGTCCTTTCATAATGGATCGAAGTGGAACCAATCTACATGGGGGACCTTTGAGAGATATTATAGTAACCATACCGCTAGAAAAATTTATTGATCATACTCATTCAAATCGATAACGATAAATAATTTTACTGCGTAATTCTTACCTATGATGGACTTACCTTCGATTGTTCATTTAAATAGATTAAATTTATAATGCTTAGTCGTTCTCCAAATATCATAGCTCTGCCTATTTTGTATTTGCATAACACTATTTTTAACTAAACGTGGATAATTATTAGAAAGTCATTTTTTAAGTAAATTTTTCTCAGGAAAACAATATCTTGTGACGTTTGAAGGTTTAAGTGTGTCGTGTGATTTTTACGTCTGTGGTGTTCTTGCTCGGTTTTTGTTGACTTTAGATCTAGTTTTCTTATTTTATTTCTTAGATCACGAACAGTTTGATTAGAGCCACCTTTTGTTTGTCTTCTCAATGATTTTATTTATTTGCTGCTTTCAGAATTTTGCATTGCATTTTTATCAGCAGTTTTGCAGTGCATTTTATTATATACGGAGCACAGTTTGCTTAGTTTCATTGCGCATTCTCAATTTTTATCCCCCTAAGTCGACACGGATGCGACCTCTCCAAAGTTGATCTCTATGGACATCGCATTTAAGTTGGAAGTGCGATTTATTTCCCAACACGTATTGGACATTAAGGGGTATAGTAATAGAGGCAAATGCGAGATATCCCCCACGAAGGTGAAATAGACGGCGGAAGAATCACTCTCGGAGGCTGTCGGTTGTTCGTCGGCCGCCAAGGGACCCACTCGACCGGAAGGCTCCTCTGCGGTGGACCATGGAGTGCGAAATCAAACAGCTAGAGCAGCGCCGCTAATGGGGGAGGCAAACATACACGCACGACATCTCACTCACACTTATGCCTCCACACTAACTTCCCTCTCTATCTTCATACTTCTCTTTCACTCACTTTCCAATTATCAGCGCAATTTTTTCTTTGTCGGACTTTTACCAATGTGCACTACATCTAAATATTTTCATCCTAACATTTGCTCTCTGGCGTTACATTTGCTCGGTATAGGAAAAGTTGGGGCGACTGGCTTTGAATCGGATTCTCGAATAGCCTGCAATGTGGAAATATTTAAAAAAAACAATGTAATAATTAAAATAAATTATAAGTGCATAGAACCTATTATAATGGTGGTCAGAAAGTGCTATACTTATTTACAACATGCCATAGTTTCTTGTCGTGATGGTTTAAAGGGAAATGAATGATATACGTGAAATTACAATATCAAATCTTAAGTTCATTTTCTAATAATTATTGTAAGAATCAATAAAGATAGTTGTATTAATTACGGAAGAATTTTAGTGTAAGTTAAGGAATTATACAATATAACATAACCTGAAGAAATTCTAAATTCACGTAAAATTATGGAAATTATGTTTTATCATATTGTCATTTTCATTTGCGAAAGTGAAGTGGAAGCGAACTTGAATTTTAATATTAGGAAGCTAGGTTTTTAATTTTCTCACGGCCAGTTTGCGGAGATCAGCTCTCTTACAGTGCATTCCAGCGCTAAGTGAGGGTTAGAATTCAGGAATGTTTCCTAAATCATTTGATCTATCCAGTCATTCTTCTGCCGACACATTTGCCAATTTTGAAGATAAGATTGCGACCGATGATAATCTTAAGAAAGATAATATTCCTTGTGAGAGTGCTAACAGTCATCTTCAGCTGCAGATCATCCTTGACATCTCTCATCCTTCAGCACTTTCACTTCATTTATTCCGTTTTACAGTAACACCCGGTTAAGACGCTTTTCAGGGAAAACCGTGTCTTTAACAGTATAACATCATAGCAGGGATGTATAATACTGATTGCCTTGCATAATATCTTTGAAGAATGGTTTACTTTTCGCACAAAAAAAGCAACTTAGCTACTTAATTTTTGTCATTTTTTACTCTACAATGAAACAATTTTTACCAGATAGACCATTAGGGAATAATAAAGAATTTTTTAACAGCAACAGTGAGAGGGCATCACAGAGCAAGATCTTTCCAATACTATGCTCACAAAACACTGCATTCCCTTTTCTGAATTTCGTTATGCTCAAAACTTGAGATTTCGAAGAAACTCGCTCTCTCTCTCTCAGAACTCGTATCAGCTCTGACAGTGATATAGATTTCTCTACTTCGCTATATCATAATTTTACTCTCACTAAATTATCCCAAAGAAAAAATTCACAATGAACCATTCTAGCGATAAGGCTTTAGAGGACACAAAAAAGATTAGAGCGAAACATCGGATGAGGTGAATGATTGGCTAATTTTGGTTACAGTGCATCTGGGTTTTACTGTATATATTCTCTTTCCAGATTCCATTTCTTCCCTATCCTGTCGTCTTAATTCAGTCTCCCAGACACCAGCCGACTCATGACAATTATCCTCCCATTTCTCCGCAACTCTAAATCGGAAACCATTATCTTTCCGTGGATTCAAGGCTTCCACGTCAATCCTCTTCTGTCGCACGTGTGCGGGTGTTCTCACTACCCTCCTCGTTCTCCTTTCTCATTTCAGATTACGGGAAAGTACACCTAACACTATTATTTTTATGAATTTTCGACGGAGGAGCTAAAAGGTTTTACCCCCTAAGAATACGGCTGTGCGCAGACTCCACATAAGAGTCATAAATCTTCGTCGTTATTTTTGAATTCTTCGGTCCATTCTTTCGAGAGAGGATCATTCCGTCTTCACCGTCATATAAAAAGCGAAGTAATTTCTCCGGATTATTTTTGGAGAGGTTAATGGAAACACTAATGTGTAAATACAGCTCGCGCTAGTCGTCTACTATGAATGGATCAGTCTTTCAGTCTGAGAGAAACGGAAAAAATTCCCCTTCGATTTGCTCAACTGTTTAGAGGGTAGGGAAGAGAAATTACCTTCCAGTACTAATTTTTCGGGTCCATGTTTCGACGCTCTGACGTCACTGATGAACTCCTTTTCTTTCGTGGACATGCTGAATGTTACAGCGTGTGGATTTTGGAGATTAAAGGCAGTTCCATCAATTATTCTAACTGTAGGTCCCATTATGTAAGTGTGTCACCTTTTCATTTTTATATCTCGCCAATGTTGGAGGAGTTTATAAGTTTCGACGCGCCTCCAATCGAGTTTGCGCCGGTGCTAACTTGCCGCTTTCCGGGACGCTCTTCGCAAATTGGAAATTTAATTCCTTCAGGAACGCGAAAACTCCGAAAATACTGAATTTTTGCGTGAATCATCGGAAAATATCGCGGCTGACGATTTTCTAACGGAATCGTTTCATAGCTCGCGCTCTTATTGTTCCGTTTCAACCTCAACAGTTTCAACACATTTGTCTTCATCCAGGAAGAATAAAAATATTACAGCCTTTTATAGCTTTATTTTCTGAACTTCCCTTTGAATCTCGAAAGTGATTTGTACATTAGAATATGATAAATTTATTCTATTTACAGAAAAGAGGTATTAAAACTTCACGTATCAGCCTTACATTTCCATGCGAACTAAACCATCCGTATCGATCAATAATAAATATCCTGGGAAAAATATGGTTGATGGTTTATATCGAGTTAGTGACACGCATGAATAGTCTGCATTATTAAATAATAGATTAAAAATCCTTCAAATGGTTTAACATGTGTGTTAACGACACGTATACGTTTCCAAAGTATATTTAAGATTCATTTTTGATTTTCTTGCCGAATCGATCTTTTGGAAAGGCAATACCTCTTTATCTTCATTTAAATTTAGATTTGCTCATGATTTTACAGTGTTTTCAGAATGTGTGATTGAATGTCAAGAAATGCGATTTACTTTCGATCGTCTAGTTATATTACTAGTTCAGAAAAGAATTAAGTGAACATAGAAGTCACATTTTTCTAAAATGTCTACTATTCGTGAAATACGACACAGTGGAATACTGATGTAGTTATTCATTCGTTCATTTCATGCTAGGATGCTTTAACTTAGTTACGCAATTACTGGATTACCTGTGCTCCGAACAATAATTCATCCACCGACATTGGTTCGCATACTTCTCCAAATATTGCACTTGCTTTTTATCATCAGTGAAAGAATAGTGCTTCATTGTGTTCTTCGTAAACAATTCCAATTCTGTTTTTGAACAGTTCATGATGTCTGTTGAAAGCGCTTTTTTTCGTAATAACTTTACCACTGAATTGCTGAATTCAATTTTCTGTGTTCGGAAGACTTGGACGTAAAATTTCTTCCAAAGTCTTCCAGAGCGACCGTTATTTTAAAAACGTGTTCATTTGAAGGCACAGTCCCCACAAGCAACGTGTCAGAGCTAAATTAAATACCCAGATGACTAGCTCAACGCGTGAATGAACTCCGTCTGTAAAGGTTAGGAAAACAAATGAACTCGGTAGAGAAAGAATCTTTCTCAAGGAAAGATGTCAATCAAAGTGCAGTGGATGAGGGGACAACCGTGCAGGATGTAGACGTAGACTGATGCTGTCAGCAAGTCTTGAGGAGGAATTTCTGTCTGAATAGGACGACTTAAAGAAGAATAATTACCGCTGAAATTGTTCACAAATGATTGATTCCGACGTTCCTCATTATTTTAAATTTCAACTCGAAATTACACGACCGTGTAATATGATAAGCGACTTGCTATCTTTGACTTAAAAGCATTCACACACCGATTTATTTTAAAATTGCTTCTTTTAATTTACGAACGAAATTAAATCAAAGAATATTATATTTTTTTAAAGAAAAGAAGCTAACTTTAGACTTTGGATTTGAATCCAGCTCTACAGTTAAATTTTAATAACATGAATGATAATAATTAAGTTATAGTAATTTATTAATAGTTATTTAGTCATGATAGTTGATTAATTATAATTAATGAAAACAATAAATGCATTCTGACATACTTCTCTCCCATCTGCCGTTGTTAGTTGTTATAAACGAAGTTGCTGTAATCTGCGTGCGACCTGATGATTGCGATCATTCGATGTAACCGGTCGCCTGTGTCATATCTGTGGATAAAGCGCTACTCTTTCATTTAATACATTCTTAATCACGGAGTGTATCGAACTGTGAGTGGAACAGAATGGTGGTGAATAGAGACGCAACCTGACATCATTAACACTTCCGACTCTCCCTTGGATATACATCGACCCTTCTTTCCACTCAATGAACAGGGATACACATAATATACCGCCTTTTTGGTATTTTAACGCCTTTCGGACCGCATGAAATGAATCTCCGGGGAAATAAAACCGGTCAAATATAGCCAGCAGTCAATCACACGTTTTAACCAAGCTCTTCTTGCTCCCTAAAAGTCTTTCGGTCGGAGGAGGCGAACTTTTTTCGTCTCTTGCCTTCAAAACCATACCGCATACGTGTTACCCCTTCCGCCCGCACCTCCGTTTGTTTGTCTTCTGGAACAACAACAGCAGCCTGCGCGTCTCTGCAGCTCGAGACAAAGACTCCACCGCCCTCCTTTTTTACCCTCCGTCTCCTCGCACCCAACGCATTCCCTCTTCTCTGGCTCCCCCACACACCCTTCCCAAACTCTATGCTAAAGGACCATTGTCTCGGAAAGAAATTTGCTTTTTCGTGGACACCAATAACTTTTGGGTACACAATCCGAAGAATGTCGTCTTAATCACTGGAGGTCAGAGTTTCTGTAAACTGTATCACTGGTGTAATTACTTTCTTGCTACTATATTTTGAAGAATATATTCCTTCTGTTCTTTTTGGTACAATGTGATGAAAATGTATCATTCATTCATTTATGTCTCTGTCATTCCAGCTCATGAATTTGATAATATGAACGCTACTAAAGTATGAAAGATGGTAATAATCGTATTCATTCTCGAAGATGACTAAATAGGATGAAAAATTAAAGTCATACGGTCATTTAACTGCACTTCTAGGATCATGAAGAAATTGAAAACTGCATTACACATCTTGTATTAATCAGTATCATTCGTTCCACAAGAGTAAACGTACTATAAAGTTCCACTTTCCTACGTCAAAAGACAGGCGAAAAATTTCATAGATCATCTGGTAATGCGGAATAAAAGCTAAGAATAACACGAAATTAGTTTAAAATTATGCAAAAATTACCACTTTCTCAACCATTTAATACTCCGTATTACATTTTAGCTTGTTGTCCAATTCCCCCTTTTGCGTTGTAACTTACCCTTTTCTTACGGTGAAATAGTGACAAAATGCGAAACTCATTCTCTTGATAAATTATGGTGAATTTCCTCGCCCTTTGTTTTCTTTCCACCACAATTCCTCTCTATTTTAACAAGTCCCATCGTGGGTGTCTTTTATGTTATCCCACAGCAATCAAGTTCCGTTTTTTGTCGTCTTTGTTGTGACTTGGGGGGAAAAAGACATTCCCTTAGGGTAATCTATCGATGCCTTTTTTTACTCCCTTGTTTCTGTTCAGAATCGTAAAAAAGGAATACTGGAAGTGAAGGCGACGAGTAATTATCTTTCCTTCGCATTGATTGCTCCCTATAGTGATTGAGTTCTATGAATCATAGAAACGGTTGCTTTTGCTGCAGTTGCTTTTTATTACTACAGCTATGCGCAAGACTGAATGAAAAGTAAATGAAAGATATCTTCTTTACTATGCCGTACCAAAAGAAAATTAAAGATATTCCTTTTGTCTGAAAGGGGAAGTTACGGATATCGGTATCCCTATCATGAAACCAGGGAATGAAAAGTAACAAGATCATGCAATTATATACGAGTATCATCAGTCCCTTATAATATAAATAAAACACTTCGTGCACTAAAAAGTAACTCTCTCAGTTTTACACGTCAGAGTTTTATTCCTATTATTAAGGCCTTCCCTCCCTTATTGAGTAAATTCTGTCTGTTAGTAACGCTGTCCCATATTAAGTTAATTTCTTTTCTATCGGTGCGTTCCTCCGGGATCATGAAAGAATTACGGGACCAAGCGCTGCATACTTATCTCCAAACTCGTCGACCTTTCCATTAGGAGATATTTCAAGAATCCATTCGTAAATAACCGCAGGATCTGATTTCTCAGCAGTCATCTTCATAACTACGAGCGCATACTTGAAAAATTCTCAGCCATCGATGACCATTTAGGGCAAATCACTCTAAGGTCTCGAGCATCCTCTGCCGTAATCCCTTACGTCAGCAAAACAAAGTCGTCGGTGGGCACACTGTTAAGCAACACCACCCCCGTTCCTAAGGAAATAACTGTTGCACCCCACCGTCACACATGCTGACCACCTTCTCCCCTCTCGAATTGTTTTTTGCGCCTCTTGACAGCACAGACGGCCTGGAGAACAGTGGGGCGTTTTGTCTCTGGAAGATGAGTGCAGAAGAAAAGGGAAATGTGGTGCGGAGATAAATCCTCCCCTCAGACCCATTCTTTCGAGGCCCGCGTCATTGGGTCCCCTTTCTTCTCTCGCTCACCCATCGCTTGTCGACGGGGAAACCAACGGCTGAAGGTTGCGGAGTTCGTCTGTACTGAATTCTCTGATGATTGGGTTTGTTGTGATTATCGGATTAGTCGATTTTTGGACGCAGTTTTTCGTTCTTTAGCCCTTCCTACGTTGGGATATGCGTAAAGTTGTCATCCGATACGTTTTAAGTCGTAAAATCGGAGCTTGAGGCTAAGTTTCGTCGGGCTGAGTGTGCCGGAGTCCTCACGTCTTCCCTAAAAGACCACATATGCAGTGATGTGCTTTCTGCAGGGAAGTTTCAACTTCAGCATAATTCTGCAAATATATTTATGTTAACTATCAAGGACGATTTTAGCAATGCCACGGCTATATCGTGACCCTCATAATTAATTTTTAGGTCAACGGAGATTTTTTTTGCTGCTTTTCGGATTTGAATAATAAATAGCTTGCAGTATTTTTTGTTGGTAACTTAATTATTAAGTCAGTATTTTATATACTAGTTATATAGAAGTATTACTCTTAATATTTGAACTCACAACACTATGTTAGGTTTCAGACAATAATTGTGATTAATAATCGTGACAAAATGTAATAAAAGTATTCCACTCCAGTAAAGCATGAAAAAGTATGCACATGTATGTAATTTAGTAAACGTAATATCTTTTATCGTTTACTGGAGTGAAATATTGTTATTCCGAAGATATGTTTGAACATTCCTTGGAAAACCCTGGGAAATCATTTTCTCCCTTTCCGCTGAAATAATTAAGTAAGCGTTTACATCTTTTGATATTTCATGTCATTGTGTAAATACTGTTTAATTTTTGAATAGGAACCGAAAAACAGGTTTCAATTATATTAGAACAAAAATACCTTGTCAGTCCCGTCGTACATTGCTTAACTTTTTGCGGAATGTTTCAAGTTCCAATTATGTGCATCAAGACTTCCGAGAAAGGCTCTTATTTGCCGCGAGAATATTACGCGGTTCTCAAATGACGTAATTTTATTGAGATCGTGAAATGGAGGAGAAAAAAATACCGAGTCTATAACTTCTGAGTTGTTATTGCGTTACACCACAACGTCATACATATTGTTACAGTAATACCTTGTTTTCACTTAAACACTTCAATTTCATAAATAAAACCTTTCTATGGGTACATTTATACATCTATTTCTACATGTAATTTCAGATAGTTAATCTAAATTTACAATACTGTTTTTAATTGGTATAGGCTAAAATCCTGAACGCATTCGCATATGTTCGTTTTCAAGTTACCAACGAAAATCCTGACAACAACAGGTCCGCTTAAAAAAGTGTGTTCTAGAATTGTCTCGATATAAATATTGATGTAATTTATGTCTAGTTGAAGATGCTGAAAACTTTTGCATTTCGTAAGAGTAGAACGATTATGAAGAACGAAAATATCAAAGTCCTGCGGCAGTATTTTGGCTTTTAATGTATATTTTTGTAATAAAGCAAAAGTGGAATTGCTATATTTTCTGCCTCCTATGTCATACTTTTTATGTATTTCAGTAAGCTAGCCTACTTAACGTCGACAGTAATTTCACTCACATTTCTCATATTTCATTTCTTCATTATAGCAATTATTTCTATATTTCTATGAAGCATCGTGCTCATACTCGTAGATTTTAAGGGTAAATTCTCATTAAACCATTTCCTTTTAAACACGGGTGTTAAGGCGCTCACGTATAATTGGAATATATTTGGTCCTACCCTGATCTTAGTTCAATAAATTAAAATCGACCATGTCGAGAGAGAACCCTAATGTCAACAAGGGTTAAGACGTTTGTCTGCAAAGTATAGTTAGGTAAATCGACTCTCAAAATATCTCAGAATTTTGCGTTGCGTGTATTTTTAAAGTATGTTAATTGGAGCCTATGTAGGTTTACTTTACCTCCAGTGAACACCACCAATGTAGTACTTAAACAATTAATTTCGCAAAACAAGATGATAAATCCGCAACCTCTGGCGATAATTACACGGATGATCGGATAAGAGAAGCTAAGGTGGGGCTTTATTGGTTACTTAAGAGTAGTAGCAACGGAGTCGATAGACCCGTTCCTTTTCGAGGATTGCAAATCTCCTTCACGGCGAACCTTACCTCCATTCAGTTCTACATCACTCGTGAACGGGAAAACGCAATTAATTCCCCGACTTAGCTCTGTTTTGATCCACTCGATTGCGCAGGAATCCTTTGGATCCCAATTGAAAGCGGTTTTAAAAAGACTTTCACCTTCGCTAAGAGCGAACGGGTTTCTCAGAGGACTGATTAAGAGCGCAAACCGAAATTGATAGTAATTCGCCTTTTGGAGCACATCGCTCGCTGCCCCTTAGTCGAACGAGGTTCGACTCTTTCCTTTTGCAGTAAAAGGGAGACAAATGAAGCGGATGGGCTCTAAACCGTCTCTCTTATAATGAGTAGCAAAGCATCACCTGCGAATGCTGTGTAGGCGTGGGAGACGTAGAAAGGAAGAAGGGTAAATAAGAGAGATAAAGGAAGGGAAAACAAGTTGCCTTGACGCAAAAAATGGAAGAAAGCCACTTCTCCTTTTGCCTGGAATCGTATTATCAAGTTCTGGTTTCTTAGTGCTCTCCTAGAATCTTTCGCAACTAAGTCAGTTTTGGAAATGAAATTTAACATGGCACATGATGTTAAACTAAAAATTGTAGGAGAAGTGAAAAATTGTGGTTTGACTGGGATCGGTCCCAGTTATATTTATTTTCTTGTATGAGTCTATTCGACCTTCCATTTTAATCGAATGTTTTATATCTTAGTGGCGGCGCTGAATGAGAAACACAGGGCTTTGATATATTTCCTTGATTATTTTTGTAGTAATTTTTATCATCTTCCCCTTGACTTCTTTTTTGCATAAATTTTGTAGAATTTTCTTCAAGAAAAAAGTTCGCAACTAAAATTATCGTTCCGTTATTTGTAGCAGGTCGTAATTTTGAGATAACTGATGAAATAAATATGCGAACGTTTGACATGATGGAAAGCTGTGGTATCAAAGAAGACATAATTTTTCATAATTTTATTTTAACCGATTAGTTTCGTCTCCGCGGGATCATCTTTGGGTCACCTCAAGATGACTTTCCTCAGTATTTATTTTAACAGACCGGTTTCAAAAATTAAAATTACTTAGTTTCTTAGTTTGAGATAATCATGCAGTACCTATGGACGTATTTCATCGATCTCGTATGTAATATGGATATATTTACATTTTATCACTCGGGCTGTTCTAATTTGTCAGAGTCAGAGGTCGTAAATTTTAAAGTAGTTTATGAGAGATAACTGTTATTCTATATCTTTAATTTAAATTTAAAATAATCCATATATCAAGATGTAGCTGTAGAATCGTGGAGTTCTACAAGCTAGGAAAAACGTTCGGAAAAAGTAATGTTAGAGACTAATGGCAGAGGGACTTCCTTATGATTTGCAAAACTCCACTACTATGAAGTGCAATAAATTAGAAGGCAAAAAATACTTGTTGCCCTCTTTTCTATATATTATTCTATTACATACAGGAAAATCTAAAATATCCCTTTAAGCAACACACGATAGCAGAAAGAACAGCAGTGGCATAGAAATGCTTAATTCCTGAAAAATAAAAGCTACTTCTTGGCAGAGAACACGTTTGTATCCCTAATTTACATTGAAATTCAGCAATCCCTTCGCAATGCGCCGATCCATCTGATACAGCACGTAATTGTTTAGAAATCGCCTCAGACAGATTAAAAGGTAGACAAGTTTTTGTGTCCCGAGTAAGGAAAGAGTTTGGTAAAAAACCGATAAAAGTAAGAGCGAAGGGAATAATAGCGTATGTATGCGCGCGCACCCCCTCACCCTCCTCCCGCTTTTGCCCATCTTCCCCATCCCGCTATCTGATCCGCCACGAATCCGGCTGCCCGCGTTCGAAACCTCGCTAATTGACGCCAAGTCGAATTCCCTCCCATCTCAAGTTAGCTTTGTGTGGGCGCGAGCTGTCTCTAGCATTTGTTTCTCTCCTCCCTTATTTTTTGCCCGCGTCTTGGTCACCTCTCCGTTGTAATTAATTAAGGTCACACTTCGGAGAGAAAGGGCTGCTGCAGATTTTGAGAATCGTTAAGGAAGCACTCCCCCTTGGAGACTTTCTCGCGCCCCCCCGCCCCCTGGGGAGGCACTTTAATTTCCCCTCCAGAGAGCCAATGACTCTCCGGTCCAGCTGCTTTTAATGGAAAAAGTCCAACGTGTGGGGATTTTTTTCGTGAACAAATGTCCTCGACGCCGGGGGAGGGGTAAAAATCTATTATCAGGTCCGAAATAAAAGGAGAGCTTTTGTTCCGGATTTCCCAATTATTTCGACGGTCTATGCGACGCTTTTTTGTGATTCCTTAGCCATCCGCGGGCGCGGATTTCACTAATTATATCGCCCCCGCTTTATTTCGCGGGATTCCGTAAATATCAGGACACGTTCGGGCCTTCCGTGGGAAGGGTTTTTTTCCCAGGCCGGAGATGGATTATTGTGACCCTGGAATAAATGGAGAGTGATTACCGAGAAAACAGTCGCCCCCTGAAGTTGCCAGTGTTTCGATTCGAATCTCTTTCTGCGACTGTGCTAAAGAGGGGTCGTGGGAATGGAGACAGTTTTCGAGCCTTTTATTTGTTTCGCTCGGAGTTGTTTTGTGTCACAAATCTTGCTCCTCCGATGGGCTTGGCTTTTTTCGAGCGTGTATTTTGATTTACAAAGCTTTAGATTGCGCTACCTATTTACCTCATCGGTAAACGGTTCGTGGAACAGCGTTTGCGCTCTGATACAGTGCCTCTCAACTATTTGTGTACCGCCTAAGATCCATCAATGCCTTGGCTTCTTATTTTAATTCATATATGTGCTTTTTTCTCTGAGATGTTTTACTTTTTCATAGGATTCAGTTTTAAATAATTATACCAACATTATGTAGTAATTTATTTATTATTTAGAATGTTTCATCCAGCCAACCAGATAAACTCAAAGCATCCGATGCCGTTGCGGAAACTAATGCTGGAAAGCCCAGCTCTAATCCATTTATGTAATTACCAGGGTACATATCCAATATTAAAATTCTCCTAAACGCTTCATGTAGCGATTTATTCGGATATAATGATAAAAAGAGTCAATTCAGTGCTTAAGTGTTATAGAATGAATATTTGTCCAAAGAAGAATTTTAAGATTATCGTGCCCGATCAACTCTTTATCTAGTAGTAACTAGTTGATTTGATGGATTCCAGTCCCCTACATGACAAATAAAAACAAAACTTAGATAGAATAAATTTCTTACAATACTCTTTGCCTTTTCAGTTTTTTCGCTTAATTTGCTTAAAGCAAGTAAGTTGACAAAATAAATTTACTTATACAACACAACGAAAACACCGTTGTGAGATAGTAGTGAGATATCTTCGTAAGGATTCACTCGGTAGAAATTTTATGTAATAAAAATCCAAATGTTGGACTTTTCTCGATCAAAGGGCTCGAAACTAAAAGATTATTTAATGGGTGGCATTACTTTATATAATTTATTACATAATAAATAATTTTACAGATTCAAGTTAAGTTTCATAGACAGGTATATAGTATTATCCCATTGTTTTCCCCTATATTCTTTCTCCGTAGCCAACAAACCAACGTTTATCCATCTGCAAGAAGGATATACGATCTTTCTAGAAATAGTTGCCAAGTTTCCATTCCGTTCTGCTGTTCATTAAGCGTGACAGACATAGTGGATGGGAAACAAAGGTCCTGTTTTACCAGATGCTGACTTTTCCACAATATACTATTCGCCGCATTGCCGTAATGCCTTCGATATAGTCCTCTTCGAGGGAATTGTGAAACATTATCGGAATTCGCTATGGTTTTAAGTGAAAGATAAATATGCGAGCAGCTATTTTACACTGATATATCTCCTGATGTTTTAATGTCTTCAGGGTAAAAGAATTTCCCTCTATAAGCCACACCCAAGGGCTTTATGTGAATGTATTATGTAATCAATGAATCAAAGGGGATGAGCTGTTTATATCAGATCTTTTATCCATTCCCAATTTACGCTATATTTAAACTTTATTTACCGCTTTTGTTGAGTTAAATGGAATTTTCTGCTTACTTTCCTTTTTTTCTGTAGATTTCAGCTCTAGATATTTTCTGTGCATTCTGAAAGTAAACCTTAAATCACGAAGTTACTCATACTTAATATGCACAGAAATAATTAGTATAATACATTTTTTCTGAATGAGTAATTATTTGGAGTAGGATTAAATAAAATTGTTACGCATCCCAATGTATTCCATAAAATAGAAATGAGTAATCCTCCAAAAAAACTATTACTCTCGTCTTTTTTTTTAATCGTGCGTTAAACTTCTTCGGAAGCTGGACTTCGATATTTCCGTTATTCAATTGGCACCTGTGATATTTCGGATGCACGTTATCTGTTTTAAGTAATTATAAAGGAAGAGAGTTATTTTAAATCGCTTGATGCATTGAAATTTAATTATATTAATATTTCGATCGGTATACTATCGGGACTTTCAGCTTTCAGACTTTCAAAACTATTTCAGCGTTAAGATGTTTTTTGTTCTCGTTATCTATAAGATGTTCTCCGCAATTAATTAGCAGTTATTATACTTCTGAAATGGAGACTTGAGATTGGTTTTTCTCGAGAAAGTTTAGAACTACCTCAGAGGAGGATCCATCTGGAGCTTATTTCAGACAGTTCTAGGGAGAGGCGACCGACCCAGGACCCAACAATGAGTGGGGTGGCGGTAGAAAATATTTTTCTTTGGTAGTAATACAGTAGAGGCAGATTTTGGCGCATAATTAGAGTGATAATGAATAATTATATAAGATGGATTTCTTTAAGTCTTTCAAGAAAACCGTCGTAACATTTAGTCAATTGCGTAAACCACAATTACACAGTAGTCGTAGGAACTAATAGCGGGTTTCAGTTTCATTCTGAAGTAATTCTTTATGACATTAATTTTCCTCTCAAAAAGCCATCGCAAACTTTGCAAATTTCTTGGGTTCAAATATTTAGACAATTTATTACTTTCAAGGTATAACTAGCATGATATGTTACCGATGTAGAGACCCATGTACCTACCTCCACTTGAGAATTATGAAATTAGCTAAAGGGCTTCAACGTAAAGGAAGCTGTAGGAAGAGGCAAACTTCAAAGAAAGAGATTTTTTCCATGAAGCCTATATTGTGTCATAATATAGAATAATTTTCGAAAATGAAAAGAAAGCTATTTTTGCCCATTCATCTCCGTTATTCTGAGTGATTTGTGATAGTTCTCGAAATGAATTATCACTTATTCTTCTATCCCTGAGATAAATTATTGTAGTAAATTTCGAGAGAATACAGAACCACCCCTTGTAGAAATCATCTGGATACACTCTTGCTCGTAATTGATTCGTATTCGGAATGATCACGATGAGCCGTTCTTTCTCCAGGCATTGTTTCAGACTCGATGTGATTTTAGAGAGGAAAAGGGCCAACGCTGCGAGCATATTCGTCTTTCTCCCTCAGCGGAAGATATCCACTCGAGAAGAAGGATGGGCTCGGCGTAGCTTTTGTCTCCTCAAACGCAACTCACTGTTCCACCCACCCGAAGAGGGGAGTAATGGCAAACAGATGCTGAGGATGAGTGGGAGAAGCGGTGGAGGAAACGTTCCTTTTGTTCCTTCGCTTCAATCGGTATGCGTGCACGTCTTAGCGGAATGAGTGCACGTAGCAAAGATAAACAATCGGTGATAAGTAATGATGAAGTGGCATACGTCATCCAGAACTGCGGAATTAGATTTCTTGCAGGAAAGCTTGGATATATTCACGATAATACTTATGTTATTCGGCTAGCTTCGGTGATATCATGTTCTTGGGCTGTACCGATGGGTGAGGTTACAAGTAACCTCAAAGGAGGTGCCAAAATTTCAGTCCCAATCCTTCGTTTTAAAAGCCATTATATCACAAGGAAAAATTGCTAATTACTCGGAGTAGTGTTAACTGCTTCCAATCAATTGTTGTAAGTGACGTCCGAATGCGAATAAAATGACCTAGGATTAAAATTAGATGTCCAGCACTTAATTTAGCCTTAGGCGGAAAAATTTTCCTTCACGACCTGTTAGTGGGTATAGCAGTAGTTTGAATTTGCGGTAATTTTGTAGAAATATTTTGCTATCGCTTCATCATAGCTTCTTGAGAGTTCTATTATATTTGCTCTCTTCTGTACTCCTGCTTAAACACTTCCCGGGAAAGATGCACCAAACAACTCTCAAATATATGCGAGTAACTGTTGAGTGAGGTGATTTTCAACTCTCTAAAAATTGTTTTTTTTCATTCCAAAACAAAATATTTTAATTGCCGAATGAACTCGACATAATTCATATTCACTGCCTCTGAATAAAATTTGATGTTATTGATAAAAATTAATAAGATTATACCACGAAGACTACGGATGCTCATTAAATAATATGTTCTATCGTTATAACTCGTCGAAAATCATTAGTTTATGAAAACCTTTGTCTGTACTCTAAATTAGTACTTGTTTTAACTATCAAATTACAGGCTTTTCAACTGTAAGCATAATTTTATTTGTTTTGATTTACAAAAGACGTCAGCTGGTAATTATGCCCCTTAGTTATGACTCAAATTTCAACTTTATGTCAATGCAATTTACCTTTCGTAGATTGCAATATTGATTGAAATTACTTACTAATCAAATCATCGGATGAATTGTAATAACTCTTTGCATCATGTAGACGTATGGTAAAGCTGATGTCAGCTGCCAAAACTTTTCCCTTACTTTGGATCCCGTGTCATGGACACCCAAGGTTCAGAGATGTCCCTCCGGGAAACTGGGACAGTGGTTGACATCTCCCAAGCCACCTGCTCTGGCAGTGTGCATACAGTTGGTGGAGTAGAACGGCGAATCTAGGAGACTGCGTTTGAATCTTTTGACACCTAGAAACGTAGTTTTTATATATTTTTGTCTCCGTGGAAATTCGTACTTTAGACAGTTTTATGCTTAAATGAAATTTAGTTTAACCTTCCAATTCGAGTTATTTCTGTGGTTGGTTAATAGCTAAAAATTATACTTCTAAATTTTATTTCATGGTACTTCAAAAGGATGAGTTACAGGATATCAGAGTGAGTTAACTGGTACAAGAAATTACGTCGAATCCCTGGGATTCATTTTAGAATGTACTTTTTGGTTTCTATGACTCTTAGTTGATACTGTAAATTATATTTGTTGTATAATGGCATATTTCTTGTACTTTTTTGTCTCATTATATATTAGGCAAACTAAAGTCGTAACGTACGGATATTTTCATTTAAAATGTTCTGATACTCTATAATCTTATAAAAATAAAGTATTAGCTATACGTGTTGAAAAGTAAGGAGTCCATTGGAGGATTTCTATGACTTCTCTTTAGATTTTTAAATAGTATCTGTATAGTTGAGGAAATTTGTCCTCGTGATGTAGCCAGTCATTTATCAATGCCGTTATTATTAGTATAGACTCAAATGCTGATGCGTAAACAGTATCCGACGAAAATACAAAGTGAAATGAAACTTTAAAAAACATAATGTAATTACGCTAGGAAAAAATACAAAAAATTGTGGATCAATAAATGGATGAACAGGTGAAGAGCAGTGAGAGGTTTCGAGGTTAGAAAGTGTAAGTTATATTCGAAGCATTAGTTATCTAAGAACCCCTATTAAGTGTATCTCGCATTTGCTTATAGTCCGCTCTTGGGGCTAGGGAAGAAAAATCGCCATTTTCCAAATTCGCACGCTTAAAAATGAATCAAGCAACTTTATCTCGCGCATTGTCATTCGTGACACACATAAACCGAACGATCCGTAAATAATACGGCGCCGACGGCACCGGCAAGCAAATAGCCTCCCGAGGACAAAAACAATAAATTAACCCACCTTCTCCTCCAACTGGATCTTCTCAACACTTCGCCGTGTAACTCCGTCTCTTCTTTCCTTATCCTTCTATTCTTTTTTCCTCCTTCATTCACTCCCCTCTCTGTCTACGCTTCCACTCCCGAGCGATGCTGACAGAAAGTAGCCGTCTGCACGATGTCCCCCAAGCGTCGATGGAGGCGGTGGCAGCTCTTAAGAATTGCGGAATGGTCGATATTTTTCGTACTTGGAGGATTTGGAAGGTGGTCGCGGAACCCTGCGTAATAGCATGATGAGAATTGTCCATAGTTATCAAATCTGGTACCCGGTATTCCTTGAATTTATTCATATGAATGTACAGAAATTGCAGACGGGTTCATAAACAAAGCTAAAAAATTCAGCTGAAAGAAAGAAAATGGCTTTTTAGTTATATTAATTTTAAAAATTTTCTATCTCTTATTGTTAACTGAATAGTCAAATAATGAGTGATAAATAGCAAACTACTATTACCGTAAAAAATCTACGTTAGACAATGGTGTTGTAACCAGGATTAAATTACCTGTAGCTAATTAGGCTTTACAGATTATAAATTGATTTAAAAAGTTTTTGATCAACCATATAACGTAAACGTGAGGGAGCGTGTACGTATTCAAATTATTTCCTTATCAAAATCTTCGATCTTCGACCGCAGCCTAACCACAGTATGCTTGCCTATCAAATGCCTTGAAACGAATTCTGTTTCTATTATACCTTAGAAATAATCAAATTAGTAGCCCATTGTTCAGTATTCCTTAATTTCCACGTAGAACCAGCTTGTTACTGCCAGAGTTCTTAATTGCGCAAAATTTGCAGCAACTCTAACCCACGTTTATGTCCTAAGAAAAAGAAAGAGCGGTCCAAACAGTCTCTCGTAAAAATTAATTAACTTTTGGCGCCGCTTCAAGCAAATAACGCACGCCTCATTGGAGGTGCTTCCAAACACTAAATACCCTATGTTTTCCCATTGTAATTAAACTATTTTAATGATTTATTATTCCAAGGCATTGCTTTTCTTTCAAAAGAAGCGTCTTTTTGCGGGTTCCTTGCAAAAGAATTTTTTGCGACTTGGTCGTCTAGGTTTTCAAGCGTGAGTAACGCGAGGATATAATTTACTTCTGTTGCGGTGGGTAAATATAAGATGCTTTTGTTTTTACAAAGACTTGAGAGATGATTTCGTCAGTCCTTAATTTTTTAATTTTTAACTATATGTTTTGCGTTAACGATGTTTGTTTCCAGATCACCGAGTGTATAGTGAGACATGCTCCGTTAGTTGTGTTGATTGCTAGTTAATTCTAATATGGTTCATAAAAACGTAACATTTCTAATCTTATCAATAAAAATCGCATTCATATATATATTATTACCGTTCCAAATTGATATTTACACATATTTACGCACAGTCACATATATTTTCTGAAATCAGAGAAATGTTTCATAGTACTGAAGTCGTCTGCTGTATTTAAAATAGTAGTAGAAACTTTATGTGAAATATTTATGCTTAATATTGAGGGATATAGCGTAAATACGAAATGGAAGAATATCCACTTTCATCAGGAAGTATATTCGGTAACCACCCCCTGCCATACGCCAAACGGCGGCTCGCGGGGTATTGATGTCAATGTAAACCACTGGAGATCTTGGTATTTATCGAGAGGTCTTCTCCATGATATAAAATGCTGGAAAATCCTTCGCTTCCTGCAAAACGTATTTCACCTTTATGGATATTACATCACAGGAGGCTCTATTCTTCTCTTGTTGCCCCTTCTCGCAGATTCGCACAATTAGAATTCTTTTTCCTTTCGCACTCTGGCCGCCGCTTCCATGTGTCTCACCGTAGGCAATTTAATTGGCGAGGATTGAAAGACAAATTTCGGGCGAAGGTCATTGTGTTTACCGACATTCGGATCCCATTTCGATCAATTAAACCTTTGGGACATTCGTGGTCTTTCAATTCGCTCGCTGTTTTTCGAAAGAGACCCTCATAATTCCAAAGTCACCAAGGCAATTATACGCCAGAAATATTCATCCGAGAATGGAGTCTTAAGGTCTTCAATGGGGACGATAAATGGATTGTTTTTAAACTGGTTTTTAACTTCTGAGCGGAGGCACGTACACCGTTGTCGTAATTAACATGGGTAAGCGCGACTTTATCGTTCTACGCAGAAGGCATTGTCGCTGGCGTATTGTCAGACCCCTACGGCGCCTTGCTTACACTTTATTGCCGCGATCTCTTTGTAGAGAGGATGGTCAGGGATGCTCGTAAGAATGGTCCATTCGCCTCCTCTATTCTTACACGCCACGCTTAATCTAATATCATTGCGGAACTCATGAGGATTCTCCGGCAGTATTTAATTGTGGAAAAACAAGGGGAGCTAAAGAAGAGGAAATTCCTTCGGGATAACAAGCAGGTAATGAGGGAGAATTTACACTGCAGTATCGACTAGGAGAGTGACAGGTATATTTACACGTGTAACAAGCAAGCCGTTAGGCCTATGGCTGAGGATATGGAAATCCCAGATTCGTTTGAATGGTCGCCGTACGCTGTCTGATAAAGAGACCAATAGTAATTCTATGTTCCCACTATTAAGTCCGTTACGTGTCCATTTCTCAAAATCGAATTCTCATTAAGAGGGAGTTACTTTTATGACGCGTACATAATATTTTACATTTAGAATAGTTGTTGATAGATTTTTATGAACATAATGTCAGCGTACCAAAGGAGTGCGAACGCGTAGTCACCAGACTGTCCCCTTGTTGTGGCAAATGAATTGATGCGAAAAATACACCGTCATTTCAATTTGTTGCTAATTTCAACTTAACGAAGAAATAAATGCAATGACAACGTAAGTTAGTGTCTTTCTACCACTTTAATTGTTTCTGATGTTAGATGTTAGCTCTAAAACGTTCTCGTTTGATTTGATTCCTTAAAACATCTTATTTCTGCATTACTAATCATCTCAAATCACGAATAATTATGTATCATCTTTTCTCTGGAATGTATGTACTTTTTCGATGATATAATAATAATATCACTATTAGAACAATTCTTTCAAAATATCATCGTTCTTATGTACTCAAATAGGTTACTTGTATGCATTATATATTTAGGTTGCATGCGTTGTGTAACACGTATGTACTATATTGGAATGGATGAAATTTAGAAAAATAAAATCCACACAACTCATCGTCCACAAAAAATTGGAGTCAATTACCCATCTTTCCAAATTGAAACATAAAATAAATGTCTACTAGTCATTCGTTAACTGAAAGTCGTTATTTGAAATAAGAAACGTGTGCGAGCAGTCACTCCCAGAGCATAAATCGAAAGTCGCGCCGTTCTTCCGGTTTCAGAATTCTTTTAATTAACATTTTCCTCGCTGCAAGCCTTTGTCCGAGGTAATAATGCTTCCCGTCGTAAAAAAGGGTCCCCTAAGAAAATATCCCTCGAGAGCAGTATAGCTGTCTTCTTGGGTGAAAAGAGTGCAGGGTTGAGGTTTAAGATGTCGAAGGGTCTCGCATTCCAAAGAGAACTGCAACAGCATGCGGGAGGGGAGGGGAAAAGGGGCGGAGGTCCATTTCTCCCCACAGCCTCCCTCAGAGCAGCCCTTGTCCCTTAAGCATAAACCAAGGGCCCACTGGCATCAACGGTGCATTCAAAGGACCTCGAAACTAGAGGATATTGGGTCCAGATGTGATTAAAACTAGATCGTTAGGGAAGAAGTTAATTGAGACTTATATATGATTTCAGGAAGATTTTGGAGAACGACAAGAGCGGTCTCATTTTCTACATGAGTGAAATTGGGTTCTTTTGCTTTCATTCTAATTACGTCTTCATTTATATCTACATAAATACGTCGTCATGTTATCTGCATAAATTCGAAAATTGCCTCTCTCCATCGTCTTATGATACAGCTTACTGTTTTCTGGTCTGCTTGTAATTTAAACTGCAGGTTGTTCAAGTTAACCAAGTCAGTTGTAATTCAATTTTGTGCTTCAGTATTCAACCGGAGATCTAGACAGTTGACCCGGCGAAACACGTTAGCTATGTCAAACATTAAATAACTTCGGGATTAACTTTCTCCTCCTCGGTAAATCAATTTCGTATGATTTTATGCCATGCATCTTCGGCATTGCTAATGAAACGATTTCGATGGTTCATTATTTCACTTGCAAACACTGGGTTTTATTAAATTACATAATTACCGTACCTTTCAAATTCACACTTTACCGTTTGAACACCATTTTGGGTTAACTGCGGGGTAAATCACCGTGTTTACCAACACGAATCCGTTTCCCAGACATTTTTTATTGAAAAGAATTCTAATTCTCTTGTTTATGTATTCCTTTTCAGTTAGGAACGTTCCTTGTTTTTTGTTCTGTTTTCTTTTAGTCTGTCTCTTCCCTTCGTTAACTATAGCTGTATAATTATTACTATGGCCTATATGCTACCGAAAGTTCTTTATACGGAGTTGTTTTTCCACCTTTTTGCGAATTCGATAAGAAGTGTAGCATATTTTTGAATTTTATAGTTACCACTAATCATTGCTAAATCGAAAATATAATCGTGAATCAGTACAACTAGAGAGTGGACCATAATCTTTTTCTTGTTATACTATCGCGGAAAAGGTTCTCTTTGTGAAAAATAGTATGATTAACCCATTCTCTTTCTTTTTTTGTTTTTCTTCCTTGTTCTTGCATTTTTATCTCGGATAGTTGGAATTTTTATCGAATTAGCGAGAGAATTAAATTTTGCAACCGATCTTATGCTGCGAACTCATTCAAGATGTCCACTTCTGAAGATATCTCGGGATCGAAACAACCATAAAGGAGGAGAAAAAGCGCGTATTCCGAATGGATTAGCAATTCCTCAGATAAAAGGCGGCATCGTTTTTGCGGAGTTAAAATGACTTTGGTTTCCCCATGGCTCTCTTCCCAAAATATAAATCCAGACCACTTTCGCGTTCTGCTCAATTCTTCCCTCTCCCACTCTTACGGAGGTTCGCACACACAACGTCCGTTAATTTCTCTGTTTGTCCATTCGTGAGAGTCAAATTTGTCTCTCTATTCTGATGAGTCAAAGTAAATTGGGTACCCACGCAATGGGAGTTGGGAAATTCAATAATATTTCGGCGCAGAGAAGAGAGAATGATGGCTTCTATTATAATAATACGGCCTTCTTTGTCTTCAGCGGTTTGTTCTGAAAGAACCGAGGACCCAGACGGTGACCGTGAGGAACACCGGTTGCTCGGCGTGACTCTACAGAATCTTTTTCGCCCTACCGATAACGTGAGCACGTGATTCATTTGTTTCCCGTCTTCTTTTTGTGTGAAGCTAGGCGGATCTATGTCTTTTAGTGCCGGTTCACTGTGGGGGAACGCCTCAAAGTCAAATTTCCAAGAGCGTGAGATTCGGTGTCCGTCCTTCACTTGCGGGGGCATTTACGAGCTTCTTTCACGAACGAACAAATAGTAATAAGTATGTGGGCCGCGCAAATCGCATGAGAATATTCATGAATTTCCATACAAATGATAATTAGGAGAGGCGGCGAAGCTGTCGCCGAACAAGACATCCTAACGCTTCTTATAAGCAAATGATTGAATGAAAGGAACGATAAGGCGATAGAATGTGTGTCGTGGTTATTTTTCGGACACGCCTTTGATTAGGGGATAGCGGTCACTTGCTAAACTCGGCAGATGCACTGCTAAACATGGAGGTAAATAAGGAAATTTATAAAACTGGAACTATCTTTTCCCATGGAGGATGAAAATTGGAGGTATTATCTTTTTACAGCGGGTTTCTTTAAAAAAAGGAAGTTGCGAAATATATGTGCAAATTTGAAAGTTTTACAAGCTGAGTCTCAACTGTTGGTCTTGCGAATTTGAGTGAAATATGCATGTAGAAATGACTTTCTGCTGATTGATGTGTGGCAATATAATTAGCTGGAAGCCAATTTTATGAATTTATATACATACAGCCTATATTTAATTGCATATATCTGGGTTGTAAAAATAAAGAAAACGTAAACACGACAATAGAGGAATGTATGTAAGAAAATATATATATCTAAATAGCTGGATTTTAATCATAGTCCAGCAACTTTGAAAATTCACGGAGGTAATGGATCATTGGGGAATACAGGAAGTCGAATACAGGAAGTCGATATTCTCCTCTCCTTTTGATGATTTTGTAGGATATACTAGCAATTTTCCTAGGATATGACAAGAAACTTGAATAAAAATCAGATTGTGAAGTTCTTCTACGATGACTATACTTGTACTGCAGTTATCACGACAAGATGTAATTTTTAATGTTGGAGTAGTTGGAGATGAGTTTATAAGGAAATCGTGTTGAACCTCCTCCCCCTTAGTACTATTCTAGACCCACCTCTCTTATAGATATAGTATCGTGGAAAGTAAACATTAAAATATATTTTTTATTTTGTTTTAAGTATAAATAATTCTTCTAAGTTGTTTTGAATGGTCATTATCTATGTACATAATGGTTAATGATAATTAATTTAATCAAAAATAATTCAAGTAATCTTCTTTCACATATGTTATACGTAAATACATCACTCCTCAATTCGCCTAGTCATCTTATCCCCCTCTCAATAGCTTTTCGTAGACTTTGGCTTGTGGATGTACTCAAACCAACCTTCGGGCTGAAGACTATACATATGTAAATACGTTATTAATTGTATCAAGAGATGTTTCCCGACATAAATATTGCAATTTTTCATTTTTGTATTGACTTGATTAGTGCTTATGATAATACATTGAATTAAAATTTGGTTTATAACTTCATAATGGTTGGTAAAAATCAGTAACGTGGAGAACATTCCTAACATAAGGTGATGAAGCTATCCCAATTCCTGAAATCAATGAAATTTGTTCTTAATAGTGTAGAAACAAAAGCTAAGTTAAGATCCGTCCCTTTTTGCTAAAATTTCGTTCCCGGAATCCCTCTCAGAGATCCGATGTCCTATTCTTAAGGTATGCCATCCATCATCCACTCCCCAGGATACACAAGGCTCGGAATTATTTGAATAAGGCAGTGGGTGGAACAGGGAGAAATGTCACAAAGCGAAAAAGGCTTTTCGCGACGGCGGAGGCCTTAATGCTGCGGTCACGAGCCTCAGAGGTGACAACACCAGCTGCCGATGGAAAGCCATGAGTGGCCGGCATAAATCATTTGTTTGTCGTTGTACTCGATTTTTTCGAAAACACTCGGGCAAAAGAAGATCTTCCTCTCCGTCCTTGTCGCTTACCGCAAGATGGCACGAACCATCTCATCCTCCTTCATCATTCTCATACTGTGTGCTACCCATCCCTCCACTCTCAAGCCCTATTTTCAATCTTCTTCGGCTGTTAACTGTTTAACGGGAAATTCCAAAGAGAGGAGATGAGAAAACTGTTCGCCAATTCTGCTCATTAACCGGTGGAAGATATCCTTGTTGTCATCGGTCCGTTTATCCTTGATTAGATCATTGTCCCGCTGAGAATTCTCAGCGTATTTTCTGTTAGAATATTACGTTTAAATTCACTCAGCCTCATTTTCCCTTTCTGTGTATACACACTTATGAAATCGTTTATTAACTACACTACTAAATACAGAACCGGCCTAAGGTATTTTGGCTCCCTGGGCAAGGTCATATTCAAGTTATTATGCAGTTATTATTAAAGATTTTCAATGATTTGATTAATTGGAATATATATCTTAAAATTTAATTGGAATAATCTAAAAATGACTTTTGATCATTTAATTTCATTACTCTCAAACTATTAACAAATATCACTACAAATTAACAAAATGGACATAATTATTAATGAATTAAAACATATAATTCAAGAAATAATAAATTATTAACCCTGAAAAGGAGTTTTGCATATATGTTTATTAGTGTATCATTAAAATCAGGAAATAGATTAACTCATTCTTCATCATTATCTTAGTCTAGGCCAAGCGAAGCCTGTTTCATTTCTTCTCATTATTAGGACTGTATGAATAAAATTATTTTATAAACGAGATTCACATGGTAGTTAAATCATACGATAATTCAATTCATGCAATGTGCATTTTTTACTATTGAATCTTAAGGCCTTTTTCCTTCGTTGCTTCGTAAGAGCGCTTAACAGATAAGATTGAAGAGAATTCTTCGCAATCATTTCCATTCTTCAATGAAAGCGCTGGTTGTATGTTCCTTCGAGATCAATTTAGAATGTTATACGTTCATTTTCCTCCATTCCAGTAATTTGCGTTAATGCTCACTTTGAATCTCCATCAATTTGAACGTAAGTATCGCCAGAATTCCTCACTTATTCCGACTACTAAATTATACCTTACTTACATTTTCTCGTTCATTTCTTCACATCGTATCTACCATTGAAATAACCATTTACCTAAGACTTAGCTCATTTCTGTTCAAACCCATACATTTTCACGAGACTTAGATTTCAATTTGTGCATTCCTTTTCTCCGAACCATCAACTAATCTAAACTTAACAAAGAGCTATACTGCGCACGTGTCTCGGAATTTTTTGTCTTTATATTTATGACATACGAAATTATGGTGACTTTGGCTCTAAAGTTTGATGGTATTACCTCGCACTGAAGTTTTCCCTTATAGAATTATTAAGAAATACTTTTGGTTGTCCTGCCAAAATCCTCCTCGATCTATCTCTAACTGTACACAAGGTCGCACAGGTGCTCGTGGCTGATTAAAAATATGTTAATAAGGAGAGAAAAAGATTATTTGAGATGACTAGCCATTTGATGTTTGATTTACTTAACCATCCCCTGTTTTCCTAAGGTGGAGATTATATGTCGGTACACACACTTTTGAACTTTATTTAATTTTTAGGAATTCTCCCTACTACCACTTGTAAATTATACTCTAGCAATTACATCCCTTTCATCCTGCCTTTTATTACCCGTACAAATTATCTCCATCATTCCACAAATTATCCTTCATTCACGGCTTATCAAATAGTCTTTCTGTACATTTTCAAGGTCTATGATCGTGATTTAGTTACGTAAGTCATGATAATATTTTATATCACGAAATCTACACGAGACGATTATGATAATTAAAATGGTCAAATATTCTGTACATTAGGCATAATTCATTAAATGTTAATTTCAAATCGAAATATTTCTTGTTCTGTCTTTCCCTCTGGCTCAAAAAATTTTCGATTCACTTTCAGTTTTGCTCTTTCTGCCAACGTCGAACCGATTCGAACCGATTTCTTTTCGCTTAGTCAAATGTGATATTATATCCTTCTGAAAGCTCGTTTTCCTATCACATGCTTTTTATATAAATCAAATTATACAAAATTTAAGAATAAAACTTAATAACTGTTAGAGACAAGTTGTAGTTGTGAATTCTTAGAAAACCGTTCTCCAATTATATTGAAGTATAATGAGCATTTACATCTGAAATTGGAACGGAATAAATAATAATTAACGGTTAACGGGTTCGAATTCAAAAATATTAATTTTTTGTTTGGGTTCGGTTTTCTATCCTGAAAATATAAAGGTTTTTTCGGTTTTGTTTCGATGCCCTGCTCACTTTATGCAATTTGTTTCTCTGAAGTCGATAGCGCTATGAAAATGATTGGGAAAGAATTTTCTTTCCTCAGCTGCATTCCGTTCAGAAACCTCAACAAGGGTTGCGAGGATACCGAGCTCCTAATTGTTGCCAGTGAAGAACAAATGATACCGTTGACTTAACACTGCTTCATGAAGAATCCTTGGATACTTCCGTACGTTCAAAGGCGTGCGATTGTCTCCGAATAATTCCATGCCATTGCTCCCTGTTTCCACACTCGTTCAACTTCCCCGGTTTATTAATAAGGAGAGAATATCAAAGTCGAAAAAGCACGGCGCCAAGTCCTCCTTTATGGCGTCTGCGCATAGAAATTAAAGGAGTACGGAAAAGCAGCGTCGCTCGCATTATTCCTTCCAGTCTCGTGAATGTACTGCTGCCAGTCACATGGCTCTGCTCCTCGTAACCGAATAAATAGAAATAAAGGAAGACTTTAATTCCAAAAATACGTCGGATGAAAACAACGGCGCGGAGCCTACTTTCATAATGGCTTCATATTTCTGTTAGTTCGGAATTAAGGGAACCTGTCATCTCCAGATTTTCTCTTTTTTCGAGCGCGGAGATAATGTGTTTCGCGGGATATTTATTTTTGGTCCCCTGTTTTTTCCGCTCTCCGAGCAGAAAGAAGGAATAAATCCGCACCCAAAACGTCCTCATTTGTTTTTAGTGCCCCATTCCAATCTTATTTCCCTCATATCGCAACCTCCGCTTATGTCTTCCCCTTTCCTTTAAATCATTCACTTTTCTTCTCGTATCCTCTTTGTCCCTCCCCTCTATCCTCAATGATAAATTCGCCTTTTTCGTTTTTCTTCATTTATCATTCTTGCTCCGTCTTCCATCAAATTTTCCTCCTCCGAACAGAGGACGAATGTGCTTGGAAATCATATTCGGAACTTAACTGTATTGGAGCGTATCTAGAACGATTCATCTCTCTTCTAGACCGAACAAAGAAAATTTTGGTAATAGTAGTGTTGTTAAAAGTGCTTCGACAGCTGAGGTCATTTCACACTCTGGCTCTCATCGGGAATCGAACCCAGGACTGCTTTTTGCCAAAGCCAAGTGCGTTGGCAACATGGCTATCCTGGGGCCTAAAAATGTGGTTCTTCTCACAAACTTAAGCTATCTTTTAGATGGTAAAGTTAACTGGTCAGATAATCTTCATATCTACGTTTATCAGTTTTACCGTCAGCTAGAAATTCATTCAGAATTATATATACACCCACGAGTCGCTAGTGGTGCATATAGGGGTGTATTCACTCGAAAATCCTTAGCTAATCAATTGTTACCTTTTCTAATGCTCTGCGGTAAGAACGACTACGAGTAAATAATTCTTTAAGCGATGAATTCCTTGTAACGTTTATTCGATGCTTCTCGGAGATCATCCACGTTGTTCATCGGATTCGGGGAGTTCTGAAGATGCATACGTGCACTCAGTTTAAGGGGCACCGTTTTGAAAAGGTAGCTAATAGTTAGTTGCAGAGAGCAAACGATAGATCTATAAGGTATGTTTCTAAAAAAAGATATTGTTATTACAGTCATCGGTTATTTATCAGGAAACTTTAAAGCTGTATGTTTACCTACGTATGCAACCTGTATAGGAGGAAAGATGCCTCGTGTTTTGATGATTTTATTCTCGAAACATCTTTGCGATGGCACCGAATATCGCCTCCGTTTCAATACCTATGGATGTAATGAAGGAGATGAATCAACGCGGCGCCAATACTCTCAACTAGAGACATGTCCGCTTCGAAACTTTGTTGCCTTGAGTATTTTCTTTCGATGTTTTGAAACCTGGCGATGCGAGGACAGTATTCTTGTTTTTATGCTACGGTTCGCATGTGATATTATCCAAGGAATTTGGTGTTCTTGATGATTCCACCGTGCTTTTTCCATCGTTTTTTATCCTGTCTCATGCCGTTGTCTGCATCCCCATTTGGTAAGCATTATCATAATTATTATTCTCATTTCATTTGAATTTATACTATCTGAAATACTGTGTTAATAGTATGCTTGTTGTGCGTCGGTAATTTTCACTTTTAAGTAGTAATATAATTTTTCTTGGTGAATCGTCGGCGAATATGCTCCATAAGATCTCGTGTGCAATATATGATTATGGTATACTTAATGTCCTAAGCAAATCGTTCTTAAGACATCGTTTAGTCTTCCTTGCAGAGCTTTAATTCTAAATATAAGATAGAATATTGGAAACGTAATGTAAGAAAGAGTCACTCAGGAGCGTGTTTCATTTAGGGAAAACTATTTTTTTAATAACTGTATCATATTTTTTTGATCATAATGATATTTACCATGCGTTGTATTTTCTCTTTCTTAGCAGTATGTTTATTTTAGGGTGTTATAAGCATAGGAAAATGCTTGTTTTATCTTGTGTTTATCCGGAATCTTACGCCCCGACACACACGATGATCGTGGCGTTAAATTAAGCTAAAGTTATTTATTGAGCCGTCATACGTGAATACATCAATTTCCATCGATTAGTGCAAGTACTTCTGTTGTGTTTTTTTCAGTCAGATAAATAAACTATGACTCTACATTTGTTTCTTCCATTAATTTAATCAGAACTATTTTTATCAGCATAGAGAACGGAGTAGGTTTTCCAAATTATTTTACTGCTGCAAATCTTCATAAGTTTTATTCTGCAGCGAAAGGGATATTGCTTTCTCTTCAATGAAATGCCATTCGCCACATGCTATGCGGTTGTTTCGCGACTTTTTACCCGTCCTATGACAGTATATTTTATCTGGAAACCAGACTGAAATTCTGCTAGTTTTCACCAGGTTGTTCTTTTCGATTCATTTTTCCTTCACCTCTTCCTTGTTTTCCTCTGGAGCTCGCCCATTCTCTTCCTTCCCGCCGTGTGTTTCTTCCCATTCTACTCTGTTTTGGCGCCATCTCTTCCCCCGCTATTTGTCGCAACCTGGGAGGGTTCCAATAATAATCGTCAAAGGTTTCCTTCCCATTCTCACGGACGAAAACCCAGCGAATCTGCACAGCTCTAAATCTCATCTTTCTTTCTCTCCTTTCTCACACTACTTCCTCGAATATCCCTGTTCTTAATCTGTTTTACCTAGTTTTTATTTTCATCGGTAATTATTAAACCGACAAATATAGGTTTCTTACCTTAACTAAAATACTTTTGAACCCAGGTACACCAATTCGGTTTAATTACCTTAGTTCCACACCCTTATAGCTTCGGCGTCCTTCCCTGGTGCCAACGGATTCGTAACCTTCTTGCTTAGTTTTCGCGGATCTGAGTCAGTACGTTAATCTGCCGCAGAAGTCATAAGGTTGAGTAGCTTTGCTTTTGAGGGATTTTTTTCGAAAAAATCGGACTTATAATCACCAAAGCAATACGTATCTCTTTACCATAGTTACCAAGATTTTTTTCAGAGAAATTCAGGACAATTCTACGGAATTATTGATTCTAAAAAGGTTCTTGAAAGACATCGTGAGAAGATGGGATAGTTATGAGTAAAACACTTGTGATTATAATGAATATTAAATAGTCGATTATAATAGATTATGTCTAGGAAATATTCAAATACACTCAGAGTTAGAGAACAATAAAGTTCATTCTCTTGGAAATGCGTTATGAATATAATAAAATTCACCATTACTATTTGATCTTTCCTTATCCATAATATTTTTACAGCATTCATTGTCCCCATACATAGGAAATTCTTCCTGCTTCTAGCCAAAGTATAATAAAACCACTGCTTCTAATAGTAGTAAATTTCAGTCATCTCTGTGAAGCTTCCATAAAGTTAAATGTACTATTTATGCTTTGCATTAGTGTTTCGAAAGATCTGAAATTTAACAGCGGGACATTGAAAGAATGAGTCGAAACGCAGGAAACACTCCATCAATTCGGGAAAATTTTACTCTATCACAATGATTGTAAGTTGAAATTAAACTTATGCGTATTTTGGTTTCAGGATGTTTCTAAACATATTCCTTTAATCTATGATACGTCATCTTCTAATATTCTTTTCTTTATTATCCCTCTCCACCTCCTTTTCGCTCTCTAAAGCTGCAACAGTGAAGCAGAAAGCGTTAAGTAGAAAAGAGGGAAAGAGCATTGAGTAAACCATGACAACTTCGAGGAAAAGTTCGTTAGAAACGCTTGTTTTAGGTCCTATTCTCTCCAATTTGCGCTGTTTTCGTCTGTCTAATATTCTCACTCATCTCCGCCGAAACAAAGGCGGCGACGTTTTAAGTGCCTTTCAAAATCCAATTTCCTCTCGTTTCGCTTCTCTGCGCTTTTGTTTCTGCCGAGCGTAATTGTGTTTCCTTCAGCCGTTGTGAGCTAATTATCCTCAGCACTTCCTTCTCAGATATATATATATTCTCGTTTTATGGAACCGAATTAATTTTCGTACTCGAGTGAATGAGTAAGCTGAGAAGAGATGTAGGATTTGGGAAGGATTTTTTGGATTTTCTTACGTACTTCTATTTTGTTTAAATTACAGTTTTACTATATTCATATGAAAAAATCTTTAGGTTCTTCGATTTTTTTCTAAGTTTTTATCTCTTACCTAGACTCAATCAACCTTTTCTTCTTCATAATGCTCCTCTGTTTTAATTACGCACATACCGAATGTTAGTACATAGTCACAGTTTAAATCGTCTTTTGGATGAGTCGTTACCACAAAATCATGATCAAAACTCACCTTCAATACGCCAACATCCATTAAAAATCACCCGTTACAAAGCACAAGAGAATAATATTTTAGACATAAACAATCACATACATTAATGCTATTGTTGTAGCATATTTCTGTTTTCAAGTTAGGCTTTTCAGAGTCGTTATTACTTCAGGTTTCATTGTAAATCTAAAAACATTAATTTTCGAATCAACTTCTACTTGACGAATAAAATGAAGAAATGTACATTCAACTTGGCAGGCATTGTCGGCTAAAAGACAACCATCAACCTTCAGACAACCCCATAGATAGCTACCAAGTCGGCGCCCATGTCTGTTTCCCTTGGACTTTCCCGACTCGGACAATCCAAGAAGATTTTATCCAACCTTAATTTTACTTACATCGGTGCCTGCAATAGTCATTTTATTTCGAATTTTCAAACGGCGAACAGTCGGTTCGTTTAACGTCCGTCGCGCAGCTTGATACAAAGAGATCCTTGGCCATTTCATCGAGCTCCTTGGCATCAGTGCATTCCCATCCCCTACATTCAGATTTTATGACCGTTCGCAGCGAATAGCGAGCAAGCATGCAATATCCGCAACAAACGCTCCCCACCATTCTTCTGTTTTTTTTTCCTTGTAAAAGAGCATCCGTTGCGAAGCACAATTGTGCCTTTGAATGCCACCTCCGTGATCTCGTGTCAGGGCTTTTAGAAGTGCACCAAGTCACGCCACTTCAATAAAATATAGGTCCCCGAATAAGTCTTATGGCCTTAAGATGAGGTAGTGACTTCTTGGTGGTGTGGATTTACGGTTGCTAACGCAGATGATCCGCCGGACTAAGTGGGAACTGGAGCATTTTGATGACCAATATTGGTGCGTTTAATTGGCATTTTGGGAAATAATTAGAGATATAGAATTGAAATTAATTAAAATTCAGCTTAGATAATTCGAATAACGTTTTTCCTTTGAAAGTAGCTGACGGTGAATTGTAATATCATAGAGAGTTGTTATTTGTAACTGAAAGTGATAAGAATCGCTGCTGTTGGAGTAAGATTTTGGAAGAATAGTTACCAATCATATAATAAAATGATAGAGCCCAATTTATAAATATTGGTAGGGAACCTTTTGCATTAGTGGCGCACTTATTGATTCAAAGATGACCGAATGAAAACTGCTTATTCTTGCTCGCAAACCAAATTGAATCAATAATTCGGTGTTTGCTCCCATAAAATAATTCGTATAAAATTCTCTATTTATTCTTAGAGCCTTTATATAATATGAATTTTACTATTTTAAATTCCGGAGCGACTTACCTTCGTTAGCCGAGGTATCACTATATTTATGGAGTTCTCGTTTTGTATAATAATCTTCATAACTCTTGTCTTTGTAGAGTCGAAGCGAGAGAAGTACGATTTTCGGTACCACGTACTCAAACAAAAGATCTTATTGTATGATGCTCTCACAAACATGGCTCTTTCTTTTATTTCATTATTCTTCCGTCTATTACAAAGACGCTCCCCTTTTATAACCCTTTCTCAAGCTCATTTTTTCACCTCTTTTCTGAATCTTCAGTCTGGAACGAGTCTTCTTTCTTCGCAACTCTTCCGTCACCGTGGACGACTATGAGCTCCTTATTATGAGTCGCAATGTTATCTTCTCGTTGGAGAATCCTCTCATTCTCTTATGTCTCTAAAGAGTTTGCTCTTTTTACGGTTGCGAGGGAGGAATTTTGTCTTTCTCGGTCGTTTGTCATTTCCCCGGCTCTCACTGGAAATATTGCGATTTTGTCTTTTTCTCGAGACCAACGAAGTTTAAGTGAACTCTCGATACACTTAGTCTTTAGATAGAGCATGAATTTAAAATGTCGTTGAATACCCTCCGCTTCACTTTAACCTTTGAATGAATTCCCTATGGTGCTGCAATTTCTTTAACTTTCCTACGGATTTGACTAGTTTTTCAAGTCCTTTAACACTAGAGTATATTATTTAAGGATTTACTATAATATTTTTTGTTTCATTTTCATTAGATCATGATGAGGTTATCTGTTTTACAAGTTTTACCTCCACGTAAGTATGATGATAAATTATGTATTAGTGATTCTGTTGATTTTCCCTTACAGCTCACTAAATTGACCACTCAGGTTGAACTCGGGAGTGTCTTCGTATTGACTTTCCGTAACATATAACGGATCAATTCGAAAAAAAGAATTTCATTCGAATACACTCCGTAATCGAGACTTAAGGCACTCATAGTACGAGTTGACTATTTCTTTATTTTTCCTTGATATTGTAGAAGATGAATTCTTTCATTGTCTTTGGTTAAAATACTCGCTTCCTAGTTGCTTTTACCTGTTTCAGAATGTTTCATCTCTGATTCCCGTATGCCTTGTTCATACGCCTTTGTCATTTTTCAAATTTCTCTTTTGTATGCTTGGAATATGTAAGTTTTTTCCCTTCTCTCATAGTAATGTAAGATTACATCAGTCTCCCTCTATTCATCTCTGAAATCTGCTTTACACTCTCCTGTGCATCCGCTGTGTACTCTATGTCTAGAAATCAATGGGAAAATCTCCGTTGCAGATCAACCTGACACGTTACGGCGTTACGTTAATTTTCGTTACGTTACGCCGTATTACTTAACGTCACGCTCCCAACTTCCCACGCAATTTGACGGTTCGTCGCAAAGCGCTGACTTAAGCTGCATCGCATCACGCCGAGTTACTTTTTGTTCCGTCGCGCCTTGTCTCATTGCGTCACGGCCACTCCTCTCGAAGATGTCGGCTCCATATATTAGCTCCCAATAGAGTAGAGAAGCCAATCAACTTGGCCCATCCACTCAGCGAGGCTGCCTAGAGATATTAGAGCGACAACACCACGATCCAGCCGATGCACCATGGTGCACAAAAGATGCATTGATGCACCCAAAGATCTGAGACCGCGACCCACTCCATCTCTAATGCATCTCACTTCACCCAGTTCAATTGGGGAGGGGTGAATAACTAGCGGACTTGAGTCGCGCCCTCTGTTCCCGCGACCACTCTCACGCCCCCTTATTCGATCGCCTTTTGTTTTCGTCTGTCTCGAGCGCTTCTTTTTCATTTCCTCTCTCTCTAAGTGGATTTTGGCAGGATTTGTTTACAGAATCGGACTCTCTGAGCGTGAGACTGGTTTTCTACGGGAGTCGAGCCGGGTACACTGGCGCCGTACTATTGGTGGGAATCCTTTACGTGCTGTCTTGATTTTTTGAAGCTATAAGGTTGCCCCATGCTTTGGATTAATTAATTCGTTACCCTCAGGTCACCTAAGTTGGTTAAACGACGAAGTCTCAAGAACAATCCTCTTAGCAAAGTCTTCCTTTCGTTATCGTAGAAATATGCGTTTTGTGGTATCAACAACTGTGAACATGAAACATGCTTCAAATAACCTTTCTATTTATCAAATCCTATTGCCAAATATACCACATACAGAAAATCACGGTTACACAAGAAGTGAAAAATTGTGACTTGGCTGGACTGGAACCCAGGTCTCCCACTTTCCGGGCAGGTATATTATACAGAAACTCTTTGACCTAAAGCGACATTGTAACATTTTCTCCGCAGAGTATTTACAGAATATTGTCTAACAGTCGAATCCCATTTCAGTAATCTAGCCGGAGATCCAATGCAAATACTATAAAATGTAATAAATGATTAATAATCGGTGAGTTGAATGGAAGAGAATGTAATCTTTTTCTATCAATCTAGCCGCCTCTATTATAGGAATCAGAATTTAAATAGAATTGATCAATACTTAATCAAACAAACATACCGCAAAGAACCAATAGATGTTCTCATGAGGATGAATAGATTTCAACCTTTTTTACTATCAGAGAGGCTTCCCATACGCCTGTGCATTGGGAAAAGTATCATTCCCACGTCGTTAGAGCGATCCGTGCGAAAAATGAGCGATCAGCAACTTAGTCTGTATTTGGTTAATTTGTTGCAAACGGAACACTTGCCCTGGTCGTTATGGCTACGCCGAGATAGCGTCTGTGTTTGGGCGGAACATGAATGCTCCCGCCCTCGGGATATCCCAAGTGTAAACAAATGAGGTCGCAGAGACGCATTTCGTTTTGTTCTTCCGCTGCATCCGTGGGAGAAATCCGTCTGGCGAAGGATGCGTCTTTCGCGTCTCTGCGTTTTCCTGCTGTCCGGATATGAGCTCGGACGTGCTTGTCTTGTGGAGCTATTACTATAGTGTTGATGGCACGCTTTTCTCTGCCCCGTTATGAAGAGATTATCTCATTGCAGTGTTTCGTGAATTGAACTGGTCGATATGGTTTGACATTCTAGAACTGAAATAAGGGAGGAAAGCCGAGTGCGTGGAGGGAAAATTTTCAAGTTATACTAGATGTGTGGTGTTAAAAAATGTACGCTACGTTAAGAAGCGTCTTCCATCGGTAATGAAAATGAAAAGTCTTCGTTGCATATTACAGTCTTCCTCGAAGTAGCCTTTTCCTTATACATTCCTGATTAAATACAAAGCGTGTCCAATTTAAGTAAATGAATGCATCTAAGTATATTCGTAGTATTTTTATTTAATCAAATGTAATTGGGTAATTTTTAACCTTTTTGTGATTGATATATTATTATTACATGCTAATAAAATAATCGTAAAATATTTTATCAATATGAATAAATTTGGGTTTCAATTATATTTGGACTCTGTTCATATAACAAATGTAATTGATATTGTGAGTATAGGTGATGGCTTAATGATTATGATACAGATATGATGTTTGGTTCTAGAGATAATTTTTTACGCCATGTGCTCATCCATTGCGAATTTTTCGACCTTCCAGCATCCAACTCGGTCTAACCTTCCTAAGAGGCACACGTGGAATTCAAAAGGAATTCCATTTCATGTAAATAGTTTCTGAATGCTAAAATAAGTGGAGTAAATATAGATAGCAATAATACTCAAAATAGAATGTAAAGAAGAGTAACCGATACAGCGCCAATACATTGCGCGAACGCACCATCGTCAAACGTCTACCGTTGCTCAGTAATCGCTAACAACACTCACAAGGACGATAAACTGATCAGAATAAATCTTCGTGGTTAATCCCCGGTATGGCCTCCAGCAAGAGAATGCTGGACACCAACTCCTTCGGATAAATCTTCCGTGGAACATTGTTGCGGATAGATTCATCAGATAGGGTTCTAACTAACTCGGTACCATCCCCGCTACAAGCATCGGACTAAAACGGCGCTATTTCAGAGAGAAAGTGAACGTAGAGCTTTGAGTAAATGGGGAGGAGATAAGACGAGGACAAGGTGTGACGGAGGCAGTGGAAGGGATCCATTCATTCAACAACCAAGGTTTATTTATAACGGAGTCGCTTTCCCTGGACGCCGCCCCACTAGTAAGCCTATGACTCCCTAGGTTATAAGAGGGTCGGTCATTCCTCTCGCTGTGACCGCCGACTTCTTTTTGCGTCCGTAGGTCTTCATTTGCGGTGCAGTACCAATTAAGAGAGTGCAATGAACCGAGCACCTGCCCAAATTGCCTTGCACTCTCTGGGGGCGATGCGTTGCGCTTCAAGGGCGAACTTGTTGTCGATCGGTTTAATTCTCTCCATGGGTGACTTTATCTATTGTGAAAGGGAGATACTGACTATGGCGCATACACATTTAAGTAATTTCCTAGAAAATAGCGTTAGCATATATCTGAGAGTGCTTTTACACTAGCGTCCCTCTCTTACTACTCTTTTAACTTCTCTAATTCTATATGATCATCAATAAACTTCTGTTTCCGCGATGATTTCCATCTATCACATTAATAATATGTAAATTAAGTCCTTGTATTGCAGAATCCTTGTATCACGGAATATACAGTCCTTGTATCACAGAATAATAGCAAAGCTGATGACAGAACCTATTTCATTGCCTGGTATCTTACATATTACTAATTTCTTTCGTATGATGGTGAAATATAAAATGGCAGCATATTTAAATGCGACTAGTTAGAAACATTTCAACACGTATTTCCCTGTATCTTCTTCATTCGATAAGGATTGCTACCAAGTAACTGATAAGGGTGATATATGCAGGAGAAAGTGTGCACCCAGGAAAAATCCCTAGGAAGAATAAACTTGAAAAATGTCCGACGGGGCCAATCTATTCTTCCTTAGAATTGCTATCATCGTAAAAGTGGATCAATTCTTATTTACTCTGTTACGTATTTTGTTGTTACACTTACTTACCATCTGTTCTCATCTTACAATTGTGAGTTTACATTTGTGATTCCACCGCACTTGAAGCTCAAGAAAATAACAGAATATAAGTATTTTTCTGGTTTGGAAATCGCGTAATTACAAAGAAATATAGGTCCCAACAAAATAAAGGTCCCACCCTTTCTGTTTAGGGAAAAAAGCGAAAAGACATCGGAAACAAAAGAATCCGAATAAGAGCGGAATAATAAAAAAGCCACTCGGGATGAAGTAGCAAAAAAAAAACACTCGCAAGAGAATCCAGGTGTCTCCACCACGACAAAACACGACCATTAAAAAAAGAAAGAGCTCCCAAATAAAAACAAAGAGGCACCGAAAAGTAAAAAAGCAGCTTTTATCGGCGAACGTCGCGAACAATTTGAGCGGAAAGAATGAAATGGGGATGGCTATAAGAGGGGGCGCTTTTATAGTGATCCGATGTAAAAAAAACCCTCCCCAAGCAAGGGTGCTTAGGCGAAAAGGGCGCGAGGATAAAAGAGGAAGCGCCGCGGAGTTGTCTCGGGCGACTCTTTTTTAAAAAGTGGAGGAATAATTCATTCCATGCGGTTTGGAAGGGGGAGTGTATGAGGGATGAGGTTGGGTGGCGAATGGAATGTGACGTGCTTGTGTGTGGGAAAAGATGTAGAAATATGAAGGGGCTGGAAATAGAAGTGGGCAAGGGGAGGGCGGAGGGGAAGGAGAAAAAGAAAATAGGGGAGAATCGGTGGAGAAAGGAGATGAAAGAGGAATTGTTGAGGGCGGAGGGGAGGGAGATGATGGTGATAGGAAGGAGAAATGGATGATGAGGAGCACAAAGAAGAATGACATAAGAGAGGAAGAGGACGATAAATTGGGAAAGTTCAAAGGAGAATGATGGATTCGGGAGTGCCACGCCCCCTTTTTTCAAGAAAAAGAACCTTCACCAGTTTTGACTTCAAGGGAGTCTTGATCTCGAAAAAACTGTCTTATCGCGTATTCCGGAACAGAGATTAATGCAGAATGCAAATAAAAGGACGGATTCAAATTGTGGATTGGTTGAGAGGCAGATAAAGGCTCTAAGTAAAGGGCGACTGCTGCTCCTCTTTGTGTGGAATTGTTAAAGGAAATCATTATTCATCTGCTACCATGGGATTTCCGTCATGGACAAATACGCCGGGAAATTGTTTCATAAGTGCTAAGTTACTTGCTTCCATGCATCCATCTTTTATCACTCGGTTGCAATTTTTATTGATCAAGAGATGCACAATTTTAGTTGAGAATGTCCAACTTAATTATTAGTCATAGAATTAATCATCTTGGAACCAATAATATTATTACGCAGAATTATTTTATTCGAATTAATTATCTTAAAAGCTGTATTCCGCCATGAAAGACGGAAAGGATGGCGATTTATTGCTTAATGTTTCAGATTATTTAGCATTTAAATTCAGATCAGATTTTTTCCACCCGATATTTATAGAATTCTGATAACATTTTCGCAATTTAGCCCAGTTGTGAAGAAATATTACGATTTTATAAAATTATTGACTTCAAAATGCGCCGTTTTTTCAATTGCTGAAATAATCGAAATAACAGTTACCTCGGTTATTGAGAAAACAGAGAAATGTTGCTGAAACAAAGGGAAATTTAGAAAGACTTGGAAAGAGAGGGAGAAAAACATAAGAGTCTGAGAGGAAGATGTAAAGAATAGAAAAGTTAATGGAAGGAGAAAAGTAGGAGGGGAGGATGTAAAGGAATGAGTAAAGGGAGAAATAAAATGGGAGATCCTTTATCTGGCGAAATATAGAGCGCCTCTCTAAAGACAGGAAGAGTGTTTTTCTGTTGAGAGCTAAGGAAAAGAGGAAAGTTATGCCTGGTGTCATCGCTCGAAAAACATGCCCATCAGACACATGCAAGAAAAGGGAGAATTACATGCATACGTAATCGAAGTTACTTAAATAATACTGTTCGATCATCGGATCAGGGATAACTCTCAAAGAATTCTTAAATACGCAAGCAATCAAGTACACAATAGTTTTTTCTGTAATTATTATAGTAATTAATCAGAAAATTAGGTACTTCCCTAGTGTACTACCCTACTACCCACTATCTGTGCAGGTCCGCTTATCTTTTGCTCCTTTTATTGTTCAATTGCACACATACATTGGTGAGCATAATGCTAATTAAGTATATTATTTATTTAGGTATTTCGAAGAAGGTAGACGGCCCAATTACAATTTTTGGGAAAAATTTATTGTGGTTGCTTTATAATCTTCATTCTACTTGGAATCAATCGCAGCCTCTTTATGCTATGAATTATTGCTGTCGTTACAACACTAAATCTAAGGTACGAGATATCAAATTAAAGTATTACTTTCACTCGATTTTTCATAAACTCGAACTTGTAGTTACTTGCTAACTTTTAGTGCTCTCTGAATGTCGGAGAGATACATCTTCAGAATGGAGTACAGTTTTCTTGGTAAACTGAGTTCGTCGAGGGAGCTGTTACGATAAACGAGATTGATGGGATTAGTGAAAAGTTTCATATTCACAAAGAGTGAAATTTATTTTCTTTTAAGATGGACTTTGGACTTTGAAAGCCGTCTAATCCTTACGAAAATAATAGAATATTTCCATCGTTTATTTTTAGCTCCTTCAGAGAATCGTTCTACGAATCTATGAGGAAGAGCCTAAGTATAGATCACAGAATCCACTCACATAGTTTGCTTTTATTCGCATGTTTATCGTTTTAATTGTGGAGAAGTTTTTTGGGAGATTCTTCTCCTCTCGCTTTCTTACGCAAACTCTCGACGCAGAGGCGTATTTGTTTTGCTTTTCGATGGCCACTACATTCTCGAGCCTCGATCGAACAAACACTTATAGGCGAGTGGCGATGAAAAGAATTAACGGGATCCGATAGAGATCCCGGGAATGGACGGCCTAAAAGCCGAGAGCTTTTGCTAGATCCGCCGGTGGGACGTTTTGCTCTGATTTTCAAGTTTGCGTTATTCGCACCGACTCCTTGCCAAGTTGGGAGTTAAATCTAGCTAATTTCTTTCTGCTTCTTTGGCAGTTTGATTAGCTGGTGCCTTAAGACATTATCACGGAGAATGATGCGATAATTTCATTGTTCGCATGGCATTACGCGCAATAGTTAGATGTGATGTTACCAGGACAATGCAAGCTAACTTAGCAACGCTTGGGTGGCAAAATTTTGAAGGCGAAAATTTTCATTCGCAAGACAATATCCTGTTGCATCAAATAGAATCGATAATTATTTAAAATTAAGTTAAAAGTTAAAGAATTATAGTTATAAGTTTTGAAGATAACAGTCTAAAACGAAGCAAATTAAGATTCTTTCATCTTGGAATCCTCGCAAACATTTGGTAAAGATCCCAAAGTATAGTCATGTATCTGAACGAGGATTTTCCCTTGCTTTCCATACACTATTGTTTCACAAAAATGTTATTATTTTGATTATTATATCAAATGATACTGTTATATCTCTTTTTTCAATGGTTGCAATTAAATTACGGACGCAAAGACTTCTCGCTGGGGGCGAAAAAACAACTTGCGCAGTTAATGATTGTCACAAGTGTTAATACATCATGGTTACCGGTTACATATACAGCTACTTACTAGCCCAATTGCAACCCTTACAAAGAAAGCGAAGAAAATCACCTCTATTTCATAATTTCCTCTTTCTCTTTTCGGAAAAGGGTAAATAAAAATATAAGAGATGTTTCTCCATCCCGTACCAAAAACATAATTCAAAGTGTTTGTAAGCCATCACTTAGCGAAGAATCGAAATGAAATATTTTGCTCCCGATTTTTAAGTTGAAACCTTCGAACATTTTCCTCGCCGTTTCTCGTTCCTTTAGCTCAAAATCATTCCGTGTTTCTGTTAAGTACTTTCGAGCAGTGACTTTGAGTTCACTATTAGCTCTTCGGGAAAGAAGCATAATTCACCAATCTCCGAAAGTATTCATGAGGAATGACCATCATTAATGTTCATTCTTTCTTCCGACCATATAATTTGCCCAGTTTTCCTTTCGGATCGATTAATTCCTTGTTAAGACATGGCTGTCCCATACATCCCCTGGCGCCCGGAAGAGTGAGTTTATAGGGTGTGAGGGAGGGAGAAAGGGTCGAACCCCTGTTTCGTGAGTCGAGAGGAGATTTATACCGAGGTTAAACTTAACCTCGTGAGTTTCCGATGACAGATGTATTAATATCCGCTTCAGGGAGTTATAAGGGATACAGCGGCGGAGGAAAAAATACACAATAATTAGACATCGCCGTGATGAAGAATGTCGTGGCAGGATTTAATGCGCGATGACGCATTTATGGTGGATTATCTTTTCAAATGGGGGCGCCTATTTCTGATCACGTGACCTTTCATTTCTTTTCCGCTGTGAAAAAATTCTCTTCGCCCCGTCTATTCTCGGAGGCAAGTGTAAATGGGATCCGGTTAATCAAGAAGGGGTTTTTCCGAAGAGAATTATCTGGTTAGAAGCGCTTATTGATCTTGTCTGGAAGTCAAACGGAATTACGCACCACCCGATGCACACGAGTGTTGCTTATGATGTATTGTACACAGTTAAGAGGGATAGAGATTTTCATTTAATCTGTTAAGAGATTCTGCATCCGATGGGCAATGAACCGAGGTTTTCCATCGGATCTGCTCGTGGAAAAATGATCTTAAGAATGAAATGTATTTAAGGTGGTCCCTTGCAAAATTAATGAAAAATGGGAAAAGAAGCCTAGATTCTTCCTGATGAAATCAATCTTTTAGTTTGAAAAATAATCTTAACCCTCTATTTGCTGAGAATACTTTCATTACAACACTGTATTTATTTATAGTATTGACATGATAAGGAAAGAGAAGAATCATTAAAATGATAAGGACTGAGATAATTTGGTGCATATATGTGGTCAGACTTGGAGAAAATGTACACATTCCGAAGCCAAATTTAACTTATTTCTAAGGATATTTTGTCTACATGAGCACAAAGATTTTCCATTCATTTCTTTCAAAGTTAAAAGATTTGAAATGTTGAGAAACTTTTTACAGCTCGTCACAGTCATTGATATAGGGCACTGGTATTTTTTGAGTTTACAAATGGTATTATCGGTAATATCTAATTCATATAATCTTCCTAAATTATTTTTCCTCTTTCATTATTTGATTTAAGTTTCTTAAATACGCGTTGTGTTAATTGACAGTGAATACATTTTCGTTGAAGTTTACCTCAGAGTTGCTTTTCCTGAGAGACTACCAAAAGCTTTCTCGTGTACCTGGTTCATATATTTGCGAGTTTATGAAAACGTAAATTTACGTACTTATTCACATACTTAAAGATGGCCAATGTAGCCATGATCCCTTCAAATCAGGCTGGAATAAGTACTTCCACGTCCCCTCATCAATTCTGAATCGGAAGGCTTCCTTTTTTCTTCCCATTCAGTTACTTGGTTTTGTGTGGGAGTATTTTTCTTTTTAATGTCCCACTGGGAATAGACGATCTGACTCACTTAGAAATCGACCCATTTTTGTCAGAAATTCTCCTTTGAGAAATCGATATAGCCAGTCATATTCCAATATTCCCCTTCAATGCTCTTCTGTTGATTCCGCTTTATTGCCTTTTTCCTGTGAAGGGGCAGACGAATTATCTTCCGACTGTATGCTCCTCCATCACTGGCCCATCCTTTACTGTCGCGCCAATAATGTCTTTTTTCATTCTCTTCTACTTTCTGTTACATCACTCATGTTTTATTCGCCACTTCCTATCGATTCCTATGGATATCGATGTCCGTTTCCGACTCGAGATAAATTTCCTCCCGCGGACGCATCGTTTCACGTGAATGCGAACATCGCTTGTTGGAGGTTTTTTTTTTCTTCAAGAATAGCGCGGTTAGGGTTTGGAACGAAATAAATTTCTCCGCTCTTTCTAAGGAACATGGTTGGATTTTCCTTACCTCGATTAATGTTGGCGGAGAAACGTAGATGCATTCCAAGTCATTTATGTATAACGCTATCGAAAAATTATCGATTTTACAAAACGTTGAACTCGATAGTTAGATTGAATATAATCTGCGATCGATATTTATTAATAAGTTTTCGTATAATGCGAATTTATAGATGTTGAAGTATAGTAAAAAGTTGTCGATGATTTCGGTGACATGCCTTTTTAATATACGTGTATCAATGCTTGAACATTTAATTTTATAAGTTTTGCATTTAGACCTGACTGAGTTATATGAATACCAAATTACTTAGAAGAACTCAGAGGATTTTTAACAGAATGACGGGCGTATTGAGATGAGATTCTTTGGGAAGTTAAGGAATTTCATGCTAAAACTTTCCGATTTTTCTTGACATCTCTCAACCTAATGAGAAAGTCAATTCGTTATCTCTAGACAGTCCATTAATTATTCATTGTCATATAGACGAATAACTTCGGTTCCTGATAAATTTAATCATTCATGTATTAAGCGATTTTTGTAAAGAATATGAACGTGTTTATCACCTACAACTGACCTGACTATCATTGTATAAATTTACAAGCTATGAATTTTTAATTTCAAGATCACATCAAACTGTTTTGACAGTTGAGAAAACTTTTAGGAACAATATTTTTATCAATACAATATCAAGATTCATTGCAGCTCAATTTCAACTTTTAAATTATTTATCTTATGAGAATCTCTAGTAGGAATCTTGGGCAGTAAAGTCTTTAATCAATCAACGGTTCCAAATAGTAATGAATACGAAAAAATTAAAGTTTGGATCGCGTGGTTTCGGCAAGTCATCGGAACCCTCTCCGACCTTGCTCGACTGGTCCGCTATAAAAATAAACGTCTAAATTTAGGACGTCTTAGATGGCTACAAGAAGAGTCGAAAGATGGCAGTGACATTTCCTTCCACTTTATCGGAAAGAATTGGCAAATGACACCAAGTTATTTTGTGGGCTGTTTTTTATATGCTCTCCGCTGACTGGGACAAATGCTCCTGCAGGAAGCGCCATCTCGCTCAGCTTCCGCCCGCTCAAGAATGGACCAAATGGAGCTTCACTATGCGGTCACGTCTCGCCGATCCCTAAGAATATATGTTTATTTTTGCAATCATTTACTTCCAATGCCACCCGAAATGCAGAAAAAACACCCGTCCAACCCAAAGTCCATCCCATTTTCTCAGCGAAACACGTTTCCAATCTTTTCTTTTCTTCCCACATCTTAATCCGGACGCTCCTCAGTTCGGAAGTCTTACATTTCCATGGCGATTTTACTAGAATTCGTTTTTCGTAGTGAGATTGCTGACTGATATTACATTCCCGCTTTCTAAATGAAATCGAGTGATTTTTTATAGTTTATCGCTGCAATGGTACTTCTTATAATATTTAATATCAGATTATTCATATTTATTTTCCATTTTATTATTATCGTTACAAAAATACGTCAGTCATCGGTTATCTTTCATTCGTTCTTACTTTTATCCTTTCTATCGTAGATAGAATGTAATCATCGATATTAATCTTCTATATAATTAGGAATCATCTATGTAGATGATCTTATTCTCTTGATTTAACCTTTAATGTTCGCGAAAGCTAATGAAATCATCTCGTAAAATTTCAGAAAGGTAGCTTATATTACGTTTTCGTACTCCTTGTTTTCGCTGTTTGTTGTACTTCTTCGATTTCTATAACCATTCTTTACGCACCCAATTATCACTTTGTTTTCCATTCTATATTCGAATTGCATGGGGGTAAGGAAAGAAATAAAATTAGCACATTTTTATGCGCGCCAGGAAACACACAATGGATAAAACTGGAAGTGAAAAATTCTATCGATACTAGAAATCAAACCCGATTTTCCTAATTTCAAGGCGAGCAATCTTAAGCACTAATAAGAGTCTCGGTTTTGGCAGCCTTTTATACGTACGTTTATCCTACTTAAACTTCTGTATGCATTTTGAATAGTCTTTATTGAATGATACCTTGTCTCCTTTATCAATTTATGTGACTTTTTCCTTTGATTCATACTCATTTCTTCGGTGAAATTTTCTCTATCCTTTACAGAGTTAACCTCCAGTGATTACGGTTATTCTTTACGATTAATCGTTAATCCTTGAAAGTACTTCATTCCCTTCTTTCGCTCGATTACCATTCATTCCTTCCCTTTCTCTTCCCCTTCTCAAACCTCTCATTCTTCCTTACCATTAGCTCATCCTTTATTCTTACTTCTCTTTCTCTCTCTTGAAGAGTTTCCTTCCTTTCTCCTTTTATTTCACATTTCTCCTCCCCCTTTCTTCCTAAACCCCTTCTCTTCTCCTTTTGCCGAAGTCCATCCGTCATAATCGCATACTTCCATTCCCCTATTTCTTCCGATCCTCCCATGAGTTTATGGACCATCGCCCTCTCGCTTTGCCGACTTTTTATTTCTTTTCCGGGGTATGAAATTAAGGGGACCTTCCCCGTTCGAAAATATACTCACCCTCACCTTGCTGCTGCTTTTCTTCCTGTGTCGGACGTTGCCATTTCGTCCTTCTAGATCAACGATGATGAGCCTACGGTATCAGAAGTGGCATTCGAGAGCAATTTTCTGGTCAGTGGAACTATGGACTATAATTATTACAAATACTCCAAGAAATATACTTAAATTAAACAGGAAATAAATGTGATTTTTGCTCATAAATTTTCTCAACAAAACGACACATCGATTTCCAACAGTCTATACAACATTGCTTTATTATAAATATTAATGATACTCTACGCAAGTAATCGAGTAAACCGTAATCCTATGTTCAGTTTTTAATGATGAATAATACTTCCTGGCTCCACGAAGTGACGGATGTGGTAGTCGATTATACTTCGACCGTTAGAATGACGGGTAATACAATATGATAAATATGATAGTATAACAAGTTCATTTGCTCAAATTCTCCAACATTGTTAAAGTTAAATAATTCTTTATCCCTGTAATTGAATTGAAATCATGTGTTTCTTAATGAATGTAATTCATAAAAATGCAAACGAAAAGGTAATGACTTATAAAATTAACCGTAAAAACCTGGTTAAACACGTTTTGGAATACATATGCATAATACTGAGACTTTTTTAAGGCATTGATAGTGGTGAGGGAAAAAACGCTCGTTCGGATACATTGGAGTCACTTGGTCAAAGGGTTAAATTGAAGTCCTGGGTTCGAACCCTGGTCAGATTGAATTTCCGTTTATCCTTGGGTTTCCTTGCGCACGCATAATCGTGCCAAGTTATATCCTTAACATTATTCATGCAAAATTTCTGATTGATTTATTTCGTTACTTTAAGTTCTAATACAATAATCCACAATTACCTTCTTTTCTTATACTGATGAAAGCATTTCCTCTCTTTGCAGGTGAGCTCCACGACACATAGATGAGCATATCTTCTGTCATTCTGAGGCCACGGGGAAGAAGCACGAATCTCCCGATAGTGTCGTGAGTAGAAAAAGCATTTCCTTCAGATTCTTTCGGATAATCCGCCCATTTCTCGCCGTTGGTGTGGCGCCCCTGCCACGCCCACTTCGCTGTTGATAGGATTACTGTCATCCTTCCATGGAACGCTGCTCAAAATCTCAAAAATAGCTTTAAAAAACTGCCTAAAACACCCCTCTCTTCCCTCTCTTAATTTATGACTTCGACTTTTTCTCGTTTTTCCTCACGTCCCTACGCCCATCCCAACTCATTGTCTCCAATTTAAATTTATTCGGTTTGAAGGTGATGATACCTAAAGAACACATTATTCTGATGTAAAATTATAATAAAAGTTTACAATAAGGGAAGATGAGACGAAAATGAGTCCTCTAATATATATTTTATTCCTCCATCATATCGCGCGGAATTAATCTATGCGTGAATAGATATAGGATAGAGGAGAAGATCTGCATGTAAAATGATTTAACTGGTTTGTTGAGACATGCAAAATAAATATTAACTTAAAGTCTGTGGCATATCTGCTATTAATATATGGGATGCTCTACCAATCTATAGAAAATGAACAGTAGTATGAGTTACGTGGTTTTTACGATTAACGTTTATGCGTCCTATCGGGCTTAGTTATTATTGAATGAAAAAATGGAAAAAGATAGTAATTTTTAATTTTCCAGGTCTTTCAACAGTCTTCCCTCTTTTCTCTTTTTTTGCTTGATTTTCGCAAGATCATACAATAGGAAATTTAGTGAAATATTGCAATTATTCACAATACGTGAAATAACACTTAATTATGACGCAATCATTCCCGCTAAATCCTTATCACTAACAGCATTAACAATTAATTCATATACTTATAATGTTCTTTGGAGACAAATTATAGTTTTAGTGATTGGAAAAAGACGAGCTATTCAGGTAGTGATGAATGACGAAAGAATAGCATCGATTGCACTTTGATCCAAATATCCGGAGTAGAAATAGAGTATTGCCTTTATTCCAATCTGGCCTTTAAATTTCGAAAATACCCCAAGGATTAATATGTCTCCAGATGAGTCCATCAGCATCCGGCAAAGGAGCGAATGCCCGGAAACGTATTCGAGGCATGTTTTCTTTTCATGGAAAGCGGCCTTTTTATCGCATCGCAATACGTTTCTCCGTCTTTATTCTCGAAAACAGATGTTTACGGAGACGCATGAAGACGCTGTGGTCATAATCGGTGGGGAAAGGTGAATGGATTGAGAGGGGTCAAGCGGTGGGCACAAAGGGAGTGAGGTCAAGAGAGTGGTCCGGAAGTGAGAATAGCCAATGGGGAAGTAAAGTCTTGCCGTGTGGAACTGGTCCATAATGCAACGGAAAGGGACATCCGTGAAGGGAAGGGGGGTTTCACGCAAGAATGGACTTGGAGAAACGTTGCGGTCGAGTGTAGGAGGGGGACGCTTATTCCTAGAGCGAAAATAACTAGTTCAGGGAAAAGACTAATGAGTCCGATTATGTATTTTAAGTTCCGATAATTGGGTTGCCCCGCGATCAAGTGTTGCGTTAATTTGCTGCAGATTTAAGCAATCTCCTAAAGTAATATGTGAAAAAATCATTAATGAAATTTCAAAGATGCATTCAATCACTACCAAAATGAAAAAAATTATCTATAACATGCTTCATTCAAACGTTATGGCACTTCAAAGGATTCGTGTTGGTCGATTTTTGCAAAAAGTTTGAAATTTCGACAAAAGTTTGAAAACTTTCGAGAATGAGAAATACTACGTCAAAATTAAAGTTTTTGGTTAAGGTTAAGTTATCCATAGAAAAATGAATAGTAAATATTTTGAAAGGAAAACATAAGATCTAAAAAACCAACAGCGCAGAGTAGAAGAGAAGTTAAAAAACTGTACTTATACTAACTCAAGAGGGTCTTTAATCCTAAGAACAAATTGTGAGTGAAATATAGAAGTTGACATCAATAATTCAAACTTGAATTCAAACTAATGAATGGATTTCGTACCCATAAACAAGGAGATTCCTTTCTGTAGAAATAGTTGATGCCATGTAATACTCAGATCCCCATAAGCTATAACACCAATATTGAGACAAAATTAGTTTTTTCGTAAAATATTGAATTGAAGATGAAATCCAGTCTTAAGAAAAGGATTCCATGGGATATAAAATATTTTATGGTCCTTCGATTGAGATAGAAAGATTTGGGAATCTGAACCATAAATGCTAGCGCTGATTATCATCTTTATTCTTATATACGTTCCAAAATAAGAGATGAAATAAATATTGTCGATGAGGATAAGTAGACCTCAGGGATGAAAATTAGTTGAAGGTTTAAACACGGATGAGTTGATGGCAGCACAATAAAGGAGCGAAGGGGCTTGGGGAAGAAGGTTTTGGGGCAAGATTTGGCAGAAAAAGGGCTCCTCAGTGACCATTGGTTCGAAAGGTCGAAAGGGTCTTTTCACGGGACAGTCGCTCTTTTAAGGTCGAATTATTTCCTTCAAAAGAATAAGCACAGGGAGAAGATATTTATTCGAGTGTTATGGCTCTCGAACAATAACTTACATCCAATTCATGGTGTAAGCGAATCTTGATATTCTATAATTGTCCCTCGATAGAAAAAAATCAGAATAGGCTGAACTTCTGTAAGAGAAATCTAAATATCTGAATAAAACGATATACAACACTGGGTCTCTAGAATAAATTGCTGACAGTTAATTTATGAAGAACCTATTATTATTTTTGAAATAAATTTTGAAATCAATTCTTTTTAACTTCAAAATGAAAATCTTTGTAAGTTTACTCTTATGTAGAATCGCATGCATGGACCAATGTCTCAAACAATTTCTTTATACTATAGACAGGATACTAACAAAATCGTTAAACAATATTTTCAGAAAACTTTTGCCATAGAATAATATGTAGAGATATTTACCATATACGGAGACGATCTTATCAGTTTAATAGAAAACGTATTATGTCCCTATATTTTCTCTTTATATACCACGAAGATGTGAGGTGCAATGTTAATATTTGATCTGCGAAATTCAACAGCTTAGTAATTGCTTCAATGTTTCTCTTTGAATCCCATACTTATAAGTGCAATATTTGTAGAGGACCGTTCAGTGGCTGTTTTCTTCAAATTAATTCCAAAAGAACTGGATTTTATCGTAAAAGTTTACGTGAATTCTTCTTTTTTCCGACTTTCTAAAAGTCTACATTCATTCAGCTGCATTGACCGGAGCTAAAAATCGGCAGTCAGGTCAATTCTACATCCCACATTGAAGATGAGATACTGTTATAGAAACACTAGGAGTAAATATATATCTTAAAAACCGAAGGCTAAGAGATTGAAAAAAAAGGCGACCCAAGCGAAGGCATTATCCATAAGCGAGACGGGGTGATCATCCCTTGAAAAATAAATGAAGCGCGCCCCCCTCTCGAATCAGATCTCGACCGAAACACGAAAAACCCAAAAAAATACAGCACTCGCCCTCGTGGGATCATACATCAGACAAAGTCGATTCCCTCCTCATCCTCTAGGAAACCACATTCCCCTTTTATTTTTTCATGAAGGGGACTTCTGAATGCGGAGGGTCCACGAGAATGGTAATGGCGATATATACCCCGCAATGCACTCGCACGGAAAGAAGAATCGACGTCCGCATTGGGAATTAATGGCTGCATTTTTATATGTGACTTTGTGACCTGCATGAGCTCATAACGTATTCAAACTTGCGCGTATATATTCGTATGTCGAAGTACTATTCGAAGGTTTATTAATGCGGTATGAGGATCGGTGCGTGTATTAAGAGTATCGTTTTTTACCAAGATTATCAATGAAGTTCTTAGGAATATTGGCCGTTATCGAAATCTAAGGAGAAAAATAAAAACTTGTAAGATGCAATCCTTTTATGTATATTGTATTTCGGCGAGTATCCACAGTTACAGGTCATAATTTACGATGGATTAGAGTCAAAAGCTCAATTTAACTGAATACATCATTCCCTCTCGTACATAATTTCACTGGATAAATTGCTAATTAGTAGTTATCCAAGGAAGGTTTCGTAAATTTTCCCATGACAGCTATACGCTAGAGCTATGGTTCTTAACCGTTTCAGCTGCTGAAACCCCATGTATTCTCAAAATTCTTGAGCCTCCCTCACAAAAAAATAATAATTTATCAACTACAGAGAACGAAAGTTGTGCTCTCTTCGCTGAAAGTTATTAAGTGATATTGAAATACTGAAACACTCTGCTTACAAACTTAGCATCCCAAGGAGAAACAGACGTGAAAAAACTCTTACGTGACCGGAACCTTAACTCGGTTCTCACATTGCTGATTAGTTAGCTCCAACCCCTGAGCTATCCGATCAGAATAATTTTTAACCTATTCACCACCACACCACGTGTAGGAAAGAATTCCTTCTTATCATATCCTCTTGCAACCCCAGAGGTGCATGCTATCCTGATTAAGAACCACTGCTTTAAAGCTTTAAATACCTCCTCAAAACCAATTTCTAACAGTTGAAACAAGAAACCTGTCAGGTGACACACTGACAACTGCGAGGTTAAAAAAACAAAACATTCTTCGGAATAATATGGCTACTAATGGCCCTAGAGTTCCACTGTATATGAACCGTAAAGGAAAAATTACTTCCGACAAAGCACCCGAAACAGGGTTCGCCTCCTGTCGATTCCTCTCAATCTTAGACATGTGATCTTCATGCCATATTGTCTCGTGGGGCGTAAGATTCGAAGGAAAGCTGTCTCGCACGTTTACCTCAAAGACCTCATGATAAGTAATCCCCATTGCATCTTTCCCAGTGTCGGGATCTTCTCCAGAACCCTCCACACTGGATCTTAATCCCTAACCCACTATTAAAGGGCACGTTGACGCTCTCTCTAAGCCCAGAGGCACCCCTTGTTCCCAAGAGTATGGTCATTCATGCCCGCAAGACATCTGATGACATCGGTCTCCTAATGACAATGGCAGTCATCAGAGACCTCTATGATTCAGCCCTGACAACCACTCGCATTAATGTCACGAGTTTTGGATCGGAAAAAGTGGTCAATGAATCAATGACTGCCTCCAGGGTTGATGCCTACTTGCAGTCATAAAATATAAATAAATATGAAATAACAAGAATGATATTTAGTGGAACAACGAAAAGATGTTTTGGAAACTAAATCGAACGATTACGAAAGTACGAAATAATATGTCGAAACATAAACGATTCCTTTTTCATCAGCGGTATAATTTATATCATTATATAATCAGCATATTATAAATTAATTTGGGCAAAATTAATGAAATAATGTATGTACGATCATCGTATTTGAATATCATTCAAAACGATGCATGGATATGAAAGAGCTGAACATTTCCTCACTTCCTTGAAAGTAATTTTATTTATTTTAACTGAAGACTGTGCTGATCGTTTTAATTATTCCAAACTAACGCGTAAGATTGCTCTAATTATTCAAATTCTCTGTTTTCCACATCCTGTTTTGAAACTCGAGCCTTTCACCTTTTCGTGTATGCTTTCTACTCAGTATATACATTGAGGATGGGGAAATTTTCTATTCGTTGCGTTCCAGAACTCTTATTTTTTTCAAATTTTTACCAAATGAAATATTTAAATCGGTAGATGCTGATTCATAGGATTCCTCAATTGCTGTTTCTTAAGAAGTCATTGCATTCATCGTTCCCGTTGATTCTAACCTTTTCACTTGCGCTGCCTTGAATAATTAAAATATGTATAAAAACTGATAGTACTCTAATTGACAATAGATCCTTATTGCCTATAAAAATTAGGCGTAGAATTTGTGTTTCAATTTTTTAATTTATTTTTCTATCAAGGGTTTCCTTAGATAAGCTGTTATTGTGTAATAACAGCAATATTCCACAAACTGGCTGGTTGGATGGATGTCAATGCTCAAATATCGGTTACCCCACCATAATAATTCTGCCAACTCATGACAGAGGTAATTATTGGGAGATACAGTGTTGATAGCTTTGTATCATATGGCTTTGAATCGATGGAAGATACTCAGATTAATGAATGAATAGGGAAGGAGATCCATCCAGTTCCAGTCAGTGCAGCCTCATTATCTCTGTAGTAAGAAATTTTTCAATCTCTGCATGCTGATGTCGTTCAAGGGTCACGAAACAGATAATTTCCACGTCACTTCCGCTTCTCGATGCCATTCCCCCATCGCTCGGTCATAAACAATGCCTCGATAAAGCATTCTTCTCAGTTATCTCTCATAAGGTTCTTTACTTATCTTCCGAACCCTCAGTGTTTAATCTACCATAATAAAGTTAAACGGTTAATGCAATGCAATGTTTCCAAGGGTCCACTGACTGGTTATACAAATGCATTCAATTGTAAGGAATGGAAATTATACTTAGTAAAGTTCGCATTTTTTTGGGATAAATAACAAAAAATCCCTCGCCAACGTCAGGGGTTATGTTCCTGATTGAAATCACCGAGTTAGTTGAAGAAGAAATAATTGTTTTACTATAATGAGTATGTTAGAGAATTACGCACAGATAAGAAATCAAAAAGTTTTTTCTCCAGAGGAAGTCATAGTCTTGTCGAGAAGAGTCAGCATTATGTTATTGGAATAAGTATTAAGTATGTATCTCACATCCGCTTGCAATATCTTACTGCGTGCGGTATGAATCTATATATTATGTTAAAGGCATGTATGAACATAAGACTCTCATCGATAAGGGATTCCAGCCGCTCTAATTTCAAATCGCCTCTTATGGAGATGTCATTTTATTTCTCCCCGTACACAATTAGATGTTTCATCCAGCTAAGCATTACCTATTATCATATATTGTATCTTATTGAAATTCCTGTGTCATCAGTCCAATGAAATCGTTCTGTTAAGCTCTAACCATTTGTATAGGTTGCATATCGGGTATTAAGTGTTGAGTTAGCTCCTTGTTGAATGTCCTATCAACCAAAAATCTTCATTAAACCTACAAAATATGTTTTCGAGTTACAATACAGTGGAACTTAGGATAGAAATTTTTCAAAATTGAACTAAGCCCCTTATCAGCCGGAGTAAATCGCTTAGCAACACAAGAATGTAATGTGTCCTGTAAAGACGCTTAAGATGGAATCGGAGGAATATGCCGATGAAGATTTTGAGAAGGTTCGTTCGTTTATTCTTGAAAAGCATTAAACATCAGCAAGTAGCGCTGTACGCGGCGTGAAAATGCTTTCTCACAAACCAATAAGGGTGATTTTTCAGCGAAAAATACGCTTGCGGAGAAAAGGGCACCACCAGATTTCGTCCCGTACCATTTATCCTCGTCCATCACCGAAAATCTTTTCCATGGAAAATGCCCCCGTGAAAGAAAATTCAGGTCCTCCTTCGGCGTGATCGAGACGCCTGAAGAGATAAGAAAAGCCAGAGTCATGAATAGGAGGGTGGATACGTGGGAATAAAGGGGATGGCGCAGCAAATAGGCGTTTTTAGGCGGACTCCCCTCAGCGCTATTAAAAAGTCATCCATCACTCGGCGTTGGAATCACCTCCGAAGTGTCAACGCCCACACGCAACGCCGGTGGCGGAGGTCGCACGACGACCCACACTTGGAAAACTTCCTGCCGATATTCTCTCGGTGCCGAAAAGTGTAATAATAATACATTCATTGGTTCAAGGAAATACGCGGGTATATATAGGACATGTCAAAATGAGCACAAGCCCAAAAAGTCATAGGATATGCCCTTACTGTTTAATTTACTTTGACGATAAAGCTCGCTGTAATTTCATAATGAAAGAAGTTTACAGCACAATGAAGATGAATACGAAATTCTGTATTCATATTTATTTACGTTTTACGATAAACTTTTGTTGCCATGGCTTTACCGTAAATATACAATTTGGTTAGCAAGAAAGGTTTGCAGCGTTAATATGTACTGTATCGCTTTTACGTACACTATGCACTGCGGAAGTTATTTAGACATTTTCCCACCCTATGACTCAACCCATCAGTAAAGTTTTCAAATAGGCCGAAGAAGATAATTGAGAACAAACACTTTTCACGCAAAAAGTGCTAAGGATTTAGAGGATGAATATCTTGTTTCGTACGTGTCCCGACAAATAAGCCAAGCCTCTTTAGCGTATTTACCTATTACTACTAATTAGTGAAATTAAGCCTCAGTTACGGGTTAATTAACCAAAAATCTCTTTCAGAGAAAAAACGTTAGAGGTGATGTCAACATTTGCCTCTTTTCGCGCAGTTAATTATTTTAATTTGAATTTTACTACAGTCAACCTACTTGCTCCATAATTGCTGCGATTCATAACCGAAGGTGATAAATATTTTATTTGACAGGATTCGTGGGTGATTATAAGTAACTTTTGACAGTTTTTTCTCCGAATTCCTTTTGCGCTGTGATCTGAGAGGATTTCGAAACCAGAGGAACAGCTACAAGTAAATAAAAATTTTGTATTTGTAAATATACGATTGGAGGATGTTAATGGAAATTTTCGGAAGATAACGATGTCCTCTTTGAATAGCCTTCGTAATTAATTTTTTGGGTGATGATTTTCTGATGTATGTACGAATTTACTTGGGAAGACGAGTAGCGGAATATTGCTCTTCTTACGTGTCTGTTAGAGCTTTCTAACAACCAATTTATATTCGTCCAATGATCACGAAAATCGATTCCAGCGTACAAGGAGTATGATAATCTTTTATCGGAAAGTGTTTTCTAACATTCAATCTAATCTTTAATCTAATTACACTTCCAGACAGAAAATAGTTGAAATTATTTGAATATTTGTAAGAATTCTTACTGAGCTCAAAGATGTAATGGCGGTGGTAATTTCTAGGCAGAGTAGACTTAGTTCGACGAGGCCGTGAAATTTCACGGACAAAATTTCCTTATAAATACAGAAAATAAAAAAACAACAAGTATATTATACATTACTAAATCAATTTCTTATTGAAACATTTTCAAATATTAATGCTCAAATGGTCAATACCATCTACATCTCATCCACTTTATTTCCGGCTCTTCTTAATCTCGACTAATTTTCATACAATACAGATTATTTACGGAAGAGACAGTTATGAGACCTATGACAAATCTCGCAAGTAGCTGATTACACAAATGTTATTATTTTATTTAAAAAATCGTGTTATTGGTCCATTTTACTTCTATTATATTTTTCTTATCATTTTTAACTTTTTTGATTAAAAAATAATTTTATTTTTGCTCCATTTTTTTCTCTCTGTGTTGTCGCGGTTTTTTGACCCCTTCTTGTGTGGGTGTTTTCTCACAATGTGGGTTTAGTCTCTATCTACCTGTAGTTTTAAAAATCTTTTCACACATACCAAATCTTTCCTTTTCATTTTTTCTCCTCTTCTCTTTTTATAAGATATGTTTTATGTATTTTTCTATCTTTTATCTTAATGTAAAAGCATTTTACGAAGTTGGTTGGAAGAGAGGCCCACTCGGGTCTAATAAAGGGTCAAATAATAATAAAATATTCATAAGACTGCCGTGATGAAACATAAACTCCTTTTGAATACCAATTTCACCGATCATTTTGCTACGCAAATCGCGACGGACATCAATATCTCTCGGATTCATTTATCCAAAAAATCCGGTGACCGTTGGTGAAGAAGGTATTGGGTGTGGTGTGGATGGAGGAAGAGGAAGTTTATCCTGGAGCATGAAAAGGAGTCGTGGAAACGCACTGCGTGTGATGTGTGCCGCCGGTAATAAAAGAAAGGGAGTGGGTGGCGATTTTTTAATGTGGGACGCTCATATTTTCCTTTCTACGTGGGCGTCGCTTCCGATGACCAAATTTCTCGCCATGTCCGGCTTTTCTTTCCGTTCTCGATTCTGGTGAAAAGGCGCTAAACGGAGTTGATTGGGCTGTTACTGGTTAATTTCAGAGGCGGGGGTGGACTGTGGCGTAAAGGTATGACTATGTCGGTATTCAGGCGCGGTTGGAGTGAGGCTTAAAGCGGTGGTGGGATTCAGCCGGTTAATACCGGTTCGCGCGAACCGGTTCTTTGGATTTCTCGAGTTTCCGAACCGGTTTCTAAAAATCGTATTCTGTATACGTATATTGGACTATAATTGTAAAGGTTCTGCATCCATTCCCTATGAAGGAGTTGCAACGTCAATATGGCATCATAAAATATTTCTTTCACATTCAAAGCTTCCTAAACAAATTTTTAAAATTAAATTATTTAAAAAGGAACGCAAATACGGATTATTGAAATGCTGGACTGCATTCTTCGTAGGTGTAAATAGCTTAAGAAATCCGTTCCTCAAAGTATTGAATCCTACTACTGGTTTAAAGGCGTGGATATTCCGTAGATAAAGCAGTTCCTTAGGGTACTACTTATCTCTGGAATTTTTTTAATGCTCAGTGTATTACCTCCTAAGTGATACACTTTCTGTAAATTGTTATCTATTTTCTCTGATTAAGCACCATCTCTTCCGTCTAAAGAAAGGTCTCAAGCTAGAGATCTCAAGTGGGAGGACAAAAGAGCAAATTCCTCTATGATAAACTATAGTTTAAACTAATACCCATAATTAAATATATCTTTACTATCTTCTTTTGAATATACATATTTTGCCTGCCACCTAGGAAGGAAAGCCTATATTCAAAAGATGATAAAGCAGAATTATATCTTATTAGTAAGGTTTAATATCAATCTCACAGCTGATAAATAGTTTAGACTGCTCTGTTGCTCCATAGAAAAGATCGTTGCGGCCAAGTTTTCAAATTCCATTTGGAAAAATTCTGTGATTGAAAGTTCGGTTTGAAAGGATTCCAAGCAATAATTGAATAAATTCTTCTAAATGTGGACATAAAGAAAACGTGTAAACTGCATCTCAAACTCAAAGCAAGTGTAAATGAAAAATCATCCGTCCTACTTCGCGAATGCCTGTCGAAATATTCTGCTTTCTTATACATTTCGGACACGGAGAAAGTATAGCGGTAGCGAAATTTCACTCCCACGCATGGGGAGGATATGAATATTTAAGAGTGATTTGTTCGATGATGTATGTCGTGCACACTCGACCTACCTGATTCGAAGCTTGCTCCTCAAAGAAAACGTTGTAAGAAATCCTCCCACAGTACATTCTTATTTATGCCGGCTAAAAAAACTTAAGACGGAAGACAAGTCATCAAGTATCTCGAGTTGTCCAGGGATACTTTAGCAATTGGCTAAAAATTAGAATGGTTGATCTTTCTGAATGTTAGCATAAGTGCACTAAATAAGCAATAAGTGGCTCTTATCTTATGAGCAATCGTAATTTTAATCACTAGATTGAGGAACATCGTATAGAGACACCTGAAATGAGGATATTCTTACAATATAGAGAAAATACGTCGTATTTCATTCCCATATAGTCCGTCATTACTGGAAACACTGGAACGAGCTATAGCATGTTAATCGCTCCGCCACTGATGTCGGTCGTTTTATCGAGAATTAGTAGCAATTCTCAACAAGAAGCACATTTTAATTCGGTAAAAGTAAGGCTTTGCCCTTCATGGAATCGCCCGTTCAAATAAGTGATTTCCGAAGGATATTTACGATCCATTTTCTCCGGTATTGCGCCGGGGACGTAAGAATGCGAAGCGGAATCGGAAAGGGTTTAAGGAGCGGATAAAGCAAAGGGAGTGAAAAGTAGAGGGAAACTGAGACTCGTGAGCGCACACACACACAAACAAATGAGTATTTTTATTCGCATCCCCTTTCCCTCACAGGTCCAAAGGAGTTGAGGGCTCGTTTCTTAAGCCTTTGACAAAGCCGGAAATTTAACTCATCGCTAGATGCACTAAGACTGCCTCCAGAATCGCCCTCCCCCATGAATGGGAACGCCCAATAGGTGAGGGTGCCCATCTGCCGTCCCTTTGCGTATTTTTCCTACGCCTACTCTCTGCATCTAGGGAGACACACTGCTCAAATGTCAATGGGATATTTCCCCTCGACGGTTTTCTTTTAAATCTCGAATCTGTCAACAATATGGAAGGGATTATTTTCGTAGTAAGGTTTTTACTCCATCTGGTCGCCTTAAAAGAGCAGAGGCCCTCTTGTCCGGCTTCATTAATCTCAGCCTTAGATATGAGCGTGTTTCTTTGTAGTTTTTGGCTCGATGTGTATATATATGTGTGAATAAATATAAGTATACACATAAATTTTACGTATTATATATACGATGTATATAAAGTAGTACCACGATCTATCTTTCCTCCATTTCTCGTCTTCCCGGATCTATCGTAGGTTTTCTGTAGTCCCAACTTGAACTCATAATGAGCGGCCGTAATTATTATTTTATTAATTTTTTCGGAAGTATTTTTTGCTCTAAAAGTCCTCCATTTAAACCAATATCATTCAAGAAAATGAATAGTACTAATTGCTTAATATGAAAGAATCCGTATTTAGATTAAAACGAAAATTTGCGAGAAAATAACTAACTATAATAAGTTTTTGAGAAATAAATAAATAAACATGAAAGCAGATGCCTTAATAAATCTTCTATTTTTATTATTTCCCTTGCCAATATTTAGGGATATTCTAGCCATACGCAAAGCTCTCTCTATATTTTAATAATATAGTCAAACTCCTTCAGAGGTTAAGAAAGGTCCATATGGGTCTAAATTTACCTATTAAAGAGTTAAGTAATAATCTCGGCATCCTTCGTTTTCCATATCTTCATTCATCCTGCTTTTTAAAAGTGCAATCAAAGAAGGAAAAATTGATTTAATTCATAATTAAAAAATTAATAACCTGCGTAATTTCGTAATATTTTTCATGACTGCCCGATTTGAAAGTTATGTTTACCATGCGATGCAGACGAATTAAATTATGTCCTCATTATGTTTAATGTAAGAATGATTTCTTGTTGAATTAATTCTACATCTTTTGCTCGCCCTCCTTTGATTTACGAGTTTAAATTCTGTCGGCATTCATTTATCGTCTTGCAATATATATTTATGATCCAACTAATAAGTAAATGACCAAGATCAAAATTAATGTTTGACACTAACCTGAGCATAGTTAAAGGATTGGTAACTTTAAAAGAAAACCTTTATAACTTTTTCTGAATAATTAAAGTTAGTCCAGTTGAAAAAATTCGTTTCTCATTTCCTTTGCTGTTAAAATCCCTTTTTCAAACCAAGCTGTGATTACTCTCGTCGTATAAAGCATAAAGAGATAAAAATAGAGCAATTCTGGTCATAATTTACTTTTCATAAATTTCCATACATTTATCTCAGAAAATTCGTTTCATTTTTCAGAGTGGTTATGCCATGTTATTCTGGTCTTTGTTTCCCATAATCCAGAAGAGGAATAGATAACATTTTGCTTTCGTAGTCATACTCCTCCGCAATTAGAACGGCAGTGTGTAATCGCTCTTGGATTTCCGGAGATAAGAGTCGAGGACTTTATTCGCAGAAGTAATACACATGCCCACGATTGGATCCCTGTTGTTAAAATTAATTTATAACAGTGTTTTTCTACAGGTATATGCTAAGATAGGCGACGATGGCGTTAACTGCTATTTAGAATAGCAAACGTTTATTTATATACGAATACGTATTTAATGTAACTTGTTATTTCGATATTGATAAATATCAAGTCCTTTTTGCTGCATCTTGGAATTTTTCTATCTGCTGACGGTTATTTTTTCAAGTAGATTAAATATGCTACTTATAGTAAACATAAAAAAGCTTGGAAGTTTTTTATCGGCCTTTTAAAGGAAGGTTCAGCTAAAGGAAGGTTCTAATTCAGCAATATTTTTATCAAGATGCATAACCAATTAAATAACTTGTTTACCATGGACTAACAGATGTAATAAAATTATTCTTTTTTCTTTGAAAACCTATAAATGAGTACTCTTGAATAAAAGGTTAACAAAATTATTTTGTTTATCAAATTTTAGTGGTAGATGAACTTCTTTAGTAAGGGGCGATCAATCAAAATCGCCGATAATTATGTTCATTTCCCAGAAATTTGTTCGAGTATTTATATATAATACTCTTATATTCTTCCAAACACTCAGTTACGTTCTCGTTCATGTTTTTGCGAAGTTTTCTCACATCGCGAATTCTTTGTGTCTTCATAACCGTCTGGGGAAGCTAACGTCCAGCTGGTTACAATTATCCTTTGGTGAATGGAGTGACCCTGTTTGATTTTCTGCCCTCGCATAGGTCGCTTGCGTAATGCAATCGCTTTGAGGGCAATGTGCGAATGGAAGCGTAGCATTAATGTTGCTATGACTCGTTCACAAGAATTATGAAACGTATAAGATAGCAATGGGAAATCTCCCTACTGTTAATGTGCATAAATATCCCGACTCGTCAGCATAAACGTGGCGTGATCACAAGTATTGTTGCAATTCACTTAATAACTCGCGCTAATGTCCATTGGTTGATGACGAAATACGATCTCCAGCATCGTTTCACCATGGGAATGCCTCTTTTCATGTCTCGGAAACGTAGATGTTTCTTGTAGAATTTTGTATTATTTTCATAGCATGTTGCGGATGCTTTGTTTCAGAAGACGTATGCTTTCATTGAAATGAATAACGTCTAATTGTTAAGCAATTTTCTATTTCGAAAACGAATGTTTTCATCAATATACTACCATAAAAATATTGCAGTATAATAATATTGAAAATTAATCTTGATTTTGCATTCCACATTCACCTAGGACAGCGGTTTTTAAACTTAAGTTGGATAGGAACCTTTTATTGCTCATTTATTGTTTCGCGAATGTAACTATTTACGAAAATGTTGGTATTGAAACGCTTTCAACGGTTTGATGAACAGGAAAATGTAAGAAAATTACTGCAAACAATCGAAGAACTAAATTCATCCAAGCGTAAGCAGTATAAATGGAGTGATTGTATGAAAGTTTTAATGCTGTTCATGGACGTAAACTGAATCAAAGACAGGTTAGCTATTAGAAATCTCTTACCATTCGGAATTCCAAAACGCTACCTTTCTCGACGTTCCGCTATGATCTATGTTCCTCATGATCAAAAGATCGGAAGTTAGCAGAAAATAACTCAAAAGTAGTAGCTTTTTGTGACTGATGAAGGCGTGCAACACAAACCGTCCGCCAGGATCTGTTTCCTACCAGAAAGCAAATGTTATTTGAAGCAGAAATACATCTGGTTTGTTATTCTTCATTTATATGTTTCCTTTCGATTCTGTTTGGCCAAGATATCTTGGTACGTTCGTAGCTCTAGCTGTTTTTTCTTTAATTTTCCTTCCTCTGTGACCTTTTCCAGGTCACTGATTTTTACCCTACGACAACAACTCATGAATACCGCATTACGTTTGAAAATTTCCCTTTGTGAAGCTGAAGCTCTTATCTTAATAGAGAACCCAACTTAGTTTAGCAAATTTGTGTATATCCGAGATTCGGGAATTATTTATCCGTTATTTTACCATTATCTATCAGTTTCGACATTAAAATGTGTCTTTGATTGAAATCCCTAGTCGGCATTTCCCTTCCAGATAGTTTGGACTACAGTAAGATTCTATAATAATTTAGTTCAAAGAAAAGATTCGTCGCATAAATTTTTGCAATTGACTTAGCTTTCATGAACTTATTTCTGTACAATTGCTATGGAAATGAACTGAACGGTGCTCAGAAATTGAGAATAACAATTAATTTGCCTAATAAAATAATTCGAATTGATGAAGCAAAATCATGGAGAGAAGCTAACGTAAGGCGAATAACTTTTTATGCTTTTTTTTCTATCAAATTTATTAAAATTAAATAATGAAATAATATTGCTTGTCAATAATATAATTGTAGAATGTCAGGAATCTTTTCGTCGTAACGAATTTTATTGTAAGATTTGAAAACGTCGAACATTCGACGAATTCCCCTAAATAAGAGATTCCTCTAAATGCAAAAACCCATTCACTATGATGACTGAGTCGTTCGATGAACAGGAAAATGTAATAAAATTACAGAAACGACAGAGTCGTTTTCTCTTATCATAATGATCAGGGTTCTTTCACAGATATCAATATATGAGGGGTCTGATTCTCAGCCTCCCCTGCATTGTGGGTGCAATCAGCACGTCTCCAGTGGTGAAAATTTTAGGTGAGAAGTGTAAGAATAATGCTAGAAGAAAAGATAAAGGAAATAGCTCGTAAGAATCCAAATATTAGATGTGATCAAAGGAAGCAAAACGGGAGAAAATACTAGTATTTTTTTAGATTTAAGATGATCTAAATGAAGAAAGTTAACAAACACAAAAATAATTGCGTTGGAATAACATGCAATTCATTTCGTGTGAAAAACGAAGATTTACGAACTGATATGAAATATTTATAGACGTTACTTTTTTTATAATGCGTTGCGATTATCTATGAATTTGAAGTCGGAAGAAACTAGCGATAGTAGAAGCGAAGTATTAATACCTCATTTTTGCATAAAATAGAGATTTAGAATACCATCCGACTCTTAGGAAACGTGCCTCTCTAGCAACACTATTTTAATCAGATGATGGCAAAGTAAGCTTTTCTGTATGCCGCCCTTTCTTTTGGTCCCACAGCGGACGAACCTAAATATAAATGCGAAAATTTCGCCATTTTAACGGTAGGCGTATAAGCGTCTTCCAGGCGGCTCCAGGATCGCTTCCAGGTAGTGCTGGAGAAAGAAGAGGGGCATGCGGTTGTGAAAATTCTCAAGCTAAAAATAAAGCAAGCAAGTTGTTTGTGAAAGTTCGGAGACTTAAGTGTTTCTGATCCTCTAAAGAATAATTGGTACAGCGCGCTTCATTTCTCATCTTCAAGACCTGCTTATCAGGTTCAGCATCGGGAAAGTGAATGCTTTTTTCCCAATAGTTCAACTTTGATTCTCAATATGTTACCTCTCATATCGTAAAAGCAAGAATTTTTTCATGTTTTGTTTTCCACGGAAACTCGTTAATTAATTTTACTGCTGGAGAAAGCGACTTCGTTTTTCAGCTCCGTATGTTGATGCGTTTTTTCTAAATTCTATTTCCCAAATTTTAGAAAGCAACTGCGTCTCAGCTATAGTAGCTAGAAATTGGTTAATAATTAAATTCTTTTTATTACGCAAATATTCAATTACGCCGTTGGTGTATTTCATAATTAGAACTGCGATGAGTACATACAAAAGAAGAATGAAAAGTTAGTCTCCGCAATTTTAAAACACTAATATAACGATCAAATTTTCTGCCTTTTATTTCGTGAAAATGTATTAGAAACCCAAGACGTATTTCTTAAGACTCTCATCTTATCTTTATGGTAATATTCAATTTCTTGTTTTCATTTTGCAAGAGTTTATTTAATTTACAGCATTTTTACTGATATGGAATGGCCGGAGTTTGAATAGATCATAACTGAAAAAAAAATTACTACTCTCATTTTCCATTTAGTATTACTGTAACCAGCGACTTTTCAAACCCTCAGCGTCTGAACTGATACATTGATACAGAACGTTAAGTTACCTCTCGTTTTGAGTACGCTAGTTTTCCGTTATATGTGTCTCATTCCTCAGATTCAAATTTTCTTTATATATGTATATGGGCTATGAAAGTATTGATTCTAGAAATCTACTGGCAATATGTTATCTGAAACATATTCTACTCTCCTAAATATATATTATCTGTCCTAATATTTGGTATACTTTGCTGTCCGTTCCAGAAACTTCCTCTATGTGCTTTATTTCTTTCTCCTCTCTTTTTGGGATTTACTTGAACATCTACTGATTATATAATTTGTCCGACAGATAACTATCCTATACTCTGCCCACTATTTTGGAAATTCTGATGTAAATCAAGTCCTTCCTTTTCATACTCGATATTAACCAGCTAATCAAATGAATGCGTCATATTTGACGTAAACTCAATCAATGTCTGTTAAAAGAAGAAATCTTCCACAGAATTATTTGAGAGCATTCTCGAAAACTCACATTTCCGGCTGGAAACTATAGAATTGAGCGAAGAAAACCTTTTCGAAATCCATCCGTGAGCACCGGATTCTCGCGGAAATAAGCCTTTAGGTATGGAGCAAGGGCGTAAGTTATTAGAGTTTCTTAGATTCCCTCATATTCATCCCCATTCCATTTTCCGTTCCCGAGCGACTCCGCGACGAGCTGCATTAGTGGGAGGAAATTGGTCTCATCTCCTTCTGCTCCTTGAGGAAATGGCCTCCTCCCTTCAGAGAGAGCCTAATCTAGCTGAGAGAAGAACACAAGATGCGGATAATGGGATTTAGGACATTCGTCTCATCTATTACTCTAAATGTGTTTCCTTAGATTTGGCGAAAACGTAATCTAGGACGGATTTTAATGCGACGATTCCGTTCATATTTGCGCGGATCGCTGGTCGTTTTTCTCGTAACTGTGATTCGGTGGCGCAAAAGGAAATTCACACTTCTGGGTGACAGAATTAAGGAAGAATACCTATAAAATCAAGGTGTTTTGGCCTAACTTGAGGAACGCCATTATTTACATATACATATAATAAAATTCAGTGGAAACTAGATGTTTACCCTATTAGATAGTAGCAAATGAGCTATTTCTCTCCGTTCTTCGGAATGCAAAGTTAGTCGAAATTACCTAGACATGCCTTAGGTCATTCTTCCCTCAACTTTGTTACTTTATTGCTCTCTCATTCTCTAAGTTAGAAATATTCTTTATTTTCCAAATACTCTTTCTTCGTGCAAAGTAGGCTTGATTGTACTTTGAATTTTAAAAAAATATAAGAAAAAAGGACATGACTTAGTCAAAGAAATTGTAGTTTTTATCTGTCTTACATATGTATTCATTTGTATCATTTAAGTATTTTTACTATAAACTATATTTTTTCATGAATTCTCTGTAGAGTTTACAGGTACTTTTCTTGTCTGTCTTTAAAGTCATCAGCCTAAGGCTGGTTGGACCCTCAACCCTTCCATCATTAGCTGTGAAAAGCTATAAGGCCTACTTGGCAAGGTGATGAGTGAGGCAATTCACCTTTGCTTTCCTCACTGAGCCATTATAATATATGAGGCATTAAGTCACGCAAGTGCAGCCTAATACGCCTATGAAAAACACTTTTCATAGCGTTCAATAATGTGACCATCATTGAGCAACATTCGTACCTCAGCAGTTTTCATATAATCACAGCTATGAACAACACCGAGAAGGAAAGTAAATGAAGGGTACATTTTCTCTATCTTCCAGTAATAGACAAAAAGAAAATGAGCTTTTCAAGATATGGCAGTCCTTTTGCTAGATGAAAATCAATCAGTGAGGAGATCTTCTCGGGAGAACTCGGAATCGGGTCGCTGGCAAGTCGAAGAAGTGCGATTTCTTTGCCGTATAATCCCGTTACCGATTGGGACCCAGGCATTCCGCTAATCAAAGCGTCTGTGATTGCGTGTGCAAATTTTTCCCCTTCAGATGTGCCAGAAATTTCAAAAATGTCCGAAGAATCGAGAGAGCGTTTCCATTTCCCTGCCATCAACTCCGTTTTCCTGCTGACCTTCGTCCTTTTCCGGGAATGGACCGTCTACCGGAGAAGATGCCTTGCAATTTGCTTACGACGGATGAAATCAAATAGATCACGAAATTGACTCCTTGCTTCGTAACACTTGGGTTCGGACGTCTACTTACATTTCAGTCCTTTCTACGCATCAAGAGTATGCTGTATATAATGCCTATTCCCGATCTAAAGATAATTAAACGTAAATAAGTTTAATGATAATAAGCAAGTATTAAGTAAGTAAAATATCATTATAGATGCTTAATTAGTATACAGATAATGTTTCTTGTCTCTTCTCTCCATATCTCACTCTCAATCTGATATTTCAGCTCTGCTAACTTCTTTTAATTAGACGATATGTAAGCTCCCCTTCTTATTAGTTTAAAACATGTCTAAGCACATCTTAAAGCTTAATATGTGCTTATATTCTCGAAAGATAAAATCAAGAAATGAACGTTGGTTATAAAACACATTAGCTTAGTCTCGCATGTTTTGTCTCACTTACCTTCGGTATTTTTGTAAGTGTACCCATACTTCTGACATAGAATATTATCTGATGGGTGAAAGAGTTAATTAACTTTCTTTCTGTTTTTATTCAATCTTTCGATGGCGGCTAAAATATACCACGTAAATTATTTTCATCTACAGAACCTTCTGCGTAGATCTGAAAATATCTTTTCCAATATGCGGATAAACATTCATTTTAAACAGCTTTTTCATCCATCACCATCCTTTCTTTTGCCCTTAATTTTCTCTTTAGTTCATTGAGATATGTAATAATACGACTAATATACGAAATGAACAACAACAGAATCGCAAATAACAGTAAGATGAGGGCTAGATTCATTTCAAGTCCAACCGGAATCTCTAAGTATTTTAACCTCGGAGAAAACCTTATATGTAAATTTATAGTAACTTTATCGGATATACAAATATTTCAAATTGAAATCTCTTCCCCTCTGCTTAATTGTGACCGTATAAGTATTAAAGAGAGAAAATAAGTCCCATTCGGTCTTTACTTTCCTCTCTCCACTGAGCGACCCTCTTCTCTCAGCCGTCGAAGAGGCAATTAAACCAAAGGAGACCTTTCCTAAGATAAGGGACACCTGCATCTGTACATCATTGCTTCGGCCGACAAAAGAATCTTGGAGAGAGTGGCGGTGTTAAAAGGCGTAGGCAGAGAGGGAATGTAATAAGCGATGCTGTGAATGGTTGGTGAAAAGAAGTTCGGAGACAAATCATGGAGAACTATCAATAGCATTTTCATACCTCTCCCTACTCTACAGTCTAAAGAAATGCTGAATTCTACATCTATATAACCGGTTAGCAGCAAGAAATTTTCTTTTGACGTGATATCTGATGGAACACTTTTGTGAAAAAAGTACAAATACCTCATTTATATTTCTACTGGGCGAGTTAAGAGCATCGGATTTTCTAGTTTTCTCGCTAGAATTTTCGATCGATTGACTTCTTTTTATTGATCTAAAATTTTACCTCTAGTTCATTTATGATAAAATTAAAGTAAATTTCTCAAAATAGTTAAAAATGTGCGAATAATTTACTTTATTTGTAGACGCATAATGCGAGTTCAATTAAAAATAGTCTATTCTAGGAGTTGAAAGTTTCCTTATTATATTAGTAATCTTTCGCCATCTGCAAAACTTTGCTTTGAGGAGCTCTGAATTGTTGAAAAATTGCAAAACGTTACAATGTCATATATGCCTTATTTATTTTCCTTCGAATAACGACAATACTACTACTTTTTTGTTTTATCTAATTTACTGTTGAATTGTCATATTATCATGGAATATTCAATAGATGTAAATATATCATGGAAGCACCTCGCTAATAGTTTTTAACTGTAGATCTTGCCCCAGGCAAGTAGTCATTTTATAAATTGATCGGCAAAAGGGGAAAATTCCCCATAATCGGACAGTGATTTATAGTAAGAGCTAAGAATCACTATGTCGCTCTTCTGAGTATATTAGTAACACATTCTTTTCTCTTTAGGAAAATGTCTTCCAAACGGAAGTCACCCCCCACGAAACTGTCGGAAGGCGTGGCGGCGGCGAGTGCGGACGCGGAAGACGCCTCACCGCGCACCGCCGAATCCGGTGACGCGTCCTACGACGGCCTATCCACGAGGCCCTCGGATGGCCTCCTCTCCTCCACACCCAAGTTGCCCTCGGTGGAGGAGGAAGACGCGACGGCGGCCATGGAGGACCCGGAGGCCTGCGACGAAGCAACGGGTGAAGCCTCCAGCGCGGCCACCGCGGCCTTTTACAAGTTCTCCCCCAATTCGTCGGAGGAGGAGGAAGAAGAAGATGAAGAGGAGGATGAGGAGGGAGAGGAAGAAGAGAGGAGGGGGGAGGAACTGGAGGAGGACGAAGAGGATGGCTCTTCGCCCCCTAGCAAGAAGAAGCAGAGGTTGAGGAGGGAGGGTGGGGAGGCCCTGGAAGCCGAGGAAGGGGAGGAAGAGGCCCTAGTGCCGGCCCTGTCCGCGGTGCATCTCCAACAGCAGCAGATGCTCCAGCAGATGGAGAGGAGGAAAGTGTCAGAAGGGAGTCGCAAAGGGGATGAGGCGAGAGGCAACCACCTCAACCACCAGAGGCATTCCCCAGGGGGTGGTGGGGGCGGAGGAGGAGGGGCGCACCCTAAGCGTACCATGGACGATGTCCTCAAGAGGCTGACGTCGAAGATGAACAGCTCTAGTTTGGCGGAGGAATTGAAGAGGTCTTCGCCGTCGCCGAGGCCAGCGCACAAAGCGAGGTGAGTGACAACTCCCGAATTCTATATACATTGGAAATTACACTATCCGGGATGTTGATTGGCTGCTCTTTTATGGGTTTTCAAGTAACACGGATAATCGAATACGACTTACTTTGTTGCTATTTCACTCTGCCGTTATCCAACATAAACAACACTTCCCTAAATCGCAAAGAGCAAATATACTCCAGTACTATTTTCCTCAAGATTATGTTCTTGGTAATCTGTTTTTCGCATTATTAAATTATACTTTCGTACGAACGTTTACCTTCTCATAAAATAGCGTACGAGATTTAAACAGGTGTGCTAAATAAGTGGATAGCGGAAGAGTTTGGTGGATTCGTTAATATAGAAATTAGATTGGTTGTTATGCCTGGTGAAGTCTCGAGGTAATATCCTGAACATGCCGTGATTATGCAACTATCTTTCGTTGAATTATGAATCCCATATTTTAAATTTTGATTACCCAATATAGAGAGTACAACTAATAGATAAATAATTTCGACTGTGAAAGAAAATCTAAAGTATTATGACTAAAATTAAGCCTTAATCATTTTATTTGGTATCCTATGATTTTTTTATATATTCAACATCAACCGCTGTCGTATTTTCTCTTTATGCACCGTTTGATGTAAGAGACACAATTGCTGTTTTTCCCAACGGACGAATACGGAATTTTGGAATAGTGGCCCACTGTTTTTCTGAGTTTTGTTTTGGTAAGCATCCGCAAATTAATTCATTTTCGTGCCGCGCTAATTTGGCCGATGGCGCCGCTCGAACGCATCATAATCAGAGCCGTTATATTTCGGAAACAACGCATCGAGGACAATAACCTCTCCTGTTATTTTCATCATGGAATTACGGAAAAAGTCATTTCGCAGTGGTTAGATCCTCACCTCATATTCGGAAAAATGTGGTTGTTTACCAAAAAGCATTAGTAGATGATCTCATGCCAGAGAATCTTGTTTTATACATAAACGGCTACAATTAAACATTTTGTCTTGTTTTATGTGTAGGAAATATTGTCCTATGATTCTGTCCAGAAGTTCACCCGTCTATTTTTAAATCTGAAATATCTATTTGTAAATTTTCGCAAAGGCCTGTCATAGAATTTCGGACGGGAATAATATTTTGCACAGGCCTACCAAATTCCTTATGTATTGATTACGGCTCTCATATTGTGGCATGTTCCATAAATGGCTGAATTATAGCTTGCCGCCTTTCCGGGTTACACCTAAAATGTCCGATTTTTAGGATGTTCATCATCATCTAAATAATAATATGATTACTCTCTGCGCCACTTGCTACACCAGTCATATCCAAAAATTGTGATCAGCTTTATCATATATGTTACTACTATCGTAAGGTGCAATCCTTTGGCTACAGTTAATAGCGTATTTTCCGGCTTTTATAACGCAAGGGCAATTAAGATGCCTTTTCGATGATCTTTCGGCAAATTTTGACATCCACATAAACTATATAATTGTAAGAAGCAGTGCGATTTACCGCGTATTTTTTGCGAATAAAACCGTATCTTATAAGTTGGAAATGCGGTAATTATTTATCAAGATGGAATAAGGGTATTTGAAGGTTTACTTCTCATAAAATACATTTATGTAGCTCATTCGGAATGGGAAAATCCCCGGTAATTCAGTGCTTCCTTAAAATTCTGTAAAATTCTTCGAATGAGATCTCAAAGTTAGCCTAGAGAATTTTCCGATCAATGGCGACAATTTGCAAGATGATTAGAATTTGAAGATGACTCCTCCCTTATCGCAGCTTGCCATCCTCATCCAACGAATCATACGATTACTTACCATATCCAGGGGTCTCATTTATAATTATTTACTATTTATCCTGAGTAATGTATTTCATGCCTCTTCCCTTCACAAGAATTTTCTTTAGGTTATCGAATAATGCTAAGTTTATCAGCAAACCTCAGATTAAAATTTCATGAAACATTGCGTTTAAAATATAATATATAGTCGTTACAATATTCTGTTTAGTTACCCAGATATTCTTTCAGTGGTTGCTGAAAATAATTGTCCACTCTCGCTCCCATGCAATATGATGTAATGCATTTTGAAATTTCATTCAGCATTCAGACCGTGCAATTATACGCAAACTTCGTTAAAACACCATCGTATGGTATGCGATATAGGAGAAAAATGATCATCACTCAGCATGTATATAATAGGCACTCCGTTGAATAATCGATCGGTTAATTGCGTTTGACAATTGCAACTACTGGCATCAAGGAGAGATGCAATTAAAATCATTTGGATATGTATCTCCTATTATTTACTGCAGCTAGTGTAATTCAACTGAGAAATAATATTGTGTTTGTGAGAGGTATTAAGTGGTGAGGCAGAATATTTCAATGATTCCCTGTCATAGAGCAGTCTGGAATACATACAGAAAAATGATTAAACAGAGGGATTAAATTCGCACGTAGTTCTCTATTCCGATGTAATTTATGACAATGAAGTATTCATCCTGCTTCTTTTTAGTTCAGATCTCTTGACCAAATCGCACATTTAAAGATGAATTATTTCTATTTCGTAACGGTATACTCGTATTTTACGATGTAGCTCACATATTATCGCAATTCATTAGAAACATACCACTGCTGTCATACTCACAGTATTAAGAGTATAGATCTTCTAATAGCGAAGTTTATCATCGTATCCAAACGCAGCATTGTAACTAATTTTAACGCGTACTAACTGATACTCAATGTTTCTATGACATGTTTATTCACTATATTCCAAAGTACGTTTAAATTAGGCTTTTCTATTCTCATTGTCAGTCACGAGTTTGTTTTAGTTGGATTGGGTTTATTGTATTTTAAATCTTCATAGTATTACCATAATAAGTACCCCGTACATAGATCCTATCTGTGACATGACTGCAGATTAAATTTTAAAGCGTTATTATTATATTTACTCCCACAAAATTCTCCAAATTTAGTTAATCATAGGAACCTCTTACCCGTACTAGCTTCCACTCCCGCTTTACTAGGATTTTAATAATCTTTACAGACAAACTGGCAATGAAGACATTTATCCCGAAAAATACATGCTAAAAAATTCATATTCCATTTTTATGCAAGCATGAAAAAAGATCGAAAATTGGCTTTCCTGTTTCCTTGGGTTTGTGCGTAATTCTGGCAGCCGATAATGCTCTTGTTCCGAAGAGAGAGTGCTAAGTGAATGGATACACGATTGTGACTCAGCGTTTGTCTCTCTCCCTCTCCGGTATTTTTTCTCAAGAAAATGGCGGGGTTATCAAAGCGTACAAAATGCCTCTTGGCATCGTTAAAAGGTGATCTCACACAGCGCGGTCACTCAAATTCATCGAGCAAACAAACGCACTTATCGGCTCAAAAAAAGGTGGAGATTTGAGCAAATGGAAGCAGAATCTCTCCGAGTAGGTGGTATCCAACTCTTTCTTCGTTAGGAGTACGTGAGAATTGATCGTAATCGCCGAGCTTATATGGAAAATAGTTTTCTGCCAGACTGAGCAATCTGTACCAGGTTGCTTCGAGTAATTTTGATTTTTAAACAGCTGCTCATCTGCATAGGGTACTGATTTGCTTGTAATATACGATGAAAGGACGGACTTTTAGTTTTTATTTATGTCTCTCCGTCCTAGTGGTTTATGTTGCGTCAAAACAGTCGAAAATTACTCCCTCGTAGGTCTAATGTCATTTTACTCTATTGAAGATATTGTATTAGTCACTAGGATAATAACGACGTCAATATACACTGCGTTAACGTAAATAATGCTACTATTTTCTACGTGTAAAGTTTTGGAACTTAAATAATTTTAATATTTACACTGATTTACTATCTTTGCATCTATAATTTACAAAAGATTAAGTAATTAAAGTTTAAAATTAAAAATTACATTAATTGCCTATAAAGATTATTAAAAGATTAATTAAAAATTACTCTATAACAATCACAAACAGCATTTAAATTCAACAGTTCACTGATAAAATTCCCCAGAAACCTTACGTGTACCAATACAGAATATGAATATGTAAATTAACTTAAAAAGAACTTGTAAAATAATTGTACCTTACTCATGGTCTAAAAATTTACTTGAATTAGCATTAAAATCACTTTTTAATATTACTTATCATATGAGATTTTTCAGGGATAGTGTACTTAATTAGCTTCAAAGGAAGTAATCATAGAAAACAGCTGCATTATTGTTTCACTGACTATTAGTTATTTAAAAATGGAGTTTTCCGGCGAAATTGGGACATCAACACTCGCTGTTTTTTGTCTGAATCCAATTTCGTCTGTAAAAACTCACTAAAAATAGTGTAAACATTTCCCATTTTTGTCGCGCATTCCTATTTCGCGTGTCTATGCAGCTTTTGATGCGAAGTCTCAAAATATACACATTTTTGAGACTTGTGGTGCACTGCACTGCTGGTAATCCTCATTTTCACCATTGCGTTAACGTGGATTCAAATAATTGAGGAATCGATGTTTCAAAAAGGCCCCGTTACCATTCAATGGGGACTTAGCCACGATAATCGAATATTTTGCGTCAGTGGTTCAGAAATACGACGGAATGGTTCGCATGCAATAAATCGTGCTCGCGTCAGAGTTTCGATGTCTTCGTTATAATTTATTTGCTCATCGAGGCTCCTAATAGGTGTTTGTTTGAGGAAATGAATGGCTGCCAGAAAGGGAAATATAAATATAAAAAGTCGCTGATGACTTCCGTTGCTGAGGCACTCAAGCGTAACCATTCCTCATTAAAATAGCCGTTGGATCTGTTTTTTTTATGTGAACGTAAGTCAATCAGAGACATGGCTTTAATGCGAAAAACGCGAAACTAGCGAGGAACTACGAAAGAGTTGGGTTTTCTTAATTATTTTCACTGGGTGTAGGATGTTTCCTCACAACGGAAATTATACGTCTCTGTGCATTCTTATAAGGCGAAATTGCTCTATTTATAAGCGGGTTTTTTGTGTCTTTTTTCGTAGCTAATATACAGTGCGGGAAAAATATGTCGTTACTAATTGATTCTGGGTGTTTTAATGTATTAATATGAGTTTATATTTCACCTTATGTTGAGCCCTATTCCAATCTAGTTATAAGTAATACATTCTGTTATATCCAAATTGATATAGACATAGAGTAAGCTTATACTATACATACTCTATGGTATAGAATACTCATTTCTGCGGAGAAACGGATGTGGTATGTCATCTGTGCCATAATGGCAGAATGTGGTATTTATTTTTGATTTCGCCCAAGCGTTCGAAGAACGTAAAATCATTCGTTTCCAAATTGCAAGTTGTCACTGCTGTCGACGAACATTTCATGAAGCGAGACGTGTAAGTGAGGGAAGTTCGATTTCCAGTCACGCCAATGTATTTCACTTCATCTACAACTACATGTTGCTCCTTGCAAGCCGCCTTTGAGTGTGTGGCAGGGAGTGCATGTATTGATATGTATGGTCCGTGGCTCTACTTTCCTAATTGATTATTTTCAAGTATCGTTCTCAAAAAAAATGAATTTTCGGAAAAAATTGATTTTTGAATCGACTTGTTCTAGTTTCTATTTCTTTGATTTTCCTTGCAGTATCAGAACGGCCAAACGTAATCTCCCCGAATTTATTAAGTAAATAAAGTCTTTGATTGAACATTCTTCCTTCTAAAGACTCCTATCTTGTGCGTTGAAGCATCTGAGTAACGCCCACCGATTTTTCGTTTTCTAATCCGCTTTTCTAATTTGCAAATACAACACTTTTCGGCAGAATCCCATACACCCAAGTTGAGTCCTATCTTGCACAAAGTATCATCTTTCGCAGACTTTTTCATCGCTCCAATTGATTATTCCCTTAACGAAGCATATATAATACGGATGTCTGCACAGAATGTTAAGTTATACGTGAGAGTTTTTTTCAGAGATTTAAGAAATTTTGCATTTCCACTAGCTAGATAACACGGATTCTAAACCATGCATCCTTTGACTCTTTTCGGAAGTGGAGGAGGAAACAATGCAATGAAGTCTTCATAAGAGCGATCTAATTTCTAACGGGGAAATCTAAAATCATAGCCATATATCAATCATTATCCAATAGCAAGTGTAATATATCGAGCATTAGGTCGAGTCAATCCTGAATCTCCATCTGGGATCGCTTGAATTGCTTTGAAATATTCCAAATCGTTCACTTAGGAACAGTCGCGGTGAGGAGAATGAGTTTCTCTGTTCAGGGGTAATTAAGACCCAGCAAAGGCATAGGAAGCGTTTAGAAATCTCGGACTTTACATCTCTCAATAAAAAATCCTGCATAGGTCACAGAATGAGCATAATGTACATTATTTCCCAACTGCGACCTCTCTCTTTATCTCTGCCACTTGGATCAAAGATTATTTTCCTCAATGAGCTTCGTGGGAGAGGATGATTCCGCAGACATTTATCTCAGTCAATGGGAGGAAAATAAAAGTGATCTGGCTTCTTTGTTCCTCGGATTCAGCTGCAAATGCGGTCAAAGTCGGAGAATGAGTTGAGAATTCAGAGCGCGTCCGCGATTCGATCTGTAGTAAGGTCTCGGTGGACGCTTGTGTGTAGATTTACGAACGGTTGATGTTTCCCGGAGTGATCGGGGGGAATTTCTGAGATCCTTTTTTGTTTGCTGTATCGGCTAATTTTATCCTAAGTGGAGATGATATAGTGTACTCCAAATTGTGTCTCATGGTAAAAAGTGTGCTGCAAAAGGTGGTAAGCGTTTTGATAAAGATTTAGACGGCAGTGTCTATACAAAACTGTGCGTTTTCGAAATACAGAGATACTATTTGGTCAGACTGTGATCCTGGACCCGAAAACCGTCGTTATCCATGGCCCAATATCCCAAAAATGTAATTATAGTAGTCCAATAATTTTTTTCGTTTCATCTCCACAACTGCAATAAATGCACGTCAAATATGCAGATACAAATCCTAAGAACGTGTATATCGAAAGTTTTATTGTAATCTGCATCGATGAGGCTTCTTAAACTAAAGCTTTCCTCGTTATCCAAGATATTTTTTGACTACACTCTCTGTTAACCAAGTACGTCGTTAAATAAGACCGTCCATTGATTTGTAGTCTTTTCTGCACCATAAGTTTACGGGCATGTGAAGTCTACCCCAGTTCACACAACCAATGATGATCTTTGAAAATTTCCACTTTTTTATGCCATTATTGATAAATTAGTTGGTGAGCTGTTTTAATAGACGCATAGAAAAAATAGTAACTCGTAGATTGAGTAAAAATTTTCAGGTATCTGGAAGGTTTTCGTTTGCTAAGGTTTTGAGCGAATATACCGTCAAATTGTGGAAAACCTGGAAATTTTATGGTCGGAGGAAGTTAGCTAAAAACTCCACCAAAATTATAGGCATACGTTTCTTGAGATATTAGTTTATATTTAAAATGTAAATAAAACTGGTGGAAAATGTTTGAATCCTCATCAATTCTCGTTTATTTTGACGGACGGCTTAGGTTTCTTTTTACTTTCGCAAAACCTTGAGACTCGTGCCACCAAACATCTTGCCACCTCAAAAAACATTCACAAATACCAAAGCATAGAGGTACAAATACTTATTAATATGAAATGAGCAAGTCTCCTCTGCTTGTCTACTATAATTCTATACAAACACCGCTCCTTTGGAATATACTCATCATGAGCTCAAGGAACGTCGACTTGTAGGATCCTCAGATGCTGTCTAATTTTGCAAGCAAACAAAGCTGTTCAGGTTTATTGTCCAACCAGTGTTGCTTACTACAGTTTAGGAAGTTAAACTAAACCAGATCTGCACATGACTTGATTATTCATCGTGTTTTCTCTCAAAAGTAGAATTTTATGAGAACTAATGCTAAGGTGTCAGTAAGGTATTCGTTTAATAAATAATCATGTGAAGTAATCCTTGGTGCTTATCAGAACCATATGTTTCGTGTACTCTTAAAGAACTATCTATGATTAAACGGAGAATTATTTTTACCTGAATCATGCATTTCAGCCTATTTTTTCTTACCTAAGTTGAAACACCGAATTCATTCCTTCATCTATTAAGTTTCTGCTCTCACTATCGTAATGTAAGCCACTAAATTTGCATACAACCCCTTTATCGTAACTGAATCTATACCTTTCGTATTTCTGCATCACAAAAAACCCAAGTTGTCATTCAGTTAAATCATAGTAACCCAGAATGAATGTTTGCATTAACAAAAGCATTCCCATCTCGACTGGTGGTTTAAATACACCTACTACGGATCTATAGTTAGCTTGTTACCTCATGATAATTATCTTGGATTATAAAAACTTTACCTTGCTTTCAAAAGCCAACCACTTATTGTGGCCTAACGATCGAGATTGGAAATCACGCTCTGAAAAAATAGGCGGACTTTGCCTTTTTATAATCAGAGTATTAGTTGATTCATTTGAAATGAAACTCTGCAATTAACGTCAAACGCGCTACAGAGAATCTCGGACACAATAAAAACAAGTGAGCAGATGAATACTCGCTCGAAAATGCTCACTCTTTTCAATAATAGAAGGATTATGAAGATAAAAATAATTCAATGCCCTGCATAATGTGTACATTCCTGCCTTAGTTACACAAATACTTTTTGTTTAAAGGAATTCGTCATGCTTTCACAACAGACTGTCTCGCATCTGGGCATTAACCAATTATTCACGTTCACGATTCACTGCTTCTCAGATTCACCGTAAAAAAGAGAGATGTGGGGAATTGAACCTTTGGGTCTTTCCGCGCCAATTAAAAATCGGCCAAATATTGAATTTTTTTCGCCTTGTTAAAGAGCGGCGTTTAATCGTGTTAATGACTTGCGCGAAGGAAAAAGGTGATTTCGCGGTTTTGTTCCTCATCATTCGAAAGATAAATAATCGCGAAAGAGCCAAAACGGTATAGAACCCGAGATTTGTACGTATTGTGCTTGAATCTAAGCATAGAAGTGGAACTCTTTATCCGGAATGGGTTAAAGTTATCATAGAACAGAAGCGCGAAAATTAAATCCCCCTTAGGGGTCAACAGAATAAAAAATTCCGAGTATGGACGAATTTGGTAGTACATCAATTAATTCCATGTTTTTCAACAGTTTATTTTTGAGTTAATTTATCTTCTAACTCAAAGTGGACAATCTTTTATGGTTCATATATCAATTGTTTCGTTTTTACTCTTTACTCGAAATCCATCTTAATTGCCCTTAAATATGAAAAAAACGCCCTAAGAAAAATTCACTCTCTAAGATTCAAAGTTAAATTATGTGATGTATATAAGTATATGTTTTTGTGTAAGTGCATCTAAATTATGAGAGATAATTTTTAATTTTGTCTAAGTTTAATAAGTAATAAGTTCGTCATTTATAATCATATAATGGGCCATAGGTTCCCTGTTCTAACGTATCCTCCGTATTGCTCGGGTTTTGGATTAACCGAGGTTGATTTTTCTAATAGTCTCGCATACTATTGAGGATCACGTCTTTATAAGGTGAATCTAGTCCTAAATGAGACCACTCTTACTATTAACCTCATATCGACTAAGTATCCCTAACAAGGATTCGAACTCGGACCTTATAGTTGCAAGCTGCCACCGTAGAATGCACTGCACTAAAGACCTTTCCATCGGTCATCATTTGTTTGACGTCAAAGACAGCGATGACGGATGTGTCCGACGGATACAACACATCCATTATTGTGCACAAGGAAAATGGTCGTCCGCAGCGGAATTCGCCAACCGCTGCCGATAAGCGATCTTTATAATGGATTGGGAATATCCATTTGGATCGATGGGCCAATGTAGTCGGCGGCGGCCACGTGCGTCGGCGAGAGCCTGTCAACGAATGCAGATCGCGTCTTCTCTCTAGTTCCTACCCCCGCCGCCAGTGGAGCGCGTGCATTGAATCTCTTTACGCGCCTCTTCTAATGAGAAGAACGGGTCGCCTTATCGACCTGTATCTAGTTATGTTTCGCCTACGCGCCCAAGGAAAGTCGTACATAGTTACATAAGTCACGCAATGGAATTAAAGGTGTGAATGGGGCAAAAAAGTAGGAATTCGGTTTGCCTGATAAGAGAGGTGATTGTTACACTTTGAATGTTTAAAACCGTGTCAGGATCGCTCTTTCAAATCAATCCTGTTTTGGTTTTCTTTCGATTATTAGTGTGAAGATGTGCTCCTAGATTCTTCTTGAGTCACTCAATTTTATACACACATCTATCTCTGATTAAATATCATTAGCCCAATTAATTGCACAAAATTTATCATCATCTTTACAATTATCCAGTATTAGTGAGATTAGGCCTGAGTTCAATAGATATATTTTTAAAAGAATTTTAGTAAATTATTTTTATTGTTTTCTACACGAAAGGTTTTTCATTTCGCGTTAGATTAATCGAAAATGAGTTATTATGATATCAATACGGACTAATTTGAGCCCCAGTATGCTGAATGGTAAAGTAGTACCTCCAAATCAGATTTCTTTCTTGTAATACCAAAACTGGATGTTAATGTGCTGGTCTAACATATATAGTGATCTTGCTATTCGAGGAGTGTTCGCACAGGTTTTTTTAGTTTATGAGGAATTTAAGGGTGCCTTATGTGTGCGAAATATATTCTTGGAAATCAAGAATTATATTTTCTGCTATCTATTAAAGAAATTTGGGGAAACTTGTGCCAGACTTTACGAATAAACCAAAGGTTTTTTTACTACTTAAAATTTGTTTTTAATGTAAAAGATACAAACTTTATCGTTAATAGAGAAAGCACTTGTCGTAGTATGTAGTAGAGCGAATCTCCGTTTGCTGTACAATTTTGAAATTGACAGTGAAAACATTATTTATCTGTAGAAGGATCTCTCTTTTTACTATAATCTATAATCCTCAATATCAATTACATCGAATAAAATTCTTGCTCTTACTTCACCTTAAAATTACCGACATGAGATATTTAAAATTAATAAATGATAAATTTAAATAAACAAGTATCTAACTGTGAAGTAATTAGGCCATTATCAATAAATAGAGTATAATTAATAGGACACTTGTAAGTTTGTCGTACCTAGCTTACTACGTACCTAGTCTTACCTTACTAGGAATGACTAGCTTTATTAGTGTTAAAATACCAAGGATTAGCTATTCATTTTCGGTTAAATTAATTATTTATTAATTTATGGAATGTCGTTAGTGCTTAGTTTCTGAGCCATTTTGCCACAGTTGTTAGAAAACAAATTGACCGAGGAGAATATTCCCTTATCCTCCTCCCATTTCACTTGCATTTCCCCTCAAATAACGTGGGTTAATTATATCATCCGAGATCGAAATGGCTCCAAAGTAACAGTCGTTCCTCAGTTATCCGCCTCCTCGGCCATCAAACGCACTGCTCAAGGGAGTTACAGACTTTCTAAACCACGCGTCTCAGCTTCGAATTAGAATAATTAGGTTTTCGATGCGCATCACCCATTACTTCGTAATCAATGAGCTCATTAATATTCCATGTGTCGAAGCGATGTTACGTCCTCCCCGCAGTGATATCCTCCTTGTCTGATTTCCCTAATTCTCCGCCGGGAATACGCATTCCCTGTGCAGTTGGGATTGCCACCAATAGCAGAGTCAAACTCGCTTTTAAGCGCACCAGATGTCTCCTTGCAGAGGTTGTGTATGGAATGGGTGACTCAAGTCGTTGTTCTCTCCCTTAATATTACCATCTTCACCAAGGATGTTCAGCATTCATCGATGGCTGGATTCTAATTGAAATGGCCTTCTGTAACGTGATAAGGGAGTTATTGTCGATGCTTCAATGAATTGAAATAGAGATGTGAGACCTGGGAATTCCAAGTCCCGTAAGTCCGGGACTTTCAAGTAGCGCATTTGAATGAGATATGCTTCTGTTTGATGCAGTCTGTCCCATATAAGCGTACGGCATGAAAAAGAAATTTTGGAGCTTGTATTTTTAAACAGAGTAATAGCATTATTCATCGTTGAAATTTCCCTCCGAAAACTTCTGCTTGAGGTCTTCATATGAGAAATACCATGCTTTCCGAAATGCATATTATGCATAATTTATAAACATAATAAAGAAGATCATTTCATCTGGGATTATATTCTTTTTATATATTGTAAACTGAGTTAGTTTGAGTAAAATTTGATGTTTGACTGTTATAGCTGGTAAAAATAGGATGCAATTTAGATAAAAACAAACGTTTCGTTCTGCTCATAAATTTCACTCAAGACAAATATTTCAAATTTTATTAATGAGAAAATAATAGGCTAAAAATTAAGAAATAACTAATAAAATATTTAACTAAATTAAATGAAAAACAGGATTAAATCACTTCATAGAGCAATATGGTGATATTCTAGAGGACAATGAATCTGCCGAAACAACCGCCCTCCTAAATCCCTTTATCGTGCATCCAAAGGCTCGCTCCTCAGTTTGGAAACCTCTGTCATGAGGGAATGCATAATTGAAGAAGCGATAGGAGGGATAGCTAAGGGAAGGGAAATGTTTTAGGCGAATAGATGATATCAGAAAGAGTTATCAGAATTTCGGGAGAGGAGCAGAAATTAAGTGAAGTGGAGAGGTCGAAAAAACGTGGCCCGGCGGAGAAAGCAGTGATTATGATGATATCACATACCGAAGCTACCTCTACCTTAATAATGCTAAAATAATGGTAATCATAGAATGTCCATAATCATGAGAAAACTAATTATCTCTATTTTCATCTTTGCTGGATAGTCGTATTGATATTAATAACCAAATATTTGGGAAGCATTTCCTTAACGTGTGACTGAATTTAAAAGATAATTCCTATTTTATACTAAGCAATTAGTCGCGAGATTATAAGAACGATTATTTGGTGAAAATTTAAACGATTTTTAATGGTTTAGAGGAATTAGTTCGACACCTGCGGCTATTACCCTGACGTGAATGTGTTGGCCCTTTCCAGATCATCATATCATTACTTCACAGTGTATGTTATTGCACCTGCTCATATGTATTTGCTTCCTGTTGCAGCGGTACACCGAAGAATTCGGCGTCGGTGCTGCACTCCCCACCGCCAGCAGAAGAGAAGGGCAGTGTCGGAGGTGCAGAGAGCGCGGAAGGCGCAGCGACGGACGGCGTTCGAGAGGGCAGCGCTTCTTCGCTCCAAGAGGCCCTCGCCGGAGAGAGCTTCGCTGAGAAAGAGAGGAGACTTTCAGAGATGATTCTGCAGTTGCAGATGGTCAGGGAGCAGCTTCTTGCGCAGCAGGAGCAGCAGAGCAAGGTATGGAGTTCACCAATTGCTGTCCTTTTCCTAACATTGACATTTCTCCAGAAGGTTATCTTTTGGAAGATGGTTTAATATTCGCTGATGATCTGAATATAATTACTATGACCAAATTAGCAACGCGCACCGTACCAATTTATAAATCTTGGAGTATATGGCGAATCTACGAAGCAAATAAGAGTCGAACGAATGACCATATAAAAATTCGGATTTCTTCAAACCAGATCGTCTTTGAAATTTGCATTAGAAATATCTCATAGCCTTCAACTATTATAGCTACAAACAACTCGTATTTCTCTTTGTCGTTTTGTGTATAACTACTAACAAGAGTAACTATCCGTGGTATTTATGGAGTATATATCAAATTTATTAAGTTTAACTTGGCTTAATGCTATCCTTTCGTCGCAGTTTCGATAAGTTTCATTAGTATTTTTTGTAGCTTCCTATTTGTAATTATCATTCTATTATATTGAGTATATGTGAAGTAAATTATGCTATTAATAGAGGAGAAATTACTTGTCCAAAAATGTTTCCATAATCTGAGATCGGATCAAAGATTCAAGAAATTCCCATCGAACAAGAAAAGTTAATGATTCAGTTATAGATATATATTCAACTGACAGTTTTACGAGTTAGTCTTTGATTTTAAATTAATACTGAATTTTATCGTCATTAAATACTTGAAAAATCGGTCTTCCGCAAATTTCATTTGTTCCCAATAACACCAACATCTCATTTCATTGTTAACGTATAAAAAAGTATTTCTTCGTGATCGTCCGTGGCAAACGAATGCTATATCCGCTAATAAGACAAAGGAAAACACGCGATGACGGAAGACGAAATCTTCGTCGAAATTTCCTTCTTAAGAGATAAGGATTTCTTCGCAATCTTGATTGAGGATTCCCAAAGCCGGTACTCGATAAGTTATCCTCAGGAATTCATTTAGCGCGAATCTCCGCATGTGTTGACTTACTTCTTTTTCACCTCCTTCGCCTAATGGCAATCCCTTAATGCAACCACTCCCGCTTTTTTATCCTTCGGACAAATACGGCGGCCGCTTAATTAATTCAAACCTTTAAATTTTCGAAATCTTCCCCGGAATAATAAAACAAACGCCTCCCGACATCTTCATTATTCCCTGTCAGAAGTCGTATCCTCCTTCACTTGGCATTTCTTCCTTGTTTGCCAAGGAGGGATAAAAAAAACTTGCCAAAGTAATCCGTATCCGAAGAACCCATCTCTCGAAACGAAATCCCATTTCAAGAGGACTTCGTCATTTTTTTCTTATCCTTTTAATTTCGTCCTCCTCCTGTTTCGAAATTAATGTCATTCTGTTTGCCGCGTCCCGCGTGGATATGCATTAGGCATCGATTTGTTACTCAGTTCCACTTATTCCTTGGTAATGAGCATCCATTGAATTATTCAGTCCACTCTTTAAGAGATTGCGCACCGTGTATCATTTATAAATGGGCAAGGACCCCTAGGGTAGGGGAACACAGAAGGGGTGCGGTGAGGATTTCTGCTACATTTTATTACACTTCCCTGTTTTTTGTTTGTCTTATTCCTCGTCTCCCGATTCCTCGTTTCTTAGATGTCCACCGATTCCACGAACTATCACTTCTTTTTTTCCTTCGAAGTTTTTTGAAGTCGGGTGGATTTCCTTCCCACTTTTTCCCTTCAGTCCCCCCGTAATGTTCCTTTATGTCTCCGTCAATCAAATGGTCATTAAAAATAGATGTTTGTAATTTAGGCGCTCTCTTATTTCATTCGAATTCTTTTGCGTTAATTCGATCTGAGTGATTTCAGGGATATTTCTGTCGATCGACGTTAATGAGAAGATGTACGAAGCGGAGTCTCAAGTCTCGATGTTTTCAGTGCAATCAAAACGTCTTTATTGGGCGAAATTGGGAACAGAAAGTCCAATCTTCCATTGAACTCTGTCAGAATGTAATAACCTTTACATGAAATCAACTCAGATTTTAAGCAAGAATATAAGGTATAATATATACAGATGTTTTATCGAGTTAGGTGGCAATAAAAAGGAAATACGGAAAGAAAGAATGATTCATGGAGGGAAAAAGTTGTGTTATTTTTGATTCCAGATAAAATATATCCTCTGCAGGAGAACACCCACGAGGAGAAAGAAGGGGTGAAATCCTGCAAAAGATGTAGAAAATAGAGAAAAAAGGGAGATAAAATGCAACTTAGAGGGAAATAAAATTTACAAAAATAATATATTAACTTATATAATGTTTATCAGAGCATTAATATTTTTATTCTTAAATTTCGCTGCCGTTTCCTCCTTAAATTCTGCCATGTTTATAATTCTTACCCCTTAGTTTTCCTTCTTTTAAGTATTTTTCTGTCTTTACGGGAGGGTATATTTTGTTGTTATCCATTAATAAATTAAAAACTTAATTTTTCTTGATTTTGAGTCTTTATCTCAACATACATCCTTTGTGTTTTCTGATTTTTTAGCCCTAGCATAATTGAACAACTAAATAAATACATAAATGTAGAAGTTGCGATAAATATAATTCAGTAAGTATTAAAATATTCCCATTTTCTACAAAAATTCTCGTAGTGTCCCTCCGGAATATCAAGGAATGACAAGATTTCTTAAAAAATGTATATTTTTTCTACGATATCGTTTCAAATGAACTTCATTTACTGTCCCTTCTTGCTTCATTTTGCATTCGTCCCTAATTTTTGCCAGGATAGTATATTAACCCTGGCTATTAACCTGGTAAAATAAAGAGTATAATTTTACGTTCCTCTCACAGTGAAATTTTTTAATTGACTCTCCATTTTTCATCTTTAATAATTATGGATGCCTATGTGACGTGAGGCTCAAATTCTTATTTTTAACTACCAAGCATTGTTTACTTTATTCTATTTTAATCAGTATTTTGGATTAAGGTCCCCCTTAATATGGTTGATTACTTCGGAAGCTCCTTTCTGAATAAAATACAGTTTCTGATGGTGTGGAATTCCGAGCTGACGCGGTAACGATCGCTTATAGAAATGGGAGGAAATTTTGGGATCAAAATTAGCTCCCCGAATTTGAATCGTCCAATAATGATTTTACAACCTCATCTTTATTCGTAACTAAATCCCGAAGTTCAGTTATGTCTACATCTTGTTGGCTGCGAGGTTTGACATATATGCGTTAAAAAATGCGGTACGAATCTGCTCATTGGCCCAATTTATGTTACGTCACAGCAGAGTCTCACACAAACCAAAGCACCAGACAAGAATAGAACCAAGGAAATGCTCATTATTGGCCTATTAGACAATAATACCCTTTCATAATGGGACTGGTCAATAAATAAATCAGACGCTGGTGTAATTTCCGACGGAAGAAACCTGTCATGGGAGTAGATTCTTAGTAAAACCAGTGGATCTATTCCAAATTGCATCCCCATTTCTTTTGAATGGGCTAATTCAACGGTAATTTAACGATTCGACTCAGAATTTCGAGGCTGAAGTATTTTGCCCTCTTGCCAAAAATTGACATGTGTTTCTTCTTGAATGGTTCTATAGTTAATTTGGCCTTTATTTGTGGTTCGTAAAAATACCAGAGCAGTTTTCCTTCCGAATGAGAAAATTGTTCCGAGAAGTTTTACGATGCTATGAACGTCACAATCTTTCCTGTCTTAACTCTTGAAAGAATCAAAAGGCAAACTTTGACGAGATCGGATAGAATTCCTTGTGACGGGGAAGTATGTTTTTCCCTAGCTATCTTTCGGATAACGGGAAATCTTTTCAGAAGGAAGGAAATATCCAAATATTACGAAAGCATATCAAACATAATAGTCGTAACTTATAAGTGATAATACAGGGATATTCTTATCCAAAATCAAATCTTGAAGAAGTAAATACGTTTGCCACAAAATTACAATTTTAAGGGCAATTTTAAATACTTTCTTCGGTGGTCTTCATTTTATAATGATCATCTTGTTTACAAGATGATATTTTTATCAGTCCTAATTTACTCAATTCGTTCTGATTTCATCCGATATGAATATTTTCAAGTTTTTTGGTTGCGTCTTTCGGGTTTACTCTATTTGGTTTATCCTATTAATTTTTTTCTTTACCTTTGTTACCACAAATTTTATTTTCCTAAGAAAACTCATGATCAGAATTATTATTCTATGTAAGTGGAATTAGTTTTGCGAGACGTAACGATTTGATCACGAATGATTACAAATGCAGTTGTTTAATATTCGTAGTAGATCTGATCTTAGCATTTCTTTAAATTCGGTTTCTAAATCGCCTTTCAATTTTCAGCTTACTTGATTTAGTTCATTTTCTCGCCGTTATTTTCAGCAACCATACATTTCATCATCGTATTCGCTTGCTTATCGTATTTTTACCTTTTTAAGTATCTTTTATTAGCCCTGAATTCGATACAACGCGCCGAAGTCATGTTTAGATGCAAATGCTATGCAAATATATCACCCCCGATATCTCCTTTGTAGGCACCCTTATTCATCTTTCGTATTTCTTTTCACGTGGCTTTTCCTTTATCTTTCCCTTCCTTCACCTATTCTTCCTTTTTCTCCCCCCTTTTGCATCGTCTCAAAGCAATCCATCTCCCTCGCATTTTTCGGCTTTCTTTTCCAATTTCCCCATACTTCAAAAGGGTGCGCCGCATGCAGATGTCCACTCGGACCCTCTCTCCCCTTTCCTACAAGACGCCGTTCCCCCTCAGGAATACTGTCTCATTCCCTTTTTTCTTCTTATTCCTCCAAACAAGTCAATCTCGCTAGGGCGCGTGCCTGTTGCTCCTTGCGCGTGGTCTGCCCCGAAATAAATAGGAGAATCAAAGGGATATGACTACGGTAATTGGCAGCAGGGGTCGAAATCGTAAGAGAACCCCTCAAGGGAGACTACAACAAAGAGGATTTTTTTGTGTAATTAAGTTGCATTCTGCACTGTTGTCCGAACTGCATTGGTGCTGCACAAAGACAGTATATAAAAATAGATGGGCGGTTCAGTATGTTTGCCATAAATTAGCCTCGAATTTGGTAAGTCTGTATTGATATGGACTGAAATTCTATTAACTACCAATATGGTTAACAAATGGATCCTCTTCAGATATCGAACCCAGGATAGATTTCACCATAGGCGAAAACGCTACCCACTTAGATATCTAGGAGCCCATTTTACAAACTATCTAGGTCTAGGCAAATTCTCATTTATTAGTTGCGTATAAACAATTGCGTATATCAAATCATGTATTAACTTTTAATACATATTTATTTTTACATTTGAAGTATTATACATCTTCAATTGAAAATAGTTATGGTAATCTTTTTGTTTTGTACCAATAAGATTACTGTATCATCATGTCTTTGCCGTGAAAATAGCTTAAGTTTAGAATACGAGTACAAACCATTATGTTTAGATTAGAGCCTTGGAAAAGTCTCACACTTTCATAAGCAAATTCAGAATTCATTTCCATCATTGTCAAATTGCCATTGGTTTGACAATAGCACAGATCTTAAAAAATAATAGACTAGGATTAACATCCACTCTCTAACAAGTACTCTCGGAACCTCTTGGTGGTTATGTAAGTACGGCAGCCATTCAGGTCGACTGTAAACACAGTGTTGGAGAAATATTGAATTTTAGCTAAAATAGTTCTTACAAAAGGAAGAGTATTTTACGCAGCAAAGCTAACGACGTAAAAATTCGATAACACAGTTTCCTTGGGTATTTGTCTTCCACTATTAATCCTTTTAAGGGTCCGTCATCGTGATTTCCATCGACCTCTCGTGTAGCATTCAGCCTCTTCCACTTTCTGAGTCCTCCAACAATTTCCATATTGAAATGTCTCGGACATTATGTGAACAAAATCCGCCGGTGGACGAGACATACGGGAATTGTGAGGACGACAAAGTTTCATTTCCCCAAATATTATTTTAATGAAGCGGAATTCGGTGACATGGATGTTTCATTCTCCTCCAAAAAGTTCGCGACGGAAAAAAGGCACGAATTCAATTCCTATTTTTCGAAATCGCATTTCTTCCTTTTTCCGTTCGACCGATGATAAAAAAGGGAGTAATTATTGAAACGGTCCAATTCGTTCGAAAGATGTCCCCTCTATCATTCTCTCTCTCACCCACGCTTCTGTTTCCCTTTCTTCTCCATACCTTCGTCCTCCGAGTGTTCTCCGTCCCAATTAATTACCGAACATACAGTCACATTTGATTTAGCATATCGCTGATCTCGGACCAAATGTGAACATTGCCTGGATCGCGTTGGGTGATTCCGGTTTTATGACTTTGAACCGAACAATGATTTTATTTTGAATCTTTGTGTTCTCTGGAGGATTATTGAAGTTAATTGAATTCAATATTGCTTTTTGCGGTTCTATACGAGTAATAATAATTAAGCAACTTTATTCTGGCGAGGTTGATTCTAGTAAGTCTCTTCTTACAACTAATTCTTCCTCAAATAGAATATAACAGAAATAGGTACCTTGAAAAACAGCACAGAAAAAAAAATACTTTGTGGGTTTAAAAACCAATGTTTGCCCTCAGAACAAATCCATCAGATCCGTAGGAAGGGGTGTGTGAAAAAACCTACGAAAACTACTGATGTTTTCTAAATTTATTAAATTAAAATTTTTCTGAATTTTGAAGGAGAGGGCGGGTTAATCTGAAAGATAAAAAAATACAAGTACATTTAATATAGATAATCCAAATCGAGATGCATAAAATTAAGCATTCACCTAAAATATAAACAGTTTGCAAAAAATAGTCATAACAGAACATTAAAAAATACAAATATAGAGGTAACAAGATAGGTTAGTAATAAAACAGGAATAAAAATAAATATTGACACTTGATGAAATAATGAAATGTATATCCTAAAATAATTTACTTTGCTTTTAGGATTGCGGAGCGAAGTTTTATTTTTATATTTAATAAACAGATATTCTCCAAGCAAATTAACCATCAAAGTGTAATTTAATTAGCCTTTTTATAATTTTACATGCATTACATATATCATTATTTACATTTTATAACATTTGTTACCAAGGTCCAGGTTTCTTTATGATTCTTGTACAAATTCTTATGGAATACTAAAGAAAGAAGTGACGCCTGACAATGTTACTCTGAAACAGAAACCCAACTTAATTTAGTGGAATCTAGAAATTTATTTTTCACGTTATTCATAAATGGAGAATTCCATATTTACGCTGTCAAATAAAAATTACTTACACGGAATATAAGAGGATAAGAAAGTTTTAATCTTAATAATAATAGTCTCTTGAATATTTATTCAAATAGGTGGATGTAGCTGTTATAGCATGTTCATATTTATTTTATATAATATCGGAACAGCGTACAAAATTTATGCTACAACTGCTGTACAAAACTACCCCATTATCAAAAAACTAATCATATTCAGCGACGCAGCTGTGGGGCGGAATAAACTTTTATCTGTATTTTATGCTTAGTTATCGATTTATGTAAGATAATATACACCATTTATTTTTGCAAAGATTTTTTTTCCAATTTTCCTTGGCCAAATTGTCTCAGCACTGATCGATAACTAATAACCTTTTCCTGTAAGCAAAGATGTTGATGACGGTGTAAGAGAAATATCTCCTGGATAAGAATTCCCAGGCTGCCATTCGTTATGATATTCAGAAATAATATACTTATCCGAAGGAGTTTATTTATCAGCCGTGGAAATCGGGTCAAATCTTAATCGAGATGAAACTTTAATTCGCGCCTTGATTTTTTATTGGATGACCTACAAGCTGAAGAAGTTGGCTCTTTCATACAATCTAATCGTATATTCACTTCCTCCAAGATGAAAGGCCGTTCCTGAAAGAATTCAACATTGAATCTTTTTAAACTCCCTCACATTTCCCGCTTTTTGTTATTCCCTTTCTGATTCTCATTTCAACGTCTCTGAATGTTGATTTCGCAAACATACTTTTGCATCCGGAGGTATGTTAAAATTCATCACACTGCAGCATGAAGTGATGAGACACACCCGCTTGTAATTTCTTTATTTCTCTGCTTCAAACTTGCAAATTTCAAACATTCAGCAACTTTTGCTTAATATATAATATAATTGAAGTTATATTTTCCCTACAATTACATTAAATTCGTTACCACTGAAACTAATTTATTCTGATTTCTTGTAGAGGAATAGAGTTCAGGATCCTTAAAATAGAATAAATTTCTCCTGCATCAAATCTTTTAAAATTGAAAAGAATGACGTAGAAGAAGGAGAATGATACCTTAATCAAAGAAATCTTCCTCTCTAACATTCTTCCCTTTCATTTCACCCTATCAGTAATAGATTTTATTACTTTACTGCCTTCATATACTGAAATTACAAGTAAATTATATTTATTTGATGGTACGTTGAAATGATTTTTAATACGACATCTTTCGTCGAGTGGTGAACCTAAACTTTTCAACTGTTTGGCGATACATGTCGCATTAAAAATCTATTGTAGAAGATGTATAGTGTCTTCCCTTCAAGTCGGGTACTTCAGAATTTCACTAACTGCAGATCGGGCGTATTTATCTCATTAATATTAAAACTGTTTGGGCGATTTGATGGCTATTTATTTCGTGATATTTAGATTTCCAACATTTTGATCTATTCTGATAGCCGTACCGATGGCCGAGGCAACCGCTCCAGGCGATTTTCGGAGCGAGTGCCAAAATTTAAATCAAAAACAAAGAATTATTATATTTATTTTAGAAATTCCATTTGCGAAAAATTTTAAAATTCTATTAGGATATGCTTATTACCTCCATGTCCATTTCCACTAATTTTGACTCAGTACAATTTGAAAAATACGGTAAATAATTTATTATAATGGGATGGCGCTGTATTTATATCTTGCTCAGGCTGTAAAATGCCTCAGAAATACCCTATTTCATTTTAGTGAATGATCGAACCAAGGAGAAATATCAAGATTTATCCATGCAGATTGTATGCATAGAACAGTAATACTTTGAAGTGCATTTTTTCTTCAAGATACGGTATAATTGCAGTCAAAAGATATGTTCATTATTTTATCTCTTCTAACAACGACGAAGGAAATAATTGAATAAAAAAAATCGGATTTAAATTAACTGCGTAGCTTAGAGATGGGGGCTCTTTTATGATAATAATGAGTTGTTCCGACTTCTCGTGAAAGGACGACATCAAACGTGATCCTCTAAAGAAAATGGCCCCACCCCCTGAGGGACGAAGCAAACGGCATACACAAATTCTGAATGCTTATGAAGAGGTGGGGGCGGAAGATGGACTCAGAAAGAAGTATCTCCTCCGAATTTTCTTGAGGGAAAATAAAAATGGGAGGAGATGCGAGGAATTAAGTAAACATATAAAGTCTTCAGAATTGCTTTTCTCTTTCCCTTTCCCTTCTCTTCATTTTTTATTATTTACTTCCCTCACTCCTCTCCGAATTTCACCTTTCGGTTTTAGTTTGTCGTCATAGTTTCCACGAGTCATTTCTCCTGTTAACTTTTGTGTTTGCTTCAGTTTTATATAAAAGAATCAAAGATCTTTTGGTAAAATTTTCGCTGTAGAAAAATGAGCATGTAAGCACTTACAGAAGTACATCAGTATACAACTAGCACTTACACAAAGAAACGTATCAAGAAAATATAATTCGCTTGTTTTCTTTTGAATCGATTCGAAGGGAATAATTTATCGATTTGTTGTTTTTCTTCGTACAATCCATTTTTCACTGTAATACTTCATCAGAACTTATATTATTAGACATTAGACATTATTAATAGACATTATTATAGAAGGGATTAGACATACCTTCGGTTTGTTTGGAAAATTACTATTTGTTAGCATTTTTTGATATTTCATCCTGACTCTCATGATTCGAAGAATACATAAGAATATATTAAATGTGTGAGAAAAAAATTTAACCACGCCTTAGCAAAGACGCTTTATAATATAATCTGCATATCCGTATTTCAGTTATTTTTAACTCGAAAACTTATGTGCTAGAAGAAATTTTATTCTATAATCCCATTAATTATTCAATTAACGCGTACATTATCAAAAGTTTCCTAGCGTAATTTTTATGTAATCAGATTGAATTTCTATTTTTATTTACATATGACGTATTCGTTTCCTCGATTTAACTTTACGTTCCAATCTTTGCGATGTAATTCTGCTTCACATCTCGGTTCAAATTTTTCCTCTTCTCGACTTTCCCACAAAATTTTCCCTTCTATTCTCCCCTCCCACGCCCTCAGCATCCTTCACAATTTCCTCGATATGACACATGGTTTGTTTGTCTGCGAATTCCCGAATCCATTCCGATCTTACATTCAATCACTCTACGGATTCTTGGTCCTCCACGGATCCATTACCCCACTTTCAGAGGGTTCGTGCCCCACTTTATTGCCCCGCCCCGGGCGGAATGTTTCTTCATGCACCGCCCTCGTCTGCGAGATGTAACGTTTGCTTAATTTGCCGTCGTTTCATGCTTTTCAGACGTCTGCCTTCCATTAGAATATCGCTCGCGCGATTCAACGAGACAAGATCGAAATGTTACCCCTGAGATCGAGGCGCTGTATTCTCAGTTCTGAACAAAAACGCAATGCAAAGGAATTAAATAATCGTTTGGAATTTCCCCAAATTTCTTTGTTACCGGTTCCTATTTAATGATTGCTTTGCCGCAGTTTTCAATCTTGATATCCATTTCCAGTATTTCTTCTCTTTTTTACCATTACAAGCGCCCTATCTACCTCCCTTTCTTCTAAGATCATCTATAAGTATTCCGCTTTAGTGTAATGTTATGATATTACTTATAAACCGTGTTTCATGCCTGGTTCCATGCATTTCTTGTAGAAATCTGCATTAAATTGCATTCAAGAAGTATTTAAAAATGGGATAGTGATCCATTAGTAGAAAAAATTTCAGTAATTGAGTTCGATCTATAAATTCAGTGATGATAATTTCTCTAAAGGCCTAATTTACATTATACGCTCTTCTTGTAAGATAGGTCTATATAATTAAGTGAGAACTATCTGGAAAATAGCTACTAGCTCTGTCGTTTCACATTTTCCCTGAATAGTATGCGACACGCACCGCATTGAAAAATGAGCTGTATTTAGGACATTACTCCAATATTGAAATAAGGATGCATTTATTTCCTACAACACTCCAGAGAACACATGTGGTTGTAGATGAAGATATGGGTTAGCTCGTTAATCCCTGGCCAAAGCTTTAGAATCACGAAAAATTTCCTTTACTCAGAATGATGCCAGTAAATAGCGATCCATGCAAAAGAGGAATTATTTGCAGGAGAAGAATTAGCTGGAAACAAGTCGGCGGCGGTCTTCATCATTTATTTCCCAGTTATCCTTGCGCTTTTTTTACCTCGCGTCGTTCATGCCTCGCCGCAGACGTCCAAAATCGAAGATAAATCCGAAGGCATTGCGAACGGCAGCTGTGCTTTTCCCGTTGGGATTCCTCATTGATTGGCCAGCAGAGGGTTTATCCAGCCAATGGCGCGCACCGGGAAGGAGAGAGAGAGAAAATCAACATCCCGGGATTTGTATCAGTAACGGGCGTATTTGTATTTTGCGAAAGTACACGATTTTAAACGCTCCCTCTTGTTTGTTTTTCCCTTTACCAATCCGCGATGTGAATTTCCATCGAGCAAATACTCCGAGAGGGCGGAGGGATCGATTTGCCGAGAGGCGTAAGGGAGGAGGGAAAGAAAGGCTTTTATCAATAGAGAGGTTGTCTTAATACTCTACTTTTACAAAGCTATCCTCCACTTCATTAAACCTTCTCCCTGTATACCTTCCGTTTTCCTTGTCTCTCTACCCACCTCTGTCAACAACATTGGGTAGCGAAAGCAACGCTTCTTTCCCTGATGTTAATGTGTGAGATACGGATTTTAAGCCTACAACGGTTATTTTGGCTATCATATGTATGTGTGTGAATATACATTTATTATCTTCGATTCAAAGATGATTCGTATGATATACATTTGAGATAGCTCTAAATTTTTCCTTAGGTAAGATGCTTATAAATTTTATTAATACTTATGGTTAATAAAACATTGTGTTTGTACGTTTATAGTTATATATTAGGTATCATGAAACCGCTTTGTTATTCATTGTTCTACATTAAGTTATTTCTCTTAATTTTGTGCGAATCACTTCAACGGAGGAAAATGAATTCCAAGTATATCATTAAATATGTATTTTCTTTCTTGTAAATAAAGTTTCAAGAAAAAATATGTTCGCTTAAAGTATTCCTCCATAGCATAGCGTGCTTTAGGAAGTTATTAGCTAACGTATTACTATCGTGGGGAGTGGTTAATCTCTATAATGTGCTATTTCTTCTCAACAAGAAAGACAGTTTGATTCATTCATGAAGGTAATCTGCTGACGAAAAGCATACTTCTCAAATAGATATTGTCTGGAAAAGGAAGAAGATATATTTTATATTTTCATTAATATTTATAAATCCTAAGGTAACTGTGACGACCATATCTCTCGGTTTCAGCTTTTTTACTAGTATTATCTATCAGCGTGATTGATTGAACTATCTAAACAGTGAATTTCGCCTAGTTTTTAATGAATGTAACATGATCCTACGTTTGCCAATTTCGTAAAAAAAGGAAGAAGTCATGATTAAATCTTGCTAAAGATTTCTTTGTTGTTGAATTTTCGACTAAAATGTGTTAAGTGTCTATGTTATCGGAATTTCTTTATAGGAAAACCATTCTACCATTTACATCTCAACACCCATAGCTATAAAATGTACTTCTTATCTCAGGAGGAGAAAGTACCTCACTCCCCATCCTGCTCAGTAAGCTCCATCCCTCACCTTCATCATTCTCAGGAATTTTGGAAGCTGGCGTTGGAGTAGAGGAGGCCGAATTTCTTTAACGACTTTAAAGACGAAAACGAATGGAACATGAATTCGTCCCGAATTTCACGTCCGTAAATATCCCGGTTTCTCACAAACCGTCTCTGGACAGCGCACTGGAAATAGGTCAGGCGCACGATTAGCAGAAAAGTGGTGTGAATGCATAAAAGGCACCATCGGAGTGAGTCTATGCACGTTCCGAAGGGGAGGAGTTTTCTTCCGAGCGCACCTTGGCAACACAATGGGAGGCAGGCGGGTGGGGGCCCCACGTCACGTGGGCGGCGTTTGTTTCCTTGGGCCAATAGGAGCGCTCCTTTGGATCGCGTGACCTTCCTTCGCAGTCTCAGACGCCCCCCGGCGCCGCGACGCCCCCCCTTCCCTCCTCCAATCTCCTTCTCCCTCACAATGCCTCTTCCGCCATTGTGTTCCTTCTGCCCACATCCAATAATAGGTGCCTCTCGAGCTGATTGGCCGCAAAGACGGCCTTTTCTCAAGAAGGGCTTTTTAAAACGGGAAGACAATCCCCCAATGGAATTAACGCCCGCTTTTGTTAATTGAGGGAGGGTCTTTTAATTGGAAGGGCGCAGTGTCGTTACCGGGCGAGAGCACTACACTTGAGCATTGTGAGCGGAGATTTTTGCGCCATTCTCCGCCGTTGCCTTTCTCGGAATCACTCAGCCGAAGACCTTTTGTTCTTGAGTCACGGATCTGTAATTACTGCTCCTTTGTCGGCTTTTCGTGAGGACTCTCTAAGTTTTTCTACCGCTTCCGATTTGATTGTCGACTGTGTTGCGTCATGCCTTTTCTTTGGTTCCTTCTCACTCTGTATGTATCGTTAGAAATGAGATGTGTACGTTTAAATTTTGGTGTGAATTTTGTGGGGATATTGGAATAAAGGTGTGTATGCCCTTTTAGCGGTTAGGAGTGTTAGTCCAAAAACGAAGAGGTCCTATACTCGAATCTCGGTCAGTGTGTGAATACTATGATGATCAATGGAATAGGAGATGGTCACCTTTTGGGAATTTTTAAGAGGAACTCCGTGATGTTCCTTCCCCTTTTTACTTAATAATTATTTCGGGTTATCTGGTTTGGGAAGGAATTTTAATCAATTATTAATAGGTTTGGTTATTAAGAGTCATAGTAACTGAATGTTTACTTATTTTGATTTTACTATCTCTTTCCGCTTGATGCTCTACGATTTTTTTTACGCTCCTATCAGTTGTATAACCGCCGTAATAGATATATAATAAGAAGATAAATTACTTCTATTGTAATCCGTAATTTATCCAAACTTAATTTAACTCAGGATTTGGCTTGATAACACCTCGTCATTGATCATAAGTATCTCTATAAGGGCGAGATTGAGTCATGAAAATTCATTTATTATCAATGAAAATATTAATGTCATCATAAATAATTATTATATTAATAGAAATAGTGAGGGGAACTTTAGAAGGTTGTAAAAAAGTCTTAGGTAATATCTTAGGTAAATCAACAAATAAGAGGTGGTGTTATAAGAAATGTGCTCGTGATAAATTATGGGTTAATGATTATAAGGTATGTAGTTAGCTTGCGAAATTGTTATGATCTTTATCTATTGACTCGTGAATATAATGGTAGCGGAACATACCAGAAAACTACGTGCTATCAATATAATTTTTCCAATCATAAATTTCAATTTTTAAGAGTAATGTTGTTTTATTGTTTCTTATAAGGTGTTTCCCTTATTAGATCTTTACTAATCATGTTCACTCATTGCTGTATTACTGTGTTACTAAGCATTGAAATTTCATTTAAAATCATAACCTACCGTAAATGAAGCTTCGCATTTGCAATACTGAAGTATCAGTAAGATTTTTACCGAACATAATCGGACAAGCAGAATGTTCTTTCTTTTCAAGATGATCGTAGATTTTTATAAATAATTTTTCTATAGGTCATATATTTAATCACACTGGTAAATTAAAATCGTTTCTTACATTAGTTTTAAGATCTACTCAATTGGATAGAAGAGTATTTCTCAACAAAAAGTAACAGCTAATTTTATAATGATCCTAAATGGTAACGAGAATCGTAAGAATTTTTATCGCAGATACTCGTAATATTTTGTAAAGAGAATGAGCGATGAAAAAACTTCAAAGAGGGTCCCATTTTGATTCCTCACACCTTCTCTGTGAACCACTAATCCCTCTTCTCTTTAATAATCATTCTTCCTTCGTCCGTGACTTCTTCTTACTCCATTACCCACAGCAACGGTTTGCATCGACAAAAAGCCAAACGGAGCCACGCTCGAGCGCGGAAAGTCGTTTGGTGACGCACAAATCCCACTGCGAAAATATATCTGCAGCCAGTTGCGAATATCTTCCATCTTACCACTTCTTTCCCGTTCATCCATTTCGCAAAACTCTTTCTTTTCTCGCGTTCCTTTGCCTTACTAAAGGGAGATCATATAAATCCTACCAGCCTAAGGTAAACGTTTATCTTTGAAAAGATTATGGCTGAATTGTTGCCGAGGCCTCTGATGTTTAGGTCGTATCTTGGGTGATGGATAACTTACGGCTCTGGAGAGGAACTTACATTGTATCCAAATGAAAGTGGTCGAATGGCTTTCAATTTTTTATCTTTTGATTTAGCCTTATGGAGGTATCTTCTACTACAACGACGAATGATTTATATAAAAGCCGAGGAAGTTGCAAATGTCGAATTCGAGTTCCAGAGAATTTATACCCAGCAGATGAATTGGACATTCATCAACATTGGCTGTCATTATTTTACAAAGGCGAATAGCGAAGATTCGATTTTAAAATACTGCGTCTGTTAATTAAATTCGTAGATAGTTACTACTCCTGTTATGTGATCCCTAAAACTCACGAGTTTGCAAACCTAATGGGTAAATTGATTATGATTAACATGATTTAAATAAGCATAGAGCTTCGTGGCTTAAATGCTAGATTACCTTCTTAAATATTAGGCAAGTATTACTTCAAAGAAGTTCTTTTATGATATCCATGTATAATATTTTCCATAAATTTTAATGTTTAATTGGCACTCCCTTGATAGACTCACTTGTTTACTACCCATGCTTCAATTGAAGCAGAAACAATATACGCATTATTACACGGTATAGGCCTGCACGGGATCGAGACGGTTAACAGATATTTTTCTTCGAACAAAATTTTGAGACTAAAAATAATAATACATGGATCTTTCTGGACTCGGTTTTAGTAATGAACGAATCGGATCAGGCTAGGACGAAATATTTCGGCCCATGTAAACCTCTAGAACAAGGGTAAATTTTTCATTTGAAATATTTTTATACCTATCAACTTCATTTAAAAAAAAGCTGCGTTAATTCCTCGTGCTATTTGTCCATAGATATATTAAAGTGTATTCAGCTCATTAAGTACAGTTGAGTACTTATTTATTTGTTTAAAAATCAGTTGTGATTAATATTGACCGTCGACTACAAACGTATATAACTTTACCCGAGAAAGAGAATTACTTGGAATAAATGCTGAAAACAACTCCGTATTCATTTTCATTGCAATTCCTCAGGAGAGAATTTTAGATTATAATTGTGCATAAGCATTAGAGAATTACTGTTAGTAGACGAATAAAGCCACTGTGTTTTCAAATTCCCCATTGTGGATCTCAGCGTCGCAAACTTCTTTGATGAAAATGAGGCTGGAATAAACGGAAAACACATGCGAGAAATTCCGCCCGGAACATCTAACAAAGCAGTTTTTCCCTCGGAAGCCTTCCTTCAAACGTAGGAATCCTTTTCCACATCTTAGCGCCCTATCCTTTTATTTCTCTCCAATTCTCATTTGCATTCGCTTCAACGAGGCTGTTTTATCTCTCCACCCAATCTCACAACCTTTCTTGCCACACATCCCTGTAACCCTTGGAATTTTCTTCCCTTTGCTTTCCCTTCTCACGAAGATTGGAAGCGCCTGTTTGTTTACGCGCCTCCGGCCCCAAATCCTATTCCCTTTTTCCACCCAAATCTAAAAGGCGCCTTCCATTCCTCACTAATTCCTTTTCCCGTCTCTCCTTTTGATCATTTCCCTTCTCTCTCTTTCTCCATCTCGATCGTGCCTCAAGGAAACGTTTATCTAGATATCTACTCCTTGTTTCATTTCCTCTTCAATTTCCCATTCCCTCACCCATCCACTTCGTCACTCCTTTTCTTGCTTTTATTTCTCTCAATTCTATCAGTTTTTCTCTCTCGATTTCTGTCACTTTCCATAGAAGATTTTTTTCGATGCTGCGACTTTCTATCTAACATTTTTCTGGTGTTTTAAATGTTATTCCTTTTGCTGTATGCAATAGTTTTAGAAAAGTAATAGTTTTATCGTAAGCTTCACTTTTACCAAAAGAAATATTTTAGTTCTTTGTATACATAAGGAGGTTTTCGAGAGATCTTTGTCTCGACTTACGACGAACTGCGAATAGGGTACAGCTTACATGATCCCTTTGTATGAATTAAAGCGGATATACTTTAAGTATTGACTAAGTTATAAAATTAAAATAATGGAAATCTCGTAATACTGTAAATAAAGACATGCTAAAAACTATGGTACTAGATATATGTTAAATTTTCTCATGAATAAAAGGATTCAGAAATTTTGTTTCAATTAATCCTAAATTCATTAAAAAACACTTATTAGTCTTGTATTTCCTTTAAGACAGCGTTTTCGGGTATTTAAGAGAAATAGCCGCATATAAAATATAAATGAAGGAAGGTTAAAAAAGGGAGAGAATTACTTAAACATTTACGTTATTGCAAAGGGTTTCATGTATCTTCTAACATATTTTGTTTCATATAATGACGGAAATGTATGTACATCGACGACTCCTGGTAGAGAGAAATTAGCTTCCGTGAGATTTTCCTTCTTCAGACACCGTAAAGTATGCAACGCTCAATGCAAGGAAGCTTAGTGTTATAATAATGCCATGTAGCACCTTACGAAGCAAGGGTAAAAGATCAACCACCCGTCTTAGCTATTTTCTGTTGTATATTTATATTTTTCTTCGGCTTACGCTAGCCGGCTTACTTCCCTCTCAATCAAGCATTTCCTTAAGGGAATCTAAAGTATTCACCATAAGCATTTGAGATTTCATTATGTATTCAGCGAAAATAAAATTTCCATCTGTAAGTTAATCTCCCGTAAGGGTAGTTTACATTTCTTACACTACTGCCTAAGGATTTGAAAAGAGGATGTGGTGGCTAGGTAAGATGAAGTAGTTTTCACTTGCTCTCCTCACTGAGCAAGAATTTGTTAAGCAGAGCAAGTCCACGTAAGGGAATAAGAATACGGGTAAAAGTTTTTGTAAAATTCCGTTAAGAGAGACCTTTATCAATGCCATTATTCGGAGTCATTAATATCTCAGTAACTTTTATATCACCATAGCTACGAAAAATGAGACGAAAATAAATTAAATATACTTTTTTCTTTATCCTCTACCGGAAGACGATTAAAAATTTCCACTCATCAGGATAAGGCAGCAGTACCAGAAAAAACATTAACTTTTAATTATTAATTTAATAGCCACGCCATCAAACGCATTAATGTATCTATAATTAATTGGTTGCCTCGTGGTGGTGGTGGCGGATTGGTAAGCGTTGCTACTACTGAAGTCCCGGGCTCGAATCCCGGCTAAATTGATTTTTCTTGTTTAGTTATTGGTATGTGTCCAATTTCTCCCAATAGGATTGACGACAGAAATGACATATCTGCTGTAAAAAATAATAACCAGTAAGTAATGAAACATGTAACCGTTTATGAGTTTAAAATGTTTAACTTTTTAATGTTGCTAAAGCCCATACAACAGAATCTGATACTGCTCGCGTTGGCTGGCCCTGAACTTTGGAAGCGGAGAAACGTACGCAAAGTTATCCGCAGACGGCATCCTATTAAAAGAGAGAGAAGATGAAAGGAGAAACAGTGGAGCAACGCTGCGCGGCCCCACCCACCCTTGTTTCCATCCCTTTCACCACTGTTGCGTCGAACAAAAGATACCTCTTTCGTTTGTCGGCCGAGCTTCCGTGCGCGACTCCCAGATGACGCTCCATTCGCTTTGAGGATTTCCCCGCCCAACACACCTTCGCAGAGATCGATCGCGGCGTTTTAATCCGCAAAAGAGAAAAAAATAGCGGGACAAAAGTCGGTGATCTCTCGGCGACGCTCTCGAGACGGCGTTATTTGAGCAGAAACCCTTTTCGCGCTACATAACGTATTTATCGGAAGGGGTTTCCTGCTGATGAAGCGGATGAGGGAAAGAAGGAAGAGTGGAAAGGAGAGAAGGAAAGGTGTCGCGAAAGGCAGAGAAGGGAAAATGATCTTGCTTCTGATTTGCAACGCTGAACCGGAATCTCAAACCGGGAAATCCAGTATTTGGTAACCGGATAACCGTATTGGATGGGATGGATCGGTTTCGAATTTTGAAACAAACAGATCTAGGATGGGAGCAAAAAATCTTGCTTTAAATTTTCTATTTCGTAATTATTTTGACGATTAGATTTTGTCGCTACTTCACAAATATAGTGGCAAGAAAACGTTTCTTTCCGTACCGTCACACTAATTTGCAATTCACTTTTCGTGTAAATAAGGAAGGATATGAAGTGACAAAATTGAAGTGCTGAGTTAAATGCGTTAAGTTATACACTTATACTCTGATTTTCTGGAAAGGTTTTGCAAATATGAAAATTCATTTTATTAAAAAACTTTGCCGTAGAAAGAATTCTGTATCTCGTTTAGATTTTTAACGTAGAACGCTAGGCATTAAATCTGATGTAAATTAACTATCTTCTTCATTTCTTATCATCATTGTGAAAAAAATTATTAAACTTCGAAAGAACAAATCGATCTTTCAATCTTTCATAAGATAAATATGTGGGGTATAGTTACTCTTTTAATTGTTTATCATTTCAGTATATAGCTAGGATTCTTCTAAGCTCATATTTCAAAATATTACGTATTCTTAAAGATAAAACTAAAGGTACCTTTTTGATAGCGTATGATTAAACACATTTGTGATCGAATTCTTTTCGCTTCCCTGAATTTTTGCGTACGACCGAAAGTTCTTGCACGTCTCTTCGACATCAGAAGGCATAGCAAACAATGCGTTAATATCGTCATCTTCAGAGCCCTTCATGCAGCAAACGTTAACGATTGGCAAACACGCGCGCTTGTGTTATCATATCTCTGAGAAACAACGGCATCTTGCCGTTCAGATTTCCTTCCCATTACCTTCTGTTACATTCCTCCACTCTCTCTCTCTATCTGCTTCTCTTTTTGTGGTCTCTCTCTGTGGAGGCACACCCCTGAAATACACCAAAAACAAACCCTCCACCCACACCGCTCCCATTATTTCCACTGTTAGAGAGGAGCGCCCTCCGCTTCCTCATTACTCTGCGCTTTGACACTGTTCCTTTTCAGCGACTCATCACCTTCCCTCCCCTTTATTCCCTATAAAACATCTCCCCCAATATCTCTCATTGCTCCTGCTTTGTATACATAGGGAGTGATAACTATTTTTAACTCCTCCCTTCCGAACCATTTATTTCGTCCCCTTATACATTTCTATCCATCCTTATCCTCTGCAGAAAGGTGTATGAAATCGTTTTCATTTTCTTTTCCGCGTTTATTTTTCTCCCTTTCTCTGTCGGAATTTCCGGTTCATGTGTGCGCTGTCTCTTCCGTTGTGCGTACTTACTTTGAGCTCCATAATCATTTGTCACTCATTTCTTTCGATAGGTTTGTGTTTCCCTAGCTTTAAAAATGAATGAAATAGTTATTTCATGTTTTTAAGGGCCTTTTAGACCTTTTTAACAGCCACGCCCACTTTGATTTCGTTGGAATGTAAAATGAGTGTTTGCTGATATATTTGTACTCTGGTTGAGATATGATGTATTTATGATTAAAGCAGATAATATGTGTCTTCTGTTGGTGAAACTAAGAACAGATTTAGAATTTCTCTGGATAAACTTTATAGCATAATAAACTTCATCTATCTATACAAGTAGGTGTATGAAGTTTACCAAGATTCCCCTCAAAGTCATACATAGCGTGGTACACTTAGTACAAAGATTTTAATGAAAATACGATATCCTTATTTCCACTAAACTTTATCGTATCCACATGAATCCACATATTCCGCGGCTATCCGAGGCATAATTATTTGGCTTTAAAGATTTGATCTTACTTTTAATATTCATTTATGTTTTACCTTTTATTTATTTTCTGTTCATTGCCATATCGTTTTAAATATGGTACCGATTTTACCTGTAACGCCATATTTATGTCATCTGATAGTTTATCTTTACCTCATTATTTCACAGGATAGTTTAAAAATTTATTCGGCTTTCTATTTTTCCATTCGAACCAATCTAAAATATTTCTTCATAAGTTATACGAGAAGTGAAAAATTGTGACGTGGGTGGGACTCGAACCCAGGTCTCCCACTTTCCGGGCAGATGTTCTAGCCACTGAACTACCGAGCCACTTTACTTTGGGTCAGTCGCACAACTTCAAGTTTCTTTCATTTCCATCAATTTCTTTATAAAATTAAAAGAATGTAATTAGTTGGGAAAGTGGAACAGTTATCTTCTATCAAAATGCTTTTCATTCTGGAGTAATAATAATAATAATAATAAAGGACTTTATTTAGGGCGAGATTGAGACTATAAAGCTTGTAATGATAATAATAATAATGATTTCAAATGTCACTAATGAATACTCTTCCTTTGCATTTAAAGAGAAACTAGAAATCAATGATACTCTTATTCCAGCCATACTTACCACGGTATGTTAAAACAGTCAACGTGTTGAAGCATACGTTACCACCCACAAACAACGAAACATTCTCGTGAGGTTATATAATGGCGTTTCATTCCATTCCTTTCACACGGCGCCATTAAAGCTCATCACGCGAAGCAATTTATAATTCACCTCCCGATAAATACGTCGCCGAAGATTCCCCTCCAATTAAACTGCCGTAAACGACAAGGGAAGAAAACGTCATTTTTTAACAAGAAGAAGGAGAAAAAAGCCTCCCTTCCCCGAGGCGCCAAATGGCGCTGAAAGACGCGTCCTTTTTTCCCTCAAAAATTCAAACGAAAGATAGAAAAGTTTCGCTCGATTTATTTATCCGCTCGTTTGTGATGTTGGGAAGGAGGAAAAGGAGACAAAGGAGATAGGAAGGTAGCGCCACGCATCGGAGATTAGCAGCATTAGGGCTCGGGAACCATTATGGTGGAGGGTGGAACAGTTTGGAAATGTTTTAAAACAACCCCCGCCTCATCCTTTATGCATCCCCCGCCCCAGCTATCTTTCTATAGGATCCCAACCCCATTGCTCCTCCATCGCTGTATTCACCGTTCATCCCATTCTACCTCGTGCCTCATAAAGGAGAACGCAATTCACCCCTCCTTTTGTTTCCCTGCGCAGATATCCCGACATTCGCGCGGGGTATTATGGGAGGTTTTTGGGAGACGAGCTTCCTGATTGGAGGAGAGAGGTGAGCTGGGGTCCGAATTGTGTGGGAGGGGGCGGGGTGATTGCTAGCGTGGGCGATTATGCGGAAAGGATGCCTTTGGAGAGATATGCCGTATCTGTGATCTTCGGTTTCCGTTGTGTGGGTAAACCTATAGAGACGGCAGAGAATGCATATTCAGTTTGCTCTCTCTGTCTGTCCTGCAGATACGGTGACCACAGAGATTATTTCATGGCTGAAGTGATAAGAACAGGTCGTTTACACTGTAAAGATTGTTTACCCTATCGATACTGCGCAAGATACTTCGCGAAAGATGATCGATAGATGCGATGTATCTAATTCGTTTATCGATATTTCGTTATTGTAAAACCTTAAATCTAAAAATATCGACGTATCCAAAAGCTTGGAGATTTCTTCACATGAAAAACTTAAAAGATAGTTGCTTTGGTTTCCAAATGTTTTTATCTTGAAATATCAGTGTTTTTCTTGATCGATAAGTAATTTCCTATAGAGAGGACTGACACAAGTACATTCAGTATCGTCCCTTACCTTGGCGTGATTATTTGGCATTCAGATGATTTACTCATCGTTATCGAAAATGTGAGATTGAAAAATCTGAATTTTTTAAAATGACTTTTGAAAAAAATACTCCCTCTAAAGTTTTCATCATAAGTTCTCCTTTTCTGGCTTCTTAAAATTAAATAATAAACGCTTAATGTTTTTATTATTTACGTGAAATAATCTAAAAACTTTATTTATATAATATTATTCTTCTGAAATCATTACTCATAGCTCTTTATTTTAACGAGAAGAATATAGTCACCCAACCCTTGTTGCACCCTTATACGTCTGAGTGCTCCCATCACATTCTATTAAAGGAATCTTCTTACACATGTTTTTCCTCCAATTTTCAAAGCGACTTTTTCTTGACCTTTTAAAAAAGTTTCCTTTCCAACAAGTCTTGAATTACTTTCCTTCATGCGTATAATTCTGTTAACTGAAGCCTACATGCTAATTTAATGCTGTATCAACTCACAATTTATCGAATGCTGATAATCGGATTATTTTTATACTCGAGGTGTTCGAGATCCTTTTGAGTATTTTGCATTCTTGCACGTATGAAATATTCAATTTATGGCACTTCAACATCTTGGCGTTTTACCCATCCTTATGAAGTGAAAGTATATTTAAATGGAACCAAGGTTTAGAATGTTCAGCAATGTTATCCATAGGCCAATATAGTAGAATTGGTTGGAAAAATGCTCGTGAGATATAGATCTCATGCAGAGATTAAGATATTTATAAACTGAACGATGGTTAGAAAATTATTGTTGATATCCTGAGATGATGAAGTCGTTAAGACATTTAAATATACTTTCATTTAATATGAGAATGAGCCCTATGAGAATGTTAACCAATGTAATTATATGCGTTATACTTACATTTGTATCCTTATCGATCATCAAAACTGACCAATTATTTATACCTTACATCACCTTTTGTTTCTGTTTTACTTCTATATTTTCCATTATATCAATGACTGGCATAACGTTCCCTTCCGTTGATAAGATGAGTAAAAAATATATATTATACAAAGGTTAACCCATTAACCTCTTTTGTTTTCTACAGAGATGGACGACCGAAGTATGTAAGTAAGTAAGGACCGTATAATAAAGTATGGGGTTCCACCTGGTTCAAATTTGACGAATAATCATATTTTTATTTTGGTTTACGAGAATGTGAAGCACTTTAAATCATACTTTTCCAAGATCTTTTATCATCATTGCAGTAATTCATTGACCAGTATTGCGTATTTATTCACGTCAACACTAATGCATGTCGCATTGTCTTTCGTTAGAAAAAGAGAATGGAACAGAGTGTTCTCTACATTCCACCCCTTGTTTCCATCATCCTCTTTGTTTATTTATTCAAATCCTCTCTTTCTCCCATTTTCCCTCTCAATCCTTTAAGCATCACCTCTTCTGTTTAGCCACCCATTTACAAATAAAAAAAGGAACCTTTCTCTTTCATCCTTCACCGACCGCCATTTTGCAACCGAAACTATGGCCATCGTGCAGCCTCTCGAAGGACCTCAGGGTTTTATAGTTCTATAGCGAAGGACAATTTGCGGGAGTTAGCTCGGACGAGTGTGTGTCGAATGCGCGGGAAAGTAGGAGTAATTGAATGGGGCAGAGATTTGATTGGGAGGAAACTATCGGCGGGGGAGGGTTTTATCGATAGGGTTAGGGATACGCGAGGGTTTTTTTCCGCACGCCAGATATGTAATCGCTAAAGAGAGAGGCGGAGAGGAATGGTTGGTTGGCTCTATCGGAAATTGTGCGTTTTTTCATCTTTCTTTTCGAGTCTCCTTTAGGGTCGGATGATATAGTATTTGCGCTGCCGGGAGATTGTTTCCCCTCCCCACTTCACCCGTCGACGAGTGTTTAATTTTTTCCCGGCGGATATCCCCGCGGATTATTTCGGCTTTTTTTCTCCGCTCGCTCGGGATTTTTGCGATTTTACTCGGGGACAAATGATGGTTCGAGGGATGGGGGATAATTGGAGATGCACCGGGTTTTATGTGTGCCTGCCGAGGATAGGATGCGATAATTATTTTTGTCCCGTCGCTTCCGAAATGTTGGCGATAGTAGAATTAGCGTGTTCAGAATATTTGCCTTGCGAACGTAAATTACCCGGATTAGGGGTGCCTCGCTGATAGTGGGAGCATTTTTCCGTAGATCGACGACGAGGTTTTTCAAACAATTTTCAGTTACAGAATAACCACTTCGAACCTTGTTGTGCTTGTGAACTCCTTTTTATCCAGATCACCTCGCGGTGTATCTGATATATAAAGGGTCTGAGTATTTTAACGCTTATTAAACATATCGCGAGGTACAATATTAGTATCTCCTACATGATGTTCCATTCCAGGATGGTTAGTATTTTTATTTTTGATCGTAATTGAATTAATGTTTGTTTACTTTTTGTTTCCCAATATTTATTAACGGTTTAGTTACAACATAGGTTGTGTATATATAGCTGACAAACAAACCAATTGATACATTTTATAATACTCGTAGAATTTCAGCTTATTAACTATCAGAATTGGAAACATAAATTTATAAAAAAGAGAACAGACAAAACACACATGCTTATTGCATGTAGTATAAATTAAATAAATATGACTGTCTATATTAATAAAACAAGACATTATTTTTTTCTGTTTACCTTCTAAGAATCTTCTAATTTTCGCAAAATACGAACGTGCGTCACGGCAGATAAAACTCTGTTACAGATTAAGGCAGTCTATTTGATATTATAATTCA